>OX422216.1:203910239-206676906 GCA_949130495.1 Sambucus nigra
TTGTCCTCAAAACCCAATGTCAAAGGTAGGTTTATCTATCTCTTAGGGATTTCTTTTCATGGTCACTTAAAGACATGTCGATAGAACCTGACAGTATATGTCATCACCTAGATGTGGACCCTTCGACTAAGGAATTTAAGCAAAAAAGGAAATTGTTTTCCTTGAATCATTATTAGATCTTTCAAGAAGAAGTGAATAAAGTTCTTAAAGAATGTTTTATAGAAGAGGTTAAGTATCCTTCTTGATTATCTAATAGTGTGCTAGTAATAATGAACAGTGGAAATCGAAAATGTATGTAGACTTCACTAACCTAAACAAAGAGTGCCCCAAAGTTTATTTTCACTTGCCTTAGATAGATCAACAACACGGTAGGACATGAGATCACGATCTTCATGGATGCTTACAATGGGTACAACCATATCTCAATGAAAGGAAAAGGCACGTATTACTACAAAGTAATGCCATAGATTTAAAAAATGTTGGAGCCATGAACCAATGACTGGTGAACAAAATCTTTGAAGAATAGATAGGCAATATTACAAAAATATATGTTGATGACATTCTGACCAAAATCCTTATAGATGAAGACCATGTGGAGGATTTGGCCAATACCCTTAATATGATGGAAAAACACAATATGAAATTAAACCTAACAAAATGCATTTTTAAAGTTTGATTAGGAAAGTTTCTTGGCTTCATTATAAGTCGGAAAGGAATAGAAGACAATAAAAAAAAATTAAGGCCATCATTTATATGAAGTTGCTAAGAAACTGAAAAGAAGGTCACAGACTCATAGGTTGTGTGGTAACCTTCCATAGATTTCTTTTAAGGTCCACTTACAAATGTATACCATTCTTCAAAGTTCTATGAAAAGCCTTTGAATGGGATAAAGAATGTTAAAAACATTTCAAGATTTGCAAGCCTATTTAAGGTCTACTCCTTTATTATTAAGACACTTGTACGATGAAAGGTTGTACAAGTATTCATCAGTCTCAAAATTAGAGGTTAGTGCAGCAATGATTCGACTAGATTGAGGGGTTCATAAACCAGTGTACTATATAAGAAAAAAATTTCACGAGGAAGAGAGTCGTTACCCTAAAATGAGGAAATTAACATTTTCACTTACTCACAATAAAGGAAGATGCAATTGTACTTCTAAACTTATGTAAATATGGTGCTATTAGATCAAACTCTTAGGCAAAGCATGAATTAACAAACAAATTTGGTACTCTCATCGCATGTTCCATTTATCTAGGATCCTGTGATATAGATTTTCATCCCCGTACCACAATTAAAGGTTGAGAATTGGAAACTTTTGTGGAAGAATTCACATGGGAAGAACTAAGTTCAGTTAAGGAAGGAATATACTCTAAACTAGGACCTTCATTTTTAGCTTTGACTCTTAAATTTTAAGCTCCCTTTTAAGCCCCGGCTCGTACATTTGAGGCTCCCTTTCAATCCTCAACAACTACATTTGACGATATATCTCAAACATTGGATCTTATGTTTAAGGCTCCCACTAAAGCCTCTGATCATAAAATTGAAGCTCCTTCTTAAGGCTCATCTTTGTACGAAACTAGTTAGACATAGAAGAGGAAAAAGAATTGTTGAGGGGGAAAGAGGGAAACCAAAATGGCATCAGTCGACCAACATGAGGAAGAGCTTGAAATATTCTACTCAAACATTCCAATTTCGAGGTTATGTGTATTTTCTTCCTCTTGAGCAGTAGGTAGCGATGTAGGTTACATCCTATTGGCTCCTAGTGAAATAGATATTGGCTATTCTCTTCAGTATAGTTTATAGTCCTAACAATGAGGTAGAGTATGAAGCATTGATAGCAATATATAATCTTAATTTGGAAATTATAATGAAGCATATCCATGCTGATAGTGACACGTAGTTGGTAGTAAGTCAAATATCATTAGAGTATGAGGCTAAAGATGATATAATTGACAAGTATTTAGTAGGAGTAAAGACACTTATATTTAAATTTGTGAAAAAATGTTCAAAGAGTTCGAAAAATAGAAAATGTTAGGGTGGATGTTTTAGCTAAATTAGCCTTTATTATTAGAACTAAGATTTGGATGGTCATAACAATAGAGATCTCCACTGTGTCGGGCATTAAAATAGAAGACCCAAGGATAAAAAAATATTCTATTTGAACCTTTTCCCTTCAGGGATGGATCCAATTATAGAGTAATTATGACATTAAAAACTTTTGAAGCAAAACGGGAGGCAAGAAAGATCAGGTTTAGAGCAACCGAATATTCCACCATTAGAGATATGTTGTATAACAAGGGCTTCCTTTTTTCCCTTTTTGAGGTGTGTTCAACTTTCAAAGGTTGAATATATCTTAAAAGTGGTAGTTAAAATTTTTTATAGTAGCCATAAAGCAGGATGGTCCTTAGCTAAATGAATTGTAATTCAAACATATTATTGGCCAACTCTAACTAAAGATGTTCATGCCTATGTAAAAAAATGTGACTCACTCCTATAACAATGTCACGGACATTTACACACTGAGGGATGTACTTTTTTACCCTCTCCCCTACATTGAGATGGTTTTGTTACCCCATTGTTGTTGTTAAATATTTATAAAGTGGGTCAAATATGGACCTGTGATAGAAATCATAGATAGGAAGTGCTTCAATTTCATGTAGATGAATATTATGTGTAGGTATGGAGTACCTTGGCCTTCATCATTGATCACAAATCACATTTCCATAACGACTCAGTTGAAGCTTATTATGAAAAGAAAAGAATAAAACCTTCTACTCGGCTCTGACTCATCCGCAAACTAATGATCAAAATGAGGTGATAAGTCCGACTCTTTTCTTAGGTATTAAATTTAGACTGGAACAGGCCAAAAGCCTTTACATGGATGAGCTCTATATTGTTCAAATGGAAAAGAGGAATATAACTATGATCCTAATGGGGGAAACCCTATTTATGTTATCATTCGGATCCAAATCGGTTGTGCCGATAAAAATTGGACTATTAAGCCACCGGTTGTAGCATTACCAATTAATGTTTAGAAACTACAACGTGAAAAAAATGATTCAAAAGAAGAACAAACTCCATCCCAACTGGCACGTTCCTTAACAAATTATAGAAGATGTGGTCCCACCGTTATCTAGTCTTAAGAACTTAGAAAGATAGACCTTCACCTCTCCCTTTGTAAGAGTATATATTATACTCATGCGCCCTGATAAGTCCCAATTGTCTTATTCTATTGACCAAATATACCTCGTGTATTACCTGTAAGGTTGTTTTTACATAGCATCATGAAAATAATGCAAATGGACATCCTCATCCTTTATACATATCCTTTTGTACCACTCTTAGGAATTTAAATGGACAATTAGACACATGCAACTTTATCACCCTAGTTCTCTTTTATAAAAATATGTTTTTGCACGTGTTTGCATGTTTGATATGGTGTCTCTATATTTGTTATATATGAAATGAAAAAAAGATATTTCAAAAATTCGTTCTTTTCATTTTATATATTTTTTTATTATTTTTTATATTTTATCAAACCCATGTTGAAAAGGACGTTATGAGTTTGTCACTAAAATTTCCTTTGCTGCAACGATGGTACCTCATTGGCCACGCCTTTACCCAGAGATTTCATCTTAGTTTTGCCTTGTGATCTAGTTAAAATTTCACCACAACGAAAAATATCTTCGCTGGAGCAACTTAATAGGGAAATTTCAGTTTGATATAAAAAATTGCTTTTTGTAAAAGATTGAGTACATCTTGCTCGGTACTCATGAAGCACTAAGATCTGATAACATATTTTTACCTTTTGCATCTTATCACTTTTGTGTAAGTGTACAACATTTCTACTTGTCCCCCAACGATTCTCTTGTAAGCTTGAGTGTTTATGTAACTAAAATGGAACTTCATTTTGAACAAGTGTGAAAGAAGTATGATTTTAATGTAATTTCATATATGGAAACAATATTTTCGTTAAATCTTTTCTTGCAGCAAGAATCATTTTTAGGAGAGAAAAATTTGGGTAAGATAAAACCTTTTGGGTTGAATTTTTCATTCATCCATATTTCAATATTTGTTTTCAAATCTTTTTATACATTAGACAAATTTGTATATAATTTGTTCTTGCGTAATTTTTTAGATTTAGATTATATGTATATATATATATATATATATATATATATATATATATATATATATATATATATATATATATATATAGCTAATATTTTGAAATAAAACATGCATTTTAGGTTCTTCACATGCCTAGAAAGCGGTATTACACTCATTGGAGTCTTATCAACCTTATTCCATGATTTAGAACATGAAATTCTTCTTCTACTTCAAAAGGAAGTTTATTACAAGAGCAAGATTTATATTTGCTCATTATGTTTTCTAAGTTTAGAAGATTCTGTTACACCTCTACATCATCATTTACATTCTCAAGAGCATCAATAGAATATAATTTAGTTACCGAATGCAATAATCGAAGATCGAAAAGTTGAGATCGTCTCGACAATCATCGGATAAGGTATGTGAGTTTGATTTAATGTAATATATATGTTCAAGAGTATTTAAAAAGTGTTTCCAAAAATAAAATATTTTTCCAAAATATTTTTTAAATGATTTTTAAAAAATTTGCAAAGACGTTTGAATCACATTTGAATGTCATTTTAATGAGTGAATTACCTCATTAGAACAGCTTCGACTAAAATTCGAACGGGATATATTTTGGACACTTTTGCCCGCCAGATGTTCTCTTTAGAACAATCATTAGATGTGGTTTGAACGATATAGGGTACCTCATTCAAACAAGATGTACAACATTTGAACACGATGGCAAAAAATTTATATTTTACGTGATTTCTAATTTAATCTTTTCAACTCTATCTCGTAGAGATTCTTCTCCCTATATTGAGAGGTATGAACTTGCGAATTCCATCATGCTTTTTACCATACTTTTTGTGATCAAACATTATGTTTTTTCAAATCCAACCCCTTGAATGTTTTGTGATCACTTTATCAAACCTTAAAGAACACCTTACGTGTTTATATCCCTGTGAAGTCCATTCTTTATTGTTAAAGATAAGAAAGGAGTTTCTCAACGCTACTCGGGAGAGACCAAGGCAAGTAGAGCTTTTTGCGTGGAGAATTGTTGGATCTACACCGCATTCTATTATCAATAATAAAGGAAGGCATAAATGTAATACGTAGTGTACTGTAAGTCCGTAAGTCTATCCGTGTCATTCTATAATACCTACTAATAATAGTGCTGAAAAACAAAAGGGTTTTATCTTGAGGTACATTTTCCTAATATCTTGTGCTGTGGTTATTTCTTTCAGTCTATCTTCAATATATTGTATGTTTAGGTTCACATAACCTACTCTAAGATTTCTATATCTGACCCTATAACCGGATAATCCAATAAAATGAATTTACAAATTGGTATTAGGTATTTTCTCTACAAGTTATTTAAATGAATCCTAATGGTTATATAGACAATTCGTACCATAGGCAACCTTTTTAATGAAACTAATTATGCCGATACGAAAGCTCGAATGAGACCACCTCTAAAATCAATCGATGAGTGCATTTGGCTTGTTGTTGAAACGGTATGGACTCCTTTTATTCTGGTAATGAAAATTTCATTAGTATAAATCTAGTCCCACATTGGACTGAGGATTATTTTAGAATGAGTAATTTCAACTCTCAAGGTTTAAATGTTACTTATGGTGTTGTCACACCTAAAGAATTTCACTTCATCATGACATGTACTATGTCTAAAGATGCTTGTGATATCCTCTAACACACACGAGGGTACCAATGATGTTAAAGATTCTACACTTCAAAATCTCACCATTCGATTTGAGACTTGTGGGTACCCAAAATTAAGATCATGGGCCTGGACGAGTAGCCCAATTTCGGCGGCCCAAAGTCCAGGCCCCCACCTCTTATTTTGATTATAAACCAATCTCTTCCCACGTTCCCATTAAGGGAGGTTATAGGGAGAGATGGAAGACGTGGGGGAATCCAACTCCCCCACTTACCTAAACGTATATGTATATATTGAACCCTAGGTCCGGGGTAAAAGGACAAGTTGTATTCTCTGTAACCACTCTCCGGAGTATATAGAAATAACACCGACTGCACCACCGTGGATGTGGGAACATTTTTGCTGAACTACGTACATCCTTTGTTGTGTGATTGTCATCTTACATTCCATATTCTTGCTTGGTGATTGCTTTTTTCTTATCTATTTGTGTTGCATAATAATTGCCACCACAATTGGCGCCGTCTGTGGGAAGCATTCATCTTTCCCTGAGAAGAGCCCACACCAAGAAAGGAATTTAAGCTGTCTGGTCACAGCAGCAATGCCCCCCCAGGCAGGGGATATTCAAGAACCACCATCTCCTCGCAGGATTAGGTCTGAAGTTCGACGTTCAGATCAAAGGGCTCGCCTAGAAAGGCCAACCTCAAAAGAAAGCCAAGGACCAGCGAGGTCCACGCAGATATCCAGACTGATTGATGCATACGAGGCAAGACTCCACGAGCAAAGGGAGTCTTCTCGCAAACACGAGGCTGAGAATGCTCGCTTGAAAAGAAGACTGGAAAGACTGGAGAGGGAGATTCATCCTGATAATAGAAGACGCCCATACCGCACTCCTAGCCCTCAGGCGAGCAAGTTTCGCAGTCGAGGAAGGAGCCCTAAACGGGGATCTCAAAAGGTTGAAGGAGGTGAATCAGACGACGACCTCCTCGAGCAACTGCGAAGAGCTCGACGTTATCAGAGCCCTACTCGCAGCGATGAGAACATACAAAATCTGGTCCGCAGGGAGATAGACCAACATCCTGCCCACCATGGTACCAGATCAACCAGAGAACTCGCTAGGCGAGCACTCAAAACCCAGATGAAGTCACCCTTCATGAAGGAAATTGAAGAAGAAGAAGCCCCCAAGAAATTTGCCATTCCAAGGTTCAAGATTTATGACGGTAAGACTGATCCCATCGATCACGTCAGGCAGTACCGACAGGCCATGACCCTCTGGAATCACCAGGATGCACTGATGTGCCGTATTTTCCCCTCGAGCCTGAATGGTGTGGTGCAGAAATGGTTCGAAAGACTCCCCCACCGGTCCATCAGAAGTTTTAAATCCCTGGCCGAGCTCTTTACGGCCCGCTTTATTACTAGCAACTCCCATCCCAAAAGGATGGATGCTTTATTGACAATGAAGAAGACGCCTCAGGAGACCCTCCGAGACTACGCAAAAAGGTACTGGGAGTTATTCAATGAGGTCGAGGATTGCTCGGAGCAAGTGGCAGTGGCCTCTTTCAAAATTGGGCTACCCAGTTCTTCCCTTCTATACCAGTCCCTAACGAAGAATGAAGCCGTAACCATTGACGACCTAATGGCTCGCATCGAGAAGTACGCTAAGATGGAGGATGTCACCCGCATCAGTACAGGAGAAAACGATCGAGTTAAACTCACTACCAAGGGCAGTGACAAAGCCGAGAATCAAAAGAAAGGAGGAAAGAATGGGGGCAAGAGTGGCTCCAAAAATGGAGGCAGTAACGATGTGGTGAAAGAATTTTAGGCGGTTAACACCGTCTTCAGAGAGATAATTTATAAGATTCTCACAAAAATCAAAGATGAGCCATTCATCAAGTGGCCCAGGAAAATGGGAGGAGATCCCTCGAAGAGGAACAATGCGCTGAGATGTGCTTTTCACAAAGAGGGAGGACACAAGACTGAGCATTGCAAAGCTCTCAAGTCTCACCTCGAAGAACTGGACTAGGCCGGGCATTTGAACCAGTTTATGGAGAAAAAGTCAGAGAAGGAAGTTGCCAATAGAGAAGCAAGACCTGACAACGTGCTCGAAGATGATGTTGGACATGAGTTCGTGGTAATTCATGGGGCATCTGATGCCAAGAAGATCTAAGGAAATTCATCTCGAATGGAGATGAAGAAACTTACAGCGGTAATGCAGGCTTTTCAGATCGATCCAGTAAAGTCGTAGTCCGGAAAGCGTCGACGAGCAGATGACGTCAACTATAACAAGCATATTGTTTTCATAGATGAAGATCTGGTGGGAGTGAGAACCCCACATCACGATGCTCTGATCATTATCCTCAGGATAGCTAACTTTGACGTCGACAAGTTACTCGTCGACCAAGGAAGCTCATCCGAAGTAATGTACCTCGACCTATTCAGAAAGTTAAAGCTAAGCGTTGCCGACCTAAAGGAAGCTACTGTCCCTTTAGTTAGTTTCGCTGGAAAAATAACTATGCCCCTGGGAAAGATTGTACTACCGGTGCACGCTGGAAACGTCTCCAAAATGATCGAGTTTTTGGTAGTTGACATCGACTCACCATACCAGGCCATCCTCGGCAGGGGATGGCTTCATGCAATGAAGGCAGTCTCCTCGACCTACCATCAGAAACTCAAGTATATAACCGAGCGAGGAGTAATGGAGATCCATGGCGACCAAGCGATGGCAAGAAGGTGCTTCATAGTAGCCATCCGACCAAAGCCAGAGAGGAAGGCCGATAAACCCAACGAGAAAGTTGAGGAAGGTCTGACACCGTCTAAATAACAATTAAAGTATGGAAGGCCTGGAGTAGAGGAGACCAGGCTCCTCCCCTCCGAGCGGGTCGTCGAGGACCTAGTAGAAGTTACAACTAAAGATGGCGACAGTAATAGAGTCTTCTTGATTAGAGCCTCTCTCACCGACCAGGAACGAAAGGAATTGACAACTTTGCTGAGGCGCAACGTAGATGTTTTCACGTGGGAACCATACGAGCTTGAAAAACGTTGCTAATGCCGTTTAATACAAGATTAAACTGTATAAGAAGCTCCGAGATGTTTGTTGAAGAAACCCTTTTATTTTGAAAATAAAAATTATAAACAACAAGATGTGTTTACAAAAACTTATGTACGAGAGTAATCAAGACTTTGTAATTAGTTTTAAAACAAGATAGTTTCAAAAATTCAGCACACTATAGAATGAGATGAGTAGATGAAGATAATCAGAACACACAGTATTTAACGTGGTAAAACCTCTCCCAATAAAGGAAACATCCACGGTGACTTCTAAGTCACGAAAGTAAAAATCCACTAACAATAAACAATAGTTACAAACAATACAACATACATACACACAAATCAACCTATTCTAAGTTTAGGAATATACCCCACTTGGTGTCCTTCTAACTTCTCATAGATCTGATTGTTGATGATGTTCTTCCAGTTTGATAACTTCCTTTGCTTTAGCTTCCTTACGTCGACTCAATAATCTCTGATCTTATTCACAACACTTCCAGTGTAGTAGTGTGTTAGGTGTTTGTGAAGTGATTCCTATCAACATGCATGAACTCACACACACTTAGTTTCACAGACAGTCAGTTTCACAGACAGTCCTAGAAAATTACATATAAAGACTATATGTTGTGATTATCTTTTCTTTCTTTCTTACAGAACTAGAAACCTTTTTGACCTTTAAATATATCCCAGATTCCATGAAAATCTTGCTTCAAAATCGGTCAAGACCTTAATCAATCTTTGTTTTAAAAATATTTTTGAGATTGAAAATCTCCAAGTGTGAATCCAACTTGGTCAAGGTTAAGTTTCGTAAGAATAGAAACCATAAAACATTTTCAAAACTAAATCAGTAAGGATTTTCTTAAAAATGAGAAAGAAATATGCAGATCTAGTGAAATGTAACATGCAGAGTGTAGATCTACAATTTCTATAAAGAAGAAATACAGATCTTCACACGAATGTTTAAGTTGTTAATAAGATCACTGATTAAGAGGTTACAGCTTCAATATGAACAAACCACTCTCTCTCAAACACTCAAGGTTGTGTTTGGGGTTTTGTGTATACGAAGGTTTGAATCAGAAATGAAGTGTTTAGGGTTAGGGTTAGGGTTAGGGTTTGGCTAACACAGTTTTCCCTTTCTCTCTCTTCTCTCTTTTCTTTTCTCTCTTCTCTCTCACTTCTCTCTTCTCTCTATTTTTTTCTCTCAGAAATGACGACTGCCAAAAGTCTTGAAAGGTTGAGAATTAGAGGGATTTTATAGGAGTGGAGGAAGGTTCTGAAGATTCGAAGGCAATCAAGGGTTGAGATCAAGTCATCCTAAAATTGACTTGATCCAAGGGTTATAAAACAGCGGTGGTTAAGTTGAATGTGATTGGTCCACAGTGATAGCACAAGGATAGGTTTAAAACACATGCAGGCCATCGATAAGTTTTGATCCAACGATCAGCAATCCATCAGGCAACCCTCTCACATAACAAACACAAACAGATACATCAGGAGGGTGACAAGTGTTGGCATGTAACTGGCTTACAAACGCGCGTCAAATTTAATTACAGGCAGCACCTTGAAGTCTCTAGCGCATTTACATTCTACCCAATCAAACATTCCAATGATAATGACATTTTTCAAAATAGCATATTAACCCCACAAATTTTATAAACACATTTTCATTAATGAAAACATTATTTTAAAAATGTTTAAAAAATGTTTAAAAATTCCCAAAAATTATTAAAACATCATTTTAAGGGGAATTAATCACACAATCAATTTTTAAGCAATATATACACATGTATGCACTTCTAATGTGTGTAGTGTGATTCAATTTATACCTTCTTGGATTATTGAAGAGGATTAGAGAGATTAATTTTGAGGCTCTTTGGATTCTAGGTTAGACAACCAATTTTGTCACTATTTCCAAATTAGTTGAGCACTTATACAATATAGACTTAAGCAAGTCAAAGGTATAAGGTGCTTCAATCTCCCCCTTTGGAAATATGAGACAAAATCTCCTTTGAGTTAGCATAAACTCTTAGGGAACCAAAAAAAATAAAACCTAGTCCTATACAAAGATAATATCTACCCATTTCCTAGAAAGTAAAAAATTACATAACTCAACTATTTACAAAATTTGTACACTAGAAATGGTAGACAATCAGTAGAAGAGATCCCTGCAAATATGCACACTAAGATCAAGCAGTTTAGATGAAATGTGAACAAAACATTGAACCCGTAAGACTCAAATTTCTCCCCCATTTTGTCTCAAATGGACAAAGGGTAAAAAGTAAGGTCTTCAGAGTTTAATCAGCACATACCATACCTATAGAATTACGCAAATACAGAAATCTGTTATAGTCTAAAGGTTTAGTGAACATGTCTGCAAGTTGCAGATCAGTAGGCAGGTAATGGATTTCTAACTCCTTAGTTTCAACAAGTTCGCGTATAAAATGATGCCTTATTTTAATATGCTTAGTTCGCGAGTGTTGAACCGGATTTTTAGATATGTTAATAGCGCTTTGATTGTCACAATACAATTGTAACTGATTTTCTTTAATCCCATAATCGCTTAACATTTGTTTTATCCATAACAATTGAGCACAGCAACTTCCTGCTGCTATATATTCGGACTCAGCCGTAGATAAAGATGTGCAATTCTGTTTTTTGCTAATCCAACCAACTAAATTATTGCCGACATAATAACAGGCACCTGATGTACTTTTACTGTCATTAGTACAACCGGCCCAATCAGCATCAGTATACCCTATGATGGTGCTACAGGTATCATTAGTGTACCTAAGTCCAAGATTAAGAGTGCCCTTTATGTACTTTATTATACGTTTTACACATGATAAATGGCTCTCTTTAGGGTTATTCTGGTAACGAGCACACAGACATACAGCATACATTATATCTGGTCGCGCGACAGTTAGATAGAGTAGGCTACCAATCATACTACGATAAAGTGTGGAATCAACTGACTTTCCATGTTCATCTTTACATAATTTAACAGTAGTACTCATAGGCGTTTTGGAAACTTTAGCATTATCTAAACCAAATTTCTTAACAAGATCTAAGGCATACTTAGTTTGAGAGACAAATAGTCCATCATAATTCTGTTTCACTTGAAATCCTAAGAAAAGTTGTAGCTCCCCCATAAGGGACATGTGAAACTCCTTATGCATAATAGCAGAAAAAGATTTAACTTCAGATGTTGAAGTAGACCCAAAGATGATGTCGTCTACATAGACTTGGGCTATAATAATGTTTTTGTCAAAATGTTTGACAAAGAGGGTCTGGTCATTTCCTCCTCTCTTAAAACCCTTATCCAACAAGAAGATGGAAAGGCGTTCATACCAAGCTCGAGGAGCTTGTTTTAAGCCATACAAAGCCTTTTTTAGACGAAAGACATGGTCAGGGTATTTAGGGTCAATGAACCCTTTGGGTTGTTCTACATACGTTTCTTCGGACAGAATTCCATTGAGGAAGGCAGACTTGACATCCATTTGATAAAGTTTAAATTTTAAGTGACACGCTATGGCGAAAAGAAGTCGAACAGATTCAAGACGAGTGACAGGGGCAAATGTCTTGCTAAAATCTATTCCTTCTATTTGTGAGTAACCTTGAGCAACCAGTCTAGCTTTGTTTCTAAGGATTACCCCATTTTCATCAGATTTGTTCTTAAAGATCCAACGTGTGCCAATAACATTTTTGTTTTGAGGCCGAGGTACAAGATCCCAGACATCGTGAATGACAAATTGTAAAAGTTCTTCCTGCATAGCAGAAATCCAGTGTGTGTCATTCAATGCTTCATTAACATTTTTCGGTTCCACAAGGGAGACGAAACATGCATAATTAGCATAATCTCTTAACTGGGATCTAGTACGAACTGGCTCATTAGGATTACCGACCACGTTGTCAATGGGATGATCTTTAGAAACCCAGCCAGGTACTTCAGGACTCTCAATAGGTAATGAGTCATCTATTTCTGGTGAATCATTTTTGAAATCATTTTCAGATTCAACCACAATAGGTGATTCAGATATCTTATTTTCGACAGTAGTGTCGCTTACAATTACATTTATCGATTCCATAAGGGTCTTAGTAGGCAGATTGTATATACAATAAGCACGACTGTTTGGAGAGTATCTTAAGAAGATGGCTTTATCACCACGCGTCTCGAATTTAGACAAATGTTCTCTGTCTTTACAGACATAACACTGACTTCCGAAAGTTCTTAGATATTTCAGATTAGGCTTCTTACCGTACCACAACTCATAAGGGATTTGTTTAGAGTTTTTCCTAAGGTAAACCCTATTAATAATATGACATGAAGTTCTAATAGATTCTACCCAGAAATACTTGGGTAGGGATTTGGCATGCAACATGACACGTGCCATCTCTTGAAGAGTTCGGTTTTTCCTTTCGGCAACACCGTTCTGCTGAGGAGTCTTAGGGGCACTGAATTCGTGTTTGTAACCATTGTAGTCACAATATTCAACTATTCTTGTGTCTATGAACTCTCCCCCTCTATCGCTACGAATGCGATTGACTTGTGTGTCCTTCTCATTTTCAATTCTTAGTAAAAATTTTAAAAAATTCTGAAACGTGTCAGATTTTTGTTTCAAGAAGACAACCCAAGTGAATCGTGTGAAGTCATCAACCATGACAAGGATATAACTGTGTCCACAAAGACTAACAGTCCTAGAGGGACCAATAAGGTCCATATGGATGAGATCTAGAGGTCTAGAGGTGAGAATGTCTTTAACCTTTTTATGCGAAGTCTTAACTATTTTTCCTTCCTGGCAATGACCACAGACAACACTGGAAATAGGTTTAATTTTAGGAATACCTTTAACAATCTCTTGACTAGACAATCTACCAAGGATATCATAACTTAGGTGACCCATACGATTATGCCAGATTTCATTGTCATCCATTCTGATAATGTTACATGTTTCAGAACCAGTCTTGACAGTATAACAATTGTCAGGTGTTCTAAATTCGGTAATAATGCATTTACCTTTATCATTTAGAATTTTACAATTGTTCTTTGAAAAGGTAACTGTATGGTCAGAGTCACAAAATTGTGATATACTTAGGAGGTTGTCTTTAAGACCTTTAACTAAAAGTACATTTTCGAGAGTAGGCATCCCTTCTTCTTTTAGGGTTCCTTTACCTATGATCTGGGATGAAACTCCGTCACCAAAAACTACTTTGCCTCCAGCAAATCTGGTTTTGTTTAAAAGTTTTGTTTCATCTCCTGTCATATGTTTGGAGCATCCTGAATCTAAATACCAACCAGATGAAGTGTGTTCAGCTTTTAAAGCAGTGATAACAATGTTACACTTCATTTGTGGTAAAAGATCATCTTTTATAACCCAAATAGCTCTAGTTTTAATTTTGCGCAAGTTTGCCCTCATTTGATAAAATTTTCGAGAAACAGCTTTTTGTCAAAAAACATTTTGAGCAACAAACTGATTATTGTGGAAAATTTGAGCTTTTGGTTTAGGAAAGTTTCTGGGAGCCTTTCTCTTAAATGAACTCTTAGTTTTGGTCTTTCTATTCCTGTAGTTAGAGTTCTTGTCAGGTTGTCTTGGAAGGACATAATAGTTACGATTTTGCCTAGAATAGTTAAAATTCTTGTAGACAGAAGTGTTTAACACAGGAGTGTTTAGACGCCTAGCATAACAACCTTCAAAGGAATGACCATAAATGTCACAGTAGGAGCAATATTGATTGCTTGAGGGATGAACTTCCTTAGGAAAATTTCTAAAGATGGGTTTAACAGCATTCTGTTCAGAAGTCCTATTCCTAGGAGGGATGGTTTTAAAGGTAGATTCAGCCTTTCTGATCAAAGGACAGACGTATTTAGTCTTAAGTGTAGTGTCAGCCTTAGAATTACTAGACTCTCCAATGTCTTTCTGTTGTTGCTTTTGATCAAATTCCTTTTTAATAAAATGAAAATCTGGACATGTATCAATTGGTCTTTTGCCCCCAGATACAAACTTAATAGGTTCAAGATTTGTAGTTTGAGGTTTGTTCTTTGGGCAAAATCCAATACCGATTCTATCATCAGAATTGGTCTTGGAGTCAACAACAAAGTCAGTAAAACAATTTGAATTATTTTCAAACTTAGAATTTTTTTTGAAAACAGTAGCTGTCTTTGTTTTTGCTTCCTCCAGTTCTAATCATGTTCCCTTGTATTTCATTTCCAGGGTTTCATTAGTTTTAGTCAACTCTTTTAATTTTTGATCAAAAGTTTCAATTTCAGATTGATGAGACAGACACTGGTTAGTGTACTCTTCGGCATTCAGCTTCACAATAAGACTTAGATCATCTAATTTCTTAGTCAGGTCTCTAACAGTCTTCTCCTGTCTAGTGCCTTTTTTAAGAGTTTTAGCATACAAAGTATGGATATCAGGGAGGTCATCTGTGTCTGAGTCGCTAAGTGAAGTGTGTGTAGTGACCCCTAACGATTCAGTTTTAGTACTCACGCACCCATTTACATCGTCGTTATCGAGATCACTTTGACTCACACACACGGAACTAGAACTAGCAAGCATCTAGGCCAGTCAAAGCAGTATTCACACAAGCAGGAGTAAGAGCATCATTATCACACACAGGCATATCATCATTGTAAATGATCTTAGCATAAAAAGACATGCAAGGGTCAAGTACATTTGATGACTCAAGTTCCTCTTCATCAGAGTCACTGGAATCATCCCAAGTTTTACAGACATTGGCTCTATTGTGTGTGTTGGTTTTATTCAGATTAACTCTGCAATCGTGAGCAATGTGACCTAGTTTCCCACATCTAAAACATTCAATCTTTTTAAGGTCTCTACTGGGTCTGGAGTTGTTGTCCTTAGGATGTTTGTCAAGACCTCTCTCATGAGGTTTGGGATTAGACAGAGTAGGATAATTAGGCTTGCCTTGTTTAGTTGCCTGTTTGTTTCTAAATTTAACAATTTTCTTAAATTGTTTAGACATTAAGGCAATCTGATTATCTAGTTTGTCTATATCACACTCCTCATCAGAGTCAGAGTTGATCAAATTCGTCTCAAGTTTATGTATCTTAGAGGCAAAACTCAAGTTAGAGTTGGGTTGTTTTCTTTGTGAATGATTTAATTGTTTCTTAAAGTCTAATTCCATTTCCACAGTCCTAAGTTTGCTACTGAGTAACTCAGGGGTAAGGTTTTGATCACTCATTTCCTCAATAGCATACCTCTTGCTGTCAAACTTTTGTGGTAATGATCTTAGAATTTTAGAGACAATCTCATTCCTATCATATGTTATACCATTAGCATGCAACTTAGTAACTATATCAGTTAAGTTCATGTAAAAGTCATCAAAAGACTCAGAGTCAGACATAAGAGTTGTACTGCTGGGTAAGCATTTGAGTTTTAGCAGCTTTAACTCTTGAGTCTCCTTCATGGGCAGTGATTAATGTGTCCCAAGCTTCCTTAGAAGTGGCACAAGATGAGATTTTCTTGAACTCATACTCATTAATAGACATAAAAATGGCATTCTTGCCTTTATTGTTATTTCGAGAAATAGTTTTCTCTTCTTGGGTAAACTCACTTAAGATTTTCTTTACCCTCTCATCACTTCCTTCAGTGGTTGGTTTAGTAGGATAAGTGTATCCATTTTCAATAATGTCCCAGACATCATCTCCTAAAGTCCCTTGGATGAAGGCAACCATTCTTACTTTCCAGTAAGCAAAGTTGTTTCCATCAAAGAGTGGAGGTCTGGACAGATTACCAAACCTTTCATTCTTCTCGTCCATAGTTAGGTTTTTCAGAAAACGATTTCAGAAACACAAGATCTTTTTGAAATAAAAGTTTACAGGGCTCTGATACCAATTGAAAAACGTTGCTAATGCTGTTTAATACAAGATTAAACTGTATAAGCAACTCCGAGATGTTTGTTGAAGAAACCCTTTTCTTTTGAAAATAAAAATTATAAACAACAAGATGTGTTTACAAAAACTTATGTACGAGAGTAATCAAGACTTTGTAATTAGTTTTAAAACAAGATAGTTTCAAAAATTCAGCACACTATAGAATGAGATGAGTAGATGAAGATAATCAGAACACACAGTATTTAACGTGGTAAAACCTCTCCCAATAGAGGAAACATCCACGGTGACTTCTAAGTCACGAAAGTAAAAATCCACTAACAATAAACAATAGTTACAAACAATACAACATACATACACACAAATCAACCTATTCTAAGTTTAGGAATATACCCCACTTGGTGTCCTTCTAACTTCTCATAGATCTGATTGTTGATGATGTTCTTCCAGTTTGATAACTTCCTTTGCTTTAGCTTCCTTACGTCGACTCAATAATCTTTGATCTTATTCACAACACTTCCAGTGTAGTAGTGTGTTAGGTGTTTGTGAAGTGATTCCTATCAACATGCATGAACTCACACACACTTAGTTTTACAGACAGTCCTAGAAAATTACATATAAAGACTATATGCTGTGATTTTCTTTTCTTTCTTTCTTACAGAACTAGAAACCTTTTTGACCTTTAAATATATCCCAGATTCCACGGAAATCTTGCTTCAAAATCGGCCAAGACCTTAATCAATCTCTGTTTTAAAAATATTTTTGAGATTGAAAATCTCCAAGTGTGAATCCAACTAGGTCAAGGTTAAGTTTCGTAAGAATAGAAACCATAAAACATTTTCAAAACTAAATCAGTAAGGATTTTCTTAAAAATGAGAAAGAAATATGCAGATCTAGTGAAATGTAACATGCAGAGTGTAGATCTACAATTTCCATAAAGAAGAAATACAGATCTTCACACGAATGTTTAAGTTGTAAATAAGATCACTGATTAAGAGGTTACAGCTTCAATATGAACAAACCACTCTCTCTCAAACACTCAAGGTTGTGTTTGGGGTTTTGTGTATACGAAGGTTTGAATCAGAAATGAAGTGTTTAGGGTTAGGGTTAGGTTTTGGCTAACACAGTTTTCCCTTTCTCTCTCTTCTCTCTTTTCTTTTCTCTCTTCTCTCTCACTTCTCTCTTCTCTCTATTTTTTTCTCTCAGAAATGACGACTGCCAAAAGTCTTGAAAGGTTGAGAATTATAGGGCTTTTATAGGAGTGGAGGAAGGTTCTGGAGATTCGAAGACAATCAAGGGTTGAGATTAAGTCATCCTAAAATTGACTTGATCCAAGGGTTATAAAACAGCGGTGGTTAAGTTGAATGTGATTGGTCCACAGTGATATCACAAGGATAGGTTTAAAACACATGCAGGCCATCGATAAGTTTTGATCCAACGATCAGCAATCCATCAGGCAACCCTCTCACATAACAAACACAAACAGATACATCAGGAGGGTGACAAGTGTTGGCATGTAACTGGCTTACAAATGCGCGTCAAATTTAATTACAGGCAGCACCCTGAAGTCTCTAGCGCATTTACATTCTACCCAATCAAACAATGCAATGATAATGACATTTTTCAAAATAGCATATTAACCCCACAAATTTTATAAACACATTTTTATTAATGAAAACATTATTTTAAAAATGTTTAAAAAATGTTTAAAAATTCCCAAAAATTATTAAAACATCATTTTAAGGGGAATTAATCACACAATCAATTTTTAAGCAATATATACACATGTATGCACTTCTAATGTGTGTAGTGTGATTCAATTTATACCTTCTTGGATTATTGAAGAGGATTAGAGAGATTAATTCTGAGGCTCTTTGGATTCTAGGTTAGACAACCAATTTTGTCACTATTTCGAAATTAGTTGAGCACTTATACAATATAGATTTAAGCAAGTCAAAGGTATAAGGTGCTTCAGAGCTGCCTGGAATCGATCCTAGTATGGTCTGTCATCAGCTGCACGTCGATCCCACCTTCAAACCAATCACGCAGAAGGCACGGCGAACTGCACCCGATAAGGCTAAAGCGGTAGAAAAAGAAGTTGAAAAACTGCTGGATGTAGGATCCATACGGGAAGTACAATTCCCCAAGTGGTTATCCAACCCAATAGTAGTTCCGAAGAGCAACGGGAAGTGGAGAGTTTGCATCGATTTCACTGACCTCAACAAAGCGTGCCCTAAAGATAGTTTCCCCTCCCAAAAATAGACCAGCTAGTAGACGCCACTACAGCTCATGAACGGATGAGTTTTCTGGACGCATACTCAGGGTACCACCAGATCCCCTTATATGCCCCAGACCAGGACAAAACGGCGTTCATCACGACAGTCGGGCTATACTGCTACAAGGTTATGCCCTTTGGGCTCAAGAATGCAGGAGCAACCTATCAACGGCTGGTCACCAAGATGTTCAAGGACCAGATGGGAAACACCATGGAGGTCTATATCGATGATATGCTCATAAAAAGTAAGAAGAAATAAAATCACCTCTCAGACCTGTCAAACACCTTCGAAGTCCTCAGGAAGTACCGAATGAAATTTAATGCAAGCAAGTGTTCTTTCGGTGTCTAGTCAGGAAAATTTCTTGGGTATTTGGTCAGTAAGAGAGGCATAGAGGCTAACCCAGACCAGATCGATGCGATTAACAGGTTACAACCACCCCGAACAATTCGGGACATACAGAAGCTCACTGGTATGCTCGCTGCCTTAAATCGCTTCATCTCTAAATCTTTCGAGAAATGCAAGCCTTTCTTCCAACTATTGAAGGGGAACAAAACGGTAGAATGGAACCCAAATTGCTCGCGAGAATTTGTCGAGCTCAAAGCTTATTTAAGCTCTCCACCACTACTCGTCATACCATGGCAAACAGATTCTCTGTACCTGTACCTCTCCCTTTCCAACGACACTGTCAGCTCTGCACTAATATGCGAGGTTGTGGGAATCCAGCACCCTGTTTATTATGCGAGCAAGACCCTACTTGACGTCGAGCAGAGGTACCTACCGCTTGAGAAGCTCGCCTTCGCACTAGTAGTGGCCTTGAGGAAGCTGAAGCCCACACTATCATCGTCCTTATATCGCACCCCCTTAAGGCAGTCCTGAGGAAAGCAGATTTGTCAGGCAGGCTGTCCAAATGGTTAGTCGAGCTTGGGCGATTTGACATCTAATTTCAACCAAGGACCACGATTAAGGGACAGATCCTTACTGATTTCATAGCCGAATTCACGGGTGAGGAACCCTCCAACCAACCTCAACCACCAACTCAAAAGGAGAGACAAGCGGTAGTGGAAACCTGGAAACTGTTTGTTGATGGAGCCTCCAATTCCAAGGGGGCAGGAGTAGGCATTGTCCTCGTTACCCCAGAGAAAACAATCCTTGAACAAGGAATCAGGCTTGGATTTGCAGCCTCCAACAACGAAGCAGAATACGAAACCTTAATAGCCGGCCTCCAGAAGGCATACACTTTGGGAGCAAGACATTTACAGGTATTCGGCGATTCCCAGTTAGTCTCTAATCAGATAAGTGGAGACTATAATGCAAAAGATGACAGGATGGTACCTTACCTCACCTTAGTTAAAAAACTAATGGCAAGCTTCGAAGAGGTCCAGGTCCAGCAGTTTCCTAGGGGGCAAAACAGCCATGCTGACGCCGTAGCAGTCCTGAGCTCGGCAGTCGACTCCGACCTAAAAAGAACCATCCCCATCGATTTCCTCACTCGTTCGGGCATTAACCGCAACAGCAAGCCACCATATGTGGAGCAGGTACTCCAGGTGAGACCAGCTCCCAGCTGGATGGACCTCTTAAGGGACTACTTGAAGGATGGCACGCTCCTGAATGACAAGAAGACTGCCCACCAGATAAGAGTCAAATATGCTCGCTTTTACTTATCCTCGGAGGGCAACTTATATAAGAGATCCTTCTTCAGTCCCTACCTCCAATGCGTTCACCCAGGAGATGTCGAGCAAGTGTTACACGAGCTACATGGGGATGTCTGTGGAAGACATATCAGAGGAAGGTCTCTAGCCTTTTGAGCAATGAAGGAGGGATATTGGTGGCCATATATGCAAAGGGACTCTGCGATGTATGTCCACAAATGCCTGAAATGCCAACTCCACGCTCCTATGGCCCACCAACCCGCCAGCGACCTAAAATCACTGTCCAGCCCATGGCTATTCGCCCAATGGGGAATTGACATCGTGGGAACACTGCCTACCACCACCGGTAATCGAAAATATCTATTGGTTGCAACCGACTACTTCACCAAATGGATCGAGGCAGAACCCCTAGCGAACATTCGAGATGCCGATATGATAAGGTTCATATGGAGAAATATAATCACTCGCTTTGGCATCCCCAGAACCATCATCACCGACAATGGAACCCAGTTCGAAAACGGCACCTTTTAGAATTTCTGTAATGAACACGGTATCAGACACCACTTCAGTTTGGTGGCCTACCCTCAGAGCAATGGCCAAGTTGAGGCTTCCAATAAAATTGTGCTCGACGGATTGAAGAAGCGATTGGAGTGAGCCAAAGGCGCATGGGTAAACGAATTACCACATATTTTATGGGCATACCGAACCACTCCTCGGCGAGCGACAAGAGAAACCCCATTTTCGCTGACATATGGCATGGAAGCAGTCATCCCACTAGAAGCCGGTTTGCCAATAATGAGGTCCAACTTCGTCGACCAGGGCCATAATGATGCAGCATTGCTCGCTGAACTCGACCTAGCTGACGAGCGTCGAGAGCTAGCCCTAGTAAAAATACTGAGCTATCAGCAACAGCTCGCGAGGCATTACAACAAAAGGGTTAACCCAAGGACATTCCAAGTTGGGGACTACGTTCTAAGGAAGGTCCTGGGTAGTGCAGTAAAACCATCAGATGGCAAGCTAGGCCCAAACTGGGAAGGACCCTTTAAGATAACCAGAGACGATCTGCAGGGCGCCTATCACTTGGAAATGATGGAGGGTAGAGAAATACCACGAGCATGGAACACAGCCAATCTCAAGAGATTCTATTTTTAGATCTTTCTTTTATTCATCGTTATGTAACTAGAAGTTCATTTCCCTTGTCATTAATGAAAGTTATTTAAACGGTTGCATTCTAATAAGTAACAGCTACATGAGCTTTATCGCACATCTTTTCCAAGTGATAGGCACATTGATCACTACGCCATAGCAGGGAAGCATCCCTCCTCAGGTCATCGTTATGAAACACGAGGGTCCTCTTAGCATACCCTCGGCAATACATGAAGCCCTACAGGGGATCCTTAGGCAACATGGCCAAATTTTATACTGGTCATCAAATCTTCTTTGGTTGAATAAAATCCTGATTGGATAAAGCATCCAACACCAGGTGTGTCCTCGCCAATTACCACACTTAGCCCTAAGGAAGTGTGACGACACGACCTAAAAGGTAAAGTGGTGCACAATGGTATCTCGATATTATAGTGGACTGGGAGGACACTTGCATGAAAAATTTAGAAGATCATAAAGCAGCAAGAATATGAAGAATATGATACACTTGTTTAGTCTGCAAATTTTCCCAAAACACAAACTTTTCATTAATTTGTCATATTTACAACAATGGTGATACATGTTTAGTCGGAGGGCTCGCCCAAAGCATTTACACTATCAAAAATACGAAAAGCGACAACTGGCAAAAATCTCAATGGGGGTGAGGCCTCTGAGCAAGATAGTCAGCCACTCGAGCTCTTCGTCCGTCATTAGGAGCAGGAGCTAACTCTTACTCAACCTCATTCGCATCCAACTCTAATAATTATTGAGGGATGGCATCGATGGGGATCCATCGATCATCCCTCCGGAAGGGGTTAGGCATCAAGGTAGAGGGAGAAATCTCGTGACGATACCAGAGCATCGAGTTCCTCGGGACTTACAGCTCCTTTAAGGCACTCGGCCACCCCCTGATAAAAGAAAGTTATTCGAACTCTGACAACCTTATTGGAGCATCTGACCAACCCTGGTCGTATCCGTCAGCCCACACTTGCCGAGGACCTTTCTTGAACAAGTTCCGCAACCGAGTGACATCCCTTTGAAGCCCAGCAGCAATCACATATGCTCGTTGGACATCACCACGAAGCTCTTCCATTTCCCTATCTCGAAGTTCTTCCACTTCCCTGTTTCGGCTCCTGGTGCTCCTACCAGCTCGCGAAACGGATGGACCAGTGGGACCCCGCAGCACAGGAGGAATAGCATTCTGACCAGCTCTAGCTCGGGATGATGAGGAACCCTATAATACTGCTGGAGCAGTGCTCGGCGCATGCTCCCGAAATCGTGAGACCTCTCTCCTCAGAGCCTCATTCTCCTGCTGGAGAACCTCCCCAACTTGGTTGATCTCAGAGGCCTCTAATAGTTTCGTTCTCAGCGCATTGACATCCGCTTGAACTGAGGCACCAATGTCCTCTATCTCTTAAAGTCTGTCCTTCAGCTTGGCGACGAGCTCTGTTTGCTCTATAAAGTGCTTGTTCCTCAATCACAGAGACTTGCAGATCCGCACAAAAGTGTGACGAACTTTGGAGCTCACATTGGGCCCTAACATCCTTCCCAATTGGGAAGTAGCAGGAATGTAATCATCCACATCAACCAACTACAAGCAATAAAGGGGCGAGGGAGAGAAAGAGACAAGTCAGTGCACTGAGAATTTGAAGCCTTTTCATTAATAAGGGTTGAGGTTACATCGTACAGTAAAAGGAAAGTTTACAGACTGAAAAAAGCAAAAATACAAAGTAATCCTAGAAGATGACTAATTAGCAACCTCAGGTTGCCCAGAAGTCAATGGTTGTTTCCCTTTGTCAGCATCAGCAGGAGCACCGCCCTCAACAGGGGTAATCTCTGTCACCACAACAAGGGAAATGTCAACAGGGGTCGACTGGGGGACAGAATCATCAGCTTCAATGGCGGGGGTAGGAACTTCATCCATGGTGGGCTTCGGACTCGGGTCATGCTCATCGAACAGAGGGGAGTCGATATCAACACCGATAGCCAATAGGGCCTTATTCCAGCCCTTCTTGAAGTTCAGACGGCTAATATAGCCTATCTGAACCTCAGCATCCTCATATGCTGCAGCCCATCCAGAATTGTATGATTCCTCCTTAGCAGTGACAGCCTCAGACTCCTTTTTCTTCAGCCCCTCAGTCAACACCCTGTTCTCTTCCATGACAGCCAGCTTACTCGAGCAAACCAGGTCGTAGGCCTGTCGCAGCTCTTTCAAATCCTTGACTACTGTGTCCTTCTCCCGGTTGGCAGTAGCAAGAGTCAGGTCAGATGATATCCGAGCAGCGTCAACGGCTTTGAAACCAGCCTCAAGCTATATACCCCTCAGCTTCAAGGCAACATTATCTGTCTCTATCTCGCTATTTTTCCTCACCAGCTCATCGTGTGAACGGTATAGCATGACAAAGTCAGTCACAAACTGCAGCAAAAAGAAGATATCAGAAGAAAGAAATGATGGAATTCATAAAAATAGGGGAGAAAAGGAAGAAATCTTACCAAAGCTAGCCTTTGACTAGCCTGAAGGGCCAATTGCTCTGACCCTACCGCCCTTTGACGATCAACAGGGAGGACAGCTCTCTCGAGCAAAGCGGGGGCCAACTGAGGGGAAATTGCAACAGAAGCCTCCTCGGGCAGCGCAGACACTGGGACTAAGGCCTGCCCAGCCTTCGTCCTCGCTTCCAACCTCCTCTTCTCCTCCTCTCTCTCATTCTCTTTTTTCTTCCTCTCCTCTACCCTCCTTTTTTCCTCCATCTTCTTCTTCTCTTCTTCCCTTTTTCTTTCTCTCTCCCTTACCTGCTCTTCTTCCTTCCTCTTTTTCTCCTGCTCCTGAGCAGAGGACCGGGAACCAGTAGCCATAACCCCAGACCTAGATTTTTGCTTCTTTGACCTCTGTGCGAGAAGCAGATGGTCTTCATCATCATCATCCTGAATCAGGTTCTTCCGGGGTGGGGCCATTTCCTCGCTCGAACTGCTGGAGGTACTCGATGACTCTCGAGCTTCAGAAACCTCCCCACTATCAGAAGAACTGCTACTACTGGAGCTTCCTCCACCCAAATTGCTTACAGAACCTATGATGTCACTTTCAGAGCTGCTCTCCTCCTCATCCAACTGGATTGGATCTGCTGCAGTCTCTTCGATGGTATCAAACTCTGGCATATTATCCACAGGCCTTGCTATGAAACTGGAGCCAACGTTCTTGTACTCGAGCAGAAAAGCAGCAGACCTGGGATGCTCGCCGTCACCTAAAGGCTCCCTGATGTTCCAAGCCTTAACCAGTTCAGAGAGACGAACTTCGCTGAGAGAAGGCTCCAAGTTCTTTAACCTCGCTGTGGAAGAAAAATCAAAGAAGAATTAGAAAGATCACAAATCAACAAAAATTGAAATAAAAGAGCAATGTCTACCTATGTATTCTTCCCTATAAAAGGGAACAGAGAACCTCTCACACCTCAACCCATCAAATTGGGGAGAAAATTGCCAGTTTCTAACAAGGAAACCTTCTTGCCAATAGTCCTTATGGGAATCAGGTAGATTTACTACCAATACCCTGTCAGGGCTCCTAGCTTTGAGATAGAGGACACCAGAGCTAGTTCGATAGAAGGAATAGCAAAAATAGACCTCGGCGAGCCCTAACCTAGTACCATACAACTTGTTTATTCTATGTACGCCATTAACTATTTTCCACACATTGGGCAAGCATTGTGCTGAAACAATATTGAAATAGCCAAAGAAATGCAAGAACAAATCGTTGGGAGGAAAAGTAAGCCCCCCCTGGGAAAGCAACAAAACATAAATCCATTGGGCGTCATCTATCTCTCTACCATTTCTAGGAGGAGAAGCACAGCACTCAATAACTACCCACTCAGGGATGTTATAAAACTTCCTAAATTCAGAGACTGACCTATTGCCAATCTTTGCCATTGGAAAACCCTAGAAAACTACAAACTCAAAGAGAAAGTACAATGAAAAGAAACAGGAAACTTACAAAATAGAAGATCGATTTGAACGATGAAGAAGCGCGGGTCCAAACAATAAGAAAGTAATAAGAATGGAGATTGAGAGAAGAAGGTACGAGGTGCTAGAGCTCACAGAGGATGGAAGAGTACTGGAAAGATTGAAACGACGGAAGAAAAGTGACTATTCCAGAAAACCTTTAAATTTTGCTAATCATAGTACACAGAATACGAAGCAGGTACCTCCAAAATCACCTTCACAACCTTCGAAGAGTTGCACAATGTACAAAGAGCCATTATGACCAATCATTTAAATTTATTGAGCCCAATTCTGGCGACCCAAAGTCCAGGCCCCCACCTCTTATTTTGATTATAAACCGATCTCTTCCCACGTTCCCATTAAGGGAGGTTATAGGGAGAGATGGAAGACGTGGGGGAATCCAACTCCCCCACTTACCTAAACGTATATGTATATATTGAACCCTAGGTCCGGGGCAAAAGGACAAGTTGTATTCTCTGTAACCACTTTCCGGAGTATATAGAAATAACACTGACTACACCACCGTGGACGTAGGCACATTTTTGCTGAACCACGTACATCCTTTATTGTGTGATTGTCATCTTACATTCCATATTCTTGCATCGTGATTGCTTTTTTTTATATCTATTTGTGTTGCATAATAATTGCCACCTCAAGACTATATAGATGCTTGAATTTTGCACTTTTTATTAACTTTATTCTAGTATATTGGATATTATGAATTCCTGTTTAAATTTGGGTGAGAAAATTCTTGAAGTGAGAGTTGTTAAGAAAATTTTAAGGTCTCTACCCTCTTCTTTTAATGCAAAAGATACCATTCTTAACTCTTTAGGAATTCAAGGCACAATTAGGCTAGAAAAGCTTGTAGGGGATCTCTAAACTTATGAGTTAGACATGCTCCCCGAGAATAAAAGGAAAACAGAAATAATAGTAGCTTTAATAAATAAATATAGAAAAAGAATGGTTGTGACTCCGATTCTAAAATTGCTTAAGATGATCTTGTCATGTTTGCTAAAAATTTCAAAAAGTTTCTCAAATTCAAAAAGTAAAATTTATCCAAATTAGAATATATAATTTTTAATAAAACAAAATATTTAAAATGGGTAAGAATGTTTTTTAGATTAATGAAAAGAAAGCTACATGTGAGTATCCTATGAAAGATGAATCAAATAGATGTTATGACTATGAAGGGAAAGATTACAAAGCCCATGTGTGACCCACTAGGCTTGAGACACACAACAAAGGCAAAGCCACCTATAAATCCATTTAGTAGATAGTAATGTTGAGTTATTTTGAAGATTAATCACCACATGAACGTAATTTTTTAGCGTTCATGGCTAGTCATATTATCACTACAAGTACGTCTCATACCACTGAGTACCTTTCTAAAGGTGATGTCCTGAGTAATGAGTTTAATCATTTCAAAGAGTGTGAGGGTGATGATTTGAGTGAGAGAACGTGGTTTACAGTATGCATTCTCCAAACTTTACACCTTTTCATTAAAAACTACAAGGCAAAATAAAATTTTGCCTCTTAGGGTGTTAGATTTAGAGGAGTTTTAATTTTTTAGAAAGAGTGAGGCCTCACAGTGCCAACTTGAGAAATTAAGAGTCTCCTCGAGTGAGAAATCTATTTTCTGGATAGAAAAAAAATTATTTTGACCAACAGAGTGGCTAGTCTTACAAAAGATCTTCAATTGTCATTAGAGACTAGTGAGAAACTTGAAGCCCATATTTACTAACTCGAGAAAGATATCGAATGTTATTGGGAGGTTAAGTTCATTGTTTAGTACAAATTTAATAAGGTTGAAAAGATATTCCTAGGTCCCTTTTTAGGTTTTAATGAAAGGTGTTGCATATTTTATGAAGGTGCATCCACTTCTGATACCGCACTCGAACCGGTTATCCAGTTTATGTCAGATCCTTATGAGGAAGGAGAACTCATCCTAGGCATTTTAACTAAGGTCGAACTAAACCAATCTTTGTTTGTTCCCATTGCAAACAAATAGTTCACCTTAGGGAGTTTTGTTTCAATCTAGGAAGAGTCTCTCAGACACACGCTCCCATACACCCCATACAAACCTTGCTACTCTTAGAGACCAAGTTGAGTTTCTTGTTAAGACTTCTAAATATTTGATGGATGAATCTCAAAGGATGTCTACACCTTTTGAGAACACCTCCAAAACAAATGATTGAGGTCAGAACTTGTTTCTAGTTTAGAGTGTTTTCACATTTCTATCATTTGCCCCTATAACTAGATTGTATTTTTCAAAATCCAAATAGATTTTCTTTCTTTTAAATTTTTTTATTATTTATTTTTGATAAAATTTTCAACAAATTCAAAATTCTTTTTGTATTTTGTTTTACACCATATATAAATTCGCATTTATGATTTTCAAATCACAATATTATTACATCCATTTATGTGATATAATCACGGTGTCCTGATACTTGGATTTATTTTTTGTGTGCCTAATAATGCATTTTTAGAATTGTGTCATTCCTTGTTGATTACTACCTTCATGATAGACTAATTATATCACCTTTATTGCATACATGCATGAAGTATTGAACATTGTTTCTTTCTTGTAATATATTGAATAGGATGTTCTCATCTAAATCTTGCTTAATCATGAACCAAATTGTAACACCCCGTATTTTTGTGCATTTAATATTAAATTAATTCGGATATTTTAAATTACTTATGTGTTGTAATTTTAATTGAATTAATTATGACAATATATATATTTAAATATTAATCGGGGAGTGAATGGTTAATATTTAGGGAAATTTATTTACTAAGTGAACAGTAATAAGTTAATTACGTCATTTCAGGGATTAATGACGGGGTATACACTTATCTCAGCCGGGAGTCGGTATAGACTAAATTGGGTGTGAGATAAGGATTTTTTTATAAATTAATTCGAACGCCAATTCTGAGTGCGCGGTTGAGTCCGGATGGGTCGAGATAGTTAGAAAAGAGTACCCGGGGGTAATAATTGGGTCCCGGGGCATTTTTGGGCATAACCGGGCCCACACGGGATGATTTGGGCTATTTTAATTTAGCCCATTAGGCTAAAAACGGGATTTGTGTTTTTAAACCTAAACCTAAGAAAAGGAAAATCAGCAGCCAACACAATTCCAACCTAGGGTTTGAGAGGGAGATTGGGGAAAAACGATCAAAAGCCAAGTTGGGAATTTTGGAGCAAAATCAAGGGGCTACGACAACGGATCAGACCCTACGAACGATTTCAGGCAAGTGGTTAACTGTTTAATTTCTAAATTGATGATAATCAATTCATATCATAGTGATGTGTAAACCAAAATTCGTTTTGGGGATAAATGGGTACAAAATGGGGTTTTTGTTCATGTAACTATTGAATGAGATTCATAGTAAAAATTGTTGTGTTGAACATATCTGAGTATAGATATTTAATTGGAATAAGAATTCGGATATAAACTGGGGGAAATCTGGATTTGGAAATTGGTTTGTAGAACAAGATTGATGAATTTTAATGGGAAACCCCATCTTTAAATATAGTGAGATATCGTATGAATCAAGAATGCTAAAACAGTTATAGATGATTGAGACTTGTTTTGGGAGTAATTGATTGGTTAAAATCATCATTTAAGGTTGGAAAATGGAGAGGTAAAACCTTGGAAATTCAGCCATGGCTGAAACAGCAAGTCGAGGAAGACAACCACCTGTTCGATCGATCGATCGATCAGGGGGGCTCGATCGATCGAGGGTCCCAGGAATTTGGAAATTCGGACAGTTTGTTTACAATGAGGGTTTTAATTAAGTTTTAATCCCCTTACTTTTATTTGGTGATAAATTTATATGGGACACATATTTCCTTAACAATTATCGGGTAATATAATTGAGTTTAGGAGGGTGGGAATGGTATGTCATGAGATGAACGGATTTGGAGAAACAATTCAATTATTGATATTAGGCCGAGGAATGACATTCGGGTATTGTAGTTGGGTGACACTACATTATTAAAGGAGTTTAGGTGATATATTTAATTATGGACCAAGTGGGTGAGTCCGGGTGTACTAACAATTATAGGTAAATATAATTGGGGAAATAATGAAAATAAATGTGTGACACATTGTGGGTGAAAATGTGAGAATGAAGTTTCGAGATGTAAAATGGACCAAGTGAGCTAGTCCGGGGATATTGGTTAAGGGCATCAAAGTAGTAAATTAATTATTGAGATAAAGTAATTAATTTGGAGTCGGAACATTGACTCACGAAATATTAAGGTATGGGGAGAGTGAGCGAATCCGGGGATAATTGTTGGGTGACACGAAGTTATTAAATTAATAAGTTTGATAATTAATTTAATTAGAGTCGAATTGTAGACTCGGGTAGAATTAAATTAATGGGTGTGCAATTAATTTAATTAGAGTCAGATTATAGACTCGGGTAGAATTAAATTAATAAGGGTGATAATTATTTTAATTAGCATCGGTTTGTAGACTCGGGTAGGATTAAATTAATTAGGGTGTTAATTAATTTAATTAGAGTCAGATTGTAGGCTCGGGTAGGATTAAATTAATGGGTGTGTTAATTAATTTAATCAGAGTCGGATTGTAGACTCGTGAAGGGTATTTGTTAATTAATGTGATAATTAATTATATTAGAGTCGGACCACAGACTCAGTTTAGTATGAATTAATTAATGTGTAAATTAATTATATTAGAGTCGGACCACAGACTCGGATTTGGGTTAATTAATTAATGTGTTAATTAATTATATTAGAGTCGGATTGTAAACTTGGGGAAGTATTAAATTAATAAGTGTGTTAATTAATTTAATTAGAGTCGGACCATAGACTCGGGGAAAGTATTATATTAATTGGGATGTAAATTAATTATAGTAGAGTCGGACCATAGACTCGAGAAGACGATAAATTATTAAGTGAGAAAATTAAATTACGTTGAGTCGGGCCACAGATTCAGGAAATTTCGAGCAGTGTACGGGATATTTAGTACACGGTAAAGACAGGGTTTATAATATATATATATATACGGTGTAGTGATAGTATATATATATACGTGTATATATTGTGTGTGATATTAAATTACAGGCAGTGTACGGGATTTTGAGTACACGGTAAAGCCGGGGTTATATTATATATATACGGTATAGTGATAGTATATATATACACGTGTTTATATTGTGTGTGATATTAAATATCAGTGACTAGATATTTATTCGATTTAAATACTCTAATGCTATCAAGGGAGGTTGCGCAATGTGGGTGAATCCCCTAGCTTGAGGAGTAGGGCGATTATATCCCCAGGTCATAGCGACCGGTATATATGGGTGAGGGATTTATCTCACTTTCAAGGAACGAATATGACCGCTTCCACTGCGTTTTTATTTTGGGCCAGGTTGGTGAGCGATTCCAACTTGGGGAACTAGGCTTTGTGAGCACACCTAGTGAGATAGCATTTTAGAGGGAATCATCCGGTGAGGGTATACTCGGAAGGATGGATACACGTATGATATATGTGTGGATGTTAGTAAAGGTACGTATAATATGGTAGCAAATATTATATGTAGGTGATAATACAGTGTGTGATGTATTGACTTTATATAACTCGGGTTACAGTTATATGTTGTTAATTAATGAGAAATTAATTAAGTTAATCATTTATGGGAATAATACAGAGTGTGACATATTAAATTTATATAACTTGTGTTACGGTTATATGCTATTCATTAAGAAGGAATTAATTAAGTAAATCGTGAAATAACTTATAATTCAGGAAATCATTATACTCGGGTTAGAGTAGTATGGCAAGGGAAGGTTATACCAGGACTAGTTGGACGGGGTAGCACAACTAGGTGGGGTTAAGGTAACCGGTAGGTGTGCCCAATAGTGGAGGGGTGAGATTGTCCACAAGGGAGTGCGACACTAACTTAAATATGAAGCGCATTCATGCATTTTAAATTACTGCAGTTAATTCACTTGCTAAATATTTTCAAAATGTTTTGGGTTCTAACCCTTGCTATAAAACTATTTTCAAAACCTTTTAGGTGTCCAGCCACAGGGACGCCAAGATTGATATTCTATTCCAGGGACACGGAGCTGCGGCATATGTGGATGCTAGCGGGAGTTTGGATTAGACGCATCATTCATTCATTCCTAGAGTAGGAATCTTGTATCAGTTTCAGTTTTATTTAGGGCTTGTCGCCCAGACTTCTCGGTACAGTTTTCAAGTGTAATTTATTCAGGTTTTGAATATTTGTATGGGATTATTTCTTTGGTGGTCGGTGATTTATTCGGCAAGTTGTGTAATTATGATTCGGTTTATTTTCATTCAGTTGTGTGAATGGTTTATATTTTAATTCCGCATGAACTGTTTTGGTTTAATTAAAAAGTTAAAATTGGCACCAGCTTTTGGAATACTAGGTGGTTAGTAAGTCTTAAAAAGTTTTCGACAGTGATGTTAAGGATGATCCAACTGGGATTCCTGTTTTAATTTGGTATAGGACTGATCACCCGGTATTTTATTAGTTGGGGTGTCACACAAATACTACGAACTAATATTGTTTCTAAAAACCATTACTCAGTTTTTTATCAAACAATTGATCGATATATGTTTAAGAAATGGAAAGGGGTTATTAAAGAATCATTCTTCTTTGAATTAAAGACCACAATTAAAAGAGCCTAAAAATGATTTCGGCACATAGAAACCAAAGTACGAATCCTAATTTTCTTTCTGGTGATTTATTAAAAATGAGCAATATGATTCGTTCAAAAATTTGGAGACTTTTTCTTAAAATGTGAGATTTTTATGGTATTATAAGTTGAAGATCTATAGGGTTGCACAGTAAAATTCCTATGAAAACACTGAATAGTTTGGTGTTATTAAGCATTGAGTTTCACGACATTTTGTATGAGTTAGAGTTAATTTCACTTTGTTAAAAAAATTTACAAAATATTGAATTTATTTCCTTCTTTAGGATTGTCACTTTGACTTCGTGCGCTATCTCTACATATGCCTATGTTGACTTTCTCATGCATTAAGTTCACACAGTCATTCCATGTTCAAGATTTGGATATTTTCTTGTTATTCCATAGTGCGTTTGTTTATATTTATATGTATATTTTTATATACTCAAAAAATTTAGAAATGTTAAAAATAGTTTGTTGGTTTATTGAAGTTTCATCATTTATGCGTAGTTGTCTATACTTTGTGATGATATTTCATATTGGTGTTCTCTTGATGATAAATTTTTAGGTTTAGCTTCTAACCCTTTTATATTAAGAACAAAAGAGGGAGAACATATTGAGTTTTTTTTCTTTATACTCCATATGTCATGGTATTTACTTGCTTTATGTGTGTAGGTCTTTCTCTGCAATAATGGTATCATTAATTACATGATGACGATTTTAAGTTAAGACAATGTTGCAAGTGTGTTTTCCTTTTAGGGTTTTGGAGGGACATTGGTTGAACAAGTCTTAGTTTTTTTGGATTTGTGTTTTGTATCAGGATATCGAAAGTGGGATATTTGTAAGATCATGATTTATAATTTCTCATTATACTTTTAAGTTTGGGATATTCCATTACACCTCTACATTATCATTTACATTCTCAAGAGTTTCAATTGAAGAGAAATTAGTGACTGAATGCAATTATCAAAGATCAAAGAGTTGAGAACATCAGTATAATCCTAAGAGAAGGTATATGAGTTTTATTATATTTAGTCATTACGTGTAGGAATATTTTAAAAATGTTTAAAAACTTAAATATTTTTGTAAACTAATTTTAAATATTTTTTGAATAATTTGCAAAGTTGTTAGAATGACATTTGGATGTCATTTAGGCGGGTGCATGCACCTCCTTAAAATGACTTCAAATGAACATCAAACTCTTGTCCCACTATGTTTTCTCATTAGATCATTTGTTATAAGAGCTTCGAATAAGATAGGAGACTTTGCTCACAAGAGATGAACCTCATTAAAATGAGCTGGCAATAAATTATTTTTTACCTTATTACAATTGCAATATTTTCAACTCAGTCTTTTGGAGATTTTAATCCACACACACACACACACACACACACACACATATATATATATATATATATATATATAAATATATATACAGACTTACAATTTCCATCATGGCTTTTATAAAACTTTTTGTGATCAAACATTTTGTTTTTTAAATCCAATCCTCTTAGATATATTTTGAACAATTTATCAAACCTTGAAGAACACATTACATGTTCATATCCATGTGGATTTCGTTCTTCACTATTTAAAAAAGGAGATTCTTGAGGTTGATCAGTGGACACCAAGGCAAGTGGATCTTATTATGTGGAGCACTAATGGATTTGAACCGCTTTTTGTTATCAATAAGAAAGGAATACATAATGGCAATACTTAGTGGAATCTAAGTCTGTACGTCTGTTACTGTCATTCTTTAATACCTAGTCGTAGGACTGTTGAAAAACAAAAAGGTTTTCCTGAAATGGATTTTTTCCAAATATCTTGTGTTCTGGGTTATTTATTTCAATTTTTCTTTAATATGTTTCATGTTTAGGTTAACCTACATAATTAAGATAAAATTGGATTAAAATTGAATTTGTCTTGTGTTTAACCTACTATGAAATTTCTACACTTGGCTATATAACTACAATAATTAGTGGAGTTTAAGTTTGTAAGTATGTTAGTGTCATTCTGTAATACCTTCTTGTAACTGTATTGAAAAAAAAGGGTTTTATGAAAAGGATATTTTTCTCATATCTTGTGGTGTGATTTTTTTTCCTTCCATTTTGGTCCCAATGTCTTGCATGTTTAGTTTAACCTAATTTATCAAGATAAAATGGACAAAAATTGAATTTTTCTTGTGTGACCTACATTACGAGTTCCAAACTTGACCATATAACCTAATAACACAACAAAATGCATTTGTATTTGTTTATTGTTGTTTGAAGAAGAAATTGGTTGCAACGTGGTGGTAGTGAAGCATGTTATAACTATTGACGCCTTTCGTTTGGTGGAATATATGGTATGAAAGCATATTAAGAGGAAGTTATGGATTAAGTTGCAAGACATGGTTCCCCATTATAAGTCCTTCCAAAGTTCATTTATCATTCTAACGACTCGAAGCTTTGCAAAATTTTTACCTTTCTGCACATTGATCAAGTCACCTAAGTAATTAAAGATAAAACTTAGTGTGATCAGCTCAATCAATAATTTGTCATGCAGACCTTATGATTTCTATTTGTTACCTTAACGTGAACTTACAAAAAAAAAATTCCTTTTATTGAAAAGAGATTTTAATTGGTTACCTTTCATCTATCTCAGTTTCGATCCCACTCACTCTCACCTAGTATCAGAGATATACCTATCTTTGTTGGGTTTTATCACCTAAAGGCGGATTAAGTGTGTGTGATTATGGATTTTATGTCAATAACCATAAAGGTGATAAATGATAGGGATCAATAAAGGGGATACTTTACTCAAGCTTATCACACCATCCGACATTTTAAATCACTCTGGCAAAAATATTTAGAATACTCATGGTAGTGATTGTGAATATAATGTTCAACATTCTTGTCTTAATATGGTTGTTTTTCAAAATAAGAGTAAACATTTGAAGACACAAAAATCCAACAAAGAAGATGATGACTATGATTTCTCGGTTACCTTTTGATAGGGATATATTTCTTGATATTATTAAAGCCCTTGTAAATGAGAAAATTGCACTTTTTAATGACATTAATTTTGTTAAATAAGGAATGAATTATTTGAATCTATTGATGTACATGCTCAATCCCTCAATTCTAAAGTTAAAGCTATGGATTGAGAATTTAATGACTTCTTAGAATTTCATGATGAATTAGTCAAAGATAAGAAGTAACCTATAGTTGAGGACCAACGTGTGTCGACATTGAAGGAGGAAATGGGTGATTTGATCATCCTTGTAGATACCATGAAAGTGGAATTTCAAAATAGTTGTGATCTTGTTCAAAGAAATTTGAAAATTTATCTTTAGAACTAAATTCAAATTATTGTAAATTTTCTAGTACAAAAACCTTTAATGATGTGCCTTCGACCTTAAATCATTCATCTACATTTGTTAATGGCTTCCAAAACCATCATGGTCCAAGGAAACATGACAGGAATTTCAAACAGAAGTGTAACGTGTCTCCTCCAATTTACAAAGATCATAAGTGTCAAAATAAAAGACTTAATAAATATTGTATTTCCTCTTTTTGTCATAGAGAGGGTGATTATAAGGATTTTTTATTTATGTTGAAAAAATTTCAACATTTTAATAAGGTTTCTCCCAAGACGGTTTCACATATACCTCATCCTCGAATTTATAAATGTGATTAGTTCAATAGGAAAGGACATTTGAGATAATTTTCTTACTTGTTTAAATTAACCTCTCACTTTGGTAATGTTAGGAATAAATATAGTTTTGATAAGAATAATGATTTAGGAAAAGCATGTGAATATCCTCATCATGTTCATAAAGTAACAGGGACAAAAATATTACTAACTCCTAATTTTTAACTTAATCCCCGATTCTCTTTATGTTAGATAAAGATGAAAGATCATTTTCATAAGGTAGAATTATAAACTAGATAGGATCATTTGTTAAACCCTTCGATTTTTAGTTGTTAGAAGGTTTTCTCTTGTGACTTTGAGTCTTTAGAATTCTTACCTTGTTCTTTTTCCCATTCTACTCCCATGATGGTTTGTTTTCACATTTTGTTTCTATATAGTTTTGTCATTGTGTTCTTATAGGTCACCTTACTAAAAGTCTAGGTTAATCTAATTCACTTATTTGCATATGACATTTGTATCTGGTTGTGCTTATGAAAGCGAACTCCACATCTAGAATTTAAAATCTTTGAAAGTTTATGATTTTTCGAGTTTAATTTATCTTGAGTATATGTTATGACACACCTCACTTTCATCGAACTATATTTTGAGAACTATCTTATGAACTAAATAATAAAAGCCTTTTGAGTAATGATTTGTGGAAATTTCAAAAGGTTTGTGAATTGAAAAAGGTTTTATTTTAGCCTTAGTACTTGTGATATTTGTATCTTCATGATTGGAGTTGAAAATTTTATATTACAAAAACATGAGAGATGATGCAGTAAGGGCTATAACTATTGGATTGTAAGAACTACCTCTGCGTGGAATAGTTCCCCACCTTAAGAAATGGGCATGTGAAAGCCATCACGTGCAATATTTAGTTTGAAGCAATGTCTTCAAGAATTTATTTATTAAAAAAAATAGAGTAACATAAAAAATATGAGCCATCATAAGGTTTTTACCAATATCACTTAGTGGTAAGGAAAAATGTTAGTTGAGGAATTACTTTTTTAACGATAATATGATTTTTCAATAAAAATCATCTTAATTTTGAGATTTTCATGTAAAACTTATCTTTTGATCTTTGTTTTCGTTTCACCGTACAAATGCTCATTTTCGTAATTTTTATTTCTTTGACATGATTTATCTCTTATGTTCTCTTTTGAATTTACCTAAAACTTGCAATAAACTTTTATTAGCCAGATTATTCTTCGTTTAGAGTACTTGGGATAACAATTAAACCTAGACTATGAAAGTTTCTAATGCTAGTATTTCAAAATTTATTGATGAAAGTCATTTTAGACAGTGGATCATGTGAAATTAATAACATTGTGTCATTTTGAGTTGTTCCTTGCTTCTAACAACCACTTTAGGGTTTTCGAATTTGTCTCGTCAAACCAGTTGCCAACGAAACCTTACCATCAAAACGATTTTTTTTGTCGCTACAGTGACAATCATGACCAACGAAGAGTATTGCTAAAGAAAATCTAGGTTTAAATGCACTTGTTAGTTTCCCTTTTGTCATTTCCCCAAATAACCCTCTCTCTTACTTTTAATATCTCGTAGCCTAGCCTCCATTTTTGGAGTTTTTCAAAATTTCTTTGGATGTTTCTTCTTCTAGAAAAATCCTAATAAGACGATTACTTTCCCTATATATATAATGTCACAACTTACTCATATGTATATAAATAATTTTATAAATAATTACACAATAAAATGATTAATCAATATTTTTAAGACTTATTAGGCTAGTAATTAAAATCATGTGTTATTCTATTTAATGAGAGGAAAGAGTATTTAAAATGATGACTTCTTTGACTTAAAAGATGTAAATGGGAGACTTAGGATAAGTCAAGGGGCATTTTGGGTTAACGACTTAAGACTCAAAATTACACTCAAGCCCAAGTAGGTCATTAAGAGAGTATTGAACCATTAGGAGGTCCTTCTTAATACAAAACAAAAACACAATTTGGTTCCTAAGGGCAGTTTACACTAATTGAGAGGCAAGTCTAGTTTGAATTCTTGTATAATTGCATTTGTTGTAAATTATGCCTATTCATTTGAATCAAAACACTAATTAAATAATAAAATTATGATTAAGACGATAAAAATCAAGTAATTTCATGATTAACCAAATTAGGAAGAAATTAGGATTGTTTAGCCTCTTTTTGATTGAATCATTCCTCTATTTGTTTTTTATAAGAATTTGATTTATATATAAAATTCATTCAAAAACATAGTAACTATTTATATGTGTATAGAATTAGCATCAATTTGATATGAATTGGGTATTAGGGTTCTAGAGAAATAATACGGATTTTAATTTAATTCTTGAACTTATATTAAGGCTTTATTGTTATAATTTTGTTATAACCATATTTTACATATATTCGCATTTATATATTAGAGTATGAGGTTTTTTTATGTAAGAAAACTGGTGGCTCGGATTTAATCTTGATGTTTGAATCTAACGGTCATGAATTATGCAAATTTGTGAAGGTTATTGGGACAAAGAAATCATTTACACCTTACGAGTGCACAAGGCTCAAGAAAATGGCATACGTACCTTATGAGAGCATCCACAATGGGGATGCTAAGAGCATCCACAGAGGTTGATGCTCACAAAAGGTTACTTTACAAATTTGAAAGTGGGTTTTGCCTTTTATCAGTATTAACTTTTACAGTGGTGGAAGGGCAAGGATTTGCATAATAATTCCTACGAACTTTTATTGTTCGTAGGAAACAAAACTAATACTTCTTACGAACAATAGAAGTTCATAGGAACTCTTACGAACAACTATTGTTCGTAACAACCAAAAAATATAATAAAAATAATTGTTTATATTTTTGACGAACTTTTTTTCTTCATAGGAAGTGTTATGAACTTCAAAAGTTCGTAAGAAGTGTTTACAAATTCTGCAGCCAATTTGTAACTTTAGAGAATGCCTAGAGAACGAATTAGAGAATTTGTTCTGAACTTTCCACCATTGCAGACCAGAGATTCCGTAAAATTACAAATTTTTTTGACATTATGCATCCCCATTGTGGATGCTCTAACTGCCAACAAAATTTGTATTTTTACCAACTCGGATGTCTACACTGGTGGGAATAAGTTAACAAATTTTGTTCATAGATTTGTAGTGGTTCTGCAAAGATACAAATTGGTTACTGAATTTGCAAAGGGTTGCTACGAACTTCTGAAGTTCGTAGGAATTCTTACGAACAAATAAAGTTCGTAGGAAGTGTAAATAATATTTTTTATGGGTTCCTACGAACAAATGTAATTCGTATGACTTCTTACGAACTAATGCTGTTCGTAAAAAATATGTTTATATTTCCTACGAACAACATTAGTTCGTAGGAACTTGATTTACAAATTTTGTCTTCTCACCATTGTGAAGAGGTCCCGTGAGAAAAGGTAAAATCAACTTTCTGATTTGTATACTTACCTTTCATACCCTCTCTCCACTAGAGATGCTCTAAAGTGCACAAGACTCAATAAGACATCAACAACATTTAAATAGTGAAAGAAGTAGAGAGAGAAAACCGACATTTTTTATCTTACCAAAGCTTTTCCGGTGTGGGTTGAGTTATGTTTTTGGGGATTGACATTTCTCCTAAAGCAACACACCTTTCTCACGAAAGCTTTTCCAGCTACAACTTGAAATCTCCATCAACTCGAAACCACCATTTTTGTCACCTCTTATCCATCGAAATCACCATATGAACCCCTAAACTGAAAACAAAAATGGAAACATAGAGAAAATGGTGTGGGTTATCTGAACCGTGAATGGTGGAGAAGATGTAACTTGGTTTCGGCCCTCTCTCTTAGTCTGGGGTTTTCGTTCTCTCTTCTTTCCCTATCTCATTAGTGGTCGACACAACATATCTGAATATTTTCAATTTTTAGTTGGTTGTGAACTGATTTTTTGTTTGTTTTGGTAAGAGAACATATGATTTATTTTAATGGTGTTTAGTTGTTCCATGCTATCATTTTTGGATTTCTATGTTGGTATTGACGTTGGTTATTTTTGGAGCTTCATCTCACCTCAGCAGCACGTATGTATTTTTATATTTGTTTATTTGAGTTTTTGTGAATGTTTAAGCTCTATTGATGATGGCTAGCATTCATGGTATCATTTGTTGATTCCATCCGTGGTGGACGTCGTGTATTACCTCTGTCTCATAACCACAACAAATAGAAAGAAAATGAAGAAGGAGATGGAGATGAGGTAAGTAGTGGTCCCTTATTTTCTGCTGGTGGAGATGGAGAAGAGGTAAATGGTGAACCACGAGTTCTGCAGAAGCAGTTCCCGTGTATATATACACACTGTGTGGAGAGGTACTTTTAGTTCATTATTTTTAACTCATTTTGTTTTTGGATTATATTTTTAATCTTTGTCATAAGGTTTTTGGGGTTCGTTTTTATTTCTTGCTCTTATTGTTGGCTATTTCAAAGATTCTACTGGTGTAGCCACAGGTCCAGTTTTGAAACGGAGGAGGATGAAGTTGACGACTAACTCAATAATCCAGTTTGAAGTTTATTTCTTTACACGATCAACTTTACTTCTTGGGGTGTCTATTTGGTACATAAAGTTTTGATATTTTTTCTCTGTTTAGAGGTTCAAGTTTATTTTATGTTTATATGTTGTTTTTAATTTTTTTTTGTCTATTCTCCAAGTAAATCCACATGTGGGTGTTTACACCGTGTCAGATTGGAAGTTTTAATAACAAATTGTTGATAGAAAGTTATGGATGGTTTTTAATAAAAGGATCTCAAATCTGTTAAAAAAATAAAAAGAGTTCAAGGCTCGGGAAAAGGCCTTTGAATAGAGTGCCTAAACCAAATCTCAATTTTCCAAATAAATTAATGTTAGCAGGTTTTATTTTTTAAATGTTCAAAGGCCCTTTAAAGCATTATAATCCATAGGACCTACTGAAAGCTTTTTTTCCCTATGTTTAGTCCCCTTTTTCTTTTCGACTTCTCGATTTTTATTTTCTTTGAAAGCTCTTTGCTTTCACCAATATAGCATACTAGAAAACAAAATAAATATAACAACAATTATTTTGTTTTCTACCGCTTCTTTCCTTTTTTTAAAAAAATTTTCATGTTTTTATTTCTTTTGTTTCAATTTTATCTTTAGTGACGGGTGGTAGATAGAATTTTATTAACCAAATGCATCAAAAATTATGGGTATTTAATTTTTGGCTTTGGATATTGAAGCTGCAAAGAATCTTTGTTAATGTGTTTGAGAGTGATAGATGTTAAGTCTAATTAAGCCATTTTACATCCCAAGGTAGTATAGTGATGCGGTTAGGTTTCATTCTGTCAATTAAATTGGTCAGTTGTCTAATCATTTTAATGGTCACTCTTCTAAAAGCTATTAGCAGGTCATTTGTATTCCCAAGGCAACTATTGATGGCATAATTTGAGTCAGTTACTTTAAAGGATTTGCAACATTAACAATACTTTCAAACCGTCAATTTCAAATCCCGTAGCAGACTATGGGTATATTGTGTTAGTTAATAGTCAATAACTTTGCAATATATAAATTTGGGAATTTTTTTCTATTTGGTTACATGTTTTAATACTTAATAAGATCGGCCTTTTTATTTAATTTTTTGAATCATATCTTGGTATATGTATTAGAGGTTATAAAGTACTCCACTAATATCTTATGGCCTTATCAAATTATTTAGATTTTATGGCCTTTACAGAGTAAATTTTACCTGAGCTTAAAAATATTATTCGCCATCCTCATTTAATTTAGCTAGTAAAAATGGATTTTAATGATTATTTCATATCGAAAATTAAATTATGTGAATATACTGATCACTTTTTTTAAAAATTTACCTTTTAAATCTACCTGAGAAGTGACTGAGTAGGTAGTAGGCATCTTAAACAACCAAATTGACAACAACGTTCTAAATGGATAATACTAACCATGCATGTGAATAAGAAATGATTTTTTCTTAATGTGTTATCTCATAAAACACATGTAATGAATAATGATGTTACCTCACAACATATAAGAAAAATAGTACACGCAGGGAAAGAATTGTATAAAACACTACTCAAGCAGTGGTTAGGGTCTGAACGGTCAAATATATATAAGAGGGTGGGGATCTAAAAAATTTACTCAGACAAAACAATCTAATAAATGGGGCCAACTGTGTACTAAATGGCGAAAGGACGCAAGGGTTTCAATAAAAAAATGATGCACAAGACAAATACAAAACGATACGCGGCTCGAGGTAAAAAAAAATGAGATGGGACAATATATCTAAATGGCATATAATATATATGAAATACCTTACTTACATGGCCCCCATCCTATAATCTTTCATACAAAATCAAAACACGCTTCACTACAAAATAACCATTATCCAATTTTTCATGTCGAAATAGTTTCAGTTTTTGACAAAATAATTTAATGTTAGTATTATGTTACACCAAAATAATTTCATGCTTTGTGCAATTTTTTTTTTTTGAGGTTTTTAATTTTTATTAATTTCATTATTTCTTTTTCTCCACAGTTTTATTTTTTATTGTATCATCGGCATGAGCAAACAATGTATCGTGTAGTGTCGTATTAATCCGTTTTTACCGATTAAGGTAATTAATTATTTTGAATCATATATAGGTTGACATATTATCTCATTTAAACATATGGTTAAGCAATAAAAAACATTAAGAGCTCCAATAATTTTTCTTATTTTACCAAAATTAATGGGTCCTAATGATATTAACAAATTAAGCGGGTCAACGCATTCCCAATCCGTTAACTATTGTATTTTATCGATTTGGCGTTTCTATAATCCCAATTCAGAACATTTTTCCACCTATGCTTAGATGTAATCACTACGAGGAAATATTTGGATCGTTTTTACAGTCATGCCATCGGCACAGGTACACCCTAGTCATATATATGTCATATGATTCATATATGAAGATTTTCTAATCTTTAATGGCACTTTGATATGAATTTGGTTGTGTTAGAGAAGACAAACACCGAAATGAGAATTTTCAAATATCCCATGCGATCGATCAATGCTTTAAATATTTGGCAATTTCTCATATTGTTATAATTTAGAAAATTTTGTTTTAGGGTTGACTTTTGGATAATCTCTTACCTAAATTAAGTTTTGTGACTTGATTTATAATATGATTATGATGATCCAAATTTAAGTTGTTGGAAGAATTCCTTGCCTACTTTTAAATAGAATTAACGTAAATAAATCTAGTTGGGATTTGAATTCCATGATTTAGATGTACATTAATTGTTGTGTTCCTTATGTGATTCATAAAATGCATGAGCACCCGTGGAGAACGTACTAAGGGGAGATTTTATTTATAAGGGGCCTGTACATCTTGAACTGCTATGGTATCTCAGTGAGTAGAGGAGCTACCTTAGTCAATTATTAATATAGGGTCACATGTCTAGGTACCAGTGTTTGAGATGAATTATGGGAAGATTTCCTTTATACAGTCTTGGTTATGGCAGTTTATATGATTAATGGACAGACGTGGTGATTTATCACTTGCCTTGAAAGGGTTTTAGGTTTGATACGACCTCAAACTCCACTTAGTATGTGTGAGTGATCCCTGAAGGCTGTAACAACCCGCCTACTAAAATAAGGGGTGGCCAGCCCAATACTCCAATAATCACAGAAATTATAGATGGTCCATTCTTAGCATCACTGTCGATAAAATAATAGTACGAGATAACCACCCATAATTTTAGAAAATAGACTGTCAAATAAAATTTTATAAGTTAAAAGAAAGCACTTAGACAATCCAATTTGAAAAGAAGGCGGATACCAAAAAAAATCAACGAGTAATAATATACCAAAATGCATAAATCCATAACCGAATAAGCTGTCGGTTAACAGACTAATACAAACAGGTTACACCGAGTATTACAATTTAATATCACATTATAATAAATGAGTACAAAGCATAGGCAACACGCCCAAATATATAAACTGAACATAACTAGAGTAAAAAAGATAGAAGCGTCTAAAAGGAATATCCTACAACATCTGCAAACTGATATAGCTCCAAGACAACGGGAAGGGAAAGGTCAATACGGGCGTCCTTGCGGAGGAGCACCTGAACGGACAAAGAGTTGCATGCAAACAAAGAAATATAGACGGGTCAGGGCCCGGTTTGATATGATTACCATGTGACTAAAATGCATGACAGTTATGAACGTAACTATCTCTCGCAATTTAAATCATAACATTTCTCACCTCTCAATCTAAAAGCACAACCTAGCGCAATATCAATGAAAATTCTCAATAATTATATAAGCATGGGAGAACTCATCTACATATACTCAAGGAGACATCAATTCAATTATTCACAATATAAGTGAACAATTCCTTTTTCTCTTTTAGGAAATACATATATGGCAATTCATTTTATCAAATGTATACCAAATCAATTTTATCTCATAACTTTCTATTTCCCTTCTTCCATCCAGGAAATATATATAAAGCAGTTTTATTATCATAAAATTCTTTTACATATCATAACTTCTCAATTTCCCTTCTTCCATCCAGGAAATGTATTTAAAGCCATTTTATTAGCATAAAATGCTTTAACATCAATAATGTCCCACATTATTAAGAATAGTTATATTTCATATCATATAACGTTTCTAAGACCGCCCGTCTGGGTTTCCCCACTGTGCGCGCCCCTAAATGGCTATCATCTTCCAGGGCCTATCAAACAAGACAACCTGGGATCCTAACGCAACGTCGGTAAGTGTCCATATACCTGCGAGTGAGTCATAACCACACTCGAAATTACCTAACATTCGCACAACAAACATACAATAACCGGTCATATGGCCGAGGACTATATTCACCCTGCATTCATTAGCCAGGGGACTTCACCTCACGCGCGCAACTTCCCTTATGATAGCGATTTAGAGAGGTGTGTTTACGTAAATTATCATTTACGAAAATCATTTCTTTCTCCATTTGAACACATTCACATTTTGCATTCTCAAAACCATTTATTCTCAATGATTAAATACAAATTTTAGAATATTCATTTCTTATTCTTTAAGTCATATTTGTATTAATGACCTATGACCCAAAGTGCCATTATCCTCAAACTAGTCTCCAAGAGTCCAAAATAATACCATAAATCATCAAAGTGAGTCTCCCTCAATAATAGTCTCCCAAAAGTCCCAAACTTTATCATTCTATGTTCGATAGATTTTCGGTTAACATCCTATATCAAACGAGAGATTAACGTGTATAAAATACCCCTTGGGATAAGCCTAAATATCCCCATGCTAGCCTAGGACATTTGCCTACCCAATACAAACCTCTAACACTCTTCATTACTTCCCAAAGGAAGGTTCCTAAACCTCAAACCTAAAATAAATGGGATAAAAATAAAGCTAGAGAAATATCACAAAAATAGGGCATCCGAATCGATTAGCCCTAGGGACGAATTGATTCGCCCATGATTGCGAATCGATTCGCCTAAAAGGGAATCAATTCGATGAGTAAAATCCAACATTCTATCTCAGCCGAATTGATTCGTCCCCAACCCGAATTGATTCGGTTTACCCATACCTGTAACCTTCCCCTTATCCGAATCGATTCTCTTAGGGGGAGAATCGATTCGGCCTTACAGAATTGCCCAATTTGGGCTACGGGTTGTATGAACCCTAAAATCCCAAAACTCCAAATCTTCAATTTGCATCAAAATCAACAACAACTAATTCTGCCCAATCACTTCTATACATCAACTAACTAATTTTCTCAACTCAAATCAAATGAAACTACAAGATTAAAGGTTTAATCACTAAAAACCTACAAATCCCAAAACTGGTTTAAATCTCCAAAAATTAACTATACATGCAATTTATCACATTAAATCATAATCTAGCAAGTAAGAAACTTGCCTCAAGTTTGTAGTCTCGGATTCTCCTCTGGTAGCAACGGATTCCAGCTCCAATCTTCCATTTTTCTCTCTTTTCTCCATTTCTCCCAACTCTCTCTTCTCTCTTTCTCTCTCTCTTGGCTTATAACACAAAATGAGAAAATAAAAAGGGGTTGGGAGACTTAACCGGGTTCTAAACATTAATTCCCCTCTTCTAAATGTCGATACACCATTAAATGACTCGTAACTACATAATTGAGTCATAACCTATCAAAAGTGCCCGAAACTCAAAAATACAACTTGGCACTTATTTTGACTATCTCAACTATTCCAAAACTAACCACACCCCTAAACTGGCATCTGGAGTAACGTAAGATATTTTTATGTTCCAAATTCATTTTAATTTATTAATTATACTCCAACTTACATATAAGTCATAACCGTCGTTTTAAGCACAACGACGCAATAAAACACAATATGATGCTATTTACCTTCTCATAACAGTAAATAGGCAAAACACGGTAGATACTATCCCTTAATATCACGGGAAATAATATTTATTCCAACTTCTTTTATTTTATAAAATTAGCCCATCAGGCAAAAAAATATAAAATAGTCGCTCAAAAGTCTGGGTTGTTACATACTCCCCCCCCCCCCCTTAGAAGGGAATTTTACTCTCAAAATTCAGACGTACCCTATAATCATATAAAGAGTGTACTATTCTAAACTATCATTCTATCATCCTTAGAAAAATCCTCGGTATTGTGGTGTCCCCATTGGACTTGGACTAAGGTCGTCACTTTCGATCTTAGTCTACATTCTTCGTCCTCTAATATAGCACCTAGTCACTCTATGAACTATAGATTCTACCTTTCTACGATGAAAAGAAAAAAAATGCCTACATAACTCGGCACAAGTTGCCATTCCTCCTGAATCGCATTATACCCTTCTTAGGGAATACTGCATTAAAACTAATTCCCTACCTCCAATACTACATGACCTCTATTCGAGTCGGCGTAGCCTTGAAAGTATGCGGCTCAATGAGCCCAATCATTAGAGAAATATTCCTGGACCACTCCAAGTCCATGGAATATATTGTCCGCTGGTTCCATCCAACGAGCAGTCGCCCTCTGATACCGCAATGGTCAAACGATCAACAATTCTCTCAAATAGGATCATGACCATTGCGGTGCCGGAAATTCAATGAAGATGTCCATGGACCTTCCTCGTTCCACACTACTCTCTTCACGCTAGTAGGTGAAATGGTCAATCACGGACATGAATCCTCTTGCTACAGCATCCTCTCGGTTAAGCTCGTTCCACTTGGCTTTCCATGCCTTCGCTAGTCACCCCCACGATTTTCTACTCAGCGTACACACTACCTCACTCTCATTCCCATGGCGAAAGGGAATATCCAATTTATAGTCCTTTATGAACTTTAAACACCAACTCTGCCGCCCCAACAACTTATTATACAACTTGTTGCTCGTAAAAAGACCAAATTTCCTGCCCAGGAAGTAGTGCCTCCATTTCTTTATGGATAATACTACCGCTACGAACTTTAAATCAAGCATGGGATAATACTTCTCACGAGGTTTAAGTTTGTGAGACGCATAAACAATGGGTCTATGCTCTAGTATTAATACTTCCCGTTCTTGGCAAAGACTTGTTCGTTAAATCTGCTCTCGATCTTAACAGCACGAGTGCAGGAGTAAAAGTCAACTCATCCTTTTGACTCCCCGAAAGTTAGGTTACATACGTAACGCTCTATCTAAGTGAGGCCTCACCTCCTTTGGCCTAACATTACGAATCACTCGAGATCCCATATTTCTAGTTTCTAGGGACCTAATCCCGCTTAGAGTTAACCCACAAACCTATTCGTGGTCAACTCCCTACCGCCTTCCTAAAACAACGTCACATTCCCTAAGGGCCTTACGTCCTAATAATCCTAAGGTCGATATATACCCTAATCAAGTCGTGATAAGTGTTATCCTAGTTATATCCCTAGTGTCCAAGACCTTTCCCGACTTCCAACATTCGCTTGGTTTCATGCGTGGGACGTCTCGCAAAGCGAAATCCAAACAAGGAACCCTCCCGTTACACTACTACCTCGCATCGTCGGTCATCAAGATATAACGGTCTAAGACACATGATCGGGACCACTAAAATTCTAACTCGTAACCCTACTAATATGATTCTACTTCTATGTTCTACCATTTCAAATAATTGAAAACTTCAACTAATCGGACGTTTACTTTCTGTAAAGTCTTACAAACACTTTATCCCAATATATATACACATATCTTTCTTAAACGGCCTTCTCATCAAGGCATAACCATAAGTCTCTATCCGACTTTCTTATCTAGGCCTCCCTCACATCGATCAGAGGAGAGAACTATTCACAGTGCTTCTATATCGCACTTTAACTTAGCCCTTTAATCACTCAATCATGTGATTTTCGGCTACAACCACTCAAAACCAACATCTTAACAATAAAATAAAATAAAAGAAGAAACAATAGCATCTCTCCACTCCCAATGTCGTTAAGGTTCATGCGTGGAGCGTCTCGCAAAGAGAAATCCAAACAAGGAACCCCTCATATACATTACTACTTAACTTTGTTGGTCGTGGAGATAAGGCAACATCATATATGCAAAATGAATGAAATGGAATAAAAAGAAAATTCTTACATGCCTTAAACCATCTCTATAAAATCTCAATCATGTATCCAGGTGAGATATTATAGAATAACTAGTTCCATTCTTGAACTACAATTACGATAGCCTCGCAATTTATTCGCTTGCAATCGTTCCAACCAAACCAGGAATATCTCCACTCGTATAATATATATAATACGAGTAGCACATACCACACATATACTTGTAAAATATCATCACTCACCTTATAACAAGTGAAAAAAATATAGAACTTCCCTACCATGGAAGTCATATAGATACACTCACTATAATAATATCGATACTACCACAAGCTCAAATTACACACCCGAATCTAGGGTTAATACCACACTACTCCATCTTATCATACAGAATGCACCACCCTCAACTAAGGTGGAACTCCTGCCAACATTCTTGGCAATCACCCCGGGCCAACACTAATGGTTTCTAGACACAGTATTCTAGTCTTATCCAAACCAAACTACTTCCATTTATGCCCTAACTAGGCATTCTATTCTTTCCCTTGTTCTCTAATCAATAAGGTCAAAACTCATGGTTCTACATTCCACGTCAAAACCATTTCTCCATCTCTATCTACCCTAGCGATTAACCGCGTAGTTCCCTTAACTTCCTCAACCGAAGAGAACATGCTACCGGCCTCCCCTGCCTTAGTTCCATGAGTCTTCCCCAATATCCACTAATGGGGTTTCATAAACACTACTTCTCCAGAAGTGTTAACAACACTTATTCGTGAGCCTATCATTCCACTGAAGGGCTCTTTCTTCCTTGTACCTACCTTATTTCGGTGCACGGTTTCCTTAATCGTACCACTCTTTATTCACGGTCGGCCTCTGATCGAATCTCGTGCGAATATTTAAGGATCTACTTTCTCATCATTGCAGTTATCTCAGAGAAACTAGCTGTTGAAAATATCTACCAGGTTTCTCTATGGGCAAAACTTCCCACTCCACCAACATATGGCGACTACCATTTTCGCCATTTCAACACTACTTCAACGGGTGAAAGATTTTCCTCCATTCTTCGCATCTGGGCATTTCTATACCCCTCTCTAGGCCAAAACTCCTGGGCCTTATATTTCGATCGGAGGAGGTTACACTTCCTCCATCTGACTTAACTTCAACATGTGGTCCTTATCAAGGACTTTTCAACTTCAAACTAACGCCGCTAGGAATTACAAACTTAGTACCACTCTCTACTTGCAGCGGTACTTGGAAAACTATCTCTACTGTACTTAGTAGTCGCGGTAGCAATATAAGAAAATTCTACGGTGGGAGCGACCTCCAAAGTGTCCATCATCTCCGACTACAACTTACAGCTCTTAGTAATCCCGTCTCATGTCGCCTTCATGACGGCCTTCTCTGACGCCCTTCCTCATTCGACTGACGAATCTCACACGAACGCGCAAAAGATTTTTTGGGTTCATACGTTATGACAGGAGAACGAAATCTCATAAGAGAAATCAACGATCTTAGTCCTAAGGCTCTATATAAAATCAAGAGTAACGCTGAAGGCGTAGTACGTCCGCACATATTCCTAAGGACACTAGAACCTGATGCTCTGATACCATCTGTAACAACCCGCCTACTAAAATAAGGGGTAGCTAGCCCAATACTCCAATAATCATAAAAATTATAGATGGTCCATTCTTAGCATCACTGTCGATAAAATAATAGTACGAGATAACCACCCATAATTTTAGAAAATGGACTGTCAAATAAAATTTTATAAGTTAAAAGAAAGCACTTAGACAATCCAATTTGAAAAGAAGGTGGATACCAAAAAAAAATCAACGAGTAATAATATACCAAAATGCATAAATCCATAACCGAATAAGCTGTCGATTAACAGACTAATACAAACAGGTTACACCGAGTATTACAATTTAATATCACATTATAATAAATGAGTACAAAGCATAGGCAACACGCCCGAATATATAAACTGAACATAACTAGAGTAAAAAAGATAGAAGCGTCTAAAAGGAATATCCTACAACATCTGCAAACTGCTATAGCTCCAAGACAACGGGAAGGGAAAGGTCAATACGGGCGTCCTTGCAGAGGAGCACCTGAACGGACAAAGAGTTGCATGCAAATAAAGAAATATAGACGGGTCAGGGCCCGGTTTGATATGATTACCATGTGACTAAAATGCATGACAGTTATGAACGTAACTATCTCTCGCAATTTAAATCATAACATTTCTCACCTCTCAATCTAAAAGCACAACCTAGCGCAATATCAATGAAAATTCTCAATAATTATATAAGCATGGGAGAACTCATCTACATATACTCAAGGAGACATCAATTCAATTATTCACAATATAAGTGCACAATTCCCTTTTCTCTTTTAGGAAATACATATATGGTAATTCATTTTATCAAATGTATACCAAATCAATTTTATCTCATAACTTTCTGTTTCCCTTCTTCCATCCAGGAAATATATATAAAGCAGTTTTATTATCATAAAATGCTTTTATATATCATAACTTCTCAATTTCCCTTCTTCCATCCAGGAAATGTATTTAAAGCCATTTTATTATCATAAAATGCTTTAACATCAATAATGTCCCACATTATTAAGAATAGTTATATTTCATATCATATAACGTTTCTAAGACCGCCAGTCCGTATTTCCCCACTGTACGCGCCCCTATATGGCTATCATCTTCCAGGGCCTATCAAATAAGACAACCTGGGATCCTAACGCAACGTCGGGAAGTGGCCATATACCTGTGAGTGAGTCATAACCACACTCGAAATTACCTCACAGTCGCACAATAAACATACAATAACCGGTCATATGGCCGAGGACTATATTCACCCTGTATTCATTAGCCAGGGGACTTCACATCACTCGCGCAACTTCCCTTATGATAGTGATTTAGAGAAGTGTGTTTACGTAAATAATCATTTACGAAAATCATTTCTTTTTCCATTTGAACACATTCACATTTTGCATTCTCAAAACCATTTATTCTCAATGATTAAATACCAATTTTAGAATATTCATTTCTTATTCTTTAAGTCATATTTTTATTAATGACCTATGACCCGAAGTGCCAATATCCTCAAACTAGTCTCCAAGAGTCCAAAACAATACCATAAATCATCAAAGTTAGTCTCCCTCAATAATAGTCTCCCAAAAGTCCCAAACTTTATCATTCTATATTCGATAGATTTTCAGTTAACATCCTATATCAAACTAGAGATTAACGTGTATAAAATACCACTTGGGATAAGCCCAAATATCCCCATGCTAGCCTAGTACATTTGCCTACCCAATACAAACCTCTAACACTCTCCATTACTTCCCAAAGGAAGGTTCCTAAACCTCGAACCTAAAAGAAATGGGATAAAAATAAAACTAGAGAAATCTCACAAAAACAGGGCATCCGAATCGATTAGCCCAAGCGACGAATCGATTCACCCCTGATTGAGAATCAATTCGTCCAAAAGCGAATCGATTCAGTGAGTAAAATCCAACATTCTGTCTCAGCCGAATCGATTCGGCCCCAACTCGAATCGATTCGGTTTACCCAGAACTGTAACCTTCCCCTTATCCGAATCGATTCTCTTAGGGGGCGAATCGATTCGGCCTTGCAGAATTGCCCAATTTGGGCTACGGGTTGTATGAACCCTAAAATCCCAAAAATCCAAATCTTCAATTTTCATCAAAATCAATAACAACTAATTCTACCCAATCACTTCTATACATCAACTAACTAATTTTCTCAAATCAAATGAAACTACTAGATTAAAGGTTTAATCACTAAAAACCTACAAATCCCAAAACTGGTTTAAATCTCCAAAAATTAACTATACATGCAATTTATCACATTAAATCATAATCTAGCAAGTAAGAAACTTGCCTCAAGTTTGTAGTCTCGGATTCTCCTCCGGTAGCAACGGATTCCAGCTTCAATCTTCCATTTTTCTCTCTTTTCTCCATTTCTCCCAACTCTCTCTTCTCTCTCTCTCTCTCTCTCTCTCTCTTGGCTTATAACACAAAATGAGAAAATAAAAAGGGGTTGGGAGACTTAACCGGGTTCTAAACATTAATTCCCCTCTTCTAAATGTCGATACACCATTAAAATGACTCGTAACTACAAAATTGAGTCATAACCTATCAAAAGTGCCCGAAACTCAAAAATACAACTTGGCACTTATTTTGACTATCTCAACTATTCCAAAACTAACCGCACCCCTAAACTGGCATCCGGAGTAACTTAAGATATTTTTATGTTCCAAATTCATTTTAATTTATTAATTATAATCCAACTTACATATAAGTCATAACCGTCGTTTTAAGCACAACGACGCAATAAAACACAATATGATGCTATTTACCTTCTCATAACAGTAAATAGGCAAAACACGGTAGATACTATCCCTTAATATCACGGGAAATAATATTTACTCCAACTTCCTTTATTTTATAAAATTAGCCCATCAGGCAAAATAATATAAAATAGTCGCTTAAAAGTCTGGGTTGTTACAAAGGCTTTAAAGATAGGCTTTCGTTGCTTGGCTTTCTTATGTGATACTTAGAATTTAAGAATTTATCTATTACTTATTTATACTTGACTTTGCTCTGTGTAGAAAGTAATGAATTGGTATGCTTGTGGGTGTAGATTATAAGAAAATGTAAACATGGGGTCACTCGGGATTTAGTATCTTAGACATGTGTGATATTAGGAGTGTTGGGTGGGAAAAGTCTATAATGTATTAACAAACTAGTGGCATGTGAATATTTATCATTTATTATAACGTTCGTCATACTTTTATTCTCTTTATAGTTTTTTGTTAACATTGTCAATTTAATGTGTTAGGACCAAGGCCCCTAGTTTCATAGCCTTGATCGAGAGGGTTAATGTCATCCATCTTCTCGTTACGAATCTACTTTAGGATATATGTGTCTCTAGTTTGTGCTATAATTCTATTAGCCCTTTTATTTTTCATTATTGCACTGGAAATATGTACTTATGTTCATAGTTTTAGATATTCGGATATGATTTCAGGTTATTTTCTTTTCTCTAATGCTTAGAATGATACATATTTGTATAGACTTATGTACTGTATAATTTTATTACTAATCAATCTAGTTCAAAATATTACCGGGTGTCACAATTGGTATCCGAGAATTCAAGGTTCTAGTGTCCTAGGCTCTTGAGTGCATTTGTCACTTTTTTTGTTGCATTCTTTTATACTTTAGATCCCTACTTTATTATTTGTAATCTTTGTATCTAGTCTATTATTAAATCAATTTTTGTTTACTATCTTTCGGATGGTTAACACTCGTGTAGGGCAGAGATGACCATGCCTAACCGTGAGTGCTGAATCAAGGACAACTACACCTTAGCAGTGTCAGCATCCACCACTATAGGGACATGAACTAGAAGTGGATCCTTTCATTTTAACTTCCATCATATCCCAAACGGTGGTTGTGATCATGTCAATTGTAATACCCCGTACTTTTATAGATATTTAAATTACATATGTGGGTGTAATTTGGTAATTTATTAGTATAATTTGATAAATTGAGAATTTAAAGTGAGTAGTAAATATTAGTTTGCAAGTGTTGGATTAATATTTGCATGGGTTATATTTTCTTATGGGACTAAGTAAATGAGTTGGATTATCTTATTACATGTCGCAGTTGGGTAAAGCGAGAAAGGATAATATTTTAATTGGAAAACACAGGTGTTGAGAAGTGTTAGGTTCGATTAGTTATTTTTAGTTAAGTAACTCAGATGGAGATTTCGAGTGCACGGTTGGTTTAGAAATGACTGAGATAGTCAGAATAGAGTATCCCTGGTAGTGTTTGGGTTCCGGGGATTTTTGGACTAGTCGGGACTCGCAATTGAGTAAACGAGTCATTTTGAGGTTTATAAGGGACAAGCCCTCATTTCTCCCTTATATGTCACGAGAGAGGAATAGAAAGAAAGAAAAGGAGAGAAAGGAGTAAGGAAAGAAAAGAAGAGGAGAAAGGAAGAGAGAAAAGGGGATTCCAGGCCAAACTCCGCGGGATTCGACTCAAGGTCGTCGAATTTTATCAACGAGGCAAGTGTTTACTTGCTTTATTCATTTATGTGTGTATCTCATATTATAGTTGGTAATGAAAATTATGATTTTGGGTTGGGATTCTTGAATAAAAGTGGGGGTTTTATGAAATGAACTCATAGAAATTGATGTGGTAATTTCACCATAAGAAATCTAAGCTTGAATGGATGAAAATGATGTAGTTTTTATGAGAAATGAATTTAATGGAGTTAGGGTTAGATTCTTGAGTGGTTTTATGAATCCTATGAAATTAATGTCGTGTTGGTTAAAAATATATGTGTAGATGATTATATTGTTGGTTGGTGAAGTGAAAAACCATAAATCTTGGATTGATTGGGTGTTGGTTTGATTTGGAGTTAGAGAAGATAATGAATAGTAACTCAACATCCTTTTCGAATTGATTTGACCAGGAAGCGAATCGATTCGGCTCTTGGTAAAAAAATTATAGATCTTTTTTATACGGTCGTGTGGGCGTCGACCATGTATTTTTCTGATTTTTTTTAATTATTAATGATTTTTCTACGGAAGGGTGTCCGAGGTCGAAATCGTTAATCCGAAATCCAACCTGACATTGGGAGAAAATAATTGATGTTTTTTTAACTCTTGATGACTTCTAGTGTTAAACCCATGTTAACGGTGTGTAGAAATGGTAAGAAATGGGAGGAAATGATAAACTAGGGTTTTAATGGTTTTAGGGTTTAAATCTAAGTCAAATGGTTTAATACCACAAATTAATTGATGTGCTAGTTATAAATGAGTATTAGGATGATTATAGTGTTGTTGGTTAAGATTAGAAACAAAAAAATGGATAACGGAATGATATTTGGGTATTTTGGAGAAAATGAAATTGCCCAAATAGTGAGCTTCGAACAGGGCGAATCAATTCGGGTCTAGACCGAATCGATTCGCATAAGGGGACCTGTAAGGATGTCTCAGAGAAAATCGATTCGTCTTTGAGGACCTGCTTACAGAATACTTTTCGAATCGATTCGAATTGAGACCAAATCGATTCGCTATCCCGAATCGAATTGCATTAGGGGTGAATCAATTCGCCTTTGCTAAATTTGTCAGTTTTCTTCCCTCAAGTGCATGGGGAGTTAAATTATAACTTGGATATTATTGTAGGGGATTCTAGATGTGATATTATGACTCCTAGATGATGGAATTGAGAAGGGATATATTTTATATATACGAAAGTTGTTATAGTATATATATGATATTATATGAATATAAATATATATGTACGTGACAGGTATATTTGTACTTTAGAGGCTGGTTCCACAGGCTTCCTGGGCATAGGGATGGACAACCAGATTATATATTTTCTCTAGTGCTATCCAAGGAGGTTGCGCGATGTGGGTGAATCCCCTATCTCGAGGAGCCGGGAGAGTATATCCCTAGGTCATATCATCTCGCATACGAGTGCGATATTTTATTCCACTTTCAGAAGGGAATATGACCGAATCTACCATTTAGTTTTCTACCATGACCATGAGTGAGTCTGGCTTGGTACCATGGTTGATTGAGTAAACCCGGATGTGGATAGGCACTTGAGTATGCATCTTCGAGTTATAGCTCAGTGGGATGGTTATTATACTTATGATTTTAATATGTATAATTATACTCATTGCATATAGTATATTGCTTGTATATGAAAACGAGATATAATATAACTTTGACTTGTGTAAAGAGTAAAGTGAATAAGGGTTTAATCTTCTTCCAGGAGACTTATATCCGGATTAATACAATGTAAATCGTATATTAGAATGAGAATTATATATATATGACACTTTATATACTAAAGTGAATAGGGTATTTTAAACTAGTGAAAGTTACGGATTAAGAACGGTATAATTGTATATATAGAAACGAGAACTATATATATATAGCACATTGATGATTATAGCAACTACAGGCTTACGTAATAGCTTACGATATAACCTATATTATATCACGCAAGGTAGGTGATAGTTAGGATGAATTAGAAGATGGGTGTAAGAGATTAGTTAGGCAGGGTTACTTAATAAGGTGGTTTGACGTATGCGATAGGTGTGTACTATTAGAAGAGGGGTGAGGTGTATCTCATTGATTATATGCAAATATTGTGTATTTCATCCCTCGAACCTACACATTTTTGCCCCCTTGGGTATCTTCTTTGCTATATTTATGCTCGTTAACCAAACAACCTCAGATTTTTATGTTAACATGCTTTGCAGGGGTTAATTGAGATTTTATAGGTATTTGGATGCTAAGTGTGAAGTTCCGACGCATTCCGGCCAATTTTCGTATGCAATCGCACATTCAGGGGCATTTTAGTCTTTCCACAGTTTGGGCACCTGGACCAACATGCACAAAAGTTGTATCCCTCCTAGCAAGCTTTGCGTGGCCGCAACCGGTACGCGATTCCTTTCCCTAACGAAGAAGTTACGACAATTTTAGCGGAAGAGAAAACCAATTGAGCCAAAACAGGAAGAAGCTTGAAGTAGCCATGCTTGATCGATCGATCGATTAAAGGGATCGATAGACCGATCCTCCAATTTTCATTCTTTGATGGTAAGCAGTGGGCTCAGATCTGAGCGATCGATCGATCGATCAAAGGGATCGATCGATCGATCCCCTGTGTTCTGCTGATATTTTGCCCTTTTCTTTTATTTCTCTTTTCTTTTCTATTTTAATTCCACTTACTATATAAACCATTTTCGTTGTAAATATCAGATTAATCGATTTTAGGTTAGAATAGCTTAGGGCTTGGGGGTTTGGAGAGTCCTTCTTCATTTCTTCTTGGTTTGACACCCAATTGGGTTTGTAAGTTGACTATTCATCTTCCATCTCCATTAATATAGTGTGTATTTCATTTATTCTTGCTTTATAGTTAATTTACATGCTTTCTTGATTAGGTTTACTTGCTTTGTAGTGTAGTTTTATTGCGTTTATTTACCGCGTTTTAATATGCTTTCTAGCTAAGTAAGTCTAGGTTGTGTTGGATTGAACTCATTCCGGGTTGACATGTTGCGTTGCTTTGGTGATGAAGTTTACAGGCCTATTTCAGGTGCATTGTACGAGTTATTATGCCTAAGGGATTTGATGGGGCATATCATGTATGCTCTGTGCTTATGACCTTGCGTGCGTAATTTTTGGGGTATTTGTTGACGCCCAAATCGTATTAGGATTTTATGCGGATTTAGGGGCGTGACAACCCTTGATTTAATTAACTATCGAAACAAGACGCATTCTTAATAACTCGTCAACCCATGTAACCATTTTATGCTAATTAACTCGGGTGAGGGATATTCGATGCAACCTATAGTTTTTACCTCTTTGTCAATCTATTTTCAATACACTCGCCTAGATTAATCATTTTCCCTTTTTGCATCTTTTCCTTTTTGTTCATATTTATCTTTTACACTTTTATTTAGGAATATTAAAACCTTATAAATTCTAGCAACTCCTCTCTGTGGATTTTCGATACCCGACTTACCGCTACACTTGTATCGTAAATGCGGTCGTAATTTAGGTTTTTGTATTGAGGCGGTGAACAGAAAACAACGATCGGCGCTTGACGCGCGTCGCTTTTCACCCTCGATCAAAATGGCGCCGTTGTCGGGGACTAGTTTGTTTTAGAATTTATTTGATTTAGTATTTCGTAATATTTTCTTCCTATTTGTATTATTTGCCTAACCTTTTTGCAGGACTATTACATTTGAGCGCCAAGAAACGCTTGAATTTTTCCCGCGCGCATATACTTTGTGGAATTCGACACTTCGAGCCATTTTTGGGGTAAGCATGTATTATTCAAATTTTTTCGGTAATCATTATTCTAATTCTCAAAATCCCAGTAATCCTATGACTTTCGGTCAATACTTTGAGTCCCAAAAACTTACAAATTCAAAAATGACTTTGGGCGAGTCTAACGAAAGTCAAAATTTGGGTTATTGGAATTTTGAGGATGATGATAACGATTTTGGGCCTCTAATTCCTTATAAAAGGAATTATGAAATGAATTGCAATAGTTTTCAAAATTCTTATAGTAATGAGTTCAAGTATAATCCGATGGTAATTTTCTAATTTTGTATTTTCAAGAATCCGTGTCTCGGCCTACAACTTTCGGTGAGGGCATGTGTATGCTTGAGAATGAGAAAATTGAAAATCGTTATCGGGAAGAAAATCATTTGTGGTAACATGAATTGGATTTATTATTTGAATCCGACGACGATTTTGCTTCCGAGACTTTTGAAGTCGAGGAATGTTTTGAACCAAATAAGGACTTTGTGCCTACTTTGGAACAAATCATTATCGACTTTGCCCATTGCGTAATAGATATTGAAAGTGAGTATGAAAATGACGTAATATCTATTTGCAATGAAATGATTTCTTCTTTGCCCCCAAAGAAGAAAATTTCAATGAAAATTATCTTATTTCCTTCGAAACTCAATCTTCAAGCGATGATGATGCATCTCTTGAGTTTGAATTTCTTTCCTCTCCATTTTCATTCTCTGTTATTACACCATCACAAGTACCCGATGAATCGGTTTCAAACTTTAATGTGTTAAACCTTTTTGCCGATGAGAAGTAATTGCTCGAGTCGCCTTCCATGAACGCATCGTTGCCCTCATGTGCGCCCCCTCCCATTTCAATTTCAAAATCCTTGGGAGGATATTATGCTTTTCTCGGCCCCCACATGTTTTTTTCACCCGTTCAATCCAAATCCCCCATCGTCCCTCCAAAAGTTTTAATTGACGATGGTTCATTTCTTCCGCCTTACACATGCCTTCCGTTGTTCAAACGGAATTCATATTTTTCGAAAGGCATTCTTGAGAGTGAGGGTACACCGGTTATCCTCCAAAGTCACATTGTTTTCATGGTGGACCCTCAACTGTTTAGACTTCTCGTGTATAGTTAGCGTGAAGCCTAAATAGTAGGTTGTATATAGTTAGCTTTTTATTCTTTCTTTCTATTTATCTTTTCTTTCCTTTTTAATATAGTCTAGTGTAATTAGTTAACTTTTTACTATTTTTTTTTGCTATGCTCGGTACTAACTTGTTTTGTAGATTCTTTGGACATATTCTTATTAGGATCGCTCCAATTTTGGGTAATATCTCCCTTTTCCTCTCTTTAACTTGGTTCTTAATTCACATTGAGGACAATGTCAGGTTTTAAGTTAGGGGGTGTGATTATACGCAAATATTGCGTATTTCATCTCGTGAACCTGCACATTTTAGCCCCCTCGGATATCTTATTCCCTATATTTACGCTCTTTAACTAGACAACCTGGGATTTCTATGTTAACATGCTTTGAAGGGGTTAATTGAGATTTTATAGGTATTTGGATGCTAAGTGTGAAGTTCGGATGCATTTCGGCTAATTTCCGTACGCAATCGCACGTTCAAGGGCATTTTTGTCTTTCCACAATTTGGGCACCTCCTCGGAAGCTTCGCATGGCTGCAAACGGTGCCCGATTCTGATCCCTAACGAATAGGTTACGATTATTTTAGCGGAAGAGAAAACAAATTGAGCCAAAACAGGAAGGAGCTTGAAGCAGCCCTGCTTGATCGATCGATCGATCAAAGGGATCGATCGATCGATCCTCTAATTTTCATTCTTCGATGGGAAACAGTGGGCTTAGATCTGAGCGATCGATCGATCGATCCCCTGTTTTCTGTTGATATTTTACCATTTTCTTTCATTTTCTCTTTTCTTTTCTATTTTAATTCCACTTGCTATATACACCATTTTTTTTGTAAATATCAGATATAATCGATTTTAGGTTAGAATAGCTTAGGGTTTGGGGGGTTGGAGAGTTCTTCTTCATTTCTTCTTGGTTTGACACCAATTGGGTTTGTAAGTTGACTATTCCTCTTCCCTCTCCATTAATATAGTGTGTATTTCCTTTATTCTTGCTTTGTAGTTAATTTACATGCTTTCTTAATTAGGTTTACTTGCTTTGTTGTGTATTTTAATTGCGTTTATTTACCACGTTTTTAATATGATTTCTAGCTAAGTTAGTCTAGGTTGTGTCGGATTGAACGGGTTGACAAGTTGCTTTGCTTTGGTGATGTAGTTTACAGGCTTATTTCGGGTGCGTTGTCCTAGTTATTACGCCTAGGGGATTTGACGGGGCGTATCATGTATGCTCCGTGCTTACGACCTTGTGTGCGTAATTATTAGGGTTTTATGCGGATTTAGGGGCGTGACAACCCTTGATTTAATTAACTATCAAAATGAGACGCATTTGTAATAACTCGGCGACCTATGTAACCATTTTACACTAATTAACTCGGGTGAGGGATATTCGACGCAACCTATAGTTTTTACCGCTTTGTCAATCTAGTTTCAATACACTCGCCTAGATTAATCATTTTCCCATTTTGCATCTTTTCCTTTTTGTTCATATTTATCTTTTACACTTTTATTTAGGAATATTAAAAACTTATAAATTCTAGCAACTCCTCTCTGTGGATTTTCGATACCCGACTTACCGCTACACTTGTATCGCAAATGCGGTCGTAATTTAGGTTTTTGTATTGAGGCGGTGAACAGAAAACACCGATCGACGCTTGACGCGCATCACTTTTCACCCTCGATCAAAATGGCGCCGTTGCCGAGGACTAGTTTGTTTTAGAATTTATTTGATTTAGTATTTCGTAATATTTTCTTTCTATATGTATTATTTGCCTAACCGTTTTCCAGGACTTTTACATTTGAGCGCCAAGAAACACTTGAATTTTTCCCGCGCGCATATACTTTGTGGAATTCGACACTTCGAGCCATTTTTGGGGTAAGCATGTCTTATTTCTATTCTTTCGGAAATCATTATTATAATTCTCAAAATGCCCGTAATCTTATAACTTTCGGTCAATACTTAGAGTCCCAAAAACTTACAAATTCAAAAATGACTTTGGGCGAGTATAACGAAAGTCAAAATTTGGGTTATTGGAATTTTGAGGATGATGATAACGATTTTGGGCCTCTAATTCCTTATAATAAGAATTCTGAAACGAATTGCAATAGTTTTCAAAATTCTTATAATAATGAGTTTAAGTATAATCCGATGGTAATTTTCAAAGTTTGTATTTTCAAGATTCCACGTCTCGGCCTATAACTTTCGGTGAGGGCTTTCGTATTCTTGAGAATGAGAAAATTGAAAATCGTTATCGGGAAGAAAATCATTTGTGGGAACATGAAATGGATTTATTATTTGAATCCGATGACGATTTTTCTTCCGAGAAAATTGAAGTCGAGGAATGTTTTGAACCAAATGAGGACTTTGTGCCTACTTTGGAACAAATCATTATAGACTTTGCCCATTGCGTAATATATATTGAAAGTGAGTATGAAAATGACGTAACATCTATTTGCAATGAAAGGATTTCTTCTTTGGCCCCCAAAGAAGAACATTTCATTGAAAATGATCTTATTTCCTTCGAAACTCAATCTTCAAGTGATGATGATGCATCTCTTGAGTTTGAATTTCTTTCCTTCCCATTTTCATTCTCTGTTATTACACCGTCACAAGTACCCAGTGAATCGATATTAAACTTTAATGTGTTAAACCTTTTCGCCGATGAGGAGTACTTGCTCGAGTCGCCTTCCATGAACACATCTTTGCCTTCATGTGCACCCCCTCCCATTCCAATTTTAAAATCCTTGGGAGGATATTATGATTTTCTCGGTTCCCACATGTTTTTGTCACCTGTTCAATCCAAATCCCCCATCGTCCCTCCAAAACTTTTAGTTAACGATGGTTCATTTCTTCCGCCTTACACATGCCTTCCGTTGTTCAAACGGAATTCATATTTTTCGGAAGGCATGCTTGAGAGTAAGGGTACACCGATTATCCTCCAAAGTCAAGTTTTTTTCATAGTGGACCCTCAACTATTTAGACTTCTAGTGTATAGTTAGTGTGAAGCCTAAATAGTAGGTTGTATGTAGTTAGCTTTTTATTCTTTCTTTCTTTTTATCTTTTCTTTCCTTTTTAATTTAGTCTAGTGTAATTAGTTAACTTTTGTTATTTATTTTTGCTATGCTCGGTACTAACTTTTTTTGTAGATTCTCTGGACTTGTTCCTATGGGGATCGCTCTAATTTTGGGTAATATCGTTATTTTCCTCTCTATAACTTGGTTCTTAATTCACATTGAGGACAATGTCAGATTTTAAGTTAGGGGGGTGATTATACGCAAATATTTCTTATTTCATCCCTCGAACCTATGCATTTTAGCCCCCTCGGGTATCTTATTCCCTATATTTACGCTCGTTAACTAGAAAACCATGGGTTTCTATGTTAACATGCTTTTCAGGAGTTAATTGAGCTTTTATAGGTATTTGGATGCTAAGTGTGAAGTTCCAACGCATTCCGGCTAATTTCCGTACGCAATCGCACGTTTAAGGGCATTTTAGTCTTTCCACAGTTTGGGCACCTGGCCCAACATGTTCACGGAAGTTGTAGCCCTCCTCACAAGCTTCGCGCGGCCGTAAAAGGTGCATGATTCTGATCCTAACGAAGAAGTTACGGCGATTTTAGCGGAAGAGAAAACCAATTGAGCCAAAATAGGAGAAGCTTGAAGCAGTCCTGCTTGATCGATCGATCGATCAAAGGTATCGATCAATCGATCCTCCAATTTTCATTCTTTGATGGGAAGTAGGGGGCTCAGATCTGAGCGATCGATCGATCGATCAAAGGGATCTCTCGATCGATCAAAGGGATCGATCGACCGATCCCTTATTTTGTGCTGATATTTTGCCCTTTTCTTTTGTTTTCTCTTTTGTTTTCTATTTTAATTCCACTTACTATATAAACATTTTATTTTGTAAATATCAGATATAATCAATTTTAAGTTAGAATAGCTTAGGGTTTGGGGGTTTGGAGAGTTCTTCTTCATTTCTTATTGGTTTGACACCCAATTGGGTTTGTAAGTTGACTATTCATCTTCCCTCTCCATTAATATAGTGTGTATTTCCTTTATTCTTTCTTTGTAGTTAATTTACATGCTTTCTTAATTAGGTTTACTTTCTTTGTTTACTTGCTTTGTAGTGTAGTTTTATTGCGTTTATTTACCGCATTTCTTTACTGTGTTTTTAATATGCTTTCTAGCTAAGTTAGTCTAAGTTGTGTCGGATTGAACTCATTCCCGGTTGACATGTTTCTTTGCTTTGGTGATGGAGTTTACAGGTCTATTTTAGGTGCGTTGACCTAGTTATTACGCCTAGGGGATTTGACAGGGCATATCATGTATGCTCCGTACTTACGACCTTGCGTGCCTAATTTTTGGGGTATTTGTTGATGCCAAAATCGTATTAGACTTTTATGCGGATTTAGGGGCATGACAACCCTTGATTTAATTAACTGTCGAATTGAGACGGATTCGTAATAACTCGTCGACCCATGTAACCATTTTATGCTAATTAACTCGGGTGAGGGATATTCAACGCAACCTATAGTTTTTACCGCTTTGTCAATCTAGTTTCAATACACTCGCCTAGATTAATCATTTTCCCTTTTTGCATCTTTTCCTTTTTGTTCATATTTATCTTTTACACTTTTATTTAGGAATATTAAAACCTTATAAATTCTAGCAACTCCTCTCTGTGGATTTTCGATACCGGACTTACCGCTACACTTGTATCGCAAATGCGGTCGTAATTTAGGTTTTTGTATTGAGGCGGTGAACAGAAAACAACGATCGGCGCTTGACGCGCATCGTTTTTCACCCTCAATCAAAATGGCGTCGTTGTCGGGGACTAGTTTGTTTTAGAATTTATTTGATTTAATATTTCTTAATATTTTCTTTCTATTTGTATTATTTGCCTAATCTTTTTGCAGGACTATAACATTTGAGCGCCAAGAAACGCTTGAATTTTTTCCGCGCGCATATACTCTGTGGAATTCGATACTTCGAGCCATTTTTGGGGTAAGCATGTCTTATTCCAATTTTTTCGGTAATCATTATTCTAATTCTCAAAATGCCCGTAATCCTATGACTTTCGGTCAATGCTTTGAGTCCCAAAAACTTACAAATTCAAAATGACTTTGAGCGAGTATAAAGAAAGTCAAAATTTGGGTTATTGGAATTTCGAGGATGATGATAACGATTTTGGGCCTCTCATTCCTTATAATAGGAATCCTGAAACAAATTGCAATAGTTTTCAAAATTCTTATAATAATGCGTTTAAGTATAATCCGATGGTAATTTTCAAATTTTGTATTTTCAAGAATCTGTGTCTCGGCCTACAACTTTCGGTGAGGGCTTGCCTATGCCTGAGAATGAGAAAATTGAAACTTGTTATCGGGAAGAAAATCCTTTGTGGGAACATGAATTGGATTTATTATATGAATCCGACGACGATTTTTCTTCCGAGACTTTTGAAGTCGAGAAATGTTTTGAACCAAATGAGGACTTTGTGCCTACTTTGGAACAAATCATTATCGACTTTGCCCATTGCGTAATAGATATTGAAAGTAAGGATGAAAATGACATAATATCTATTTGCAATGAAATGATTTCTTCTTTGGCCCCCAAAGAAGATTATTTCATTGAAAATAATCTTATTTCCTTCGAGACTCAATCTTCAAGCGATGATGATGCATCTCTTGAGTTTTAATTTCTTTCCTCCCCATTTTCATTCTCTGTTATTACACCGTCACAAGTACCCAATGAATCGGTTTCAAACTTTAATGTGTTAAACCTTTTCGCCGATGAGGATTACTTGCTCGAGTCTCTTTCCATGAACCCATATTTGCCTTCATGTGCACCCCCTCCCATTCCAATTTCAAAATCCTTGGGAGGATATTATGCTTTTCTCGGACCCCACATGTTTTTGTCACCCGTTAAATCCAAATCCCCCATCATCCCTCCAAAACTTTTAATTGATGATGGTTCACTTCTTCCGCCTTACACATGCCTTCCATTGTTCAAACAGAATTCATATTTTTTGGAAGGCATGCTTGAGAGTGAGGTTACATCGGTTATCCTCCAAAGTCAAATCGTTTTCATGGTGGACCCTCAACTATTTAGACTTCTAGTGTATAGTTAGTGTGAAGCCTAAATAATGGATTGTATATAGTTAGCTTTTTATTTTTTCTGTCTTTTTATCTTTTCTTTCCTTTTTAATTTAGTTTAGTGTAATTATTTAACTTTTTGTTATTTGTTTTTGCTATGCTCGGTACTAACTTATTTTGTAGATTCTTTGAACTTGTTCTTATGGGGATCGCTCCAATTTTGGGTAATATCGCTATTTTCCTCTCTTTGACTTGGTTCTTAATTCACATTGAGGACAATGGCAGGGTTTAAGTTAGGGAGTGCGGGATATTCTATCCATTTCTGTATTTTGTCCATATTTTTGCTCACATGTTAGTTACTTAGTATGATTTTCTTAGAAAAATTAAAAAAATTCAAAAAGATTTTCGTTCTCTTTTCTCATTTGTTTGGCATTTTGCCTTTGTTTCGGATGATAAATTTCAATAATTGCCCGATCCAATAGACAACTCAATGATGCATGTTCTCGATTTTAGAAGTTATTAGACTTTTGTCCTAATTATATATATTATGAATAACTTCATGAATTAAACTTTAATCCCATGAGCATATGCACTTTTATTGTTCTATTGATTTGGTTTAACATTTTATAACTTGGTAATCTTTTGTTGCATTGTATATACTTACACCGAGTAAGCTTTGTACCTTTCGTTGGTTGTGAGTGTATACACTATTCTTTCCTCTTTGAAAACGTTACAGTCGTTGGTAATCTCTCTATTCTTTCTTTTGATCGTTCATTAATTGAGTTCATTCTTGACATGTATTACTTGAGCATGATTTTTAAAGTTTGTTTTGACTCGAGAATTGCGTAAACTTTTGAAATGATCATAGGACATCTTTGTTATATCACCCATATTATCTTTAACCTCACCTTATATGTTTACCCTCGTCAACTCCTTTGAGCCTTAATATTAGCCTTTCGTTTCATAACCCAAAATCCCATAACCAACTCCACATTGGAGTTATAAACCATACGTATTACCTTCCATACCTTTGTTTGGAATGTTACTTGAGATTGAATGACGTCGGTTGAAATTTAGGCATGTGAGAGTGAGAAAAGTAAAGAAAAGAAAGTAGTGAAAAAGAGATGAAAAAGAGAAAAGAAAAAGCGAAAGAAAACAAAAGAAACACATGAGAAAAAGAATAAAAGAAAAGAAAAGAAAGAGAAACTTGTAAATGTTGGGTATATAGTTCAATAAGCTTTGATTACTCTCCCCATTTGTATATCTAATGCATTTTAAGGATTGTATTTTCCAATTTTTTCTATTGCCCGCATTTCCCCATTATTCCAAGTTTTTATTCCGAACACTTTGAATCCGTACATACATATCCTTCATTCCGTACCCTAGCCTAGCCTACATTACAACCCTATTAAAGTCCTATGTGATCTTAAGTAGATGTAATTTTAAGGTTTGAATAGTTTTGATAATCTGTGAAAATACATTTCGCCTCTTTTAATGAGCGGTATCTTTCATTGAGATTATAATTTTTCATTTTATATATTGCGTTCTTAATTTGTGACATGTGTGCGGCCTAGTTTCCATTTACATTTACTCTTTATGCCCTCATGTTCCATGTGTTACCTCCCTATTTCGCGTGAATTCGCTTGATGAGTGTCATGCCCGTGAGGATTGAATATATGTCTTCTTTATTTAGTATCCAGATTATTTAAGTTTTTGTCAAATCACACTTTGCATGTTCTCGCTCCCCTCCCACATTTAAGGTTTCAATCCTATAAGGTGCATTCTATAATGTTAATGATTTCGGACTTTTGTTTGAATTCGTTCAATGTGCTAATAATGCGTATGAAATCTTGTTCTCTATTGTTGGGCTTGTCGTATGTTGGGTTGGTCTTATTTTGAGGAAACTATATGATGTTTGTGGGTATCATCCCTGAAAACCCTCACGAGACGACACTCGTCCACTAGGGTAACCTAGGGGTTTAACGACCTATTGCATACGCTAAATGCATTCGAATCGCCTGCGAAAGTGTCCTTATGATTTTATACCATATTTTTGTACTCGTATCCTGCTTTTGGTTTGATTGTAGTTCTTGTTGTATCCTATTTCATTGCTAGGGACTAACAATGTGTAAGTTAGGGGGGTGATTATACGCAAATATTGCGTATTTCATCCCTCGAACCTATGCATTTTAGTCCCCCTCGGGTATCTTATTCCCTATATTTATTCTCGTTAAGCAGTGGGCTCAGATTTGAGCAGTCGATCGATCGATCGATCAAAGGGATCGATCGATCGATCCCCTATTTTCTGCTAATATTTTGCCCTTTTCATTTCTTTTCTCTTTTATTTTCTATTTTTATTCCACTTACTATATAAACCATTTTTGTTGTAAATATCATATATAATCGATTTTAGGTTAGAATAGCTTAGGGTTTGGGGGTTTGGAGAGTTCTTCTTCATTTCTTCTTGGTTTGACACTCAATTGGGTTTGTAAGTTGACTGTTCATCTTCCCTCTCCATTAATATAGTTTGTATTTCCTTTATTCTTTCTTTGTACTTAATTTACATTCTTTCTTAATTAGGTTTACTTGCTTTGTTTACTTACTTTGTAGTGTAGTTTTATTGTGTTAATTTATCGCGTTTTTAATATGCTTTCTAGTTAAGTTAGTCTAGGTTGTGTCGGATTGAACTCATTACGGGTTGACTTGTTTCTTTGCTTTGGTGATGGAGTTTATGGGTCTATTTCGGGTGTGTTGTCCTAGTTATTATGCCTAGGGCATTTGATGGGGCATATCATGTATGCTCCGTGCTTATGACCTTGCGTGCGTAATTTTCGAGGTATTTGTTGATGCCAAAATCGTATTAGGCTTTTATGCGAATTTAGGGGCGTGACAACCCTTAATGTAATTAACTGTCGAAACGAGACGCATTTGTAATAACTCGTCGACCCATGTAACTATTTTATACTAATTAACTCGGGTGAGGGATATTCAATGCAACCCATAGTTTTTACCGCTTTTATTAGTCTAGCTTTATTTTCCCACGCCTAGATTAATATTTCCCTTTTGTGCATCTTTTCCTTTTTGTGTATAATCATCTTTTACACTTTTATTTAGGAATATTAAACCTTATAAATTTTAGCAACTTGTCTCTGTGGATTTTCGATACCTGACTTACCGCTACACTTGTATCGCAAATGCAGTCATAATTTAGGTTTTTGTATAGAGGCGGTGAACAGAAAACAACGATCGGCGCTTGAGGCACGCTTCTTTTCACCCTCGATCACTTGTGAGAGTGCGATACCAGTTTAAATATGAGAGATTTCATATTTTAAAAATATGTCTTTTAAGCATTTGCTAAATATTTTCAAAACTCGGGCTCTGACCCATTTCTCTTTTTTCCCCTCTCTTTCTATATATGTATATATATTAGGTGTCCAGACATAGGGACACCTGGATGATGATTCTTTCGAGTCAGACGTTGCTACTGCAGCTGTGGATGCAAGCAGGTTTATTTTGGATGCTTTTATCCTTATGATTTAGATAGGAGGCATTGTAGTAATATTCGGGCAGATAACCTAATTGTATTCATTTATTCTTTTACCGCCTTTTTAGTGCGGCATTCGATTTGGTTATACTATGTTGTTCGGTTATTTATTTCATTTCACTTTCGTGTATATAAACTGTGTGAATGTTTTATTTAGTTGGTTTGGTTAAAAAGATTAGTTAATATAAAATTTTGATGCCAGCCTAATATGTTATTAGTAATTAAATTGGTTTTCGAGAGTGACGCTGAGAATGAACCATATGAGACTCTTGTTTTAATTTGGTATAGAATTGATCACCCAGTATTTTATTAGGGGGGTGTCACAGATGGTATCAGAGCATCAGGTTCTAGTGTCCTTAGGAATCTGTGCAGACGTACTGTGCTTTCCGTGTTTCTTTCTATTTGATATAGAGCCTTATCATTAGGATTGTTGATTCCTATTATGGGATTTTGTTCTCCTGCTATTATGTAAGATTATAGTAAAGCATTTGCACGCTCGAGTGAGATTCGTGTGCTGATCGATGAAGGGTGACTAAGAAGGCCTTTATGAGGGTAGCAGGAGGCGGGGCTTAGTGGGAGATCCAAGTTGAAGTTAGGGATGAGGACTAAAGTAGAGGTCACTCCCTTTATGGCATTATCATGAATTGCTGCAACGACTACTAAAGTATAGTTGTTATAATTATCCAAGTACCACTATAGCAAAGAGTGATGCTAAACTTGAATTACCCAGTGAATTTGAAATTTGGAAAAAATTTTGAAGAGTCTTTGATAAGGGCCATACGTTGAAGTTTAAGTTATACTGAGTCAATGTAACATTATTCAGTGGAAGTAGAAGGCTCAGAAGCTTTGGCTTAGAGCAGGGTATGGAAATGCCTAGATGTGAAAATTTGAGGAAATGTTTTTCACTCGTTAGAGCAATGTTGAAATGGTGAGAACGATGGTCACCATGTTTGGGGGAGCATAATGTTTTGGCTCATAGAGGAATCTTACGGATGATTTTAACCACGAATTCCTTCAAATTACCAGACTTAGGGAGAATGCAGTTTCTGAATTATTCACATAAGGATCAGTCAGAGGCCGACAGTGAATAAAGAGTTATATGGATAAGTAAACTTTGTTCCGAATTAAGGTAGGTACAACGAGGAGAGAGTCCTTCAGTGGAATGATAGGCTTACTAGTAAGTGTTGCTAACACTTATAGAGAATTTGTGTTCGTGAAACCCCACAAGTGGACATCCGCCCGGAAATTCATTGAAACAGGGCACTTGAGGCCGGTAGTGTAGTTTCCTTTTAGACGAACAAGTTAAGGTAAATATGAAGGTGATTGTCAGGATCGAGGCTATAGAGTCCGAGATAATGATAACCTTAACATGGTCAGGGTGGCCATAGATAGGGAATGTTGTAATGTGGAGCGTACAACCACACACTTTAACCATTCCCGGTATGAGTTTAAGGACAAGAGTAGGATGCTTAGATGGAGCATTGATTAAAGTAGTTTTTGGTTTGGTTAAGGCAAGTGTACTATGTCTAGAAACCAATTAGAGCAGTGAGGGAGATTGGAAAAGTTACTGTTATGGACCTCTGATGAAGGACATATATTTCGTGTGGAAAGATTGAGTCACAATATTTTATTATCCCTAGATTCGTGTGTGTGATTCGAGTTTACTGGTAATATCAGTAACATTATATAGTGTATGTCTATATGTTTTTTCGCGGTAGCGGGGTTCTATTTTCCTTCATTCGCTGTAAAAGTGGGTGTTAATATTTTGAATTTATATCTGGTTTGTACTGGTCATTTTGTTTGTGTTATACGAGTATGGTACTATTGTAAGTGTAATGTATTTGTGGATGATCGGAGCGATAACAGGCTAATGATTGCAAGACTATCATATCCACGGTTCCAGGCTGGAACTGGTTGTTTCTACGATATCTCCCCTGGATATGGGTTGAGCTTGCCTTTATTATATGTTTAGATGGAACCTCGATGAGTAGATGTTTCATTTTCCCGATTGTAGTGTGTGGCGACCTTATAGGTATGATTTATGGTATGCAGGATTTAGTGTTAAGATGTGAGTTTAAGCTCATTATTAGTTGCGCAAAGGACTTGGTGTTAGTACAAGCACTTTGTGGTATGGCTCCTTGAAAGAAGTAGGAGTTCATACCATATTTTTTTTATAGATGGAATGGGATTATCCCGGTTGCATATTTGAAGCTAGAGGACCTCCACGATCGACAAAGTTAAGTAGTAGAGTATTGGAGGGGTTCCTTGTTTGGATTTCGCTTGCGAGACACTCCATGCATGAACCTTAATGACGTTGGATGTTGAGAGATGTTATTATTGGCTAGGATGTTGGTTTTGATGATAAATTAGCTGAGAGCCATGTGATGACTAAAGGCTAATGGAAGTTGAAGTGTCGTGGAAAATCACGTTAACGTTTCTCACATGGCAAGTAAGAGGGTGAGGTAAGGTTAAGGAAATTAATTTGAGGCTTATGGCCATGTCGTGGCTAGGAGGCAAATTCAGAGGTAACACATTTGTGTATGATGATCGTAACATTTGTGTAGGGTAGAAACGCCCCGATTAGTTAGACTTTCCATTTCGCCAAGATGGAAGGACATAGAGGTGGAAGCGCGTTAGTACAATTACTAGATAGGATTTTAGAATGTCCCGGTTGTGTGCCTTAGCCTGTTATATCTTGTTGACTGACGATGCGAGGAAGTAGTGTAACGGGAGGGTTCCTTGTTTGGATTTTGCTTTGTGAGACATCCCACTCATAAAACTGAGCAAATGTCGGGAGTTAGGTAAGGTATTGGCCATTAGGGATATAATTCGTATAATGCTCGATTTACGTGTGTAGGAAAACACATCGATCTTAGGACTACCATGGAGTCAAGCCAGTGGGGCAAGTGGCGTTGATATGGGAAGATTGTAATGAGTTAACCACGAGAATATTGGTGGGGTAACCTTAAGAAGGATTAAATTTCCAGGGATGGGAAGAATTGAATTTCGAGTTATTCGGGTTGGGATTACCCAGGTGTTAGAACCAGGTTGAGGAAGTGTGTTGATTTTACATACCGTCCAAGATAAAAGGGGCGTTGTATATAAAGTTGAAGAAGGTGCATTGGGGCAGTTATAAACGGAATTGGAAGGTGTTGGATGGAACATCGTAGGAGGTACGTAATAATCCAATTATATAGGACGCGACAAGAGTTAGCACACCTGAGATGGAAGATTGACGGGAATAGTAAAGTTCCAGTATAGTTTCCTTTTTGAGGGAAATTCAAAGTTGTGAGGTAGGTGAACAGACACTTAGAACGGCGAGTATAGGCTCATTTTCTTTATATGCGGTTATAGAAACACTAGGTGCGATGTGACGTTGTTAGAGTCAACCTTATGACCGAGGTAGTATTGTAGCATATTGAGATTTAGATAAGATTATCATTAATCTAGAGTGTTAGAATATAAGCCTTTAGAAATGTGGTATATGGTAGGGTACCATTGGGTAGTACCATTCGACTTCGGTGTACTAGGACGTAGTACGATTGGCGATCCTAGGTTGGTATTACAGGTTGTAACCGAATTTCGAGGACGAAATTCCATTGTAAGGGGGGAGTATGTAATACCCCGTACTTTTATAGATATTTAAATTACATATGTGGTTGTAATTTGGTAATTAGAGGAAATTACTATGAATAGTAATTTTGGAATTTATGAGTATAATTTGATAAATTAAGAATTTAAAGTGAGTTGTAAAGATTAGTTTGCAAGTGTCGGATTAATATATACATGGGTTATATTTTCTTACGGGACTAAGTAAATGAGTTGGATTATTTTATTACATGTCACAGTTGGGTAAAGCGACAAAGGATAATATTTGAATTGGAAAACACGCGTATTGAGAAATGTTAGGTCCAATTAGTGATTTTTAGTTAAGTAACTCGGATAGATATTTCAAGTGCACATTTGGTTTCGGAATGGCGAGATAGTCAGAATAGAGTATCCGGGGGTAGTGTTTGGGTTCCGTGGATTTTTGGACTAGTAGGAACTCGCAATTGAGTAAACGAGTCATTTTTGGGTTTATAAGGGACAAGCCCTTATTTCTCTCTTATAAGTCACGAGAGAGGAAGAGAAATAAAGAAAAGAAGAGAAAATAATAAGGAAAGAAAGGAATAAGAGAAAGGAAGAGAGAAAAGGGTATTCCGGCCCAAACTCCACGGGATTCAACTTGAGGTCGTTGAATTTTATCCACGAGGCAAGTGTTTACTTGCTTTATTCATTTGTCGGTGTATCTCATATCATAGTTGGTAATGAAAATTATGATTTTGGGTTTGGATTTTTGAATAAAAGTGGGGTTTTTATGAAATAAACTCATATAAATTGATGTGGTAATTGCCCCATAAGAAATCTAAGCTTGAATGGATGAAAATGGTGTAGTTTTTGTCAGAAATGAATTTAATGGAGTTAGGGTTGGATTCTTGAGTGGTTTGATGAATCCCATGAAATTAATGTTCTGTTGGTTAAAAATAGATTTGTAGATGATTATATTGTTGGTTGGTGAAGTGAAAACCCATAAATCTTGGATTGATTGGGTGTTGGTTTGATTTGGAGTTGGAGAAGATGATGAATAGTAACTCAGCATCCTTTTCAAATTGATTCGGACAGTAAGAGAATCTATTAGTCTCTTTGTCAAGAAATAAAATTTGTAGATCTTTTCGCTACGGTCGCGTGGGCGTCGAGCACATATTTTTCTATTTTTTTTAATTAGTAATGATTTTTCTACAGAAGGGTGTACGAGGTCGAAATCGTTAATCAGAAATCCATCCTAACATTGGGATAAAACAATTGATGTATTGTTATCTCTTGATGACATCTAGTTCTAAAACCATGTTAATGGTGTGTAGAAATGGTGAGAAATGGTAAGAAATGATAAATTAGGGTTTTAATGGTTTTAAGGTTTAAATCTAATAGAAATGGTTTAATACCACAAATTAATTGATGTGTTAGTTATAAATGAGTATTAGGATGATTATAGTGTTGATGGTTGAGATTAGAAACCAAAAAATGGAGAACGGGTTGATATTTGGATATTTTGGAGAAGATGAAATCAACCAAACAGTGAGCTTCGAACATGGCAAATTGATTCGTATAAGGGGACATGTATGGCTGTCTCAGGCCGAATCGATTCGGATTGAGACTGAATCGATTTGTTATCCTGGATCGATTCGCATTTGGGGAGAATCGATTTGCATTTGAGGAGAATAAATTCGCATTTGCTAAATTTGTCAGTGTTCTTCCCTCAAGTGCATGGGGAGTTATATTATAACTTGGAGATTATTATAGGGGATTCTAGATGTGATATCAGAAATCTTAGATGACGGAATTGAGAAGGGATATATATTAAATATACGGAAGTTTTTACAGTATTTATATGATATGATATGAATATAAATATATTTGTATGTGACTGGTATATTTGTACTTTAGAGGCTGGTTCCACAGGCTTCCCCGGGCATAGGATGGACCGCCAAATTATAGATTTTCTCTAGTTCTATCCAGGGAGGTTGTGCGATGTGGGTGAATCCCCTAGCTTGAGGATCAGGGAGAGTATATCCACAGGTTATATCGTCCCGCATACGAGTGTGATATTTTATTCCACGCTCAAAAGGGAATATGACCACCTCCACCATTTAGTTTTCTACCATGATCATGAATGAGTCTGGCTTAGTACCGTGGTTAATTGAGTAAAACCAGATGTGGATAGGCACTTGAGTTTGCATCCTCGAGTTATAGCTCGATGGGATGGTTATTATACTTGTGATTGTAATATGTATAATTATACTTGTTGCGTATAGTATATTGCTTGTATATGAAAACAAGATATCATATAGCTTTGACTTGTGTAAAGAGTAAAGTGAATAAGGGTTTATTCTTCTTTCGGGAGACTTATATCCAGATTAATACAATGTAAATCGTATATTAAAATGAGAATTATATATATATTGCACTTTATATACTAAAGTGAATAGGGTATTTTAAACTAGTGAAATTTACGGATTATGAACTATATAATTGTATATATAGAAACGAGAACTATATATATCGAACATTAATGATTATAGCAACTAAAAGCTTATGTAATAGCTTACGGTATAACCTATATTATATCACACAAGGTAGGTGATAGTTAGGAGGATTTAAAATATGGGTGTAAAAGATTAGTTAGGCAGGGTAGCTTAACTAGGTTGTTTAACGTATGCGATAGGTGTGCACTATTAGAAGATGGGTGAGGTGTATCTCATAAGAGTGTGATACTAGTTTAAATATGAGAGATTTCATATTTTAAAAATATGGATTTTAATCACTTGCTAAATATTTTCAAAACTCGGGCTCTGACCCGTTTCTCTATTTTCCCCTCTCTTGATATATATGTATATATATTAGGTGTCCAGACATAAGGACGCCTGGATGATGATTCTTTCGAGTCAGACATTACTGCCGCAGCTGTGGATGCAAGCAGATTTTTTTAGAAGATTCTATCCTTGTGATCTAGATAGGAGGCATTGTAGTAATATTCGTGCAGATAGCCTAATTGTATTCATTTATTGTTTTACCTCCTTTTTAGTGCAGCATTCGATTTGGTTGTACTATGTTGTACCGAGTGTTCAATTATTTTACTTCATTTCAATTTCGTGTATATAAACTGTGTGAATGTTTTATTTAGTTGGTTTGGTTAAAAGGATTAGTTGATATAAAATTTTGACGCCAGCCTAAAATGTTATTAGTAATTAAATTGGTTTTCGAGAGTGACCCTGAGAATTAACCATATGAGACTCTTGTTTTAATTTGGTATAGGATTGATCACCCAGTATTTTATTAGGCGGGGTGTCACAGAAATGATGCAACCCACCCGCAGATACACCTATACTTGCCCTAGTGTTACTTCTTTTTTAGAGCATGCCTGGACTAGGTTTGGGAAGGGAGACCCCTATATTTTTAAAATTTTTGAAATCCACTGAACCTATTACGACACTCCAATGGAGACGTGGAATTCAGAATCATTTGCAACTGGTTGAGTGTAACGATGTCCAGTAGCCAATGCTTGCGACTGTCAAACTTGTTGGGGATGCTTTATATTGGTTGGAGTTTATTATGACTAGCAAGGACATGTCCTAATTAACCCTACCTGAGTTTTGGGAAAAGTTTGAGGGGAAGTATTTCCCATTTTCACTTAAGAAAAAGTTGGGGGTCCAGTTTGATAGGCTTAGCTAGGATAAATGGATGGTTTCTAAGTAATATAGTTCACCCGCCTTCAACATTTTTCACCTAAGATTATGGCCTCGGAGGCGTTAAAGATGGACTAGTTTGTGTGGGGTTTGACTTTGAGGATTAAGTATGTCTTATTGGTAAATCCGACATTCACTACATAAACTCAAGTAGTCGATGCCCCTTTGATTCATTGCGATGACCACTATGAGTTCTTGAGGGAGAAATATCCAAAGAAGGAGATATATGAGCTAGCCAAGGGTCGAAGGCATCAAGGTTTGGAGAGTCTTCCCGAGTTAAGGGAGGCTCGAGCCAGCAACAGATGGGACTATCACTGGGGAAGGATCCCCCTAAAAAAAATTCATATATGAGCATCGTTGACAAGCGATCAGGGACATGGCTACATGGGCCAGGATCAGTATTGACGCGAACAACATCATCAGGGCCAAAGAGGTTAGGGCCAGATGCCGATATAGTGTGATAGAATCAATGTTCAGGGGCAAGAATAACATGGCCTCAAGTAGAGAAATATACTCCATGGGTTGTGCTATTCACATGGGGAGCAATTTCACTCATTTAGGAGGTGGCCTAAGGGGCTTCAGGTGGATCCAGGACTGATTCATAAGGGGAAACAATGATCCCTCCCAACCCCACCCTAGTTTTAGGCATTTCCACATGCACCTTAGTATTCAACATTGCCCCTCCTAAAAATCAGACGCAGGGATGTCAGTAACTGCATCCTAGACGTGTGCTCAACATCTGTCAGAAGAACACTCCAGCGCGACCCCGATTGATAGAGAGTTTATTTTATGTATTTCTTAGTTAATCTTGGGTACTTATTGACATTGGAGTGTTTCACTTTTCTACTAGTTTTAGATTTATTACCATGTAGGGTGTAGTAGATATAACATTTGGTGTGACTATACACCATGTATGTAGAGGAGTGGAAGTTGATATATGAAGGTTTGCTTTTCATCTGATTTGTTATTGTTGGATATGTCCACATACGATGTTATCCAGGGCATATATTGGTTAGGGATATATCACACTCATATCGATTGTAGTGGGAATACTATCACGTTTGCCATTCCCGGAGAGAACATGTTTCTTATAGTTATGCCCAAACAAGAGGAAGTTACTAGCAAAGACTTGTATTACATCGATATGAGAACGTTCGAAGAGATGAGACTATCTCTAGACTCCATCCAAATCATTTATGAGTTTGCGAACGTATTTGAGGAGGTAAAAGGGTTACCACCTGTGACGGAGATATATTTTTGTATTTACTTGACTCTAGGTACTAGACCCATACAAAAAGAACCCTATCCTATGTCTCCATTCGAGATGTGAGAGTTGAGGGAGAAAATCCAATATTATTGTATCATGGATTTATTCGGGTGAGTACCTCTCCGTCAGGAGCCCCCATGTTATTGGTGAAGAAGAAGGATGGTTCCCTCCAATTATGTATGAACTACATGGAGTCAAATAAGGACAATATAGGGAAAAATTATACATGTTATTCGATAGATGATCAATTCGAACAATTGAGAGGTGCAGCATCCTTTTCCAAAATTGACTTGTGCTCAAGGTACCATCAGATACGGATTCGGGAAGATTACATAATGGATACGAATATTCTCTCATGATACGAATCGTATGCATTTGGATTCATGACATTGGTCCTAATCAACAGACTCACAGTTATTAGGGATGTCATGAATTGGGTGTTTTGGCCATACTTAGATCAATTCGCCATTATGTTCATTGACGATATCCTTGTGTACGCACAATCGGATGAAGATCATGCTCGCCACTTGAGGACTATTTTGCAAACTCTTAGAGAAAACAAGTTGTATACAAAATTCTCTAAATGTGGATTTTGGCTCCGAGAGGGACAACATTTGGGGCACATAATATCTGAGACCAGGATTTTAATTGATCAATGTAAGGTGTTGGTGGTTATGGATTGGGGATAAATCACCACACCTATGGAAATCAGGAGATTTCTATGTTTGGGGGATATTATAGAAGGTTTATTCACGGCTTCTCAAATATTATTGGACCACTAACTCACCTCACTCGAAAGGGGGTCCCATTAATTTTGAATGCCAATTATGAGCAAGCATTCGTAAAAATCAAAAGGAATCTCATGAACACAACCATTCTCACTTTGTCATGGGTTGGCATCACTACATGATATATACAGATGCATGGTTGTAGGATTTAGGAGGAGTGCTAATTCAGGAAGAGATGTCAATGGCTTATGTCTGTTGTAAGCTCAATCCCCATGAGAGAAACTACCTGACAGTCAATTTGGAATCAGTTGCAGATGTATTTAACCTTCTTATTTGGATACATTAATTTCTAGGGAGGAGGTTTACATTATTTTCTAACCACAAGAGCCTTTATTATTTGTTCATTCATAAATATTTGAATATGAGATAACGTTGATGGTTGGTGCTTGTAAAGGACAACCTCTTCTCACTCTAGTACAATCTAGGGAAACCAAATGTGGTTGCAGACGATCTGAGTCGTAAGCCGACAATTTATTTTTCCCCGTTATGGGAAGAACTGATGGAGGAATTACCAAACCTTTGGTTAGAAAGGTGGAATTCTTTGCATGAGATGGATTTCTCATATGCTTGTATGGCAGTAGTGGCTTTCAAACTTATTATCATTTCATTGGTAGTCCAGGAAAAATGATGGAATCTTTTTTCCAGAAAAGGCTCACATCGAGTGGATTTCCTTAATTTTTGATCGGATCATATGGGGGTTTACAGTTCTAAAGATAACTAGTAGTGTTTGTGGACCCAGATGATATGGAAGGTGGTTTTAGTGAAGACTTATGGATCATGATAAACTCTCGATTCTAGTGGGGATAAGAAGTAGAGAACATGCGATGATCATTTTAGTGGGAAAGGATGAAAAATGATGTTACATAGTTCCTATCTAGGTGTGCCACTTATCAGCTAGTAAAGGTGAAACACTAGAAACTAACAAGGGAGTTACAACAATTGAAGGTCTCTGAGTGGAAATGGGAGAGTATATATGTGAACATGATTGTGGAGTTATCGAGATCACAATGAGGTCACAATTCAATTTGGGTCATCGAATGTGGATTATTTTCTACCATTTAGGATAGATTACAATATTGAACAGTAATCAAAGTTGTTCTTGGGAGAAATTATACGACTTTATGGGGTATAATTGGATATCATTTTTGAAAGGGGAAACACTTCCGTATATCAATTATGAAAAGGGTTTCATTATGAAATGGGGGTGAAGCTAAGTATGAGTCCCACCTTTCACCCACAATCAAGAAAGCAGACTGAGAGGGTAAACTAGATTTTAGAGGATATTCTTCGAGCATGCATGTTATATTTGAACGAAAGTTGGGATATGCATTTGTCACTTGCAGATTTTGCATATAACAATAGTCATCAGTAGACAATTGTGATGGCACTATATGAGGTATTATATTGACAACAATGTCATTTACCTAGTTGTTGGCATGGGTCAGAAGAGTATTGGGATGCCTCACAGAAGGTGGCACTCATCTGAAAAAGGATGAAAGAATCACGTGACAGCCAAAAGAGTTACACAAATAAGAGGAAGCATATATTGGAGTTCTAAGGGGGGGATTAGGTAATGTTGAGGGTATCCCCGATAAAGGGAGCAGTCATATTAGGATCGAAGGGGAAGTTGGGACTATAACACCTATAGACACCACATTCTAGGACCCTCTAAGTCTCTCCTTAGACTCCTAGCACTCCCCCCTTCCACCACAAACCTAGGTTGCACTCCGAGTACCGATCTAGAGACCACCAGGCGCCCCCAAACCCCATTTGACCCCGATCAAACCTTTTGTAAAAGCAAAAGATATTTGAATCTTCGAAGGGCACTGAAACCCATTTCCAACAGTCCGCTCTGTGCCTGAAACAACATAACCATTAGGACGAACAATCAGTTTTCTCCAAAAAATCGATCCGGAGGCCATTGGGCGCTCCCGGACTCCGTTTGATCAAAGTCAATTCTTCATATTGAACAAGACTGAATGAATCTCCGAAGAGCACTTAATACCATTTCTAACGGTCCGCCCATTCGCGATTCTTACCTACGGTACGGACGAATGATCCATTTTACTCTGGGAGGTCATCGGGAACTTTCGGGCCTCGGTTGACCAAGGTCAACTTTCCAAACCGAGAGAAACTCGTTTTAATGTCAAAGTAAATCTCCTAGCCTTTCTAATGGTAAGTATCGTGCACGATTCTGACTTACCATGCGGATGAAAAATCCGTTATAGTCCGACAATCTCCCGTCCAAAGGATCAATATGCGATTCCGAGCCACATTTGACCCAAAGTCAACTCCCGAACATGGGAGCAGTCGAAAAGACTCTCAAAGGCCTTTGAAATACCTTTCTAATTGTATGCCTCATGCACGATTTGGATCAATGGTTTGTGATCTACAGTCACTTTTCCAGAAAAGTCCGCATAAGACTGCCAATTGGCTGGTCAAGAACCCTGCCTATCGGCATAGTGTCAAGGATGACCTGCCGATAGGTACCCCTTGGGGTAAGACGATCGACACCCTCTGGCCCTGTAAATAAGGGCCATGACCTCATTATTAGGGGGGGCAAAAAAAAACATCAGCATCAGTGATCTCTGTAACATTCTTTCGAAGTCAGCGAAGTTCCATATGAGAAATCTCATTCAAACCTAACTCCCCATCCTTTTCACACCCAATTGGAAAATATCCTTCTCTCTCATCAACATTCAAAGGAGTTAATCCAAGATCCCAGTTCAAGCTCCAAGAAAGGTCCAATTCTTTCTCTCTCTCTCTCTCTCTCTCTCTCTCTCTCTCTCTTTTAATTCCTTATTTTATATAAGCTACCTTATATTCATAATTTATTTTCATTCTATTCCATATATATTAACATCTACACTTTTATTAGTATATCGCACAAACTTTATTTTTCATAAAAAAACCCAAAAACAAATCAAATAGGGGTACACCCATAAATTCCAAACGGAATTATCCACCACACTTGTTCCAAAAACTAGAAACACATTTTCTACACGCACACACCTAATAAAATTCCGTTCGAATCTATAGGATAAACCCCACCCTTATTCTACATTCGAAATACATGGACTTTGATGACTTTATATGTTACGTAGGCGTCTCGGATTAAATTCGAGACTCGAGTCCAATTTTTTAATTTTCCAATTTCTCTTATTTTTTTCATAATACTCAGAATTACTCATTATCATCATACATATATATACCATATTTGTTCGCGTCTCATCCCACACGTATTATCGTTTCCCAACAATGATCAATATCGCGATGAACGCTCATATTATATCTTCTACATTTATTATTATTTTGGAAATATTCATATGGATTACTTCACCCTATCTTTTCCATGGTATGGGTCGAAAGATTCCAATCTCCATTATATAAACACATGCATACACTTCACGGGGATAAAAAGGAAAATATAAACATTTTCCCATGAGAGACCGAAAGGGCGGGATGGGTACCTAACACCTTCCCATTCCATAACTTAGCCCTCGGACCTCCGATATATTGGTTTCGCATGCATCAGTTTTGTCCTTGATGCCGCTCTCTTGAGGTGGCAACATATTCTTTTGCCTGTTTTGAGAAAAATAGGATGTCGAATATATCTCTTTACATTCATCCCACACCAACGATGGTCGAATCTCCCTTTTCGAAGAGAAGGGTGAGAGATCGCGACGCAGTTTTCCTCCCCGAGGGATCCTCTTTCTCTTCTGCCCCCAGAGCGAATGCCGCTTCAACCGGGATGGCCATAGTAGCGACTCTGCTGGGAATAATGTTTGAGAGGGCTGGACTCTATTCACATGGGTATTTTATTTTCTTGTATATTCCCCTATTTTCATGTTCCCCTTTATTAATCGTGTGTACCTCATGCTTATGTTTCTATTCACACACTTAAGAAGATTCTCCATGTACACTTCACACCACGTGCACTTCGGATCACGTATATTCATATGTTACACGCATCACTTATCCATGCTTAGTATACTTTTAGTACTTACACTTTGATCCCTGTTTGGCATGATCAATAAAGTTACTTGTGACACCCCGCCTAATAAAATACCGGGTGATCAGTCCTATACCAAATTAAAACAGGAATCCCAGTTGGTTCATCCTTAGCATCACTATCGAAAACTATTTAAAACTTACTAACCACCTAGTATTCCAAAAGCTGGTGCCAAATTTTAACTTTTTAATTAACAAAATAGTACATGTGGAATTAAATATAAACCATTCACACAACTGAATGAAAAACAACTGAATCATTAATTAAACAAATTGCCGAATAAACCATTGGCCACCAAAGCGAAATAATCCAATACAACCATTCAACACTTGAATAATTACATCTGAAAACTGTACCGAGAAGACTGGGCGACAAGCCCTAAATGAAACTGAAACTGATAAATGATTCCTACTCTAGGAATGAATAAACAATGCGTCTAATCCAAACTCCTGCTAGCATCCACATATGCCGCAACTCCGTGTCCCTGGAATAGAATATAAATCCTGGCGTCCCTATGGCTTGACACCTAAAAGGTTTTGAAAATAGTTTTATAGCAAGGGTTAGAACCCAAAACATTTTGAAAATATTTAGCAAGTGAATTAACTGCAGTAATTTAAAATGCATGAATGTGCTTCATATTTAAGTTAGTGTCGCACTCCCTTGAGGATATTCTCACCCCTCTACTATAGTGCACACCTAACGGTTACCTTAACCCCACCTAGTTGTACTACCCCGTCCAACTAGTCCCGGTATAACCTTCCCTTGCCATACTACTCTAACCCGAGTATAATTATTCATGAATTATAAGTTATATCACCTATTAACTTAATTAATTCCTTCTTACATAATAGCATATAACTGTCTCACAAGTTATATAAAGTAAATACATCACACACTGTATTATTACCCGCATATAATATTCCATACCATTATATACGTACCATTACTAAAACATCCACACATATAACATACGTATATCCATCCCTCCGAGTATACCCTCGCCGGATGATTCCCTCTAAAGTTCCATCTCACTAAGTGTGCTCACATAACCTAGTTACCCAAGTTGGAATCGCTCACCAACCTGGCCTAAAACATGAACGAAGTGGAGGGGGTCATATTCCTTCCCTGAAAGTGATATAACCCCCTCACCCATATACCGGACGCTATGACCTGGGGATATACTCACCCTACTCCTCAATCTAGGGGATTCACCCACATCGCGCAACCTCCCTTGATAGCACTAGAGTATATAAATTAAATAAATATCTAGTCACTGATATTTAATAGCACACACAATATATACACGTATATATATATACTATCACTACAGCGTATATATATAATATAAGCCCCGAATTTACCGTGTACTCAAAATTCCGTAACACTAGCCTGTAATTTCCTGAGTCTGTGGTCCGACTCAAATTAATAAATTTTCTCACTTGTTAATTCACACGTCAATTAATATAATATTTCCCCGAGTCTATGGTCCGACTATTATGTAAATACTTTGCACATTAGTGTATATAATATTTACCCGAATCTATGATTCGACCCTAATTTAATTAATTAGCACATTAATTAATTAATATTAATCCGAGTCTATGGTCCGACTCTCGTTTAATTAATTTACACATTAATTAATATATACCAATCTGAGTCCATGGTCCGACTCTAATTTAATTAATACACACATTAATTAATATAATACGTTTCCCGAGTCTACAAACCGACTCTAATTTAATTAATTAACACATCAATTAATTTAATACCTTCCCGAGTCTACAAACTGACTCTAATTTAATTAATTAATACACCCATTAATTTAATACCTTTCCGAGTGTACAGACCGACTCTAGTTTAATTAATTAACACACCCATTAATTTAATACCTTCCTGAGTCTACAAACCGAGTCTAATTTAATTAATTAACACACCCATTAATTTAATACCTTCCCAAGTCTACAAACCGACTCTATTTTAATTAATTTACACATTAATTAATTAATACCAATCCGAGTCTGTGGTCTGACTCTCAGTTAATTAATTTACACATTAATTAATTTATACCAATCCGAGTCTGTGGTCCGACTCTCAGTTAATTAATTTACACATTAATTAATTTATATCAATCCGAGTCTGTCGTCTGACTCTCATTTAATTAATTTACACATTAATTAATTTTACCAATCCGAGTTTGTCGTCCGACTCTCATTTAATTAATTTACACATTAATTAATTTAATATGTTCCCGAGACGGCAGTCAGACTCTAATTTAATTAATCTCACATTAATTAATTTAATACTTGGTGTCGCCCAACCATTATACCCGAACTCGCTCACTTGGCTCGTAACTTACTATTTCCCGAGTCTATGTTCCGACTCTAAATTAATTTACTCTCTCAATAATTAATTTAATACTTTGGTGTCACTTAACCAACATACCCGGACTCGCTCACTTGGTCCATTTTTACATTTCAGAATTTCATTCCCACATATTCGCCCATAATGTGTCACACATTCATCTCCATCAAATTTCCCAATTATATTTACCTATAATTACCAACATACCCGGACTCCCCCACTTGATCCATTTTCAACATGTAAAATCAGCCCAAAAATCCTTTTCTCAAAAATTAATTCCAACTAATTAAATCTGGCGTCACTGCCAGAATTTCTGCAGCATTGATCGATCGAACCCCCTAGGTCGATCGATCGATCGTTCCAGTTTCGTCCTCTCCAGCCCACTGTCAGCCATGGACGAACCCTAAAGCTTTGATTCTCAATCTAAACCTTTACCCAAATACAATTAACATATCCTCCATATAAGAAAAGGGTCTAAACATCCTTAAGACCTTAATTCATCATCAAATTTCATTAATTCCAACGTTTTCCAGATTTGGGTTTTATCCGGGTTTCAATTCTCCAATACGAATTTCATTCATATTACCAGCAATAGCCATTAATTCTTACTGGTTTTAACATATGATTCATCCCTCTACATTCTAGAATCATAAATATAATAAATCTCACCCTTAATCCCATTAAGGTATATCAATTTCCAAAAACCCAATTTTAATTTTGGTTACACACCCAAAATGAATTTTCATATACACACACTATGATATGAATTGATTATCACAATTTAAAAATCACAATAGTTAACCACTTGCCTGGAATTGTTCGTAGGGTCTAATCCGTTGATGTAGTCCCTTAATTTGGCTCCAATAATCCCCAATTGGCTCTTGATTTGCTTTCCCCCAATTTTCCTCTCAAGCCCTAGGCTTAGAATTTGTGTTTACTGCCGTTTAACACTTCCCCAAATTAGGTTAAAACCCTTAATCCCGTTTTTGTCCACATGGACCCAATTAAAATGGCCCAAATCACTCCGTGTGGGCCCGGATATGCCTAAAAATGCCCTGAGACCCAATTACTACCCCCGGGTACTCTTTTTTTACTATCTCAACCCATCGGGACTCAACCGCGCACTCAGAATTGCCATTCGAAATACTTTTTGTCATATCCAAATTTCGACCTCAAATTGCGACACACATTGATTCGGATAATTAAACTTAAAGTTGCCAATTATAAATAATTCTTCCCACTCAGATAAATTCTCCAAATCATAAATTTAAGTTTCTCCATTTTAAATATTTTTATAACTCCCAAAATAATTAAACATTAAATCCTCAAAATTACGGGGTGTTACAATACTCTCACCATAAGATACTTATAAAGAGAATCATGCATGATTCACACGACATCACCAAATAGCATTGTTGTTTACCAAATTTTGTCCCATAACTGGAGAGTCACTTCGTGATGGGCGCTGGTCCGAAAGGGCGCAATTAGCCTAAGTGATATGACTCTCACCCTCCATTGGACAAGTACCTTCGATGTATATCGAACGGTTTTCCCACATCGTACCTCTTGACCGAAGTCATGAATGGAGATATATCGCAGGGAACTCATTCACGTACGTCGAGTATATCGAATTCACTCTCACATGTATCGTCCCCACGAGGTATATTGTGTGACACTTCACGTACACTCGGGTATATCAAATGGCTTGTCCACACGTACCGATTGCCCTTAAAAGCAAGACGTATATCGTGGAAGTCATGCCAAAGGCGGGGACCCTTTCCAATTCACCCAACCAAACTCCACACCCACATATAGGTGTCAAGCCTAGGACACACATTTTAGATTTTTGTTTTCGACTCGAAACTCTGCCGAAATTCCAGGTCGGCCTGCCGCTCAAATTTTTGCACAATTTCAAAACGGGACCCTGCCCATGAGGCTGGTTACAAGTCCAACCATAGCTTTATATATGTTACAAACCCAACTTTTCCAGGCTCAGGTCTCGTACGGCATTTCATTTTTCATTTAGGAGAACGTAATACAAGTGGGAACCTAATAAACATAATAATCATGCTGAGATCCCTTCCTAGTCTTTTCCTCTCTTTTTTTCAAAACAAAAAAGTGTCCAAAAACATTTTTCCCCTTTTATTAAAAATACTAAAAACATTTTCGTTCTCACCTTTTCAAAAATGTAAAAAATACCTTCCTCCTCCTTTTTGCCCACAAATAACGAATCTCCCTTCCAAAAATAAATTCCAGTTTTTCTACTTCTCAGGTCGATCACTTACTCTTGGCCCGGCTCCTTATTGACTTCGGTCTTCAGTCAAACCACCCCGAAGTTCTATCAGTCCCTTTATTTCCCCGGAGTTTGAGAGTCGCTCACCTTCCACGGAGAATATGGATCAAGTGTCGAATGTACAGCCGAATTTGTTGACGGTTCTAGCTCAGCTCACTGCCAAAATTAATAAACTTCAAACCGAGGTTCATGAGATGCAAAGAAACCGGGTCCTTGTCCCCGAAGATCTTGAAGTATTTTTCCCTTGCGCCATGGGTCTGCCTGCACCTAAGCCTATCTGGGTTCCTGAAGAGTACCATCATGGCCCACGGGCTCCTCTTGCTAATGGGCCGCCACCAGCCCAGTTTCCCATGCCAAACCTTGCTCAGACCAAGGCTAATCTACCCGTAACTATTAATCCGAAAAAGGAAGAACTGAACAAGGTCAAGGAAGACCTTAAGTTGCTAACCAAGAAATTCGACCAGGTCCGAATCTTTGGGAACTATATGGACTACACCCACGTGTCTCCCTATCCTAAAGCCAGGTTACCAGAAAAATTCAAGATGCCCAATATCGAGAAGTTTGGAGGTAGTGGATTCCCAATCTTTCATTTCGATATCTATTACCAAGCCATGACTCTCCTAGGGGATTTTAAAAAAATAATGGCTCAGATGTTCCAGTAGACTTTGAAAGATAACGCCCTTCATTGGTTCCTATCCCTGGAAAAATCCAAAATTCGTAGTTAGGAAGACGTTGCCCATGAGTTCATATCACAGTACAAGTATAATGAGGAGCTAGAGGTTAGCCGCCGTGACTTAGAGTTGCTCAACATGAATCTTGGGGAATTAGTCAGTAGCATCATAGCAAGATGGCGAGAAAAAGCAGCTACCATAACCAATCAGCCTTTCGAAGAATAATAAGTCAGTATTGTGAAGAAAAACTTTCTACCCCATGTCCGAGCAACAATGGGAGGACAGTATTACCCTCACTTCCAAGCCCTCTGAGAAGCAAGATTAGAAATCGAATAAGGTCTTTTTAGGACAAAAGTTGAACGGAAGAAAACCTCGGGACAATTTGCTCCTAGGAAATTTGAAAAGCCTGCTAGTACCACAGTCTCTACTATCAACAACATCTCTCAGCCTACCGCTTCATGGGAACCAAAAAGTCACCCAAACTTAATCTGAAAATAATATACTGAGCTTCACTCTCCTCTCTCCAAAGTCTACGAGGCTCTCTTGAACCGAAACCTGATCAAACACTTGGACCCTCGTCCGTTACCAAATTCGCTTCCAAAGAATTTCAAACCTGATGCCCATTGTGACTATCACCAAACTACTGTCCATACCACCGACCAATGTTTCCGTCTCCAAAACACAATCCAAAGCCTAATTGACCGAGGTATTATCTCCCCACCAGATAATCCTAAACCAAATAATACCCATAATCCACTCCCAAGTCATACAAATTCCAGTTTCCTAGAAAAAGACTCAGAACTCGACCCATCTACCCAAATCATGCCAAGTAAATCACTAATCATGCCCATATACTCTCCTAAACCTCTCTAAGCATGCCCATGTTTCCTCTTACACCCTACCAACCTTGTTGATCAAACCTTATCACTCCTCACTAGAGCCTGCATCGCTATCCGTACCCGTTCTGGGGGTAAAGATATAGAATTATTAGAAGTGATGAACCAACTCCTAGAGTTTGGGATGAAATTGCCCTCCCATATGACCATCGACTGTCAGAGATTCAGTGGTTTATTCTTAGAATCTCAAAAATGGGCTCGAGAGTCAGACAACTGGGTAGTGCCAGCTGACAAAGACAATCTAGATAACCTGGTCCAGATGATGGCAGATTTGTTTCAACAGACTGGTGATATTTGTAGCATATTCGAGCTGCTTGACGCTTTGAAATTACAAGGGCACTTGGTTCCCTCATTCTTGCATTTCCCTACCGAATGGGAGGAATTATACGAATAGTCCATAGAAGTCGTAGAGTGTATTGACTTTTCATGGAAAGACAATATCATTTCCACCATATGGGGAGATTATTTTTAAGATTCAGATGAAGAGCCAGATGTAAGAAAGACAAGTATGATAGCCAACTTATGCGAAATGATATCATTCGAGGAGCTACTAGGAGAGATCAACCAGGTAGCTAAACAACCCTACATTGATGAAGAAATAAGGTTTATATTTTTCCCATCTTCCATAACCAGGTGAGGTAGACATTACCAGATACCAAGTTTACAACCATCAGCAAGCGACAAAGGAAAAGGTGTTGATAATCTCCCTATGCCATAAATAACCCTTGCAGAAAGCAAGGTCCTTGATCAACTGAAGAAAACTCAATCCAACATCACTCTATGGGGATCAGGTCTTCCCAACTGCACCGAAATGCCCTAATCAAGCTACTCATAGGACCCACAGTTCCTCCCTCAACCACACCAGAAAAAGCAGTGAACCTAGTTGGATCCTTGACCTTTAATCAAATGCTCTCCTTTTCTGAAGAGGAAATCCCTAAGAATGGTCCCAACCACAATCATGCTCTTAATATCTTTATCGAAGTCATGGGGAAAATTATTCCCCTCTCACTCGTAGATAACAGACCATCTCTAAATGGTTTCCCGTTAATAACCCTCAACTGTTTGGGGCTGAAAGTGAGCGACCTTGCTCCAACCTCTGCTATCGTGCGTGCCTACGACAACACCCATTGAGAACTAATGGGATCTATTAAGATTGAAATAGGGGCTGGACCTATAAATCATGTTGTTGAATTCCAAGTCATCGATATCCCAGCCTGTTTCAACCTGTTGCTCAGACGATCATGGCTCCACATCATTAAAGGGGTGTCTTTTTCCCTTCATCAGAAATTAAAGTTCTTTACTAATGGACAAAGTCATCACCATCTTGGGAGATAGTGACAACACCAAGAATGCAAGCACCAGTAATCCGGTACTCGAGATACAACACGGGGTGAACGATATGCTACTATCAGGGTTCCAGGTTGAACGACTCCTACTCCCAACAGGGGAAGACTTCAAAGATAGGGTTTGTCCAAAGTATGATACTCATGTAAATATCAATGTAATCCAAATGTTCAAGAATATTCACTTCATGCCTAGACTGGGGCTAGGGCAAAGGCAATATGGGATAACTGAACTTATTGTGTTGAAGGAGGCCTTTCATCCTTGTGGCTTGGGTTATTAACCATCATAAAAAGAACTCAGATTAATCCGTCAGCCTTGACTTAAAAGAAAGTTAGAATGTGCCAGAACTATCTCGGGAGATTTCCTAAATGGAAGATTCATCAAAGAGGGTGAAGATTTCCCCTTCTGCGGCTACCCTGAACCTTGGTATGACCCTGTAGACAAAAGGATGAAACCAGGAATGGAAATCTTTTTCCAAGACAGCTACTTGGGGACTGAGAGTTCCCAAACTGTGTGCAACCATTCATCGGGAGACCATAACTGATGTCAGGGATTTTGAGGACAACGATTCTGAGGACTCTTTCAACTTGCAAATACTGGGGCTAGCACTCTGCAATCCACTCAAGGACTACATCATTTGATCCATCCTACCTCATCAAAGATGTTGATACACCTCTTCTCAACTGGCATGCTGGAATTATGCCACCTATTGATATCCAACCTAACCCTGATGTTTATCCCCTTTCCCCTTTAGTTGTTTCCTCTCACTCTGAAGTAATTGAGACCTTTTATGAGGTTCTCAATGTTGTTTTTCCTATCAATGAATTAAACGAAGATTTTGAGTATCTTGCTCTGCCTTGCATTAATTATCTTAATTCTAATCAAATTTCTGATGATGATTACTTTACAAATGAACAATTCTTAAATGGTCTAAATAAGGTTAATAACACACAACATAACCGCGTTCAAGTTATTTAAAATGAAACTATTATTATTAATCTCGGTTCTAGTAGCCAAATGCGATAGATTAGGATAGGGGTTACCCTTGACGAGCATGAACGCATGCAACTCAAAGATCTACTGAAGGATTTAGTGGATGTCTTCGCATGGTCCTATGATGATATGCCCGACATTAACCCTGAGATACACAACATGAGATTCCAACTCCGCGAAATATAAACGAGTCAAACAGAAGCTGTGAAAGCTTCGCACCGAATGGTCTCTCAAAGTAAAAGAAGAAGTAGTCAAACAACTAAACGTGGATTTCATTCGTGTGATTGAATATCCCACATGGCTCGCCAATATTGTACCTATGCCAAAATCAGGAGGAAAGGTCTGCACGTGTGTCGACTAGTGAGACTTGAACAAGGCCTCTCCGAAGGGTGATTACCCACTACCCAACATCAATATGATTATGGACAACACAGCCAATCATTCTCTTAAGTCATTCGTTGATGGATTTTCTGGATATAACCAGATTAATATGCACCCTGATCATCAAGAGAAAATCGCATTCATCACCCCTTAGGGAACCTTTTGCTATACTGTCATGCGATTTGGTCTAAAAAATGTAGGGGCTACCTACCAAAGGGCTTCCATAACCATTCTTCATGATCCAATACACCAGAAAGTCGAGGTCTATGTTGATGACATGATTATCAAGTCCAAAACTCAAGAAGTTCATGTTCCCTCTCTCCAAAAATTCTTTGAACGATTGCGACAGTACCAAATGCGGCTTAACCCACAGAAATGTGTCTTTGGTGTTACCAAAGGGAAAATCTTGGGATTCACGGTTAGTGAGAAAGGGATACAAGAAGATCCTTCCAAGATGAAAGCCATACTTGAGATGCCACCTTCCCGAACGGAGACAGAAGTTTGAGGATTCCTTAGAAAGTTACAGTACATCAGTCGATTCATTAGCCAATTAACTTCCATCTTTAAAATCCTTCAAAAGGATTCAACCAAAAATCCTTCGATTGAATTAATCAATACCTAACCCGACCTCCGGTGCTTATGCCACCACAGCCTGGTCTTCCCTTACTCCTATACCTAACTGTGATAGATACTCCAGCCGGGGCTTTAGTAGCCCAATACCTTAAAAAAAACCACAAGGAGAAAGCCATCTACTATGCCAGTCAGAAATTGGCCAGTTATGAAGTTAATTACACCACCTTAGAGAAGGCATGTGTCTCTCTTGTCGGGGTTACCCAAAAGTTATGGCATTGCATGCTCGCCTTCGCCATCAGACTCGTATCTCGAATGGATCCCATCAAATACCTACTCGAGAAGCCTGCCCTATCCAGCCAAATGTCCCGTTGGTTGATGATTCTTACCGAGTTTGATATCACCTATATCACACAAAAATCCATGAAAGGAAGAGCCATATATGACTAGCTTGTTGACTAGCCTATGGCAGAGGCTGATGTCTGGATTTATGAATTCCTAGACGAGAATATCCTTTGCACCTCCCACGAAGATCTTCGATGGCAAATGTTCTTTGACGATGCTGTAAACAAAAAGGATATGGCATTGGGATTCTCCTAATTGCCCCTGATGATTCCCATACTCCAATTTACCATAAAATTGGATTTCCCCTCCACTAAAAATATGACTGAATACGAGGCATGCACGGTCGGCCTGAAAGTTATCCTCAAGAAAGGAATTAGATACCTCAACGTCTACGGGGATTCAACCCTCATCAATGGTCAAGTACTCAGGAAATGAAAAGTTAATGATGAGAATCTCTTACCTTTCCATGCCCACCTTGAAGAACTAGCTTCCTAATTCTAAGAAATCACCTTCCACTACCTGCCCCGAGCAAAGAACAACCTAGCTCATGACCTTGCCACCTTAGCCTTCATGATTGACATGCCCGAAGGAATAACCATGACTCCCTTCATTATCCAAAAATAGGATAAACCAATCACCTACTACCACATCGCGCTCTGCACAGAGGAAGAATCTGAAATAGCCGACTATTGGTACTATAATATTTGGCGCCTCCTCAGATACGATATGTATCCCCAAGGAGCCGATAAGAAAGATTGAGCAACTCTTCGCAGACTGGTCGTCCAGTACATTGTCTGTGATAAAGCACTGTTTAAGAAAAACTTTCATGGAACCCATTCGCACTGCATTGCAGGGGCTGACGTTGAAGAGATGATGCAGAAAATCCACAGCGAGGAATGCGAACCCCACATGAATGGCCATACGCTCTCCATAATGATCATCCAATAGGGATACTAATGGACTGCCATGGTACAGGACTGCATAACCTACGTGCGAAGATGTCTCAAATACCAACAGTTCTCCAACTTACAGCATCTGCCTCCGCGAGAACTATACAACATGACTTCTCCCTGTCCATTTTCCATATAGGGCATCGATATCATAGGGAAAGTTACACCTAAATCATCCAATAGGCACGAGTTTATCCTAGTCTCTATTGACTACTTCACCAAATGGGTCAAAGCTGAGTCATACGCAGTTATGAATGCCAAGAAAGTGGCCAAATTGATCGAGAAAAACATCATCTGCCGATATGGGGTCCCACACAAGCTAGTATCAGACAATGGGTTACATTTTGAGGTAGAGGTTACAAAAGTGGTCAACCAGTAAGGAATTCAAAGACATAAATCCTCTCTATACTGACCTTAAACCAATGGAGCAGTTGAAGCAGCCAATAAGAATCTCAAACCCATCATCAACAAGATGACCGAGAGTTGTCGAGATTGGTCCGATAGGATTCCTTATTCCCTATGGGCTACCGCACTTCAGTTCGAACCTATACTAGGGCTACCTCCTACTCTCTAGTCTACGGCATGGAAGAAGTCCTACCCGTGGAGCTGGAGATACCCTCGTTATGCATCATGCTTGAAAGCAAGGTCAGCGAAGAAGAATGGTACCAAAATCATCTTGACGAGCTGACCCTTCTAGATGAAAGGAGATTGAAATCTCTATATCACATACAAGGGTACCATTGTCGTATAGTGCAACCTTTCAATAAGAGAGTCAAGGACCGCGGTGTCCAGGAGGGGGACTTAGCCCTCAAAGAAATAGTAGAGCCTATCTGGGACCCCAGAGGGAAATTCAAGCCTAATTGGAGCGACCCCTACATCGTGAAGAAGATCTTATCGGGCGATGCCGTTGTGCTCACCGACCTTGACGGGGAAGAAATAACGCACCCAGTTAACCTGGGCCGTCTCAATAAATTCAACCCCTAGTCAAAAATCTCGGTGCGCTACGACTTTTCTCATCTCCCTTATATTCTTAAAAAAATTCTTCATTTCCCCTACCCAGAACTACGTGGGTCTGTTCCTCTAAAAACATTTTCAAAAATGAATTTCAAAATTTTCAAAAACTTCAGAGGTACGTAGGCAGTTCATTCGCTTCACATGATCTCGACCCCCCTTCTCTTTTACAAAATCCTATTCTTTTGTCATCCCCAAGAACGACAGTTCATTTTAACATAAACATGAACAAAAGGATTATGCATGCCTTAGCGATTGGTATAGATAATTCAAAATGAAAAAAGTCATCAGAAGGCACAACTAGATGATCTAAAACTTATTTATTTCATTATTTGAAATTTTCATACGATTACATCAGCATAAAGAGTCAAACGACTTCCCTAACCAAAAAACCCAGAAAATAACAATCCCCCACTATTCCTGAACATCACCCCAATTATTCCCACCAAACAACACCTTCACAAAAATCTACCCGTAGCTACCGGTGGAACCAACACCATCATCACCTACATCCTGGACCCCTCAGACCTCCCCTGCCTGAATGGAGTATCGCAGACTCTTCATGGAGCGATAAGCCCGAACTAACTTGGGGTAGACCACAATGGCTCCCACCATAGTGTCAGATATGGCAAGCTACCTTTGACCAGTCTCCACAGCCACATGCGCATACGCTCTGTCAGATCCTCTACAGGAAAGAATTTTGGTGTCCACGGTGGCACAATTTGCTTCCAACCATATTGGCGCAGTAGTCGCCAGGTAAAGTAGAAGGAGGTCTACCTGAGGCCAACCAGTCTTACATACTGGTACTCCCTAAGCTCCAGAATGGGCAGCAGCTCCCCCACCAAGGCAGGGACCAGCATAGGCCTTGAGCCCCGTGCTCTATAAACCAATTCCCTCAACTCTCAATGTCCAGGCCCACGCTAATGAAATAGCATCGGAAGAAGTTTGGAACAGTCGGCAAGGGATACTCAGGTGGGACCGCCATACGAAACCTCTCAGACAACCATATAAACAACATTATAGGTCTCCCTCTCAGAAAGCCATAATGACCCTCCTGCTAGGCATCCATGCCATTTAAGGTCTCCGCCCGTATGACCGTTGTAGCATTATGATGGTATGACATCCAAGAAATAATAGCAGCCAGTTGGGGGTCCACCAGCGTCTCTCCGATCACCAATAAAATTTTGGAAACAATGCCTAGGATGACGTCCCCGACATATCCAGCATCACCCACATCCTGCGAATGCATGGACTAAAACACTATCGGGAGGGAAATCATTCCCCCCGTAACCAAGGGCCTGGCAGTTGAAGGAGAAATATGAAGAATCCCAGCCAATAATTCCCTAGGAGAACGGGAAAACTTAGGCAAAGCCACGACAACACTGGGATTTATCCCCAGCATGGCAGAAAATTCCTCATAGGTAGGAAAAATCCTGTCTAACCCTAAGCGAAAGACATGATCCTCGGGGTACCAAAACTCGACAACCGCCACCAACATGTTCCACTCAATGGGCCGATTGTTCCACAAAGAGACTCGCCGCATCTGAAAGGCATCATAATCAACATTATAAGAACACATTGCCTCCAAGGCTTCGAGGTAGTTGGCAAACTCAATACTGCTAGTGAGAGCCAACTTGCAAGTCTAAAATATAGTAAGCAAGTAAGAAGGTGGAGAATAAAAGAAGGTGAAAGTGTGAGGATGAAAGCCCCATCCACACCCCCTTTTATACTTGGAAACTCCCAAGCCTCCAGAGATCGGAGTAAAACTTTCCCCACCAAGTACCAAGCAATTGAAGAAAGTACAATCAAAGCCTTGAATTGATTGGAATGGACTAACATGCCGATAGGCAGGACAGGGGTCATGCCGATCGGCAACCCCCCATTTTGGGAAATTTTCCTTTTTCTTCTTTTGTCAAAATCAAAATACTCAACAAAAATAATTTTTATCTTAAGGAGATTCCGAATTTCCTTTATACTTATGCTTTTACTAATCTCATTTCAAATAAAATCATTCTCAAATTAATTTTCAGAGTTCTTTTTATGGTCATAACAGCAAAGTAAAAAGAGCATGTGCATTAACCACTAAATCAAGAAAATTAACAAAAAACGTCATTCTCCATTTGCACATATTTTGCTGTGTTACATTAATATTTTGCAGAAAAAAATAGGAAAAAAACAACGGGACTCAACCTGAACCCAATCTCTCTCTCTCTCTCTCTCACACACACACTAGGATACCCCATCCCTGCAGCACTCCATCTCCCCCCTGTGGCGAGATGATGTGCCCCCACTACCAGAGCTCGATCCTTCCTCGGGAGAGGCAGACGGCACCAAGAAAGAAGGAACCGGAACTGGAACCGCTTCACGAATATGGGCATTCACCGAGGATATCCAGTCCCTGATGTCCTTCAGCCAAGTGGTCGAAACACTGATATGCTGCGAGGAAGAATAAAAAAGATCAAGTCAGTCAAGCATGAAGAAAGAGAAAAAATCAAGGAAATCAAAAGAGAGACGTACCGCAGGCCGAAGAACCTCCTCAGTCAGACCCAACTCCTCTGGGTCCATCGCATGAGGGCGATGTTGCAGACGCATAAATCCCTCATCAGCTCACCGAAGGTTGTAACTAGGGGAATACAGTCACACAAAAGAAGGCCTTAAAGTCGTCATCGCCGCCGCTGACGTAGCCGCACCACCTGCGCTATGAGAAGACCCCACCTGCTAACTCGATCCCACCCTAAGGAGAGGCATCACATCATAAATTCTAGGGGGCATCAGCCAACTCGTGATGAAGTCCATATAGTCATACATCACCACTATGTCAGTGTACAGGGAGTATGGCTCTCCCATCATCGCCACCACCCGAGAATCATCAGACATCTCCCGCACGCGCCTCCTAAACATAGGGGGCCTCACCGATGGTAGAACAACCTCGTCCTCCCGAATCTGACAAACTACCCTATCCCTAAGATACCAGGAGTGGCTGAACTCATGCGCCCGAAGGCGCCGCATTTGTACATATCCCCCAGTCACTCCCACGTGCTTAATAGGCATCCCCTAGGGATAGAAGGTCACCTGCAAATCCCCAGCAAAAGTGAAGGATCAATATCAATAAGATGGCATCAAAGGAAAAGTACAATCTCAAGAACAAAATAATGCTTACCCGTTCGCTCGTCAGGCTATTCAAGAACTGATGCACCGCCTCTAGAGAGAGATTATTCTTAAACTATCGGTTGGACCTCCACCATCGGAACATTCGGTAAAAGTCCCCAATAGAGTCATCATTCAGAGAAATAAGTTGGGTGTTCAAGCCAATCACCTCGTAGTTCCACGTCTGCAAAGGACAAGGATTAGCATTCAAGAAATGAAAAGGAGATACATGAATGGAAAATGCGAATGCATAAAGGAAAATTCACAAAATAAAGAATACCTCCAGAAGATATGTGGCCCCAGTAAAAATCGGCCTGCAGCACCGGCTGAATGCATCCAAAGGATAATAAAGGGTCACCAAGTGAGGCTCCCCCAATCATAGAGGTGGATCTTCGAAAACATCCTCAGAAATGGAAGAAACCATAAATGTACGACATCTCCACTCGTCGCCACCAGAAAACCTCCCAATACCAACAAGATAAATAGACGGGCCATCTGACACACCTGATGCCCGTCGTTCTCATCAATCCTCCTCCTCAGGAAAATCTCCCTCACAGAAGAAAGGCGGAGGAAATCTCTAGAAACCACCCTCTCCACGTCACCTAAAGTTGTCGTCACCCCCTCCGGCGTCACCCACAGCGTCCTGTCCACCTCAATTTGGGCATCCTCGCAATCCAGCCCCAACAGTTGCTAAACGTCAATGGGAGTCACCGTCATATCCCTGAAGACAAAATGGAAGGTTTGGGTAGTGTCCCACCACCTCTCTCCCAGAGCACACAGAATCGCAGTGGAGTGGGGCTTCTCATCCAATGCCGATGCTAGCCTCCCAAAACCCGCAGAGGACACCATCCAGCACACCACAACAGGAAGATGCTCCCAAACATCCTTGAGCCCTATCGTACCACGGGCACAAATAGTGGACATGGAGACGTCAAACTATCAATAAATGAAGAGAATCATTGTCAGATTTAGGAAATAAAGCAATCTCGTCAAGAAAAGAAGAAAAGAATACTAAGAGTCATGCAATACTTACATAGCTGTCAGGGTTCACCACCCTTGAAGAGAGATGATACGAATGCTCATGAAGAAGAGTTTGATCATCTGCCACAGTCTCAAATGAGTCGAAAGAGTTCTCGCTACCCAATGCGAGGGGCACCCTAGCCCTCCACTCTAATCTGACCCAGTCATTGGCATTGAGCCATGCCATATGGGTTGCACTGCTTGAGAAGTCATCCATGTTGGATGTTAGGACAATTTCCATAGGCTTATAGCAGAAAGAAAGAAGTCATAAAGCTGTGCAAAATGAGGAGAACCCGCCCCCATTTTATAAGAGGCTAAGGGCTATGCTGATCGGCAGTCACCTCCACCCACCGATCGACACTGGGCCTTTCACCTGCTCAAGGTACCCCAAAAGTCCGTGCCAATACCGATTGGCACACCCACACTCATGCCGATCAGCACACCCCTTAAAATTTTGTACAAAAAGTCCAAAACAAATCCCAGAAAATTTCGAACAAATCCTAAAAAATTCCTAAAATTCCCAAATCCATTCTAGCACCTTGCTCACTAAGGAGAATATTTTTTATACCCCCAGCGGAGTTCAAAAGAATCATTATCCCCATAAACATCTCCAAATGACGCTCCAAATTTTCCCCAGCTACCAAAACCCCCAGATCATTGTCTATTCTCCAGCGAAACCCAAAATCCAATCTTTATCCCCAACGGAATCCCCGAATTTCCCAAAGGAAAGTACATATCTTTTAGGTAAGAATTGACCTCGGTCTTGGATCATCACCTTAGTTAGGTCAAAATTGACCTCGTTCCTCGGTCGTCACCTCTTCTAGGTCAGAATTGACCTCGGTCTTAGATCGTCACATTAGTTAGGTCAGAATTGACCTTGCTCCTTAGTCGTCACCTCTTCTAGCTTAGAATTGACCTCGATCTTGGATCGTCACCTTAGTTAGGTCAGAATTGGCCTCGATCCTCGGTCGTCACCTATTTTAGGTCAAAATTGACCTTGGTCTTGGATCGTCACCTTAGTTAGGTCAGAATTGACCTCGGTCCTCGATCGTCACCTCTTTCAGGTCAGAATTGACCTCGGTCCTTGGTCGTCACCTCTTCTAGGTCAGAATTGACTTCGTTCTTGGATCGTCACCTTAGTTAGGTCAGAATTGACCTCAATCCTCGATCTTCACCTCTTTCAGGTTAGAGTTGACCTCAGTTTTGGATCGTCACCTTAGCTAGGTCAGAAATGACCTCAATCCTCGATCGTCACCTCTTCTAGGTCATAATTGACCTCGGTATTGGATTGTCACCTTAGTTAGGTTAGAATTGAACTCGGTCCTTGGTCATCACCTCTTCTAGGTCAGAATTGACCTCAGTCTTGGATCGTCACCTTAGTTAGGTCAGAATTGACCTCAATCCTCGGTCGTCACATCTTCTAGGTCAGAATTGACCTTGATCTTGGATCGTCACCTTAGTTAGGTTAGAATTGACCTCAATCCTTGGTCGTCATCTCCTCTAGGTCAGAATTGACCTCGGTCTTGGATCGTCACCTTAATTAGGTCAGAATTAACCTCAGTTGTTATTCATCACCTCTTTCTAGGTCAGAATTGACCTTGATCTTGGATCATCACCTTAGCTAGGTCAGAATTGACCTTAGTCCTCGATCGTCACCTCTTTCAGGTCAGAATTGACCTCGGTCTTGGATCATCACCTTAGTTAGGTTAGAAATGACCTCGGTCCACGGTCATCGCCTCTCTTAGGTCAGAATTGACCTCGACCCTTGGTCGTCACCGCTTTTAGGTCATAATTGACCTCGACCCTCTAAATCGGTCATCCATATCCCTTAGGTCTGCAGAGTTGACCTTATTCCATCATGTGGTGTCTATTAGATGACCATCACTTATTCCAAGCTCACCCATCAAGGGTCTCTATATACACCACATTCTAAGACCCTCTAAGTCTCTCCTTAGACTCTTAGAACTCCCCATTTAATTGAAAACCTAGGTCGCACTCCGAGTAGCGATCTAGAGACCACCAGGCGCCTCCGCACCCCATTTGACCCCAGCCAACCCTTTCTTCAGAGAAAAATCTCTTTGAATCTTTGAAGGGCACTGAAACCCCTTTCTAACAATCCCCCCCGTGCACAAAACAGCATTACCGTTCAGACGAACGATCAGTTTTCCCTCGAAAATTGATTCGGAGGCCACCGGGCGCTCCCTGACTTCGTTTGACCAAATTCAACTCTTTAGCTCGAACGATACTGAATGAATCTCCGAAGGTCACTGAATACCCTTTCTAATAGTCCACCCCATGTGTGATTTTGACCTATGGTACGGACGAATGATCCGTTTTACTCTGGGAGGTCACCGGGCGCTTTTGGGCCCCGGTTGACCAAGGTCAAATTCCCATACAGAGTGAACCTCTTCGTAATGTCGAAGTACATATACTAACCTTTCCAATGGTCTACCCCATGCACGATTCTAACTTACCATTCGGATGATCGATCCGTTTGCGTCCAACGATCTCCCGTCTAAAGGACCGACATGCGCTTCCGAGCCACATTTGACCCAAATTCAACTCCCGGACACAGGAGAAGTCCAAAGAACTCTCGAAGGCCTCTGAAATACCTTTCTAAAGATATGCCCCATGCACGATTCGGATCAACGATTTGTTCTCTTCAGTCATTTTTCCAGAAACGTCCACATGGGACTGCCAATTAGCACGTCCTGAACCCTGCATATCGACACAATGTCAAGGGTGACCTGCCGATAGGAACCCCCTAGGGAAAGTCGATCGGAACCCCCTGACCCTATAAATAAGGTCCATGGCCTCATTTTTAGGATGGGGGCAAAAAAAAACCATCAGGATCAATGATCTCAGCAAAATTCTCTCGAAGTCAGCGAAGTTCCATATGAGAAATCTCATTCAAACCTAAATCCCCATCCTTTTCACACCCAATTCGGAAAATATCCTTCTCTCTCATAAACATTCAAAGGAGTTTATCCAAGATCCGAGTTCAAGCTCCAAGAAAGGTCCAATTCTTTCTCTCTCTCTCTTTTAATTCCTTGTTTTATATAAGCTACCTTAGATTCATAATCGAGTTTCATTCTAGTCCATACATATCAATGTCTACACTTTTATTAGTATATCGCACATACTCTATTTTTTATAAAAAACCCAAAAATAAATAAAAGAGGGTTACACCCATAAATTCATAACGGAATTATCCACCACACTTGTTCCAAAAACTAGAAACACATTTTCTACACACACACCTAATAAAATTCCATTCGAATCTATGCGATAAACCCCACCCCTATTCTACATTCGAACTACGTGGACTTTGATGCCTTTATAGGCTACGTAGGCATCTCGGATTAAATCCAAGACTCGAGTCCAATTTTGTAATTTTTTGATTTCTCTTTTTTTTCATAATACTCAAAATTACTCATTATCATCATACATATATATAACATATTTGTTTGCGTCTCATCCCATATATATTATCGTTTCCCAATAATGATCAATATCGCGATGAACGCTCACATTCTATCTTCTACAATTATTATTATTTTGGGAATATTCCTATGGATGACTTCACCCTATCCTTTCCATGTTATGGGTCGAACGATTCCAATCTCCATTATATAAACACATGGATACACTTCACGGGGAAAAAAAGGAAAATATAAATATTTGCCCATGAGAGATCGAAAGGGCGGGATAGGTGCCTAACACCTTCTCATTTCGTAACTTAGCCCCCGAACCTCCGATCTATTGTTTTCACATGCATCAGTTTTGTCTTTGATGCCGCTCTCTTAAGGTGGCAACATATTCTTTTGCCTGTTTTGAGCAAAATTGGCTGGCGACTCAATCTCTTTACATTAATCCCACACCGACGCCGAACGAAGCTCCCTTTTTGAAGAGAAGGGTGCGATACCACGACCCAATTTTCCTCCTTGGGGGGATCCTCTTTCTCCTCTCCTCCCCGGAGCAAATGCCGCGCGGATCGGGATGGCCATAACACCCGCCCTCGCAATTTTGACTCTACCCTTATAATTTGGCCACTTTATATGATCCAATTGATCTTTAGACGTTGTAAAATGAATTATCGATGAAATTCGGATAATTTAGTGTCGGTGCAATTAATTGGATTTAAAATGGCCTCAAATTCTTTTTGGAGAAAATTCAAGTTCGTTCGAACGAAATCTAGTGTCGTTCGAATGAGATACCAATTTTAGTTAGAACGATGCTTCTAACGACCTTCAAATGAAGCATCGCTATTTGGAAAATCCAATCTCATTAGAACCTCATTTAAAGTTTGTTCAAACGATATGTAGTTCTCGTTGGAACAAGATCAGTTTGGTTCAAAAAATATAGTAGTTCTCATTCTAATGAGATCCATTAGTCATTCGAAGGAGATTGTAAAAATCAGTTTCTACAGATTTGGAAAATGCTATTAAAATTTAGTCCATTGGATGGTTTGATCTGTCAAGCTCTCAATAGAGCAAGTCATTTTGAGGTTCGAGCTTTAGGCAAGCTAGGGATTTTACCCCTAAGGGTTTTGGGGTATTTAATGGGTGTTAAGGCCCATTTTGGCCCATTTTAAATCGTATTATCTCTCTCTCTCTCTCTCTCTCTCTCTCTCTCTCTCTCTCTCTAGATCTTGAGAGCTCTTCCACCAGAAACCACCTTTTACCACCCTAGCACCACTACCCCTCAACCCTAACCCACCATACTTTAATATTTTTCCATCATATTTAGGCCCATAAAACCCATCTACACCATTTGTCAAGCAAGATATAAATTAATGGGGATATTGTTGGGGGGTTTTTTAAGAAGAAAAGTAGAAGAAATTATGAAGTTTGAAGGGCGTTTTCATTGAGCAGTCATAAAGACAAGCTTAGCAGAACTAGGCAACCTCTTTAAGGCCATCTTAGAAGGGGGAGGTTTTTATCATCTTCTACATTCACCAACCATCTTTTAACCTTCCTTTAAGGTGGGAAACTCTACACTTTATGTTAAGAACTCTATTTTTCATAGTATTGGTCTTGTAGTTAGGGTTTGTAAGAGTAAAATGCATATATTATTTAAAAAGTTAACTTCTTATGGTTTGTGTAAAATGGTTTACAAAGGATTTCAAGAGTATTGAGTAAAATGATATATTTGAAGAAAACTTGGCGTTAATCATTTGATGGAATAAAATATTTTGAGAATAATATGTATCTTATTGAGATATTAGATGGAAAAAGTCATGGAGTTTTCTTGTAAAACGACATTTTTATGAAAGTTAACATTTGAGCAAGTTTGAAGAACAAAATGGGACTTTAGTCTTGAAAAGCATGTTTTTGCAAATATTATGAAATTTATTGAAAAAATCATGGGTTAAACTCAGTTTCTTGGATTTTTGGACATAAATCCTTCTTTCCATGTATATAAAATGTAGCATTTTGATAACAAGTATATAAACAAGCTTAGTGAAGGTTTTAATAAGTTTTGACATGAAATAAATAAAATATAAATTTCTAAAGTATGTTAATAAGTGTGGAAAATGAAATAAGTGCATGTTTTCAAGACTATATGTGATGAAAAGGGAAAAATGTGCTTTCCTTATAAAGTAGTCTTAAAAATGCCAAACAATTTCTTTGAGAAGTAAAGTAACGAAATAAATATATTTTCAACTTGAGAAGTATGTTACTCCTAGGTGTTAAATAAGTTAATTTTAGAAGTTAGTGTGTATAACTTAATAATGTTTTTGGAAAATAATACTTGTGAAAATGGAGAATATTACAAGTTTGGAAATAAATGGGTAAAATGGTAATTTACTTAAAGTGGAACATTTTTATGAAATAAAAATGTTTAAAAAATGTCTTACACAAAATGATCCTATATGAAAGTGATTTGGGGGGTAAAATTAGTGCAAGTGTATAAAGGACAAGGAATGATGATTTTCAAAGTGTAACACAAGGTAGGGCAAGATCTTCGAGTTTTAGCTTCAATGTGTAAAAGTGGAATAATGTGGGCATTCGATAAATGTTAAAAAAACATTAGTATAAACTCGGATGAGATCGAGAAAGTATTTCGAAGGGCCTAGAGCCCTAGGGTGACGGACCCAAGAACACTGGCCAGAGCATATGGTAGCATAGCTGGTAGTTTGAATACCGTTAAAGTACGCAATTATTTGGAATATTACAAAAAAAAAAGATAATGAAAAGTAGGACATGTCAAGGGATGGTCTGTGTAGTGAATCTAAGAAAATATAACCCAACTTGACTAAAATTGATAAATGTTTTGGATGAAAGATAATGTGGACAAGTAATGTGATAAATTGTTTAATGTCTATGAAATAAAATAATGGTAAAATAAAGTGATTAAGTGGGTAATTAATCAATCTAAAAAGGTTTAACCCACAATTAACACAAGTATGTATTTATAAAAGGTTTTTCGATGAAAATTAAGTACTTTCAAATACGGTGCTTACGTGTGTTGAAAGATAATTTTCAAGAAAAATATTAAGGTTAATGGGAATTTTTTTTATATAAGAAGTGCCTTTCCCTAAAAAAATGGCATTTTGTTCAAAGTATTTAACCGGGTGCATTAAATCAGGAAATAAATGTCAAGTCAAGTAAAAAAAATGGGTTATTTTATATGATTAAGGTGAATTAATCGGAACAAGTAACATTTTCGGAATAAAACTATTTCAAGCATTAATGTGTGCGTGCATATATATACGAACTAATTGCATGTGCACATAGGTAAACATATTGGAATCTATTTTTTGTCATTCGATTCTATATTGCATTTTTGTATTTTTTTCACTGGGCATCCGGCTCATTCCCTCTTCTTTGTCATGACAGATTGTGTTCGATTTCGTATTTTGAGAGCGTTATACAGATAATCATTTTTTTTAATTTACGTTAGTATCTCTTTATGATTGGATTTTGTGGACGCCTCCCACGGGTCCCTCACGTAGCTTGATTTAAATTGGAATTATATTTTAACAAGTGACATATTAATTAAATAAAATTGGAATAACAACATTATTTAGGTTGTCTCATCGCGCTTCACACCTAACGTTCAGTTCGGACCGCGTTGACCACGGGTAACCCATAAATCCAGACTGGGGTGTTACAGGCACCTTGATATATAGGTCCCTTTATGTATCTAGATAGGGTTGACCCGATAACATATTGGTTGGATTTAGTATATCACCTTCAGAGGGTTCATGATGTCTTTCATGTTACCATGTTAAGGAAATTCCAAAGCGACGAGGCGACATACCAACATATCGACCTAGATGAGATTTAGCTACAAGAGGACACAAGTTATGAGGGGAGACCTATACATATATTTAATCAATAGGAGCAAATTATGTGATCGATAGTCATTCCCTTAGTGATAGCTTAGTGAAGACATCATAGAGACTAAGATCCCACCTAGGAGAGAGAGGAGTACATCTACGCGAGGCATCTAGGGTTATTCCGGTGAGGTAAACATTCAAATTTTCAGCGAGAAATTCCTTGTTTAAGGGGGAACGATTGTAATACTCTATATTTTCTTGTTATATATAATCAAAAATTATGCATGAATATTAGGAGTGTTACATTTAATGTCAGAAATTACTTATATCTATGAAAACTAAATTTCAAATAAATAGACATTATAACAATTAATCAATATTTTTATGGCTAATTAGGCTAATAGTTAAAAATATATGTAACTATATTTATTATTCATGACAAGGGAGAGAGTATTTAAAATGATGACTTCTTTAACTTAAAATTATAAATGGGAGATTTCAAGAATAAGTCAAGGGCCAGTTTTGGTTAACCACTTATGACCCTAACTTAATCCCAAGACCAAGTATGTTAATAAGATTTAATATTGAACCATTAGGAGGATCGTTCTTAATATAGAAAAAACACAATGTGGGATCTAAGAGATTGGAGAGAACAAGGTTAGAAGAAAGAGGGTCAATTTTGTTTGATTTGGAACCCTAGTCTACACTAATTGAGAGGCAAATTTAATTTGAATTCTTTTATTATTGAATTTGTTGTAAATTATGCATATTCAATTGAATCAAATCCGTAATTAAATAATTAAAATCTGATTTAGATTATAAAAACCACGTAATTTTATGATTAACACATTTTGGAATAAATTTTAATTGATTTAACATCATTTTCATTGAATCTTCCCTATATTTGTTGTGTTTTGATTAGATTTTGATTTATATGAAAAATTCATTCAAAACCTTAGTATCTATATAAATATATGTACATAATTGAAATCCTTTTGATATAAATTGAGTGTTAGGGTTCTAAAGAGAGAATATGGATTTTAATTGGGTTGTTGAATTTTGATTAGGGCTTTGATGTTATAATTATGTTATAAGCATGTTTTATATATATTCACGTAGTATATATGGAATATGATTCATATATGAAGGTCTTTTGGTCTTTAGTGGAGGTTTGATATGAACTGGGTTGAGTTGGAGAAGACAAACCCAAAAATAAGAATTTTTAGATATCCAATGGGATCGATCGATCGATGAATTTCTTTGACTCATCGATGTTCGTAATTTTGCTTATTGTTTCAATGTTGAAAATTTTCTTTTAGGGGCTAACTTTGGGATAAGCTCTGACCTAAATTAAGCTTTATGACTTATTTTATAATATGATTATGATGATCCAAATTTAAGAAGTCAAGAGAATTGCTTGCCTACCTTCAAATAGAATTAAAGTAGATAAATCTTGTGGGATTTACATTCTATGATGTAGATGTATATAAATAGTTATGTTCCTTATGTGATGCATACAATGCGTGATTACTCGTGGAAAACATAATAAGGGGGATTCCATTTATAAGGGGCACATATGACTCGTACCGCTATTGTACCTCAGTGAGTCGACGAGTTACCTTAGTCAATTCTCACCCCAAGGTCACACGTGTAGGTACACGTGTTCGAATTAAATTAGGGGATATTTACTTTATATAGTCTTTGGTATTGTATGTTATATTATTGATGGACAGGCGTGGGGATTTATCCCTTGCCTTGAAAGGATCTTAGGTTCGGGATAACCTAAGACTCCAATTAGTACACATGACTGATCCCCAAATGCATTAGAGACAGGCTTTACATTACTTGGATTACTTATGTGATACTAGACTTTAAAACTATCACCATTACTTATTCATACTTGACTTTGCTTAGTATAGAGTTAATTTGGAAATAAGTGTTATGCTTGTGGGTATAGGTTATAAAAAAATGTAAACATGGGGTCAATTCGGATTTGGTATCTTAAATATGTGTGATATTAGTAATGTTGGGTGCGAAAAGTCTAAAATATGTTAAAATACTAGAGACAGGTGCATAGTTATGATTTATTATAGCTTTTGTTATACTTTTATTCTCTTAAAACTTGTTGTTAACGTTGAAGATTTAACATTTCAGGACAGAGGCCGTCAGGTTCGCAACCTTGATCGAAAGGGTTTCCATCATCCATCTTCTCGTTATGAATTTACTTTAGGATGTAGGTTGATTTTTCCTTACTACTAGTTCTATCTATCCTTTTATTTTTCATTATAGTATTTAGGGCATGTACTTGTGTTCAAACTTTTATATCGTTAGTAATGTGTAGTATTTGTATCTTTATATGGACTCACGTGGATGGTATTATAAGATGATGCCAAATATCATCCGAAGAAAATGATGATGATAAATATTATCTAGAGGGTTTCAATTTGGTTTCCAAGCTTACACCAGAATGGCGAAGTTAAGATAAAATAAAAAAATAACTAAGGAGATGAGAGACAAAGAAGAGACAAAGAGATTTAAGTGGTTCGGACTTATCCTACATCCACTATGTAAAATGTTAAATGATTTGACTATATAATATGTATAAAATCCACTACATGTGATTATCACAATATTTTGTTTCTCTCTCTCTCTCTCTCTTTCTCTCTCTACACTGGATAATGGTAGGGTTTTTAGATTGTGACTCTTGTAGAATGAGATAACGAGTCCCTTTTATAGCCTTGAGGGTGCGCAATACCACTACCAAACATACAATTCATGTGTAATGGCATCCATAGATGATAGGAGCATGACACCTATTGAGGAAAGTGCATAAATCAGGATGATTAAAATATTCCTTCCACTTTTTAGCTCATTCATTATAACGGTATTGATTGGATGTGCCTAAAATACTCTTTCCATGTTATCCATGCGCGTTCACTGTATCTGAAGCTATGGGTATCGACTGACTGAGACTAGAAACTCACTGATCCTAAGTGTGTAAATGTGATGAGGCTAACTCCATATTTGATATGTAATTCATGGGAAGTCTTGGCCTCATGAAGGTGATGAGGTTAGCATCAAATATATGTTACTAGAAGGATGGTACTGTACCTAGTCATTGATGTATACATTCATGTAATAGGTTGATCTTGGAGAACTTCAGTGGTATGATGAGTCTGAGATAACATATGGGGCGACATGCTGCAACAGTGAGTGCCTACCCTTTATGAGACCGAACTTATTTATATTAATAACTCCTAGAATATAGTCTTTAATATTAATTGGAGGCTGAGATGTAACTTCCTCTTGATTTTCAATAGTTGAGTGCCATCTTAATGTGAGCGCAACCACAAGATGGTAGTGGGCAGGCGTGTGCCCAGAGATGTCATTTTAGCCTTCCAAAGTGGACACTTGTCAGCTACCCAATGGTCTGGCATATTTCCTAAAGATATGTACAACCAAGGGTCATTTCATATGACCCACCCTAATGATCGATGCATTGGGAAACGAGCATACGTTAGCAGAAAAAAACACTAAAGTTTTACCCCTTTCTCTTTATTATTTCACTTCTTCCTCACTTTCACCAGGACTATATCTCTTTCCTTTCTCTCTTTAGAATACTCCTCTCTTAGGCAATTAACCCCTGCTTTTTCGACATTTTTCTCCTCTTTCATCCTTCTTCTTTCTTCGACTAACTTCCTTTTCCTCTCCTCCTTGCTTTCTTGCTTTGATTTTCATTTTTATCTATATTTTCTATTTTCAGCGTATCTAGTTTTTTCGACAACCATCCTTGGTGGGTTGTAGTGTGAATTGAGGAGGTTTAGGAAGAGTAAGGAGTTTAAAAATCATTTTAGGGTTCTGATTTTCCGATTTTAGGGTTTTCGGGGCAAAATATCAACTTTTTAGTGAATTTTTTTATTAAAGCTCGTCGGAGATATTCTTGGTGTTCTTCATTGATTTTTTCAAAAAACTTCCAAGTCACCTTATTTTATCTTTAATTATCAATATAAATAACTTTACTTTTTCTTTTCATGTATCATAGACTTTACGAAGGAGAAGAGTTTCCTTACCTTTGTGAGCATATAAGATGAGAGATTCACAAGTCGAGGTCAAGGCTAAATATAAATACGAATCCGAGTCTCAACTTCCTCTTACTCACATACCTCTAGCTATAGTACACCAAACATTACTCCCCAATTATCCAGTTGTAACCAAACCTAAAGTTACCATTTCCATTAGTAGTTATTCAATGTATTCTTCGTCCTCTAAGCACTCTTTATCCATTCCGTCTTCTAAGGTCTAAAACCCTTATCATCTTATGGACTCTCATTCATGATGAGATAATTCTAAGGCCGACTCCTTTGAGGTGGCCATGAGTGTTCCTACTAACCGTTTGGACGAGGGGAAATTGCTAAGTCCAATAATCGTGGTCATGCCACAACTTTCGCTCGTCAATAAACAGGATATTAAGCCCAATATTTGTGATTTTTTTATGAAGAGCCCGAAGTTGAAGTGGTTGACAATGTGCCCTTCATAATAGTTCCCATCTCGGCTATGATTGAGGCCTAGTTCAGGACTCAGGATCCTCACAGCAAAGCTCCTATCATTGAAAAGGATTAGGAAAAGGAGGATTCATATGCCCTTGACCCAAATGTTGCACTGGTTATACCCAGTGACGTCCATGAGAATGATATGATAGTCTGGATGCTCATCTATGGTGTCAAATATACTATCAACAGAAGTCTTCCCTCTGAGGACGAGTGTACCTTCGATAATAAAAATGAGGTAGAGATTCATGTTCATGAAAAAATGTTCGAAATTGGCTTTCACCTTCCCATCCATTCATCTATCCGAGCCATTATTGCCTCCATCGGCGTGGCTCATTCCCAACTGATGCCAAATACTTGGAGGACCCTTATTGAGGTTGCCAAAATTTATAGGATTGCCTTCGAGGAGGATATCCATATTGATATTTTTCGTGGATGTTACACCGTGGTCACGATAAGAGTTTCTCCCTATTATTATCATTTTGAAACATTTCATTAAGACCGTAAACTCATTCACATCAACCAGACCTCCAACCATGACTGGAAATCTCATTATTTCTTCTTATCATGGGACTAGGAGTTTGTGAAGACGTGTCATCTTCTATGGACAAGTTGAGGGTCCCCCTGTTGTGGGACAAAGTCTTGACCTCATCAAAGATAGATCGAAGTCTCAACACTGAGATGAGAATATATATTGACAAATTGAGGGGTGATGGTCTCATAGTTTTTGAGGAGTTTATTACTCCTCGTCTTATTAAATATATTGGCATGGGGGTGGACCACCTAACTTAACTTCAAAATAAATTCTTTTTAACTTTTTATTGAACTTTATCGTCATCCAGCATTTACTTTAAGTAAGCCAATACTGAACATTTATTTTTTTTTACAGATCATCCCAAAGGAGTTCTTAATTCTATTTGGGAGATGGAACCCTCTATGTCCAGTAAATTCATTGCTGGTTTTCAAGGAAAATCAGCACAGCCAACGCACACATGGAAAAAGTTCATAACCATCGGAACTCATGTTGCTAAGATATCAAAGAAGATAAAATATTTCCCTGGGGGAAATTCTACTACCCCCTCCCCCTAATAAAATAAGAGGAATGAAGTTTCATCAAGACTGGCGATCCGTCCCCTTCGGCCTATAGGATATGATACCATAACTGTTGTGCGCCTAGTCCAATTAGGCGTATCTTTACTTGGGAGTCAACCGAGGGCTCAGGAGACCATTACCTAGTTTGTCCTGAGTGTGACAACTGATATTTTAATTCGCAAGACACCTCTCGAGTCATCTTCAAATTTTTACTTCAAAGGGCCACACAGGTAAAGAGTTTCTCCTTAATATTTTATTTAATTCTTAAAGTCTGCAGTCCTCTTATATTAACTCGTATTATGTCATTGCAGTATGTGATTGCCCTCCATAATATCCATCTCTGGAAGACTGAGGCTGATAATATGGTTAATGTGGTCGAGGACACTCTAGTTGAGGCTAATAATCTGAAGTTGAAACTTAAAGATATAATGGCTGAATATTAGTATCCAACCAGCGTGCTGAGCTGGTGGCCAGTGATTTCCAACTAGATGAAATACTCAACTCTTTCAGCTTCGTTGATAATGGGAGTGTTGAATCCCTTTAACAGATTTATACAGACGTCGATGCTACAAAGACTTCTACGATGGAGTTCAAAATAATTGTGGTGGAACAATGGGCCCCAAATAGGGCTGGGGACGAGGAGGGTAACATGACCACTCAGAATGAAAATACAACTGGGCAGATTATCATGCAGTCCAAAGTAGTTGACTCTTGTGTTTAGATCTATTGATGGGAGATCGCCCGTGGTCCTTGAAGCCACTTTTTTATTATTCATCTTGTGTTAATTCTGAAAAATTTATGGCACTTTTCTATAATTTTTAACTTTTAACTCTGAGTTATCTTTTTGCTGTTACTTCCATCATATATATTGTTTGGTCATTCCTTTGTTACGTTCATTAAAAGAAGTGTAGTATTTGAATGGAGAGTGTAGTGTTTTATTAACTATTCTCACTACAAGATATTTCACCATACTAATGTTGTTTAATAGTTTCATCATGCTCAAATGATATTAAATGATCTCACTTCTATTAGGATTTCTAGAGTGATGCCTTGGAGCCAAGAGTCTTCATCCACTCTTGTACGACTGATAGAGAGTTCTAATTACTCACTATAATTAAATGATTTTTTATGTTCACCGTACTCAAATGATGTTTTTTTTATCTCACCGCTAAAATGATATTAAAAGGCATACCTTCTTAAGGAATTTCTATAGTGATGTCTTGGAGCCGAGACTCTTCAGGAACTCTTTACTGCTGAGAGAGAGTTTTAATTATCCACCATAATGAAGTAATATTTTAAGTTCACCATAATCAAATTATGTTTTTTAGTCTCACTCCTAAAATGATGTTATCGGGCCTCCATCCTATCGGAATGTGACACCCCGACTAATTAAATATCGGGTAGCTACTCCTTTATTAAATCAATACAAAATGTCAAGTTGGTTCAGTTAATAGCATCACTGTCGAAAACCTTTTAAAGATTACTAACCACCTAGTATTTAAAAAGTAAGTTGCCAAATTTTAATCTAAGTCTGGTTAACATGCGGTAAAAGAATAATGAAAGAATAACAACCATTCACCATAATGAAGTAATGAATAACCAACAAAATAAATATAAATCCGGAGGAAAACTCCTCACAACAATCCCACAACTGAAAATAATATGACAAGTCTGAGTCCTGAATTAATTGCATGCCAGAAGTCTGAATACTGAAATAAATGAAAAGTCTCTAAAAGGAATGGACGACATGCCCTACAACTGATAAATGCTGAATATAGAGTCAAGATAGATGAAGCGTCTACAAGCAAAGTCCTGTAACTTCCACAAACAGCTACAGCTCGTCACCTGAATGAGGATCCTAAGCATGGTGTCCTTGTGGCCGGGCACCTAAAATGGTTTTTACAAAAATAGATTTGAAAGCAAATGGGTCAGAGCCCGAAAGTGGAAATCATTTTAAAAACAGCAAGTGTTTTAATAACATTAAAACATTAAATGCAAAATACATTTTAGGACGTGCACTCACATGAAATTCTCACCTCTCGATTACATGTGCACTCCTAACGTACCTTACCCATCTAAATGACATACATATCTAACCAAACCGTAATAAGTTCTACCCCTTACTACTCGATTTCCCATATCACATTCTAGCGTTATCAATTAAATAGAGGGCTTTACTTGAACTCAGATTCTCAATTAGTAATACAATTCACTATCGGTTAACCCGTTATGTTTTCTCAAAACATTACCATAATTATATTCACAATACCAACATGAAAGTTCCCATTAATTAAGTGTATATTAATCACGTCATAAATATACAATACAAGCACCCCGAGACTAGCTACGGTGCACACATACTCTGCTATCCATCCCGGTACATCACGTACATAAGGATCACGCATTCCGAATCTCTCAGGAATCGTTCTCAGATAACAACAATCACAAACAATGGAGGCGAACACAGTCACATCACATGGGTCACGCACATACCTGCGCTCCCACGATCAGCAGACTTATTAACATCCCAATAAGTCCTTCTCTGACTTATGTTCATTGAGGTACCAGTCTAAATCCGGGCAACACAAGGATTAGAGGGCCCTAAGCGAACGTAAACCTCCCGTGATAGCAAGTATGGTAGGTATGTCATACACATAAAATCATATACATATACTAAGTATGCACACATCTTAGTAATCACCATAATTTAGTTGGTACACTTCTCATTCTCGTATCGACATATAATGCTACACAATTTATATGTTCCCAGTTAATATAATTAAATAGGCCGTCAATAGTTCTCGCATCGTAATAGACACTCACGTCCTAATTCATAATCTCCGTTTGGTTCAAACTACACTTCTAAGTTTTACTCCTCATTATATCCCAAATATCCCAAATATATCTATTAATCCACGAGGAAGTGTTATCTCTACATATAAACAAGGTTACGGGACACTCGGGATCAAAACAGGCTAAAAAGCCTAAACTGTCAGCTCGTTAGAAGTCTCGTTCGAACGAGGCTGTTCGAACGAGAGTTCGCTCGAACGAAGTGGGCTTTCTAACGAGATCTCGTTCGAACGAAGTCATCGAATGAACATCACCCTCGTTAGAAGTCAATGGTCAACTCGTTAGAAGCTCGTTCGAACGAGCTCGTTCGAACGACCTGGGCAGGTCTTCTAACGAGTGGCCAGTTTCAAGCCCAGAAATTCCTTACTTCGTTTTTCCAACTTTTCTTCACCTCTAATCTCCTCTAAAAATCAAACCAACAGTTGTACATGGGTTCTAATCACTCCTAAATATACTTAGGTCATATATTAACGTATTTTGTGGGATTAATTCATCCTAAACATCATTCAAATATCAAATCTCTACATTTTTCCCCAATTTCAAGAACATGAACCCTAGAAATTCTTAAGTCCCCAATGAGTCTAATTAAATCCGTTTTTGTTTCATCCAAAATATATTATCATCAGATTAATCACTTACCTACAGTTCTACATGCAATTCCTCATCAAAATACAAGTTTCAAATTCCAATTTAATGGGTTTTTATCATTCTCCAAGAACAATGAAATTCTGTCAATTTCCTACACATGGAAGAAACATTCTTTGTAATAAACGAAATTAAACCACTTGCCTTATGTGTAACTCTGATTTTGATGTCGAATTGATGGATGATTCTCTCTCTCTCTGCAGAATTCCTCTCTTCTCTCTCTACAAGCTCTTCTTCTCCAAGGACAATGGTGGCTAGGGTTTTGCCTAAGGAACTCTTTGGAACTAATTTCAATAACCTCCGTAGCCCAATAGGTTATTAGTGGGTTTAGTGGGTAATTGCCAAATCAGATATTAATTCCTAATTTTCGTGAGTTTTAATTCCCAAAAATCCAAAATTACCAAACTACCCTTATACGTTGCCGGCATGGCCTAAAAATGCCTCGGGACCCAAACTAAACCCCCGGCTAGTGTTTTCTGACTATTTCGACCCTTTCGGACGCGTTGGAGCACTCAAAATGACCATACGGTTAATAGAAATAAAATTCACTTTTATAATTAAAATAATTATATTCCTGACGCGACTGTCACATGCGCCTCAACAAAATTTCCAAACTGCCGTATTTCAATCTCATGACAAATTTCATAATTCAATATTCATATATAATCATATATACACATTATAATCAAATACCAACTCGCATATCGTTAGTATTTTAATCCGGATTAATTTCCAATTAATACCCATTTAATTCAATTAATCCCATAAATAAATATCACAAAAATACGGGGTATTACACGGAATTTCTAGAGTGATGCCTTGAAGCCGAGACTTTTTAGTCACTCTCGTGCTACCAAGAGAGAGTTCTAATTATTCGCCATAATTAAATGATGTTTTAAGTTCACCATTCTCAAACAATGTCTTTTTGTCTCACCACTAAAATGATGTTAACAAACCTCCCTTCTCTTGAGATTTCTAGAGTGATGCCTTAGAGCAGAGACTCTTAAGGCACTCATGTACTGCCGAGAGAGAGTTTCTATTATTCACCATAATTAAATGATGTTTTACTTACTAACTATTATGAACATAAATTTAATAAAGAAGAGAATTGTTAACTTTTCAATGATTTATTTCACATTGTATTTCATATAAAACCTCATTCTCTTTACATACAACTTAAAAGATTGCCTTTAGGCTATCAAAAAATGGATGAACAACAAACTAATGAACTATTGATAGTATCTCTTTAGATGATTTACATTCCATCGGTTTGAAAATGGATCTCCCTCAGACTTTGAAGCTGATAGGTACCCGAAGGCCCGAGACAATCTCTTCGGTACCTTGTAAGGTCCATGCCAATTAGGTTGAAGGTTGTTAGATTTTTTAATGACTTTCTTTAGTAATGGGTCTCCTACTGCTATGGGTCATGATTTAACTCTCTAATTATAAAACTTGGCGGCCCTTTGTTGATAGGTCGACTGTCTAGTGGCCACGTATTCTCGCTTTTCTTCTATTAATCCCAAATCTAGTTTTCTTTCTTCTAAGTTAAATTTAGGGTTATTGGTCTGAACCTTATGGATCGATAACCCAATCTCCATTGGGATTATAAATTTATACCCATAAGTGAACATGAATAGCGTCTCTCCTATCGATGTTCTCTATATTGTCATATTTTCCCAAAAGACACTATACAGCCCATCAACCTATCCCCCTTTTCCATCTTCAAGTTTCTTATTAATTTTGTCGAGTATCAACCTATTAGTTACCTCTGTTCGCACATTAGACTATGGTCAGCCAAGTGAAGAGTAGAATTATTTAATTCCAACCATTCCACCGTAAGCCTCTAGAGATTTGTTCTGGAATTTCCTTCCACTGTCAGATATTAGTTTATTGGGGAGGCTATCATGATAAATAATATTTCTCCAGATAAACTAAAAACATTTTTCCTCAACGATCCTTGTCATAGCCTCAAATTTCACCCATTTAGATAAATAATCAATCGCAAAAATAAAAAATCCAAAATTTCCTTTTGCTTTAGGCAAAGGTCCAACTAAATATATACCCGACATTGCGAAGGGTCAAGGAGCCAATATTGGGGATAGAGATTGGTGAGATTGGTGAAGGATGCTTATGAATTGCTGACACTTGTCGCATTTCAAAATGTACTATATCGAATCTTTTATAAGACTTGAACAATAATACCCCTGTGTTACAATCCATTTGGCGAAGGATAGTGTGACACCCCGCCTAATTAAATACCGGGCGATCACTCCTTTATTAAATTAAATCAAGGTAAACAGTTGGTTCATTCTCAGCATCACTGTCGATAAAAATAAATTTTCCAATTTAACACCCTAAATAATTAAGCTAAGTGTCAAAACCATTTTCATACATACTTTCCAAATTTTATTTAAAGAAAATCATTTATTTTATTAACAACATCAATAAATAAGAACCACACCACAACATCCTGGAACATAATCCAAATCAATTTAAAACATTCGTCAATCGAATGTCAACATGCGAAATATAAAGTAACACAACTACTGAATAAAATCCCATAGTAACAGTACTAAAAATAAATGAAATACAAATGTCCCAACAGCAACGGAAATAATAGAAAGAGCTACACATGCTCAACTAGATGAAAGTACTAAGAGTGGATCCAAATGAACGAAGTCGTCTAATCAAGAGACCTGCAACTCCCACCTAAGCTGCAGCGCGTTCCTTCCAAGAGAACCTAAGCAAGACGCCCCTGTGGCTGGTCACCTGTAATACATACATATATATATACAAGAGAGAGAGAGAGAAAAAACGGGTCAGAGCCCGAAAGTGTGTTTGATTTAAAATACGTTTAGCAAGTATTTAAATTGATACAGGCCAATGCAATAACATATTAGAGCGACACTCTCTTGAGAAATTCTCACCTCTCTTCTAATGTGAACGCCTATCGTACTAACCTTCCCAACGGTTTATCTTAACATTTATCACACTAGTCTTTCTAAATGATTTAACTCATCTTAGATTACTCGTAAGATTTACAATTCACGATTCCATTTTAAAAAGGATGTTCCAATCAGTAACCAAAGTTCTCCATTTTAACTTTATAAAATCAATAAAGTTTTCCAGTGACATATTATACTTTCTCAAAACAAGTATTCATAATTTATAGTCCAGAATTATTTCTCACTTACTACTTTACAGCAACAGTTTAAATTCCCCAATTCAGATATATATATTAAGCACTCGAATAATATATATATATCCTAACAGCACCAACATACAAACTATGGTGCGGGCCTACTCTGCTATCCAATCCCCGTATCGCTCACACTAAGGGTATACAAGTTCGGAATCACTCTCGAACTGTATTAACATATATACACAAAACAAGATTGAGGCGAAGCATAGATTCCAAGTCTCTAAGAGGTCAGTACATACCCTCACGTCTCTTAGGACCGTCTGAACTATCGGTCCGATAGCCTGTACCAAGGATATCTATCTTCTAGGGTACAAGTCAATATCCCCCATAAAGGTCCCATCGAGATAAGACTGTCCCAGCGCGGTAACCTCAGGGATAGCAAGTAGCGCGGGTACGTTTTTCACACGTATATAATATATGCATACACAACCACATAAATATACCACTTATCATTATATCAATATAGGTTTCTCTCATCACCCATAATTACGATATTTATCCTTAATTTACACATTATTAGTATTTCGTATAAGGTTTCATCCCTAACCCTAACTCGAAGGGTTTTCTCACTTATTACGTGACACTCGTGGACTATCTCCTCGCAAATCTGAAATTCAGTAAGTGTCTTTATTAGCTTCCAACGTAACTCTCTTACGCACCTCACCCTTTAATTTTTATAAATTTACCAACCCTAAAGTAAATATCCCATAAATACCATTCTCGTTGAAGATTAAAGGTCCCAACATTTATTCATATGCCCTACTGGTCCTCAATGTCTCCCAAATCATTTTATCAAGAATGCCCAAGAATTATATCACGACAATTTGAATTTAACTCATTTAAAAAGGAAATTAGGAGTCTGCCAGGAGGAGTCGATCGATCGAAGCTTGGGGCTCGATCGATCGAACCTTCGATCGATCGAAGCTCTAGGCTCGATCGATCGATCAAGCAGGTCTGCGAAAATTCTGCAGAAATGTAGTTACGGGTTCTACCAAATTTCTTCATCCAAAACCATGTTTTTCCATTCTAAACGTCCCAAAAATCCTACTACTATCATTATAACAATATACCAGATGTTTTTAACGTAAAGCATGTGTATATCTAACATTAAACATGGATAATTAACCCAAAATTCCATCTAATCATCAAGAACCCTAGAGTTTTTCTTAATCAAGATTCTAATCTGTTTTTACCAGAAATTCCTTCTAATATATCATCAAAATTTCTTGGGTTATAATCCTCTACATGGCAAGGGTTCCAGAATTTCCATATAATCAATACTACATGCAATTTCCTAACACAAATTGGGTTTTCTTCCATGGTTTTCATCTCTAATCAATCTTAAACTAATATGAGGATTGCATTAACGAAAATACGCAAGTTAAATACTTGCCTGGGATTTTTAGAAGTCCGGTTTGCAGATGAATTCGGTGTGGTAGCGTTCCCCTTCTCGCGATCTACGCGTTGGTGGTGGCGGCGGTGCAAACCGGTGACTTTTTGGCCTTGAATTGCCTTGGAACTCTCTCCTCTCTTCTCCAATGGCCGTCACTTGATTTCTGGATATTCTAACCCTAAAAGGCTAACCTAAATGGCTGATATAGGTTGCTGAATTTCGTGGGTTTAATTACCCAAAAAGGTGAAATGACTAAATTGCCCTCCCGGGGTACCAATTAGGCCTAAAAACGCCCTGAGACCCAAACTAAACCCCCGGGTACACTTTTCTGACTATCTCGACCCTTCCGGACGCGTTGGCGCACTCAAAACGACCATACGAACAACTTATTAAATATTCACTTTTTATTTAACAAAATTAGTCCTGACGTGACACGGGCACGTCCCGACTTAAATTTCCGAAATAGTCATTTAATTCACTCATGACATTCAATATAACCAATATAATATATATTACTTTGCTCATTAGTAATATTCAACAAGTTTCCCATAATTACTAACTCTCGTCACGTTAATAATTATAACATAATTAATTTCCGGATTTTTATTAAATAAATCACTCACATTAAATTTAATAAATCCCCAAATTAATATAGCATAAAAATACGGGGTATTACATACTTCCCCCCTAATAACGGAATTTGATCCCGAAATTCAGAAAATAAGGCATACCTGGTAAAAATAACTCTGGATATCTCTCGCGCATATCTGCCTCACGCTCCCAAGTGGATTCCTCCACATTATGATGCTCCCACTGGACTCGTACAAGTGGAACTATCTTTGACCTCAATCTCCTCTCACTATAGTCTAGAATAGCCACTGGTCTCTCTTCGTAAGAGCTATCAGACTGTAAGTCTATCTCATCTATCTCAATGTGAGTATGGTCCATATCATCCCGAAGATATCGTCTCAACGACTAGATGTGGAATACATCATGGATGCGATGTAAATGTTCTGGCAGTCCCAACCTGTATGCAACTGGCCCAATCCTCTCGATGATGGGAAATGGTCCCACGTACCTCGGAGCCAACTTCCCCTTCTTCCCGAACCTCATCACTCCCTTCATAGGAGATACACGCAATAACACTTGATCTCCCACATTAAACTCTCGAAAGAACCATTTCGCATCGGCGTAGCTCTTCTGCCTGTCTTGGGCTACCCGAATACGACTCCTGATTATCTCAATCCTCGCGGAGGTCTCCTGAATCACTTCTGGTCCTAGCAACTTGTTATCCCCCACCTCGAGCCAACAAGTTGGAGAACGACAAGGCCTGCCATACAAAGCCTCAAATGGAGCCATACCAATCGTAAACTGATAAGAGTTATTATAAGCAAACTCTACCAGTGGAAGATGTGGCTCCCAACCTCCTCCAAAATCGAGAACACACATGCGTAGCATATACTCTAACATCTGATTAGTACGCTCTGTCTGTCCATCTGTCTGTGGGTGGTAAGCTGAACTCAGCCTCAACTCAGTACCCATAGCCTCCTGAAAGCTTTCCCAAAAGCGAGACACGAAAATCTTGTCTCTATCTGACACAATATTCAGGGGCACCCCATGTAATCTGACAATCTCCGCGATGAACAACTGAGCATACTGACCCGTGGTATAATCTGTCCGCACCGGCAGAAAATGAGCTACCTTGGTCAAACGGTCTACAATCACCCAGATAGAGTCGTGGCCCCGCTGTGATGCAGGCAACCCTGTAATAAAATCCATGGAAATACTCTCCCACTTCCACGCGGGTACTTCCAATGGCTGAAGCAATCCTAACGGTTTCTGGTGGTCCACCTTTACCAGTTGGCAGGTAGAACACTTGGACACGAACTCGGCGATGTCCTTCTTCATCCCACTCCACCAGTATTGTCTCCTCATATATTGGTACATCTTATCGCCTCCCGGATGTACTGCAAATCGGGACCCATGAGAGTGAGTCATCACTGCATGACGTAATTATGTTCCTTCTGGAACCACCAATCTCCCATTAAACCGCAAACCCCCATCAGAACTAACAGAGTATGACTCAGCACCCTCGGCTAGAAGTCGCACAATCTGCTCCTGGCAAAACGGGTCTGTGGTCTGTGCCTGTATCACCCTTGTAACAATCTCGGGTGTGACTGACATCACGGATATGAAAGAAGGTGCCACTGCGTCCTGGTGACCCAACTCCTTCCACTTTGCTTTCCAGACATCCGCTACATCGTCTACCGGTCTACGGCTCAACGCATCAGCAACTACGTTGGCCTTCCCCGAATGATACTGTATATCGAACTGATAGTCCTTCACAAACTCTAGCCATCTGCGCTGACGCATATTCAGCTCTCGCTGAGTAAACAGGTACTGCAGTGACTTATGGTCTGTGAACGAATGGAATTTCTCCCCCAATAAATAGTGCCTCCATATCCTCAATGCAAAGACGACCGCTGCTAACTCCAGGTCGTGGGTGGGGTAATTCTTCTCATGCGGCTTAAGCTTGCGGGAAGCAAAAGCTATAGCCTTCTCCTCCTGCTGGAGTACACCTCCAAGTCCCCGTAAAGACGCATCGGTGTAAACCAGGTACTCCACACCCGGCTTCGGTAACGCAAGGACTGGCGCTGAAGTAAGCTTGTCTTTCAGCTCATCGAAAGCCAATTGACAAGCGTCATCCCAAACATATGGTACTCCCTTGCGAGTCAGATTCATCAATGGACCCGCTATTTTGGAGAATCCCCGAATGAATCTCCTGTAGTAACCAGCTAACCCCAAGAAACTACGCACTTACGTCGGTGTCATGGGTTATCCCCACTCCCTCACCGCTGATACTTTACTCGGGTCAACTGCTATCCCCTGCTCAGAAACAACATACCCCAAGAACTGTACCTCTCGCAACCAGAATCCGCACTTCTCATACTTAGCATACAACTGATGCTCTCATAAAGTCTGAAGAACCTGCCTCAAGTGCTTGGCATGCTCCTCCTCGGAGTGTGAATATATTAAGATGTCATCTATGAAGACGATGACAAACTGATCCAAGAACTCTCTGAATACTCGGTTCATCAAGTCCATGAAAATGGCTGGGGCATTTGTGAGTCCGAACGGAATCACTCTGAACTCATAGGACCCATATCTCGACAAGAAGGCAGTCTTTGAAACATCCTGCTCTCTAATACGTAACTGATGGTACCCCGACCTCAGATCTATCTTCGAAAATAAAGTTTCTCCCCTCAACTGGTCGAACAGATCATCAATTCGAGGCAACGGATATTTATTCCGTATTGTGACCTTGTTCAACTCCCGGTAGTCCACACACAATCTCAGTGAACCATCTCTCTTCTTTACAAACAAGACTGGAGCGCCCCAAGGTGAGGTACTCCTACGAATGAAGCCCTGACCTAACAGCTGCTCTATCTGATCTCGTAGCTCTCGCATTTCTGCCGGAGCCATACGGTACGGTGCGCGTGCTATAGGTCTCGTATCTGGCAATAAATCTATAACAAAGTCTATCTCACGACTGGGCGGTAGGCCTGGTATCTCCTGAAACACATCGAAATACTCCCTGACAACTGGGATCGAATCTAAGGGAATCACAACCTCCTTAGAGGTATCCTCCTCTATGTAATATAAATGAGCGGTCGAACCTCCCTCTGGGCGAGGCATCGCCACTACAAACATCTCTTGCCCCGGAATGGCAAAAATAATGCTCCCACCGAAGCAATCAATCATGGCTCTATAAGCTGCGAGCCAATCCATACCAATAATCACATCATGCTCGTGCATATCTAAGACTAACATGTCTGCAGGTAATACCAAGCTACCAATCTCTACCCCTACTCCCCGGCATATAAAGAAAATAAGTGACCCACTCCCCAGTGGTGAGTCTACACACGTCACGGTGCTCTCTGCTGTGGCTAACAACCCTAAGGCCTTCGCAAAATGCGTAGCTATAAAGCAATGCGTTGCCCCCATATCAAATTAAACCCGACCCATAGTACCATGGATAGGAAACATACCCTCGATCGCGGGTGGTGCCTGTGGAGCTGATGCCTGGTGGACGTTATAGACACGTCCATACTGTAATTTCCCCTGCTGCACTAGAGCTGCTGGAATGGCTGGTAGGACTGGCACCTGGGCTGGAGCTGGGAGGGCAGGTGGAAAAAGTGATCTCTGCGGATCATTACGGGCTCCCTGCTGCTGTGGGGCCCTATCGCCCTCTGGGCAATCCTGACGCCTATGGCCATGTTTGACGCACCCAAAACATCGGCCTCTGAAGTTTCCTCCCCTCTGTCCCTGCTGACCACGGCCCTGCTGGCCGTTACCTCCCCGCCACTGGCCCTGCTAGCCCTGATTAGCATGCTGTTGGCCCTGCTGCCCCTGTTGCTGGCCCTGCGGTCGGTGTTGGCACTGTTGGCCCTGCTAATTAGGCTGGTACTGATGGCCCTGCCTGAAACCCCCGAATCCCTACCTAGAATCACCTGAACGGAATCGCTTAGCAGGGTCCCCCTGATGGGAACTTTGCTCGTGCTGACGAGTTTGTCCATGAGATGGTGCCCCACCGGCACTATTACCCCCGGTCCTGCCCTGCTGGCTGGACTCTCCTGCTCTCTTGCTTCCCTGCAGATGGAAGCGGTGATCCTGGCAATGTAGCAACGATGCATTGAGTACATCAGTGAAAGTACTCAGGGATAAATTCCCAATAAGGTGCTGACGGATCCTCCAAGCTAACCCGTCGACAAATAGCAAAATCTTCTTGCTCTCAGTAGGTGCCTCATCTGGAACAATGGTGAGAAGTCTCGTGAACTCCTCCTCATACTCAGCTACAGTAAGGTTCTCCTGCTTCAGATTTAGTAATTTCTGCCTCATCTCAGTCTGCACTGCGGGTGGAAAGTACTTGCGGTCAAACCGCTCCCAGAACAACTGAATAGGGATCGTGTCCCTCTCCTCCAGAGTGGTAGTGGATTCCCACCACTGTAATGCGGCTCCCACTAGCTTAAAGGAAGCCAATAACTGCTTTTGCACATCAGTGCACTCATACATACGGAGATGCCGCTGGATGTCCTTCTTCCATTGGCTAACTGTAACAATATCGGAGCTACCAGAAAACTCAGGGGGATGCGCTTTCTGAAAAGCATCTCGAACCCTCTCCCATGAAGATGGGAGCTGTGCTGGTACTGGAGCCACTGCCTGAACCTGAGGTGGAGCCTGCTGAACCACCGCTAGTGCGGCATTCATCGCCTGAGCAACAATGGCGGCTACTTCGTTTGCATTCATTGTGCCTGGTGCCGGAGCTGCTGGCTGCTCAGCTTGGGCACGCCTAACTTTCGGAGCACGTCTCGGAGGCATCTGAAATGTGAACAAGTTTATTAGTCTACAGTTATCATCAAATCTCAAATAGCTGAAGACTTAAACGTAAAACCAAGAATACAACAATCCTAAAAATAGGGCTCTATAGTAATAACGTTAAGCTGAAAGCGAAATAAGCCGTACAGATCCTATGGACACTAGAACCTGATGCTCTGATACCACATGTGACACCCCGCCTAATTAAATACCGGGCGATCACTCCTTTATTAAATTAAATCAAGGTAAACAGTTGGTTCATTCTCAGCATCACTGTCGATAAAAATAAATTTTCCAATTTAACACCCTAAATAATTAAGCTAAGTGTCAAAACCATTTTCATACATACTTTCCAAATTTTATTTAAAGAAAATCATTTATTTTATTAACAACATCAATAAATAAGAACCACACCACAACATCCTGGAACATAATCCAAATCAATTTAAAACATTCGTCAATCGAATGTCAACATGCGAAATATAAAGTAACACAACTACTGAATAAAATCCCATAGTAACAGTACTAAAAATAAATGAAATACAAATGTCCCAACAGCAACGGAAATAATAGAAAGAGCTACACATGCTCAACTAGATGAAAGTACTAAGAGTGTATCCAAATGAACGAAGTCGTCTAATCAAGAGACCTGCAACTCCCACCTAAGCTGCAGCGCGTTCCTTCCAAGAGAACCTAAGCAAGAAGCCCCTGTGGCTGGTCACCTGTAATACATACATATATATATACGAGAGAGAGAGAGAGAAAAAACGGATCAGAGCCCAAAAGTGTGTTTGATTTAAAATACGTTTAGCAAGTATTTAAATTGATACAGGCCAATGCAATAACATATTAGAGCGACACTCTCTTGAGAAATTCTCACCTCTCTTCTAATGTGCACGCCTATCGTACTAAACTTCCCAACGGTTTATCTTAACATTTATCGCACTAGTCTTTCTAAATGATTTAACTCATCTTAGATTACTCGTAAGATTTACAATTCACGATTCCATTTTAAAAAGGATGTTCCAATCAGTAACCAAAGTTCTCCATTTTAACTTTATAAAATCAATAAAGTTTTCCAGTGACATATTATACTTTCTCAAAACAAGTATTCATAATTTATAGTCCAGAATTATTTCTCACTTACTACTTTACAGCAACAGTTTAAATTCCCCAATTCAGATATATATATTAAGCACTCGAATAATATATATATATCCTAACAGCACCAACATACAAACTATGGTGCGGGCGTACTCTGCTATCCAATCCCCGTATCGCTCACACTAAGGGTATACAAGTTCGGAATCACTCTCGAACTGTATTAACATATATACACATAACAAGATTGAGGCGAAGCATAGATTCCAAGTCTCTAAGAGGTCAGTACATACCCTCACGTCTCTTAGGACCGTCTGAACTATCGGTCCGATAGCCTGTACCAAGGATATCTATCTTCTAGGGTACAAGTCAATATCCCCCATAAAGGTCCCATCGAGATAAGACTGTCCCAGCGCGGTAACCTCAGGGATAGCAAGTAGCGCGGGTACGTTTTTCACACGTATATAATATATGCATACACAACCACATAAATATACCACTTATCATTATATCAATATAGGTTTCTCTCATCACCCATAATTACGATATTTATCCTTAATTTACACATTATTAGTATTTCGTATAAGGTTTCATCCCTAACCTTAACTCGAAGGGTTTTCTCACTTATTACGTGACACTCGTGGACTATCTCCTCGCAAATCTGAAATTCAGTAAGTGTCTTTATTAGGTTCCAACGTAACTCTCTTACGCACCTCACCCTTTAATTTTTATAAATTTACCAACCCTAAAGTAAATATCCCATAAATACCATTCTCGTTGAAGATTAAAGGTCCCAACATTTATTCATATGCCCTACTGGTCCTCAATGTCTCCCAAATCATTTTATCAAGAATGCCCAAGAATTATATCACGACAATTTGAATTTAACTCATTTAAAAAGGAAATTAGGAGTCTGCCAGGAGGAGTCGATCGATCGAAGCTTGGGGCTCGATCGATCGAACCTTCGATCGATCGAAGCTCTAGGCTCGATCGATCGATCAAGCAGGTCTGTGAAAATTCTGCAGAAATGTAGTTACGGGTTCTACCAAATTTCTTCATCCAAAACCATATTTTTCCATTCTAAACGTCCCAAAAATCCTACTACTATCATTATAACAATATACCAGATGTTTTTAACGTAAAGCATGTGTATATCTAACATTAAACATGGATAATTAACCCAAAATTCCATCTAATCATCAAGAACCCTAGAGTTTTTCTTAATCAAGGTTCTAATCTGTTTTTACCAGAAATTCCTTCTAATATATCATCAAAATTTCGTGGGTTATAATCCTCTACATGTCAAGGGTTCCAGAATTTCCATATAATCAATACTACATGCAATTTCCTAACACAAATTGGGTTTTCTTCCATGGTTTTCATCTCTAATCAATCCTAAACTAATATGAGGATTGCATTAACGAAAATACGCAAGTTAAATACTTGCCTGGGATTTTTAGAAGTCCGGTTTGCAGATGAATTCGGTGTGGTAGCGTTCCCCTTCTCGCGATCTACGCGTTGGTGGTGGCGACGGTGCAAACCGGTGACTTTTTGGCCTTGAATTGCCTTGGAACTCTCTCCTCTCTTCTCCAATGGCCGTCACTTGATTTCTGGATATTCTAACCCTAAAAGGCTAACCTAAATGGCTGATATAGGTTGCTGAATTTCGTGGGTTTAATTACCCAAAAAGGTGAAATGACTAAATTGCCCTCCCGGGGTACCAATTAGGCCTAAAAACGCCCTGAGACCCAAACTAAACCCCCGGGTACACTTTTCTGACTATCTCGACCCTTCCGGACGCGTTGGGACACTCAAAACGACCATACGAACAAATTATAAAATATTCACTTTTTATTTAACAAAATTAGTCCTGACGTGACATGGGCACGTCCCGACTTAAATTTCCGAAATAGTCATTTATTTCACTCATGACATTCAATATAACCAATATAATATATATTACTTTGCTCATTAGTAATATTCAACAAGTTTCCCATAATTACTAACTCTCGTCACGTTAATAATTATAACATAATTAATTTCCGAATTTTTATTAAATAAATCACTCACATTAAATTTAATAAATCCCCAAATTAATATAGCATAAAAATACGGGGTATTACAGATAGTTCACCGATGTGGTTCGTTCATGAGCCTTCATAAACATCTTTGAGTATATAGTTAACCTCAGTTGGATTCACACACCATAGAGGTGGGTGTAAGAAACCCCTTTTATAGAGTATATCATTGATAATAGTGAATTTTTCTGCACAGCATCATATTTTCATTCTCTCAACCTTAGTCTCCGAAAGCTTTCCATCTCTGATATAGTCTATAATTGGGTCCATCCAAGATCTTCCTAAATTCATATTCAGGCAAATTTCCATTTCGATCTCTTTTACTTAAATGCTCTCCTTAAACAAGATCTCCACTGATACAAATCGTCAAATTTCTGTTCTGGTGGCTAAGGCTAGTTGCACCAGCGCATCTTCTCTTTTATTGTCTAATCTCATAATCGTCCTCACCTTGACCTCATCACAGTTTCTCAGCATCTTCTTCACTCTGGAAAAATAATTAGCCATTTTCACATCTTTCGCTTTGTATATCCTAGTACATCATTAACAATCAACTAAGAATCACTATGATCCCTTATCTAGCCAATATTTAATGTTTTGGCAGGGGAAATACCTTCCACTAGATCTTTATAATTCAACTCGTTATTCCATTCTTTAAAGTTAAACCGTAATGCATATTCAATGTCGGCCCCGTCAGGGGTCGATAGTATGAGGCCTTCCCCATTGCCACTTTCGCAGGACGAATCATCCATAAACAAGTTCCAAATCGGTCCCCCTTTGGTGAAAGGACCTTCATCTAAATTTCCATTCCTTATGAGGAAATCTGTTTTTGTTAAACCGATTGTTCTCTTGACAGCTATCTCGTTTACCACAGTACCCTTCTGGATGACCGACAGAGTCTCGACTAGATTTGTTCTTTCTGTATCATTCTCGGTATCCCATGTAAACTCAACCAAAAAGTCTGACATCGCCCTTTTATTGCAATCCTTGGCTGATAGATGATATCAAACTCACCTAACTCTACTGACCAAGCCATTAGCCTACCTAATTTCTCGGGTTTATCAATGACTTGTTGCAGATGTGTGTCAGTGAGTACTAGCATCATGTGCGCTTGGAAGTAAGGCTTTATCTTCCTTGATGTGTGGATTAATGTATATGAAATCTTTTCCATCTTTGAATACTTCGACTCTGCTCTTTGAAGAGCTTTATTGTTGATGTAAATGGGCTTTTGAACCGCATCATCATCGCGGATAATAGTTGCACTGATGGCTGACTCTGATATAGACAAATATAGATAAAACAGTTCCCCCTAATCGACCAAGAAAAGAGTATAGGAGAACCAAGATAGGTCTTTAAGTCTTGAAATTCCTTTTCTCACTTTTCATCCCAAACGAACGCTTTCTTGAGGATTTTGAAGAATGACAAGCATTTGTCCGTTGATTGACAATAAATACTAATAACTTCCCCACTCTGATGCTAAATACACACTTCACGGGATTTAGCTTCATTCTGTATTTCTCCATTATAACAAAATTTCTTTCCAGATCGACCACATGAGTCTCAACCTTTAAACATTTTATGAGCACATCGTCCATATACACCTCTATTGCCTCCCCAATTTTGTCGTCAACCATCTTATTGACCAACCTATGATAGGTTTCCCCTACATTCTTAGGACTAACGTCATGAACTTATAGTATTAGGTTCATTTTTCTATGATAAAGGAAGTCTTCTCAGCGCCATCCTTATGCATTGAAATCTTATTATACCCGAAATATGATTCCCTAAAATCAGGAGCTCATGACCTACTGTCGCATTCACCGTCTGATTAATCTGAGGTAGAGTATAATTATCCATCAGGTAGACATTGTTAAGATATGTGAAGTCCATACACAATATCCACCTCCCATTCTTCTTAGGCTCAATGACGATGTCAGACAGCCATTCTACGCAATGCACTTCTCTGATGAAACTTTTAGCATATAACTTTTTGACTTCATCGTATATCACACCATATCTATCCCTGACAAAGGTTCATCATCTCTGTTTTAATGGCTTGTCATTCCCGTCTATCTTCTGGCAATGACAAATGATTTTGGGGTTAATGCCCGACATGTCATCATGGCTCCATACAAATACACTTTGTCAGTTTCTCAATAATATGATCAGATCTTAGTTTATCTCTACCTTAAGTGACCATCTTATCTAAATAATTTTTTCCAATTCATCCTTATTAAAGATGATGGATTCTACCTCCTTAGGAGGCTCTCACTTTTTATTTTCCCTCATCCCTTGGGTTAAGAGTGTCTATGTTATAGGAAGTTGTCATCCTTTTGTCATCATCTCTCTCTTCCACCGAGGTGAAGTAGCATTCTTGTTCTTCCACTCGATCAACATTTGCTTACCCTAATCCATGGGGATTAAAACATTTCATCATTTGATGTAGGGTGGAAGGCACAACTTCAAATTCTTTAATTGTTACTCTCCCCAAAATTTTGTTACAAGCTGAAAAGGCATGTTCATCCATCATGAAAAAACTAATTTTCCTAGCCAGGCATCTCCGCTAGGTTACCATGCATGCGTATATCTCATAAACTCCAAGAGGGTGTACTTTCTGTCAGTTAAATCCAATTAAAGGTTGATGGTGGGGAACAAGTCTTTTCTTTCCTAACTTCAAACCCTTAAAATAAGCCCAGAATATCACGTTCACCAGGTTTCCCTCATCAACCAATATATGAGCCATGTTATAGCCATGAATCCGTGTAATGATGACTATAAGTTCATCATGTGGGTCTAAAATCCTTTTGAAGTCATTCCATAAAAATCCCACTACGAGATTGTCCATGTCAACATGTTTTATCTTTCTGGGGTTAGCTTCAATCTCGATCGAATTAACCTTGGCTCTTTTAGGTGCTAAATTTTATTCAACAACATGAGCCTTCCTATCAACCATCTCAGTTCCTCCACCTTCTAATTCTACACATATTTTTTTTACGTAAAAATAAATCATACATAGATTACATTTAAAGTTGGTGACTTGGCAGGGAGGTTAGGGTCATCTTCGCCACCGTCATCTGACTCTTGTTCATTCATGTTTACCTTAACCTCCTTATTTAACTTGACATCCTTCCTTATATTGAATATTTTTCTTCCTTCATCTCATCCTCCACTTTTGTCCACGTACATTAGGAGTTTTCCATGTTTTAGCTATTTTCAATCTCATTTTTCAGGGGGACGCAATGATCTATCGTGTGGCCATGGTCCTGGTGAAACTCAAAGAACTCTTTTTCTCCTTCTTGTAGGGTGAAGACTTCAACTTTTTCGGCCATCTGAGCTCCCTATCATCTTTGATCTCATTCGGTATCATGTCAATACTTACTATTAGTGTGGTATGCTTACCGAATTTATCATCACTGGATCTTTTTTTCATTCCCTCTCTTTATCCCAGCCCTAGTTGAACTTCCCGCTGTTATCCACTTTAAATTCACCTCTCTTAGCCGTCATAGCCTCCTTCGCATTCATGATTCTCCTAGTTGTTTCCTGGAGTTTTGCCATGGACTTTGGATGATCCTAAAAGAGGTTCCATAAGACTTTATCGGGTTTCAAACCTCTTATTAGGGTTATCATAATGATAGTTTACTCATAGTGTTCAACCTCTAGCTTTTCTTTGTTAAACTACTAGATATAATAACACATAGGTTCATTTTATTCTTGTCTGACATTCAACATATGAGTTACACACTTAGCCTGCTTTCATGCCAAAGTAGAAATTTTGAATGATCTTATCAGCCAGTTGCTTAAAGTTCTCTATAGATCATCTCAACAGGTTGGTGTACCATAAATGAGTTGCGCCTGTGAGAGTTATGGAGAATGCTTTGCACCTCATCTCGTCATGTGTTGAGTATATGTCGATGGCCAACAAATATATCTCTATGAATTAAATGGTATTGGTGATACCATCATACTGAGGTTTTAGGCTTGATGGTTTGAAATTTGCAGGGATTGGGTAGCTGGCTATACTTGACATAAATGGAGATCCCTCCATGTATCCTCTGTGGCTAGGGTCTCGACTTTTAATCAGATTGTCAATCTTGTCTTCCAGCCTCTGAATTGAATTATTCCAAGGCTTTTTCTCTGGCACCAAGTTATCTACAACCCCTTCCTGTGTGATAAATATCTCAGGAGAAGTCATTTTGCTACAGTTCTCTTTCCACTATTGACTTATTGGGGTTCCTTTTTTTACTAGTCTCGTCTCGGCCTTTTATTTATGTGATGACCAGCGACACGTGTGCCATCCATGCTTTGGGAATGTCGGTCTCAGCTTCCATTTCCCCTTGAATCGAGATGATTGAAAGTTGATTCCCTACTTAGTTTGTATAATGTAGAGATTTTCTAAAAACTATAAGGAATGTGTTGGATGTTAATTCTCTTGTTAGTGGGGGTTGGGGTTGGCGTTGCCCCTTTTTTATATCATGTGTCGGAGGTTTCATACCTCTTACAACAATCCTTGTCGTCACAAGATAATTAATCAGGATACATTAGGACTTACTTTATAAGATTAAGACATTGTGGATTAGAGACATCCCTCCGTTAAAGGTGGTGTTGAACTTCCTTTGTTGGGGCTAGGGTTTATCCCCCGACCACTGAATGCACAACCTCTCTAACGGCCGAAGTTATCAAGTTAACGATAGGATCCCGCTTATGATGTCCTGGTTAAAGGTCAAGAGATGCTATTGCATCTATTATTTACTGAACACTAGGGACCTCAGTACCACCGCCACATCATCCAGTTTTTACTATTACTATTTAGGTGGTTAACGGGAACTAGCCACGACGTTATAAGATGGATCAGTGGCCATATCTTGTGAGTCTTAATAGGACAATGAATGTGAAAAAGAATAAAGTAGCAAGCCTATAAATATGATGAACCAAATAAGATCATGAAACACCCAAGTTAAGATCCTTTAATGGTGATCAAGCCCCAATAGTGGTGGAATTGTATCACCACTAGAGACAAGGAGAGTAGTATTCGAGCTGAGGTTGAGAAGAAAACTCAGCCTCTTCCCATAGATGCTTCCAAAATGATGATGCCAAATATCATTCAGAGAGATTCAACCTGGTTTCAAACTTACAATGCAAAGGAAAAGTTAAGATAAAATAATAAAGTTATAGAGGAGATGAGAAACAAAGAAAAGACATAGTGATTTAAGTGGTTCAGCCTTAGCCTTAGCCTACGCCCGTTGTGCAAAGTGTGAAATGATTCCACCATATAAGTTGGCTAAAATCCATCACAGGTGATTATTATAAGATTTTCTCGCTCTCCCTCTCTCTCTCTCTCTTAATACACTGGATAATGGTAAGGCTTTTAGAGTGTGTTCCCTGTAGAAGGAGACACTAAGTCCCTTTTATAGCCTTAGGAGTATGAAATACCACCCCAAACATACAATTCATGCGTAATGACATCCATAGATAATAGGAGTATGACACCTGTTAAGGGAAGTTCATAAATTATGATGATGAAAATATTCCTTTCACATTCTAGTTAATTTGTTATAACGATACTGATTGTGTGTGATAATAATACCCTTGCCATGTTTTCCATATGTGTGCACTGTATCTGAAGTTATGGGCCTCAGTTGGCCAAGACTGGAAAGGCACTGATCTTATGGATGGAGTCAAGATAAGTCTAACGCCATATTTTATATGTAATTTATGGGAGGGTGTATGAGGTCGACATTGTATATATGTTACGGCAAGGTAGGGAATGTACTTAGTCATTGATATAGTCAATCATGTGATAGGGTGGTATTGGAGGTTGAGACTATCTAATATGGGACTGTTGATAAGAAATCCAGTGGTGAGAGGCATCTGAAACTATATATGAGGGGACACACTGCCACAGTGGGTGTCGACCCCTGATGAGAATGGACTTATGTATATTATCAGAGTTTTGGAATAAACTCACTTTGGATATTCAGATATGACTTCAGGTTATTTTCTTTTCTCACATGCTTTGAATGATACTTATTGGTTTAGTCTCTTGTACTGTTAAATTTTTTAACTGATCAATCTAGTTTAAAATATTATAGGGTATCACATGTCTACTAGACCATCCACTATGATGCCTCCTTCTCTACCATGGTTCACAAACTTAAAGGCCTACAACTTGTTTGGGACCTTTATATAATGTTTCATTTTTTATAACCTCCCTATCAATTAGGACTCTTTCTGAATCTTGCTTTTGCACTAAATGTTTTTAGGAAAAGAATTTTCTTATGATTGGGAATCAATGTGTGGACCATGATTAAGTTTACCTCAAATTTGTTTATGAATTCTATGTTACAACACTGTTTTAACAATTAATATAGGTTTCAGTTGGATTGTTTGGTGTATTTCTAACTTGATCAATCTCGTTATGTTTAGAGGAATTTTTAATTTTCTCCCTATACATAACCTTAATTACACATATAGAATCAATACCTTGATGGTGTTTCTAAAATCACTGGTGGAAAGATCACTAAGGCACCCCAAAAGATATTGGAACAAAAGCATGTCAAATAAATCTACTATCTTCTCAAGAAAATATTCTCGAAAAACATCACCATATTGTTGTTTTTCATACTTTGTTTATTTATGTTTGGATGTATTTGATGGTTTCTATGTCTTTGGTATGGCTATTTTTTTTTCGACTGGTTGACTTTATTTTTTCATCTTTAGATACTTTTTTTATGTATGTGTACTCTGTAGGTTGGAGTACATATTTTGGTGGAAGTTATCGTAGCTCCTTTGGACATACTTGACATTTTATGTCATTTTATAATACGAGCTACGTTGTAAAAATTTGTCTTCATTATTTAGCATGGGATATTTATTTCATTTTATTTTGACACACCACGAATTATCAAAGTCGGTTATTCTTTATCAAATATTATTGCCTATTACTCCATGATATGTACTTGTTGACTATCACATGTGACTTACGGTAACTACTTATGATGCACTTGAATATTACATTTGGTTATTCATAATCTAAGTTGGTTATATTGTCTTTCTACCTCTTTAATAAAAAATGTAATACATTCCTGAAAGTGCATATACTATATTTGTTTAATTTCAAATGAAATAACTTATTACATGATCTTATTGGCACACTTTCTTACCTTTGTTAATTCAATGTCAAAAAAGTTGAGAAAGATTATAATAAGGTGGAGTTATAATAATGAACATGTATTGATATGTTTCACGAGAAACTAAAATAAGATGGTGTATATATTCATTAAATAAAGTAAATTTCCTAAGATTGTTTATAGAACAAGTATAGCTTCATGTTAGAATTTGAATAATCATATTTTCTATTTAAACTGTTCATTACATTGGTATCGTTATTTCTTTTATATACAATTTATGACTGCTCAACGGCTCTTGATTTAAAGATTTTTAATATGGTATAATATGTATCCTGCGTCTACTCTTCTGTCTTTGTGTCCTAGGTTTTTAGAATTTCTTACAAATTTGTAATTTTTTATTTCATATATTTTGTAGACAAAAGGGAGGATTGTGATAGTATGCATTGTATTCATGTGCCCTGATATGCCTTGATTGTCTTATTCCCTTGATCAAATATACCTTGGGACTTATTTTTTATGGTGTTCTAGTAAAATATCATGCAAAGCATTCAAATGGACATCCTCATCCTTCATATATATATATATATATATATCCTTTAGACCATTCTTAGGAAGGCAAAAGGACACATAGACTCATGCACCTTTATCACGGTAGTTTTTTTTTATTAAAAGCTTTTTTGTACGTGTTATGTGATTTGATATGGTTTATTTTGATTCATCGTATATGAAACCCAATCAACGTCTTTCTAAAATTCTTTGTTTCATTTTATATATTTTTTGTTTTTTTTATGTTGTGTCAAAACCAACTTTAAAAGGATGTTGTCACCACAACAAAGATTTTCTTCCCTGCAACGATGATCTCACGATGATCTCACCTTTATCCAGAGATTTCATCTCAGCTTTCCCTTGTGAACCCATTGAACTTTCAACACAGTGAAGAATATCATTGTTGGAGTGACGTAACAGTGAAAAGTGTCAATTTCATGCAAAAATTTCCTTTTTTTCAAGATTGTGCACATATTCCTCGGCACTCACGCAACACTAATATCTGAACATATGTTTTTCTATTTTGATTCTTGTCACTTCATGTGTGAGTTTAAAATTTACAAACTTGTCCCTCCCCCCCCCCCCCCCCCTCCCACACACACACACTACCCACCAAGGTTCTCTTATAATTATGAGTGTATATGTAAGTAGAATGGAACTTCATTTTTAGTAAGTGTGAAATATGTATGGTTTTTGTAGAATTTCTTCTGTGGAGAAAATATTTTACTTAAATATTTTTTGCCAAAACACTCTTTTTATAAGAGAAAAAAATTGTAGGATAAAAACTTCTTTTTATGTTGAATATTGCATCATTCAAAGTTTTAAATCTTATTTCTCTTTAATATATTCTTGAGATACTCTAAGTTTAATTACCTGTGAAATCAAAAAATAGCCTCAAATAATAAGATAAAGCGAACTCTATGAACAAACAAGTACAATGCACACAATCCTAGAATATTGATGATTCTTCAAATTAATAGTGTCATGACAAAATGAGCTTCAGTGGAATTTATTGTGAAAACCTATTGATCTTTAACTATACACCCTCAAAAGATAAACATATATCATATTTTCTTTCATTTCAATTCTTTTAAAGCTATCACTTTTGAAAATAAAATAATGTAATTATGTTGGCCTTTGGTAATATTTATATTTTTATTGCCTTTAATCTTTTCATTAGGCTTTTGCCAACGGTGGCTTCCTGCAAGGGAGATTTGCTCCCTTTTTATCACTTTACCGTGCACCGTCATATATTTTTTAATACAAAACAAATATTCTCATGGGCAACAGTTCTTACATGCACAAATCCACCATAGTAACAAATCATGTAAATGATAATAATGATGGGAGAACATCTGATAAAGCTCAAATATACATGCAAAGTTAACATTCAAAAGCTCATGCATGTGTGTGCGGAGGCATATACGATGTTTAATCCATAAAGCAAATCAAGTTCGAAACAAGCAATCATAATTAAATGTCCTAGTCACATGGAAGGCACAGAATGAAATGGATTCAAAAATACTAATATGCCACACCGAATGTGTAAAACTAAAATATACAAAATCAAACATCTTTTTGAGTTTTTATAATAAATTTCAAAAAATATACCAATTTGGAAACAAAAGTAACTCAAGGGACGGACAAAATCTTTTTGTATTTTTCCATATGACTCTATAAAAGAGCATCAAAATACAAGAGATACACACAACATAAAATTATCAAACATGTATCATGAAGCACAACTAGTTCATGTAAACATGTTAATAAAATCGACCATTAGATATAGCATGTGAAGTATCATGCGCAAGCAAACAAGAATCAACAAGTCTAATATGTAAAGCCTCCAAATATGATTTTTTAACCCATATAGGTGTAATGTGATGCTATCAGGTTTTGGAAACCTTGATGAATCTATTATTAGACTTCCTAGGACCATTTTTAAAAGCATAGGAAAACCTCTTAAGGTGACCATTCCTACCACAATGAGTGCAAGTGTAAACACGACGAGGGTTGTTACCTAAGAATTAAACGTTTCTAACATTCCTTGTGGACTCTGTCAAATGCATTGTCTTGGCTTAGGAAGTGGAAGCCTTATGATCATCGAAGCCAATTACACACTTTTTATCTTTGATTTGTACGGTTACTAACATCTTATCCAACTTTTCAAACCTATATCCCAAATCAAATATGATACAAATCGAATCTCTCAATCTCTCCTCTAGATTAACAATCCTCGACTTTAGTAAACATATATACTCCTTAAACTATGGAAGATCTTCCATCATAGCCTCAATAAAACCTCGATGACTATTTCTATCACCCTCAATATATTTTGGCTTCTCTCAAAGAGTCCTCTCAATCAAAACACTCTCGTTATTCTCTACAACACGCTCTTTTAACTTATCTTCTAACTTCAAGTTGGCCATCTTCACTTTCAATGTTTCTGTATATAACTCATGAAAGGAAACTTAGAGTTCATTCTCCTCTTCCTCCTCCTCGTCCTCCTCCTCATCTTCTTCGTCCTCATTCTCTTTTCCACTCTCTATATCATCACTCACTTGTGATACACAAATAATGGCCTCATAAGTGTTATTAAACTCTCATGACAAGCCATAATCACAGTGTAGTTATGCTCAATTAGGGAATCGAGTCCCTCTTCCGGATTATTGTCACTAAGGGTGGCATTATAAACCTCTTGCCCTAGGGCTTCCGGCTATCCTATGTCCATAACCCTCACAACCGTAATATCTTTTTGACTCATCCCTCTTAAATTCATCAATACAATTCTTAGGTAAGTGATTGGCCTTATTATACATGTTTTTCTCAAACTTTTTTCGTCCTTCGATTTCTTTTGAAACTTGTGAAATTTCTTAAATTTGTTTGCTATTAAGGCTGTATCCTCGGACTCGATGTTAGACTCAACATTCAAAATATGCATTTCCTCCGTTTGAGACTTCATATAAATACCCTTATTTTTTTTCTTCTCAGTCTTAGAGGAAAACGTGTTAAGCTCGTAAATTTATAAGACATGTATAAGCTCTTCAAGTTTTGGAGAATCTAAAGTACCCAAAGAATTTAAAATCATCACTTTTGAATAAATCTTATTTTCTTGAATACTCGGTGTTCGAGTATCTTCTTTACTAAGTTAAAAGACAAGTTAACTATGTCAAAAAGTCTAGAACATAATTCATCGAAGGTCTCACTATCCAACATCTTAATCTTTTCAAACTGGGTGGTGAGGTTTTGGAGTTTGGGAGCTTTCAAAGCACTGGCTCCTTCATGGGTGAGTTGGAGTATGTCCCACTCTTCTTTAGACGTCTCACAAGTCATTATACAATGGAACTCCTCTGGGGTGACAGAACATTATAGAGATTTTAAACTTTGAGAATTATAGTTCGCTAACCAATGATCGGCCTTACACCATGATTATATAGGTTTGTGAATCCCATTTATTTCAACTAATGTAGTAGGTGGAGTCCAATAATTTAACACCGCTTGCCATACCCTATCATCTATAGCTTTAAGTGTTGATTTCATATGCATTTCTAATATACATAGTTCCACCCATCAAACATTGAGGATCTATTGCCATCAAAACCACCAGAATCCATACCAAACAACAAAGGATCAAAACATAATAACTTAGCGCAAGCTTCTCTAATACCAATTTGAAAATCTCTGCTATAGGCAAAGTATGGTCCGAACCAGCAAAAGTCTATTTTTAAATTTATTTGATTTTAAATATCAAGAGTTGAAAGAAATTAAACCCAACAAAACTTTGCACGAATTAAAATCGTTGTTTGTTAAAAATCGATTTACCCAATTTTATATTTTTAACCTAAAACATGCATCTAGGTGATAACGGATGAAAAAATAAATCAACCACATAATATGCTGATGTACGAACAAAACCCATAACAGGAAAAACCTTGGACAACCAAGCCAAACAGATCACTATGATAAGGTTTTACAAATACTAGGCAATAGACTTACTTAACGACTCATCTCCCTCACAAACATATATTCTCTTTTATCTTGTACCTCTCCATCACATTGCAACGCAAGATTCCACATATACCTTCATCTACAACGTGCGAGTCTATGCACGCTTCAACATCTAATGATGAGGCTCAACAACCATCTTTGAATTAATACACGGAATCCACCGTTTCTTCACCGCAACACAACAAACCAAGTATTGATTCCATCAAAATTAACACCTTCTCAATCCAAGATGATTGGAAACAAATTTTGGTGCCCAAACTAAATATCTCAAAGAATATTAATATACAAACTTGGGTCTTTAAACACAAAGAATGAAACTAGGGTGTTTGAACTTTGGTAAACATGTAAGGAATTTTAAAAATTGTGTCCAGCATGCCTTAAATAATAAAAACATAGATTTCAAGGCAACGAACTCTTTCGAACAATATTACATAGTTCGTTTGAATGAGAAGGCATTTATATTCAAACAAAATCAAGTTCCTTCGAACGAAGACCCTTTTCATTCTAATAAACTTCCAACGAACTTCAACTATTTGTGATCTATTTTGAGAGAGAATCCTCGTTTGATATACATTAGATGCAAGTTCCAACGAGATTCAAAAGTCATTATAATAAGTTCATAACTTCATATGAACGGGACAATTATTTCATTATAGTGAGCTAATGATTTTGTTCTAACGAGTTTAAATAAAAAATTATTTTTTTTTGAAAAATAATTTAAAACAGTTAAAAAAGAAACACCCTTAAAAATATCTTAGGACCATATTCAAAACGCAACTATACTTGACGAGATCCTCGATAAACTTGAAGACGAACTTGGAAAAATAAACATAACACGATGTATATTCGACTCTGAAGCTTGGCCGCTACATCTTCATCGAATATGCCATAGGCTTACGGGTTCCATAATACAAAGCCTAACCACTGACTCAAACATTTTGTCCAGAATTAAGTGAATTATATGCAATTGACTCGATTGGAAATTTTTCCTTAGAAGATTTATTACTTTGTAAGTCTTACATTAGGTATGAAATGAATGATAAATTTTTTTATTGTCCTGATCATTTTATTCATTATCCCATACAATAGCCTCATATATAAAATAGAAATAAAAATATTGGGGCATTTAAACTCATAGGCTTTTCTAAAACTATGGTAAAGATGATGGTTCGTCCCCTAAAAGTAAGATGTGATAAATGAAAATATAACTCAAAATTAAGATAGGACAATCATTCATTAGTCATACTAGGGGTAATCCTTCTCTGAAAAATAAAATAAATAAGAGGCCCTATAGACTACATATGTCTAGAAATAACCTAACCTATTAAGTTAATGGTAAAAGGATGTTATAAAAAGGGTTAGGAATACGTGCCACCAGTTAAAAATCATAAGTAAACTAATAAGATAATGCTGAATAGAAAGGCTTTCTAAACAAAGGCACACTGGTCCTAATTTAAAACCTGGTTATGACCCAGGATTTTGAGGGGAAAAAATACAATAAGGAAAAATTAGCATATCCTTTGTCAGTTTGTTAGGGTAATTTAAGAAAACATTATTCAAGGACAAGTCACCATAGGATAGCAAAGAACCATAATCAAATATAAATAAAGATTAAGTAATAGTCAAGCATAAGGAATATACCAACCTATAAGATAATATGCTCAATTAATATACTTAAGTAATGCAGCACACATTGAGGCAGTGAAAATGGAATAACAAAAACCATAGCATTGCAAAGATAACTCTCAAGATTTAATGTAATACCCCTAAGGTTGGGGAAATGTTAAGATTATTGACTAAATTTCTCACAAAAATTAAGTAAAATTCATGCAGGGTTGATGTAGTGTTCAAAAGAAAAGAATTCTTAGAGGCCTCATCCTATGGAGTGCCAACATTGATGGGGACGCCAGCAGGTATGGTATCATCACCATCTGAAGTTCCATCAACATTAAAGGGTCTCTCGGCTACGATATTATCATCAACTTCAGTTATAGCTTTGGCATCCTCTTAGGCATCAAAATCCATAGAGATACCCTTCGCTTCGACAACATCACTCTTTGATGTGTTGACATCGTCAATAATATAAGGAAAATTATGATCCACCATCACCTTCACATCCTCATATCCTCGATGTATGTATTAAAAGAAGAAGTCCTAGAATTTAGACGATGACTGATATTCAGTGATGACATCCTTTTTAGCCTGCTTTATGGAAGTTACAATGGCTTCTTCAGCTTTCTTCTTACAACCAAACTCGACTATTTAAAGATCAATCCTAATATTGTACATTTCTTTTGTCAAGGTCATGATATATATTCCTTTCTCCTTCTTATAGGCCATAAGTTATAGTTCATTTTTCCCTTTAAGATCCTCAAGCTTGCGTTTATATAGTCCAAGGAATTCTTCTTTCCAACAACTTCTATAAGGGCATCGTTATTCTTCTTATTCCATTGTTTAAGGTCAACCACTAGCATCCAAAAATGATATGTGGACATTAATATCCAAACATAACTTCTATAATAATGAAAAAATAACTAAAAGGGATAACCCTGGAAAAAATTATTTATGGCAGGTTCAACTTCTTTTCTTCTCCATGTTTGTAAAATATCACTTATCATAGTTTGGAATTATCTTAACCAAGAAGTCATGAGACCTAAAAGAGTTAGCATGGAGGTTTTAGTCTTAGATTGAAGAGTATGGTAAATTTCCCTAAATGAACTAAGGTTTTGTTGCATCACTGGCATGGGCGGACTTAAAGTGACATATGTTCTTTTGGAAAGACCAATATCCTTCATGTCATTCTTCAGATTCTTACCCTCTATTGGTTCCTTTTACTTCTTCTTATCTTTCTTTGTGGATTCATCGAGATTCCCATAAGTCTCATTAACATGATCAAGAACGATCTTAGGGATCAGAATGTCTCACTCATGTTTGATAAGATTATAAGGTTTGTCTACACCAAATTCAAATCACAGTTAGTAAAATGTGGTATGAAGTCAAAGAACAAAGAAAGTGTGAGGTAAGCAACTTACAAAGCTCTTTCAGTGGATAAGGATTCGAGATGATGACAAGATCCTTAAGAATTACAAGTGAGGATAACTCCTCGTAGGTATTTATACTGGCACTAACAACGTTGTCCACCTATCACCAGTAAATAACATTAAGACCTGAGGTAATATGATCGATGAAAAATGGAAAGGAAAAGTAAGAACAAGAAAGAGTCAGTAGTAAACATTGCAAGACGTACGATAAAAGAAGTAAAATAAGTAAAGGAATAATATTTCTCAAAAAGGACTTCCCCAATCATGAAGAACCATTATGGCTCCTTCATTTCCCTCTCCTTTAAGAAACTCCAAGCAGCCCCTAACATAAAAGAAGCCATTCTTCCAGTACAAGTCGGAAGTTTAGGAAAACTTCACCAAATTACATTTTAAATTATGAGGTATCAAATAATAGTAGTAGGGTAAATGCTTCGTCGATACAACCATGTAAACACTACAAAATATCTCCCTGATTATGTTCTTAACATGGATGAATCTCGAGGCAATGACGAACACAAAGATTATCCTCTAAGATTTTGGAGTCAATTAGGTAAATGCAATACCAACATAAGAAAAAATCTCTTAGGAAAAAGTATGAAACGGAAGTTGAGATCACAAGAGGAACATGGCATCGTATAGAGAGATATCGGAGGCATTTTTATACAATATTTAATTTTATTAGTAGTGCCTTTATAAAGCATGGCCCAGGATAAGCCAATTGTGTAAACCTCATCTTTATCAACGGATTATTTTACAATGTCATGATTAAAATGAGGGAACTAAGTGAAACGTTCCACAAATGAGGTATGGTCTAACTCTCCATTATACTCAGTATGGTATATGGCTTCTTGATCATCAGACTCTATCAAAAGAGGCACCCACAAGTCAGAGGATGAAGATAACCTAGAGGTAGAGGTCGAAGATGAGAAATATAGAGGCTGAGGTTTAGTACTCAATCCTAGTGATGATACTAAAGGATGAAGTTATCATATTGACCACGTCAAAACTCCGGATCGAGACACCAAAAGGGATATTTTCCACTACAGTAGTAAAATATTCATCATCTGAACCCATACTATTACTACCGATAGAATATTCACAAGGACGATGAGGTACAATCGGTTTGGACCTATGTGTTGAATTAGAAACCTCTCGATGATGATGGAAATGGAACCCTCAATGTAAGTTTTTTAGGGGAAGACAACATACATGGGTATCGGCGTATAATATCCCTCGGCTACTCTCTCAATATAAAGGGTTTCTTTGGCTATACACCTATTAAACTCCCTAAAAAACTCCTCAATGGGATTGGACATTTATAGACTTATAAACACACTTTATGTTATGAGATTAAAGATCAAATAGGATAAACGTTGATGAACTTTCCTAAGAAAAATGAAAAAGAATTCCCTAATTTCAATTATGATTTTGACGATAATGAAAAAACTTTTATGCACTAAAAAATATTGTCCAAAAAATATCTAAGTGAATTAAACCTTACAAAAAATAAAGAAAGGAATGAAGAAATCTAAGAATGACTGAAGACTTTTGCAATAAGCCTAGATATATGAATTCTTAATTGATCAAATTTTTAAGGTGGTTTGAGATAAATGAGAGTTAATGTTTATATAGAGAAGTAATAGATTGGGAGAGACATGCCAAGGTGAAAAAGGAGGGATTATACGAATTTACTTGTATCATAGTCCAAACACGCAAATTCACTTTTTAGCAAATTTATCTTGATTTCATTTAGTGAGACATGCAATGAAATTATGAATCCTTATTCTAAACCAAATTAGTAGATGAAGAATTTGAGAGAAAATCCCATTCGAACAAAACCTTTAATTCCAGCACAATTTGAGAAAAGACGGATACTTAATGACTTACAGACTACTTATAGATCCATTAAGTATAGCGTCATAGAGTTTGTAATTCTTCAACAGAAAATAGTATAGTACACCACAACCCATAGTAAGCAGATCTTCCATCAGTATCCACCAATCAGCCGCAGGAATAATTCATTTCTTCTTTAGTAGTAAGCCTCGACTCCACAAATCAGCATTCGAGAAATTCCCTACATGGGTTTTAGAACATGGAATATGGTCTTCTTGATTCGGAAAAGCGATATTCGATGATCCAAGGGGTTTGGATGAAAAATATATAGAGTTTTATCACCAAAAGAAATCTTAAAATGCCTCTTAAATGGTTTAATCTCTCGTCTCTATTTACAAGGGAAGTTGGTTTTAAGAGAAAGGGATTAAATATTTGTTTTACAAAATAAAAACATGGGTAATCGTTCGAACGAACTTCCACCTCGTTCGAACAATGTACCTTTTCTCGTACAAACAACTTCTAATGAAACTTTGAACGAAATTCCAGAGTGTACCCAAAAGGGGACGTTCCAGATCTCGTTCAAACGTGGGAACCTCATTCTAATGACGCTATCCAACTTGTTCTAATGCATTAACGATTTTTTTAAAAATTCCTTTAAAAACTATTTTGAATCCTTTTAATGCATGCCTTTTTAAAAATGACCCCAAGATATTTAAATCTTTACCAAAGTATCTGGTAACACTTATTGGATTTATTGTGACAAACAATCGTCAATTTTGAAAATTTCACCTACTTCTTTTCTTTGAATACTTAAAAGTGCTGATGAAGGTGTAGTGAGGTGCAATGGGATAAGACAAATGAAACATAAAATGCGCAATTATAAATTTTGCTCTGACAAATCCTCCCTTTGACTATTCTGATAAAAAGCACAAACTGAATCCAAATTGTCCCCTAAGACTAACATAATTAATGAGCTCCCAAACCAAGAAACAAAAACACATAAATGTACAAGTCTTCAACTTAAAGTTCTCATCTTCTGTGGTCCATAAAATCATCATCAAGGCAGAAAGACCTACACACATGAGATAAGAAATACCATAACGCGTACAATTTTAAATAAAAAATAAACTCTCCCTCAATATGTTCTCCCCATTTTTGTCTGTAATAAACAAAGGGTTTGAAACTAATCCCGAAATGTCATAATCATGCAAATCCAAAACAAATATCATCAAAATATAAACAATAAAGCACATGTGATGAACTTCCAAAGAGGCATACCAACTAATTTTTAATTGTTTTACTGAAAAAAATGAAGTATTAAAAGTATAGGTATTAAAGTACACAAATGTACAAATAAAATATACCATGGAAGAAGACTAAAATATCTTAATCATGAAATCAAAATATAACTGTGTGAATTATTTCCATAGGCAAATCAATATAGGCATTCATAACATAGGTGCATGAAGTCAATGAGCTACTTCTAAAGAAAGAACTCAACTTCAACCTTAAGTGTAAGAATGTTGAACATAATTAAATTGACTGGACATATGTAACATGCCATGAATTTAAATGATTCTAAAAAAATAACACTAAACTATTTAATGTTTTCAAGAGAGTCCGTTGTGCAAACCCATTGATATTCTACTTTATAACACCCACAAAATCTTACATATTTAAGAATTCACTCTAAATTTTTTAAAGATATCATAATGCTCATATGTAGTCAAGCATCAATGTAATTAAATTGGACTCTGTTAATCTTTTAGGATCTTGGGAAATGGTCGCTTTTAACACAGAGAGAATTTTTCACTTTAATATACCCTTTCCATTTCTTAACATATACTAAATTTTTTGGAAGATGAAATCCCGGCAATTGTTCTTTTAAGTACATCTTATCTATATTACATTTGGTTTGTTATTAAAAACTATTGAGATGAGAGCATCATATTAGACAGATTATAAGCATGTACAATGTTCAAAAAGTCCATACATGTGTGCAATAATGGTAATAAAGGGTCTAGCATGAAGAAAGTAATCATCAATGAATAACAAAATGCTAGCCACGCATTATTAGGAACACTAAAGAAACGAATCCATGTCTCAAAAGTTCATGAAAAAGTCACATGAATGGATTGAATATAGGAATGATTCATATCTTAAATGCACATCCATATACGGTGAAAAACGAAAACACAAAAATCCTTTTTATCTTTTTCAAAAATTTATCAAAAATAAAATCTTTTTGGAATTTTCAACTTCTTCTTAAAGACCAAAAATCTTTTTTTGATTTTTTAAGAAATATCAAAAAGAAAAAGAGTGTATAGACATAAGAATATGACAGAAGTACTATCTAGTAAGAGGGATAAATTATATGAACATGATAATAACCCTATACTAGACAAAGTACCCAAACTGAATTATTGGTCTAGAAGGTGTTCTCAACATGAAAAGGCATCCTTTAAAATTTGTCAATTAAAATTTGTGAAGTCTTGACCAAAAACCCTACTTGATCTCTAAACTTTCAAAATCCATATGATCGCGTGTGGGAGCATGAGTAGGAACATGTGCGAGAGTACATGCGAGAACATGTGTGTGAACTCGTGTGGGAGCGTATCGGGGAACACTCGTGTGTGAAACTCTTCCTTCCTTAAAATAAAACTCCCTAAGGAGACCTATTTTTTTACAATGGGAACAAACATAAACAAGATTGGGTCTATCTTGGTTAAAAGTCATAAGGAACGCTTTCCTTGGTAGGTTAGGTCTCCCTAGTGGGATAAGTTGAGGCCCATAAGGATCCATAACAAACTCAAAAACTGGTTCTGGTGCGCCATTGCAAGTGGATGCACCATCAAAATATATTCCTTGCCTCTCATTAAAACTTAAAGAGGGAGAAAGGACCATCTTTCCAACGTTCTTAAATGTGTCCTCTAAAGTGATGTTAACCTCTCGAGCATGTTCAAGATCTTTCTCAAGTTGGGATACATGGGCTTCAAGTTTCTCATAAGTCTCCAATAAAGATTGAAGATCTCTCCTGAGACTAGCAATAGTGTTGGTCAAATCAATCTTTTTCTTACCAACCAAAATCAGTTTCTCACACAAAGAAACTTTTGACTTTTTGAGTTAACTCACTAATGCCTCACACTCTCTCAAAACTTTCACCTCCTTCTCTAAATTAAACACCCTAAGAGTCAAACTTTATTTTTCTTTTTGGTTCTCAAATATTCTATGTAAAGTTCTTCATCGGTGGATTAAAGTCCACCGTCTCCCTCACTCAAAATATCATCATCACTCTCACTCTCTCTAGAATAATTTGACATATTATCAAAGATGTCACATTTAGAAATGTCCACATCGGCGTGAGATGAACTAAAAGAACTAACGTGATTGGATATGAATGCAATACATGGTTCATCTGGGGATTCATCCTAGGAATTCATCCAGTCGATGTCACTATCACTAAGTGTGGTCTTGTGTGTTGCTTTGACTTTCCCTTGTCTCTTTGGTCTAGTGGCACACTCGTGGGGTTTAACTCCTTTACCCCCACATTCAAAACATCACATATGTCATTCTTAGAAAAGTTCATGCCCTCGTTGACATTTTTGTTTTAGTTAAACTTTTGTTTTCTTTGGAAGAATTTACTTTGTTAAATTTCATAAATTATCTGATTTTTTTGCAAGCATGGCACCATCACCAATCTCAAAATAAAACTCACAATTAGAATCTTAAACCTATTCTTTCTTCTTAGACTGCGTTTTTAAAGCAATCCATATTTCTTTTTTCCTTTTAATCTTGGGAACATATCAATTTTGTAAGTTTGAAGGTCTCCTACGAGTTCTTTTAACCTAAGCATATCTAAAATTCCTAACAAATTAACGACCGTAACTTTAGGGATAAAACGAGATGACAGAGATCTCAAAATTATTTTCATAAAAAGTCTGCGAAAGTGTGTGGTGAGATTTTGTATCCTAGAAGCTTTCACAGTGTCGGTACCCTAGTACGTGAGTTAGAGAGTATCCCATCCTTACTTAGACGTGGTGCATGTCATGATGCAGTGGGACTCGTCAAGGGTGATGGCTCCAGAAATTGCACTTAAGTTGCGGGAGATGAATTACTCCATTTAAAATCATCCTCTGCCCAAGCAGTAAAATGCTTAAGACTTTTAGCATTGTCTTTAATCATAGTGGATGATGTCCACCCTCTTTGACAAGCAAGCACAACTCTCTCGTCAATCGATTAAGTGCCAATCTCATTCGATCTTTCTAATATGGATAATTTGACCCGTCAAAAATAGATACCCTATTATACATATTATCCATATAATCCCAAATTTAAAGATTGCATAATAAGGTAGTGTAATCGGCTCTAGAACCAATTTGAAAAAAAATAGTACCTAGAAAAATTTGTAATAAGTCAAGATCGCACGATAATTTTGTGTAACTTGGTCTGATGCCAATTTAGAAATTTCATATCCAAAAGGATGCTGAAAATAATTCGGATCACACGATAATTAAGTGCAACTAGCTCTAATACCAACTTGAAAAAGGAAGGCTAATATTTATTTATATGTTAGGCTTAACACATAAATTCACTTTTTAACCATTTTTATTGTAATTTAATTCAGTGAATTATGGAATAAAATTTTGAAGCCCAATTCGAAACAAAAATTAGCAGAAGAAGAATTTGAGGAAAAATGTCTTTCGGGTAAAATCTTTTATTTTAAAACTATTTAAGAAAAGACAGATGCTTAATGACTTACAGACTAGTTAGAGATCCACTAAGTATAACGCGGTAGAGTCTTTAATTCTTTAACAAAAAATAGTACAGTCCAGTACTCCCCATAACGAGTTGATCTTGCCTTGGTATCCACCGATCAGCCTCAGGAATCTCAATTACTTTCTTTTTTAGTAGTAGATATTTGACTCCATAAATCAACAATAGAGAAATCCTCTAAAAGGGTCTTAAAACATGAAATGTGTTCTTTTTTTTTATTTGCAGTGATCTTCAAAGATTTAAAGGGTTTAGATGAATAAAGTATAGAGTTTTGTCATTAAAAGAACTCTAAAAAGCTTCTTAAATGGTTTAGTCCCTCATCTATATTTATAAGGAAATTTGTTACAAAGAGATGGGGATTAAATATTGATTTTAAAAAATAAAAACATGGATACTCGTTAGAACAAATTTTCACCTCGTTCGAACGATGTACCCTTTCTTGTTCAAATGACTTCCAATAAAACTTCGAACGACACTCCAGAGCGAACGTGGAAACCCCGTTTTAATAACCCTATGCAACTCATTCAGACAACATGTGAATCTCGTTCGAATGAGTTAGCGAGATTTAATAAAAAAAATTAAAATCATTTGAAAAATATATTAAATTTTTTTAAATGCAAACTCTTTCAAAAATAACCCTTTGGTATTTAAAGCTTTATCAAACCACCTCATAACTCTTCTCAGGTAAAGTTTTGATGAACGATATTCAATCTTGCAAATGTCACCCATTTCTTTTCTTTGAATACTTGAAAGTGATCGTAAAGGTGAAGTGGGGTGTAATGGGAGAAGACAAATAAAACATAAAATGAGCAATTATAAATTTTGATCTTACACAAGGCTAATACCGGTAAGTCCAATCGACAGAACATAAAGAGATATGAGCTACCAACTCATAACTCCCTTAAGTTTTAAGTAAACTGTGTCAAACTCCCGTTCGACCCTATGATAATGGATGAATACATAAACCAAATCGGCCTATGATTCCTTAGATCCTATATCTTGAGGATCCTTCACTCCATCGGCTCTTGCGTTTCAATGCCCGTCAAACTCTTCGGCCTATGAAGGGTTGGATTTTATGTTTGGAGGACCCTCAACTTATTTGAATCTTGTCTTTTAAGAAACCTCAAATACTTTATCTTATCAATGGTCGACTCCAATATTTTGAGGACCCTTAGATCCTTCATCCCTTGCATTTCAAGGAACCTCGACTCCTTCGGCCTATAGAGGGTCAGTTGTTATATTTTGAGGATCCTCAACTCCTTCGGATCTTTAATTTCAAGGGACCTTAGCTCCTTAGGCCTATAGAGGGTCCAATCCAATATTTTTAGGACCTTTAACTCCTTCAAATCTTCCATTTTAAGGATCCTCATCTCCTTAGTCCTTAGAATGGTTACATTTCAAGGACCCTCATCTCCTTAGGCTTATTGAGGGTTGTACATTCCACCCCATGCCTCATATATATTCTATTATAAAACACACCAAAACTTATCCAAAATACTAGAAGAGAGAAGAAATGCCAAAAAAATTCTTATTTAACACCCCATTAATAGTGAAGAATAAGTTTACCCACATATGATGTACGCCAATTGGCAGAACCACTTTAAATCTTTGTGCTGATCTAATGTATTATCTTATTTACTACAGTTTTACTATTAAATGGCATATCAAAATCATGTTCATCTTATCCACCCATTAGGTTCATCTTTTTATATGTATTGTAGCATTTTCATGTAACATCAATCACCACCATCCCTTATGTCAGTCATTCTGCCGCTTGAAAAGAGATGTCGTCGAGGAGAAAAATCACTAATCCATTAGAGGGCGCCTTTCCCCCATTCTCTAAGTGTTCATCCTTCCAAAAGGAAGGGGGTTGAATGACCATTCGACCCCGTTAACCTGAGGCATTCCCCTGATAAGTCATAGGACCATCCTTCAAAGAAGATAAAAACTAGCTCAAGTTTGACATCAACTATAACCACCCAAAAGAAGGAGGATTCTTCCAATGATGTTAAAGATCCTACTGGAGGTCAACGGACAATAATTCTAACCTAACCCCCACATTGCTAAGGGGTCCTACCTTTCAATCGACTAGTAAGTGGTCAGGAGATTGTCCACTGATAAGCTCGTCTCTCACTCTACCCAAATACTTTTATAGGTGAGTCTTGGTAAATTCATTTCGAATCTTCATGAACTTACTATTTTTCTTTACTTTTAAGTTGCAATTTTTGTTTGATTTTGTTGACCTTGTAGATCATAGGTCTGACTAGGTGAAGGCCAACTTTGAACTGGCCAAGGCTTTGGATGAGGCTCAAAAAGCCTTGAATGTTACCCAAAAGAAGGAAAAAGTATTTGCTGATGTGATGAGAACAAATACATGTATTTTTATTTTCCAAATACGTGTTTTGTATTTGTTCAATGAGTTTATTACGTTCTGAAACAGTTAATATTGGATCTTTATATAGGTGTCTCCAATAATCTAATATTTCACGAATGTTTATATATTCGGTGTAATTAAATTCTTCTATTTGAAGAGCTTTAATTTCTTCTGAACCATAATATAACCTAGGAATTTTGTTATCCCCTCGGTTATTCATTCCAGTTTGTTTTGGGTTTTGATTATCTATTTTGTTTAATAGATTTTCAATTTTTTGCTTTGTTTCCTCTTTTAAATCTAGGTTTGAGACTGTTTTGAGTTGACTAATTTTTTTATCAACTTTGTTTAAATTGAATTCAATACTATCTAATTTTCGTTCTACATAATTTTGATTTATTATCTAACGTCTTTCAGTTCGTTTTACCCAACTAAAAACTATATCACTTAAACTATTTAAAGTAGTATTAATTTTACTAATATCATTTTCTGATTTTTTATCAATATGCAAATTATGATTATACATAGACTCGTCTTTTTGTAACCATAGTGCCAAACATTGTAAATTAATATTATTATTTTATCATCCTTATCAGATTCCATTGGTACCTAAGACCTCCTATTACATTGGTACCTAAGACCTCCTTATCAGATTCCATTGGTACCTAAGACCTCTTATTATATGTTGTTTCAGGTGCAAACAAAATGATAAAATTCTTCCCCATAAAATATTTCTAATTCTTGTTCTTCAAGAAAATTTATCATTTTGTTTGCACTTTTCCCTTTTTTGGGACATTCAGGTGCATAATGGCCTTCTTTGTTGCAAATGTAATAACGACACTTCTTTTTTAGAGGTGGTTTTTTTGAAGGTTTCTTTTTCCTAATATTTTTTTTATTCTTTGAAAAAGATTATTTCTTTTTCCAAGGTTTCCACTTAAATTTTCTCTTTCGAGAATATTTGAAAGTTCTAGGAGGTGGATTACATCCTATCTTCCAATTTTCTTTTAAAATCTTATCACAACATTTATAACCAGCTTTAGAATTTGTGATTTGATTTTTAACTTGCTTTTTAGCTTTTATTTCAATACATTTATCGGATATTTGTCTTAATACTCAATTAATGCGATAACCAAGATTGTCTTCCTTCTCGATAGTTTTTAACCAAGGAGGATAAGTTTTTAAAGACATTACATCCCATGGGTTTAGGAGTTTGTGGAAGAATTGATCCAGCGAATGAATATTTTATGGATGCTTTAGTTTGAAATAATACTTTTTATATATTTCAACAAATTCTTCAAATTGACAAATGTTACATAATTCTAGTTTAGATAATATGTAACGCGCATCTTCTTGGATGCTAGGTTCTCCGGTATATCCAATCATATTTTCTTTAATTATATCAACAAATCCTTTTAGTATTTCATCAAAAGATTTGAAGTTTTGTAGGAGCTCTGATTTTTATCGAGTTCCTTTTTCTGAGTTTTCCCATTGTTGCAACCATTGTAAAACATCACCTTGTAGTGTTGCAGCAAGGTAGTCTAAAAAAATTTCTTTAGACCAAGTACCCTTATAATTAGTAATGAGTATAGACATGGATTGTGCCCACTCATCAATAGTCTGTTCTTGATCTTTAAAAGGTACATGCCTTAAATCAAGATAAATACTATGTTGAGATATATTTTGTTTGTTCAAATTATCTCTTCTTAAGAAAAAAGGATTTGGTTCATCCTCATTCTTAGTATTACTAGTAGAAGCTGTAGAAGTATTGCCTGTTTTAACAAAATCTTCTTCTTTTTCATATGCAGGAGTTTGCAAATTACACAAGTGCGGAAATGATCGGAATATTATTTGTTATAACTAGAGAGGGATATTACATGAGAGAATATTACAAGAGAGAGAGGAGAGAATTCAGAAGAAGATGATTACAATGAAGGAGGAGCTCTCCTTTTATAGCAACCGGACTCCATACTTCCTTTCAAACTAATTGAATAAAGGATAAAGAAATAAACAAAAATGTGGGCTGCTAAAGAAAGGAAGAGGAAAAAGGGAAAAGGACAATTGGTTTCGTCCGTTTTCAAAAAGAAAATAGTAAAGTACTATTTACTTTATTAAAGAAAAAATAAAGATTCATTTGTTTTAACGTTTCTTTCAGCAGTGGGGACCACATATCATGTGCTGGATTGATTTGCAGTCGTTCACGTGGTCGATTATCTGTCCAGAGCATTTGCAATATTGGCCTCAGCAACAGAATAAAATGACATACTATCATTAGGGTTGTCATGTGGAAACCCATGAAGTTGTGCTGCCTTATATTCCTCTGCATGGCTTAATTGCTCATAGGGAACATCTAAATTATTTTTGTTTTTCAAATTATTTAGAAAGTCCCTAACAGCTGCTCGTTGTTCAAGCGAGGTAGTGTAGTTTATCGGGAAATCAGTAACAAATAGTCTTCATCCATCAGTTACCATGAATTTTAAAGCCGTTTCCCGACAATAATAATCAGCTAGGTTTGAAATATTGATCAGGTTTTGTGACCAATATCTAGTTGTATCCAACTGGTCCAACGGTTGCATAATTTTCCAATTCTGTTCAATTTCATCCCATTCATAATCCTCAGTGGCTCTGAGGTGCCATATTTGGTAAGGTTGGTAGAAAATTTCTCGAGTCCGCCATCCAATTGTACAAGTAATATGGAAGGACAAATAGCAGGTATATTTATACTTCCTTTTTGTCAAAACATGATAAACCAGGATTTTGATCATCATGGGTATAAATTCAAAGTTATTGAAGCAACATACACTTGAGAAGATTAGTTTGTTTACTAATCCCCACTCAATAGCCTCAATATCCCAGTATGGATAACCTTCTTCAGTAACAAAATGCAGTTTTCGTATTTCATCACTATAATTTAGACATTGAAAAAAATGGAGTTAAAGACTTTTTATCTTTTGCTCGTGATCTTCAATTTTTGGCAAAATTTCGATTTGAAATAGGGGCCATGAAAGAAGTGCCTTTGCTTTTTCAAATAGGCAGATTCTCCGAATAGTGTTGAAGATTTAATCTGAAAAATCATTTTCCTATAATTCTGCAAATTCCAAAAAAGTTTCGATTTTTTCCAGAGAAAAGTCTTCATTTTCATAATTTAAATTTTTTAAAATCTTAATACTAAGATTTTTAAACTTGTCTAAGGTTGTTGTTTGTTCAGCAATCTTATCAGCAAGGACACTCATGTTTTTTCTAAAATCTTTTCGTTTGTCTCGAAGATGAGATTTCCATGCTTCATATAAAGGTGTATACAACTCACAGAGGATTCCTGGGTTGTGAAAATCATATGTTTTAGTATCAAGGAGGGTTTCCTTGGTCTGTAGTTTGGAGAACTCGGCTTCTTGCATAGTGTAAAAAAATTTATGACATGCACCTGGAAATTTATTTACTTGTTGAAAACATTGGTGCCATGTGTCATAGAAGCCTGGTCGCCTTCCACTAAATACAACATACACAGGGTCTGGTTTAGGCTGTGTAGTTGATGATGATGCTTGGATCTTTGCCTTTTTAGCAATTGTAACCCAATCTCCTTTTAGTTCACCTGGATGCTTATCCCCCATCCTGAAATTAAAATAATACACTTGTTTAGTGGTTTTGATAAAATATATTCCACTGGATTAGTGGGTTTGATATATATATATATATATATATATATACAAAGTTTTTCCACCGGTTTAGTGGGGTTTTAATCAAAATATTCCACTTGGTTAGTGGAGTATTCTTTACAATTTCTGCTGAGATAATCTGCAAGGAAATTGTTAGTACCCTTTAAATGTTCAACTTCAAAAGTATAAATAGCAATTTGGTTGAACCATTTAAGTCTTCTTCCTTCTAAAATATTTCTTTTATTTATTAGGAAGTCTTTTACGGCTTTATTATCTGTTCTGACAATAAAGTCTTCGGGTGCTAAAAAATATGGAATTTTGTAATAGCAAGTTTTATTGCTAATAATTCCTTTTCGAAAATGATATAATTCATTTCATTTGGTTTAAATTTTCCTATATTATATCCACATATCAATTCATGTTTTTGAATTGATTTTGGTATAATAGTTTTCTTACCACGAATACCAAAAGTATTGGAAGGATTGTTTTCATTCCAATATTCTGTAGGAATTTCTTTGAGAACACATCCCCAGCAACTATCCGAAGCATCAGTTTCGAGTATTAATTTATCTCCTGTTTTAGGAAAATAAACTTTTGGAAAATTTGTAATAATCTCTTGTTTAATTATTTTAACGACAAGAGTATCATTAGCACTCCATGTAAAAACTTCATTCTTTTTAAGTTTTTCAAGAAGTGGTAATTCTTTTTTAGATAATTCTTTTATGAAATTTCTTCCATAATAAAGGATTCCTAGGAAACTTTGTAATTGTTTTTTATCCAAAATTTCCTCATTAAAATCTCTTATTTTAGAGATGATGTGATCTTTTAATTGTACGCTATCCTGATTTAGGATTATTTCAAGAAAATTAATTTCTGTTTTTTCAATATCAATTTTCTTTGGTGATAAAATGATTCCATATTTTTGGAATTTTTCACAAATAATTTTTAGATGATGTCTATGTTCTTCCATTGTTTTTGAAAAAACAAGAATATCATCTATATAGACAACACAAAAATCTTTAAGGTCTTTAAAGATTTTGTCCATCCATCTTTGATATACCTGAGGAGCTGTGTTTAGTCCAAAAGGCATAACATTCCATTGATAGTGTCCTCTAGGAGTACTAAAGGTTGTCAATGGTTTGGATTCTTTAGTTAGTTTTAACTGCCAAAATCCTGATTTACAATTGAATTTACTAAAGAACTTTTTCCTTTAGTTTGGTTAATTAATACATCCTTTCTTGGGATAAAATAACCATCAAATTCTAATTGTTCATTTAATCTTTTATGATTTATAACCATTATAGCTTTTCCTCTTGCAACTTTATTGTGTTTTCACACCATGAAGGCAGGGCTAAAGTGTGGGCTTATTGTTTCTTCAATAAGATTTATTTCCAATAATTCTTTGATTTGTGTATCAAATTCATCTATATGATTTCTGGTATAGATCATTGGTTTTACTCTTATAATGACATTGGGATCTCTTAATTTGATATTACAATATCTTGGGCTTTTATCCCATAATTTTAGTGGATTTTCATTGAAATTATCATTTAAAATAGTATAAAGCCAATGAGTTGTTTCAAGGGCTTTAATAATAGGAGTTATATCTCCTTTCTTAGTAGGGCGAAAATCTCTTTCGCACTTATATTTATGTTGTTGCAGTAAAGGGATTTTTACTGCATCCTTATTGAGGGTTAAATTTATTGTTCCCTCATTAATACTTATAGGCAAATATTCTGAGATAAAATTATTGCCTAAAATAAAATCTCCATGCATTTCTGGAAAGCATGGGATTTTTGGAATAATGAATTTCTTTTCATTAAACCATATAGCCACTTTTTTGGCTTTTAAATCAATGAAATTCTATGTCCCATTGATGCCTGTTACAGCAATAGGATTTTTCATTTTTATCCATTTTTCAGGTGGTAAAGCATTAGGTCTACAAGAACATATTGTTTCTCCTGTATCAATTAACGTGCAAAGACTATATGGTTTATAGCCAGCAAAATTGAAGTAACCTAATACATAGGTATATCTTTTCTTTCCATGGCTTGGTGAAAATATAATGTCTTCTTTTCCTAATTGGAAATGATAAATTTGACTGGATTTTATATTATCTTCTTTTAGATAATTTGTTCCAGGTAAAATTGGTACTTGTACATTTTTCATAGCAATAGGGGGTTTACTATTACTACTACTTTCGCCTTTTAAAAGGTTTTTTCCTTTTAATTTTTCCCAATCATTATCAGGAAAATTATTTTGCCAATTTTCTGGTTGTTTATTTTTAAAATAAATATTATTAGCAGATACCAGTATTTCAATGTTGTTTCGTTGTTTTTCAGGTGGCGCTTCTGTAATTTGGGGTAGTATCCATTGTTTTGGTACTTCTAAATCTCTCCAGTTGATTAATCTAGGTTGTATTGCCGAATCAAATGGTCGAGGTTCAAATGTTTATATAATATTTCTATCCACATTTTGTGTATTAGTATGTGGTAGAGTTGTCAATTCATGAACTGTTTTCGAATGTATTGACATATTTCTAGAGGTATCTTTCATTCCTATCCCTTTGGTTTGGATTTTTATAATGATAGATTCCTCAATATTTGGATCATCAATAGATATAAACAAAATTTGGTTTTATGTTAAACCAAATAACTCCATTTACCAAATTGGATTGGATTCCTCCAATTATGGCATTCATAGGATTACTGAATCTTTTGTCTAAGACCAGTATAGCTACGGGTGTATCCATACCTTTTCTAAATAAGGCAGTAATACATATTTGAATAAACTCGATATGAATGTATTTTATATTTGGGTGTTTTTTTCTTCCATCTTTTGATCTTTTTTAAATCAAAGAGTTTTATATCTACTGTCTCGTCATATGTTGATCCAGCAGTACTATTACCATTAAATTGTTCAAATATTCTTGTTGAGAATAATTTGAATTTTGATAATTTATAGACATCTTCCTTTTTTATAAGTTGTCTTTGATTATCAATTTCTTGTAACTGTTCGTTGGTAAAAGTGATTTCTTCTCCAACTATTTCACGATGGGCTATTGTTTGTAGCTCATCTTTGCTACTTCCTCGTACTTCAGCAGTATTATACATAAATACGAGTTCTTCATCGGATGATTCCGAATCAGATTCAAGTTCATATAAAATTTCATTAGAATTATTAGAAATATCAGAGTCAGATAAATCTTCCCCATAAAATATTTCTAATTCTTGTTCTTCAAGAAATTTTATCATTTTGTTTGCACTTTTCCCTTTTTTGGGACATTCAGGTGCATAATGGCCTTCTTCGTTGCAAATGTAACCACGACACTTATTTTTTAGAGGTGGTTTTTTAGAAGGTTTCTTTTTCCTAATATTTTTTTTATTCTTTGAAAAAGATTATTTCTTTTTCCAAGGTTTCCATTTAAATTTTCTCTTTCGAAAATATTTGAAAGTTCTAGGAGGTGGATTACATCCTATCCTCCAATTTTATTTTAAAATCTTATCACAACATTTATAACCAGATTTAGAATTTGTGATTTGATTTTTAACTTGCTTTTTAGCTTTTATTTCAATACATTTATCGGATATTTGTCTTAATACTCAATTAATGCGATAACCAAGATTGTCTTCCTTCTCTATAGTTTTTAACCAAGTAGGATAAGTTTTTAAAGACAATTCATCCCATGGGTTTGGGAGTTTGTGGAAGAATTAATCCAGCTGATGAATATTTTCTGGGTGCTTTAGTTTGAAATAATACTTTTTATATATTTCAACAAATTCTTCAAATTGACAAATGTTACATAATTCTAGTTTAGATAATATGTAACGCGCATCTTCTTGGATTCTAGATTGTCCAGTATATCCAATCATATTCTCTTTAGTTATATCAGCAAATCCTTTTAGTATTTCATCAAAATATTTGAAGTTTTGTAGGAGCTCAGATTTTTGCCGAGTTCCTTTTTCTGAGTTTTCCCATTGTTGCAACCATTGTAAAACATCACCTTGGAGTGTTGCAGCAAGGTAGTCTAAAAAAATTTCTTTAGACCAAGTACCCTTATAATTAGTAATGAGTATAGACATGGATTGTGCCCACTCATCAATAGTCTGTTCTTGATCTTTAAAAGGTACATGCCTTAAATCAAGATAAATACCATGTTGAGATATATTTTGTTTGTTCAAATTATCTCTTCTTAAGAAAAAAGGATTTGGTTCATCCTCATTCTTAGTATTACTAGTAGAAGTATTTCCTGTTTTAACAAAATCTTCTTTTTCTTTTTCATATGCAGGAGTTTGCAAATTACACAAGTGCAGAAATGATCGGAATATTATTTGTTATAACTAGAGAGGGATATTACATGAGAGAATATTACAAGAGAGAGAGGAGAGAATTCAGAAGAAGATGATTACAATGAAGGAGGATCTCTCCTTTTATAGCAACCGGACTCCATACTTCCTTTCAAACTAATTGAATAAAGGATAAGGAAATAAACAAAAACGTGGGCTGCTAAAGAAAGGAAAATGGAATAGGGAAAAGGACAATTGGTTTCGTCTGTTTTCAAAAAGAAAATAGTAAAGTACTATTTACTTTATTAATGTTACTTTATTAAAGAAAAACGAAAGATTCATTTGTCTTAACGTTTCTTTCAGCAGTGGGGACCGCATATCGTGTGCTGGATTGATTTGCAGTTGTTCACGTGGTCGATTATCCATCCATAGCATTTTCAATATTGGCCTCAGCAACAGAATCAAATGGCATACTGTCGTTAAGGCTGTCATGTGAAGGACCATGAATTTATGCTGCCTCATATTCCTCTGCATGGCTTAATTACTCATAGGGATCATCTAAATTATTTTTGTTTTTCAAATTATTTAGAAAGTCCCTAACAGCTGCTCATTGTTCAAGTGAGGTAGTGTAGTTTATCGGTAAATCAGTAACAAATAGTCTTCGTCCATCAGTTACCATGAATTTTGAAGCCGTTTCCCGATAATAATAATCAACTAGGTTTGAAATATTGATCAGGTTTTGTGACCAATATCTAGTTGTATCCAACTGGTCCAACGGTTGCATAATTTCCCAATTCTGTTCAATTTCATCCCATTCATAATCCTCAATGGATCTGAGGTTCCAGATTTGGTAAGGTTGGTAGAAAATGTCTCGAGTCCGTCGGCCAATTGTACTAGTAATATGGAAGGACAAATAACGGGTATATTTATACTTCCTTTTTGTCAAAACATGATAAACTAGTGTTTTGATCATCATGGGTAAAAATTCAAAGTTATTGAAGCAACATACACTTGAGAAGATTAGTTTGTTTACTAATCCCCACTCAATAGCCTCAATATCCCATTATGGATAACCTTCTTCAGTAACAAAATGCAGTTTTGGCATTTCATCACTATAATTTAGACTTTGATCAAAATGGAGTAAAAGACTTTTTATCTTTTGCTCGTGATCTTTAATTTTTGGCAAAATTTCGATTTGAAATAGTGGTCGTTGAAGAAGTGCCTTTGCTTTTTCAAATAGGCAGATTCTCCGAATAGTGTTGAAGATTTTAGCTGAAAAATTATTTTCCAATAATTCTGAAATTCCAAAAAACTTTCGATTTTTTCCAGAGAAAAGTCTTCATTTTCATAATTTAAAGTTTTTAAAATCTTGATACTAAGATTTTTAAACTTGTCTAAGGTTGTTGTTTGTTCAGCAATCGTATCAGCAAGGACACTCATGTTTTTTCTAAAATCTTTTCGTTTGTCTCGAATATGAGATTTCCATGCTTCATTTAAAGGTGTATACAACTTATAGGGGATTCCTGGGTTGTGAAAATCATATGTTTCAGTATCAAGGAGGGTTTCCTTGGTCTATAGTTTGGAGAACTGGTAGATCATATTAGGAGGTCCTAATTGTTTCATCCAATTTTCCCATGCAGTTATGGCTTCTTGCTTAGTGTTAAATTTTTTGATGACATGCACCTGTAAATTTATTTACTTGTTGAAAACATTGGTGCCATGTGTCATAGAAGCCTGGTCGCCTTTCACTAAATACAACATACACAGGGTCTGGTTTAGGCTGTGTAGTTGATGATGATGCTTGGGTCTTTGCCTTTTTAGCAATTGTAACCCAATCTCCTTTTAGTTCACCTGGATGCTTATCTCCCATCCTAAAATTAAAATAATCCACTTGTTTAGTGGTTTTGATAAAATATATTCCACTGGTTTAGTGGGTTTGATATATATATATATATATATATATATATATATATATATATATATATATATATACACAAAGTTTTTCCACTGGTTTAGTGGGGTTTTACTCAAAATATTCCACTTGGTTAGTGGAGTATTCTTTACAATTTCTGTCGAGATAATCTGCAAGGAAATTGTTAGTACCCTTTAAATGTTCAACTTCAAAAGTATAAATAAAAATTTGGTTGAACCATTTAAGTCTTCTTCCTTCTAAAATATTTCTTTTATTTATTAGGAAGTCTTTTACGGCTTTATTATCCATTCTGACAATAAAGTCTTCGGGTGCTAAAAAAATATGGAACTTTTTAATAGCAAGTTTTATTGCTAATAATTCCTTTTCGAAAATGATATAATTCAATTCATTTGGTTTAAATTTTCCCGAATTATATTCACATATCAATTCATGTTTTTGAATTTATTTGGGTATAGTAGTTTTCTTACCACGAATACCAAAAGTATTGGAAGGATTGTTTTCATTCCAATATTCTATTGGAATTGCTTTGAGAACACATCCCCATCAACTATCCAAGGCATCAGTTTCGAGTATTAATTTATCTCCTGTTTTAGGAAAATAAACTTTTGGACAATTTGTACTAATATCTTGTTTAATAGATAGAGAATGTTGCCAAAGAATCTGCACAGTCATTGTCCATTACACTAGAAGCCAAGAAATAGAAGTACTACATCCATACATCTTTATTTTTAAATACTAGGGATGAGGCTTTGGTAAATTCTTGGGTTCTCTCTCAGTATGTTCTTTTTGTTGAGCACGCACTTAATTGTCCCCCAATCTTAAGGATAGGATGAAGAAGGGGGTACTAAATAATAGAAGGAGGACCCAAAGCAGGACCAACCATGGCCAATCACGAGCTGGTGATAATAGAGAAGGAGGCTCCAGATTATTATATAAGTCTAGTATTTTCATATATCTTGTATTTTCTATCTTTTTTATGTTCTCTTGTAAGGTCTTGCAAAATTTTCCATTCAACGAAATGGCTTATTATCGTGGTTTTTTAATGATTTATTTGACTAAAGTTTATTACTTTTTTGTTTGCTTGCTTCTATTCAGTTTTGAATGTCATTATTTTCAGTTTTATTATTTGAGAACAACTTTGTTATCATGCCAATAGCCCAAGAGAGTGAAGACCTAGACTTCATTCTTGTCCAAGAAGTTTCTCGTCAAGATGGAGAAGGTTTTTTCATTATTCGACAAGAGCCTCACAAGATAAAAATGATTACAAAAACCAGATAAGTGTGGTCGTTACACTTCAAGTCTAGCTTGGGGACATTTGAAACATATCTAGTCTGCTATAGAGTGACAATAATTCATTAAGGGAGAATCTCGACAAGGACGAACAATATTTTGACAAATGAGGCGATAATACAAGGTTTTCATCCTTAGATCATAAATTTGAGGTATCACTTTAGGAAGGGTACTCGTCCAGTCTAGGCCGTTGGCTATGATAAAGTCTTAATGGATTCTTCTCAACACTTGGATGAGGCTAGACAGGTGGCTTATAAACACACTTGTCTAAATACCCTAGATATTTGGAACATTCCCAAGGATTCTCAATTTTGGTACTAACATAAGGTAGATTAGCCCTTTACTCGACTTCCTCCAATTGGTTGTGATGAATTTTGGATACCTATGAATTCAATCACTCTTCAACTGGTGAAAATTATCTTTTGGAGCAAGACAATGACAATGAGTTTTAACCTAATCCTAACGATGGTCATTGAGCTGCCATAGATGACCTAGTGACGCGCCTAAGATGATGGTTTCTTACATCATATTGTGCCCTTGTGTGTATTCACCTTGAATTCTTTTAATTTGGATACTTTTTAGTAATTAAGGGAATGTTTATAAGTGATATTATTAGTTAATTTCATATCACTCATTTTCCCATTTTAAATGTTGAGCATGTTTTTTACTGTTTGTCTTACCTTTTAGGATAGTATCTCTTAGGCATGGATCAAAGTATGGTGAAAATGCACCTGGCTATAAGAACATCTGCCTGTTTAGGATTTAAGTTGACTAAAGTTAGAACACTTGGTTCCTAGGGATCCTCTTTAGTCCCTTTTGCTTCTTCATAAATTCTTAATCATTACATATTTTTCAATGACTAAAACATGTAAATTTAAAATAGGATTAAGTGTAATCTTAGAAAAGCATTAAAATTACGAATAAAGTTAGGTTGGGAAAATTTCAACAAAATTTTAGTGATAATGGCAATGCCACATAGGTCATCATTATCTGATTGCACAAGTTTTGGTAATGTTAGCGTGCCATTTAAAATAATAAAATGATAGTTACATTAATTGAACTTTGAATCATCCAACAAGTTATCAAAATTACTAAAAACGTGTAAAAACTTTAGAAATAAAATATACTTATATTTTTAGTATTATAGGTCCTAGGTATCTCCCTACCCAACATTTTTTCTAGATGGTAAGCTCCTTAGAGTTTGTCCTTCATGACTTTTAATAGTCCCTCCTATTTGGGTCTGAACACGACGTCTAACGACTTCTTCGCGTTGTCTATGACTTCAGCAACACATGTCCGGGAGCTTCCTCATATTAATCCCTTTATTGTACTGCTTGGCCAATAATTTTTGGTATTACACCAACTTGATCAAGACTTGTTGCCTCCCATCCTCAGCCAGATCGAGCTTAGTACTTGTGATTTTTTCGTTAGTGCCTAAGTCAAAAATTATTCTTTTCATGGTCAACAGGCATTCTTATAATAGGATTAGGAGTTCCTTTTTATAATCCAAGGCGAAGGGCATTTATCTAATCAACCACTTGGGAATTATTTGATACACCTAGAGGAAATGGGAAAACTCATTCACTCAATTGTCTTTATATTTGTTCAATATCTTTTTTACCCCATCAAGAACTGTCTTGTTAGAGGCCTCAGATTTCTCGTTGCTTTTGGGGTTGGACAACGAACTATAGTAGTGCTTGATGTCATGGATGTTGTATAAGTCCTCATATGGTTTGCTTTCAGGTTATGTCCCATTATTAGTGATGAGTGTTCTTAGCATTCCAAATTAAATCACAGTGTTTATCCAAATGAATCTAATAATGTTGGTGCCCCTAATGTTAGCCATATGTTCATATTCTATCCATTTGGTGAAGTATTTTATGTAGGCCAATGAATACTTTTAATTTCTAGGTGTTTTAGGTAGGGGCCTCACAATGTCCAACCCTCATTTCATAAAGCCCCATTGATTGGTTAAGGAGTTGAGGTCATTAGTTAACTTATGAAGAATGAGTGAGAAAACTTAACACTTCTTACACTTCTTTGCTTATGAGGTTTCATCCTTTTGCATCTAATTCCTTCATGGACCTGAATTCTAAAGATATTCTCAATGATGACTTCCACATATACTTTCATGTAGCTCATATATAAATCTATCAACATTAATAAGATGCACGCATTATCGGTAAGGACTAGAAAATAATCGTATAGATATCTTTCCATCAGGGGACAAGTAATATAGATAAGACTTAACTTTGATTTGATGGGTTTCCATCTTGTTGGCGGGGAGTTCGTAATATTGCAAATACACAATGACTAGATTTATCCACATAGGATTATTTTTTACGATGATAACTTTCTCAGATGTACTCTTTTTCATAATGCTTGGCATAGCAAGGTATCCAACTTTAATTTTTCTTTTGAGGTCGAAGTTGACAATTGAGGAAAAAGTGAATAGAACATATGCATGAATATTATTACCTCGAGGAAATTATTGGACTTGGATGTACTTGAATCTAGTGACCAAGTCCCGATGGATAAGAGATATATCTATATGCATTCATCCATGGCGTTATAGTCTCCTGATATCTGAATGGATACTAGCCTTGAATCGTAGTACACTTCTAGATGACTAGTTCCAAGGGATAAAGTTTTCTTCAAATGATGAGGGCCTCATACCCAGCCTTATTATTAGATGCCTCAAAGCCAATTAGTATTCCTTGCTCTAGAATAATGTGATTCAACTTCACTAAGATAATTTCCACTTCTACCCATTTTAAATTGGAGGACCTGGTAGTGTGGAACCTTTGTTTGTCAAGTTTATCGGGATCTTCAATGGTAGCTTGATCGATAATATTTTTATCATCGGGCTCATGCAATCTAGTTAATTCAGTAATGAAATCAGCTAATACCTTACCATTGATAGAAGTTCATGGTTGATAATTGATATCGAATTTCCCCAGTTCCATCAACCAGTTAGACATTCATATAGAGAGGTAGGACATTCTAAAGATTGTCTTGAGTGGAAACTAGGTGATAACTATGTTGACGTGGGCCTCAAAGTTGTGGTCCATCTTGTGTGAGAATATTACCAATGAGTAACAAACTTTACTAGAGAGACGTAGCATTTTTTGGCATCAAGTAATGTCTTGCTAACATAACAAATCAATTTATGATTAATGATGTAGTTAATCACCACTCAAATATGTTACCAGCCCAAGCTCTAGCTAAGTTATTAATGGAGATATGATCATAGAAATGTAAGTATGCAAAGAAGGAGATGAGAGAGAGAGAGAACGCAAAAATATAAGTGGTTCGGCCGGAGCCTACTCCACTATGCAAGAGGGTATGAATGTTTTATTATTGAAAGGCACTGAAGGCCATGAATTAAAGTCACTTAATCTTTCTCTCTCTAGGTTTACACATGGGCAGAGTTTTAGCTAGGTATGTAATTGTTCCATCCCTAATGAAAAAGAGGAAGTTGGTATATATAGGTTTGGGGGTGCACAATATACACCTCAAGTACGCTCTTAGTGTGCATGAGGTGATCTATCTGCTAGGACAATGTCATTATTTTTCTACACAAGAACATCATGATGGTAAAATATTCTCTCACATGGGCAGGAGATCTGTTGTAATGGTATGGTCCACATGGCCTGATGACACACACGTCGTGTGTTCCACTTGAGATACTGAGGTTGGCCTTGATTGTCCTAGACGAGTGGAGATTGAGGGAAGGTCTTCAAAGTAGATAACTATGAGGCTGTGAAGATTGTCTCAAGATGGGCAAGATGGTCTCAGCTTGTCAGTGTTGTACAGGCTGACACATGGTAGAGCCAAGACATGAGAGGAAGTTTGTACTAGAGAGTGAACCTTTATTTATGACTTTAAATGTTCTGAGGGTGAGGTCTTTAAGGCTGAGACCGGTAGGGGTGGGCCTCTGTTCCATTAGCCCATGGGCAAAAGAATCTAACGAATGCTAAGCAGGGGTTATTGAGATGGGTCCATTCTAATGTAGAGTGAGACCATACTTATTTATATCAATCACCCCTTATCCCTTGGTCTTTAATGTGTACGAAAGGTTGAGGGGTATAATCATCTGACCCCCTGTGAAGATGGGACCCCTAGTATCGAAGGATTCTTTGAGGACATGGACCAATTTAGTTGAGGTCAAGATCATCTTCTTAGTGTCCTAGATAGAAATGTCAGTCAAGTGTAATTAGTTTGACACATGTCACCAGACATGTGGCTTGGCGTGTTGGCTAACAAGAGGCGATTGCAGACAATGATGTCCTTCTCGAGAAATACACGCAATCATTAGTTAGTTTAAGTACCAATTTTTTTAACATTTTTCTCTTTTTTCTCCAAAAATACTTTCTCGGTCTTAAACCTTCAACAACTGCCATATTCTTCATTCTCTCTCTCTCTCTCTTCAAACTATCTCGTTTCGAGCATGTTTTAGAGATCCTTTTCTTCGCCCAAGTCTTCCTTTCCACTAAGGTAACCCATCACTCTTTGTCTTCTCCTTGCTCTATCTTTATTTTGTTTTATCCAATTTTTGATGAGGTTTTGAGTTTTTTGGCAACATGTGGTGTTGGTTCTATAGGTTTAGAAGTGGTTTTGTTGGAGTTTTAAGGCTTATTGAGTTTAGTCAGGTGGTTTTTAGGGATATGTCAACCTTTTCGTAGCTAATTAGGTTTTTATGTGTCTTCGATCATCTTTTATGGCGAGCTTCTTTATCCCTATTCTTCGTAGTTTTTCTTTCAAAACGACTTAGTTCCCCACTTAGATCTTTAAGTCAAACTAGGTCAAACCCATAACTGTTTATATGTACATGAGGCTTTATGAGTTAGGTGAACAGTACCTACACTTAAGAAAGAGGATACTTAGGGAAATTCATAAAGCTGAGGCTAAACGTAGAGTCGAGGTTCAAAACCAGGCTTCCCATTAATCCAACACCTCTATGTGTAGTTCGTCCACCCCCTCTTCTGACATACCCTTCTTTAACTGTGACAACTATTATAGAAATTTGCAGTGACATAATATATGGTACCTCTTCTCAAGCGCTAAAATTTGTGTCGTCTTCTCAGGGTTATAGCCAATCTATTTTAATGGAGTTTGAGAAAGAAGATCCATTGGATGAGGCCATATGGTCCTCTCGTCTCGTCTTGATATTTTGGTTCTATCGAATCCAGTAACCATCACCAATCCACTAAGGCCTCGGATAGAGAGGAGCCGAGAGTAGAGGTTGCTTATACCCAACCACCCATGGATATCCCTTTGCCAATGATTCCTGGAACTGAGTTCATCATAAGGTATCCTAGAGGAGACCCGACTATTCAAATGAAAGATGACTCTAAGGATAAGGATAAGGATCCTCTTGATAACTCGTACGCTGATACTTTTTAGAGTACTGTCAAGGAGGTTGACCTTCTAATATGGAGGTATCTGTATGGGATCAAGTCTTCTATTAAAATTATAGTTACAGTCGATAATGAAAGAGCCTTCAATGATCGAGAGGGTGAAGTGGTTGTGTACGAGCAAATGTTTAAGGTCAATTTTACATTGATATTCCACCCTAATATCACAATAATACTTATCAGTTTGGGACTTTCCACTGCCGAGCTGTACCCAAATGCTTGGAGAATAATCATCCACTTTATCCAATTATGGAGACTGATCATCGAGCTCTACCCAAATGTTACACTGTGTCCACCACTAAAGCTCAGCCCGATTTATTTCACCTTGTAACCAATAAGTCTACTAAGAAGGTGCTGATTGTGAACTAGACCTCCAACCACCAATGGAAGCTACAATATTTCTTTGTTCCTAGAGCTTAGGAGTTTGATACTGACACTCCTTACAGTGACTTCAGCCAAGGGTTCCCCAAAAAGGGGAAAATGCATCAATGTCGATCAAACTTAACCCTAGTCTAAGTGTTAACGGTCAAGACAAGATTGATCATGTTCGATCTCAGGTCAAGGAGGGCTTCCTGGTCAAATCTCAGCAGTTGATGATTCCTTTATTTTTAGAGAAGACGGGCATGAGGGTTGATCTCCTATTCAAGATATGTATGTTGAAAACTTTAACAACTAATGTGTCGTCTCTTACTTATATACTGATATTGACCATTGTCTTTTATTTATAGGTCACCCAGTTAACACACCAAAAGAACTTTAGAAAATGGCTACCTCGAACTTAGCTAATATGTTGAACAAGCTATCTAGTAACAAGCCTACTTCGATACCCTCGGCTAAGAAGATAACTAAAGGAAGACCCAGTCAGTCCGAGGGAGCAAAAAAAGGAAAGAACAAGTTGAATATGTCCGTACTGGTCACCCTCCTTCAAAGAAAAATGAGAAGGATGGCTCTTTTTAGGTTGTTTCCAACCAAGTCATCCCCACATCTACCGATTCCATCATTGTCGCTAGGTTGGAGTAGTTAGCCATTTTGGCAAACTCCCTAATCGACGAAAATAATAGAGCCAATAAATATGTCGGCTTCATAGTTCCTCCAAGAAATGGACCCTCCCCGACTAGGGGACTTGACTATCCACAAGTCCACTGAGGTACAAAGGTTTCAAATTCTAAATTTCAAATTACCAAAGTATTGTCTCGTCTTGTGTTAACTTCTGCTTTACTTTTGTGAAGTCTCTTATTTCTTTGTATAAAGTAAACTAATGGGTTCAAGAAAACCTGTCAGTGGTTAAACGTGCCAACGAGGCCATAAAAACGGAGTAGGCACTGAGGCATAAGGTGAAGGAAAAAGATTTTATCCATCAACAGAAGGTAGAGTAGCTTGATAAAAAGAGGACGGATGAGTTAGAAGCCCAAAGGGAGGGCCATGAAGCCCAACTAAAAGAGCTACAATTGAAGCGCAAGGCCGAGATTAAGGAGGTCGAGAGGAAGGTTATTAAATCTTTTAAAGCTTCTAATGAGTTCGACAGCTACGGTCTGTAATTTCTAGAGAGGGGGCCAAGGAGGCTTACCGTTGGGCCCTTGTAAAATATTTAGACATCTTCTACCTATCGAAAGAGCTCCAGGCTTTTAAATTTTTTTATCCTATGGTTTTGACTATTCTGATTGACATGGAAGTTGAGGCCCTTGCCTTCGAGAATATAGTGGCTGAGACCATGGAGCAAGAAGGAACTGAGGCAGCTACTGGGGGCAGCACTAAGGATAAGTGCAGACGAGATCTTTTGGTTGATCATGTCTTCCAGGAGTAGGCCAAGAAGAAAATAGAGGCCTAGTGTACTTATATTTTTGTAGGGTTGTCGTCTGTGACCTTATACCCTTTTATAATGTAACCTCGACAAAACATATCGGCTCTTCATTTTATTAAACTATTCTGCTGACACTCTTCTGATGTTATTATAATGATCATTTTTTTAACCAAGTGTAGTGCCTGCAACTTATTATCTTATCACCATTAAATGGTGTTCTAAATATAATGCTTGTGATTACATTGTCTTTATACATTACATTCATCATAATACGCTGATGCTTAAGCAAACACTTAAAATGATTTTTAAGCTGTGTTGTTCAAGTGATATCATACATTGATCTTCCTCTCGGTGTTGTTGGGAGTGTATGGAGGAGACGAGACTCCCATAAACTGTCATTTCATCTAAAGTCTAATCTTTAAGAAACCTTATATGATTTTTAACTTGTGTTTTTCACCAGCAAAGTGATGTCATACATTAATCTCTCTCTCGGCGTTGTTAGGAGCATACGGAGGAAACGAGACTCCCATACACTCTCACATCGTTGAGATAGTTATGACCTTTAATTCATCATAGTATTATGTCTAAGAAACCGTGTAAAATATTTTCCAAGCTATGTTTTCCATCCCCTAAGTGATGTCATACATTGATCTCCCTCTCGGCGTTATTGGGAGTGTATGGATGAGACGAGACTCCCATACACTCTCATATCGCTGAGAGATTTATGACCATTAATTCATCATAGTCTGATGTTTAAGAAACCATATATAATGAATTTTAAGCTATGTTTTTAACCACCTAAGTGATGGCATACATTTATCTCCCTCTCAATGTTGTTGGGGGTGAATGGACGAGACAAGACTCACATATGTTCTCATATCATCGAGAAAGTTGGCATAGTCCGATATTTAAGAAATCATATAAAAATGATTTTTATTTTTTGTTTTTCACCACCTAAGTGATGTCATTCACTGATCTGCTTCTCGGTGTTGTTAGGAGTGTATGGACGAGATGAGACTCCCATACACTCTTATATCGTTTAGAGAGTTATGACCTTTAATTTACCATAGTCTGATGTTTAATCAACCATATAAAATTATTTTTAATTTTTGTTTTTCACAACCTATGTGATGTCATTAACTGATCTCCCTCTCGACGTTGTTGGAAGTGTATGGATGAGACAAGACTCCCATACACTCACATATCACCGAGAGAGTTATGAACTTTAAATCATCATAGTTTGATGTTTAAGAAACCATATAAAAATGATTTTCAACTTGTGTTTTCCACTACTTAAGTGATGTTACCACACTGACCCTCCCCCCCCCCCCCCCCGGTGATACTGGGAGGGCTTGGAGGAGACGAGACTCCCCATCCAATCTCGTATCACCGAAGGTGAGTGTTGAACAAATTCACCATAAAAATAATGTTCCTTAGTTTAATACAATTTAAACCATGCAGTAATTGACCATAATAAGAAGGATAAATCTGAACCAACCCTTCGATTTTTCATCCATTAATATCACTTGTCGTTCAAACAACTAATACACTAAAATTCATTGAACAAAAATATTACACTTGCACAATTGAGAGACTATTGATAATATCTTGACATTCTAAGGTTTAGAGAAGGGTTATCCCTCTAGGTTTTTCAATCTATAAGAGCCTGGTATGACCTCATTAGTTACCCTTTACGGACCATGCCAATTAGGATGGAGTTTGTTCGGCTTCTACCAAACCTTCTTTAAAACTAAACCACCCACAGCTATCGGCCTTCCATTCACCTGTTTAATGAAAATATTGACAGGTCTTTATTAGTAAGCTTAATATCTAACTTCTACATCTTCTCTTCTTTCTTTTATCAAATCTAGATCAATCCCCCTCTCTTCAACGTTGGCCTTTGAGTCGTAGGTCTGAACTCTGTGATTGGGAAACTCGAGCTCGATTGGGATGACTGCCTTTATCCATATGCAAGCATGAAGATGTCTAACCCCTCAGCCACCTTTTAGTTATCCTGTAAGCTTACAGGACCCCATGTAGTTCTTATGTACATAGACCTTTATCATCTTCCAACTTTTTTTTTATTCCATCAAGTATCATCGAGTGGGTAACCTCAGTCTGACCATTGACCTATGGCAGGTCTGGTGCTGAATAAAATTGCTTGATGCCGACCCTCTTCAATAGGCTTCCAATGACTAGTTCTTAAATTATTTAGCATTATCTAATATCAAAGTATGGGGCACGCCATATTGACAGATAGTATTCCTCTAGATGAACTTAAATGTTTTAACTTCGGTTATAGAAATCATACATTCGGCTTCTACCCATATTGAAAACTAGTCGATAGCCATTATCAGATATTGGTAGTTCTATGTTGCCTTATGAAGAGTACCCACTAGGTCAATACCCTAAACTATAAATGACTATGGAGTAATGATAGACGAGGGTGAGAATATCTGACACTTGTCACACTTTTTTAGATAATCGGTTGCATCGTTAGCAAGTGTCGACCACCACTAACCTTAGGTAATGATCCTTTTAGTAAGAGACCATCCATCGATATGACTTACGCATGAACCTTTGTAGACTTCTTATAGGACTTAATCTACCTCTATATGGTGAACACATCTGAGTAATGGCAGCAAAAACCCACTCTTATATAGCTCATCACCAAAGATGGTGAACTTTCCAGGTAGATATTTGAGTTTCTTTCTCTTAGACTTGGAGTCTGGGATCTCACCATACCAAATTTATTTAATTAACGGATCCATCCATGATTCCCCTAGATTTAGATTAAATAAAAAAAGAAGACCATTATCATCCTCTTCGACGCTCGGATTGTGCAAAATCTCAATAGGAACAGTTCATCTGATTTCGGTTCTTATAGTCGTTGCCAACCTAGTTAGAGCGTCAGCCCGGCTATTTTCAAGCTTAGAAACCCTCTTTATTTTAACTTATCTGAAGTTTACCATTACCTTCTTGACCCTTACTAAACACTTGGCTATTTTTTCATCCTTAGCCTTATAGATGCCCAATATTTTGGTTTATGACCAATTGTGAGTCACTATGGACAATCACCTGGCCGATGTTTAGTGTCTTAGTGAAGGAGAGGCCTGCAAACACGGCCTCATACTCTGATTCATTATTAGACTCCTAGTAACTGAACCTTAAGGCATACTCATTTTTGGTTCCATTCGGGGCTGAGAGTATTGGCCCGACACAACATCTATTTTCATAAGAAGAGTCATCGACAAACAGGCTCCAAATCGAACATTACTCTGAGAAAGGACCCTCCGACAATATTCGTTCTTCGAAAAGAAATTTTTTTGGTGGCATCGACTTTCGTAGTATCGACCGGGACAACGTCTATTGTAATGTCCTTAGGTATGGCAGCTGATACTTATATTTTTAACTTCTTCCTCGGCATTGAACCATGTAAATTCATCCATAAAGTCTGCCAAATCTTGCCCTTTAGTTTCATTCATTGGCTGGTAAATGATGTCAAACTCACCTAACTCAATTGACCAGGCAATTAACCTACCCGATTTCTTAGGTTTATGAATGACCTTACTCAAAGGAGTGTTGGTGAGCATCACTATTGTATCTTATTGAAAGTAAGTCTTCATCTTATCTTAAGCATGTATTCGTGCAAAACCTAGTTTTTCCATTCTTGGATACTTGAGCTCAACCCCTTGTAAATCCATGTTATTAAACCACACGGTTTTTTGGACACCCTCGTCTTCGCAAACAATGGCCACACCGATTGCAAATTCTAACACAACTAAGTATAGAAATAACTTATCCCTTTGAATGGGTCAAGACAGCAACATGGATGACCCCATATAGATTTTCATCTCTTAAAAATCTTTCTCACACTGCTCATCCTAGACAAAAGCTTTCCTCAAAAATTTGAAAAATGGTAGACACTTATTTGTCACCCAAGAGATTAAACGGTTGAGCACTGTGACTCGTCCTCTCATCCTCTGAATGTATTTTATGTTCTTTGGCGTCTGCATATTAATTAACGCTTCTATTTTAGCGGGGTTGGCCTCTATCCCCCTTTGATTCACGATGAGGCCAAGGAACTTTCTTGTGCCGACACTGAACATGCTCTTAGAAGGAGTTAACTTCATCTTGTATTTATCCATTGTATCGAAAGTACATTTAAGATCAAGCACATGATCCTAGGCCTTCAGACCCTTGGTTAGCATGTCATCCATGTTAACTTCCATTATTTTCCTGATCTAGTCTTTAAACATATTGGTCATTAACCTCTGATAGGTTACTCCAGCATTCTTTAGATTAATGTTGTACGAGGATGTGGCTCTCTTTTGGGCTCGGTCGAGACGAAGTAGATTTTTTGAGCCCCCACTTGGCCACTATGTGCTTCCCCTACTTGATAGGGAGTCGGGAATTTAATCGTTTGGTGAACCCTGGAAGGCAAGACCTCAAACCACTTGAGGTATACTCTTCCCAAAATTATATTATAAGCCGAGAATACATGTTCTTCCATGATAAAAAATGCTAATTTTTTGGTGAGGCACATCAGATAGGTACCCATGCACACATCCATCTGAAATATCCCCAAGGATTGAACTTTTTCTCAGCTGAAGCCGATCAACGGCTGGAGATAAGGGACTAGTATTTTCTTGCTCAATTTAAATCCTTTGAAATAATTCCAAAACATCATGTCGGTTGAACTCCTAGGATTCGAGATATATCATACCTATGCACTCTTAACTGATGACCAAAGGGTCATTATGGGGAGCAAGGATTCCCTTAAAATCAAGTCAGGAAAATCCGACGATAAGAAAATCCAAATCCACTTTCTTTAAATTCCCTAGCTTTGGCTCGATCTCGACTGAATTGACATCCATCTATTTGGGTGCTATTTTGGCATCTACCACGTGTGCTTTTCGATCGACCGAATCTGTACCACCACTTGCAAAGCTATCATAAATCAACTTTACATTAATGGAGATCATATGCAAATGACTCTTTGCATCAGGGATCTTTGTTTTTGGGTCTGGGTCGTCTTCCTCGCTATCGACTCATCATCCTTCTTATTAGTCGGGGCCACTCATCTCGACCTATCATTTTTCCTCCCATTATTTTTTTTCTCGAAACCATCTTTGTCACCAATCCTGTCTATATATTTTGAGAGTTTACCCTATTTTAGTAATTTCTCTATCTTGTCCTTCAGGGTAAGGCATTTTTCGGTGGTTCTAGTGAAACTCACACCATTTGCTCTTATCTTTCTTGTGGAGAGGGGAGTTAAGCTTTTCTATCCATCGAAGTGCTTTGCCATCCTTGATTTCATTAAAAATTATGTCGGGGCTCACCATTATAGGATTATACTTGGCAAATTTATTTTTAGACAACCTCTTCTTTCCTTCCATATCTTTTGACTGTTTCCATAGGACTCCTTTGTGTCTCTGCTCTCAAAAGACATGGCATCATCAGTAATAATGATCCTCCCGATCATGGACAAGAGTTTAGTCATGGTCTTTGGAGGATCTTCAGTGAGTTTTTAAAAAAGTTTTCCCGATTGTAACCCACTAATAAGGTCTGTCATAGCCATGTTTTCATCATAATCTTCCACGTCCATTTTTCCTTGTTGAATAGAGAAATGTAATCCTTCAAAGTCTCATTATTTCCATGCTTCACATTCCATAGGTGAGTTACCTTCTTCGAAGGCTTTATGCCAAAGCATACATTATGCATAAACTTCTTGGATAACTGCTTAAAGTTTTCCATGGAGCTTTTGGACAAGGATTCATAACACATATGGGCGACACCTGTGAGAGTATTAGAAAATCCCTGCACCTCATCTCATTAGGGGTAGAGTAGATATCGATCTATGATTGGTACATCTCTATGTGATGTATTGGGTTTGAACTACCACCATACTTCAATCTTAGAGTAGTAGGTTTTAACTTTGCAGCAGTAGGACAACTCACGATCCTCACAAAGAGGGGAGACCACTCTATGTAGCCTCAACGATTGAGGTTTTGGCTTTTGAGCAGAGTGTCGATGTTGTGTTCTAGTCTCTGAATGGAGCTATTCCAAGGCTTATCTTTGGCAACAACATTATCATCACCAAATTTCGGCATTACCTCAACTAGTACTGGCTCTCGTGTCGTAGTCCTCTGTTGGGTGTTTACTTCTCTTTGTTCGTCCCTATCTCAGCTTTTCTTAGGCCGATCATCACAGCGTCTGCCGTTTCCTCTGGATATAGTAATGCTATAAGAGTGGAAGAACTGATCTCGCTCATCTCCTCTAGGAAGATATGGTCAAAGGCCGATCCCTTACTAAGTCTATCAAAAGTTTAGGATCCTTATCGCCCATCAGGGGTTGGTCGAGCACTATTTTATTGGTTGGTTGGGCTTGGGAGGATTTTGTTGCTAGAAATCTCATATGACTCCTAATACTCCTCTTTCTCTTAAACTTAGTTGTTTAGATAGCCCTGGACTTATTTTCCTAGGCAAAGATCCATAGTATTAACATCATCTCTTCACCATTAATGGCGTTGAACTTCTTTCTGGGGGTCTGAGGGTGATCTCCCTATCGTCAAATCCACCATATCTTTAGCGACCGAAGTAATGATCTCCGTCTTAGGATTTCCTGGAGCGCTTCCCAAAATGCTTTGGTTAAAGGCCATAAATTTCTCTTACATCTTTTGTTGGCTGTCCACCGAGGATTACAGCACCACCGCCACATCAACCATTTCTGATTGAGGTGGTGTTTAGCTAGAGTTTGGGCCAATTCCTGGAGGTAAGTCAGATGCCATATCTATAAGGTCCAATATTAGTGGGTTTAGATCACTAGAGGCAAAAGTGAGAGTCTAAGCTGAAAAATAATGAGGAAGAAGAAAATATCTTCCCATAGATGACACCATAATGATGATGTAGGTAATCACCACTCAAATATGTTAGCATCCCAAGCTCTTGCCAAGTCATTAGTGGAGAAATAATCACATAAATGTACGCAAAAAAGGAGATATAAGAGAGAGAGAGAGAGAGAGAGAGAGAGAGAGAACACAGAAATATAAGTGGTTCAGTCAGAGCTTACTCCATTGTGCAAAAGGATGTAAATGTTCTATTATTGAAAGTCACTGAGGGCTATGAATTACAGTGACTTAAGCTTTCTCTATATAGGTTTACAAATGGGCAGAGTTTTATCTAGGTATGTAATTGTTCCATCCCTAATGAAGAAGATGAAGTTGGTATATATAGGCTTGTGGGTGCACAGTGTACCATCCAAGCATGTGCCTGGTGTGCATGAGGTGATCTATCCACTGGGATAATGCCATATGTCCTCTACAAAAGAACATTATGATGATGAAATATTCATTCACGTGGACAGGAGATCTGTTGTAAGGGTATGGTCTGCGTGGCCAGATGACACATAAGTCGTGTGTTCTACATGAGGTACTGAGGTCAGCACTGATAGTCCTAGTCGAGCCGAGACTGAGGGGTTGTATTCCATGTAGACAACTATGAGGCTGTGATGATCGTCTCAATACGGTCAAGATGGTATCATCTTATTGATGCGATACGAGGTAGACACATGGCAGGGTTGAGACATGAGAGGCAGTTTGGACTAGAGAGTGAAACTTGCTTTATGACCATAAATTCTATGAGGGTGAGGTCTCTGAGGTCGAGACTGCTAGGAGTGGTCTTATTTTCTATTGGCACATGGGCAGATGAATCTTACGGATGCTGAAGCAGGGTCTATTAAGATGGGTTGAGTCTAGTCTAAGATGAGACTAGACTTATGTATATCAATTATTCCCCTCTAATACATTATCAGTATTTTGATCGCTCTCCAGATGAGCTTTTTCATATTCCTTTCCCATTCATTTTTCCCGGTGATCTATGTGGGAAAGATCGTTTAGGGGCAAATGGAGTCACTACAAGAAAAATACCTATTTAAGACACTTGTATAAATGAATTTACATCACTTTGAAGTGAATAGTTGTAAACCTCTTCTTTTATTTTTTTACATCACTTTTTTAATTAGCCAATCTAAATAAATTTTAATTGATTGTTTATACAACATTTTTATTAAAACCAACTCAAATTCAGACTCCTGCCCAAACACAACTCCCCCTCTCAACACCCATCCCGATTTTCTTGCCACTCCTCCACAATGCCTATCCCAATTTTCTTTATCTCATTTCCTCCCTTACAATACCCATCCTGATTTTTCTTCCCTCGTCTCTGCAAGTCTTTAGAGCACCACCACAAGTCCCTGCCTCATCCCGAGGGTAATCGCATCAGGTTAGTATATTAATCGTCGCTCTGTATAAGAGTTTTGCACTCATGAATCTGAACAGAGTAGTTGCCTCCGGTTTGAATAAAGCGATGATTTATAATAGCGACTTTTATCCCCAAAATCATGGTTATTTGGGTTTAAATTGATGTTTTCTACTGCTGCGTCTAGAGAGGTAGGAGACGGTAAGTGTGACACCCCGCCTAATAAAATACCGGGTGATCAATCATATACCAAATTAAAACAGGAGTCTCATATGTTTCATTCTCATCATCACCGTCAAAAACCAATTTAATTGTTAATAACCTATTAGGCTGGTGTCAAAATTTTATTTAACTAATATTTAAACCAAACCAAATAAATAAAACATTCACAAATTTTATATATACGAAACTGAAATGAAATAAAATAACCGAACACCCTGTTGAACATAATACAACCAAATCGAATGCCGCACTAAAAGGCGGTAAAAGAATCAATGAATACAGTTGGGCTATCGTCCCGAATATCACTATCGTGCTTCCTTTATAGATCACAAGAATAGAAGCGTCTAAAATAAACCTACATACATCCACAGTTGTTGCAGCAACGTCTGACTCAAAAGATCCATCATCCAAGCGTCCTTGTGTCTAGACACCTAATATATATACATATATAGCAAGAGAGGGGAAAATAGAGAAACGGGTTAGAGCCCGGGTTTTAAAAATATTTAGCAAGTGCATAAATTCCATATTTTAAAATATGAAATCTCTCATATTTAAATTGGTATCGCACTCTCATGAGATACACCTCACCCCTGTTCTAATAGTGAACACATATCGTATACCTTTTTAAACAACCTAGTTAAGCTACCCCGCCTAACTAATATGTTTCACCCGTCTTCTTAAAGTCCTCATAAACCTGAGTACTTAGGACTAAACTTCTCCCCATTCCCAACATTGCGCTACGTTTCGTGCGTGGGGTGTCTCGCGAAGCGAAATCCAAACAAGGAACCCCCCCGATGCACTACACGCAACAAGTATAATTATACCTATCACAATCATAAGTATAATAACCATCCCACCGAGCTATAACTCGTGGATGCAGTCTCATAGTGCCTATCCGAACCCGGTTTACTCAACCATGGTACTAAGCGAGACTCACTCATGGTCATCGTAAGAATACACAACGGTGAAGGTGGTCATGTTCCCTCCTGAAAGTGGAATACAAACATCGCACTCGTATACGGGACGATATGACCTGGGGATATAATCCCCCTGCTCCTCAAGCCAGGGGATTCACCCACATCGCGCAACCTCCCTGGATCGCACTAGAGAAAAATATATATATTCTGGTTGTCCATCCCTATGCCGGGGAAGCCCGGGGAACCAGCCTCTAAGATAAAAATATATCAATGACGTACAGATATATTTATTTCAGTATCACATCATATATATATATATATATATATATATATATACAGTAACAACTCATGTATATAATATATATCACTTCTCAATATATATGGCTATAATTGCCAAACTCTTATAGCGATATCCAATAACCCCGAATGTTCCCATTCATAATAGTATATAAGTATTCGCACACTTACAATACTAAACTTATAAGTATTCTCTTACTTAATGTACAACTCGCACCTTAATCATTTTTAAGGATTTATATATAATCCCGAATATACCAATTCGTAATAATCAAATAAGTATACTCTCAACTTATTTTTAGTTCCATAGGTATCGCATAACCTATAATAATTGTCGTCAATAGACGTACCGGATAGTCGCTCAATCCTCGTTAGTCCATATCCTAGATCCCATCCTAATCACATCCTAGGATTTTCTCAAATGCAATCTTCCCATGTTTATTCTAACAGCCTAAATATCTCTACACACTTGCCGAAGACCTCTCTCTCGAATGTTGCTCGACCAGGACATTCATTAAGTCCGTCCCCCAGATTGTACAAGAAATTAACCTGAGTTTACCTCTTTCATCTCACGGTTTAGTCACCCTCAATACCATCATCTAGGAGTCATAATATCATAAATATAAACCCCTATAATAATCTCCAATTGCAATTTAACTCCCCCTAAACTCAAAGAAGGAAACCTGCCAACTTCAACAAAGGCGAATCAATTCACCCCAAAGGAGAATCGATTCGCCCCAAATGCGAATCGATTCGGGCTGGCGAATCGATTCGATTCCCTTCTGAATCGATTCGGAAAGTGTTCTGCAAGAAGGTCTTTAAAGGTGAATCGATTCGATCTCAATCCGAATCAATTCGGCCTGAGATAGTCTTACAGGTCCCCTTATGCGAATCGATTCGATCTACACCCGAATCGATTCGCCCTATTTGGAGGGCATAGTTTGGGCTATTTCATCTTCTGCAAAATCCCAAATATCAACCCATTCTCCATTTTTATGGTTTCTAACCTTAACCAACAACATTATAATCACCCTAATATTGATTTCTAACTAACACATCCATTAATTTGTGGTATTAAACAATTTCTCTTAGATTTAAACCTTAAAACCATCAAAACCCTAGTTTCTCATTCCTCCAATTTCAATCCATATATATACACCTTTAACATGGATTTAACACTAGAAATCATCAAGAGTTAACAACACATCTATTTGTGATTTTAAAATTAATTTTTCCAAATTTATTTTAAGGATTTTAACCCAAAATTATATAGTTTACCAACAATAATATGAGATACTCACACTCAATTAAATAAATCAAGTAAACACTAGCCTCGTGGATAAAATCCGACGACCTCGAGTCGAATCCCGCGGAGTTTGGGCCGGAAATCCCTTTTCTTCCTCCTCTTTTCCTTCCTTCCTTTCTTTCTCTCTCTTCTTTCTCTCTTTTCTTTCTTTCTCTCCCGCTCTCGTGCCTTATGAGAGAGAAAACGAGTGTGTCTCCTTATAAACCCAAAAATGACTCATTTACTAAATTGCGAGTCCCTACTAGTCCAAAAATCCCCGGAATATAAACATTTCCCCCGGGTACTCAATTCTGACTATCTCGGCCATTCTAAAACCAACCGTGCACTTGAAATCTCCATCTGAATCACTTAACTAAAATTCTCTAATCGTACTCGACACTTCTCAATACGCGTTTCTACAACATAAAAAAATTCTCGTCGCTCAACCCAACTGCGACATGACATAAAAACATTCCGACTCATTTACTCAGTCCCCAATGTAAATGTAACGCGCGTCGGTAAGCATTTAACGCTTATTAATCCAGAATTTACTATTCACTGAAACTCCTCAAATTACCAAATTCTGCCCACTTATGTAATTTAAATATCCATAAAAGTACGGGCTATTACAGTAAGAGATTAGACTGTGTAACGCAAGACTATTGTACCGTATTTATTTTGTTTTGTGACTGTTGGTTTTGAGTGAACGGTAAACCTATTTTTGTAATCTCCATTCTTTCGTTTCATAAATTTAAATATATTAAAGTGTTTCTGCTAATTCATTTTATCTTTTTAATTAGCACTACATGGACATTCTTTGAATCCCACGTGGCTATCATGACTATTCGTGTGAGGCTGCGTGTGACTCAATGAGGTTACATTGAACATTTATTGGATGGCTCCGGTCCAGCTCACCTCCAAAAAATGTAGGGTATTGTAAAGGGTGAGAGTGGGAATTTGTGTCACTCATATTCAATTCATATGTAATGTTCTATTATAAATTTGAATTTAAATCAAAATTATATTTAGTGTGTATCGATAGATTCAAATCATGAATTATGTATATTAGATGAGTCTTTGAGTACAAATTTTTGAATGTTTTAGCAATAAGTTTTGACACTCTCATATATACCCTTATTCTAATGATTCATTTTTAAATGAAAAAGGCCCACAATCAATTCTCTCCTTCATTAAGAAAATTCTCCATCTTTTTCCTTCATGACCATTAATCATCTCTCTAATTCAATTCTCTCATAGGGGAACTACTTCTAAAATGTCATAAATCATCGCTTTACATTTTTTAAAAAAATGAATAATTGGAAAACCCCTTTCCTTGAATTCAAAAGGAATTCTCTTTGAGAGAAAGAAAACTCCAAGTTATGATACATTATTAGACTGAGTAAATCATCCTTATATAAAGGGAGTTGACCTAAATTCTAAAAGTTGAGAAAACTACCAAAATTTGAAAAAGTAAATTACATTTAGAAACCAAATCTGCTAAGAATCAGTACCTCTATTTTATGTTATTTTATTTTATTTTATTTTATTTTTATCTTTCATTTTGATCAAATCACCTCATAAGTACTCGATGAGATGCAAGTACTTGGTTAAATACACTAGTACAAGGTGCAAATTATCGAAAATTAAGCTGAGATGGAAGAGTTAGTAGATGATAAAAAAAATCTCTTATAAAAGTTTTATAACAAAAAAGAAAATATACACATCTAATAAATGAATACACCAGTCATAAGGCAAGATTAATGTTTTCAAATTCAAATATTAAAAACGGTGAGCTGATATTAAAAAACACAATGAAATAAAAAAATGTGTAGAATTAGGATGGAACTGAAACGTCCCCCCTCCTAAAGAAAATATGTAGAATTACAATTAGGATGTAACTGAAACATTAAGCGAGATTAATGTTATCGAATTCAAATATTAGAAAAGGCGATTCATCGTATAAGGTGCTTCTAATCGCATCATTGTGTATAGTAACCTCCATGTTGAGATGAGAGTAAGGTACCCCATCGACTTGTTTTAAGTTACCCATGTGGCTTAATAACATAGCGTTGTTTGAACAATCTCAGTATAAAACTCTGTTTCTATTGACTTTTGTTTAATAGCTACCCTCATATGATAAGTTCGTTGTAAGTTAAAGTGGACTCCCGTGTTAGCCTTCTAGTGTAAGATAAGTTTGTGACTTGTGAAACTTTGTTTGGAATTGAGTTTTTAGTATACGAATGACTTTGGAGTTAGATTTGGTTATGGGAATTTTGAGGCTTTGAAGATGGCATTGTGGGTTTGGGTGAATTCTTTTTGCTGGGTTTTGTTGAAGGAGGCAATTTAGAAAACTCTAAAACCTCTATTTGGTCGGAGTTTCCTTGACGGCACTTAGAAATATAGTTATCTTTTTTTATGGGTGGAAGAGGTGGCAATGGTGATAGTTTTCTTGCCTTAAAGCCACTGCATTGAAATATTCCTCCCATTAAACCACGAACTAATCCATACCCTAAGATAGATTATAGACAACTTATTACATATTCTTTGGATATATTGCATTCTATATATAAATTTCATTAAATTTGATGTTTTCCTTTGCATCCTATTGATTCCGTTTGTTCATATGTACCTGTTTTGAATTTATGTCATGATATAATGGAATGTAATTTTCGTGTTTGATAAAATTCCACCATTGAATACTTTCTTTCACCTTTCTTATCTATTTATTGGTGTTTGTGTACGGTATTTTTTCCTTAACTAAAATCACAAGAATTTTAACAAATTGAATTATTTTCACTCTAATGGTTCTCGTTCAACTTGATTGCAGCTCTATATTCGTCACCTCGTCGCCGAAAGTTGTCGCCTCTTCGCCCCAAGTCACCGTAATCCTTTAGGAAATCACATAAAGTATGTTATTTTACATTTATACGTAGCTCTGCCTACTTTAATTTTGATTTAAACCCTAGGCGCCCGTACCTTGAACCTGCTCACTAAGCCCAGCTTGGGGAAGCCTCGATGCACACATATAAATATACACTTCTATAAATATATCCAAATAACTATAAGAGAAAAATATGTCATACCTTTGGTGTTGGGAATCTTATACAGACTTTCAGCAGTTGACATATAGTCACATTTACTACTTGAAAAAATCTTTTCTAATACCCGATAATTATAAAATAAGAAGACTAATTTTTTTTATTCAAATAGATTTCGCAATTGAAGATTTCCTTCATACTCCAACTAATAAAGACAATAGTTGAAAAAACAGTAACAAAATCAATATAAACGAACTTATGCCGAGTGAACAAATCTTAAAGAGTTAAAAGATTATAAAGTTCAAGTACAAAAGAATTAGACTATCATGAGAAGAAACCTCTCAACGGGCATAAAATATAAATAATCACGCTCATTTGAATTATCACATGTAATTGCCAAAACTTCCCAACTAAAACAGGGAACTAAACCTTAGTTTATAGACAACATAACATTAGTACCCCTGCATCTCCTCTTAATTATCTCCCAACAATGACTCGGTTACACTAAAATTTGCTTGTCTGCCTGAACACGCATGGAGCATCCACCGTATTAAGAAATGGGATCGTCGTAGGATAAGGATGGTGGACCATAATAGTGTTCCACAACATCAGACTACTTGACATGTGCAGGAGATTCCGCCGATTTGTCCGAAGCAAAGCCATTCACTACCCATGATAGTTTAGCAGTGACATCTCTCCTCGCCACCTTAAGGAACGATAGCTTTACCTCTGAGCACTTAGCTATGAACGACAATCCCACAACTCCGAGGTGTCACGTATTTCCATCATTGGGTGACTTAAAAGCAATGCCTATATAAAAACATTTACTCATGAAACTTAAGTAAACTAATTATTCATATAATTGAAAAAAATTAATCATACTCATAATATAATAAAAGATTATAATCAATAGGATTTAATCCTATAAAAAGAAATGTTTCAGCCTAGGAGACATGTGAAGAACTACCAGATGTTAACGCGTCTTAAAGCCTAAAAATATGCCTGAAAGATCTTGAACCTGAAAAATAAATATCAAATATCAAATTAGTACCTTGATCATCAAAATTAATACAAAATATATACATCACTAGAAGGGACTTGAATCCCAAAAATCTGTTATTTTACACACCGCTAGAGTTAACATTTAGATTATTACTACAACATCTGATCCTTGACTAAACTCAACATCCAAAATATAAAACAGATAAGACATAAAACTCCAAAAATATCAATTTAAAAGTAAAGAGAAGTAAGAAAAATTCAAGATGTTCTTTTACAGAGATGATTGCATTAAAAATTCAATTACATGATAAAATCATGAAATATATTCCTTCCATTCCAAATTCTCTTGTTCTATGTTAAATGTTTTAAACAGTATATATCTACATTTTCTTGATAGAACTGATCAGATGGCCTCCTTCCATAAATCTCCAATCAGACATTCCCTTTCTGATGGCCTCCCGACAAAGTAGTTCTCTTTAATTGTCTTTATTGCTACATCCGAGCCATTCCACTTCCCATGAAAAATAGCCTCGTATGATCCAGGGCCTAATTCCATGATCTCCTCCAGATATTACCTATACTTCTGTAAAAAAAATAATAAAAAATACATTAACTTTCACAATCAAAAAATCAAATAAATTACCCCAAAATTCAACTTTTTAACTACTAGAATTTATAGGAAAAATGAATCTTGGAATCAAAGCTAGACTAATTTATGGAAACTAAATAACAGTATATGGATCGGGTACATTGTGAACAAATGAAGATTAAGAATTCTAATAAATTCATACCATTTATTGAGTCCTAGGTATGTCAATTTAGCCTTCCAGTTCTACAAATGTGTGACTTCCTATACAATTACCCCTACCCTCTTTGTGGGAGGATCACCTTTCTTAAACATCCACGAAGCCATAAACACCCCATATGCATCATCAACGCCGCATCCGTTTGCGTCACTATATATGTAAATTATGTTTCAATTGAGATGGAGAAGTTACAGTTTTGCTTTATTAGCCTTTATCGGCGTCACTTTCTTACTCCTCATCACCTTAGTTGCCTTATGTAATAACCCTTACTTTTGAGTAATTGATTTTATATTAAATTTCCATGAGAGGTAATTATATAAAATATTGGATGATGGAGTAAATATTATTTTAAGTGAGTTAAAAGATAATATTTACTAGATTTTGCATATTTACTGTTATGTGAATGTAAATAGCATTATGTTATGATTCATGGTGTCGTTGTGCTTTAAATGGCATTTATGGTTTAAATGAAGTTGGAACTTGAAATGGTTTATATTATTCCGGATGCCAATTTAGAGGGCGCGGTTAGTCCCGAATTAGTCGAGATAGTCAAAATAAGTGTCATATTGTATTTTTGGGATTCGGGCACTTTTGGCAGGTTATGACTTAATTATGTAGTTACGAGTCATTTTAATGGTGTATTAACATTTAAAGATGGGAATTTATACTTAAGGCACGATTTAGTCTTGCAACCCTTTTATTCCTCATATATGTTCATAAACCTAGAGAGAGAGAGAGAGAGAGAGATAGAGAGAGAGAGAGAGAGAGAGAGAGAGAGAGAGAGAGAGAGAGAGAAGTTGGGAAATAGAAGAGAAAGGAGAAGAATTGAAGAAATTGGGGTGTGGTCTTGCATCTATCTCCCAGGAATTTGAGATTTTATCTTAAGGCAAGTTTCTTACTTGTTAGTATATGATATAATGTGAATAATTTGTTGTGATAGTTGTGTAATTGGAGAATGGGAACAAATAGTAGGTTTTTAGATAAAAATTTATGTTTAACCCTTAGATCTGTTTATATGATTTAAGTTGGTCATGAGAGTTTGTTGTGGTGTAGAGAGGTTGTGGTTGTGTTGTTAGTGGATGAGAATGAAGGAAATGTAAGAATAAAGAGTTTAGGTTTTGGGTTTTAGCATAGTAGAAGAAGAGAGAATCTTGGGTTTGCTAAGCGCGGTCGACCGCGATCCCAGGACCGGTCGACCGGGCTTCCCAAACTGAGTCTACTGCATTCCTTTCTAGGCAAAATCCATGAGGATCGGTCGACCGTGGTCCCTGGATCGGTCGACCAGTCCCCTGTTTTTCACCCTAAAATGTTTAGTCTTCTCTAGCTTCTTTATTTTAAGATAGGAACTTAGGAACATTCTTGAATGAAGTAAAACTAGAGTACTAGAGTCTAGTAGTAAGGTATCTAAGAACCTAAGTTAGAAATGAGAGTTGGGGCTTAGTTCGGGAATCATTTTAGTTAGTTATATTCGAGGAAGATAAATGATGTTTTTATAGAATGAACTAGTCTGGACCTAAGAACAGTTAGAGTGAGTTATTGTAAACCTTTAGAATTATGTTGAGGAATATCATACATGAGTGGTTTTAGAAGGAATGTTAATTAAGGGAGATTTATGTTGGGGATAATTAAACATTGATGTTTATAATGATGACATTAAACGCTTATGGCTCCGGATAAAATGTAATGCATACTTAAAAAGGGAAATAACTTGTGAATGATAAATGTGCATATACACACCTCTCTAAATGCTATCATAAGGGAACTTACGCGTTGAGATGAAGTCCCCTAGCTAGTGAATGCTGGGCAAATATAGTCCTCGGACATAGGACCGGTTATTATTTATTGTGTAATTATTGTTCGAAGTGAAGTAATTTTGGGTGTGGTTATGACTCACTGTCGAAGGTATATGGCCGCTTCCCGATGTCACGCGATGTAGGATACCCAGGTTGTCTTGGTGATAGGCGCTGGAAGATGATAGCTATTTAGGGGTGCGTCCAGTGGGGAAACCCGGAAGGACGGTCTTAGAATCGTTATATGTTGTGTAATATAAATATTCTTATTAAAGTGGAATCTTATTGATAATACGGCACTTTATGAAATAAATTGCTTTGAATACAGTTCCTAATAAGAAAAGGCACGGTGAAATGAAGTGTGTAAATAAGGGAATGGAATCTCATTTAGTAATATTCTATCGATATTCTCCTGCATAAATGAATTATGATCATTGTCATTATTATTGTGTTAGATTATGCTTTTAGATTGAGAAATTAGATTCCTTATCATTATTTATGGTGAACGAAACAAGCATATTCATGATGATTAAATAGTCCATGTTTGTCATGCATTTTATTCATATGGTGATCATATCAAACCGGGCCCTGATCCGTTTATATCTCTTTGTTTTGCATAAATCTTATATTCGCTCAAGTGCTCCGTCGCAAGGACTCCCATTTTGACTTTTCCATACCAGTGTCTTGGAGCTGTAACACTTTGCGGATGTTATGGGATATTTGATATAGACGCTTCCATCTTTTTGTATTCTAGTTATGATCGGTTGCACATTCGGGCGTGTCGCCCAAGTTTTGTACTTGTATTATGGATATGATATTGTACTTTAATACTCGGTGTGACCTAATTGTATAGGTCTGTCAACCGACAGCTTATTCGATTGTTTTGTTGTATGGTTGTTGAACGATTATCTGGCTTTATTTTCATCCACCTTCTTTTCAACTGGGATTGTTTAAATGTTTTCTTTAACTTACTAAATAAATTTTGACAATCTGTTTTCTAAAATAATGGGTGGTTATCTCGTATACTTATTGTATTACAGTGATGCTAAGAATGGACCAACTATGATTCCTGTTATTGTTGGAGTATCGCACTGGCCACCTCTTATTTTAATAAGTGGGGTGTCACACCTTATCCACAGGGTTCATCGTTGCAGGTTTCTTCACAACTCATATATATCAGCACAAAATATCAAATAAGGAAAAACAAAGTTGCAAAAACTTTAGGTAATGACCTGCAAATCTCACAATATATATATATATAGAGAGAGAGAGAGAGAGACTCCTATGCACGCTAAAGTTTGCACACTAAGTTTGCACATCATTTTTTAAAATAGTAAAAAAAAAAATTTTGACCTGTTATTTTTTGTGTGATATTTAAACATTTCAATGAACCCATATAAAAATTATCACATCAAAAAAACTTTTTTTTTGCTATTTCAAAAAAATCGGTCAAACTTTCGCAGTTTTTAAAGTGCTTAAAAGATGTGAAAGTTTGACCAATTTTTTTAAAATAGAAAAAAATATTTTTTTTGAGTTGATTTGTTTTGTTTTGTGTGATATTTAAACATTTCAATGAAACCATATAAAAAAATCGGGTCAAAAATATTTTTTTTGCTATTTTAAAAAAAATGATGTGCAAAATTTAGTGTGCACATGAACCTTCCTCTCTCTCTCTCTCTCTCTCTCTCTCTCTCTCTCTCTCTCTCTCTCTCTCTCTCTCTATATATATATATATATATATATATATATATATATATATATATATATGTGTGTGTGTGTGTGTGTGTGTGTGTGTGTGTGTATGTACAGAGACCCCCTTCTGTAAGAACTTTTTATGGTGCAGACTTCTGTACATACCATTTTTTTTAAATAGTAAAAAATGAATTTTTGATAAAAACTTCTTGGATATGATCTCCACGGTGAGAAGATCATATCCAATTTTTTCATTAAAAAAATCGCTGAGATGAGGTGATATATAAAAAAATGGTATAAATATGCATTTTCGACCGTTGAAATGTTGACGATCATCTTACTAACTTTTTGATTGAATTTTTTTATGAAACTTCATGGATATGATCTCAATAGTGAGAATATCATATCCATGAAGTTTCACTTAAAAATTCAATCAATAAAGTTGTTGGTGCCGATCCAACATTTCAACGATTGAAAATGAATATTTATACCATTTTTTTACATATCACCTCATCTTAATGTTTTTTTATAGAATCTTTGATGAAAAAAATTGAAGTTGATATTCTAATCGTGGAAATCAAATCTATGAAATTTTATCAAAATATTCATTTTTTTACTATTATAATAAACAAATGAAAAATGTTACTAAATCCGTTTATTAAAAATAAACTATTTAAGTAACTCCGATCTGTTTTTTTAAGAAACTCTTTTCGTAAAAACCAAACTATTTGAACACAAGATGTGTTTAATAAATCAGTATGTACGAGATCTATTCAAGAATTGAATAACAGGTTTATAAAGTAGTTTAAAAATCTTAAACTCAGCACAACAAAGAATGAGATGAGAAGATGTAGAAAAATTAAGTTCACGATATTTTTTACGTGATAAAACCTCACCAATTGAGGAAACATCCACGACTCCCTCTACGGAGTAAAATGAAAAATCCACTAAAACAAATATATGAGTTACAAACTATATAACTAACATGCAAACAACTCATACCTATATAAGTTTAGGAATGTACCCTCTGGTGTCCTTAAACTTCTCTGCAGTTCTCATTGTAGATGTAGTTCTCCCAGCTTGTTAACTTCTGATTTGTTCCAGCACTATACGTCGACTCTTTGTTCTCAAGATCTTATTACCAACACTTTTCGTGTTGTAGGGTGAAAGTGTTTGTGGAAGTGCTTTCTAACACATGCATGCACACACACACACTTATTAAGTACAAACAGTCCTAACAAATTACAATAACACTATATGCTGTGATCTTTTCTTTTTCTTTCTTCTTACAAAACTTTTCACCTTATTTGACCTTTAAAGCATTCCCAGAATCCACGGATACCTTGCTAGGAAGACAGACAAGGTCTTAATCAATCTCAGAATTTAGAAAGACTTTTCGAGATTGAAAACCTCCAAGTGAGATTCCAAACTAGGTCAAAGGTTTAGTTTTACAAGAACTAGAAACAGAAAACATTTATTGTTGATTTCAAATTAAGCAAATGTTTTAGAGAAAATAATCAACAATATATTTCTCAAGATGAGAAATAAAGAATGAACCTAAGTGTAATGTAACATGAATAACTCAGATCTGAAATTTCTATGAAATCAGAAAGTAGATCTGAATACACGTTTAAGTTGAAAACAAGATCTAGTGAACACGAGGTTACAGCAAAAAAAACAAACTTAACTCAAACTCTCAAGAACACTCAGAGAAGTGTTTTGGATATGGAGGTATTTTGAAGAAGTGTTTGAGTTTTGATGGAAGAGGTTTTGACAAATAGGGTTAGGGTTTCTAACTCTCTCTCTTCTCTCTGTGTGTTTTCTCTCTTCTCTCTCTACTCTCTCTTCTCTCTCTATTTCTCAGAAGAAATGAAAATGGAAAAAGTCTTCGAAGTCTGAGAATAAGGTCCCTTTTATAGGGTGAGGAGAAGGTTCGAGAGGCTGGCTCAGAACCAAGGGCCTGGATTAAGTCAAGCCAAATTGACTTAGATCGAAGGGTTCTAATAAGGCGGTGATTAAACGAATCCTGATTGGTCTAAAGAGTTGTACTGGGATTCACCAAGATAACATGCAGATCGTTGATAGCTAATGATCCAAGGGCTAGGAACAAACGTTGTTTTAACTCAGTAAAGAAACACAACTTCAACCAATCAGACGAGGACAGGTGTTGGTCAATAACAGGATAACAAACGCGCGTCTAAAGTTAATTAAAACCACACCCTCAAGTTTACTCCGCTTTCGGATTCTACCCAAGGTAACATAAGGATAATATAATCAACAAATTATATTTACAAATTGACCACAAAACTTTTTAAAACAAGTTTTAATTAAGAAAACCTAATTTAAAAAATGTTTAAAAAATCCCAAAAAATTATTAAAATGCCAATTTAGGGATTTAAACACACTCAACATATGTACACACATTATTAAGCAATATGATATGCAATAAATGAATTCTACTGTGTGTGAGTGTTGGCAATAGGTTCTTGATCACTACAAGATAGAGAGATGAAGGAGCAAACCAACTTCTGAGGTTCTTTGGATTCTAGGTAGGACACAATTTTGTCACAATTTCCAAACTAGATGAGCACTTATACAATATAGACTCAAGTGAGTCAAAAGTATAAGGGCTTCAATCTCCCCCTTTGGAAATAAGAGACAAAATCTCCTTTGAGTCATCTTGGACTCGTAGGGCAACAAGAAAATAAGAAAAACTTATTCCTATCAAAATTCTATCTACCCAATTCCTAGAAATCAAAAAGTACATAACTCAACTAAGTACATATGAATACCCTATTACAACTGTTGAGAGTAATTGTACAATAAGAACCTGCAATAAATCACTAAAATCAAGTTGTTTAGCATATAAGATTTGAATAGACTCAAATTTCTCCCCCATTTTGTCTCAAATGGACAAAGGGAAAAACTTGGATAAACAGCAAAATGATTAGTCAGCATAAACCATACCAATAGATTTTCGTAATGAAATGAATCTATTATAATCTAGAGGTTTGGTAAATATATCTGCGAGTTGTAGATCAGTAGGAAGATAATTGATTTCTAATTCCTTAGATTCAACCAATTCGCGTATAAAATGATGTCTTATTTTAATATGCTTTGTTCGCGAGTGTTGAACAGGGTTTTTAGAAATATTAATCGCACTTTGATTATCACAATAGAGATGCAATTGGTTTTCACGAATACCATAATCACTTAGCATTTGTTTTAGCCACATTAATTGAGCACAACAGCTGCCAGCGGCTATGTATTCAGATTCAGCTGTTGAGAGTGATGTGTAGTTTTGTTTTTTACTACTCCATCCTACCAAGTTATTACCTATATAATAACATGCTCCTGATGTGCTTTTACTATCATCAGTACACCCAGCCCAGTCAGCATCAGTGTACCCAATTATAGTGCTTGGTGTGTCATTGGTGTACCAAAGTCCTAGATTTAGAGTGCCTTTTACATATTTAATGATACGTTTAACAGCATTCAAGTGGCTCTCTTTAGGGTTACTTTGATATCGAGCACATACACAAACAGCATACATAATATCAGGACGCGAGGCAGTAAGATATAGTAAGGTGCCTATCATACTACGATACTGAGTAGGATCTACAGATTTTCCATTTTCATCTTTGAAAAGTTTTAGCGTAGTACTCATGGGCGTTTTAGCATCTTTAGCACTCTCGAGGCCAAATTTCTTTACTATCTCTAAAGCGTACTTGGATTGCGATACAAATAATCCATCTGAATTTTTTTTTACTTAAAGGCCTAAGAAGAATTGTAGCTCCCCCATAAGGGACATTTGAAATTCCTTATGCATAGTTTCAGAGAAGGATTTGACTTCTGAGGGAGAAGTTGATCCAAATATAATATCGTCCACATAAACTTGAGCAATAGTAATGTGTTTGTCAAAATGTTTGACAAAAAGGGTTTGGTCATTTTCGCCTCTTTTAAAACCTTTATCTAAAAGAAAACTGGAAAGACGCTCATACCAAGCTCTAGGAGCTTGTTTAAGGCCATACAAAGCCTTTTTCAGACGAAATACATGATTTGGATGCTTAGGGTCAATGAACCCTTTAGGTTGTTCTACATAGGTTTCTTCAGCCAGTATTCCATTAAGGAACGCAGATTTGACATCCATTTGGTATAGTGTAAAGTGCATGTGGCAAGCTATAGCAAAAAGCAGACGAACAGATTCTAAACGAGTAACAAGAGCAAAAGTCTCGTTAAAATCTATTCCTTCTATTTGAGAGTATCCTTGAGCAACTAATCTAGCTTTATTTCTAATTATTATCCCATTTTCATCAGTTTTATTTTTGAAAATCCAACGTGTGCCAACAACCTTTTTGTGATCAGGACGTGGAACAAGATACCAAACATCATGAATGACAAATTGTAAAAGTTCTTCCTGCATAGCAGAAATCCAGTGAGAGTCATTCAATGCCTCATTTACATTCTTTGGTTCCACAAGGGAAACAAAACATGCATAATGTGCATAGTTTCTGAGTTGAGATCTTGTACGCACTGGCTCACTAGGGTTACCAACTACGTTATTTATGGGATGATCTTTAGAAACCCAGTTAGGTACCTTAGGTGTTTCAATAGGTAATGAATTATCCATTGTAGAGGAGTCATTTTCTAAAATATTTGTAGACTCTTCCTCAATAGTAAATTCACCAGTCTTGCTTTCTACAGTAGTGTCACTAACAATTACATTTATGGATTCCATCAAAGTTTTAGTGCGAAGATTATACACTCGATAAGCTCTACTGTTAGGCGAATATCCTAAAAATATGGCTTTATCTCCCCGGCTCTCAAATTTGGATAAGTGTTCCCTATCTTTGCATACATAACAAGTACTGCCAAAGGTTCTAAGATATTTGAGATTAGGCTTTTTAGTGTACCAAAGTTCATAGGGGGTTTGTTTGGAATTCTTTCTAAGAAAGACCCTATTTATAATGTGACAAGCAGTACGAATAGATTCTACCCAAAAGTATTTAGGTAAATTCTTGGCATGTAACATAACACGTGCCATCTCTTGAAGGGTACGATTCTTTCTCTCCGCAATACCATTCTGTTGAGGGGTCTTAGGAGCACTGAACTCATGTTTATAACCATTATAGTCACAGTATTCTATAATACCAGTGTCTTTGAATTCACCACCTCTATCACTACGAATTCTATTCACTTGAGTATCCTTCTCATTTTCAATCCTAAGAAGAATTTTTAGGAAGGTTTGAAATGTTTCAGACTTTTGTTTTAAGAAGGCTACCCAGGTAAATCTAGTGAAGTCATCAACCATAACTAGGATGTAACTGTGTCCACAAAGACTAACAGTTTGGGAGGGACCCATTAGGTCCATATGGATGAGTTCTAAGGGATTAGAGGTAAGAATATCTTTGACTTTCTTATGAGGTGCCTTAACAATTTTACCTTCTTAACAGGAACCACAGATAAGATTGGGTATAAGTTTGATTTTAGGAACTCCTCTAACTATTTACTGAGAGGTCAGTCTACTAAGGTTATCGTAATTTATATGACCCATTCTGTTATGCCATATCTCATTGTCATCCATTCTGGCAACATTACAGATTTCAGAATTGTTCATGACAGTGTAGCAATTGTCAGGAGTTCTGAATCCAGTAATTATGCATTCACTTTTTTCACTTAAAATTTTGCAATTGTTCTTTGAAAAGGTAACAGTATGATCTGAGTCACAAAATTGCGATATGCTAAGTAAATTTGCCTTAAGACCTTTGACTAGAAGAACATATTGTAGAATAGGAAGCCCATCTTCTTGGAGATTTCCTTTGCCTATGATTTGAGATGAAATTCCATCACTAAAAATGACTTTACCACCAGCAAAGCTGGTTTTGTTTAAAAGTTTAGTTTCATCACCAGTCATATGCTTAGAACATCCAGAGTCTAAATACCAACCAGATGATGTGTGTCCAACTTTTAAGCAGTAACAACAACATTACACTTCATATGAGGTAATAGGTCATCCTTTCTAACCCAAATTGCCTTATTTTTCATCTTGCGCTTATTAGCTCTTAATTGATAAAATTTGCGAGCTTTGGATTTTTGCTGAAAAACATTTTGTGCATGATTTTGAAATTTGTGAAAGACTTGGGCATTTGGTTTAGGAAAGTGCTTAGGATTCCTTCTAGTAAATGTTCTTTTAGGCTTGATCTTTCTCTTTCTATAATTAGAGTTTCTATCTGGCTGTTTAGGAAGTATATAATTGTTGCGACTCCTCCTAGAATAGTTAAAGTTTTGATAGATATAAGAATTATAGGAAGGTTTAACGAGTCTCCTAGCATAACAATCATCAAAAGAGTGACCATATATGTCGCAGTAGGAACAATAAAGATTGCTCAGAATAGGGGTCTCCTTAGGAAAGTCTCTAAACAAAGATTTTGAAGAGTTTTGAGGCTGAACTCTATTCCTAGGTGTGACAGTCTTGAATGCAGACTCACTCTTCCTAATAGAAGGGCAGACATATTTAACCTTAGATGAACTTTCTTGTTTAGAGCAACTTGATTCCCCAATGTTAAAATTTTGATTTTTTGAATCAAACTCAGTTTTTAGAGAATGAAAGTCTGGGCATGTTTCAATAGGTCTTTTGCCACCTGACACAAACTTGATAGTTTCAAAGGATTTTGTTTGTGTTTTCAAATTGGGGCAAAACCCTATTCCAGTTCGATCATCAGAATTGGTTTTTGATTCAGCAACAAATTCATCAAAACATTTTGAATTATTTTCAAATTTTGTAAAATTTTTGAAAACAATTGCTGTCTTTTCTTTAGTTTGCTCCAATTCTAACAATGTCCCTTTGTATTTTTTCTCCAGAGTTTCATTTGTTTCTTTTAAATCTCTGAGTTTTTCATCAAACATTTTGATTTCGCTTTTATGAGTCAAACATTAGGTAGTATACTTTTCAGCATTTAGTTTAACCATAAGGCTTAGATCTTCTAACTTCTTAGTGAGATCTTTCACAATCTTTTCTAATCTAGTGCTTTTCTTGAGAGTTTTAGCATAAAGTGTGTGAATGTCAGGGAGGTCTTCATTGTCCGAGTCACTAAGTGTGGTGTGTGGAGTGACCCCTAAAGATTCATTTGTTAAACTCACACACCCATTGACATCGTCATTATCGCTATCCCTTTGACTCACACACCCCGAGGAAGAATATGCAACATTCTCAGTAATCAAAGCATCTAAACCAGTATAAACATGATTCTCAATAGCAGGAGTAGAGTTACTAGAAGCATTCTCATACATAGGCATAAGCACATCATCATTATATATGATCTTGGCAAAGAAGGACATGCAAGGATCAAAAACATCAGATGACTCAGGTTCCTCCTTTTCAGAATCACTTGAATCATCCCATGTTTTGCAAATGTTAGCTCTAGTGTGTTTGTTTTGAGTGTTCAAGTTAACTCTACAGTCTTGTGCAATGTGCCCCAGTTTACCACATCTATAGCATTCAGTCTTCTTAAGGTCTCTATTAGGTCTAATGTGAGAGTCCTTGTGATTTTTGTCATGGTTTTTCTCATGAGGCCTGTGATTGGAGGAAGTTGGATAATTTGAATTGCCTTGTTTATTTGCCACTTTGTTTCTAAACTTAATAATTTTCTTGAACTGTTTAGTAATTAAGGCAATTTGATTTTCCAAACTCTCTATATTGCATTCCTCATCAGAATCATAAGTGGGGAATATAAGTTCAGGCTTAGTTAACTTAGAAGAAAAGCTAAGATTGGAACTAGTCTGTTTCCTATGGGTTTATGTCAATTGTTTCTTAAATTCTATTTCCATTTCCACAGTTCTTAGTTTACTACTGAGTAATTCAGGAGTGAGATTTTGATCACACATTTCCTCAATAGAATATCTTTTGTTATCAAATTTCTGTGGTAATGATCTTAGAATTTTAGATACAATTTCATGTCTATCATAAGTCACCCCATTAGCATGCAATTTGGTCACAATATCAGTCAAGTTCATATAGAAGTCATCAAATGACTCAGTCTCAGACATAATTAAGGAGTTATACTGCTGAATAAGCATTTGGGTTTTAGCAGCCTTAACTCTAGTGTCTCCTTCATGAGAAGTGACCAAGGTGTCCCAAGCTTCCGTAGAAGTGGTACAGGATGAGATTCTTTTGAACTCATGTTCATTTATAGACATAAATATGGCATTCTTTCCTTTATTATTATTTCGAGAAACTTGTTTCTCTTCTTGAGTGAACTCACTTAAAGCTTTCTTAACCCTCTCATTACTTCCTTCGTTGGCTGGTTTAGTAGGAAAAATATAACCATTTTCAACAATGTCCCAGACATCATATCCCAAAGTTCATTGAATGAAAGCAATCATCCTTACTTTCCAGTAATCAAAATTGGTTCCATCAAAGATTGGAGGTCTGGTCAAGTTACCAAATCTTTCATTTTTCTCGTCCATAATTGATTTTCAGAAAATAATTTCAGAAACACAGGATCTCTTTTGAAAGCAGTTTACAAAGCTCTGATACCAATTGAAAAATGTTACTAAAGCCATTTATTAAAAATAAACTATTTAAGTAACTCCGATCTGTTTTTTTAAGAAACTCTTTTCATAAAAACCAAACTATTTGAACACAAGATGTGTTTAATAAATCAGTATGTACGAGATCTATTCAAGAATTGAATAACAGGTTTATAAAGTAGTTTAAAAATCTTAAACTCAGCATAACCAAGAATGAGATGAGAAGATGTAGAAAAATTATGTTCACGATATTTTTTACGTGGTAAAACCTCACCAATTGAGGAAACATCCACGACTCCCTCTACGGAGTAAAATGAAAAATCCACTAAAACAAATATATGAGTTACAAACTATATAACTAACATGCAACCAACTCAGACCTATATAAGTTTAGGAATGTACCCTCTGGTGTCCTTAAACTTCTCTGCAGTTCTGATTGTAAATGTAGTTCTCCCAGCTTGTTAACTTCTGATTTGTTCCAGCACTATACGTCGACTCTTTGTTCTCAAGATCTTATTACCAACACTTTTCGTGTTGTAGGGTGAAAGTGTTTGTGGAAGTGCTTTCTAACACATGCATGCACACACACACACTTATTAAGTACAAACAGTCCTAACAAATTACAATAACACTATATGCTGTGATCTTTTCTTTTTCTTTCTTCTTACAAAACTTTTCACCTTATTTGACCTTTAAATCATTCCCAGAATCCACGGATACCTTGCTAGGAAGACAGACAAGGTCTTAATCAATCTCAGAAGTTAGAAAGACTTTTCGAGATTGAAAACCTCCAAGTGAGATTCCAAACTAGGTCAAAGGTTTAGTTTTACAAGAACTAGAAACAGAAAATATTTATTGTTGATTTCAAAGTAAGCAAACGTTTTAGAGAAAATAATCAACAATATATTTCTCAAGATGAGAAATAAAGAATGAACCTAAGTGTAATGTAACATGAATAACTCAAATCTGAAATTTCTATGAAATCAGAAAGTAGATCTGAATACACGTTTAAGTTGAAAACAAGATCTAGTGAACACGAGGTTACAGCAAAAAAAACAAACTTAACTCAAACTCTCAAGAACACTCAGAGAAGTGTTTTGGATATGGAGGTATTTTGAAGAAGTGTTTGAGTTTTGATGGAAGAGGTTTTGACAAACAGGGTTAGGGTTTCCAATTCTCTCTCTTCTCTCTGTGTGTTTTCTCTCTTCTCTCTCTACTCTCTCTTCTCTCTCTATTTCTCAGAAGAAATGAAAATGGCAAAAGTCTTCGAAGTCTGAGAATAGGGTCCCTTTTATAGGGTGAGGAGAAGGTTCGAGAGGCTGGCTCAGAACCAAGGGCCTGGATTAAGTCAAGCCAAATTGACTTAGATCGAAGGGTTCTAATAAGGCGGTGATTAAACGAATCCTGATTGGTCTAAAGAGTTGTACTGGGATTCACCAAGATAACATGCAGATCGTTGATAGCTAATGATCCAAGGGCTAGGAACAAACACTATTTTAACTCAGTAAAGAAACACAACTTCAGCCAATCAGACGAGGACAGGTGTTGGTCAATAACAGGATAACAAACGCGCGTCTAAAGTTAATTAAACCACACCCTCAAGTTTACTCCGCTTTCGGATTCTACCCAAGGTAACATAAGGCTAATATAATCAACAAATTATATTTACAAATTGACCACAAAACTTTTTAAAACAAGTTTTAATTAAGAAAACCTAATTTAAAAAATGTTTAAAAAATCCCAAAAAATTATTAAAATGCCAATTTAGGGATTTAAACACACTCAACATATGTACACACATTATTAAGCAATATGATATGCAATAAATTAATTATACTGTGTGTGAGTGTTGGCAATAGGTTGTTGATCACTACAAGATAGAGAGATGAAGTAGCAAACCAACTTCTGAGGTTCTTTGGATTCTAGGTAGGACACAATTTTGTCACAATTTCCAAACTAGATGAGCACTTATACAATATAGACTCAAGTGAGGCTAAAGTATAAGGGCTTCAACAAATAGTATGTACCCGGGTCTACACCATGAGGAGTCCTTAGAGGAGACTTTCTGTATATATATATAGAGAGAAATAATGATATAATAGTAGTACTGATATATATTGTAGACACCACATTCTAGGACTCCCTAAGTCTCTTCTTAGGTCCCTAACACCTCTTTATTTCACTACAAACCCTAGGTCTCACTCTGAGTACTGATCTTGAGGCCATAGGGCGCTTTAGGGCCCCGTTTGACTCCGGTCAACTTTACCATGAGAGCAAAAGCTCTTTGAATCTCTGAACGATCAGTTTTTCCCCAAAAATTGATCTAGAGGCCACTGGGAGCGTCCGTTCTCCATTTGACCAAAGTCAACTCTTCAGCTCGAACGAGATTAAATGTACCTCCGAAGGGCACTGAATACCCTTTTCGACGACAGTCCACCCCGTGCGCAATTCTGACTAACGGTGCGAACGAACGATATGTTTTACCCCGAGAGGTCACCACATGCTCCTGGGCCCCGATTGACCAAAGTCAACTTTTTGAACAGAGAAAAACTCCTTGGAATGTCGAAGTACATCTCCTAACCTTTCCAACAATCCGCCCCATGTGCGATTCTGACTTACCATGCGGATGAACGATCCGTTTCCATTCGGTAATCTCCGGTCCAAAGGATCGATGTGCGCTTTCGAGCCACATTTGACCCAAAGTCAACTCCCGAACCCGAGAGTGGTCCAAAGGACTCTTAAATCTCTCTGAATTACCTTTCTAATGGTATGCCCCATGCGCGATTTGGATCAACGAATTACGTTCTACGATCGTTTTACCAACAAAATTTGCACGAGATTGCCAATTGGTAGGTCCAAGTCCCTGCCTATCAGCACTTTGTTTAGGGTCACCTGCCAATAGGTAGGACTAGGGGGATGCCTATCGGCAACCCCCTAACCCTATAAAAGGAGGGCATGACCTCACTACAAAGAGGACTAAGACCAAAGATCCATAAGCATCAGTGATCTCAGCAACATTCTCTCGAAATCAACGAAGTGCCTACATGTGAAGTTCCATTCAAGCTTCCATTCCCATCCTTTTCATACCCAATTTAGAAAAATCTCATTCTTTCTCATCCAACATCCATCTCACATTCAAGGGAGTTCTTCTAAGATCAAAGATCAAGCTTCAAAGAAGGTCCAACTCCTTTCCTCTCTCTTCAAATTTCTTATTTTGGCACAAATTTAATTAGATTCATGATCCAATTCTCACTTTAGTTCATACACATTAATATCTACATTTTTATTAGCATATTGCACATACTTTATTTTCTATTAAAAAATTCAAAACAAACAAAAAGAGGGTGACCCTCATAAATTTTGGACGGAATTATCCATCACACTTTTTAAAACTAAAACATATTTTTTCTACACACACATATATGATAAAATCCCGCTCAGATCTATAGGATAAACCCCACCCTCATGCCTCAGTCGAACTATGTGTACTTTGATACCTTTATAGGCTACGTAGGCATATCAGATTAAAATTCGAGACTCTAGTCCAATTTTCCAATTCTCCTAAACTCCTCATTTCCATCATATTCGTGCATTAATATACATATTATCCTTGTTAGCGTTTCATCCGATACATATTATCGTTTCATAATAACGATCAATATCGCGATAAACACATAAATCATATTTTATATCTATATTATTTTGGGTACATTTTTACAGATGACCTCACTCTACCTTTCATATAGTATGAGTTGAACGATTCCAATCTCCATTATATATACACGCGCACTCACTTCATGGATAAATAAAGGAAACCAACAACACAAGCCCATGAGAGACATAAAGGGCGGGATGGGTTCCTAACACCGTCCCATTTCATAAATTATCCCCCGAACCTTTGAACTATTGGTTTCGTATGCATCAGTTTGTATTTGATGCCGCTCTCTCGTGGAGGCATAATGTTATTTTGCATGTTTTGTGCAAAATTGATTGGATACTCCATCTCTTTACATTTACCCCACACCGAAGATGGCCAAAGTGTTCCTAAGTTAAAAAGGGGGCGTGAGACCTTTCATAATCCCCGCCCCAGGCGCGCGATCTCAAACGGGATGGCCACAGTGGCAACTTCGCTGACTCCACTGGGGACATTTTCATAAGAGGGCTATTATATGTTTGCATGAGTGTTTTGTTTTCTTGTGTGCGTATGCACCTACCTGTATGTACCCTTTCTCTCCTCATTATTTCTTGCACATATATACCTCATGCTTGTATCACTACTCACCCACACACTTGTACAAATTCTCCATGTACACTCCACACCACGTGCACCTAGGATCACTTATATCCACATATTGCACACATCACTTAGAAATCCATGCTTACATGTCACTAACACACACCTCCACACTCGTATATATCCATGCTCACTCACACTTATCACACACCACTTGTAGTTGATCCATGCATAGGTTTACTACCACACACTTACTTTTAGATAATTACACACCACTCACTCCCACATAATCCATGCTTAGTATAGATTTATTTTTCATACTTGTACATTATCCCCTGATTAGCATGATTCTCATCAATAAAGATACTTTCTCCATAAGATACTAATCAATAATCATGCATATTGCTCACTACATCACCAAAGAGAATTACGATTGACCATATTATGTCCCGTAACTGGGGGGTCACTTCATGATGGGCGTTGGTCCGGCATGGAACAGTTAGCCAAAGCGATATGACTCTCACCTTCCATTGGCCAAGTACCTTTGACGTATATCGAATGGTTCCCCCCGCATTGTACCGCTTGGCCGAAGTCATAACGGGAGGTATATCATAGGTAACTCATTCACGTACGTCGAGTATATCTAATTCTCTCTCACACGTACTGTCCCCACAAGGTATATAGCGAGGCAATTCACATGCACTCAGGTATATCAAATGGATTGTCCACACGTACCGATTGCCCTCAAAATCAAGACGTATATAGTGGAAGTTATGCCAAAGGGGGGAACACCTTCCAATTAACCGAACAACTGCATACCCGCATATAGGTGTCAAACCTAGGGCACTCATATTTAGTTTTTCGATTTCAACCCGAAACTCTTTTGAAATACCGGGTCGGTGTGTCGCCCAAATTTTTACGCGATTTTTAAAACGGGACCCTGTCCATGAGCCTAGTAACAAGTCCAACCATAGTTTTTTCATATTTTCCAAACCCAATTTTTCCACGATTAGGTCCCGTCCGGCATTTATTTTTGCATTTAGATAAACCTAATAAGTGAGAATCTAATAAACATAATAATAATCATGTTGAGACCCGTATCTCATCTTTTTCTTCTTTATTTTCCAAAAGTGTCCAAAAATGTTTTTCCTCTTTTATCAAAAATACCAAAAGCATTATTCCCTTTACCCGAAAAATATTTTATCCTTATCTTTTCCAAAAATGTCAACAACATTTTTCCTTCTTCCCTCCTTTCCAAATATAAATCCCAGTTTATCTCACTTCAATCTCATACCCTTGGCCTAGCTCCCTATTGACTTCGGTATTCGGTTGAATCGCCCCGAAGATCCGTTAGTCCCCTCACTTCTGCCTAGTTTAAAAATCATTCACCCTCCATGGAGAACACAGACCAGGTACCGAATGTGAAGCAGATTTTGATGATGGCCCCAGCCCAACTTACTTCCAAGATTGACAACCTTCAAACCGAGGTTCGTGAGATACAATAAAATTGGGTCCCTGTCCCGAAAGAGCTCGAGGTCCTCTTCCCTCGCGCTATGGGTCCGCCTTCACCCGAGCCAATTTAGATTCTCGAGGAATACCAGCATGCTCCACGTGCTCCTCCTAATAATGGTCAAGCACCATCCCATCTTCCTAAGCCGAATCATGCCCATCCAGGGGCTAACTTACTCGTGACCGTTGATCCAAAGGAGGAAGAGTTGAACAAGGTCAAGGAATACCTTCAGATATTGATAAAGAAATTCGACCAAGTTAGACTCTCTGGAAACTACACGGACTACACCCATATGTCTCCCTATCCTAAAGTAAGGTTACCAAAAAAGTTCAAGATGCCCAATATTGAGAAATTTGGGGGTAGTGGACCCCCCATCGTTCATCTTCGTAGCTATCACCGAGCCATGACTCTCCTAGGGGCCTTCGAGGAAATAATGGCCCAAATATTCCAACAAACCTTGAACGATAGCGCTCTCCGTTGGTTCTTATCTCTCAAGGAGTCAAGAATTCATAATTGGGAGGATGTTGCCCGCAAATTCATGTCACAATACAAGTGCAACGAAGAATTGGAGGTTACGTGCTATGATTTAAAGTTGGTCAAGCAGAATCCTGAGGAGTCGGTTAGTAGGTTCATAGCAAGGTGGAGAGAGAAAGCAACCACCATGACCAACCAGCCTTTTGAAGAGGAGCAAGTTAGTATTGTGAAGAATAACTTCTTACCCCATGTTTTAGCAATGATGGGAAGATAATACTACCCTCATTTCCAAGCCCTCCGAGAAGCAGGAGTGGAGATCGAAGAAGGCCTTGCCAAGACAGAATTTGAGCCAGATAAAGTATCTGGACAGTTTTCTCCTAGAAAGTTTGAAAAGCCAGTCAGTATCGAAGTTTTAACCATCAAAAACATCTCTCAGCCTACCACTTCATAGGAACCAAAAATCCTCCCTAACCCAGTTTGAAAGGACTACACTAAGCTTCATGCTCCCCTCTCCAAAGTTTAGCAAGACCTCTTGAGCCAAAACCTTATCAAACCATTGGACCATTGTCCACTACCAAACCCACTTCCAAAAAATTTCAAACCAGATGCCCATTGTGACTTTCACTAAACTGTCGACCATGCCACTGACTAGAATTTCCACCTCTGAAATGTGATCCAAGGCCTGATTGACCAGGGTGACATCGCCCCAGCAGCCAATCCTAAACTAAACACTACCCACAATCCACTCCCAAATCATATAAACTTCATTTTCCTTGAAGAAAACCTAGAATTTGACCCATCTACTCAGATTATACCAATTAAATCACCAATCATACCCATATAGTCTCCTAAACCTGTCCAAACATGCCCATACTTTCTCCTACACCCTAGCAACTTTATTGATCAGGCTCTATCACTCCTTATCAGATCATGCATTATTATCCACACCCGTTATGGAGGTAAAGATATGGAATTGTCAGAAGTGTTGAAAAAACTCCTAGATTTTGGGTTGAAATTACCCTCCCAGATAATCGTTGACTGTCAGAGATTCAGTGTGATGTTCTTAGAAGCTCAAAAATTGTCCCGAGAGTTGAACAATTGGGTACTATGAACTAATGATGCCAGTTTAGATGATATGATCCAGATCATGGTGAATTTTTCCGATAGACCGATAATATTTGCAATATTTTCAAGGTACTAAATGCTTTAAAAGTAAAAGGGTGGCAAGTCCCTTCGCTTTTACATCTCCCTGTCAAATGGGAGGACTTATATGAAGAGGCCATCAAAGTTGTGGAATGTATCGACTTTTCATGGAAAGAAAATACTGTTTCCATTGGGTGTGGAGGAGGAGTTCAATGATTCAGATGAATAGCAGAAAAGACTAGTCCAATAGCCAGCATATGTGGGATGATATCATTCGAGAAGCTATTAGGAGAAATCAACAAAGTTGCTGAATAACCCAAGATTGATGAGGAAATAGGGTTTATATTGTTCTCCTCTTCTGTGAACCATATGACCAGATCAGGGAGGCATTACCAAAACCCAAGCCTACTACCATCAAAAAATGGCAAAGGAAATGGTGTTGAGAATCTTCCTATGCCAGACATGACCATAGAGGAACGAAAGATCTATGATCACTTAAAGAAAACCCCAGCCAACATCACTTTGTGGGGACTCTTTATGTCTTCTCACGTGCACCAGAATGCCTTGATCAAGCTACTTACAGGACCCACGGTTCCTCCTTCTACCACACCAGAAGAAGTAATGAATCTAGTCGGATCTCTAACATCTACTAGAATGCTCTCCTTCTTCGAAAAATAAATCCCTAAGATTGGTCCAGACCACAATTATGCTCTCAATATCTCCGTCGAAGTCATGGGAAAAATAGTCCCACTTTTTCTTGTCAATAATTGATCAGCTCTGAATGTTTTTTCATTAAGGACCCTCAATTATTTGGGACTGAAAGTAAGCGACCTTGCTCCAACCTCTGTCTCAGTACGTTCTTAAGATAATAACCTTCGAGAAGTGATGGGATCTATAAATCTTGCAATAGGGGTTGGCCTTATAAATTTAGTTGTTGAATTACAAGTCATCGATATCCTAACTTATTTTAATTTTCTACTCATATGGTTGTGGCTCCATAGCATCAAGGGGGTGTCTTCTTCCCTTCATCAGAAACTGAAGTTCTTTGCCAGTGGATAAGTTATCACCATCTTGGGCGACGATGACAATGTCAAGAATGCAAGCACCAGTAATCCAGTACTAGAGATACAGTAAGGGACAAATGATATGCTTCTGTTAAGTTTTTAGGTTGAACCACTTCTACTCCCAGCAGGGGACGATTTCAAAGATAGAGTTTGTCTAGAATATAATCCCCATGACAACGTCAATGTAATCCACATATTCAAAAACATGCACTTCATACCCGAACTGGGGCTGGGACAACGATAGCAGGGGATAATTGAACCCATTATCTTGAAGAAGGCTTTTCCTCCCTATGACTTGGGCTATTAACTGTCAATTGAAAAACTCAGAATGATTCGTCATCCTCGACTAAAGAGAGGGCTAAAAAGCGCTAAAACTCTCGAGAGAGATTCCTTGAATGGAAGATTCATCAAAGAGGGTGAAGGTTTCCCCTTTTACAGCTTTTCGGAACCATGGTATGATTATGAGAACAAGAAAATGAAACCCAGAATGGAAATCTTTTTCCAAGATAGCTACTCATAGGCCGAGAGTTCCCAGCATTATGTGCAGCCACTCATTAAAAATATCAGAGATTTTGAGGGAAGTGACTCCCAGGATTCTTTCAACTTACAAACACTGGGGCTAACACTCTGCATGATCCACTCAGGGGCTACATCATCTGATCCATCCCATCTGATCAATGTTGTTAATGCACCTCTCGTCAACTGGCATGATGCACCTGTATCGCTTGTTGATATTCAACTTAACCCTGATGTTTATCCCCTTTCCCCTTATTTTATTGTTCCTCCTTACTCTGATGTAATCAAAACCTCCTTTGATGAGGTTCTTAATGTTATTTTTCCTATCAATGAAATAAATAAAGATTTTGAGTATCTTGTTATGCCTTACATTAATTGTATTGATTCTAATCAAACTCTAGATGATGATGATTTTGCAAATGAATAATTTTTAACTGATCTAAATAAGGTTAATAACAAAGAACATAACCTATTTCAACTTAATAAAGATGAAACTATTATTATTAATCTCGGTTCTAGTAGCCAAATGTGCGAGATCAGGACGGGGGCTACCCTTGACTAGCATGAGCGTGCGCAACTCATGGAATTACTGAAGGAATTTATTGATGTCTTCACATGGTCCTACCAGGACATTCCCGGTATTGACCCTGAGATAGCTCAGCATGAGATACCCACTATCCCCGAATGCAACCCAGTTAAACAAAAACTACGAAAACTCTGCACTGAATGGTCACTCAAAGTTAAAAAAATAAGTGGTCAAACAGTTTAACGTTGGTTTCATTCGTGTGATCGAATATCCCACATGGCTAGCCTATATTGTACCCATATTGAAATGAGGAGTGAAGGTTTGCATGTGCATTGACTATCGAGACTTGAACAAGGCCTTTCCAAAGGATGATGACCCGCTACCCAATATCGACATGATTGTGGATAACATGGCCAGACACGCTCTCAAGTTATTCATTGATGGGTTTGTTGGATATAATTTGATCAAGATGCACCCAGACCATCAAGAGAAAACCACATTCATCACCCCTTGGGGAACCTTTTGCTACATTATCATGCCATTTGGTCTAAAAAATGTACGGGATGCCACAACCATCTTACACAATCTTATACAAAAGGAAGTTGAGGTCTATGTGGATGATATGATTATCAAGTCTAAGACTAGAGAAGGTCATGTTCACGCTCTTTAAAAGTCCTTCGAACGACTACGATAATATCATATGCCACTTACCCCACAAAAAAATGTCTTCGGCATTACCAAAGGAAAACTCTTAGGATTCATGGTTAGTGAGAAAGGGATAGAAGCATATCCTCCCAAGCTAAAAGCCATATTCGAAATGCCACCACCCCGAATAGAGAAGGAAGTTTGGGGATCCCTTAAAAAATTACAGTATATTAGGTGGTTCATCAGCCAATTGACTTCCATATATGATACCATCTTCAAACTCCTACAAAAGGATTCAACCAAAGTCTGGAACGAAGCTGCCAAGAAGATTTTGATCGAATAAATTAATACCTAACCCGACCTCGATGTCCATGGGGATTCAACTCTCATGATCGGTCAAGTACTCAGAAAATGGAAAGTCAAGGATGAGAAACTCTTGCCCATCCATGCCCATCTAGAAGAGTTAGCTTCCAAATTCTAAGAAATCTCTTTCACCTACCCGCCCCGAGAAAAGAATAACCTAGTCTATGCCATTACTACCTTAGCCTCAATGAATTACATGCCCGAAGGAGTAACCATGGACCCTCTCCTTGTCCAAAAATAAGATAAACTAACCTATTGCTACCACATTGAGTTCATCACAGAAGAAGACCCCGAGGTAGATAACTATTGGTACTATGATATTTGGTGCCTCCTCAAGCATGGTAAGTATCCCCAAGGCTCTTAAAGGAAAAATCAAGCAACCCTCCACATATTAGTTGCCCAGTATATTATTTGTGACAAAGCACTATTTAAGAGAAACTTCAATGGAACCCATTTGCAATGCATCACAGGGGCTGACATTGAAGAGATGATGCCAAAAATGCACAGCGAGGAATGCGAACCCCACATGAACGGACATAAGCTCACTAAGAAAATCATCCAACGGTGGACTACCATGGTTCAGGACTGCTTAGCCTACGTTTGAAGATGCCTCAAATGCCAGCAGTTTTCCAATCTCGAGAACTTACCTCCGCGGGAATTATACAACATGACTTATCCTTGGTCGTTCTCCACATGGGGCATCGACATTATAGGGAAGGTTACACCCAAAGCGTCTAATAGGCATGAATTCATCCTAGTTTCCATTGACTACTTCACTAAATGGGTCGAAGCTGAATCATACACACTGCTGCATGCTAAGAAAGTGGCCAAGTTCATCCGTAAAAACATCATTTATCAATATGGGGTCCCAGACGAATTAGTATCAGATAATAGGTTACACTTCAAGGTAGAAGTTACAGAGGGGGTCGATGAGTATTAGATTAATAGGCACAAATGTTCTCCCTGCTGACCTCAAATAAATGGAAATGTTGAAGTAGCTAATAAGAACCTCAAACCCATCATCACCAAGATGACCGAGAGTTGTCGAGATTTGATCGACAGGATCCCTTACGCCCTCTAGGGCTACCACACCTCAGTTCGAACCTCTACTGGGGTCTACCCCTTACTCTCTAATCTACAGCATGAAAGTCAACCTACCCAAATAAGTGAAATCGCTTTGATGCACATCATACTAGAAAGAGAAATCAGCGAGGAAGACTGGCATCAAAGCTATCTTGACGAGTTGACCCTCTTGGATGAAAGGAGGCTGAAAACTCTATATCACATAAAAGGTTACCGTCGTCGGATAGAGCGATCATTCAATAAGAGAGTAAAAGATCGTGGTGTCTGAGAAGGGGACTTATCCCTGAAAGAAATTATAGAGCCCATATGGGACCCCAGAGGGAAATTCAAGCCCAATTGGAGCAGCCCCTACATTATGAAAAAGATCTTATCAGGCGGCACCGCGATGCTCACCGATCTTGACGGAGAAAAAATGGCGCATCCAGTCAACCTAGGTCGTCTCAAGAACATCTCCCTTTTATTCTCTAAAAAAAATTCTTCATTCCCCTCTACTCAGAACTACGTAGGTCCTGATCCTCTAAAAACATTTTTTCTTTCAAAAATGAATTTTAGAAAACTTTTCGAACCCTCAGAGGTACGTAGGCATCTCATACCCTTTACATGAGCACGACCCCTTCTTTTTCACAAAATGCTATTCTCTTCTTATCCCCGAGAATGAAATTTCATTTGAACATATACATAAACGAAAGGATTATGTATTCCTTAGCGATTGGTATAGATAATTCAAATGCAAAACTCATCAAGAGGCACAACTAGATGATCAAAAACTCCTTTACTTCATTATTTAAAATTTTGGTATGACTACATTGGCATAGGGAGACAAACAACTTCCCCTGTCATCCTACCCCTACCTTCCTAAAAATCAAATAAAAATAAGTCCCAATAAAACCATAGTAACCCATAAATTATTCCCAAACACAGAACCACACCCTTTACAAAAGCCTCACACATCCTACCTGCAGCTGCCCAAGGAACTAGTGCCATCATCACCCATATCCTGGGGTTTCCAAAATTCCCCTGCCTGAATGGAGTGCACAGACGCTCAATATACTGATAAGCCCGAACCATCTCGGGGAAAACCATAATGCCTCCCTCAATGGTATCAGATACAACAAACCACCTTTGCCCAGTTTCTACTGCAAACATCTTGGCAAATACCTTTCTCCATAACCAGTTTATGCAGTCCCCTGAGATATGCCAAACTCTTCCAACAGACTGAGACGGACGGGTCGACAATTGATAACTCTCCCACAAAGATCCAAGCGGAATGCGCATACGCTCTGTCAGATCTTCCACAAGAAAGAAGTCCAATGTCCACGATGGCACAATTTGTTCCCAATAAAATTGATGCAGAAGGATCCATGAAAAGTAGAAAGAGGTCTGTCGAAGGCCTACCAACCGAACGTAATTATATTCTCTAAGTTCCATAATGGGAAATAAATCCCCCCTACCAAGGTACCGACCAACGAAAGCTTAGAGCCCTGTGCTCCACAAACCAATTTTCCCAGTTCTCTATGTCCAGGACTACACTGATAAAATAGCATGAGAAGAAGTTTGGCACCACCGGCAAAGGATACTCAGGTGGTACCACCATACAGAACCTCTCTGACAGCCACATGAATAGCATTACAGGGCTACCCCTCAGAAAGTCAGAACGACCTTTCCACCAGGCATTCAGACCATTTACAGTCTCCACCAGTTTCATCATCGATTGCGACAGTAAGACATCCAGGAAATAATAGCTACAATTTGGGGGTCCACCAGTACTTCCCCAGTCACTAAGAGAAGTTTCGAAACTAGGCCCAGAATGACAACTCCAATATAGCCAGCATCGCCAACATCCTGCAAATGTAAAGATCGCAGCACAACGGGAAGTAAAGTCATCCCTCCAGTAACCAATAATTGACCCGCCAAGGCCTTCCCACTACCCCCAAAAATTCCAAAAAACTCATTTTCCCTACTTTTTATCAAAATAAATCCCTTCGAAAGGGAAGATATTTTTCAACCTATCCATTGAGACCATCTTCTACTCAAAACAAACCCAAAAATTTCCAAAAACATACTATTTTTACTCTTTTTCAAAATAAAAACTCAAAATCAAGATAATTAAACGAAATATGCATTTTTGAGTCTCTTTTCAGGTGCAATGCCTCTATATCAAGCATGTAAATGCCAAGATCCTACAGTCAACAATGAATCTATGAGAAAATCCCGAAGGGAAAAAACCATAATTGGATGTCACCTCATCTGCCCCATAATCATGTCTCCCAGGTACAAGGTGTACCCAAACTCACACGCCATCAACCTCTACAGCTATGCATTTTCCCCTAGTCAACCCCGTATGATGGATGGTTGTCCCCCAGGGATAGAAGGTCACCTGCAAATTCCCCAATAGAGAAAGATCAATATTGGAAAAGATCATAAAGGAAAAATGGTCTAAAAAAAGAAAGAAGATTTGACCCGATCGGTACTGTCCCTCCACCTACTCGAGGTACCCCAAAAGATCGTGCCACTGCTATTTCGCACCCTTCCAACCATGTCGGGCGACACCCTATTTAAAATTTCGTACAAAAAATCCCTAAAAAATTTCCAAAATCACCAAATGGATTTTAGAACCTTTTTCACCAAGAAAAAAAATTGCCACACTCATTTCCACAGCAAAACTCTTATCTTCCCAGCATAATTTCCTGAATAAATTTCATGTCTCTCCAACAACGTCCCTAAAGGACACCACAAAAACTAAGAAATCCCCCAACTAAGAAAAAATCCAATCCTCATATCATTCCCTCTTACTTAATCCATCATAATCGACTTTAACCCAAGAAATTGGACGCTACAACTTAGATCCTCATAATTGACCTTGACCCACAAACTTGGTTGCTCCCTGTCTTGACCTCAGTCGTCATCCCCATTAGGTCCTCAGCATCGTCCATCCCCATCATTCCCTTAGGACCTTGTAATCATCCTCGACCCTCTGAATCGGTCATCCTCATCACTCAGGTCCGCATAATCGACCTCTTTCGATAAACATCATTTGGTGTCTATTAGATGACTTTCGCTTGTTCCAAGCTCGCCCATCGAAGGGCTCTACAGACACCACATTCTAGGACCCCCTAACTCTCTCCTTAAGTCCCTAGAACCTATTCATTTCACTATAAACCCTAGGTCACACTTTCAGTACCAATCTAGAGGTCATCGGGCGCTCCCGAGTCCCGTTTGACTCCGATCAACTCTATCGTCAGAGCGAAACCTCTTTGAATCTTCGAACGATCAGTTTTCCCTCAAAAATTAATTCGAAGGCCATAGGCGCTCTCGGGATTCATTTAACCAAAGTCAATTCTTCAGATCAAACAAGACTGGATGAATCTTCGAAGGCCACTGAATACCCTTTCCAACGTTCTGCCCCGTGTGTAATTCTGACTAACGGTGTGAACGAACGATCCATTTTACCTCGAGAGGACACCGAGCACTCCCGGGCCTCAATTGACCAAAGTCAATTTTCTTAACAGAAAAAAACTCTTTTGAATATCTAAGTACATCTCCTAAACTTTCCAACGGTCCACCCCATGCATGAGTCTGACTTACCATGCAGACGAACGATCCGTTTTCGTTCGACAATCTCCCGTCTAAAGGAACAACGTGCGCTTTCGAGCCATAATTATCCCAAATTCAACTCCCAGACGCGGGAGCGGTCCAAAGGACTCTTAAAGGTATCTGAATTACCTCTTTAACAGTATACCCCGTGCATGATTGGGATCAACGGATTACGTTCTATGACTATTTTTTCAAGAAAATCTGCATGAGACTAATCCAGGTCCCTGCCTATCGGTAGTGTGTCAGGATCACCTGCCGATAGGCAGGAGTAGGTCAATGCCGATCGGCAACCCCATAAACATATAAGAGGAGGGAATGACTTCACTACTAAGAGGACCAAGACCAGAGATCCATCAGCATTAGTGATCTCAGCAACATTCTCTCGAAATCAACAAAGTTTCTCCACGTGAAGTTCCATTCAAGCTTCCATTCGCATCCATTTCATACCAAATTTAGCAAAATTTCATTCTTTCTCATCCAAAATCCATCTCACATTCAAGGGAGTTCATCTAAGATCAAAGATCAAGCTTCAAAGAAGGTCCATCTCTCTTCAAATTTCTTGTTTTTGCATAAATTTCATTAGATTCAAAATCTAGTTCTTACTTTTGTTCATAAACGTTAATATCTACACTTTTATTAGTATATTATACATACCTTATTTTCTATTAAAAAAAAACAAAAATATGGTTACACTCATAAATTCCGAACGAAATTATCCATCACACTTTTTCAAAACTAAAAAATATTTTTTCTACACACACACATATAATAAAATATCGTTCGGATCTATAAGATGAGCCCCACCGCCCATTCCGCAGTCAAACTATGTGGACTTTGATGCCTTTATAGGCTACGTAGGCATTTTGGATTAAAACTCGAGACTCGAGTCCAATTTTCCATTTTTTTAATTTTCCAATTCTCCTAAAGTCATCATTTAAATCATATTTGTGCATTAAAATACATATTATTTTTTTAGCATTTCATCCGATACGTATTATCGTTTCATAATAACGATCAATATCGCGATAAACACAAAAATCATATTTTCTATCTATATTATTTTGGGTACATTCCAACGGATGACCTCACTCTACCTTTCCTATGGTATGAGTTGAACAATTCCAATCTCCATTGTATATACATGCAGAGACACTTCATTAAGACATAAAGGAAAATAACAGCACAAGCCCATGAGAGACCGAAAGGGCGGGATGGGTGCCTAACACCTTCCCATTCCGTAACTTATCCCCCAAACCTTCGAATAATTGGTTTCTTATTCATCAGTTTGTCTTTGATGCTGCTCTCTCGAGGCGGCAACATGTTCTTTTCCTTATTTTATGGAAAATAGGTTGGTGACTCCATCTCTTTACATTTACCCCACACTAATGACGGTCGAAGCATTCCTAAGTTAAAAAGGGGGCGCGAGACCTTTCGAAATCCCTGCCCCAGGTGCGCGATCTCGATCGGGATGACCATACACACACATATATTTATATATATATACACACACATTGTTTAAATGATTGTTTAATGATTTAGGTATTGTTACCCAATGGTAAAAGAATATTTGTTCGGTACAGATAAGTCATGGATGACCAAGAATTGATTATCCAAAGAATATATGGACGAGGTTTGAAATACTTTAAATATTTATTGAAGATGGCATGGATGATCCTAGTTCAATTCGGGGCCCATTAACTAAGTGCGATAATATATTCAAGATAAGTGTAAATGATATAAGGTATTATTAATAAAATAATGGAATTCATCCAAGATACACTACGTGGGATTGGCATGGGGAAGAAGAAAATAATGGAGAGCCATCATGTGAGGAATGTGATGAGCCTATTGATGAAGGCCATGGAATGATGACGTTGCAAACATAATACATATGGTCTAGGATTTAAATGAAGACTTCACCGGAGATCATAAAGATTTCCACAATTGTCTTGGAGATGCAGCGAAGCCCTTGTATGGAGGTTGTAGAAAGTATACTAAGTTGGTGGCAATAGTGAAACTATTCAATTTAAAAACTAAGAGTGGTTGGTCTGACAAGAGTTTCTCGGATGTGCTTACATTGTTTATTGATATTCTCCCAGACGATAATGAATTGCCTTTATCTACTAGGGAGGCAAAGGGTAGTTTGTTTGCATTTGGGATGGAGTATCAGAAAATACATGTTTGTCCTAATGATTGCATACTTTATAGAAAAGATTATACGGATGCAATATTATGCCTTCTTGTGGAACACGGAGATATAAAGTCAATAAGAATGTGACTGATGGGGGGAAAAGGGTGTACCTACAAAAGTACTATTGTACTTTCCACCAATCCTAAGATTGAAAATAGTGGTTTCAATCCACACAGATAGAAAAAGATTTGACGTGGCATGCTAATGGAAGAAAAATTGATGGTCGATTACATCATCCAATAGATTCGCCACAATGGAAACTAATATTTGAGAAGTGGCCAGAGTTTGCCAAGGAATCAAGGAACCTTCGATTATCTAACTCAACAAGTAGAATTAATCCACATAATTACCTTAGGACTAGGAATAGTTATTGGCCAGTTATGTTGAATACTAATAACATTTCATAGGAGTTATGCATGAAAATAAAATATACTCAATTAACTATATTGATATCAGGCCCCAAACAACCTAGAAATGACATTGATGTTTACTTGGCACCGCTAATTAAGGATCTAAAAACTTTATGGGAGTAAGGAGTGAGGTCTTATGATGCATTCCGATAAGAATATTCCACATTATTTGTTTTGTTGTGGACAATTAATGATTTCCATGCATATGGAAATTTGTCGGACTCTTCTATAAAGGGATATTATGCTTGTCCAATATGTAATGAAGAGATATATTCTCAGAGATTGAAAATTTATTCTAAGTGAATTTATATGGGTCATAGAAGGTATCTTCCACTAGACCACCCATTTCGAAAAGAAAAAAAAGGCTTTAATGGTCAGAAAGAGTTTGGGTTGCCACCTGAACCTTTGAGTGGGAAAAAAATATCAGTGAAGGTCGGGGGGATCAAGCTCTCTTGGGGAAAGAAGGATGTTAACAGAAAGAAATCAACATTGAAGAAGAGAAAGAAGAAAGGAAGTGTAGAAAATGAAGATGCTACATGTTGGAAGAAGAAGACGATATTTTTTGAGATTGAGTATTGGAAACATATTCCAGTACGACATAACTTGAATTTAATGCATATTGAAAAGAATATTTGTGATAGTATAATTAGGACTTTACTTACAATTTTGGGAAAAATAAAAGATGGTGTGAAGGTTCGTAATGACCTCGTCGAGATGGGTTTAAGAAAGGAGTTACCACAACTTAATAAGAAAGGCATTTACCTAACGCCGATATGTTACACATTATCTAAAGAGGAAAAAAATGATGTGTGAAACTTTGCGTGATCTTAAGGTCCCATATGGATACTCTTTGAATTTCAAAAGTCTTGTCTCTATGGAAGATTTAAAATTTTACGGCCTCAAATCCCATAACCATCACATTCTAATGAAACGATTACTTCATGTTGCTATACAAGGTGTATTGCCAAAACATATGAGATATGTACTTATTAGAGTGTGCTTCTTCTTTAATGCTCTTAGTGTGAAAGTCATGGATGGGGAAAAATTAAAGGAAATTCAGAATGTTCTTGTGGTCGTAATATTCATGTTAGAGAAATACTTTTCACCATCATTCTCTGACATCATGATAGATTTAATGGTGCGTCTTGTGAGAGAGGTCAAACTTTGTGGTCGAGTTTTTTCGATGGATGTACGCAATTGAGAGGTGAGTTTGTTAATTTTTTTCCATTATAATCAAATAAACATCATGATTGTAGTCTTAGCCTTAGTGATTTTCAAGTATATGAAAGTTTTGCAAGATAATGTGAGATACAAAAATTGCCCAGAAGGGTGCATTGCCAAATGTTGTATAGCCGAAAACGAAATCGAGTTGTGTTCGGAGTTCTTATCTGGATTAGACGAAATTGGAGTTCCTTATGATATAGAAGATGATAGACCTTTGGGGGGTGTTGATATCATTGAAGTCAATTGTTTGTTGTTGAATCAAGCACATCTCCATATGTTGCATAACACTAATGATGTTCAACCTTTTATCGGGTAATTATATTGAAATAAAACATTATCTATACATATTTACTTTCCTCTATATGAAACATTACTAACTCATAACTTGATGTAGGGAACATACGTAGTACTTGACGAAAATCCACATTCGTTAAGTGAAAAATAAAAAGTGGTTAGAAGAGGAGCATAACCGCACCATTATTCAATGGTTTCGTGAAAGGGTATGCATTCTAAAAGCATACATATATCTTGTTGTCATAATTTATTTTTACTAATATTCTTAAAATACTCTTCTTGAAATACCAGTTGAAGTTGATCAACATGTCCCAAATACAAATGTCTCCGACACTTTCATTTGATTGGCTCAAGGACCACGTCAAAATGTATTAAAACACCATGGTTATGGCATTAACAAATGTCGGTATCAAACAAAAGATCGTGATGATGTTTGAGTGAACAAGAATAGTGGAGTTAGCATAGTGGCCAAAACGATGCAAGGAGCCAGCGCGAAGGATGGTAAACCTATTGTTAGAGATATGGTTTTTTACGGTGTAACTAAAGAGATATGGATGCTAGACTATTTTGCATTTAAGATTTCAGTATTTAAGTGTGATTGGGTTGAGAACAAAAATAGCACCAAGATAGACAAACTTGGATTCACTTTGGTTGAACTTGGTAAAGTTTGTCATAAATCCGACTATTTTACCTTGGCTTCTCAGGCCAAGCAAGTCTTTTACGTACCTGGTCAACTGGATACTAAATGGTCAATTTCACTATCAACTCCTCAAGTGGAATATTATGACGAGGGAAATGGTAATGCGTTGGTCGATTATGGTGGAAATGATATTCAAACCAGTGTATTTCCCAATGTTGAATCTTTCGATGTACTTGATAAATGTTTATCAAATTATGCATGTGGTGATTATGAGGGGACTTGGATTGACAATTAAATATCATCTTCTTAAATATTTATCCTCTTATGTGAATTGAAAGTCTTCTATTTTATTAGATGTTATTAGGGAACATATTTCATATTTGGTTTTATGTTGTTGTCTTTGGACTTTAAATTGGAAGTGAATCAATTTCTTATCATTTATTTCAATTCACTGTGTTTTGTTTTGATTTCTTAGTGCTTACTAGTAACTGAATTTTCCATCTGTTTGTGTTTTATACACTGGTCTTTTGAATGAATTACCTATTAATTAAGTCGATTCATGCTATTCTCTAAATATTGGGTCTTTAGGTTCCATATATTATCTTTTAGTTGCCTCTGATAACAACTACTCTTATCAGTGTAACAACCCTCACTTTTAAGAGACTCATTTTATATTATTTCACTGCATGAAGTAATTATATCAAATGTCGGGACTGGAGTAAATATTAATTTAGTGGGTTGAAAGCTAATATTTACTAGATTGTTGTATATTTATTGTACGTGGAAGTAAATATCATCAGGTTGTATTTCATAGTGTCATGTGCAATAAATGACATTTAAGGTTTAAAATGAAATCGGAACTTGAAATGGGTTATAAAATTTCCAAATGATAATTTGGAGGGCGTAGTTAGTCCCGGAATGTGCGAGATAGTCAAAATAAGTGCCATATTGTATTTTTATGTTTTGGGCACTTTTGACTGGTTTTGACTTAAATGCGTATTTGCGAGTCATTTTAATGTGGTATTAACCATTTAAGTTGGGAAATTTAGACTTAAGTCACGATTTTAGTCTTGCACCTTATTTCATTTCCTCATTTTGTATTAATAAACATTGAGAGTTAGAAAGAAGAAGACAGCTTGGGAGAAAAGAGGAGAAAGAAGAGAAAATTGGAGATTGAAGTGGATTGTTGCTACTACAAAGGAAAATCTGAGATTTTTACATCAAGGCAAGTTTTCTACTTGCTAATATATGGTTTAAGATGAGTAAATTGTGTGATAGTTGTGTATTTGCATTTATGGATCAAAAATGGAATTTATCGGTTTTGAGCCCTAATTATGGTTTAAGTTCATGAAATTGTGGATTATAGTTGATAATAATCATGTAGGATGATTTGGGGTATATTAATTTTGTTGGATGTGTGTAAGATGGATGAGATTTGAGTTTTGGGAAAACTAGGGTTCATAACCCTTAACCCATTCTTAGCAAATTCATAGGGGCGAATAGATTCGGCCCTAGGGCGAATCGATTCGCTAAAGGATCAGTTTCCAGGTATGCTTGGACCGAATCGATTCGGCAGTTTCCAGAATCCCAGGTCTTTCAGTTCGAAACGATTCGCTTTCTGGGCGAATCGATTCGCTAAGGGGAATCGATTCGGCCCTAGGGCGAATCGATTCGTTTTTCTGTTGTTTTTGAGTTAGTTTCATAACTCAATTCCAATTCACTTTCTTTAAGTTTAGGGACTAGGAACCTTCTTATATGAAGTAAACTTAGAGTCCTAGAGTTCTAGATGAGTTCGTTTACTACCCTACCTTAGAAATGGTTTATGTTGGGGTCATTCCGGGGGTGTACAAATTGATGTTAAGGCAAATTCTTTTCCTTAGTTAATTATTAGGGGTTTAGGAATTTTAAGGTCATTTTGGGAGACTTTAGAAGCTCAATTGAGGTATGTTAGTTTTGGGCGGTTTATAATAACACCCTAAGATGTTTGGATATAATTGAAAGTTATTCATTTCTTCGAGGTTGTGATGTTGATGTAAAGTACGTATGACTCCGGAGATGATAGGATGCCATTAAAGGGTAATGGTTTCAGATAAAATGAAACACGCACATGGCAATTGGGAATAAAAATGGGAATGATAATGGTAATGATGATGTGAATGATTATGGTTTCGGATAATATGAAACATGCATTTGTTAAAATGTAAATGGAATCGGAAATGAATAGAGTAAATGATAATTTACTTAATCATGAATATGGTTAATGATAATTTACTTGATTTTGAATATGGTAAATAATAAATGGTTTAAACACACCCTCTCTAAATGCCATCATAAGGGAAGTTCGCGCGTAAGGTGAATCCCCCTGGCTAGTGAATGCAGGGTAGATATAGTCCTAGGCCATATGAGCGCTTGTGGTATATTTTTCTGTGATGGGTAGGTAATTCCGGGTGTGGTTATGACTACCCCGCATGCATATGGCCGCTTCTCGACGTCTTGCGTTGTAGGTGCCCAAGTGTCGTAACTGATAGGCCTTGAAAGATGATGGTCATTTAGGGGCGCACACAGTGGGGAAACCCGAACGGGCGGTCTTAGAATCGTTATATATATATATGATTATAACTATTCTTAATCAAGTGGGACTTGATGGATTGAAATGCCATAAAGAGCATGATGAAATGCCATAAAGAGCATAATGAAATGCCACAAAGAGCATATGATGATGATTATCTTCCTGATAAGGAAGGGATTTTTACAAAATGCATAATTGAGATAAAATGCCACAAAGTGCATAAAATTGTGAATATATTTCCTGATAAGGAATGGAACTATGAAATGAATTAGAGTATGTGATGGAAGTTTTAAATTAATGATTAATCATTCTTATTCTCAGGCTTATTAGATTAAATTTATGATTGGTTGAATTGTCCTAACTTATTCATTGAATTGTGTAGGTAGATCCTTATTACTATTAGTCATGATTACTGTTCATATCTGTCATACTTTTTATTCATCTGGTGACCGTATAAAATCGGGCCCTGACCCGTTCATATTTTTGTTGTGCATGAATCTTGTATCCGCTCAGGTACTCCGCCGCAAGGACGCCCGTTCTGACTTTCCTATCCCGGTGAATTTTTTAGGAGCCGTGATGTTTTGCGGATATTACGGGTTACTTGGTATAGACGTTTTCATTTTTGTACTCTAGTTAGGCTCGGGGACTTTACTCGGGCGTGTGGCCCAAACTGTTGTATTTGCTTATTGTAATGTATTATGTAATTTACATTAAACTGTTGTAATTCGTGGTATGTACCTGTTGACCGACGGCATATTCGGTCCTTAATTAAATATTTATTGTCGTTGTATCATAAGTTCCTTTGGGTTTCCACTTTCTTTTCAAATTGGGTTGTTTAAATTTTTCCTTAACTTTAAAATTAAAATTTTTGGGCAACCCGTTTTTCTAAAATATACAGTGGTTATCCCGTATACTTATCATATAGTTGTGATGTTGAGAATGATTCCATACGAGATTCCTGTTATATTGGAGTATCGGACTGGCCACCCCATATTTTGGTGAGCGGGTTGTCACAATCAGCTTCCACCATGAAGGATGGAATTGTTGGAACATTGACATACACATATTTGATGATTTATCAAAACATGAAATATTATTTCCACTCATCATGGTATCAATGCAAACAAAATTGGTATATAATAACTATATATATACATCTATAGGTAAATAGCGACACTGATATCTTTTTCAAGTAACTATTCCATAATGCATTAGTATCTAATTGGACATTGGGCTAATAATCATTTGTGTTATGAGAGATACCAAGGTAATCTACTCTTTTTTTAATATTTTAATTTATTTTTGTAGTTGGTATGCCTATTAACCATTTGATGGACATACAACTTTAGGAGGGCAAAAGTTAAAGGAAGCTTATCTAAGATGTTATTTTGATTTTATTTCATGTAATTTCATCCAGAATCCTAACAATACTTGTGTTCATATTGGATATTTCTAGTTAGGTATTCTTTCTATCCTCTCTCCCTATTTGTATATCAATTTACTTCCGTTCATGTTTGAAATACTTGAACCTTTTCATGTTATTCAAAAGAAACAAATCAACCCCAATGAAATCATAGCCCACTCTTCTCTCCCCCTAATGAAACTATAATGAGCATGAAAGAACAAATGTGAAAATGAATTCCTAAAGAAAATAAAATGAATCAAAATACCTTAACTTTTTTGGGTTTTTAATTTAGGATTTTTGTTCTTACATGGATCCGAAAAACAAAGAAAATCAACATCATGCAGACTCTAATAATTCTCATAACGTGATTTCTGAAAATGAAGATATTGAAGAAAATTATGACAATTGTGAGGGTAGACGGCCAGCAAAGCTCAAACAATTGATCAAATTTCAAACTACTGAAGAACGAGTAAAGGTTTTGTTCAACGAGAAAGGCCAGGCAGTTGTAGGTAAAATAGAATTAGTGAGTTATTGCAGATTGTTAGTTAAGTCCATTATTCCAATCAATTATATAAGATGGCATGAAGTGACAAATACATATAAAAAGAAGTTATAGAGTGTAATACAGGTAAATATCGATTAATTATTAATTGTTAATATTTAACAAATATGTATTTTGTTCAGATGTAGTTGTATTTTAATCGGGGTTTAATTTATTTATATTTAGGTCAAGTTTGATATCGATCCGAGGAATAAAAGTCAAGTGTTATTGAATATGGCTAAGAGTTTGAGGCAGTTTAAATCCCCACTTTGCAGATCATGGATTCAAAGATTTGAATATAGACCATTGATTTTTAAACGTCCACCAAAGAAGTATGCTCCATTCATTGATCAATCAGCTTGGGATTCCTTTGTTAAAGAAAAGCTTTCAAAACATTCTAAGGTCTACAAATAAATATTATATATATATATATATATCATAAAAAATCTCTACTATGACCATTTGGCAAAAATGACTTGTGTTGAATCATTCCACATAGAAAATTATTTAGATAATTGATGGCTTGAAGCTTTTGGGTTGAATCTGCATAGAATGTACGCGGTCTAATGTTGTAATTGATGGTCTGAAGCTTTTCTGTTGCGTCACTCAAAATTTTTGTGGTTGAATCTCTTCTTCCTAATTAAACTATCCATGTTGGCCCACCTAAGTGAAAATAAAAATAATAAAGAAATAAAGAAAAAATGAAAATATCAAAGAAACTAGTTGATTCAATATTAATATATATCCTTAACAGTAATCATTAACCAATGCTGATTATATTTAATTACCCAATATCTATACATAACTAAAAAAAATGAAGAACATATTATAATACAATTCCAACTGTCAAAAGTGAGATAGTGAATTTCGACGCAGGCAATTAATAGTTTTGACTTATCCTTTTGAGTCTCTGATTGAAACTCTGTTAGCAATTCTCTTAGGAGTCAATATCTGGCCAGTGACTGGCGATGGAAGTGTACATATCAAGTATATGAAACACTTCGGTCTGCAATTTCTTGCTACTTTTTGCCACAATTTTGGGAAATCAAAACAGAAGTGAAGTGCCTTCTTTTGAGATGTCAGCAAAGCTAGATTCTCTGATTGTATCTGATGAAGAGACGACATGATCACAGAGGATTATATCTCCATTAAACAACGTCTTTACTGAAATCTTGACAGCATTTAATCAGTTCTTTATTTTATGAACTTGTAAAGAAGTCACTTTCACAACACCTAGAAGATATATACCCTCATCCACTATCGATTCGGGAATAATACTCTCTATCGACCCTTCATCAACTATCGATTTGCGTATACATGTTCCCACAAACATTATCTCATTAACCTTCATTACGTATGGGATTGTGCTAAAGGATAATGAGAAATCTCCATTAATTTTTCAGGACAGTTTATCGATTTCTCATTATTAACCGAGTTTTAATCAGAGACTCAAAAGGATAAGTTAAAACTGGTGGTTGTTGGCGCCGGCATTCACCATCCATATGACCATAATCATTGGAAATAAAAGTTCCGCATTTGAACTTCTATTCAGTTTTTTTTAAATATCTAAGGATTGTTATGTAGTTTCTTCGTATGAGGCCAAAAGAATAAAATAACAATATAATTTGGTCATCATATAATTACAACATGATTTACATTTATATTTTCAAAAACATTAAAAAAATCTATAAAAATAATGTAAAAAAACATATGTTTTAAAAAGGCGACAAGTCTCCCCGAAGGGATTTGCGAGCCTGATGATGCAATGTGGGATTTTAACTGTGGGTAACCACAATCTGCTTAAAGGATCCCTCTGAGGCATCACGATTCACTAATCAACATATATCCATTTCAACCATCTTCCTCTTCTAATAGGTGTATATACGATCCTGCCATATCCACTCCCTAAATTAGCAACAACTATTTCTCATCCTTCCTCTACTCTCTCTCCACATCTTCTTATGTCTCATTAATGGAATTTATTGGGGACTTGGTTGTGACCTACATGCCACCCCATGTCAGTAGTCAATGCCTATAATCGTCTCACCCCTTGAATTGAGTTTCATCAAAGTTAAAGCTCACCCCATGTCAGTTATAAGTGTCAGTAGTCAGTGCCTACAATTCCAATAGCACTGCCCTGAAAGCATATCCAAAACATTAGAGCATTTTTCTCTCCCCAAAAGTTGGTTTTCACTAAGCACTCGCATATACACAAGTTTCCAATGCCAGATCAAATGACGCATTAACGAGCTTCATTCAACACATCAAATGCCATAGGAACAAGTTGCAAAAATAGTTGCCCAAATAATCAAACTCCATCAGGGTTCGGATCAAATCCTTTGTTTATTCGACATCATTACATGTATTAAATAAATAAGATTTATTTATAAGTCCAATAATAATAGCATTTAATATTTTTTATGCAATTTTGATTATTTATTACCTTTATGTTTTGTTTTGATAGTTAGTATGATGTGAAAAATGGTAAAATTGATCTCTATAATGTTTAATATGAGAAAAATAGGCCAAGCATAGGATCAAGACCAAGTTTTAATATAATTCCCCCTCACTAGATTCTAAGTTGAATGCACTGAAATTTCCTTTAGCAATTCTTGTCCATACCATCTCATATGAGTAACCCATTTTGCGAATTTTAGTTTCCATAATAGAATGACAAATATGAGGAACAAAAAGATGAAGAAACTTATCCCTATCGAACTGCTTGTATGTTTTTTTTCCATGCCATCTCATATATGTATTGCTCGTATGTTTCCACCAAATCAAAATAAAAAATTTATTGAAAATTTTAAATAAACTTATTGGTCGCATTTCATTAAACTTTTGAGGATGTTGAGTAATGCTAACACAAAATCATTTCACATTGAGTTGAATCTAGTTAGTTAACTTTTTATGTTTGTAATTATGGAGAATAAGCAAGATTCGTAGCGAAAGTCTAGGGAAGTAAAAGTTTAATCATTGCCTAAAAGGGTATGTTGGTCTTATTGCGGAGCTGGTATGTTTTAGTAACTAAAATTAATTATTTCTTATTACGATAAGACTTAGTAAGAAATTAGAATTAACATAGTCTTTTGTGTGATTTCTATTTATAGATAAAAGAAAGGGGTCCTTCATTTAAACAAGATCGAAGTTTCTTATGGGTGAAAGCTCGTGAGAAAAAGGATGATAATTATCTAGATGATGACATGAAATCGGTGGTTGAAAAAATAATGAGTTTGCATATGTAAACCCCATAAATATTTACTACGTTTTCATGACTAAGTTGGATTTATTGTATTATTTTTTCAAACTGCAATACAAGAGCGACCTGAGTATGTAAGCCTATTTATTGAAGGAAGTTCCAACATCCTTACAATGGCGTTGGGTACTCCCGAGCACTCTGGTCGGATTAGAGGTGTATCTTTTAGGATTTCCACCGATAACATATTTTAAACTCCTAAGGAGTGGATCAAAATTATATACAAATGAATAAGAGGATAAATATAAAGAACATTGCAAAAGAAACAAAAAACTGGAGCAAAGATTAAAAAAGTTGGAGAAAAAGAAATTACAACTCCATCATCAGATGAGATTGCCTCAAATGTAGATAAAAGTGTATCATTTCATTTAAAGGTAATTGAAAAAAATGGAAGTTTTTATCATGTTTATAAAACAAATTTATAATTGTAAATATCTTTTCTAATTTTGATTCTACTCATAGCTCCAAGTTGATGGTGATCCAAAGAAGCAGACAACGGGGATGCACCACAAATCTAATATTGAAAAGGTATCATCCATGGTTCAATCTTTTACGCATCAATTTTTTTAATCAATAATCCGGTTATTATAAATTTTATTTTCTATGATTAATTATCATAGCTTAAAGCTAATGTCAATCCAAGATTCCAACACCAGCGCCATGTCCCACATCTAATATTGTGAATATGTTAGCCACGACTCATTTTTTTGCTTTAAAAATTTATATTAGAAAACTTTCAATTATTAAAAAATATTTTTTCTATCATTAATGATCATAGCTCAAAGCTCATGGAAACTAAAGGATTCAATCAACAAAGCCACATCCCACGTCTAATATTGGAAAGGTATTATCATGGATCAAACTTTTACGCTTCAAATATTTATTTGAGTAAAATACTTTGGTTATGATAATGTATTCTTTCTATCATTCTATAATGGATTATCATAGCTCAAAGTTGACGGAAACCAAATTATTCAATCAACAAAGCCACATCCCACTGAAAATACTCTTACTAAATCGTTTAACAAAAGTTAAATCATTTAAGTAAGATCCGAGTTGTTTTCTTGAGGAAACTCTTTTCTAAAATAATATAAGAACACAAGATGTGTTTGATTATTATGAACGAGATATTTCAGTTATTTGAAATTAGGTTTTAAAATCCCAACAACTAAGTCTATCTATATAGTAATAGGAATGAAAAAATAAAAAACACATATGCAAGAGAATTTTTTAACTTGGTAAAACCTCACCCAACTGGGGAAACATCCACGGAGGTCTCTACACCTCAAAATAAAAAATCCACTAGAATAAATTTTTAGGTTACAAGCATTTAACGTATTATACACACCAATCAGACCTATTCTAAGTTCAGAAGATATATTAGCTCCATTAGGTAACTCAAACTTCTTTAAGACTCTGATTGAGGTCTTTAACATTCTTTAGCTTCCCACCTTAGCTCCTTCATTACGTAGACTCAAATTGGTCTAATCTCTCAACCAACACGTTGTTTAAGTGTTGTTGTGTGAAAGTGTTGTGATTGAAGTGCCTAACACATGCATGTACTCACACACACACTTATACAACCAAGTTCCTACAAATTACAAAATTTTCTATGTATGAAATGTGAGATTTTACACTACTGAAATTATTTATTGTTCTTAAAATCCTAATATTTTAGATTTTTTTTCTCAATAATCTTTTAAAAAGAAAGATCTATAGAATCTTATTTATAAACAAGTTTTTCAAATTGAAAAATCCAGATCTAAATGTACAAGCATGTATTTCAGTTTTGTAAAATACAAAAGAAGTGTTTTGATATAAAGGAGATACAAATATTTTTATAACAGATCCAACAAGAGAGTATGATTTCTAAACTAAAGAAATCAAATCTAACAAATCTAAGTGACTGTATCACATTTTATATTTGATCTACAAGTTTCAATAACCAGAAACGAGATCTTACTCTTAGTGATGGTGTTAGGAAAGATATTAAAACTAGAGAGGTGTTGTAGAACAACGAACCAGAAAACCCTCAAACCCTCAAATATATTTGATGAAAAAAAATTCAAGAGCTTTGTTTGGTTTTAGAAATTTCTCTCGATTTTATCTTCTCTCTTCTCTCTCTCTTTTTCTTCTCTCGAACCTAAGGTCTCCCAAAAATTGGAAATGTATGAACAAAGGATCTTATTTATAGTAAGAGGAGAATGATCTTGAACCCTATCACAAATCAAGGGTTATGATTTAATTGATTGTTTGAAGACCAAGATCAAGGGATATATTTACACTCCTTTTTAACTCATTCTCATTAGTTCATATGGTTGTCACTTAGATCACACAAGAACACGTGCAGACCTTAGATTAGGTTTAATCGAACGATTAATATCAATCCTAGATTATGTGAGTAGAAGAAAACATAATCTCAATGGGTAACTATGCAACACGTGTATGACTGTGATTAACTCCCACACGTGTGTTTTGTAACTTTTTAAAATATAACTTACACCCACAAAAGTCTCTACCAATTTTGGTTTCTACCCAAGGTAGTATTTAGGAAGTTTTGAATATTCAAATTTATGCCCAAACATTTAAAAAAAAACTAAAATTAATTTTAGAAAATGATTTTTAAATGTTTAAAAATTCCTAAAAAATCCTTAAAAAATGTAGAAAATTCCTTTTCGCATATATCAACACACACACCTCATATATGTACTAAAATATGATAAATGCAATCCTAGAGTATGCAATGTTGTTGGTTTTCTACCTGTATGACCATATTCCTTGTTGATGTAGATATCTTTGAGATCATGAAGGGCAATGAGGCATAGGGGATGACACAAATTTTTTCTATATTTCAAAACTAGATAAGCTCATATATATTAGACTCAATTAAGTCACATATATAGTGTGCTTCACCCACATCTAATATTGGAAAGGTATTATTATTGCTCAAACTTTGATGCTTCAAATATTTATTTGAGTAAAATACTCTGGTTATGATAATGTGTTATTTATATCATTCTATCAGGGATTATCATAGCTCAAAGTTGATGGAAACACTCAAAAAACATGGCCACATTCCACATCTAATATTGGAAATGTATCACTCGTAACTCAGTACTTGTTTATGTTCCAAAAATATACATCAGAAAGTACTCTTATTATTATATAGTTGTTTTTCTAATTTTGACTATTATATAATTTGATTGTGTAGGGAAAAAATATAGATTGGCAATTGAAACGAAAACTAATATTGTTGCAGAAGGGTTAGTGTTTGGCAAGGAAGGTTTAAATGAGAAATTACACAACACTCCTCTTGGCAAGCATAATGTTCGTGTATCCATCAAAAAAACATTTTTGCCAGAGGCCTACCGTACCAGTTCCCGATGAATTGATTCTAATTAGAGATGCACTCAATTCATTTGCTGCTTGGATGAAGGAGTTTGTACAACTTGGTCTTTCGGTAAAATATTTTCGAGCATTAAGTATATATTGCATTAAATATGAAATTAACTAATGTTGTATTTATTTATTATCCAAAATAGGACAAAAAGAACAATCGTGGCGGTGAGAAACAAAAAAGTGAGAAATCTGGCGGTGTTCATGTTATGGTTTTGACTTCAGACAAACATTAAAAAATATGAAGGCAAATAAGACTACAATTACACTTGTGAAGGAAATATTTGGAGTTCATAATCTCGAGACATTTATCTTAAAGAATGACATGTTTGAGTTTTGTGTGATGAAACCCACAGATGTCGCAATTATTATTGCATACACGAGGTATGAGATCAAAATTCTTTCCAATCACTCACCAATTTTTCCATAACATTTGTTTATTTTCTTATGTAGGCACTTATATGATAAGTTTCCAAGCTCTCGAGAAAACATTAAATTTATCAATACTTCATCCATTGGTGCTACCTCCTATGTGAATCTATCTCAATTTCTCACTAAAAATTGGAACATGCAAGAAGAAATCATATATATTGTGTTCCTTACAACCTTCGAGAAATGTGAGTATTAATTGATTGTGTTACATTTTGATATTTTGACTATTAATTAGTTATACATAATGTATTCGTGTTATACTTATTCTTTTGTAGTTTGCATTGGGTTTTGATTGTCATTAATTGCTCTTTGGTGAATGTTTATTGGTTGGACCCTTTGCGTCACCCAAGCGATGAAGCAACTAAGTTCTATTTCAATGCGTGAGTAAAATTTCATCTCTACTTTGGCCGAGAGTAATTAGTCATTCACAATTAATCATAAAATTCTTGTCTTGTAAGATTCCTGTCTTGATGGAAATAAACGACCACAATACCACATTAGAAGGATGTAAAGGTAAATAAATATTAGTAATATTGTAATATTTATTTCCTCACTTTCTATTACTAACATTTTAGTGCTTGTGTCATTTAGTGCCCTAAACAACCTACGAACGTTGAGTGTGGATATTATGTAATGAAATATATGAAAGAATTAATAGGGATTCCTTCGAAGTTTATTGATTCAAGGTAATTAATTAGATTTATTTTCATCATCTCTTAATATATGTCTCAAAAACTCATCATTTATTATTGGATTGTTTAAGATGAGCATGCTATCTAAGGGAGAGACATACACAAATGATGAGATTGATTATGTACGAGTTGATTTCATTCAGTTCATTTTAAGGCACCTCAAAGCATAGTAAGTCTCCCCATTTCCCTCATACGCATGATATTGATTTGAACTAGCTAATGGTATTATGTAGTTATTTTGGTTATATGAATTTTTATAAATTGGTTTCTTGTTGAAAGTTATTATAATATTTCCTTTATTTTTTGTAGCTTTATATAAAGTGTTTTTGTAAAGAAATAATGGAGTGGGCATTTGTGGTGGAATAGCGAGGACATATTTAGTTTATTTTAGTTTATTTGAGATGGAAATTTTTAGTTTTAACTAATTTTGGATGGAAATGTAATTGTAACAAATACTTTTTTGAATGTATGTATTACTTTGGCAGGAGAATTTTTGGATGTATATATTGATAGGACAACTTCTGGAAGTAGATATTGGCATGACATGTATATATTTGTGGGACTGCTTTTGGATGTAGATATTAGCATGAAAACTTTTGAATGTATATGTGGATATGACTTTAGAATTGATTTGGGGAACATCTGTGTCGATTTTATTTCTTCGGACAACTTTCGAATGTAATATATGTATATGTATTCAACTGAAGCGTCCTATAAAAAACATATTTAGGACGCTTTTGGGCCAGTGATTAACTAGTGAGGGAATTTTTCGCGACCCTTGTAAATAACGCGTCATAAAAAGTTTTAATTTTAAGATGTTTTTTTAATTGTTTGCAACCCTTGTAAATAACGTGTCTTAAAATACTTTATTTATTAAGATGTTTTTTTGAATTTTTCTTATGACAGTGGTTTTTAAGAGGCTTTTGATCATCATTAAAAGTGATGTAAAAAGCTTTTGATGACACTTTTTAGCTGTTGTAAAAAGATTTTTTTCTTCTAGTGAGTGCCTTGCAGTTCGTTATCGTATGCCCGTGTTCCTTGTCATAGGAACATTTATGGGTTTTTTTCATATTTGTTGGGTCCCTTTCCATCTTCTTCCCTCACTCGAAACATTTTTTTATCCTTAATCTTGTTCAAGATTTTATAGATCGGATCTTTAAACACGATGTTAATGGCATGTTGTGATTTAGTGGAATCTGCCTTACCACATCCCTTATATAATCCATCGTCATTTGCCCCCCCCCCCCTGGAGTTGTTCTCATTACCTCCATTATATGTTTCCTTAGGCTAACCAAAGTTTTGTTGGGTGGCGGCCACCACATATTCTACTTTATCATATTTCTAAATTCTTGACACGAGGTCATCAATGGTGTTGGCCTCCTTATTGGTGAGGTGCTGGTCCAGTATAGAGTTTCTCGTTAGGCAAATTTTGTACAAGAATATAGCAAATTGCTTAGAATAATCCTTTAAGCGTAAACCCACAAGTTTTCCTAGTTATTCTTCTTTATGATGTGGAGTGAGTCCATCCTCTTAAATGGGAACTAGTGGTGATAAATCTAGCAGTGAAGGCCGCTGGAACCTGCTTGAAATTGGTGACCCACTTGTATGGTAAATTTTCTAACAACTTTGTAACGAGAAAGTTCCAAATCGAGACAATTTGTAAATGTTGTCTTTATTCCATGTTTGGACACAACTTGTTTGAGTCATAGGTTAAGACTTGTGTTGTGTATCCTTCAAGCCCATGATTTTTTATTGAAGACTTTGTAGCAAAAATAAAGGTGGATCATGATTACATTGGATTATGGGCACAATTTTCATTTTTGACATCTAGAGGAATCCCAATCAAATATATGAATGCATGATAGTTCTCGATCGCTAGATACATTTTGGGTGTTGTCTTATATAATATATTTTATGCCCTCTCATAAAATGTTTTTGAAATAATTTTTTTTAGTTTTGTTCATTTGAACGAGAATTATCTTCATTTTGATGAGATGCGATTTTCGTTCAAGAAGGTGTAGTGTTTGTTTGAACAAGATTGTGTGTTCGTTAGAACGACCTTCCAATGAACATCTAATGGATTTTATCTCTTTGATAGTGGTCTTTGTGTTAGAATCTTATTTGAAGTACTGTAGAATGAGATCACGTGTTCGTTTAAATGAGTTTGAAGTTTTTTTAACGAATTAAGGTTTTTGTTCGAACAAACATTATGTTCTAATTCATAAGAGTTGCTTTAAAAAATGTGTTGCCTCAAAATTCATGTTTTCACATACACTTAGGTCTGGCATCAATTTTCTAAGAGGTCTTTTGTGAAAATGTTTTTAAAACATAACGTTTGTGCCTCCAAAACTTAGTTTTTCACCCAAATTAGAGATCCATATATCCTATACTCTTATGTGTGTTCGAGATCTCTTTTGTGTTACACTATAGCTATTTTCTATTAATACTATTAGCGTTTCGAGCGGAGGAGATCGTGATTGTGTAGAACGACAGCTGAACTGATCACGATATAAATACGATCGATGGGATATCAAGATTGAAGCACCTTATACCTTTGACTTGCTTAAGTCTACATTGTATAAGTGCTCAACTAATTTGGAAATATTGACAAAATTGGTTGTCTATCCTAGAATCCAAAAAGCCTCAGAACCTATCTCTCTAATCCTCTTCAATGATCCATGTTGGTATAAAAATGAATCACACTACACACAATTAGAAGTGCATACATGTGTTCATATTGCTTAAAATTGAGTGTGTGTTTAATTCCCCTTGAATTGGAGCTTTAATAATTTTTTGGGAATTTTTAAATAATTTTAAACCTTTTTAAACATTTTTTAAATTTTTTTTAAATAAATGTTTTTATTAATAAAAAGAGATTATAAAGTTTGTGGGGTTAATATACTATTTTAGAAACTTCATTTTTCACTGAAATGTTTGGTTGGGTACGATCTCAAAGCGCTAGAGACTTCAGGGTGATGTTTTGTAATTATTTTTTATGCGCGTGTGAGAGCCACTCACAGGCCAACACTTGTCATCCTCCGGGTGAATGTATTTGTGTTTGTTATGTGAGAGGGCTGGATGGGTGTTTGATGAACGTTGGATCATTCCTAATCAAGGGTCTGCATGTGTTCTTGGTTAATCCCGGTGCTATCCATATGAACCAATCAGAATTGTTTTAATCCACCGCTGTTTTATAACCTTTGGATCAAGTCAAAGCTGGCATGACTTGATCTCAGCCCTTGATTTTCCTCGAGCATCCAGAACCTTCCCTCAGCCCTATATATACCCTCCACTTCTCAGCCTTAGAGAACTTTTGGGCATTCGTCTTTCTGAGAGAAAAAAAATAAGAGAGAAGAGAGAAGTGAGAGAGAAGAGAGAAAAGAAAGCATGTTAGCCAAACCCTAACCCTAAACAGTTCATCTTCTCTGAAACAAACCTTCGTACATTCAACCCCAAACACATCCTGAGTGTTTGTGAGAGAGAGTGGTTTGTTCTTGTGTTGCTGTAACCTCTTGATCTTTAGATCTTGTACACAACTTAAACATTTGTGTGAAGATCTAGTTTCTCTTTCATAGAAACGTTAGATCTCCATACTATATGTTACATTTTCACTAGATCTGCATTTTTTATACTTGATTTAAGAAAATTGTACTGATTTGGTTTTGAAAATGTTTTCTGGTTTCTGTTTTTACAAAACTTAACTCTGACCTAGTTGGATTCACACTTGGAGGGTTTTCAATCTCATAAATATTTTCAAAAGAGATTGAGAAGGGTCTTGACCGATTTCTGAAGCAAGATCTCCGTGGAATCTGGGTTATCTTTAAAGGTCAAAAGGGTTTGAGTTCTGTGAGAAAGAACTAAATTAAAATCACTGCATATAGACTTTATATGTAATTTACTAGGACTGGTTGTAAATCTAAGTGTGTGTGAGTTCATGCATGTTGGTAGGAATCACTACACAAACACTTAACACACTACTACACTGGAAGTGTTGTGTTTAAGATCTGAAATCATTGAGTCGACGTAAAGAAGCTAAAGCAAAGGAAGTTAGCAAACTGAAGAACATCATCAACAAATCCGATCTATGAGAAGTTAGAAGGACACCAAGGGGGTATATTCCTAAACTTAGAATAGGTTGATTTGTGTGCTTGCATGTTGTATTGTTTGTAACTGATTTTTGTTATTAGTGGATTTTTTTTTGTTTTTGTGACTTAGAAGTCACCGTGGATGTTTCCTCTGTTGGGAGAGGTTTTACCACGTTAAAATCATTGTGTTGATTATCTTCATCTACTCATCTCATTCTATAAGTGTGCTGAATTTTGAAACTGCCTTTGTTTTAAAAACTGATTACACAATCTTAATTACTCTCGTACATAAGTTTCTTTGTAAACACATCTTGTTTATAATTTTTATTTTCAAAAGAAAAGGGTTTCTCCAACAAACATTCGGAGTTGCTTATACAGTTTAACCTTGTGTTAAACGGCATTAGCGACGTTTTTCAATTGGTATCAGAGCCCTGTTAACTTCTTTTTTCAAAAGATCTTGTGTTTCTGAAATCGTTTTATGAAAAATCTAACTATGGACAAGAAGAATGAAAGGTTTGGTAATCTGTCCAGACCTCCACTCTTTGATGGAAACAACTTTGCTTACTAGAAAGTAAGAATGGTTGCCTTCATCCAAGGGACTTTAGGAGATGATGTCTGGGACATTATCGAAAATGGATAGACTTATCCTACTAAACCAGCCACTGAAGGAAGTGATGAGAGGGTAAAGAAAATCTTAAGTGAATTTACCCAAGAAGAGAAAACCATTTCTCGAAATAACAATAAAGGCAAGAATGCCATTTTTATGTCTATTAATGAGTATGAGTTCAAACGAATCTCATCTTGTGCCACTTCTAAGGAAGCTTGGGACACATTAATCACTGCCCAAGAAGGATACTCAAGAGTCAAAGCTGCTAAAACCCAAATGCTTATCCAGCAGTACAACTCTTTGATCATGACTGATTCTGAGTCTTTTGATGATTTTTACATGAATTTAACTGATATAGTTACTAAGTTGCATGCTAATGGTATAACTTATGATAGGAATGAAATTGTCTCTAAAATTCTAAGGTCATTACCACAAAAGTTTGACAGTAAGAGGTATGATATTGAGGAAATGAATGATCAAAACCTTACCCCTAAGTTACTCAGTAGCAAACTTAGGACTGTGGAAATGGAATTAGACTTTAAGAAACAATTAAATCATTCACAGAGAAAACAGCCCAACTCTAACTTGAGTTTTGCCTCTAAGATACCCAAACTTGAGTCTAATTTGACCAACTCTGACTCTGATGAGGAGTGCGATATAGACAAACTAGATAATCAGATTGCCTTGATGTCTAAACAATTTAAGAAAATTGTCAAATTTCGAAACAAACAGGCAACTAAACAAGGCAAACCTAATTATCCTACTCTGTCTAATCCCAAACCTCATGAGAGAGGTCTTGACAAACATCCTAAGGACAACAATTCCAGACCCACTAGAGACCTTAAAAAGATTGAATGTTTTAGATGTGGGAAACTAGGTCACATTGCTCACGACTGCAGAGTTAATCTGAATAAAGCCAACACACACAATAGAGCCAATGTCTGTAAAACTTGGAATGATTCAAGTGACTCTGATGAAGAGGAACTTGAGTCATCTAATGTACTTGACCCTTGCATGTCCTTTTATGCTAAGATCATTTACAATGATGATATGCCTGTGTGTGATAATGATGCTCCTACTCTTGCTTGTGTGAATACTCCTTTGATTGGCCTAGATGCTTTATTGTCTGAAAATGTTGCTAGTTCTAGTTCCGTGTGTGTGAGTCAAAGTGATCTCGATAATGACGATGCAAATGGGTGCGTGAGTACTAAAACTGAATCGTTAGGGGTCACTACACACACTTCACTTAGCGACTCAGACACAGACGACCTCCCTGATATCCATACTTTGTATGCTAAAACTCTTAAAAAAGGCACTAGATTGGAGAAGACTGTTAGAGACCTGACTAAGAAATTAGATGATCTAAGTCTTATAGTGAAGTTGAATGCTGAAGAGTACACTAATCAGTGTCTGACTCATCAATCTGAAATTGAAACTTTTGATCAAAAATTAAAAGATTTGACTAAAACTAATGAAACCCTGGAAATGAAATATAAGGGAACATTATTAGAACTGGAGGAAGCAAAAACAAAGACAGCTACTGTTTTCAAAAAAATTTCTAAGTTTGAAAACAATTCAAATTGTTTTACTGACTTTGTTGTTGACTCCAAGACCAATTCTGATAATAGAACCGGTATTGGATTTTGCCCTAAGAACAAACCACAAACTACAAAACTTGAACCTATTAAGTTTGTGTCTGGGGGAAAAAGACCAATTGAAACATGTCCAGACTTTCATTTGATTAAAAATGAATTTGATCAAAAGCAACAACAGAAAGACATTGGAGAGTCTAGTAATTCTAAGGCTGACACTGCACTTAAGACTAAATACGTCTGTCCTTTGATCAGAAAGGCTGATTCTACCTATAAGACCATACCTCCTAGGAATAACACTTCTGAACAGAATGCTGTCAAACCTATCTTTAGAAGTTTTCCTAAGGAAATTCATCCCTCAAGCAATCTATATTGCTCCTACTGTGACATTTATGGTCATTCCTTTGAAGGTTGTTATGCTAGGCGTCTAAACACCCCTATGTACAATACTTCTGTCTATAAGAACTTTAACTATTCTAGGCAAAATCGTAACCATTATGTCCTTCCAAGACAACCTGATAAGAACTCTAACTACAGAAATAGAAAGACCAAAACTAAGAGTTCATTTAAGAGAAAGGCTCCCAGAAACTTCCCTAAACCAAAAGCTCAAATTTTCCACAATAATAAGTTTGTTGCTCCAAATGTTTTTCGACAAAAAACTGTGTCTCGGAAATTTTATCAAATGAGGGCAAACTTGCGCAAAATTAAAACTAGAGCTATTTGGGTTAGAAAATATGATCTTTTACCACAAATGAAGTGTAACATTGTTATCACTGCCTTAAAAGCTGAACACACTTCATCTGGTTGGTATTTAGATTCAGGATGTTCCAAACATATGACAGGAGATGAAACCAAACTTTTAAACAAAACTAGATTTACTGGTGGGAAAGTAGTTTTTGGTGATGGTGTTTCATCTCAGATCATAGGTAAAGGAACCCTAAAAGAAGAAGGAATGTTTGTTCTCGAAAATGTTCTATTAGTTAGAGGCCTTAAAGCCAACCTCCTAAGTATATCACAATTTTGTGACTCTGACCATACAGTCACCTTTTCAAAGAACAATTGTAAAATTCTAAATGATAAAGGTGAATGCATTATTACAGGATTTAGAACACCTGACAATTGTTATACTGTCAAGACTAGTTCTGAAACCTGTAACATTGTCAGAATGGATGACAATGAAATCTGGCATAATCGTATGGGTCACTTAAGTTATGATATCCTTGGTAGATTGTCTAGTCAAGAGATAGTTAGAGGTATTCCTAAAATTAAACCTATTTCAAGTGTTGTCTGTGGTCATTGCCAGGAAGGAAAAATAGTTAAGACTTCGCATAAAAAGGTTAAAGACATCCTTACCTCTAGACCTTTAGATCTCATCCATATGGACCTTATTGGTCCCTCTAGAACTGTTAGTCTTTGTGGACACAGTTATATCCTTGTCATAGTTGATGATTTCACACGATTCACTTGGGTTGCCTTCTTAAAACATAAATCTGACACATTTCAGAATTTTTTGAAAATTCTTCTAAGAATTGAAAATGAGAAGGACACACAAGTCAATCGCATTCGTAGTGATAGAGGGGGAGAGTTCATAGACACAGGAATAGTTGAATATTGTAACTACAACGGTTACAAACATGAATTTAGTGCCCCTAAAACTCCTCAGCATAATGGCATTGCTGAAAGGAAAAATCGAACTCTTCAAGAGATGGCACGTGTCATGTTGCATGCCAAATCCCTACCTAAATACTTTTGGGTAGAATCTATTAGAACTGCCTGTCACATTACTAATAGGGTCTATCTTAGGAAAAACTCTAAACAAACCCCTTATGAGTTGTGGTACGGTAAGAAGCCTAACCTGAAATACCTAAGAACCTTCGGAAGTCAGTGTTATGTCTGTAAAGATAGAGAACATCTGTCTAAATTCGAAACTCGTGGTGATAAAGCCATCTTCTTAGGATACTCTCCAAACAGTCGTGCTTATCGTATATACAATCTGCGTACTAAGGCCCTTATGGAATCGATAAATGTAATTGTAAGTGACACTATTGTCGAAAATAAGATATCTGAATCACCTATTGTGGTTGAATCTGAAAATGATTTCAAAACTGATTCACCAGAAATAGATGACTCATTACCTATTGAGAGTCCAGAAGTACCTGGATGGGTATCTAAAGATCATCCCATTGACAACGTGGTCGGTAATCCTAATGAGCCAGTTCGTACTAGATCCCAGTTAAGAAATTATGCTAATTATGCATGTTTCGTCTCCCTTGTGGAACCGAAAAATGTTAATGAAGCATTGAATGACACACACTGGATTTCTGCTATGCAGGAAGAACTTTTACAATTTGTCATTCACGATGTCTGGTATCTTGTACCTCGGTCTCAAAACAAAAATGTTATTGGAACACGTTGGATTTTCAAGAACAAATCTGATGAAAATGGGGTAATCCTTAGAAACAAAGCTAGACTAGTTGCTCAAGGCTACTCTCAAATAGAAGGGATAGATTTCAGCGAGACATTTGCCCCTGTCACTCGTCTTGAATTTGTTCGTCTTCTTTTCGCCATAGCGTGTTACTTAAAATTCACACTTTATCAAATGGACGTCAAATCTGCCTTCTTAAATGGAATTCTGTCCGAAGAAACATATGTAGAACAACCCAAAGGGTTCATTGACCCTAAATATCCTAACCATGTCTTTCGTCTAAAAAAGGCTCTGTATGGCTTAAAACAAGCTCCTAGAGCTTGGTATGAACGCCTTTCCAACTTTTTGTTGGATAAGGGTTTTAAGAGAGGAGGAAATGACCAGACTCTCTTTGTCAAACATTTTGACAATAATATTATTATAGCCCAAGTCTATATAGACGACATCATCTTTGGGTCTACTTCACCATCCGAAGTTAAATCCTTTTCTGCTAGTATGCATAAGGAATTTCACATGTCCCTTATGGGGGAGCTACAACTTTTCTTAGGATTTCAAGTGAAACAGAATTCTGATGGTCTATTTGTCTCTCAAACCAAGTATGCCTTAGATCTTGTTAAGAAATTTGGTTTAGATAATGCTAAAGTCGCCAAAACGCCTATGAGTACTACTGTTAAATTATGTAAAGATGAAACTGGAAAGTCAGTTGATTCCACTCTCTATCGTAGTATGATTGGTAGCCTACTCTATCTAACTGCCTCACGACCAGACATAATGTATGCTGTATGTATGTGTGCTCGTTACCAGAATAACCCTAAAGAGAGCCATTTATTGAGTGTAAAACGTATAATAACGTACATAAAAGGCACTCTTAATCTTGGACTTAGGTACACTAAGGATACCTGTAGCACCATCATAGGGTATACTGATGCTGATTGGGCCGGTTATACTGATGATAGTAAAAGTACATCAGGTGCCTGCTATTATGTCGGCAATAATTTAGTTGGTTGGAGTAGTAAAAAATAGAATTGCACATCATTATCTACGGCTGAGTCCGAATATATAGCAGCAGGAAGTTGTTGTGCTCAATTGTTATGGATCAAACAGATGTTAAGTGATTATGGGATTAAAGAAGATCAATTACAATTGTATTGTGATAATCAAAGCGCCATTAACATATCTAAAAACCCGGTTCAACACTCGCGAACTAAACATATTAAAATAAGGCATCATTTTATTCGCGAACTTCTTGAAACTAAGGAATTAGAAATTCATTACTTGCCTACTGATCTGCAACTTGCAGACATGTTCACTAAACCTTTAGATTATAACAGATTTCTCTATTTGCGAAATTCTATAGGCATGGTATGCGCTGATTAAACTCTTAAAACTTTAAGTTTTACCCTTTGTCCATTTGAGACAAAATGGGGGAGAAATTTGAGTTTTATGAGTTCATTTTTTGTTCACATTTCATCTAAACTGCTTGATCTTAGTGTGCATATTTGCAGGAATCTCTTCTACTGATTGTCTACCGTTTCTAGGGTAAAAATTTGTAAATAGTTGAGTTATGTAATTTTTGACTTTCTAGGATTTGGGTAGATAGTATCTTTTGTATAGGACTAAGTTTTTTTTTTGTTCCCTACGAGTTTTAAGCTAACTCAAAGGAGATTTTGTCTCATATTTCCAAAGGGGGAGATTGAAGCACCTTATACCTTTGACTTGCTTAAGTCTACATTGTATAAGTGCTCAACTAATTTGGAAATATTGACGAAATTGGTTGTCTATCCTAGAATCCAAAAAGCCTCAGAACCTATCTCTCTAATCCTCTTCAATGATCCATGTTGGTATAAAAATGAATCACACTACACACAATTAGAAGTGCATACATGTGTTCATATTGCTTAAAATTGAGTGTGTGTTTAATTCCCCTTGAATTGGAGCTTTAATAATTTTTTGGGAATTTTTAAATAATTTTAAACCTTTTTCAACATTTTTTAAATTTTTTTTAAATAAATGTTTTTATTAATAAAAAGGGATTATAAAGTTTGTGGGGTTAATATACTATTTTAGAAACTTCATTTTTCACTGAAATGTTTGGTTGGGTACGATCTCAAAGCGCTAGAGACTTCAGGGTGATGTTTTGTAATTATTTTTTATGCGCGTGTGAGAGCCACTCACAGGCCAACACTTGCCATCCTCCGGGTGAATGTATTTGTGTTTGTTATGTGAGAGGGCTGGATGGGTGTTTGATGAACGTTGGATCATTCCTAATCAAGGGTCTGCATGTGTTCTTGGTTAATCCCGGTGCTATCCATATGAACCAATCAGAATTGTTTTAATCCACCGCTGTTTTATAACCTTTGGATCAAGTCAAAGCTGGCATGACTTGATCTCAGCCCTTGATTTTCCTCGAGCATCCAGAACCTTCCCTCAGCCCTATATATACCCTCCACTTCTCAGCCTTAGAGAACTTTTGGGCATTCGTCTTTCTGAGAGAAAAAAAATAAGAGAGAAGAGAGAAGTGAGAGAGAAGAGAGAAAAGAAAGCATGTTAGCCAAACCCTAACCCTAAACAGTTCATCTTCTCTGAAACAAACCTTCGTACATTCAACCCCAAACACATCCTGAGTGTTTGTGAGAGAGAGTGGTTTGTTCTTGTGTTGCTGTAACCTCTTGATCTTTAGATCTTGTACACAACTTAAACATTTGTGTGAAGATCTAGTTTCTCTTTCATAGAAACGTTAGATCTCCATACTATATGTTACATTTTCACTAGATCTGCATTTTTTATACTTGATTTAAGAAAATTGTACTGATTTGGTTTTGAAAATGTTTTCTGGTTTCTGTTTTTACAAAACTTAACTCTGACCTAGTTGGATTCACACTTGGAGGGTTTTCAATCTCATAAATATTTTCAAAAGAGATTGAGAAGGGTCTTGACCGATTTCTGAAGCAAGATCTCCGTGGAATCTGGGTTATCTTTAAAGGTCAAAAGGGTTTGAGTTCTGTGAGAAAGAACTAAATTAAAATCACTGCATATAGACTTTATATGTAATTTACTAGGACTGGTTGTAAATCTAAGTGTGTGTGAGTTCATGCATGTTGGTAGGAATCACTACACAAACACTTAACACACTACTACACTGGAAGTGTTGTGTTTAAGATCTGAAATCATTAAGTCGACGTAAAGAAGCTAAAGCAAAGGAAGTTAGCAAACTGAAGAACATCATCAACAAATCAGATCTATGAGAAGTTAGAAGGACACCAAGGGGGTATATTCCTAAACTTAGAATAGGTTGATTTGTGTGCTTGCATGTTGTATTGTTTGTAACTGATTTTTGTTATTAGTGGATTTTTTTTTTTTTTTGTGACTTAGAAGTCACCGTGGATGTTTCCTCTGTTGGGAGAGGTTTTACCACGTTAAAATCATTGTGTTGATTATCTTCATCTACTCATCTCATTCTATAAGTGTGCTGAATTTTTGAAACTGCCTTTGTTTTAAAAACTGATTACACAATCTTAATTACTCTCGTACATAAGTTTCTTTGTAAACACATCTTGTTTATAATTTTTATTTTCAAAAGAAAAGGGTTTCTCCAACAAACATTCGGAGTTGCTTATACAGTTTAACCTTGTGTTAAACGGCATTAGCGACGTTTTTCAAAGATGTGGAAATACGCCTTTATCGTGTGGCTATTGAAAGGTGTTCGGCAGTGGCTACGAAGAAAGTTGCGATGAACAAGGAAGAACATCAAGGCTTAAAGACGTCGAGTCTATGAGTAAGTATAAGTTGTTCTTGTAAACTTCTTATATTGTGGTGGACTTGTCTATCTAGTTGTTCGAGGTTTTTTCCATTGTGAGTCTTTCTCTACATCGCCGAGTTGTGGGTTGGTTATTTTATTCTCGCGTATCATCACCAAGATGCATGCTTAGGGAAAAATTAAAATTTCTTAATCCATTTCACACAACACTCATTTTTTAAAGTTTCAATGTTGATTAAAAATTGTGAAAATTAAGGAGTGGTATTTTACTATATACACCTTAGGGCTCACTAGCTTTTCGAAATTGGTATCATAGCGGGTTACAGTATCTTATTGTGTTAGATCCCTGTTTAGTGCTTGTTAATAGTAATATGGATTTTAACTATAATAGTAGTTCCATTGTTTGATGGGTCGAATTATCCCAATTGTAAGGCTCGGATGTGATTTTTCTTTAAATCAATAAATGTGAATATTTAGAACTCGGTGGAGTTTGGCTGGTGTCCTCCCACCAAATGTGGTGCTCCTAAAGCATATGCCTCCTAGAGAACACGTGGAAATAATGCCTCAACCTTTAATTACAGGGGTGTGAATGATATTCTTTACACTTTGACTTCTGAAAAGTTTTGACACATTACAACTTGCAATAGCACTGAGGCTACTTGGGATATTTTTTGATCCGTATACGAGGGAACAAACACGGTTAGGGTTTCCAAGTTATAAAATTTGATGATTAAGTTAAGATGTTAGTATGGGAGCCCATTTATTCTCAACCCACGAGAGTAAACGACCAATCCCAACAGACCTAAGAGGTTGTTTGGACAAAAACATGGGATCCAAATATGCACATGTATTATCTAAACCACATTGGGATGGGACCAAGTCAATCCACAATGATCTCGTAGAGATATTCAAGGGATTCATGGTTCATCTCATCGTGGCCATCATGGAGTTACTTTCACAACTGAAATTCTACATCTATAAATTGTAACCCCTGGCCCGAAGCATAGGGGAATTAACGAACCATATTGAGAGATACTTAATAAGACAGTAGGTCTCTACATGGACGTAGGCAAGTTATTGAACCACGTACATAGTGGTGTTGTGCGTGTGATTATATGATTTCTTGCTTAATTATGATTATTCTTCGTAAACTCTTAATTGTGATATTTTTTTATACCACAATTGGCGTTGTCTGTGGGAACGATTGTTATTCATATGAAAACACTCACTAATAGAAAGCCCGTAATGTCTCACCACAGTAGCAACCTCCCTCAAGCCAACGATGTTCAGGAAGAACCTGCCCCTCTAATGGTGAGGTCTAAAATTCACCAACCAAATCCAAGGCTTCCCTAGGAAAGGCAGCCTTCTGACGAAAGTTATGGACCACCTAGGTCCACCCAGATTTCCAGGTTGATCGACGCCTTCGAGGCCAGACTTTAAGAGCAAGAAGAAAACGCTCGCCTAAAAAGGCGACTGGAAAGAATGGAGAGAGATATCCACAGGAACACAAGGTGATGCCATGATCGCACTTTTAGCCCTCGAGTGAGTAAATCTCATAGTCAAAGAAGGATCCCCAGGCGCGATCAAGAATGATCTCAGAGCAACGGGTCAGAGGATGGTAGATCATAACAACTATAGCAAGCTCGATGCCGTGGGAGTCCTGGTCGATAGGATGATACAATCAGGAACTTGATCTGAAGGGAAATGGATCAGCATCCATCTCACCAAGAGCCAGATACACACGAGATCTAGCCAGAAGAGCTCTTAACACTCAAATGAAGCCCCATTTTTCGAGAGTGATAGAAGAAGAGGATCCCCCCAAGAAATTCTCAATCCTTAGATTCAAGATCTATGATGAAAAAACTGACCCCATCGACAATACAGGCAGGATATGACCATGTGGAGCCACAATGACGCACTGATGTGTCGCATCTTCCCTTCCATTTTGCACGACATGTCGCATAAGTGGTTAGAGAGGCTTCCACATAGATCCATAAGGAGCTTTAAGGCTCTAGCTGAATTATTCCCAGCTCGCTTCATAACTAGCAGGTCCCACCCTAAGTGGATGGATTCACTACTCACAATGAAGAAAAAGCTACAAGAGAACCTCAGGGAGTATGCCAAGAGGTACTTGGAGGTTTTCAGCTAAATTAAGGACTGATCGGAGTAGGTGTTTGTAGCATCCTTTAAGATCGGTTAGCCAAGCATTTCTCTAATGCACCAATCCCTAATTAAGAAGGAGGATAATTACATCAATGACCTGATGGCCCGTATTGAAAAATACACCAAAGTCGAAGATGTAATCCATCTTACTACAGGGTACAATGGTCATACAAAGACGAATAAAGGGACAGAGAATAATGATTCTCAGAAAAAAGGAAATAATCATGGGGATATGAATTGCTCTAAAAACGGCGATAAGAATGACCCCTCGAAAGTGTTACAGGTTGTCAACACAGTCTTCATGGAACAGATATACAAAATCCTCAGCAAGATCAAGGAAGAGACATTTTTCAAATGGCCTAAGAAGATGGGAGGAGACCCAATAAAATGAAATAATGCACCGAGATATGCATTCCACAAAGAGGGCAGTCACAGGATTGAAGACTTCAAAGCACTCAAGTCTCATCTCAAGGAGTTGGCTCAGGTTGTCCATCTCAACGAGTCCATAGATAAGAATACAGACAAGGTCACAGCCAATGGCGACCAGATTTCGAATAACGTCCTCGACGATGAGATTGTCCACGAGTTCACAGTAATTTATGGGGCATCAGACCTCAAACAAGTACAAGGAAACACTGTTCGGATGGAGATCAAAAAGCTTACTTCAATTATGAAAGCTTTTCAGATTGATCCCGTCAGGACTTAGGCTGGGAAGCATCGACGGCTAGAATATATCGACTATAACAAACACATTATGTTTACCGAAGATGACTTAGTTGGTGTAAGGACCCCACATTATGATGCATTGGTTATCACACTCATGATAGCTAACTGGGACATTTAAAGGTTGCTCATCGACTAGGGTAGCTCTTCCAAAGTAATGTACCTAGAACTATTTCACAAATTAAACCTAAATATCACTTAGCTCAAAGAGGCCACTTTTTCATTGGTCGGATTTGTAGGAAAGATAACCATGCCGCTAGGAAAAATAGTCTTTCCAGTCATGGCGGGAAATATTTCAAAGATGATTGAGTTTCTTGTGTTAGATATTGAATCTCCCTATCATGCAATCTTAAGCAAGGGTTGGCTCCATGCCATGAAGGTCGTTCCATCTTCATATCATCAGAAGCTCAAGTGCATTATAGATCGGGGGTGGTAGGTATTCGTGATGACAAGGCTATGGCTAGAAAATGCTTCATTGCAGCCATCCTCCCTAAATAAGAGAGGAGGAAAGATGAAAAGAAGGTTCAAGAGGAAGCCCACGAGGGGGTATTATCTTCTAAATAGCAATTATGGTACGGCCGACCAGTGGTGGAGGAAACTAGGTTCCACCCCACAAATAGGGTCATTGACGACCTGGAAGAGGTTTTAGCTGAAACCAAATCACCCGAAAGGAGGTTTGTAATCGGTGCCTCTCTCATCAATCGAGAAAAGAAGGAGTTAACCATGTTCCTTCAATGCATTATGGATGTCTTTGCTTGGGAACCATACGAGCTGCTCGGGATAGATCCCACTATTGCATACCATCGACTGCACGTTGACCCAGTTTTTAAACCATTCACTCAAAAAGCTCATTGAACAGCCCCAGAAAAGGCAAAGGTAGTAGAAAAAGAGGTTGGAAAGCTACTGGATGTAGGGTCCATTTGGGAAGTCCAATTCCTCAAATGGCTATCCAAATAATTCGTCGTGCCCAACAGCAATGGAAATTGTAGGGTATGTATCAACTTTATCGACCTCAACACGACTTATCTAAAAGACAGTTTCCCCCTCCCAAAGATAAATCAGTTGGTCGACGCCACAGCAACGCATGAAATAATGAGTTTTCTAAATGCTTACTCCGAATACCACCAGATCCCACTTTATGAGCCAGACCAGAATAAGACATCATTCATAACCCCTATTGGGTTATATTATTACAAAGTCATGCCACTCGGCCTCAAGAACGCAGGAGCGACTTATCAGCGGTTGATCACCAGGATGTTCAAGAAACTAATGGGAGAAACAATAGAAGTATACATCAATGACATGCTCGTAAAAAGCAAACACAAGGGTGACCACCTCTCAGACCTAGCAGGAACCTTTGAGATCCTCAGGAAGTATCGAATGAAACTTAATGCAAGCAAATGCTCATTCGGTGTCCAGTCAGGTAAGTTCCTAAGATAAAGAGGGATTGAAGTAAACCCTGATCAGATCGAAGCTATCAGAAAGGTCCAACCCCCTCAGATGATAAGAGATGTACAGAATCTCATCGACATGCTCACCACACTCAATCGCTTCGTCTCCAAGTCCGTGGAGCGCTATCGATCGTTCTTCCAATTATTGGAGAAAAATAAAGGCTTAGTATAAAATGAAGAGTTCTCTAAATACCTGGAAGAACTTAAGTCTTACCACAACAAGCCACCCTTGTTGGTGATTCCAAGTGAAAGCGATCCCTCATATCTTTACCTTTCCATGTCTGACCATGTTGTGAGCTCCGCCTTGGTATGCGAGGAGGAAGGAGGCCAACACCCGATCTACTACGCAATCAAGATGTTTATAGATGCCAATTAACGTTATCTGCTCCTACAGAAGCTCGCATATGCCTTAGTGTTAGACTCGAGGAACCTGAATCATTACTTTAAGGCTCATTCCATTATCATGATCACCTCAAATCCCCTCAAAGTTGTTATAAGGAAAGATGACCTCTTTAGTTGACTATCAAAGTGGTTGATCGAGCTTGGAAGATTCGATATCCACTTTCAACCATGAACAGTGATTAAGGGGCAATTATAGCAGATTCTATTGCTGAATTCACGGGTAGCCATCCTACTAACCAGTTAGAAATCGAGTAACCAACAGAAGCGGAAGAAAAATCCTTCTAGTGGAACCTTTACATCGATGGTGCCTCCAACTCCAAGGGGGGAGGAATAAGTATTGTATTGGTTCCCCCAAAAAATATTATGCTTGAATAGGGGATCAGATTGGGATTTCAAGCCTCCAACAACGAAGCGAAATAATAAGCACTGATCGTCGACCTATGTAAAGCACAACTTCTGGGGGCAAAGTGCCTTTGAGTATTTGGCGACTCAAAGCTAGTGTCCAAGTAGGTAAGGGAATATTTCAATGCTAAGGATGAGAGGATGGATGTTTACCTCACTATTGTAATAGGAGTTATGGTAAATTTTGATAAAGTTGACGTTCAGCAGTTCCCCAGGGGACAGAACAGTCACGCTAACACCTTAGCAATTATAAATTATACCATTGACTCCGATTTAAAGAGAACTATTCAAATATAATTACTCTCACATCCAAGCATCATCCAACTAGTCGTTATTGAGCAAGTCCTCCATATAGAAAGGGCACGAAGTTGGATGGATTCCATCATAACCTATATGCAGACGAACACACTACCAAACGACAAGAAGTTGGCACACCAGATAAGAGTTAAGAATGCTCACTTTTACTTATCTTCCGAGGGAAAACTCTATAAAAAGTCTTTTACTGGCCCCTACCTCTAGTGCATTCACCCAAAAGATGTCGAGCGGGTTCTTAGTGAACTTCATAAAGGCATTTGTGAGAGCCATGCAAGAGGAAGATCTTATCTTTTCGAGAAATTAAGGAAGGGTATTGGTGGACGTACTTGCAGAAGGATGCTAGAATTTAAGTTCGCAAGGGTGAAAAATGCCAGAAGCACTCCCCTATGGACCACCAGCCGACTAGTGACCTCAATTCGTTAACCATCCCATGGGATTTTTCCCGATGGGGCTTAGATATTATAGGGACACTGCCTACCGGATCTGGAAATTGCAAGTATCTACTGGTTGGCACTTACTACTTCACTAAACTGGTAGAGGCAGAACCGCTCGCAAACATCCGAGACCCCAATATGACGAGGTTCATATGGAAGAACATCATCACCCACTTTGGGACACCAAGAATGATCGTTACTAACAATGGCACGTAGTTCGAAAGTGGTTTCTTTTAAGACTTTTGTGATGAGCATGGCATCAAGCATCACTTTAGTTTTATGAAATATCCCCAAGGTAATAGTCAAGCTGAAGCTTCCAACAAAACAATGATTGACATACTGAAAAATGGATGAAAAGAGCCAAAGGTGCCTAGGTAGACGAATTACCCCACATTTAATGGGCTTATCGTATAACTCCTAGGGTAGAAATGGGGGAGACCCTCTTCGCACTCGCATATGGAATGGAGGCAGTCATCCCATTGGAAGTAGGACTCCCTACTATGAGAACCACCTTAGTCGACTAAGGCCTCAACGATGAAGCATTACTAACTGCACCTGACTTAGCTAATGAGCGACGAGAACTCGCACTAGTTAATTTGGTATCCTACCAACAGCAACTGGAAAAACAATACAACAAAAAAGTCAATCTGAGGACATCAGACGGCAAACTGGGACCAAATTGGGAAGGACCTTTCAAGGTAATAAGGGACGACCTGCAGGGAGCATATCACATGGAAACGCTGGAGGGCAGGGAGATACCAAAGTCCTAGAATGCTGCCAACCTCAAGAAGTTCTACTTTTATTCTTCTATATCCTTTATTTTCAGCGTCATTAGTCTAGGCAAATTTTCATTTACAGACTCATATTGCCTTTCATTTATCATTTTAATCAATAAACTATATTTGGCCCACACATTTTGAATATCTTGGTTGTCTAATGTCTCTTAATCTCACTTCAATACGCATCTTTTCCAAGCAATATACTCCCCTTCAAAGCATACCATAACTCTTTAATTACAGCGAGTTGATCAACTTTCTTCAATCGAGGAATCTTACATGCCAATAACAAACAAAGATCCCATGATTACAACAGTGTGCTAAATCTGTCCCAATCAAAGAGATCTAAAATATATAAATAAAGGTTTATGATCAGACTTCCTTAGGTCTTTGTTGGAAACATAATTGGCCTCTTAAGTTGCTCCGATAACAATAAAATACCTATAGGTGACCCTTAGGCAACAAAGCCAACTCAGATTGGTCGCCAACTCAGGCCGGTCAAAAAATACTGCTCGGGCAGATGTCCCATTAACTATGTACAGTCTCGCCATCGTCCTACGTAGGCCTAAGGAAGTGTGACGACATGACCTAAAAAGTAAGGTAAACAGAATGATATGGCTAAGGCATATTGGACAGGGAGAATGTTCAAACACGAGATAACACAAACTCAACATCATTTAGTCGGCTAAAAAGCCCAAAATTATTAAAGCTTTGTACTTTTCATGCTACGATTAGTTTTATCAAGTATTTTTTGTTGTCAAATAGTGATCAACAAACGAGGTTAACACATGTTTAGTCAACATATGCTCAAAACTTAAATAACCAGTTGCATCTTTTATTAAAAATTATATGATTACATTTACATCAACAGACTAAGAAATAGTTAAAGACCTAGAATGGTCCAGGACGACAAGCAAAGGTAGTCCGCTACTCGAGCTCTTCGACCATCATCAGGATGAGGAACTAAGTATTCTTCGGTACCCTTTGGGCGTGGCTCCAGAAGTTTCACAGGAATAACATCTACTGGGATCCAATGGTCATCCCTTAAAAAGGGATTCTACCTACCGGAGGTGTCAACGTTTGGATACTTATACCACATGATGGATTCCTTAGGAATTTTCAATTCCTTAAGAGCGTTCAACCATCCCCCAGCAAAATCTAGGTCTTTGGCCTCTTTCAGACTTATTGTGGCATCTATCCAACCTTGGTCATAACAATCAGCCCAGACCTGCCGAGGACCCTTTCGAAACAAATGTCTTAATCATGTGACATACCTCTGGAGACCAACAATGATCACATAAGCCTGCTGAACGTCTTTTTTTAGCTTTGTAATCTCCCTCCTGGAAGCTTGATTGTCAGTTTGAGCCCCTATAGTAGATGAGGACGAGGATCCTCGCAGCATAAGAGGGGGACTAGATGGAATGTTTTCCTTAAAATAAGAAATTTCTCTTCTCAAAGCATCATTATATCTTTGTAATAACTCCCCCGCCTAGTTGACTTTGGACGCATCCAGAAGCTTTGCCTACAACGCATCCATCTCCTCCTGCACTGAGGCACCAATTTTTTCCATCTCCTCGAGCCTATTTGTAAGCATAGAAACCACCTCAGACTGATCTTTATAGTCTTGGTTTCTTGCCAAGAGGAATTTATAGATCCTTATAAAGGCTCTGCACGCCTGAACGCTTCTGTTCGGGCCAAAAACCTTGCCTCGGAGGGAGTTAGCGGGAATGTATTCATTAAAATCAATGGGCTATAATCAAAAGAATAAGCAGCAAAAGCAATAAACATCGGTAATAAAATAAAGTTTGTTTTCCATTTAAATCAAAAGAGAGGCACAAGCTAATACAAAGAATGGATAAAAAATTGAAGATATAACATTAGGACAAAACAAAAAAGCCAAAATTCCTAGCAGGACTTTAGGAGGCCTCAACTTGGTCAGAAGTCGAGGGACCCTTCCCCTTATCAGCATCTTGCTTGGTAGTAACTTCAACTCCTCCAACTGAAGCAATGACCCCCACTGGATAGTCCAAAGCAAGTTCTGTAGGAGTAATAATAGGGTACACAACATTTTGAGCATCTAGGGATACCTTGACAGGATTAAGGCCTAGAGGACACTGAGAGAACAAGTGGGAGTCAGTGGTAACCCCAATAGCAATCAAGGCTTGATCCCAGCCTTTTTTAAAGCATGCTCGCTAGAGATAGGCAATTTAGCGCTCAGCATCGTCATACGCCACCTCCCTACCTTTATTGTACCTGCTCTCTCGAACGGTCACCGCTTCCTCCTCCAACTTGTCCAACTTTTCGACCAAATCCTTATTCGCCTCAATCATTGCCAATTTATCAGCAATGACGGCACTATACGCAGCTCAAAGCTCATCCAACTCCTTCATCGACTTCTCTTTTTCCCGATCAAAGGCCGCCTTTGCATCTGTCAAAGCATTCTCAGAAGTTTTTAGAGCATCTCTAAGCTCTACATTTATTCTCAATAGGTCATCCCGATCACGAAGCAGCACAGTGTAGTCAAGAACAAACTCCATATCATAAGAAACTCGGGTTAGTGTAAGATAATTGAAGAGAACATGGAATAAAGAATAGAGAGAGGAAAAGGCTCCCCAAAGCAAGGCTCTAAGCAGATTTAAGAACCAACAGGTTTGATCCCATGCTCGTTGATCGCTCACAATCATCTACGAGCACTGCCTTCTCCAACAGCAAAGGGGTAAGATGGGAGGCAGCATCCACTGAAGCCCCCTCAGCAACAATAGATGGAACCATAGAGTCCTTTGAGGCCTGTGCCCTTATCTTTTCCTCCTTTCTCTTCTTCTCTTTTTCTTTCTTTCTCCCACTTCTCCCCCTCTTTTTTCTTTCATTTTTGCACTTCATTCTCCCGAGTTCTCTCTATGGAACCCCCAATGGAGTCTCCAGATTTTTTCTTTAGAAACTTCACCCTGTTAGACAACAGGTCATTATCATCGTCATCATCCTGAATCAAATTCCTTCTCCTTGGAGGGGTTATTTCTTCCTCACTTCTCTCTCCTTCACTACCTTTCTCACTACCCTCCTCATTGCTTTCTCCTGAATCCTCTATCGAGATGCTCTCCTCCTCGTCCTCTAAGTTAATGGGCTCAGAAGCACCACCAACCTCTTCTTTTTTAATATCCAAATGAGGAATTATATCTATTGGATGAGTAATGAAGCTAGAAGTAGTGTTCTTATACTCCAGCAAAATTGTAGTTGACCGAGGATGATCACCCTCGGTAATAGTGTCCCTTATCCTCCAAGCTTTTAAGAGTTCAACAGCTCAGATTTCACGAAGAGTAGGATCCTTCCTATTGTGTAAAAAAGAAAAAGGGAGAAGCACCAGAGCAAGAATATACAGGTATAGTCAAATAAACAACAGAAAAAGAGATGGTGACAATAACCTATGTAATCCTTCCCAAAATTAGGGATCCAAGGTCTCCAGTATCTTACGCCCTATGATTGGGGAGGATACTCCTAATTTCTGGCAATGAATCCTTCAGACCAATAATCTTTGTGGGAATTAGATCGATTTACTACCAAAACCCTATCAGCACTCCTCGCTTTCAAGTATTAAATGCCTCCACTTATGCGAGAGAAATAATAACAGTAAAAAATCTCAGCTAGTCCTAGATTGGTACCAGAAATATGGTTTATCCTATGAACCCCATTAATAATCTTCCACACATTTAGGGAACACTGGGTAGGAACAATGTTGAAATATCTAAAACAGTTTAAGAACGGAGAATTAGGTGGAAATGTTAAACCCCCTTGGGAAACCAAAAGTACATGAATCCAGTGACCATCCTCCAGGTTACAGACATTCCTGGGCACAAATGTACACTTTATATCTACCCAATCAGGAATATTATAACACTTTCTAAATTCAGGCATAGTTTTGTTATCAAGCATCGCCATAAGAGAAACATAAAAACCCTAACTACAATAACAAAGGATTTACAAAAGAAGATAACTAGAAGGAAGAGAAGAACTAAAACTTACATGACAGAACGAAGCTTGGAAAATAGGGAAAGCCTTAATTTTGAATAACGAAAGCAATAGGTGAAGCTTTGATTTATTTTGGCAAGTTTTATGATCATCTTGGGATCGTATACTGAAGTGCTTACATCTTTGTTGATATCATTTATTCGTATTTTGAATTATATATACTTGTGGTGCCGAGCTTGATCTATTCATGACTTACTTCACATCATAACATGATAATTTATTTTTCCTTATGAATTCCATTCTTCAATTAGGGGTGATTTGGTTTTTGGGAAAAAATATTTAATCATTATGCACCTTATTCTTTGTCTATTTACAAACAAATGCCGGGGGGGGAGAAATGGTATCTCAATCTTATAGTCAGGGGAATTTTTATCTTAGGTAATGATGTCCTATCTTAGGTAGAGATTATTAAATAGGAGGAGGGGGTGGGGTTCATATGAGAAACTTATAGTGTTATATTCAAGTTTCATTTAACTTGTGTTTCTAAGTGTGCGGGTTAACATCGATGCAACAAAGGTTTACACAAGAGAAAAGCTACTCAAGTTTGTGTCGATCAAGCGTCTGTAATTTTTTTTTCCTTTTGGGGTTGGTAATTGAGTCTTAGTGACCACTTAACGGCCCAATAGGTTATCCATTTTTAGTTTTGTCCCGAAATAGACAAAGGGGGAAATTTGTAAGGATACTTTTCCGAATCGAGTCAATTTTTAATTATTCGCTTTCTTCTATGTTTGGACAAAACATGTTTGAGCCATAGGTTAGGACTTGTGTTGTGTTTCCTTCAAACTTATGATGTGTTGTTAAAGAATTTACGATAAAGATAAAGCTACATCAAGCTTATATTGGATTATGTGTCGAGTCTTCATCTTCAACATCTCGAGGGATATCAATCGAATGTATAAATGCATAATAGTGTTTGATCCCTGGATACGTTTTGGGTGTAATTTTTTTAAAAGAAAAATATTTTTTGGATTTCGTTCATTTGAAAGGGAATCGCCCTTCGTTTTAATGAGATATGGTTTTTGTCCAAACGAAGTCTAGTGTGCATTTAAACGAGAAAGTGAGTGAGTTAGAATGACCTTCCAACAAACATTCAACGAGGTTTATCTATTTTGACAGAGGCGTTAAAAGCTCATTCGAATTACATTCGAATGAGAGCATGTCTTTGTTTGAAGTAATTAAGGTTTCATTCGAGCGAAACCTATGTTCTCTTTTGAAATAAATTGCCAATGTGTTGCCTAAAAATTCATATTTTCTATATATACTCAGGTTTGGAATCAATTTTCTATGTCTTTTGCGAAAATATTTTTCCAACATAAATTTTGTGCGTACAAACCCTTGTTTTTAACCCAAGTTAGAGATCCGATAATCATATTCTCTTATGTCTATTTGAGATCCCTTTCTTGTTTCACCATATCTACTTGATCGTCATACTATGAGTGTTTCAAGCAGTGGAGACTGCATTTTTATTGAGCTGCAGCAGGACTAGTCACGAGACAAGTAAGATCGGTGGGATGCTGAGATGTGAGAATATGCCTACATTTTGTGGTTTGTTGGAAGGCATCCAATAGTGTCTTTGAAAACTATTACAAGGAACAAGAAAGTGCATCAAGCATTGAAGGCACCAAGATTGTGAGTAAGTCTAAGATGTTCTTATGATTATCATATCGTAGTGGACTTGTGTGGATGGTCCATCCGAGGTTTTTCTTGCTATTAGTCTCCCTCGTACATCGTTGTGTTGTGGGTTGGTTATTTCAATATTTTTTATCATCACCTTGATGCATGCTTAAGACAAGACTGAAATTGGCTAATCTGTTTAACACAACACCCATGTGTTTATCAGTGCACAGTTGTTTAAAAATTATGATAACTAAAAAGCGGTATTTTTGCATATAAAACCTAGGACTCACTAGCTTTCACACATTTCTTTTTGTCGTCCTCCAAACTAGATGGGAAGATACGACACATGACGGCTTAATTTTTGCTCTAGAGGATCGTGACTTACTGATATTAGTGAACATAATTGATGGCATCTGTTTTCCCGTCATAAATTTTAAATTTTAGGCATAGTAAATTTCTTATGAGGCCCTGGTCTTCAATTGACCCAGAGAAATGAGAATTTATCTCATTGATTCGTCCAGCTCTTAAATGGATTTGGCCCCACCATGAGCAGGATGTTCATCCATTTCTTGTCAAATAAGATTCTTGAGACCCTTCTTAATATGGAAAATGCCTACATTATTTCTTTTGTCTAATGAGCTCCTACGCTTAGAACAATCGTGGTCATGTCAAAAATTCCTTCCTTTGCTGTGAGTATTACTCACGTGAGAACTAAAGGTTTGGACATGATATTTGTTTTTCTCCCCATAGATTTCCTAATCCATTCTTTACAATCAACGTTGAAGGCAAACGTTGCCCTATTTTTTAAGGCTCTTGGCATCCCCTTGTTGACGGAGTAGCCATTGATAGGTATCCATAAGCCTTGAGATTTCATTGGATCGTGGAGGTTAATTGATCTTCACAGTTTGTTCCTCTAAGGATCGATAACGTGAGCTAGGATTGTTGTAAGTCTAGTTAGGATGGACCTCAGACCTAACCCGAGGTGTTTCAGATCTGTTCCAATAATTTTGACGGTTGCTGTGAAATGGCATGTGGTTTTATGAATAAAACATGGATGCCCGTTGGCTTTTCTTAATTAAGATAAGGAAATTTCTTTCCACAAACGGCGCCAATTGTAGGTGGTAAAAATCTACTATTATGGAATCTACACAAATAAAAGCGAGCAAGCTAAAAACAATCACAATCACACAAGAACACTGTATATACGTGATTCGGCAATGTACCTACTTCCACAGGTGTTTTTGTCTCTTTTTTATTATCTCTTTATAACAAATATTATGTTCCCCTCTTTCCAGAGGTGTTGGTTACATCTCTCGAAAATAAAAATAGGTTGAGTTGTGTGGGGCGGCTCGATGACCTTAGAACGTTATCATGAATTGATAGTTGCATCTAATTTCGAGATTTTCATTGATCTTCCTTAATTCATCTTATCCCCTTGAGTTATGGTTTCTCACGGGTCTAGTGGACACGTGTCTTGTAATACCCCGTACTTTTATGACTAGTTAATTTTTGTGTTCTTATAATTATTAATTTAATTGGGGAAAATTAAATTCGATTTCGATAAATATTATTAGCGAGATAAAGGATTGATATTTATTATTATTATTATTATTATTATTATTATTATTATTATTATTATTATTATTTACTTGCTTGTGATAATTAAATAGATATACAATTTATAATATGTCGTGTATGAGTGAAAACGATAGTTTATTATTATATGTTAGTAGAGAGCTACATGAGTATATTTTATGGGCGACACATACGGTAGACATGTGTTGGACCCGGTTAATGAGATGTTAGCATAATTATATTTTATTACTCGGATGGCCTTTTCTAGTGCACCGGTGATCAGGGAAAGGTCAAAATAGTCTAGAGTAGGTACACAAATGTTATGATTGGATTTCAGGGACTTTTTAGACATAGCAGAAAAGGTAGGGAATGTGGATGGTAGCCCACCTTTAACATTCTGCATGATTGAGTTAGAGAGAAAGTTCAAGATAAGAGGAAAAGATAAAGAAAATGAGAGAAAGGCATAGAGAAGAGAAGAGAGGAACTCATCTCTGAATTCAACCAATCATCAACATGGAGAACTTTGGATCTAAATCCACAAAGTCAAGTAGTTACTTGAATTAAATTACACATTCATGTAGTTAATAACTTTCATACTTAATTAGTATAAAAATTTGTGATTTAAAGACGAAAGTTTGAAACTTTGATTTAATTTATTAAGAGATGTAGGTTGAAATTAATCTATAATTTAAAATGATTATTAGTTAATGTTGATTATATAGGAATTTTCACTTTTAATTTGGGTTTACCATGATGAATGTTGTATGTAAAAATTATACTCCCACGTGGACCAATGATGAATGCACACCTGTCATCCAATGTTGTCGACTAGCGTACTTAATCAGCTTCAGTTACACTTAGTCGGCTGGAAGGCGAACCAACACCAGAAGGCCAACCAATAGGAACATCAATAGTTACTAAGATGGATGCCAACAAACTCTGAATTCCAAAAGTTTTACTTATTGTACATAGATTAAATGCTTGGCAATATAAAGGGGTTATATTTTTAGGGTTTTGCACCCCTATAAATACAAACTAATCCCTTAGCTCAAGGGACAACTCAAATGACTCATATGTATACAGTAGACACCCCATTCTAATACCCCCTAGCCTCTCATTAGGTCCCTAGCGCTTCCCTTCACCATTACAAACCCAAGTCATACCCCGGGTACTGACCTAAAGGCCATCGAGCACTCCAGGGCTCCGTTTGACCAAAATTCAAACTCTTCAGCTCGAATGAGACTGAATGAATCTTCTAAGGGCACTGAATCCCCTTTCCAACGGTCCATCTCGTGCATAATTTTGACTTACGGTGCGGACGAACGACCCGTTTTCCCCCGAAACTCGATCAGGAGGTCACCGGACGCTCTCAGGCTCCATTTAACCAAAGTCAACTCTTTAGCTCACCTGAGACTGAATGAATCTTCGAAGGTCACTGAAATCCCTTTCCAACGGTCTACCCCGTGCACGATTCTGACTTACGGTACGGACGAACAATCCGTTTTAGTCCGAAAGGTCATCGAACGCTCCTAGTTGACCAATGTAAACTTCCCGAACCAGGTCAAACTCTTTGGAATGTCAATGTACATCTCCTAACCTTTATAACGTTCCACACCGTGCTCGATTCTAACTTACCATGCGGAAAAACGATCCTTTTGCGTCCGAAGTTTCCTCGTCCAAAGGCCCGACGAACGTTTTCGAGGCATATTTAACCCAAAGTTAACTCCCGAACCCGGGAGCAGTCCAAAGGACTTTCGAAGGTCTCTGAAATACCTTTCCAACGGTTCACCCCATGCACGGTTTGGATCAATGGTTCGCGCTCTACGATCGATTTTCCGAAGGAACCTGAAAGACACTGCCAAACGACAGGTTCCAAACCCTGCCTATCGGTAGTGTGCCTAAACACACCTACCGATTGGCAGGACCAGGGCTATGCCGATCGGCAATGACCTGGGCCTATAAAAATTAGGTCCTAACCTCATTCCAAGAGGAGAAAAATCAGAGATCCATTACTCTCAGCAAGCTCAGAAAACCCCTCTCGAAGTCAGTGTGATTTCCACATCCAAATCCCTTTCCAACCTTCACCTTTCATCACCTTTTCCATCAAACTTGGTGAATTAAGTACCCTCCATCATCATCCAAGTGCAAGGTTTGCTCTCCAACATCCAAGATCAAGCTCAAGATCTCCAAGAAGGTCCAACTCTTTCAACTCTCTCTTTAAATTCTCCTAAATTCGCATTAACATGTTTTATTACGTAGCACTTTTATTCTCTCATCTCACATATCTTAATATACTTTTTATCTAGTATTATTGCACATCTCTTATTTTCATATAAATAAAACCCAAAAAATAAGAAAAAGAGGATTTGCTCATAAATTCCAAACGGGAATTCTCACACTTTTCTCACAACTAAAACACTTTTTTACACACACACACACATATAAGAGAAGTCCCCGATTGGATTTATGCGATAAATCCCACCCCTCATTTTACATGCGAACTACGTGGACTTTGATGCCTCTATAGGCTACGTAGGCGTCTCGGGGTAAAACCCGTGACTCGAGTCCTATTCTTACTTTTCTCTCATTTTCTATTTTCTCTATATTCTTTAAACTCAATTCTCTAAAATTCTATACATACATATATTTATTCTTAGTGGCGTATTATTCCATGTGCGTTATCGTTCCGTTATAACGATCAACGCGAGGATAATCGTGCAAATCCTATTTTCTAATATTATTCTTAGGAACATTCCTGCGGATGACTCGCTTTATCTCTTCCATGATACAAGTCGATGATTCATATCTCCACTACATATATACATGCACACATATCACGGGGAAATAAAGGAAAATAGCAACAACCCATGAGAGACCGTAAGGGCGGAATGGGTGCCTAACACCTTCCCATTTCGTAACTTAGCCTCTGGACCCTTTTTTCGAATCATTTTGGTTTCGTAGGTATCAGTATGTCTTTGGATGTTGTGCTTCGAGATGGCTCCCTTTTCTTTTGTCTATTTTGAGTAAAATAAACTAGCGACTCCATCTCTCTAAATTTTTCACCTCAACAATGATGTCGGCCGAAGTGCTCCCGAGAGGGACGCGCGGGACCAAAGGGATCATCTCCCGCCGCGAGGATCGGGGATGGACACAGTGCCGACTCCGCTGGGGACATTATTTATTTTGAGGGCTAGACTCTATTTACATGGGTGTTATATTTGTTTATATTTTCCCCTATTTTGCATGTTCACCTTTTACTATTCATGTGTACCTCATGCTTATGCTTCTATTCAAGCACTTATAGAAAATTCTTCATGTACACTTCACACCACGTGCACCTAGGATCACATATATCCCCATGTTGCACGCATCACCCATACTTGGCTTACCAATGGTACTCATACTTTGCTCCCTGTTGTTCATGATCAAGAAAGATACTCTCATCATAAGATTCTAATAAGAGAATCATGCATGATTCACACAATATCACCAAAGAGCATTGTGATTGACCAAATTTTATCCAGTAACTGGAGGGCCACTTCTAGATGGGCGCTGGTCCGGCAGGGCACAGTTAGCCTAAGCGATATGACTCTCACCTGCCATTGGCCAAGTACCTTCGACGTATATCGAACGGCTCCCCGCATCGTATCACTTGACCGAAGTCATGACGGGAGGTATATCGCAGATAACTCATTCACGTACGCCGAGTATATCGAATTCGCTCTCACACGTACCGTCCCCACGAGGTATATAGTGAGGCAATTCACGTACACCCAGGTATATCAAATGGCTTGTCCACACGTACCGATTGCCCTCAAAATCAAGACGTATATCGCGGAAGCCACGCCGAAGGGGGGAACCCTTTCCGATTCACCCAACCAACTGCATACCCGCATATAGGTGTCAAGCCTAGGACACACATATTAGATTGTCGATTTCGACCCGAAACTCTGCCGAAATTCCGGGCCGGCCTGCCGCCCAAATTTTCGCGCATCTTTAAAACGAGACCCTACCCGTGAGCCTGGTTACAAGTCCAGCCATAGCTTTGCATATGTTACAAACCCAACTTTTCCAGGCTCGGGTTCCGTCCGACACTTCATTTTGCATTTAGGAAAATTTAATACAAGTGAGAACATAATAATAATAATAATAATAATAATAATAATAATAATAATAATAATAATAATAATAATAATAATAATAATAATAATAATAATAATAATAATAATAATAATAATAATAATAATAATAATAATAATAATAATGTTGAGACCTGTCTTCCAAAAACATTTTTTCCTTCTTTATCAAAAATCCAAAAACATTTTTTACTTTCTTTATCAAAAATCCAAAAATATTTCTCTCTTCTTTATCAAAAATCCAAAAATATTTTGCGCTTCCATCTCAAAAGAGAAAAAAATGTCAAAAATATTTTCCTTCTTTTTCTCAAAATAAATCCCATTTTGTGCCTTCTCAGGTCGATCGCACGCCCTTGTCCTGGATCCTTATTGGCTTCGGTCTGTAGTCAAATCACCCCGGAGCTTCGTTCGTTCCCCTGCTACTTCTTTTGAGTCTGGTATCCATCCATTTTCCATGGAGAACACATATCAAGTACCAGTTGTGCAGCCAGATCTGACGGCAGTCTTAGCTCAGTTAGTGTCCAAGATTGACAACCTTCAGACTGAAGTCCGAGAGATGCAAAGAAACCAGGTTCTTGTTCCTCAAGAGATCGAGGCCCTATTCCCTCGCTCTATGGGTACACTCGAGCCTATCTGGGTTTCCGAAGAATATCATCACGCCCCCATGTCCCTTCTGTTAATGGGTCACCGCCTGCCCAGCTTCCTTTGCCAAACCTTGCCCAGCCTGGGGCTAACTTGCCTGCGATTGCTGATCCGAAAGAGGAAGATTTGAACAAGGTCAAAGAAGATCTCAAGATGCTGACTAAGAAGTTCGATCAAGTCATAATCTCCAAACATTACATGGACTAAACCCACATGTCTCCTTATCCTAAGGCAAGGTTACTCGAGAAGTTCAAGATGTCGAATATCGAGAAATTTAGAGGAAGTGGACCCCCGATTGTCCATCTTCGTAGTTATCACCGTGCTATGACTCTCCTAGGGGCTTCTGAAGAAGTGATGGCCCAATTATTTCAGCAAACTCTGAAGGATAACGCTCTATGATGGTTTTTATCTCTCGAGGAGTCCAGAATCCATAATTGGGAGGATATAGCCCGAGGATTCATGCCGCAGTACAAATATAACGAAAAGCTTGAGGGCACCCCCTGTGATTTAGAGCTTCTCAAACAAAACTCTGGGGAATCAGTCAAAAACTTCATAGCCTGATGGAGGAAAAAAGCAGCCACCGTGACCAATCGACCATCTGAGGAAGAACAAGTCAACATAGTGAAGAAGACTTCTTGCCCCATGTCTGAGCGACCATGGGAGGACAATACTATCTGAAAAGTGCGAACTGTGTGATAATTGATTAAACTAGATTCACAAGTTTCCAAGAACCCCTTATTTAATTAGAGACCCTAAACATGCATCTAAGGTGCGTGTGTCAACCCATAAATAAATAAATCATGTGACACAAAAATATGCTGAGACACAGATTTCAGCAAAAAAAATCTTTCGGGTAAAACCTTTATTTCACTATGAATATACAAGTCGCAACTTACAATTACATAGAGAAATCTGCAATGAATCAACACGCAGCCAACCCACAAAGACACGCAGTCTTGAACTCAGCAAGAGAATACACGCAGCACCCTCCAAGGACTCGCAGCCCAAACAACAAAGGAAGAACCGCAGCTCTCCTCAATGACACGCAACCATAACACTTTGTAGAGACTCCCTTAGAAATGACACGCAGCCCTCGGTTGCAAAGATCTCTCCACAAAGGTTGAACAATAACAAATCTTGTGTTCTAGGGTTTCAAAAGATTCACAAAATTAATTGGGATTTTTGTGTGTGAATCAAAAAAATGTTTGGCACATCAAAAAATTGAAGTCTTGTTGTGTTTTAACTCTTAAAAACGTTTTTCTCAAAGACTTAAAGAAATACACCATTGGAATAGGTATATATAGGAAAAATAAGTTGGTAGAAAAATAACTCACGGAACTGTTCAAACTTATCCCAGGTGGACCGGTCCGGTATGGGGGCGGATCGGTCGGACCTCGGATCGGTTCTTTTAAAAATTGGCTTTATCGGTTCGCTACCAGTCCGAGGTCTACTGGATCTTCAGCAAGGCGGATCGGTCCGAGTAGAGGGAGAACCGGTCCTGAGGCAGATCGGTCCGGTATAGAGGCGGACCGGTCCGGAGGTCCAGAAAAATTAAAATTCTTTTAAAAGCCTCATTTTGCTTGAAATACTTCTAATTTTTATAAAAAACATTTTATGAAAATTTCCCAATACTAAGTATGAACTTTAAGGAACTTAAAAACAAAACTTTACCAAGTTCATTCTCGCAGAGGCTATGATGTTGAAGACGCTTTGATATTCGGATCCGTTGATGTAGATGCGATCTTGAGTTTCTTCAACGGTGTAACGGCGTACGACATACAAATTGATAATGGACAAAAATGTCCTTACAAATCTCCCCCTATGTCTATGCCGGTACATACATAAAAAATATCCGAATTATCAACTAATGACCTATACAAATATACCCTCCCATGAACCCTAAAGATGAAAAGATACAAATGTATAAATCTTCATCGTTTGTTCTTCAATCTTCAACAATCATCAAATCTAAAAACTTTTCTCATCAGGGTGTGCAACATATTGATCTTCAATCTTCATACCTACACACATGAGACAAAACAAATACCACGTGACATATCGAGTTTGAAATGAGATAAACATGGATACCAATATATGATAAAAACATAAGCTATATCTCAAAAACTCCCCCAAAATTCAAACTCCCCCATAATATGATAATTCTTTCTCCCCCTTTTTATGATGTCCCCAAATAGACAGATGAGAAGAATGAATCAAATAAGCAAAATCGGGGTGTCACGGTATACAAAACAGGGCATCAAATAATATGGTAAACGTGCTCTTGCAAGGAGATGCTCAGAAAAAAAATCTTCACAAACTATTTTTGAATTTTTCAAATTTTTTGTACAAAAATAAGATACCAATTTGAACAAATATGATACAAAAATCACACCATGGATTTAGACTCAAACAACCAAGTCATGGAAATGGAATGAATGGGTGTGAACACATTCGATAGGTAAATCAACTCAATCAATCATATGTGCACGATGCATATGTGTACCCCTAACGAATGAACATCAAAAGTATCCTTATGTGTAAAAATTGTTGAATTTAAATGACATCGTCTTATTCAAATCAACAAATCAAAGTCTAAATGATTTTCACACCAATAATGTCCAAAACTATTTAGTACCGTTTCGAGAACTTTTCAAAGGACGTGCAAACCCATTGATATATCCATCCAAAACTCCCTCATATATAATAATGCAATTTTTATATCGAAAGAGGTACTAAATTCTCAACTTAGAGAAAACCTATTGGCCCAAATTTTTGGCATATTTCATCTTTTTATTGCCTTAATTTTTTGTGTGGGCTCTTTTCAAACGGTGGCTTTCACGACGTGATTATTATTCACTCGCAGCCCTTTCCCGTGTTCACTCATCATTTTTTTAAACTAAACAGTTAATTCCTCACGGGCAATGGTTTTTACATGCACTACTTTTATTACTCTCGTATTATTGCACTTGGTTCGTTTTAAGGACAGGATTGAGATGAAAACACCCAACCAACATGTGATAAGTCAAGAACAATAATCAAACAAATCCGTGCATGTGTGCAATAAAGGAAACTATGAGTCAAACATGTAGGTAGCAACACTTAATTACATCTTAATGACTCCAAACATTATAAAGCACATGGATGAATTGACCTATTGTCTTAAAACTCTATCAAATAGTCACATGAAAAAAATGGAATGATGTTATGACTCGATCATCCTAAGTGTCCATCCATAAAAGGTGCAAGCAAAATACAAAAATATTTTTAGATTTTTCAAAAATTTTGTCAAAATAAAATCTTTTTGTATTTTTCAAAAATTTTCAAAAGCAAAAATCTATACAAAAAGTACATGTCACAACGCTAGCAAAATATATCAAAAAGCATAGCTAGCGTATGACAAACATGCAAACACAATCATCTATATGATATGGAAAGAGAAGAATCATGTGCAAGAAAATGAGAATCAACTATTCTAATGATTTCAAAGAAAGGGTTTGTCCAGAGTATGACCCTCATGGCAACGTCAATGTGATTCAGATGTTCAGAAATATGCACTTCATGCCCGGACTGGAGCTAGGACAAAGACAGCAAGGGATACTTGATCCCATTGAACTGAAGAAAGCTTTCCCTCCTTGTGGTTTGGGGTATCAACAATCAGAACAAGAGCTCAAAATGATTTGCCAGTCTCGACCAAAAATAAGATTAGACTGCATCCAGACTATCCCATGTGACTCTTTGAATGGACGATTCATCAAAGAGGGTGAGGAATTCCCTTTTGCGACTTTTCGGAACCATGGTATGACCATACAGACAAGAAGATGAAACCCAAAATAGAGATCTTTTTCCAAGACAGCTACCCATGGGACGAAAGTTCCCAACACCATAAATAACCCCTCATCAAAGATACCGAAGAGACTTAGGAAAGTAACTTTTAGGACTTGTTCAACTTGCAAACACTAGGGCTAACACTCTGCATGGTTCATTCAGGCACTACATCACTGGATCCATCCCACATGATTAAAGCTGTTGATACACCTCTCCTCAACTGGCATGCTGGGCCGATTCTACCTGTTGAAATACTACATAACCCCAATGTTTACTCTACTTCTTCTTCTGTTGTCTATCCTTTCTCAAATTTAATCGAGACCTCCTTTGATGAGGTTCTCAATGCTGCTTTTCCTATCAATGAAATAAATGAAGATTTTGAGTATCTTGTTGTGCCTTACATTAACTATTCACATTATAATCAAACTTTTGATGATGATGATTTTGCAAATGAACAATTCTTAACTGATCTAAATAAGGTTAATAATAAATAATATAATTGTGTTTAAGTTAATGAAGAAGAAACTATTATTATTAACCTCGGTTCTAGTAGCCAACTGCGCGAGATTAGGATAGGGGCTACCCTCGATGAGCATGGGCGCGCACAACTCGAAGAATTATTGAAGGAATTCGTAGATGTCTTCTCATGGTCCTATGATGATATGCCCAACATTGATCTTGAAATTTCTCAGCACAAGATCCCCACTCTTCCAGATTACAAGTCGATTAAACAAAAACTGAGAAAGCTTCGCACCGAATGGTCGCTCAAAGTCAAAGAAGAGGTGGTCAAATAGCTGAACGTGGGTTTCATTCGTGTGATCGAATATCCCACATGGCTAGCCAACACAGTGATTGTGCTGTAATCAGGAGGGAAAGTTCGGATGTGTGTAGAATACTAGGACCCGAACAAAGCCTCTCCAAATAATGATTACCCACTACCCAATATCGACATGATCGTGGACAACACGGTCAGTCATGCTCTCAAGTCATTCGTAGACGAGTTTACCGGATACAACTAAATCAAAATGCACTCAGATCATCAAGAAAAAATCGCGTTCATCACCCCATGGGGAACCTTTTTCTACACTATTATGCCATTTGGTCTCAAGAATGCTGGGGCTACCTACTAGAGGGCTGCCACAACCATCCTGCATGATTTGATTCACAAAGAAGTCGAGGTCTATGTGGATTCTATGATTATCAAATCCAAAACTAGAGAAAGTCATGTTCTCGCTCTCCGAAAGTTCTTCGAACGATTGCGACGATATCAGATGAGACTCAATCCACATAAATGTGTCTTCGACATTACAAAGGGAAACACCTGGGATTCATGGTCAGTGAAAAATGGATAGAAGCACATCCTGCCAACCTAAAAGCCATACTTGAGATGCCACCTCCCCGAACGGAGAAAGAGGTCTGACGTTTCCTTGGGAAATTACAATACATCAGTCGGTTCATCAGCCAGATCACCTCTATTTGTGAACCGATTTTCAAATTCCTCCAAAAGGATTCAACCAAAGTTTGGAACGAGGCCTGCCAAGAAGCCTTCGAACGAATCAAACAATACCTGACTCAACCTCCGGTACTCATGCCACCACAGCCTGGTCTCCCCTTGCTCCTATACCTAACCATAACTGACACTGCATCTGGGGCTTTGCTAGCCCAATACCTTGAACATTCCTGTAAAGAAAGAGCCATTTATTACGCCAGTCACAAATTGGTCGAATACGAAGTCAACTACACCGCTTTAGAAAAAGCATGCGTCATGCTTGTTTGGGTCATCCAAAAGTTACGATACTATATGCTCTCCTTTCCCATTAAACTTGTATCTCGAATGGACCCCATTAAGTACCTGCTTGAGAAACTCGCCTTATCCAGCCGAATGGCTCGATGGTGATGCTCTTAGCCGAGTTTGATATTATGTACGTCACACAGAAAGCCATGAAAGGAAGAGCCATCTTTGACGACCTCGCTGATTACCCTATGGAAGAAGCTGATGACTGGATCTACGAATTCCCAAATGAAAATATCCTCTACGCCGCTCAAGACGACCTCCGATGGCAAATGTTCTTTGACGGCGCTGCCAATAAAAAGGTATATGGCATTGGGATACTTCTGATCTCCCCAGATGAATCCCACACTCCCATCGCCATCAAGTTGGATTTCCCCTGCACCAACAACATGACTAAATACGAGGCATGTACGGTAGGCCTCAAAGTTGCTCTCAAGAAAGGTATTCAATGCCTATATGTCTACGGGGATTCTGCCCTCATCATTGGTCAAATGTTCAAAAAATGGAAAGTCAAGGATGAGAAACTACAACCCTTCTATGCCCATTTAGAATAACTAGCCTCCCAATTCCAATACATCACCTTCCACTACCTACCTTGAGCAAAGAATAACCTAGCCGATGCCCTTGCTACCCTGGCCTCCATGGTCGACATGCCATAAGGAATAACAATGGCCCCCTTCCTGGTCCAAAAGCAAGATAAACCAACCCACTACTACCACATTGAGCTCATCGCCAAAGAAAATCCTAAGGTAGCCAATTTCTGGTATTATGATATCTGGTACCTCCTCAAGCATGGGAGGTATCCCGAGGGTTCCAACAAGAAAGACCGGGCAACCCTCTGAAGACTGGTCGCCTATTACATCATCTGTCACAAAGCACTGTTCAAGAGAAACTTCGATGGAACCCATCTACACTGCATCGCAGGGGCTGACATTGAAGAGGTAATGTGAAGAATCCACAGCAGGGAATGCGGACCCCACATGAACGGTCACATGCTTGCCAAGAAGGTCATACGACAAGGCTACTACTGGACCACCATGGTCCAGGATTGCACCGCCTATGTTCGAAAATGCCTCAAATGCCAATAGTTCTCCAACCTTCAACACTTGCCTCCACGAGAATTATACAACATGACTTATCCCTGGTCGTTCTCCACCTGGGGCATCGACATCATAGAGAAGGTTACACCCAAGGCCTCTAACGGGCATGAATTCATCTTGGTTGCCATTGATTACTTCACCAAATGGGTCGAAGATGAGTCATACGCAATTCTGAATGCTAAGAAAGTGACCAAATTCATCAAGAAAAATATTATCTGTCGATATGGGGTCCCGCACGAGCTAGTGTCAGATAACGGGTTGCATTTCGAGGCAGAAGTCACAGAGGTGGTCAACGAGTATGCGATTCAGAGACATCACTACTAGAAAAATATCGTTTTATGACGGTTTTAGAATTCAATTTTATGACCTTTTTCATTAAACCGTCATTATAAATACTATAATTTCACAGTTATGACCCTTTTTGCATTTCAACAAATAATTATGACCCACGTATACTTGTTGGGTCATATTAGTATGATATTTAATGACCGTAGTATTTTAACTGTCATATAATATATTTATTTTTTAAGACACTTTTGTATATATAGTAATATTAACTCTAATTTATAAAATTAATGATTTTTTTAATAAACTTATTTAATTATTTACAGACCCTTTCTAATAAAAAATATAGTGCGGGAAACACTATTTGATGATAGAATCCTACTGCACATCAAATTAGAGACCCACTTCCCCAAAACTCTATCGTATACAATAAAGATGGAGAGCCCAAAACTCCACGACCCTCTCATCCCACGCATCTCTTCTTCAACCCCTGCACAACTGTATAAAACTCTGTCTTTAACCCCAATATTTAATTATTCTTACCCTGATAGTTATGTCTTCAATCCCCGCCCCTCTCGTCGTCTCACATGCCGCACAACCATCGCTCTCCCCAAACTCTCATATTCAATAACCGCCCCTCTCATTGCTGCCCCACAACTCATAGCCCAGATCAAGTTTTGCACCGGGGAGCTGAAGCATCAAGAGCCCACACTACCTACGTAATTTATTTCTCTATTTACTCTATTTAATTTAAACTCGATTGTTTCTTGTACTGGTGTTGATTTTTTCTATTTAATTAAAACTCAATTGTTTCTTGCATTGCAGTTGTTTCTTCCCTAAAAATGAAGGTTAACACCACTATATCTTTTTCTCATTTGTAATTCAAAGATCAAGTTTAATTCCAATGCATCTTTCTTTCATTTATAATTTCAATCAATGGAACAATATAGAATCATATATCGTTTACCATGGTTTAGTTTTTAAAATATGTTTTGTTCAGTATGACATGTTTTCATTGTTTATTTTTCTAAATTGAAGGTTAATTCCAATGCATCTAATTACCAATTGTAATTTCAATGAATGTAATGACCATGACATGTTTGTGTAAATGATTAATTACCTAAAAGTCCCTCAAACATTTTTTAACACACATTTAGTCCAAGACTTTATATTTTGTTCCAAAAAGTCACTTAAACACTCATTTAACCAATATTCTCTTATTTTTAAAGTCCACACTAGTGGCATTCCCACCTTACCTCCCCCCCCCCCCCAACTGTCGGAGCTCCAACAACCCTCACCGGGGATCCTTTTTTGAGTGTTATTATGTGGTGAGGGACTTTTTGGAACAAAATAAAAAGGCTTGGACTAAACGTGTATTAAAAAATGTTCGAGGGACTATTTGGTATATGCCCCTTGTGTAAATGTTGATTTTTGACTTGACACATGATATGTTCTGTTGTATGACAACTATTGACATACATTATATATAGATAAATTTCGTATATGTAAGGGAACTAATGACATACATTATATATTGATACTTAGAATATTAGTGAATGGTTTATGTGAATTAGTTTATACCATCTTTAAAATACTTCTAATAATTAGTAGTTTATACACTCATTTATTTATTTTTTTGAAAATTTGTAGGATCTTATTGAAATTTGTGCGAGGACTTTATATTGTGAATCCAAGATTGAAGGAATTTCTCGTTTGTCTAGAAGGTAAGTTAAATGGATTAATATTTCATTGTCATCAATTGTGAATCTTGTTAGTATATGTGTTGATTATTGTTAAATTTACGGAGAATTTTTTACGTTCAGAAATTTCCCCTGAGATTTAAAATTAATGTTATAGCAGTGGCAAAAAGGTTTGATTAAACTATTTGGTGGTTTAATTTAACTAATTTTTTTGTTGCTCTAATATATTGCCAACTTTAATTCTCCATTACGAACATCAAACATTCACATAAATCATTGTAAGATATTTCAATAAATTTCAAACACGAAATACCTTCTAGTCAGTCCCCTTGTAAATTGGATAAATATATTAATTATAAAACCATTTTTTTTTTGCATACATTCATTGCCTACTCTTTTTGAACAACATAATGATTTCAAAGAGAATACGAAGCAATTATAAAACACCGTATTTTGCTCAAAGGGTTGAAGGGAGATAGTGCATCAAGCTGTTCGCAAAGGCCAACTTGATCCTCTTCCCCTGGGATCCCGGATGAGGCAACCCTAGGAGAGCCGCCAACTCCAACTACCATCCATGTACGATCCATACTAGATCTAACCAACTGCCCATCCTTGACGAATACACTTTTATTACCTTGGATATTGGATGTTGTAAATTTGATTTTGTTTAACAAAGTGAGTTATATTATCGTGTCATATGAATATGCAATATGTTTACGGCTTATAAAATTATATCAATTGAAAATGTAAAAATTGAGAACGAACATTAGCTTATCTGCATGATATAGAATATATAAAATCATAGAGGTATGTTTCTATCTAGGAACAATATTGAGAAAATGTAAATGACTATGCAAAATAGTGTCACCAACTGTGTCACTGTGTAATTCTCTTCAGTGTAACGTTGATTTGTACACAATTAAGGATGTGTGTATTTGATAAAGTCAATTTATGAATATGCTGACAGGTGATATGTGATTTTTTTAGTTATACATGTATCGGTTGAATTCTTAGATGTTACTTCAAAGTGTGGCTATTGTCTTTTGAATACATGAAACAAGACTGACGAGTGAATACTAACAAATTTCGATTCTCCAAATCAATTAAGTTCAAAGCAACTTCAGACTGAAATGGTAGCTGATTCTAGTAAAGGCCAGAATGGTAGTTCCTATTTGAAGGAGATAGATGAAGTATGTAAGAGTAGTTCTACGAAAAATAAGCTTCCCTATTGGCTTTGAGAACCAGTAGGCGCTCGCGCAAGATCATAATGTTCTAGATCCGGACCCATGGCAGAGTTTTAAGAAGTAGCAAAAGTCACATTAAGGTTCACACAATCAACAGTTGGAACTTCATACCTTCCTCGGGTCGAGTCCAACTTCAATCTATACATGATATATTCACCATCATCCTCAGATATGAATTGTTTCCCCTTCGTCTTCTTGACACATGAAAAGTATCCTTATCACATTTTGTGAGGTTAATTTAGTAGGAGAGAGTGAGGGAAACTATATAATCTGGATGGAACCATGTTTGGTGGTTAAGTGTTTAAGAGGATTGTCCTTGTATGTCATTGTCGTTGTACCCATTATAAAGACAAAATATGAAGTTATCATTTCATTTTCTCTTTGCTTGTGCCACCAAATTCCTCGAGTATTCTATTTTTCTCTATTCTGTCCACGGACCAGCCTGGACTAAAACTAGCTTGCCCTTATCTGGCCTAACCCGAGACTTTCCCATCTAAACCCATATCGCTTCGACCATATGCCATTATTACTCATACCAACAAGCATATCGATGGGTTCATTTTTTCCCTAATGACTATTATTTGAAGGTTATTTATATTTAGAATTTGCAACATTATTATTACATGTACAAGTAGCTTATATGAGCAACAAAACAACATTAAATTTAATAGGCGGCCGAAATAAGTTTTTTTGAAAAGAGTTAGGAAATAAACAGATTTGTTGCTATAAATGTAGGCAAATACCATTTATGATTTGTCAATAATGCTTACATGATTGGTACTTTTATTTTTACTGTTGTGGCAAAAATTTTGATTTTGTTCATCTACAAGGGATGCAAGTTATCTTATTAATCTATGATGTTTTCTAAGGCGCACTTATGAATTGGTATTATATGATGAGGTGTGAAATTCTTCATTCTAAGATTTATTTTCTTACCCAATTTTAGTTATTGATGGTCACAGTTAGTAGTGTGAGTTTAATGCATCTAAATTTATCAACTAGAGACTCTTTATACATTTTTACAAAGTATATTTTTCTTCAATATATATATATATATATATTAGGCCTAGAATACGAGTTACAGTGTTCTTTAATTCAAGGACTTGAAATACTAACCTTCTGCAAAAATGGAAGCAAAGTAGTAATATCGTGAAGATAATAGAACCGGTTGAAAAGAGGATGTATGTTTAGATTATATAGTCATATTTCAGTTCTTATGGTAGTGAATAGTATTCTCATTTGTTTATATTCTCACACAGTAAATGTTTGTCGTTTGATGATCACGGAGCTAAATGTGTGAGATGTTTAGTCAAATGGTCATCACTAACTCTTATGCCAATTTAAATTCACGGACCATGAATTTAACCTTAATGGAAAATATATTTTTTATATGAAGATGATGTTGAAATTAAAATATAAAGAAAACAGACTTAATTCAGGCATATTTAAACTACACATAGTGCATAGATGGTTTTACCTCTGCTTTATATGTATCTCTTCCTATATTATGACTTTTAAAACACATTGTTGTTTCATCTTTGTCCCATCGGTAAGTTTAGATTTTGGTAATGGAGTAAGGGCCATTGTATATTTTTCGCTTTTATAAGTACATACATTTAAACCATCTTTTCTCATACATAGATTTGTAACAATGCAATTTATTATTTTCAAGGGAGTCTCGTATAGATTGATTGTTCTACTCAACACTTATTAAATGACTTTGAATGTTTCATCATTGTAGTGTAACCACTTTTATTGTGAAAAAAACTAAGAACGGACACTAAAATCCCAATTACACAATTACCTAAATGATAATTGGGGGCTATGGAATGTAAGGGGAGGTTCGAATAAAGGTGCTATCAACAGACTTAAAAAACTCAAAAGCTTGCACAATTTTCCACGTTGGTGATAATAGAACCCAAAGTTGCCAAAGAAAACCTAAAGGACTTCGTTAGGAAGATTGGTTTTGACTTAGGTGTTTCCAATGAGTCCAGTTTTATGTGGATCCTTATAAACCATGGTATAACTTACATTGTCTCCTCACAAATGGATCAGTGTATAACCTTGCAAGTTAAGCACCCTCAACTTCCTTTCTCTGTTCAAGTTTCCATTGTGTATGCTAAGTGCTCTAAAAGAGATGGGTAGCTCCTGTGGGATTATTTACAAACTATTATTGTTGACACCCCTTGGATGGTGAGAGGATATTTCAATATAGATTTATCTCTGGATGAAAAGGCAGGGGGTAATCCTATCAATTTTAATGCAGCCCACGACTTTCAAGATTGTATCCGTGGTGCTGGTTTGCTTGACATTGGGTACTTTGGCTCCTGATAAACTTGGTTCAACAAAAGAGATGGTGATAGTATAATTTGGATTAGACTTGACAGAGTACTTGTTAACCCCTATTGGCAAACATGTTTTTTAGCTAACAAAGTTGTACATCTCAACAGGGGTGCTTCTGACCACTCCCCCCTCCTAATGTCTATTTTACGTGGTAGGAGAATTGTCCAGAAAAGATTCAGATACCTAAACTTTTGGTCAAAACACAAAGACTTTAAGCATGTCATTCAAAATACTTGGGTGAAGATTTTTTTATCTTCATTTTATTCGTAAAGTTGCCAATAATGATTATTTGTGTAATCATATATGAAGTATATTATATTCATGAATCGATGATTTGGTTTATATTGTATAGCTGAGTATTTTGGTTTCTTAAACAGGTGGATAGTCCTAAAATAAAGGCAACTCTGTCCAAATTTTTTAAATTGTGTACACATTTTTGTGTTTTATAATAAATTATATGATTACAAGTCTTAGTCAATGCAGTTTTTTGGAAGTGTTCGTCGTGCCTTTAGGCACGGCATACCCTAGTGTGTGTGTGTGTGTGTATATATATATACCTTTCGTCATATTGTATTTGTACACATGTTTTTCATTTTCAATCTTTGTCTTGAAGTGAATTTAAAGCGTTGGTGGTATCGAAAGGATGAAGAGTTTCAGGTTCAAAGTGGGAGAATGTTAAGGTAATAAAATGGTAATGAATATACATAAGTGACTTCCTAACTATTATCTTCAACATATCATTCTATAGGGCCCTCTACAACCGAGGAATGTGGAATATGGGTTTCACATATTGAAAAGTATATCTTCATATATTTATTTTATAATATTTTGTTTCCCTGCTAATTACTTTTATAAGGAAAAATTGAATACGACTTATGTTATTTGATTTGTTAGATGAAGGGGTTAGTTGAAAAAGTTACCTATGAAAATCATGAGATACAAGAAGTTCGGCATGAGTTCATCGATTTCATTTAGGATTAATACCGTTATGGACAATTTTGGCATATCTTTTTAGGTACCTTTTTTTTCTTCAATCTAATTACTCTGTGTCGATGTTAAGAATGTTTAATATAGAGAATCAAAATATTATATATTAAAATATAACAACAATCGTAACTTATTATCAAAACACTATAAAAATATAATGTTAAAAATAATGTTGTTGTTAGTGAATGGCAGGGTTGAGGTTTATATTATCATTATTGTTGATGATGCTGAATACCCGAGATGGGCTTTATATTGTTATTGATGTTGAATGTCTAGGTTGAGCTTTATATTGTTGTTGTTGGTTAAACATGTCATATTTAAGTTTGGATTATGAAAAAAACAAAGGAAACTTTATCGAAATTTTCATAAAACCTTCCCCATTTATCTCTTCCCTGCCTTAATAAAGAAGGAAGCAAAAATTAATTTTGAGATTATACAAATGTTTAATTGTGATGCCCATGGTGGCCTTTATATTATTGTTGATTTTGAATCCCCAATGTGGTCTTTATATTGTTATTATTGACAATGAGTGCGCATGGTGGTATCTATACTGTTATTGTTGATAGCGAATGCCCGCGGTGGGATTTATACTGTTGTTGTTGATGATGCTGAATGCCCGAGATGCGCTTTATTTTGTTGTTTTTCGTTAAACATGTCATGTTTAATTTTGAATTATTAAAAAAATAGAGGAAATTTTGCCAAAATTGCCGTAAAACCTTCCCCATTTATCTCTTCCATGTTTTAATAAAGAATAAAGTAAAAATTAACTTTGAGATTATTCAAATGTTTAATTGTGATGTCCGTTCCGGCCTTTATATTGTTGTTGATTGTGAATGCCCATGGTGGTATTTATTTTATTATTAATAATAATGCATGCGCATGGGTGATATTTATGTTGTTATTGTTGATAGTGAATGCCCAGGGTGGGATTTATATTGGTGTTGTTGTTATTGATGATGTTGAATGCCCTTGGTGGGCTTGTTGATGGTGAATGCCCAAATTAGGCTTTATATGGTTGTTGTTGGTTGAACATGTCATATTATTTTGGATTTTAGAAAACAGAGGAAATTCTGCTGAAATTTTCATGATACCTTTCCCATTTATCTCTCCCCTGCCTTAAGTAAAAATTAACTTTGAGATTATGCAAATGTTTGTTTTTTTATGCTCGGAATTATATTAGAATATCATTATTGTTTGAACTATATTCTCTATATTGTTAATCTGTTTTAGTTTTTAACTGCTATTTGTTTCCTCCTTTTGTTCAGATATGGATCGTTGTTGCCTATTGCGTATCCGGTGTAGTTGTTGCTATTGGGCGTTTTCATGCTGCACGAGTAGAGCTAATGTTGGAGTTTAATTAGCTAGTTTTTATGTCTATAGTATGGGTCATTTCAGACATCGTTTTGTTTGTGAGTTGTAAAGTAGTCAATTGGCAGACTATTGGTGTATATTTATTTTCTTTAATTTCAAGTATTAATGATATTTTTTATACTTATTGTTCAACTTATATTGATACATGGAATTTACTACTTTGAGTATGGAAATTTGTGCTTTGAATTGACAAATCGTAGTTTTATGCATAACATGTGTGGGATATTGGAATAGTATAACAGAATTAAACGCAAAAAAGAAAGAAAAAAAAATAAGTTTTATGACAGTTTACAGTACACAGTCATTATAATGAACAAAAAAGGGAATTTTTTATGACTGTTTTATACACGTTGTCATTATAATAAACAAAGTAACTGTCGTAATAGGTACCTTTTATGACTGTTTGATTAACATTCATCATTTAAAGAAGTTTATAACGACGGTTCAATAAAAACAATATCATCGCTAATGACGATTTGTACCAAAAAACGTCATAATATGATGGTTTGTTATGACAGTTTTGTCAACACAATTTTATTATGACACACAACATTACGACGGTTTTTAAAGCTTCGAAAACCGTCGTAAATAACCTTTTATGACCCTTTTTTCCCGTCATAAAAATGTATATTTCTAGTAGTGGCATAAATCTTCTCCCTACCGACCTCAAGCCAATGGTGCAGTCGAAGCCGCCAACAAGAACCTCAAATCCATCATCAGCAAGATGATCGAAAGTTGTTGAGATTGGGTGTGACACCCCGCCTAATAAAATACCAGGTGATCAGTCCTATACCAAATTAAAACAGGAATCCCAGTTGGTTCATCCTTAGCATCACTGTCGAAAACTTATTAAAACTTACTAGCCACCTAGTATTTCAAAAGCTGGTGTCAAATTTTAACTTTTTAATTAAACAAAACAGTACATGCGAAAATAAATATTAACCATTCACACAACTGAATAAAACTCAACTGAATAATTACTTAAACAATTTGCCGAATAAACCATCGGCCACCAAAGCGAATAATCCAATACAACCATCCAACACCTGAATAAATACATCCGAAAACTGTACTGAGAAGACTCGACGACAAGCCCTAAATAAAACTGAAACTGATAAATGATTCCTACTCTAGGAATGAATAAACAATGCGTCTAGTCCAAACTACTGCTAGCATCCACATATGCCGCAGCTCCGTGTCCCTGGAATATAATATCAATCCTGGCGTCCCTGTGGCTGGACACCTAAAAGGTTTTGAAAATAGTTTTATAGCAAGGGTTAGAACCCAAAACATTTTGAAAATATTTAGCAAGTGAATTAACTGCAGTAATTTAAAATGCATGAATGCGCTTCATATTTAAGTTAGTGTCGCACTCTCTTGAGGACATTCTCACCCCTCCACTTTTGTGCACACCTAACGGTTACCTTAACCCCACCTAGTTGTACTACCCCGTCCAACTAGTCCTGGTATAACCTTCCCTTGCCATACTACTCTAACCCGAGTATAATTATTTATGAATTATAAGTTGTCTCACCAATTAACTTAATTAATTCCTTCTTAAATAATAGCATATAACTGTGTCATAAGTTATATAAAGTAAATACATCACACACTGTATTATTACCCACATATAATATTCAATACCATTATATGCTTACCTTTACTAAAACATCCAGACATATATCATACGTATATCCATCCCTCCGAGTAGACCCTCGCCGGATGATTCCCTCTAAAGTGCTATCCCACTAGGTGTGCTCACATAACCTAGTTACCAAAGTTGGAATCGCTCACCAACCTGGCCCGAAACATAAACGAAGTGGAGGCGGTCATATTCCTTCCTTGAAAGTGAGATAAGCCCCTCACCCATATACCGGACGCTATGACCTGGGGATATACTCACCCTACTCCTCAAGCTAGGGGATTCACCCACATCGCGCAACCTCCCTTGATAGCACTAGAGTATATAAATTAAATAAATATCTAATCACTGATATTTAACAGCACACACAATAAATATACGTATATATATATATATATATATACTATCACTACACCGTATATATATAACATAAACCCCGGCTTTACCGTGTACTCAAAATTCGTAACACTAGCATGTAATTTTCTGAGTCTCTGGCCTGACTCAACATAATTAAATTTTCTCACTTAATAATTTATCCTCTTCCCGAGTCTGTGGTCCGACTCTAATTTATTTAATACACACATTAATTAATATAATACTTTTTCCGAGTTTACAAACCGACTCTAATTTAATTAATTAACACATCCATTAATTTAATACCTTCCCGAGTCTACAAACCGACTCTAATTTAATTAATTAACACATCAATTAATTTAATACCTTCCCGAGTCTACAAACCGACTCTAATTTAATTAATTAACACATCCATTAATTTAATACCTTCTCGAGTCTACAAACCAACTCTATTTTAATTAATTTACACATTAATTAATTGATACCAATCCGAGTCTGTGGTCTGACTCTCAGTTAATTAATTTACACATTAATTAATTTATACCAATCCGAGTCTGTGGTCCGACTCTCAGTTAATTAATTTACACATTAATTAATTTATTACCTATCCGAGTCTGTGGTCCGACTCTCAGTTAATTAATTTACACATTAATTAATTTATACCAATCCGAGTCTATGGTCCGACTCTCAGTTAATTAATTTACACATTAATTAATTTATATCAATCCGAGTCTGTCGTCCGACTCTCATTTAATTAATTTTGCACATTAATTAATTTATACCAATCCGAGTCTGTGGTCCGACTCTCAGTTAATTAATTTACACATTAATTAATTTATACCAATCCGAGTCTGTCGTTCGACTCTCATTTAATTAATTTACACATTAATTAATTTAATACGTTCCCGAGTCGACAGTCCGACTCTAATTTAATTAATCTCACATTAATTAATTTAATACTTGGTGTCGCCCAACCATTATATCCGGACTTGCTCACTTGCCCGTAACTTACTATTTCTCGAGTCTATGTTTCGACTCTAAATTAATTTACTCTCTCAATAATTAATTTAATACTTTGGTGTCACTTAACCAACATACCCGGACTCGCTCACTTGGTCCATTCTTACATTTCAGAATTTCATTCCCACATATTCGCCCACAATGTGTCACACATTCATCTCCATCAAATTTTCCAATTATATTTACCTATAATTATCAACATACCCGGACTCGCCCACTTGGTCCATTTTCAACATGTAAAATCAGCCCAAAAATCCTTTTCTCAAAAATTAATTCCAACTAATTAAAACTGGCGTCACTGCCAGAATTTCTGCAGCATCGATCGATCGAACCCCCTGGGTCGATCGATCGATCGTTCCAGTAATCGTCCTCTCCAGCCCACTGTCAGCCATGGACGAACCCTAAAGCTTTGATTCTCAATCTAAACCTTTACCCAAATACAATTAACATATCCTCCATATAAGAAAATGGTCTAAACATCCAAAAGACCTTAATTCATCAGCAATTTCCAGTAATTCCAACGTTTTCCCGATTTGGGTTTTATCCGGGTTTCAAATCTCCAATACGAATTTCATTCATAATAACAGCAATTAACCATTGATTCTTACTGGTTTTAACATACGATTCATTCCTCTACATTCTAGAATCATGAAACACAATAACTCTCACCCTTAATCCCATTAAGGTATATCAATTTCTAAAAACCCAAATTTAATTTTGGTTACACACCCAAAACGAATTTTCATATACACACACTATAATATGAATTGATTATCATCTATTTAGGAATCACAACAGTTAACCACTTGCTTGGAATTGTTCGTATGGTCTGATTCGTTGATGTAGTCCCTTAATTTGGCTCCAATAATCCCCAATTGGCTCTTGATTTGCTTTCCCCCAATTTCCCACTCAAGCCCTAGGCTTAGAATTTGTGTTTACTGTCGTTTAACACTTCCCTAAATTAGGTTAAAACCCTTAATCCCGTTTTTGGCCACATGGACCTAATTAAAATGGCTCAAATCACCCCGTGTGGGCCCGGCTATGCCCAAAAATGCATCGAGACCATATTACTACCCCCGGGTACTCTTTTCTGACTATCTCGACCCATTCGGACTCAACCGCGCACTCAGAATTGTCATCCAAAATACTTTTTGTCATTTCCAAATTTCGACCTCAAAATGCGACACACATTAATTTGGACAATTAAACTTAAAGTTGCCAATTATAAATAATTCTTCCCACTCAAATAAATTCTCCAAGTCATAAATTTAAGTTTCTCCAATTTAAATATTTTTATAACTCCCAAAATAATTAAATATTAAATCCTCAAAATTACGAGGTGTTACATTGGGTCGATCGAAAACCATACGCCCTCTGGGGCTATCGAACCTCAATCCGAACCTCTACTGGGGCTACCCCTTACTCTCTAGTCTATGGAATGGAAGTAGTCCTACCCGTGGAGCTAGAAATACACTCGTTATGCGTCATGCTTGAAAGCAAGGTCAGTGAGGAGGACTGGCATCAAAGCCGCCTCGACGAGCTATCACTCTTGGACGAAAGGAGACTGAAGGCGTTGTATCACATACAAGGGTACCATCGTCGAATATCAAGTTCATTCAATAAGAGAGTTAAGGACCACGGTGTCCGATAAGGGGATTTAGCCCTCAAAGAAATAGTAGAGCCCATCTGGGACCCCAGCGGGAAATTCAAGCCCAATTGTAGCGGCCCATACATTGTGAAGAAGATCTTGTTCGGCGGTGCTGCCATGCTCACCGACTTAGATGGAGAAGAGATGTCTCATCCAGTCAACTTGGACCGTCTCAAGAAATTTTACCCCTAGTCCAAAATCTCGACGCGCTATGACTCTTCTCATCTCCCTTCTATTCTAAAAAAAATCTCTCCATTTCCCTCTACCCAGAACTACGTGGGCCTGATCCTCTGCAAAAAAATCCTTTTCAGAAAAATTAAAAATTTTCAAAAAAAAAACAGAGGTACGTAGGCAGCTCATACATCTTACATGAGCACGACCCCTTCTTTTTCACAAAAACTACTATTTTCTTATCTCCGAGAACGACAGTCCATTCTAACATATATTTGAACAAAAGGATTATGCATGCCTTAGCGATCGATATAGATAATTCAAAATACAAATGTCATCAAAAGGCACAACTGGATGATAAAAAACTTGTTTATTTCATTAATAAGAAATTACAGTGCAATTACATAAAGGAACGGATGATTCCCTTCCCCCCTACCTTCCTAAAAAGCCAAATAAAAAAAATCAAAATTATTTTTGATTACAAAATAAACTCTCTAAGAGTCCTACCCACAGCTACCAGAGGAGCCTGCTTCATCATCATCATCTAAGTCCTGGGGTCCCCAAGCTTCCCCTGCCTGAATAGAGTGTCGTAGACGCTCCATGGACCGATAAGCTCGAACCAGCCTCATAAAAACTACCACACCTCCCTCCATGGTATCAGATAAAGCAAGCCACCTTTGTCCAGTCTCCACTATCAACATCTTGCTAACTACTCTCCTCCACAACCACTTCATATAATCCCCAAGGATGTACCAAACTCTCCTAGCAGACTGCGAGGGACGGGACGACGGACGTCGACTCTCCCACAAAGTGCCAAACCGTATGCGCAGACGCTCTGTCAAATCTTCTACTGAAAAGAATTCTAGTGTCCGAGGTGGCACGATCTACTCCCGACCAAATTGGCACAGAAGCCGCCAAGGGAAATAAAAAGAGGTTTGTCTGAGACCAACCAACCGGACATACGGGTATTCTCCCAGTTCCAGAATAGACACCAGCTGTCCCCACCAAGGTACTGACCAGTACAGATTTAGAGCCCCATGCTCCACAAACCAGTTCTCCCAGCTCTCAATATCCAGGCCAACACTAATGAAATGGCACGAAAAGAAGTTGGGTACAGCCGACAAAGGGTATTCCAGAGGAGTCACCAGGCGAAATCTTTCAGACAACCACATAAATAGCATCACAGGGCTACCCCTCAGAAAGTCAGAATGACCTTCTCGCTATGCATCCAGGCCATTCAGAGTCTCCGCTAATATCACCGCCGCAGGATTGCGACGGTAGGACATCCATGAAGTAACAGCTGCAAGTTATGGGTCCACCATTTGTTCCCCGATCACCAGCAACAATTTCAAAACAAGCCTAGAACGACAGCTCCGGCATATCCAGCATCACCAACCTCCTATAAATGCACGGACTGTAACACCGCCGGAAGAGAGATCATACCTCCAGCCACCAGTGGTCTGTCCGTTGAGTGCGAAATACAAAGAAGCCCGGCCAACAACTCTCGAGGAGAACGGGAAAACTCAGGCCGAGTCGCGGTAACGCTGGGATTTATCCCAAATATGGAAGAAAATTCCTCATAAGTCGGACAGACTTCTTCCAAGCCAAAGCGGAATACATGATCTTCAGGGTACCAGGATTGTACCGCCTCCATCAGCATGTTCCACTCTATGGGCCGATTACGCCATAAAAAAAACTCGACACATGTTATAAGCATCGTAGTCGACGTTATAGGAGCACATCGCCTCCAAAGTCTCGAGGTAGTTGGCAAACTCAACACTACCAGGGAGAGCCATCTTACAGAACAAGAAAGTCAAGATGTGAGGGTGTGAGGAAAACACTCCACTCTTACCCCTCTTTTATACTTGAAAACTCCCACAAAAGACATAACCCTTGCAGAAATCGGAGGAAATCCTGCCCCACAAGGTACCAAGGGCTGAAGAGGGTACTAATCAAAGGTTTAAATTGATGGGACTGGACTGACCTGCCGATAGGCAGGACAAGGTGCTTTTCGATCGGCAACCTCCTACTTTTGGAAATTTTCCTTTTTCCTCTTTTGTCAAAATTAAAAAAAAACTCAAAATAAATTAGTATTCTCAACAGAATTTCAAAAATCCCATCTTCATCTTTATATAAATTCTCATAAAACTTCCTTTCAAAATCCCAAAAATATTTCTTTTTACAGTCTCAGCAGCAAAGTAAAAAGCGCATGTGCATTCATTCATTCATCATTAACAAAAGATAATCAAAAAACTTCATTGCATTGCATAGATATTTCTCTGTATTACATCATTTTGCAGGAAAGTAAAGAAAAGCAAAAAACGGGACTCGGCGCGAACCCACATTCTCTCTCTCACACTTGTCCTTTCCCCTAAGAGCTTCCACCCCTACGACGCGCTCTCTTTCCCCGACAAGGAGATGACGCACCACCGCTACCTGAACCAGACTCCTCCCCGAATGAGGCAGACGGCACTAAGCAAGAAGGAACAGGAACTACGTCCCGAATATGGGCAGTCGTCGAAGATATCCAGTACCTAATATCCCTCAGTCAAGTGGTGGACACCCAGACGTGTTACAAGAAAAGGAAAATTGGTATCAAGCAAAAAAAGATCAAAAGAAAGGAAAAGAAAAGAGCAGAAAAGATATACCTCAGGACGAAGAACTTCCTTTGTCAAGCCCAACTCCTCCGGGTCCATCGCATGAGGACGATACATCATAGGCACTATCCCTCCATCAGCCCATCGGATGTTGTATGAAGGAGTATGCAACTGCACAAAGGGAACCTTCGAAGTCGCTGCCACCGTAGATGTCGAAGGACCGCCACCGCTGTGGGAGGACCCCACGGGCCGACTCGAACCCGCATGAGGGAAGGGCAGTGCATCATATATTGGGCGCCATCAACCAGCTCATCACAAAGTCCATATAATCATATGGCACAGTCGTATCGGTGTACATCAGGTAGGACTCGCCAATCATCGTCGCGATCCTTGCATCCTCCGACAGCAGTCGCTCCCGCCTCATAGATATAGGGGGCCTCACAGGTGGCACCACCACGTCCCCCTCAATAATCTTTCGGACCACCCTATCCCCGAGATACCAAGAGTGGCCAAATTCATGTGCCAGCAAACGCCTCATCTGCGCATTTACTCCAGTCAACCCTGTATCCTGAACTGTCGTCCCCCAAGGGTAAAAGGTCACCTAAAAAATCCCCAGCAGATATGAGTCAAATACAAAATTAGAGCACACAAAGGTCTTAGACTAAAGGAGAAAAAAATCTTACCCTATCACTGGTCAGTCCATTCGAGACCTGACGCACGACCTCTAGGGAGAGAGACCTCCTCGACTACCGATTGGCCTTGCGCCATCGATGAAATCGACAAAAATCCCCAACGATCTCGTCCTACTGATCGGCACTGACCCTTTACCTTCTCGAGACAACTCAAAAGTCCGTGCCACTGCCGAATGGCACCCTCCATACCATGCCGGCCGGCACCCCCTTAAATTTTCGTACAGAAATTCTCAAAAAATACCAAAAAACCCTGAAAAATCCTCAGAAAATTCCTAAAAATCCCGAAAAGGACTTAGAACATTTTCACCAAGAAAATTTCACACTCTCCCAAGAGGAACCCCTATTTCCCCAGCGGAACTCTCAAAAGCCAAACGAATCTCTCCCCGAAAACATCCCTAGAGGACCTCCAAAATATCTAATACTTCAGTATCATATCCTATTTCCCAAAGGTCTCAAATTTCCTCAAGAAATACGATCAAACCCTGGACCACCTAATCGCTTCCCCAGCATCATATTGGTTGTTCCCCCGGTAATGTCTCCGAAAGACACAAGGATTACTCTAGCAATCGGCTTCCCAGCTCAAATCAAAATCACGAGGTAATTTTCCCAGCAGAGTTCCCCAAGAACTTCTCACCTTAAGCCCGCAGAATTGGCTTCGACCCGCAGAATTGGTCATCTCACCTTAAGCCCTCAGAATTGGCTTCGACCCGCAGAATTGGTCATCTCAACTTAAGCCCTCAGAATTGGCTTCGACACGCTGAATTGGTCATTTCAAATTTAAGCTCACAGAATTGGCTTGGACCCGCAGAATTGTTCATCTCACCTTAAGCCCGCAGAATTGGCTTCGACCCGCAGAATTGGTCATTTCAACTTAAGCCCGCAGAATTGGTCATCTCACCTTAAGCCCATAGAATTGGCTTTGACCCGCAGAATTGGTCACCTCACCTTAAGCCCGCAAAATTGGCTTCGACCTGCATAATTGGTCATTTTAACTTAAGCCCGCAGAATTGGCTTCGACCCGCCGAATTGGTTATCTCAACTTAAGCCCGCAGAATTGGTCATCTCAAACTTAAGCCCGTAGAATTGGCTTCGACCTGCAGAATTGGTCATCCCCAACTTAATCCCGTAGAATTGGCTTCGATCCGCAGAATTAGTCATCCCAAACTTAAGCCCGCAGAATTGGCTTCGACCCGCAGAATCGGTCATCACAACCTAAGCCCTCAGAATTGGCTTCGACCTGCAGAATTGGTCACCCCCATCGTTGCTGTAGGTCTTCAGAATTGACCTAAATCTTTGATCATCACTTCCTTTAAGACGATCCCCAGTATTCCCCTTTAAGCCCTCAGAATTGGCTTCAACCCACAGAATCGGTCACCTTCATCTCCAAGCCCTCAGAATTGGCTTCGACCCACAAAATCGGTCACCCTCATCTTCAAGCCCTCAGAATTGGCTTCGACTCGCAGAATCGGTCACCCTCATTTCCAAGCCCTCAGAATTGGCTTCAACACGCAGAATCGATCACCCTCATCTCCAAGCCCTCAGAATTGGCTTCGACGCGCAAAATCGATCACCCTTATCTCCAAGCCCTCAGAATTAGCTTCGACCCGCAGAATCGGTCACCTTCATCTCCAAGCCCTCAGAATTGGCTTCGACCCGTAAAATTGGTCACCCTCATCTTTAATCCCTCAGAATTGGCTTCAACCCACATAATCGGTAATCCTCATCCTTAGGTCCTCAGAATCGACCTCGACCCTCCGGTCATCCTCTTTCAAAGGCATCATGTGGTGTCTATTCGATGGCTATCGTTTATTCCAAACTCACCCGTCGAGGGGCTCTATAGACACCCCATTCTAATACGCCCTAACCTCTCCTTAGGTCCCTAGAACCTCCCTTCACCATTGTAAACCCAAGTCATACCCCGGGTACTGATCTAAAGGTCATCAGGCACTCCCAGGCTCCGTTTGACCAAAAGTCAAACTCTTCAGATCGAACGATACTAAATAAATCTTCAAAGGGCACTGAATTCCTTTTCTAATGGTTCATCCCTGCATAATTCTGACTTACGGTGCGGACGAACGACCCGTTTTCCCTCAAAACTTAATCAGGAGGTCACTGGACGCTCCTAGGCTCCATTTGACCAAAGTTAACTCTTCAACTTGACCGAGACTAAATGAATCTTCGAAGGGCACTAAACTCCTTTCCAATGGTCTGCCCCGTGCCCGATTCTGACTTACGGTACGGATGAACGTTCCATTTTACTCCGAAAGGTCACCAAATGCTTTCAAGTCCCGGTTGACCAAAGTCAACTCCCTGAACCAGGTCAAACTCTTTGGAATGTCTAATTAAATCTCCTAACCTTTCTAACGATCCATCCCGTGTGCAATTCTGACTTACCATGCGGACGAATGATCCGTTTACGTCCGAAGTTTCCCTGTCCAAAGGATCGACGAACGCTTCCGGGCCACATTTGACCTAAAGTTAACTCTCGGACCCGGGAACAGTCCAAAGGACTTTCGAAGGTCTCTAAAATACCTTTCTAATGGTTCACCCCATGCACGATTCAGATCAACGGTTAGCACTCTACGATTGATTTTTCGAAGGAACCTGAAAGACACCGCCAAACGACAGGTTCCAAACCCTGCCTACTTGCAGTGTGCCTAAACACACCTGCCGATTGGCAGGACTAGGGCTAGGCCAATCGGCAATGACCTGGGCCTATAAAAAGGAGGGCCTAACCTCATTCCAAGAGGAGAAAAATCAGAGATCCATTACTCTTAGCAAGCTCAGAAAACCCCTCTCGAAGTCAGCGTGATTTCCATATCCAAATCCCTTTCCAACCTTCAACTTTCATCACCTTTTCCATCAATATTTGTGAATTTATTACGCTCCATCATCATTCAAGTGTAAGGGTTGCTCTCCAACATCCAAGATCAAGCTCAAGATCTCCAAGAAGGTCCAACTCTCTCTTTAAATTCCCCTAAATTCGCATTAACTTGTTTTATTACTTATCGCTTTTATTCTCTCATCTCAGATATCTTAATATACGTTTTATCTAGTATTATTGCACATCTCTTATTTTCATATAAATAAAACCCAAAAAATAAGAAAAAGAGGATTTGCTCATAAATTCCAAACGGGAATTCTCACACTTTTCTCACAACTAAAACACTTTTTTACACACACACACACACACACATAAGAGAAGTCCCCGATTAGATTTATAGGATAAATCCCACACCTCATTTTGCATGCGAACTACGTGGACTTTGATGCCTCTATAGGCTACGTAGGCGTCTTGGGGTAAAACCCGTGACTCGAGTCATATTCCTACTTTTCTATCATTTTCTATTTTCTCTATATTTTTTAAACTCAATTCTCTTAAATTCTATATATACATATATTTGTTCTTAGTGGCGTAGTATTTCATGTGTGTTATCGTTCCATTATAACGATCAACGCGAGGATAATCGCGCAAATCCTATTTTCTAATATTATTCTTAGGAACATTCCTACGGATGACTCGCTTTATCTCTTCCATGATACAAGTCGATAATTCCTATCTCCACTACGTATACACATGCACACAGATCACAGGGAAATAAAGGAAAATAACAACAACCCATGAGAGACCGTAAGGGCGGAATGGGTGCCTAACACCTTCGCATTTCGTAACTTAGCCTTCGGACCCTTTTTTTTAATCATTTTGGTTTCGTATGTATCAGTATGTCTTTGGATGCTGTCCTTCGTGATGACTCCCTTTTCTTTTGTCTGTTTTGAGTAAAATAGACTGACAACTCCATCTCTCTACATTTTTTACCTCATCAATGACGCCGACCGAAGCGCTCCCGAGAGGGACGCGCAGGACCAAAGGGATCCTCTCCCGCCGCGAGGTTCGAGGATGGCCACATACACCATACTGAGATATTGTAAACCAGACTAAATAAATAACAACAATAGTGGACATATGATATTTTACAGCTGAACCACTCTAAAATCCTTATCTTTTGTGTGTGGTTTGAGTCATTTTCCTTATTTTTATCTATGATTATAAAATTGGCATTAGTCCATTTTTAGACATTATAAGATTAGTGCCGTCTATGGGAACTTTTATCTGTCATCATTATCTACTATTTGCTTTATTTCTTGATCTCTAAAGAAATGACTAGCCATGAGAATAATGCTCGAAATGAAGGCAACACCATCATTCCACCTACTCCTCCTAGTGTGACAGATTTACAAATCATTCTTCACAACCTTGCTAAAGGACAAGAAGCTATGTAGGAGACTGTTAAGTAGTTGGCTCGCATCTAAGTCCTCTAATTCCAGAAGTTATCATTCTCGTTCTTCTCACGGTAGGTCATATCGTCTTGGCGCAACTTATTCATTCCATTCAACTGATTATTATAATAGTGGATTTTTTTTCAAAGAAAGACCAAGTGTCTTGGGGAGGCTCAGCGGGGAGTCTGCCTTTGAAATGCTAGGCCCCCGAGTAACCAAAGGGAATCATAGGGAGCAGGATTGTCGCCTTGAATATAGATAAGGTTCCATAAGATATAGAGATAGTATGAGGGTCTATGTGAATGCCGAGGAGAGTTCAACACATTGGCACAACAAAGCTGCTAAATCTACCTCGGCCAAGTCTAAACTAGAGGAGCATTCATGGAAGGAATCCATGAAATGGTTGGAAGATCGACTAGGAGAAATGGCCAAAATAAAGAATCCATTGCAGTGGAGTTTCACCAAAGGGTCACATTTTATCTAATCAATTCGGGAATATCCTACACCTTCCAAATTCAAACCACCAGTGGTTACTCCCAATTATGATAGGAAAACTGATCCAGTCTTGCATATATAGAAATATCAAGTTACTGCCAATATCTACTCAGTTCCCGATGAGATAAGATGTAGAGCTTTATCTAGTTCGATCACTAGGCCAACTCAATTTTGGTATAATAATCCCCTCAGAGGTAAGATGCCTAATTTTCACTAGTTAGCTGAACTGTTCATTGATAACCTTTATTTTGGGGCTAAGCCGATCAAGAGTGTCACTTTTCTATTGACTGTGTTATAAAAGCCAGGAGAAAGCAGTAGAGAATATATTACTCATTTTAATACTGAAAAGATAGAGGTGGTAGCCTACGAGGATAAGACATACATAGAAGCACTTATGAGTGGGTTACTTGCCAAATATCTTTACTATGCTTTAGCAAAAAAACCGCCTTAAACCAAGACGGAACTAATATCTAAAGTTGGGAAAATTATGAATGTTGAGGAAGCCATGGCAGCCAATAAAGTTCCTGAGACCAAAGGAGAAAGCCAGAAAAATAACTCCAATTCCTTCAAAAAGGATCAAAAAGACAAAAGGATAGATCAAATTAGGAAGTATGATGAATATACCCCGCTGAACAAAGGTGTTCACCATACCTTGGAAGAAATCAAGGGAAATAGAGAATTAAATTGGTCTGGAAATCTAAACCTCCCCGTAACAAAAAGGATAAGTCCAAGTACTGTGACTTCTTCAGGGATCCTGGGCATAACACCAGCAGTTGCATTGTGCTAAAGAATGAGATTGAAAATCTTATTCGGCATGGAAAGTTGAGCAAGTTTGTTGATCAAAATGGCAACAGAAATGATTGAAAGAGTTCATAATATTAATCCCGATCAAGGGATGATAACAAGAGAGCAGGAAATGATGATTTTTAAGAACATCCCGACTTGCTGAAGAAGCTTGATCAACCAAAAGTTGAGGTCGGTATGATATCCTTTGGATGCCATTTTATTGTAGGTGGTGACGCTGGAGGAGGAGATGTCATAGTAGAAAAAAAAAGCTTATGTGAATAAAGTCAAAGCCTGTCCAACCGTTAGATAAATTAATATGGTTGAATCTAGCGATAGTAGACCGAGGAAAGTTAATAGAGACAGACTAGTAATCGAGTTTTCCAAAAATGATCTGAGTGGGGTTTTTTATCCTCATGACGATCCATTGGTTATCACATGCAGAGTTCATCATAGCAGAGTTGCAAGGATATTAGTTGACAATGGAAGTTCAGTCGATGTAATGTTCTACAACTGCTTTGACAGTCTTGGGCTAAAGATCAGCAAGTTATAATTGTACCATAGACCTCTAATCGGACTTTTAGGAGATAAGTGTAATACCCTGTATTTTTACGAATATAGAATTTAATTTAATGGGTGATTTGGAATTTATTCAATTCGGAGAATTTATTTAATATGATGATGTAGAATTTAAATTAATTCGATTTATTTTAATTTCACACGTGTCGTATTTTGAGAAGGAAATAAGATAATTATATAAAGTGACTCAGATGATGATTTAGTGGTCATGGTTGATTCCGAAATGGTCAAAGTAGTATACTAGGGAGTACAATTTTGGTCTTGGGGCGATTTTAGACCAAACCGACACTGTTTAAAGGAATTTTAGTCATTTTATAGCCTAGGGTTAAGGGGATTTTGAAATTTCAAGTTTTGTATATAGTTGTGGTGATGTAAATCAAGGGTAAAAAGAGTAGAAAACAATTGGAGGCCAGTAGAGAGGAGATGAAGAGTTTCTTGGAGCTTAAAAGAGGATTTTTTAAACCTTCAACCTTATTCTTACACCTTCATCAACATTGGATTGTGGATTGAAGTGGAAAACAGACAAATCCATCATCATCACATGAAATCATATCTGCTAGACCAAAGGCAAGTGTTTATCTTGCTTATTTTTAAAGATTTATAATACCCATGTAGGGTATGTTCTTATATTTGATGATTTAAATTGAATCTTGAGGTTTTGATGATTTATACACATGTTTTGGGGTAGGATTTGCATGTAGAATTAATCCTTCATATGATTAGTACGAAATCAAATGTTATATGATGAAGAACATAAAGGAATTTTGGGTATTTTGATGGCAATACATGAAGAACATAAAATCTACGGGCTTTGATGAATTAATGAATTGATTGGTTCTTGGATGAATTTAATATCGTTTTGATGTATTATGTACGTTATAAATCACCCATATATACTTAAATGATGTTTAGTAATGTTGGATGAGAGTTTTATGGAGTTTCATGAAGTTGGGTTAAAGATTTAATGGTGAAAAACGTAACTACGTAGAAGAAGAAGAAGCAGACCTGCTACTTTTCGAATTGATTCCGCCCAAAGGCAAATCAATTCATCAGGAGAATCGATTTAGCCTCTTGAGAAAATCGAATCGATTGTCCAGAAATACCCAATTTTACCTTTTTGATGATATTTACTCTTGGGATGGATTACATGGAACTTGGGGGTTGATCTTATAATTAATTAAAAACTTAAAGGAAGTCAGTAGGTATACGGTTAAGACTTTGTTAGATCTTAACATGGGTAAGATTGGAATTTTAAACTGACGAAGTAAATCGAGTGAGTTACATATTGGGAATTTGGAATTTGGGCTTCGAGAAGAGTAAACCATGACCTAAGGCTATAACCAATAGGGTATAAGTGTAGTAACAACTAAATTATATTAAAGGGTAACTCTGGGATCTTCGGGTAGAGAATAATACTCAGAAAAATACGATAGTGAGTTAATATTGTGAATTAATGATACAATAAGTATTCGAGGCATAAATACAACGTATGTGTTATTACTATAGGTTGAATGTATACATATACGGATTATATTTATAGGTGGAGTGTATACTTATACGGGTTATTGTTATCGGTTGTGAGTTTTCCTATATTGAATAATACATATGCATAGGTTGTGTGTATACCTAATTTATGCTTTCTTAAGTGTTAACATACCCACGATGCCTGCTATCATAGAGGTTCCGCGCGAAGGGCGATCCCTCCTTGATGAATCAAGTGAGGTCTAGATTAGTGCCCCAGAACAGAGAAATTAGGGTGGCTCACTATGTGTGTGTATTAGTGGGACTGTCACGTCATTTGGGTATGTTAGGTATGTGCGGAGCCCAAAGGCTTTGAACTATGTTCGCCTCCAATATGTGTTTATTTGATCTATGGTTCGAAGGTGACATCCGAACCGATAGTCCTAGATTTGGTACGAGAGGTACATGGACTTGATAGCAGAGTACGCAAGTGTTAATCGCGGTGGCCAGTCTGGTAAATACTAGATTTTATATATATATACATACTAGGGTATGCCCGTACCTGAAGGCACGAATATAATTTTGAAAAATATTAAGTCGTTTATAATATAAATAATAAAGGTTTTATATATTATAAGTGTAAAAGTATTGAATCGTGAAATATAAGTCATAAAGATTCTTTTACAACACAAATGTGTAAATAATTTAAAATTTTTGGACTGAATTTCCTTTGTTTATAATACTACTCCAGTAACAACAATAGTAATAATCCTTCTTGGAGCTCATATAAACAACATCAATATAACTCAACTTCTTGAAATCCAACCAATACATCAATAAATAAATAAAAATTAGGAAAAATTTCATTTGTTTGTAAAACTATCGACCGAGTTTAAGAAATAAAAAATACCGTTACTAATACATACATAATCAATTTAACTCAATTAGTGAAAAAATCACAAATGCATAAATAAATATTAATTCAAGCATAAGTTTTTAAATATAGATGCAAAATGAGAATTTTAAACCCCGAAATGCTTTTTTTAAAATATATATAAATTGGTGAGTGTTTATTGACAAACACACAATTTTAAAATAATTATACGTATTGCTAAAAACCAAACAAAATGATAATAAAACCTTATAAACCTTACGTGAACTTAAATGAACATCGACCATAAAATGCACTAAAAATAGTAAAACAACATTTGTCCCAATTGATTCATATTCAACTCGAGTCCATTTATTGAATGGAGCCAAACATAATAAAAAATTTAAGGTCCATTTCGGAGGCCTGGACTTCAGGTTGATGATGACAACACACATTGTAGAAAAAACTAAAATGATTCATATTGATGATGAAAACACACATTGTAGAAGAAACTATGTTGATTCAATACCAGAAGCGGAGTCTCAATGACAACATAACGAATCCTCAAGCAAACAAATAAATAAAAAGGAAGTTTACTCAAATGAACAAAACGGCACTTCACTGAAAAGATCAATCACTTGCTTGTGAACTCGTATCTCAAATCTATCAAACGAGTTTTTCCTTCACCGCAGGGAGACATTCTAGTAGTGATTTTGCCAATGGGTGATTAACCAATGTAAAACGCAAATCAAAACATCAAAATATATGAGCTACCTATATGAAACCATTTTACCCATTGTGGCTAAGTCAAAACTATCTCTTGTGGCAGTTATGGAGGGTAAACCTGTTATGGCTGCATTGACTTCCTCTAGAAATGAATCTACAGGCTCAATGTAAATCATGAAGGAAGAGTTGAGTTTGATAGTAGAAACAGGGGAAACTGCTGTTAGTCTTGGGCCGCATCGGCTTCGAGCGGAATCAACTACAATGGCACTTTTTGCAGATCTAATGTTATGGTCTGATTATCGACATCCATTTGATCCGTAGTTTTGCTGGTAGGGAGCAAGATACATAAACACATAGATGGAGAGAACTCAAAAAAATCCAATTTTAGTTAAGGTAGAAACATAACACATCAGATTGGAAAAAGTAGTGATATACCAAACCAAATAGCAACTGGAAACTGTTATACAGAACTAAAACCATATTATAAAGACATACAGGGATAACTAAAACCGTAAAACCTAAGCCAAATAGTTCTTAGGACTTCTAATGTCTAAAATTTCATATAGGAATGAGTCAATCAATTAGCCATAACCACTCAAGTGTTACCATCCAAAGATGGATTTCCAAAGTATTTCAGAGAAAAATCATTTAGACAGCTTGCATACCTTATTTTGTTATTGCATTGGGATAAAATCTACAAAACAAAAGAAATATTGAACACTAAAACATAATTTAATCAAAATTTTTAATTATAAACTCAAAATAAAACCTTGTAAAACAATTTAGCACATGACCAAACAACTAACGAATGGATATTTCAAATAATAACATTTTAAATGTAATATAAGCGAATAAATTTAATGAATTTAAATGGCTAGGCATTCCAACATGAACCACTGCCATTAATAATCCCAACTCAAATAATTATAAACACTATTATACAAAATCAAGCACTTAACTCATACTAACTAAAACTACTAATAGATATATGCACCCAGTATACAATTATAAAACAAATATATTTAAAAAGATTTATACAACACTTTTCATTGTCATCTGTTATCTTGAAAAAATATATAATAAAAAAAAACATATATTGTAAGTCCGTATATTTTAAGTCCTAATTTGAAAACCCCAAAAGAAATTTATAAACATGTCAACCAATTTTTAGATAAGAAAAAAACATTGAAAAAAAAAAAGATTCAGCAGGACACAAGTAAACAGAAGAAAGTATAATAGAAGAACCTTCAACATAATAAAAACAAACAAAATGAATAAAAGAAACAATACAAAATAAAAGGTAATAAGAAAATGGCAAAGTTTATGTAAATAACTGGAATAGATCAGGCGTATAATGGGATCAATAACTTGGAAGTTCACACAATCACACTCATTTTACACTATAGGAAGTTCACCAAGTCCAGTACAATTGCAGAGGAAAAATAAATACCTTAATATGTTGTTTATCCTCCGACAAAAATCTCTTGCGATCACTGAAAATATTCAATCTGGACATCATGAATCCTAGTGGCATTCTCGAAATAAAAAAAGGAAATAAATAAGAACTAAAAAATTAAACAGAGAAGTGAATTGTAAATAAGAACAATAGAGAAGTGCATTTGATTAACTCTTATACATATGAAGTTACTCTAGAATAATAAGAAAATGGATTAATGCCTTTAAAGAAATAAGCAATATATACAATAAATATGAGCCTACATTTTTTTAATGAAAGTAAAACCCAAATTGATAATCAAACTTTATTACATTAGTTCTTCCACACTACTGTATTCAAATTCAAAACACCGTTACATTACCACTTCAATTGACATCATGGAGCTTTAAACATGAAAACACCTGTTATTACGAAACTCTAAACTCAACTTCGATCCAATGGGGAACACCTGTAAACACAAATAGAAAACAAAACAAAATCAATCATATTTATTAACAGAAATAAACTAAAACTATCACATTATACTAAAAAATCCATCAAAGTATATATTGTCACGATACACTACAATAGGAGAACAAATGCCCAAATTTGTAAGTTTATTAATAGTAAATGCCCAAATTCACATATACCCATAAACATTCATTAGATACAAAGACCATAAAAAAGATAAAAGATGAAAGAAAAGAAAATATATGAAAGTCCAACATATCTAAAAGTGAAAATAAAAAAATATATATAGAACTTGAAACATGTTACCCAAGGAATAAACACCATTTTTCACCGTCAGATTTGAGACAACCTCAAATTGTGACTTTTTATATAATTCCATTCTAGTAGCAGATCTGCTACTACGTGTCCCAGAGTGTTTATTGCCTCCCATGTTTCTTAGTATGTTACTACGAAGTCAGCCTCGTTAGTCTCTCCTCCAACGTTGGTTGATGCATTGGCATTTGACATGTGAGCACTAGTCGTTGAGGGGTCCCCCACTTAGCCATTAGTGTGCTTAGTAATCCGATAAGGTCGCTTCTTGAGTTGTGTTGCCAGAAAACTCCATGTTTCAAAAGATTTCGAAAGATTTAGTACATGCCTGCACCACCTGAAAGGAAAAGAAGGAAAAACTGTCTTGTTTAATATGGTGCCGATTTAGTATCATATTTTCTGTACAATAAAATTCCACACAAGAAATCATGCTTTACTCTTAATTACACATTAATTTGAATAGCATGCACCGATTTATATATGTTGAACACACATGAATATGAACTTAGGTTCATGTGTGTTCAATAATTTTATATTAGACATAAATATGCACCTATTTTATCTGTTCGACATATAAATAGGGGTTTCATTGTGCATGCTGTTCAAATTGATTATGCATGTTGTTCAAATTTCATGGTTGAACCATGAAGTTATTAGTTTCGTTATTCAACTTCCAAGCACCCATTTGGACATGAATATGCACTTGTGATGTCCAAACTGATTATCTCCAAATTGATTATGAAATTTGATATTTCAAATTGATTATTCATGAAATTTGTACATGAATATAAATTTCATGGTTGAATCATGAAATTTGAAATTTGGAACAACATGCACCTATTTGGACATGAATATGCACCTATTTTGGGACATATTCATGTATGTTCAACAATTATATATGAAATTAGGATCGATAACATAGCTACCCAATCAACTCCCTGTTCATAATTTTAGACAAAAAGAGTACAATATGAATAGGTCACAATATATGTTTGAACAGATAATAATAGATGTATAAAAGTCTTTATGAAGCTCAATAAACCGTCATTAATCAAGATTTCCAGGCCACGATATATGTATAAAATAGCACAGGTCAACATTGTTGAAAGAACATAAATTCCTTACCAATTCAAAAGTAAGATCAGACCATAGAGAAATCCAACAAAAGCTAAATCCCGCAAAAAAAGCGACATCGAAAACTAACATGTTAAAATGAAAATAAAAATACAAAATACAAATAATTTTAACAAACAAAGTTGCACAAAGCAAAAGGTTAAATGATAATTCCCTAAATCTAACATCAAAATATCTTACTCAAATATAAAAAATCCACAAATACATAAAATAATGATGATAATAGTAATGATACAAAAATCTGTGAGATGTTTCCTAAAAAAACGCATCTAGTTCCAAAACGCAGGGATTTGAACTAGATCCGAGTCAAACGTCATAAAAGCAACAAACATAAGCAGATCTGGTTAAACTTCGAACCAATTTGTAATGAAAAGGTACTAAACTTTGACACCATATCTGGGCAGAAAAGTGGACATCAGCACCAGATCTGGTCGGAGGTGTTGTTCGGAGTTTTGGGTCATAGAAGGTTACCTAAGGGAGGAGTGCGACCGCAGAGTAGGGCGAAGGGCGGCTGCATTGATAGAGATGTCTCCCAAAAAATACAAATCCTCATCACTATAGCATCAAACTTATAAACCCTAGAGAAACCCACCAAAACCCAAATCCAAATGCCCTAAATTACAAAGTGGAAATCATATACCTGTAGGGTATGGGGCGACAGCATGGAAGGATGCGACAGCGTGGGAAGGGGAGGGACTGTGGAATGAGGGAGAGAGGGATGAAATGAAATGGGGGTGAAGAGAGATAATTAAAATGGGAGAGAGAGGAATAATATGGGGTCGAGATAAAATGAGGGGAGGGTTTTTCCATGTCATAACACTTCCATTATGACATGGCACAACATGACACCTTAGATCGCTTTAGAAGAATCGATCTCAGCCGTTAATATTTTGGAACAGAAAAACACCCTCCACTCATATTATATAGATGTTTTGGTTATATATAGCAGATATTTTAAAATCAATATGGGCTAAAAAAAATTACCCGGATATAGCACAAACGATATACATATAAGAAAAAAAGAAGAAAGCCAACAAACCTACAGAAGTATGCATTACGATTTACCAATTAAACCAGAAACAAATAAGAAAAAAAAACTTGAAATTGACAATTATACCTTCACAGGGCTGTGAAGAGTTAGATCTTCAAAAGGACCCGATTCCTATTAAAAAATGTAATAAATTTAGTCCCAAAATTCACATCTTGAACAATAAATAAAAACACAATAATTGAGATTTGTCAATGCCTAAAACTTGAGATCGGCTTGGAGGTTCATTGTAAACAACAATATAACAAATATATAACTCACAACTACATATTGTCCCCAAATGAAACTTGAAAAACCTAAACTCCAAGTTGTAAAGATGATGGATCTGTAAATGGGTCTCAAAAAACATAAAAATATCAAATTCAAACAATTGTCATTAATGAGTTTCAAATAATTTTAAGTAGAAAAAAAATAAAAAATAAAGACGATTCCTTTCACTTCGCTACACACATTTACCACTGATTAACATAAGCATAAAAAACTTGCTAGAAAAATCACAGAACCTACATGTGGTATCTTTACACAATTTGAAAGCAAATTCATTTTACACAAAAAAAAATACAAGCCCATGTGTGATTCTCTCTCTCTATGCAAATCAAGACTTATGTAATTACAAAAAAGTTATCGAGCTAGAAAAATAGGGTAAATGGAAGTAAATTACATCAAATATGAAATACTTAAAGTTTCGATAAGATATGTAGGACTTTTACCTAAGAGAATGTATATCTAATCAGAGTTCTCAGATCGGAGCTCAATTCGGTTTGGTTCCTCAACTCAGTCGGATCGGAATTCAAAAACTCAGTTCGGAGCATCCTCTTAACTCATAAACTCAAATCAACATTCATAATGAGAATATTGAATAAATTAACTTGTTCAATCTATCCAAGTCCAATGTGCTGCAGGTCTGAAATGGAAGTCGGCTGATAATTATAAAATTTAAAGAAATTAAATTGTAATTAATAAAAAAAGATTAACGCTTAAAAAACACTTCTATCGTTATATGATGTAACAAATACCAAGAGCTACACTTTGCAAAAACATGACAACAAATTTAGAGGCTAAGGCCTAGGCTACACAAAACAACATCACTGCAATTGATCCAATACCTAATACCTAACAACAACCATGATTCTTGACCTCTATCAGTGGAAGGAAAAAGTTCCAATGAGAGAGAGAGAGAGAGATAGAGTAAAATGGGTTTCTTTGAACAAATGACTTTCTTCAAACAGTCAAATGGGTTGTTCAAGTAGGTGGTTGATGGATAGTGGTGTTGGGTTAAATAGTGTAGGTTGTGTATGGTGGGGGGTTAAATGGTGGATGGAGATAGTATAGGTGGTGAATCGAGATGGACGGCTAGGTTTGGTGTTCCTTGCCAAGAGTTAAGTGAGGGAAGTGGGTGCAAATACTATTTACCCTTGTTTTTGAATTTTAAAGAGAAGGGGGAAACAAATTAGGGTATCAAAAAAGGGGAATCCAAAATTTTCAAGGGCAAAATATGTATTGCAAGAAAAACTCATATTGATGACATCATAGTTCCATATTATGACATACATAAGTTTTGTAACTTATTTTATATATGTATATATATGTGTGTGTAAATATATATATATATATATACATATATATGTGTGTGGTGACAATTATATTCAACACAGATAAATGAGAGAAGCGCAATCACCAAGGAAAATAAAGAAGATAAAATGCCAATCACACAACACAGTATGTACGTGGTTCAACAAGAATGCCTACGTCCATGGTGGTGCAGCCAGTATTATTTCCATATACTCCGGGGAGCGTTTACAAAGAATACAGTGCGTGCCTTTTGCCCCAGGCTTAGGGTTTATTATATGCATGTCTATCCTCGGGGAATGGGGGTTTTGGACTCCCCCACGTCCATCATCTTCTCTTGGAATATCTCTATACGAAATTCTAGGAGGAGACTAAGTCGTAACTCTATTCAGTTAAGGTGAAGGGTCCGGATTTTGGGCCGTTTTCATTAGGCTACTCGTCCGGGCCCATAAAGGAGAAGGAAAGGTAAAAGGAGAGGAATTTTAAATGACAACTATGGAACGCTGCTCCAAATAGCTTTTAAATGCTCTCAATCATCGCGCACAGGACACGAAGCAACTACCGCCTAAATCAGTTCTCGACTTTGGGGAAGAGTTACACGATTCACAAAAGTGCCATTATGACAAATCATTTAAATTTATTAAGCCCAAATTGTGGCCCAACAACTTTAGGGGCAATTGTGGGTACCCGAATTTACCATTATGGGCCCGGACGAGTAGCCGAATGAAAACGGCCCAAAATCCGGACCCTTCACCTTAACAAAGCTAAATCTACTAATGTGTAAATAGTAGGAAAGATAGATAATGTATCTTTAAATTTAAAATTTAAGTAGAGAAACTTAATTAAAAGGTTTAAACGATAACATATGTGAAGTGTTACCATGGATTTCATAACATAAGGGAGATGCTAATTATTAATTAGATTGATAGAGTTATGTATGGGCGGTACGGACAAGTTAAAGAGACACTTAAGTAAAGATATAGTAACAATGAAGAGTATATTGTGGCGTACTGTATGGGCGGTACGGGGGAGCTAAACCTGTTAGTGGTTAGTTAGTTATTGATGGAACCTAGTCAGGTTGGGAAGCATATCTAGGTAAGAGACATTAGGCACGCACATTAGTTGAGAGGTGATGTACTCAAGGGAATGTACATTTAACTAATATGTGTAATCAAACGATTTTACTTGGGCTTTGACCCGCATGTAAAATATTTTCACAACCTTATAGATGTTCAACCATAGGGACGACAAGCTTGATGATCTGTTCCAGGGATGCGTAGCTACAGCACTTGTGGATACTTGCAGGATTTGGATTTAGTCACTTTGGTTACTTCATTCCTAGAGTAAGATGCTGTTAAGTTATTTCATTTGGTCATGTCACCCCTTCAGTTATTTATTTTATTCAGTTTTATTAGACTTTGTACTTGTGGATTCAGTTAGATATAGTTGGACTTTTGTATTAGGGAACCGATGGTTTATTCGGTATTATTTTTATTTCAGTTATTTATCTGGTGATTGTTTCAGATTATTTTGATTGCGTGGATATTTTGGTTTTATAATTTATTTCGCATGTTGTTGTTGCTTAATAAAAAGATAAAATTTGGCCCCGACATTTTGAATACTAGGTGGGTAGTAAACGTTTATAATATTTTCGGCAGTGATGCTAAGAATGAACTAGATGAGATTCATGTTTTATTTTTATTAAGGATTGATCACCCAGTATTTAAATAGGTGGGTGTCACAGATAGTATCACACCATTAGGTTCTATTATCCTGAGGATCTATGCGGCTTTTCATGTTTTGATTAAGCATTTGTTAATATAGAGTCATATCGTAGGATTGTTGTACTCATCATTGCGTATGCGTATTTATGTTCTTCTTCCAATAATTTTGTATTTGATGGTGAACTTGTACATATTTAAAATCTCATTTTAGATGTCGCCTAAGAGACGACGTTGGGCTAGAGTAGGAACGAGAGATGAGGTGAGAAAGGCTAAGCATGATACATAGGTACCACAACCATAGCCACCTTAGGGAATGGTGACGAACGCACAGGTGGTCAATCGTGGAACAAGAAGTTAACTCGATAATAACTCCAATGGCATGACACTTTTCACGTAATCATCCACAGCCGTTAGGGGCACCTGACGTGCAGGCTCACCCGGGGCCGTTCGAGTGGCAAAGAGCCAGGGAAGCATTTCAGAAGGGTCACCCACCGGAGTTTCAGGATAATTCAGATGTACTAGTGGCCAGCCAATGGTAGAAGGATATGCAACGCCATCTGCGTATAATTCAGTGTAGTGACACTCAAAAACAGTTCTTGGTAATATTTAAGCTAGTGGGTGCAGCTTTGCAGTGGTGGGAATATGTGACCACCGTGGAGTAGAGAGATGTGATAATCATTGGGGAGTTCTAGTTGCAGTTTGACCGCATGTACTTTTCATCCACTATTTCAACAGAGATATGGCGATAGTTTCTCAATGTGTATAACTGGTATAGAATCGTGGCAGAATACGAGGAAGAGTTTACTCAGTTACCAAATTTCGTGAAAGAAGAGGTAAATACTGAAGGGAAGAGGATGCGTAAGTTCATGAATTGACTTTCCTAAAAGATCCAACAACACTTGTTGGGTAATCCGGCGTTAGAGAGATACACGGAGATTGTTAATTCATCACTACTTCATTACCAGGATCCGCACTTGTACATGAAACATAGCAAAAGAGTGAGTGGGTCCAGTCAAACTAGAAATGTATATGGGAATGGTGCCAGTGGAGCACAACAGTAATAGAAGCATGATCTCCAGCAAGGGAACCAGACAAAGAGATTTAGGTCCGGAGGTTATTGACCCGAGAGTGTTGGGTTCAGGGAGGGTGAGCAGGGCCCTTAGCAGCAACATTATTTAGTTCTTCAGGGCTGCCAGGGCGAAGGGAATGGCGAAGGAGGTCAGTAAGGATAGGACCAGTGGTCGGGAAGATTTTCTGGGAAATGTTTCATTTGTGGACATATGTGCTATAGGAAGAGAGAATGCCCTAAGCGAGGCAGGGGCAACCACAAGACGAGGTTTTGGATGTATAACCATTACAATAGGTCATGGGTTAGTTTGAACACGAGGATTACGTTCAGGAGCACATCGACCAAGCGATGCACCTAGCACTTGAAGATAAATTGCCTTTTATTATCCTAGGAATACAGGGTAGATTTTTAATGGCATTGGGGAGGCATCACGAAGTAATATTATGATCAACATAATTTGTGAGTGAGATGGATTTAGCGGGTGAGTTAGTCGTAATAGTCGTATTGTGCATATATAATTAATTATCGTGGGGGTGCAGGGCTCTTTGGTGTCACCTACAAGAGAGCGGGTGTGTGTACTAAGAGGATGGTTGCATTACGTGTTAGTTTACTGCATTCGACAATTATGAAAATAGAGTAGACTACTTTCTGAGTTTCGACTGGTTAAAGATAGATTAAGCAATGGTAGACTGTCATAGTAGGACTTTTTATTCGCTTTTCCAAGGTATGATTTATTTTTTCTAGGTATCACTTAGAATAGGGCCGAGCCTATTTAAACGTGTATATATGTTATAATGTGTTGCATGATAGACTGATAAGAATATGTTTATATGGTTATATTCGATCCTAGTGAGTAAGGACGTTTGCTGATGCGATTCATGGTAGATTGGCTTATTATCAAGCGGGGAGATATAACTCGTGATTTATTCACGCTAAGAAACTAGTGATAGTAAGAGATCCATGATGTATATTGGATTTTGAAACATGGGAGTGCATGAGTATACTTTTATGTAAATAGACAGGAATTTGGGGGTTACGTGATATGGACTGAGGAACTAACGGATCTCGATACAATTTTAGGTAGTAGTGTATCGAGGGGGTTCATTATTTGGATTTCGCTTTGCGAGACATCCAATGTTGGAAGTGGGGAGATGTTTGGTCATTAGCACATGGATTTAGTACCTTAGTAATTATACATATATGTAGTTATAACTGCGAGTTGATAGTTATATTACGATTTAAGGCTAGTGGAGGCGGGTAACATTGGTGAAGTTATGCACGGGTATAGGGTGTATGGGCACCCTGGGGAGTTGAATTCTTTCAATATTATCCACGATTCGGAGAGGTAGGAGTACATGTAGTGATCGTAAGAGTATAAATTAAGGAAGTATAGAAAGCTATCAATGTTCCACTCTTCCTGGGACAGTCGACCGGCATATAGGTGTCCAACAAGTGATTTTGACACCTCATGGTTGTGTAGTCCACAGACAACTTCAACCCCCCAACGACCATTATCGTGGGGAACGCCTTTCAATCGAAGGGGGCAATCACATTTTCGCGTTCCAGAAGAACGCTTCCTCTTCTTGTCCAACTCCTCGCCTTTTTTGGGTCTATGAAATTGTATATCTATATTAAAATGCTATATCTATATTGAAATTTTATATCCAATAACAAAACCACGACCAACTATAATCGTGGCTATAAAACCATGGCCAAATCAAACCATGGGGTCCTTATCACGGTGAAAGCAAACCGCCATTTATCATTCCGGTGCCAACTATAATCGAGGGACATATTACAGTAACTTGTGACCGAAAGTGATTGTCACTTACGATGTCACCTCGTTTTTTTAAATATGTTCATCATTTTAAATATTATTTTACAGATTATATAGTGTGTGGAGGTGTTTTAATACCTTAAAATCATCAAACGAGCATTGGATATTTTGAGTTTGGAAAGCTTGATCAACAACTTTCTTTTTCTCAACCATTGCAATGCAGCCCCTTTATCCTTGATTTCTGTATATAAATAACACAACAAGGACCACAATAACACAACAAACACACGAAAATGGAGATTTGAGAAGAAATGGTGAAGATGATTTTGGCTAGGTTTAACTGTGGGTTTGAAGCTTTCGGCGGGAAGTGCAGCCGATTTGATTTTTGTTTATTGTGGTGTTTTAGATTATGTGGTGTTAGTTTGTGTGTAATTTTTTGCTTAGTTTGAAGTATATTAGACATTTAAAAAAAATAAAAAAATAATATTTTTGGGTGTGGTCAGTAAAATTTGGTTTAATTTTGGGGATATTTTTGGTGTATAAATTTAGAGAGGCTTAGGGTTACGAGGGAGGGAGTGGTTTGTTACCAAGTTTGTTTTAAGATGTACTAAGAGCATAGATTGTAAAGAAGTGGAGGGTGAAGTGAAATAAGAAGAGATAAAAGACAGCGGGGTAGTGTAAATGGAATCTGAGGGTGAGGAAGAGGAAGAGGGTCCGATGCTGAGCAGTGAAGCTCTGCAAGCCCTGAGAGAGGTACTTGGCGAACAGAAGAGTAGGGAGGATGAGGATGGAGTGTCGTTGTTGAGCGAGGACTGGAGACTGAGCCAATTCTGGTACGACCGCCAAACCGCGGAGACTCTGGCCATAGAAATTCACACTCTCTCCGCTTCCCTACATTCTCCTCTTTCCGTTGCCTGCGTTGCTTGCCCCACCCTCTACGCCCATCTCAAGGTACACTTTTTAATTGCAAATTCTCTCTAACCTCATCTTTCACCCTAACATATGATACATCGCCATTCCCCTCCGCTCCGCTGTATACGAGGACCTTTTCCCAAAATTCCCTTAATTATAAGTTTACACACAAAAGGAGTCGTAGGAGATAAGGGTAACCCTGTCAAGGCATATGTCCTCACTGCTTATTCACAAACTGTTTCAATTTGCTGGAACAAAAGCATATTGCTAGACGTCCTTATATTTTTGGGGCATATACTAAATAGTTGTTTGAAGTTCTTTTAATGTTAGTTCAAGCGTTTTTATTTTGCACCAAAAAGTCATTTGCCATGCCAAAAATGCTTTATCATGCCGCTGGCGCGGCCCTTTAAAGATAAGAGAATAAGGGGCTTTTTGGTACAAAATAAAAGGCTTGGACTAAATGTATATTAAAAAATATTTGAGAGCCTTTTTGGTATTTGATCCTATATTTTATACACGTATTTATGATTATTATTTTTCTCTGCTCACCACTCATCCTCACTCGTTTGATAAAAGAAAGTTTCTTTTGACTTAACCCCCATTTTTAATGTCTCTTTTTGGCATAAACCTTCCAATTTTTTAACACCTTTAGACCTATGTTAAAGAATCTTTATTTGTTAATTAGACTTAACCACCTATGGCCAAAATACCCTCATATTTCACTTTTAAAAAATGCCCCTCCCTCCTCATCTTCTCCAAATCAAAACTCTAATATTCCATCAAACCCTAAATTCCAAAATAAAATATTCCCCAAACAGATTTGAGACTTTATTCCTAACCGTTCAAATTATTAACCCAAAGAGTAGGCAATTCACTTTTCAGCTAAGAAGCACGAAAGCGGGTGCGACTCAGTGCGGGTGCTGCAATTCAAAAATTCTCAGAAAATAGGATACGGGTGCGGCAAAAAAAAAATAAAATATAATATATAATTCCTTAATTGATATAAGTAGATATTTTTCATAGAAACAATCTGTAAATCATTAATGTGAGGGAATTATCCGAACAACCCGAATGATTCGGACTGGATGACACTTGTCCGGCATAATGGGATAAAGGATCGCAACTCAAGATAACAACGAAGAAGGGTCCATTGAGCTAGGATCTCGGAGCAGGATCAGTACGACCAAACCGCAACTGCATCAACAAGTTCCAGAGCCCTGCATGGTACACCCGCTTCTTCTCCTATAGATGTAACTCTTACCTCGGGGAAAAAGCGCATGAAAAATCTTATTGAAAACCGATTAATAAGAAAAGAGAGAAACCGCCATGGACGTAAGCAATTTGATGAACCTCGTAAATACTTGTGTTGTGTGACTGGTTTTATCAGTTTGGTTTTAATTGATTGGGATCATTTATCGTGGGATAATTGCACCTACAATTGACGCCGTATGTGGGAAACAAGTTTCCCCTTTTTAAATCAGTTAGAACCAACAAACAACAATGTCTCACCCACATAGTGCACCTCTTTCGTCGAATGGCAACCACCAGAATGGGCTTTCAGCGCCCAGGGTAAGATCAGAGATCCACCCCAACACGAGTCGATTGAAGCTCACATTGAAGCTCACACTGCCCATAGATAAACATTAACTACTATCTTATCTACAACGTGAAACCATTTGACTCATGACAACAAATGATAGGGAACTCACACGACCCATAAGAACATATCGCATGAAGGCATACCTCTACACCTCTGAGGGATCACTTGTGCATCTACCGTTCCTAACTAACTAAGGATGCCCCAACTCCTAAAGTCCCAAAATACACATCAAGGGGAAATCGCTACACTATCACACCAACCATGTAAGCACATACCAATCAAACCCTCATTGTCCCTCACGAGGAACGGAAATATCATCACCTAATATTAGGCAAAGTTCTAAAAAACGCGGGGCGTGACCGAGGCGTGGAGGCAAGCCTTAAGCCTTAGAAGCTTAGGCGGGCCTTAGGCGTAAAAAGGCGTTTAAGCGTTTTTAATATATTTTAATATTTTTAACCATAACAAGGCTATTAAAAATACTAAAATTGTACATATCTTAAAAATATGTCTGAATATATGCAAATTAAAATACTATTTGATTGTTTTGGACGAAATATTGGTCCGGTTTGTAAAAAAGTCTTTAAAACGCGATATAGTTTTACTAAAGCATTTTTGTTTTTAAAAAAAAGCGCTCCTTAAAGGCTTTTACCAAGAATAAGGCGTAAAAATCTTAAGGCGGGACGTTTTTCCCAAGCCTCAAGCCGCGCGCCTTTTAGGATAATAATATATAAACTTATACACAACTCGCATCATTATACGGGGTGCCATATGTCGCTACCACTTGTATCCCATTAGACTAGTAGATTATCAATGAGCCTACCCACACATAGTATGTTCAAACACATACAAACATACAAACATACAAATAGGCATGCATTATCTATGTATATATTTTGAAGTCCAACTATCATATTCAGTTTCCTACATACACTTCAATCCTATAAATATCCAAATAAATCTAGATTCGATTGGTACTCTCTTGCCTTCCGTATTGGCCCAAATGTACTTTAAGATACTCTAAGAAGATCCAAAAAATAGCCCCAAGAAAAATCCTAACAAACCACCTCAAAAAAATGAATTGGGTAATTCTAGCAAACCCACATCAATTTGCCCCTGACCCGAATTGATCCGGTCTTGGGACACCCCCCTTTCCTCTCCCTCGAGCTATGTTTTAAAAAATTCTAAATTAACGAATTTCATCCCCAATTTGTCACAATCACCCATATATCTTTGAATACATCTTTATGGTTTAATTTTTCATCTAACCAACATCGAAAACATAAATTTTATTGATTTTTAATCATTAAAACCCAAAAATTTATGAAAACAGTATTATATAAACCCTACTCTTATACATTATTGATTTTTAATAACCCCATACAAATTCATCTTCTAATTTTTATACTAGTTTTATAAACAACAATTACAATATAGTCATGACACAATACCATGGTTTAATCCCTTAACCAAATTCAATTTAGTCTGGTTGCGTAAATTGTGCAATAACCCTAATTTTATTACTATAACTTAATTTTATGACTCCCTACATTTCAAACATATAACGCCCATAAATAATTCACATTCACTAGTGTACTTATTATCTCATCAATTAATTAAGTTCAACTATATTCAATACAAATTATTCAAATCAAAGGGGCCTTAGGCGTAAAAAAATGTTTAGGTCTTTTTTAATATATTTTAACATTTTTAACTATAAAAAGGGTATTAAAAATACTAAAATGGTACATACCTTAAAATATGTCTGAATATTTACAAACTAAAATACTTGAAAAAAATAAACATAAAGAAAAAACGCGCGATTTTTCACGCCTTACCCGGAAAAAAACGCGTGTTTTTTCACATCTTATGTAACAACCCCCATTTTCTCACGTAAATGTTGGCCAAACACAGTACACCGAAGATGGGGCTTGTTATACAATATATATCATTCTCAGCATCAAACCACAATAAAACGCTTATATTCCTTTCTTTTAAAAGATGATAAACACAACAAACCATTTAAACAAGAACTGATAATAAATAAAAATAATTCAACTCTCAACTAGTCATAAAATCCAACAACAATACAAATGGTCCCAAATAACTAAATAATAAACTCGGGCTTATGCCCATACAATAATCCGGAAGAAACTATACTGACTGAAGTGGAAATAGCAACCTATGCTAGAATCAAATGAACGGAAGTAATCACCGTGCAAAGATACTGCAAGTCTGATCTCCTGTTAGTCCAGCCGTCCCTGTTCACATAAACATGTGTTGGTTGGGGGGGGGGGGGGGCATTTTATAATTTGGGTCAGCGCCCTAGAGTTGCAAGAATTAACTTATTCAATTTAAAGTGCAATAAATACAATCGACTCAAAGTAAATATCCCCCATCGTCACTTACATGTGATTAACATCTTACCCCTCAGCTAAATGTGATATTACCCGCATCCAAACAAGTCCCGAAATAACATATGACAACCGTGTCAATTAATACCAAATGCATTAATTATAGTCAACGTGATAAAACGTAATCCTCTACATTTTTATTATCCATGCTCAAGGTATCCCAGTCTCATATATCTCGTGAAGGTAATATAAACATCTATTATGCACAATATAGTATGGGGCTGTAATTTACTATCTACATTCTTAGACAAATTAATTAGTCTCAGTTAATTTATTTAATCGAATTGTAATCATTTACATTCATGATACCACTTCCCAGAGTATCCCAGTGATGTTACTCGTAAAAGTGATATAAACATCTATTATGTACACTACATAGTGTGGGGCCTGTAATTTATTGTCTACATTCTTGGACAAATTAATAAATCTCATTTAATTCGGGTAATATATATATATATGTCCTTTCATATATGCGACACGCAAAGGCATCTATCAGTGGCGTCTCATTCGTACTCTATTGGCAAGTCCGAAGGAAATCTCTATCCGAGTCAGACATCACAAAACATACATAAGTGGGGCGGTTCCTACACAGTACACCAGTTCACGGCCCATACCCAACGGTGACAAAGGTTCCCAGTATCAACACCTACCTCTCGTAGATGGCGCTGCTACGTAGTTCCTAAAATGACCTACATAACGCCTAGCCCACCTGTGCCGACGTGTGCTAATGGTCTCGAACGCGTGAAACCCCAAGCCGATAGGACCGTCCACGAACATTGGTATGTCCACACCTATGAAGCACGGACTCGACACGTAATACGGGTTTCGACACGACACGCAACACGCGATACGTGATTTTTTCAAAAAGTAGGATACGACACGTTAGGATACGTATAATATATAATATATATTTAAATATATATATATTAATGAAATAAAAATTATATTGGATATTTGATTATAAGTTACAAAGTTATATTGAATATACTCCGATTTTTAATAATTTAGTTGCAATGTATATATAATTATAGTTACACAATATATTTTATTAGTTATAATAGTATTCAATTTTTTATTGAAAAGTATTCAATTTTATTAGTTATAATAATACTCGTTTTTTTTCAATAAATTTCTGAAGTTGCTGCCAACTAACATTTCTTTTTTGCAGTCCAAGAAAAGACACAAGACATGTAGCTGCCAGCTAACATGACAAGTTAAAACGTAACTTGTCAGTCCTAGGACTGCTACAGACTGCTAACACCTAACAGTCTAAAGAAGGAGCTGCTCAAAGTTGACAGCCCAAGAGAACTAAGGGCAAAAATGTAAAAGGCCTATACTTTCAAACCCTACACTTCCATCTTAGTGTATATATAAAAGCCAAAGTATCAGATGAAACCCTCTTTTTTTTAATGCGTAAGGAGACAACAGATTTCCACCAACAACCATACACAGAGACTGCTTCATATTGATTTCTTCTTCTACTGATCTGACGTTTTGATTTCTTCTTCTACCGATCTGTCTTCTCCAAAGCTTTTTGGGTGGGGAAGCAACTATGTGTTCTCGTTGGGGGAAAGTTTAGGGTTTGTTAGTAATGTTTTGTTTTTAGTTAACTTCTGACCCCAAAAAAACGTGTCCAAAAAACGTGTCTCAGCGTATCCGTCTTAAAAAAAGGTAAAAAAAAATAGGATACTCTAGGACACGTTGGGACATGCGTGTCCGGACGTATCACCTGTCCGACTCAAGTCAAACGTGACTCGTGGCTTTCGGAAGAGTGTCCGTGCTTCATAGGTCCACACAGATAAATAAAAATACATATTATTATTCCCATATATTATGTATAGGTAATTACTCTATAATTACTTAAAGTATTCCACATGATGTCCGCAAATATTCATCCATTAATAATTGACCATCTAGTTAATTATTAATTCCTTCTTTAAAAGATTATTTAACCAACTAGTTATATATAATTTTTCAAGAATTATATGTGCCACATTTGCATTTTTAATAAATTCATCGTTGATCCAAACACCGTTCCACCAACTCGTATGGACTTCTAAAAATATCCCGGAACTAATCCTGGTCCCAACTCAACCTGTCCCCAAGGCCGAATCGATTTGCTTCTCTGGACGAATCGATTAGCTTCCAACCGAATCGATTCGTCTCGTGGTCGAATCGATTCGAAATGGCACAACAATCCGGTTCTGGAAATTAATTTATTACGGGATTTCTTAATTCCTTTTCAAGATTTCTTCCAATTGTTTATTCCTTTACATAACCATGTGATCAGGTCCTCACCACTTAGTTACTCATCTTAGAGCAATTTATTTCTTGTATTAACATCAATTTCTTTCCCCAATTTCTAGATTTTACATGATTAAATCGAGTCCCTTAGCCCAAATTTCTACCACAATATCAACTATGTGTAAATCAGATCATGGGGCATATAACATGGGTTCAAAGTCACAAATTTCCAGATCATAACATGCATCAAAAGCCTCTGCATGTAATCCCAAATTCTCCAAATTTATTCCAAGAAAAGGCATCTATCTTCAAATTCAAGATGTCGATTATCCTAGATTTCTGGTTAGCAACCTATATTCCAATTAATCCTCTACATGCACAAGATTAATCCCTAACATCAAATCACCAAATTACAACCTAAAACCCAAAAATTGAATGGGGTTTATTACAATGAATCAAGAAGCACATTGAACATTTAAATTAAGCAAGAAAATTCATGTCTGGATAAATTGGTTGAATGATCTTTAGTTGAATCCCTTAGCCTCCTCCTTAAGTTCTTCCCTTTGGATCTTTAATCTCTTCTTCCCTTTAGCTTTTGGTATCTTCTTACTGCTAGGTTTAGGTTTTGTTAAATGTGGGGAGTCTCTTAACCTCCCTCCTTAACTTATGTTACTCCAAATCCCGAGTTAGGCCAAAAGTCCCATTTTGGACCCCCAAATGATCCCAAACCCATAATCTAAATAGCCCAATAACCTCTCAACTTGTATACCTATATCCTGGACCTAAATGAGTTAATAAAGTCCCCCGTTCCAATTATTTTTACCCAACATATACATTCTCATCCATTTGATCACCACATGACCATAAGTTAATTAACGTTCAACTTATTTTTCACGAGTGAATCCGTTATGCCCAACTGAATCCAATTAAACATGTAGACACGAATAAACATTTTTTCTCAATTTAATTTGAATCCTACCAATTTAATTCAAATCCCACCGATTTAATTTATTCTCGAAATTTATTTCAAAATCATTTAATTAAATTCTGTCACAATATATTATTCCAAAAATGCGGGGTATTACACCTTACCCAAAAAAAAATGCTCGTTTTTTCACACTTTACCTCCAAAACCGTTGACCATCATTGACCGTGCCTTAATACATGCCTTGGGCCAAAACTTTGGTGTTTGTAAAAAGTCCCGCGCCTAGGCGCAATTTTTAGAACACAACTTTGTATATATACAATGATTTAACATCGCATAAATTGAAAACAACAGGGATAACATTGCTCAAATTGAAAGAATGGGTCCAAAATTTAAAATCACCCAAACATCGAGGTTAAATTTAATTAACCCATATACATGGTTTGTAAGGACATGCTTTGTCAATCATGACCTATGAAATATGGATATACATATGGGAAACAAGACATGACTAGACATGAACATGGTAACACGACAAATTCTAAAATTTTACGAGGATGCGCTGAAGAACAGTAAAGTTATAGCCTTAAATAATCTTTACATAATGATCTGTGGAGTATTTTTAAATCTTAATAATATGACATGTAAATTTGCGTACGTGTTGGGACCTTTGTATGTTTATTTTTCATGTAAGAGCGTTATTCATATCTCTCAAGTTATACCCGTTCTCTTTATCATTATGTCATGACATCTGCATTCAAGGACCTAACGCTTAGATATTTATTTACCTGTTTATTTTTCTTCGTAAATTTCAGAAACTTGACAGCAGTATATCTGCTCAACTTCTTGAGTATGACAAGCGTTTTGAGCAATATGGAAATGAATTCACATTCTATGACTACAACAAACCAGAAGAACTGCCATTATCACTGAAGCATGCACATCGAATTGTTGTTGCAGATCCTCCTTACCTGGTGAAGATCCTTTTCTGACTTTAAAACTCTCTCTCTCTGGGTTCTTTACCCCTCTTAGTAATAATTATGTTTTTTTTAACTTTAATACATTACTAATTTTTGATTTTAGACTTTAGTCCAAATTAGTCAGTTTATTAAACTTGAGAACATTTCTCGGTACTAAATGTGAAAAATTTGCCGGTAAAATTGATATTTGGTGACATTTAGCTACGAAAAAAGTTCTAAAGTCTAATAATCTGATTAATTCGGATTGAAGTCTAAAGTCGAAAATTAGTAATGTATTAAAGTTAAAAAACCCCAATAATTATTTATAAGCACATACAGTAGTACTTCCTAATGGTGAAATATTCTTTAAGAAATCTACGTGGTTAACACAGTCTTTAACAAATTTTTTTTAATAGCAACTTTTCGATGATTAAGTTAATTGATGCATATTTGAATGGGTCTGTTTGCGTGTGCAAGAAAAAGCTGTGATAATAACTTTCACTTTTGTAGTTGTAAAACGTGCATACTAGTACCTTTTTTCAAAAAAGAAGAAAAAAGGGTATTATCATCCAAGAGTTAAAAGACATAATAGGTAAAAGGCAATTACTACAGCAATACCCATGTAAACCTCTTAAACTACTTTTTGTAATGTTACAAGATATAATAAGCTCTCATGAAAGAGCCAAGTTAGAACTTTTCTTTGATCATATGGGCACTTTGTAGACCAAGAAAAAGAAGCAACATTACATCTACCGCTATTTATAAAGATAATTGAAGCTGCCTTTCCAAATGCCTTTTAGTAATCTATTCTGCAATGAGATCAGCCAATAAATCAGCCTTCTGTTGTCTCCCAGGTGGCTTGCTATACTTTTTCTACCCCCTATAAACTCTTCCTAATTGCATGAACATTGATCACGGTTTGATTTTTTCAATCCTTAGTCTAGCCACAGTGTAACCTATCATCTTATCATACTGTGCCTGCACCTAATTTAGGCCAATGTAACCAACTCAAGTGACCAATATGCTAATGCTATGAGTGAATTTTTTTCCCACCTCTGAGAATTTTACTTGGTAATAGATAGAGAAACACGTAGTAAAGCCAGAAAGTGCTGTCACAGTAGCCTTGCCCTTAAGAGTTGAGGGTACATTAAGGGTGGTTATTGGTCGGTATTGACCTATAATAATACCATACCAATAGTTTCCGGTATGTTCGGTTTTGTTTTTTTAAAAATACTTCCTAATACCAAATTATATGGGTAAATTTTGACTTCGGCAATTTTGATTTGTTCGTTTTCTTTATTTTTTGTATCATTTTGTTTTTTGCATTGTTCGTTTTTTCGATATATTCAATCGGCAAATGCAATAACTAAATTAAAACATAAACTATCAAATAAGTTAAAAATTTGTTTGTATGTCATGCACATAAAATATCAAATAGCTTAGGGAAGAATTGAAAAGTTCGTACTGGACAAAATAAATGAATAAGCTTGTATTCTTAATTTGAAAAACCACCATATTACTTTTTTAAAAATAGAAAATTTCATCCACTTATCCAGTTGGAAGAGAAAATTAATCGAGGGCTTTTATGTGGGAGAGAAAATTAATGGTGGAGATCGCATTTAATATTATTTTCTGTGATAAACGAGTCCAATTATTTATATAAATTTGGTTTTTCTGATACATTAAATCGGTTTTTGGGACAGTAGTTTTGGTGCTTTAATTTTGGTACAGTAATTTCGGTAAAGCGTTTTTTCAAATGTCTAAACCAAAACCAAAACCAAAACCAAAACCAAAACCAAAACCAAAAGTTTTTGGTAATTTCGGTTTTGGTAATTTTTGGTTTTCGGTAGTAAGCCAAAATCATTTTTTTACCGTACCTTAACCACCGTAGTGTATATTATTGGGGTTTATATGGACTGCCATAGTTTTTCCTTCCCATATGTAAAGAGTATACATATACTATGTTATAGTTATTTGGTTCTCTTTTCTTTACTTTTCATCATGGGTATCCACTTTTGGGTTTTTGAATGCAAAGAAACTTGATTGAAATGGTTGAACATGTGATCAGCTGAAGTGTATTGCAAATTATTTCAAATTCGCGCACAACTCAAAAGCGGTCATAAAATGTGGGGTTAAACTCAAAATGCTGAATGCAGAGATATTTTTATGAGAAAAATAGAATAATTAGGTGAAAATAATTCTCTGCACTGTACGGGAAATTTGCTAGTTGTATAAGGGTCTTGTATGAAAACAAAAGATTGCATGTACGGGAAGTTAGTGGAGCTGACAAATGATCTAGCTTCAGCAAATTCGAAGCCGACCCACCTTGAGCTTCACCAGTTAAAATTGATTGAAACCCACTTTTAGAATCAAATTCATTATTTTTGGGGTCAATTTAGTACAACCTAACCAACATTGTAAATACATATATTTATTTTGTGGGTAAAGTGCCAAAAAAAAAATTGAACTATGCATGTTCAAGTGGGTTTCTTGCCAATCTTTAAAATGGCACTAGGTGAATTTGAGGTGTTGTGCTCGGGTGAGGCAAGGCATAAGCCTCGAGCAAGATTGAGGCGTAAGCCTCGAATTAAAAAGAAAAATCACCAAGATATTATAAATATTATATCATAGCTATCATTACAAAAAAAATATTCATAGTCAATATCACTAATACAATAATTAGTTTAGCATTGTCATGCTTTATAATCCATGTCACAAAGAGGAATACTTAATCAATGCTTAACAAGCAGGCCAAAAGCAATTCCCTCAATAGTATTCCATCATATTCATTATTCAATAACACTTCAAGGGAGCTAAAATGGTAATGCATAGACAAGGGGTAACTTTGGCACTAAATAACCCTAAAAAATAAAACAAAAGTAAAACTCATTGGAAATACATATAATAGCAATATATCTCACTAATGAAATTAAAAATACAATTGAAAGAATTATTTCTCTCTTAATTGTTAGCTCAAAAAGGTCACCATGCATATGCACCATTCACGCCATTGAAAAAGCTCGGCATTTTGATTAGAAGTGTCGTGCTAAGAAACTGAGTATTTCGGGCCTCTCAAGTATATATATTCAATATATATGTGTGGGTAGTGGATAATATACTCAATCGAATGTAGCATATATACATGTACTTAATTGGACAAAATGAATAGATAGAGAGTTGAAAAGAAGAGAAAGTTGAAGAGTAGGGAAGAAAAGAAAAAGAGTGAAAGAGAATAAGACTTATATGAGGTCAAATGTTAGTAAACTCCGAGGCTTAAGCCTCACAAGCCTCTAGGCTTAAGCCTTAAGTGAGAGACATAAGTTTCTAATAAAGACCTTTAAGTCTCCAGGCGTTTTTTACACGCCTCGAGGAGTAAGCTTCAAGTGCTTTTTTAAACATTGTTTCTTGCAAGTACCTAAAGGCATAATTTCTAGTTTATTTCTGTTATTTCACAGGGTAAAACTGGTGTTTTACGTATAATAAGATTGTTCTGCAGGGGCGTTTATTTTGTATCATGTCTTTTGTATTTGAAGAGGATATTGGTTTTCATTGTGTTTGTTTGTTAATTGAAAGTTGTGCAATTGGTGGATGATCTTATTCTCTTGATTTTAATGGTGGCAGAGTCGAGATTGCTTGGAGAAAGTTGCTCAAACAATTTCTTTTCTTTGGCAACCTGGAGAATCTTACTTGCTTCTTCTCACAGGTTAGACGCTTTTTGTTTCACCACCTGTTTTTTAGTGGGTTTTTGATTAACATGTTTACCAAAAATTCATAGACTAATCCATTTTATGCTAGGGTCCATTTGACAGACAAGTGGGCAAATACTTTGGGTGGCAAAATTTGCCACGACAAATTTTTCCACGTCAGTTTTTTCCATGGAAAATCCTATGGATAAAACAGTTTTTTATTTTGTTATTTTTAGGATTTGTATAATTTTGTTGTTTTTTATTGATTGTTTTAAAAAATACTTCAAAACATTTTTTTAAACCAAAGAAATTTTTTTTGTTATAGAAAGCATTTTTTTTAAAACAAAACAGTTTTTTTTTATTTATATAAAACCATTTTTTAAAACAAAACAATTTTTTATTATAAAATAGTTTTTTTTTTTTTAATATAAAACAGTTTTTGTTATATGAAACAATTTTTTTTTATAAAACATTTTTTTTATAAAAGAGTTTCTTATCAAAACATTTTTTTGGTTATATAACACCGTTTTTTTATAAAACAGTTTTTTAAAAACAAAACAGTTTTTTTTATAAAACAATTTTTCTTATATAAAACAGTTTTTTTTAAACAAAACTGTTTTTTAAAAAATAAAAACGGTAACCATTTTTTAAAACTTTCGACAGTTTTTTCTAATAGAAAAACAGTTTTTTTTTATCAACATTTTTTGTAAAAGTAAACACTGTTTTTCTTTTTAATAAAAAGTGATGGTTAAAAAAAATCTGATGAAAAAACAAACCATTGATTTTAGGATTGTAGAAACAAACTTTTATTTTAAGGTGGCAAAATTTTCTTTAGGTATGAGGCGAGAAAATTTTGCTACCAAAAGATGGCAAATCATGGTTGTGCATTGACGAGCACCGAAATGTGTGTGCTACGTGTGAATGTACGGCTCAAGTTCAAGCCGGTCTCTCAAGTAATAAAATCCGGTAAATCGGGGTCGAATCCTCAGGGAATAGAATACTCAACGAAAATCGTCTAAGGATCGACTCGCAAAAGTAAACAAAAAGGTGATGATTTGTTATGTGATGTGAATTACAACTATGGGAACAATTTAGACAAATGAAATCAAGAAGTAAACTAAATTATGCAAAGATCATAAATAGAACAAAGTTTAGGTTTTGAATCAGGTTTGGAAAAGAGGTTGGTATTCAATCCCCCGTATTCTAGGGTTCATACGATAAACATAAAATTCTTCGAATTAACTAATTAATTGAAGGAAAAAGCGTCAACTCGATTCAAAGCACCAAATATATTTGGACGCTAACCCGCTCAATAATTGGTCACCAAATTGATTCGCGTGATTGATACCTTAACTGACACGTGTAGTGCATCCTCAAATACTCGGGTTGTTTTTGACAAACCAAGTTAAGAGAACTGCAACGATCAATCCCGGTTAATGTATCAACCTCGATGAATTGATCAGTTGATTACTATGAATTTCATATTAAAGCTTGAAACCCTAGATTGGGTTAATGTTCCCCAACCTAGAAAGGAAATTAGCTAGACATGATGTTCAATTGCAAACAAGTTAAACTAAGCATGCTGGAATTCATAATTTAAAGATGAAGAATGAAGAATTGAATTAGAAATACCAATTGAAGTGATCAAAAGTGTAAGAACAATTAAACTTCTTCAAGAAAGAACAACAAACAACTTGAATAATCTTCTTCTTTTGAAACGTAGAAATTACTAAGTTATAGTAACTCCCACTAAAAGAGAGTAATTACAAGACAAAATGAGATGAAGTCTATCTTAAAAAAATGCTCCTAAAAGCCCTATTTAAAGACCTAAAAACGACTAAAAAGGGTGGATGAACCCACTTTCTCACTAAGCTATAAAATAGGAAAAGAAAAAAAAAATCGTTGCAAATCAAACCCTGGACCAAACCCCTCAACCGAACCGGTTTGGTAAAGCAAACCGGTTCGATTTTGTGTACTGCCTTGGGAAATGTAGGCTTCTGAAAACTCTTCCTTTTTGCACTTTGACCTCGGAACTTTGTTCAAATCTTCAAATTGATGTATCTTCTTCACCGGGGCTCGGAATGAGGTGTCGTTTCTTCCCGTGCTCTCAAAAACTCGAGGTCTACAATTTTCCTGTTGGCCCCTTCTTCGGATTCGGATTCTGGTTGAAAAATGACCAATTATCCCTTGACCATTCATTCTTGCTTCGTATTCCTCATTTTGCACTATCTTCTCCCATTTACTTGCACAAATTACCTACAAAACATATGGGAGACACAACAAATAAGAAACACTTGCTAAAAAGATTAGTTGCAATAAATATTAGTTAAGTTCGGAATAAATACGGTGCGATGTTCGGGACTGTAAATGCATTGAAATTAGATGGAAATTATGAAATAATGATGCCAAATCATGGGTCCATTTGCCATGGAAAATTGTGCCTATTAAATGCACACAAAAGTGGCAAAACCCACATTTGCCACATTTTTTTTGCATTTGCCATTGCAAATCATGCCTATTAAAATGGGGCCTTAGATCTTTAAGTCTAACAACAGATTCCATAAATAGCACAACCACCTATGAAGCACGAATACTTCATTATTGGCCCCGTTCCGGTGTCGGATACATATTGGATACTTGGATACACAGATACATGCTTGACACATATCCAAGGCATATCCAAATACAAAAAGTAAATTAGAATAAATATACACATATTCTGTACATATCAACTTATATTATACACGTATCATTATTTTTATTTTATTTTTGGGTTAGTTGCAAATTTGACGATTTTGAAATTTGGACCTGCTCTTTCAATTTTTGCAACGTTAACCCTGATATTTTTAGTTGGTCAATTTTGGAACTCTGTTAGTGTTCCTATAAGAAAGTTTACTGGAAGGCTGACTTGTCATCTTATGTGACAACGTTAACCCTTAAATGGGTATCATGTGACAAAATGAAATTAATTGATTAATAAATTACCACTCAAAAAATAGCTATTAAACTAAATTTATTTTTTCTTGAAAATAAGACCAATAAAAGAGTGGCATGCGGTAAAATAATCTGAAAAACAAAATTAAAAATAATCCAAAACCCACACAAAAAAACTAAGATATACAAAAACTATAAAACAATCTAAAGCAACAGCTTTGTCCCCTCCTCAACCCAACCCCAATCCCTAGAATCAAAATCAACCCCAACCCCCCAAAACCATTGAAATCGCAACCCACCCCACCCATTCCCTGTAACTCAAAAATCCAAATTTGCAACCCATAAACCCATATTCAAAACCCTTGTCTGAAACCCTAAAACCTAGTTTCGAAACCACAAACGAACCCAATCTGAACCTACCATCCCAAATCAAAACTCAAATCCAAACACTCTTAACTCAAATCCTTCGTTTTTGGTTTTTATTTCATTATCGTTTTTGGTACACAGGGGAGAGGGTTTTGATTTTGATTTTGATTTTTTGTTTGTTGAGAGATAGAGAGGTGGTGGTCGGTTTTGGCGTTGAGGTGGTGAGTTTTGACACTTATAGTGATTTTCAAGTGGGTAGTGTTGATGTTGTGGAATAGTTATTTTATTTCTGTTTTTTGTTTTTATTTTGGATAGGTGTGTTTTATTTATAATTTATACTTTTGTTTTGTTGTTTTTAATGTGGCAAGAATTTTTTTAAAATTATTTATTCTTTGAGCCACGTGTTGGTGTTAAATTGGTCAGTTTAATAAATTAATTGTGACGCTCAATGTTTAAAAAAGCGTGAGGCGGAGGCGAGGCATTTTGCCCTTACGAGGCGAGGTGTAAAGCCTCGAGGCGCATTGAGGCGTAAGCCTCATTTTTTTTTAAAAAATAAATAAAATATTATAAAAACAATTTCAATAAATCACAAAAATACTGTAACACGATAATTTCACCAAAAATATCCATATTAATAGCACTAATTCTAAGATAGGTCTAATATCACCAAGAAAAATTAGTGTATCATCATCAAATAATTAATTGTTTAGTATATTGTTGATTGATAATTGTGCAACAAAAAATATTATAAACATAATTTATTGATTAGTATGTACATAATACAGATGTATATTTTATTAACATATTAAATATAATATTAATCAGTATATTTATTTAAATAAATAAATATATTCCCGTATCATCATCAAGCAATTAATTATTTAGTTTATATTGATTTAAAATTTTTTTACGAAAAAACTTTATGAAAATATTTTTATCAATTACATAATCAAGTTAGTAATTATCAAGGTTCTAAAAAACGCGGGGCGTGATCGAGGCGTGGAGGTCAAGCCTTAAGCCTTAGAAGCCTAGGTGGGTTTAAGCGTAAAAAGGCGTGAAAGACTTCTTAATATATTTTAATATTTTTAAACCATAACAAGGCTATTAAAATACTAAAATTGTACATATCATAAAAATATGTCTGAATATATGAAAATTAAAATACTATTTGATTATTTTGGATGAAATAATGGTCCGATTAGTTAAAAAATTATTTAAAAGGCGATATCGTTTCACTTAAGTATTATTGTTTTTAGAAAAAAGTGCGCCTTAAGGGTTTTTAGATATATAATTACTAATTATATATCTATATTTATGCAAAATACAAATTGAATAAATGTAAAGGAATGTCCAAAAACTATTTTGTTTAGTAGCATATATATAAAAAAATTGATGCATAATCAAATTAGTGCACATATAATTTCATTGTGTATATATATACCAATTGTTTACACACACACACACATAAGAATAACAAAAAAACAGAGCTTGGGAAAGCAGAATATATATATATATATATATATATATATATATATATATATATATTTTTTTTTTTTTCCCCCCTGGTGCCTCGGTGAGGGGTGAGGCGTATTAAGGTGCATTGAGGCGTAAGCCTCTTTTTGACTTGAGCCTCATGGCGATTTTTCCCTGCTTCGCCTCGAGTGATTTTAAACATCTGGTGACACTTGCAAAAATTAGGGCTGACTAGGCATTTCCGTTAAGTAACTTAACGGAACACTAATGGAGGTACAAAATTGACAATTAAAAACACACAGGTTAACGCTACAAAATTTAAAAGATTTGGTCCAAATTTCAACATCGCTCCAAACATCAGGCTTAAATTTGCAATTAATCCTTTATTTTTTAAATACACCTCGGATAAGCAAGGATTTGGAGAGATACTTGGGAGATAGAACAAGGCACTCGCACGCATTTTGAATGAGGTCATTTGAATTTTTTGAAAAATTGTATCATATATATTATTTATAAATTAAACCCAAATTAGTCTTTTATCTCATTGTAAAACAGAATAGAAAGTCATAAACTAACTAAAATGAACCATCTCTCTCTCTCTCGCCGCGTGCATGTGTGGCCTTGTCGCTCTCGAACCATGATTGTAAACAAATCAACTTTTGAACATTTCTCATAAATGTTGAACTGTTGTTTTTATATTTTATACTATTGTTATCGACTTAATTGGCCTTTCTAGTCATAGTTCCCATAAAGTTGTTTCATTAGTATATATTTATACACATAAATTATATTATTATTATTATTATTATTATTATTATTATTATTATTTTATTAACGTATCCCAGCTGTATCGTATCCTAGTTTTGAGTTTTGTTGTATCCCTGAACCTGTATTGTATCAGATATGATACCCATATCTGTATTCGTGCTTCCTTGACAGGCACTAATAATTATGTTTTCCCGAATGGGAAAAAAATAAAGAAATTTGACTTTGGACCCTGCTCAACAATTAAGCGGATTGGGTTGGATATGGACGGGCTATATATGGGCTTGGGTTTGGGCTGTGTTGGGTTCGGGTTGAGCTGACTTCATCAATCTTATTTTTATTTATTTTTTGCTGAAAAAGACTAATGCCCGGGTGTTTTTCAAAAACATTCTCTTTATCACAATATTTTTTTTTGAAAATTTTACAATTAGAATCAACCAAAAATATGTTATATAAAATATGAAAAATATAAGAGAATTTAACACTAACGAAAACTCAAGAGAGACTCAACATAAAGAGCAAACATATACAGATCTATAGAGAGAGTTGATGTTGCTCAGAGATCTATAAAAGAAGCTCCTCACAAAGTATACACACAAATCTGTAAAATCAACGGTAGATTTGACGATTCTTTACTCCCGTTGGAGAGCGAGACAGAGAGAACTCAGCACGTTGGAATCCATTATCGCCCGCTTACAATCCCCTTCTAAAAATTGATCCCGAAATCGACCCACAATGGGTGAATATGGGCAAGTATACTAATCTGGGCTGAATTTGCCAATATCTTTTGAAGAGAAGAATATGGGACTAGATGCAGTCAAGTATAAATGCCATGAGGGTGTTTTTGGGAGAATGCTATTCATGTTTTGGAATTGGACCATCAATTTCAATTCTATGGCTCCCAATCTCAACCTGAGAGTGTGTTTGGGAAGCTCAATCTCAAGCTTTGAAATTGGAGCAAACTTCGTTTAACGCCCACTCAGTCACGTGAAGAGTGTTTGGGATCCTTAGGCACATCCTAAGGTTGTGTTTGTGAACCCCAATTCCATGCTTTGGAATCAAAATATTTTCAGTTCAAAGTTTTTACAAATTTGAACTGAAAATTTTCCAATTCCAAGTCATGTGATTAGGTTCCCAAACCCAGCCTAAGTGTATTATATTGTCTTTTAATTTCCAATTATACTGGTGGCTGTAATAGATTTTACTATGATTATATTTACAGGAGAGGTGCAGAAAGATAGGGCTGCGGAGCTACTCAGTTTGCGTCCTTGTGGATTTCGGCCCCAACACTCTAGCAAACTTGGCAATGAGTTTAAACTGTTTACAAATTATAACCCTGGGATGAGATTAGGAGGATGGGAGCAAGACCAATAGCCGTGTTTTCCAACTTTGTTGTGTGTGCACTTACGTTATACTTTATGTATCTCTTGTTGTATGATGTGTTCCAACTCTTATGTTAATTTGTAGCTGTGTTTCTCAAACTGCTAAGTTTTGTTGTTATAAGACTGATTGCTTCCATTATAATTTTAATATTGTAGCTTCTGAATCATTTCCAATGTTAAATAATGTCCATCATAGATTCATGTAAGATAATTTGATATGCAATTTTAAATTCAAAAGAAAAAGGTGCCGTGTAAGATGCGTAAATGATGGGCAAAAAATGATTTTCAAATAGAACCATATTAATATGACTATAAAACCAATGTCATTTTCAAGAATAAAGGTATTCTAAGTAAACTAAACTGCTGTTTAGTTTTGTTGTGTGCTTATGTATATTTATTGGTGGGAACGATATACTCGGAATAAGTATTTGTAGCCTTGTGGTAACTTTTGAGTCTCCTTTATTAGAGGTTATGGGTTCAAGTCCCTAATATATACAAGGTCCCAGACCTCCCTATATATACAAATAGCCATTCGCCCTCCCCCTTGACCCATTCGCAGTCGCGACTTGGGGACCCATGCGGGGAATCTCCCTCTCTTATCTTTTGTTGGTTTTCCTATTTTATTTAGGATTAATTATTAAAAGTCCAATTTGGTTCAAACTCTAAACCCATTATCAATCCTACTTAGTGATTGAATTTTCAAAAGGACAAACACGGAGTTCAAGATATTATAAAGACTCATTTTCCCTTTAGTTTTTTACTAAAAACCCCAAATTATCAAATTATTAATTAAATGCTTAAAATATTTATTTAATGAACCAAAAATCACTAAATTTAATACAATTACATATTTTCTAGTTTAATTCACATTCCAACTAAAATACTCATTATAATTAATTAATTAAATTCGGTTCCAAAAATACGAGGTAGGCCATGAGTTGAACATGAGAAAATGTCATTGGTTGGACTTTGGGAATGACTACGAGTTCAATATTCAATATCACTCGGGGAAGGCCAATGTGGTGAATGATGCCTTGAGCCATCAACTGACGGGTACCTTAGTCCAAACAAACAATGATTTTTTTTTTTTTCCGGTAGTAGATAGGCTAGTGGATGTGTTTATGGCAGTCCATACCCTCACACTAGAGATTGTTGCTTGGGTCATGAAGGCACAAACTATAGACTTGTCTTGATAGGAAAACGCTAGAGAGTTGTTGACCAAGGGGGAAACCATCATATTTCATCAAATCAAAGGGAGGTTTATGTTTCCATGACATGAGTGCTGAAATATAAGTTTTGCCCGAAAGGAATTTTTCTTCGTCTTCATCCTGTTTTAGTTTGAATATTTGGTTGTGATTTTTAGCTTTGAAATTATCTTGCATGTTCACCTAAACTTAATCAAGATAAAATTTGGCTAAAAAGGGAATTTTGTGTGTGTGTGTGACCTAAGTTTCCATTTTTGCAAAATAGGAAATAAACAAAAATACCAATTGAAAGAATAATTTCAATTGAAAGTTTTTGATCCATCTATCATTATAGACGACACTAATAAATATAAAGTGATTGGCTTATAAAAAAATGATTCATCATTTGTGACATCTAGTCATGCGACAACTCTAATCAACGGATTCATTGAACAACTCTTGGGTAAACTATAAACTAAACTTGTAAACTACTAATAAGAACTGGGTTGTGTAACTTCATTCAAAAATAAAACTCTTTGTTGAATCATTATGGAATAAAATTTGAAAATAATTTCTATTATCTTTTCCTTTATAGGTTATCAATTTTTTCTTTCCATATTATAATTAGTTAGGTCAATAAAGACACTACACCAAAAATAGGAATCTGACACGGTTTAAAACTGTGCCAGATCAAATCTGGCACGATTTTGAACTGTGCCAGAATCAGGTGTTCCAAAATGGTAATTTTTTTCTGGCACGGCTCAAAAGTGTGTCAGATTTGGCCAAACAGGAACACTTCTGGCGCACTTTTAAACCGTGCAAGAATTTGATATTTCTGGCACACTTTTTGCACAGTTTTTAACTGTGCCAGATTCACCCAAACAGGAACACTTCTGGCACACTTTTCAACCTTGCTAGAATTTGATATTTCTGGCACACTTTTGGCACAGTTTTTAACTGTGCCAGTTTGAGCACAGTTTAAAAAAATTTGGCACAGTTCAAAATCGTGTCAAAATATGATACACTTTTGCCACGGTTTTGAACCGTGTCAAATTTTTTATATAAAAAAAAATTATTTGAAAGCACAAAATTCACAAATTAATAATATTGCACGTTGTTAATAAACTAATGTACATACAAACTTCAAAATATTACAAGTCTTTAACAGTTCACAGGCCAAAAAAAAATTGGGCAGAGTTTCATCTATTTTCGGGACATTTCAAAACCTGTTAATACAAAACCTGCCTAACATAAAGCCCGCACGACCAGAAAATATAACAATTAACTTACAAAAGCCCGCACGGCCATAAAAGTCAACAATAAAAAAACAAAACACCGCACGACCAAGACAAAAAAATGAAATCATGAATAAACCCCTTGTTGCAAACCATTGAGTTCTCAGTGAGTTCAACGTGAATAAATGCCAACGATAAACTGTTATCTTACAAAAAAAAAAAAAAATAGGATACGAAAAAGATACGATATTAGTAACACAATAATTTACAATTTTTTTTTACTCAAACTAAAAACTTACATCTATGAGTGCAAACCGGGAGACCTGAGACTACGCGATCAGTTCCTACAAGTTACATTGGTCCTGTGCGAAGTGTTTGTGCCTCCTACGGGGTCGTTTGGGGGCTGGTTATTTTTAAGTCTAAGTGTAATTTTCGCAAATTATCGTCATATTCTCAAATCGGAAGACCCGGGACTACGCAGTCAGTTCCTACAAGTTACATTGGTCCCGTGCGAGGTGTTCGTGCCTCCTACGGGGTCGTTTTGGTGCTAGTTTGGGTTTTCACCCTTTAACGGCTTATTTTTAAGTCTAAGTGTGATTTTTGCAAATTATCGTCATATTCTCAAACCGGGAGACTTGGGACTACGCGGTTAGTTCCTACAAGTAACATTAGTCCCGTGCGAGGTGTTCGTGCCTCCTACGGGGTCGTTTGGGGGATGGTTTGAGTTTTAACCCTTTAACGGCTAGTTTTTAAGTCTAAGTGTGATTTTTACAAATTATCGTCATACTCTCAAACCGAGAGACCCCGGACTAGACGGTCAGTACCTACAAGTTACATTGGTCCCGTGCGAGGTCTTCGTGCCTCCTACGGGGTCGTTTGGGGACTGGTTGTTTTTAAGTCTAAGTGTGATTTTTACAAATTATCGTCATACTCTCAAACCGGGAGATCCGGGACTACGCGGTCAGTTCCCATAAGTTACATTGGTTCCGTACGAGGTGTTCGTGCCTCCCACGGAGTCGTTTGGGGGTTGGTTTGGGTTTTCACCCTTTAACGACTTGTTTTTAAGTCTAAGTGTGATATTTGCAAATTATCAACATACTCTCAAACCGGGAGACCCGAAATTACGCGGTCAGTTCCTACAAGTTATATTGGTCCCGTGCGAAGTGTTCGTGCCTCCTACGGGGTCGTTTGGGGGCTGGTTCGGGTTTTAACCCTTTAACGGCATGTTTTTAAGTCTAAGCGTGATTTTTGCAAATTATTGTCATACTCTCAAACCGAAAGACTCGGGACTACGCGGTCAGTTCCAACAAGTTACATTGGTACCGTGCGAGGTGTTCGTGCCTCCTACGGGGTCGTTTGGGGGCTCGATTGAGTTTTCACCCTATAACGACTTGTTTTTAAGTGTAAGTGTGATTTTTACAAATTATCGTCACACTCTCAAACCGGGAGACCCGGGACTACGCGGTGAGATCCCACAAGTTACATTGGTCCCGTGCGAGGTGTTCGTGCCTCCTACGGGGTTGCTTGGGGGTTGGTTAGGGTTTTCAGCCTTTAACGACTTGTTTTTAAGTCTAAGTGTGATTTTTGCTAACTATAACCGTACTCTCAAACTAGGAGACTCGGGACTACGCGGACAGTTCCTACAAGTTACATTGGTCCCGTGCGAGGTGTTCGTGCCTCCTACAGGGTCGTTTGGGGGATGGTTTGGGTTTTCACTCTTTAACGGCTTGTTTTTAAGTCTAAGTGTGATTTTTGCAAATTATTGTCATACTCTCAAACCGGGATACCCGGGACTACGCGTTCAGTTCCTACAAGTTACATTGGTCCCGTACGAGGTGTTCGTGCCTCCTACTGGGTCGTTTGGGGGCTGGTTCGGATTTTCACCCTTTAACGGCTTGTTTTTAAGTCTTAGTGTGATTTTTGCAAATTATCATCGTACTCTCAAACCGAGAGACCCGGGACTACGCGGACAGTCCCTACTAGTTACATTAGTCCCGTGCGAGGTGTTCGTGCCTCCTACGAGGTCGTTTGGGGGCTGGTTTGGATTTTCACCCTATAACGGCTTGTTTTTAAGTCCAAGTGTGATTTTTGCAAATTATCATCATACTCTCAAATCGGGAGACCCGGGACTATGCGGTCAGTTCCAACAATTTACAATGGTCCCGTGCGAGGTATTCGTGCCTCCTACGGGGTCGTTTGGGGGTTGGTTTGGGTTTTCACCCTATAACGGCTTGTTTTTAAGTCTAAGTGTGATTTTTACAAATTATCGTCATACTCTCAAATCCGGAGACTCGGGACTACGCGGTCAGTTCCTAAAAGTTACATTGGTCCCGTGTAAGGTGTTCGTGCCTCCTACGGGGTCGTTTGGGAGCTGGTTCGGGTTTTCACCCTTTAACGGCTTGTTTTTAAGTCTAAGTGTGATTTTTTCAAATTATCGTGATACTCTCAAACCGGGAGACCCATGACTATTCGGTCAGTTCCCACAAGTTACATTGGTCCCGTGCGAGGTGTTCGTGCCTCCTACGGGGTCGTTTGGGCGCTGGTTTGGGTTTTCATCCTTTAACGGCTTGTTTTTAAGTCTAAGTGTGATTTTTGCAAATTATCATCATACTCTCAAATCCGGAGACCCGTGACTACGCGGTCAGTTCCCACAAGTTACATTGGTCCCGAGGGATGTGTTCGTGCCTCCTACGGGCTCGTTTGGGGCCTGGTTCGGGTTTTCACCCTTTAACGGCTTGTTTTTTAGTCTAAGTGTGATTTTTGCAAATTATCGTCATACTTTCAAACCGGGAGACCCGGGACTACGCGGTCAGTTTTCACAAGTTACATTGGTCCCGTGCGAGGTGTTCGTGCCTCCTACGGGGTCGTTTGGGGGCTGGTTTTGGTTTTCATCCTTTGACGGCTTAATTTTAAGTCTAAGTGTGATTTTTGCAAATTATCGCCATACTCTCAAACCGAGAGACTCGGGACTACGCGGTTAGTTCCCACAAGTTACATTTGTCCCGTGCGAGGTGTTCGTGCCTCCTACGGGGTCGTTTGGGGGCTTGTTTTTTTTTCACCCTTTAACGGCTTGTTTTTTAAGTCTAAGTGTGATTTTGACAAACTATAATCATACTCTCAAACCGGGAGACCCGGTAATACGCGGACAGTTTCTACAAGTTACATTGGTCCCGTGCGAGGTGTTCGTGCCTCCTACGGGGTCGTTTGGGGGCTGGTTTGGGTTTTCACCCTTTAACGGCTAGTTTTTAAGTCTAAGTGTGATTTTTGCAAATTATAATCACACTCTCAAACCGGGAGACCCGGGACTACGCGAACAGTTACTACAAGTTACATTGGTCCCGTGCGAGGTGCTCGTGCCTCCTATGGGGTCGTTGGGGGGCTGGGTCGGATTTTCACCCTTTAACGGCTTGTTTTTAAGCCTAAGTGTGATTTTTGCAAATTATCATCATCCTCTCAAACCGAGAGACCTAGGAATACGCGGTCATTTCCTATAAGTTACATTGGTCCCGTGCGAGGTGTTCGTGCCTCCTACGGGGTCGTTTGGGGGCTGGTTTGGGTTTTCACCCTTTAACGACTTGCTTTTAAGTCTAACTGTGATTTTTGTAAATTATCGTCATTCTCTCAAACCGGGAGACCTGGGACTACGAGGTCAGTTCCTACAAGTAACATTGGTCCCGTGCGAGGTGTTCGTGCCTCCTACGTGGTTGTTTGGGGACTGGTTTGGGTTTTCACCCTTTAACGGCTTGTTTTTAAGTCTAAGTGTGATTTTTGCTAATTATCGTCATACTCTAAAACCGGGAGGCCCGGGACTACGAGGTGAGTTCCCACAAGTTACATTGGTCCCATGCGAGGTGTTCGTGACTCCCACGGGGTCGTTTGGGGCCTGGTTCGGATTTTCACCCTTTAACTTCTTGTTTTTAAGTCTAAGTTTATTTTTACAAATTTTTCTCATACTCTCAAACCGAGAGACCCAGGACTACGCGGTCAGTTCCCACAAGTTACATTGGTCCCGTGCGAGGTGTTCGTGCCTCCAACGGGGTCGTTTGGGGGCTGGTTCGGGTTTTCACACTTTAACGGCTTGTTTTTAAGTCTAAGTGTGATTTTTATAAATTATTGTCAAACTCTCAAATCGGGAGACCGAATACTACGCGGTCAGTTCCCACAAGTCATTGGTCCCGTGCGAGGTGTTCGTGCCTCCTACGGGGTCGTTTTGGGGGTGGTTTGTGTTTTCTCCCATTAACGACTTGTTTTTATGTTTAAGTGTGATTCTTTTAAATTATCGTCATACTCTCAAACCGGGAGACACGGGACTACGCGGTCAGTTCCTACAAGTTACATTGGTCCCGTGCAAGGTGTTCGTGCCTTCTACGGGATCGTTTGGGGGCTGGTTTGGGTTTTCACCCTTTAACGACTTGTTTTTAAGTCTAAGTGTGATTTTTATAAATTATCGTCATACTCTCAATCCCGGAGACCCGAGATTACGGGATCAGTTCCCACAGTTACATTGGTCCCGTGCGAGGTGTTCGTGCCTCCTACGGGGTCGTTTGGGGGCTGGTTTGGGTTTTCACCCTTTAACGGCTTGTTTTTAAGTCTAAGTGTGATTTTTACAAATTATAATCATACTCACAAACCGGGAGACCCGGGACTACACGGACATTTCCTACAAGTGACATTGGTCCCGTGCGAGATGTTCGTGCCTCCTACGGGGTCGTTTGGGGGCTGGTTCGTGTTTTCACCCTTTAATGACTTGTTTTTAAGTTGAAGTGTGATTTTTGCAAATTATCATCATACTCTCAAACCGGAAAACTCGGGACTACGCGATCAGTTCCTATAAGTTACTTTGGTCCAGTGCGAGGTGTTCGTGCCTCCTACAGGGTCGTTTGGGGGCTGGTTCGGGTATTCACCCTTTAACGGCTTGTTTTTAAGTCTAAGTGTGATTTTTGCAAATTATCGTCATACTCTCAAACCGGGAGATCGGGGACTACGCGGTCAGTTCCTACAAGTCACATTGGTCTCGTGCGAGGTGTTCGTGCCTCCTACGGGGTCGTTTGGGGGCTGGTTTGAGTTTTCACCCTTTAACGGCTTATTTTTAAGTTTAAGTGTGATTTTTGTAAATTATCCTCATACTTTCAAAACGGGAGACCCGGGACTACGCGGTCAGTTCCTACAAGTTACATTGGTCCCGTGCGAGGTGTTCGTGCCTTCTACGGGGTCGTTTGGGGGCTGGTTTGGGTTTTCACCCTTTAGGGGCTTGTTTTTAAGTCTAAGTGTGATTTTTAAAAATTATTGTCATACTCTCAACCCGGGATTACGCGGTTAGTTCCCATAAGTAACATTGGTCCCGTGCGAGGTGTTCGTGCCTCCTACGGGTTCGTTTGGGGGCTGGTTTGGGTTTTCACCCATTGAGAGCTTGTTTTTAAGTATAAGTTTGATTTTTGCTAATTATAATCATACTCTCAAACCGGGAGACCCGAGACTATGCGGACAGTTCCTACAAGTTACATTGGTCCCGTGCGAGGTGTTCGTGCCTCCTACGGGGTCGTCTGGGGGATGGGTCGGATTTTCACCCTTTCACGGCTTGCTTTTAAGTCTAAGTATGATTTTTGCAAATTAAAATCATACTCTCAAACCGGGAGACCCGGGACTACGCGGATAGTTCCCACAAGTTTCATTGGTCCCGTGCGAGGTGTTCGTGCCTCCTACGGGGTCGTTTGGGTGCTGGTTTGGGTTTTCACCCTTTAACGGCTTGTTTTTAAGTCTAAGTGTGATTTTTGCAAATTATCGTCATACTCTCAAACCGGGAGATCCGAGAATACGCAGTCAGTTCCTACAAGTTACATTGGTTCCGTGCGAGGTGTTCGTGCTTCCTACGGGGTCGTTTGGGGCTGGTTTGGGGTTTCACCCTTTAACGGCTTGTTTTTATGTCTAAGTGTGATTTTTGCAAATTATTGTCATACTCTCAAACCGGGAGACGCGGTATTACGCGGTCAGTTTCCACAAGTTACATTGGTCCCGTACGGTGTGTTCGTGCCTCCTACGGGGTCGTTTGGAGGATGGTTCGGATTTTCACCCTTTAACGGCTTCTTTTTAAGTCTAAGTGTGATTTTTACAAATTATTGTCATACTCTCAAATCGGAAGACTCGGGACTAAGCAATCAGTTCCCACAAGTTACATTGGTCCCGTACGAGGTGTTCCTGCCTCCTACAGGGTCGTTTGGGGCTGGTTCGGGCTTTCACCCTTTAACAGCTTATTTTTAAGTCTATGTGTGATTTTTACAAATTATCGTCATACTCTCAAACCGGGAGACCCGGGACTACGCGGTCAGTTCCCATAAGTTACATTGGTCCCGTGCGAGGTGTTCGTGCCTCTTACTGGGTTGTTTGGGGGCTGGGTCGAGTTTTCACCCTTTAACGACTTATTTGTAAGTCTAAGTGTGATTTTTGCCAATTGTCGTAATACTCTCAAATCGGGAGATCGAGGACTATGCAGTCAGTTGCTATAAGTTACATTGGTTCCGTGCGAGGTGTTCTGCCTCCTACGTGGTCGTTTGGTTGCTGGTTTGGTTTTTCACCCTTTAACGACTTGTTTTTAAGTTTAAGTATGATTTTTGTAATTTATCGTCATACTCTCAAACGGGGAAAACAGGGACTTCACGGTCAGTTCCTACAAGATACATTGGTCCGTGCAAGGTGTTCGTGCCTCCTACAGGGTCGTTTGGGGGCGGGTTTGGGTTTTCACCCTTTAATGGATTATTTTTAAGTCTAAGTGTGATTTTTTCAAATTATCGTCATACTCTCAAATCGGGAGAAACGGGACTACGCGGTCAGTTCGTACAAGTTACATTGGTCCCGTGCGAGGTGTTCGTGGCTCCTACGGGGTCGTTTGGGGGCTGGTTGGGGTTTTCACCCTTTAACGGCTTATTTTTAAGTCTAAATGTGATTTTTGCAAATTATTGTCATACTCTCAAACAGGGAGACCCGGGACTACGCAGTCAATTCCCACGTGTTACATTGGTCCCGTGCGAGGTGTTCGTGCCTCCTACGGGGTCGTTTCGGGTTTTCACCCTTTAACGGCTTGTTTTTAAGTCTAAGTGTGATTTTTGCAAATTATAATCGTACTCTCAAATCGGGAGACCCGAGACTTCACGGTCAGTTACTACAAGTTACATTGGTCCTGTGCGAGGTGTTCGTGCCTACTACGGGGTCGTTTGGGTGCTTGTTTGGGTTTTCACCCTTTAACGGCTTGTTTTTAAGTTTAAGTGTGATTTTTGCAAATTATTGTCATACTCTCAAACTGGGAGACACGGGACTATGCGGTCAGTTCGTACAAGTTACATTGGTCCCGTGTGAGGTGTTCGTGCCTCCTACGGGGTCATTTGGGGGTTGGTTGGGGTTTTCATCCTTTAACGGCTTGTTTTTAAGTCTAAATGTGATTTTTGGAAATGATCGTCATACACTCAAATTGGGAGATCGGGGACTACGCGGTCAGTTCCCATAAGTTACATTGGTCCCGTGCGCGGTGTTCGTGCCTCCTTCGGGGTCGTTTGGGGACTGGTTTGGGTTTTCACCCTTTAATGGCTTGTTTTTAAGTTTAAGTGTGATTTTTTTAAATTATCATCATACTCTCAAACTGGGAGACTCGGGACTTCGCGGTCAGTTCCTACAAGATACATTGGTCCCGTATGAGGTGTTCGTGCCTCCTACGGGGTCGTTTAGGGGCTGGTTTGGGTTTTTGCCCTTAAACGACTTATTTTTAAGTCTAAGTGTGATTTTTACAAATTATCGTCATACTCTCAAACCGAGAGACCCGGGATTATGCGGCCAGTTCCCACTAGTTACATTGGTCTCGTGCGAACTTTTTGTGCCTCCTAAGAGGTTGTTTGGGGGCTGGGTCGGATTTTCCCTTTTAACGGCATTTTTTTAAGTCTAAGTGTGATTTTTGCAAATTATAATCATACTCTAGAACAGGGACACCCGGGACTATGCGGACAGTTCCTACAAGTTACATTGGTCCCGTGCGAGGTGTTCGCGCCTCCTACGGGGTCGTTTGGGGGCTGGTTTGGGTTTTCACCCTTTAACGGCTTGTTTTTAAGTCTAAGTGTGATTTTTGCAAATTATCATCATAAACTCAAACCGGGAGACCCGAGACCACGAGGTCAGTTCCTATAAGTTACATTGGTCCCGTGCGAGGTGTTCGTGCCTCCTACGGGGTCGTTTGGGGGCTGGCTTGGGTTTTCACCCTTTAACGACTTGTTTTTAAGTCTAAGTGTGATTTTTGAGAATTATCATAATAATCTCAAATCGGGAGACGCGGGATTACGAGGTCAGTTCCCAAAAGTTACATTAGTCCCGTGCGAGGTGTTCGTGCCTCCTACGGTGTCGTTTGGGGGGTGGTTCGGATTTTCACCCTTTAATGGCTTCTTTTTAAGTCTAAGTGTGATTTTTGAGAATTATTGTCATACTCTCAAACCGGAAGACTCGGGGCTACGCGGTCAGTTCCCACAAGTTACATTGGTCCCGTGCGAGGCGTTCTTGCCTCCTACGGGGTCGTTTAGGGGCTGGTTCGGGTTTTTACCCTTTAACGGCTTATTTTTAATTCTAAGTGTGATTTTTACAAATTAGAGTCATACTCTCAAATCGGGCTACCCGGGACTACGCGGTCAGTTCCCACAGGAAACATTGGTCCCGTGCGAGGTGTTCGTGCCTCCTACAGGGTAGTTTGGAGGCTGGTTCGAGTTTTCACACTTTAACGGCTTGTTTTAAAGTCTAAGTGTGATTTTTGAAAATTATCGTCATACTCTCAAACCGGGAGATCGAGGACTACGCGGTCAGCTCCTACAAGATACATTGGTCCCGTGCGAGGTGTTCGTGCCTCCTTCGGGGTCGTTTGGGGGCTGGTTTGGGTTTTCACCCTTTAACGGCTTGCTTATAAGTTTAAGTGTGATTTTTTAAAATTATCATCATAGTCTCAAACCGAGAGACTCGAGACTTCGCGGTCAGTTCCTACAAGATACATTGGTCCCGTGCGAGGTGTTCGTGCCTCCTACGGGGTCGTTTGGGGGCTGGTTTGGGTTTTCACCCTTTAACGACTTATTTTTAAGTCTAAGTGTGATTTTTACAAATTTTTGTCATACTCTCAAACCGGGAGACTCGGGACTACGTGGAAAGTTACTACAAGTTACATTGGTCCCGTGCGAGGTTTTCGTGCCTCCTACGGGGTCGTTTGGGGGCTGGTTTGGGTTTTCACTATTTAACAGCTTATTTTTAAGTCTAAGTGTGATTTTTGCAAATTATAATCATGATCTCCAACCAGGAGACCCGAGACTACGCGGACAGTTCCTACAAGTTACATTGGTCCTGTGCGAGGTGTTCATGCCTCCTACGGGGTTGTTTGGGGTCTGGGTCGGATTTTCCCCTTTAACGGCTTGTTTATAAGTCTAATTGTGATTTTTGCAAATTATAATCATACTCTTAAATCGGGAGACTAGGGACTACGCGGACAATTACTACAAGTTACATTGGTCCCGTGCGAGGTGTTCGTGCTTCCTACGGGGTCGTTTGGGTGATGGTTTGGGTTTTCAACCTTTAACGGCTTGTTTTTAAGTCTAAATGTGATTTTTGCAAATTATCGTCATACTCTCAATTCGGGAGATGCGGGACTACGCGGTCAGTTCCTACAAGTTACATTGGTCCCGAGCGAGGTGTTCGTGCCTCCTACGGGGTCGTTTGGGGGCTGGCTTGGGTTTTCACCCTTTAACGGCTTGTTTTTAAGTCTAAGTGTGATTTTTCCAAATTATCATCATAATCTCAAACCTGGAGACGTGGGATTACGACGTCCGTTCCCACGAGTTACATTGGTCCCGTGCGAGGTGTTCGTGCCTCCTATGGGGTCGTTTGGAGGCGGGTTTGGGTTTTCACCCTTTAACGACTTGTTTTTAAGTCTAATGTGATTTTTGCAAATTATAATCATACTCTCAAACCGTGAGACCCGGAACTATGCGGACAGTTCCTACAAGTTATATTGGTCCCGTGCGAGGTGTTCGTGCCTCCTACGGGGTCGTTTGGGGGGTGGTTCATATTTTCACCCTTTAACGGCTTCTTTTTTAATCTAAGAGTGATTTTTACAAATTATTCTCATACTCTCAAATCGGAAAACTCGGGACTACGCGGTCAGTTCCCACAAGTTACATTGGTCCCGTACGAGGTGTTACTGCCTCCTACGGGGTCGTTTGGGGGCTGGTTCGGGTTTTCACCCTTTAACGGCTTATTTTTAAGTCTAAGTGTGATTTTTACAAATTATCGTCATACTCTCAAACCGAGAGACCCGGGACTACGCGGTCAGTTCCCACAAGTTACACTGGTCCCGTGCGAGGTGTTCGTGCCTCCTACGGGGTTGTTTGGGGGCTGGTTTGGGGTTTCACCCTTTAACGACTTGTTTTTAAGTCTAAGTGTAATATTTGCAAATTATCGTCATACCCTCAAACCGGGAAATCGAGGACTACGCGGTCAGTTCCCACAAGTTACATTGTCCTGTGCAAGGTGTTCGTGCCTCCTACGGGGTCGTTTGGGTGCTGGTTTGGGTTTTCACCCTTTAACGGCTTATTTTTAAGTTTCACTGTGATTTTTGAAAATTATCATCGAACTCTTAAACCGGGTGACCCGGGACTACGCGATCAGTTCCTACAAGTTACATTGGTCCCATGCAAGGTGTTCGTGCCTTCTACGGGGTCATTTGGGGACTGGTTTGGGTTTTCACCCTTTAACGGCTTATGTTTAAGTCTAAGTGTGATTTTTGCAAATTATAATCATACTCTCAAACCGGGAGACCCGGGACTATGCGAACAGTACGTACAAGTTACATTGGTCCCGTGCGAGGTGTTCGTGGCTCCTACGGGTTCGTTTGGGAACCGGTTCAGATTTTCACCCTTTAACGGCTTGTATTTAAGTCTAAGTGTGATTTTTGCAAATTATTGTCATACTCTCAAACCGGGAGACCCAGGACTACGCGGTCAGTTGCCACATGTTACATTGGTCCCGTGCGACGTGTTCGTCCCTCCTACGAGGTCGTTTGGGGGATGGTTCGAGTTTTCACCCTTTCACGGCTTGTTTTTAAGGCTAAGTGTGATTTTTGTAAATTATCATCATACTCTCAAACCGAGAGACTGGGGACTATGCAGTCAGTTTCCACAAGTTACATTGATCCCGTGCGAGGTATTCGTGCCTCCTACGGGGTCGTTTGAGGACTGGTTTGGGTTTTCACCCTTTAACGTCTCGTTTTTAAGTTTAAGTGTGATTTTTTCAAAATTATCGTCATACTCTCAAATCGGTTGACCCGGGACTACGCGGACTATTCCTACAAGATACATTGGTCCCGTGCGAGGTTTTCGTGCCTCCTACGGGGAAGTTTGGGGGCTGGTTTGGGTTTTCACCCTTTAACGGGTTGTTTTTAAGTCTAAGTGTGATTTTTAAAAATTATCGTCCTACTCTCAAACCGGGAGACCCGGGATTACGCGGTCAGTTCCCATAAGTTACATGGGTACCGTGCGAGGTGTTCGTGCCTCCTACGGGGTCGTTTGGGGGCTTGTTTGGGTTTTCACCCTCTAACGACTTATTTTTAAGTCTATGTGTGATTTTTACAAATTATAATCATACTCTCAAACCGAGAGACCCGGGACTACGTGGAAAGTTACTACAGGTTACATTGGTCCCGTGCGAGATGTTCGGGCCTTCGATGGGGTCGTTTGGGGGCTGGTTCGGATTTTCACCCTTTGACGGCTTATTTTTGAGTCTAAGTATGATTTTTCAAAATTATCATCATACTCTCAAATCGGGAGACCCGGGACTACGCGATCAGTTCCCACAAGTTACGTTGGTCCCGTGCGAGGTGTTCGTGCCTCCTACGGGGTCGCAGGGGGCTGGTTCGGGTTTTCACCCTTTAACAGCTTGTTTTTAAGTTTAAGTGTGATTTTTTGAAATTATCATCATACTCTCAAATTGGGAGACCCGAGACTATGCGGTCTGTTCCTACAAGTTACATTGGTCCCGTGCGAGGTGTTCGTGCCTCCTATGGGGAAGTTTGGTGGCTGGTTTGGGTTTTCACCGTTTAACGGGTTGTTTTTAAGTCTAAGTGTGATTTTTACAAATTATCGTCCTACTCTCAAACCGGGAAACCCGGGATTACGCGGTCAGTTCCCACAAGTTACATTGGTCCCGTGCGAGGTGTTCGTGCCTCCTACGGGGTCATTTGGGGGTTGGTTGCGGTTTTCACCCTTTAACGACTTATTTTTAAGTCTAAAGTGATATTTGGAATTGATTAACATTCACTCAAAAAGGGAGACCGGGGATTACGCGGTCAGTTCCAATCAGTTACATTGGTCCCGTGTGAGCTGTTCGTGCCTCCTTCCGGGTCGTTTGGGGGCTGGTTTGGGTTTTCACTCTATAACGGCTTGTTTTTAAGTTTAAGTGTAATTTTTTTAAATTATCATCATTCGCTCAAACCGGGAGACTCGGGACTTCGCGGTCACTTCCTACAAGATACATTGGTCCCGTGCGAGGTGTTCGTGCCTCCTACGGGTCGTTTGGGGGCTGGTTTGGGTTTTCACTCTTTAACGGCTTGTTTTTAAGTCTAAGTGTGATTTTTACAAATTATCATCATACTCTCAAACCGGGAGACCCGGGATTATGCGGTCAGTTCCCACTAGTTACATTGGTCCCGTGCGAGCTTTTCGTGCCTCCTACGGGGTCGTTTGTGGGCTGGTTTGGGTTTTCACCCTTTAATAACATGTTTTTAAGTAAGTGTGATTTTTGTAAATTATAATCATACCCTCAAACCGGGAGACCCGAGACTACGTAGACAGTTCCTATAAGTTACATTGGTCCTGTGCGAGGAGTTCGTGCCTCCTACGGGGTTGTTTGGGGGCTGGGTCAGATTTTCCCCTTTAACGGCCTGTTTTTAAGTGTAAGTGTGATTTTTACAAATTATAATCATACTCTTAAACCGGGAGACCAGGGACTACGCGAACAGTTCTTACAAGTTACATTGGTCCCGTGCGAGGTGTTTGTGTCTCGTACGGGGTCATTTAAGGGTTGGTTCAGGTTTTCACCCTTTCAGGGCTTATTTTTAAGTCTATGTGTGATTTTTGCAAATTATTGTCATACTCTCAAACCGGGAGACTCGGGACTACGAGGTCAGTTCCTACAAATTACATTGGTCCCGTGCGAGGTGTTCGTGCCTCCTACGGGGTCGTTTGGGGGTTGGCTTGGGTTTTCACCCTTTAACGGGTTGTTTTTAAGTCTAAGTGTGATTTTTTCAAATTATCATCATAATCTCAAATTGGGAGACGCGGGATTACGAAGTCAGTTCCCACAAGTTACATTAGTCCTGTGCGAGGTGTTCGTGCCTCCTACGGGGTCGTTTGGGAGGTGGTTTGAATTTTCACCCTTTAACGGCTTATTTTTTATGTCTAAGTGTGATTTTTACATATTATAATCATACTCTCAAATTGGGAGACCCGGGACTATGCAGAGAGTTCCAACAAGTTACATTTGTCCCGTGCGAGGTGTTCGTGCCTCCTATGGGGTCCTTTGGAGGCGGGTTTGGGTTTTCACCCTTTAACGGCTTGTTTTTAAGTCTAATGTGATTTTTGCAAATTATAATCATACTCTAAAACCGGAAGACTCGGGACTACGCGGTCTGTTCCCACAAGTTACATTGGTCCCGTGTGAGGTGTTCGTGCCTCCTCCGGGGTCGTTTGGGGGCTGGTTCGGGTTTTCACCCTTTAACGGCTTATTTTCAAGTCTAAGTGTGATTTTTACAAATTATCATCATACTCTCAAACCGAGAGACTCAGGACTACGCGGTCAGTTCCCATAAGTTACATTGGTCCCGTGCGAGGTGTTCGTGCCTCCTACGGGGTCGTTTGGGGGCTGGCTTGGGTTTTCACCCTTTAACGGCTTGTTTTTAAGTCTAAGTGTGATTTTTCCAAATTATCATCATAATCTCAAACCAGGAGATGCGGGATTACGATGTCAGTTCGCACAAGTTACATTAGTCCCGTGCAAGGTGTTCGTGCCTCCTACGGGGTCGTTAGGGGGCTAGTTTGGGTTTTCACCCTTTAACGGCTTATTTTTAAGTCTAAGTGTGATTTTTACAAATTATTGTCATACTCTCAAACTGGGAGACCCGTGATTATGCAGTCAGTTCCCACAAGTTACATTGGTCCCATGCGAGGTTTTCGTGCCTCCTACGGGGTCGTTTGGGGGCTGGTTTGGGTTTTCACCCTTTAACAGCTTGTTTTTAAGTCTAAGTGTGATTTTTGCAAATTATAATCATGGTCTCAAATCGGGAGAACCGGGACTACGCGGACAGTTCCTACAAGTTACATTGGTCCTGTGCGAGGTGTTCGTGCCTCCTACGGGGTTGTTTGGGGGCTGGGTCGGATTTTCCCCTTTAACGGCTTGTTTTTGAGTCGAAGTGTGATTTTCTCAAATTATAATCATACTCTTAAACCGAGAGACCCGGGACTATGCGAACATATCCTTCAAGTTACATTGGTCCCGTGCGAGGTGTTCGTGCCTCTTACGGGGTCGTTTGGGGGGTAGTTCGAATTTTCACCCTTTAACGACTTCTTTTTAAATCTAAGTGTGATATTTACAAATTATTGTCATACTCTCAAATCGAAAAACTCGGGACTACGCGATCAGTTCCCACAAGTTACATTGGTCCCGTACGAGGTGTTACTGCCTCCTACGGGGTCGTTTGGGGGCTGGTTCGGGTTTTCACCCTTCAACGGCTTATTTTTAAGTCTAAGTGTGATTTTTACAAATTATCGTCATACTCTCAAACCGAGAGACCCGTGACAACGCGGTCAGTTCCCGTAAGTCACATTGGTCCCGTGCGAGTTGTTCGTGCCTCCTACGGGGTTGTTTGGGTGCTGGTTTGGGTTTTCACCCTTTAACGACTTGTTTTTAAGTTTAAGTGTGATATATGCAAATTATCGTCATACCCTAAAACCGGGAGATCGAGGACTACGCGGTCAGTTCCCACAAGTTACATTGTCCCGTGCGAGGTGTTCGTGCCTCCTACGGGGTCGTTTTGGAGCTGGTTTGGGTTTTCACCCTTTAATAATTTGTTTTTGAGTCTGAGTGTGATTTTTGCAAATTATAATCATGCACTCAAACCGGGAGACTCGGGACTACGCGGACAGTTCCTACAAGTTACATTGGTCCTGTGCGAGGTGTTCGTGCCTCCTACGGGGTTATTTGGGGGTTGGGTCGGATTTTCCCCTTCAACGGCTTGTTTTTAAGTCTAAGTGTGATTTTTGTAAATTATAATCATACTCTTAAACCGAGAGACCCAGGACTACGCGGACAGTTCCTACAAGTTAAATTGGTCCCGTGCGAGGTGTTCGTGCCTCCTACGGGGTCGTTTCGGAGTTGGTTCAGATTTTCACCCTTTAACGGCTTGTATTTAAGTCTAAGTGTGATTTTTTCAAATTATTGTCATACTCTCAAACCGAAAAACTCGTGACTACGCGGTCAGTTCTCACAAGTTACCTTGGTCCAGTACGAGGTGCTCCTGCCTCCTACGGGGTCGTTTGGGGGCTGGTTCGGGTTTTAACCCTTTAACGGCTTATTTTTAAGTCTAAGTGTGATTTTTACAAATTATCGTCATACTCTCCAACCGAGAGACCCGTGACAACGCGGTCAGTTCCCACAAGTTACATTGGTCCCGTGCGAGTTATTCGTGCCTCCTTCGGGGTCGTTTGGGGGCTGGTTCTTTTTTTCAACCTTTAACGGCTTATTTTTAAGTCTAAGTGTTATTTTTGCAAATTATTGTCATACTCTCAAAATAGGAGACCCGGGACTACGCGGTCAGTTCCTACAAGTTACATTGGTCCCGTGCGAGGTGTTCGTGCCTCCTACGGGGTCGTTTGGGGGCTGGTTTGGGTTTTCACCCTTTAACGGCTTATTTTTAAGTTTCATTTTGATTTTTGCAAATTATCATCGCACTATTAAACCGAGTGACCCGGGACTACGCGATCAGTTCCTACAAGATACATTGGTCCCATCCAAGGTGTTCGTGCCTCCTACGGGGTCGTTTGGGGGCTGGTTTGGGTTTTGACTCTTTAACGGCTTGTTTTTAAGTCTAAGTGTGATTTTTACAAATTATCGTCATACTCTCAAATCGGGAGACCCGGGATTATGCGGTCAGTTCCCACTAGTTACATTGGTCCCGTGCGAGCTTTTCGTGCCTCCTACGGGATCGTTTGTGGGTTGGTTTGGGTTTTCACCCTTTAAGAGCTTGTTTTTAAGTAAGTGTGATTTTTGTAAATTATTATCATACTCTCAAATCGGGAGATCCGGGACTACGCAGACAGTTCCTATAAGTTATATTGGTCCGGTGCGAGGAGTTCGTGCCTCCTACGGGGTTTTTTGGGGGCTGGGTCAGATTTTCCCCTTTAACGGCTTGTTTTTAAGTCTAAATGTGATTTTTGCAAATTATAATCATACTCTTAAACCGGGAGACCAGGGACTACGCGGACAGTTCCTACAAGTTACATTGGTCCAGTGCGAGGTGTTCGTGCCTCCTACGGGGTCATTTGGGGGCTGGTTCAAGTTTTCACCCTTTCACGGCTTGTTTTTAAGTCTAAGTACGATTTTTGTAAATTATTGTCATACTCTCAAACCGGGAGACCCGGGACTACGAGGTCAGTTCCTACAAGTTACATTGGTCCCGTGCGAGGTTTTCGTGCCTCCTACGGGGTCGTTTGGGGGCTAGTTTGGGTTTTCACCCTTTAACAGCTTGTTTTTAAGTCTAAGTGTGATTTTTGCAAATTATAATCATGCTCTCAAACCGGGAGACCCGGGACTACGCGGAAAGTTCCTACAAGTTACATTCATCCTGTGCGAGGTGTTCGTGCCTCCTACGGGGTTGTTTGGGGGCTGGGTCGGATTTTCCCCTTTAACGACTTGTTTTTAAGTCTAAGTGTGATTTTCGCTAATTATAATCATACTCTTAAACTGAGAGACCCAGGACTACGCGGACAGTTCCTACAAGTTACATTGGTCCCGTGCGAGGTGTTCGTGCCTCCTACGGGGTCGTTTGGGGGGTGGTTCGGATTTTCACCCTTTAACCGTTTCCTTTTAAATCTAAGTGTGATTTTTACAAATTATAGTCATACTCTCAAACCGGAAAACTCGGGACTACGCGGTCAGTTCCCACAAGTTACATTGGTCCCGTACGAGGTGTTCCTGCCTCCTACGGGGTCGTTTGGAGGCTGGTTCGGGTTTTCACCCTTTAACAGCTTATTTTTAAGTCTAAGTGTGATTTTTATAAATTATCGTCATACTCTCAAACCGAGAGACCCGGGACTACGCGGTCAGTTCCCACAAGTTACATTGGTCCCGTGCGAGGTGTTCGTGCCTCCTACGGGGTCGTTTGAGGACGGGTTTGGGTTTTCACCCTTTAAATTATAATCATACTCTTAAACCGAGAGACCCGGGACTACGCGGACAGTTCCTACAAGTTAAATTGGTCCCGTGCGAGGTGTTCGTGCCTCCTACGGGGTCGTTTCGGAATTGGTTCAGATTTTCACCCTTTAACGGCTTGTATTTAAGTCTAAGTGTGATTTTTGCAAATTATTGTCATACTCTCAAACCGAAAAACTCGGGACTACACCGTCAGTTCTCACAAGTTACCTTGGTCCCGTACGAGGTGCTCCTACCTCCTACGGGGTCGTTTGGGGGCTGGTTCGGGTTTTAACCCTTTAACGGCTTATTTTTAAGTCTAAGTGTGATTTTTACAAATTATCGTCATACTCTCAAACCGAGAGACCCGTGACAACGCGGTCAGTTCCCACAAGTTACATTGGTCCCGTGCGAGTTGTTCGTGCCTCGTACGGGGTTGTTTGGGTGCTGGTTTGGGTTTTGACCCTTTAACGACTTGTTTTTAAGTCTAAGTGTGATATTTGCAAATTATCGTCATACCATCAAACCAGGAGATCGAGGACTACGCGGTCAGTTCCCACAAGTTACATTGTCCCGTGCGAGGTGTTCGTGTCTCCTACGGGGTCGTTTGGGGGCTGGTTTGGGTTTTCACCCTTTAACGGCTTATTTTTAAGTTTCATTGTGATTTTTGCAAATTATCATCGCACTCTTAAACCGAGTGAATAGGGACTACGCGATCAGTTCCTACAAGTTACATTGGTCCCATGCAAGGTGTTCGTGCCTCCTACGGAGTCATTTGGGGACTGGTTTTGGTTTTCACCCTTTAACGGCTTATTTTTAACTCTAAGTGTGATTTTTGCAATTTATAATCATAATCTCAAACTGGGAGACCCGGGACTACGCGGACAGTACGTACAAGTTACATTGGTCCCGTGCGATGTGTTCGTGGCTCCTACGGGGTCGTTTGGCAGCTGGTTCAGATTTTCACCCTTTAACGGCTTGTATTTAAGTCTAAGTGTGATTTTTGCAAATTATTGTCTTACTCTCAAACCGGGAGACCCAGGGCTACGCGGCCAGTTCCCACATGTTACATTGGTCCCGTGCGAGGTGTTCGTGCCTCCTACGGGGTCGTTTGGGGGATGGTTCGAGTTTTCACCCTTTCACGGCTTGTTTTTAAGGCTAAGTGTGATTTTTGTAAATTATCATCATACTCTCAATTCGAGAGACTGGGGACTTTGCAGTCAGTTCCCACAAGTTACATTGATCCTGTGCGAGGTGTTCGTGCCTCCTACGGGGTCGTTTGAGGACTGGTTTGGGTTTTCACCCTTTAACGTCTCGTTTTTAAGTTTAAGTGTTATTTTTTGAAATTATTGTCATACTCTCAAATCGATTGACTTGGGACTACGCGGTCTGTTCCTACAAGTTACATTGGTCCCGTGCGAGGTTTTCGTTCCTCCTACGGGGAAGTTTGAGGGCTGCTTTAGGTTTTCACCCTTTAACGGGTTATTTTTAAGTCTAAGTGTGATTTTTAAAAATTATCGTTCTACTCTCAAACCGGGGGACCCGGGATTACGCGGTAAGTTCCCCAAGTTACATGGGTCCCGTGTGAGGTGTTCGTACCTCCTACGGGGTCGTTTGGGGGCTTATTTGGGTTTTCACCCTTTAACGACTTATTTTTAAGTCTAAGTGTGATTTATACAAATTATCATCATACTCTCAAACCGGGAGACCCGGGACTACGTGGAAAGTTACTACAAGTTACATTGGTCCCGTGTGAGATGTTCGGGCCTCCGACGGGGTCGTTTGGGGGCTGGTTCAGATTTTCACCCTTTGACGACTTATTTTTAAGTCTAAGTGTGATTTTTCAAAATTATCATCATACTCTCAAATCGGGAGAACCGGGACTACGCGATCAGTTCCCACAAGTTACGTTGGTCCCGTTCAAGGTGTTCGTGCCTCCTACGGGGTCATCTGGGGGCTGGTTCGGGTTTTCACCCTTTAACGGCTTGTTTTTAAGTTTATGTGTGATTTTTTGAAATTATCATCATACTCTCAAACCGGGAGACCCGAGACTACGCGGTCTGTTCCTACAAGTTACATTGGTCCCGTGCGAGGTGTTCGTGCCTCCTATGGGGAAGTTTGGGGGCTGGTTTGGGTTTTCACCATTTAACGGGTTATTTTTAAGTCTAAGTGTGATTTTTACAAATTATCATCCTACTCTCAAATCGGGAAACCCGGGATTACGCGATCAGTTCCCACAAGTTACATTGGTCCCGTGCAAGGTGTTCGTGCCTCCTACGGGGTCGTTTGAGGGTTGGTTGCGGTTTTCACCCTTTAACGACTAGTTTTTAAGTCTAAATGTGATTTTTGGAAATGATTATCATACACTCAAAAAGGGAGATCGGGGATTACGCGGTCAGTTCCAGTAAGTTACATTGGTCCCGTGTGAGGTGTTCGTGCCTCCTTCGGGGTCGTTTGGGGGCTGGTTTGGGTTTTCACCCTATAACGGCTTGTTTTTAAGTTTCAGTGTGATTTTTTTAAATTATCATACGCTCAAACCGGGAGACTCGGGACTTCGCGGTCATTTCCTACAGGATACATTGGTCCCGTGCGAGGTGTTCGTGCCTCCTACGGGGTCGTTTGGGGGATGGTTTGGGTTTTGACTCTTTAACGGCTTGTTTTTAAGTCTAAGTGTGATTTTTACAAATTATCGTCATACTCTCAATCCGGGAGACCCGGGAGTATGTGGTCAGTTCCCACTAGTTACATTGGTCCCGTGCGAGCTTTTCGTGCCTCCTACGGGGTCGTTTGTGGGCTGGTTTGGGTTTTCACCCTTTAACAACTTGTTTTTAAGTAAGTGTGATTTTTGTAAATTATAATCATACGCTCAAACCGGGAGACCCGGGACTACGCAGACAGTTCCTATAAGTTACATTGGTCCTGTGCGAGGAGTTAATGCCTCCTACGAGGTTGTATGGGGGATGGGTCAGATTTTCCCCTTTAACAGCTTGTTTTTAAGTAAGTGTGATTTTTGTAAATTATAATCATACTCTCAAACCGGGAGATCCGGGACTACGCAGACAGTTCCTATAAGTTACATTGGTCCGGTGCGAGGAGTTCGCGCCTCCTACGGGGTTGTTTGGGGGCTGGGTCAGATTTTCCCCTTTAACGACATGTTTTTAAGTCTAAATGTGATTTTTGCAAATTATAATCATACTCTTAAACCGGGAGACCAGGGACTACAGGGACAGTTCCTACAAGTTACATTGGTCCAGTGCGAGGTGTTCGTGCCTCCTACGGGGTCATTTGGGGGCTGGTTCAGGTTTTCACCCTTTCACGGCTTGTTTTTAAGTCTAAGTGTGATTTTTGTAAATTATTGTCATACTCTCAAACCGAGAGACCCGGGACTACGAGGTCAGTTCCTACAAGTTACATTGGTCCCGTACGAGGTTTTTGTGCCTCCTACGGGGTCGTTTGGGGGCTAGTTTGGGTTTTCACCCTTTAACAACTTGTTTTAAAGTCTAAGTATGATTTTTGCAAATTATAATCATGCTCTCAAACCGGGAGACCCGGGACTACGCGGACAGTTCCTACAAGTTACATTGGTCCTGTGCGAGGTGTTCGTGCCTCCTACGGGGTTGTTTGGGGGCTGGGTCTGATTTTCCCCTTTAACGGCTTGTTTTTAAGTCTAAGTGTAATTTTTGCTAATTATAATCATACTCTTAAACCGAGAGACCCGGGACTACGCAGACAGTTCCTACAAGTTACATTGGTCCCGTGCGACGTGTTCGTGCCTCCTACGGGGTCGTTTGGGGGGTGGTTCGGATTTTCATCCTTTAACCGCTTCTTTTTAAATCTAAGTGTGATTTTTACAAATTATTGTCATACTCTCAAACCGGAAAACTCGGGACTACGCGGTCAGTTCCCACAAGTTACATTGGTCCCGTATAAGGTGTTCCAGCCTCCTACGGGGTCGTTTGGGGGCTGGTTCGGGTTTTCACCCTTTAACGGCTTATTTTTAAGTCTAAGTATGATTTTTATAAATTATTGTCATACTCTCAAACCGAGAGACCCGGGACTACGCGGTCAGTTCCCATAAGTTACATTGGTCCCGTGCGAGGTGTTCGTGCCTCCTACGGGGTTGTTTGGGGGCTGGTTTGGGTTTTCACCCTTTAACGTCTTGTTTTTAAGTCTAAGTGCGATATTTGCAAATTATCGTCATACTCTCAAACCGGGAGATCAAGAACTACGCGGTCAGTTCCCACAAGTTACATTGGTCCCGTGCGAGCTGTTCGTGCCTCCTACGGGGTCGTTTGGGGGCTGGTTTGGGTTTTCACCCTTTAACGGCTTATTTTTAAGTCAAAGTGTGATTTTTACAAATTATTGTCATACTCTCAAACTGGGAGACCCGTGATTATGCAGTCAGTTCCCACAAGTTACATTGGTCCCGTGCGAGGTTTTCGTGCCTCCTACGGGGTCGTTTGGGGGCTAGTTTGAGTTTTCACCCTTTAACATCTTGTTTTTAAGTCTAAGTGTGATTTTTGCAAATTATAATCATGCTCTCAAACCGGGAGACCCGGGACTACGCGGACTGTTCCTACAAGTTAGATTGGTCCTGTGCGAGGTGTTCGTGTCTCCTACGGGGTCGTTTGGGGGCTGGTTTGGGTTTTCACCCTTTAACGACTTGTTTTTAAGTTTAAGTGTGATATTTGCAAATTATCGTCATACCCACAAACCGGGAGATCGAGGACTACGCGGTCAGTTCCCACAAGTTACATTGTCCCGTGCGAGGTGTTCGTGCCTCCTACGGGGTCGTTTGGGGGGTGGCTTGAATTTTCACCCTTTAACCGCTTCTTTTTAAATCTAAGAGTGATTTTTACAAATTATTGTCATACTCTCAAACCGGAAAACTCGGGACTACGCGGTCAGTTCCCACAAGTTACATTGTTCCCGTACGAGGTGTTCCTGCCTCCTACGGGGTTGTTTGGGGGCTGGTTCGGGTTTTCACCCTTTAACAGCTTATTTTTAAGTCTAAGTGTGATTTTTATAAATTATCGTCATACTCTCAAACTGGGAGACCCGGGACTACGCGGTCAGTTCCCACAAGTTACATTGGTCCCGTGCGAGGTGTTCGTGCCTCATACGGGGTTGTTTGGGGGCTGGTTTGGGTTTTCACCGTTTAACGTCTTGTTTTTAAGTCTAAGTGTGATATTTGCAAATTATCGTCATACTCTCAAACTGGGAGATCAAGAACTACGCGGTCAGTACCCACAAGTTACATTGGTCCCGTGCGAGGTGTTCGTGCCTCCTACGGGGTCGTTTGGGGGCTGGTTTGGGTTTTCACCCTTTAACGGCTTATTTTTAAGTTTAAGTGTGATTTTTGAAAATTATCATCATACTCTTAAATCGGGAGACCCGGGACTAATCGATCAGTTCCTACAAGTTACATTGGTCCCGTGCATGGTGTTCGTGCCTCCTACGGGGTCATTTGGGGGCTGGTTTCGGTTTTGACCCTTTAACGGCTTATTTTTAAGTCTAAGTGTGATTTTTGCAAATTATAATCATACTCTCAAATCGGGAGATCCGAGAATACGCGGTCAGTTCCTACAAGTTACATTGGTTCCGTGCGAGGTGTTCGTGCTTCCTACGGGGTCGTTTGGGGCTGGTTTGGGGTTTCACCCTTTAACGGCTTGTTTTTATGTCTAAGTGTGATTTTTGCAAATTATTGTCAAACTCTCAAACCGGGAGACGCGGTATTACGCGGTCAGTTTCCACAAGTTACATTGGTCCCGTGCGAGGTGTTCGTGCCTCCTATGGGGTCCTTTGGAGGCGGGTTTGGGTTTTCACCCTTTAACGGCTTGTTTTTAAGTCTAATGTGATTTTTTCAAATTATAATCATACTCTAAAACCGGAAGACTGGGGACTACGCGGTCAGTTCCCACCAGTTACATTGGTCCCGTGCGAGGTGTTCGTGCCTCCTACAGGGTCGTTTGGGGGCTGGTTCGGGTTTTCACCCTTTAACGGCTTATTTTTAAGTCTAAGTGTGATTCTTACAAATTATCGTCATACTCTCAAACCGAGAGACTCAGGACTACGCGGTCAGTTCCCATAAGTTACAATGGTCCCGTGCGAGGTGTTCGTGCCTCCTACGAGCTTGTTTGGGGCCATGTTTATCTTTTCACCCTTTAACTGCTAGTTTTAAAGTCTAAGTGTGATGTTTGCAAATATCGTCATACTCTCAAACCGAGAGATCGAGGACTACGCGGTCAGTTCCTACAAGATACATTGGTCCCGTGCGAGGTGTTCGTGCCTCCTACGGGGTCGTTTGGGGGCTAGTTTGGGTTTTCACCCTTTAACTCCTTATTTTTAAGTCTAAGTGTGATTTTTACAAATTATTGTCATACTCTCAAACTGGGAGACCCGTGATTATGCAGTCAGTTCCCACAAGTTACATTGGTCCCGTGCGAGGTTTTCGTGCCTCATACGGGGTCATTTGGGGGTTGGTTTGGGTTTTCTTCCTTTAACAGCTTGTTTTTAAGTCTAAGTGTGATTTTTGCAAATTATAATCATGCTCTCAAACCGGGAGACCCGGGACTACGCGGACAGTTCCTACAAGTTACATTGGTACTGTGCAAGGTGTTCGTGCCTCCTACGGGGTTGTTTGGGGGTTGGGTCGGATTTTCCCCTTTAACGGCTTGTTTTTAAGTCTAAGTGTGATTTTTGCTAATTATAATCATACTCTTGAACCGAGAGACCCGGGACTACGCGGACAGTTCCTACAAGTTACATTGGTCCCGTGCGAGGTGTTCGTGCCTCCTACGGGGTCGTTTGGGGGGTAGTTCGGATTTTCACCCTTTAACGACTTCTTTTTAAATCTACGTGTGATTTTTACAAATTATTGTCATACTCTCAAACCGAAAAACTCGGGACTACGCGGTCAGTTCCCACAATTTATATTGGTCCCGTACGAGGTGTTCCTGCCTCCTACGGGGTCGTTTGGGGGATGGTTCGGGTTTTCACCCTTTAACGGCTTATTTATAAGTCAAAGTGTAATTTTTACAAATTATCGTCGTATCTCAAACCGAGAGACCCGTGACAACGCGGTCAGTTACCGTAAGTTACATTGGTCCCGTGCGAGTTGTTCGTGCCTCCTACGGGGTTGTTTGGGTGCTGGTTTGGGTTTTCACCCTTTAACGACTTGTTTTTAAGTTTAAGTGTGATATTTGCAAATTATCGTCATACCCTCAAACCGGGAGATCGAGGACTACGCGGTCAGTTCCCACAAGTTACATTGTCCCGTGCGAGGTGTTCGTGCCTCCTACGGGGTCGTTTGGGGGGTGGCTCGAATTTTCACCCTTTAACCGCTTCTTTTTAAATCTAAGAGTGATTTTTACAAATTATTGTCATACTCTCAAACAGGAAAACTCGGGACTACGCGGTCAGTTCCCACAAGTTACATTGTTCCCGTACGAGGTGTTCCTGCCTCCTACGGGGTTGTTTGGGGGCTGGTTCGGGTTTTCACCCTTTAACAGCTTATTTTTAAGTCTAAGTGTGATTTTTATAAATTATCGTCATACTCTCAAACTGGGAGACCCGGGACTACGCGGTCAGTTCCCACAAGTTACATTGGTCCCGTGCGAGGTGTTCGTGCCTCCTACGGGGTTGTTTGGGGCCTGGTTTGGGTTTTCACCGTTTAACGTCTTGTTTTTAAGTCTAAGTGTGATATTTGCAAATTATCGTCATACTCTCAAACTGGGAGATCAAGAACTACGCGGTCAGTACCCACAAGTTACATTGGTCCCGTGCGAGGTGTTCGTGCCTCCTACGGGGTCGTTTGGGGGCTGGTTTGGGTTTTCACCCTTTAACGGCTTATTTTTAAGTTTAAGTGTGATTTTTGAAAATTATCGTCATACTCTTAAATCGGGAGACCGGGGACTAATTGATCAGTTCCTACAAGTTACATTGGTCCCGTGCATGGTGTTCGTGCCTCCTACGGGGTCATTTGGGGGCTGGTTTCGGTTTTCACCCTTTAACGGCTTATTTTTAAGTCTAAGTGTGATTTTTGCAAATTATAATCATACTCTCAAATCGGGAGACCCGGGACTACGCGGGCAGTACATACAAGTTACATTGGTCCCGTGCGAAGTGTTCGTGGCTCCTACGGGGTCGTTTGGGGGCTGGTTCGGATTGTCACCCTTTAACGTCTTGTATTTAAGTCTAAGTGTGATTTTTGCAAATAATTGTCATACTCTCAAACCGGGAGACCCGGTACTATGCGGTCAGTTCCCACATGTTACATTGGTCCCCTGGGAGGTGTTCGTGGCTCCTACGGGGTCATTTGGGGGCTGGTTCGGGTTTTCACCCTTTCACGGCTTGTTTTTAAGTCTAAGTGTGATTTTTGTAAGTTATCATCATACTCTCAAACTGGGAGACTGGGGACTATGCAGTCAGATCCCACAAGTTACATTGGTCCCGTGCGAGGTGTTCGTGCCTCCTACGGGGTCGTTTGAGGGCTGGTTTGGGTTTTCACCCTTTAACTTCTTATTTTTAAGTTTAAGTGTGATTTTTTGAAATTATCATCATACTTTCAAATCGGGCGACCCGGGACTACGCGGTCTGGTCCTACAAGTTACATTGGTCCCGTGCGAGGTGTTCGTGCCTCCTACGGGGAAGTTTGGGGACTGGATTGGGTTTTCACCCTTTAACGGGTTGCTTTTAAGTCTAAGTGTGATTTTAACAAATTATCATTCTACTCTCAAACCGGGAGACTCGGGATTACGCGGTCAGTTACCACAAGTTACATTGGTCCCGTACGAGGTGTTCGTGCCTCCTACGGGGTCGTTTGGGGGCTTGTTTGGGTTTTCACTCTTTAACGGCTTGTTTTTAAGTCTAAGTGTGATTTTTACAAATTATCGTCATACTCTCAATCCGGGAGACCCGGGATTATGCGGTCAGTTCCCACTAGTTACATTGGTCCCGTGCGAGCTTTTCGTGCCTCCTACGGGGTCGTTTTTGGGCTGGTTTGGGTTTTCACCCTTTAACAACTTGTTTTTAAGTAAGTGTGATTTTTGTAAATTATAATCATACCCTCAAACCGGGAGACCCGGGACTACGCAGACAGTTCCTATAAGTTACATTGGTCCTGTGCGAGGAGTTAATGCCTCCTACGGGGTTGTTTGGGGGCTGGGTCAGATTTTCCCCTTTAACGGCCAGTTTTTAAGTGAAAGTGTGATTTTTGCAAATTATAATCATACTCTTAAACCGGGAGACCAGGGACTACGCGGACAGTTCCTACAAGTTACATTGGTCCCGTGCGAGGTGTTTCTGTCTTCTACGGGGTCATTTAAGGGCTGTTTCAGGTTTTCACCTTTCACGGCTTGTTTTTAAGTCTAAGTGTGATTTTTGTAAATTATTGTCATACTCTCAAACCGGGAGACCCGGGACTACGAGGTCAGTTCCTACAAGTTACATTGGTCCCGTGCGAGGTGTTCGTGCCTCCTACGGGGTCATTTGGGGGCTGGCTTGGGTTTTCACCCTTTAACGGGTTGTTTTTAAATCTAAGTGTGATTTTTGCAATTTGTCATCATAATCTCAAATCGGCAGACGCGGGATAACGAGGTCAGTTCCAACAAGTTACATTAGTCCTGTGCGAGGTGTTCGCGCCTCCTACGGGGTCGTTTGGGGGGTGATTTGAATTTTCACCCTTTAATTGCTTATTTTTTATGTCTAAGTGTGATTTTTACATACTATAATCATACTCTCAAATCGGGAGACCCGGGACTACGCGGAGAGTTCCTACAAGTTACATTGGTCCCGTGCGAGGTGTTCGTGCCTCCTATGGGGTCCTTTGGAGACGGGTTTGGGTTTTCACCCTTTAACGGCTTGTTTTTAAGTCTAATGTGATTTTTTCAAATTATAATCATACTCTAAAACCGGAAGACTCGGGACTACGCGGTCAGTTCCCACCAGTTACATTGGTCCCGTGCGAGGTGTTCGTGCCTCCTACGGGGTCGTTTGGGGGCTGGTTCGGGTTTTCACCCTTTAACGGCTTATTTTTAAGTCTAAGTGTGATTTTTCAAATTATCGTCATACTCTCAAACCGAGAGACTCAGGACTACGCGGTCAGTTCCCATAAGTTACAATGGTCCCGTGCGAGGTGTTCGTGCCTCCTACGAGCTTGTTTGGGGGCAGGTTTATCTTTTCACCCTTTAACTACTAGTTTTAAAGTCTAAGTGTGATGTTTGCAAATATCGTCATACTCTCAAACCGAGAGATCGAGGACTACGCAGTCAGTTACTACAAGATACATTGGTCCCGTGCGAGGTGTTCGTGCCTCCTACGGGGTCGTTTGGGGGCTAGTTTGGGTTTTCACCCTTTAACTGCTTATTTTTAAGTCTAAGTGTGATTTTTACAAATTATTGTCATACTCTCAAACTGGGAGACCCGTGATTATGCAGTCAGTTCCCACAAGTTACATTGGTCCCGTGCGAGGTTTTCGTGCCTCATACGGGGTCATTTGGGGGTTGGTTTGGGTTTTCTTCCTTTAACAGCTTGTTTTTTAGTCTAAGTGTGATTTTTGCAAATTATAATCATGCTCTCAAACCGGGAGACCCGGGAGTACGCGGACAGTTCCTACAAGTTACATTGGTACTGTGCAAGGTGTTCGTGCCTCCTACGGGGTTGTTTGGGGGTTGGGTCGGATTTTCCCCTTTAACGACTTGTTTTTAAGTCTAAGTGTGATTTTCGCAAATTATAATCATTCTCTTGAACCGAGAGACCCGGGACTACGCGGACAGTTCCTTCAAGTTACATTGGTCCCGTGCGAGGTGTTCGTGCATCCTACGGGGTCGTTTGGGGGGTAGTTCGGATTTTCACCCTTTAACGACTTCTTTTTAAATCTACGTGTGATTTTTACAAATTATTGTCATACTCTCAAACCGAAAAACTCGGAACTACGCGGTCAGTTCCCACAATTTATATTGGTCCCGTACGAGGTGTTCCTGCCTCCTACGGGGTCGTTTGGGGGATGGTTCGGGTTTTCACCCTTTAACGGCTTATTTATAAGTCAAAGTGTAATTTTTACAAATTATCGTCGTATCTCAAACCGAGAGACCCGTGACAACGCGGTCAGTTACCGTAAGTTACATTGGTCCCGTGCGAGTTGTTCGTGCCTCCTACGGGGTTGTTTGGGTGCTGGTTTGGGTTTTCACCCTTTAACAACTTGTTGTTAAGTTTAAGTGTGATATTTGCAAATTATCGTCATACCCTCAAACCGGGAGATCGAGGACTACGCGGTCAGTTCCCACAAGTTACATTGTCCCATGCGAGGTGTTCGTGCCTCCTACGGGGTCGTTTGGGTGCTGGTTTGGGTTTTCACCCTTTAACAGCTTATTTTTAAGTTTCACTGTGATTTTTGCAAATTATCATCGAACTGTGAAATCGGGTGACTCGGGACTACACGATCAGTTCCTACAAGTTACATTGGTCCCATGCAAGGTGTTCGTGCCTCCTACGGGGTCATTTGGGGACTGGTTTGGGTTTTCACCTTTAAGGGCTTGTTTTTAAGTCTAAGTGTGATTTTTGCAAATTATAATCATACTCTTAAACCGAGAGAGTCGGGACTACGCCGACAGTTCCTACAAGTTAAATTGGTCCCGTGCGAGGTGTTCGTGCCTCCTACGGGGTCGTTTGGGAGTTGGTTCAGATTTTCACCCTTTAACGGCTTGTATTAAAGTCTAAGTGTGATTTTTTCAAATTATTTCATACTCTCAAACCGAAAAACTCGGGACTACATGGTCAGTTCCCAAAAGTTACATTGGTCCCGTACGAGGTGTTCCTGCCTCCTACGGGGTCGTTTGGGGGCTGGTTCGGGTTTTAACCCTTTAACGGCTTATTTTTAAGTCTAAGTGTGATTTTTACAAATTATCGTCATACTCTCAAACCGAGAGACCCGTGACAACGCAGTCAGTTCCCACAAGTTACATTGGTCCCGTGCGAGTTGTTCGTGCCTCCTACGGGGTTGTTTGGGTGCTGGTTTGGGTTTTCACCCTTTAACGACTAGTTTTTAAGTCTAAGTGTGATATTTGCAAATTATCGTCATACCCTCAAACCGGGAGATCGAGGACTACGCGGTCAGTTCCCATAAGTTACATTGTCCCGTGCGAGGTGTTCGTGCCTCCTACGGGGTCGTTTGGGGGATGGTTTGGGTTTTCACCCTTTAACGGCTTATTTTTAAGTTTCATTGTGATTTTTGCAAATTATCATCGTACTCTTAAACCTAGTGACCCGGGACTACGCGATCAGTTCCTACAAGTTACACTGGTCCCATGCAAGGTGTTCGTGCCTCTTACGGGGTCATTTGGGGACTGGTTTTGGTTTTCACCCTTTATCGTCTTATTTTTAAGTCTAAGTGTGATTTTTTGAAATTATCCTCATACTCTCAAATCGGTAGACCGGGGACTACGCGGTCTGTTCCTACAAGTTACATTGGTCCCGTGCGAAGTTTTCGTGCCTCCTACGGGGAAGTTTGGGGGCTGGTTTGGGTTTTCACCCTTTAACGGGTAATTTTTAAGTCTAAGTGTGATTTTTAAAAATTATCGTTCTACTCTCAAACCGGGAGACCCGGGATTACGCGGTCAGTTCCCACAAGTTACATGGGTCCCGTGCGAGGTGTTCGTGCCTCCTACGGGGTCGTTTGGGGGCTTGTTTGGGTTTTCACCCTTTAACGACTTATTTTTAAGTCTAAGTGTGATTTTTAAAAATTATAATCATACTCTCAAACCGGGCGACCCGGGACTACGTGGAAAGTTACTACAAGTTACATTGGACCCGTGCGAGATGTTCGGGCCTCCGACGGGGTCGTTTGGGGGCTGGTTCAGATTTTCACCATTTGACGGCTTATTTTTAAGTCTAAGTGTGATTTTTCAAAATCATCATCATACTCTCAAATCGGGAGACCCGGGACTACGCGATCAGTTCCCACAAGTTACGTTGGTCCCGTGCGAGGTGTTCGTGCCTCCTACGGGGTCGTCTGGGGGCTGGTTCGGGTTTTCACCCTTTAACGGCTTGTTTTTAAGTTTAAGTGTGATTTTTTGAAATTATCATCATACTCTCAAACCGGGAGACCCGAGACTACGCGGTCTGTTCCTACAAGTTACATTGGTCCCGTGCGAGGTGTTCGTGCCTCCTATGGGGAAGTTTGGGGGCTGGTTTGGGTTTTCACCGTTTAACGGGTTATTTTTAAGTCTAAGTGTGATTTTTACAAATTATCGTCCTACTCTTAAAACGGGAAACTCGGGATTACGCGGTCAGTTCCCACAAGTTACATTGGTCCCGTGCGAGGTGTTCGTGCCTCCTACGCGGTCGTTTGGGGATTGGTTGTGGTTTTCACCCTTTAACGACTTGTTTTTAAGTCTAAATGTGATTTTTGGAAATGATTATCATACACTCAAAAAGGGAAACCGGGGATTACGCGGTCATTTCCAATAAGTTACATTGGTCCCGTGTGAGGTGTTCGTGCCTCCTTCGGGGTCGTTTGGGGGCTAGTTTGGGTTTTCACCCTATAACGGCTTGTTTTTAAGTTTAAGTGTGATTTTTACAAATTATCGTCATACTCTCAAATCGGGAGACCCGGGATTATGCGGTCAGTTCCCACTAGTTACATTGGTCCCGTGAGAGCTTTTCGTGCCTCCTACGGGGTCGTTTGTGGGCTGGTTTGGGTTTTCACCCTTTAACAGCTTGTTTTTAAGTAAGTGTGATTTTTGTAAATTATAACCATACTCTCAAACCGGGAGATCCGGGACTACGCAGACAGTTCCTATAAGTTACATTGGTCCGGTACGAGGAGTTCGTGCCTCCTACGGGGTTGTTTGGGGGCTGGTTCAGGTTTTCACCCTTTCACGGCTTATTTTTAAGTCTAAGTGTGATTTTTGTAAATTATTGTCATACTCTCAAATCGGGAGACCCGGGACTACGAGGTCAGTTCCTACAAGTTACATTGGTCCCATGCGTGGTGTTCGTGCCTCCTACGGGGTCGTTTGGGGGCTGGCTTGGGTTTTCACCCTTTAACGGGTTGTTTTTAAGTCTAAGTGTGATTTTTGCAAATTATCATCATAATCTCAAATCGGGAGTCGCGGGATTACGATGTCAGTTCCCACAAGTTACATTAGTCCCGTTCGAGGTGTTCGTGCCTCCTACGGGGTCGTTTGGGGGGTGGTTTGAAATTTCACCCTTTAACGGCTTATTTTTTATGTCTAAGTGTGATTTTTACATACTATAATCATACTCTCAAATCGGGTGACCCGGGACTACGCGGAGAGTTCCTACAAGTAACATTGGTCCCGTGCGTGGTGTTCGTGCATCCTATGGGGTCCTTTGGAGGCGGGTTTGGGTTTTAACCCTTTAACGGATTGTTTTTAAGTCTAATGTGATTTCTACAAATTATAATCATACTCTAAAACCGGAATACACGGGACTACGTGGTCAGTTCCCACAAGTTACATTGGTCCCGTGCGAGGTGTTCCTGCCTCCTACGGGGTCGTTTGGGGTCTGGTTCGGGTTTTCACCCTTTAACGGCTTATTTTTAAGTCTAAGTGTGATTTTTACAAATTATCGTCATACTCTCAAACCGAGAGACTCGGGACTACGCGGTCAGTTCCCATAAGTTACGTTGGTCCCGTGCGAGGTGTTCGTGCCTCCTACGGGCTTGTTTGGGGGCTGGTTCGTCTTTTCACCCTTTAATGGCTTGTTTTAAGGTCTAAGTGTGATTTTTGCAAATTAACGTAGTAATCTCAAACCGAGAGATCGAGGACTACGCGGTCAGTTCCTACAAGATACATTGGTCCCATGCGAGGTGTTCGTGCCTCCTACGGGGTCGTTTGGGGGCTGGTTTGGGTTTTCACCCTTTAACGGCTTATTTTTAAGTCTAAGTGTGATTTTTACAAATTATTGTCATACTCTTGAACTGGGAGACCCGTGATTATGCAGTCAGTTCCCACAAGTTACATTGGTCCCGTGCGAGGTTTTCGTGCCTCCTACGAGGTCGTTTGGGGGCTAGTTTGGGTTTTCACCCTTTAACAGCTTGTTTTTAAGTCTAAGTGTGATTTTTGCAAATTATAATCATGCTCTCAAACCGGGAGACCCGGGACTACGCGGACAGTTCCTACAAGTTACATTGGTCCTGTGCGAGGTGTTCGTGCCTCCTACGGGATTGTTTGGGGGCTGGGTCGGATTTTCCTCTTTAACGGCTTGTTTTTAAGTCTAAGTGTGATTTTTAAAAATTATAATCATACTCTTAAACCGAGAGACCCGGGACTACGCGGATAGTTCCTACAAGTTACATTGGTCCCGTGCGAGGTGTTCGTGCCTCCTACGGGGTCGTTTGGGGGGTGGTTCGGATTTTCACCCTTTAACGGCTTCTTTTTAAATCTAAGTGTGATCTTTACAAATTATTGTCATACTCTCAAATCGGAAAACTCGGGACTACGCGATCAGTTCCCACAAGTTACATTGGTCCCGTACGAGGTGTTCTTGCCTCCTACGGGATCGTTTGGGGGTTGGTTCGGGTTTTCACCCTTTAACGGCTTATTTTTAAGTCTAAGAGTGATTTTTATAAATTATCGTCATACTCTCAAACCGAGATACTCGGGACTACGCGGTCAGTTCCCACAAGTTACATTGGTCCCGTGCGAGGTGTTCGTGCCTCCTACAGGGTTGTTTGGGGGCTGGTTTGGGTTTTCACCCTTTAACGTCTTGTTTTTAAGTCTAAGTGTGATAATTGCAAATTATCGTCATACTCTCAAACCGGGCGATCAAGAACTACGCGGTCAGTTCCCACAAGTTACATTGGTCCCGTGCGAGGTGTTCGTTCCTCCTACGGGGTCGTTTGGGGGCTGGTTTGGGTTTTCACCCTTTAACGGCTTATTTTTAAGTTTAATTGTGATTTTTGCAAATTATCGTCATACTCTTAAACCGGGAGACCCGGGAGTAAGCGATCAGTTCCTACAAGTTACATTGGTCCCGTGCAAGGTGTTCGTCCCTCCTACGGGGTCATTTGGGGGCTGGTTTCGGTTTTCACCCTTTAACGGCTTATTTTTAAGTCTAAGTGTGATTTTTGCAAATTATAATCATACTCTCAAATCGGGTGACCCGGGACTACGCGGACAGTATATACAAGTTACATTGGTCCCGAGCGAGGTGTTAGTGGCTCCTACGGGGTCGTTTGGGGGCTGGTTCAGATTGTCACCCTTTAACGGCTTGTATTTAAGTCTAAGTGTGATTTTTGCAAATAATTGTCAGACTCTCAAACCGAGAGACCCGGGACTATGCGGTCAGTTCCCACATGTTACATTGGTCCCGTGCGAGGTGTTCATGGCTCCTACGGGGTCATTTGGGGGATGGTTCGGGTTTTCACCCTTTCACGACTTGTTTTTAAGTCTAAGTGTGATTTTTGTAAGTTATCATCATACTCTCAAATCGGGAGACTGGGGACTATGCGGTCAGTTCCCACAAGTTACATTGGTCCCGTGCGAGGTGTTCGTGCCTCCTACGGGGTCGTTTGGTGGCTGGTTTGGGTTTTCACCCTTTAACGGCTTATTTTTAAGTTTAAGTGTGATTTTTGCAAATTATCGTCATACTCTTCAACCGGGAGACTCGGGACTAAGCGATCAGTTCCTACAAGTTACATTGGTCCCGTGCAAGGTGTTCGTGCCTCCTACGGGGTCATTTGGGGGATGGTTTCGGTTTTCACTCTTTAACGGCTTATTTTTAAGTCTAAGTGTGATTTTTGCAAATTATAATCATACTCTCAAATCGGGAGACCCGGGACTACGCGGTCAGTTCCAACAAGTTACATTGGTCCCGTGCGAGGTGTTCGTGCCTCCTACGGGGTTGTTTGGGGGCTGGTTTGGGTTTTCACCCTTTAACGTCTTGTTTTTAAGTCTAAGTGTGATATTTGCAAATTATCGTCATACTCTCAAACCGGGAGATCAAGAACTACGCGGTTAGTTCCCACATGTTACATTGGTCCCGTGCGAGGCGTTCGTGCCTCCTACGGGGTCGTTTGGGGGGTGGTTTGGGTTTTCACCCTTTAACGGCTTATTTTTAAGTTTAAGTGTGATTTTTGGAAATTATCGTCATACTCTTCAACCGGGAGACCCGGGACTAAGCGATCAGTTCCTACAAGTTACATTGGTCCCGTGCAAGGTGTTCGTGCCTCCTACGGGGTCATTTGGGGGCTGGTTTCGGTTTTCACCCTTTAACGGCTTATTTTTAAGTCTAAGTGTGATTTTTGCAAATTATAATCATACTCTCAAATCGGGAGACCCGGGACTACGCGGTCAGTTCCCACAAGTTACATTGGTCCCGTGCGAGGTGTACGTACCTCCTACGGGGTTGTTTGGGGGCTGGTTTGGGTTTTCACCCTTTAACGTCTTATTTTTAAGTCTAAGTGTGATATTTGCAAATTATCGTCATACTCTCAAACCGGGAGATCAAGAACTACGCGATCAGTTCCCACAAGTTACATTGGTCCCGTACGAGGCGTTCGTGCCTCCTACGGGGTCGTTTGGGGGGTGGTTTGGGTTTTCACCCTTTAATGGCTTGTTTTTAAGTCTAAGTGTTATTTTTGTAAGTTATCATCATACTCTCAAACTGGGAGACTGGGGACTATGCATTCAGATCCCACAAGTTACATTGGTCCCGTGCGAGGTGTTCGTGCCTCCTACGGGGTCGTTTGAGGGCGGGTTTGGGTTTTCACCCTTTTACATCTTATTTTTAAATTTAAGTGTGATTTTTTGAAATTATCATCATACTCTCAAATTGGGCGACCCGGGACTACGCGGTCTGTTCCTACAAGATACATCGGTCCCGTGTGAGGTGTTCGTGCCTCCTACTGGGAAGTTTGGGGACTCACCCTTTAACGGGTTATTTTTAAGTCTAAGTGTGATTTTTATTAATTATCGTTCTACTCTTAAACCGGGAGACTCGGGATTACGCGGTCAGTTCCCACAAGTTACATTGGTCCTGTACGAGGTGTTCGTGCCTCCTACGGGGTCGTTTGGGGGATTGTTTGGGTTTTCACCCTTTAACGACTTATTTTTAAGTCTAAGTGTGATTTTTACAAATTATAATCATACTCTCAAACTGGGAGCCCCGGGACTACGCGGACGTACAAGTTACATTGGTCCCGTGCGAGGTGTTCGTGGCTCCTACGGGGTCGTTTGGGAGCTGGTTCAGATTTTCACCCTTTATCGGCTTGTATTTAAGTCTAAGTGTGATTTTTGCAAATTATTGTCATACTCTCAAATCGAGAGACCCGAGACTACGCGGTCAGTTCCCACATGTTACATTGGTCCCGTGCGAGGTGTTCGTGCCTCCTACGGGGTCGTTTGGGGGCTGGTTCGAGTTTTCACCCTTTCATGGCTTGTTTTTAAGGCTAAGTGTGATTTTTGTAAATTATCGTCATACTCTCAAACCGAGAGACTGGGGACTATGCAGTCAGTTCCCACAAGTTACATTGGTCCCGTGCGAGGTGTTCGTGCCTCCTACGGGGTCGTTTGAGGACTGGTTTGGGTTTTCACCCTTTAACGTCTCGTTTTTAAGTTTAAGTGTGATTTTTTTAAATTATCGTCATACTCTCAAATCGGTAGACCCGGGACTACGCGGTCTGTTCCTACAAGTTACAATGGTCCCGTGCGAGGTTTTTGTGCCTCCTACGGGGTCTTTTGGGGGCTGGTTTCGGTTTTCACCCTTTAACGGCTTATTTTTAAGTCTAAGTGTGATTTTTGCAAATTATAATCATACTCTCAAATCGAGAGACCCGGGACTACGCGGTCAGTTCCCAAAATTTACATTGGTCCCATGCGAGGTGTTTGTGCCTCCTACGGGGTTATTTGGGGGCTGGTTTGGGTTTTCACCCTTTAACGTCTTGTTTTTAAGTCTAAGTGTGATATTTACAAATTATCGTCATACTCTCAAACCGGGAGATCAAGAACTACGCGGTCAGTTCCCACAAGTTACATTGGTCCCGTGCGAGGCGTTCGTGCCTCCTACGGGGTCGTTTGGGGGGTTGTTTGGGTTTTCACCCTTTAACTGCTTATTTTTAAGTTTAAGTGTGATTTTTGCAAATTATCGTCATACTCTTAAACCGGGAGACCCGGGACTAAGCGATCAGTTCCTATAAGTTACATTGGTCCCGTGCAAGGTGTTCGTGCCTCCTACGGGGTCATTTGGGGGCTGGTTTCGGTTTTCACCCTTTAACGGCTTATTTTTAAGTCTAAGTGTGATTTTTGCAAATTATAATCATACTCTCAAATCAGGAGACCCGGGACTACGCGAACAGTACATACAAGTTACATTGGTCCCGTGCGAGGTGTTCGTGGCTCCTACGGGGTCGTTTGGGGGCTGGTTCAGATTGCCACCCTTTAACGGCTTGTATTTAAGTCTAACTGTGATTTTCACAAATAATTGTCATACTCTCAAATCGGGAGAGCAGGGACTATGCGGTCAGTTCCCACATGTTACATTGGTCCCGTGCGAGGTGTTCATGGCTCCTACGGGGTCATTTGGGGGCTGGTTCGGGTTTTCCCCCTTTCACGGCTTGTTTTTAATTCTAAGTGTGATTTTCGTAAGTTATCATCATACTCTCAAACCGGGAGACTGGGGACTATGCAGTCAGATCCCACAAGTTACATTGGTCCCGTGCGAGGTGTTCGTGCCTCCTACGGGGTCGTTTGAGGGGTGGTTTGGGTTTTCACCCTTTAACTTCTTATTTTTAAGTTTAAGTGTGATTTTTTGAAATTATCATCATACTCTCAAATCGGGTGACCCGGGACTACGCGGTCTGTTCCTACAAGTTACATCGGTCCCGAGCGAGGTGTTCATGCCTCCTACGGGGAAGTTTGGGGACTCGTTTGGGTTTTCACCCTTTAACGGGTTATTTTTAAGTCTAAGTGTGATTTTTATTAATTATCGTTCTACTCTCAAACCGGGAGACTCGGGATTACGCGGTCAGTTCCCCCAAGTTACATTGGTCCCGTACGAGGTGTTCGTGCCTCCTACGGGGTCGTTTGGGGGCTTGTTTGGGTTTTCACCCTTTAACGACTTATTTTTAAGTCTAAGTGTGATTTTTATAAATTATAATCATACTCTCAAACTGGGAGACCCGGGACTACGCGGACAGTACGTACAAGTTACATTGGTCCCGTGCGAGGTGTTCGTGGCTCCTACGGGGTCGTTTGGGAGCTGGTTCAGATTTTCACCCTTTAACGGCTTGTATTTAAGTCTAAGTGTGATTTTTTCAAATTATTGTCATACTCTCAAACCGGGAGACCCAGGACTACGCGGTCAGTTCCCCCATGTTACATTGGTCCCGTGCGGGGTGTTCGTGCCTCCTACGGGGTCGTTTGGGGCTGGTTCGAGTTTTCACCCTTTCACGGCTTGTTTTTAAGGCTAAGTGTGATTTTTGTAAATTATCGTCATACTCTCAAACCGAGAGACTGGGGACTATGCAGTCAGTTCCCACAAGTTACATTGATCCCGTGCGAGGTGTTCGTGCCTCCTACGGGGTCGTTTGAGGACTGGTTTGGGTTTTCACCCTTTAACGTCTCGTTTTTAAGTTTAAGTGTAATTTTTTGAAATTATCGTCATACTCTCAAATCGGTAGACCCGGGACTACGCGGTCTATTCGTACAAGTTACATTGGCCCCTTGCGAGGTTTTCGTGCCTCCTACGGGGAAGTTTTGGGGCTAGTTTGGGTTTTCACCCTTTAACGGGTTGTTTTTAAGTCTAAGTGTGATTTTTAAAAATTATCGTTCTACTCTCAAACCGGGAGACCCGGGATTACGCGGTCAGTTCCCACAAGTTACATGGGTCCCGTGCGAGGTGTTCGTGCCTCCTACGGGGTCGTTTGGGGGCTTGTTTGGGTTTTCACCCTATAACGACTTATTTTTAAGTCTAAGTGTGATACTTGCAAATTATCGTCATACTCTCAAACCGGGAGATCAAGAACTACGCGGTCAGTTCCCACAAGTTACATTGGTCCCGTGCGAGGTGTTCATGCCTCCTACGGGGTCGTTTGGGGGCTGGTTTGGGTTTTCACCCTTTAACGGCTTATTTTTATGTTTAAGTGTGATTTTTGCAAATTATCATCATACTCTTAGACCGGGAGACCCGAGACTAAGCGATCAGTTCCTACAATTTACATTGGTCCCGTGTAAGGTGTTCGTGCCTCTTACGGGGTCATTTGGGGGCTGGTTTCGGTTTTCACCCTTTAACGGCTTATTTTTAAGTCTAAGTGTGATTTTTGCGAATTATAATCATACTCTCAAATCGGGAGACCCGGGACTACGCGAACAGTACATAAAAGTTACATTGGTCCCGTGCGAGGTGTTCGTGGCCCTTACGGGGTCGTTTGGGTGCTGGTTCAGATTGTCACCCTTTAACGGCTTGTATTTAAGTCTAAGTGTGATTTTCACAAATAATTGTCATACTCTCAAACCGGGAGAGCCGGGACTATACGGTCAGTTCCCACATGTTACATTGGTCCCGTGCGAGGTGTTCGTGGCTCGTACGGGGTCATTTGGGGGCTGGTTCGGGTTTTCACCCTTTCACGGCTTATTTTTAAGTCTAAGTGTGATTTTTGTAAGTTATCATCATAATCTCAAACCGGGAGACTGGGGACTATGCAGTCAGATCCCACAAGTTACATTGGTCCCGTGCGTGGTGTTCGTGCCTCCTACGGGGTCGTTTGAGGGCTGGTTTGGGTTTTCACCCTTGAACTTCTTATTTTTAAGTTTAAGTGTGATTTTTTGAAATTATCATCATACTCTCAAATCGGGCGACCCGGGGCTACGCGGTCTGTTCCTACAAGTTACATCGGTCCCGTGCGAGGTGTTCGTGCCTCCTACGGGGAAGTTTGGGGACTGGTATGGGTTTTCACCCTTTAACGGCTTGTTTTTAAGTCTAAGTGTGATTTTTATAAATTATAATCATACTCTCAAACTGGGAGACCCGGGACTACGCGGACAGTATGTACAAGTTACATTGGTCCCGTGCGAGGTGTTCGTGGCTCCTACGGGGTCGTTTGGGAGCTGGTTCAGATTTTCACCCTTTAACGGCTTGTATTTAAGTCTAAGTGTGATTTTTTCAAATTATTGTCATACTCTCAAACCGGGAGACCCAGGACTACGCGGTCAGTTCCCCCATGTTACATTGGTCCCGTGCGGGGTGTTCGTGCCTCCTACGGGGTCGTTTCGGGGTGGTTCGAGTTTTCACCCATTCACTGCTTGTTTTTAAGGCTAAGTGTGATTTTTGTAAATTATCGTCATACTCTCAAACCGAGAGACTGGGGACTATGCAGTCAGTTCCCAAAAGTTACATTGATCCCGTGCGAGGTGTTCGTGCCTCCTACGGGGTCGTTTGGGGGCTGGTTCGAGTTTTCACCCTTTCACGGCTTGTTTTTAAGGCTAAGTGTGATTTTTGTAAATTATCATCATACTCTCAAACCGAGAGACTGGGGACTATGCAGTCAGTTCCCACAAGTTACATTGATCCCGTGCGAGGTGTTCGTGCCTCCTACGGGGTCGTTTGAGGACTGGTTTGGGTTTTCAATCTTTAACGTCTCGTTTTTAAGTTTAAGTGTGATTTTTTGAAATTATCGTCATACTCTCAAATCGGTAGACCCGGGACTACGCGGTCTGTTCGTACAAGTTACACTGGTCCCGTGCGAGGTTTTCGTGCCTCCTACGGGGAAGTTTGGGGGCTAGTTTGGGTTTTCACCCTTTAACGGGTTGTTTTTAAATCTAAGTGTGATTTTTAAAAATTATCGTTCTACTCTCAAACCGGGAGACCCGGGATTACGCGGTCAGTTCCCACAAGTTACATGGGTCCCGTTCGAGGTGTTCATGCCTCCTATGGGGTCGTTTGGGGGCTTGTTTGGCTTTTCACCCTATAACGACTTATTTATAAGTCGAAGTGTGATATTTGCAAATTATCGTCATACTCTCAAACCGGGAGATCAAGAACTACGCGGTCAGTTCCCACAAGTTACATTGGTCCCGTGCGAGGTGTTCGTGCCTCCTACGGGGTCGTTTGGGGGCTGGTTTGGGTTTTCACCCTTTAACGGCTTATTTTTAAGTTTAAGTGTGATTTTTGCAAATTATCATCATACTCTTAAACCGGGAGACCCGGGACTAAGCGATCAGTTCCTACAAGTTACATTGGTCCCGTGCAAGGTGTTCGTGCCTCTGACGGGGTCATTTGGGGGCTGGTTTCGGTTTTCATCCTTTAACGACTTATTTTTAAGTCTAAGTGTGATTTATGCAAATTATAATCATACTCTCAAACCGAGAGACCCGGGACTACGCGGTCAGTTCCCACAAGTTACATTGGTCCCGTGCGAGGTGTTCGTGCCTCCTACGGGGTTGTTTGGGGGCTGGTTTGGGTTTTCACCCATTAACGTCTTGTTTTTAAGTCTAAGTGTGATATTTGCAAATAATCATCATACTCTCAAACTGGGAGATCAAGTACTACGCGATCAGTTCCCACAAGTTACATTGGTCCCGTACGAGGTGTTCGTGCCTCCTACGGGGTCGTTTAGGGGCTGGTTTGGGTTTTCACCCTTTAACGGCTTATTTTTAAGTTTAAGTGTGATTTTTGCAAATTATCATCATACCCTTAAATTGGGAGACCCGGGACTAAGCGATCAGTTCCTACAAGTTACATTGGTCCCGTGCAAGGTGTTCGTGCCTCCTACGGGGTCATTTGGGGGCTGGTTTCGGTTTTCACCCTTTAACGGCTTATTTTTAAGTCTAAGTGTGATGTTTGAAAATAATAATCATACTCTCAAATCGGGAGACCCGGGACTACGCGAACAGTACATACAAGTTACATTGGTCCCGTGCGAGGTGTTCGTGGCTCTTACGGGGTCGTTTAGGGGCTGGTTCAGATTGTCACCCTTTAACGGCTTGTATTTAAGTCTAAGTGTGATTTTCGCAAATAATTCTCATACTCTCAAACCGGGAGACCCAGGACTATGCGATCAGTTCCCACATGTTACATTGGTCCCGTGCGAGGTGTTCGTGGCTCCTACGGGGTCATTTGCGGGCTGGTTCGGGTTTTCACTGCTTATTTTTAAGTCTAAGTGTGATTTTTGTAAGTTATCATCATACTCTCAAACCGGGAGACTGGGCACTATGAAGTCAGATCCCAAAAGTTACATTGGTCCCGTGCGAGGTGTTCGTGCCTCCTACGGGGTCGTTTGAGGGCTGGTTTGGGTTTTCACCCTTTAACTTCTTATTTTTAAGTTTAAGTGTGATTTTTTGAAATTATCATCATACTCTCAAATCGGGCGACCCGGGACTACGCGGTCTGTTCCTACAAGTTACATCGGTCCCGTGCGAGGTGTTCGTGCCTCCTACGGGGAAGTTTGGGGACTGGTTTGGGTTTTCACCCTTTAACGGGTTATTTTTAAGTCTAAGTGTGATTTTTATTAATTATCGTTCTACTCTCAAACCGAGAGACTCGGGATTACGCGGTCAGTTCCCACAAGTTACATTGTTCCCGTACGAGGTGTTCGTGCCTCCTACGGGGTCGTTTGGGGGCTTGTTTGGGTTTTCACCCTTTAACGACTTATTTTTAAGTCTAAGTGTGATTTTTACAAATTATAATCATACTCTCAAACTGGGAACCCGGGACTACGCGGACAGTACGTACAAGTTACATTGGTCCCGTGCGAGGTGTTCGTGGCTCCTACGGGGTCATTTGGGAGCTGGTTCAGATTTTCACCCTTTAACGGCATGTATTTAAGTCTAAGTGTGATTTTTACAAATTATTGTCATACTCTCAAACCGAGAGACTGGGGACTATGCAGTCAGTTCCCACAAGTTACATTGGTCCCGTTCGAGGTGTTCGTGCCTCCTATGGGGTCGTTTGAGGACTGGTTTGGGTTTTCACTCTTTAACGTCTCGTTTTTAAGTTTAAGTGTGATTTTTTGAAATTATCGTCATACTCTCAAATCGGTAGACCCGGGACTACGCGGTCTGTTCGTACAAGTTACACTGGTCCCGTGCGAGGTTTTCGTGCCTCCTACGGGAAAGTTTGGGGGCTAGTTTGGGTTTTCACCCTTTAACGGGTTGTTTTTAAGTCTAAGTGTGATTTTTAAAAATTATCGTTCTACTCTCAAATCGGGAGACCCGGGACTACACGGTCAGTTCCCACAAGTTACATTGGTCCCGTACGAGGTGTTCCTGCCTCCTACGGGGTCGTTTGGGGGCTGGTTCGGGTTTTAACCCTTTAACGGCTTATTTTTAAGTCTAAGTGTGATTTTTACAAATTATCGTCATACTCTCAAACCGAGAGACCAATGACAACGCAGTCAGTTCCCACAAGTTACATTGGTCCCGTGCGAGTTGTTCGTGCCTCCTACAGGGTTGTTTGGGTACTGGTTTGGGTTTTCACCCTTTAACGACTTGTTTTTAAGTCTAAGTGTGATATTTGCAAATTATCGTCATACCCTCAAACCGGGAGATCGAGGACTACGCGGTCAGTTCCCATAAGTTACATTGTCCCGTGCGAGGTGTTCGTGCCTCCTACGGGGTCGTTTGGGGGCTGGTTTGGGTTTTCACCCTTTAACGGCTTATTTTTAAGTTTCATTGTGATTTCTGCAAATTATCATCGCACTCTTAAACCTAGTGACCCGGGACTACGCGATCAGTTCCTACAAGTTACACTGGTTCCATGCAAGGTGTTCGTGCCTCTTACGGGGTCATTTGGGGACTGGTTTGGGTTTTCACCCTTTATCGTCTTATTTTTAAGTCTAAGTGTGATTTTTTGAAATTATCCTCATACTCTCAAATCGGTAGACCGGGGACTACGCGGTCTGTTCCTACAAGTTACATTGGTCCCGTGCGAGGTTTTCGTGCCTCCTACGAGGAAGTTTGGGGGCTGGTTTGGGTTTTCACCCTTTAACGGGTAATTTTTAAGTCTAAGTGTGATTTTTAAAAATTATCGTTCTACTCTCAAACTGGGAGACCCGGGATTACGCGGTCAGTTCCCACAAGTTACATGGGTCCCGTGCGAGGTGTTCGTGCCTCCTACGGGGTCGTTTGGGGGATTGTTTGGGTTTTCACCCTTTAACGACTTATTTATAAGTCTAAGTGTGATATTTGCAAATTATCGTCATACTCTCAAACCGGGAGATCAAGAACTACGCGGTCAGTTCCCACAAGTTACATTGGTCCCGTGCGAGGTGTTCGTGCCTCCTACGGGGTCGTTTGGGGGCTGGTTTGGGTTTTCACCCTTTAACGGCTTATTTTTAAGTTTAAGTGTGATTTTTGAAAATTATCTTCATACTCTTAAACCGGGAGACCCGGGACTAAGCGATCAGTTCCTACAAGTTACATTGGTCCCGTGCAAGGTGTTCGTGCCTCTGACGGGGTCATTTGGGGGCTGGTTTCGGTTTTCATCCTTTAACGGCTCATTTTTAAGTCTAAGTGTGATTTATGCAAATTATAATCATACTCTCAAACCGAGAGACCCGGGACTACGCGGTCAGTTCCCACAAGTTACATTGGTCCCGTGCGAGGTGTTCGTGCCTCCTACGGGGTTGTTTGGGGGCTGGTTTGGGTTTTCACCCTTTAACGTCTTGTTTTTAATTCTAAGTGTGATATTTGCAAATAATCATCATTCTCTCAAACTGGGAGATCAAGTACTACGCGGTCAGTTCCCACAAGTTACATTGGTCCCGTACGAGGTGTTCGTGCCTCCTACGGGGTCGTTTGGGGGTTGGTTTGGGTTTTCACCCTTTAACGGCTTATTTTTAAGTTTAAGTGTGATTTTTGCAAATTATCATCATACTCTTAAATCAGGAGACCCGGGACTAAGCGATCAGTTCCTACAAGTTACATTGGTCCCGTGCAAGGTGTTCGTGCCTCCTACGGGGTCATTTGGGGGCTGGTTTCGGTTTTCACCCTTTAACGGCTTATTTTTAAGTCTAAGTGTGATTTTTGAAAATTATAATCATACTCTCAAATCGGGAGACCCGGGACTACGCGAACAGTACATACAAGTTACATTGGTCCCGTGCGAGGTGTTCGTGGCTCCTACGGGGTCGTTTAGGGGCTGGTTCAGATTGTCACCCTTTAACGGCTTGTATTTAAGTCTAAGTGTGATTTTCGCAAATAATTGTCATACTCTCAAACCGGGAGACCCAGGACTATGCGATCAGTTCCCACATGTTAGATTGGTCCCGTGCGAGGTGTTCGTGGCTCCTACGGGGTCATTTGGGGGCTGGTTCGGGTTTTCATGGCTTATTTTTAAGTCTAAGTGTGATTTTTGTAAGTTATCATCATACTCTCAAACCGGGAGACTGGGCACTATGAAGTCAGATCCCACAAGTTACATTGGTCCCGTGCGAGGTGTTCGTGCCTCCTACGGGGTCCTTTGAGGGCTGGTTTGGGTTTTCACCCTTTAACTTCTTATTTTTAAGTTTAAGTGTGATTTTTTGAAATTATCATCATACTCTCAAATCGGGCGACCCGGGACTACGCGGTCTGTTCCTACAAGTTACATTGGTCCCGTGCGAGGTGTTCGTGCCTCCTACGGGGAAGTTTGGGGACTAGTTTGGGTTTTCACCCTTTAACGGGTTATTTTTAAGTCTAAGTGTGATTTTTATTAATTATCGTTCTACTCTCAAACCGGGAGACTCGGGATTACGCGGTCAGTTCCCACAAGTTACATTGTTCCCGTACGAGGTGTTCGTGCCTCCTACGGGGTCGTTTGGGGGCTTGTTTGGGTTTTCACCCTTTAACGACTTATTTTTAAGTCTAAGTGTGATTTTTACAAATTATAATCATACTCTCAAACTGGGAACCCGGGACTACGCGGACAGTACGTACAAGTTACATTGGTCCCGTGCGAGGTGTTCATGGCTCCTACGGGGTCGTTTGGGAGCTGGTTCAGATTTTCACCCTTTAACGGCATGTATTTAAGTCTAAGTGTGATTTTTGCAAATTATTGTCATACTCTCAAACCGAGAGACTGGGGACTATGCAGTCAGTTCCCACAAGTTACATTGGTCCCGTGCGAGGTGTTCGTGCCTCCTATGGGGTCGTTTGAGGACTGGTTTGGGTTTTCACTCTTTAACGTCTCGTTTTTAAGTTTAAGTGTGATTTTTTGAAATTATCGTCATACTCTCAAAGCGGTAGACCCGGGACTACGCGGTCTGTTCGTACAAGTTACACTGGTCCCGTGCGAGGTTTTCGTGCCTCCTACGGGGAAGTTTGGGGGCTAGTTTGGGTTTTCACCCTTTAACGGGTTGTTTTTAAGTCTAAGTGTGATTTTTAAAAATTATCGTTCTACTCTCAAACCGGGAGACCCGGGACTACACGGTCAGTTCCCACAAGTTACATTGGTCCCGTACGAGGTGTTCCTGCCTCCTACGGGGTCGTTTGGGGGCTGGTTCGGGTTTTAACCCTTTAACGGCTTATTTTTAAGTCTAAGTGTGATTTTTACAAATTATCGTCATACTCTCAAACCGAGAGACCCGTGACAACGCAGTCAGTTCCCACAAGTTACATTGGTCCCGTGCGAGTTGTTCGTGCCTCCTACGGGGTTGTTTGGGTGCTTGTTTGGGTTTTCACCCTTTAACGACTTGTTTTTAAGTCTAAGTGTGATATTTGCAAATTATCGTCATACCCTCAAACCGGGAGATCGAGGACTACGCGGTCAGTTCCCATAAGTTACATTGTCCCGTGCGAGGTGTTCGTGCCTCCAACGGGGTCGTTTGGGGGCTGGTTTGGGTTTTCACCCTTTAACGGCTTATTTTTAAGGTTCATTGTGATTTTTGCAAATTATCATCGCACTCTTAAACCTAGTGACCCGGGACTACGCGATCAGTTCCTAGAAGTTACACTGGTTCCATGCAAGGTGTTCGTGCCTCTTACGGGGTCATTTGGGGACTGGTTTGGGTTTTCAACCTTTATCGTCTTATTTTTAAGTCTAAGTGTGATTTTTTGAAATTATCCTCATACTCTCAAATCGATAGACCGGGGACTACGCGGTCTGTTCCTACAAGTTACATTGGTCCCGTGCGAGGTTTTCGTGCCTCCTACGGGGAAGTTTGGGGGCTGGTTTGGGTTTTCACCCTTTAACGGGTAATTTTTAAGTCTAAGTGTGATTTTTAAAAATTATCGTTCTACTCTCAAACCGGGAGACCCAGGATTACGCGGTCAGTTCCCACAAGTTACATGGGTCCCGTTCGAGGTGTTCGTGCCTCCTACGGGGTCGTTTGGGGGCTTGTTTGGGTTTTCACCCTTTAACGACTTATTTTTAAGTCTAAGTGTGATTTTTAAAAATTATAATCATACTCTCAAACCGGGCGACCCGGGACTACGTGGAAAGTTACTACAAGTTACATTGGACCCGTGCGAGATGTTCGGGCCTCCGACGGGGTCGTTTGGGGGCTGGTTCAGATTTTCACCATTTGACGGCTTATTTTTAAGTCTAAGTGTGATTTTTCAAAATCATCATCATACTCTCAAATCGGGAGACCCGGGACTACGCGATCAGTTCCCACAAGTTACGTTGGTCCCGTGCGAGGTGTTCGTGCCTCCTACGGGGTCGTCTGGGGGCTGGTTCGGGTTTTCACCCTTTAACGGCTTGTTTTTAAATTTAAGTGTGATTTTTTGAAATTATCATCATACTCTCAAACCGGGAGACCCGAGACTACGCGGTCTGTTCCTATAAGTTACATTGGTCCCGTGCGAGGTGTTCGTGCCTCCTATGGGGAAGTTTGGGGGCTGGTTTGGGTTTTCACCGTTTAACGGGTTATTTTTAAGTCTAAATGTGATTTTTACAAATTATCGTCCTACTCTTAAAACGGGAAACTTGGGATTACGCGGTCAGTTCCCACAAGTTACATCGGTCCCGTGCGAGGTGTTCGTGCCTCCTACGCGGTCGTTTGGGGATTGGTTGTGGTTTTCACCCTTTAACGACTTGTTTTTAAGTCTAAATGTGATTTTTGGAAATGATTATCATACACTCAAAAAGGGAGACCGGGGATTACGCGGTCATTTGCAATAAGTTACATTGGTCCCGTGTGAGGTGTTCGTGCCTCCTTCGGGGTCGTTTGGGGGCTGGTTTGGGTTTTCACCCTATAACGGCTTGTTTTTAAGTTTAAGTGTGATTTTTACAAATTATCGTCATACTCTCAAATCGGGAGACCCGGGATTATGCGGTCAGTTCCCACTAGTTACATTGGTCCCGTGAGAGCTTTTCGTGCCTCCTACGGGGTCGTTTGTGGGCTGGTTTGGGTTTTCACCCTTTAACAGCTTGTTTTTAAGTAAGTGTGATTTTTGTAAATTATAACCATACTCTCAAACCGGGAGATCCGGGACTACGCAGACAGTTCCTATAAGTTACATTGGTCCGGTACGAGGAGTTCGTGCCTCCTACGGGGTTGTTTGGGGGCTGGTTCAGGTTTTCACCCTTTCACGGCTTATTTTTAATTATTGTCATACTCTCAAATCAGGAGACCCGGGACTACGAGGTCAGTTCCTACAAGTTACATTGGTCCCATGCGTGGTGTTCGTGCCTCCTACGGGGTCGTTTGGGGGCTGGCTTGGGTTTTCACCCTTTAACGGGTTGTTTTTAAGTCTAAGTGTGATTTTTGCAAATTATCATCATAATCTCAAATCGGGAGTCGCGGGATTACGAAGTGAGTTCCCACAAGTTACATTAGTCCCGTGCGAGGTGTTCGTGCCTCCTACGGGGTCGTTTGGGGGGTGGTTTGAATTTTCACCCTTTAACGGCTTATTTTTTATGTCTAAGTGTGATTTTTACATACTATAATCATACTCTCAAATCGGGAGACCCGGGACTACGCGGAGAGTTCCTACAAGTAACATTGGTCCCGTGCGTGGTGTTCGTGCATCCTATGGGGTCCTTTGGAGGCGGGTTTGGGTTTTAACCCTTTAACGGATTGTTTTTAAGTCTAATGTGATTTTTGCAAATTATAATCATACTCTAAAACCGGAATACACAGGACTACGTGGTCAGTTCCCACAAGTTACATTGGTCCCGTGCGAGGTGTTCCTGCCTCCTACGGGGTCGTTTGGGGTCTGGTTCGGGTTTTCACCCTTTAACGGCTTATTTTTAAGTCTAAGTGTGATTTTTACAAATTATCATCATACTCTCAAACCGAGAGACTCGGGACTACGCGGTCAGTTCCCATAAGTTACGTTGGTCCCGTGCGAGGTGTTCGTGCCTCCTACGGGCTTGTTTGGGGGCTGGTTCGTCTTTTCACCCTTTAATGGCTTGTTTTAAAGTCTAAGTGTGATTTTTGCAAATTAACGTAATACTCTCAGACCGAGAGATCGAGGACTACGCGGTCAGTTCCTACAAGATACATTGGTCCCGTGCGAGGTGTTCGTGCCTCCTACGGGGTCGTTTGGGGGCTGGTTTGGGTTTTCACCCTTTAACGGCTTATTTTTAAGTCTAAGTGTGATTTTTACAAATTATTGTCATACTCTTGAACTGGGAGACCCGTGATTATGCAGTCAGTTCCCACAAGTTACATTGGTCCCGTGCGAGGTTTTCGTGCCTCCTACGAGGTCGTTTGGGGGCTAGTTTGGGTTTTCACCCTTTAACAGCTTGTTTTTAAGTCTAAGTGTGATTTTTGCAAATTATAATCATGCTCTCAAACCGGGAGACCCGGGACTACGCGGACAGTTCCTACAAGTTACATTGGTCCTGTGCGAGGTGTTCGTGCCTCCTACGGGGTTGTTTGGGGGCTGGGTCGGATTTTCCCCTTTAACGGCTTGTTTTTAAGTCTAAGTGTGTTTTTTAAAAATTATAATCATACTCTTAAACCGAGAGACCCGGGACTACGCGGATAGTTCCTACAAGTTACATTGGTCCCGTGCGAGGTGTTCGTGCCTCCTACGGGGTCGTTTGGGGGGTGGTTCGGATTTTCACTCTTTAACGGCTTCTTTTTAAATCTAAGTGTGATTTTTACAAATTATTTTCATACTCTCAAATCGGAAAACTCGGGACTACGCGGTCAGTTCCCACAAGTTACATTGGTCCCGTACGAGGTGTTCTTGCCTCCTACGGGATCGTTTGGGGGTTGGTTCGGGTCTTCACCCTTTAACGACTTATTTTTAAGTCTAAGAGTGAATTTTATAAATTATCGTCATACTCTCAAACCGAGATACTCGGGACTACGCGGTCAGTTCCCACAAGTTACATTGGTCCCGTGCGAGGTGTTCGTGCCTCCTACAGGGTTATTTGGGGGCTGGTTTGGGTTTTCACCCTTTAACGTCTTGTTTTTAAGTCTAAGTGTGATAATTGCAAATTATCGTCATACTCTCAAACCGGGAGATCAAGAACTACGCGGTCAGTTCCCACAAGTTACATTGGTCCCGTGCGAGGTGTTCGTTCCTCCTACGGGGTCGTTTGGGGGCTGGTTTGGGTTTTCACCCTTTAACGGCTTATTTTTAAGTTTAATTGTGATTTTTGCAAATTATCGTCATACTCTTAAACCGGGAGACCCGGGAGTAAGCGATCAGTTCCTACAAGTTACATTGGTCCCGTGCAAGGTGTTCGTGCCTCCTACGGGGTCATTTGGGGGCTGGTTTCGGTTTTCACCCTTTAACGGCTTATTTTTAAGTCTAAGTGTGATTTTTGAAAATTATAATCATACTCTCAAATCGGGTGACCCGGGACTACGCGGACAGTACATACAAGTTACATTGGTCCCGAGCGAGGTGTTAGTGGCTCCTACGGGGTCGTTTGGGGGCTAGTTCAGATTGTCACCCTTTAACGGCTTGTATATAAGTCTAAGTGTGATTTTTGCAAATAATTGTCATACTCTCAAACCGAGAGACCCGGGACTATGCGGTCAGTTCCCACATGTTACATTGGTCCCGTGCGAGGTGTTCATGGCTCCTACGGGGTCATTTGGGGGCTGGTTCGGGTTTTCACCCTTTCACGGCTTGTTTTTAAGTCTAAGTGTGATTTTTGTAAGTTATCATCATACTCTCAAATCGGGAGACTGGGGACTATGCGGTCAGTTCCCACAAGTTACATTGGTCCCGTGCGAGGTGTTCGTGCCTCCTACGGGGTCGTTTGGTGGCTGGTTTGGGTTTTCACCCTTTAACGGCTTATTTTTAAGTTTAAGTGTGATTTTTGCAAATTATCGTCATACTCTTCAACCGGGAGACCCGGGACTAAGCGATCAGTTCCTACAAGTTACATTGGTCCCGTGCAAGGTGTTCGTGCCTCCTACGAGGTCATTTGGGGGATGGTTTCGGTTTTCACCCTTTAACGGCTTATTTTTAAGTCTAAGTGTGATTTTTGCAAATTATAATCATACTCTCAAATCGGGAGACCCGGGACTACGCGGTCAGTTCCAACAAGTTACATTGGTCCCGTACGAGGTGTTCGTGCCTCCTACGGGGTTGTTTGGGGGCTGGTTTGGGTTTTCACCCTTTAACGTCTTGTTTTTAAGTCTAAGTGTGATATTTGCAAATTATCGTCATACTCTCAAACCGGGAGATCAAGAACTACGCGGTTAGTTCCCACATGTTACATTGGTCCCGTGCGAGGCGTTCGTGCCTCCTACGGGGTCGTTTGGGGGGTGGTTTGGGTTTTCACCCTTTAACGGCTTAGTTTTAAGTTTAAGTGTGATTTTTGCAAATTATCGTCATACTCTTCAACCGGGAGACCCGGGACTAAGCGATCAGTTCCTACAAGTTACATTGGTCCCGTGCAAGGTGTTCGTGCCTCCTACGGGGTCATTTGGGGGCTGGTTTCAGTTTTCACCCTTTAACGGCTTATTTTTAAGTCTAAGTGTGATTTTTGCAAATTATAATCATACTCTCAAATCGGGAGACCCGGGACTACGCGGTCAGTTCCCACAAGTTACATTTGTCCCGTGCGAGTTGTACGTACCTCCTACGGGGTTGTTTGGAGGCTGGTTTGGGTTTTCACCCTTTAACGTCTTGTTTTTAAGTCTAAGTGTGATAATTGCAAATTATCGTCATACTCTCAAACCGAGAGATCAAGAACTACGCGGTCAGTTCCCACAAGTTACATTGGTCCCGTGCGAGGTGTTCGTTCCTCCTACGGGGTCGTTTGGGGGCTGGTTTGGGTTTTCACCCTCTAACGTCTTATTTTTAAGTTTAATTGTGATTTTTGAAAATTATCGTCATACTCTTAAACCGGGAGACCCGGGAGTAAGCGATCAGTTCCTACAAGTTACATTGGTCCCGTGCAAGGTGTTCGTGCCTCCTACGGGGTCATTTGGGGGCTGGTTTCGGTTTTCACCCTTTAACGGCTTATTTTTAAGTCTAAGTGTGATTTTTGCAAATTATAATCATACTCTCAAATCGGCTGACCCGGGACTACGCGGACAGTACATACAAGTTACATTGGTCCCGAGCAAGGTGTTAGTGGCTCCTACGGGGTCGTTTGGGGGCTGGTTCAGATTGTCACCCTTTAACGGCTTGTATTTAAGTCTAAGTGTGATTTTTGCAAATAATTGTCATACTCTCAAACCGAGAGACCCGGGACTATGCGGTCAGTTCCCACATGTTACATTGGTCCCGTGCGAGGTGTTCATGGCTCCTACGGGGTCATTTGGGGGCTGGTTCGAGTTTTCACCCTTTCACGGCTTGTTTTTAAGTCTAAGTGTGAATTTTGTAAGTTATCATCATACTCTCAAATCGGGAGACTGGGACTATGCGGTCAGTTCCCACAAGTTACATTGGTCCCGTGGGAGGTGTTCGTGCCTCCTACGGGGTCGTTTGGTGGCTGGTTTGGGTTTTCACCCTTTAACGGCTTATTTTTAAGTTTAAGTGTGATTTTTGCAAATTATCGTCATACTCTTCAACCGGGAGACCTGGGACTAAGCGATCAGTTCCTACAAGTTACATTGGTCCCGTGCAAGGTGTTCGTGCCTCCTACGGGGTCATTTGGGGGATGGTTTCGGTTTTCACCCTTTAACGGCTTATTTTTAAGTCTAAGTGTGATTTTTGCAAATTATAATCATACTCTCAAATCGGGAGACCCGGGACTACGCGGTCAGTTCCAACAAGTTACATTGGTCCCGTGCGAGGTGTTCGTGCCTCCTACGGGGTTGTTTGGGGGCTGGTTTGGGTTTTCACCCTTTAACGTCTTGTTTTTAAGTCTAAGTGTGATATTTGCAAATTATCGTCGTACTCTCAAACCGGGAGATCAATAACTACGCGGTTAGTTCCCACATGTTACATTGGTCCCGTGCGAGGCGTTCGTGCCTCCTACGGGGTCGTTTGGGGGGTGGTTTGGGTTTTCACCCTTTAACGGCTTATTTTTAAGTTTAAGTGTGATTTTTGGAAATTATCGTCATACTCTTCAACCGGGAGACCCGGGACTAAGCGATCAGTTCCTACAAGTTACATTGGTCCCGTGCAAGGTGTTCGTGCCTCCTACGGGGTCATTTGGGGGCTGGTTTCGGTTTTCACCCTTTAACGGCTTATTTTTAAGTCTAAGTGTGATTTTTGCAAATTATAATCATACTCTCAAATCGGGAGACCCGGGACTACGCGGTCAGTTCCCACAAGTTACATTGGTCCCGTGCGAGGTGTACGTACCTCCTACGGGGTTGTTTGGGGGCTGGTTTGGGTTTTCACCCTTTAACGTCTTATTTTTAAGTCTAAGTGTGATATTTGCAAATTATCGTCATACTCTCAAACCGGGAGATCAAGAACTACGCGGTCAGTTCCCACAAGTTACATTGGTCCCGTACGAGGCGTTCGTGCCTCCTACGGGGTCGTTTGGGTGGTGGTTTGGGTTTTCACCCTTTAACGGCTTGTTTTTAAGTCTAAGTGTTATTTTTGTAAGTTATCATCATACTCTCAAACTGGGAGACTGGGGACTATGCATTCAGATCCCACAAGTTACATTGGTCCCGTGCGAGGTGTTCGTGCCTCCTACGGGGTCGTTTGAGGGCTGGTTTGGGTTTTCACCCTTTTACATCTTTTTTTAAATTTAAGTGTGATTTTTTGAAATTATCATCATACTCTCAAATCGGGCGACCCGGGACTACGCGGTCTGTTCCTACAAGATACATCGGTCCCGTGTGAGGTGTTCGTGCCTCCTACTGGAAAGTTTGGGGACTCACCCTTTAACGGGTTGTTTTTAAGTCTAAGTGTGATTTTTATTAATTATCGTTCTACTCTTAAACCGGGAGACTCGGGATTACGCGGTCAGTTCCCACAAGTTACAATTGTCCCGTACGAGGTGTTCGTGCCTCCTACGGGGTCGTTTGGGGGATTGTTTGGGTTTTCACCCTTTAACGACTTATTTTTAAGTCTAAGTGTGATTTTTACAAATTATAATCATACTCTCAAACTGGGAGCCCCGGGACTACGCGGACAATACGTACAAGTTACATTGGTCCCGTGTGAGGTGTTCGTGGCTCCTACGGGGTCGTTTGGGAGCTGGTTCAGATTTTCACCCTTTAACGGCTTGTATTTAAGTCTAAGTGTGATTTTTGCAAATTATTGTCATACTCTCAAATCGAGAGACCCAGGACTACGCGGTCAGTTCCCACATGTTACATTGGTCCCGTGCGAGGTGTTCGTGCCTCCTACAGGGTCGTTTGGGGGCTGGTTCGAGTTTTCACCCTTTCATGGCTTGTTTTTAAGGCTAAGTGTGATTTTTGTAAATTATCGTCATACTCTCAAACCGAGAGACTGGGGAGTATGCAGTCAGTTCCCACAAGTTACATTGATCCCGTGCGAGGTGTTCGTGCCTCCTACGGGGTCGTTTGAGGACTGGTTTGGGTTTTCACCCTTTAACGTCTCGTTTTTAAGTTTAAGTGTGATTTTTTTAAATTATCGTCATACTCTCAAATCGGTAGACCCGGGACTACGCGGTCTGTTCCTACAAGTTACAATGGTCCCGTGCGAGGTTTTCGTGCCTCCTACGGGGTCTTTTGGGGGCTGGTTTCGGTTTTCACCCTTTAACGGCTTATTTTTAAGTCTAAGTGTGATTTTTGCAAATTATAATCATACTCTCAAATCGAGAGACCCGGGACTATGCGGTCAGTTCCCAAAATTTACATTGGTCCCATGCGAGGTGTTCGTGCCTCCTACGGGGTTGTTTGGGGGCTGGTTTGGGTTTTCACCCTTTAACGTCTTGTTTTTAAGTCTAAGTGTGATATTTACAAATTATCGTCATACTCTCAAATCGGGAGATCAAGAACTACGCGGTCAGTTCCCACAAGTTACATTGGTCCCGTGGGAGGCGTTCGTGCCTCCTACGGGGTCGTTTGGGTGGTTGTTTGGGTTTTCACCCTTTAACTGCTTATTTTTAAGTTTAAGTGTGATTTTTGCAAATTATCGTCATACTCTTAAACCGGGAGACCCGGGACTAAGTGATCAGTTCCTATAAGTTACATTGGTCCCGTGCAAGGTGTTCGTGCCTCCTACGGGGTCATTTAGGGGCTGGTTTCGGTTTTCACCCTTTAACGGCTTATTTTTAAGTCTAAGTGTGATTTTTGCAAATTATAATCATACTCTCAAATCGGGAGACCCGGGACTACGCGAACAGTACATACAAGTTACATTGGTCCCGTGCGAGGTGTTCGTGGCTCCTACGGGGTCGTTTGGGGGCTGGTTCAGATTGTCACCCTTTAACGGCTTGTATTTAAGTCTAACTGTGATTTTCACAAATAATTGTCATACTCTCAAACCGGGAGAGCAGGGACTATGCGGTCAGTTCCCACATGTTACATTGGTCCCGTGCGAGGTGTTCATGGCTCCTACGGGGTCATTTGGGGGCTGGTTCGGGTTTTCCCCCTTTCACGGCTTGTTTTTAATTCTAAGTGTGATTTTTGTAAGTTATCATCATACTCCCAAACCGGGAGACTGGGGACTATGCAGTCAGATCCCACAAGTTACATTGGTCCCGTGCGAGGTGTTCGTGCCTCCTACGTAGTCGTTTGAGGGCTGGTTTGGGTTTTCACCCTTTAACTTCTTATTTTTAAGTTTAAGTGTGATTTTTTGAAATTATCATCATACTCTCAAATCGGGTGACCCGGGACTACGCGGTCTGTTCCTACAAGTTACATCGGTCCCGTGCGAGGTGTTCATGCCTCCTACGGGGAAGTTTGGGGACTGGTTTGGGTTTTCACTCTTTAACGGGTTATTTTTAAGTCTAAGTGTGATTTTTATTAATTATCGTTCTACTCTCAAACTGGGAGACTCGGGATTACGCGGTCAGTTCCCCCAAGTTACATTGGTCCCGTACGAGGTGTTCGTGCCTCCTACGGGGTCGTTTGGGGGCTTGTTTGGGTTTTCACCCTTTAACGACTTATTTTTAAGTCTAAGTGTGATTTTTATAAATTATAATCATACTCTCAAACTGGGAGACCCGGGACTACGCGGACAGTACGTACAAGTTACATTGGTCCCGTGCGAGGTGTTCGTGGCTCCTACGGGGTCGTTTGGGAGCTGGTTCAGATTTTCACCCTTTAACGGCTTGTATTTAAGTCTAAGTGTGATTTTTTCAAATTATTGTCATACTCTCAAACCGGGAGACCCAGGACTACGCGGTCAGTTCCCCCATGTTACATTGGTCCCGTGCGGGGTGTTCGTGCCTCCTTCGGGGTCGTTTGGGGCTGGTTCGAGTTTTCACCCTTTCACGGCTTGTTTTTAAGGCTAAGTGTGATTTTTGTAAATTATCGTCATACTCTCAAACCGAGAGACTGGGGACTATGCAGTCAGTTCCCACAAGTTACATTGATCCCGTGCGAGGTGTTCGTTCCTCCTACGGGGTCGTTTGAGGACTGGTTTGGGTTTTCACCCTTTAACGTCTCGTTTTTAAGTTTAAGTGTAATTTTTTGAAATTATCGTCATACTCTCAAATCGGTAGACCCGAGACTACGCGGTCTATTCGTACAAGTTACATTGGTCCCTTGCGAGGTTTTCGTGCCTCCTACGGGGAAGTTTTGGGGCTAGTTTGGGTTTTCACCCTTTAACGGGTTGTTTTTAAGTCTAAGTGTGATTTTTAAAAATTATCGTTCTACTATCAAACCGGGAGACCCGGGATTACGCGGTCAGTTCCCACAAGTTACATGGGTCCCGTGCGAGGTGTTCATGCCTCCTATGGGGTCGTTTGGGGGCTTGTTTGGGTTTTCACCCTATAACGACTTATTTATAAGTCTAAGTGTGATACTTGCAAATTATCGTCATACTCTCAAACCGGGAGATCAAGAACTACGCGGTCAGTTCCCACAAGTTACATTGGTCCCGTGCGAGGTGTTCATGCCTCCTACGGGGTCGTTTGGGGGCTGGTTTGGGTTTTCACCCTTTAACGGCTTATTTTTAAGTTTAAGTGTGATTTTTGCAAATTATCATCATACTCTTAGACCGGGAGACCCGAGACTAAGCGATCAGTTCCTACAAGTTACATTGGTCCCGTGTAAGGTGTTCGTGCCTCTTACGGGGTCATTTGGGGGCTGGTTTCGGTTTTCACCCTTTAACGGCTTATTTTTAAGTCTAAGTGTGATTTTTGCAAATTATAATCATACTCTCAAATCGGGAGACCCGGGACTACGCGAACAGTACATACAAGTTACATTGGTCCCGTGCGAGCTGTTCGTGGCCCTTACGGGGTCGTTTGGGGGCTAGTTCAGATTGTCACCCTTTAACGGCTTGTATTTAAGTCTAAGTGTGATTTTCACAAATAATTGTCATACTCTCAAACCGGGAGAGCCGGGACTATACGGTCAGTTCCCACATGTTACATTGGTCCCGTGCGAGGTGTTCGTGGCTCGTACGGGGTCATTTGGGGGCTGGTTCGAGTTTTCACCCTTTCACGGCTTATTTTTAAGTCTAAGTGTGATTTTCGTAAGTTATCATCATAATCTCAAACCGGGAGACTGGGGACTATGCAGTCAGATCCCACAAGTTACATTGGTCCCGTGCGTGGTGTTCGTGCCTCCTACGGGGTCGTTTGAGGGCTGGTTTGGGTTTTCACCCTTTAACTTCTTATTTTTAAGTTTAAGTGTGATTTTTTGAAATTATCATCATACTCTCAAATCGGGCGACCCGGGGCTACGCGGTCTGTTCCTACAAGTTACATCGGTCCCGTGCGAGGTGTTCGTGCCTCCTACGGGGAAGTTTGGGGACTGGTTTGGGTTTTCACCCTTTAACGGGTTGTTTTTAAGTCTAAGTGTGATTTTTATAAATTATAATCATACTCTCAAACTGGGAGACCCGGGACTACGCGGACAGTACGTACAAGTTACATTGGTCCCGTGCGAGGTGTTCGTGGCTCCTATGGGGTCGTTTGGGAGCTGGTTCAGATTTTCAACCTTTAACGGCTTGTATTTAAGTCTAAGTGTGATTTTTGCAAATTATTGTCATACTCTCAAACTGGGAGACCCAGGACTACGCGGTCAGTTCCCCCATGTTACATTGGTCCCGTGCGGGGTGTTCGTGCCTCCTACGGGGTGGTTTCGGGGTGGTTCGAGTTTTCACCCTTTCACTGCTTGTTTTTAAGGCTAAGTGTGATTTTTGTAAATTATCGTCATACTCTCAAACCGAGAGACTGGGGACTATGCAGTCAGTTCCCAAAAGTTACATTGATCCCGTGCGAGGTGTTCGTGCCTCCTACGGGGTCGTTTGGGGGCTGGTTCGAGTTTTCAACCTTTCACGGCTTGTTTTTAAGGCTAAGTATGATTTTTGTAAATTATCATCATACTCTCAAACCGAGAGACTGGGGACTATGCAGTCAGTTCCCACAAGTTACATTGATCCCGTGCGAGGTGTTCGTGCCTCCTACGGGGTCGTTTGAGGACTGGTTTGGGTTTTCACTCTTTAACGTCTCGTTTTTAAGTTTAAGTGTGATTTTTTGAAATTATCGTCATACTCTCAAATCGGTAGACCCGGGACTACGCGGTCTGTTCGTACAAGTTACACTGGTCCCGTGCGAGGTTTTCGTGCCTCCTACGGGGAAGTTTGGGGGCTAGTTTGGGTTTTCACCCTTTAACGGGTTGTTTTTAAGTCTAAGTGTGATTTTTAAAAATTATCGTTCTACTCTCAAATCGGGAGACCCGGGATTACGCGGCCAGTTCCCACAAGTTACATGGGTCCCGTGCGAGGTGTTCATGCCTCCTATGGGGTCGTTTGGGGGCTTGTTTGGGTTTTCACCCTATAACGACTTATTTATAAGTCTAAGTGTGATATTTGCAAATTATCGTCATACTCTCAAACCGGGAGATCAAGAACTACGTGGTCAGTTCCCACAAGTTACATTGGTCCCGTACGAGGTGTTCGTGCCTCCTACGGGGTCGTTTGGGGGCTGGTTTGGGTTTTCACCCTTTAACGGCTTATTTTTAAGTTTAAGTGTGATTTTTGCAAATTATCATCATACTCTTAAACCGGGAGACCCGGGACTAAGCGATCAGTTCCTACAAGTTACATTGGTCCCGTGCAAGGTGTTCGTGCCTCTGACGGGGTCATTTTCGGTTTTCATCCTTTAACGGCTTATTTTTAAGTCTAAGTGTGATTTATGCAAATTATAATCATACTCTCAAACCGAGAGACCCGGGACTACGCGGTCAGTTCCCACAAGTTACATTGGTCCCGTGCGAGGTGTTCGTGCCTCCTACGGGGTTGTTTGGGGGCTGGTTTGGGTTTTCACCCTTTAACGTCTTGTTTTTAATTCTAAGTGTGATATTTGCAAATAATCATCATACTCTCAAACTGGGAGATCAAGTACTACGCGGTCAGTTCCCACAAGTTACATTGGTCCCGTACGAGGTGTTCGTGCCTCCTACGGGGTCGTTTGGGGGCTGGTTTGGGTTTTCACCCTTTAACGGCTTATTTTTAAGTTTAAGTGAGATTTTTGCAAATTATCATCATACTCTTAAATCGGGAGACCCGGGACTAAGCGATCAGTTCCTACAAGTTACATTGGTCCCGTGCAAGGTGTTCGTGCCTCCTACGGGGTCATTTGGGGGCTGGTTTCGGTTTTCACCCTTTAACGGCTTATTTTTAAGTCTAAGAGTGATTTTTGCAAATTATAATCATACTCTCAAATCGGGAGACCCGGGACTACGCGAACAGTACATACAAGTTACATTGGTCCCGTGCGAGGTGTTCGTGGCTCCTACGGGGTCGTTTAGGGGCTGGTTCAGATTGTCACCCTTTAACGGCTTGTATTTAAGTCTAAGTGTGATTTTCGCAAATAATTGTCATAGTCTCAAACCGGGAGACCCAGGACTATGCGATCAGTTCCCACATGTTACATTGGTCCCGTGCGAGGTGTTCGTGGCTCCTACGGGGTCATTTGGGGGCTGGTTCGGGTTTTCACGGCTTATTTTTAAGTCTAAGTGTGATTTTTGTAAGTTATCATCATACTCTCAAACCGGGAGACTGGGCACTATGAAGTCAGATCCCACAAGTTACATTGGTCCCTTGCGAGGTGTTCGTGCCTCCTACGGGGTCGTTTGAGGGCTGGTTTGGGTTTTCACCCTTTAACTTCTTATTTTTAAGTTTAAGTGTGATTTTTTGAAATTATCATCATACTCTCAAATTGGGCGACCCGGGACTACGCGGTCTGTTCCTACAAGTTACATCGGTCCCGTGCGAGGTGTTCGTGCCTCCTACGGGGAAGTTTGGGGACTGGTTTGGTTTTCACCCTTTAACGGGTTGTTTTTAAGTCTAAGTGTGATTTTTATTAATTATCGTTCTACTCTCAAACCGGGAGACTCGGGATTACGCGGTCAGTTCCCACAAGTTACATTGTTCCCGTACGAGGTGTTCGTGCCTCCTACGGGGTCGTTTGGGGGCTTGTTTGGGTTTTCACCCATTAACGACTTATTTTTAAGTCTAAGTGTGATTTTTACAAATTATAATCATACTCTCAAACTGGGAACCCGGGACTACGCGGACAGTACGTACAAGTTACATTGGTCCCATGCGAGGTGTTCGTGGCTCCTACGGGGTCGTTTGGGAGCTGGTTCAGATTTTCACCCTTTAACGGCATGTATTTAAGTCTAAGTGTGATTTTTGCAAATTATTGTCAGACTCTCAAACCGAGAGACTGGGGACTATGCAGTCAGTTCCCACAAGTTACATTGGTCCCGTGCGAGGTGTTCGTGCCTCCTATGGGGTCGTTTGAGGACTGGTTTGGGTTTTCACACTTTAACGTCTCGTTTTTAAGTTTAAGTGTGATTTTTTGAAATTATCGTCATACTCTCAAATCGGTAGACCCGGGACTACGCGGTCTGTTCGTACAAGTTACACTGGTCCCGTGCGAGGTTTTCGTGCCTCCTACGGGGAAGTTTGGGGGCTAGTTTTGGTTTTCACCCTTTAACGGGTTGTTTTTAAGTCTAAGTGTGATTTTTAAAAATTATCGTTCTACTCTCAAACCGGGAGACCCGGGATTACGCGGTCAGTTCCCACAAGTTACATGGGTCCCGTGCGAGGTGTTCGTGCCTCCTATGGGGTCGTTTGGGGGCTTGTTTGGGTTTTCACCCTATAACGACTTATTTATAAGTCTAAGTGTGATATTTGCAAATTATCGTCATACTCTCAAACCAGGAGATCAAGAACTACGCGGTCAGTTCCCACAAGTTACATTGGTCCCGTGCGAGGTGTTCGTGCCTCCTACGGGGTCGTTTGGGGGCTGGTTTGGGTTTTCACCCTTTAACGGCTTATTTTTAAGTTTAAGTGTGATTTTTGCAAATTATCATCATACTCTTAAATCGGGAGACCCGGGACTAAGCGATCAGTTCCGACAAGTTACATTGGTCCCGTGCAAGGTGTTCGTGCCTCTTACGGGGTCATTTGGGGGCTGGTTTCGGTTTTCATCCTTTAACGGCTTATTTTTAAGTCTAAGTGTGATTTATACAAATTATAATCATACTCTCAAACCGAGAGACCTGGGACTACGCGTTCAGTTCCCACAAGTTACATTGGTCCCGTGCGAGGTGTTCGTGCCTCCTACAGGGTTGTTTGGGGGCTGGTTTGGGTTTTCACCCTTTAACGTCTTGTTTTTAAGTCTGAGTGTGATATTTGCAAATAATCATCATACTCTCAAACTGGGAGATCAAGTACTATGCGGTCAGTTCCCACAAGTTACATTGGTCCCGTACGAGGTGTTCGTGCCTCCTACGGGGTCGTTTGGGGGCTGGTTTGGGTTTTCACCCTTTAACGGCTTATTTTTAAGTTTAAGTGTGATTTTTGCAAATTATCATCATACTCTTAAATCGGGAGACCCGGAACTAAGCGATAAGTTCCTACAAGTTACATTGGTCCCGTGTAAGGTGTTCGTGCCTCCTACGGGGTCATTTGGTGGCTGGTTTCGGTTTTCACTCTTTAACGGCTTATTTTTAAGTCTAAGTGTGATTTTTGCAAATTATAATCATACTCTCAAATCGGGAGACCCGGGACTACGCGAACAGTACATACAAGTTACATTGGTCCCGTGCGAGGTGTTCGTGCCTCTTACGGGGAAGTTTGGGGACTGGTTTGGGTTTTCACCCTTTAACGGGTTGTTTTTAAGTCTAAGTGTGATTTTTATTAATTATAATCATACTCTCAAACTGGGAGACCCGGGACTACGCGGACAGTACGTACAAGTTACATTGGTCCCGTGCGAGGTGTTCGTGGCTCCTACGGGGTCGTTTGGGAGCTGGTTCAGATTTTCACCCTTTAACGGCTTGTATTTAAGTCTAAGTGTGATTTTTTCAAATTATTGTCATACTCTCAAACCGGGAGACCCAGGACTACGCGGTCAGTTCCCCCATGTTACATTGGTCCCGTGCGGGGTGTTCGTGCCTCCTTCGGGGTCGTTTGGGGCTGGTTCGAGTTTTCACCCTTTCACGGCTTGTTTTTAAGGCTAAGTGTGATTTTTGTAAATTATCGTCATACTCTCAAACCGAGAGACTGGGGACTATGCAGTCAGTTCCCACAAGTTACATTGATCCCGTGCGAGGTGTTCGTTCCTCCTACGGGGTCGTTTGAGGACTGGTTTGGGTTTTCACCCTTTAACGTCTCGTTTTTAAGTTTAAGTGTAATTTTTTGAAATTATCGTCATACTCTCAAATCGGTAGACCCGAGACTACGCGGTCTATTCGTACAAGTTACATTGGTCCCTTGCGAGGTTTTCGTGCCTCCTACGGGGAAGTTTTGGGGCTAGTTTGGGTTTTCACCCTTTAACGGGTTGTTTTTAAGTCTAAGTGTGATTTTTAAAAATTATCGTTCTACTATCAAACCGGGAGACCCGGGATTACGCGGTCAGTTCCCACAAGTTACATGGGTCCCGTGCGAGGTGTTCGTGCCTCCTACGGGGTCGTTTGGGGGCTTGTTTGGGTTTTCACCCTATAACGACTTATTTTTAAGTCTAAGTGTGATACTTGCAAATTATCGTCATACTCTCAAACCGGGAGATCAAGAACTACGCGGTCAGTTCCCACAAGTTACATTGGTCCCGTGCGAGGTGTTCATGCCTCCTACGGGGTCGTTTGGGGGCTGGTTTGGGTTTTCACCCTTTAACGGCTTATTTTTAAGTTTAAGTGTGATTTTTGCAAATTATCATCATACTCTTAGACCGGGAGACCCGAGACTAAGCGATCAGTTCCTACAAGTTACATTGGTCCCGTGTAAGGTGTTCGTGCCTCTTACGGGGTCATTTGGGGGCTGGTTTCGGTTTTCACCCTTTAACGGCTTATTTTTAAGTCTAAGTGTGATTTTTGCAAATTATAATCATACTCTCAAATCGGGAGACCCGGGACTACGCGAACAGTACATACAAGTTACATTGGTCCCGTGCGAGCTGTTCGTGGCCCTTACGGGGTCGTTTGGGGGCTAGTTCAGATTGTCACCCTTTAACGGCTTGTATTTAAGTCTAAGTGTGATTTTCACAAATAATTGTCATACTCTCAAACCGGGAGAGCCGGGACTATACGGTCAGTTCCCACATGTTACATTGGTCCCGTGCGAGGTGTTCGTGGCTCGTACGGGGTCATTTGGGGGCTGGTTCGAGTTTTCACCCTTTCACGGCTTATTTTTAAGTCTAAGTGTGATTTTCGTAAGTTATCATCATAATCTCAAACCGGGAGACTGGGGACTATGCAGTCAGATCCCACAAGTTACATTGGTCCCGTGCGTGGTGTTCGTGCCTCCTACGGGGTCGTTTGAGGGCTGGTTTGGGTTTTCACCCTTTAACTTCTTATTTTTAAGTTTAAGTGTGATTTTTTGAAATTATCATCATACTCTCAAATCGGGCGACCCGGGGCTACGCGGTCTGTTCCTACAAGTTACATCGGTCCCGTGCGAGGTGTTCGTGCCTCCTACGGGGAAGTTTGGGGACTGGTTTGGGTTTTCACCCTTTAACGGGTTGTTTTTAAGTCTAAGTGTGATTTTTATAAATTATAATCATACTCTCAAACTGGGAGACCCGGGACTACGCGGACAGTACGTACAAGTTACATTGGTCCCGTGCGAGGTGTTCGTGGCTCCTACGGGGTCGTTTGGGAGCTGGTTCAGATTTTCAACCTTTAACGGCTTGTATTTAAGTCTAAGTGTGATTTTTGCAAATTATTGTCATACTCTCAAACCGGGAGACCCAGGACTACGCGGTCAGTTCCCCCATGTTACATTGGTCCCGTGCGGGGTGTTCGTGCCTCCTACGGGGTGGTTTCGGGGTGGTTCGAGTTTTCACCCTTTCACTGCTTGTTTTTAAGGCTAAGTGTGATTTTTGTAAATTATCGTCATACTCTCAAACCGAGAGACTGGGGACTATGCAGTCAGTTCCCAAAAGTTACATTGATCCCGTGCGAGGTGTTCGTGCCTCCTACGGGGTCGTTTGGGGGCTGGTTCGAGTTTTCAACCTTTCACGGCTTGTTTTTAAGGCTAAGTGTGATTTTTGTAAATTATCATCATACTCTCAAACCGAGAGACTGGGGACTATGCAGTCAGTTCCCACAAGTTACATTGATCCCGTGCGAGGTGTTCGTGCCTCCTACGGGGTCGTTTGAGGACTGGTTTGGGTTTTCACTCTTTAACGTCTCGTTTTTAAGTTTAAGTGTGATTTTTTGAAATTATCGTCATACTCTCAAATCGGTAGACCCGGGACTACGCGGTCTGTTCGTACAAGTTACACTGGTCCCGTGCGAGGTGTTCGTGCCTCCTACGGGGAAGTTTGGGGGCTAGTTTGGGTTTTCACCCTTTAACGGGTTGTTTTTAAGTCTAAGTGTGATTTTTAAAAATTATCGTTCTACTCTCAAACCGGGAGACCCGGGATTACGCGGCCAGTTCCCACAAGTTACATGGGTCCCGTGCGAGGTGTTCATGCCTCCTATGGGGTCGTTTGGGGGCCTGTTTGGGTTTTCACCCTATAACGACTTATTTATAAGTCTAAGTGTGATATTTGCAAATTATCGTCATACTCTCAAACCGGGAGATCAAGAACTACGCGGTCAGTTCCCACAAGTTACATTGGTCCCGTACGAGGTGTTCGTGCCTCCTACGGGGTCGTTTGGGGACTGGTTTGGGTTTTCACCCTTTAACGGCTTATTTTTAAGTTTAAGTGTGATTTTTGCAAATTATCATCATACTCTTAAACCGGGAGACCCGGGACTAAGCGATCAGTTCCTACAAGTTACATTGGTCCCGTGCAAGGTGTTCGTGCCTCTGACGGGGTCATTTGGGGGCTGGTTTCGGTTTTCATCCTTTAACGGCTTATTTTTAAGTCTAAGTGTGATTTATGCAAATTATAATCATACTCTCAAACCGAGAGACCCGGGACTACGCGGTCAGTTCCCACAAGTTACATTGGTCCCGTGCGAGGTGTTCGTGCCTCCTACGGGGTTGTTTGGGGGCTGGTTTGGGTTTTCACCCTTTAACGTCTTGTTTTTAATTCTAAGTGTGATATTTGCAAATAATCATCATACTCTCAAACTGGGAGATCAAGTACTACGCGGTCAGTTCCCACAAGTTACATTGGTCCCGTACGAGGTGTTCGTGCCTCCTACGGGGTCGTTTGGGGGCTGGTTTGGGTTTTCACCCTTTAACGGCTTATTTTTAAGTTTAAGTGAGATTTTTGCAAATTATCATCATACTCTTAAATCGGGAGACCCGGGACTAAGCGATCAGTTCCTACAAGTTACATTGGTCCCGTGCAAGGTGTTCGTGCCTCCTACGGGGTCATTTGGGGGCTGGTTTCGGTTTTCACCCTTTAACGGCTTATTTTTAAGTCTAAGAGTGATTTTTGCAAATTATAATCATACTCTCAAATCGGGAGACCCGGGACTACGCGAACAGTACATACAAGTTACATTGGTCCCGTGCGAGGTGTTCGTGGCTCCTACGGGGTCGTTTAGGGGCTGGTTCAGATTGTCACCCTTTAACGGCTTGTATTTAAGTCTAAGTGTGATTTTCGCAAATAATTGTCATAGTCTCAAACCGGGAGACCCAGGACTATGCGATCAGTTCCCACATGTTACATTGGTCCCGTGCGAGGTGTTCGTGGCTCCTACGGGGTCATTTGGGGGCTGGTTCGGGTTTTCACGGCTTATTTTTAAGTCTAAGTGTGATTTTTGTAAGTTATCATCATACTCTCAAACCGGGAGACTGGGCACTATGAAGTCAGATCCCACAAGTTACATTGGTCCCTTGCGAGGTGTTCGTGCCTCCTACGGGGTCGTTTGAGGGCTGGTTTGGGTTTTCACCCTTTAACTTCTTATTTTTAAGTTTAAGTGTGATTTTTTGAAATTATCATCATACTCTCAAATCGGGCGACCCGGGACTACGCGGTCTGTTCCTACAAGTTACATCGGTCCCGTGCGAGGTGTTCGTGCCTCCTACGGGGAAGTTTGGGGACTGGTTTGGTTTTCACCCTTTAACGGGTTATTTTTAAGTCTAAGTGTGATTTTTATTAATTATCGTTCTACTCTCAAACCGGGAGACTCGGGATTACGCGGTCAGTTCCCACAAGTTACATTGTTCCCGTACGAGGTGTTCGTGCCTCCTACGGGGTCGTTTGGGGGCTTGTTTGGGTTTTCACCCATTAACGACTTATTTTTAAGTCTAAGTGTGATTTTACAAATTATAATCATACTCTCAAACTGGGAACCCGGGACTACGCGGACAGTACGTACAAGTTACATTGGTCCCGTGCGAGGTGTTCGTGGATCCTACGGGGTCGTTTGGGAGCTGGTTCAGATTTTCACCCTTTAACGGCATGTATTTAAGTCTAAGTGTGATTTTTGCAAATTATTGTCAGACTCTCAAACCGAGAGACTGGGGACTATGCAGTCAGTTCCCACAAGTTACATTGGTTCCGTGCGAGGTGTTCGTGCCTCCTATGGGGTCGTTTGAGGACTGGTTTGGGTTTTCACTCTTTAATGTCTCGTTTTTAAGTTTAAGTGTGATTTTTTGAAATTATCGTCATACTCTCAAATCGGTAGACCCGGGACAACGCGGTCTGTTCGTACAAGTTACACTGGTCCCGTGCGAGGTTTTCGTGCCTCCTACGGGGAAGTTTGGGGGCTAGTTTTGGTTTTCACCCTTTAACGGGTTATTTTTAAGTCTAAGTGTGATTTTTAAAAATTATCGTTCTACTCTCAAACCGGGAGACCCGGGATTACGCGGTCAGTTCCCACAAGTTACATGGGTCCCGTGCGAGGTGTTCGTGCCTCCTATGGGGTCGTTTGGGGGCTTGTTTGGGTTTTCACCCTATAACGACTTATTTATAAGTCTAAGTGTGATATTTGCAAATTATCGTCATACTCTCAAACCAGGAGATCAAGAACTACGCGGTTAGTTCCCACAAGTTACATTGGTCCCGTGCGAGGTGTTCGTGCCTCCTACGGGGTCGTTTGGGGGCTGGTTTGGGTTTTCACCCTTTAACGGCTTATTTTTAAGTTTAAGTGTGATTTTTGCAAATTATCATCATACTCTTAAACCGGGAGACCCGGGACTAAGCGATCAGTTCCGACAAGTTACATTGGTCCCGTGCAAGGTGTTCGTGCCTCTTACGGGGTCATTTGGGGGCTGGTTTCGGTTTTCATCCTTTAACGGCTTATTTTTAAGTCTAAGTGTGATTTATACAAATTATAATCATACTCTCAAACCGAGAGACCCGGGACTACGCGTTCAGTTCCCACAAGTTACATTGGTCCCGTGCGAGGTGTTCGTGCCTCCTACAGGGTTGTTTGGGGGCTGGTTTGGGTTTTCACCCTTTAACGTCTTGTTTTTAAGTCTGAGTGTGATATTTGCAAATAATCATCATACTCTCAAACTGGGAGATCAAGTACTACGCGGTCAGTTCCCACAAGTTACATTGGTCCCGTACGAGGTGTTCGTGCCTCCTACGGGGTCGTTTGGGGGCTGGTTTGGGTTTTCACCCTTTAACGGCTTATTTTTAAGTTTAAGTGTGATTTTTGCAAATTATCATCATACTCTTAAATCGGGAGACCCGGGACTAAGCGATAAGTTCCTACAAGTTACATTGGTCCCGTGTAAGGTGTTCGTGCCTCCTACGGGGTCATTTGGTGGCTGGTTTCGGTTTTCACCCTTTAACGGCTTATTTTTAAGTCTAAGTGTGATTTTTGCAAATTATAATCATACTCTCAAATCGGGAGACCCGGGACTACGCGAACAGTACATACAAGTTACATTGGTCCCGTGCGAGGTGTTCGTGCCTCCTACGGGGAAGTTTGGGGACTGGTTTGGGTTTTCACCCTTTAACGGGTTGTTTTTAAGTCTAAGTGTGATTTTTATAAATTATAATCATACTCTCAAACCTGGAGACCCGGGACTACGCGGACAGTACGTACAAGTTACATTGGTCCCGTGCGAGGTGTTCGTGGCTCCTACGGGGTCGTTTGGGAGCTGGTTCAGATTTTCACCCTTTAACGGCTTGTATTTAAGTCTAAGTGTGATTTTTGCAAATTATTGTCATACTCTCAAACCGGGAGACCCAGGACTACGCGGTCAGTTACCCCATGTTACATTGGTCCCGTGCGGGGTGTTCGTGCCTCCTACGGGGTTGTTTCGGGATGGTTCGAGTTTTCACCCTTTCACGGCTTGTTTTTAAGGCTAAGTGTGATTTTGTAAATTATCGTCATACTCTCAAACCGAGAGACTGGGGACTATGCAGTCAGTTCCCAAAAGTTACATTGATCCCGTGCGAGGTGTTCGTGCCTCCTACGGGGTCGTTTGGGGGCTGGTTCGAGTTTTCACCCTTTCACGGCTTGTTTTTAAGGCTAAGTGTGATTTTTGTAAATTATCATCATACTCTCAAACCGAGAGACTGGGGACTATGCAGTCAGTTCCCACAAGTTACATTGATCCCGTGGGAGGTGTTCGTGCCTCCTACAGGGTCGTTTGAGGACTGGTTTGGGTTTTCACTCTTTAACGTCTCGTTTTTAAGTTTAAGTGTGATTTTTCGAAATTATCGTCATACTCTCAAATCGGTAGAGCCGGGACTACGCGGTCTGTTCGTACAAGTTACACTGGTCCCGTGCGAGGTTTTCGTGCCTCCTACGGGGAAGTTTGGGGGCTAGTTTGGGTTTTCACCCTTTAACGGGTTGTTTTTAAGTCTAAGTGTGATTTTTAAAAATTATCGTTCTACTCTCAAACCGGGAGACCCGGGATTACGCGGTCAGTTCCCACAAGTTACATAGGTCCCGTGCGAGGTGTTCGTGCCTCCTATGGGGTCGTTTGGGGGCTTGTTTAGGTTTTCACCCTATAACGACTTATTTATAAGTCTAAGTGTGATATTTGCAAATTATCGTCATACTCTCAAACCGGGAGATCAAGAACTACGCGGTCAGTTCCCACAAGTTACATTGGTCCCGTGCGAGGTGTTCGTGCCTCCTACGGGGTCGTTTGGGGGCTGGTTTGGGTTTTCACCCTTTAACGGCTTATTTTTAAGTTTAAGTGTGATTTTTGCAAATTATCATCATACTCTTAAACCGGGAGACCCGGGACTAAGCGATCAGTTCCTACAAGTTACATTGGTCCCGTGCAAGGTGTTCGTGCCTCTTACGGGGTCATTTGGGGGCTGGTTTCGGTTTTCATCCTTTAACGGCTTATTTTTAAGTCTAAGTGTGATTTTTGCAAATTATAATCATACTCTCAAACCGAGAGACCCGGGACTACGCGGTCAGTTCCCACAAGTTACATTGGTCCCGTGCGAGGTGTTCGTGCCTCCTACGGGGTTGTTTGGGGCCTGGTTTGGGTTTTCACCCTTTAACGTCTTGTTTTTAAGTCGAAGTGTGATATTTGCAAATAATCATCATACTCTCAAACTGGGAGATCAAGTACTACGCGGTCAGTTCCCACCAGTTACATTGGTCCCGTGCGAGGTCGTCTGGGTGTTTAAGTGTGATTCTTTAACGGCTTGTTTTTAAGTCTAAGTGTGATTCTTTCAAATTATTATCATACTCTCAATCCAGGAGACCGGGGACTACGCGATCAGTTGCCATAAGTTACATTGGTTCCGTGCGAGGTGTTCGTGCCTCCTACGGGGTCGTTTGGGGGCTGGTTTGGGTTTTCACCCTTTAACGGCTTATTTTTAAGTTTAAGTGTGATTTTTGCAAATTATCATCATACTCTTAAATCGGGAGACCCGGGACTAAGCGATCAGTTCCTACAAGTTACATTGGTCCCGTGCAAGGTGTTCGTGCCTCCTACGAGGTCATTTGGGGGCTGGTTTCGGTTTTCACCCTTTAACGGCTTATTTTTAAGTCTAAGTGTGATTTTTGCAAATTATAATCATACTCTCAAATCGGGAGACCCGGGACTACGCGAACAGTACATACAAGTTACATTGGTCCCGTGCGAGGTGTTCGTGACTCCTACGGGGTCGTTTAGGGGCTGGTTCAGATTGTCACCCTTTAACGGCTTGTATTTAAGTCTAAGTGTGATTTTCACAAATAATTGTCATACTCTCAAACCGGGAGACCCAGGACTATGCGATCAGTTCCCACATGTTACATTGGTCCCGTGCGAGGTGTTCGTGGCTCTTACGGGGTCATTTGGGGCCTGGTTCGGGTTTTCACCCTTTCACGGCTTAGTTTTAAGTCTAAGTGTGATATTTGTAAGTTATCATCATACTCTCAAACCGGGAGACTGGGCACTATGAAGTCAGATCCCACAAGTTACATTGGTCCCGTGTGAGGTGTTCGTGCCTCCTACGGGGTCGTTTGAGGGCTGGTTTGGGTTTTCACCCTTTAACTTCTTATTTTTAAGTTTAAGTGTGATTTTTTGAAATTATCATCATACTCTCAAATCAGGCGACCCGGGACTACGTGGTCTGTTCCTACAAGTTACATCGGTCCCGTGCGAGGTGTTCGTGCCTCCTACGGGGAAGTTTGGGGACTGGTTTGGGTTTTCACCCTTTAACGGGTTGTTTTTAAGTCTAAGTGTGATTTTTATTAATTATCGTTCTACTCTCAAACCGGGAGACTCGGGATTACGCGGTCAGTTCCCAGAAGTTACATTGTTCCCGTACGAGGTGTTCGTGCCTCCTACGGGGTCGTTTGGGGGCTTGTTTGGGTTTTCACCCTTTAACGACTTATTTTTAAGTCTAAGTGTGATTTTTACAAATTATAATCATACTCTCAAACTGGGAACCTGGGACTATGCGGACAGTTCGTACAAGTTACATTGGTCCCGTGCGAGGTGTTCGTGGCTCCTACGGGGTCGTTTGGGAGCTGGTTCAGATTTTCACCCTTTAACGGCATGTATTTAAGTCTAAGTGTGATTTTTGCAAATTATTGTCATACTCTCAAACCGGGAGACCCTGGACTACGCGGTCAGTTCCCCCATGTTACATTGGTCCCGTGCGGGGTGTTCGTGCCTCCTACGGGGTCGTTTGGGGGCTGGTTCGAGTTTTCACCCTTTCACGGCTTGTTTTTAAGGCTAAGTGTGATTTTTGTAAATTATCGTCATACTCTCAAACCGAGAGACTGGGGACTATGCGGTCAGTTCCCACAAGTTACATTGATCCCGTGCGAGGTGTTCGTGCCTCCTACGGGGTTGTTTGAGGACTGGTTTGGGTTTTCACCCTTTAACGTCACGTTTTTAAGTTTAAAGTGTGATTTTTTGAAATTATCGTCATACTCTCAAATCGGTAGACCCGGGACTACGCGGTTTGTTCCTACAAGTTACATTGGTCCCGTGTGAGGTTTTCGTGCCTCCTACGGGGAAGTTTGGGGGCTGGTTTGGGTTTTCACCCTTTAACGGGTTGTTTTTAAGTCTAAGTGTGATTTTTATAAATTATAATCATACTCTCAAACTGGGAGACCCGGTACTACGCGGACAGTACGTATAAGTTACATTGGTCCCGTGCGAGGTGTTCGTGGCTCCTACGGGGTCGTTTGGGAGCTGGTTCATATTTTCACCCTTTAACGGCTTGTATTTAAGTCTAAGTGTGATTTTTGCAAATTATTGTCATACTCTCAAACCGGGAGACCCAGGACTACGCGGTCAGTTCCCCCATGTTACATTGGTCCCGTGCGGGGTGTTCGTGCCTCCTACGGGGTCGTTTAGGGGCTGGTTCGAGTTTTCACCCTTTCACGGCTTGTTTTTAAGGCTAAGTGTGATTTTTGTAAATTATCGTCATACTCTCAAACCGAGAGACTGGGGACTATGCAGTCAGTTCCCACAAGTTACATTGATCCAGTGCGAGGTGTTCGTGCCTCCTACGGGGTCATTTGAGGACTGGTTTGGGTTTTCACCCTTTAACGTCTCGTTTTTAAGTTTAAGTGTGATTTTTATAAATTAATATTCTACTCTCAAACCGGGGGACACGGGATTACGTGGTCAGTTCCCACAAGTTACAAGGGTCCCGTGCGAGGTGTTCGTGCCTCCTACGGGGTCGTTTGGGGGCTTGTTTGGGTTTTCACCCTTTAACAACTTATTTTTAAGTCTAAGTGTGATTTTTACAAATTATAATCATACTCTCAAATCGGGAGACCCGGGACTACGTGGAAAGTTACTACAAGTTACATGGGTCCCGTGCGAGATGTTCGGGCCTCCGACTGGGTCGTTAGGGGGCTGGTTCGGTATTTCACCCTTTGACGGCTTATTTTTAAGTATAAGTGTGATTTTTCAAAATTATCATCGTACTCTCAAATCGGGAGACCCGGGACTACGCGATCAGTTCCTACAAGTTACGTTGGTCCCGTGCGAGGTGTTCGTGCCTCCTACGGGGTCGTCTGGGGGCTGGTTCGGGTTTTCACCCTATAACGGCTTGTTTTTAAGTTTAAGTGTGATTTTTTTAAATTATCATCATACGCTCAAACCGGGAGACTCGGGACTTCGCGATCAGTTCCTACAGGATACATGAGTCCCGTGCGAGGTGTTCGTGCCTCCTACGGGGTCGTTTGGGGACTGGTTTGGGTTTTCAGTCTTTAACGGCTTGTTTTAAAGTCTAAGTGTGATTTTTACAAATTATCGTCATACTCTCAAACCGGGAGACCTGGGATTATGCGGTCAGTTCCCACTAGTTACATTGGTCCCGTGCGAGCTTTTCGTGCCTCCTACGGGGTCGTTTGTGGGCTGGTTTTGGTTTTCACCCTTTAACAACTTGTTTTTAAGTCTAAGTGTGTTTTTTGTAAATTATAATCATACTCTCAAACCGGGAGACCCGGGACTACGCAGACAGTTCCTATAAGTTACATTGGTCCTGTGCGAGGAGTTCGTGCCTCCTACGGGGTTGTTTGGGGGCTGGGTCAGATTTTCCCCTTTAACGGGTTGTTTTTAAGTCTAAGTGTGATTATTGCAAATTATAATCATACTCTTAAACCGGGAGACCAGGGACTACGCGGACAGTTCCTATAAGTTACATTGGTCCCGTGCGAGGTGTTTGTGTCTCCTACGGGGTCGTTTGGGGGCTGGTTTGGGTTTTCACCCTTTAACAACTTATTTTTAAGTCTAAGTGTAATTTTTGCAAATTATCGTCATACTCTCAAACCGATAGACCCGGGACTACGAGGTCAGTTCCTACAAGTTACATTGGTCCCGTGCGAGGTGTTCGTGCCTCCTACGTGGTCGTTTGGGGGCTGGCTTGGGTTTTCACCCTTTAACGGGTTGTTTTTAAGTCTAAATGTGATTTTTGAAAATATTCATCATAATCTCAAATCGGGAGACGCGGGATTACGAGGTCAGTTCCCACAATTTACATAAGTCCCGTGCGAGGTGTTCGTGCCTCCTACGGGGTCATTTGGGGGGTGGTTTGAATTTTCACCCTTTAACGGCTTATTTTTTATGTCTAAGTGTGATTTTTACATAATATAATCATACTCTCAAATCGGGAGACCCGGGACTACGCGGTCAGTTTTCACAAGTTACATTGGTCCCGTGCGAGGTGTTCGTGCCTCCTACGGGGTCGTTTGGGGGCTGGTTTGGTTTTCCCCCTTTAACGGCTTATTTTTAAGTTTAAGTGTGATTTTTGCAAATTATCGTCATACTCTTAAACCGGGAGACCCGGGACTACGCGGACAGTACGTACATGTTACATTACTCCCGTGCAAGGCGTTCGTGCCTCCTACGGGGTCATTTGGGGGTTGGTTTCGATTTTCACCCTTTAACGGCTTATTTTTAAGTCTAAGTGTGATTTTTGCAAATTATAATCATACTCTCAAATCGGGAGACCCGGGACTACGCGGACAGTACGTACAAGTTACATTGGTCCCGTGCGAGGTGTTCGTGGCTCCTACGGGGTCGTTTGGGGGCTGGTTCGGATTGTCACCCTTTAACGGTTTGTATTTAAGTCTAAGTGTGATTTTTGTAAATTATTGTCATACTCTCAAACCGGGAGACTCGGGACTATGCGGTCAGTTCCCACATGTTACATTGGTACCGTGCGAGGTGTTCGTGCCTCCTACGGGGTCATTTGGGGGCTGGTTCGGGTTTTCACCCTTTCACGGCTTATTTTTAAGTCTAAGTGTGATTTTTGTAAGTTATCATCATACTCTCAAACCGGGAGACTGGGGACTATGCAGTTAGATCCCACAAGTTACATTGGTCCCGTGCGAGGTGTTCGTGCCTCCGACGGGGTCGTTTTAGGGCTGGTTTGGGTTTTCACCCTTTAACTTCTTATTTTTAAGTTTAAGTATGATTTTTTGAAATTATCATCATACTCTCAAATCAGGAGACCCGGGACTATGCGGTCTATTCCTACAAGTTACATTGGTCCCGTGCCAGGTGTTCGTGCCTTCTACGGGGAAGTTTGGGGGCTGGTTTTGGTTTTCACCCTTTAACGGGTTATTTTTAAGTCTAAGTGTGATTTTTACAAATTATCGTTCTACTCTCAAATCGAGAGACTCGGGATTACGCGGTCAGTTCCCACAAGTTATATTGGTCCCGTACGAGGTGTTCGTGCCTCCTACGGGGTCGTTTGGGGGCTTGTCTGGGTTTTCACCCTTTAACGACTTATTTTCAAGTCTAAGTGTGATTTTTACAAATTATAATCATACTCTCAAATCGGGAGACCGGGGACTACGTGGAAAGTTACTACAAGTTACATTGGTCCCGCGCGATATATTCGGGCCTCCGACGTGGTCGTTAGGGGGCTGGTTCAGATTTTCACCCTTTGACGGCTTATTTTTAAGTCTAAGTGTGATTTTTGAATATTATCGGCATACTTTCAAATCGTGAGACCCGGGAGCACGAGGTCAGTTCCCACAAGTTACGTTGGTCCCGTGCAAGGTGTTCGTGCCTCCTACGGGGTCGTCTGGGGGCTGGTTCGGGTTTTCACCCTTTAACAGCTTGTTTTTAACTCTAAGTGTGATTCTTTAAAATTATTATTATACTCTCAAAGCGAGAGATCGGGGACTACGCTGTCAGTTCCCAGAAGTTACATTGGTTTCGTGCGAGGTGTTCGTGCCTCCTACGGGGTCGTTTGGGGCTGGTTTGGGTTTTCTACCTTTAACGACTTGTTTTTAAGTTTAAGTGTGATTTTTTGAAATTATCATCATACTCTCTAACCGGGAGACCCGGGACTACGCGGTCTGTTCCTACAAGTTACATTGGTCCCGTGCGAGGTGTTTGTGCCTCCTACGGGGTCGTTTGGGGGCTGGCTTGAGTTTTCACCCTTTAATGGCTTGTTTTTATATCTAAGTGTGATTTTTAAAAATTATCATCATAATCTCAAACCGGGAGATGCGGGATTACGATGTCAGTTCCCACAAGTTACATTAGTCCCGTTCGAGGTGTTCGTGCCTCCTACCGGGTCGTTTGGGGGGTGGTTTGAATTTTCACCCTTTAACAGCTTATTTTTTATGTCTAAGTGTGATTTTTACATACTATAATCATACTCTAAAATTGGGAGACCCGGGACTACGCGGAGAGTTCCTACAAGTTACATTGGTCCCGTGCGAGGTGTTCATGCCTCTTATGTGGTCGATTGGAGGCGGGTTTGGGTTTTCACTCTTTAACGGCTTGTTTTTAAGTCTAATGTGATTTTTGCAAATTATAATCATACCCTCAAACCGTGAGAGCCGCGACTATGTGGACAGTTCCTACAAGTTATATTGATCCCGTGCGAGGTGTTCGTGCCTCCTACGGGGTCGTTTGGGTGGTGGTTCGGATTTTCACCCTTTAACGGCTTCTTTTTAAATCTAAGTGTGATTTTTACAAATTATTGTCATACTCTCAAACCGGAAGACTCGGGATTACCCGGTCAGTTCCCACAAGTTACATTGGTCTCGTACAACGTGTTCCTGCCTCCTACGGGGTCGTTTGGGGGCTAGTTCGGGTTTTCACCTTTAACGGCTTATTTTTAAGTCTAAGTGTGATTTTTACAAATTATTGTCATACTCTCAAACCGAGAGACCCGGGACTACGCGGTCAGTTCCAACAAGTTACATTGGTCCCGTGCGAGGTGTTCGTGCCTCCTACGGGGTTGTTTGGGGGCTGGTTTGGGTTTTCACCCTTTAAAGACTTGTTTTTAAGTCTAAGTGTGATATTTACAAATTATCGTCATACTCTCAAACCGGGAGATCGAGGACTACGCGGTCAGTTCCCACAAGTTACATTGGTCCCGTGCGAGGTGTTCGTGCATCCTACGGGGTCGTTTGGGGGCTGGTTTGGGTTTTCATCCTTTAACGGCTAGTTTTTAAGTTTAAGTGTAATTTTTTGCAATTATCATCGTACTCTCTAACTGGGAGACCCGGGACTACGCGATCTGTTCCTACAAGTTACATTGGTCCCGTGCGAGTTGTATGTGCCTCCTACGGGGTCGTTTGGGGGCTGGCTTGGGTTTTCACCCTTTAATGGATTGTTTTTATGTCTAAGTGTGATTTTTACAAATTATCATCATAATCTCAAATCGGGAGACGTGGGATTACGACGTCAGTTCCCACAAGTTACATTAGCCCCGTTGGAGGTGTTCGTGCCTCCTACGGGGTCGTTTGGGGGGTGGTTCGATTTTTCACCCTTTAACAGCTTTTTTTTATGTCTAACTGCGATTTTTACATACTATAATCATACTCTCAAACTGGGAGACCAGAGACTCCGCGGAGAGTTCCTACAAGTTACATTGGTCCCGTGCGAGGTGTTCGTGCCTCCTATGGGGTCGTTTGGAGGCGGGTTTGGGTTTTCACCCTTTAACGGCTTGTTTTTAAGTCTAATGTGATTTTTGAAAATTATAATCATGCTCTCAAACCGTGAGACCCGGGACTATGCGGACAGTTCCTACAAGTTATATTGGTCGCGAACGAGGTGTTCGTGCCTCCTACGAGGTCGTTTGGGGGGTGGTTCGGATTTTCACCCTTTAACGGCTTCTTTTTAAATCTAAGTGTGATTTTTACAAATTATTGTCATACTTTCAAACCGGAAGACTCGGGACAACGCGGTCAGTTCCCACAAGTTACATTGGTCCCGTGCGACGTGTTCCTGCCTCCTACGGGGTCGTTTGGGGGCTGGTTCGGGTTTTCACACTTTAACGGCTTATTTTTAAATCTAAGTGTGATTTTTACAAATTGTCATCATACTCTCAAACCGAGAGACCCGGGAGTACGCGGTTAGTTCCCACAAGTTACATTGGTCCCGTGCGAGGTGTTCGTGCCTCCTACGGGGTTGTTTGGGGGCTGGTTTGGGTTTTCACCCTTTAACGACTTGTTTTTAAGTCGGAGTGTGATTTTTGCAAATTATCGTCATACTCTTTAACCGGGAGACCCGGGACTAAGAAATCAGTTCCTACAAGTTACATTGGTCCCGTACAAGGTGTTCGTGCCTCCTACGGGGTCATTTGGGGCTGGTTTGGGTTTTCACCCTTTAACGACTTATTTTTAAGTCTAAGTGTGATTTTTATAAATTATAATCAAACTCTCAAACCGGGAGACCCGGGACTGTGCGGATTGTACGTACAAGTTACATTGGTCCCGTGCGAGGTGTTCGTGGCTCTTACGGGGTCGTTTGGGGGAGGGTTCAGATTTTCACCCTTTAACGGCTTGTATTTAAGTGTAAGTGTGATTTTTGCAAATTATTGTCATACTCTCAAACTGGGAGACCCGAGACTACGCGGTCAGTTCCCATATGTTACATTTGTCCCATCCGAGGTGTTCGTTCCTCCTACGGGGTCGTTTGGGGGCTGGATCGGGTTTTCACCCTTTCACGGCTTGTTTTTAAGTCTAAGTGTGATTTTTGTAAATTATCATCATACTCTCAAACCGGGAGACTGGGGACAATGCAGTCAGTTCCCACAAGTTACAATGGTCCTGTGCGAGGTGTTCGTGCTTCCTACGGGGTCGTTTGGGGGCTGGTTTGGGTTTTCACCCTTTAACGGCTTATTTTTAAGTTTAAGTGTGATTTTTGCAAATTATCATCATACTCTTAAACCGGGAGACCCGGGACTAAGCGATCAGTTCCTACAAGTTACAATGGTCCCGTGCGAGGTGTTCGTGCTTCCTACGGGGTCGTTTGGGGGCTGATTTGGGTTTTCACCCTTCAACGTCTTGTTTTTAAGTTTAAGTGTGATTTTTTGAAATTATCGTCATCCTCTCAAATCAGGAGACCGGGACTATGCGGTCTGTTCCTACAAGTTACATTGGTCCCGTGCGAGGTGTTCGTGCCTCCTACGGGGAAGTTTGGGGGCTAGTTTGGGTTTTCACCCTATAACGGGTTGTTTTTAAATCTAAGTGTGATTTTTACAAATTATCGTTCTACTCACAAACCGGGATACCCGGGATTACGCGGTCAGTTCCCACAAGTTACGTTGGTTTCGTGCGAGGTGTTCGTGCCTCCTACGGGGTCGTTTGGGGGCTTATTTGGGTTTTTACACTTTAACGACTTATTTTTAAGTCTATGTGTGATTTTTACAAATTATAATCATACTCTCAAACCGGGAGACCCGGGACTACGTGGAAAGTTACTAAAAGTTACATTGGTCCCGTGCGAGATGTTCGGGCCTCCGACGGGGTCTTTCGGGGGTTGGTTCGGATTTTCACCCTTTGACTGCTTATTTTTAAGTGTAAGTGTTATTTTTGAAAATTATCGTCACACTCTCAAATCGGGAGACCCAGGACTATGCGGTTAGTTCCCACAAGTTACGTTGGTCCCGTGCGAGTCGTTCGTGCCTCCTACGGGGTCGTCTGGGTGTTTAAGTGTGATTCTTTAACGGCTTGTTTTTAAGTCTAAGTGTGATTCTTTCAAATTATTATCATACTCTCAATCCAGGAGACCGGGGACTACGCGATCAGTTGCCATAAGTTACATTGGTTCCGTGCGAGGTGTTCGTGCCTCCTACGGGGTCGTTTGGGGCTGGTTTGGGTTTTCACCCTTTAACGGCTTATTTTTAAGTTTAAGTGTGATTTTTTTAAATTATCATCATACTCTCAAACCGGGAGACCCGGGACTAAGCGGTCTGTTCCTACACGTTACATTGGTCCCGCGCGAGGTGTTCGTGCCTCCTATGGGGAAGTTTGGGGGCTGGTTTGAGTTTTCACCCTTTAAAGGGTTATTTTTAAGTATAAGTGTGATTTTTACAAATTATCATCCTACTCCCAAACCAGGAGACCCGGGATTACGCGGTGAGTTCCCAGAAGTTACATTGGTCCCGTGCGAGGTGTTCGTGCCTCCTAAGGGGTCGTTTGGGGGCTTGTTTAGGTTTTTACCCTTTAACGACTTGTTTTTAAGACTAAGTGTGATTTTTACAAATTATAATCTTACTCTCAAACCGGGAGACCCGGGACTACGTGGAAAGTTACTACAAGTTAAATTGGTCCCGTGCGAGATGTTCGAGCCTCCGACGGTGTCGTTTGGGGGCTGGTTCGGATTTTCACCCTTTGACGGCTTATTTTTAAGTCTAAGTGTGATTTTAGAAAATTATCGTCATACTATCAAATCGGGAGACCGGGGATTACGCGATCAGTTCCCACAAGTTACGTTGGTCCCGTGCGAGGTGTTCGTGCCTCCTACGGGGTCGTTTGGGGGCTAGTTCGGGTTTTCACCCTTTAACGACTTGTTTTTAAGTCTAAGTGTGATTTTTAAAAATTATTGTCATACTCTCAAACCGGGAGATCGGGGACTGCGCGGTCGGTTCCCATAAGTTACATTGGTTCCGTACGAGGTGTTCGTGCCTGCTACGGGGTCATTTGGGGCTGGTTTGGGTTTTCACCCTTTAACGACTTATTTTTAAGTTTAAGTGTGATTTTATTAAATCATCATCATACTCTCAAACCGGGAGACTCGGGACAACGCGGTTAGTTCCTACAAGTTATTTTGGTCCCGTGCAAGGTGTTCGTGCCTCCTACGGTGTCGTTTGGGGGCTGGTTTGGGTTTTCACCCTTTAACGACTAGTTTTTAAGTCTAAGTGTGATATTTGCAAATTATCGTCATACTTTCAAACCGGGAGATCGAGGACTACGCGGTCAGTTCCCACAAGTTACATTGGTCCCATACGAGGTGTTCGTGCCTCCTACAGGGTGGTTTGGGGGCTGGTTTGGGTTTTCACCCTTTAATGGCTTATTTTTAAGTTTAAGTGTGGTTTTTGCAAATTATCATCATACTCTTAAACCAAGAGACCCGGGACTACGCGATCAGTTCCTACAAGTTACATTGGTCCCGTGCAAGTTGTTCGTGCCTCCTACGGGGTCATTTGGGGGTATGTTTTTGTTTTCACCCTTTAACGGCTTATTTTTAAGTCTAAGTGTGATTTTTGCAAATTATAATCATACTCTCAAACCGAGAGACCCGAGACTGCTCGAATTGTACGTACAAGTTACATAGGTCCCGTGCGAGGTGTTCGTGGCTCCTACGGGGTCGTTTGGGGGCAGGTTCAGATTTTCACCCTTTAACTGCTTGTATTTAAGTCTAAGTGTGATTTTTAAAAATTATTGTCATACTCTCATACCGGGAGACCTGAGTCTACGCGGTCAGTTCCCACATGTTATATTGGTCCCGTGCGAGGTGTTCGTGCCTCCTACGGGGTCGTTTGGGGGCTGGTTTGGGTTTTCACCCTTTAACGTCTTATTTTTAAGTTTAAGTGTATTTTTTGAAATTATCGTCATACTCTCAAATCGGGAGACTCAGGACTACGCGGTCTGTTCCTACAAGTTACATTGGTCCCTTGCGAGGTGTTCGTGCCTCCAACGGGGAAGTTTGGGGGCTAGTTTGGGTTTTCACCCTTTAACGGGTTGTTTTTAAGTCTAAGTGTGATTTTTACAAATTATCGTTCTACTCTCAAATCAAGAGACCCGGGATTATGCGGTCAGTTCCCACAAGTTACATTGGTCTCATGCGAGGTGTTCGTGCCTCCTACGGGGTCGTTTGGGGGCTTGTTTTGGTTTTCACCCTTTAACGACTTATTTTTAAGTATAAGTCTGATTTTAACAAATTATAATCACACTCTCAAACCGGGAGGCCCGGGACTACCTATAAATGTTACTACAAGTTACAATGGTCCCGTGCGAGATGTTCGGGCCTCCGACGGGGTCTTTTGGAGGCTGGTTCGGATTTTCAACCATTGACGACTTATTTTTAAGTCTAAGTGTGATTTTTGAAAATTATCGTCATACCCTCAATTCAGGAGACCCGAGACTATGCGGTCAGTTCCCACAAGTTACGTTGGTCCCGTGCGAGTCGTTCGTGCCTCCTACGGGGTCGTCTGGGGGCTGGTTCGGGTTTTCACCCTTTAACGGCTTGTTTTTAAGTCTATGTGTGATTCTTTCAAATTATTGTCATACTCTCAAACCGGGAGACCAGGGACTACGCGATCAGTTCCCATAAGTTACATTGGTTCCGTGCGAGGTGTTCGTGCCTCCTACGGGGTCATTTATGGCTGGTTTGGGTTTTCACCCTTTAACGGCTTATTTTTAAGTGAAGTGTGATTTTTTTAAATTATCATCATACTCTCAAATCGGGAGTCCCGGGACTACGCGGTCTGTTCCTATAAGTTACATTGGTTCCGTGCGATGTGTTCGTGCCTCCCATGGGGAAGTTTGGGGGGCTGGTTTGGGTTTTCACCCTTTAACGGGTTATTTTTAAGTCTAAGTGTGATTTTTATAAATTATCATCCTACTCCCAAATCGGGAGACCCAGGTTTACGCGGTCAGTTCCCATAAGTTACATTGGTCCCGTGCGAGGTGTCTGTGCCTCCTAGGGGGTCGTTTGGTGGCTGGTTTGGGTTTTCACTCTTTAATAGCTTGTTTTTACGTCTAAGTGTGATTTCTGGAAATTATAATCATAGTCTCAAACCGGGAGACCCGGGACTACCCGGACAGTTCCTATAAGTTACATTGGTCCCGTGCGAGGTGTTCGTGCCTCCTACGGGGTCGTTTGGGGACTGGTTCGAGTTTTCACCCTTTAATGGCTTGTTTTTAAGTCTAAGTGTGATTTTTGCAAATTATTATCATACTCTCAAACTGGGAGATCGAGGACTACGCGGTCAGTTCCCACAAGTTACATTGGTCCCGTGCGAGGTGTACGTGCATCCTACTGGGGCGTTTGGGGGCTAGTTTGGGTTTTCACCCTTTTCGGCTTGTTTTTAAGTTTAAGTGTGATTTTTGCAAATTATCATCATACTCTTAAACCAGGAGACCCGGGACTACGCAGTCAGTTCCTACAAGTAACATTGGTCCCGTACAAGGTGTTCGTGCCTCCTACAGGATCATTTGGGGGCTGGTTTGGGTTTTCACCCTTTAACGACTTATTTTTAAGTCTAAGTGTGATTTTTGAAAATTAAAATCGTCCTCTCAAACCGGGAGACCCGGGACTACGCGAACAGTTCGTACAAGTTACATTGGTCCCGTGCGAGGTGTTCGTGGCTCCTACGGGGTCATTTGGGGGCTGGTTCGGATTTTCACCCTTTAACGGCTTGTATTTAAGTCTAGGTGTGATTTTTGCAAATTATTGTCAAACTCCCAAACTGGGAGACCCGGGACTACGCGATCAGTTCCCACAAGTTACATTGGTCCCGTACGAGGTGTTCGTGCCTCCTACGGGGTCATTTGGAGGTTTGGTTTGGGTTTTCACCCTTTAACGTCTTATTTTTAAGTTTAAGTGTATTTTTTGAAATTATTGTCATACTCTCAAATCGGGAGACCCAGGACTACGCGGTCTGTTCCTACAAGTTACATTGGTCCCGTGCGAGGTGTTCGTGCCTCCTACGGGGAATTTTGGGGGTTGGTTTGGGTTTTCACCCTTTAACGGGTTGTTTTTAAGTCTAAGTGTGATTTTTACAAATTATCATTCTACTCTCAAATCGGGAGACCCAGGATTACGCGGTCAGTTCCCACAAGTTACATTGGTCTCGTGCGAGATGTTCGTGCCTCCTACGGGGTCGTTTGGGGGCTTGTTTGGGTTTTCACCCTTTAACGACTTATTTTTAAATCTAAGTGTGATTTTAACAAATTATAATCATACTCTCAAACCGGGAGGCCCGGGACTACGTGGAAAGTTACTACAAGTTACAATGGTCCCGTGCGAGATGTTCGGGCCTCCGACGGGGTCTTTTGGGGGCTGGTTTGGATTTTCAACCATTGACGACTTATTTTTAAGTCTAAGTGTGATTTTTGAAAATTATCGTCATACTCTCAAATCAGGAGACTCGGGACTATGCGGTCAGTTCCCACAAGTTACGTTGGTCCCGTGCGAGTCGTTCGTGCCTCCTACGGGGTCGTCTGGGGGCTGGTTCGGGTTTTCACCCTTTAAGGGTTTGTTTTTAAGTCTATGTGTGATTCTTTCAAATTATTGTCATACTCTCAAACCGGGAGACCGGGGACTACGCGATCAGTTCCCATAAGTTACATTGGTTCTGTGCGAGGTGTTCGTGCCTCCTACGGGGTCATTTGTGGCTGGTTTGGGTTTTCACCCTTTAACGGCTTGTTTTTAAGTTAAGTGTGATTTTTTTAAATTATCATCATACTCTCAAACCGGGAGACCCGGGACTACGCGGTCTGTTCCTATAAGTTACATTGGTCCCGTGCGATGTGTTCGTGCCTCCTATGGGGAAGTTTGAGGGCTGGTTTGGGTTTTCACCCTTTAACGGGTTATTTTTAAGTCTAAGTGTGATTTTTACAAATTATCATCCTACTCCCAAATCGGGAGACCCAGTATTACGCGGTCAGTTCCCATAAGTTACATTGGTCCCGTGCGAGGTGTTCGTGCCTCCTACGGGGTCGTTTGGGGGCTTGTTTAAGTTTTCACCCTTTAACGACTTGTTTTTAAGACTAAGTGTGATTTTCACAAATTATAATCATACTCTCAAATTGGGAGACACGGTACTACGTGGAAAGTTACTACAAGTTACATTGGTCCCGTGCGAGATGTTCGGGCCTCCGACGGTGTCGTTTCGAGGCTGGTTCGGATTTTAAGCCTTTGACGGCTTATTTTTAAGTCTAAGTGTGATTTTTGATAATTATCATCATACTCTCAAATTGGGAGACTCGGGACTACGCGATCAGTTCCCACAAGTTACGTTGGTCCCGTGCGAGGTGTTCGTGCCTCCTAAGGGGTCGTTTGGGGGATGGTTCGGGTTTTTACCCTTTAACGGCTTGTTTTTAAGTCTAAGTGTAATTTTTGCAAATTATTGTCATACTCTCAAACCGGGAGACCGGGGACTACGCGGTCAGTTCCCATAAGTTACATTGGTTCCGTACGAGGTGTTCGTGCCTCCTACGGGGTCATTTGGGGCTGGTTTAGGTTTTCACCCTTTAACGACTTATTTTTAAGTTTAAGTGTGATTTTATTAAATCATTGTCATACTCTCAAACCGGGAGACCCGGGACTACGCGATCTATTCCTACAAGTTATATTGGTCCCGTGCAAGGTGATCGTGCCTCCTACGGTGTCGTTTGGGGGCTGGTTTGGGTTTTCACCCTTTAACGACTTTTTTTTAAAGTCTAAGCGTGATTTTTACAAATTATCATCATACTCTCAAACCGAGAGACCCGAGATTACGCGGTGAGTTCTCACAAGTTACATTGGTCCCGTGCGAGGCGTCTGTGCCTCCGAGGGGGTCGTTTGGTGGCTGGTTTGGGTTTTCACCCTTTAATAGCTTGTTTTTACGTCTAAGTGTGATTTCAGTAAATTATAATCATACTCTCAAACCGGGAGACCCGGGACTACCCGGACAGTTCCTATAAGTTACATTGGTCCCGTGCGAGGTGTTCGTGCCCCCTACGGGGTCGTTTGGGGACTGGTTCGAGTTTTCACCCTTTAATGGCTTATTTTTAAGTCTAAATCTGATTTGTGCAAATTATTGTCATACTCTCAAACTGGGAGATCGAGGACTACGCGGTCAGTTCCCACAAGTTACATTGGTCCCGTGCGAGGTGTACGTGCATCCTACGGGGTCGTTTGGGGGCTAGTTTGGGTTTTCACCCTTTTCGGCTTGTTTTTAAGTTTAAGTGTGATTTTTGCAAATTATCATCATACTCTTAAACCAGGAGACCCGGGACTACGCGGTCAGTTCCTACAAATAACATTGGTCCCGTGCAAGGTGTTCGTGCCTCCTACAGGATCATTTGGGGGCTGGTTTGGGTTTTCACCCTTTAACGGCTTATTTTTAAGTCTAAGTGTGATTTTTGCAAATTAAAATCGTCCTCTCAAACCGGGAGACCCGGGACTCTGCGGACAGTTCGTACAAGTTACATTGGTCCCGTGCGAGGTGTTCGTGGCTCCTACGGGGTCATTTGGGGGCTGGTTCGGATTTTCACCCTTTAACGGCATGTATTTAAGTCTAAGTGTGATTTTTGCAAATTATTATCAAACTCCCAAACTGGGAGACCCGGGACTACGCGATCAGTTCCCACAAGTTACATTGGTCCCGTACGAGGTGTTCGTGCCTCCTACGGGGTCATTTGGAGGTTTGGTTTGGGTTTTCACCCTTTAACGTCTTATTTTTAAGTTTAAGTGTATTTTTTGAAATTATTGTCATACTCTCAAATCGGGAGACCCAGGACTACGCGGTCTGTTCCTACAAGTTACATTGGTCCCGTGCGAGGTGTTCGTGCCTCCTACGGGGAATTTTGGGGGTTGGTTTGGGTTTTCACCCTTTAACGGGTTGTTTTTAAGTCTAAGTGTGATTTTTACAAATTATCATTCTACTCTCAAATCGGGAGACCCAGGATTACGCGGTCAGTTCCCACAAGTTACATTGGTCTCGTGCGAGATGTTCGTGCCTCCTACGGGGTCGTTTGGGGGCTTGTTTGGGTTTTCACCCTTTAACGACTTATTTTTAAATCTAAGTGTGATTTTAACAAATTAACGTCCTACTATGAAATCGGGAGACCCGGGATTACGCGGTTAGTTCCCACAAGTTACATTGGTCCCGTGCGAGGTGTTCGAGCCTCCTTTGGGGTCGTTTGGGGGCTTGTTTAGGTTTTCACCCTTTAACAACTTGTTTTTAAGTCTAAGTGTGATTTTTACAAATTATAATCATACTCTCAAACCGGGAGACCCGGGACCACGTGGAAAGTTAATACAAGTTACATTGGTCCCGTGCGAGTTGTTCGGGCCTCCGACGGGGTCGTTTGGGTGATGGTTCGGATTTTCACCCTTTGACGACTTATTTTTAAGTCTAAGTGTGATTTTTGAAAATTATCGTCATACTCTCAAATCGAGAGACCCGGGACTATGCGGTCAGTTCCCATAAGTTACGTTGGTCTCGTGCGAGGTGTTCGTGCCTCCTACGGGGTCGTTTGGGGGATGGTTCGAGATTTCACCCTTTAACGACTTGTTTTTAAGTCTAAGTGTGATTTTTGAAAATTATTGTCATAGTCTCAAATCGGGATATCGGGGACTACGCGGTGAGTTCCCATAAGTTACATTGGTTCCGTGCGAGGTGTTCGTGCCTCGTACGGGGTCGTTTGGGGATGGTTTGGGTTTTCCCCTTTTAACGATTTTTTTTTAAGTCTAAGTGTGATTTTATTAAATTATCATCATACTCTCAAACCGGGAGACCCGGGACTACGCGGTCAGTTCCTACAAGTTATATTGGTTCCGTGCGAGGTGTTCGTGCCTCCTACGGGGTTGTTTGGGGGCTGGTTCGGGTTTTCACCCTTAAACGGCTTATTTTTAAGTCTAAGTGTGATTTTTTGCAAATTATCATGATACTCACAAATCGAGAGACCGAGGACTACGCGGTCAGTTCCCACAAGTTACATTGGTCCCGTGCGAGGTGTTCGTGCCTCCTACAGGGTCGTTTGGGGGCTGGTTTGGGTATTCACCCTTTAACGTTTTTTTTTAAGTTTAAGTTTGATTTTTGCAAATTATCATCATACTCTAAAACCGGGAGACCCGGGACTATGCGGTTAGTTCCTACAAGTTACATTAGTCCCGTGCAAGGTGTTCGTTCCTCATACGGGGTCATTTGGGGTCTAGTTTGCGTTTTCACCCTTTAACGCCTTATTTTTAAGTCTAAGTGTGATTTTCGTAAATTATAATCTTACGCTCAAACCGGGAGACCCGGGACTACGCGGACAGTTCGTACAAGTTACATTGGTCTCGTGCGAGGTGTTCGTGGCTCTTACGGGGTCATTTGGGGGCTGGTTCGGATTTTCACCCTTTAACGGCTTATATTTAAGTCTAAGTGTGATTTTGGCAAATTATTGTCATACTCGCAAATGGGAGACCCGGGACTACGCGGTCAGTTCCCACATGTTACATTGGTCCCGTGCGAGGTGTTCGTGCCTCCTACTGGGTCGTTTGGGGGCTGGTTCGGGTTTTCACCCTTTAATGACTTGTTTTTAAGTCAAAGTGTGATTTTTGCAAATTATCATCATACTCTCAAATCGGGAGACCGGGGACAATGTGGTCAGTTGCCACAAGTTACATTGGTCTTGTGCGAGGTGTTCGTGCCTCCTACAGGGTCGTTTGGGGTCTGGTTTGGGTTTTCACCCTTTAACAACTTGTTTTTAAGTTTAAGTGTGATTTTTTGAAATTATCATCATACTCTCAAACCGGGAGACCCGGGACAATGTTGTCTGTTCCTATAAGTTATTTGGTCACGTGCGAGGTGTTCGTGCCTCCTACGGGGAAGTTTGGTGGCTGGTTTGGGTTTTCACCCTTTAACGGGTTATTTTTAAGTCTAAGTGTGATTTTTACAAATTATCGTCTTACTCTCAAACCGGGAGACCCGGGACTACATGGAAAGTTACTACATGTTACATGGTCCCGTGCGAGATATTTGGGCCTCCAACGGGGTCGATTGGTGGCTGGTTCGAATTTTCACCATTTGAAGGCTTATTTATAAGTCTAAGTGTGATTTTTGCAAATTATCGTCATACTCTCAAATCAGGAGACCCGGGACTACGCAGTCAGTTCCCACAAGTTACTTTGGTCCCGTGTGAGGTGTTCGTGCCTCTTACGGGGTCGTTTGGGGGCTGGTTCAGGTTTTGACCCTTTAACGGCTTGTTTTTAAGTCTAAGTGTGATTTTTGCAAATTATTGTCATACTCTCAAACCGAGAGACCCAAGACTACGCGGTGAGTTCCTACAAGTTACATTGGCCCCGTGCGAGGTGTTCCTACCTCCTACGGGGTTGTTTGGGGTGGGTTCAGGTTTTCAACCCTTAACGACTTGTTTTTAAGTCTAAATGTTATTCTTGCAAATTATAATCTTACTCTCAAACCGGGGACTACGCGGTCAGTTCTCATAAGTTATATTGGTCCCGTGCGAGGTGTTCGTGCCTCCTACGTGCGAGGTGTTTTTTTAAGTATAAGTGTGATTTTTATAAACAATAATCATACTCTCAAACCGGGAGACCCGGGACTACGCGGAGAGTTCCTACAGGTTACATTGGTCCGGTGCGAGGTGTTCGTGCCTTTTATGGGGTCGTTTGGAGGCGGGTTGGGTTTTCACCCTTTAACTGCTTGTTTTTAAATCAAAGTGTGATTTTTGCAAATTATAATCATACTCTCACACCGGGAGACCCAGGACTATGCGAACAGTTCTTACAAGTTACATTGGTCTCGTGCGAGGTGTTCGTGCCTCGTACGGGGTCGTTTGGGGGCCGGTTTGGGTTTTGACCCTTTAACGGCTTGTTTTTGAGAATAAGTGTGATTTTTGCAAATTATTGTTATACTCTAAAACTGGAAGACTCGAGACTACGCGGTTCGTTCCTTCAAGTTACATTGGTCCCGTGCGAGGTGTTTCTACCTCCTACGGGGTCGTTTGGGGGCTGGTTCGATTTTTCACCCTTTAACGGCTTGTTTTTAAGTCTAAGTGCGATTTTTGTAAATTATCGTCATACTCTCACACCGGGAGACCAAGGACTGCGCGGTCAGTTCCCAAAAGTTACATTGGTCCCGTGCGAGGTGTTCGTGCCTCCTACAGGGTCGTTAGGGGACTGATTTTGATTTTCACCCTTTAACGGCTTGTTTATAAGTTTTAGTGTGATTTTTGCAAATTATCATCATACTCTCAAATCGGGAGACCCGGGACTACGCGATCAGTTCCTACAAGTTACATTGGTCCCGGACAAGGTGTTCTTGCCTCCTACGGGGTCATTTAGGGGCTGGTTCGAGTTTTCACCCTTAAACGACCCGTTTTAAAGTCTAAGTGTGATTTTTACCAATTATCATCATACTCTCAAACCGGAAGACCCGGGATTGCGTGGTCAGTTCCCACAAGTTACATTGGTCCCGTGCGAGGTGTTCGTGCCTCCTACTGGGTCGTTTGGGGGCTGGTTTGGGTTTTCACCCTTTAACGGCTTATTTTTAAGTCTAAGTGTGATTTTTGTAAATTATAATCATACTCTCAAACCGAGAGACCCGGGACTACGCAGACAGTTCTTACAAGTTACAATGGTCCCGTGTGAGGTGTTCGTACCTCCTACAGGGTCGTTTGGGGGCTGGTTTGGATTTTCACCCTTTAAAGGCTTCTTTTTAAGTCTTGGTGTGATTTTTGCAAATTATTGTCATACTCTCAAACCGGGAGACCCGTGACTACGCGGTGAGTTCACACATGATACATTGGTCCCATGCGAGGTGTTCGTGCCTCCTACTCGGTCATTTGGGGGCTGGTTTGGGTTTTTACCCTTTAATGACTTATTTTTAAATCTAAGTGTGATTTTTGCAAATTATCGTCATACTCTCAAACCGGGAGACCGGGGACAATGAGGACAGTTGCCACAAGTTACATTGGTCCCGTACGAGGTGTTCGTGTCTCCTACGGGGTCGTTTGGGGGCTGGTTTGGATTTTCACCCTATAACGGCTTGTTCTTAAGTTTAAGTGTGATTTTTGGAAATTATCATCATACTCTTAAATCAGGAGATCCGGGACTACGGGGTCTGTTCCTTCAAAAATTACATTGGTCCCGTGCGAGGTGCTCGGGACTCCTACGGGGATGTTTGGGGGATGGTTTGGGTTTTCATCCTTTAACGGCTTGTTTTTAAGTCTAAGTGTGATTTTTAAAAATTATCATCCTACTCTCAAATTGGGAGACCCAGGATTACGCGGTCAGTTCCCAAAAGTTACATTAGTCCCGTGCGAGGTGTTCGTGCCTCCTACGGGGTCGTCTGGGGACTTGTTTGGGTTTTCACCCTTTAACGACTTGTTTTTAAGTCTAAGTGTGATTTTTACAATTTATTATCATACTCTCAAACTGGGAGACCCGGGACTACGTGGAAAGTCTTACAAGTTACATTGGTCCCGTGCGAGGTGTTCGGGCCTCCGACGGGGTCGTTTGGTGGCTGTTTCGGATTTTCACCCTTTAACGGGTTATTTTTAAGTTTAAGTGTGATTTTTGCAAATTATTGTCATACTCCCAAACCAGGAGACCCGAGAGTACGCGATTAGTTCCCACAAGTGACATTGGTCCCGTGCGAGGTGTTCGTGCCTCCTACGGAGTCGTTTGGGGGCTGGTTTGGATTTTCACCCTTTAACGACTTATTTTTAAGTCTAAGTGTGATTTTTACAAATTATCGTTACACTCTCAAACTGGGAGACCTGGGATTACGCGAGCAGTTCCCACAAGTTACATTGGTCCCGTGTGAGGTGTTCGTGCCTCCTACATGGTCGTTTGGGTGATGGTTTGGGTTTTCACCCTTTAACGGCTTATTTTTAAGTCTAAGTGTGATTTTTGAAAATTATAATCATACTATCAAACCAGGAGACTCGGGACTACGCGGACAGTTCCTACAAGTTACATTGGTCTCGTGCGAGGTTTTCGTGCCTCCTACGGGGTCGTTTGGGGGCTGGTTCGAATTTTCACCCTTTAACGGCTAATTTTTAAGTCTAAGTGTGATTTTAGAAAATTATTGTCATACTCTCAAACCGGGAGACCTGGGACTACGCGATCAGTTCCCAGAAGCTACATTGGTCTCGTGCGAGGTGTTCGTGCCTCCTCCGGGGTCGTTTGGGGGCTAGTTCGAGTTTTTGCCCTTTAACGGCTTATTTTTAAGTCTAAGTGTGATTTTTACAAATTATCGTCATACTCTTAAATCGAGAGACCGGGAACTACGCGGTCAGTTCCCACAAGTCACATTGATCCCGTGCGAGGTGTTCCTGCCTCCTACGGGGTCGTTTGGGGGCTAGTTTTGGTTATCACCCTATAACGACTTGTTTTTATGTTTAAGTGTGGTTTTTGCAAATTATCGTCATACTCTCAAAACCAGGAGACCCGGGACTACGCGGTCAGTTCCAACAAGATACATTAGTCCCGTGCGAGGTGTTCGTGCCTCCAACGGGGCAGTTTGGGGGAAGATTTTGGTTTTCATCCTTTAACGGCTTGCTTATAAGTCTAAATGGGATTTTTACAAATTATCATCCTACTCTCAAATCGGGAGACTCGGGATTACGCGTTCAGTTCTCACAAGTTACATTGGTCCCGTACGAGGTGTTCGTACCGCCTACGAGGTCGTTTGGGGGCTTGTTTGGGTTTTCACCCTTTAACGGCTTGTTTTTGTGTGAAAATGTGATTTTTGCAAATTATTGTCATACTCTCAAACCGGGAGACCCGGGACTACGTGATCAATTCCGACGTGTTACATTTTTCCCGTGTGCGGTGTTCGTGGCACCTACGGGGTCGTTTGGGGGCTGGTTCGGTTTTTCACCCTTTAAGGGCTTGTTTTGAAGTCTAAGTGTGATTTTTGCAAATTATAATCGTACTCTCCAACTAGGAGACCCGGGACAACGCGGTCAGTTCCCACAAGTTACATTGGTCCCGTGCGAGGTGTTTGTGCCTCCTATGGGGTCGTTTGGGGGCTGGTTTGGGGTTTCACCCTTTAACTGTTTGTTTTTAAGTCTAAGTGTGATTTTTGAAAATTATCATCATAATTTCTAATTGGGAAACCCGGGACTACGCGGTCATTTCCTAAAAGTTACATTGGTCCCGTGCGAGGTGTCCGTGCCTCCTACGTCGTTTGGGGGGCTTGTTTGGGTTTTCACCCTTTAACGGCTTTTTTTTAAAGTCTAAGTGTGGAGACTCGGGACTACGCGAAGACTTCCTACAAGTAACATTGGTCCCGTACGAGGTGTCTGGGCCACCTACGGGGTCGTTTGGGGACTGGTTTGGATTTTCACCCTTTAACGGCTTGTTTTTAAGTCTAAGTGTGATTTTTGCAAATTATGGTCATACTCTCAAACCGGGAGACCCGGGACTACGCGGTCAGTTCCCACAACTTACACTGGTCCCGTGCGACGTGTTCGTGCCTCCTACGGGGTCGTTTGGGGGCTGGTTTGGGTTTTCACCCTTTAACGGCTTGTTTTTAAGTCTAAGTGTGATTTTTACAAATTATCGTCATACTTTCAAACCCAGAGACCCAGGACTACGCGGTCAGTTCCCACAAGTTACATTTGTCCCGTGCGAGGTGTTCGTGCCACCTACCGGGTCGTTTGGGGGCTTGTTTGGGCTTTCGCCCTTTAACGGGTTGTTTTTTAAGTCTAAGTATGATTTTTACAAGTTCTAATCATACTCTCAAACCGGGAGACCCGGGAATACGCGACAGTTCCTACAAGTTACATTGGTCCCGTGCGAGGTGTTCGTGCCTCCGACGGGGTCGTTTGGGGGCTGGTTTGGGTTTTCACCCTTTAACGACTTGTTTTAAAGTCTAAGTGTGATTTTTTCAAATTATAATCATACTCTCAAACCGGGAAACTCGGGACTACGAGAACGGTTACTACAAGTTACATTGGTCCCGTGCGAGGCGTTCGTGCCTCCTATGGGGTCGTTTGGGGACTGGGTCGGGTTTTCACCCTTTAACGGCTTGTTTTTAAGTCTAAGTGTGATTTTTGCAAATTATCATCATACTCTCAAACCGGGAGACCCGGGACAATGCGACCAGTTCTTACAAATAACATTGGTCCCGTGCGAGGTGTTCGTACCTCCTACGGGGTCGTTTGGGGGCTGGTTTGGATTTTCACCCTTTAACGGCTTATTTTTAAGTCTAAGTTTGATTTTTGTGAATTATCGTCATACTCTCAAATCGAGAGACTCGGGATTACGCAGTGAGTTTCCACAAGTAACACTGGTCCCGTGCGAGGTGTTCGTGCCTCCTACGGGGTCGTTTGGGGGCTGGTTTAGGTTTTCACCCATGGATGGCTTGTTTTCAAGTCTAAGTGTGATTTTTGCAAATTATAAGCATACTCTCAAACTGGGAGACCCGGGACTACGCGGACAGTTCCTTGTAGTTACATTGGTCCCGTGCGAGGTGTTCGTGCCTCCTACGGGGTCGTTTGGGGGGTGGGTCGGATTTTCACCCTTTAACGGCTTATTTTTAAGTCTAAGTGTGTGTTTTGCAAATTATAATCATACTCTCAAACCGGGAGACCCGGGACAACGCAGACAGTTCCTACAAGTTACATTGGCCCTGTGCGAGGTGTTCGTGCCTCCTACGGGGTCGTTTGGTGGCTGGTTTGGGTTTTCACCCTTTAACGGTTGTTTTTAAGTCTAAGTGTGATTTTTAAAAATTATCATCATACTTTCAAACCGAGAGACCTGGGACTACGCGATCAGTTCCCACAAGTTACATTTGTCCCGTGCGAGGTGTTCGTGCCTCCTACGGGGTCATTTGGGGGCTTATTTGGGATTTCACCCTTTAACGGCTTGTTTTTTAAGTCTAAGTGTGATTTTAACAAGTTAAAATCATTCTCTCAAATCGGGAGACCCAGGACTACGCGACAGTTACTAAAGTTACATTGGTCCTGTGGGAGGTGTTCGTGCCTCCTACGGGGTCGTTTGGGGGCTGGTTTGGGTGTTCACCCTTTAACGACTTGTTTTTAAGTCTATGTGTGATTTTTGCAAATTATAATAATACTCTCAAATCGGGAGACCCGGGACTACGCGAACAGTTACTACAAGTTACATTGGTCCCGTGCGAGGTGTTCGTGCCTCTTATGGGGTCGTTTGGGGGCTGGGTCGGATTTTCACCCTTTAATGGCTTGTTTTTAAGTCTAAGCGTGATGTTTACAAATTATCATCATTCTCTCAAACTGGGAAACCCGAGATTACGCGGTGAGTTTCCACAGTTACTATGGACCCGTGCGAGGTGTTCGTGCCTCCTACGGGGTCGTTTGGGGGCTGGTTTGGATTTTCACCCTTTAACGGCTTGTTTTTAAGTCTAAGTGTGATTTTTGCAAATTATAATCATACTCTCAAACCGGGAGACCCGGGACTACACGGACAGTTCCTATAAGTTACATTGGTCCCGTGCGAGGTGTTCGTGTCTTCTACGGGGCCGTTTGGGGGCTGGTTCGAGTTTTCACCCTTTAATGGCTTGTTTTTAAACCGAAGTGTGATTTTTGTAAATTTTCATCATACTCTCAAACCTGGAGACTCGGGACTACGCGGTCAGTTCCTACAAGTTACTTTGGTCCCGTCCGAGGTGTTCATGCCTCCAACGTGGTCATTTGGGGACTGGTTCGGGTTTTAACCCTTTAACGACTTGTTTTTAAGTCTAAGTATGATTTTTGTAATTTTATCGTCATACTCTCAAACCGGGAGAGCGGGGACTACGCGGTCAGTTCCCAGAAGTTACATTCGTCCCGTGCGAGGTGTTCGTGCCTCCTACGGGGTCGTTTTGGGGCCGGTTTGGGTTTTCACCCTTTAACGGCTTGTTTTTAAGTTTAAGTGTGATTTTGATAAATTATCATCATACTCTCAAACCGGGAGACCCGGGACTATGCGGTTAGTTCCTACAAGTTGTATTGGTCCCGTGCGAGGTGTTCGTTCCTCCTACGGGGTTATTTGGGTGCTGGTTTGGGTTTTCACCCTTTAACGGCTTGTTTTTAAGTCTAAGTGTGATTTTTAAAAATTATTGTCATACTCTCAAACCGGGAGACCCGGGATTAAGCGGTCAGTTCCCATAAGTAACATTGGTCCCGTGCGAGGTGTTCGTGCCTCCTACGGGGTCGTTTGGGGGCTGGTTTAGGTTTTCACCCATTTATGGCTTGTTTTAAAGTCTAAGTGTAATTTTTGCTAATTATAATCATACTCTTAAACTGGGAGACCCGGGACTACGCGGACAGTTCCTTGCAGTTACATTGGTCCCGTGCGAGGTGTTCGTGCCTCCCACGGGGTCGTTTGGGGGCTGGGTCAGATTTTAATCCTTTAACGACTTGTTTTTAAGTCTGAGTGTGATTTTTGAAAATTATAACCATACTCTCAAACCGGGAGACCCGGGAGTATGCGGACAGTTCCTACAAATTACATTGGCCCTGTGCGAGGTGTTCGTGCCTCCTACGGGGTCGTTTGGGGGCTGGTTTGGGTTTTCACCCTTTAACGGCTTGTTTTTATGTCTAAGTGTGATTTTTACAAATTATCGTCATACTTTCAAATCGGGAGACCCGGGACTACGCGGTCAGTTCCCACAAGTTACATTTGTCCCGTGCGAGGTGTTGGTGCCTCCTACGGTGTCGTTTGGGGGCTGGTTTGGGTTTTCATCCTTTAACGACTTATTTTTAAGTCTAAGTATGATTTTTGCAAATTATAATCATACTCCCAAACCGAGAGACCCGAGAATACGTGAACAGTTCCTACCAGTTACATTGGTCCCGTGCGAGGTGTTCGTGTCTCCTATGGGGTCGTTTTGGGTCTGGGTCGGATTTTCACCCTTTAACGGCTTGCTTTTAAGTCTAAGTTTGATTTTTTCAAATTATCGTCATCCTCTCGAACCGGGAGACCCGGGACTACGCGGTCACTTCCCATAAGTTAAATTGGTCCTGTGCGAGGTGTTTGTGCCTCCTACGGGGTCGTTTGGGGGGCTGGTTTGTGTTTTCACCCTTTAAAGGCTTGTTTTTAAGTCTAAGTGTGATTTCTGTAAATTATCATCATACTCTCAAACCGGGAGACCCGGGACTACGCGGCCAGTTCCTACAAGTAACATTGGTCTAGTGCGAGATGTTCGTGCCTCCCACGGGGTCGTTTGGGGGCTGGTTTGGGTTTTCACCCTTTAACGGCTTATTTTTAAGTCTAAGTTTTATTTTTACGAATTATCGTCATACTCTCAAACTGGGAGACCCGGGACTACGCGATGGGGTCCCACAAGTTACATTGGTCCAGTGCTAGGTGTTCGTGCCTCCTATGGGATCGTTTGGGGGTTGGTTGGGGTTTTCACCCTTTAACGGCTTGTTTTTAAGTCTAAATGTGATTTTTGGAAATTATCATCATACTCTCAAACTGGGAGACTGGGGACTACGCGGTCAGTTCCCATAAGTTATGTTGGTCCCGTGCGAGGTGTTCGTGCCTCCTACGGGGTCGTTTGGGGGCTGGTTTGGGTTTTCACCCTTTAACGGCTTGTTTTTAAGTCTAAGTGTGGTTTTTAAAAATTATTGTCATACTCTCAAACGGGAAGACACGGGATTACGCGATCAGTTCCCATAAGTAACATTGGTCCTGTGCGAGGTGTTCGTGCCTCTTACGGGGTCGTTTGGGGGCTGGTTTGGGTTTTCACCCATTGACGGTTAATTTTTAAGTCTAAGTTTGATTTTTTCTTATTATAATCATAATCTCAAACCGGGAGACCCGGGACAACGCGAACAGTTCCTACAAGTTACATTGGTCCCGTGCGAGGTGTTCGTACCTCCTACGGGGTCGTTTGGGGGCTGGGTCGGATTTTCACCTTTTAACATCTTATTTTTAAGTCTAAGTGTGATTTTTAAAAATTATTATCATACTCTCAAACCGGGAGACCCGGGATTACACGGTTAGTTCCCATAAGTAACATTGGTCCCGTGCGAGGTGTTCGTGCCTCCTACGGGGTCGTTTGGGGGCTGGTTTGTGCTATCACCCTTTAACGGCTTGTTTTTAAGTCTAAGTGTGATTTCTGCAAATTATCGTCATACTCTCAAAGCGGGAGACCCGGGACTACGCAGTCAGTTCCTACAAGTAACATTGGTCCAGTGCGAGATGTTCATGCCTCCTACGGGGTCGTTTGGGGGATGGTTTGGGTTTTCACCCTTTAACGGCTTGTTTTTAAGTCTAAGTTTTATTTTTGCGAATTATCGTCATACTCTCAAACCGGGAGACTCAGGACTACGCGGTCAGTTCCCATAAGTTACATTGGTCCCGTGCGAGGTGTTTGTGCCTCCTACGGGGTCGTTTGGGGGCTGGTTTTGGTTTTCACCCTTTAACGGCTTATTTTTAAGTTTAAGTGTGATTTTCACAAATTATCGTCATACTCTCAAACCGGTACACCCGGGATTACGCGGTCAGTTCCCACTAGTAACATTGGTCCCGTGCGAGGTTTTCGTACCTCCTATGGGGTTGTTTGGGGGCTGGTTTGGGTTTTCACCCTTTAACGTCTTGTTTTTAAGCTAAGTGTGATTTTTGCAAATTATAATCATACTCTCAAACCGGGAGACACGGGAGTACGCGGACAGTTCTTACAAGTAACATTGGTCCAGTGCGAGATGTTCGTGCCTCCTACGGGGTCGTTTGAGGGCTGGTTTGGGGTTTCACCCTTCAACGGCTTATTTTTAAGTATAAGTTTTTTTTTTGCGAATTATCGTCATACTCTCAAATTGGGAGACCCGGGACTACGCGGTGGGGTCCCACAAGTTACATTGCTCCCATGCGAGGTGTTCGTGCCTCCTACGGGGTCGTTTGGGGGCTGGTTCGGGTTTTCACCCTTTAACGGCTTGTTTTTAAGTCTAAGTGTGATTTTTTAAAATTATCGTCATACTCTTAAATCGGGAGATCGGGGACTACGCGGTCAGTTCCCACAAGTTACCTTGGTCCCCTGCGAGGTGTTCGTGCCTCCTACGGGGTTGTTTGGGGGATGGTTTGGGTTTATGTGTGATTTTTGTAAATTATCATCATACTCTCAAACCGGGAGATATGGGACTACACGATCAGTTCCTACAAGTTACATTGGTCCCGTGCGAGGTGTTCGTGCCTCCTACGGGGTTGTTTGGGGATGGTTTGGGTTTTCACCCATTAACGGCTTATTTTTAAGTGTAAGTGTGATTTTTAAAAATTATTGTCATACTCTCAAATCGGAAGACTCGGGATTACGCGATCAGTTCCCATAAGTAACATTGGTCCCGTGCGAGGTGTTCGTGCCTCCTACGGGGTCGTTTGGGGGCTGGTTTGGGTTTTCACCCATTGACGGCTAATTTTAAGTCTAAGTTTGATTTTTGCTAATTATAATTATAATCTCAAATCGGGAGACCCGGGACTACGCGGACAGTTCCTACAAGTTACATTGGTCCCGTGCGAGGTGTTCGTACCTCCTACGGGGTCGTTTGGGGGCTGGGACGGATTTTCACCTTTTAATGGATTACTTTTAAGTTTAAGTGTGATTTTGGCAAATTATAATCATACTCTCAAATCGGGAGACCCGGGACTACGTGGAGAGTTCCGACAAGTTACATTGGTCCCGTGCGAGGTGTTCGTGCCTCCTACGGGGTCCTTTGGGTCTGGTTTAGGTTTTCAACCTTTAATGGCTTATTTTTAAGTCTAAGTGTGATTTTTGAAATTATTGTCATACTCTCAAACTGGGAGACGCGGGATTACACAGTTAGTTCCCACAAGTTGCTTGGTCCCGTGCGGTGTGTTCATACCTCCTACGCGGTCTTTGGTTGATTGGGTTTTCACCCTTTAACGGCTTGTTTTTTAAGTCCTAGTGTGAATTTCACAAACTATAATCATACTCTCAAATTGGGAGACCCGGGACAACACGGACAGTTCCTACAAGTAACATTGGTCCCGGGCGAGGTGTTCGTGCCTCCTACGGGGTCGTTTGGGGGCTGGTTCGGGTTTTCACCCTTTAACGGTTTATTTTTAAGTCTAAGTGTGATTTTTGTAAATTATTGTCAAACTCTCAAACCGAGAGACCGAATACTACGCGATCAGTTCCCACAAGTTACATTGGTCCCGTGCGAGGTGTTCGTTCCTCCTACGGGGTCGTTTGGGGGGCTGGTTTGGGTTTTCTCCCTTTAACAACTTGTTTTTAAGTTTACGTGTGATTTTTGTAAATTATCATCATACTCTCAAACCGGGAGACCCAGGACTATGCGGTCAGTTCCTACAAGTTACATTGGTCCCGTGTAATGTGTTCGTGCCTCCTACGGGGTCATTTGGAGGCTGGTTTGGGTTTTCACCCTTTAACGACTTGTTTTTAAGTCTAAGTGGGATTTTTACAAATTATCGTCATACTCTCAAACCGAGAGACCCGAGATTACGAGATCAGTTCCCATAATTACATTGGTCCCGTGCGAGGTGTTCGTGCCTTCTACGAGGTCATTTCGGGGCTGGTTTGGGTTTTCACCCTTTAACGGCTTATTTTTAAGTCTACGTGTAATTTTTGCAAATTATAATCACACTCTCAAACCGAGAGACTCGGGACTACACGGACAGTTCCTACAAGTTACATTGGTCCCGTGCGAGGTGTTCGTGCCTTTTACGGGGTCGTTTGGGGGCTGGTTCGGGATTTCACCCTTTAACGACTAGTTTTTAAGCCTAAGTGTGATTTTTGTAATTATTGTCATACTCTCAAACTGGGAGACCTGGGACTACGCGATCATTTACCACAAGTTACATTGGTCCCGTGCGAGGTGTTCGTGCCTCCTACGGGGTCGTTTGGGGGCTGGTTTAGGTTTTCACCCTTTAACGGCTTGTTTTTAAATTTACGTGTGGTTTTTGTAAATTATCATCATAGTCTTAAACCGGGGGACCCGGGACTACGCGGTCAGTTCCTAAAAGTTTCATTGGTCCCGTACGAGGTGTTCGTGCCTCCTACGGGGTCGTTTGGGGGATGGTTTGGGTTTTCACCTTTTAACGGATTGTTTTTAAGTCTAAGTGTGATTTTTAAAAATTATTGTCATACTGTCAAACCGGAAGACCCGAGATTACGGGACCAGTTCCCATAAGTAACATTGGTCCCGTGCGAGATGTTCTTGCCTCCTACGAGGTCGTTTGGGGGATGGTTTGGGTTTTCACCCATTGCCGGCTTGTTTTTAAGTCTGAGTGTGATTTTTGCTAATTATAATCATACTCTCAAACCGGGAGATCCGGGACTATGCGGACAGTTTCCACAAGTTACATAGGTCCCGTACGAGGTGTTCGTGCCTCCTACGGGGTTGTTTTGGGGCTGGTTTGGGTTTTCAACCTTTAACGGCTTGTTTTTAAGTCTAAGTTTGATTTTTAAAATTATTGTCACACTCTCAAACCGGGAGACGAGGGATTACGCGGTCAGTTCCCACAAGTTACATTGGTCCCGTACGAGGTGTTCGTGCCTCCTACGGGGTCGTTGGGGGCTGGTTTGGGTTTTCACCCTTTAACGGCTTGTTTTTAAGTCTAAGTTTGATTTTTGAAATTATTGTCATACTCTCAAACCGGGAGATGCGGGATTACACCGTCAGTTCCCACAAGTTACTTGGTCCCGTGCGGTGTGTTCGTGCCTCCTACGGGGTCGTTGGGGGGCTTGTTTGGGTTTTCACCCTTTAACGGCTTATTTTTTAAGTCTAAGTGTGATTTTTAAAAACTACAATCATACTCTCAAACCGGGAGACCCGGGATAATGTGAAAAGTTCCTACAAGTTGCATTGGTCCCGTACGAGGTGTTCGTGCCTCCTACGGAGTCGTTTGGGGGCTGGTTCGGGTTTTCACCCTTTAACGGCTTATTTTTAAGTCTAAGTGTAATTTTACAAATTATCGTCATACTCTCAAACCGGGAGACCCGGGACTACGCGGTCAGTTCCCACAAGTTACATTGGTCCCATGCGAGGAGTTCGTACCTCATACGGGGTCGTTTGGGGGTTGGTTCGGGTTTTCACCGTTTAACGGCTTGTTTTTAAGTCTAACTGTGATTTTTGCAAATTATCGTCATACTCTAAAATCGGGAGACCGGGGACTACGCGATCAGTTCCCATAAGTTACATTGGTCCCGTACGAGGTGTTCGTGCCTCCTAAGGGGTCGTTTGGGGGCTGGTTTGGGTTTTCACCCTTTAACGACTTGTTTTTAAATTTAAATGTGATTTTTGTAAATTATCATCATACTCTCAAACCGGGAGACCCGGGACTACGCGGTCAGTTCCTACAAGTTACATTGGTCCCGTGCAAGGTGTTCGTGCCTCCTACGGGGTCGTTTGGGGGTTGGTTTGGGTTTTCATCCTTTAACGACTTGTTTTTAGGTCTAAGTGTGATTTTAACAAATTATCATCATACTCTCAAACCGGGAGACCCGAGATTACGCGATCAGTTCCCACAGTTACATTGGTCTCGTGCGAGGTGTTCGTGCCTCCTACGGGGTCGTTCGGCTTTTTAACCTTTAACGGCTTGTTTTTAAGTCTACGTGTGATATTTGCAAATATAATCACAATCTCAAACCGCTAGACCCAACACTACACGGACAGTTCCTACAAGTTACATTGGTCCCGTACGAGGTGTTCGTGCCCTCTACGGGGTCATTTAGGGGTTGATTCGGGTTTTCACCCTTTAATGGCTTATTTTTAAGTGGAAGTGTGAATTTTGCAAATTATCGGCATACTCTCAAATCGAGAGACTCAGGACTACGCGGTCAGTTCCTATAAGTTACGTTGGTCCCGTGCGAGGTGTTCGTGCCTCCTACGGGGTCGTTTGGGGGTTGATTCGGGTTTTCACCGTTTAACGGCTTATTTTTAAGTCTAATTGTGATTTTTGTAAATTATTGTCATACTCTCAAATCGGGAGACCCGGGACTACACGGTCAGTTCCTACAAGTTACATTGGTCCCGTGCGAGGTGTTCGTGCCTACTACCGGGTCGTTTGGGGGCTGGTTTGGGTTTTTACCCTTTAACAGCTTATTTTTAAGTCTAAGTGTGATTTTTAAAAATTATTGTCATACTCTCAAATCGGAAGACCTCGGATTACGAGATCAGTTCCCATAAGTAACTTTGGTCCCGTGCGAGGTGTTCGTACTTCTTACGGGGTCGTTTGGGGGCTGGTTTGGGTTTTCACCCATTGATAGCTTGTTTTTAAGTCTAAGTGTGATTTTTGCTAATTATAATCACACTCTCAAATCGGGAGACCCGGGACTACGCGAACAGTTCCTATAAGTTACATTGGTCCCGTGCGAGGTGTTCGTGCCTCCTACGGGGTCGTTTGGGGGCTGGTTTGGGTTTTCACCCTTTAACGGCTTATTTTTAAGTCTAAGTGTGATTTTTTCAAATTATCGTCATACTCTTAAACAGGGAGATTCGGGACTATGCGGTCAGTTCCTACAAGTTACATTGGTCCCGTGCGAGGTGTTCGTGCCTCCTATGGGGTCGTTTGGGGGCTGGTTTGGGTTTTCACCCTTTGACGGCTTATTTTTAAGTCTATGTGTAATTTTTGAAATTATTGTCATACTCTCAAGCCGGGAGATGCGGGATTACACGGTCAGTTCCCACAAGTTACTTGGTCCCGTACGATGTGTTCGTGCCTTCTCCGGGGTCGTTGGGGGGACTTGTTTAGGTTTTCACCCTTTAACGGCTTGTTTTTTAAGTCTAAGTGTCATTTTTACAAACTATAATTATACTCTCAAATCGGGAGACCCGGGACAACACGGATAGTTCCTACAAGTTACATTGGTCCCGTGCGAGGTGTTCGTGCCTCCTACGGGGTCGTTTGGGGTCTGGTTCGGGTTTTCACTCTTAAACGGCTTGTTTTTAAATCTAAGTGTAATTTTCCAAATTATCGTCATACTCTCAAACCGAGAGACTCGAGACTACGCGGTCAGTTCCCACAAGTTACATTGGTCCCGTGCGAGGTGTTCATGCCTTCTATGGGGTCGTTTGGGGGCTAGTTCGAGTTTTCACCCTTTAACGGCTTGTTTTTAAGTTTAAGTATAATTTTCGAAACTTATTGTCAAACTCTCAAACCGGGAGACCGAATACTACGCGGTCAGTTCCCACAAGTTACATTGGTCCCGTGCGAGGTGTTCGGCCTCCTACGGGGTCGTTTGCAGAGCCGGTTTGGGTTTTCTCCCTTTAACGACTTTTTGTTAAGTCTAAGTATGATTTTTGTAAATTATCATCATAATTTCAAACCGAGAGACCCGGGACTACGCGGTCAGTTCCTATAAGTTACATTGGTCCCGTGCGAGGTGTTCGTGTCTCCTACAGGGTCGTTTGGTTCTGGTTTGGATTTTCACTCTTTAACGGCTTATTTTTAAATCTTAAGTGTGATTTTTGCAAATTATAATCATACTCTCAAACCGAGAGACCCGAGACTACGCGAAGAGTTACTACAAGTTTCATTGGTTCCGTGCGAGGTGTTCGTGCCTCCTACGGGGTCGTTTGGGGCTGGGTCGGATTTTCACCTTTTAACGGTTTGTTTTTAAGTCTAAGTGTGATTTATGCAAATTATTTTCATACTCTCAAACTGGGAGACTCGAGACTACGCGGTCACTTCCCATGAGTTAGATTGGTCCCACGCGAGGTGTTCGTGCCTCCTACGGGGTCGTTTGGGGGATGGTTTGGGTTTTCACCCTTTAACGGCTTATTTTTAAGTCTAAGTGTGATTTTTGCAAATTATCGTCATACTCTCAAACCGGGAGACCCGGGACTACGCCGTCAGTTCCTATAAGATACATTGGTCCCGTGCGAGGTGTTCGTGCCTCCTAGGGGGTCGTTTGGAGGTTGGTTTGGATTTTCACCCTTTAAAGACTTGTTTTGAAGTCTAAGTGTTATTTTTGCGAATTATCGTCATACTCTCAAATCGGGAGATCCGGGACTACGCGACGAGTTCCCACAAGTTACATTGGTCCTGTACGACGTGTTCGTTCCTCCTACAGGGTCGTTTGAGGGCTGGTTCGGGTTTTAACACTTTAATTGCTTGTTTTTAAGTCTAAGTGTGATTTTTGCAAATTATCATTATACTCTCAAACCGGGAGACTCGGGAATACGCGGTCAGTTCCCACAAGTTACATTGGTTCCGTGCGCGATGTTCGTGCCTCCTACGGGGTCGTTTGGGGGCTGGTTTGGGTTTTCACCCTTTAACGACTTGTTTTTAAGTCTAAGTGTGATTTTTAAAAATTATTGTCATACTCTCAAACCGTACGACCCGGGATTTCCCAATCAGTTCCCATAAGTAACATTGGTCCCGTGCGAGGTGTTCGTGCGTCCTACGGGGTCGTTTGGGGGCTGGTTTGGGTTTTCACCCATTGACGGCTTGTTTTTAAGTCTAAGTGTGATTTTTTCTAATTATAATCATACTATCAAACTAGGGGACCCGGGACTACGCGGACAGTTCCTACAAGTTACATTGGGCCCGTACGAGGTGTTCGTACCTCCTACGGGGTCGTTTGGTGGCTGGGTCGGCTTTTCACCCTTTAATGGCTTGCAAATTATAATCATACTCTCAAACCGGGAGACCCGGGACTACGCGAACAGTTCCTAGAAGTTACATTGGCCCCATGCGAGGTGTTCATGCCTCCTACGGTGTCGTTTGGGGGCTGGTTTGGGTTTACACCCTTTAACGGCTTGTTTTTAATTCTAACTGTGATTTTTAAAAATTATTGTCATCCACTCAAAAGGGAAGACCCGGGATTACGCGATCAGTTCCCATAAGTAACTTTGGTCCCGTGCGAGGTGTTCGTGCTTCTTACGGGGTCGTTTGGGGGCTGGTTTGGGTTTTCACCCTTTAGCGGCTTGTTTTTAAGTCTAAGTGTGATTTTTGCAAATTATCGTCATACACTCAAGAGATCCGGGACTACGCGGTTAGTTCCTACAAGTTACATTGGTCCCGTGCGAGGTGTTCGTGCCTCCTATGGGGTCGTTTGGGAGCTGGTTTGGGTTTTCACCCTTTAAGGGGATTGTTTTTAAGTCTAAGTGTGATTTTAGAAATTATTGTCATACTCTCAAACCGGGAGACGCGGGATTACGCGGTCAGTTCCCACAAGTTACTTGGTCCCGTGCGGTGTGTTCGTGCCTCCTACGGGGTTGTCGGGGGGCTTGTTCGAGTTTTCACCCTTTAACGACTTGTTTTTTAAGTCTAAGTGTGATTTTTACAAACTACAATCATACTCTGAAACCGGGAGACCCGGGACAACGCGGACAATTCCAACAAGTTACATTGGTCCCATGCGAGGTGTTCGTGCCTCCTACGGGGTCTTTTGGGGGCTGGTTTGGGTTTTCTCCCTTTAACGGCTTATTTTTAAGTCTAAGTGTGATTTTTGCAAATTATAATCATACTCTCAAATCGGGAGACCGGAGACTACGCGAACAGTTACTACAAGTTACATTAGTCCCGTGTGAGGTGTTCGTGCCTCCTACGGGGTCGTTTGGGAGCTGGGTCGAATTTTCACCCTTTAACAGCATGTTTTTAAGTCTAAGTGTGATTTTTGCAAATTATTGTCATACTCTCAAACCGGGAGACCCGAGACTACGCGGTCACTTCCCGTAAGTTACATTGGTCCCGTGCGAGGTGTTCGTGCCTCCTACGGGGTCATTTGAGGGCTGGTTTGGGTTTTCACCCTTTAACGGCTTATTTTTAAGTCTAAGTGTGATTTTTTGCAGATTATCATCATACTCTCAAATCAGGAGACCCGGGACTACGCGGTCAGTTCCTACAAGTTACATTGGTCCCGTGCGAGGTGTTCGTGCCTCCTAAGGGGTCGTTTGGGGGTTTGTTTGGATTTTCACCCTTTAACAACTTGTTTTTAAGTCTAAGTGTGATTTTTGTGAATTATCGTCATACTCTCAAACCGGGAGACCCGGGACTACGGGATGAGTTCCCACAAGTTACATGTTCCCATTCGACGTGTTCATTCCTCCTACGGGGTCGTTTGGGGGCCGGTCCAGGTTTTCACCCTTTAACGGCTTATTTTGAAGTCTGTGTGATTTTTGCAAATTATCCTCATACTTTACAACCGGGAGACTTGGAACTATGCGGTCAGTTGCCACAAGTTACATTGGTCCCGTGAGAGGTGTTCATACCTCTTACGGGGTCGTTTGGGGGTTGGTTTGGGTTTTCACCCTTTAACGGCTTGTTTTTAAGTCTAAGTGTGATTTTTACAAATTATCATCATACTCTCAAACCGAGAGACCGAGGACTACGTGGTCAGTTCCCACAAGTTACAATGGTCCCGTGCAATGTTTTCGTGCCTCCTACGGGGTCGTTTGGGGGATAATTTGGGTTTTCACCCTTTAACGGATTATTTTTAAGTTTAAGTGTGATTTTTATAAATTATCGTCATACTCTCAAATCGGGAGACCCAGGACTATGCGGTCAGTTCCTACAAGTTACATTGGTCCCGTGCGAGGTGTTCGTTCCTCCTGCGGGGTTATTTGGGGGCTGGTTTGGGTTTTCACCCTTTAACAACTTATTTTTAAGTCTAAGTGTGATTTTTAAAAATTATTGTCACACACTCAAACCGGGAGACCCGGGATTAAGCGGTCAGTTCCCATAAGTAACATTGGTCCCGTGCGAGGTGTTCGTGCCTCTTACGGGGTCGTTTGGGGGTTGGTTTAGGTTTTCAACCATTGATGGCTTGTTTTCAAGTCTAAGTGTGATTTTTGCTAATTATAATCATACTCTCAAACTGGGAGACCCGGGACTATGCGGACAGTTCCTTGCAGTTACATTGGTCCCGTGCGAGGAGTTCGTGCCTCCTACGGGGTGTTTTGGGGGCTGGGTCAGATTTTAACCCTTTGACGACTTGGTTTTAAGTCTAAGTGTGATTTTTGAAAATTATGATCATACTCTCAAACCGGGAGACCCGGGACTATGCGGACAGTTCCTACAAATTACCTTGTCCCTGTGCGAGGTGTTCGTGCCTCCTACGGGGTCGTTTGGGGGCTGGTTTGGGTTTTCACCCTTTAACGGCTTGTTTTTAAGTCTAAGTGTGATTTTTACAAATTATCGTCATACTTTCAAACCGGGAGACCCGGGACTACGCGGTCAGTTCCCACAAGTTACATTTGTCCCGTGCGAGGTGTTGGTGCCTCCTACGGGGTCGTTTAGGGGGCTGGTTTGTGTTTTCACCGTTTAACGGCTTGTTTTTCAGTCTAAGTGTGATTTTTGCAAATTGTCGTCATACTCTCAAATCGGGAGACCCGGGACTACGCGGTCAGTTCCTACAAGTAACATTGGTCCAGTGCGAGATGTTCGTGCCTCCTACAGGGTCGTTTGGGGGCTGGTTTGGATTTTCACCCTTTAACGGCTTGTTTTTAAGTCTAAGTTTTATTTTTGCGAATTATCGTCATAGTCTCAAACTGGGAGACCAGGGACTACGCGGTGGGGTCCCACAAGTTACACTGGTCCAGTGCTAGGTGTTCGTGCCTCATACGGGGTCGTTTGGGGGTTGGTTGGGGTTTTCACCCTTTAACGGCTTATTTTTAAGTCTAAATGTGATTTTTGGAAATTATCGTCATACTCTCAAACTGGGAGACCGGGGACTACGTGGTCAGTTCCCATAAGTTACATTGGTCCCGTGCGTGGTGTTCGTTCCTCCTACGGGGTCATTTGGGGGCTGGTTTGGGTTTTCACCCTTTAACGGCTTATTTTTTAAGTCTAAGTGTGATTTTTACAAACTATAATCATACTCTCAAACAGGGAGACCCGGGACAATGCGGACAGTTCCTACAAGTTGCATTGGTCCCGTGCGAGGTGTTCATGCCTCCTACGGGGTCGTTTGGTGGCTGGGTTGACTTTTCACCCTTTAACGGCTAGCAAAATTATAATCATACTCTCAAACCGGGAGACCCGGGACTATGCGAACAGTTCCTAGAAGTTACATTGGCCCCTTGCGTGGTGTTCATGCCTCCTACGGGGTCGTTTGGGGGCTGTTTTGGGTTTACACCCTTTAACGGCTTGTTTTTAATTTTAAGTGTGATTTTAAAAAAATATTGTCATCCTCTCAAAACGGAAGACCCGGGATTATGCGATTAGTTCCCATAAGTAACATTGGTCCAGTGCGAGGTTTTCATACCTCCTATGGGGTTGTTTGGGGGCTGGTTTGGGTTTTCACCCTTTAACGGCTTGTTTTCAAGCTAAGTGTGATTTTTGCAAATTATAATTATACTCTCAAACCGGGAGACACGGGAGTACGCGGACAGTTCCTATAAGTAACATTGGTCCAGTGCGAGATGTTCGTGCCTCCAACGGGGTCGTTTGGGGGCTGGTTTGGGGTTTCACCTTTCAACGGCTTATTTTTAAGTCTAAGTTTTTTTTTGTGAATTATCATCATACTCTCAAACCGGGAGACCCGGGACTACACGGTGGGGTCCCAAAAGTTACATTGGTCCCGTACGAGGTGTTCGTGCCTCCTACGGGGTTGTTTGGGGGCTGGTTCGGGTTTTCACCCTTTAACGACTTGTTTTTATGTCTAAGCGTGATTTTTGCAAATTATCGTCATACTCTTAAACTGGGAGACCGGGGACTACGCGGTCAGTTCCCACAAGTTATCTTGGTCCCGTGCGAGGTGTTCGTGCCTCCTACGGGGTCCTTTGGGGGCTGGTTTGGGTTTAAGTTTGATTTTTGTAAATTATCGTCATTCTCTCAAACTGGGAGACCCGGGACTACGTGATCAGTTCCTACAAGTTACATTGGTCCCGTACGAGGTGTTCGTGCCTCCTACGGGCTCGTTTGGGGCTGGTTTGGGTTTTCACCCTTTAACGGCTTGTTTTTAAGTCTAAGTGTGATTTTTAAAAATTATTGTAATACTCTCAAATCGGAAGACTCGGGATTATGCGATCAGTTCCCATACGTAACATTGGTCCCGTGTGAGGTGTTCGTGCCTCCTACGGGGTCGTTTGGGGGCTGGTTTGAGTTTTCACCCATTGACGGCCAATTTTTAAGTCTAAGTTTAATTTTTGATAATTATAATCATAATCTCAAACCGGGAGACCCGGGACTACGCAGACAGTTCCTACAAGTTACATTGGTCCCGTGCGAGGTGTTCGTACTTCCTACGGGGTTGTTTGGGGGCTGGGTCAGATTTTCACCTTGGATTTTTTCAAATTATTGTCATACTCTCAAACCGGGAGATCCGGGACTACGTGGACAGTTCCTACAAGTTACATTGGTCCCGTACAAGGTGTTCGTGCCTCCTCCGGGGTCGTTTGGGTTTTCTACCTTTAATGGCTTATTTTTAAGTCTAAGTGTGATTTTTGAAATTATTGTCATACTCTCAAAGTAGGAGACGCGTCATTACACAGTCAGTTCCCACAAGTTACTTGCTCCCTTGCGGTGTGTTCGTGCCTCCTACGCGGTCTTTAATTGATTGGGCTTTCACCCTTTAACGGCTTGTTTTTTAAGTCCAAGTGTGAATTTTATGAACTATAATCATACTCTCAAATTGGGAGACCCGGGACAACTCGGAAAGTTCCTAAAAGTGACATTGGTCCCGGGCGAGGTGTTCGTGCCTCCTACGAGGTCGTTTGGGGGCTGGTTCGGGTTTTCACCCTTTAACGATTTGTTTTTAAGTCTAAGTGTGATTTTTGTAAATTATTGTCAAACTCTCAAACCGAGAGACCGAATACTACGCGGTCAGTTCCCATAAGTTACATTGGTCCCGTGCAAGGTGTTCGTTCCTCCCACGGGGTCGTTTGGGGGGCTGGTTTGGGTTTTCTCCCTTTAACGACTTGTTTTTAAGTTTAAGTGTGATTTTTGTAAACTATCGTCATACTCTCAAATCGGGAGACCCGGGACTACGCGGTCAGTTCCTACAATTTACATTGGTCCCGTGTAATGAGTTCGTGCCTCCTATAGGGTCGTTTGGGGGCTGATTTGGGTTTTCACCCTTTAACGACTTGTTTTTAAGTCTAAGTGTGATTTTTACAGATTATCGTCATACTCTCAAACCGGGAGACCCGAGATTACGCGATTAGTTCCCACAATTACATTGCTCCCGTGCGAGGTGTTCGTGCCTTCTACGGGGTCGTTTCGGGGCTGGTTTGGGTTTTCACCCTTTAACGGCTTATTTTTATGTCTACGTGTAATTTTTTCAAATTATAATCACACTCTCAAACCGAGAGACTCGGGACTACACGGACAGTTCCTACAAGTTACATTGGTCCAGTGTAGGTGTTCGTGCCTTCTACGGGGTCGTTTGGGGGCTGGTTCGGGTTTTCACCCTTTAACGACTTGTTTTTAAGCCTAAGTGTGATTTTTGTAATTATTGTCATACTCTCAAACTAGGAGACCTGGGACTACGCGATCAGTTCCCACAAGTTACATTGGTCCCGTGAGAGGTGTTCGTGCCTCCTACGGGGTCGTTTGGGGACTGGTTTGGGTTTTCACCCTTTAACGGCTTGTTTTTAAATTTAAGTGTGGTTTTTTTAAATTATCATCACATTCTTAAACCGGGAGACCCAGGACTACGCGGTCAGTTCCTAAAAGTTACATTGGTCCCGTGCGAGGTGTTCGTGCCTCCTACGGGGTCGTTTGGGGGATGGTTTGGGTTTTCACCTTTTAACGGCTTGTTTTTAAGTCTAAGTGTGATTTTTAAAAATTATTGTCATACTCTCAAACCGGAAGACCCGAGATTACGGGACCAGTTCCCATAAGTTACATTGGTCCCGTGCGAGATGTTCGTGCCTCCTACGGGGTCGTTTGGGGGATGGTTTGGGGTTTCACCCATTGCCGGCTTGTTTTTAAGTCTAAGTGTGATTTTTTCTAATTATAATCATACTCTCAAACCGGGAGATCCGGGACTACATGGACAGTTCCTACCAGTTACATTGGTCCCGTGCGAGGTGTGTGTGCCTCCAACGGGGTCGTTTGGGGGCTGGTTCGGATTTTCACCCTTTAACGGCTTGTTTTTAAGTCTAAGGGTGATTTTTGCAAATTTCTGTCATACTCTCAAATCAGGACACCCGGGAATACACGGTCAGTTCCCACAAGTTACATTGGTCCCGTACGAGGTGTTCGTGCCTCCTACAGGGTTGTTTGGGGGCTGGTTTGGGTTTTCACCCTTTAACGGCTTGTTTTTAAGTCTAAGTTTGATTTTTAAAATTATTGTCACACTCTCAAACCGGGAGACGCGAGATTATGCGGTCAGTTCCCACAAGTTACATTCGTCCCGTATGAGGTGTTCGTGCCTCCTACGGGGTCGTTTGGGGGCTGGTTTGGGTTTTCACCCTTTAACGTCTTGTTTTTATGTCTAAGTTTGATTTTTGAAATTATTGTCATACTCTCAAACCGAGAGACGCGGGATTACGCGGTCAGTTCCCACAAGTTTCTTGGTCCCGTATGGTGTGTTCGTGCCTCATACGGGGTCGTTGGGGGGCTTGTTTAGGTTTTCACCCTTTAACGGCTTGTTTTTTAAGTCTAAGTGTGATTTTGACAAACTATAATTATACTCTCAAACGGGGAGACCCGGGACAACACGAATAGTTCCTACAAGTTACATTGGTCCCGTGCGAGGTGTTCTTGCCTCCTACGGGGTCGTTTGGGGGCTGGTTCGGGTTTTCACCCTTTAACGGCTTATTTTTAAGTCTAAGTGTAATTTTTCAAATTATCGTCATACTCTCAAACCGAGAGACTCGAGACTACGCGGTCAGTTCCCACAAGTTACATTGGTCCCGTGCGAGGTGTTCATGCCTTCTACGGGGTCGTTTGGGGGCTAGTTCGAGTTTTCACCCTTTAACGGATTGTTTTTAAGTTTAAGTATAATTTTTGTAAATTATTGTCAAACTCTCAAACAGGGAGACCGAATACTACGCGGTCACTTCCCACAAGTTACATTGGTCCCGTGCGAGGTGTTCGTGCCTCCTACGGGGTCGTTTGCAGAGCCGGTTTGGGTTTTTCCCCTTTAACGACTTGTTTTTAAGTCTAAGTATGATTTTTGTAAATTATCGTGATAATTTCAATTCGGGAGACCCGGGACTACGCGGTCAGTTCCTACAAGTTACATTGGTCCCGTGCTAGGTGTTCGTGCCTCCTACAGGGTCGTTTGGTTCTAGTTTGGATTTTCACTCTTTAACGGCTTGTTTTTAAGTCTTAAGTGTGATTTTTACAAATTATAATCATACTCTCAAAGCGGGAGACCCGAGACTACGCGAACAGTTACTACAAGTTTCATTGGTTCCGTGCGAGGTGTTCGTGCCTCCTACGGGGTCGTTTGGGGCTGGGACGGATTTTCACCTTTTAACGTCTTGTTTTTAAGTCTAATTGTAATTTTTTCAAATTATTGTCATACTCTCAAACTGGGAGACTCGAGACTATGCGGTCACTTTCCGTAAGTTACATTGGTCCCACGCGAGGTGTTCGTGCCTCCTACTAGGTCGTTTGGGGACTGGTTTGGGTTTTCACCCTTTAACGGCTTGTTTTTAAGTCTAAGTGTGATTTTTGCAAATTATCGTCATACTCTCAAATCGGGAGACCCGGGACTACGCGGTCAGTTCCTATAAGTTACATTGGTCCAGTGCGAGGTGTTCGTGCCTCCTAGGGGGTCATTTGGGGGTTGGTTTGGATTTTCACCCTTTAACGACTTGTTTTTAAGTCTAAGTGTTATTTTTGTGAATTATCATCATACTCTCAAATCGGGAGACCCGGGACTACGCGACGAGTTCCCACAAGTTACATTGGTCCCGTACGACGTGTTCGTTCCTCTTACAGGGTCGTTTGAGGGCTGGTTCGGGTTTTAACCTTTTAATGGCTTGTTTTTAAGTCTAAGTGTGATTTTTGCAAATTATCGTTATACTCTCAAACTGGGAGACTCGGGATTACGCGGTCAGGTCCCACAAGTTACATTGGTCCCGTGCGCGATGTTCGTGCCTCCTACGGGGTCGTTTGGGGGCTGCTTTGGGTTTTCACCCCTTAGCGACTTGTTTTGAAATTTAAGTGTGATTTTTGTAAATTATTTTCATCCTCTCAAACTGGAAGACCTGGGATTACGCGATCAGTTCCCATAAGTAACTTTGGTCCCGTGCGAGGTGTTCGTGCTTCTTACGGGGTCGTTTGGGGGCTGGTTTGGGTTTTCACCCTTTAGCGGCTTGTTTTTAAGTCTAAGTGTGATTTTTGTAAATTATCATCATACACTGAAGAGATCCGAAACTACGCGATCAGTTCCTACAAGTTACATTGGTCCCGTGCGAGTTGTTCGTGCCTCCTATGGGGTCGTTTGGGGGCTGGTTTGGGTTTTCACCCTTTAAAGGGATTGTTTTTAAGTCTAAGTGTGATTTTTGAAATTATTGTCATACTCTCAAACCGGGAGACGCGGGATTACGCGGTTAGTTCCCACAAGTTACTTGGTCCCGTACGGTGTGTTCGTGCCTCCTACGGGGTCGTTGGGGGGCTTATTCAAGTTTTCACCCTTTAACGACTTGTTTTTTAAGTCAAAGTGTGATTTTTACAAACTATAATCATACTCTCAAACCGGGAGACCCGGGACAACGCGGACAGTTCCAACAAGTTACATTGGTCCCGTGCGAGGTGTTCGTGCCTCCTACGGGGCCTTTTGGGGGCTGGTTTGGGTTTTCACACTTTAATGACTTGTTTTTAAGTCTAAGTGTGACTTTTGCAAATTATAATCATACTCTCAAATCGGGAGACCCGAGACTACGCGAACAGTTACTACAAGTTACATTGGTCCCGTGTGAGGTGTTCGTGCCTCCTACGGGGTCGTTTGGGAGCTGGGTCGGATTTTCACCCTTTAACAGCATGTTTTTAAGTCTAAGTGTGATTTGTGCAAATTATTGTCATACTCTCAAACCGGGAGACCCGGGACTACGCGGTCACTTCCCTTAAGTTACATTGGTCCCGTGCGAGATGTTCGTGCCTCCTACGGGGTCGTTTGAGGGCTGGTTTGGGTTTTCACCCTTTAACGGCTTATTTTTAAGTCTAAGTGTGATTTTTGCAAATTATCATCGTACTCTCAAACCGGGAGACCCGGGACTATGCGGTCAGTTCCTACAAGTTACATTGGTCCCGTGCGAGGTGTTCGTGCCTCCTAAGGGGTCGTTTGGGGGTTTATTTGGATTTTCACCCTTTAACAACTTATTTTTTAGTCTAAGTGTGATTTTTGTGAATTATCGTCATACTCTCAAACCGGGAGACCCGGGACTACGCGATGAGTTCCCACAAGTTACATGTTCCCATACGACGCGTTCATTCCTCCTACGGGGTCGTTTGGGGGCCGGTTCAGGTTTTCACCCTTTAACGGCTTATTTTTAAGTCTGTGTGATTTTTGTAAATTATCCTCATACTTTACAACCGAGAGACTCGAAACTATGCAGTCAGTTGCCACAAGTTACATTGGTCCCGTGAGAGGTGTTCATACCTCTTACGGGGTCGTTTGGGGGCTGGTTTGGGTTTTCACCCTTTAACGGCTTGTTTTTAAGTCTAAGTGTGATTTTTGCAAATTATCATCATACTCTCAAACCGAGAGACCGAGGACTACGTGGTCAGTTCCCACAAGTTACAATGGTCCCGTGCAAGGTGTTCGTGCCTCCTACGGGGTCGTTTGGGGGATAATTTGGGTTTTCACCCTTTAACGGCTTATTTTTAAGTTTAAGTGTGATTTTTGTAAATTATCATCATACTCTCAAACTGGTAGACCCGGGACTATGCGGTCAGTTCCAATAAGTTACATTTGTCCCGTACAAGGTGTTCGTGCCTCCTACGGGGTCGTTTGGGGGCTGGTTTGGGTTTTCACCCTTTAACGTCTTGTTTTTAGGTCTAAGTGTGATTTTTACAAATTATAGTCATACTCTAAAACCGGGAGACCCGAGATTACGCGATCAGTTCCCACAGTTACATTGGTCTCGTGCGAGGTGTTCGTACCTGCTACGGGGTCGTTTGGGTTTTCAACCTTTAACGGCTTGTTTTTAAGTCTACGAGTGATATTTGCAAATTATAATCACAATCTCAAACCTCTAGACCCATCACTACACGGATAGTTCCTAAAAGTTACATTGGTCCCGTGCGAGGTGTTCGTGCCCTCTTCGGGGTCGTTTGGGGGCTGGTTCGGGTTTTCACCCGTTAATGGCTTATTTTTAAGTCGAAGTGTGATTTTTGCAAATTATCATCATACTCTCAAACCGAGAGACTCAGGACTACGCGGTTAGTTCCTATAAGTTACTTTGGTCCCGTGCGTGGTGTTCGTGCTTCTTACGGGGTCGTTTGGGGGATGGTTCGGGTTTTCATCCTTTAACGGATTGTTTTTAAGTCTAAGTGTGATTTTTGCAAGTTATCGTCATACTCTCAAACCGGGAGACCGGGGACTACGCGGTCAGTTCCCACAAGTTACATTGGTCCCGTGCGTGGTGTTCGTGCCTCCTAAGGGGTTGTTTGGGGGCTGGTTTGGGTTTTCACCCTTTAACGACTTGTTTTTAAATTTAAGTGTGATTTTTGTAAATTATCGTCATACTCTCAAATCGGGAGACCCGGGACTACACGGTCAGTTCCTACAAGTTACATTGGTCCCGTGCGAGGTGTTCGTGCCTACTACAGGGTCGTTTGGGGGCTGGTTTGGGTTTTCACCCTTTAACAGCTTGTTTTTAAGTCTAAGTGTGATTTTTAAAAATTATTGTCATACTCTCAAACCGGAAGACTCGGAATTACGCGATCAGTTCCCAAAAGTAACTTTGGTCCCGTGCGAGGTGTTCGTGCTTCTTACGGGGTCGTTCGTGCTTCTTACGAGGTGTTCGTGCTTTTTAAGTCTAAGTGTGATTTTTGATAATTATAATCACACTCTCAAACTGGGAGACCCGGGACTACGCGAACAGTTCCTATAAGTTACATTGGTCCCGTGCGAGGTGTTCGTGCCTCCTACGGGGTCGTTTGGGGGCTGGTTTGGGTTTTCACCCTTTAACGCCTTGTTTTTAAGTCTAAGTGTGATTTTTTCAAATTATCGTCATACTCTTAAATCGGGAGATCCGGGACTACGCGGTCAGTATCTACAAGTTACATTGGTCCCGTGCGAGGTGTTCGTGCCTCCTACAGGGTCGTTTGGGGGCTGGTTTGGGTTTTCACCCTTTGACGGCTTATGTTTAAGTCTATATGTGATCTTTGAAATTATTATCATACTCTCAAACCGGGAGATGCGGGATTACACGGTTAGTTCCCACAAGTTACTTGGTCCCGTACGGTGTGTTCGTGCCTCCTACGGGGTCGTTGGGGGGCTTGTTTAGGTTTTCATCCTTTAACGGCTTGTTTTTTAAGTCTAAGTGTGATTTTTAAAAACAATAATTATACTCTCAAACCGGGAGACTCGGGACAACGTGGATAGTTCCTACAAGTTACATTGGTCCGGTGCGAGGTGTTCGTGCCTCCTATGGGGTCGTTTGGGGGCTGGTTCGGGTTTTCACCCTTTAACGGCTTGTTTTTAAGTCCAAGTGTAATTTTGGAAATTATCAATATACTCTCAAACAGAGAGACCCGAGACTACGCGGTCAGTTCCCACAAGTTACATTGGTCCCGTGCGAGGTGTTCATGGCTTCTATGGGGTCGTTTGGGGGCTAGTTCGAGTTTTCACCCTTTAACCGCTTGTTTTTAAGTTTAAGTATAATTTTTGTAAATTATTGTCAAACTCTCAAACCGGGAGACCGAATACTACGCGGTTAGTTCCCACAAGTTACATTGGTCCTGTGCAAGGCGTTCATCCCTCCTACGGGGTCGTTTGCAGAGCCGGTTTGGGTTTTCTCCCTTTAACGACTTGTTTTTAACTCTAAGTGTGATTTTTGTAAATTATCGTCATAATTTCAAATCGGGAGACCCGGGACTACGCGGTCAGTTCCTACAAGTTACATTGGTCCCGTGCGAGGTGTTCGTGCCTCCTACAGGGTCGTTTGGTTCTGGTTTGGATTTTCACCCTTTAACGGCTTGTTTTTAAGTCTTAAGTGTGATTTTTGCAAATTATAATCATACTTTCAAACCGGGAGACCCGAGACTATGCGAACAGTTACTACAAGTTTCATTAGTTCCGTGAGGTGTTCGTGCTTCCTACGGGGTCGTTTGGGGCTGGGTCGGATTTTCACCCTTTAACGGCTTGTTTTTAAGTCTAAGTGTGATTTTTGCAAATTATCGTGATACTCTCAAACCGGGAGCCCCGGGACTACGCGGTCAGTTCCTATAAGTTACATTGGTCCCGTGCGAGGTTTTCGTGCCTCCTAGGGGGTCATTTGGAGGTTGGTTTGGATTTTCACCCTTTAACGACTTGTTTTTAAGTCTAAGTGTTATTTTTACGAATTATCATCATACTCTCAAATCGGGAGACCCGGGACTACGCGACGAGTTCCCACAAGTTACATTGGTCCCGTACGGCGTGTTCGTTCCTCCTACAGGGTCGTTTGAGGGCTGGTTTGGGTTTTAACCCTTTAAAGGCTTACTACTTTAAGTCTAAGTGTGATTTTTGAAAATTATCGTTATACTCTCAAACCGGGAGACTCGGGAATACGCGGTAAGTTCCCACAAGTTACATTGGTCCCGTGCGCGATGTTCGTGCCTCCTACGGGGTCGTTTGGGGGCTGCTTTGGGTTTTCACCCTTTAACGACTTGTTTTGAAATTTAAGTGTGCTTTTTGTAAATTATGGTCATACTATCAAACCGGGAGACCCGGGACTACGCGATAAGTTCCTATTAGTTACATTGCTCCCGTGCGAGGTGTTCGTGCCTCCTACGGGGTCGTTTGGGGGCTGGTTCGGGTTTTCACCGTTTAATGGCTTGTTTTTAAGTCTAAGGGTGATTTTTAAAAATTATTGTCATACTCTCAAACCGCAAGACCCGGGATTTCGCGATCAGTTCCCATAAGTAACATTGGTCCCGTGCGAGGTGTTCGTGCGTTCTACGGGGTCGTTTGGGGGTTGGTTTGGGTTTTCACCCATTGACGGCTTGTTTTTAAGTCTAAGTGTGATTTTTTCTAATTATAGTCATACTCTCAAACCAGGAGACCCGGGACTACGCGGACAGTTCCTACAAGTTACATTGGGCCCGTTCGAGGTGTTCGTGCCTCCTACGGGGTTGTTTGGTGGCTGGGTCGGCTTTTCACCCTTTAATGGCTTGCAAATTATAATCATACTCTCAAACGGGGAGACCCGGGACTACGCGAACAGTTCCTAGAAGTTACATTGGCCCCGTGCGAGGTGTTCATGCCTCCTACGGGGTTGTTTGGGGGCTGGTTTGGGTTTACACCCTTTAACGGCTTGTTTTTAATTCTAAGTGTGATTTTTAAAAATTATTGTCATCCTCTCAAACTGGAAGACCCGGGATTACGCGATCAGTTCCCATAAGTAACTTTGGTCCCGTGCGAGGTGCTCGTGCTTCTTACGGGGTCGTTTGGGGGCTGGTTTGGGTTTTCACCCTTTAGCGGCTTATTTTTAAGTCTAAGTGTGATTTTTGCAAGTTATTGTCATACACTCAAGAGATCCGAGACTACGGGGTTAGTTCCTACAAGTTACATTGGTCCCGTGCGAGGTGTTCGAGCCTCCTAAGGGGTCGTTTGGGGGCTGGTTTGGGTTTTCACCCTTTAAAGGGATTGTTTTAAAGTCTAAGTATGATTTTTGCAAATTATCATCATACTCTCAAATCGGGAGACCGAGGACAACTAGGTCAGTTACTACAAGTTAGAATGGTTCCGTGCAAGGTGTTCGTGCCCCCTACGGGGTCGTTGGGGGGCTTGTTCGAGTTTTCACCCTTTAACGACTTTTTTTTAAGTCTAAGTATGATTTTTACAAACTATAATCATACTCTCAAACCGGGAGACCCGGGACAACGCGGACAGTTCAAACAGGTTACATTGGTCCCGTACGAGGTGTTCGTGCCTCCTATGGGGTCTTTTGGGGGCTCGTTTGGGTTTTCACCCATTAACGTCTTATTTTTAAGTCTAAGTGTGATTTTTGCAAATTATAATCATACTTGCAAACCGGGAGACCCGAGACTACGCGAACAGTTACTACAAGTTACATTGGTCCCGTGTGAGGTGTTCGTGCCTCCTACGGGGTCGTTTGGGAGCTGGGTCGGATTTTCACCCTTTAACAGCATGCTTTTAAGTCTAAGTGTGATTTTTGCAAATTATTGTCATACTCTCAAACCGGGAGACTCGGGACTACGCGATCACTTCCCGTAAGTTACATTGGTCCCATGCGAGGTGTTCGTGCCTCCTACGGGGTCGTTTGAGGGCTGGTTTGGGTTTTCACCCTTTAACGGCTTATTTTTAAGTCTAAGTGTGATTTTTGCAAATTATCATCATACTCTCAAACCGGGACACCCGGGACTACGCGGTCAGTTCCTACAAGTTACATTGGTCCCGTGCGAGGTGTTCGTGCCTCCTAAGGGGTCGTTTGGGGGTTTGTTTGGATTTTCACCCTTTAACAACTTGTTTTTAAGTCTAAGTGTGATTTTTGTGAATTATCGTCATACTCTCAAACCGGGAGACTCGGGACTATGCGATGAGTTCCCACAAGTTACATGTTCCCATACGACGTGTTCATTCCTCCTACGGGGTCTTTTGGGGGCCGGTTCAGGTTTTCACCCTTTAACGGCTTATTTTTAAGTCTGTGTGATTTTTGCAAATTATCCTCATACTTTACAACCGGGAGACTCGAAACTACGCGGTCAGTTCCCACAAGTTACATTGGTCCCGTGAGAGGTGTTCATACCTCTTATGGGGTCGTTTGGGGGCTGGTTTGGGTTTTCACCCTTTAACGGCTTGTTTTTAAGTCTAAGTGTGATTGTTACAAATTATCGTCATTCGCTCAAACCGGGAGACCGAGGACTACGTGGTCAGTTCCCACAAGTTACAATGGTCCCGTGCAAGGTGTTCGTGCCTCCTACGGGGTCGTTCGGGGGATGGTTTGGGTTTTCACCCTTTAACGGCTTATTTTTAAGTTTAAGTGTAATTTTTGTAAATTATCATCATACTCTCAAACTGGGAGACTCGGGACTATGCGGTCAGTTCCAACAAGTTACATTGGTCCCTTTCGAGGTGTTCGTGCCTCCTAGGGGGTCGTTTGGGGGGTTGGTTGGGGTTTTCACCCTTTAACGACTTGGTTTTAAGTCTAAATGTGATTTTTGGAAATTATCGTCATACACTCAAACTGGGAGACCGGGGACTACGCGGTCAGTTCCCATAAGTTACATTGGTCCCGTGCGAGGTGTTCGTGCCTCCTACGGGGTCGTTTGGGGGCTGGTTTGGGTTTTCACCCTTTAACGGCTTGTTTTTAAGTTTAAGTGTGATTTTTACAAATTATCGTCATACTCTCAAACCTGGAGACCCGGGATTACGCGGTCAGTTCCCACTAGTAACATTGGTCCCGTGCGAGGTTTTCGTGCCTCCAATGGGGTCGTTTGGGGGCTGGTTTGGGTTTTCACCCTTTAACGACTTGTTTTCAAGCTAAGTGTGATTTTTACAAATTATAATCATACTCTCAAATCGAGAGACACGGGACTACGCGAACAGTTCCTAGAAGTTACATTGGTCCAGTGCGAGTTGTTCGTGGCTCCTACGGGGTTGTTTGGAGGCTGGGTCGGATTTTCCCCCTTAAACGGCTTGTTTTTAAGTTAAAGTGTGATTTTTGCAAATTATAATCATACTCTTAAACCGGGAGACCCGGGACTATGCGGACAAATCCAACAAGTTACATTGGTCCCGTGCGGGGTGTTCGTGCCTCCTACGGGATCGTTTGGGGGCTGGTTTGGGTTTTCACCCTTTAACAGCTTTTTTTAAGTCTAAGTGTGATTTTTGAAAATTATAATCATACTCTCAAACCGAGAGACCCGGGACTATGCGGACAGTTCCTACAAGTTACATTAGTCCCGTGCGAGGTGTTCGTGCCTCCTATGGGATCGTTTGGGGGCTGGCTTGTGTTTTCACCCTTTAGCGGCTTGTTTTTAAGTCTAAGTGTGATTTTTCCAAATTATCATCATAATCTCAAACTGGGAGACGCGGGATTACGAGGTCAGTTCCCAAGAGTTACATTAGTCCCGTGCGAGGTGTTCGTGCCTCCTAACAGGCTCATTTGGGGGGTTGTTCGGATTTTCACCCTTTAACGGCTTGTTTTTTAAGTCTAAGTGTGATTTTTGCATACTATAATCATACTCTAAAACCGGGAGACCCTGGACTACGCGGAGAGTTCCTACATGTTACATTGGTCCCGTACGAGGTGTCCGTGCCTCCTATGGGGTCGTTTGGAGGCGGGTTTGGGTTTTCACCCTTTAACGGCTTGTTTCTAAATCTAAGAGTGATTTTTACGTTTTATAATCATACTCTCAAACCGAGAGACCCGGGACTTTGCGGTCAGTTCCTACAAGTTACATTGGTCCCGTGCGAGGTGTTCGTGCCTCCTATGGGATCGATTGGGGGCTGGCTTGTGTTTTCACCCTTTAACGGCTTGTTTTTAAGTCTAAGGGTGATTTTTCCAAATTATCGTCGTAATCTCAAACTGGGAGACACGGGATTACGAGGTCCGTTCCCAAGAGTTACATTAGTCCCGTGCGAGGTGTTCGTGCGTGCTACGGGGTCGTTTGGGGGGTTGTTCGGATTTTCACCCTTTAACGGCTTGTTTTATAAGTCTAAGTGTGATTTTTACATACTATAATCATACTCTCAAATCGGGAGACCCAGGACTACGAGGAGAGTTCCTACATGTTACATTGGTCCCGTACAAGGTGTTCGTGCCTCCTATGGGGTCTTTTGGAGTCGGGTTCGGGTTTTCACCCTTTAACGGCTTGTTTTTAAGTCTAAGTGTGATTTTTACAAATTATTGTCATACTCTCAAACCGAAAGACTCGGGACTACGCGATCAGTTCCCATAAGTTACATTGGTCTCGTACGAGGTGTTCCTGCCTCCAACGGGGTCGTTTGGGGGCTGGTTTGGGTTTTCACTCGTTAATGGCTTGCTTTTAAGTCTAAGTGTGATTTTTACAAATTATCATCACACTCTCAAACCGGGAGACCCGGGACAACGCGATCAGTTCCCACAAGTTACATGGGTCCCGTGCTAGGTCTTCATGTCTCCTACGGGGTTGTTTGGGGGCTGGTTCGGGTTTTCACCCTTTAACGGCTTGTTTTTAAGTCTAAGTGTGATTTTTGCAAATTATCGTCATACTGTCAAACCGGGAGACCGAGGACTACGCGGTCAGTTCCCACAAGTTACATTGGTCCCGTGCGAGGTGTTCGTGCCTCCTACAGGGTCGTTTGGGGGCTGGTTTGAGTTTTCACCCTTTAACGGCTTGTTTTTAAGTCTTAAGTGTGATTTTTGCAAATTATAATCATACTCTCAAACCGGGAGACCCGAGACTACGTGAACAGTTATACAAGTTTCATTGGTTCCGTGCGAGGTGTTCGTGGCTCCTATGGGGTCGTTTGGGGCAGGGTCGGATTTTCACCCTCTAACGGCTTGTTTTAAAGTCTAAGTGTGATTTTTACAAATTATCGTCATACTCTCAAATCGGGAGACCCGGGATTGCGCGATCAGTTCCACAAGTTACATTGGTCCCGTGCGAGGTGTTCGTGCCTCCTACAGGGTCGTTCGGGCGGCTGCTTTGGGTTTTCACCCTTTCACGGCTTATTATTATGTCTAAGTGTGATTTTTGCAAATTATAATCATACTCTCAAATCGGGAGACCCGGGACTACGCGGACAATTCGTACAAGTTACATTGGTCCCGTGCGAGGTGTTCGTGGCTCCTACGGGGTCGTTTGGGAGCTGGATCGGGTTTTCACCCTTTAACGGCTTGTTTTTAAGTCTATATGTGATTTTTGCAAATTATCATCATACTCTCAAATCGGGAGACTGGGGACTATGGAGTCAGTTCCCACAAGTTACATTGGTCCCGTGCGAGGTATTCCTGCCTCCAACGGGGTCGTTTGGGGGCTGGTTTGGGTTTTCAACCTTTAACGGCTTGTTTTTAAATCTGAGTGTGATTTTATGAAATTATCATCATACTCTCAAACTCGGAGATCCGGGATTACGCGGTCTGTTCCTACAAGTTACATTGGTCCCGTGCGAGGTGTTCATGCCTCCTACGGGGAAGTTTCGGGGCTGATATAGGTTTTCACCCTTCACGGGTTGTTTTTAAGTCTTAGTGCAATTTTTACAAATTATCGACCTACTCTCAAATCGGGAGACTCGAGATTACACGGTCAGTTCCCACAACTTACATTGGTCCCGTGCGAGGTGTTCGTGCCTCCTACGGGGTCGTTTGGGGGCTTGTTTTGGTTTTCACCCTTTAAAGACTTGTTATTAAGTCTAAGTGTGATTTTTAGATATTATAAACATACTCTCAAACCGGGAGACCCGAGACTACGTTGAAAGTTACTACAAGTTACATTCGTCCCGTGCGAGGTGTTCGGGCCTCCGATGGGGTCGTTTGGGGGCTGGTTCGGATTTTCACCCTTTAACGGCTTGTTTTTAAGTCAAAGTGTGATTTTTGCAAATTTTCATCATACCCTCAAATTGGGAGACCCGGGACTACGCGGTCAGTTCCCACAAGTTACATTGATCCCGTCCGAGGTGTTCGTGCCTCCTACGGGGTCGTTTGAGGGCTGGTTCGGGTTTTCACCCTTTAACGACTTGTTTTTATGTCTAAGTGTGATTTTTGAAAATTATTGTCATTCTCTCAAACTGGGAGACCGAGGACTACGCGGTCAGTTCCCATAAGTTACATTGGTCCCGTACGAGGTGTTCATGCCTCTTACGTGGTCGTTTGGGGGCTGGTTTTGGTTTTCACCCTTTAACGACTTACTTTTAAGTTTAAGTGTGATTTTTGTAAATTATCTTCATACTCTCAAACCGGGAGACCCGGGACTACGCGATCAGTTCCTACATGTTACATTGGTCCCGTGCAAGGTGTTCGTGCCTCCTACGGTGTCGTTTGGGGTCTGGTTTGGGTTTTCACCCTTTAACGACTTTTTTTTAAGTCTAAGCATGATTTTTACAAATTATCGTCATACTCTGAAATTGGGAGACCCGGGATTACGCGGTCAGTTACCACAAGTTACATTGGTCCCGTGCGAGGAGTTCATGCCTCATAGGGGGTCGTTTTGTGGCTAGTTTGGGTTTTCACCCTTTAACGGCTTGTTTTTAAGTCTAAGTGTGATTTTTGCAAATTATAATCATACACTCAAACCGGGAGACCCAGGACTACACGGACAGTTCCTACAAGTTACATTGGTCCCGTGCGAGGTGTTCGTGCCTCCTACGGTGTCGTTTGGGGCCTGGTTCGGGTTTTCACCCTTTAAGGGCTTATTTTTAAGTCTAAGTGTGATTTTTGCAAATTATCGTCATACTCTCAAACCGAGAGACGCGGGATTACGCCGTCAGTTCCCACAAGTTACATTTGTCCCGTACGAGGTGTTTGTGCCTCCTACGGGGTCGTTTGGGGGGCTTGTTTGGGTTTTCATCCTTTAACGACTTGTTTTAAAGTCTAAGTATGTTTTTTGCAAATTATCATCATACTCTCAAATCGGGAGACCGACGACAACATGGTCAGTTACTACAAGTTACAATGGTTCCGTGCAACGTGTTCGTGTCCCCTACGGGGTCGTTTGGGGGATGGTTTGGGTTTTCACCCTTTAACGGCTTGTTTTTAAGTTTAAGTGTAATTTTTGCAAATTATCGTCATACTCTCAAACTGGGAGACCCGGGACTGTGCGGTCAGTTCCAACAAGTTACATTGGTCCCGTGCGAGGTGTTCGTGCCTCCTACGGGGTCGTTTGGGGGTTGGTTGGGGTTTTCACCCTTTAACGGCTTGTTTTTAAGTCTAAATGTGATTTTTGTAAATTATCGTCATACTCTCAAACTGGGAGATCGGGGACTACGCGGTCAGTTCCCATAAGTTACATTGGTACCGTGCGAGGTGTTCGTGCCTCCTACGGGGTCGTTTGGGGGTTGGTTCGGGTTTTTACCCTTTAACGGCTTGTTTTTAAGTCTTAAGTGTGATTTTTGAAAATTATCGTCATACTCTCAAACCGGGAGACCCGGAACTACGCGGTCAATTCCCATAAGTTACATTGGTCCCGTGCGAGGTGTTCGTGCCTCCTATGGGGTTGTTTGGGGACTGATTCGGGTTTTCACCCTTTAAGGGGTTGTTTTTAGTCTAAGTGTGTTTTTTGCAAATTATCATCATACTCTCACACCGGGAGACCGAGGACTACGCGATCAGTACCCACAAGTTACATTGGTCCCGTGCGAGGTGTTCGTGCCTCCTACGGGGTCGTTTTGGGGCTGGTTTGGGTTTTCACCCTTTAACGGCTTGTGTTTGAGTTTAAGTGTTATTTTTGCAAATTATCATCATACTCTCAAAATGAAAACCCTGGATTGCGCAGTTAGTTCCCACAAGTAAAATTGGTCCCGTGCGAGGTGTTCGTGCCTCCTAGAGGCTCGTTTGGGGTCTGGCTTGGGTTTCCACCCTTTAACGGCTTATTTTTAAGTCTAAGTGTGATTTTGGCAAATTATAATCATACTCTCAAACCGGGAGACTCGGGACTAGACGGACAGTTCCTACCGGTTACATTGGTCCCGTGCGAGGTGTTCGTGCCTCCTACGGGGTTTTTTTGGGGATTTTCGCCGTTTAATGGCTTGTTTTTAAGTCTAGGTGTGATTTTTGCAAATTATTGTCATACTCTCAAACCGAAAGACCCGTGACTACGCGATGAGTTCCCACATGTTACATTGATCCCGTGCGAGGTGTTCGTGCCTCCTACGGGGTCGTTTGGGGGCTGGTCCGGGTTTTCACCCTTTAACGGCTTGCTTTTAAATCTAAGTGTGATTTTTGCAAATTATCATCATACTCTTAAATCGGGAGACTGGGGACAATGCAATCAGTTGCCACAAGTTACATTGGTCCCGTGCGAGGTGTTAGTGCCTCCTACGGGGTCGTTTGGCGGCTGGTTTGGGTTTTCACCCTTTAACGACTTGTTTTTAAGTCTAAGTGTGATTTTTGCAAATTATTGTCACACTCTCAAACCGGGAGACCCGGGACTATGCGGTCAGTTCCTACAGGTTACATTGGTCCCGTGCGAGGTGTTCGTGCCTCCTAAGGGCTCGTTTGGTGGTTTGTTTGGATTTTCACCCTTTAACAACTTGTTTTTAAGTCTAAGTGTGATTTTTGCGAATTATCATCATACTCTCAAACCGGGAGTCCCGGGACTACGCGATGAGTTCCCACAAGTTACATTGGTCCCGTACGACCTGTTCGTTCCTCCTACGGGGTCGTTTGGGGGTCGGTTCAGGTTTTCACCCTTTAACGGCTTGTTTTTAAGTCTGTGTGATTTTTGCAAATTATCCTCATACTTTACAATCAGGAGACTCGGGACTACGCGGTCAGTTCCGACAAGTTACATTGGTCCCGTGCGAGGTGTTCGTGCCTCCTACAGGGTCGTTCGGGGGATGATTTGGGGTTTCACCCTTTAACGGCTTGTTTTTAAGTCTAAGTGTGATTTTTGCAAATTATAATCATACTCTCAAACTAGGAGACTTGGGACTATGCGGACAGTTCCTACAAGTTACATTGGTCCCGTGCGAGGTGTTCGTGGCTCCTACGGAGTCGTTTGGGGACTGGTTCGAACCCTTTAACGACTTATTTTTAAGTCAGTGTGATTTTTGCAAATTATTGTCACACTCTCAAATCGGGAGACCCGGGACTACACGGTCAGTTCCCACAAGTTACATTGGTCTCCTGCGAGGTGTTCGTGACTCCTCCGGGATCGTTTGGGGGCTGGTTCGGGTTTTTGCACTTTAACGGCTTTTTTTTAAGTCTAAGTGTGATTTTTGCAAATTATCATCATACTCTAAAACCAGGAGATTGGGGACTACACGGTTAGTTCCCACAAGTCACATTGGTCCCGTGCGAGGAGTTCGTGCCTCCTACGGGGTCTTTTGGGGGCTAGTTTTGGTTTTCATCCTTTAACGACTTGTTTTTAAGTTTAAGTGTGATTTTTGCAAATTATCATCATACTCTCAAACCGGGAGAACCAGGACTACGCGTTCAGTTCCAACAACATACATTGGTCCCGTGCGAGGTGTTCGTGCCTCCTATACGTGGCAGTTTGGGGGCGGATTTGCATTTTCATCCTTTAACGGCTTGTTTTTAAGTCTAAGTGTGATTTTTACAAATTATTGTCCTACTCTCAAATCGGGAGACTCGGGGTTACGCGGTCAGTTCTCACAAGTTACATTGGTCCCGTGCGAGGTGTTCGTGCCTCCTACGGGGTCGTTTGGGGGCTTGTTTGGGTTTTCATCCTATAATGGCTTGTTTTTAAGTCTATGTGTGATTTTTATAAATTCTAATCATACTCTCAAACCGGGAGACTCGTGACTACGTGGAAAGTTCCTACAAGTTAGATTGGTCCAATTCGAGGTGTTCGTGCCTCCTACGGGGTCATTTGGGGGCTGGTTCGTATTTCACCCTTTAACGGCTTGTTTTTAAGTCTCAGTGCGATTTTTGCAAAATATTGTCATACTCTCAAGCCGAGAGACCCGGGACTACGCGGTCAGTTCCCACAAGTTACATTGGTGCCGTTCGAGGTGTTCGTGCCTCCTATGGGGAGTTTGGGGGCTGGTTTGGGGTTTCACCCTTTAACGGCTTGTTTTTAAGTCTAAGTGTGATTTTTGTAAATTATCATGATAATTTCAAATTGGTAGACCCGGGACTACGCGGTTAGTTCCTACAAGTTACATTGGTCCCGTGCGAGGTGTTCGTGCCTCTTAGTCGTTTGGGGGGCTTGTTTGGGTTTTCACCATTTAACGGATTGTTTTTTTAAGTCTAAGTGTGATTTTTACAAACTATAATCATTCTCTCAAATTGGGAGACCCGGGACTTCGCGAAGAGTTCGTACAAGTAACATTGGTCCCGTGCGAGGTGTTCGGGCCTCCAACGGGGTCGTTTGGGGACTGGTTCAGATTTTCACCCTTTAACGGCTTGTTTTTAAGTCTAAGTGTGATTTTTGGAAATTATTGTCATACTCTCAAACCGGGAAACCCGGGACTACGCGGTTAGTTCCCACAAGTTACATTCGTCCCGTGCGAACTATTCGTGCCTCCTAGGGGGTCGTTTGGGGTCTGGCTTGGGTTTTCACCCTTTAACGGCTTGTTTTTAAGTCTAAGTGTGATTTTTACAAATTATCGTCATACTCTCAAACCGAGAGACCCAGGACTACGCGATCAGTTCTTACAAGTTACATTGGTCCCGTGCGAGGTGTTTGTTCCTCCTACGGGGTCGTTTGGGAGCCGGTTTGGGTTTTCGCCCTTTAACGGCTAGTTTTTAAGTCAAAGTGTGATTTTTTCAAATTATCATCATACTCTCAAACCGAAAGATTCGGGACTATGCGATCAGTTCCCACAAGTTACATTGGTCCCGTGCGAGGTATTCCTGCCTCCTACGGGGTCGTTTGGGGGCTTGTTCGGGTTTTCACCCTTTAATGGCTTATTTTTAAGTCTAAGTGTGATTCTTGCAAATTATCGTCATACTCTCAAACCAGGAGACTCGGGACTACGCGGTCAGTTTCTACATATTACATTGGTCCCGTGCAAGGGGTTTTTGCCTCCAACAGGGTCGTTTGGGGGCGAGTTTGGGTTTTCACCCATTATCGACTTGTCTTTAAGTCTAAGTGTGAATTTTACAAATTCTAATCATACTCTCAAACCGGGAGACCCGTCACTACGTGGAAAGTTCCTACAAGTTACATTGGTCCCCTGCGAGGTGTTCGTGCCTCCTACATGATCGTTTAGGGATTGGTTTTGATTTTCACCCTTTAACGGCTTGTTTTTAAGTCTAAATGTGATTTTTAGAAATTATCGTCATACTCTCAAACTGGGAGACCGGGGACTACGCGGTCAGTTCCCATAAGTTACATTGGTCCCGTGCGAGGTGTTCGTGCCTCCTACGGAGTCGTTTGGGGGCTGGTTTGGGTTTTCACCCTTTAACGGCTTGTTTTTAAGTTTAAGTGTGATTTTTACAAATTATCGTCATACTCTCAAACCGGGAGACCCGGGATTACGCGGTCAGTTCCCACTAGTAACATTGGTCCCGTGTGAGGTTTTCTTGCCTCCAATGGGGTCGTTTGGGGGCTGGTTTGGGTTTTCACCCTTTAACGACTTGTTTTCAAGCTAAGTGTGATTTTTGCAAATTATAATCATACTCTCAAACCGAGAGACACGGGACTACGCGAACTGTTCCTAAAAGTTACATTGGTCCAGTGCGAGGTGTTCGTGGCTCCTACGGGGTTGTTTGGAAGCTGGGTCGGATTTCCCCCCTTTAAGGGCTTGTTTTTAAGTTAAAGTGTGATTATTGCAAATAATAATCATACTCTTAAATCGGGAGACCCGGGACTACGCGGACAAATCCTACAAGTTATATTGGTCCCGTGCGAGGTGTTCGTGCCTCCTACGGGGTCGTTTTGGGGCTGGTTTGGGTTTTCACCCTTCAACGGTTTTTTTTAAGTCTAAGTGTGATTTTTGCAAATTATAATCATACTCTCAAACCGAGAGACCCGGGACTATGCGGACAGTTCCTACAAGTTACATTGGTCCCGTGCGAGGTGTTCGTGCCTCCTATGAGATCGTTTGGGGGCTGTCTTGTGTTTTCACCCTTTAGCGGCTTGTTTTTAAGTCTATGTGTGATTTTTCCAAATTATCGTCATAATCTCAAACTGGGAGACGCGGGATTACGAGGTCAGTTCCCAAGAGTTACATTAGTCCCGTGTGAGGTGTTCGTGCCTCCTACGGGGTCGTTTGGGGTGTTGTTCGGATTTTCACCCTTTAACGGCTTGTTTTTTAAGTCTAAGTGTGATTTTTACATACTATAATCATACTCTCAAACCGGGAGACCCGGGACTATGCGGAGAGTTCCTATATGTTACATTGGTCCCGTACGAACTGTTCGTGCCTCCTATGGGGTCGTTTGGTGGCGGGTTTGGGTTTTCACCCTTTAATGGCTTGTTTCTAAATCTAAGTGTGATTTTTGCAAATTATAATCATACTCTCAAACCGAGAGACCCGGGACTATGCGGTCAGTTCCTACAAGTTACATCGGTCCCGTGCGAGGTGTTCGTGCCTCCTATGGGATCGATTGGGGGCTGGCTTGTGTTTTCACCCTTTAACGGCTTGTGTTTAAGTCAAAGGGTGATTTTTCCAAATTATCGTCGTAATCTCAAACTGGGAGACACGGGATTACGAGGTCAGTTCCCAAGAGTTACATTAGTCACGTGCGAGGTGTTCGTGCCTCCTACGGGGTCGTTTGGGGGGTTATTCGGATTTTCACCCTTTAACGGCTTGTTTTATAAGTCTAAGTGTGATTTTTACATACTATAATCATACTCTCAAATCGGGAGAGCCGGGACTACGAGGAGAGTTCCTACATGATACATTGGTCCCGTACGAGGTGTTCGTGCCTCCTATGGGGTCTTTTGGAGACGGGTTCGGGTTTTCACCCTTTAACGGCTTATTTTTAAGTCTAAGTGTGATTTTTACAAATTATTGTCATACTCTCAAACCGAAAGACTCGGGACTACGCGGTCAGTTACCACAAGTTACATTGGTCTCGTGCGAGGTGTTCCAGCCTCCAACGGGGTCGTTTGGGGGCTGGTTTGGGTTTTCACCCGCTAACGGCTTGTTTTTAAGTCTAAGTTTGATTTTTACAAATTATCATCATACTCTCAAACTGGGAGACTCGGGACAACGCGGTCAGTTCCCACAAGTTACATGGGTCCCGTGCGAGGTGTTCATGCCTCCTATGGGGTTGTTTGGGGTCTGGTTCGGGTTTTTACCCTTTAACAGCTTGTTTTTAAGTCTAAGTGTGATTTTTGCAAATTATAGTCATACTCTCAAACCGGGCGACCGAGGACTACGCGGTCAGTTCCCACAAGTTACATTGGTCCCGTGCGAGGTGTTCGTGCCTCCTACGGGGTCGTTTGGGGGATGGTTTGGGTTTTCACCCTTTAACGGCTTGTTTTTAAGTCTTAAGTGTGATTTTTGCAAATTATCATCATACTCTCAAACCGGGAGACCCGAGACTACGTGAACAGTTACTACAAGTTTCATTGGTTCCGTGCGAGGTGTTCGTGCCTCCTACGGGGTCGTTTGGGGCTGGGTCGGATTTTCACCCTCTAACGGCTTGTTTTAAAGTCTAAGTGTGATTTTTACAAATTGTCTTCATACTCTCAAATCGGGAGACCCGAGATTGCGCGATCAGTTCCACAAGTTACATTGGTCCCGTGCGAGGTGTGCGTGCCTCCTACAGGGTCGTTTGGGGGCTGCTTTGGGTTTTCACCCTTTCACGACTTATTTTTATGTCTAAGTGTGATTTTTGCAAATTAAAATCATACTCTCAAACCGGGAGACCCGGGACTACGCGGACAGTTCATACAAGTTACATTGGTCCCGTGCGAGGTGTTCGTGGGTCCTACGGGGTCGTTTGGGAGCTGGATCGGGTTTTCACCCTTTAACGACTTATTTTTAAGTCTATGTGTGATTTATGCAAATTATCATCATACTCTCAAATCGGGAGACTGGGGACTATGCGGTCAGTTCCCACAAGTTACATTGGTCCCGTGCGAGGTGTTCCTGCCTCCAACGGGGTCGTTTGGGGGCTAGTTTGGGTTTTCACCCTTTAACGGCTTATTTTTAAATCTGAGTGTGATTTTATGAAATTATCATCATACTCTCAAACTTGGAGACCCGAGACTACACGGTCTGTTCCTACAAGTTACATTTGTCCCGTGTGAGGTGTTCGTGCCTCCTACGGGGAATTTTTGGGGCTGATATAGGTTTTCACCCTTTCACGGGTTGTTTTTAAGTCTAAGTGCGATTTTTACAAATTATCGACCTACTCTCAAATCGGGAGACCCGAGATTACACGGTCAGTTCCCACAAGTTACATTGGTCCCGTGCGAGGTGTACGTGCCTCCTACGGGGTCGTTTGGGGGCTTGTTTGGGTTTTCAGCCTTTAAAGACTTGTTATTAAGTCTAAGTGTGATTTTTAGAAATTATAATCATACTCTCAAACCGGGAGACCCGAGACTACATTGAAAGTTACTACAAGTTACATTGGTCCCGTGCGAGGTGTTCGGGCCTCCGACGGGGTCGTTTGGGGGCTGGTTCGGATTTTCACCCTTTAACGGCTTGTTTTTAAGTCTAAGTGTGATTTTTGAAAATTATTGTCATTCTCTCAACCTGGGAGACCGAGGACTACGCGGTCAGTTCCCATAAGTTACATTGGTCCCGTGCGAGGTGTTCGTGCCTCCTACGGGGTCGTTTGGGGGCTGGTTTGGGTTTTCACCCTTTAATGAGTTATTTTTAAGTTTAAGTGTGATTTTTGTAAATTATCTTCATACTCTCAAACCGGGAGACCCGGGACTACGCGATCAGTTCCTACATGTTACATTGGTCCCGTGCAAGGTGTTCGTGCCTCCTACGGTGTCGTTTGGGGGCTGGTTTGGGTTTTCACCCTTTAACGACTTGTTTTTAAGTCTAAGCTTGATTTTTACTAATTATCGTCATACTCTGAAATTGGGAGACCCGGGATTACGCGGTCAGTTACCACAAGTTACATTGGTCCCGTGCGAGGAGTTCATGCCTCATAGGGAGTCGTTTTGTGGCTGGTTTGGGTTTTCACCCTTTAACGGCTTGTTTTTAAGTCTAAGTGTGATTTTTGGATATTATAATAATACACTCAAACCGGGAGACCCGGGACAACACGGACAGTTCCTACAAGTTACATTGGTCCCGTGCGAGGTGTTCGTGCCTCCTACGGTGTCGTTTGGGGCCTGGTTCGGGTTTTCACCCTTTAACGGCTTGTTTTTAAGTCTAAGTTTGATTTTTAAAATTATTGTCACACTCTCAAACCGTGAGATGCGGGATTACGCGGTCAGTTCCCACAAGTTACATTGGTCCCGTACGAGGTGTTCGTGCCTCCTACGGGGTCGCTTGGTGGCTGGTTTGGGTTTTCACCCTTTAACGGCTTGTTTTTAAGTCTAAGTTTGATTTTTGAAATTATTGTCATACTCTCAAACCGGGAGACGCGGGATTACGCGGTCAGTTCCCACAAGTTACATTTTTCCCGTGCGAGGTGTTTGTGCCTCCTACGGGGTCGTTTGGGGGGCTTGTTTGGGTTTTCATCCTTTAACGACTTGTTTTAAAGTCTAAGTATGATTTTTGCAAATTATCATCATACTCTCAAATCAGGAGACCGAGGACAACATGGTCAGTTACTACAAGTTACAATGGTTCCGTGCAAGGTGTTCGTGCCCCCTACGGGGTCGTTTGGGTTTTCACCCTTTAACGACTTGTTTTTAAGTTTAAGTGTAATTTTTGCAAATTATCGTCATACTCTCAAACTGGGAGACCCGGGACTATGCGGTCAGTTCCAACAAGTTACATTGGTTCCATACGAGGTGTTCATGCCTCCTACGGGGTCGTTTGGGGGTTGGTTGGGGTTTTCACCCTTTAACGGCTTGTTTTTAAGTCTAAATGTGATTTTCGTAAATTATCGTTATACTCTCAAACTGGGAGATCGGGGACTACGCGGTCAGTTCCCATAAGTTACATTGGTCCCGTGCGAGGTGTTCGTGCCTCCTACGGGATGGTTTGGGGGTTGGTTTGGGTTTTCACCCTTTAACGGCTTGTTTTTAAGTCTTAAGTGTGATTTTTGGAAATTATCGTCATACTCTCAAACCGGGAGACCCGGAACTACACGGTCAATTCCCATAAGTTACATTGGTCCCATGTGAGGTGTTCGTGCCTCCTATGGGGTTGTTTGGGGACTGATTCGGGTTTTCACCCTTTAAGGGGTTGTTTTTAGTCTAAGTGTGTTTTTTGCAAATTATCATCATACTCTCACACCGGGAGACCGAGGACTACGCGATCAGTTCCCACAAGTTACATTGGTCCCGTGCGAGGTGTTCGTGCCTCCTACGGGGTCGTTTTGGGGCTGGTTTGGGTTTTCACCCTTTGAAGGTGTAAAATTGGTCCCGTGCGAGGTGTTCGTACCTGCTAGATGCTCGTTTGGAGGCTGGTTTGGGTTTTCACCCTTTAACGACTTATTTTTAAGTCTAAGTGTGATTTTTTCAAATTATAATCATACTCTCAAACCGGGAGAGCCGGGACTACGCGGACAGTTCCTACAGGTTACATTGGTCCCGTGCGAGGTGTTCGTGCCTCCTACGGGGTTGTTTGGGGGCTGGTTCAGATTTTCGCCCTTTAACGGCTTGTTTTTAAGTCTAGGTGTGATTTTTGAAAATTATTGTCATACTCTCAAACCGAGAGACCCGTGACTACGCGGTGAGTTCCCACATGTTACATTGATCCCGTGCGAGGTATTCGTGCCTCCTACGGGGTCGTTTGGGGGCTGGTTCGGGTTTTCACCCTTTAACGGCTTGCTTTTAAGTCTAAGTGTGATTTTTGCAAATTGTCATTATACTCTCAAATCGGGAGACCGGGGACAATGCCATCAGTTGCCACAAGTTACATTGGTCCCGTGCGAGGTGTTAGTGCCTCCTACGGGGTCGTTTGGCGGCTGGTTTGGGTTTTCACCCTTTAATGGCTTGTTTTTAAGTCTAAATGTGATTTTTGCAAATTATTGTCATACTCTCAAACGGGGAGACCCGGGACTACGTGGTAAGTTCCTACAGGTTACATTTGTCCCGTGCGAGGTGTTCGTGCCTCCTAAGGGCTCATTTGGGGATTTGTTTGGATTTTCACCCATTAACAACTTGTTTTTAAGTCTAAGTGTGATTTTTGCGAATTATCGTCATACTCTCAAACCGGGAGACCCGGGACTACGCGATGAGTTCCCACAAGTTACATTGGTCCCGTACGACGTGTTCGTTCCTCCTACGGGGTCGTTTGGGGGTCGGTTCAGGTTTTCACCCTTTAACGGCTTGTTTTTAAGTCTGTGTGATTTTTGCAAATTATCCTCATATTTTACAATCGGGAGACTCGAGACTACGCGGTCAGTTCCCACAAGTTACATTGGTCCCGTGAGAGGTGTTCATACCTCTTACGGGGTCGTTTGGGGGCTGGTTTGGGTTTTCACCCTTTAACGGCTTATTTTGAATTCTAAGTGTGATTGTTACAAATTATCGTCATTCACTCAAACCGAGAAACCTGGGATTACGCGGTCAGTTCCGACAAGTTACATTGGTCCCGTGCGAGGTGTTCGTGCCACCTACGTGGCAGTTTGGGGGCGGATTTGGGTTTTCATCTTTTATGGGCTGGTTTTTAAGTCTAAGTGTGATTTTTACAAATTATCGTCCTACTCTACAATCAGGAGACTCGGGGTTACGCGGTCAGTTCTCACAAGTTACATTGGTCCCGTGCGAGGTGTTCGTGCCTCCTACGGGGTCGTTTAGGGGCTTGTTTGGGTTTTCACCCTTTAAAGTCCAAGTGTGATTTTTATAAATTCTAATCATACTCTCAAACCGGGAGACTCGTGACTACGTGGAAGGTTCCTACAAGTTACATTGGTCCCCTGCGAGGTGTTCGTGCCTCCTACGGGGTCATTTGGGGGCTGGTTCGGATTTCACCCTTTAACGGCTTATTTTTAAGTCTCAGTACGATTTTTGTAAAATATTGTCATACTCTCAAACCGAGAGACTCGGGACTACGCGGTCAGTTCCCACAAGTTACATTGGTGCCGTGCGAGGTGTCCGTGCCTCTTAGTCATTTGGGGGGCTTGTTTGGGTTTTCACCCTTTAACGGATTGTTTTTTTTAAGTCTAAGTGTGATTTTTACAAACTATAATCATTCTCTCAAATCGGGAGACCCGGGACTTCGCGGAGAGTTCCTACAAGTAACATTGGTCTCGTACGAGGTGTTCGGGCCTCCAACGGGGTCATTTGGGGACTGGTTCAGATTTTCACCCTTTAACGACTTGTTTTTAAGTCTAAGTGTGATTTTTGGAAATTATTGTCATACTCTCAAACCGGGAGACCCGGGACTACGCGGTTACTTCCCACAACTTACATTCGTCCCGTACGAACTGTTCGTGCCTCCTAGGGTGTCATTTGGGGGCTGGCTTGGGTTTTCACCCTTTAACGACTTGTTTTTAAGTCTAAGTGTAAGTTTTACAAATTATCGTCATACTCTCAAACCGAGAGACCCAGGACTACGCGATCAGTTCTTACAAGTTACATTGGTCCCGTGCGAGGTGTTCGTTCCTCCTATGGGGTAGTTTGGGGGCCGGTTTGGGTTTTCGCCCTTTAGTGGCTAGTTTTTAAGTCAAAGTGTGATTTTTTCAAATATCATCATACTCTCAAACCGAAAGATTCGAGACTACGCGATCAGTTCCCACAAGTTACATTGGTCCCGTGCGAGGAATTCCTGCCTCCTACGGGGTCGTTTGGGGGCTTGTTCGGGTTTTCACCCTTTAATGGCTTATTTTTAAGTCTAAGTGTGATTTTTGCAAATTATCGTCATACTCTCAAACCAGGAGACTCGGGACTACGCGGTCAGTTTCTACATGTTACATTGGTCCCGTACAAGGGGTTTTTGCCTCCAACGGGGTCGTTTGGGGGCGGGTTTGGGTTTTCACCCATTAACGACTTGTTTTTAAGTCTAAGTGTGAATTTACAAATTCTAATCATACTCTCAAATCGGGAGACCCGTCACTATGTGGAAAGTTCTTACAAGTTACATTGGTCCCCTGCGAGGTGTTCGTGCCTCCTACATGATCGTTTAGGGATTGGTTTTGATTTTCACCCTTTAACGGCTTGTTTTTAAGTCTAAATGTGATTTTTAGAAATTATCGTCATACTCTCAAACTGGGAGACCGGGGACTACGCGGTCAGTTCCCATAAGTTACATTGGTCCCGTCCGAGGTGTTCGTGCCTCCTACGGGGTCGTTTGGGGGCTGGTTTGGGTTTTCACCCTTTAACGGCTTATTTTTAAGTTTAAGTGTGATTTTTACAAATTATCGTCATACTCTCAAACCGGGAGACCCGGGATTACGCGGTCAGTTCCCACTAGTAACATTGGTCCCGTGCGAGGTTTTCTTGCCTCCTATGGGGTCGTTTGGGGGTTGGTTTGGGTTTTCACCCTTTAACGACTTATTTTCAAGCTAAGTGTGATTTTTGCAAATTATAATCATACTCTCAAACCGTGAGACACGGGACTACGCGAACTGTTCCTACAAGTTACATTGGTCCAGTCCGAGGTGTTCGTGGCTCCTACGGGGTTGTTTGGAAGTTGGGTCGGAATTTCTCCCTTTAACGGCTTGTTTTTAAGTTAAAGTGTGATTTTTGCAAATAATAATCATAGTCTTAAATCGGGAGACCCGGGACTACGCGGACAAATCCTACAAGTTATATTGGTCCCGTGCGAGGTGTTCGTGCCTCCTACGGGTTCGTTTTGGGGCTGGTTTGGGTTTTCACCCTTCAACGGTTTTTTTTAAGTCTAAGTGTGATTTTTGAAAATTATAATCATACTATCAAACCGAGAGACCCGGGACTATGCAGACAGTTCCTACAAGTTACATTGGTCCCTTGCGAGGTGTTCGTGACTCCTATGGGATCGTTTGGGGGTTGTCTTGTGTTTTCACCCTTTAACGGCTTGTTTTTAAGTCTAAGTGTGATTTTTCCAAATTATAGTCGTAATCTCAAACTGGGAGACACGGGATTACGAGGTCAGTTCCCAAGAGTTACATTAGTCCCGTGCGAGGTGTTCATGCCTCCTACGGGGTCGTTTGGGGGGTTATTCGGATTTTCACCCTTTAACGGCTTGTTTTATAAGTCTAAGTGTGATTTTTACATACTATAATCATACTCTCAAATCTGGAGACCTGGGACTACGAGGAGAGTTTCTACATGTTACATTGGTCCCTTACGAGGTGTTCGTGCCTCCTATGGGGACTTTTGGAGGTGGGTTCGGGTTTTCACCCTTTAACGACTTGTTTTTAAGTCTAAATGTGATTTTTACAAATTATTATCATACTCTTAAACCGAAAGACTCAGGACTACGCGGTCAGTTCCCACAAGTTACATTGGTCTCGTGCGAGGTGTTCCTGCCTCCAACGGGGTCGTTTGGGGGTTGGTTTGGGTTTTCACCCGTTAACGGCTTCTTTTTAAGTCTAAGTGTGATTTTTACAAATTATCATCATACTCTCAAATCGGGAGACTCGGGACAACGCGGTCAGTTCCCACAAGTTACATGGGTCCCGTGCGAGGTGTTCGGGCCTCCTACGGGGTTGTTTGGGGGCTGGTTCGGCTTTTCACCCTTTAACGGCTTGTTTTGAAGTCTAAGTGTGATTTTGGAAATTATCATCATACTCTCAAACCGGGAGATTGAGGACTACGCGGTCAGTTCCCACAAGTTACATTGGTCCCGTGCGAGGTGTTTGTGCCTCCTACTGGGGCTTTTGGGGGTTGTTTTGGGTTTTCACCCTTTAACGGCTTGTTTTTAAGTCTTAAGTGTGATTTTTGCAAATTATCATCATACTCTCAAACCAGGAGACCCGAGACTACGTGAACAGTTACAACAAGTTTCATTGGTTCCGTGCGAGGTGTTCGTGCCTCCTACGGGGTCGTTTGGGGCTGGGTCGGGTTTTCACCCTCTAACGGCTTGTTTTAAAGTCTAAGTGTGATTTTTACAAATTATCGTCATACTCTCAAATCGGGAGACCCGGGATTGCGCGATCAGTTACACAAGTTACATTGGTCCCGTGCGAGGTGTTCGTGCCTCCTACAGGGTCGGTTGGGGGCTGCTTTGGGTTTTCACCCTTTCATGGCTTATTTTTATGTCTAAGTGTGATTTTTGCAAATTATAATCATACTCTCAAACCGGGAGACCCGGGACTACGCGGACAGTTCATACAAGTTACATTGGTCCCGTACGAGGTGTTCGTGGGTCCTACGGGGTCGTTTGGGAGCTGGATGGGGTTTTCACCCTTTAACGACTTGTTTTTAAGTCTATGTGCGATTTATGCAAATTATCATCATACTCTCAAATCGGGAGACTGGGGACTATGCATCAGTTCCCACAAGTTACATTGGTCCCGTGCGAGGTGTTCTTGCCTCCAACGGGGTCGTTTGGGGGCTAGTTTGGGTTTTCACCCTTTAACGGCTTGTTTTTAAATCTGAGTGTGATTTTATGAAATTATCATCATACTCTCAAACCCGGAGACCCGAGACTACGCGGTCTGTTCCTACAATTTACATTTGTCCCGTGTGAGGTGTTCGTACCTCCTACGGGGAATTTTCGGGGCTGATATAGGTTTTCACCCTTTCACGGGTTGTTTTTAAGTCTAAGTGCGATTTTTACAAATTATCGACCTACTCTCAAATCGGGAGACCCGAGATTACACCGTCCATTCCCACAAGTTACATTGGTCCCGTGGGAGGTGTTCGTGCCTCCAACGGGGTCGTTTGGGGGCTTGTTTGGGTTTTCAGCCTTTAAAGACTTGTTATTAAGTCTAAGTGTGATTTTTAGAAATTATAATCATACTCTCAAACCGGGAGACCCGAGACTACATAGAAAGTTACTACAAGTTACATTCGTCCCGTGCGAGGTGTTCGGGCCTCCGACGGGGTCGTTTGGGGGCTGGTTCGGATTTTCACCCTTTAACGGCTTGTTTTAAAGTCTAAGTGTGATTTTTGAAAATTATTGTCATTCTCTCAAATTTGGAGACCGAGGACTACGCGGTCAGTTCCCATAAGTTACATTGGTTCCGTGCGAGGTGTTCGTGCCTCCTACGGGGTCATTTGGGGGCTGGTTTGGGTTTTCACCCTTTAACGACTTATTTTTAACTTTAAGTGTGATTTTTGTAAATTATCTTCATACTCTCAAACCGGGAGACCCGGGACTACGCGATCAGTTCCTACATGTTACATTGGTCCCGTGCAAGGTGTTCGTGCCTCCTACGGTGTCGTTTGGGGACTGGTTTGGGTTTTCACCCTTTAACGACTTGTTTTTAAGTCTAAGCATGATTTTTACAAATTATCATCATACTCTGAAATTGGGAGACCCGGGATTATGCGGTCAGTTACCACAAGTTACATTGGTCCTGTGCGAGGAGTTCATGCCTCATAGGGGTCGTTTTGTGGCTGGTTCGGTTTTCACCCTTTAACGGCTTGTTTTGAAGTCTAAGTGTGATTTTTGGAAATTATAATCATACACTCAAACCGGGAGACCCGGGACTACACGGACAGTTCCTACAAGTTACATTGGTCCCGTGCGAGGTGTTCGTGCCTCCTACGGGGTCGTTTGGGGCCTGGTTCGGGTTTTCACATTTTAACAGCTTATTTTTAAGTCTAAGTTTGATTTTTAAAATTATTGTCACACTCTCAAACCGGGAGATGCGGGATTACGCGGTCAGTTCCCACAAGTTACATTGGTCCCGTACGAGGTGTTCGTGCCTCCTACGGGGTCGCTTGGGGGCTGGTTTGGGTTTTCACACTTTAACGGCTTGTTTTAAGTCTAAGTTTGAATTTTGAAATTATTGTCATACTCTCAAACCGGGAGACACGGGATTACGTGGTCAGTTCCCACAAGTTACATTTTTCCCGTGCGAGGTGTTTGTGCCTCCTACGGGGTCGTTTGGGGGGCTTGTTTGGGTTTTCATCCTTTAACGACTTGTTTTAAAGTCTAAGTATGATTTTTGCAAATTATCATCATACTCTCAAATCGGGAGACCGAGGACAACATGGTCAGTTACTACAAGTTACAATGGTTCCGTACAAGGTGTTCGTGCCCCCTACGGGGTCGTTTGGGGGATGGTTTGGGTTTCCACCCTTTAACGGCTTGTTTTTATGTTTATGTATAATTTTTGCAAATTATCGTCATACTCTCAAACTGGGAGATCCGGGGCTATGCGGTCAGTTCCAACAAGTTACATTGGTCCCGTGCGAGGTGTTCGTGCCTCCTACGGGGTCGTTTGGGGGTTGGTTGTGGTTTTCACCCTTTAACGGCTTGTTTTTAAGTCTAAATGTGATTTTCGTAAATTATCGTCATACTCTCAAACTGGGAGATGGGGGACTACGCGGTCAGTTCCCATAAGTTACATTGGTCCCGTGCGAGGTGTTCGTGCCTCCTACGGGGTCGTTTGGGGGTTGGTTCGGGTTTTCACCCTTTAACGGCTTGTTTTTAAGTCTTAAGTGTGATTTTTGGAAATTATCGTCATACTCTCAAACCGGGAGACCCAGAACTACGCGGTCAATTACCATAAGTTACATTGGTCCCGTGCGAGGTGTTCGTGCCTCCTATGGGGTTGTTTGGGGACTGATTCGGGTTTTCACCCTTTAAGGAGTTGTTTTTAGTCTAAATGTGTTTTTTGCAAATTATCATCATACTCTCACACTGGGAGACCGATGACTACGCGATCAGTTCCCACAAGTTACATTGGTCCCGTGCGAGGTGTTCGTGCCTCCTACGGGGTTGTTTGGGGGCTGGTTTGGGTTTTCACCCTTTAACGACTTGTTTTTGAGTTTAAGTGTGATTTTTGCACATTATCATCATACTCTCAAACCGTAAACCCGGGATTGCGCAGTCAGTTCCCATAAGTAAAATTTGTCCCGTGCGAGGTGTTCGTACCTCCTAGATGCTCGTTTGGGGGCTGGTTTGGGTTTTCACCCTTTAACGGCTTATTTTTAAGTCTAAATGTGATTTTTTCAAATTATAATCATACTCTCAAACCGGGAGAGCCGGGACTACGCGAACAGTTCCTACAGGTTACATTGGTCTCGTGCGAGGTGTTCGTGCCTCCTACGGGGTTGTTTGGGGGCTGGTTCAGATTTTCGCCCTTTAACGGGTTGTTTTTAAGTGTAGGTGTGATTTTTGCAAATTATTGTCATACTCTCAAACCGGGAGACCCGTGACTACGCGGTGAGTTCCCACATGTTACATTGATCCCGTGCGAGGTGTTCGTGCCTCCTACGGGGTCGTTTGGGGGCTGGTTCGGGTTTTCATCCTTTAACGGCTTGCTTTTAAGTCTAAGTGTGATTTTTGCAAATTATCATCATACTCTCAAACCGGGAGACCGGGGATAATGCAACCACTTGCCACAAGTTACATTGGTCCCGTGCGAGGTTTTAGTGCCTCCTACGGGGTCGTTTGGCGGCTGGTTTGGGTTTTCACCCTTTAATGGCTTGTTTTTAAGTCTAAGTGTGATTTTTGCAAATTATTGTCATACTCTCAAACCGGGAGACCTGGGACTGCGTGGTCAGTTCCTATAGGTTACATTGGTCCCGTGCGAGGTGTTCGTGCCTCATAAGGGCTCATTTGGGGGTTTGTTTGGATTTTTACCCTTTAACAACTCGTTTTTAAGTCTAAGTGTGATTTTTGCGAATTATCGTCATACTATCAAATCGGGAGACCCGGGACTACGCGATGAGTTCCCACAAGTTACATTGGTCCCGTACGACGTGTTCGTTCCTCCTACGGGGTCGTTTGGGGGTCGGTTCACGTTTTCACCCTTTAACGGCTTGTATTTAAGTCTGTGTGATTTTTGCAAATTATCCTCATACTTTACAACCGGGAGACTCGAGACTATACGGTCAGTTCCCACAAGTTACATTGGTCCCGTGAGAGGTGTTCATACCTCTTACGGGGTCGTTTGGGGGCTGGTTTGGGTTTTCACCCTTTAACGGCTTATTTTTAATTCTAAGTGTAATTGTTACAAATTATCGTCATTCGTTCAAACCGAGAAACCAGGGATTACGCGGTCAGTTACGACAAGTTACATTGGTCCCGTGCGAGGTGTTCGTGCCTCATACAGGGTCGTTCGTAGGATGGTTTGGGTTTTCACACTTTAACGGCTTGTTTTTAAGTCTAAGTGTGATTTTTGCAAATTATAATCATACTCTCAAACCAGGAGACTCGGGACTATGCGGACAGTTCCTACAAGTTACATTGGTCCCGTGTGAGGTGTTCGTGGCTCCTACGGAGTCGTTTGGGGGCTGGTTCGAACCCTTTAACGACTTGTTTTTAAGTCAGTGTGATTTTTGCCAATTATTGTCACACTCTCAAACTGGGAGACCCGGGACTACACGGTCAGTTCCCACAAGTTACATTGGTCTCCTGCGAGGTGTTCGTGCCTCCTCCGGGGTCGTTTGGGGGCTGGTTCGGGTTTTTGCACTTTAACGGCTTGTTTTTAAGTCTAAGTGTGATTTTTGCAAATTATCGTCATACTCTAAAACCGAGAGATTGGGGACTACGCGGTTAGTTGCCACAAGTCACATTGGTCCCGTGCCAGGTGTTCGTGCCTCGTACGGGGTCGTTTGGGGGCTAGTTTTGGTTTTCATCCTTTAACGACTTATTTTTAAGTTTAAGTGTGATTTTTGCAAATTATCATCATACTCTCAAACCGGGAGAACCAGGACTACGCGTTCAGTTCCAACAAGATACATTGGTCCCGTGCGAGGTGTTCGTGCCTCCTACGTGGCTGTTTGGGGGCGGATTTGGGTTTTCATCTTTTAACGGCTTGTTTTTAAGTCTAAGTGTGATTTTTACAAATTATCGTCCTACTCTAAAATCGGGAGACTCGGGGTTACGCGGTCAGTTCTCATAGGTTACATTGGTCCCGTGCGAGGTGTTCGTGCCTCCTACGGGGTCGTTTGGGGGCTTGTTTGGGTTTTCACCCTTTAACGGCTTGTTTTTAAGTCTATGTGTGATTTTTATAAATTCTAATCATACTCTCAAATCGGGAGACTCGTGACTACGTGGAAAGTCCTACAAGTTACATTGGTCCCCTGCGAGGTGTTCGTGCCTCCTACGGGGTCATTTGCGGACTGGTTCGAATTTCACCCTTTAACGGCTTGTTTTTAAGTCTCAGTGCGATTTTTGCAAAATATTGTCATACTCTCAAACCGAGAGACCCGGCACTACGTGGTCAGTTCCCACAAGTTACATTGGTGCCGTGCGAGGTGTTCGTGACTCCTATGGGGCGTTTGGGGGCTGGTTTGGGGTTTCACCCTTTAACGGCTTATTTTTAAGTCTAAGTGTGATTTTTTCAAATTATCATGATAATTTCAAATTGGTGGACCCGAGACTACGCGGTTAGTTCCTACAAGTTACATTGGTCCCGTGCGAGGTGTTCGTGCCTCTTAGTCATTTGGGGGGCTTGTTTGGGTTTTCACCCTTTAACTGTTTTTTTTTAAGTCTAAGTGTGATTTTTACAAACTATAATCATTCTCTCAAATCGGGAGACTCGGGACTTCGCGGAGAGTTCCTACAAGTAACATTGGTCCCGTGCGAGGTGTTCGGGCCTCCAACGGGGTCGTTTGGGGACTGGTTCAGATTTTCACCCTTTAACGGCTTGTTTTTAAGTCTAAGTGTGATTTTTGGAAATTATTGTCATACTCTCAAACCGGGTGACCCGGGACTACGCGGTTAGTTCCCACAAGTTACATTCGTCCCGTGCGAACTGTTCGCTGGGTTTTCACCCTTTAATGACTTGTTTTTAAGTCTAAGTGTGATTTTTACAAATTATCGTCATACTCTCAAACCGAGAGACCCAGGACTACGCGATCAGTTCTTACAAGTTACATTGGTCTCGTGCGAGGTGTTCGTTCCTCCTACGGGGTCATTTGGGGGTCGGTTTGGGTTTTCGCCCTTTAACGGCTTGTTTTTAAGTCAAAGTGTGATTTTTTCAAATTATCATCATACTCTCAAACCGAAAGATTCGAGACTACGCGATCAGTTCCCACAAGTTACATTGGTCCCGTGCGAGGTATTCCTGCCTCCTACGGGGTCGTTTGGGGGCTTGTTCGGGTTTTCACCCTTTAATGGCTTATTTTTCAGTCTAAGTGTGATTTTTGCAAATTTTCGTCATACTCTCAAACCGGGAGACTCGGGACTACACGGTCAGTTTCTACAAGTTACATTGTTCCCGTTCAAGGTGTTTGTGCCTCCAACGGGGTCGTTTGGGGGCGGGTTTGGGTTTTCACCCATTAACGATTTGTTTTTAAGTCTAAGTGTGAATTTTACAAATTCTAATCATACTCTCAAATCGGGAGACCCGTCACTACGTGGAAAGTTCCTATAAGTTACATTGGTCCCCTGCGAGGTGTTCGTGCCTCCTACAGGATCGTTTAGGGATTGGTTTTGATTTTCACCCTTTAACGGCTTGTTTTTAAGTCTAAATGTGATTTTTAGAAATTATCGTCATACTCTCAAACTGGGAGACCGGGGACTGCGCGGTCAGTTCCCATAAGTTACATTGGTCCCGTACGAGGTGTTCGTGCCTCCTACGGAGTCGTTTGGGGGCTGGTTTGGGTTTTCACCCTTTAACGGCTTGTTTTTAAGTTTAAGTGTGATTTTTACAAATTATCGTCATACTCTCAAACCGGGAGACCCGGGATTACGCGGTCAGTTCCCACTAGTAACATTGGTCCCGTGCGAGGTTTTCTTGCCTCCGATGGGGTCGTTTGGGGGCTGGTTTGGGTTTTCACCCTTTAACGACTTGTTTTCAAGCTAAGTGTGATTTTTACAAATTATAATCATACTCTCAAACCGAGAGACACAGGACTACGCGAACAGTTCCTACAAGTTACATTGGTCCAGTGCGAGGTGTTCGTGGCTCCTACGGGGTTGTTTTGAAGCTGGGTCAGATTTTCCCCCTTTAACGGCTTGTTTTTAAGTTAAAGTGTGATTTTTGTAAATTATAATAATACTCTTAAACCGGGAGTCCCGGGACTACGCGGACAAATCCTACAAGTTACATTGGTCCCGTGCGAGGTGGTCGTGCCTCCTACGGGGTCGTTTGGGGGCTGGTTTGGATTTTCACCCTTTAACGGTATTTTTTTAAGTCTAAGTGTGATTTTTGCAAATTATAATCATACTGTCAAACAGAGAGACCCGAGACTATGCGGACAGTTCCTACAAGTTACATTGGTCCCGTGCGAGGTGTTTGTGGCTCCTATGGGATCGTTTGGGGGCTGGCTTATGTTTTCACCCTTTAACGGCTTGTTTTTAAGTCTAAGTGTGATTTTTCCAAATTATCATCATAATCTCAAACTGGGAGACGCGGGATTACGAGGTCAGTTCCCAAGAGTTACATTAGTCCCGTGCGAGGTGTTCGTGCCTCCTACGGGGTCATTTGGGGGGTTGTTCGGATTTTCACCCTTTAACGACTTGTTTTTAAGTCTAAGTGTGATTTTTACATAATATAATCATACTCTCAAATCGGGAGACCCGGGACTACGCTGAGAGTTCCTACATGTTACATTGGTCCCGTACGAGGTGTTCGTGCCTCCTATGGGGTCGTTTGGTGGCGGGTTTGGGTTTTCACCCTTTAACTGCTTGTTTCTAAATCTAAGTGTGATTTTTGCAAATTATAATCATACTCTCAAACCGGGAGACCGGGGACTATGCGGTCAGTTCCTACAAGTTACATTGGTCCCGTGCGAGGTGTTCGTGCCTCCTATGGGATCGATTGGGGGCTGGCTTGTGTTTTCACCCTTTAACGGCTTGTTTTTAAGTCTAAGGGTGATTTTTCCAAATTATCGTCATAATCTCAAACTGGGAGACAGGGGAATACGAGGTCAGTTCCCAAGAGTTACATTAGTCCCGTGCGAGGTGTTCGTGCCTCCTACGGGGTCGTTTGGGGGGTTGTTCGGATTTTCACCCTTTAACGGCTTTGTTTTATAAGTCTAAGTGTGATTTTTACATACTATAATCATACTCTCAAATCGGGAGACCCGGGACTACGAGGAGAGTTCCTACATGTTACATTGGTCCCGTACGAGGTGTTCGTGCCTCCTATGGGGTCCTTTGGAGGCGGGTTCAGGTTTTCACCCTTTAACGGCTTATTTTTAAGTCTAAGTGTGATTTTTACAAATTATTGTCATACTCTCAAACCGAAAGGCTCGGGACTACGCGGTCAGTTCCCACAAGTTACATTGGTCTCGTGCGAGGTGTTCCTGTCTCCAACGGGGTCGTTTGGGGGCTGGTTTGGGTTTTCACCCGTTAACGGCTTGTTTTTAAGTCTAAGTGTGATTTTTACAAATTATGGTCATACTGTCAAATCGGGAGACCGAGGACTACGCGGTCAGTTGCCACAAGTTACATTGGTCCCGTGCGAGGTGTTCGTGCCTCCTACGGGGTCGTTTGGGGGCTGGTTTGGGTTTTCACCCTTTAACGGCTTGTATTTAAGTCTTAAGTGTGATTTTTGCAAATTATAATCATACTCTCAAACCGGGAGACCCGAGACTACGTGAAAAGTTACTACAAGTTTCATTGGTTCCGTGCGAGGTGTTCGTGCCTCCTTTGGGGTCGTTTGGGGCTGGGTCGGATTTTCACCCTCTAACGGCTTGTTTTAAAGTCTAAGTGTGATTTTTTACAAATTATCGTCATACTCTCAAATCGGGAGACCCGAGATTGCGCGATCAGTTCCACAAGTTACATTAGTCCCGTACGAGGTGTTCGTGTATCCTACAGGGTCGTTTGGGGGCTGCTTTGGGTTTTCACCCTTTCACGGCTTATTTTTATGTCTAAGTGTGATTTTTGCAAATTATAATCAGACTCTCAAATCGGCAGACCCGGGACTACGCGGATAGTTCATACAAGTTACATTGGTCCCGTGCGAGGTGTTCGTGGCTCCCACGGGGTCGTTTGGGGTCTGGTTCGGGTTTTCACCCTTTAACGGCATGTTTTTAAGTCTAAGTGTGATTTTTGCAAATTATCGTCATACTCTCAAACCGGGAGACTCGGGTCTACGCGGTCAGTTTCTACAAGTTACATTTGTCCCGTTCAAGGTGTTTGTGCCTCCAACGGGGTTGTTTGGGGGCGGGTTTTGGTTTTCACCCATTAATGACTTGTTTTTAAGTCTAAGTGTGAATTTTACAAATTCTAATCATACTCTCAAACCGGGAGACCCGTCACTACGTGGAAAGTTCCTACAAGTTATATTGGTCCCCTGCGAGGCGTTCGTGCCTCCTATAGGATCGTTTGGTGATTGGTTTTGATTTTCACCCTTTAACGGCTTATTTTTAACTATAAGTGTGATTTTTGCAAATTATTTTCATACTCTCAAACCGAGAGACCCGCTACGCGGTCAGTTCCCACTAGTTACATTGGTCCCGTGCGAGGTGTTCGTGCCTCCTACTGGGTCGTTTGGGGGCTGGTTTGGGGTTTCACCCTTTAACGGCTTGTTTTTAAGTCTAAGTGTGATTTTTGCAAATTATCGTCATACTCTCAAATCGGGAGACTCGGGACTACGCGGTTAGTTTCTACCAGTTACATTGGTCCCGTGCGAGCTGTTCGTGCCTCCTACGGGGTCGATTGTGGGGCTTGTTTGGGTTTTCACCCTTTAACGGCTTGCTTTTTTAAGTCTCCGTGTGATTTTTTCAAACTATAATCATACTCTCAAAACAGGAGACCCGGGACTACACGGAGAGTTCCTACAAGTAACATTGGTCTCGTGCGAGGTGTTCGTGCCTCCAACGGGGTCGTTTGGGGGCTGGTTTGGGTTTTCACCCTTTAACGGTTTTTTTTAAGTCTACGTGTGATTTTTGCAAATTATCATGATAGTATCAAACCGGGAGACCCGGGACTACGCGATCAGTTCTTACAAGTTACATTGGTCCCGTGCGAGGTGTTCCTGCCTCCTACGGGGTCGTTTGGAGGCTTGTTCGGGTTTTCACCCTTTAATGGCTTATTTTTAAGTCTAAGTGTGATTTTTGCAAATTATCTTCATACTCTCAAACCGGGAGACTCGGGACTACGCGGTCAGTTTCTACAAGTTACATTGGTCCCGTGCAAGGTGTTTGTGCCTCCAACGGGGTCGTTTGGGGGCGGGTTTGGGTTTTCACCCATTAACGACTTGTTTTTAAGTCTATGTGTGATTTTTACAAATTATCATCATACTCTCAAACCTGGAGACCCGAGATTACGCGATCAGTTCTCACAAGTTACATTGGTCCCTTGAGAAGCGTTCTTGCCTCCTAGGGTGTCGTTTGGAAGCTGGCTTGGGTTTTCACCCTTTAACGACTTGTTTTTAAGTCTAACTGTTATTTTTGAAAATTATCATCATACTCTCAAACCGGGAGACCTGGGACCACACGGTCAGTTCCCTCAAGTTACATTGGTCCCGTGCGAGGTGTTCGTGCCTTCTACGGGGTCGTTTGGAGGGTGGTTTTGGTTTTCACCCTTTAATGGCTTGTTTTTAAGTCTAAGTGTTATTTTTGCAAATTATCATCATACTCTCAAACCGGGAGACCCGGGACTACGCAGAGAGTTCCTACAAGTTACATTGGTCCCGTGCGAGGTGTTCGTGCCTCCTATGGGGTCGTTTGGAGGCGGGTTTGGGTTTTCACCCTTTAACGGCTTGTTTTTAAGTCTAAGTGTGATTTTTGAAAATTATCATCATATTCTCAAACCGAGAGACCCGAGACTATGCAGACAGTTCCTACAAGTTAAATTGGTCCCGTGCGAGGTGTTCGTGCCTCCTACGGGGTCGTTTAGGGGCCGGTTTGGGTTTTCGCCCTTTAACGGCTTGTTTTTAAGTCTAAGTGTGATTTTTGCAAATTATCGTCATACTCTCAAATTGGGAGACTAGGGACTATGCGGTCAGTTTCTACAAGTTACATTGGTCCCGTACAAGGTGTTCGTGTCGCCTACGGGTCGTTTGGGGGCTGGTTTGGGTTTTCACCCTTTAACGACTTGTTTTTTATTCTAAGTGTGATTTTTACAAATTATCGTCATACTCTAAAGCTTGGAGACCTGTTATTACGCTGTCAGTTCCCACAAGTAACATTGGTCCCGTGCGAAGTGTTCGTGCCTCCTAGGGGGTCGTTTGGGGGCTGACTTGGGTTTTCACCCTTTAACGGCTCGTTTTTAAGTCTCAGTGTGATTTTTGCAAATTATAATTATACTCTCAAACCGGGAGACCCGAGATTACACGAACAGTTCCCATAAGTTACATTGGTCCCGTGCAAGGTGTTCGTGCCTCCTACGGAGTCGTTTGGGGGCTGGTTCGAGTTTTCACCCTTTAACGGCTTATTTTTTAGTCTAAGTGTGATTTTCGGATATTATCGTCATACTCTCAAACCGGGAGACCCAGACTACGCGGTCTCTGCCTACAAGTTACATTGGTCCCGTGCGAGGTGTTCGTGCCTCCTACGGGGAAGTTTCAGCGCTGGTTTGAGTTTTCACCCTTTAACGACTTGTTACTAAGTCTAAGTGTGATTTTTATAAATTATCGTCCTACTCTCAAACCGGGAGACCAGGAATTACGCGGTCAGTTCTCACAAGTTATGTTGGTCCCGTACGAGGTGTTCGTGCCTCCTACGGGGTCGTTTGGAGGCTTGTTTGGGTTTTCACCCTTTAACGACTTGTTTTTAAGTCTAAGTGTGGTTTTTACAAATTATAATCATACTCTCATACCGGGAGACCCGGGACTACGTGGAAAGTTCCTACAAGTTACATTGGTCCCGTGAGAGGTGTTCCTGCCTCCTACGGGGTCATTTGAGGGTTGGTTCGGGTTTTTAACCTTTAACGGCATGTTTTTAAGTCTAAATGTGATTTTTAAAAATTATTATCATACTCTCAAACCGGGAGATTAAGGACTACACGGTTAGTTCCTATAAGTTACATTGGTCCCGTGCGAGGTGTTCGGGCCTCCTACGGGGTCGTTTGGGGGCTAGGTTCGGGTTTTCACCCTTTAACGGCTTGGTTTTAAGTCTAAGAGTGATTTTTTTCAAATTATCGACATACTCTCAAACCGAGAGACCCGGGACTACGCGGTCAGTTCCCACAAGTTACATTGGTCCCGTGCGAGGTGTTCATGCCATCTACCGGGTCGTTTGGGGGCTGGTTTGGGTTTTCACCCTTTAATGGCTTATTTTTAGGTCCAAGTGTTATTTTTGCAAATCATCGTCATACTCTCAAATCGAGAGACCTGGGACTCCGCGGTCACTTCCCACAAGTTACATTAGTCCCGTGCGAGGTGTTCGTGCCTCCTACGGGGTCATTTGGGGACTAGTTCGGGTTTTCACCCCTTAACGACTTGTTTTTAAGTCTAAGTGTGATTTTTTCCAGTTATCGTCATACTCTCGAACCGGGAGACCCGGGACTATGCGGTTCCCATAAGTTACATTGGTCCCGTGCGAGGTGTTGTGCCTCCTACGGGGTCGTTTGGTGGCTGGTTCGGGTTTTCACCCTTTAACGGCTTGTTTTTAAGTCTAAGTGTGATTTTTGCAAATTATCATCATACTCTCAAACCGAGAGACCGAGGACTACGCAGTTAGTTCCCACAAGTTATATTGGTCTCGTGCGAGGTGTTCGTGCCTCCTAAGTGGTTGTTTGGGGGCTGGTTTGGGTTTTCACCCTTTGAAGGCTTGTTTTTAAGTTTAAATGTGATTTTTGCAAATTATTGTCATACTCTCAAATTAGGAGACTCGGGACTGCGTGGTCAGTTCCTACAAGTTACATTGGTCCCGTGCGAGGTGTTCGTGCCTCCTACGGGGTCGTTTGGGGGCTGATTTGGGTTTTCACCCTTTAACGGCTTGTTTTTAAGTTTAAGTGTGATTTTTGCAAATTATCATCATACTATCTACGCGGTCAGTTCCTACAAGTTACATTGGTCCCGTGCATGGTGTTCGTGCCTCCTACGGGGTCGTTTGGGGGCTGGTTTTGGTTTTCACCCTTTAACGGCTTGTTTTTAAGTCTAAGTGTGATTTTTACGAATTATCATTATACTCTCAAATCGGGAGACCCGGGATTCTGCGGTCAGTTCCCACAAGTTACATTGGTCCCGTGCCTGGTGTTCGTGCCTCCTACAGGGTCGTTTGGGGGCTTGTTTGGGTTTTCACCCTTTAACGGATTGTTTTTAAGTCTAAGTGTGATTTTTGTAAATTATAATCATACTCTCAAATCGAGAGACCCGGGACTACGCGGATAGTTCCTACAAGTTACATTGGACCCGTGCGAGGTGTTCGTGCCTCCTACGGGGTCGTTTGGGGGCTTGTTCGGATTTTCACCCTTTAACGGCTTGTTTTTAAGTCTAGGTGTGATTTTTGGAAATTATTGTCATACTCTCAAACCGAGAGACCCGAAACTACGTGGTTAGTTCCCACATGTTACATTGGTCCCATGCGAGGTGTTCGTGCCTCCTACGGGGTCGTTTGGGGGCTGGTTCAGGTTTTCACCCTTTAACGGCTTATTTTTAAGTCTAAGTGTGATTTTTGCAAATTATATTCATACTCTCACATCGGGAGACCGGGGACTACGTGATCAGTTCCCACATGTTACATTGGTCCCGTGCGAGGTGTTCGTACCTCCTACGGGGTCGTTGGGCGTCGGGTTTGGGTTTTCACCCTTTCACGACTTGTTTTTAGGTTTAAGTGTGCTTTTTGCAAATTAGCGTCATACTCTCAAATCGAGAGACTTGGACTATGCGGTCTGTGCCTACAAGTTACATTGTTCCCGCGCGAGGTGTTCGTGCCTCCTACGGGGTCGTTTGAGGGCTGGCTTGTGTGTTCACCCTTTAACGGCTTGTTTTTAAGTCTAAGTGTGATTTTTACGAATTATCGTCCTACTCTCAAACCAGGAGTCCTGGGATTACGCGGTTAGTTCTCACAAGTTACATTGGTCCCGTGCGAGGTGTTCGTGCTTCCTAGGGGGTTATTTGGGGGCTTGTTTGGGCTTTCACCCTTTAACGGCTTGTTTTAAAGTCTAAGTGTGATTTTTACAAATTATTATCATACTCTCAAACTGGGAGACTCGGGACTATGTGGAGAGTTCCTACAAGTTACATTGGTCCTGTGCGAGGTGTTCGTGGCTCCTACGGGGTCGTTTGGGGGCTGGTTCGGATTTTCACCCTTTAACGACTTATTTTTAATCGTGATTTTTGCAAATTATTGTCATACTCTCACACCGGGAGACCCGGGACTATGCGGTCAGTTCCTACAAGTTACATTGGTCCTGTGCGAGGTGTTCGTGTCTCCTACGGGGTCGTTTGGGGACTAGTTTGGGTCTTCAGCCTTTAACGGCTTGTTATTAAGTCTAATGTGATTTTTTATAAATTATCGTCCTACTCTCAAATCTGGAGACCCGGGATTATGCGGTCAGTTATCACGAGTTACATTGGTCCCGTGCGAGGTGTTCATGCCTCCTACGGGGTCATTTGGGGGTTTGTTTGGGTTTTCCTCCTTTAACGGCTTGTTTTTAAGTCTAATTGTGTTTTTTACGAATTATAATCGTACTCTCAAACCGGGAGACCTGGGACTACATGGAAAGTTCCTACAAGTTACATTGGTCCCGTGCGAGGTGTTCCTGCCTCCTACGGGGTCGTTTGGGGGCTGGTTCTGGTTTACACCCTTTAACGGCTTATTTTTAAGTCAAAGTGTGATTTTTTTGAATTATCGTCATACTCGTCCCGTGCGAGGTGTTCGTGCCTCCTACGGGGTCGTTTGGGGGCTGGTCGGGTTTTCACCCGTTAACGACTTGTTTTTAAGTCTAAATGTGTTTTTTGTAAATTATCATCATACTCTCAAACAGAGAGACCGAGGACTACGCGCTCAGTTCCCACAAGTTACATTAGTCCCGTGCGAGGTGTCCGTGATTCCTACGGGGTCGTTTGGGGGATGATTTGGGTTTTCACCCTTTAACGGCTTGTTTTTAAGTTCAAGTGTGATTTTTGCAAATTATCATCATACTCTCTACGCGGTCAGTTCCTACAAGTTACATTGGTCCCGTGCAAGGTGATCGTGCCTCCTACGGGGTCGTTTGGGGGCTGGTTTTTGTTTTCACCCTTTAACGACTTGTGTTTACGTCTAAGTCTGATTTTTACAAATTATCGTTATACTCTCAAACCGGGAGAGCCGGGATTGCGCGGTCAGTTCCCATAAGTTTCATTGGTTCCGTGCCTGTGTTCGTGCCTCCTACAGGGTCGTTTGGGGGCTGGTTTGGGTTTTCACCCTTTAACGATTTATTTTTAAGTCTAAGTGTGATTTTTGTAAATTATCATCATACTCTCAAATCGGGAGACACGGGACTACGCGATCAGTTCCCACATGTTACTTTGGTCCCATACGAGGTGTTCGTTCCGCCTACGGGGTCGTTTGGGGGTTGGTTCGGGTTTTCACCATTTAACGACTTATTTTTAAGTCTAAGTGTGATTTTTGCAAATTATCGTCATACTCTCAAACCGGGATACCGGGGACTATGTGGTCAGTTCCCACAAGTTAGATTGGTCCCGTGCGAGGTGATCGTACCTCCTACAGGGCCGTTTGTGTGCTGGTTCGGGTTTTCCCCCTTTAACGACTTATTTTTAAGTCTAAGTGTGATTTTTGCAAATTATCGACATACTCTCATATAGGGAGACCCGGGACTACGCGGTCAGTTCCCATAAGTTACATTTGTCCCGTACGAGGTGTTCGAGCCTCCTACAGGGTGTTTTAAGGATGGTTTGGCTTTTCACCCTTTAACGGCTTGTGTTTAAGTCTAAGTGTGATTTTTCCAAATTATAATCACACTCTCAAACCGGGAGACCCGGGACTATGCGGACAGTTCCTACAAGTTACATTGGTCCCGGACGAGGTTTTCGTGAATCCTACGTGGTCGTTTGGGGGCTGGTTCGAATTTTCACCCTTTAACGGCATGTTTTTAAGTCTAAGTGTCATTTTTGCTAATTATTTTCATACTCTCAAACCGGGAGACGTGGGACGACGCGATCAGTTCCCACAAGTTACATTGGTCCCGTGAGAAGTGGTCGTGCCTTCTACGGGGTCGTTTGAGGGCTTGTTCGGGTTTTCACCCTTTAACGGCTTGTTTTTAAGTCTAAGTGTGATTTTTGCAAATTATCATCATACTCTCAAATCGGGAGATCGGGGACTACACGGTCAGTTCCCACAAGTTACATTGGTCCCGTGCTAGGTGTTCGTGCCTCCTTCGGGGTCGTTTGGGGGCTGGTTCTGGTTTTCACCCTTTAAGGGCTTGTTTTTAAGTCTAAGTGTTATTTTTGCAAATTATCGTCATACTCTCAAACGAGAGACCCGGGGCTACGCGGTCAGTTCCTACAAGTTACATTGGTCCCGTACGCGGTGTTCGTGCCTCCTACGGGGTCGTTTGGGGACTGGTTTTTAAGTTTTCACCCTTTAACGGCTTATTTTGAAGTCTAAGTGTGATTTTTGTATATTTTAATAATACTCTCAAACTAGGAGACCCGAGACTACGCGGACATTTCCCACAAGTTACATTGGTCCCGTGCGAGTTGTTCGTGCCTCCTACGGGGTCGTTTGGGGGCTGGTTCGGGTTTTCACCCTTTAACGGCTTGTTCTTAAGTCTAAGTGTGATTTTTGCTAATTATTTTCATACTCTCAAACCGATAGACCCGGGACTAAGCGGTCAGTTTCCACAAGTTGCATTGGTCCCGTGCGAGGTGTTCGTGCCTCCTACGGGGTCGTTTGGGGGCTGGTTCGGGTTTTTTACCCTTAACGGCTTGTTTTTATGTCTGTGTGATTTTTGCAAATTATCGTCATCCTCTCGAACCGGGAGACCGAGGACTACACGATCAGTTCCCATAGGTTACATTGGTCCCGTGCGAGGTGTTCGTGCCTTCTACGTGGTCCTTTGTGTTTTCACCCTTTAACGGCTTGTTTTTAAGTTTAAGTGTGATTTTTGCAAATTATCGTCATACTCTCAAATCGGGAAACCCAGGACTGCACGGTCATTTCCTACAGGTTACATTGGTCCAGTGCAAGGTGTTCGTGCCTCCTACGGGGTCGTTTGGTGGTTGGTTTGGGTTTTCACCCTTTAACGACTAGTTTTTAAGTCTAAGAGTGATTTTTATAAATTATCGTCACACTCTAAAACAAGTAGACCCAGGACTACGTGGAAAGTTCCTACAAGTAAAATTGGTCCCGTGCGAGGTGTTCGTGCGTCCTATGGGGCAGTTTGGGGGCCAGTTTGGGTTTTCACCCTTTAACGGCTTCTTATTAAGTCGAAGTGTGATTTTTACAAATTATAATCATACTCTCAAATTGGGAGGCCCGAGACTACGTGGAAAGTTCCTACAAGTTACATTGGTCCCGTGCGAGGTCTTCCTGCCGCCTACAGGTTCATTTTGGGGTTGGTTCGGGTTTTCACCCTTTAAAGCCTTGTTTTTAAGTCTAAGTGTGATTTTTGCAAAATATCATCATACTCTCAAACCGGGAGACCCGGACTACGCGACCAGTTCCCACAAGTTACAGTGGTCCCGTGCGAGGTGTTCGTGCCTCCTACAGCGTCTTTTGGGGGCTTGTTTTGGTTTTCACCCTTTAACGGCTTGTTTTTAAGTCTAAGTGTGATTTTTATAAATTATTATCATACTCTCAAACCGGGAGACAGAGGACTACGCGGTCAGTTCCCACAAGTTACATTCGTCCCGTGCGAGGTGTTCGTGCCTCCTACGGGGTCGTTTGGGGGCTTGTTTGGATTTTCACCCTTTAACGAATTGTTTTTAAGTTTAAGTATGATTTTTTTTATTATCATCATACTCCCAAACCGGGAGACCCGAGACTATGCTATCAGTTCTTACAAGTTACATTGGTCCCGTGCGAGGTGTTCGTGCCTCCTACGGGTCGTTTGGGGGCTAGTTTTGGTTTTCACCCTTTAACGGCTTATTTTTAAGTTTAAGTATGATTTTTTCAAATTATCATCATACTCTCAAATCGGGAGACCCGGGACTACGCAATCAGTTCTTACAAGTTACATTGGTCCCGTGCGAGGTGTTTGTGCCTCCTACGGGGTCGTTTGGGGGCTGATTTGGGTTTTCGCCCTTCAACGACTTGTTTTTAAGTCTAAGTGTGATTTTTTCAAATTATCGTCATACTCTCAAATCGAAAGATTCGGGACTACGCGATCAGTTCCCACAAGTTACATTGGTCCCGTGCGACGTGTTCCTGCCTCTTATGTGGTCGTTTGGGGGCTGGTTCGGGTTTTCACCTTTTAACGGCTTGTTTTTAAGTCTAAGTGTGATTTTTGTAAATTATGATCATACTCTCAAACCGGGAGACTCGGGACTACGCGATCAGTTTCTAAAAGTTACATTGGTCCAGTGCAAGGTGTTCGTGCCTCCTACGGGGTTATTTGGGGGCTGGTTCGGGTTTTCACCCTTTAACGGCTTATTTTTAAGTCTAAGTGTGATTTTTCCAAATTATCGTCATACTCTCAAACCGGGATACCGGGGACTACGCAGTAAGTTCCCACAAGTTACATTGGTCCCGTTCGAGGTGATCGTACCTCCTACGGGGCCATTTGGGGGCTGGTTCGGATTTTCACCCTTTAACGGCTTGTTTTTTAGTCTAAGTGTGATTTTTGCAAATGATCGACATACTCACAAATCGGGAGACCCGGGACTACGCGATCAGTTCCCACAAGTTACATTGGTCCCGTGCGAGGTGTTCGTGCCTCCTACAGGGTCGTTTGAAGGATGGTTTGGATTTTCACCCTTTGACGGCTTGTGTTTAAGTCTAAGTGTGATTTTTCCAAATTATAATCTTACTCTCAAATCGGGAGACCCGGGACTACGCGGACAGTTCCTACAAGTTACATTGGTCCCGGACGAGGTGTTCGTGCATCCTACGGGGCTGTTTGGGGGCTGGTTCGAATTTTCACCCTTTAACGGCATGTTTTTAAGTGTAAGTGTGATATTTGCTAATTATTTTCATACTCTCAAACCGGGAGACGCGGGACTACGCGATCAGTTCCCACAAGTTACATTGGTCCCGTGCGAAATGTTCGTGCCTCCTACGGGGCCGTTTGGAGACTAGTTCGGGTTTTCACCCTTTAACGGCTTATTTTGAAGTCTAAGTGTGATTTTTGCAAATTATCATCATACTCTCAAATCGGGAGATCGGGGACTACACGGTCAGTTCCCACAAGTTACATTGGTCCCGTGCGAGGTGTTCGTGCCTCCTACGGGGTCGTTTGGGGTCTGGTTCTTCTTTTCACCCTTTAACGGCTTGTTTTTAAGTCTAAGTGTTGTTTTTGCAAATTATCATCATACTCTCAAAATGAGAGACCCGGGGCTACGCGGTCAGTTCCTACAAGTTACATTGGTCCCGTGCGAGGTGTTCGTGCCTCCTACGGGGTCGTTTGGGGGCTGGTTTGGGTTTTCAACCTTTAATGGCTTATTTTGAAGTCTAAGTGTGATTTTTGTATATTATAATAATACTATCAAACTAGGAGACCCGGGACTACGCGGACAGTTCCTACAAGTTACATTGGTCCCGTGCGAGGTGTTCGTGCTTCCTACGGGGTCGTTAGGGGGCTTGTTTGGGTTTTCACCCTTTAACGTCTTATTTTTAAGTCTAAGTGTGATTTTTAAAAGTTATAATCATACTCTCAAATCGGGAGACTCTGGACTACGTGGAAAGTTCCCACAAGTTACATTGGTCCCGTGCGAGGTGTTCCTACCTCCTACGTGGTCGTTTGGGGGCTGGTTCGGGTTTTCACCTTTTAACGGCTTGCTTTTATGTCTAAGTGTGATTTTTGTAAATTATCATCATACTCTCAAACTGGGAGACTCGGGACTACGCGGTCAGTTTCAACAAGTTACATTGGTCTCGTGCAAGGTGTTCGTGCCTCCTACGGGGTCGTTTGGGGGATGGTTTGGGTTTTCACCCTTTAACGACTTGTTTTTAAGTCTAAGCGTAATTTTTACAAACTATCATCATATTCTCAAATCGGGAGACTCGGGATTACGCGGTCAGTTCCCACAAGTTACATTAACACCTTGCGAAGTGTTCGTGCCTCCTCGGTGGTCATTTGGGGACTGGATTGGGTTTTCAACCTTTAACGGCTTGTTTTTAAGTCTAAGTGTGATTTTTGAAAATTATAATCAAACTCTCAAATCGGGAGACCAAGGACTACGCGGACAGTTCATAGAAGTTACATTGGTCCCGTGCGAGGTGTTCGTGCCTCCTATGGGGGCATTTGGGGGATGGTTCGGGTTTTCACCCTTTAACGGCTTATTTTTAAGTCTAAGTGTGATTTTTGCAAATTATCGACATACTCTCAAATTGGGAGACCCGGGACTACGCGGTCATTTCCCATAAGTAACATTGGTTCCGTGCGAGGTGTTCGTGTCTCCTAGAGGGTCGTTTGGAGGATGGTTTGGCTTTTCACCCTTTAACGTCTTGTGTTTAAGTCTAAGAGTGATTTTTGCAAATTATTACCATACTCTCAAACTGGGAGACCCGGGACTAAGTGGACAATTCCTATAAGTTACATTGGTCCCGTACGAGGTGTTCGTGCATCATACGGGGTCGTTTGGGGGCTGGTTCGAATTTTCACCCTTTAATTTCATGTTTTTAAGTCTAAGTGTGATTTTTGCTATTTATTGCCATACTCTCAAACCGAGAGACCCGGGACTATGCGGTCAGTTCCTACAAGTTATATTGGTCCCGTGCAAGGTGTTCGTGCCTCCTTCGGGGTCGTTTGGGGGCTGGTTCGAATTTTGACACTTTAAAGGCATGTCTTTAAGTCTAAGTGTGATTTTTACTAATTATCATCATACTCTCAAACCGAGAGACCACGGACTACGCAGTCAGTTCCCACAAGTTACATTGTTCCCGTGCGAGGAGTTCGTGCCTCCTACGTGGTCGTTTGGGGGATGGTTTGGGTTTTGACCCTTTGACGACTTATTTTTAAGTCTAAGTGTGATTTTTAAGAATTATCGTCATACTCTCAAACCGAGAGAACCGGGACTACGTGGAAAGTTCCCACAAGTTACATTGTTCCGTATGAGGTGTTCGTACCTCCTACGGGGTCGTTTGGGGGCTGGTTTGTGTTTTCACCCTTTAACGACATGTTTTTAAGTTTAAGTGGGATTTTTGCAAATTATCATCATACTCTCAAACCGAGAGACTCGGGACTACGCGGTCTCTGCCTACAAGTTACATTGGTCCCGTGCGAGGTGTTCGTGCCTCCTAAGGGGTAGTTTGGGGGATGGTTTGGGTTTTCACCTTTTAACGGCTTGTTATTAGGTCTAAATGTGATTTTTATAAATTATCGTCCTACTCTCAAACCGGGAGTCCCGGGATTATGCGGTCAGTTCTCACTAGTTACGTTGATCCAGAGCGAGGTGTGCGTGCCTCCTACGGGGTCGTTTGGGGGCTTGTTTGGGGGTCACCCTTTAACGACTTGTTTTTAAGTCTAAGTGTGATTTTTAGAAATTATAATCATACTCTCAAACCTGGAGACCCGGGACTTCGTGGAAAGTTCCTACAAGTTACATTGGCCCTGTTCGAGGTGTTCTTGTTTCTGGGATGGTTCGAGTTTTCACCCTTTAACGGCTTGTTTTTAAGTCTAAGTGTGATTTTTGCAAATTATCGTCATACTCTCAAACCGGGAGACCCGGGACTACCCTACCAGTTCCCACAACTTACGTTGGTCCCGTGCGAGGTGTTCGTGCCACCTACGGGGTCATTTGGGGGCTGGTGGGGTTTTCACCCTTTAACGGCTTGTTTTTAAGTCTAAGTGTGATTTTTGTAAATTATCGTCATACTCTCAAACCGGGAGACCGAGGACTACGCGGTCAGTTCCCACAATTTACATTGGTCCCGTGCGAGGTGATCGTGCCTCCTATGGGGTCGTTTGGGGCCTGGTTTGGGTTTTCACCCTTTAACGGCTTGTTTTTAAGTTTAAGAGTGATTTAACGGCTTGTTTTTAAGTTACATTGGTCCCGTGTAAGGTGTTCGCGACTCCTACGGGGTCGTTTGGGGGCTGGTTTTTATTTTCACCCTTTAACGACATGTTTTTAAGTCTAAGTGTGATTTTTACAAATTATCATTATACTCTCAAATTGGGAGATCCAGGATTGCGCGGTCAGTTCCCACAAGTTACATTGGTCCCGTGTCTGGTGTTCGTGCCTCCTACAGGGTCGTTTGGGGACTGGTTTGGGTTTTCACCCTTTAACGGATTATTTTTAAGTCTAAGTGTGATTTTTGCAAATTATAATCATACTCTCAAATCGGGAGACCCGGAACTACGCGGATAGTTCCTACAAGTTACATTGGACCCGTGGGAGGTGTTCGTGCCTCCTACGGGGTCTTTTCGGGACTGCTTTCGATTTTCACCCTTTAACGGCTCGTTTTTAAGTCTAGGTGTGATTTTTGCAAATTATTGTCATACTCTCAAACCAGGAGACCCGAGACTACGCGATCAGTTCCCACAAGTTACATTGGTCCCGTGCGAGGTGTTCGTGCCTCCTACGGGGTCATTTGGGGTCAGGTTCGGGTTTTCACCCTTTAACGGCTTATTTTTAAGTTTAAGTGTGATTTTTGCAAATTATCATCATACTCTCTACGCGGTAAGTTCCTACAAGTTACATTGGTCCCGTGTAAGGTGTTCGTGCTTCCTACGGGGTCGTTTAGGGGCTGGTTTTGGTTTTCACCCGTTAACGGCTTGTTTTTAAGTCTAAGTGTGATTTTTACAAATTATCATTATACTCTCAAATTGGGAGATCCAGGATTGCGCGGTCAGTTCCCACAAGTTACATTGGTCCCGTGCCTGGTGTTCGTGCCTCCTACAGGGTCGTTTGGGGGCTGGTTTAGGTTTTCACCCTTTAACGGATTATTTTTAAGTCTAAGTGTGATTTTTGCAAATTATAATAATACTCTCAAATCGGGAGACCCGGGACTACGCGGATAGTTCCTACAAGTTACATTGGACCCGTGGGAGGTATTCGTGCCTCCTACGGGGTCATTTCGGGGCTTGTTTGGATTTTCACCCTTTAACGGCTTGTTTTTAAGTCTAGGTGTGATTTTTGAAAATTATTGTCACACTCTCAAATCGGGAGACCCGGGACTAAGCGATCAGTTCCCACAAGTTACATTGGTCCCGTGTGAGGTGTTCGTGCCTCCTACGGGGTCGTTTGGGGGCTGGTTTGGGTTTGCACCCTTTAACGGCTTGTTTTTGAGTTAAAGTGTGATTTTTCCAAATTATCGTCATACACTCAAACCGAGAGACCCTGGACTTTGTTGTCTGTGCCTACAAGTTACATTGTTCCCATGCGAGGAGTTTTGCCTCCGACGGGGTCGTTTGGTTGCTGGCTTGGGTGTTCACCTTTTACAAATTATCGTCCTACTCTCAAACCAGGAGACCCGAGATTACACGGTTAGTTCTCACAAGTTACATTGGTCCCGTGCGAGGTGTTCGTGCCTCCTACAGGTTCGTTTGGGGGTTTGTTTTGGTTTTCACCCTTTAACGGCTTGTTTTTAAGTCTAAGTGTGATTTTTACAAATTATAATCATACTCTCAAATCGGGAGACTCGGGACTATGTGGAAAGTTCCTACAAGTTACATTGGTCCCGTGCGAGGTGTTCGTGGCTCCTACGGGGTCGTTTGGGGATTGGTTCGGATTTTCACCCTTTAACGGTTTGTTTTTATGTTTAAGTGTGATTTTTTCAAATTATTGTCATACTCTCAAACCGGGATACCCGGGGCTACGCGGTCAGTTCTTACAAGATACATTGGTCCTATGCGAGGTGTTCGTGCCTCCTACGGGGTCGTTTGGGGCTGGTTTGGGTTTTCACCCTTTAACGGCTTGTTTATAAGTCTAAGTGTGATTCTTTTCAAATTATCGTCATACTCTCAAACCGGGAGACCCGGGATTACGCGGTCAGTTTCCACTAGTTACATTTGTCCCGTGCGAGGTGTTCGTGCCTCCTACAGGGTCATTTGGGGGATGGTTTGGCTTTTCACCCTTTAACGACTTGTGTTTAAGTCTAAGTGTGATTTTTCCAAATTATAATCATACTCTAAAACTAGGAGACCCGGGACTACGCGAACAGTTCCTACAAGTTACATTGGTCCCGTGCGAGGTGTTCGTGCATCCTACGGGGTCGTTTGGGGGCTGGTTCTAATTTTCACCCTTTAACGGCATATTTTTAAGTCTAAGTGTGATTTTTGCAAATTATTGTCATTCTCTCAAACCGGGAGACCCAAAACTTCGCGGTCAGTTCCTACAAGTTACATTGGTCCCGTGCGAAGTGTTCGTGCCTCCTACGGGGCCGTTTGGGGGCTTGTTCGGGTTTTCACCCTTTAACGGCTTGTTTTGAAGTCTAAGTGTTATTTTTGCAAATTATCATCATACTCTCAAATCGGGAGATCGGGGACTACACGGTCAGTTCCCACAAGTTACATTGGTCCCGTGCGAGGTGTTCGTGCCTCCATCGGGGTCATTTGGGGTCTGGTTCTTCTTTTCACTCTTTAACGGCTTGTTTTTAAGTCTACGTGTTGTTTTTGTAAATTATCGTCATACTCTCAAAATGAGAGACCCGGGGCTACGCGGTCAGTTCCTACAAGTTACATTGGTCCCGTGCGAGGTGTTCGTGCCTCCTACGGGGTCGTTTGGGGGCTGGTTTGGGTTTTCAATCTTTAATGGTTTATTTTGAAGTCTAAGTGTGATTTTTGTATATTATAATAATACTATCAAACTAGGAGACCCGGGACTACGCGGAAAGTTCCTACAAGTTACATTGGTCCCGTGCGAGGTGTTCGTACCTCCTACGGGGTCGTTAGGGGGCTTGTTTGGGTTTTCACCCATTAACGGCTTATTTTTAAGTCTAAGTGTGATTTTTAAAAGTTATAATCATACTCTCAAATCGGGAGACTCTGGACTACGTGGAAAGTTCCCACAAGTTACATTGGTCCCGTGCGAGGTGTTCCTACCTCCTACGTGGTCGTTTGGGGGCTGGTTCGGGTTTTCACCTTTTAACGGCTTGATTTTATGTCTAAGTGTGATTTTTGTAAATTATCATCATACTCTCAAACCGGGAGACTCGGGACTACGCGGTCAGTTTCAACATGTTACATTGGTCCCGTGCAAGGTGTTCGTGCCTCCTACGGGGTCGTTTGGGAGATGGTTTGGGTTTTCACCCTTTAACGACTTGTTTTTAAGTCTAAGCGTAATTTTTACAAACTATCATCATACTCTCAAATCGGGAGACTAGGGATTATGCGGTCAGTTCCCACAAGTTACATTAACACCGTGCGAAGTGTTCGTGCCTCCTAGGGGGTAATTTGGGGACTGGCTTGGGTTTTCACCCTTTAACGGCTTGTTTTTAAGTCTAAGTGTGATTTTTGAAAATTATAATCATACTCTCAAATCGGGAGACCAAGGACTACGCGGACAGTTCCTAGAAGTTACATTGGTCCCGTGCTAGGTGTTCGTGCCTCCTACGGGGGCATTTGGGGGATGGTTCGGGTTTTCACCCTTTAACGGCTTATTTTTAAGTCTAAGTGTGATTTTTGCAAATTATCGACATACTCTCAAATTGGGAGACCCGGGACTACGCGGTCAGTTCCCACAAGTAACATTGGTTCCGTGCGAGGTGTTCGTGTCTCCTACAGGGTCGTTTGGAGGATGGTTTGGCTTTTCACCCTTTAACAGCTTGTGTTTAAGTCTAAGAGTGATTTTTGTAAATTATAATCATACTCTCAAACCGGGAGACCCGGGACTAAGTGGACAGTTCCTATAAGTTACATTGGTCCCGTGCAAGGTGTTCGTGCATCATACGGGGTCGTTTGGGGGCTGGTTCCAATTTTCACCCTTTAATGGCATGATTTTAAGTCTAAGTGTGATTTTTGCTATTTATTGCCATACTCTCAAACCGAGAGACCCGGGACTACGCGGTAAGTTCCTACAAGTTATATTGGTCCCGTGCAAGGTGTTCGTGCCTCCTTCGGGGTCGTTTGGGGGCTGGTTCGAATTTTGACACTTTAAAGGCATGTTTTTAAGTCTAAGTGTGATTTTTACTAATTATCATCATACTCTCAAACCGAGAGACCGCGGACTACGCGGTCAGTTCCCACAAGTTACATTGTTCCCGTGCGAGAGTTCGTGCCTCCTACGTGGTCGTTTGGGGCCTGGTTTGGGTTTTCACCCTTTGACGACTTATTTTTAAGTCTAAGTGTGATTTTTAAGAATTATCATCATACTCTCAAACCGAGAGAACCGGGACTACGTGGAAAGTTCCCACAAGTTACATTGTTCCGTATGAGGTGTTCGTACCTCCTACGGGGTCGTTTGGGGGCTGGTTTGGGTTTTCACCCTTTAACGACATGTTTTTAAGTTTAAGTGGGATTTTTACAAATTATCATCATACTCTCAAACCGGGAGACTCGGGACTACGTGGTCTCTGCCTACAAGTTACATTGGTCCCGTGCGAGGTGTTCGTGCCTCCTACGGGGTAGTTTGGGGGATGGTTTGGGTTTTCACCTTTTAACGGCTTGTTATTAGGTCTAAATGTGATTTTTATAAATTATCGTCCGACTCTCAAACCGGGAGACCCGGGATTACGCGGTCAGTTCTCACTAATTACGTTGATCCCGTGCGAGGTGTTCGTGCCTCCTACGGGGTCGTTTGGGGGCTTGTTTGGGGGTCACCCTTTAACGGCTTATTTTTAAGTCTAAGTGTGATTTTTAGAAATTATAATCATACTCTCAAACCTGGAGACCCGGGACTACGTGGAAAGTTCCTACAAGTTACATTGGTCTCGTTCGAGGTGTTCTTGCCTCCTATGGAGTCGTTTCTGGGATGGTTCGGGTTTTCACCCTTTAACGGCTTGTTTTTAAGTCTAAGTGTGATTTTTGCAAATTATCGTCATACTCTCAAACCGGGAGACCCGGGACTACGCTACCAGTTCCCACAACTTACGTTGTCCCGTGCGAGTTGTTCGTGCCTCCTACGGGGTCATTTGGGGGCTGGTCGGGTTTTCACCCTTTAACGGCTTGTTTTTAAGTCTAAGTGTGATTTTTGTAAATTATCGTCGTACTCTCAAACCGGGAGACCGAGGACTACGCGGTCAGTTCCCACAATTTACATTGGTCCCGTGCGAGGTGATCGTGCCTCCTATGGGGTCGTTTGGGGTCTGGTTTGGGTTTTCACCCTTTAACGGCTTATTTTTAAGTTTAAGTGTGATTTAACGGCTTGTTTTTAAGTTACATTGGTCCCGTGTAAGGTGTTCGCGACTCCTACGGGGTCGTTTGGGGGCTGGTTTTTGTTTTCACCCTTTAACGGCATGTTTTTAAGTCTAAGTGTGATGTTTACAAATTATCGTTATACTATCAAATCGGGAGATCCAGGATTGCATGGTCAGTTCCCACAAGTTACATTGGTCCCGTGCCTGGTGTTCGTGCCTCCTACAGGGTCGTTTGGGGACTGGTTTGGGTTTTCACCCTTTAACGGATTATTTTTTAGTCTAAGTGTGATTTTTGCAAATTATAATCATACTCTCAAATCGGGAGACCCGGGACTACGCGGATAGTTCCTACAAGTTACATTGGACCCGTGGGAGGTGTTCGTGCCTCCTACGGGGTCGTTTCGGGGCTGGTTTGGATTTTCACCCTTTAACAGCTTGTTTTTAAGTCTAGGTGTGATTTTTGAAAATTATTGTCATACTCTCAAACCGGGAGACCCGGGACTAAGCGATCAGTTCCCACAAGTTACATTGGTCCCGTGTGTGGTGTTCGTGCCTCCTACGGGGTCGTTTGGGGGCTGGTTTGGGTTTGCACCCTTTAACGGCTTGTTTTTGAGTTAAAGTGTGATTTTTCCAAATTATCGTCATACACTCAAACCGAGAGACCCTGGACTTTGTTGTCTGTGCCTACAAGTTACATTGTTCCCATGCGAGGAGTTTTGCCTCCGACGGGGTCATTTGGTTGCTGGCTTGGGTGTTCACCTTTTACAAATTATCGTCCTACTCTCAAACCAGGAGACCCGAGATTACACGGTTAGTTCTCACAAGTTACATTGGTCCCGTGCGAGGTGTTCGTGCCTCCTATAGGTTCGTTTGGGGGCTTGTTTTGGTTTTCACCCTTTAACGGCATGTTTTTAAGTCTAAGTGTGATTTTTACAAATTATAATCATACTCTCAAATCGGGAGACTCGGGACTATGTGGAAAGTTCCTACAAGTTACATTGGTCCCGTGCGAGGTGTTCGTGGCTCCTACGGGGTCGTTTGGGGGTTGGTTCGGATTTTCACCCTTTAACGGTTTGTTTTTATGTTTAAGTGTGATTTTTTCAAATTATTGTCATACTCTCAAAACGGGATACCCGGGGCTACGCGGTCAGTTCTTACAAGATACATTGGTCCTATACGAGGTGTTCGTGCCTCCTACGGGGTCGTTTGGGGCTGGTTTGGGTTTTCACCCTTTAACGACTTGTTTATAAGTCTAAGTGTGATTTTTTTCAAATTATCGTCATACTCTCAAACCGGGAGACCCGGGATTACGCGGTCAATTCCCACTAGTTACATTGGTCCCGTGCGAGGTGTTCGTGCCTCCTACAGGGTCATTTGGGGGATGGTTTGGCTTTTCACCCTTTAACGACTTGTGTTTAAGTCTAAGTGTGATTTTTCCAAATTATAATCATACTCTAAAACTGGGAGACCCGGGACTACGCGAACAGTTCCTACAAGTTACATTGGTCCCGTGCGAGGTGTTCGTGCATCCTACGGGGTCGCTTGGGGGCTGGTTCGAATTTTCACCCTTTAACGGCATATTTTTAAGTCTAAGTGTGATTTTTCCAAATTATTGTCATTCTTTCAAACCGGGAGACCCAAAACTTTGCGGTCAGTTCCTACAAGTTACATTGGTCCCGTGCAAGGTGTTCGTGGCTCCTACGGGGTCGTTTGGGGGCTGGTTCGAATTTTCATCCTTTAACGGCATGTTTTTCAGTCTAAGTGGGATTTTTTCGAATTATTATCATACTCCCAAACCGGGAGACCTGGGTCTACGCGATCAGTTCCCACAAGTTACATTGGTCCCGTGCGAAGTGTTCGTGCCTCCTTCGGGGTCGTTTGGGGGCTGCTTCTGGTTTTCACCCTTTAACGGCTTGTTTTTTAGTTTAAGTGTTATTTTTGCAAATTATCGTCATACACTCAAAACGAGAGACTCAGGACTACGCGGTCAGTTCCTACAAGTTACATTGGTCCCGTGCGAGGTGTTCGTGCCTCCTACGGGGTTGTTTGGTGGTTGGTTCGAATTTTCACCCTTTAGTGACTTGTTTTTAAATCTAAGTGTGATTTTTACAAGTGGTAATCATACTCTCAAACCGGGAGACTCGGGACTACGTGGAAAGTTCCCACAAGTTACATTGGTTTGGTGCGAGGTGTTCGTGCCTCCTACGGGGTCGTTTTGGGGCCGATTTGGGTTTTCGCCCTTTAACGGCCTACTTTTAAGTCTAAGTGTGATTTTTAAAAATTATCGTCATACTCTCAAACTGGAAGATTCGGGACTACGCGATCAGTTCCCACAAGTTACATTGGTCCCGTGCGAGGTGTTGTTGCCTTCTTAGTGGTCGTTTGGGGGCTGGTTCGGGTTTTCACCTTTTAACGACTTGTTTTTAAGTCTAAGTGTTATTTTTTTAAATTATCATCATACTCTCAAATCGGGAGACTCGGGACTATGCGATCAGTTTCTACAATTTACATTGGTCCCGTGCAAGGTGTTCGTGCCTCCTACGGGGTTGTTTTGGGGCTGGTTTGGGTTTTCACCCTTTAACGACTTATTTTTAAGTCTAAGTGTGATTTTTACAAACTATCATCATACTCTCAAACCGAGAGACTTGGGATTACGCGATCAGTTCCCATAAGTTACATTGGCCCCGTGCGAAGTGTTCCTGCCTCCTAGGGGGTCATTTGGGGGCTGGCTTGGGTTTTCACCCTTTAACGGCTTGTTTTTAAGTCTAAGTGTGATTTTTGCAAATTATAATCATACTCTCAAATCGGGAGACCCGGGACTACGCGAACAGTTCCTATAACTTACATTGGTCCCGTGCGAGGTGTTCGTGCCTCCTACGAGGGCGTTTGGGGGCTGGTTCGGGTTTTCACCCTTTAATGGCTTATTTTTAAGTCTAAGTGTGATTTTTGCAAATTATTGACATAGTCTCAAATCGGGAGACCCGGGACTATGAGGTCAGTTCCCACAAGTTACATTGGTTCCGTGCGAGGTGTTCGTGCCTCCTACAGGGTCGTTTGGAGGATGGTTTAGCTTTTCACCCTTTAACGGCTTTTGTTTAAGTCTAAGTGTGATTTTACCAAATTATAATCATACTCTCAAATCGGGAGACCCGGGATTACACGGACAGTTCCTAAAAGTTACATTGGTCCCGTACGAGGTGTTCGTGCATCCTACGGGGTCGTTAGGGGGCTGGTTCGAATTTTCACCCTTTAACGGCATGTTTTTAAGTCTAAGTGTGATCTTTGCTATTTATTGCCATACTCTCAAACCGAGAGACCCGGGACTACACGGTCAGTTCCTACAAGTTATATTGGTCCCGTGCGAGGTGTTCGTGCCTCCTATGGGGTCGTTTGGGGGCTGGTTCGAATTTTCACCCTTTAAAGGCAGGTTTTTAAGTCTAAGTGTGATTTTTGAAAATTATCATCATACTCTCAAACCGAGAGACCGAGGACTACGCGATCAGTTCTCGCAAGTTACATTGGTCCCGTGCGAGGTGTTCCTGCCTCCTACGTGGTCGTTTGGGGGCTGGTTTGGGTTTTCACCCTTTGACGGTTTATTTTTAAGTTTAAGTGTGATTTTTGCAAATTATCATCATACTCTCAAACCTGGAGACTCGGGACTGCGCGATCAGTTCCTACAAGTTACATTGGTCCCGTGCAAGGTGTTCGTGCATCCTCTCGAGTCGTTTGGGGGCTGGTTTGGGTTTTCACCCTTTAACGGCTTGTTTTTAAGTCTAAGTGTGATTTTTATAAATTATCGTTATACTCTCAAACCGGGAGACTCGAGACTACGTGGAAAGTTCCCACAAGTTACATGGTTTCGTAAGAGGTGTTCGTACCTCCTAAGGGGTCGTTTGGGGGCTGGTTTGGGTTTTCATCCTTTAACGGCACGTTTTTAAGTTTAAGTGGGATTTTTGCAAATTATCGTCATACTCTCAAACCGGGAGACTCGGGACTACGCGGTCTCTGCCTACAAGTTACATTGATCCCGTGCAACGTTTTCGTGCCCCCTACGGGGCAATTTGGGGGCTGGTTAGGGTTTTCCCCTTTTAACGGCTTGTTATTAAGTCAAAATGTGATTTTTATAAATTATTGTCCTACTCTCAAATCGGGAGACCCGGGATTATGCGATCAGTTCTCACAAGTTATGTTGGTCCCGTGCGAGGTGTTCGTGCCTCCTACGGGGTCGTTTGGGGGCTTGTTTGGGTTTTCACCCTTTAACGACTTTTTTTTTAAGTCTAAGTGTGATTTTTACAAATTATAACCATACTCTCAAACCGGGAGACCCGGAACTACGTGGAAAGTTCCTACAGGTTATATTGGTCCCGTTCGAGGTGTTCTTGCCTCCTACGGGGTCGTTTGAGACTGGTTCGGGTTTTCACCCTTTAACGGCTTGTTTTTAAGTCTAAGTGTGATTTTTGCAAATTATCATCATACTCTCAAACCGGGAGACCCGTGACTACGCAACCAGTTCCCACAAGTTACGTTGGTCCCGTGCGAGGTGTTCGTGCCTCCTACGGGTTCATTTGGGGGCTGGTCGGGTTCTCACCCTTTAACGGCTTGTTTTTAAGTTTAAGTGTTATTTTTGCAAATTATCGTCATACACTCAAAACGAGAGACTCGGAACTACGCGGTCAGTTCCTACAAGTTACATTGGTCCCGTGCGAGGTGTTCGTGCCTCCTACGGGGCTGTTTGGGGGCTGGGTCGAATTTTCACCCTTTAGTGGCTTGTTTTTAAATCTAAGTGTGATTTTTGCAAATTATTGTCATACTCTCAAACCGGGAGACTTGGGACTACGCCATCAGTTCTCACAAGTTACATTGGCCCCGTGCGAGGCGTTCGTGCCTCCTACGGGGTCATTTGAGGGTAGGTTCGGGTTTTTTCCCTTGAACGGCTTGTTTTTAAGTTTAAGTGTGATTTTTGCAAATTATCATCATACTCTCAAACCGGGAGACCCGGGACTACGCGATCAGTTCCCTTAAGTTACATTGGTCCCGTGCGAGGTGTTCGAGCCTCCTACATGGTTGTTTGGGGGCTGGTTTGGGTTTTCACCCTTTAACGGCTTGTTTTTAAGTCTAAGTGTGATTTTTGTAAATTATCGTCATACTCTAAAATCGGGAGACCCGGGTCTACGCGGTCAGTTCCCACAAGTTACATTGGTCCCGTGCGAGGTGTTCGTGCCACCTACGGGGTCGTTAGGGGGCTTGTTTGGGTTTTCACCCTTTAACGGCTTGTTTTTAAGTCTAAGTGTTATTTTTACAAGTTATAATCATACTCTCAAACTGGGAGACTCGGGACTACGTGGAAAGTTCCCACAAGTTACATTGGTCCCATGCGAGGTGTTCGTGCCTTCTACGGGGTCGTTTGGGGGCAGATTTGGGTTTTCGCCCTTTAACGGCTTGTTTTTAAGTCTAAGTGTGATTTTTTTAAATTATCGTCATACTCTCAAACTCGAAGATTCGGTACTACGCGATCAGTTCCCACAAGTTACATTGTTCCCGTGCGAGGTGTTCCTGCCTCCTTAGTGGTCGTTTGGGGGCTGGATCGGGTTTTCACCTTTTAACGACTTGTTTTTAAGTCTAAGTGTGATTTTTGTAAATTATGATCATACTCTCAAATCGGGAGACTCGGGACTACGCGATCAGTTTTTACAAGTTACATTGGTCCCGTGCAAGGTGTTCGTGCCTCCTACGGGGTCTTTTGGGGGCTGGTTTGGGTTTTCACCCTTTAACGACTTGTTTTTAAGTCTAAGTGTGATTTTTACAAACTATCGTCATAGTCTCAAATCGAGAGACTTGGGATTACGTGATCAGTTCCCACAAGTTACATTGGCCCCGTGCGAAGTTTTCGTGCCTCCTAGGGGGTCATTTGGGGGCTGGCTTTGGTTTTCACCCTTTAACGGCTTATTTTTAAGTCTAAGTGTGATTTTTGCAAATTATAATCATACTCTCAAATCGGGAGACCCGAGACTACGCGGACAGTTCCTATAACTTACTTTGTTCCCGTGCGAGGTGTTCGTGCCTCCTACGAGGGCGTTTTGGGGCTGGTTCGGGTTTTCACCCTTTAACGGCTTATTTTTAAGTCTAAGTGTGATTTTTGCAAATTATTGACATACTCTCAAATCGGGAGACCCGGGAGTATGCGGTCAGTTCCCACAAGTTACATTGGTTCCGTGCGAGGTGTTCGTGCCTCCTACAGGGTCATTTGGAGGATGGTTTGGCTTTTCACCCTTTAACGGCTTCTGTTTAAGTCTAAGTGTGATTTTTTCCAAATTATAATCATACTCTCAAACCGGGAGACCCGGGACTACGCGGACAGTTCCTACAAGTAACATTGGTCCCGTACGAGGTGTTCGTGCATCCTACAGGGTCGTTTGGGGGCTGGTTCGGATTTTCACCCTTTAACGGTATGTTTTTAAGTCTAAGTGTGATTTTTGCTATTTATAGCCATACTCTCAAACCGGGAGACCCGGGACTACGCAGTCAGTTCCTACAAGTTATATTGTTCCCGTGCGAGGTGTTCGTGCCTCCTTCGGGGTCGTTTAGGGGCTGGTTCGAATTTTTGACCTTTAAAGGCATATTTTTAAGTCTAAGTGTGATTTTTGCTAATTATCATCATACTCTCAAACCGAGAGACCAAGGACTACGCGGTCAGTTCCCGCAAGTTACATTGGTCCCGTGCGAGGGGTTCGTGCCTCCCACGTGGTCGTTTGGGGGCTGGTTTGGGTTTTCACCCTTTGACGACTTGTTTTTAAGTTTAAGTGTGATTTTTGCAAATTATTATCATACTCTCAAACCGGGAGACTCGGGACTGCGCAATCAGTTCCTACAAGTTACATTGGTCCCGTGCAAGGTGTCTGTGCATCCTCCCGGGTCGTTTGGGGGCTGGTTTGGGTTTTCACCCTTTAACGACTTGTTTTTAAGTCTAAGTGTGATTTTTAAGAATTATCGTCATACTCTCATACCGGGAGACCCGAGACTACGTGGAAAGTTCCCACAAGTTACATTATTCCGTACGAGGTGTTCGTACGGTCGTTTGGTTGTTGGTTTGGATTTTCATCCTTTAATGGCATGTTTGTAAGTTTAAGTGGGATTTTGGCAAATTATCGTTATACTCTCAAACCGGGAGACTCGGGACTACACAATCTCTGCCTACAAGTTACATTGATCCCGTGCGAGGTGTTCGTTTGGGGGCTGATTTGGGTTTTCACCTTTTAATGGCTTGTTATTAAGTCTAAATGTGATTTTTATAAATTATCGTCCTACTCTCAAACCGGGAGACCCGGGATTATGCGGTCAGTTCTCACAAGTTATGTTGGTCCCGTGCGAGGTGTTCGTGCCTCCTACGGGGTCCTTTGGGGGCTAGTTTGGGTTTTCACCCTTTAACGGCTTGTTTTTAAGTCTAAGTGTGATTTTTACAAATTATAATCATACTCTCAAATCGAGAGACCCGGGACTACGTGGAAAGTTCCTACAGGTTACATTTGTTCCGTTCGAGGTGTTCTTGCCTCCTACGGGGTCGTTTGGGGGCTGGTTCGGGTTTTCACCCTTTAACGGCTTGTTTTTAAGTCTAACTGTGATTTCTGCAAATTATCGTCATACTCTCAAACCAGGAGACCCGGGACTACGCAACCATTTACCACAAGTTACGTTAGTCCTGTGCGAGGTGTTCGTGCCTCCTACGGGGTCATTTGGGGGCTGGTCGGGTTTTCACCCTTTAACGGCTTGTTTTTAAGTCTAAGTGTGATTTTTGTAAATTATCATCATACACTCAAATCGGGAGACCGAGGACTACGCGGTCAGTTCCCACAATTTACATTAGACCCGTGCGAGGTGATCGTGCCTCCAACAGGGTCGTTTGGGGGCTGGTTTGGGTTTTCACCCTTTAACGGCTTGTTTTTAAGTTTCAGTGTGATTTTTGCAAATTATCATCATACTCTCTACGCGGTAAGTTCCTACAAGTTACATTGGTCCCGTGTAAGGTGTTCGTGCCTCCTATGGGGTCGTTTGGGGGATGGTTTTGGTTTTCACCCTTTAACAGCTTATTTTTAAGTCTAAGTGTGATTTTTACAAATTATCGTTATACTCTCAAATCGGGAGATCCAGGATTGTGCGGTTAGTTTCCACAAGTTGCATTGGTCGGGTGCTTGGTGTCGTTTGGGGACTGGTTTGGGTTTTCACCCTTTAACGGATTATTTTTAAGTCTAAGTGTTATTTTTTCAAATTATAATCATACTCTCAAATCGGGAGACCCGGGACTACGCGGATAGTTCCTACAAGTTACATTGGACCCGTGGGAGGTGTTCGTGCCTCCTACGAGGTCGTTTCGGGACTGGTTTGGATTTTCACCCTTTAATGGATTATTTTTAAGTCTAGGTGTGATTTTTGCAAATTATTTTCATACTCTCAAACCGGGAGACCCGAGACTACGCGATCTGTTCCCACAAGTTACATTGGTCCCGTGTGAGGTGTTCGTGCCTCCAACGGGGTCGTTTGGGGGCTGGTTTGGGTTTTCACCCTTTAACGGCTTGTTTTTGAGTTAATGTGTGATTTTTGCAAATTATCATTATACTCTCAAATCGAGAGACCCTGGACTATGCGGTCTGTGCCTACAAGTTACATTGTTCCCATGCGAGGTGTTTTGCCTCCTACGGGGTCGTTTGGTTGCTGGCTTGGGTGTTCACACTTTAACGGCTTGTTTTTAAGTCTAAGTGTCATTTTTACAAATTATCGTCATACTCTCAAACCAGGAGACCCGAGATTACGCGTTTAGTTCTCACAAGTTACATTGGTCCCGTGCGAGGTGTTCGTGCCTCCTACGTGGTCGTTTGAGGGCTTGTTTTGCTTTTCACCCTTTAACGGTTTGTTTTTAAATCTAAGTGTGATTTTTACAAATTATAATCATACTCTCAAATCGGGAGACTCGGGACTATGTGGAAAGTTCCTACAAGTTACATTGGTCCCGTGCGAGCTATTCGTGGCTCCTACGGGGTCGTTTGGGGGCTGCTTCGGATTTTCACCCTTTAACGACTTGTTTTTATGTTTAAGTGTGATTTTTGTAAATTATTGTCATACTCTCAAACCGGGAGACCCGGGACTACGCGGTCAGTTCTTACAAGATACATTGGTCCTGTGCGAGGTGTTCGTGCCTCCTACGGGGTCGTTTGGAGGTTGGTTTGGGTTTTCACCCTTTAACGGCTTGTTTATAAGTCTAAGTGTGATTTTTTTCAAATTATCATCATACTCTCAAACCGGGCGACCCAGGATTACGCGGTCCGTTCCCACAAGTTACATTGGTCCCGTTCGAGGTGTTCGTGCCTCTTACAGGGTCATTTGGGGGATGGTTTGGCTTTTCACCCTTTAACGACTTGTGTTTAAGTCTAAGTGTGATTTTTCCAAATTGTAATCATATTCTGAAACCGGGAGACCCGGGACTACGCGGACAGTTCCTACAAGTTCCATTGGTCCGTGCGAGGTGTTCGTGCATCCTACGGGGTCGTTTGGGGGCTGGTTCGAATTTTCACCCTTTAACGGCATGTTTTTAAGTCTAAGTGTGATTTTTGCAAATTATTGTCATACTCTCAAACCGGGAGACCCGAAACTTCATGGTCAGTTCCTACAAGTTACATTGGTCCCGTGCGAGGTGTTCGTGCCTCCTACGGGGTCGTTTGGGGGTTGGTTTGAATTTTCACCCTTTAATGGTATGTTTTTAAGTCTAAGTGTGATTTTTTCTAATTATTGTCATACTCTCAAACCGGGAGACCTGGGACTACGCGATTAGTTCCCACAAGTTACATTGGTCCCGTGCGAAGTGTTTGTGCCTCCTTCGGGGTCGTTTGGGGGCCGGTTCTGGTTTTCACCCTTTAACGACTTATTTTTAAGTTTAAATGTTATTTTTGCAAATTATCATCATACACTCAAAACGAGAGACTCGGGACTATGCGGTCAGTTCCCACAAGTTACATTGGTCCCGTGCGAGGTGTTCGTGCCTCCTACGGGGTTGTTTGGGGGTTGCTTCGAATTTTCACCCTTTAATGGCTTGTTTTTAAATCTAAGTGTGATTTTTGAAAAATTATTGTCATACTCTCAAACCGGGAGACCCGGGACTACGCGATCAGTTCTCACAAGTTACATTGGTCCCGTGCGTGGTGTTCGTGCCTCCTACGGGGTCGTTTGGGGGCAGGTTCGGGTTTTTGCCCTTTAACGGCTTGTTTTTAAGTTTAAGTGTGATTTTTGTAAATTATCATCATACTCTCAAACCGGGAGACCGGGGACTACGTGATCAGTTCGCTTAAGTTACATTGGTGTCGTGCGAGGTGTTCGTGCCTCCTACGGGGTCGTTTGGGGGCTGGTATGGGTTTTCACCCTTTAACGGCTTGTTTTTAAGTTTAAGTGTGATTTTTATAAATTATTGTCATACTCTCAAATTGGGAGACCAGTACTACGTGATCAGTTCTGACAAGATACATTGGTCCTGTGCGAGGTGTTCGTGCCTCCTACGGGGCAGTTGGGGGCTAGTTTGGGTTTTCACCCTTTAACGGCTTGTTTTTAAGTCTAAGTGTGATTTTTACAAATTATAATCATACTCCCTTGCGAGGTGTCCGTGCCTCCTACAAGGTCATTTGGGGGCTGGTTCGGATTTTCACCCTTTAACGGGTTGTTTTTAAGTCTAAGTGTGATTTTTGTAAATTATCGTCATACACTCAAATCGGGAGACCGAGGACTACGCGGTCAGTTCCCATAATTTACACTGGACCCGTGCGAGGTGATCATGCCTCCTACAGGGTCATTTGGGGGCTGGTTTGGGTTTTCACCCTTTAACGGCTTGATTTTAAGTTTCAGTGTGATTTTTGCAAATTATCATCATACTCTCAAATTGGGAGACCCGGGACTACGCGGTCAGTTCCTACAAGTTATATTGCTCCCGTGCGAGGTGTTCGTGCCTCCTACGAGGTCGTTTGGGGGCTGGTTGAGGAGTTCACCCATTAACGGCTTATTTTTAAGTCTAAGTGTGATTTTTCCAAATTATCATCATACTCTCAAATTGAGAGACCCGGGACTACGCGATCAGTTCCCACAAGTTACATTGGTCCCGTGCGAGGTGTTCGTGCCTCCTACAGGGTCATTTGGGGGCTGGTTTGGGTTTTCACCCTTTAACGGCTTATTTTTAGGTTTAAGTGTGATTTTTTGGAAATTATCATCATACTCTCTACGCGGTCAGTTCCTACAAGTTACATTGGTCCCGTCCAAGGTGTTTGTGCCTCCTACGGGATCATTTGGATGCTGGTTTTGGTTTTCACCCTTTAACGGCTTATTTTTAAGTCTAAGTGTGATTTTTACAAATTATCATCATACTCTCAAACCAGGAGACCCGATATTGCGCGGTCAGTTCACACAAGTAACATTGGTTCCGTGCGAGATGTACGTGCCTCCTACAGGGTCGTTTGGGGGCTAGTTTGGGTTTTCACCCTTTAACGACTTATATTTAAGTCTAGGTGTGATTTTTGCAAATTATTGTCATACTCTCAAACCGGGAGACCCACATGTTATATTGGTCCCGTGCGAGGTGTTCGTGCCTCCTTCGGGGTCGTTAGGGGGCTTGTTTGGGTTTTCACCCATTAACGGCTTGTTTTTAAGTCTAAGTGTGATTTTTACAAATTATAATCATACTCTCAAATCGGGAGACCCGAGACTACGTGGAAAGTTCCCATAAGTTACATTGGTCCCGTGCGAGGTGTTCGTGCCTCCTACGGGGTTGTTTGGGGGATGGTTCGGGTTTTCATCCTTTAACGACTTATTTTTAAGTTTAAATGTGATTTTTGCAAATTATCATCATACTCTCAAACCGGGAGATTGGGGCTACGCAGTTAGTTCCCACAAGTTAAATTCGTCCCGTACGAGGTGTTCGTGGCTCCTACGGGGTCGTTTGGGGGCTAGTTTGGGTTTTCACCCTTTGACGACTTGTTTATAAGTTTAAGTGTGATTTTTGCAAATTATCGTCATACTCTCAAATCGGGAGACCCGGGACTATGTGGTCTATGCCTACAAGTCACATTGGTCCCATGCGAGGTGTTCGTGCCTCATACGGTGCAGTTTGGCATTTGGTTTGGGTTTTCACCCTTTAACGGCTTTTTTTAAGTCTAAGTTTGATTTTTACAAATTATCGTCATATTCTCAAACCGAAAGACCGAGGACTACGCGGTCAATTCCCACAAGTTACATTGGTCCCATGCGAGGTGTTCGTGCCTCTTTCGGGGTCGTTTGGGGGATTTTGGGTTTCATACTTTAACGGCTTGTTTTTAAGTTTAATTGTTATTTTTACAAATTATCGACATACTCTCAAAACGAGAGACCCGGGACTAAGCGGTCAGTTCCTACAAGTTACATTGGTCCCGTGCAAGCTGTTCGTGCCTCCTACGGGATCATTTGGGGGCTGGTTTTGGTTTTCACCCTTTAACGGCTTATTTTTAAGTCTAAGTGTGATTTTTAAAAATTATCGTCATACTCTCAAACCGGGAGACCCGGGATTGCACGGTCAGTTCCCACAAGATACATTGGTCCCGTACGAGGTGTTCGTGCCTCCTACAGGGTCGTTTGGGAGCTGGTTTGGGTTTTCACCCTGTAACCGATTGTTTTTAAGTCTAAGTGTGATTTTCATAAATTATAATCATACTCTAAAACTGGGAGACCCGGGACTACGTGGAAAGTTCCTACAAGTTACATTGGTCCCGTGCGAGGTGTTCGTGGCTCCTACGGGGTCATTTGGGGGCTGATTCGGATTTTCACCCTTTAACTGCTTATTTTTAAGTCTAAGTGTGATTTTTGCAAATTATTGTCATACTCTTAAACAGGGAGACCCGAGACTATGATGTTAGTTCCTAAAAGATACATTGGTTCCGTGCGAGGTGTTCGTGCCTCCTACGGGTTCGTTTGGGGGCTGGTTCGGGTTTTTGCCCTTTAACGGCTTGTTTTTAACTCTAAGTGTGATTTTTACAAGTTATAATCATACTCTCAAACTGGGAGACCCGGGACAACGTGGAAAGTTCCTACAAGTTACATTGGTCGCATGCGAGGTGTTCGTGCCTCCTACGGGGTCGTTTGGGGCTGGATCGTGTTTTCACCCATTAATGACCTATTTTTAAGTCTAAGTGTGATTTTTGCAAATTATCGTCCTACTCTCAAACCGGGTGACCCGAGACTACGCGACCAGTTCCCATAAGTTACATTGGTCCCGTGCGAGGTGTTCGTGCCTCCTACGGGTTCGTTTGGGGGCGGGTTCGGGTTTTCACCCTTTAACAGCTTATTTTTAAGTCTAAGTTTGATTTTTGTAAATTATCGTTGTACTCTCAAACCGCGAGACCGAGGACTACGCGGTCAGTTCCCACAAGTTACATTGGTCCCGTGCGAGGTGTTCGTGCCTCCTACGGGGTCGTTTGGGGGCTGGTTTGGGTTTTCACCCTTTAACGTCTTGTTTTTAAATTTTAAGTGTGATTTTTTGCAAATTATCATCATACTCTCTACGCGGTCAGTTCCTACAAGTTACATTGGTCCCGTGCAAGGTGTTCGTGCCTCCTACGGGATTGTTTGGATGCCGGTTTTGGTTTTCACCCTTTAACGACTTGTTTTGAAGTCTAAGTGTGATTTTTACAAATATCATCATACTCTCAAATCGGGAGACCCGGGATTACGCGGTCAGTTCCCACAAGTTACTTTGGTCCCGTGCGAGGTGTTCGTGCCTCCTACAGGGTCGTTTGGGGGCTGGTTTGGGTTTTCACCCCGTAACGGATTCTTTTTTAAGTTTAAGTGTGATTTTTTCAATTCATAATCACACTCTCAAACCGGGAGACCCGGGACTACGCGGACAATTCCTACAAGTTACACTAGTCCCGTGCGAGGTGTTCGTGCCTCCTACGGGGTCGTTTGGGGGCTGATTTGGGTTTTCACCCTTTAACTGCTTGTTTTTAAGTCTAGGTGTGATTTTTGCAAATTATTGTCATACTCTCAAATCGGGAGACCCGGGACTACGCGGTCAGTTCCCACATGGTACATTAGTCCCGTGCAAGGTGTTCGTGCCTCCTACGGGATTGTTTGGATGCCGGTTTTGGATTTCACACTTTAACGACTTGTTTTTAAGTCTAAGTGTGATTTTAACAAATATCATCATACTCTCAAACCGGGAGGCTCGAGATTGCGAGGTCAGTTCCCACAAGTTACATTGGTCCCATACGAGGTGTTCGTGCCTCCTACAGGGTCGTTTGGGGTCTGGTTTGGGTTTTCACCTGTAACGGATTCTTTTTTAAGTTTAAGTGTGAGTTTTTCAAATTATAATCATACTCTCCAATCGGGAGACTCGGGACTACGTGGACAATTCCTACAAGTTACACTAGTGCCGTGCGAGGTGTTTGTGCCTCCTACGGGGTCGTTTGGGGGCTAGTTCGGATTTCACCCTTTAACGACTTGTTTTTAAGTCTAGGTGTGATTTTTACAAATTATTGTCATACTCTCAAACCGTGAGACCCGGGACTACGCGGTCAGTTCCCACATGTTACATTGGTCCCCTGCGAGGTGTTCGTGCCTCCTACGGGGGTGTTTGGGGGCTGGTTCGGGTTTTCATCTTTTAATGACTTATTTTTAAGTTTAAGTGTGATTTTTGCAAATTATCATCATACTCTCAAACCGGGAGATTGAGGACTACGCGGTCAGTTCCCACAAGTTACATTGGTCCCGTACGAGGTGTTCGTGCCTCCTGCGGGGTCGTTTGGGGGCTGGTTCAGGTTTTCACCCTTTAACGACTTATTTTTAAGTCTAAGTGTGTTTTTTACAAATTATCGTCGTACTCTCAAACCGGGAGATCCGAGATTGCGCGACCAGTTCCCACAAGTTACATTGGTCCCATGCGAGGTGTTTGTGCCTCCTACAGGGTCGTTTGGGGGCTGGTTTGGGTTTTCACCTTGTAACAGATTGTTTTTAAGTCTAAGTGTGATTTTCATAAATTATAATCATACTTTAAAACCGAGAGACCCGGGACTACGCGGTCTGTTCCCACAAGTTACATTGGTCCCGTGTGAGGTGTTCGTGCCTCCTATGGGGTCGTTTGGGTGATGGTTTTGGGGTTCACGCTTTAACGGCTTGTTTTTAAGTCTAAGTGCGATATTTGCAAATTATTATCATACTCTCAAATCGGGAGACCCGGGACTACACGATCAGTTCCTACAAGTTATATTGGTCCCGTGCGAGGTGTTCATGCCTCCTATAGGGTCGTTTGGCGGATGCTTTGGGTTTTCACCCTTTAACGCCATGTTTTTAAGTCTAAGTGTCATTTTTGCAAATTATAATCATACTCTCAAACCGGGAGACCCGGGAAAATGCGGACTGTTCCAACAATTTACATTGGTTCCGTTCGAGGTGTTCGTGCCTCCTACGGGGTTGTTTGGGGACTGGTTCGAATTTTCACCCTTTAGTGGCATGTTTTTAAGTCTAAGTGTGATTTTTGCAAATTATTATCATACTGTCCAATCGGGAGACTCGGGACTACACGATCAGTTCCCACAAGTTACATTGGTCCCGTACGAGGTGTTCGTGTTTCCTATGGGTCATTTGTGGGCTGGTTCGGGTTTTCACCCTTTAACGACGTGTTTTTAAGTTGAAGTTTGATTTTTGTAAATTATCGTCCTACTCTCAAACTGGGAGACCCGAGACTACGCGACCAGTTCCCGCAGGTTACATTGGTCCCGTGCGAGGTGTTCGTGCCTCCTACGGGGTCGTTTGGGGGCTGGTCGGGTTTCACCCTTTAACTGCTTATTTTTAAGTCTAAGTGTGATTTTTGCAAATTATTGTCATACTCTCAAACAGGGAGACCCGGGACTATGATGTTAGTTCCTAAAAGATACATTGGTCCCATGCGAGGTGTTCGTGCCTCCTACGGGTTCGTTTGGGCGCTGGTTCGGGTTTTCGCCCTTTAACGGCTTGTTTTTAAGTATAAGTGTGATTTTTACAAGTTATAATCATACTCTCAAACTGGGAGACCCCGGACAACGTGGAAAGTTCCTACAAGTTCATTGGTCGCATGCGAGGTGTTCGTGCTTCCTACGGGGTCGTTTGGGGCTGGATCGTGTCATTAACGGCCTATTTTTAAGTCTAAGTGTGATTTTTTCAAATTATCGTCCTACTCTCAAATCGGGAGACCCGGGACTACGCGACCAGTTCCCATAAGTTACATTGGTCCCGTACGAGGTGTTCGTGCCTCCTACGGGTTCGTTTGGGGGCGGGTTCGGGTTTTCACCCTTTAACAGCTTATTTTTAAGTCTAAGTTTGATTTTTGTAAATTATCGTTGTACTCTCAAACCGCGAGACCGAGGACTACGCGGTCAGTTCCCACAAGTTACATTGGTCCCGTGCGAGGTGTTCGTGCCTCCTACGGGGTCGTTTGGGGGCTGGTTTGGGTTTTCACCCTTTAACGTCTTGTTTTTAAATTTTAAGTGTGATTTTTTGCAAATTATCATCATACTCTCTACGCGGTCAGTTCCTACAAGTTACATTGGTCCCGTGCAAGGTGTTCGTGCCTCCTACGGGATTGTTTGGATGCCGGTTTTGGTTTTCACCCTTTAACGACTTGTTTTTAAGTCTAAGTGTGATTTTTACAAATATCATCATACTCTCAAACCGGGAGTCCCGGGATTACGCGGTCAGTTCCCACAAGTTACTTTGGTCCCGTGCGAGGTGTTCGTGCCTCCTACAGGGTCGTTTGGGGGCTGGTTTGGGTTTTCACCCCGTAACGGATTCTTTTTTAAGTTTAAGTGTGATTTTTTCAAATCATAATCACACTCTCAAACCGGGAGACCCGGGACTACGTGGACAATTCCTACAAGTTACACTAGTCCCCTGCGAGGTGTTCGTGCCTCCTACGGGGTCGTTTGGGTTTTCACCCTTTAACTGCTTGTTTTTAAGTCTAGGTGTGATTTTTGCAAATTATTGTCATACTCTCAAATCGGGAGACCCGAGACTACGCGGTCAGTTCCCACATGTTACATTAGTCCCGTGCAAGGTGTTCGTGCCTCCTACGGGATTGTTTGGATGCCGGTTTTGGATTTCACACTTTAACGACTTGTTTTTAAGTCTAAGTGTGATTTTAACAAATATCATCATACTCTCAAACCGGGAGGCCCGAGATTGCGAGGTCAGTTCCCACAAGTTACATTGGTCCCGTACGAGGTGTTCGTGCCTCCTACAGGGTCGTTTGGGGTCTGGTTTGGGTTTTCACCCTGTAACGGATTCTTTTTTAAGTTTAAGTGTGAATTTTTCAAATTATAATCATACTCTCCAATCGGGAGACTCGGGACTACGTGGACAATTCCTACAAGTTACACTAGTCCCGTGCGAGGTGTTCGTCCCTCCTACGGGGTCGTTTGGGGGCTAGTTCGGATTTCACCCTTTAACGACTTGTTTTTAAGTCTAGGTGTGATTTTTACAAATTATTGTCATACTCTCAAACCGTGAGACCCGGGACTACGCGGTCAGTTCCCACATGTTACATTGGTCCCCTGCGAGGTGTTCGTGCCTCCTACGGGGGTGTTTGGGGGCTGGTTCGGGTTTTCATCCTTTAATGACTTATTTTTAAGTTTAAGTGTGATTTTTGCAAATTATCATCATACTCTCAAACCGGGAGATTGAGGACTACGCGATCAGTTCCCACAAGTTACATTGGTCCCGTACGAGGTGTTCGTGCCTCCTGCGGGGTCGTTTGGGGGCTGGTTCAGGTTTTCACCCTTTAACGACTTGTTTTTAAGTCTAAGTGTGTTTTTTACAAATTATCATCGTACTCTCAAACCGGGAGATCCGGGATTGCGCGACCAGTTCCCACAAGTTACATTGGTCCCGTGCGAGGTGTTTGTGCCTCCTACAGGGTCGTTTGGGGGCTGGTTTGGGTTTTCACCTTGTAACAGATTGTTTTTAAGTCTAAGTGTGATTTTCATAAATTATAATCATACTTTAAAACCGGGAGACCCGGGACTACGCGGTCTGTTCCCACAAGTTACATTGGTCCCGTGTGAGGTGTTCGTGCCTCCTATGGGGTCGTTTGGGTGATGGTTTTGGGGTTCACGCTTTAACGGCTTGTTTTTAAGTATAAGTGCGATATTTGCAAATTATTGTCATACTCTCAAATCGGGAGACCCGGGACTACACGATCAGTTCCTACAAGTTATATTGGTCCCGTACGAGGTGTTCGTGCCTCCTACAGGGTCGTTTGGCGGATGCTTTGGGTTTTCACCCTTTAACGCCATGTTTTTAAGTCTAAGTGTCATTTTTGCAAATTATAATCATACTCTCAAACCGGGAGACCCGGGAAAATGCGGACTGTTCCAACAAGTTACATTGGTCCCGTTCGAGGTGTTCGTGCCTCCTACGGGGTTGTTTGGGGACTGGTTCGAATTTTCACCCTTTAGTGGCATGTTTTTAAGTCTAAGTGTGATTTTTGCAAATTATTATCATACTGTCCAATCGGGAGACTCGGGACTACGCGATCAGTTCCCACAAGTGACATTGGTCCCATACGAGGTGTTCGTGTTTCCTATGGGTCATTTGTGGGCTGGTTCGGGTTTTCACCCTTTAACGGCGTGTTTATAAGTTGAAGTTTGATTTTTGCAAATTATCGTCCTACTCTCAAATTGGGAGACCCGAGACTACGCGACCAGTTCCCACAAGTTACATTGGTCCCGTACGAGGTGTTCGTGCCTCCTACGGGGTCGTTTGGGGGCTGGTCGGGTTTCCACCCTTTAACGGCTTGTTTTTAAGTCTAAGAGTGATTTTTGTAAATTATCATCATACTATCAAACCGGGAGACAGAGGACTACGCTGTCAGTTCCCACAAGTTAAATTGGTCCCGTGCGAGGTGTTCGTGCCTCCTACGGGGTCGTTTGGGGGCTGGTTTGGGTTTTCACCCTTTAACGGCTTATTTTTTAGTCTAAGTGTGATTTTTATGAATTATAATCATACTCTCAAATCGGGAGACCCGGGACTACGTGGAAAGTTCCTACAAGTTACATTGGTCCCTTGCGAGGTGTTCGTGCCTCCTACGGGGTCGTTTGGGGGCTGGTTCGGATTTTCACCCTTTAATGGATTGTTTTTAAGTCTAAGTGTGATTTTTGCAAAGAAATTGTCATACTATCAAACCGAGAGACCCAGGTATACGCGGTCAGTTCCCACAAGTTACATTGGTCCCGTGCGAGGTGTTCGTGCCACCTATGGGGTCGTTTGGGGGATGGTTTTGGGTTTCACGCTTTAACGGCTTGGTTTTAAGTCTAAGTGTGATTTTTGCAAAGTATCGTCATACTCTCAAATAGGGAGACCTGAGACTATGCGATCAGTTCACACAAGTTACATTGCTCCCGTGCGAGGTTTTCGTGCATCCTACGGGGTCGTTTGGGCGCTGGTTTGGGTGTTCACCCTTTAACGGCTTGTTTTTAAGTCTAAGTGTGATTTTTGCAAATTATAGTCAAACTCTCAAATCGAGAGACCCGGGACTACGCGGATAGTTCCCACAAGTTAGATTGGTCCCGTGCGAGGTGTTCGTGCCTCCTGCGGGGTCGTTTGGGGGCTGGTTCGGGTTTTAACCCTTTCACAGCTTGTTTTTAAGTCTAAGTGTGATTTTTGCAAATTATCATCCTACTCTGAAACCGGGATATCAGGGACTATGCGGTCCGTTCCCAGAAGTTACATTGGTCAGGTGCGAGGTGTTCGTGCCTCCTTCGAGGTCGTTTGGGTGCTGGTTCTTGTTTTCACCCTTTAACGGCTTGTTTTTAAGTCTAAGTGTTATTTTTGCAAATTATCGTCATACTCTCAAAACGAGAGACCCGGGACTACGTGGTCAGTTTCTACAAGGTACATTGGTCCCGCGCGAGGTCATCGTGCCTTTTACGTGGTCGTTTGGGTGTTGGTTGGGTTTTCACCCTTTAACGACTTATTTTTAAGTCTAAGTTTGATTTTTGTAAATTATAATAATACTCTCAAACCAGGAGACCCGGGACTACGCGGATAGTTCCTACAAGTTACATTGGTCCCGTGCGAGGTGTTCGTGCCTCCTACGGGGTCGTTAGGGGGCATGTTTGGGTTTTCACCTTTAACTGCTTATTTTTAAGTCTAAGTGTGATTTTTACAAATTATAACTATACACTCAAACCGGGAGACCCGGGTATATGTGGAAAGTTCCTACAAGTTACATTGGTCCCGTGCGAGGTGTTCGTGCCTCCTACGGGTTCGTTTGGGGGCTGGTTCGAGTTTTCACCTTTTAACGGTTTGTTTTTAAGTCTAAGTGTGATTTTTGTAAATTATCGTCCTACTCTTAAACCGAGAGACCCGGGACTACGCGACCAGTTCCCATAAGTTACATTGGTCCCGTGCGAGGTGTTCGTGCCTCCTACGGGTTCGTTTAGGGGTGGGTTCGGGTTTTCACCCTTTAACAGCTTATTTTTAAGTCTAAGTGTGATTTTTGTAAATTATCGTTGTACTCTCAAACCGCGAGACCGAGGACTACGCGGTTAGTTCCCACAAGTTACATTGGTCCCGTACGAGGTGTTCGTGCCTCCTACGGGGTCGTTTGGGGGCTGGTTTGGGTTTTCACCCTTTAACGACTTTTTTTTAAGTTTAAGTGTTATTTTTTGCAAATTATCAACATACTCTCTACGCGGTCAGTTCCTACAAGTTACATTAGTCCCGTGCAAGGTGTTCGTGCCTCCATCGGGGTCGTTTGGGGGCTGGTTTTGGTTTTCACCCTTTAACGGCTTGTTTTTAAGTCTAAGTGTGATTTTTACAAATTACCGTTATACTCTCAAACCGGGAGACCCGAGATTGCGCGGTCAGCTCCTACAAGTTACATTGGTCCCGTGCCTGGTGTTCGTACCACCTACAGGGTCGTTTGGGGGCTGGTTTGGATTTTCACCCTTTAACGGATTGTTTTTAAGTCTAAGTGTGATTTTTCTAAATATTAATCATACTCTCAAATCGGGAGACGCGGGACTACGCGGACAGTTCCTACAAGTTACATGGGACCCGTGCGAGGTGTTCGTGCCTCCTAAGGGGTCATTTGGGGGCTGGTTTGGATTTTCACCCTTTAACGACTTGTTTTTAAGTCTAGGTGTGATTTTTGAAAATTATTGTCATACTCTCAAACCGGGAGACCTGGGAATACGTGGAAAGTTCCTACAAGTTACATTGGTCCCGTGCGAGGTGTTCGTGCCTCCCACGGGTTCGTTTGGGGGTTGGTTCGAGTTTTCACCCTTTAACCGCTTGTTTTTAAGTCTAAGTGTAATTTTTGCAAATTATCGTCATACTCTCAAATCGAGAGACCCGGGACTACGTGGTCAGTTCCCACAAGTTACATTGGTCCCGTGCGAGGTGTTCGTGCCTCCTACGGGTTCGTTTGGGGTTGATTCGAGTTTTCACCCTTTAACGGCTTGTTTTTAAGTCTACGTGTGATTTTTGCAAATTATCGTCATACTCTCAAACCGGGAGACCGAGGACTACGCGGTAAGTTCCCAAAAGTTACATTGGTCCCGTGCGAGGTGTTTGTGCCTCCTACGGCGTCGTTTGGGGGCTGGTTCAGGTTTTCACCCTTTAACGGCTTATTTTTAAGTCTAAGATTAATTTTTGCAAATTATCATCATACTCTCAAACTGGGAGACCGGGGATTACGCGGCCAGTTTCCACAAGTTACATTGGTCCCGTGCGAGGTGTTCGTGCCTTATACGAGGTCATTTGGGGGCTGGTTCAGGTTTTCACCCTTTAACGGCTTATTTTTAAGTCTAAGTGTGATTTTTGCTAATTATCGTCATACTCTCAAACCGAGAGACCGGGGACTAAGCGGTCGGTTTCCACAAGTCACATTGGTCCCGTGAGAGGTGTTCGTGCCTCCTACGGGGTTATTTGGGGGCCCGTTTTGGTTTTCACCCTTTAACGTCTTATTTTTATGTCTAAGTGTGATTTTTAAAAATTATAATCATACTCTCAAATCAGGAGACCCGGGACTACGTGGAAAGTTCCTATAAGTTACATTGGTCCCGTGCGAGGTGTTCCTGCCTCCTACGGGGTAGTTTAGGGGCAGGTTCGGGTTTTCACCCTTTAACGGCTTGTTTTTAAGTCTAAGTGTGATTTTTGCAAATTATGGTTACACTCTCAATTCGGGAGACTCGGGATTGCACGGTCATATCCCATAAGTTACATTGGTCCCGTGCCTAGTGTTCGTGCCTCCTACGGGGTCATTTGGGGTATGGTTTGGGTTTTCACCCTTTAATTGATTGTTTTTAAGTCTAAGTGTGATTTTTGCAAATTATAATCATACTCTCAAAACGGGAGAACCGGGATTACGAGGTCAGTTCCCAGAAGTTACATTGGTCCCGTGCGAGGTGTTCGTGGCTCGTACGGGGTCGTTTGGGGGCTTGTTTTGGTTTTCACCCTTTAACGACTTGTTTTTAAGTCTAAGTGTGATTTTAAGAAATATCATCATACTCTCAAACCGGGAGATCCGGGATTGCGCGGCCAGTTCCCACAAGTTACATTGGTCCCGTGCGAGGTGTTCGTGCCTCCTACAGGGTCGTTTGGGGGTTGGTTTGGTTTTTCACCTTGTAACAGATTGTTTTTAAGTCTAAGTGTGATTTTCATAAATTATAATCATACTTTAAAACCGGGAGACCCGGGACTACGCGGTCTGTTCCCACAAGTTACATTGGTCCCGTGTGAGGTGTTCGTGCCTCCTATGGGGTCGTTTGGGTGATGGTTTTGGGGTTCACGCTTTAACGACTTGTTTTTAAGTCTAAGTGAGATATTTGCAAATTATTGTCATACTATCAAATCGGGAGACCCGGGACTACACGATCAGTTCCTACAAGTTATATTGATCCCGTGCGAGGTGTTCGTGCCTCCTACAGGGTCGTTGGGGGGATGCTTTGGGTTGTCACCCTTTAATAGCAAGTTTTTAAGTCTAAGTGTCATTTTTGCAAATTATAATCATACTCTCAAACCGGGAGACCTGGGAAAATGCGGACAGTTCCTACAAGTTACATTGGTCCCGTTCGTGCCTCCTACGGGGTTGTTTGGGGACCCGTTCGAATTTTCACCCTTTAGTGGCATGTTTTTAAATCTAAGTGTGATTTTTGCAAATTATAATCATACTGTCAAACCGGGAGACTCGGGACTATGCGATCAGTTCCCACAAGTTACAATGGTCCCGTACGAGGTGTTCGTGCCTCCTATGGGGTCATTTGTGGGCTGGTTCGGGTTTTCACCCTTTAACGGCGTGTTTTTAAGTTTAAGTGTGATTTATGCAAATTATCGTCCTACTCTCAAACTGGGAGACCCGAGACTACGTGACCAGTTCCCACAAGTTACATTGGTCCCGTGCGAGGTGTTCATGCCTCCTACGGGGTCGTTTGGGGGCTGGTCGGGTTTCCACCCTTTAACGGCTTGGTTTTAAGTCTAAGTGTGATTTTTGTAAATTATCATCATACTATCAAACCGGGAGACAAAGGACTACGCTGTCAGTTCCCACAAGTTAAATTGGTCCCGTGCGAGGTGTTCGTGCCTCCTACGGGGTCGTTTGGAGGCTGGTTTGGGTTTTCACCCTTTAACTGCTTGTTTTTAAGTCTAAGTGTGATTTTTACGAATTATAATCATACTCTCAAATCGGGAAACCTGGGACTACGTGGAAAGTTCCTACAAGTTACATTGGTCCCATGCGAGGTGTTTGTGCCTCCTACGGGGTCGTTTGGGGGCTGGTTCGGATTTTCACCCATTAATGGAGTATTTTTAAGTCTAAGTGTGATTTTTGAAAAGAAATTGTCATACTATCAAACCGGGAGACCCAGGCATACGCGGTCAGTTCCCACAAGTTACATTCGTCCCGTGCGAGGTGTTCGTGCCACCTATGGGGTCGTTTTGGGGATGGTTTTGGGTTTGACGCTTTAAAGGCTTGGTTTTAAGTCTAAGTGTGATTTTTGTAAATTATCGTCATACTCTCAAATCGGGAGACCTGAGACTACGCGATCAGTTCCTACAAGTTACATTGATCCCGTGCGAGGTGTTCGTGCATCCTATGGGGTCGTTTGGGCGCTGGTTTGGGTGTTCACCCTTTAACGGCTCGTTTTTAAGTCTGAGTGTGATTTTCGCAAATTATAGTCAGACTCTCAAATCGAGAGACCCGGGACTACGCGGATAGTTCCCACAAGTTACATTGGTCCGGTGCGAGGTGTTCGTGCCTCCTACGGGGTCGTTTTGGGGTTGGTTCGGGTTTTAACCCTTTAACGGATTATTTTTAAGTCCAAGTGTGATTTTTGCAAATTATCGTCCTACTCTCAAACCGGGATATCGGGGACTACGCGGTCCGTTCCCACAAGTTACATTGGTCACGTGCGAGGTGTTCGTGCCTCCTTCGAGGTCGTTTGGGTGCTGGTTCTGGTTTTCACCCTTTAACGGCTTATTTTTAAGTCTAAGTGTTATTTTTGCAAATTATCATCATACTCTCAAAACGAGAGACCCGGGACTACGCGGCCAGTTCCTACAAGTTAAATTGGTCCCGTGCGAGGTGTTCGTGCCTTTTACGTTGTCGTTTGGGGGTTGGTTGGGGTTTTCACCCTTTAACGACTTATTTTTAAGTCTAAGTTTGATTTTTGTAAATTATAATAATACTCTCAAACCAGGAGACCCGGGACTACGCGGATAGTTCCTATAAGTTACATTGGTCCCGTGCGAGGTGTTCGTGCCTCCCACGCGGTCGTTAGGGGGCATGTTTGGGTTTTCACCTTTAACTGCTTATTTTTAAGTCTAAGTGTGATTTTTACAAATTATAACTATACTCTCAAAGCGGGAGACCCGGGTATATGTGGAAAGTTCCTACAAGTTACATTGGTCCCGTGCGGGGTGTTCGTGCCTCCTACGGGTTCGTTTGGGGGCTGGTTCGAGTTTTCACCCTTTAACGGCTTGTTTTTAAGTCTAAGAGTGATTTTTGCAAATTATCGTCATACTCTCAAACAGGGAGACCCGGGACTATGCGGGCAGTTCCCATAAGTTACATTGGCCCCGTGCGAGGTGTTCGTGCCTCCTACGAGGTAGTTTGGGGGCTGGTTCGGGTTTTTTTACCCTTTAATGACTTGTTTTTAAGTCTAAGTGTGATTTTTGCCAATTATCATCATACTCTCAAACTGGGAGACCGAGGACTACACGGTCAATTTCCACATGTTACATTTGTCCCGTGTGAGGTGTTCGTGCCTCCAACGGGGTCGTTTGGGGGCTCGTTCGAGTTTTTTCACCCTTTAACGGCTTGTTTTTAAGTCTAAGTGTGATTTTAAAAAATTATAATCATACTCTCAAACCGGTTGACCCGGGACTACGTGGAAAGTTCCTACAAGTTACATTGGTCCCGTGTGAGGTGTTCCTTCCTCTTACGGGGTAGTTTGGGGGCTGTTTCGGGTTTTCACCCTTTAACGGCTTGTTTTTAAATTTAAGTGTGATTTTTGCAAATTATCCTCCTACTCTCAAACCGGGAGACCCGAGACTACGCGACCAGTTCCCACAAGTTACATTGGTCCCGTGCGAGGTGTTCGTGCCTCCTACGGGGTCGTTTGGGGGCTGGTCGAGTTTTCACCCTTTAACGGCTTATTTTTAAGTCTAAGTGTGATTTTTGAAAATTATCGTCATACTCTCAAACCGAGAGACCAGGGACTACACTGTCAGTTTCCACAAGTTAAATTGGTCCCGTGCGAGGTGTTCGTGCCTCCTACGGGGTCGTTTGGGGGATGGTTTGGGTTTTCACCCTTTAACGACTTTTTTTTAAGTTTAAGTGTTATTTTTTGCAAATTATCAACATACTCTCTACGCGGTCAGTTCCTACAAGTTACATTGGTCCCGTGCAAGGTGTTCGTGCCTCCATCGGGGTCGTTTGGGGGCTGGTTTTGGTTTTCACCCTTTAACGGCTTGTTTTTAAGTCTAAGTGTGATTTTTATAAATTATCATTATACTCTCAAATCGGGAGACCCGAGATTGCGCGGTCAGCTCCCACAAGTTACATTGGTCGCATGCCTGGTGTTCGTACCACCTACAGGGTCGTTTGGGGGCTGGTTTGGATTTTCACCCTTTAACGGATTGTTTTTAAGTCTAAGTGTGATTTTTCTAAATATTAATCATACTCTCAAATCGGGAGACCCGGGACTACGCGGACAGTTCCTACAAGTTACATTGGACCCGTGCGAGGTGTTCGTTCCTCCTAAGGGGTCATTTGGGGGCTAGTTTGGATTTTCACCCTTTAATGGCTTGTTTTTAAGTCTAGGTGTGATTTTTACAAATTATTGTCATACTCTTAAACCGGGAGACCCGGGACTATGTGGAAAGTTCCTACAAGTTACATTGGTCCCGTGCGAGGTGTTCGTGCCTCCTACGGGTTCGTTTGGGGGTTGGTTCGAGTTTTCACCCTTTAACGGCTTGTTTTTAAGTCTAAGTATAATTTTTGCAAATTATCATCATAATCTTAAATCGGGAGACCCGGGATTACGCGGTCAGTTCCCACAAGTTAAATTGGTCCCGTGCGAGGTGTTCGTGCCTCCTACCGGTTCGTTTGGGGGCTGGTTCTAGTTTTCACCCTTTAACGGCTTGTTTTTAAGTCTAAATGTGATTTTTACAAATTATCGTCATACTCTCAAATCGAGAGACCGAGGATTACGCGGTCAGTTCCCACAAGTCACATTGGTCCCGTGCGAGGTGTTCGTGCCTCCTACGGGTCGTTTGGGGGCCCGTTCTGGTTTTCACCCTTTAACGACTTGTTTTTATGTCTAAGTGTGATTTTTAAAAATTATAATCATACTCTCAAACCGGGAGACCCGAGACTACGTGGAAAGTTCCTATAAGTTACATTGGTCCCGTGCGAGGTGTTCCCGCCTCCTACGGGGTAGTTTGGGGGCTGGTTTGGGATTTCACCCTTTAACGGCTTGTTTTTAAGTCTAAGTGTGATTTTTGCAAATTATGGTTACACTCTCAATCCGGGAGACCCGGGATTGCGCGGTCAGCTCCCATAAGTTACATTGGTCCCGTGCCTGGTGTTCTCGCCTCCTACGGGGTCGTTTGGGGGCTGGTTTGGGTTTTCACCCTTTAATGGATTGTTTTTAAGTCTAAGTGTGATTTTTGCAAATTATAATCAAACTCTCAAACCGGGAGAACCGGGATTATGAGGTCAGTTCTCACAAGTCACATTGGTCCCGTGCGAGGTTTTCGTGGCTCCTACGGGGTCGTTTGGGGGCTTGTTTGGGTTTTCACCCTTTAACGGCTTGTTTTTGAGTCTAAGTGTGATTTTTGCAAATTATCGTCATTCTCTCAAACCAGGAGACCCGGGAGTGCACGGTCAGTTCCTACAAGTTACATTGGTCCCGTGCAAGGTGTTCGGGCCTCCTACGAGGTCGTTTGGGGGCTGGTTCGGGGTTTCACCCATTAATGGCTTATTTTTAAGTCTAAGTGCTAATTTTGCAAATTATCGTCCTACTCTAAAACCGGGAGACCCAGGACTACGCGACCAGTTCCCATAAGTTACATTGGTCCCATGCGAGGTGTTTGTACCTCCTACGGGGTCGTTTGGGGGCGAGTTCGGGTTTTCACCCTTTGGTTTCTTGTTTTTAAGTCTAAGTGTGATTTTTGTAAATTATCGTCATACTCTCAAACCGGGAGACCGAGGACTACGCGGTCAGTTCCCACAAATTACATTGTTCCCGTGCGAGGTGTTCGTGCCTCCTAGGGGTCGTTTGGGGGCTGCCTTCGGTGTTCACCCTTGAACGGCTTGTTGTTAAGTCTAAGTGTGATTTTTACAAATTATCATCCTACTCTCAAACCGGGAGACCCGGGATTACGCGGTAAGTTCTCAGAAGTTACATTGGTCCCGTGCGAGGTGTTCATGCCTCCTACGGGGTCGTTTGGGGGCTTCTTTGGGTTTTCACCCTTTAACGGCTTGTTTTTTAGTCCAAGTGTCATTTTTACAAATTAAAATCAAACTCTCAAATCGGGAGATTCGGGACTATGTGGAAAGTTCCTACAAGTTACCTTGGTCCCGTGCAAGGTGTTTGTGGCTCCTACGGGGTCGTTTGGGGGCTGGTTCGGATTTTCCTTTAACGGCTTGTTTTTAAGTTTAACTGTGATTTTTGCAAATTATTGTCATACTCTCAAATCGGGAGACCTGGGACTACGCGGTCAGTTCCTACAAGATACATTGGTCCGGTGCGAGGTGTTCGTGCCTCCTACAGGGTCGTTTGGGGACTGGTTTGGGTTTTCACCCATTAACGCCTTGTTTTTAAGTCTAAGTGTGGTTTTATCAAATTATCTTCATACTCTCAAACCGGGAGACCCGTGATTACGCGGTCAGTTCCCCCAAGTTACATTGGTCCCGTGCGAGGTGTTCGTGCCTCCTACAGGGTCGTTTGGTTGATGGTTTGACTTTTCACCCTTTAACGGCTAGTGTTTATGTATAAGTCTGATTTTCCCAAATTATAATCATACTCTCAAACCGAGAGATCCGGGACTATGCGGACAGTTCTTACAAGTTACATTGGTCCCGTGCGAGGTGTTTGTGCCTCCTACGGGGTCGTTTGGGGGCCCGTTCTGGTTTTCACACTTTAACGGCTTGATTTATGTCTAAGTGTGATTTTTAAAAATTATAATCATACTCTCAAACCGGGAGGCCCGGGACTACGTGGAAAGTTCCTATAAGTTACATTGGTCCCGTGCGAGGTGTTCCTGCCTCCTACGGGGTAGTTTGGGGGTTGGGTCGGGTTTTCACCCTTTAACGGTATGTTTTTAAGTCTAAGTGTGATTTTTGCAAATTAGCGTCATACTCTCAAATCGGGAGACCCGGGACTACGCGACTAGTTCCCACAAGTTACATTGGTCCCGTGCGAGGTGTTCGTGCCTCCTACGGGGTCGTTTGGGGGCTGGTTTGGGTTTTCACCCTTTAACGGCTTGGTTTTAAGTTTAAGTGTGACTTTTGCAAATTATCATCATACTCTCTACGCGGTCAGTTCCTACAAGTTACATTGGTCCCGTGCAAGGTGTTCATGCCTCCTACGGGGTCATTTGGGTGTTGGTTTTGTTTTGAAGTCTAAGTGTGATTTTTACAAATTATCATTACACTCCCAAACCGGGAGACCCGGGATTGCGCGGTCAGCTCCCATAAGTTACATTGGTCCCGTGCCTCCTAAAGGGTCGCTGGGGGCCTGGTTTTGGTTTTCACCCTTTAATGGATTGTTTTAAAGTCTAAGTGTGATTTTTACTAATTATAATCATACTCTCAAATCGGGAGAACCGAGATTACGCGGTCAGTTCTCACAAGTTACATTGGTCCCGTGCGAGGTGTTCGTGCCTCCTACGGGGTCGTTTGGGGGCTTGTTTGGGTTTTCACCCTTTAACGGCTTGTTTTTAAGTCTAAGTGTGATTTTTACAAGTTCTAATCATACTTTCAAACTGGGAGACCCGGGACAACGTGGAAAGTTCCTACAAGTTACATTGGTCCCGTGCGAGGTGTTCCTGCCTCCTACGGGGTCGTTTGGGGGCTGGTTCGGGTTTTCATCCTTTAACGGCGTATTTTGAAGTCTAAGTGTGATTTTTGTAAATTATAATAATACTCTCAAACCAGGAGACCCGGGACTACGCGGACAGTTCCTACAAGTTACATTGGTCCCGTGCGAGGTGTTCGTGCCTCCTACGGGGTCGTTAGGGGGCTTGTTTGGGTTTTCACCCATTAACGACTTGTTTTTAAGTCTAAGTGTGATTTTTATATATTATAATCATACTCTCAAACTGGGAGACCCGGGACTACATGGAAAGTTCCTACAAGTTACATTGGTCCCGTGCGAGGTGTTCGTGCCTCCTACGGGGTCGTTTGGGGGCTGGTTCGGGTTTTCACCCTTTAACGACTTGTTTTTAAGTCTAACTGTGATTTTTGCAAATTATCATCATACTCTCAAACCGGGAGACCCGGGACTACGCGGTCAGTTCCCACAAGTTTCATTGCTCCCGTGTGAGGTGTTTGTGCCTCCTACGGGGTCGTTTGGGGGCTGGTTCGGGTTTTTTTACCCTTTAACGGCTTATTTTTATGTCCGTATGATTTTTGCAAATTATTGTCATACTCTCAAATCGGGAGACCGAGGACTACGCGGTCAGTTCCCACAGGTTACATTGGTCCCGTGCGAGGTGTTCGTGCCTCCTCCGTGGTCGTTTGGGGACTAGTTTGCGTATTCACCTTTTAACGGCTTGTTTTTAAGTTTAAGTGTGATTTTTGCAAATTATCGTCATTCTCTCTAACCAGGAGACCCGGGAGTGCACGGTCAGTTCCTACAAGTTACATTGGTCCCGTGCAAGGTGTTCGGGCCTCCTACGGGGTCGTTTGGGGGCTGGTTCGAGTTTTCACCCTTTAACGGGTTGTTTTGAAGTCTAAGTGTGATTTTTGTAAATTATCGTCGTACTCTAAAACCGGGAGACCCAGGACTACGTGGAAAGTTCCTATAAGTTACATTGGTCCCGTGTGAGATGTTCGTGCCTCCTACGGGGTCGTTTTGGTGCTAGTTCGGGTTTTCACCCATTAATGGCTTATTTTTAAGTCTAAGTTTGAATTTTCCAAATTATCGTCCTACTCTCAGATCGGGAGACCCGGGACTACGCGACCAGTTCCTATAAGTTACATTGGTCCCATGCGAGGTGTTCGTGCCTCCTACGGGGTCGTTTGGTGGTGGGTTCGGGTTTTCACCCTTTAGCGGCTTGTTTTTAAGTCTAAGTGTGATTTTTGTAAATTATCATCATACTCTCAAACCGGGTGACCGAGGACTACGCGGTCAGTTCCCACAAATTACATTGTTCCCGTGCGAGGTGATCGTGCCGCCTAGGGGTCGTTTGGGGGCTGGCTTGGGTGTTCACCCTTGAACGACTTGTTTTTAAGTCTAAGTGAGATTTTTACAAATTATCGTCCTACTATCAAACCGGGAGACTCGGGATTACGCGGTAAGTTCTCACAAGTTGCATTGGTCCCGTGCGAGGTGTTCGTGCCTCCTACGGGGTCGTTTGGGTGCTTGTTAGAGTTTTCACCCTTTAACGGCTTGTTTTTAAGTCTAAGTGTGATTTTTAAAAATTATAAGCATACTCTCAAATCGGGAGATTCAGGACTATGTGGAAAGTTCCTACAAGTTACATTTGTCCCGTGCAAGGTGTTCGTGGCTCCTACGGGGTCGTTTGGGGGCTGGTTCGAATTTTCACCCTTTAACGGCTTGTTTTGAAGTTTAAGTGTGATTTTTGCAAATTATTGTCATACTCTCAAACCGGGAGACCTGGAACTACGCGGTTAGTTCCTACAAGATACATTGGTCCGGTGCGAGGTGTTCGTGCCTCCTACAGGGTTGTTTGGGGGATGGTTTGGCTTTTCACCCTTTAACAGCTTGTGTTCAAGTATAAGTGTGATTTTTTCAAATTATAATCATACTCTCAAACCGAGAGATCCGGGACTATGCGGACAGTTCCTACAAGTTACATTGGTCCCGTGCGAGGTGTTCGTGCATCCTACGGGGTCGTTTAGGGGCTCGTTCGAATTTTCGCCATTTAACGACATGTTTTTAAGTCTAAGTGCGATTTTTGTAAATTATTGTCATACAATCAAATCGGGAGACCCGGGACTACGCGGTCAATTCCTACAGGTTACATTGGTCCCGTGCGAGGTGTTCGTGCCTCCTACGGGGTTGTTTGGGGGCTGGTTCGAATTTTCACCCTTTAACGACATGTTTTTAAGTCTAAGAGTGATTTTTGCTAGTTATTATCATACTCTCAAACCGGGAGACCTGGGACTACGCGAATAGTTACCACAAGTTACATTGGTCTCGTGCGAAGTGTTCTTACCTCCTACGGGGTCGTTTGGGGTCTGGTTCGGGTTTTCGCCATTTAACGGCTTGTTTTTAAGTCTAAGTGTGATTTTTGCAAATTATCATCATACTCTCAAACCGGGAGACCGAGGACTACGCTGTCAGTTCCCATAAGTTAAATTGGTCCCGTGCGAGGTGTTCGTCCCTTCTACGGGGTCGTTTGGGGGCTGGTTTGGGGTTTCACCCTTTAACGGCTTATTTTTAACCTTAAGTGTTATTTTTGCAAATTATCATCATACTCTCTACGCGGTCAGTTCCTACAAGTTACATTGGTCCCGTGTAAGGTGTTCGTGCCTCCATCGGGGTCGTTTGGGGGCTGGTTTTTGTTTTCACCCTTTAACGGCTTGTTTTTAAGTCTAAGTGTGATTTTTACAAATTATCGTTATACTCTCAAACCGGGAAACCCCGAATTGCGCGGTCAGCTCCCACAAGTTACATTGGTCCCGTGCCTCATGTTCGTGCCTCCTATAGGGTTGTTTGGGGGCTGGTTTGGGTTTTCACCCTTTAACGGCTTGGTTTTAAGTCTAAGTGTGATTTTTGCAAATTATCGTCATACTCTCAAATCGAGAGACCTGAGACTACGCGATCAGTTCCTACAAGTTACATTGGTCCCATGCGAGGTGTTCGTGCCTCCTACGGGGTCGTTTGGGCGCTGGTTTGGGTGTTCACCCTTTAACGGCTTGTTTTTAAGTCTAAGTGTGATTTTAACAAATTATAATCATACTCTCAAATCGGGAGATTCGGGACTATGTGGAAAGTTTCTACAAGTTACGTTGGTCCCGTGCAAGGTGTCCGTGGCTCCTACGGGGTTGTTTGGGGGCTGGTTCGGATTTTCACCCTTTAACATCTTGTTTTTAAGTTTAAGTGTGATTTTTGCAAATTATTGCCATACTCTCAAACCGGGAGATGTGGGACTACGCGGTGCGAGGTGTTCGTGCCTCCTACGGGGTTGTTTGCGGGCTGGTTTGGGTTTTCACCCATTAACGCCTTGTTTTTAAGACTAAGTTTGATTTTTTCAAATTACCGTCATACTCTCAAACCGGGAGACTCGAGATTAGGCGGTCAGTTCCCATAAGTTACATTGGTCCCGTACGAGGTGTTCGTGCCTCGTACAGGGTTGTTTGTTGGATGGTTTGTCTTTTCACACTTTAACAGCTTGTGTTTAAGTATAAGTGTGATTTTTCCAAATTATAATCATACTCTCAAATCGAGAGATCCGGGACTATGCGGACAGTTCCTACAAGTTACATTGGTCCCGTGCGAGGTGTTCGTGCCTCCTACGGGGTCGTTTAGGGGTTGGTTCGAATTTTCGCCCTTTAACGGCATGTTTTTAAGTCTAAGTGTGATTTTTTCAAATTATTGTCATACACTCAAACCGGGAGACCCGGGACTACGCGGTCAATTCCTACAAGTTAAATTGGTCCCGTGCGAGGTGTTCGTGCCTCCTACGGGGTTGTTTGGGGGATGGTACGAATTTTCACCCTTTAACGACATGTTTTTAAGTCTAAGTGTGATTTTTCCTAGTTATTATCATACTCTCAAACCGGGAGACCCAGGACTACGCGAATAGTTCCCACAAGTTACATTGGTCCCGTTCGAAGTGTTCGTGCCTCTACGGGGTCGTTTGGGGGCTGGTTCGGGTTTTCGCCCTTTAACAGCTTGTTTTTAAGTCTAATTGTGATTTTTGCAAATTATAATCATACTCTCAAACCGGGAGACCGAGGACTACGCTGTCAGTTCCCATAAGTTAAATTTGTCCCGTGCGAGGTGTTCGTGCCTCCTACGGGGTCGTTTGGGGGCTGGTTTGGGTTTTCACCCTTTAACCACTTATTTTTAACTTTAAGTGTTATTTTTGCAAATTATCATCATACTCTCTACGCGGTCAGTTCCTACAAGTTATATTGGTCCTGTACAAGGTGTTCGTGCCTCCATCGGGGTCGTTTGGGGGTTGGTTTTTGTTTTCACCCTTTAACGGCTTGTTTTTAAGTCTAAGGGTGATTTTTACAAATTATTGTTATACTCCAAAACCGGGAGACCCCGGATTGCACGGTCAGCTCCCACAAGTTACATTGGTCCCGTGCCTCGTGTTCGTGCCTCCTATAGGGTCGTTTGGGGGATGGTTTGGGTTTTCACCCTTTAACGGATTGTTTTTAAGTCTAAGTGTGATTTTTCCAAATTATAATCATACTCTCAAACCGGGAGACCGAGGACTACGCGGACACTTCCTACAAGTTACATTGGACCCGTGCGAGGTATTCATGCCTCCTAAGGGGTCATTTGGGGGCTGGTTTGGATTTTCACCCTTTAACGGCTTGTTTTTAAGTCTAGGTGTGCTTTTTGCAAATTATTGTCATACTCTCAAACTGGGAGACCCGGGACTACGTGGAAAGTTCTTACAAGTTACATTGGTCCCGTGCGAGGTGTTCGTGCCTCCTACTAGTTGATTTGGGGGTTGGTTCGGGTTTTCACCCTTTAATGGCTTATTTTTAAGTCTAAGTGTGATTTTTGCAAATTATTTACATACTCTCAAATCGGGAGAGCAGGGACTACGCGGCCAGTTCCCACAAGTTACATTGGTCCTGTGCGAGGTGTTCGTGCCTCCTACGGGTTCGTTTGGGGGTAGTTCGAGTTTTCACCATTTAACGGCTTATTTTTAAGTCTAAGTGTAATTTTTGCAAATTATCATCATACTCTCAAATCGGGAGACCGAGGACTACGCGGTCAGTTCCCACAAGTTACATTGGTCCCGTGCGAGGTGTTTGTGGCTCCTACGGGGTCGTTTGGGGGCTGGTTCAGGTTTTCACCCTTTAACGTCTTATTTTTAAGTCCAAGTGTGATTTTTGCAAATTATCGTCGAACTGTCAAACCGGGAGACCGGGGAGTACGCGGTCAGTTCCCACAAGTTACATTGGTCCCGTACGAGGTGTTCGTGCCTCCTACGAGGTCATTTGGGGGCTGGTTCAGGTTTTCACCCTTTAACGGCTTATTTTTAAGTCTAAGTGTGATTTTTGCAAATTATCGTCATACTCGCAAACCGAGAGATCGGGGACTACGCGGTCAGTTCCCACAAGTTACATTGGTACCGTGCGAGGTGTTTGTACCTCCTACGGGGTCGTTTGGGGGCCCGTTCTGGTTTTCACCCTTTAACGGCTTGTTTTTATGTGTAAGTGTGATTTTTAAAAATTATAATCATACTCTCAAACCAGGAGACCAGGGACTACGTGGAAAGTTCCAATAAGTTACATTGGTCCCGTGCGAGGTGTTCCTGCCTCCTACGGGGTCGTTTGGGGGCTAGTTCGGGTTTTCACCCTTTAACGGCTTATTTTTAAGTCTAAGTGTGATTTTTTCAAATTATCGTCACACTCTCAAACCGGGAGACCCGGCACTACGCGACCCGTTCCCACAAGTTACATTGGTCCCGTGTGAGGTGTTCGTGCCTCCTACGGGGTCGTTTGGGGGCTGGTCAGGTTTTGACCCTTTAACGGCTTATTTTTAAATCTAAGTGTGATTTTTGTAAATTATCATCATTCTCTCAAATTGGGAAACCAAGGACTACGCTGTCAGTTCCCACAAGTTACATTGGTCCCGTGCGAGGTGTTCGTGCCTCCTACGGGGTCATTTGGGGGCTGTTTTGGGTTTTCACCCTTTAACGGATTGCTTTTAAGTTTAAGTGTGGCTTTTAAAAAAATAATCATCATACTCTCTACGCGGTCAGTTCCTACAAGTTACATTGGTCCCGTGCAAGGTGTTCGTGCCTCATACGGGGTTGTTTGGGGGCTAGTTTTGGTTTTTACACTTTAACGACTTGTTTTGAAGTCTAAGTGTGATTTTTACAAATTATCATTACACTCTCAAACCGGGAGACTCGCGATTGCGCGGTCAGCTCCCACAAGTTACATTGGTCCCGTGCCTGGTGTTCGTGCCTCCTAAAGGGTCGTTTGGGGGCTGGTTTGGGTTTTCACCCTTTAATGGACTGTTTTAAAGTCTAAGTGTGATTTTTGCAAATTATAATCATACTCTCAAACGGGGGGAACCGGGATTACGCGGTCAGTTCTCATAAGTTACATTGTTCCCGTGCGAGGTGTTCGCGCCTCCTACGGGGTCGTTTGGGGGCTTGTTTGGGTTTTCACCCTTTAACGACTTGTTTTTAAGTCTAAGTGTGATTTTTACAAGTAATAATCATACTCTCAAAATGAGAGACCCGGGACTACGCGGTCAGTTCCTACAAGTTACATTGGTCCCGTGCGAGGTGTTCGTGCTTCCTACGGGGTAGTTTGGGGGTTGGTTTGGGTTTTGACCCTTTAACGTCTTATTTTGAAGTCTAAGTGTGATTTTTTTAAATTATAATAATACTCTCAAACCAGGAGACCCGGGACTACGCGGACAGTTCCTACAAGTTACGTCGGTCCCGTGCGAGGTGTTCATGCCTCCTACGGGGTCGTTAGGGGGCTTGTTTGGGTTTTCACCCATTAACGGCTTGTTTTTATGTCTAAGTGTGATTTTTACAAATTATAATCATACTCTCAAGCCGGGAGACCCGGGACTACGTGGAAAGTTCCTACAGCTTACATTGGTCCCGTGCGAGGTGTTCGTCCCTCCTACGGGTTCGTTTGGGGGCTGGTTCGGGTTTTCACCCTTTAACGACTTGTTTTTAAGTCTAAGTGTGATTTTTGCAAATTATCATCATACTCTTAAACCGAGAGACCCGGGACTACGGAGTCACATCCCACAAGTTGCATTGGTCCCGTGCGACGTGTTCGTGCCTCCTACGGGGTCGTTTGGGGGCTAGTTCGGTTTTTTTTTACCCTTTAACGACTTGTTTTTATGTCTGTATGATTTTTGCAAATTATCGTCATACTCTCAAACCGGGAGACCGAGGACTACGCGGTTAGTTCCTACAGGTTACATTGGTCCCGTGCGAGCTGTCCGTGCCTCCTACGTGGTCGTTTGGGGACTAGTTTGGGTTTTCACCCTTTAACGGCTTCTTTTTAAGTTTAAGTGTGATATTTCCAAATTATCGTCATTCTTTCGAACAAGGAGACCCGGGAGTGCACGATCAGTTCCTACAAGTTACATTGGTCCCGTGCAAAGTGTTCGGGCCTCCTACGGGGTCGTTTGGGGGCTGGTTTGGGTTTTCATCCTTTAACGGGTTGTTTTTAAGTCTAAGTGTGATTTTTATAAATTATCATCGTACTCTAAAATCGGGAGACCCAGGACTACATGGAAAGTTCCTATAAGTAACATTGGTCCCGTGCGAGGTGTTCGTGCCTCCTATGGGGTCGTTTGGGGGCTGGTTTGGGTTTTCACCCTTTAACGGCTTGTTTTTAAGTTTAAGTGTGATTTTTTCAAATTATCGTCGTACTCTTAAACCGATAAACCCGGGACTACGCGGTCTATACCTACAAGTTACATTGGTCCTGTGCGAGGTATTGGTGCCTCCTACGGGGCAGTTTGGGGGCCGGTTTGGGGTTTCATCCTTTAACGGCTTGTTATTAAGTCTAAGTGTGATTTTTACAAATTATCATCCTACTCTCAAACCGGGAGACCCGGGATTACGCGGTCAGTCATCACAAGTTACAATGTCCCGTGCGAGGTGTTCGTGCCTCCTACGGGGTCGTTTGGGGGCTTGTTTGGGTTTGCATCCTTTAACAGCTTGTTTTTAAGTCTAATTGTGATTTTTACAAATTATAATCATACTCTCAAATTAGGAGACCCGGGACTACGTGGAAAGTTCCTACAAGTTACATTGGTCCCGTGCGAGGTGTTCGTGCCTCCTACGGGGTCGTTTGGGGGCTGGTTCGGGTTTTCACCCTTTAACGACATGGTTTTAAGTTTAAGTGTGCTTTTTGCAAACTATCGTCATACTCTCAAACAGGGAGACCCGGGACTACGCGGTCAGTTCCAACAAGTTGCATTGGTCCCGTGCGAGGTGTTTGTGCGTCCTACGGGGTCGTTTGGGGGCTGGTTCGGGTTTTTAACCCTTTAACGGCTTGCTTTTATGTCTGTGTGATTTTTGCAAATTATCATCATACTCTCAAACTAGGAGACTGAGGACTACGCGGTCAGTTCCCACAGGTTACATTGGTCCCGTACGAGGTGTTCGTGCCTTCTACGTGGTCGTTTGGGGGCTAGTTTGGGTTTTCACCCTTTAACGGCTTGTTTTTAAGTTTATGTGTGATTTTTGCAAATTATCGTCATACTCTCAAACCGGGATACCCAGGAGTGCCCGGTCAGTTCCTACAAGTTACATTGGTTCCGTACAAGGTGTTCGTGCCTCCTACGGGGTCGTTTGGCGGCTGGTCGGGTTTTTACTCTTTAACGGCTTGTTTTTAAGTCTAAGTGTGATTTTTGTAAATTACCGTCAAACTCTCAAAGTGGGAGACCGAGGACTACGCTGTCAGTTACCACAAGTTACATTGGTCCCGTTCGAGGTGTTCGTGCCTCCTACAGGGTCGTTTGGGGGCTGGTTTGGATTTTCAACCTTTAACGACTTATTTATAAGTTTAAGTGTGATTTTTTCAAATTATCATCATACTCTTAAACCGGGAGAACCGGGACTACGCGGTCTGTGTCTACAAGTTACATTGCTCCCGTGCGAGGTGTTCCTGCCTCTTATGGGGTCGTTTGGGCGCTGGTTCGAGTTTTCACCAATTAACGGCTTGTTTTTAAGTCTAAGTGTGATTTTTGCAAATTATGATCCTACTCTGAAATCGGGAGACCCGGGACTACACGACCAGCTCCCATAAGTTACATTAGTCCCGTGCGAGGTGTTCGTGCCTCCTACGGGGTCGTTTGGGGGCTGGTTCGGGTTTTCACCCTTTAACGACTTGTGTTTAAGTCTGAGTGTGATTTTTGTAAATTATCGTCATACTCTCAAATCGGGAGACCGAGGACTACGCGGTCAGTTCCCACAAGTTACATTGGTCCCATGCGAGGTGTTCGTGCCTCCTATGGGGTCGTTTGGGGGCTGGTTTGGGTTTTCACCCTTTAACGGCTTGCTTTTAAGTTTAAGTGTGATTTTTGAAAATTATCATCATACTCTCTACCCGGTAATGTCCTACAAGTTACATTGGTCCCGTGAAATGTGTTCGTTCTTCCTACGGGATCGTTTGGGTGCTGGTTTTTGTTTTCACCCTTTAACGGCTTATTTTTAAGTCGAAGTGTGATTTTTACAAATTATCATCATACTCTCAAATCGGGAGACCCCGGATTGCACGGTCATTTCCCGCAAGTTACATTGGTCCCATGCGAGGTGTTCGTGCCTCCTACAGGGTCGTTTGGGGGCTGGTTTGGGTTTTCACCCTGTAACGTATTATTTTTTAAGTTTAAGTGTATTTTTGGAAATTATAATCATACTCTCAAACCGGGAGACCCGGGACTACGCGAACAGTTCCTACATGTTACATTGGTCCCGTACGAGGTGTTCGTGCCTTTTATGGGGTCGTTTGGGGGTTGGTTCGGATTTTCACCCTTTAACAACTTGTTTTTAAGTCTAGGTTTGATTTTTAAAAATTATTGTCATACTCTCAAACCGACAGAACCGGGACTACGCGGTCAGTTCCCACATGTCACATTGGTCCCGTGCGAGGTGTTCGTGCCTCCTACGGGGTTGTTTGGGGGCTGGTTCGGGTTTTCATCCTTTAACGACTTATTTTTAAGTTTAAGTGTGATTTTTTCAAATTATCGTCATACTCTCAATCCGAAAGACTGGGGACTACGCGGTCAGTTCCCACAAATTACATTGGTCCCGTGCGAGGTGTTCGTGCCTCCTACGGGGTCGTTTTGGGGGCTGGTTTGGGTTTTCACCCTTTAACGACTTGTTTTTAAGTTTAAGTTTGATTTTTGCAAATTATCATCCTAGTCTCAAACCAGGAGACCCGGGACTGTTCGATCTATGCCTACAAGTTACATTGGTCCCGTGTGAGGTGTTCGTGCCTCCTACGGGGCAGTTTGGCGCTTTGTTTTGGTTTTCACCCTTTAACGGCTTATTTTTATGTCTAAGTGTGATTTTTACAAATTATCGTCAGGCTCTCAAACCGGGAGACTGAGGACTATGCGGTCAGTTCCCACAAGTTACATTGGTCCCGTGCGAGGTGTTCGTGCCTCCTACGAGGTCGTTTGGGGGCTGGTTTTGGATTTCACCCTTGAACGGCTTGTTTTTAAGTCTAAGTGTGATTTTTACAAATTATTGTCAAACTCTCAAATCGGGAGACTCGGGATTGCACGTTCACTTACTACATGTTACATTAGTCCCGTGCGAGGTGTTCGTGCCTCCTATAGGGTCGTTTGGGGGCTGGTTTGGATTTTCACCCTGTAACGGATTGTTTTTAAGTCTAAGTATGATTTTTTCAAATTATAATCATACTCTAAAACCGGGAGACCCGAGACTACGTGGAAAGTTCCTACAAGTTACATTGGTCCCGTACGAGGTGTTCATGGCTCCTACGGGGTCGTTTAGGGGCTGGTTCGGATTTTCACCATTTAACGGCTTATTTTTAAGTCTAAGTGTGATTTTTTCAAATTATTGTCATACTCTCAAACTACGAGACCCGGGATTACGCGGTCAGTTCCCATAAGTTACTTTGGTCCCGTGCGAGGTGTTCGTGCCTCCTACGGGGTAGTTTGGGGGATGGTTTGGGTGTTCACCCTTTGACGGCTTGTTTTTAAGCCTAAGTGTGATTTTTGCAAATTATAATCAGACTCTCAAACCGAGAGACCCGGGACTATGCGAACAGTTCCTACAAGTTAAATTGGTCCCATGCAAGGTGTTCGTGCCTCCTACGGGATCGTTTGGGGGCTGGTTTTGGTTTTCACCCTTTAACGGCTTGTTTTTAAGTCTAAACATGATTTTTACAAATTATCATCATACTCTCAAACCGGGAGACTCGGCATTGCGCGGCCAGTTCCCACAAGTTACATTGGTCCCGTGCGAGTTGTTCGTGCCTCCTATAGGGTCGTTTGGGGGCTGGTTTGGGTTTTCACCCTATAACGGATTATTTTTAAGTCTAAGTGTGATTTTTGCAAATTATAATCATACTCTAAAATCGGGAGAGCCGGGACTACGTGGAAAGTTCCTACAAGTTACATTGGTCCCGTGGGAGGTGTTCGTGGCTCCTACGGGGTTGTTTGGGGGCTGGTTCGAATTTTCACCCTTTAACGGCTTGTTTTGAAGTTTAAGTGTGATTTTTGCAAATTATTGTCATACTCTCAAATCGGGAGACCCAGGACTACGCGGTCAGTTCCTACAAGATACATTGGTCCCGTGTGAGGTGTTCGTTCCTCCTATGGGGTCGTTTGGGGGTTGGGTTGGGTTTGTACCCTTTAACGATTTATTTTTCAGTCTAAGTGTGATTTTTACAAATTATTGTCATACTCTCAAACCGGGAGACCCGAGATTACGCGGTCAGTTCCCACAAGTAACATTGGTCCCATGCGAGGTGTCCGTGCCTCCTATAGGCTCGTTTGGGGAATGGTTTGGGTTTTCACCCTTTAACGGCTTGTGTTTAAGTTTAAGTGTGATTTTTCCAAATTATAATCATACTCTCAAACCGGGAGACCCAGGACTATGCGGACAGTTCGTACAAGTTACATTGGTCCCGTACGAGGTGTCCGTGCATCCTACGGGGTCGTTTAGGGGCTGGTTTGAATTTTTTTCCCTTTCACAGCATGTTTTTAAGTCTAAGTGTGATTTTTGAAAATTATTGTCATACACTCAAACCGGGAGACCCGGGGCTACATGGTCAATTCCTACATGGTACATTGGTCCCGTGCGAGGTGTTCGTGCCTCCTACGGGGTCGTTTGGGGGCTGGTTCGAATTTTCACCCTTTAATGGCATGTGTTTTAAGTCTAAGTGTGATTTTTGCTAGTTATTGTCATACTCTCAAACCGGGAGACCCGAGACTACGCAAATAGTTCCCATAAGTGACATTGGTCCCGTGCGAAGTGTTCGTGCCTCCTACGGGGTCGTTTGGGGGCTGGTTTGGGTTTTCACCCTTTAACGGCTTCTTTTTAAGTCTAAGTGTGATTTTTGCAAATTATCATCATACTCTCAAACCGGGATATCGGGGACTACGCGATCAGTTCCCACAAGTTTCATTGGTCCCGTGCGAGGTGTTCGTGTCTCCTTCGGGGTCATTTGGGGGCTGGTTCTTTCTTTCACCCTTTAACGGCTTATTTTTAAGTCTAAGTGTTATTTTTGTAAATTATCGTCATACTCTCGAAATGAGAGACCCGGGACAATGCGGTCAGTTCCTACAAGTTACATTGGTCCCGTGCGAGGTGTTCGTGCCTCCTACGGGGTCGTTTGGGGGCTGGTTTGGGTTTTCACCCTTTAACGGCTTATTTTGAAGTCTATGTGTGATTTTTGTAAATTATAATAATACTCTCAAACCAAGAGACCCGGGACTACGCGGACTGTTCCTACAAGTTACATTGGTCCCGTGCGAGGTGTGAGTGCCTCCTACGGGGTCGTTAGAGGGCTTGTTTGGGTTTTCACCCATTAACGACTTGTTTTTAAGTCTAAGTGTGATTTTTACAAATTATAATCATACTCTCAAACCGGGAGACCCGAGACTACATGGAAAGTTCCTACAAGTTATATTGGTCCCGTGCGAGGTGTTCGTGCCTCCTACGGGGTCGTTTGGGGGCTGGTTCGGGTTTTCACCCTTTAACGACTTGTTTTTAAGTCTAAGTGTTATTTTTTCAAATTATCATCATACTCTCAAACTGGGAGAACCGGGACTACGCGGTCAGTTCCCAAAAGTTGCATTGGTCCCGAGCGAGGTGTTCGTGCCTCCTACGGGGTCGTTTGGGGGCTGGTTTGGGTTTTTTTACCCATTAACGGCTTGTTTTTATGTTCGTGTGATTTTTGCAAATTATCATCATACTCTCAAACCGGGAGACCGAGGACTACGCGATCAGTTCCCACAGGTTACATTGGTCCCTTGCGAGGTGTTCGTGCCTCCTACGTGGTCGTTTGGGGACAAGTTTGGGGTTTCGCCCTTTAATGGCTTGTTTTTAAGTTTAAGTGTGATTTTTGCAAATTATCGTTATACTCTCAAACCGGGAGACTCGAGAGTGCACGGTCAGTTCCTACAAGTTACATTAGTCCCGTGCAAGGTGTTCGGGTCTCCTACGGGGTCGTTTGGGGGCTATTTTGGGTTTTCACCCTTTAACGGCTTATTTTTAAGTCTAAGTGTGATTTTTATAAATTATCGTCATACTCTACAACCGGGAGACCTAGGACTACGTGGAAAGTTCCTATAAGTAACATTGGTCCCGTACGAGGTGTTCGTGCCTCCTACGGGGTCGTTTGGGGGCTAGTTTGGGTGTTCACCCTTTAACGACTTGTTTTTAAGTTTAAGTGTGATTTTTGCAAATTATCGTCATACTCTTAAACCGATAAACCTCGGACTACGCGGTCTATACCTACAAGTTACATTGGTACCGTGCGAGGTGTTGGTGCCTTCTACGGGGCAGTTTGGGATTTCATCCTTTAACGGCTTGTTATTAAGTCTAAGTGTGATTTTTACAAATTATCGTCCTACTCTCAAACCGGGAGACCCGGGATTACGCGGTCAGTCATCACAAGTTACAATGTCCCGTGCGAGGTGTTCGTGCCTCCTACGGGGTCGTTTGGGGGCTTGTTTGGGTTTGCAGCCTTTAACAGCTTGTTTTTAAGTCTAAGTGTGATTTTTACAAATTATAATCATACTCTCAAATCAGGAGACCCGGGACAACGTGGAAAGTTCCTACAAGTTACATTGGTCCCGTGCGAGGTGTTCGTGCCTCCTACGGGTCGTTTGGGGGCTGGTTCAGGTTTTCACCCTTTAACGACATGTTTTTAAGTCTAAGTGTGATTTTTGCAAATTATCATCATACTCTCAAACAGGGAGACCCAGGACTACGCGGTCAGTTCGAATAAGTTGCATTGGTCCCGGGCGAGGTGTTCGTGCCTCCTACGGGGTCGTTTGGGGGCTGGTTCGGGTTTTTTACCCTTTAACGGCTTGTTTTTATGTTTGTGTGATTTTTGCAAATTATCATCATACTCTCAAACTGGGAGACCGAGGACTACGCGATCAGTTGTCACAGGTTACAATGGTCCCGTACGAGGTGTTCGTGCCTCCTACGTGGTCGTTTGGGTTTTCACCCGTTAACGGCTTGTTTTTAAGTTTAAGTGTGATTTTTGCAAATTATTGTCATACTCTCAAACCGGGAGACCCAGAAGTGCTCGGTCAGTTCCTATAAGTTACATTGGTCTCGTACAAGGTGTTCGTGCCTCCTACGGGGTCGTTTGGGGGCTGGTCGGGTTTTCACCCTTTAACAGCTTGTTTTTAAGTATAAGTGTGATTTTTGCAAATTATCATTATACTCTTAAACCCGGAGACCCAGGACTACGCGGTCTGTGCCAACATGTTACATTGCTCCCGTGCGAGGTGTTTCTGCCTCCTACGGGGCCGTTTGGGGGCTGGTTCGGGTTTTCACCCATTAACGGCTTGTTTTTAAGTGTAAGTGTGATTTTTACAAATTATCATCCTACTCTCAAATCGGGAGACCCGGGACTACGCGACCAGTTCCCATAAGTTACATTGGTCCCATGCGAGGTGTTTGTGCCTGCTACGGGGTCGTTTGGGGGCTGGTTCGGGTTTTCACCCTTTAACGACTTGTGTTTAAGTTTGAGTGTGATTTTTGTAAATTATCGTCATACTTTCAAACCGGGAGACCGAGGACTACGCGATCAGTTCCCACAAGTTACATTGGTCCCGTGCGAGGTGGTCGTGCCTCCTACGGGGTCATTTGGGGGCTTGTTTGGGTTTTCACCCTTTAACGGCTTGTTTTTAAGTTTAAGTGTGATTTTTGAAAATTATCATCATACTCTCTACCCGGTCATGTCCTACAAGTTACATTGGTCCCGTGCAAGGTGTTCGAGCTTCCTACGGGATCGTTTGGGTGCTGATTTTGGTTTTCACCCTTTAACGGCTTGTTTTTAAGTCTAAGTGTGATTTTTACAAATTATTGTCAGACTCTCAAACCGGGAGACCCGGGATTACGCGGTCAGTTACCACAAGTTACATTGGTGCCGTGCGAGGTGTTCGTACCTCCTACACTATCGTTTGGGGGCTGGTTTGAGTTTTCACCCTGTAACGGATTGTTTTTAAGTCTAAGTCTGATTTTTTCAAATTATAATCATACTCTAAAACCGGGAGTCCCGAGACTACGTGGAAAGTTCCTACAAGCTACATTAGTCCCGTACGAGGTGTTCGTGGCTCCTACGGGGTCGTTTAGGGGCTGGTTCGGATTTTCAACATTTAACGGATTATTTTTAAGTCTAAGTGTGATTTTTTCAAATTATTGTCATACTCTCAAACCAGGAGACCCGGGATTACGCGGTCAGTTCCCATAAGTTACTTTGGTTCCGTGCGAGGTGTTCGTGCCTCCTACAGGGTCGTTTGGGGGATGGTTTGGGTGTTCACCCTTTGACGGCTTGTTCTTAAGTCTAAGTGTGATTTTTTCAAATTATAATCAGAGTCTCAAAACGGGAGACCCGGGACTATGCGGACAGTTCCTACAAGTTACATTGGTACCGTGCAAGGTGTTCGTGCCTCCTACGGGATCGTTTGGGGGCTGGTTTTTATTTTCACCCTTTAACGGCTTGTTTTTAAGTCTAAACGTGATTTTTACAAATTATCATCATACTCTCAAATCAAGAGACTCGAGATTGCGCGGTCAGTTCCCACAACTTACATTGGTCCCGTGCGAGGTGTTCGTGCCTCCTAAAGGGTCGTTTGGGGGTTGGTTTGGGTTTTCACCCTGTAACGGATTGTTTTTAAGTCTAAGTGTGATTTTTGCAAATTATATTCATACTCTAAAACCGGGAGAGCCGGGTCTACGTGGAAAGTTCCTACAAGTTACATTGGTCCCGTGGGAGGTGTTCGTGGCTCCTACGGGGTTGTTTGGGGGCTGGTTCATATTTTCACCCTTTAACGTCTTGTTTTTAAGTTTAAGTGTGATTTTTGCAAATTATTGTCATACTCTCAAACCGGGAGACCCGGGACTACGCGGTCAGTTCCTACAAGATACATTGGTCCCGTGCGAGGTGTTCGTGCCTCCTATGGGGTCATTTGGGGGCTGGTTTGGGTTTGCACCCTTTAACGATTTATTTTTAAGTCTAAGTGTGAATTTTACAAATTATTGTCATACCCTCAAATCGGGAGACCCGAGATTACGCGGTCAGTTCCCACAAGTAACATTGGTCCCATGCGAGGTGTTCGTGCCTCCTATAGGGTCGTTTGGGGGATGGTTTGGCTTTTCACCCTTTAACAGCTTGTGTTTAAGTATAAGTGTGATTTTTCCAAATTATAATCATACTCTCAAACCGGGAGACCCAGGACTATGCGGACCATTCCTACAAGTTACGTTGGTCCCGTGCGAGGTGTCCGTGCATCCTACGGGGTCGTTTAGGGGCTGGTTTGAATTTTCGCCCTTTAACGTCATGTTTTTAAGTCTAAGTGTGATTTTTGCAAATTATTTTCATACACTCAAACCGGGAGACCCGGGACTACGTGGTCAATTCGTACAAGTTACATTGGTCCCGTGCGAGGTGTTCGTGCCTCCTACGGGGTCGTTTGGGGGCTGGTTTGAATTTTCACCCTTTAACAGCATGTGTTTTAAGTCTAATTGTAATTTTTTCTAGTTATTATCATACTCTCAAATCGGGAGACCCGAGACTACGCAAATAGTTCCCACAACTTACATTGTTCCTGTGCGAAGTGTTCGTGCCTCCTACGGGGTCTTTTGGGGGCTGATTCGGGTTTTCACCCTTTAACGGCTTCTTTTTAAGTCTAAGTCTGATTTTTAGAAATTATCATCATACTTTCAAACCGGGATATCGGGGACTACGCGATCAGTTCCCACAAGTTACATTGGTCCCGTACGAGGTGTTCGTGCCTCCTTCGGGGTCGTTTGGGGGCTGGTTCTTTTTTTCAACCTTTAACGGCTTATTTTTAAGTCTAAGTGTTATTTTTGCAAATTATTGTCATACTCTCAAAATAGGAGACCCGGGACTACGCGGTCAGTTCCTACAAGTTACATTGGTCCCGTGCGAGGTGTTCGTGCCTCCTACGGGGTCGTTTGGGGGCTCGTTTGGGTTTTCACCCTTTAACGGCTTATTTGAAGTCTAAGTGTGATTTTTGTAAATTATAATAATACTCTCAAACCAGGAGACACGGGGCTATGCGGACAGTTCCTACAAGTTACATTGGTCCCGTGCGAGGTGTTCGTGCCTCCTACGGGGTCGTTAGAGGGTTTGTTTGGGTTTTCACCCATTAACGGCTTGTTTTTAAGTCTAAGGGTGATTTTTATAAATTATAATCATACTCTAAAATCGGGAGACCCGAGACTACATGGAAAGTTCCTACAAGTTAAATTGGTCCGGTGCGAGGTGTTCGTGCCTCCTACGGGGTTGTTTGGGGGCTGGTTCGGGTTTTCACCCTTTAACGACTTGTTTTTAAGTCTAAGTATTATTTTTGAAAATTATCATCATACTCTCAATCCGGGAGACCCGAGACTACGCAGTCAGTTCCCACAAGTTGCATTGGTCCCGTGCGAGGTGTTCGTGCCTCCTACGGTGTCGTTTGTGGGCTGGTTTGGGTTTTTTACCCTTTAACGACTTGTTTTTATGTCCGTGTGATTTTTTCAAATTATCGTCATACTCTCAAACCGAGAGACCGAGGACTACGCGGTCAGTTCCCACAGGTTACATTGGTCCCTTGCGAGGTGTTCGTGCCTCATACGTGGTCGTTTGGGGAAAAGTTTGGGTTTTCACGCTTTAACGGCTTGTTTTTAAGTTTAAGTGTCATTTTTGCAAATTATCGTTATACTCTCAAATCGGGGGACCCGAGAGTGCACGGTCAGTTCCTACAAGTTACATTGGTCCCGTGTAAGGTGTTCGGGCCTCCTACGGGGTCGTTTGGGGGCTGGTTTGGGTTTTCACCCTTTAACGGATTATTTTTAAGTCTAAGTGTGATTTTTGCAAATTATCGTCATAGTCTCAAACCGGGAGTCCCGGGACTATGCAGTCTATGCCTATAAGTTACATTGGTCCCGCGTGAGGTGTTCGTGCCTCCTACGGGGCAGTTTGGCGATTTGTTTTGGTTTTCACCCTTAAACGGCTTATTTTTATGTCAAAGTGTGATTTTTACAAATTATCGTCATACTCTCAAACCGGGAGATCGAGGACTACGCGGTCAGTTCCCACAAGTTACATTGGTCCCGTGCGAGGTGTTCGTGCCTCCTACGGGGTCGTTTGGGGGCTGGTTTGGGTTTTCACCCTTTAACGGCTTGTTTTTAAGTATAAGTGTGATTTTTATAAATTATCGTCATACTCTAAAACCGGTAGACCCTGGACAACGTGGAAAGTTCCTATAAGTAACATTGGTACCGTGCGAGGTGTTCGTGCCTGCTATGGGGTCATTTGGGGGTTAGTTTGGGTTTTCACCCTTTAACGACTTGTTTTTAAGTTTAAGTGTGATTTTTGCAAATTATCGTCATACTCTTAAACCGATAAACTCGGGACTACGCGGTCTATGCTTACAAGTTACATTGGTCCCGTGCGAGGTGTTCGGGCCTCCTACGGGGCAGTTTAGGGGCTGGTTTGGGTTTTCACCCTTTAACGGCTACTTATTAAGTCTAAGTGTGATTTTTACAAATTATCATCCTACTCTCAAAACGGGAGACCCGAGATTACGCGGTCAGTCATCACAAGTTACAATGTCCCGTGCGAGGTGTTCGTGCCTCCTATGGTGTTGTTTGGGGGCTTGTTTGGGTTTTCAGCCTTTAACAGCTTGTTTTTAAGTCTAAGTGTGATTTTTACAAATTATAATCATACTCTCAAATCAGGAAACTCGGGACTACATGGAAAGTTGCAACAAGTTACATTGGTCCCGTGCGAGGTGTTCGTGCCTCCTACGGAGTCGTTTGGGGGCTAGTTCAGGTTTTCACCCTTTAACGACATGGTTTTAAGTCTAAGTGTGATTTTTGCCAATTATCGTCATACTCTCAAATAGGGAGACCCAGGACTACGCGGTCAGTTCCAACAAGTTGCATTGGTCCATTGCGAGGTGTTCGTGCCTCCTACGGGGTCGTTTGGGGGTTGGTTCGGGTTTTTTACCCTTTAACGGCTTGTTTTTATGTCTGTGTGATTTTGGCAAATTATCATCATACTCTCAAACTGGGAGACCGAGGACTATGCGATCAGTTGCCACAGGTTACATTGGTCCCGTACGAGGTGTTCGTGCCTCCTACGTGGTTGTTTGGGGGCTAGTTTGGGTTTTCACCCTTTAACGACTTGTTTTTAAGTTTAAGTGTGATTTTTGCAAATTATCGTCATACTCTCAACTTGGGAGACCCAGGAGTGCACGGTCAGTTCTTACAAGTTACATTGGTCTAGTATAAGGTGTTCGTGCCTCCTACGGGTTCGTTAGGGGGCTGGTCGGGTTTTCACCCTTTAACGGCTTATTTTTAAGTCTAAGTGTGATTTTAGTAAATTATCGTCATACTCTCAAACTGGGAGACCGAGGACTATGCGATCAGTTCCCACAAGTTACATTGGTCCCGTGCGAGGTGTTCGTGCCTCCTACGGGGTCGTTTGGGGGCTGGTTTGGGTTTTCACCCTTTAACGGCTTGCTTTTAAGTCTAAGTGTGATTTTTACAAATTATTGTCAAACTCTCAAATCGGGAGACCCGGGATTACGCGATCAGTTACCACAAGTTACATTGGTGCCGTGCGAGGTGTTCATGCCTCCTACGGGGTCGTTTGGGGGCTGGTTCGGGTTTTCACCCATTAACGGCTTGTTTTTAAGTCTAAGTGTGTTTTTTGCAAATTATCATCCTACTCTCAAACCGGGAGACCCGGGACTACACGACCAGTTCCCATAAGTTACATTGGTCCCGTGCGAGGTGTTCGTGCCTCCTACGGGGTTGTTTGGGGGCTGGTTCGGGTTTTCACCCTTTAACAACTTGTGTTTAAGTCTGAGTGTGATTTTTGTTAATTATCGTCATACTCTCAAACCGGGAGATCGAGGACTACGGAGTCAGTTCCCACAAGTTATATTGGTCCCGTGCGAGGTGTTCGTACCTCCTACGGGGTCGTTTGGGGGCTTGCTTGGGTTTTCACCCTTTAACGACTTGTTTTTAAGTTTAAGTGTGATTTGTCCAAATTATCATCATACTCTCAAACCCGGAGACCCGGGACTATGCAGACAATTCCTACAAGTTACATTGGTCCCGTGCAAGGTATTCGTACCTCCTACGGGATCGTTTGATGGCAGGTTTTGGGTTTCACCCATTAACGGCTTGTTTTTAAGTCTAAGTGTGATTTTTATAAATTATCATCATACTCTCAAACCGGGAGACTCTGGATTGCGCAGTCAGTTCCAACTAGTTACATTGGTCCCGTGCGAGGTGTTCGTGCCTCCTACAGGGTCGTTTGGGGGCTGGTTGGGATTTTCACCTTGTAACGGATTGTTTTTAAGTCTAAATGTGATTTTTGCAAATTATAATCATACTCTAAAACCGGGAGAGCCGGGACTACGTGGAAAGTTCCAACAAGTTACATTGGTCCCGTGCGAGGTGTTCGTGGGTCCTACGGGGTCATTTGGGGGCTGGTTCGGATTTTCACCCTTTAACGGCTTGTTTTTAAATTTAAGTGTGATTTTTGCAAATTATTGTCATCCTCTCAAATCGGGAGACCCGGGACTACGCGGTCAGTTCCTACAACATACATTGGTCCCGTGCGAGGTGTTCGTGCCTCCTACGGGGTCGTTTGGGGGCAGGAATTTATTTTTAAGTCTAAGTGTGATTTTTATAAATTATCATCATACTCTCAAATCGGGAGACCCGGGATTACACGGTCAGTTCCCACAAGTTACATTGGCCCCATGCGAGGTGTTCGTGCCTCCTATAGGGTCATTTGGGGGATGGTTTGGGTTTTCACCTTTTAACGGCTTATTTTTAAGTCTAAGTGTGATTTTTAGAAATTATCGTCATACTCTCAAACCGGGAGATCGAGAACTACGCGGTCAGTTCCCACAAGTTACATTGGTCCCGTGCGAGGTGTTCGTGCCTCCTACGGGGTCATTTGGGGGTTGGTTCGGGTTTTTTACCCTTTAACGGCTTATTTTTATGTCTGTGTGATTTTGGCAAATTATCATCATACTCTCAAACTGGGAGACCGAGGACTATGCGATCAGTTGCCACAGGTTACATTGGTCCCGTACGAGGTGTTCGTGCCTCCTACGTGGTTGTTTGGGGGCTAGTTTGGGTTTTCACCCTTTAACGGCTTGTTTTTAAGTTTAAGTGTGATTTTTGCAAATTATCGTCATACTCTCAACTTGGGAGACCCAGGAGTGCACGGTCAGTTCCTACAAGTTACATTGGTCTAGTATAAGGTGTTCGTGCCTCCTACGGGTTCGTTAGGGGGCTGGTCGGGTTTTCACCCTTTAACGGCTTATTTTTAAGTCTAAGTGTGATTTTTGTAAATTATCTTCATACTCTCAAACTGGGAGACCAAGGACTATGCGATCAGTTCCCACAAGTTACATTGGTCCCGTGCGAGGTGTTCGTGCCTCCTACGGGGTCGTTTGGGGGCTGGTTTGGGTTTTCACCCTTTAACGGCTTGTTTTTAAGTCTAAGTGTGATTTTTACAAATTATTGTCAAACTCTCAAATCGGGAGACCCGGGATTACGCGATCAGTTACCACAAGTTACATTGGTGCCGTGCGAGGTGTTCGTGCCTCCTACGGGGTCGTTTGGGGGCTGGTTCGGGTTTTCACCCATTAGCGGCTTGTTTTTAAGTCTAAGTGTGTTTTTTGCAAATTATCATCCTACTCTCAAACTGGGAGACCCGGGACTACGCGACCAGTTCCCATAAGTTACATTGGTCCCGTGCGAGGTGTTCGTACCTCCTACGGGGTCGTTTGGGGGCTTGCTTGGGTTTTCACCCTTTAACGACTTGTTTTTAAGTTTAAGTGTGATTTTTCCAAATTATCATCATACTCTCAAACCCGGAGACCCGGGACTATGCAGACAGTTCCTACAAGTTACATTGGTCCCGTGCAAGGTATTCGTACCTCCTACGGGATCGTTTGATAACTGGTTTTGGTTTTCACCCATTAACGGCTTGTTTTTAAGTCTAAGTGTGATTTTTACAAATTATCATCATACTCTCAAACCGGGAGACTCTGGATTGCGCAGTCAGTTCCAACAAGTTACATTGGTCCCGTGCGAGGTGTTCGTGCCTCCTACAGGGTCGTTTGGGGGCTGGTTGGGATTTTCACCTTGTAACGGATTGTTTTTAAGTCTAAATGTGATTTTTGCAAATTATAATCATACTCTAAAACCGGGAGAGCCGGGACTACGTGGAAAGTTCCAACAAGTTACATTGGTCCCGTGCGAGGTGTTCGTGGCTCCTACGGGGTCATTTGGGGGCTGGTTCGGATTTTCACCCTTTAACGGCTTGTTTTTAAATTTAAGTGTGATTTTTGCAAATTATTGTCATACTCTCAAATCGGGAGACCCGGGACTACGCGGTCAGTTCCTACAACATACATTGGTCCCGTGCGAGGTGTTCGTGCCTCCTACGGGGTCGTTTGGGGGCAAGAATTTATTTTTAAGTCTAAGTGTGATTTTTATAAATTATCGTCATACTCTCAAATCGGGAGACCCGGGATTACACGATCAGTTCCCACAAGTTACATTGGCCCCATGCGAGGTGTTCGTGCCTCCTATAGGGTCATTTGGGGGATGGTTTGGGTTTTCACCCTTTAACGGCTTATTTTTAAGTCTAAGTGTGATTTTTAGAAATTATCGTCATACTCTCAAACCGGGAGATCGAGAACTACGCGGTCAGTTCCCACAAGTTACATTGGTCCCGTGCGAGGTGTTCGTGCCTCCTACGGGGTCATTTGGGGGTTGGTTCGGGTTTTTTACCCTTTAACGGCTTATTTTTATGTCTGTGTGATTTTGGCAAATTATCATCATACTCTCAAACTGGGAGACCGAGGACTATGCGATCAGTTGCCACAGGTTACATTGGTCCCGTACGAGGTGTTCGTGCCTCCTACGTGGTTGTTTGGGGGCTAGTTTGGGTTTTCCCCCTTTAACGGCTTGTTTTTAAGTTTAAGTGTGATTTTTGCAAATTATCGTCATACTCTCAACTTGGGAGACCCAGGAGTGCACGGTCAGTTCCTACAAGTTACATTGGTCTAGTATAAGGTGTTCGTGCCTCCTACGGGTTCGTTAGGGGGCTGGTCGGGTTTTCACCCTTTAAAGGCTTATTTTTAAGTCTAAGTGTGATTTTTGTAAATTATCTTCATACTCTCAAACTGGGAGACTAAGGACTATGCGATCAGTTCCCACAAGTTACATTGGTCCCGTGCGAGGTGTTCGTGCCTCCTACGGGGTCGTTTGGGGGCTGGTTTGGGTTTTCACCCTTTAAGGGCTTGTTTTTAAGTCTAAGTGTGATTTTTACAAATTATTGTCAAACTCTCAAATCGGGAGACCCGGGATTACGCGATCAGTTACCACAAGTTACATTGGTGCCGTGCGAGGTGTTCGTGCCTCCTACGGGGTCGTTTGGGGGCTGGTTCGGGTTTTCACCCATTAACGGCTTGTTTTTAAGTCTAAGTGTGTTTTTTGCAAATTATCATCCTACTCTCAAACCGGGAGACCCGGGACTACGCGACCAGTTCCCATAAGTTACATTGGTCCCGTGCGAGGTGTTCGTGCCTCCTACGGGGTTGTTTGGGGGCTGGTTCGGGTTTTCACCCTTTAACGACTTGTGTTTAATCCTGAGTGTGATTTTTGTTAATTATCGTCATACTCTCAAACCGGGAGATCGAGGACTACGGAGTCAGTTCCCACAAGTTATATTGGTCCCGTGCGAGGTGTTCGTACCTCCTACGGGGTCGTTTGGGGGCTTGCTTGGGTTTTCACCCTTTAACGACTTGTTTTTAAGTTTAAGTGTGATTTTTCCAAATTATCATCATACTCTCAAACCTGGAGACCCGGGACTATGCAGACAGTTCCTACAAGTTACATTGGTCCCGTGCAAGGTATTCGTACCTCCTACGGGATCGTTTGATGGCTGGTTTTGGTTTTCACCCATTAACGGCTTGTTTTTAAGTCTAAGTGTGATTTTTACAAATTATCATCATACTCTCAAACCGGGAGACTCTGGATTGCGCAGTCAGTTCCAACAAGTTACATTGGTCCCGTGCGAGGTGTTCGTGCCTCCTATAGGGTCGTTTGGGTGCTGGTTGGGATGTTCACCTTGTAACGGATTGTTTTTAAGTCTAAATGTGATTTTTGCAAATTATAATCATACTCTAAAATCGGGAGAGCCGGGACTACGTGGAAAGTTCCAACAAGTTACATTGGTCCCGTGCGAGGTGTTCGTGGCTCCTACGGGGTCATTTGGGGGCTGGTTCGGATTTTCACCCTTTAACGGCTTGTTTTTAAATTTAAGTGTGATTTTTGCAAATTATTGTCATACTCTCAAATCGGGAGACCCGGGACTACGCGGTCAGTTCCTACAACATACATTGGTCCCGTGCGAGGTGTTCGTGCCTCCTACGGGGTCGTTTGGGGGCAGGAATTTATTTTTAAGTCTAAGTGTGATTTTTATAAATTATCGTCATACTCTCAAATCGGGAGACCCGGGATTACACGGTCAGTTCCCACAAGTTACGTTGGCCCCATACGAGTTGTTCGTGCCTCCTATAGGGTCATTTGGGGGATGGTTTGGGTTTCCACCCTTTAACGGCTTATTTTTAAGTCTAAGTGTGATTTTTAGAAATTATCGTCATACTCTCAAACCGGGAGACCGAGAACTACGCGGTCAGTTCCCACAAGTTACATTGGTCCCGTGCGAGGTGTTCGTGCCTCCTACGGGGTCGTTTGGGGGCTGGTTGAGGTTTTCACCTTTTTACAGCTTATTTTTAAGTCTAAGTGTGATTTTTGCAAATTATCGTCATACTCTCAAACCGGGAGACCGGGGACTATGCGGTCAGTTCCCTTAATTTACATTGGTCTGTGTGAGGTGTTCGTGCCTCCTACGGTGTCAATTGGAGGTTGGTTCAGGTATTCACCATTTCACGATTTATTTTTAAGTCTAAGTGTGATTTTTGCAAATTTTCGTCTTAATCTCAAATCGAGAGATCGGGGACTATGCGGTCAGTTCCCACAAGTTACATTGGTCCCGTGCGAGGTGTTCGTGCCTCCTGCGGGGTCGTTTGGGGGCTGGATCAGGTTTTCACCCTTTAACAGCTTATTATTAAGTCTAAGTGTGATTGTTGCAAATTATCGTCATACTCTCAAACTGGGAGACCGGTGACTATGAGGTCAGTTCCCACAAGTTACATTGGTCCCGTGCGAGGTGTTCGTGCCTCCTACGAAGTCATTTGGGGGTTGGTTCAGGTTTTTCACCCTTTCATGGCTTATTTTTAAGTTTAAGTGTGATTTTTGCAAATTATCGTCATACTCTCAAACCGAGAGACCTGGGACATCGTGATCAGTTCCCACAAGTTACATTGGTCCCGTACGAGGTGTGCGTGCCTCCAACGGGGTCGTTTGGGGGTTATTCTGGTTTTCACCCTTTAACGGCTTGTTTTTAAGTCTAAGTGTGATTTTAAAAAATTATAATCATACTCTCAAACCGGGAGACCCGGGACTACGTGGAAAGTTCCTACAAGTTACATTGGTCCCGTGCGAGGTGTTCGTGGCTCCTACGGGGTCGTTTTGGGGCTGGTTCGGATTTTCACCCTTTAACGACTTATTTTTAAGTTTAAGTGTCCTTTTTAAAAATTATTGTCATACTCTCAAACCGGGAGACCCGGTACTACACGGTCAGTTCCTAGGAGATACATTAGTCCTGTACGAGGTGTTCGTGCCTCCTACGGGGTCGTTTGGGGGCTGGTTTTGGTTTTTAGCCATTAACGCTTTGTTTTTAAGTGTAAGTGTGATTTTTTCAAATTATTGTCATACACTCAAACCGGGAGACCCGCGATTACGCGCTCAGTTCCCACAAGTTACATTGGTCCCGTGCGAGGTGTTCGTGCTTCCTACGTGATCGTTTGGGGGCTGGTTCGAGTTTTCACCCATTAACGGCTTATTTTTAAGTCTAAGTGTGATTTTTGCAAATTATCATCCTACTCTCAAACCGGGAGACCCGGGACTACGCGACCAGTTCCCATAAGTTACATTGGTCCTGTGCGAGGTGTTCCTGCCTCCTACGGGGTAGTTTGGGGGCTGGTTCGGGTTTTCACCCTTTAACGACATATTTTTTAGTCTAAGTGTGATTTTTCCAAATTATCGTCATACTCTCAAACTGGGGGACCCGGGACTACGCGATCAATTCATACAAGTTACATTGGTCCCGTGCGAGGTGTTCGTGCCTCCTACGGGGTTGTTTGGGGGCTGGTTTTGATTTTCACCCTTTAACGGCTTGTTTTCAAGTTTAAGTGTGATTTTAGCAAATAATCATCATACTCTCTGCACGGTCTGTTCCTACAAGTTACATTGGTCCCGTGCAAGGTGTTCGTGCATCCTACGGGGTCGTTTGGGGGTTGGTTTTTGTCTTCACCCTTTAACGACTTATTTTTAAGTCTAAGTGTGAATTTTACAAATTATCATTATACTCTCAAACCGGGAGACTCGAGATTGCGCGGTCAGCTCCCACAAGTTACATTGGTCCCATGCCTGGTGTTCGTGCCTCCTAAAGGGGCGTTTGGGTTTTCACCCTTTAGTGGATTGTTTTTAAGTCTAAGTGTGATTTTTGCAAATTATAATCATACTCTCAAATCGAGAGACCCGGGATTACGTGGTGAGTTCTCACAAGTTACATTGGTCCCGTGCGAGGTGTTCGTGCCTCCTACGGGTTTGTTTGGGGGATTGTTTGGGTTTTCACCCTTTAACGGCTTGTTTTTAACTCTAAGTGTGATTTTTACAAGTTATAATCATACTCTCAAACCGAGAGACCCGGGACTACGTGGAAACTTCCTACAAGTTACATTGGTCCTGTGCGAGGTGTTCCTGCCACCTACGGGGTCGTTTGGGGGCTGGTTCGGGTTTTCACCTATTAATGGCTTGTTTTTAAGTCTAAGTGTGAATTTTACAAATTGTCATCCTACTCTCAAACCGGGAGACCCGGTACTGCGCGACCAGTTCCTATAAGTTACATTGGTCCCGTGCGAGGTGTTCGTGCCTCCTACGGGGTCGTTTGGGGGCGGGTTCGAATTTTCACCCTTTATCGGCTTCTTTTTAAGTCTAACTGTGATTTTTGAATAATTATCCTCATACTCTCAAACCTGGAGACCGAGGGTTACACGGTCAGTTCCCACAAGTTACATTGTTCCCGTGCGAGGTGTTCGTACCTCTTGCGGGGTCGTTTGGGGGATTGTTTGGGTTTTCACCCTTTAACGGCTTGTGTTTAAGTATAAGTGTGATTTTTCACAATTATAATCATACTCTCAAACCGGGAGACCCAGGACTATGCGGAGATTTCCTACAAGTTACATTGGTCCCGTGCGAGGTGTTCGTGCATCCAACGTGGTCGTTTAGGGGCTAGTTCGAATTTTTGCCCTTTAACGGCAAGTGTTTATGTATAAGTGTGATTTTTGCAAATTATTTTCATACACTCAAACCGGGAGGCCCGGGACTACGCGGTCAATTCCTACAAGTTACATTGGTCCCGTGCGAGGTGTTCGTGCCTCCTACGAGGTCGTTTGGGGGCTGGTTCGAATTTTCACACTTTAACGGAATGTTTTTAAGTCTAAGTGTGATTTTTGCTAATTATTGTCATACTCTCAAACCGGGAGACCCGGGACTACGTGATCAGTTCCCAAAAGTTACATTGGTCCCGTGCGAAGTGTTCGTGCCTCCTACGAGGTCGTTTGGGGACTGGTTCGGGTTTTCACCCTTTAACGGCTTATTTTTAAGTCTAAGTGTGATTTTTGCAAATTATCATCATACTCTCAAACCGAGAGATCGGGGACTACGCGGTCAGTTCCCACAAGTTACATTGGTCCCGTGCGAGGTGTTCGTGCCTCCTTCGGGGTCGTTTGGGGGCTGGTTTTAGTTTTCACCCTTTAATGGCTTATTTTTAAGTCTAAGTGTTATTTTTCCTAATTATCGTCATACTCTCAAAACGAGAGACCCGGGACTACGCGGTCAGTTCCTAGAAGTTACATTCGTCCCGTGCGAGGTGTTCGTGCCTCCTACGGGGTCGTTTGGGGGCTGGTTTGGGTTTTCACCCTTTAACGGTTTGTTTTTAAGTCTAAGTGTGATTTTCGTAAAATATAATATTACTCTCAAACCAGGAGACCTAAGACTACACGGACAGTTTCTACAAGTTACATTGGTCCCGTGCAAGCTGTGCGTGCCTCCTACGGGGTCCTTAGGGGGCTTGTTTGGGTTTTTACCCATTAACGGCTTGTTTTTAAGTCTAAGTGCGATTTTTAAAAATTATAATCATACTCTCAAATCAGGAGACCCGGGACTACGTGGAAAGTTCCTACAAGTTATATTGGTCACGTGCGAGGTGTTTGTGCCTCCTACGGGATCGTTTGGGGGCTGGTTCGGGTTTTCACCCTTTAAAGACTTATTTTTAAGTCTAAGTATGATTTTTGCAAATTATCGTCACACTCTCAAATCGGGAGACCCGGGACTACGCGGTCAGTTCCCACAAGTTGCATTGGTCCCGTGCGAGGTGTTCGTGCCTCCTACGGTGTCGTTTGGGGGCTGGTTCGGGTTTTTTACCCTTTAACCACTTATTTTTATGTCCGTGTGATTTTTGAAAATTATCGTCATACTCTCAAACCAGGAAATCGAGGACTACGCGGTCAGTTCCCACATGTTACATTGGTCCCGTGCGAGGTGTTCGTGCCTCCTACGTGGTCGTTTGGGGGCTAGTTTGGGTTTTCACCCTTTAACGGCTTGTTTTTAAGTTTAAGTGTGATTTTTTCAAATTATTGTCATACTCTCAAACCGGGAGACCTGGGAGTGCACGGTCAGTTCCTACAAGTTACACTAGTCCAGTGCAAGGTGTTCGTGCCTCCTACGGGGTCGTTTGGGGGCTAGTTTGGGTTTTCACCCTTTAACGGCTTGTTATTAAGTCTAAGTGTGATTTTTATAAATTATCATCATACTCTCAAACCGGGAGACCCAGGACAACCTGGAAAGTTCCTACCAGTAACATTGGTCCCGTGCGAGGTGTTCGTGCCTCCTACGGGGTCGTTTGCAGGCTGGTTTGGGTTTTCACCCTTTAACGGCTTGTTTTTAAGTTTAAGTGTGATTTTTGCAAATTATCCTCATACTCTTAAATCGGGAGACCCGGGACTACGCGGTCTGTGCCTACAAGTTACATTGGTCCCGTGCGAGGTGTTCGAGCCTCCTACGGGGCAGTTTGGGGGCCGGTTTGGGTTTTCACCCTTTAACGGCTTGTTTTTAAGTATAAGTGTGATTTTTACAAATTATCGTCCTACTCTCAAACCGAGAGACTCGGGATTACGATGTCAGTTCTCACAAGTTACATTGGTCCCGTGCGAGGTGTTCGTGCCTCCTACGGGGTCGTTTGGGGGCTTGTTTGGGTTTTCACCCTTTAACAACTTGTTTTTAAGTCTAAGTATGAATTTTACAAATTATAAACATACTCTCAAACCGGGAGACCCGGGACTACGTGGAAAGTTCTACAAGTTACATTGGTCCCGTGCGAGGTGTTCGTGCCTCCTACGAGGTCGTTTGGCAGCTGGATTGGGTTTTCACCCATTAACGCCTTGTTTTTAAGTCTAAGTGTGATTTTTTGAAATTATCATCATACTCTCAAATGGGGAGACCCGGGATTACGCGGTCAGTTCCCACAAGTTACATTGGTCACGTGCGAGGTGTTCGTGCCTCCTATACGGTCGTTTGGGGATGGTTTGGCTTTTCACCCTTTAACGGCTTGTGTTTAAGTATAAGTGTGATTTTTCCAAATTATAATCATACTCTCAAATCGGGAGACCGAGGACTACGCGGTCAGGTCCCACAGGTTCGTGCCTCCAACGTGGTCGTTTGGGGGCTTGTTTGGGTTTTCAACCTTTAACGGCTTGTTTTTAAGTTTAAGTGTGATTTTTGCAAATTATCGTCATACTCTCAAACCGGGAGACCCGAGGGTGCACGGTCAGTTCCTACAAGTTATATTGGTCCAGTGCAAGGTGTTCGTGCCTCCTATGGGGTCATTTGGGGGCTAGTTTGGGTTTTAACCCTTTAACGGCTTGTTTTTAAGTCCAAGTGTGATTTTTATAAATTGTCGTCATACTCTCAAACCGGGAGACCCAGGACTACGTGGAAAGTTCCTACAAGTAACATTGGTCCCGTGCGAGGTGTTCGTGCCTCCTACGGGGTCGTTTGGGGGCTGGTTTGGGTTTTCACCCTTTAACGGCTAGTTTTTAAGTTTAAGTGTGATTTTTGCAAATTATCGACATACTCTTAAATCGGGAGACCCAGGACTACGCGGTCTGTGCCTACAAGTTACATTGGTCCCGTGCGAGGTGTTCATGCCTCCTACGGGACAGTTTGGGGGTCGGGTTGGGTTTTCACCCTTTAACGGCTTGTTATTAAGTCTAAGTGTGATTTTCACAAATTATCGTCCTACTCTCAAACCGGGAGACCCGAGATTACGCCGTCAGTTCTCACAAGTTACATTGCTCCCGTGCGAGGTGTTCGTGCCTCCTACGGGGTCGTTTGGAGGCTTGTTTGGGTTTTCACACTTTAACAGCTTGTTTTTAAGTCTAAGTGTGATTTTTACAAATTATAATCATACTCTCAAACCGGGAGACCTGGGATTACGCGGTCAGTTCCCACAAGTTACCTTGGTCCCGTGCGAGGTGTTCGTGCCTCTTACAGGGTCGTTTGGGGGATGGTTTGGCTTTTCACCCTTTAACGGCTTGTGTTTAAGTATAAATGTGATTTTTCCAAATTATAATCATACTCTCAAATCGGGAGACCCGGGACTATGCGGACAGTTCCTACAAGTTACATTGGTCTCGTGCGAGGTGTTCGTGCATCCTACGGGGTCGTTTAGGGGCTGATTCAAATTTCCGCCCTTTAACGACATGTTTTTAAGTCTAAGTGTGATTTTTGCAAATTATTATCATACACACAAACCGGGAGACCCGAGACTACGCGGTCAATTCCTACAAGTTGCATTGGTCCCGTGCGAGGTGTTCGTGCCTCCTACGGTGTCGTTTGGGGGCTGGTTCGAATTTTCACACTTTAACGGCATGTTTTTACGTTTAAGTGTGGTTTTTGCTAATTGTCGTCATACTATTAAATCGGGAGACCCGGGACTACGCGGTCTGTGCCTACAAGTTACATTGGTCCCGTGCGAGGTGTTCGAGCCTCCTACGGGGCAGTTTGGGGGCCGGTTTGGGTTTTCACCCTTTAACGACTTGTTTTTAAGTATAAGTGTGATTTTTACAAATTATCGTCCTACTCTCAAACCGAGAGACTCGGGATTACGATGTCAGTTCTCACAAGTTACATTGGTCTCGTGCGAGGTGTTCGTGCCTCCTACGGGGTCGTTTGGTGGCTTGTTTGGGTTTTCACCCTTTAACAACTTGTTTTTAAGTCTAAGTATGATTTTTACAAATTATAATCATACTCTCAAACCGGGAGACCCGGGACTACGTGGAAAGTTCTACAAGTTACATTGGTCCCGTGCGAGGTGTTCGTGCCTCCTACGAGGTCGTTTGGCAGCTAGATTGGGTTTTCACCCATTAACGCCTTGTTTTTAAGTCTAAGTGTGATTTTTTGAAATTATCATCATACTCTCAAATGGGGAGACCCGGGATTACGCGGTCAGTTCCCACAAGTTACATTGGTCACGTGCGAGGTGTTCGTGCCTCCTATACGGTCGTTTGGGGATGGTTTGGCTTTTCACCCTTTAACGGCTTGTGTTTAAGTATAAGTGTGATTTTTCCAAATTATAATCATACTCTCAAATCGGGAGACCGAGGACTATGCGTTCAGGTCCCACAAGTTCGTGCCTCCTACGTGGTCGTTTGGGGGCTTGTTTGGGTTTTCAACCTTTAACGGCTTGTTTTTAAGTTTAATTGTGATTTTTGCAAATTATCGTCATACTCTCAAACCGGGAGACCCGGGGGTGCACGGTCAGTTCCTACAAGTTACATTGGTCCAGTGGAAGGTGTTCGTGCCTCCTATGGGGTCATTTGGGGGCTAGTTTGGGTTTTAACCCTTTAACAGCTTGTTTTTAAGTCCAAGTGTGATTTTTATGAATTATCGTCATACTCTCAAATCGGGAGACCCAGGACTACGTGGAAAGTTCCTACAAGTAACATTGGTCCCGTGCGAGGTGTTCGTGCCTCCTACGGGGTCGTTTGGGGGCTGGTTTGGGTTTTCATCCTTTAACGGCTTGTTTTTAAGTTTAAGTGTGATTTTTGCAAATTATCGTCATACTCTTAAATCGGGAGACCCGGGACTACGCGGTCTGTGCCTACAAGTTACATTGGTCCCGTACGATCTGTTCGTGCCTCCTACGGGACAGTTTTGGGGTCGGGTTGGGTTTTCACCCTTTAACGGGTTGTTATTAAGTCTAAGTGTGATTTTCACAAATTATCGTCCTACTCTCAAACCGGGAGACCCGGGATTACGCGGTCAGTTCTCACAAGTTACATTGGTCCCGTGCGAGGTGTTCGTGCCTCCTACGGGGTCGTTTGGAGGCTTGTTTGGGTTTTCACACTTTAACAGCTTGTTTTTAAGTCTAAGTGTGATTTTTACAAATTATAATCATACTCTCAAACCGGGAGACCTGGGATTACGTGGTCAGTTCCCACAAGTTACCTTGGTCCCGTGCGAGGTGTTCGTGCCTCTTACAGGGTCGTTTGGGGGATGGTTTGGCTTTTCACCCTTTAACGGCTTGTGTTTAAGTATAAGTGTGATTTTTCCAAATTATAATCATACTCTCAAATCGGGAGATCCGGGACTATGCGGACAGTTCCTACAAGTTACATTGGTCCCGTGCGAGGTGTTCGTGCATCGTACGGGGTTGTTTAGGGGCTGATTCAAATTTCCGCCCTTTAACGACATGTTTTTAAGTCTAAGTGTGATTTTTGCAAATTATTATCATACACACAAATCGGGAGACCCGAGACTACGCGGTCAATTCCTACAAGTTGCATTGGTCCCGTGCGAGGTGTTCGTGCCTCCTACGGTGTCGTTTGGGGGCTGGTTCGAATTTTCACACTTTAACGGCATGTTTTTACGTTTAAGTGTGGTTTTTGCTAATTATCGTCATACTCTTAAATCGGGAGACCCGGGACTACGCGGTCTGTTCCTACAAGTTACATTGGTCCCGTGCGAGGTGTTCGAGCCTCCTACGGGGCAGTTTGGGGGCCGGTTTGGGTTTTCACCCTTTAACGGCTTATTTTTAAGTATAAGTGTGATTTTTACAAATTATCGTCCTACTCTCAAACCGAGAGACTCGGGATTACGATGTCAGTTCTCACAAGTTACATTGGTTCCGTGCGAGGTGTTCGTGCCTCCTAGGGGGTCGTTTGGGGGCTTGTTTGGATTTTCACCCTTTAACAACTTGTTTTTAAGTCTAAGTATGATTTTTATAAATTATAATCATACTCTCAAACCGGGAGACCCGGGACTACGTGGAAAGTTCTACAAGTTACATTGGTTCCGTGCGAGGTGTTCGTGCCTCCTACGAGGTCGTTTGGCAGCTGGATTGGGTTTTCACCCATTAACGCCTTGTTTTTAAGTCTAAGTGTGATTTTTTGAAATTATAATCATACTCTCAAATCGGGAGACCCGGTACTATGCGAACAGTTCCTACAAGTTACATTGCTCCTGTGCGAGGTGTTCGTGCATCCTACGGGGTCGTTTAGGGGCTGGTTCGAATTTTTGCCCTTTAAAGACATGTTTTTAAGTCTAAGTGTGCTTTTTGCAAATTATTTTCATACTGTCAAATCGGGAGACCCGGGACTACACGGTCAGTTCCTACAAGATACATTGGTCCCGTGCGAGGTGTTCGTGCCTCCTACGGGGTCGTTTGGGGGCTGGTTTGGGTTTGCACCCTTTAACGATTTATTTTTAAGTCTAAGTGTGATTTTTACAAATTAGCGTCATACTCTCAAACCGGGAGACCCGGGATTACGCGGTCAGTTCCCACCAGTTACATTTGTCCCATACGAGGTGTTCGTGCCTCCTATAGGGTCGTTTGGGGGATGGTTTGGGTTTTCACCCTTTAACGGCCTGTTTTTAAGTCTATGTGTGATTTTAGAAAATTATAATAATACTCTCAAACTAGGAGACCTAAGACTACGCGGGCAGTTCCTACAAGTTACATTGGTCCCGTGCGAGGTGTTCGTGCCTCCTACGGGGTCCTTAGGGGCTTGTTTGGGTTTTCACCCATTAACGGCTTATTTTTAAGTCTAAGTGTGATTTTTACAAATTATAATCATACTCTCAAACCGGGTGACTAGGGACTACGTGGAAAGTTCCTACGAGTTACCTTGGTCCCGTGCGAGGTGTTTGTGCCTCCTACGGGGTCGTTTGGGGGCTGGTTCGGGTTTTCACCCTTTAACGACTTATTTTTAAGTTTAAGTGTAATTTTTGCAAATTATCATCATACTCTCAAACCGAGAGACCCGGGACTACGCGGTCAGTTCCCACAAGTTGCATTGGTCCCATGCGAGGTGTTCATGCCTCTTACGGGGTCGTTTGGGGGCTGGTTCAGGTTTTTTACCCTTTAACGGCTTGTTTTTATGTCTGTGTGATTTTTGCAAATTATCGCCATACTCTCATACTGGGAGACCGAGGACTATGCGGTCAGTTCCCACAGGTTACATTGGTCCCGTGCGAGGTGTTCGTTACTGCTACGTGGTCGTTTGGGGGCTAGTTTGGGTTTTCACCCTTTAACGGCTTGTTTTTAAGTTTAAGTGGGATTTTTGCAAATTATCATCATACTCTCAAACCGAGAGACCCGGGAGTGCACGGTCAGTTCCTACAAGTTACATTGGTCCAGTGCAAGGTGTTCGTGCCTCCTACGGGGTCGTTTGGGGGCTAGTTTGGGTTTTAACCCTTTAACGGCTTATTTTTAAGTCTAAGTGTGATTTTTATAAATTATCATCATACTCTCAAACCGGGAGACCCAGGACTACGTGGAAAGTTCCTACAAGTCACATTGGTCCCGTGCGAGGTGTTCGTGCCTCCTACGGGGTCGTTTGGGGGCTGGTTTGGGTTTTCACCCTTTAACGGCTTGTTTTTAAGTTTAAGTGTGATTTTTGCAAATTATCATCATACTCTTAAATCGGGAGACCCGGGACTACGCGGTCTGTGCCTACTAGTTACATTGGTCCCGTGCGAGGTGTTCATGCCTCCTACGGGATAGTTTGGGGGTCGGTTTGGGTTTTCACCTTTTAACGGCTTGTTATTAACTCTAAGTGTGATTTTTACAAATTATCGTCCTACTCTCAAACCGGGAGACCCGAGATTACGCTGTCAGTTCTCACAAGTTACATTGCTCCCGTGCGAGGTGTTCGTGCCACCTACGGAGTCGTTTGGAGGCTTGTTTGGGTTTTCACCCTTTAACAGCTTGTTTTTAAGTCTAAGTGTGATTTTTACAAATTATAATCATACTCTCAAATCGGGAGACTCGGGACTACGTGGAAAGTTCCTACAAGTTACATTGGTTCCGTGCGAGGTGTTCGTGCCTCCTACGGGATCGTTTGGGAGCTGGTTTGGGTTTTCACCCATTAACGCCTTATTTTTAAGTGTAAGTGTAATTTTTTCAAATTATCATCATACTCTCAAATCGGGAGACCTGGGATTACGCGGTCAGTTCCCACAAGTTACATTGGTCCCGTGCGAGGTGTTCGTGCCTCTTACAGGGTCGTTTGGGGGATGGTTTGGCTTTTCACCCTTTAATGGCTTGTGTTTAAGTATTAGTGTGATTTTTCCAAATTATAATCATACTCTCAAATCGGGAGACCCGGGACTATGCGGACAGTTCCTACAAGTTACATTGGTCCCGTGCGAGGTGTTCGTGCATCCTACGGGGGCGTTTAGGGGCTGATTCGAATTTTCGCCCTTTAACGACATGTTTTTAAGTCTAAGTGTGATTTTTGAAAATTATTTTCATACACACAAATCGGGAGACCCGGGACTACGCGGTCAATTCCTACAAGTTGCATTGGTCCCGTGCGAGATGTTCGTGCCTCCTACGGTGTCGTTTGGGGGCTGGTTCGAATTTTCACACTTTAACGGCATGTTTTTAAGTTTAAGTGTGATTTTTTCTAACTATCGTCATACTCTTAAATCGGGAGACCCGTGACTATGCGGTCTGTGCCTACAAGTTACATTGGTCCCGTGCGAGGTGTTCGTGCCTCCTACGGGGCTGTTTTGGGGTCGGTTTTGGTTTTCACCCTTTAACGGCTTGTTATTAAGTCTAAGTGTTATTTTTTCAAATTATCGTCCTACTCTCAAACCGGGAGACCCGGGATTACGCGGTCAATTATCACAGTTACATGGGTCCGTGCGATGTGTTCGTGCCACCTACGGGGTCGTTTGGAGGCTTGTTTGGGTTTTCACCCTTTAACAGCTTATTTTTAATTCTAAGTGTGATTTTTACAAATTATAATCATACTCTCAAACAGGGAGACCCGGGACTACATGGAAAGTTCCTACAAGTTACATTGGTCCCGTGCGAGGTGTTCGTGCCTCTTATGGGGTCGTTTGGGGGTTGGTTCGGGTTTTCACCCTTTAACGACATGTTTTTAAGTCTAAGTGTGATTTTTGAAAATTATTGTCATACTCTCAAACAGGGAGACCCTGGACTACGCGGTCAGTTCCCACAAGTTGCATTGGTCCCGTGCGAGGTGTTTGTGCCTCCTACGGGGTCGTTTGGGGCCTGGTTCGGGTTTTTTACCCTTTAACGCCTTGTTTTTATGTCTATGTGATTTTATCAAATTATCATCATACTCTCAAACTGGGAGACCGAGGACTACGCGGTCAGTTCCCACAGGTTACATTGGTCCCGTGCTAGGTGTTCGTGCCTCCTACGTGGTCGTTTGGGAGCTAGTTTGGGTTTTCACCCTTTAACGGCTTGTTTTTAAGTTTAAGTGTGATTTTTGCAAATTATCGTCACACTCTCAAATCGGGAGACCCAGAAGTGCACGGTCAGTTCCTACAAGTTACATTGGTCCCGTGAAAGGTGTTCGTGCCTCCTACGGGGCAGTTTCGGGGCCGGTTTGGTTTTTCACCCTTTAACGGCTTGTTCTTAAGTCTAAGTGTGATTTTTATAAATTATCATCATATTTTCCAACCGGAAGACCCAGGACTACGTGGAAAGTTTCTACAAGTAACATTGGTCCCGTACGAGGTGTTCGTGCGTCCTATGGGGTCGTTTGGGTGCTGGTTTGGATTTCCACCCTTTAACGACTTGTTTTTAAGTTTAAGAGTGATTTTTGGAAATTATCGTCATACTCTTAAACCGGAAGACCCATGACTACGCGGTCTGTGCCTATAAGTTACGTTGGTCCCGTGCGAGGTGTTCCTGCCTCCTACGGGGTCGTTTGGGGGTTGGTTCGGGTTTTCACCCATTAACGGCTTATTTTTAAGTCTTAGCGTGATCTTTGCAAATTATCGTCCTACTCTCAAACCGGGAGACCCTGGACTACGCGACTAGCGCCCATAAGTTACATTGGTCTCGTTCGAGGTGTTCGTGCCTCCTCGGGGTCGTTTGGGAGCTGGTTCGGGTTTTCACCGTTTAATGACTTGTTTTTAAGTCTAAGTATGATTTTTGTATATTATCGTCATACTCTCAAATCGGGAGATCGAGGACTACTCGATCAGTTCCCTTAAGTTACATTGGTCCCGTGCGAGGTTTTCGTGCCTCCTACGGGGTCGTTTAGGGGCTAGTTTGGGTTTTCACCGTTTAACGACTTCTTTTTAAGTTCAAGTGTGATTTTTGAAAATTATCATCATACTCTCTACGCGATCAGTTCCTACAAGTTACATTGGTCCCGTGTAAGGTGTTCGTACTTCCTACGGGATCGTTTGGGTGCTAGTTTTGGTTTTGACCCTTTAAAGGCTCTTTTTTAAGTCTAAGTGTGATTTTTGCAAATTATCATCATACTCTCAAATCGGGAGACCCGGGATTTCACGGTCAGTTCCCACAAGTAACATTGGTCCCGTGCGAGGTGTTCGAGCCTCATACAGGGTCGTTTGCGGGATAGTTTGAGTTTTCACCCTGTAAAGGATTGTTTTTTAAGTTTAAGTGTGATTTTTGCAAATTATAATCATACTCTCAAATCGGGAGACCCGAGACTATGCGGACAGTTCCTACGAGTTATATTGGTCCCGTGCGAGGTGTTCGTGCTTCCTACGGGGTCGTTTGGGGGCTGGTTCGGATTTTCACCCTTTAACGGCTTGTTTTTAAGTCTAGGTTTGATTTTTGCAAATTATTGTCATACTCTCAAATCGGGAGACCCGGGACTAAACGACCAGTTCCCACATGTAACATTGGTCCCGTGAGAGGTGTTCATGCCTCCTACGGGTTTTTTTGGGCACTGGTTCGGGTTTTCATCCTTTAACGACTTATTTTTAATTTTAAGTGTCATTTTTGCAAATTATCGTCATACTCTCAAACCGGGAGACTCGGGATTACGCGGTCAGTTCCCACATGTAACATTGGTCCCGTGCGAGGTGTTCGTGCCTCCTACAGGGTCGTTTGGGGGATGGTTTGACTTTTTACCCTTTAATGGCTTGTGTTTAAGTATAAGTGTGATTTTTCAAAATTATAATCATACTCTCAAACCGGGAGACTCGGGACTATGCGGACAGTTCCTACAAGTTACATTGGTCCCGTGCGAGGTGTTCGTGCATCCAACGGGGTCGTTTAGCGGCTGGTTCTAATTTTTGCCCTTTAACGGCATTTTTTTATGTCTAAGTGTAATTTTTACAAATTATTGTCATACACTCAAATCGGGAGACCCGGGACTACGCGGTCAATTCCTACAAGTTACATTGGTCCCGTGAGAGGTGTTCGTGCCTCCTACGGGGTGATTTGGGGGTGCTTCGAATTTCTACACTTTAACGGCATGTTTTTAAGTCTAAGTGTGATTTTTGCTAATTATTGTCATACTCTTAAACCGGGAGTCCCGGGACTACGCGATCAGTTCCCATAAGTTGCATTGGTCCCGTGCGAAGTGTTCGTGCCTCCTACGAGGTCGTTTGGGGGCTGGTTCGGGTTTTTGCCCTTTAACGGCTTGTTTTTAAGTCTAAGTGTGATTTTTGCAAATTATCATCATACTCTAAAACCGAGAGATCGGGGATTACGTTCTCAGTTCCTACAAGTTACATTGGTCCCGTGCGAGGTGTTCGTGCCTCCTTCGGGGTCATTTGGGGACTGGTTCTGGTTTTCACCATTTAACGCCTTATTTTTAAGTCTAAGTGTTATTTTTGTGAATTATCGTCATACTCTCAAAACGAGAGACCCAGGACTACAAGGTCAGTTCCTACAAGTTACATTGGTCCAGTGCGAGGTTTTGTGCCACCTACGGGGTCGTTTGGGGGCTGGTTTGGGTTTTAACCCTTTAACGGCTTATTTTGAAGTCTAAGTGTGATTTTTGAAAATTATAATGATACTCTCAAACAAGGAGACCCAAGACTACACGAACAGTTCCTACAAGTTACATTGGTCCCGTGCGAGGTGTTCGTGCCTCCTACGGGATCATTAGGGGGCTTGTTTGGGTTTTCACCCATTAACGGCTTGTTTTTAAGTTTAAGTGTGATTTTTTCAAATTATAATCATACTCTCAAACCGGGAGACCCGGGACTACGTGGAAAGTTCCTACATGTTACATTGGTCCCGTGCGAGGTGTTCGTGCCTCCTACGGGGTCGTTTGTGGGCTGGATCGGGTTTTCACCCTTTCACGACTTATTTTTAAGTCTAAGTGTGATTTTTGCAAATTATCATAATACTCTCAAACCGGGAGACCCGGGACTACGCGGTCAGTTCCCACAAGTTGCATTGGTCCCGTGCGAGGTGTTCAGGCCACCTACGGGGTCGTTTGGGGTCTGGTTCGGGTTTTCACCCTTTAACAGCTTATTTTTAAGTCTAAGTGTGATTTTTGCAAATTATTGTCATACACTCAAACCGAGAGACCGAGGACTACGCGGTCAGTTCCCATAAGTTACATTGGTCCCGTGCGAGGTGTTCGTGCCTCCTACGGGGTCATTTGGGGGCTGGTTCAGGTTTTCACCCTTTAATGGCTTATTTTTAAGTCTAAGTGTGATTTTTGCAAATTATTGTCATACTCTCAAACCGGGAGACCCGGGACTACGCGATCAGTTCCCACTAGTTACATTGGTCCCGTGCGAATTGTTCGTGCCTCCTACGGGGTCGTTTCGGGGCCCGTTCTGGTTTTCACCCTTTAACGGCTTGTTTTTAAGTCTAAGTGTGATTTTGGAAATTATCATCATACTCTCAAACTGGGAGATCGAGGACAACGCGGTCAGTTCCCACAAGTTACATTGGTCCCGTGCGAGGTGTTCGTGCCTCCTAAGGGGTTGTTTTGGGGCTGGTTCTGGTTTTCACCCTTTAACGGCTTGTTTTTAAGTTTAAGTGTGATTTTTACAAATTATCGTCATACTCTCAAAATGAGAGACTCGGGACTACGCGATCAGTTCCTACAAGCTACATTGGTCCCGTGCGAGGTGTTCGTGCCTCCTACGGGTCGTTTGAGGGTTGGTTTGGGTTTTCACCCTTTAACGGCTTGTTTTTAAGTTTGAGTGTGATTTTTGCAAATTATCGTCACACTCTCAAACCGGGAGACCCAGGCGTGCACGGTCAGTTCCTATAAGTTACTATGGTCCCGTGAACGGTGTTCATGCCTCCTACGGGGCAGTTTGGGGGCCGATTTGGTTTTTCACCCTTTAACGGCTTGTTTTTAAGTCTAAGTGTGATTTTTATAAATTATCTCATATTCTCCAATCGGGAGACCCAGGATTACATGGAAAGTTCCTACAAGTAACGTTGGTCCCGTACGAGGTGTTCGTGCCTCCTACGGGGTCGTTTGGGTGCTCGTTTAGATTTTCACACTTTAACGGCTTGTTTTTAAGTTTAAGTGTGATTTTTACAAATTATCGTCATACTCTTAAACCGGGAGACCCAGGATTACACGGTCTGTGCCTATAAGTTACATTGGTCCCGTGCGAGGTGTTCCTGCCTCCTACGGGGTCGTTTGGCGGCTGGTTCGGGTTTTCACCCATTAACGGCTTATTTTTAAGTCTAAGTGTGATCTTTGCAAATTATCATCCTACTCTCAAACCAGGAGACCCTAGACTACGCGACCAGTGCCCATAAGTTACATTGGTCCCATTCGAGGTGTTCGTGCCTCCTACGAGGTCGTTTGGGGGCTGGTTCGAGTTTTCACCCTTTAATGACTTGTTTCTAAGTCTAAGTGTCATTTTTGTAAATTATCATCCTACTCTCAAACCGGGAGAACCTGGACTACGCGACCAGTGCCCATAAGTTACATTGGTCCCGTGCGAGGTTTTCGTGCGTCCTACGGGGTCGTTTGGGGGCTGGTTTGAGTTTTCACCGTTTAACGACTTCTTTTTAAGTTTAGGTGTGATTTTTGAAAATTATCATCATAGCTTCTACGTGGTCAGTTTCTACAAGTTACATTGGTCCCGTGTAAGGTGTTCGTGCTTGCTAAGGGATCGTTTGGGTGCTGGTTTTTGTTTTGACCCTTTAACGGCTCTTTTTTAAGTCTAAGTGTGATTTTTACAAATTATCATCATACTCTCAAACCGGGAAACCCGGGATTGCACCGTCAGTTCCTACAAGTAACATTGGTCCCGTGCGAGGTGTTCGTGCCTCATACAGGGTCGTTTGTGGGATGGTTTGGGTTTTCACCCTGTAACGGATTTTTTTTTATGTTTAAGTGTGATTTTTGCAAATTATAATCATACTCTCAAACCGGGAGACCCGAGACTACGCGGACAGTTCCTACAAGTTACATTAGTCCCGTGCAAGGTGTTCGTGCCTCCTACGGGGTCGTTTGGGGGCTGGTTCGTATTTTCACCCTTTAACGGCTTATTTTTAAGTCTAAGTTTGATTTTTGCAAATTATTGTCATACTCTCAAACCGGGAGACCCGGGACTACGCGGTCTGTTCCCATAAGTAGCATTGGTCCCGTGCCAGGTGTTCGTGCCTCCTACGGGGTTGTTTGGAGGCTGGTTCGGGTTTTCGCCCTTTAACGGGTTGTTTTTAAGTCTAAGTGTGATTTTTGCAAATTATAATCATACTCTCAAATCGGGAGATCGGGGATTACGCCATCAGTTCCCACAATTTATTTTGGTCCCGTGCGAGGTCTTCGTGCCTCCTTCGGGGTCATTTGGGGACTGGTTCTGGTTTTCACACTTTAACGGCTTATTTTTAAGTCTTAGTGTTATTTTTACGAATTATCGTCATACTCTCAAAACGAGAGACCCGGGACTACAAGGTCAGTTCTACAAGTTACATTGGTCCAGTGCGAGGTTTTCGTGCCTCCTACGGGGTCGTTTGGGGGCTGGTTTGGGTTTTAACCCTTTAACGGCTTATTTTGAAGTCTAGGTGTGATTTTTGAAAATTATAATGATACTCTCAAACAAGGAGACCTAGGACTACACGGACAGTTCCTACAAGTTACATTGGTCCCGTGCGAGGTGTTCGTGCCTCCTACAGGGTTGTTAGGGGGCTTGTTTGGGTTTTCACCCATTAACGGCTTGTTTTTAAGTCTAAGTGTGATTTTTACAAATTATAATCATACTCTCAATCCGGGAGACCCGGGACTACGTGGAAAGTTCCTACAAGTTACATTGGTCCCGTGCGAGGTGTTCGTGCCTCCTACGGGTTCGTATGGGGGCTGGATCGGGTTTTCACCCTTTCACGACTTATTTTTAAGTCTAAGTGTAATTTTTGCAAATTATCATCATACTCTCAAACCGAGAGACCCGGGACTACGCGGTCAGTTCCCACAAGTTGCATTGGTCCCATGCGAGGTGTTCATGCCTCTTACGGGGTCGTTTGGGGGCTGGTTCAGGTTTTTTACCCTTTAACGGCTTGTATTTATGTCTGTGTGATTTTTGCAAATTATCGCCATACTCTCATACTGGGAGACCGAGGACTATGCGATCAGTTCCCACAGGTTACATTGGTCCCGTGCGAGGTGTTCGTTACTGCTACGTGGTCGTTTGGGGGCTAGTTTGGGTTTTCACCCTTTAACGGCTTGTTTTTAAGTTTAAGTGTGATTTTTGCAAATTATCATCATACTCTCAAACCGAGAGACCCGGGAGTGCACGGTCAGTTCCTACAAGTTACATTGGTCCAGTGCAAGGTGTTCGTGCCTCCTACGGGGTCGTTTGTGGGCTGGTTTGGGTTCTCACCCTTTAATGGCTTATTTTTAAGTCTAAGTGTGATTTTTATAAATTATCGTCATACTCTCAAACCGGGAGACCCAGGGCTACGTGAAAAGTTCCTACAAGTAACATTGGTCCCGTGCGACGTGTTCGTGCCTCCTACGGGGTCGTTTGGGGGCCGATTTGGGTTTTCACCCTTAAACGGCTTGTTTTTGAGTTTAAGTGTGATTTTTGCAAATTATCGTCATACTCTTAAATCGGGAGACCCGGGAATACGCGGTCTGTGCCTACAAGTTACATTGTTCCCGTGAGAGGTGTTCGTGCGTCCTACACAGTAGTTCGGGGGCCGGTTTGGGTTTTCACCCTTTATCGGATTGTTATTAAGTCAAAGTGTGATTTTTACAAATTATCGTCCTACTCTAAAATCTTGAGACCCGGGATTACGCGATCAGTTCTCACAAGTTACATTGGTCCCGTGCGAGGTGTTCATGCCTCCTACGGGGTCGTTTGGGGGCTTGTTTGGGTTTTCACCCTTTAACATCTTATTTTTAATTCTAAGTGTGATTTTTACAAATTGTAATCATACTCTCAAACCGGGAGACCCGGGACTACGTGGAAAGTTCCTACAAGTTACATTGGTCCGTGCGAGGTGTTCGTGCCTCCTACGGGGTCGTTTGGGGCTGGTTGGGGTTTTCACCCATTAACGCCTTATTTTTAAGTCTAACTGTGATTTTTTCAAATTATCATCATACTCTCAAACCGGGAGACCCGGGATTACACGGTCAGTTCCCACAAGTTACATTGGTCCCGTGCGAGGTGTTCACGCCTCCTACAGGGTCGTTTGGGGGATGGCTTGGCATTTCACCCTTTAATGGCTTGTGTTTAAGTATAAGTGTGATTTTTCAAAATTATAATCATACTCTCAAACCGGGAGACCCGAGACTATGCTGACAGTTCCTACAAGTTACATTGGTCCCGTGCGAGGTGTTCGTGCATCCTACGGGGTCGTTTAGGGGCTGGTTCAAATTTTCGCCCTTTAACAGCATGTTTTTAAGTCTAAGTGTGATTTTTGCAAATTTTTGTCATACACTCAAATCGGGAGACCCGAGACTACGCGGTCAATTCCTACAAGTTAAATTGGTCCCGTACGAGGTGTTCGTGCCTCCTACGGGGTCATTTGGGGGCTGGTTCGAATTTTCACCCTTTAACAACATGTTTTTAAGTCTAAGTGTGAGTTTTGCTAATCATTGTCATACTCTCAAACCGAGAGACCCGGGACTACGCGATCAGTTCCCACAAGTTACATTGGTCCCGTGCGAAGTGTTCATGCCTCCTACGGGGTCGTTTGGGGGCTGGTTTCGATTTTCGCCCTTCAACAGCTTGTTTTTAAGTATAAGTGTGATTTTGGAAATTATCATCATACTCTCAAACTGGGAGATCGAGGACTACGTGGTCAGTTCCCACAAGTTACATTGGTCCTGTGCGAGGTGTTCGTGCCTCCTAAGGGGTCGTTTGGGGACTGGTTCTGGTTTTCACCATTTAATGGCTTATTTTTAAGTCTAAGTGTTATTTTTGCAAATTATCATCATACTCTCAAAACGAGAGACTCGGGACTACGCAGTCAGTTCCTACAAGCTACATTGGTTCCGTGCGAGGTGTTCGTGCCTCCTACGGGGTCGTTTGAGGGCTGGTTTGGGTTTTCACCCTTTAACGGCTTGTTTTTAAGTTTAAGTGTGATTTTTGCAAATTATCATCACTCTCTCAAACCGGGAGACCCAGGCATGCACGGTCAGTTCCTACAAGTTACATTGGTCCTGTAAAAGGTGTTCGTGCCTCCTACGGGGCAGCTTGGGGGCCGGTTTTGTTTTTCACCCTTTAACGGCTTCTTTTTAAGTCTAAGTGTGATTTTTATAAATTATCGTCATATTCTCCAACCGGGAGACCCAGGACTACGTGGAAAGTTCCTACAAGTAACATTGGTCCCGTACGAGGTGTTCGTGCTTCCTACGGGGTCGTTTGGGTGCTGGTTTGGATTTTCACCCTTTAACGAATTGTTTTTAAATTTAAGTGTGATTTTTGCAAATTATCGTCATACTCTTAAACCGGGAGACCCAGGACTCCGCGGCCTGTGCCTACAAGTTACATTGGTCCCGTGTGAGGTGTTCCTGCCTCCTACGGGGTCGTTTGGGGGCTGGTTCGGGTTTTCACCCATTAACGGTTTATTTTTAAGTCTAAGTGTGATCTTTGCAAATTATCATCCTACTCTCAAACCGGGAGACCCTGGACTACGCGACCAGTGCCCATAAGTTACATTGGTCCCATTCGAGGTGTTCGTGCCTCCTACGGGGTCGTTTAGGGGTTGGTTCGGGTTTTTACCCTTTAACGACTTGTTTTTAAGTCTAAGTGTGATTTTTATAAATTATCGTTATACTCTAAAATCGGGAGACCGAGGACTACGCGATCAGTTCCCATAAGTTACATTGGTCCGGTACGAGGTTTTCGTGCCTCCTACGGGGTCGTTTGGGGGCTGGTTTTGGTTTTCACCGTTTAACGACTTCTGTTTAAGTTTAAGTATGATTTTTGAAAATTATCATCATACTCTCTACGCGGTCAGTTCCTACAAGTTACATTGGTCCCGTGTAAGGTGTTCGTGCTTCCTACGATATCGTTTGGAAGCTGGTTTTTGTTTTGACCCTTTAACGGCTCTTTTTAAAGTCCAAGTGTGATTTATACAAATTATCATCATACTCACAAACCGGGAGACCCTGGATTGCACGGACAGTTCCCACAAGTAACATTGGTCCCGTGCGAGGTGTTCGAGCCTCATACAGGGTCGTTTGCGGGTTACTTTTGGTTTTCACCCCTTAACGGATTGCTTTTTAAGTTTAAGTGTGATTTTTGCAAATTATAATCATACTCTCAAACCGAGAGACCCGAGACTACACGGACAGTTACTACAAGTTACATTGGTCCCGTGCGAGGTGTTCGTGCCTCCTACGGGGTCGTTTGGGGGTTGGTTCAGATTTTAACCCTTTAACGGCTTGTTTTTAAGTCTAGGTTTGATTTTTGCAGATTATTGTCATACTCTCAAATCAGGAGACCCGGGACTAAGCGGTCAGTTCCCACATGTAACATTGGTCCCGTACGCGATGTTCGTGCCTCTTACGGGGTTGTTTGGGGGTTGGTTCGGGTTTTCATCCTTTAACGAGTTATTTTTAAGTTTAAGTGTGATTTTTGCAAATTATCGTCATACAATCAAACCGGGAAACCCGGGATTACGCGGTCAGTTCCCACATGTAACATTGGTCCCGTGCGAGGTGTTCTTGCCTCCTAGAGGGACATTTGGGGGATGGTTTTGCTTTTCACCCTTTAACGGCTTGTGTTTAAGTATAAGTGTGATTTTTCCAAATTATAATCATACTCTCAAACCGGGAGACCCGGGACTATGCAGACAGTTCCTACAAGTTACATTGGTCCCGTGCGAGGTGTTCGTGCATCCTACGGGGTCGTTTAGGGGCTGGTTCGAATTTTCGCCCTTTAACGGCATGGTTTTATGTCTAAGTGTGATTTTTGCAAATTATTGTCATACACTCAAATCGGGAGACCCGGGACTACGCGGTCAATTCCTACAAGTTACATTGGTCCCGTGAGAGGTGTTCGTGCCTCATACGGGGTCATTTGGGGGCTGGTTCGAATTTTCACACTTTAACGACATGTTTTTAAGTCTAAGTGTGATTTTTGCTAATGATTGTCATACTCTCAAACCGGGAGACTCGGGACTACGCGATCAGTTCCCACAAGTTACATTGGTCCCGTACGAAGTGTTCGTGCCTCCTAGGGGGTCGTTTGGTGGCTGGTTCGGGTTTTCGCCCTTTAACGACTTGTTTTTGTGTGTAAGTGTGATTTTTGCAAATTATCATCATACTCTCAAACCGAGAGATCGGGGATTACGCTCTCAGTTCCCACAAGTTAAATTGGTCCCGTGCGAGGTGTTCGTGCCTCCTTCGGGGTCATTTGGGGACTGGTTCTAGTTTTCACCCTTTAACGGCTTATTTTTAAGTCTAAGTGTTATTTTTACGAATTATCTTCATACTCTCAAAACGAGAGACCCGGGACTACAAGGTCAGTTCCTAAAAGTTACATTGGTCCACTGCAAGGTGTTCGTGCCTCCTACGGGGTCGTTTGGGGGTTGGTTTGGGTTTTAACCCTTTAACGGCTTATTTTGAAGTCTAAGTGTGATTTTTGAAAATTATAATGATATTATCAAACAAGGAGACCCAGGACTACATGGACAGTTCCTACAAGTTACATTGGTCCCGTGCGAGGTGTTCGTGCCTCCTACAGGGTCGTTAGGGGGCTTGTTTGGGTTTTCACCCATTAACGGCTTGTTTTTAAGTCTAAGTGTGATTTTTACAAATTATAATCATAATGTCAAACCGGGAGACCTGGGACTACGTGGAAAGTTCCTACAAGTTACATTGGTCTCGTGCGAGGTGTTCGTGCCTCCTACGAGGTCGTTTGGGGGCTGGATCGGGTTTTCACCCTTTCATGACTTTTTTTTAAAGTCTAAGTGTGATTTTTGCAAATTATCGTCATACTCTCAAACCAGGAGACCCGGGACTGCGCGGTCAGTTCCCATAAGTTGCATTGGTCCCGTGCGAGGTGTTCATGCCTTCTACGGGGTCGTTTGGGGGCTGGTTCAGGTTTTTTTACCATATAACAACTTGTTTTTAATTATCGTCATACTCTCAAACTGGGAGACCGAGGACTACGCGGTCAGTTCCCACAGGTTACATTGGTGCCGTGCGAGGTGTTCGTGCCTCCTTCGGGGTCATTTAGGGACTGGTTCTGGTTTTCACCCTTTAACGGCTTATTTTTAAGTCTAAGTGTTATTTTTGCGAATTATCGTCATACTGTCAAAACGAGAGACCCGGGACTACAAGGTCAGTTCCTACAAGTTACATTGGTCCACTGCAAGGTGTTCGTGCCTCCTACGGGGTCGTTTGGGGGCTGGTTTGGGTTTTCACCCTTTAACGACTTGTTTTTAAGTCTAAGTGTGATTTTTAAAAATTATCGTCATACTCTCAAACCGGGAGATCCAGGACTACATAGAAAGTTCCTACAAGTAAGTAACATTGGTCCAGTACGAGGTGTTCGTGCCTCCTACGGGGTCGTTTGGGGGCTGGTTTTGGTTTTCACCCTTTAATGGCTTATTTTTCAGTTTAAGTGTGATTTTTGCAAATTATCATCATACTCTTAAATCGGGAGACCCGGGACTACGCGGTCTGTGCCTACAAGTTACATTGGTCCCATGCGAGGTGTTCGTGCCTCCTACGCGGTAGTTTGGGGGCTGGTTTGGGTTTTCACCCTTTATCGGCTTGTTATTAAGTAAAAGTGTTATTTTTACAAATAATCGTCCTACTCTCAAACTGGGAGACCCGGGATTACGCGGTCAGTTCTCACAACTTACAATGGTCCCGTGCGAGGTGTTCGTGCCTCCTACGGGGTCGTTTGGGGTCTTGTTTAGGTTTTCACCCTTTAACAGCTTGTTTTTAAGTCTAAGTGTGATTTTTACAAATTATAATCATACTCTCAAATCGGGAGACCCGGGACTACGTGGAAAGTTCCTACAAGTTACATTGGTCCCGTGCGAGGTGTTCGTGCCTCCTACGGGGTCGTTTGGGGCTGGTTTGGGTTTTCACCCATTAACGACTTGTTTTTAAGTCTAAGTGTGATTTTTTCAAATTATCATCATACTCTCAAACCGGGAGACCCGAGATTACGCGGTCAGTTCACACAAGTTACATTGGTCCCGTGCGAGGTGTTCGTGCCTCCTATAGGGTCGTTTGGGGGATGGTTTGGCATTTCACCCTTTAACGGCTTGTGTTTAAGTATAAGTGTGATTTTTCCAAATTATAATCATACTCTCAAACCGGGAGACCCGGGACTATGCAGACAGTTCCTACAAGTTACATTGGTCCCGTGCGAGGTGTTCGTGCATCCTACGGGGTCATTTAGGGGCTGGTTCAAATTTTCGCCCTTTAACGGCATGTTTTTAAGTCTAAGTGTGATTTTTGCAAATTATTATCATACACTCAAATGGGAGACCCGAGACTACGCGGTCAATTCCTGCAAGTTACACTGGTCCCGTGCGAGGTGTTCATGCCTCCTACGGGGTCGTTTGGGGGCTGGTTCGAATTTTCACCCGTTAACGGCATGTTTTTAAGTCTAAGTGTGAGTTTTGCTAACTATTGTCATACTCTCAAACCGGGAGACCCGGGACTACGCGATCAGTTCCCATAAGTTACATTTGTCCCGTGCGAAGTGTTCGTGCCTCCTACGGGGTCCTTTGGGGGCTGGTTGGGGTTTTCGCCCTTTAACAACTTGTTTTTAAGTCTAAGTGTGATTTTTGAAATTATCATCATACTCTCAAACTGGGAGATTAAGGACTACGCGGTCAGTTCCCACAAGTTACGTTGGTCCCGTGCGAGGTGTTCGTGCCTCCTAAGGGGTCGTTTGGGGGCTGGTTTTGGTTTTCACCCTTTAAAGACTTATTTTTTAGTCTAAGTGTTATTTTTGCAAATTATCGTCATACGCTCAAAACGAGAGACACGGGACTACGCGGTCAGTTCCAACAAGCTACATTGGTCCCGTGCGAGGTGTTCGTGCCTCCTACGGGGTCGTTTGGGGGCTAGTTTGGGTTTTCACCCTTTAACGGCTTATTTTGAAGTCTAAGGGTGATTTTTGTAAATTATAATAATACTCTCAAACCATGAGATCCGGGACTACGCGGACCGTTCCAACAAGTTACATTGGTCCCGTGCCAGGTGTTCGTGCCTCCTACAGGATCGTTAGGGGGCTTGTTTGGGTTTTCACCCATTAATAGCTTGTTTTTAAGTCTAAGTGTGATTTTTACAAATTATAATCATACCCTCAAACCGGGAGACCCGAGACTACGTGGAAAGTTCCTACAAGTTACATTGGTCCAGTGCGAGGTGTTCGTGCCTCCTACGGAGTCGTTTGGTGGCTGGTTCGGGTTTTCACCCTTTAACGACTTGTTTTTAAGTCTAAGTGTGATTTTATCAAATTATCGTCATACTCTCAAACCGGGAGACCCGGGACTACGCGATCAGTTCCCACAATTTGCATTGGTCCCGTGCGAGCTGTTGGTGCCTCCTACGGGGTCATTTAGGGGCTGGTTTAGGTTTTTAACCCTTTAACGGCTTGTTTTATGTCCGTATGATTTTTGCAAATTATGGTCGTACTCTCAAATTGGGAGACCGAGGACTACGCGGTCAGTTCCCACAGGTTACATTGGTCCCGTGCGAGGTGTTCGTGCCTCCTACGTGGTCGTTTGGGGGATGGTTTGGGTTTTCACCCTTTAATGTGTTCTTTTTAAGTCTAAGTGTGATTTTTATAAATTATCGTCATACTCTCAAACCATGAGACCCAGGACTACGTGGAAAGTTCCTATAAGTAACATTGGTCCCGTTCGAGGTGTTCGTGCCTCCTATAGGGTCGTTTGGGGGCTGGTTTGGGTTTTTACCCTTTAACGGCTTGTTTTTAAGTTTAAGTGTGATTTTTGCAAATTATCGTCATACTCTCAAACCGGGAGACCCGGGAGTGCACGGTCAGTCCCTATAAGTTACATTGGTCCCGTGCAAGGTGTTCGTGCCTCCTACGGTGTCGTTTGGGGGATGGTTTGGGTTTTCACCCTTTAACGTGTTCTTTTTAAGTCTAAGTGTGATTTTTACAAATTTTCATCCTACTCTCAAACCATGAGACCCAGGACTACGTGGAAAGTTCCTATAAGTAACATTGGTCCCGTGCGAGGTGTTCGTGCCTCCTATGGGGTCGTTTGGGGGCTGGTTTGGGTTTTCACCCATTAACAGCTTGTTTTTAAGTTTAGGTGTGATTTTTACAAATTATCGTCGTACACTTAAACCGGGAGACCCGGGACTACGCGGTCTATGCCTACAAGTTACATTGGTCCCGTGCGATGTGTTCGTGCCTCCTACGTGGTCGTTTGTGGGTTGGTTAGGGTTTTCACCCTTTAACGGCTTGTTATTAAGTCTAAGTGTGATTTTTACTAATTTTCGTCCTACTCTCAAATCGGGAGACCCGAGATTATGCGGTTAGTTCTCACAAGTTACATTGGTCTCGTGCGAGGTGTTCGTTTGGGGGCTTATTTGGGTTTTCACCCTTTAACAACTTGTTTTAAAGTCTAAGTGTGATTTTTACAAATTATTATCATACCCTCAAACCGAGAGACCCGGGAATACGTGGAAAGTTCCTACAAGTTACATTGGTCCCCTACGAGGTGTGCGTGCCTCCTACGGGGTCGTTTGGGGGCTGGTTCGGGTTTTCACCCATTAACGACTTGTTTTTAAGTCTAAGTGTGATTTTTGAAAATTATCATCATACTGTCAAACCGGGAGACCCGGGACTACGCGGTCAGTTCCCACCCTTTAACGACTTGTTTTTATGTCTGTGTGATTTTGGAAAATTATCGTCATACTCTCAAATTGGGAGACCCAGGACTATGTGGAAAGTTCCTACAAGTAACATTGGTCCCGTACGAGTTTTTCGTGCCTCCTACGGGGTCGTTTGGGGGCGGGTTTTGGTTTTCACCATTTAACGGCTTGTTTTTTAGTTTAAGTGTTATTTTTGCAAATTATCGTCATACTCTTAAACCGGGAGACCCGTGACTACGCGGTCTGTGCCTTCAAGTTACATTGGTCCCGTGCGAGGTATTCCTGCCTCCCACGGGGTCGTTTGGGGGCTGGTTCAGGTTTTCACCCATTAACGGCTTATTTTTAAGTCTAAGTGTGATTTTTGCAAATTATCGTCCTACTCTCAAACCGGGAGACCTGGGACTACGCGACCTGTTCCCATTAGTTACATTGGTCCCGTGCGAGGTGTTCATGCCTCCTACGGGGTCGTTTGGGGGCAGGTTCGGGTTTTCACCCTTTAACGACATATTTTTAAGTCTAAGTGTGATTTTTGTAAATTATCATAATACTCTCAAACCGGGAGACCGAAGACTATGCGGTTAGTTCCCACAAGTTACATTGGTCCCGTGCGAGGGGTTCGTGCCTCCTGTGGGGTCGTTTGGGGAATGGTTTGGGTTTTCACCCTTTAACGGCTTGTTTTTAACTTTAAGTGTGATTTTTGAAAATAATCATCATACTCTCTACCCCGGTCAGTTCCTACAAGCTACATTGGTCCCGTGCAAGGTGTTCGTGCTTCCTACGGGATCGTTTGGGTGCTTGTTTGGGTTTTCACCCTTTAACGACTTGTTTTTAAGTCTAAGTGTGATTTAAACAAATTATCATCATACTCTCAAACCGGGAGACCCGGGATTGAGCGGTCATTTCCCACAAGTTACATTGGTCCCGTGCGAGGTGTTCGTGCCTCTTGCAGGGTCGTTTGGGGGCTGGCTTGGGTTTTCACCCTGTAACGGTTTGTTTTTTAAGTTTAAGTGTGATTTATGCAAATTATAATCACACTCTCAAACCGGGAGACCCGGGACTACGCGGATAGTTCCTACAAGTTACATTGGTCCCGTACGAGGTGTTCGTGCCTCCTACGGGGTCGTTTGGGGGCTGGTTCGAATTTTCACCCTTTAACGGCTTGTTTTTAAGTCTAAGTTTGATTTTTGCAAATTATTGTCATACTCTCAAACCGGGAGACCCGGGACTACGCGGTCAGTTCCCACATGTTACATTGGTCCCGTGCGAGGTGTTCGTGCGTCCTACGGGGTTGTTTGGGGGCTGGTTCGGGGGGGGGGGCATCCTTTAACGAATTATTTTTAAGTTTAAGTGTGATTTTTGAAAATTATCGCCATACTCTCAATCCAGGAGACCGGGGACTACGCGGTCAGTTCCCAAAAGTTACATTGGTCCCGTGCGAGGTGTTCGTGCCTCCTACGGGGTTGTTTGGGGGCTGATTTGGGTTTTCATCCTTTAACGACTTGTTTTTAAGTTTAAGTGTGATTTTTGCAAATTATTGTCATAGTCTCAAACCGGGAGACCTGGGACTATGCGGGCTATGCCTACAAGTTACATTGGTCCCGTGTGAGGTGTTCGTGCCTCCTACGGGGCAGTTTGGCGGTTGGTTTTGGTTTTCACCCTTTAACGACTTGTTTTTAAGTCAAAGTGTGATTTGTACAAATTATAATCACACTCTCAAACCGAGAGACCGAGGACTACGCGGTCAGTTCCCATAAGTTACATTGGTCCCGTGCGAGGTGTTCATGCCTCCTACGGGGTCGTTTGGGGGTTGGTTTGGGTTTTCACCCTTTAACGGCTTGTTTTTAAGTCTAAGTGTGATTTTTACAAATTATTGTCATACTCTCAAACCGGGAGACCCGGGATTGCGCGATCAGTTACCCCAAGTTACATTGGTCCCGTGCGAGGTGTTCGTGCCTCCTATAGGGTCGTTTGGGGTCTGGTTTGGGTTTTCACCCAGAACGGATTGTTTTTAAGTCTAAGTGTGATTTTTGCAAATTATTGTCATACTCTCAAACCGGGAGACCCGGGACTACGCGGTCAGTTCCCACATGTTACATTGGTCCCGTGCGAGGTGTTCGTGCGTCCTACGGGGTTGTTTGGGGGCTGGTTCGGGGGGGGGGGGCATCCTTTAACGAATTATTTTTAAGTTTAAGTGTGATTTTTGAAAATTATCGCCATACTCTCAATCCAGGAGACCGGGGACTACGCGGTCAGTTCCCAAAAGTTACATTGGTCCCGTGCGAGGTGTTCGTGCCTCCTACGGGGTTGTTTGGGGGCTGATTTGGGTTTTCATCCTTTAACGACTTGTTTTTAAGTTTAAGTGTGATTTTTGCAAATTATTGTCATAGTCTCAAACCGGGAGACCTGGGACTATGCGGGCTATGCCTACAAGTTACATTGGTCCCGTGTGAGGTGTTCGTGCCTCCTACGGGGCAGTTTGGCGGTTGGTTTTGGTTTTCACCCTTTAACGACTTGTTTTTAAGTCAAAGTGTGATTTGTACAAATTATAATCACACTCTCAAACCGAGAGACCGAGGACTACGCGGTCAGTTCCCATAAGTTACATTGGTCCCGTGCGAGGTGTTCATGCCTCCTACGGGGTCGTTTGGGGGTTGGTTTGGGTTTTCACCCTTTAACGGCTTGTTTTTAAGTCTAAGTGTGATTTTTACAAATTATTGTCATACTCTCAAACCGGGAGACCCGGGATTGCGCGATCAGTTACCCCAAGTTACATTGGTCCCGTGCGAGGTGTTCGTGCCTCCTATAGGGTCGTTTGGGGTCTGGTTTGGGTTTTCACCCAGAACGGATTGTTTTTAAGTCTAAGTGTGATTTTTGCAAATTATTATCATACTCTAAAACCGGGAGACCCGAGACTACGTGGAAAGTTCCTACAAGTTACATTGGTCCCGTGCGAGGCGTTCGTGGCTCCATCGGGGTCGTTTTGGGGCTGGTTCGGATTTTCACCCTTTAACGGCTTGTTTTTAAGTCTAAGTGTGATTTTTTCAAATTATTGTCATACTCTCAAATTGGGAGACCCTGGACTACGCGATCAGTTCCTACAAGATACATTGGTCCCGTGCGAGGTGTTCGTACCTCCTACGGGGTCGTTTGGGGGCTGGTTAGAGTTTTCACCCTTTAATGGTTTGTTTTTAAGTCTAAGTGTGATTTTTACAAATTATCATCACACTCTCAAACCGGGAGACCCGGGATTACGCGGTCCGTTCCCAAGAGTTACATTAGTCCCGTGCGTGGTGTTAGTGCCTCCTACAGGGTCATTTGGGAGATGGTGTGGGTTTTCACCCTTTGACGGCTTGTTTTTAAGTCTAAGTGTGATTTTTGCAAATTATAATCATAATCTCAAACCGGGAGACCTGGGACTATGCAGACAGTTCCTACAAGTTACATTGGTCCCGTGCAAGGTGTTTGTGCCTCCTACGGGATCGTTTGGGGCTGGTTTTGGATTTCACCCTTTAACGGCTTTTTTTTAAGTCTAAGTGTGATTTTTACAAATTATCGTCATACTCTCAAATACGGAGACTCGGGATTGCACGGTCAGTTACCAAAAGTTACATTGGTCCCGTGCGAGGTGTTCGTGCCTCCTACAGGGTCATTTAGGGGCTGGTTTGGGTTCTCACCCTGTAACGGATTGTTTTTAAGTCTAACTGTGATTTTTGCAAATTATAATCATACTCTAAAACCGAGAGACCCGGGACTGCGTGGAAAGTTCCTACAAGTTACATTGGTCCCGTGCGAGGTGTTCGTGGCTCCTGCGGGGTCGTTTGGGGACTGGTTCGGATTTTCACCCTTTAACGGCTTGCTTTTAAGTTTAAGTGTGATTTTTGCAAATTATTGTCATACTCTCAAATCGGGAGACCCGGGACTACGCAGTCAGTTCCTACAAGATACATTGGTCCCGTGCGAGGTGTTCGTGCCTCCTACGGGGTCGTTTGGGGGCTGGTTTGGGTTTTCACCCTTTAACGATTTGTTTTTAAGTCTAAGTGTGATTTTTACAAATTATCGTCATACTCTCAAACCGAGAGACCCGAGATTACGCGGTCAGTTCCGACAACTTACATTGGTCCCGTGCGAGGTGTTCTTGCCACCTATAGGGTCGTTTGGGGGATGGTTTGGGTTTTCACCCTTTAACGGCTTGTTTTTAAGTCTAAGTATGATTTTTGCAAATTATCGTCATACTCTAAAACCGGGAGACCGAGGACTACGCGGTCAGTTCCCACAAGTTACATTGGTCCCGTGCGTCGTTTGGGGGCTGGTTCGGGTTTTCACCATTTAACAGCTTGTTTTGAAGTCTAAGTGTGATTTTTGCAAATTATCGTCATACTCTCAAACCGGGAGACTGGGGACTACGCGGTCAGTTCCCACAAGTTACATTGGTCCCGTGTGAGGTGTTCGTGCCCTCCTACAGGGTCATTTGGGGGTTGGTTCAGGTTTTCACCCTTCAACGATTTATTTTTAAGTCTAAGTGTGATTTTTGCTAATTATCGTCATACTCTCAAACTGAGAAACCGAGAGACCGAGGACTACGCGGTCAGTTCCCATAAGTTACATTCGTCCCGTGCGATGTGTTCGTGCCTCCTACGGGGTCGTTTGGGGGCCCGTTCTGGTTTTCACCATTTAACGGCTTGTTTTTAAGTCTAAGTGTGGTTTTTAAAAATTATAATCATACTCTCAAACTGGGAGACCCGGGACTACGTGGAAAGTTCCTAGAAGTTACATTGGTCCCGTGCGATGTGTTCCTGCCTCCTACGGGGTAGTTTGGGGGCTGGTTCGGGTTTTCACCCTTTAACGGCTTGTTTTTAAGTCTATGTGTGATTTTTGCAAATTATCGTCATACTCTCAAACCGGGAGACCCAGGACTACGCGACCAGTTCCCACAAGTTTTATTGGTCCCGTGCGAGGTGTTCGTGCCTCCTACGGGGTCATTTGGGGGTTGGTCGGGTTTTCACCCTTTAAAGGCTTGTTTTGAAGTCTAAGTGCGATTTTTTAAATTATCATCATACTCTGAAACTGGGAGACCAAGGATTACGCTGTCAGTTCCCACAAGTGAAATTGGTCCCGTGCGAGGTGTTCGTGCCTCCTACGGGGTCATTTGGGGGGTTGGTTTTTGTTTTCACCCTTTAACGGCTAATTTTTAAGTCTAAGTGTGAATTTTACAAATTATCGTTATACTCTCAAACCGGGAGACCCGGGATTGCGCGGTCAGCTCCCACAAGTTACATTGGTCCCGTGCCTGGCGTTCGTGCCTCCTAAAGAGTCGTTTGGGTTTTCACCCTATAGTGGAATGTTTTGAAGTCTAAGTGTGATTTTTGCAAATTAATCATACTCTCAAACCGGGAGACCCGGGATTACGCGGTCAGTTGTCACAAGTTACATTGGTCCCGTGCGAGGTGTACGTGCCTTCTACGGGGTTGTTTGGGGGCTTGTTTGGGCTTTCACCCTTTAACGGATTGTTTTTAAGTCTAAGTGTGATTTTTGTAAATTATAATCATACTCTCAAACCGGCAGACCCTGGATTATGCGGTCAGTTGTCACAAGTTACATTGGTCCTGTGCGAGGTGTACGTGCCTCCTACGGGGTTGTTTGGGGGCTTGTTTGGGTTTTCACCCTTTAACGGCTTGTTTTTAAGTCTAAGTATGATTTTTACAAATTATAATCATACTCTCAAACCGGGAGACCCGGGACTACGTGGAAAGTTCCTACATGTTACATTCGTCTCGTGCGAGGTGTTCCTGCCTCCTACAGGGTCGTTTGGGGGCTGGTTCGGGTTTACACCCATTAACGGCTTGATTTTAAGTCTAAGTGTGAATTTTGCAAATTATCTTCCTACTCTCGAACCGGGAGACCCGTCACTACGCGACCTGTTCCCATAAGTTACATTAGTCCCGTGCGAGGTGTTCGTGCCTCCTACGGGGTCGTTTGGGGGGGCTGGTTTTGGTTTTCACCCTTTAACGACTTAATTTTAAGTCTAAGTGTGATTTTTACAAATTATCTTTATACTCTCAAACTGGGAGACCTGGGATTGCGCGGTCAGCTCCCACAAGTTACATTGGTCCCGTGCGAGGTGTTCGTGCCTCCTACGGGGTCATTTGGGGTCTTGTTTGGGTTTTCACCCTTTAACGGCTTGTTTTTAAGTCTAAGTGTGATATTTACTAATTATAATCATACTCTCAAACTGGGAGACTCGGGACTATGTGGAAAGTTCCTACAAGTTATATTGGTCCCGTGCGAGGTGTTCGTGGCTCCTACAGGGTCGTTTTGGGGCTAGTTCGGATTTTCACCCTTTAACGACTTATTTTTAAGTTTAAGTGTGATTTTTAAAAATTATTGTCATACTCTCAAACCGGGAGACCCGGTACTACGCGGTCAGTTCCTACAAGATACATTGGTCCGGTGCGAGGTGTTCGTGCCTCCTACGGGGTCGTTTGGGGGCTGGTTTTGGTTTTCAGCCATTAATGCCTTGTTTTTAAGTGTAAGTGTGATTTTTCCAAATTATCGTCATACTCTCAAACCGGGAGACCCGCGATTACGCGGTCAGTTCCCACAAGTTAGATTGGTCCCGTGCGAGGTGTTCGTGCCTCCTTCAGGGTCGTTTAGGGGATGGTTTGGCTTTTCACCCTTTAACGGCTTGTGTTTAAGTATAAGTGTGATTTTTCCAAATTATAATCATACACTCAAACCCGGAGACCCGGGACTATGCGGACAATTCCTACAAGTTACATTGGTCCCGTGCGAGGTGTTCGTGCATTCCATGGGGCAGTTTGGGGGCCGGTTTGTGTTTTCACCCTTTAACGGCTTGTCATTAAGTCTAAGTGTGATTTTTACAAATTATCGTCCTACTCTCACGCCGGGAGACCCGAGATTACGCGGTCAGTTCTCACAAGTTACATTGGTCCCGTGCGAGGTGTTCGTGCCTCCTACGGGGTCGTTTGGGAGATTGTTTGGGTTTTCATCTTTTAACAGCTTGTTTTAAAGTCTAAGTGTGATTTTTACAAATTATAATCATACTCTTAAACCAAGAGACCCGGGACTACGTGGAATGTTCCTACAAGTTACATTGGTCCCGTGCGAGGTGTTCGTGCCACATACGGGGTCGTTTGGGGGCTGGTTCAGATTTTAACTCTTTAACGACATGTTTTTAAATCTAAATGTGATTTTTTGCAAATTATCGTCATACTCTCAAACCGGGAGACTTGGGACTACGCGCTCAGTTCCCATAAGTTGCATTGGTCCCGTGCGAGGTATTCGTGCCTCCTACGGGGTCGTTTGGGGGCTGGTTCGGGTTTTTTACCCTTTAACGACTTATTTTTATGTCTGTGTGATTTTTGCAAATTATCATCATACTCTCAAACTGGGAGACCGAGGACTACGCGGTCAGTTCCCACAGGTTACATTTGTCCCATGCGAGGTGTTCGTGCCTCCTACGTGGTCGTTTGGGGGCTAGTTTGAGTTTTCGTCCTTTAACGACTTGTTTTTACATTTAAGTGTGATTTTTGCCAATTATTGTCATACTCTTAAATCGGGAGACTCGGGACTACACGGTCTATGCCTACAAGTTATGTTGGTCCCGTGCGAGGTGTTCTTCCCATCTACGGGGTCGTTTGGGGGCTGGTTCGGGTTTTCACCCATTAACGGCTTATTTTTAAGTCTAACTGTGATTTTTGCAAATTATCGTCCTACTCTCAAATCGGGAGACCCGGGACTACGCGACCAATTCCCAAAAGTTACATTGGTCCCGTGCGAGTTGTTCGTGCCTCCTAGGAGGTCGTTTGGGGGCTGATTCGAGTTTTCACCCTTTAACGACTTATTTTTAAGTCTAAGTGTGATTTTTGTAAATTATCATCATACTCTCGAAACGGGAGACGGAGGAAGACGCGATCAGTTCCCATAAGTTACATTGGTCCCGTGCGAGGTCTTCGTGCCTCCTATGGGGACATTTGGGGGCTGGTTTGGGTTTTCACCCTTAACGGCTTCTTTATAAGTTTAAATGTGATTTTTGAAAATTATCATCATACTCTCTAAGCGGTCAGTTCCTACAAGTCACATTGGTCCCGTGCAAGGTGTTCGTGCTTCCTACGGGTTCGTTTGGGTGATAGTTTTGGTTTTCACCCTTTAACGGATTATTTTTAAGTCTAAGTGTGATTCTTACAAATTATCATCATACTCTCAAACCGGGAGACCCGGGATTGCGCGGTCAGTTCCCACAAGTTACATTGGTCCCGTACGAGGTGTTCGTGCCTCCTACAGGGTCGTTTGGGGGCTGGTTTGGGTTTTCACCCTGTAACGGATTGTTTTTTAAGTTTAAGTGTGATTTTTGCAAATTATAATCATACTCTAAAACCGGGAGACCCGGGACTACGCGAACAGTTCCTACAAGTTACATTGGTCCTGTGCGAGGAGTTCGTGCCTTCTACGGGGTCGTTTGGGGGATGGTTCGGATTTTCACCCTTTAACGACTTGTTTTTAAGTCTAGGTTTGATTTGTGAAAGTTATTGTCATACTCTCAAACCGGGTGACCCGGGACTACGCGCTCAGTTCCCACATGTTACATTGGTCCCGTACAAGGTGTTCGTGCCTCCTACGGGGTTGTTTGGGGGCTGGTTCGGGTTTTCAACCTTTAATGACTTATTTTTAAGTTTAAGTGTGATTTTTGGAAATTATCGTCATACTCTCAAATCGGGAGACCCGGGATTACGCGGTCAGTTCCCACAAGTTACATTGGTCCCGTGCGAGGTGTTCGTGCCTCCTTAGGGTCGTTTAGGGGCTGGTTCAAATTTTCGCCCTTTAACGGCATGTTTTTAAGTCTAAGTGTGATTTTTGCAAATTATTGTCTTACACTCAAAACCAGGAGACCCGTGATTACGCGATCAATTCCTACAAGTTACATTGGTCCCGTGCGAGGTGTTCGTGCCTCCTAAGGAGTCGTTTGGGGACTGGTTTGAATTTTCACCCTTTAACAGCATGTTTTTAAGTCTAAGTCTGATTTTGCTAATTATTGTCATACTCTCAAACCGGGAGACCCGGGACTACGCGATCAGTTCCCACAAGATACATTGGTCCCGTGAGAAGTTTTTGTCCCTCCTATGGGGTCGTTTGGGGGCTGGTTCGAATTTTCACCCTTTAACGGCTTGTTTTTAAGTCTAAGTGTTATTTTTGCGAATTATCGTCATACTCTCAAAACGAGATACCCGGGACTATGCGGTCAGTTCCTACAAGTTGCATTGGTCCCGTGCATGGTGTTCGTGCCTCCTACGGGGTCGTTTGGGGGCTGGTTTGGGTTTTCACCCTTTAACGGCTTATTTTGAAGTCTAAGTGTGATTTTTGTAAATTATAATAATAGTCTCAAACATGGACATCCAAGACTACGCGGACAGTTCCTACAAGTTACATTGGTCCCGTGCGAGGTGTTCGTGCCACCTACGGGGTCGTTAGGGTGCTTGTTTGGGTTTTCAGCCATTAATGGCTTGTTTTTAAGCCTAAGTGTGATTTTTACAAATTATAATCATACTCTCAAACCGAGAGACCCGGGACTACGTGGAAAGTTCCTACAAGTTACATTGGTCCCGTACGAGGTGTTCGTGCCTCCTACGGGGTCGTTTGGGGGCTGGGTCGGGTTTTCACCCTTTAACGACTTATTTTTAAGTCAAAGTGTGATTTTTGCAAATTATCGTCATACTCTCAAACCGAGAGACCCGGACTACGAGGTCAGTTCCCACAAGTTGCATTGGTCCCGTGCGAGGTGTTCGTGCCTCCTACGGGGTCGTTGGGGGTTGGTTCGGGTGTTTTTACCCTTTAACGGCTTGTTTTTATGTCTGTGTGATTTTTGCAAATTATCATCATACTCTCAAACTGGGAGACCGAGGACTACGCGATCAGTTTCCACAGGTTACATTGGTCCCGTGCGAGGTGTTCGTGCCTCCTACGTGGTCGTTTGGGGACTAGTTTTGATTTTCACCCTTTAACGACTTGGTTTTAACTTTAAGTGTGATTTTTGCAAATTATCGTCATACTCTCAAACTGGGAGACCCGAGAGTGCACGGTCAGTTCCTACAAGTTACATTGGTCCAGTGTAAGGTGTTTGTGCCCCCTACGGGGTCGTTTGGGGGCTAGTTTGGGTTTTCACCCTTTAACGGCTTGTTTTTTAGTCTAAGTGTGATTTTAATAAATTATTGTTATACTCTCAAACCGGGAGACCCAGAACTACGTTTAAAGTTCCTACATGTAACATTGGTCCCGTGCGAGGTGTTCGTGCCTCCTACGTGGTCGTTTGGGGGCTGGTTTGGGTTTTCACCCTTTAACGGCTTATTTTTAAGTTTAAGTGTGATTTTTTCAAATTATCATCATACTCTTAAATTGGGAGACCCGGTACTACGCAGTCTGTGCCTATAAGTCACATTGGTCCCGTACGAGGTGTTCGTGCCTCCTATGGGGCATTTTGGTGACCGATTTGAGTTTTCACCCTTTAACGGCTTGTCATTAAGTCTAAGTGTGATTTTTGCAAATTATCGTCATACTCTCAAACCGGGAGACTCGGGACTACGCAATCAGTTCCCACAAGTTGCATTGGTCCCGTTCGAGGTGTTCGTGCCTCCTACGGGGTCGTTTGGGGACTAGTTTGGGTTTTTTACCCTTTAACGACTTATTTTTATGTCTGTGTTGTTTTTGCAAATTATCATCATACTCTCAAACTGGGAGACCGAGGACTACGCGATCAGTTCCCACAGGTTACATTGGTCTCCTGCGAGGTGTTCGTGCCTCCTACGTGGTCGTTTGGGGGCTAGTTTGGGTTTTCACCCTTTAACCCCTTATTTTTAAGTTTAAGTGTGATTTTTGCAAATTATCATCATACTCTTAAACTGGGAGACTCGGGACTCCGCGGTCTATGCCTACAAGTTACATTGGTCCCGTGCGAGGTGTTCTTGCCTCCTACGGGGTCGTTTGGGGGCTGGTTCATGTTTTCACCCATTAACAGCTTGTTTTTAAGTCTAAGTGTGATTTTTGCAAATTATTATCCTACTCTCAAACTGGGAGACCCGGGACTACGCGACCAGTTCCCATAAGTTACATTGGTCCCGTACCAGGTGTTCGTGCCTGCTGCGGGTTCATTTGGGGACTGATTCGAGTTTTCACCCTTTAACGACTTGTTTTTAAGTCTAAGTGTGATTTTTGTAAATTATCATCATACTCTCAAACCGGGAGACCGAGGAAGACGCGTTCAGTTCCCATAAGTTACGGTGGTCCTGTGCGAGGTGTTTGTGCCTCCTACGGGGTCCTTTGGGGGCTGGTTTGGGTTTTCACCCTTTAACGGCTTCTTTTTAAGTTTAAATGTGATTTTTGAAAATTATCATCATACTCTCTACGCAGTCAGTTCCTACAAGTTACATTGGTCCCGTGCAAGGTGTTCGTGCTTCCTACGGGATCGTTTGGGTGTTGGTTTTGGTTTTCACCCTTTAACGACTAATTTTTAAGTCTAAGTGTTATTTTTACAAATTATCATCATACTCTCAAACCGGGAGACCCGGGATTGCGCGATCAGTTCCCACAAGTTACATTTGTCCCGTGCGAGGTGTTCGTGCCTCCTACAGGATCGTTTGGGGCCTGGTTTGGGTTTTCACCCTGTAACGGTTTGTTTTTTAGGTTTAAGTGTGATTTCTGCAAATTATAATCATACTCTCAAACCGGGAGACCGGGACTATGCGGACAGTTCCTACAAGTTAAATTCGTCCCGTGCGAGGTGTTCGTGCCTTCTACGTGGTCGTTTGGGGGCTGGTTCAGATTTTCACCCTTTAATGGCTTGTTTTTAAGTCTAGGTTTGATTTTTGCAAATTATCGTCATACTCTCAAATCGGGAGACCCGGGATTACGCGGTCAGTTCCCACAAGTTACATTGGTCCCGTGCGAGGTGTTCGTGCCTCCTACAGGGTCGTTTAGGGGCTGGTTCGAATTTTCGCCCTTTAACGACATGTTTTTAAGTCTAAGTGTGATTTTTGGAAATTATTGTCATACACTCAAACCAGAAGACCCGGGACTACGCGATCAATTCCTACAAGTTACATTGGTCCCGTGCGAGGTGTTCGTGCCTCCTACTGGGTCGTTTGGTGGCTAGTTCGAATTTTCACCCTTTAAGGGCATGTTTTTAAGTCTAAGGGTGATTTTTGCTAATTATTATCATACTCTCAAACCGGGAGACCCGGGACTACGTGATCAGTTCCCACAAGTTACATTGGTCCCATGCGAAGTTTTCGTGCCTCATACGGGGTCGTTTGGGGGCTGGTTCGGCTTTTCACCCTTTAACGGCTTGTTTTTAAGTCTAAGTGTCATTTTTGCAAATAATCATCATACTCTCAAACAGGGAGACTGGGGAATACGCGGTCAGTTCCCACAAGTTACATTGGTCCCGTGCGAGGTGTTCGTGCCTCCTTCGGGGTCATTTGGGGGTTGGTTCTGGTTTTCACCCTTTAACGACTTATTTTTAAGTCTAAGTGTTATTTTAACGAATTATCGTCATACTCTCAAAACGGGAGACCCGGGATTGCGCGGTCAGTTCCCACAAGTTACATTGGTCCCGTGCGAGGAGTTCGTGCCTCCTACAGGGTCGTTTCGGGGTTGGTTTGGGTTTTCACCCTGTAACGGATTATTTTTTTAGTTTAAGTGTTATTTTTGCAAATTATAATCATACTCTCAAACCGGGAGACCCGGGACTACGCGGACAGTTCCTACAAGTTACATTGGTCCCGTGCGAGGTGTTCGCGCCTTCTACGGGGTCGTTTGGGGGCTGGTTCAGATTTTCACCCTTTAACGGCTTGTTTTTAAGTCTAGGTTTGATTTTTGCAAATTATTGTCATACTCTCAAATCGGGAGACCGGGACTACGCGGTCAGTTCCCACATGTTACATTGGTCCCGTGCGAGGTGTTCGTGCCTCCAACGGGGTTGTTTGGGGGCTGGTTCGGGTTTTCATCCTTTAACGACTTATTTTTAAGTTTAAGTGTGATTTTTGCAAATTATCGTCATACTCTCAAATCGGGAGACCCGGGATTACGCGGTCAGTTCCACCAAGTAACATTGGTCCCGTGCGAGGTGTTCGTGCCTCCTACAGGGTCGTTTGGGGGATGGTTTGGCTTTTCACCCTTTAACATCTTGTGTTTAGGTATAAGTGTGATTTTACCAAATTATAATCATACTCTCAAACTGGGAGACCGGGACTATGCGAACAGTTCCTACAAGTTACATTGGTCCCGTGCGAGGTGTTCGTGCATCCTACGGGGTCATTTAGGGACTGGCTCGAATTTTCGCCCTTTAATGGCATGTTTTGAAGTCTAAGTGTGATTTTTGCAAATTATTTTCATACACTCAAACATGGAGACCCGGAATACGCGGTCAATTCCTACAAGTTACATTGGTCCCGTGCGAGGTGTTCGTGCCTCCTACGGGGTCGTTTAGGGGCTAGTTCTGGTTTTCACCCTTTAACGACTTATTTTTAAGTCTAGGTGTTATTTTTGCGAATTATCGTCACACTCTCAAAACAAGATACCCAGGACTACGAGGTCAAGTCCTACAAGTTACATTGGTCCCGTGCGAGGTGTTCGTGCCTCTTACGGGGTCGTTTGGGGGCTGGTTTGGGTTTTCACCCTTTATCGGCTTATTTTGAAGTCTAAGTTTGATTTTTGTAAATTATAATAATACTCTCAAACCAGGAGACCTAGGACTACGCGGACAGTTCCTACAAGTTACATTGGTCCCGTGCGAGGTGTTTGTGCCTCCTACGGGGTCGTTAGGGGGCTTATTTTGGTTTTCACCCATTAATGGCTTGTTTTTAAGTCTAAGTGTGATTTTTATAAATTATCATCATACTCTCAAACCGGGAGACCAAGGACTACGTGGAAAGTTCCTACATGATACATTGGTCCCGTGCGAGGTGTTCGTGCATCCTACGGGGTCGTTTGGGGGCTGGTTCGGGTTCTCACCTTTTGACGGCTTGTTTTTAAGTTTAAGTGTCATTTTTGCAAATTATCATCATACTATCAAATTGGGAGACCCGAGAGTGCCCGGTCTGTTTCTACAAGTTACATTGGTCCAGTGCAAGGTGTTCGTGCCTCCTGGAAGGGTCGTTTATGGGCTAATTTGGGTTTTCACCCTTTAACGGCTTATTTTTTAGTCTAAGTGTGATTTTTATAAATTGTCGTCATACTCTCAAACCGGGAGACCCAGGTCTACGTGGAAAGTTCCTATAAGTAACATTGGTCCCGTGCGAGGTGTTCGTGCCTCATACGTGGTCGTTTGGGGGCTGGTTTGGGTTTTCACCCTTTAACGGTTTGTTTTTAAGTTTAAGTGTGATTTTTGCAAATTATCATCATACTCTTAAATTGGGAGACCCGTGACTACGCAGTCTGTTCCTACAAGTTACATTGGTCCCGTGCGAGGTGTTCGTGCCTCCTACGGGGCCGTTTGGGGGCCGGTTTGGGTTTTCACCCTTTAACGACTTGTTATTAAGTCTAAGTGTGATTTTTACAAATTATCATCCAACTCTCAAACCAGGAGACCCGAGATTACGCGGTCAGTTCTCACAAGTTACATTGGTCCCGTGCGAGGTGTTCGTGCCTCCTACGGGGTCGTTTGGGAGTTTGTTTGGGTTTTCACCCTTTAACAACTTGTTTTTAAGTCTAAGTGTGATTTTTACAAATTATAATCATACTCTTAAACTAGGAGACCCGGGACTACATTGAAAGTTCCTACAAGTTACATTGGTTCTGTGCGAGGTGTTCGTGCCACCTACGGGGTCGTTTGGGGGCTGGTTTGGGTTTTCACCCTTTAACGACATGTTTTTATGTCTAAGTGTGACTTTTGCAAATTATCATCGTACTCTCAAACCGGGAGACTCGGGACTACACAGTCAGTTCCCACAAGTTGCATTGGTCCCGTGCGAGATGTTCGTGCCTCCTACGGAGTCGTTTGGGGGCTGGTTTGGGTTTTTTACCCTTTAACGGCTTATCTTTATATCTGTGTGATTTGTGAAAATTCTCATCATACTCTCAAACTGGGAGACCAATGACTACGCGGTCAGTTCCCACTGGTTACATTGGTCCCGTGCGAGGTGTTCGTGCCTCCTACATGGTCGTTTGGGGGCTTGTTCGGGTTTTCACCCTTTAAGGCCTTGTTTTTAAGTTTAAGTATGATTTTTGCAAATTACCGTCATACTCTTAAACCGGGAGACCCGGGACTACGGGGTCTATGCCTAGAAGTTACGTTGGTCCCGTGCGAGGTGTTCTTGCCTCCTACGGGGTCGTTTGGGGGATGGTTAGGGTTTTCACCCATTAACGGCTTGTTTTTAAGTCTGTGATTTTTGTAAATTATCATCATACTCTAAAACCGAGAGACCGAGGAAGACGCGATCAGTTCCCATAAGTTACATTGGTTCCGCGCGAGGTTTTCGTGCCTCCTACGGGGTTGTTTTGGGGCTGGTTTGGGTTTTCACCCCTTAACAGCTTCTTTTTAAGTTTAAATGAGATTTTTGAAAATTATCATCATACTCTCTACGCGGTCAGTTCCTACAAGTTACATTTGTCCCCTACAAGGTGTTCGTGCTTCATACGGGATCGTTTTCGTGCTGGTTTTGGTTTTCACCCTTTAACGGCTTATTTTTAAGTCTAAGTGTGATTTTTACAAATTATCATCATACTCTCAAACCGGGAGACCCGGGATTGCGCGGTCAGTTCCCAACAGTTACATTGGTCCCGTGCTAGGTGTTCGTGCCTCCTACAGGGTCGTTTCGGGGCTGGTTTGGGTTTTCACCCTGTAACGGATTATTTTTTAAGTTTAAGTGTTATTTTTGCAAATTATAATCATACTCTCAAACCGGGAGACCCGGGACTACGCGGACAGTTCCTACAAGTTACATTGGTCCCGTGCGAGGTGTTCGTGCCTTCTACGGGGTCGTTTTGGGGCGGGTTCGGATTTTCACCCTTTAACGGCTTGTTTTTAAGTCTAGGTTTGATTTTTGCAAATTATTGTCTTACTCTCAAACCGGGAGACCCGGGTCTACGCGGTCAGTTCCCACATGTTACATTGGTCCCGTGTGAGGTGTTCGTGCCTCCTACGGGGTTATTTGGGGGCTGGTTCGGGTTTTCATCCTTTAACGACTTATTTTTAAGTTTAAGTGTGATTTTTACAAATTATCGTCATACTCTCAAATCGGGAGACCCGGGATTACGCGGTCAGTTCCACTAAGTTACATTGGTCCCGTGCGAGGTGTTCGTGCCTCCTACAGGGTCGTTTGGGGGATGGTTTGGCTTTTCACCCTTTAACATCTTGTGTTTAAGTATAAGTGTGATTTTACCAAATTATAATCATACTCTCAAACTGGGAGACCCGGGACTATACGGACAGTTCCTCCAAGTTACATTGGTCCCGTGCGAGGTGTTCGTGCATCCTACGGGGTCGTTTAAGGACTGGCTCGAATTTTCGCCCTTTAATGGCATGTTTTGAAGTCTAAGTGTGATTTTTGCAAATTATTATCATACACTCAAACCAGGAGACCCGGGACTACGCGATCAATTCCTACAAGTTACACTGGTCCCGTGTGAGGTGTTCGTGCCTCCTACGGGGTCGTTTAGGGGCTGGTTCTGGTTTTCACCCTTTAACGGCTTATTTTTAAGTCTAAGTGTTATTTTTGTGAATTATCGTCATACTCTCAAAACGAGAGACCCGGGACTACGCGATCAGTTCCTACAAGTTACATTGGTCCCGTGCGAGGTGTTCGTGCCTCCTACGGGGTCGTTTGGGGCCTGGTTTAGGTTTTCACCCTTTAACGGCTTATTTTGAAGTCAAAGTGTATTTTTGTAAATTATAATAATACTCTCAAACCAGGAGACCCAGGACTTCGCGGACAGTTCCTACAAGTTACATTGGTCCCGTGCGAGGTGTTCGTGCCTCCTATGGGGTCCTTAGGGGGTTATTTGGGTTTTCACCCATTAACGGCTTATTTTTAAGTCTAAGTGTGATTTTTACAAATTATAATCATACTCTCAAATTGGGAGACCTGGGACTACGTGGATAGTTCAACAAGTTACATTGGTCCCGTGCGAGGTGTCCATGCCTCCTACGGGATCGTTTGGGGACTGGATCGGGTTTTCACCCTTTCACGACTTATTTTTAAGTCTGTGTGATTTTTACAAATTATCATCATACTCTAAAATCGGGAGACCCAGGATTGTGCGGTCAGTTCCCACAAGTTGCATTTTTCCTGTGCGAGGTGTTTGTGCCTCCTACGGGGTCATTTGGGGGTTGGTTCGGGTTTTTTACCCTTAACGACTTGTTTTTATGTCTGTGTGAGTTTTGCAAATTATCATCATACTCTCAAACTGGGAGACCGAGGACTACGCGGTCAGTTCCCGCAGGTTACATTGGTCCCGTGCGAGGTGTTCGTGCCTCCTACGTGGTCATTTGGGTGCTAGTTTGGGTTTTCACCCTTTAACGGCTTATTTTTAAGTTTAAGTGTGATTTTTGCAAATTATCGTCATACTCTCAAACCGGGAGACCCGAGAGTGCACGGTCAGTTCCTACAAGTTACACTTGTCCAGTACAAGGTGTTCGTGCCTCCTACGGGGTCGTTTGGGGGCTGGTTTGGGTTTTCACCCTTTAACGTCTTATTTTTAAGTTTAAGTGTGATTTTTCCAAATTATCGTCATACTCTCAAATCGAGAGACCCGAGATTGCATGGTCAGTTACCACAAGTTACATGGGTCCCGTGCGAGGTGTTCGTGCCTCCTACAGGGTCGTTTGGGGGTCGGTTTGGGTTTTCACCCTATAACGGATTGTTTTTAAGTCGAAGTTTGATTTTTGCAAATTATAATCATACTCTAAAATTGGGAGACCCGAGACTACGTGGAAAGTTCCTACAAGTTACATTGGTCCCGTACGAGGTGTTCGTGGCTCCTACGGGGTCGTTTGGGGGCTAGTTCGGGTTTTCACCCATTAACGGCTTGTTTTTAAGTCTAAGTGTGATTTTTACAAATTATAATCATACTCTCAAATTGGGAGACCTGGGACTACGTGGATAGTTCAACAAGTTACATTGGTCCCGTGCGAGGTGTCCGTGCCTCCTACGGGATCGTTTGGGGACTGGATCGGGTTTTCACCCTTTCACGACTTATTTTTAAGTCTGTGTGATTTTTACAAATTATCATCATACTCTAAAATCGGGAGACCCAGGATTGTGCGGTCAGTTCCCACAAGTTGCATTTTTCCTGTGCGAGGTGTTTGTGCCTCCTACGGGGTCATTTGGGGGTTGGTTCGGGTTTTTTACCCTTAACGACTTGTTTTTATGTCTGTGTGAGTTTTGCAAATTATCATCATACTCTCAAACTGGGAGACCGAGGACTATGCGGTCAGTTCCCGCAGGTTACATTGGTCCCGTGCGAGGTGTTCGTGCCTCCTACGTGGTCATTTGGGTGCTAGTTTGGGTTTTCACCCTTTAACGGCTTATTTTTAAGTTTAAGTGTGATTTTTGCAAATTATCGTCATACTCTCAAAACGGGAGACCCGAGAGTGCACGGTCAGTTCCTACAAGTTACACTTGTCCAGTACAAGGTGTTCGTGCCTCCTACGGGGTCATTTGGGGGCTGGTTTGGGTTTTCACCCTTTAACGTCTTATTTTTAAGTTTAAGTGTGATTTTTCCAAATTATCGTCATACTCTTAAATCGGGAGACCCAGGACTACGCGGTCTGTGCCTACAAGTTACATTGGTCTAGTGTGAGGTGTTCGTGCATTCAACGGGCAGTTTGGGGGGCGGTTTGGGTTTTCACCCTTTAACGGCTTATTATTAAGTCTAAGTGTGATTTTTACAAATTATAATCATACTCTCAAACCGAGAGACCCGGGACTATTTGGAAAGTTCCTACAAGTTACATTGGTCTCGTGCGAGGTGTTCCTGCCTCCTACGGGGTCGTTTGGGGGCTAGTTCGGGTTTTCACCCATTAACGGCTTGTTTTTCAGTCTAAGTGTTATTTTTGCAAATTATCGTCCACTTCTCAAATCGGGAGACCCGGGACAACGCGACCAGTCGTTTGGGGGATGGTTCGGGTTTTCACCCTTTAACGACTTATATTTAAGTCTAAGTGTGATTTTTGCAAATTATCGTCATACTCTCATACTGGGAGACCCGGGACTACGCGATCAGTTCCCACAAGTGGCATTGGTCGAGGTGTTCGTGCCTCCTACGGGGTCGTTTGGGGGTTGGTTCGAGTTTTTTACCCTTTAACGGCTTGTTTTTATGTTTGTGTGATTTTTGCAAATTATCGTCATACTCTCAAACTGGGAGACCGAGGACTACGCGGTCAGTTCCCACATGTTACATTGGTCCCGTACGAGGTGTTTGTGCCTCCTACGTGGTCGTTTGGTGGTAGTTTAGGTTTTCACCATTTAATGACTTGTTTTTAAGTTAAAGTGTTATTTTTGCAAATTATCGTCATACTCTCAAACCGGGAGTGGCGGGAATGCACGGTCAGTACCTTCAAGTTACATTGGTCCCGTGCAAGGTGTTCGTGCTTCCTCCGGGGTCGTTTCGGGCCTGGTTTGGGTTTTCACCATTTAACGGCTTGTTTTTAAGTCTAAGGTTGATTTTTGTAAATTATCGTCATACTCTCAAACCGGGAGACCGAGGACTACGCGATCAGTTCCCATAAGTTACATTGGTCCCGTGCGAGGTGTTCGTGCCTCCTACGGGGTCGTTTGGGGGCTGGTTTGGGTTTTCACCCTTTAACGACTTGTTTTTAAGTTTAAGTGTGATTTTTGCAAAATATCATCATACTATCAAACCGGGAGACCCGGGACATTGCAGTCTATGCTTACAGTTACATTGGTCCCGTGTGAGGTGTTTGTGCCTCCTACGGGGAGGTTTGGCAATTGGTTTGGGTTTTCACCCTTTAACGTCTTGGTTTTAAGTCTAAGTGTGATGTTTACAAATTATCGTCATACTCTTAAACCGGGAGACCGAGGACTACGCGGTCAGTTCCCACAAGTTACATGGATCCCGTGCGAGGTGTTTGTGCCTCCTACGGGGTCGTTTGGGGGCTGGTTTGGGTTTTCACCCTTTAACGGCTTGTTTTTAAGTCCAAGTGTGATTTTTACAAATTATCGTCATACTCTCAAATCGAGAGACCCGAGATTGCATGGTCAGTTACCACAAGTTACATGGGTCCCGTGCGAGGTGTTCGTGCCTCCTACAGGGTCGTTTGGGGGTCGGTTTGGGTTTTCACCCTATAACGGATTGTTTTTAAGTCGAAGTTTGATTTTTGCAAATTATAATCATACTCTAAAATTGGGAGACCCGAGACTACGTGGAAAGTTCCTACAAGTTACATTGGTCCCGTACGAGGTGTTCGTGGCTCCTACGGGGTCGTTTGGTGGCTGGTTGGGATTTTCACCCTATAACGGCTTGTTTTTAAGTCTAAGTGTGATTTTTTCAAATTATTGTCATACTCTCAAATCGGGAGACCCGGGACTACGCGATAAGTTCCTACAAGATACGTAGGTCCCGTAAGAGGTGTTCGTGCCTCCTACGGGGTCGTTTGGGGCTGGTTTGGGTTTTCACCCTTTAACGGTTTATTTTTAAGTCTAAGTGTGATTTTTACAAATTATTGTCATACTCACAAACCAGGAGACCCGTGATTAAACGGTCAGTTCCCACAAGTTACATTGGTCCCGTGCGAGGTGTTTGTGCCTCCTACAGGGTCGTTTGGGGGATGGTTTGGGTTTTCACCCCTTGACTGCTTGTTTTTAAGTCTAAGCGTGATTTTGGCAAATTCTAATCATACTCTGAAAGGAGACCCGGGTCTATGCGGACAGTTCCTACATGTTACATTGGTCCCGTGCAAGGTGTTCGTGCCTCCCACAGGGTTGTTTGGGGGCTGGTTCAAATTTTCACCCTTTAGTGGCATGTTTTTAAGTCTAAGTGTGATTTTTGCAAGTGATTGTCATACTCTCAAACCGGCAGACCCGGGACTACGCGATCAGTCACCATAAGTTACATTGGTCCCGTGCGAGGTGTTCGTGCCTGCTACGGGGTCGTTTGGGGGTAGGTTCGGGTTTTCGCCCTTTCACGGCTTATTTTTGGTTTAAGTGTGATTTTTGCAAATTACCTTCATACTCTCAAATCGGGAGACTGGGGACTACGTGGTCAGTTCCCTTAAGATACATTGGTCCCGTGCGAGGTGTTCATGCCTCCTACGGGCTCGTTTGGGGGTTGGTTTGGGTTTTCACCCTTTAACAACTTATTTTTAAGTTTAAGGGTGTTTTTTACAAATTATCCTCGTACTCTCAAACCGGGAGACTCGGGACTACGTGGTCAGTTCCTATAAGATACATTGGTCCCGTGCGAGGTGTTCGTGGATCCTACGGGACAGTTGGGGGACTGGTTTGGGTTTTCACCCTTTAACGGCTCGTTTTTAAGTCTAAGTGTGATTATAACAAATTATAATAATACTCTCAAACCAGGAGACCCGGGACTGCGCGGACAGTTGCTACAAGTTACATTGGTCCCGTGCAAGGTGTTCGTGCCTCCTACGGGGTCGTTAGGGGGTTTGTTTGGGGTTTCACCCATTAACGGCTTGTTTTTAAGTCTAAGTGTGTTTTTTATAAATTATCAACATACTCTCAAATCGGGAGACCCGGGACTACGCGGTCAGTTCCCACAAGTCGCATTGGTCCTGTGCGAGGTGTTCGTGCCTCCTACGGGGTCGTTTAGGGGCTGGTTCGGCTTTTTTACCCTTTAACGACTTGTTTTTATGTCTGTGTTATTTTTGCAAATTGTCATCATACTCTCAAACCGGGAGACCGAGGACTACGCGATCAGTTCCCACAGGTTACACTGGTCCCATGCGAGATGTTCGTGCCTCCTACGTGGTCGTTTGGGGGCTGGTTTGGGTTTTCACCCTTTAATGACATGTTTTTAAGTCTAAGTGTGATTTTTACAAATTATCATCCTACTCTCAAATCGGGAGACCCGGGATTACACAGTCAGTTCTCACAAGTTAGATTGGTCACGTGCGAGGTTTTCATGCCTCCTACGGGGTCGTTTGGGTGCTTGTTCGGGTTTTCACCCGTCAACGGCTTGTTTTTAAGTCTAAGTGTGATTTTTACAAATTATAATCATACTCTCAAACCGGGAGACCCGGGACTACGTGGAAAGTTCCCAAAAGTTACATTGGTCCCGTGCGAGGTGTTTGTGCCTCCTACGGGGTCGTTTGGGGGCTGGTTCGATTTTTCACCCTTTAACGACTTGTTTTTAAGTCTAAGTGTGATTTTTGTAAATTATCGTCATACTCTTAAACCGGGAAAACGAGGACTACGCGGTCTGTTCCCACAAGTTACATTGGTCCCGTACGAGGTGTTCGCGCCTCCTACGAGGTCGTTTGGGGGCTGGTTTGGGTTTTCACCCTTCAACGTCTTGTTTTTAAGTTTAAGTATGATTTTTTCAAATTATCATCATACTCTCTACGCGGTCAGTTCCTACAAGTTACATTGGTCCCGTGCATGGTGTTCGTCCCGCCTACGGGATCGTTTGGGTGCTGGTTTTGGTTTTTCACCCTTTAACGGCTTGTTTTTAAGTCTAAATGTAATTTTTAAAAATTATCATCATACTCTCAAACCGAGAGACCCGGGACTGTGCGGTCAGTTCCCACAAGTTACATTGGTCCCGTGCGAGGTGTTTGTGCCTCCTACAGGGTCGTTTGGGGGCTGGTCTGGGTTTTCACCCTTTAACGGCGTGTTTTTAAGTCTAAGTGTGATTTTTATATATTATCGTCATACACTCAAATCGGGAGACCCAGGACTACGTGGAAAGTTCCTAAAAGTAACATTGGTCCCGTGCGAGGTGTTCGTGCCTCCTACGGGGTCGTTTGTGGGCTAGTTTGGGTTTTCACCCTTTAATGGCTTATTTTTAAGTTTAAGCATGATTTTTGCAAATTATCATCATACTCTTAAACCCGGAGACCCAGAACTATGCGGTCTCTGCCTACAAGTTACATTGGTCCCGTGCGAGGTGTTCGTGCCTCCTACGGGGAAGTTTGGGGGCCAGTTTGGGTTTTCACCCTTTAACGGCTTGTTATTAAGTCTAAGTGTGATTTTTACAAATTATCATCCTACTCTCAAATCGGGAGACCCAGGATTATGCGATCAGTTCTCACAAGTTACATTGGTCCCGTGCGAGGAGTTCATGCCTCCTACGGGGTCGTTTGGGGGCTTGTTTAGGTTTTCACCCTTTAAAGACATGTTTTTAAGTCTAAATGTGATTTTTACAAATTATAATCATACTCTCAAATCGGGAGACCCGGGACTTCGTGGAAAGTTCCTACAAGTTACATTGGTCCCGTGCGAGGTGTTCCTGCCTCCTACAGGGTCGTTTGGGGGCTGGTTCGGGTTTTCGCCCATTAACGGCTTGTTTTTAAGTCTAAGTGTGATTTTTGCAAATTATCGTCCTACTCTCGAACCGGGAGACCCGGGACTACGCGACCAGTTCCCAAAAGTTACATTGGTCCCGTGCGAGGTGTTCGTGCCTCCTACGGAGTCGTTTGGGGGCTGGTTCGAGTTTTCACCCTTTAACGACTTGTTGTTAAGTCTAAGTGTGATTTTTTTAAATTATCGTCATACTCTCAAACCGGGAGACCGAGGACTACGCGGTCTGTTCCCACAAGTTACATTGGTCCCGTGCGAGGTGTTCGCGCCTCCTACCGGGTCGTTTGGGGGCTGGTTTGGGTTTTCACCCTTCAACGGCTTATTTTTAAGTTTAAGTATGATTTTTTTAAATTATCATCATACTCTCTATGCGGTCAATTCCTACAAATTACATTGGTCCCGTGCAAGGTGTTCGTGCCTCCTACGGGATCGTTTGGGTGCTGGTTTTGGTTTTTCACCCTTTAACGGCTTGTTTTTAAGTCTAAGTGTGATTTTTAAAAATTATCATCATACTCTCAAACCGGGAGACCCGAGACTGCGCGGTCAGTTCCCACAAGTTACATTGGTCCCGTGCGAGGTGTTCGTGCCTCCTACAGGGTCGTTTGGGGGCTGGTTTGGGTTTTCACCCTCCAATGGATTATTTTTTAAGTTTAAGTGTGATATTTGCAAATTATAATCATACTCTCAAACCGGAAGACCTAGGAATATGCGGTCAGTTCCCACATGTTACATTGGTCCCGTGCGAGGTGTTCGTGCCTCCTGCGGGGTTGTTTGGGGGCTGATTCGAGTTTTCATCCTTTAACGACTTATTTTTAGGTTTAAGTGTGATTTTTGCAAATTATCATCATACTCTCAAACCGGGAGATCGGGGATTACGCGGTCAGTTCCCACAAGTTACATTGGTCCCGTGCGAGGTGTTCGTGCCTCCTACGTGGTCTTTTTGGGGCTGGTTTGGGTTTTCACTCTTTAACTACTTATTTTTAATTTTAAGTGTGATTTTTTCAAATTATCGACATAGTCTCAAACCGGGACACCCGGGACTATGCGGTATATGCCTATAAGTTACATTGGTCCCGTGTGAGGTGTTCGTGCCTCCTACGAGGCAGTTTGGCGATTGGTTTGGGTTTTCACCCTTTATCGACTTATTTTTAAGTCTAAGTGTCATTTTTACTAATTTTCATCATACTCTCAAACCGGGAGACCGAGGACTAAGCGGTCAGTTCCCACAAGTTACATTGGTCCCGTACGAGGTGTTCGTGCCTCCTACGGGGTCATTTGGGGGCTGGTTTGGGTTTCCACCCTTTAACGGCTTGTTTGTAAGTTTAAGTGTGATTTTTTCAAATTATCGTCATACTCTCAAATCGGGAGACCCGGGAGTGCACGGTCAGTTTCTACATGTTACATTGGTCCCGTGCGAGGTGTTTGCGCCTCCTACGGGGTCGTTTGGGGGCTGGTTTGGGTTTTCACACTTTAACAACTTGTTTTTAAGTATAAGTGTGATTTTTTAAAATTATCATCATACGTTCTACGCGGTCAGTTCCTACAAGTTACATTGATCCCGTGCAAGGTATTCGTGCTTCCTACGGGATCGTTTGGATGCTGGTTTTGGTTTTCACCCATTAACGGCTTATTTTTAAGTCTAAGTGTGATTTTTACAAATTATTATCATACTCTCAAACCGGGAGACCTGGAATTGCACGGTCAGTTCCCATAAGTCACATTGGTCCCGTACGAGGTGTTCGTGACTCCTACAGGGTCGTTTGGGGGCTGGTTTGCGTTTTCACCCTGTAACGGATTATTTTTTAAGTTTAAGTTTGATTTTTGTAAATTATAATCATATTCTCAAACCGAGAGACCCGGGACTACGCGGACAGTTCCTACAAGTTACATTGGTGTCGTGCGAGGTGTTCGTGCCCCCTTCGGTGTTGTTTGGGGGGCTGGTTCGGATTTTCACCCTTTAACAGCTTGTTTTTAAGTCTAGGTTTGATTTTTTCAAATTATTGTCATACTCTCAAACCGTGAGACCCGGGACTACGCGGTTAGTTCGCACATGTTACATTGGTCTCGTGCGAGGAGTTCGTGCCTTCTACGGGGTTGTTTGGGCGCTGGTTCGGGTTTTCATCCTTTAACGACTTATTTTTAAGTTTAAGTGTGATTTTTGCAAATTATCGTCATACTCTCAAACCGGGTGACCCGGGATTACGCGGTCAGTTCCCACAAGTTACATTGGTCCCGTGCGAGGTGTTCGTGCCTCCTACAGGGTCGTTTGGGGGATGGTTTGGCCTTTCACCCTTTAACGGCTTTTGTTTAAGTATAAGTGTGATTTTTCCAAATTATATTCATACTTTCAAACCGGGAGACCCGGGACTATGAGGACAGTTCCTAGCAGTTACATTGGTCCCGTGCGAGGTGGTCGGACATCCTACGGGGTCGTTTAGGGGCTGGTTCAAATTTTTGCCCTTTAACGGCATGTTTTTAAGTCTAAGTGTGATTTTTGCAAATTATTGTCATACACTCAAAGCGAGAGACGCGGGACTACGCGAACAATTCCTACAAGTAACATTGGTCCCGTGCGAGGTGTTCGTGCCTCTTACGGGGTCATTTGGGGCTGGTTCGAATTTTCACACTTTAACGGCATGGTTTTAAGTCTAAGTGTGATTTTTGCTAATTATTGTCATACTCTCAAATCGGGAGACCCGGGACTACGCGATCAGTTCCCACAAGTTACATTTGTCCCGTGCGAAGTGTTCGTGCCTCCTATGGGGTCGTTTGGGGGCTGGTTCGAGTTTTTGCCCTTTAACGGCTTATTTTTAAGTCTAAGTGTGATTTTTGCAAATTATAATCATACTCTCAAACCGGGAGATTGGGGACTATGCAGTCAGTTTCCACAAGTTACATTGGTCCCGTGCGAGGTGTTCGTGCCTCCTTCGGGGTCGTTTGGGGGCTGGTTCTGGTTTTCACCCTTTAACGACTTATTTTTAAGTCTAAGTGTTATTTTTGCAAATTATCGTCATACTCTCAAAACGAGAGACCTGGGACTACGCGGTCATCTCCTTAAAGTCACATTGGTCCCGTGCGAGGTGTTCGTGCCTCCTACGGGGTCGTTTGGGGGCTGGTTTAGGTTTTCACCCTTTAACGGCTTATTTTGAAGTCTAAGTGTGATTTTTGTAAATTATAATAATACTCTCAAAGCAGGAGACCCAGGACTACGTGGACAGTTCCTACAAGTAACATTGGTCCCGTGCGAGGTGTTAGTGCCTCCTACGGGGTCGTTAGGGGGCATGCTTGGGTTTTCACCCATTAACGGCTTATTTTTAAGTCTAAGTGTGATTTTTACAAATATAATCATACTCTCAAATCGGGAGACCCGGGACTACGTGGAAAGTTCTACAAGTTACATTGGTCCCGTGCGAGGTGTTTGTGCCTCCTACGGGGTCGTTTGGGGGCTAGATCGGGTTTTCACCCTTTGACAACTAATTTTTAAGTCTAAGTGTGATTTTCGCAAATTATCATCATACTCTCAAACCGGGAGACCCGGGACTACGCGATCAGTTCCCACAAGTTGCATTGGTCCCATGCGAGGTGTTCGTGCCTCCTACGGGGTCGTTTGGGGTTGGTTCGGGTTTTTTACCCTTTAACGGCTTATTTTTATATCTGTGTGATTTTTGCAAATCATCATCATACTCTCAAACTGGGAGACCGAGGACTACGCGGTCAGTTCCCATAGGTTACATTGGTCCAGTGCAAGGTGTTCGTGCCTCCTACGGGGTCGTTTGGGGGCTGGTTTGGATTTTCACCCTATAACGGCTTGTTTTTAAGTCTAAGCGTGATTTTTATAAATTATCGTCATACTCTCAAACCGAGATACCCAGGACTACGTGGAAAGTTTCTACAAGTACCATTGGTCCCGTGGGAGGTGTTCGTGCCTCCTACGGGGCAGTTTGGGGGCCGATTTGGGTTTTCACCCTTTAACGATTTGTTATTAAGTCTAAGTGTGATTTTTACAAATTATCGCCCTACTCTCAAACCGGGAGACCCGGGAATACGCGGTCAAGTCTCATAAGTTACATTGGTCCCGTGCAAGGTGTTCGTGCCTCCTACAGGGTCGTTTGGGGGCTTGTTTGGGTTTTCACCCTTTAAGTCTAAGTGTGATTTTTACAAATTATATTAATACTCTCAAACCAGGAGACCCAGGACTATGCCGACAGTTCCTCGAAGTAACAGTGGCCCCGTGCGAGGTGTTCGTGCCTCCTACGGGGTCGTTAGGGGGCTTGTTTGGGTTTTCACCCATTAACGGCTTGTTTTTAAGTCTAAGTGTGATTTTTACAAATTATAATCATACTCTCAAACCGGGAGACCCGGGACTACATGGAAAGTTCCTACAAGTTACATTGGTCCCGTGCGAGGTGTTCGTGCCTCCTACGGGTTTGTTTGGGGGCTGGTTCGGGTTTTCACCCTTTAACAACTTGTTTTTAAGTCTAAGTGTGATTTTTTCAAATTATCATCATACTCTCAAAATGGGAGACCCGGGACTACACGGTCAGTTCCCACAAGTTGCATTGGTCCCGTGCGAGGTGTTCGTGTATCCTACGGGGTCGTTTGGGGGTTGGTTTGGGTTTTTTACCCTTTAACGGCTTATTTTTATGTCTGTGTGATTTTGGCAAATTATCGTCATACTCTCAAACTGGGAGACCGAGGACTACGCGGTTAGTTCCCACAGGTTACATTGGTCCCGTGCGAGGTGTTCGTGCCTCCTATGTGGTCGTTTGGAGGCTAGTTTGGGTTGACACCCTTTAACGGCTTGTTTTTAAGTTTTAGTGTGATTTTTGCAACTTATCGTCATACTCTCAAACCGGGAGACCCAGGACTACGTGGAAAGTTCCTACAAGTATCATTGGTCCCGTACGAGGTGTTCGTGCCTCCAACGGGGTCGTTTGGGGGCTAGTTTGGGTTTCCACCCTTTAACAACTTGTTTTTAAGTTTAAGTGTGATTTTTGCAAATTATCGTCATACTCTTAAACCGGGAGACCTGGGACTACGCGGTCTGTGCCTACAAGTTACATTGGTCCCCTACGAGGTGTTCCTGCCTCCTACGGGGTCGTTTGGGGGTGTTTCGAGTTTTCACCCATTAATGGCTTGTTTTTAAGTCTAAGTGTGATTTTTGCAAATTATCGTCCTACTCTCAAACCAGGAAACCTGGGACTACGCGACCAGTTCCCATAAGTTACATTGGTCCCGTGCGAGGTGTTTGTGCCTCCTACGGGGTCGTTTGGGGGCTGGTTCGGGTTTTCACCCTTTAACGACTTGTTTTTAAGTCTAAGTGTGATTTTTGTAAATTATCATCATACTCTCAAACCGGGAGATCGAGGACTACGCGATCAGTTCCCATAAGTTACATTGGTCCGGTGCGAGGCGTTCGTGCCTCCTACGGGGTCGTTTGGGGGCTGGTTTGGGTTTTCACCCTTTAACGGCTTGTTTTTAAGTTTAAGTGTGATTTTTGAAAATTATCATCATACTCTCTACGCGGTCAGTTTCTACAAGTTACATTGGTCCCGTGCAAGGTGTTCGTGCTTCCTACGGGATCGTTTGGGTGCTGGTTTTGGTTTTCACCCTTTAAGGGATTATTTTTATGTCTAAGTGTGATTTTTAAAAATTATCATCATACTCTCAAACTGGGAGACCCGGGATTGCGCAGTCAGTTCCCACAAGTTACATTGGTCCCATGCGAGGTGTTAGTGCCTTCTACAGGGTCGTTTGGGGGCTAGTTTGGGTTTTCACCCTTTAACGGATTGTTTTTAAGTATAAGTGTTATTTTTTTAAATTATTGTCATACTCTTAAATCGAGAGACCCGGGACTACGCGGTCTGTGCCTACAAGTTACATGGGTCCCGTGCGAGGTGTTACTACCTCCAACTGAGTCGTTTGGGGGCTGGTTTGGGTTTTCACCCTTTAACGGCTTGTTTTTAAGTTTAAGTGTGAGTTTTGAAAATTATCATCATACTCTCTACGCGGTCAGTTCCTACAAGTTACATTGGTCCCGTGCAAGGTGTTCGTACCTCCTACGGGGTCGTTTGGGGGCTGGTTTTGCTTTTCACCCTTTAACGACTTGTTTTGAAGTCTAATTGCGATTTTTACAAATTATCGTTACACTCTCAAATTGGGAGACCCGGGAGTGCACGGTCAGTTCCTACAAGTTACATTGGTCCCGTGAAAGGTGTTCGTGCCTCCTATGGGGTCATTTGGGGGCTGGTTTGGGTTTTCACCCTTTCACGGCTTATTTTTAAGTCTTAGTGAGATTTTTATAAATTATTGTCATATTATCAAGCCAAGAGACCCAGGACTACGTGGAAAGTTCCAACAAGTAACATTGGTCCCGTGCGAGGTGTTCGTGCCTCCTACGGGGTCATTTTGGGGGCTGGTTCAGGTTTTCACCCTTTAACGACTTGTTTTTAAGTTTAAGTGTGATTTTTGCAAATTATCGTCCTACTCTCAAACTGGGAGACCCGGGACTATGCGACCAGTTCCCATAAGTTACATTGGTCCCGTGCGAGGTGTTCGTGCCTCCTACGGGGTCGTTTGGGGGCTGGTTTGGGTTTTCACCCTGTAACGGCTTATTTTTAAGTTTAAGTGTGATTTTTCAAAATTATCATCATACGCTCTACGCGGTCAGTTCCTACAAGTTACATTGGTCCCGTGCAAGGTGTTCGTGCTTTCTACGGGATCGTTTGGGTGCTGGTTTTTGTTTTCACCCTTTAACGGCTTATTTTTAAGTCTAAGTGTGATTTTTACAAATGATCATCATACTCTCAAACCGGGAGACCCGGGATTGCGCAGTCAGTTCAAACAAGTTACATTGGTTCCGTACGAGGTGTCCGTGCCTCCTACAGGGTCGTTTGGGGGTTGGTTTACGTTTTAACCTTGTAATGGATTGTTTTTTAAATTTAAGTGTGATTTTTGAATACTATAATCATACTCTCAAACCGAGAGACCCTGGACTATGCGGACAGTTAGTACAAGTTACATTGGTCCCGTGCGAGGTGTTCGTGCCCCCTACGAGGTCGTTTGGGGGCTGGTTCGGATTTTCAGCCATTAACGAATTGTTTTTAAGTCTAGGTTTGATTTTTGCAATTTATTATCATACTTTCAAACCGGGAGACCCGGGACTACGCGGTCTGTTCCCACATTTACATTGGTCCCGTGCGAGGTGTTCGTGCCTCCTACGGGGTCGTTTGGGGGCTTGTTTGGGTTTTCACCCTTTAACGGCTTGTTTTTAAATCTAAGTGTGTATTTTACAAATTATCATCATACTCTCAGACTGGGAGACCAGGGATTGCGCGGTCGGTTAGCACAAGTTACATTGGTCCCGTGCGAGGTGTTCGTGCCTCCTACAGGGTCATTTGGGGGCTGGTTTGGTTTTTCTCCCTTTAAAGGCTTGTTTTTAAGTCTAAGAGTGATTTTTGAAAATTATCATCATACTCACTACGCGGTCAGTTCCTACAAGTTACATTGGTCCCGTGCAACGTGTTCGTGCTTCCTACGGGGTCGTTTGGATGCTGGTTTTGATTTTCACCCTTTAACGGCTTATTTTTAAGTCTAAGTGTGATTTTTACAAATTATCATCATACTCTAAAACTGGGAGACCCGAGACTACGTCGAAAGTTCCTACAAGTTACATTGGTCCCGTGCGAGGTGTTCGTGGCTCCTACGGGGTCGTTTGGGGGCTGGTTCGGATTTTCACCCTATAACGGCTTGTATTTAAGTGCAAGTTTGATTCTTTCAAATTATTTTCATACTCTCAAATCAGGAGACCCGGGACTACGCAAAAATTTCCAACAAGATACATTGGTCCCGTGCGAGGTGTTCGTGCCCCCTACGGGGTCGTTTGGGGGCTGGTTCGGATTTTCAGCCATTAACAACTTGTTTTTAAGTCTAGGTTTGATTTTTGCAAATTATTGTCATACTCTCAAACCGGGAGACCCGGGACTACACGGTCAGTTCCCACATGTTACATTGGTTCCGTACGAGGTGTTCGTGCCTCCTACGGGATCGTTTGGGGGATGGTTTGGGTTTCCACCCTTTAACGGCTTATTTTTAAGTTTAAGTGTGATTTTTTCAAATTATCGTCATACTCTTAAACCGGGAGACCCGGGACTACGCGGTCTGTGCCTACAAGTTACATTGGTCCCGTGTGAGGTGTTCCTGCCTCCTACGGGGTCGTTTGGGGGCTGGTTTGGGTTTTCAGCCATTAACGGCTTGTTTTTAAGTCTAAGTGTGATTTTTGCAAATTATTGACCTACTCTCAAACCGGGAGACCCGGGACTATGCGACCAGTTCCCATAAGTTACATTGGTCCCGTGCGAGGTGTTCATGCCTCCTACGGGGTCGTTTGGGGGCTGGTTCGGGTTTTCACCCTTTAACGACTTGTTTTTAAGTCTAAATGTGATTTTTGTAAATTATCATCATACTCTCAAACCGGGAAGCCGAGGACTACGCGATCAGTTCCCATAAGTTACATTGGTCCTGTGCGAGGTGTTCGTGCCTCCTACGAGGTCGTTTGGGGGTTGGTTCGGATTTTCACCCTTTAATAGCTTAGTTTTAAGTCTAAGTGTGATTTTTACAAATTATCATCATACTCACAAATCGGGAGACCCGAGATTGCACAGTCAGTTCCCTCAAGTTACATTGGTCCCGTGCGAGGTGTTCGTGCCTCCTACAGGGTCGTTTAGGGACTGGTTTGGGTTTTCACCCTGTAACGGATTGTTTTTAAGTCTAAGTGTGATTTTTGCAAATTATAATCATACTCTAAAACTGGGAGACCCGAGACTACGTGGAAAGTTCTTTCAAGTTACATTGGTCCCGTGCGAGGTGTTCGTGGCTCCTACGGGGTCGTTTGGGGGCTGGTTCGGATTTTCACCCTATAACGACTTGTTATTAAGTCTAAGTGTGATTTTTTCAAATTATTGTCATGCTCTCAAACTGGGAGTCCCGGGACTACGCGACCAGTTCCTACAAGATACATGAGTCCCGTGCGAGGTGTTCGTGCCTCCTACGGGGTCGTTAGGGGGCTGGTTTGGGTTTTCACCCTTTAACGGCTTATTTTTAGGTTTAAGTGTGATTTTTTCAAATTATCTTCATACCCTCAAATCGGGAGACCGGGGACTACGCGGTCAGTTCCCTTAAGATACATTGGTCTCGTGCGAGGTGTTCGTGCCTCCTACGGGGTCGTTTGGGGGTTGGTTTGGGTTTTCACCCTTTAGCGGCTTGTTTTTAAGTTTAAATGTGATTTTTGTAAATTATCGTCATACTCTCAAACCGAGAGACCCGTGCGAGGTGTTCATGCCTCCTTCGGGGTTTTTTGGGGGGTGGTTCGGGTTTTCATCCTTTAACGACTTATTTTTAAATTTAAGTGCGATTTTTGCAAATTATCGTCATACTCTCAAATCGGGAGATCGGGGACTACACGGTCAGTTTCCACAAGTTACATTGGTCCCGTGTGAGGTGTTCGTGCCTCCTAGGGGGTCGTTTCGGGGTTGGTTTGGGTTTTCACCCTTTAACCACTTCTTTTTAAGTTTAAGTGTGATTTTTACAAATTATCATCATAGTATCAAATCGAGAGACTCGGGACTATGCGGTCTATGCCTACAAGTTACATTGGTCCCATGTGAGGTGTTCGTGCCTCGTACAGGGCATTTTGGTGGTTGGTTTGGGTTTTCACCCTTTAACGGCTTGGTTTTAAGTCTAAGTGTGATTTTTACAAATTATCATCATACTCTCAAACCGGGAGACCGAGGACTACGCGGTCAATTCCCACAAGTTACATTGGTCCCGTGCGAGGTGTGCGTGCCTCCTACGGGGTCGTTTGGGGGCTGGTTTGGGTTTTCACCCTTTAACGGCTTGTTTTTAAGTCGAAGTGTGATTTCTACAAATTATCGTCATACTCTCAAACCGGGAGACCCGGGATTGCACGATCAATTAACAAAAGTTGCATTGGTCCCGTGCGAGGTGTTCGTGCCTCCTATAGGGTCGTTTGGGGGCTTGTTTAGGTTTTCACCCTGTAACGGATTGTTTTTAACTCTAAGTATGATTTTTGCAAATTATAATCATACTCTAAAACCGGGAGACCCGAGACTACGTGGAAAGTTCCTACAAGTTACATTGGTCCCGTGCGAGGTGTTCGTGGCCACCTACGGGGTCGTTTGGCGGCTGGTTCGGATTTTCACCCTATAACGACTTGTTTTTAAGTCTAAGTGTGATTTTTTCAAATTATTGTCATGCTCTCAAACTGGGAGTCCCGGGACTACGCGATCAGTTCCTACAAGATACCTTAGTCCCGTGCGAGGTGTTCGTGCCTCCTACGGGGTCGTTTGGGGACTGGTTTGGGTTTTCACCCTTTAGTGGCTTGTTTTTAAGTTTAAGTGTGATTTTTTTAAATTATCGTCATACTCTCAATCCGGGAGACCCGGGACTACGCGGTCAGTTCATACAAGATAGATTGGTCCCGTGCGAGGTGTTTGTACCTCCTACGGGGTCGTTAGGGGGTTTGTTTGGGGTTTCACCCACTAACGGCTTGTCTATATGTCTAAGTGTGATTTTTAAAAATTATCAACATACTCTCAAACCGAGAGACCCGGGACTACACGGTCGGTTGCCACAAGTCGCATTGGTCCCGTGCGAGGTGTTCGTGCCTCCTACGTGATCGTTTGGGGGCTGGTTCGGGTTTTTTACCCTTTAACGGATTTTTTTTATGTCTGTGTGATTTTTGTAAATTATCATCATACTCTCAAATCGTGAGACCGAGGACTACGCAGTCAGTTCCCACAGGTTACATTGGTCCCATGCGAGGTGTTCGTGCCTCCTACGTGGTCGTTTGGGGGCTAGCTTGGGTTTTCGCCCTTTAACGGCTTATTTTTAAGTTTAAGTGTGATTTTTGCAAATTATCATCAAACTCTCAAACCGAGAGACCCGGGACTGCACGGTCAGTTCCAAAAAGTTACATTGGTCCCGTGAAAGGTGTTCGTGCCTCCTATGGGGTCGTTTGGGGGCTGGTTTGGGTTTTCACCCTTTAACGGCGTGTTTTTAAGTCTAAGGGTGATTTTTATAAATTATCGTCATACTCTCAAACCGGGAGACCCAGGACTACGTGGAGAGTTCCTACACGTAACATTGGTCCTGTGCGAGGTGTTCGTGCCTCCTACAGGGTCGTTTTGGGGCTGGTTTGGGTTTTTACCATTTAACGGCTTATTTTTAAGTTTAAGCGTGATTTTTGCAAATTATTATCATACTCTTAAATCGAGAGACCTGGGACTACGCGGTCTGTGCCTACAAGTTACATTGGTCCCGTGCGAGGTGTCCATGCCTCCTACGGGGTCGTTTGGGGGCTGGTTTGGATTTTCACCATTTAACGGCTTTTTTTCAAGTCTAAGTGTGATTTTTATAAATTATCGTCATACTCTCAAACCGGGAGACCCGAGACTACGTGGAAAGTTCCTACAAGTAACATTGGTCCCGTGCGAGGTGTTCGTGCCTCCTACGGGGTCGTTTGGGTGCTGGTTTGGGTTTTCACCCTTTTATGGCTTTTTATTAAGTTTATGTGTGATTTTTGCATATTATCGTCATACTCTCAAACCAAGAGACCCAGGACTACGCGGTCAGTTCCTTCAAGTTACATTGGTCCCGTCCGAGGTGTTCGTGCCTCCTACGGGGAAGTTTGGTGGCCTGTTTGGATTTTCACCCTTTAACGACTTGTTATTAAGTCTAAGTATGATTTTTACAAATTATCGTCCTGCTCTCAAATCGGGAGACCCGGGGTTAAGCGGTCAGTTCTCACAAGTTATTTTGGTCCCGTGCGATGTTCTCGTGCCTCCTACGGGGTCGTTTGGGGGCTTGTTTTGGTTTTCACCCATTAACGGCTTGTTTTTAAGCCTAAGTGTGATTTTTACAAATTATAATCATACTCTCAAACTAGGAGACTCGGGACTACGTGGAAAGTTCCTACAAGTTACATTGGTCCCGTGCGAGGTGTTCGTGGCTCCTACGGGGTCGTTTGGGAGCTTGTTCGAATTTTCACCCTTTAACGGCTTGTTTTTAAGTCTCAATGTGATTTTTAAAAATTATTGTCATTCTCGCAAACCGGGAGACCCGGGACTACGCGGTCTGTTCCTACAAGATACATTGGTCCCGTGCGAGGTGTTCGTGCCTCCTACGGGGTCGTTTGGGGGTTGGTTTGGGTTTTCACCCTTTAACGGCTTGTTTTTAAGTCTAAGGGTAATTTTTAAAAATTATCGTCATACTCTCAAACCCGGAGACCCGAGATTACGTGGTTAGTTCCCACAAGTTACATTGGTCCCGTGCGAGGTGTTCGTGCCTCCTACGGGGTCATTTGGGGGCTAGTTCGGGTTTTCACCCTTTAACGACTTGTTTCTAAGTCTAAGTGTGATTTTTGAAAATTAATTTCATACTCTCAAACCGGGAGACCCGGGACTGCGCGGTCAGTTCCCACAAGTTACATTGGTCCCTTGCGAGGTGTTCGTGCCTCCTACGGGGTCGTTTGTGGGCTGGTTCGGGTTTAGCCCTTTAACGACTTGTTTTTAAGTCTAAGTGTGATTTTTGCAAATTATCGTCCTACTCTCAAACCGGGATATTGGGAACTACGCGGTCAGTTCCCACAAGTTACATTGGTCCCTTGCGAGGTGTTCGTGCCTCCTACGGGGTCGTTTGGGGGCTGGTTCGGGTTTAGCCCTTTAACGACTTGTTTTTAAGTCTAAGTGTTATTTTTGCAAATTATCGTCCTACTCTCAAACCGGGATATTGGGAACTACGCGGTCAGTTCCCATAAGTTACATTGGTCACGTGCGAGGTGTTCGTTCCTTCTACGGGGTCGTTTGGGGGCTGGTTGGGGTTTTCACCCTTTAACGGCTTGTTTTTAAGTCTAAGTGTGATTTTTTTAAATTACAATAATACTCTCAAACCAAGAGACCCGGGACTAGGCTGATAGATCCTATAAGTTACATTGGTCCCGTGCGAGGTGTTCGTGCCTCCTACGGGGTCGTTAGGGAGCTTGTTTGGGTTTTCACACTTTAACGGCTTATTTTTAAGTCTAAGTGTGATTTTTACAAATTTTAATCATACTCTCAAATCGAGAGAGCCGGGACTACGTGGAAAGTTCCTATAAGTTACATTGGTCCCGTGCGAGGTGTTCGTGCCTCCTACGGGTTCGTTTGGGGGTTGGTTCAGGTTTTCATCCTTTAACGGCTTATTTTTAAGTCTAAGTCTCATTTTTCCAAATTATCGTCATACTCTCAAACCGGGAAACCGGGGACTACGTGATCAGTTCCCACAAGTTACATTGGTCCCGTGCGAGGTGTTCGTGCCTCTTACGGGGTCGTTCGGGGCTAGTTTAGGTTTTCACCCTTTAACGGCTTATTTTTAAGTCCAAGTGTGATTTCTCCAAATTATTGTAATACTCTCAAACCTGGAGACCGGGGACTACGTGATCAGTTCCCACAAGTTACATTGGTCCCGTGCGAGGTCTTCGTGCCTCCTACGGGGTCGTTTGGGGGCTCGTTCGGGTTTTCACCCATTAACGGCTTGTTTTTAATTTCAAGTCTGATTTTCACAAATTATTGTCATACTCTTAAACTGGGAGACCCGGGACTGCGCGGTCAGTTCCTACAAGATACATTAGTCCCGTGCAAGGTGTTCGTGCCTCCTAAGGGGTCGTTTGGGGGCTGGTTTGGGTTTTAACCCTTTAACGGCTTGTTTTTAAGGCTAAGTGTGATTTTTGAAAATTATTGTCATACTCTCAAACAAGGATACCCGGGACTACGTGGAAAGTTCCTACAAGTAACATTGGTCCCGTGCGAGGTGTTCGTGCCTCCTACGGGGTCGTATGGGGGCTGGGTTTTTTTTCAACCTTTAATTGCTTATTTTTAAGTTTAAGTATGATTTTAGATAATTATCATCATACTCTCAAACCGGTAGACCCGGGACTACGCGGTCTGTGCCTACATGTTACATTGGTCCCGTGCGAGCTGTTCGTGCCTCCTACGGGGTAGTTTGGGGGCTGGTTTGGGTTTTCAACCATTAACGGCTTGTTATTAAGTCAAAGTGTGATTTTTACAAATTATCGTCATACTCTCAAACCGGGAGACCAGGAACTACGCGGTTAGTTCCTACAAGTTATATTGGTCCCGTGCGAGGTGTTCGTGCCTCCTACGGGGTCGATTGGGGGCTAGCTTGGGTTTTCACCCATTAACGGCTTATTTTTAAGTTTAAGTGTGATGTTTGCAAATTATCATCATACTCCCAAACTGAGAGACCCGGGACTGCACGGTCAGTTCCAAAAAGTTACATTGGTCCCGTGAAAGGTGTTCGTGCCTCCTACGGGGTCGTTTGGGGGCTGGTTCGGGTTTTCACCCTTTAACGACGTGTTTTTAAGTCTAAGGGATATGTTTATAAATTATCATCATACTCTCAAATCGGGAGACGCAGGACTACGTGGAAAGTTCCTACAAGTAACTTTGGTCCCGTGCGAGGTGTTCGTGCCTCCTACTGGGTCGTTTTGGGGATGGTTTGGGTTTTTACCCTTTAACGGCTTATTTTTAAGTTTAAGCGTGATTTTTGCAAATTATTGTCATACTCTTAAACCGAGAGACCTGGGACTACGCGGTCTATGCCTACAAGTTACATTGGTCCCGTGCGAGGTGTCCATGCCTCCTACGGCTTTGTTTGGGGGCTGGTTTGAATTTTCACCCTTTAACGGCTTTTTTCCAAGTCTAAGTGTAATTTTTATAAATTATCGTCATACTCTCAAATCGGGAGACCCGGGACTACGTGGAAAGTTCCTACAAGTAACATTAGTCCCGTGCGGGGTGTTCGTGCCTCCTACGGGGTCGTTTGGGGGCTGGTTTGGGTTTTCACCCTTTTATGGCTTATTTTTAAGTTTATGTGTGATTTTTGCATATTATCGTCATACTCTCAAACCAAGAGACCCAGGACTACGCGGTCAGTTCCTTCAGGTTACATTGGTCCCGTACGAGGTGTTCGTGCCTCCTACGGGGAAGTTTGGTGGCCTGTTTGGATTTTCACCCTTTAACGGCTTGTTATTAAGTCTAAGTATGATTTTTACAAATTATCTTCCTACTCTCAAATCGAGAGACCCGGGGTTACGCGGTCAATTCTCACAAGTTATTTTGGTCCCGTGCGATGTGCTCGTGCCTCCTACGGGGTCGTTTGGGGGCTTGTTTTGGTTTTCACCCATTAACAGCTTGTTTTTAAGCTTAAGTGTGATTTTTACAAATTATAATCATACTCTCAAACTGGGAGACTCGGGACTACGTGGAAAGTTCCTACAAGTTACATTGGTCCCGTGCGAGGTGTTCGTGGCTCCTACGGGGTCGTTTGGGAGCTTGTTCGAATTTTCACCCTTTAACGGCTTGTTTTTAAGTCTCAATGTGATTTTTGAAAATTATTGTCATACTCGCAAACCGGGAGACCCGGGACTACGCGGTCTGTTCCTACAAGATACATTGGTCCCGTGCGAGGTGTTCGTGCCTCCTACGGGGTCGTTTGGGGGTTGGTTTGGGTTTTCACCCTTTAACGGCTTACTTTTAAGTCTAAGGGTAATTTTTAAAAATTATCGTCATACTCTCAAACTCGGAGACCCGAGATTATGTGGTCAGTTCCCACAAGTTACATTGGTCCCGTGCGAGGTGTTCGTGCCTCTTACGGGGTCATTTGGGGGCTAGTTCGGGTTTTCACCCTTTAACGACTTGTTTCTAAGTCTAAGTGTGATTTTTGAAAATTAATTTCATACTCTCAAACCAGGAGACTTGGGACTGCGCGGTCAGTTCCCACAAGTTACATTGGTCCCTTGCGAGGTGTTCGTGCCTCCTACGGGGTCGTTTGGGGGCTGGTTCGGGTTTAGCCCTTTAACGACTTGTTTTTAAGTCTAAGTGTGATTTTTGCAAATTATCGTCCTACTCTCAAACCGGGATATTGGGAACTACGCGGTCAGTTCCCACAAGTTACATTGGTCCCTTGCGAGGTGTTCGTGCCTCCTACGGGGTCGTTTGGGGGCTGGTTCGGGTTTAGCCCTTTAACGACTTGTTTTTAAGTCTAAGTGTGATTTTTGCAAATTATCGTCCTACTCTCAAACCGGGATATTGGGAACTACGCTGTCAGTTCCCATAAGTTACATTGGTCACGTGCGAGGTGTTCATTCCTTCTACGGGGTCGTTTGGGGGCTGGTTGGGGTTTTCACCCTTTAACGGCTTGTTTTTAAGTCTAAGTGTGATTTTTTTAAATTACAATAATACTCTCAAACCAAGAGACTTGAGACTACGCTGATAGATCCTATAAGTTACATTGGTGCCGTGCGAGGTGTTCGTGCCTCCTACGGGGTCGTTAGGGAGCTTGTTTGGGTTTTCACACTTTAACGACTTATTTTTAAGTCTAAGTGTGATTTTTACAAATTTTAATCATACTCTCAAATCGAGAGAGCCGGGACTACGTGGAAAGTTCCTATAAGTTACATTGGTCCCGTGCGAGGTGTTCGTGCCTCCTACGGGTTCGTTTGGGGGTTGGTTCAGGTTTTCATCCTTTAACGGCTTATTTTTAAGTCTAAGTCTCATTTTTCCAAATTATCGTCATACTCTCAAACTGGGAAACCGGGGACTACGTGATCAGTTCCCACAAGTTACATTGGTCCCGTGCGAGGTGTTCGTGCCCTACTACGGGGTCGTTCGGGGCTAGTTTAGGTTTTCACCCTTTAACGGCTTATTTTTAAGTCCAAGTGTGATTTCTCCAAATTATTGTAATACTCTCAAACCTGGAGACCGGGGACTACGAGATCAGTTCCCACAAGTTACATTGGTCCCGTGCGAGGTCTTCGTGCCTCCTACGGGGTCGTTTGGGGGCTCGTTCGGGTTTTCACCCATTAACGGCTTGTTTTTAATTTCAAGTCTGATTTTCACAAATTATCGTCATACTCTTAAACTGGGAGACCCGGGACTGCGCGGTCAGTTCCTACAAGATACATTAGTCCCGTGCAAGGTGTTCGTGCCTCCTAAGGGGTCGTTTGGAGGCTGGTTTGGGTTTTCACCCTTTAACGGCTTGTTTTTAAGGCTAAGTGTGATTTTTGAAAATTATCGTCATACTCTCAAACAAGGAGACCCGGGACTACGTGGAAAGTTCCTACAAGTAACATTGGTCCCGTGCGAGGTGTTCGTGCCTCCTACGGGGTCGTGTGGGGGCTGTTTTTTTTTTCAACCTTTAATTGCTTGTTTTTAAGTTTAAGTATGACTTTAGATAATTATCATCATACTCTCAAACCGGGAGACCCGGGACTACGTGGTCTGTGCCTACATGTTACATTGGTCCCGTGCGAGCTGTTCGTGCCTACTACGGGGTAGTTTGGGGGCTGGTTTGGGTTTTCAACCATTAACGGCTGGTTATTAAGTCAAAGTGTGATTTTTACAAATTATCATCATACTCTCGAACCGGGAGACCGGTAACTACGCGGTTAGTTCCTACAAGTTATATTGGTCCTGTGCGAGGTGTTCGTGCCTCCTACGGGGTCGATTGGGGGCCTGTTTGGGTTTTCACCCTTTAACGGCTTGTTTTTAAGTCTAAGTGTGATTTTTGTTAATTATCGTCATAGTCTAAAATCGGGAGACCTGGGACTACGTGGAAAGTTCCTGCAAGTAACATTGGTCCCGTGCGAGGTGTTCGTGCCTCCTACGGGGTCGTTTGGGGGCTGGTTGGGGTTTTCACCCTTTAACGGCTTATTTTTAAATTTAATTGTGATTTTTGCAAATTATCGTCATACTCTTAAACCGGGAGACCCGGGACTACGTGGTTTGTGCCTATAAGTTACATTTGTCCCGTGCGAGGTGTTCGTGCCTCTTACGGGGTCGTTTGGGGCTTGGTTCGGGTTTTCAACCTTTAACGACTTGTTTTTAAGTCTAAAAGTGATTTTTGCAAATTATTTTCATACTCTCAAACCGGGAGACCCGGGAGTGCGCGGTCAATTCCCGCAAGTTACATTGGTCCCGTACGAGGTGTTCGTGCCTCCTACGGGGTCGTTTGGGGGTTGGTTCGGGTTTAGCCCTTTAATGACTTATTATTAAGTCTATGTGTGATTTTATCAAATTATCGTCCTACTCTCAAACCGGGATATTGGGGACTACGCGGTCAGTTCCCACAAGTTACATTGGTCACCTGCGAGGTGTTCGTGCCTCCTACGGGGTCGTTTGGGGCTCGTTGGGGTTTTCACCCTTTAACGGCTTGTTTTTAAGTCTAAGTGTGATTTTTGTAAATTATAATAATACTCTCAAACCAGGAGACCCGGGACTAGGCCCGTAGTTCCTATAAGTTACATTGGTCCCGTGCAAGGAGTCCGTGCGTCCTACGGGGTCGTTAGGGAGCTTGTTTGGGTTTTCACCCTTTAACGGCTTGTTTTTAAGTCTAAGTGTGATTTTTGCAAATTATCATCATACTCTTAAATCGGGAGACCCGGAACTACTCGGTATGTGCCTACAAGTTACATTGGTCCCGTGCGAGGTGTTCGTGCCTCCTACGGGGTCGTTAGGGGGCTTGTTTGGGTTTTCACCCATTAATGGCTTGTTTTTAAGTCTAAGTGTGATTTTTACAAATTATAATCATACTCTCAAACCGGGAGATCCGGGACTACGTGGAAGGTTCCTACAAGTTACATTGGTCCCGTGCAAGGTGTTCGTGCCTCCTACGGGATCGTTTGGGGGCTGGTTCGGGTTTTCACCCTTTAACGACTTGTTTTTAAGTCTAAGTGTGATTTTTGCAAATTATCATCATACTCTTAAACCGCGGGACCGGGGTCTACGCGATCAGTTCCCACAAGTTACATTGGTCTCGAGCTAGGTGTTCGTACCTCCTACGGGGTCATTTGGGGGCTCGTTCGGGTTTTCACCCATTAACGGCTTGTTTTTAAGTTGAAGTGTGATTTTTGCAAATTATCATCATTCTCTTAAACTGGGAGACCCGGGACTGCAAGGTCAATTCCTACAAGATACATTGGTCCCGTGCGAGGTGTTCGTGCCTCCTACGGGGTCGTTTGGGGGCTGGTTTGGGTTTTCACCCTTTAACGGCTTATTTTTATGGCTAAGTGTGATTTTTACAAATTATCGTGATACTCTCAAATCGGGAGACTCGGGACTACGCGAAAAGTTCCTACAAGTAACATTGGTCCTGTGCGAGGTGTTCGTGCCTCCTACAGGATCGTTTGGGGGCTAGTTTGGGTTTTCACCCTTTAATGACTTGTTTTTAAGTTTAAGTATGATTTTTTATAATTATCATCATACTCTCAAACCGGGAGACCCAGGACTAGGCGGTCTGTGCCTACAAGCTACATTGGTCCCGTGCGAGGTGTTCGCGCCTCCTACGGGGCAGTTTGGGGGCTGGTTTGGGTTTTCACCCTTTAACGGCTTGTTATTAAGTCTAAGTGTGATTTTTACAAATTATCGTCTTACTCTCAAATTGGGAGACCCGGGATTACGCGGTCAGTTCTCACAAGTTACATTGGTCCCGTGCGAGGTGTTCGTGCCTCCTACGGGGTCAATTGGGGGCTTGTTTGGGTTTTCACCCTTTAACGACTTGTTTTTAAGTCTAAGTCTAATTTTTGTAAATTATCATCATACTCTCAAACCGGGAGACCTGGGACTACGTGGAAAGTTCCTACAAGTTACATTGGTCCCATGCGAGGTGTTCGTGCCTCATACGGGGTCATTTGGGGGCTTGTTTGGGTTTTCACCCTTTAACGGCTTGTTTTTAAGTTTAAGTGTGATTTTTGCAAATTATCGTCATACTCTTAGACCGAGAGACCCGGGACTACGCGGTCTGTGCTTACAAGTTACATTTTTCCCGTGCGAGGTGTTCGTGCCTCCCACGGGGTCGTTTTGGGGCTGGTTTGGGTTTTCACCCTTTAACGACTTATTTTTAAGTCTTAGTGTGATTTTTATAAATTATTGTCATACTCTTGAACCGGGAGACCCCGGACTACGCGGTATGTGCCTACAAGTTACATTGGTCCCGACGAGCTGTTCGTGCCTCCTACGGTTTAATTTGGGGGCCGGTTTGGGTTTTCACCCTTTAACGGCTTGTTATTAAGTCTAAGTGTGATATTTACAAATTATCGCCCTACTCGCAAATTGAGAGACTCGGGATTACGCTGACAGTTCTCAGAAGTTACATTGGTCCCGTGCGAGATGTTCGTGCCTCCTATGGGGTCGATTGGGGGCTTGTTTGGGTTTTCACCCTTTAACGGCTTGTTTTTAAGTCTAAGTGTGATTTTTGTAAATTATCGTCATACTCTCAAACCGAGAGACCTCGAACTACGTGGAAAGTTCCTACAAGTTACATTGGTCCCGTTCAAGGTGTTCGGGCCTCCTACGGCGTCGTTTGGGGGCTGGTTTGGGTTTTCACCCTTTAACGGCATGTTTTTAAGTTTAAGTGTGATTTTTGCAAATTATCGTCATACTCTTAAATCGGGAGACCCGAAACTACGCGGTCTGTGCATACAAGTTACATTGGTCCCGTGCGAGGTGTCCGTGCCTCCTACGGGGTCGTTTGGGGGCTGGTTTGGGTTTTCACCCTTTAACGGCTTATTTTTAAGTTTAAGTGTGATTTTTATAAATTATCGTCATACTCTCAAACTGGGAAACCCGGGACTACGTGAAAAGATCTTACAAGTAACATTGGTCCCGTGCGAGGTGTTCGTGCCTCCTACGGGGTCGTTTGGGGGCTGGTTTGGGTTTTCACCCTTTAACGGCTTGTTTTTAAGTTTAAGTGTGATTTTTGCACATTATCGTCATACTCTTAAATCGGGAGACCCAGGACTACGCGATCTGTGCCTACAAGTCACATTGGTCCCGACGAGGTGTTCGTGCCTCCTACAGGGCAGTTTGGGGGCCGATTTGGGTTTTCACCCTTTAACGACTTGTTATTAAGTCTAAGTCTAATTTTTATGAATTATCGTCCTACTCTCAAATCGGGAGACCCGAGATTACGCGGTAAGTTCCCACAAGTTACATTGGTCCCGTGCGAGGTGTTCGTGCCTCCTACGGGGTCGTTTGACGGCTGGTTCGAGTTTTAGCCCTTTAACGGCTTGTTTTTAAGTCTAAGTGGGGTTTTTGCAAATTATCATCCTACTCTCAAATCGGGAGATCGGGGACTATGCGGTTAGTTCCCACAAGTTACATTGGTCACGTGCGAGGGGTTCGTGCCTCCTTCGGGGTCGTTTGGGCGTTGGTTCTGGTTTTCACCCATTTACGGCTTATTTTTATGTTTAAGTGTTATTTTTGCAAATTATCGTCATACTCTCGAAACGAGAGACCCAGGACTACGCGGTCAGTTCCTACAAGTTACATTGGTCCCGTGCGAGGTGTTCGTGCCTCCTACGGGGTCGTTTGGGGGTTGGTTGGGGTTTTCACCCTTTAATGGCTTGTTTTTAAGTCTATGTGTGATTTTTGTAAATTATAATATTACTCTCAAACAAGGAGACCCGCGACTACGCGGATAGTTCCTACAAGTTACATTGGTCCCGTGCGAGGTGTTCGTTCCTCCTACGGGGTCATTAGGGGGTTTGTTTGGATTTTCACCCTTTAACGACTTATTTTTAAGTCTAAGTGTGATTTTTAAAAATTATAATCATACTCTCAAACCGGGACACCCGGGACTATGTGGAAAGTTCCTACAAGTTACATTGGTCCCGTGCGAGGTGTTCGTGCCTCCTAAGGGGTCGTTAGGGGGCTTGTTTGGGTTTTCATCCTTTAACGACTTATTTTTAAGTCTAAGTGTGATTTTTACAAATTATAATCATACTATCAAACTGGGACAGCCGGGACTACGTGGAAAGTTCCTACAAGTTAGATTGGTCCCGTCCGAGGTGTTCGTGCCTCCTACGGGTTCATTTGGGGGCTGGTTGGAGTTTTCACCCCTTAACGGCTTATTTTTAAGTCTAAGTGTGATTTTTGCAAATTATCGTCATACTCTCAAATCGGGAGACCAAGGACTACGCGGTCAGTTCCCACAAGTTACATTGGTCCCGTGCGAGGTGTTCGTGCCTCCTTCGGGGTCGTTTTGGGGCTGGTTCTGGTTTTCACCCTTTTACGACTTATTTTTAAGTCTAAGTGTGATTTTTGCAAATTATCATCATACTCTCAATACGAGAGACTCGGGACTATGCGATCAGTTCCTACAAGTTACATTGGTCCCGTGCGAGGTGTTCGTGCCTCCTACGGGGTTGTTTGGGGGTTGGTTGGGGTTTTCACCCTTTAACGACTTGTTTTTAAGTCTAAGTGTGATTTTTGTAAATTATAATATTACTCTCAAACAAGGAGACCCGCGACTACGCGGATAGTTCCTACAAGTTACATTGGTCCCGTGCGAGGTGTTCGTGCCTCCTACGGGGTCATTAGGGGGCTTGTTTGGGTTTTCACCCTTTAACGACTTATTTTTAAGTCTAAGTGTGATTTTTACAAATTATAATCATACTCTCAAACCGTGACACCCGGGACTACGTGGAAAGTTCCTACAAGTTACATTGTCGCGTGCGAGGTGTTCGTGCCTCCTACGGGGTCTTTAGGGGGATTGTTTGGGTTTTCACCCTTTAACGACTTATTTTTATGTCTAAGTGTTATTTTTACAAATTATAATCATACTTTCAAACCGGGACACCCGGGACTACGTGGAAAGTTCCTACACGTTACATTGGTCCCGGGCGAGGTGTTCATGCCTCCTACGGGGTCGTTTGGGGGCTGGTTCGAGTTTCACCCTTTAACAGCTTGTATTTAAGTCTAAGTATGATTTTGCAAATTCTCATCATACTCTCAAATCGGGAGACCCGGGACTACGCGGTCAGTTCCCACAAGTTACATTTTTCCCGTACGAGGTGGTCGTGCCTCCTATGGGGTAATTTGGGGGCTGGTTCGAGTTTTTTACCGTTTAACGACTTGTTTTTAAGTCTAAGTGGGATTTTTGGAAATTTTCATCATACTCTCAAACCGGGAGATCGGGGACTACGCGTTCAGTTCCCACAAGATACATTGGTCCCGACGAGCTGTTCGTGCCTCCTACGGGGTCATTTGGGGGCCGGTTTGGGTTTTCACCCTTTAACGGCTTATCGCCCTACTCGCAAATCGAGAGACCCAAGATTACGTGATCAGTTCCCACAAGTTACATTGGTCCCGTGCGAGGTGTTCGTGCCTCCTACTGGGTCGTTTGGGGGCTCGTTCGGGTTTTCACCCATTAATGGCTTGTTTTTAAACTTAAGTGTGATTTTCACAAATTATTGTCATACTCTCAAACCGAGAGACCTCGGACTACGTGGAAAGTTCCTACAAGTTACATTGGTCCCGTTCAAGGTGTTCGTGCCTCCTACGGCGTCGTTTGGGGGCTGGTTTGGGTTTTCCCCCTTTAACGACATGTTTTTAAGTTTAAGTGTGATTTTTGCAAATTATCGTCATAATCTCAAATAAGGAGACCCGGGACTATGTGGAAAGTTCCTACAAGTAACATTGGTCCCGTGCGAGGTGTTCGTGCCTCCTACGGGGTCGTATGGGGGCTGGTTTGTGTTTTCACCCTTTAATGGCTTATTTTTAAGTTTAAGTATGATTTTAGATAATTATAATCATACTCTCAAACCGGGAGATCCGGGACTAGGTTGCCTGTGCCTACAAGTTACATTGGTACCGTGTGCGGTGTTCGTGCCTCCTACGGGGCAGTTTGGGGGCTGGTTTGGGTTTTCACCCTTTAATGGCTTCTTATTAAGTCTAAGTGTGTTTTTTACAAATTATCGTCTTACTCTCAAATCGGGAGACCCGGGATTACGCGGTCACTTCTCACAAGTTACATTGGTCCCGTGCGAGGTGTTCGTGCCTCCTACGGGGTCGATTGGGGGCTTGTTTGGGTTTTCACCCTTTAACGGCTTATTTTTAAGTCTAAGTGTGATTTTTGTTAATTATCATCATACTCTCAAATCGGGAGACCTGGGACTACGTGGAAAGTTCCTACAAGTTACACTGGTCCCGTGCGAGGTGTTCGTGCCTCCTACGGGGTCGTTTGGGGGCTGGTTCGGGTTTTCTACCTTTAACGGCATGTTTTTAAATTTAATTGTGATTTTTGTAAATTATCGTCATACTCTTAAACCGGGAGACCCGGGACTACGTGGTTTGTGCCTATAAGTTACATTTGTCCCGTGCGAGGTGTTCGTGCCTCTTACGGGGTCGTTTGGGTGCTGGTTCGAGTTTTCACCCTTTAACGACTTGTTTTTAAGTCTAAAAGTGATTTTTGTAAATTATTTTCATATTCTCAAACCGGGAGACCCGGGACTGCGCGGTCAGTTCCCACAAGTTACATTGGTCCCGTGCGAGGTGTTCGTGCCTCCTACGGGGTTGTTTGGGGGCGAGTTCGGGTTTAGCCCTTTAATGACTTGTTTTTTAGATTAAGTGTGATTTTTGCAAATTATCGTCATACTCTCAAATCGGGATATTCGGGACTACATGGTCAGTTCCCACAAGTTACATTGGTCACGTGCGAGGTGTTCGTGCCTCCTACGGGGTCGTTTTTGGGCTTGTTGGGGTTTTCACCCTTTAACGGCTTGTTTTTAAGTCTAAGTATGATTTTTGTAAATTATAATAATACTCTCAAACCAGGAGACCCGGGACTACGCGCATAGTTCCTATAAGTTACATTGGTCCCGTGCGAGGAGTTAGTGCCTCCTATAGGGTCGTTAGGGAGCTTGTTTGGGTTTTCACCCTTTAACGGCTTGTTTTTAAGTCTAAGTGTGATTTTTGCAAATTATCGTCATACTCTCAAATCGTGAGACCCGCGACTACGCGGATAGTTCCTACAAGTTACATTGGTCCCGTGCGAGGTGTTCGTGCCTCCTACGGGGTCGTTAGAGGGCTTGTTTGGGTTTTCACCCATTAATGGCTTGTTTTTAAGTCTAAGTGTGATTTTTACAAATTATAATCCTATTCTCAAATCGGGACTATGTGGAAAGTTCCTACAAGTTACATTGGTCCCGTGCGAGGTGTTCGTGCCTCCTACGGGGTCGTTAGGGGGCTTGTTTGGGTTTTCATCCTTTAATGACTTATTTTTAAGTCTAAGTGTGATTTTTACAAATTATAATCATACTATCAAACTGGGACACCCGGGACTACGTGGAAAGTTCCTACAAGTTACATTGGTCCCATGCGAGGTGTTCATGCCTCCTACGGGTTCATTTGGGGGTTGGTTCGAGTTTTCACCCTTTAACGGCTTATTTTTAAGTCTAAGTGTGATTTTTGCAAATTATCGTCATACTCTCAAATCGGGAGACCCGGGACTACGCGGTCAGTTCCCACAAGTTACATTGGTCCCGTGAGAGGTGTTCGTGCCTCCTTCGGGGTCGTTTTGGGGTTGGTTCTGGTTTTCACCCTTTTACGACTTATTTTTAAGTCTAAGTGTTATTTTTGCAAATTATCGTCATACTCTCAAAATGAGAGACTCGGGACTACGCGATCAGTTAGTACAAGTTACATTGGTCCCGTGCGAGGTGTTCGTGCCTCCTACGGGGTCGTTTGGAGGTTGGTTGGGGTTTTCACCCTTTAACTGCTTATTTTGAAGTCTAAGTGTGATTTTTGTAAATTATAATAATACTCTCAAACAAAGAGACCCGCGACTACGCGGATAGTTCCAACAAGTTACATTGGTCCCGTGCGATGTGTTCGTGCCTCCTACGGGGTGATTAGGGGGCTTGTTTGGGTTTTCACCCTTTAATGACTTATTTTTAAGTCTAAGTGTGATTTTTACAAATTGTAATCATACTCTCAAACCGGGACACCCGGGACTACGTTGAAAGTTCCTACAAGTTACATTGGTCCCGTGCGAGGTGTTCGTGCCTCCTACGGGGTCTTTAGGGGGATTGTTTGGGTTTTCACCCTTTAACGACTTATTTTTATGTCTAAGTGTTACTTTTACAAATTATAATCATACTCTCAAACCGGGACACCCGGGACTACGTGGAAACTTCCTACAAGTTACATTCGTCTCGTGCGAGGTGTTCATGCCTATTACGGGTTCGTTTGGGGGTTGGTTCGAGTTTTCACCCTTTAACAGCTTGTTTTTAAGTCTAAGTGTGATTTTGCAAATTATCATCATACTCTCAAATCGGGAGACCCGGGACAACGCGGTCAGTTCCCACAAGTTACATTGGTCCCGTGCGAGGTGTTCGTGCCTCCTACGGGGTAATTTGGGGGCTGGTTCGGGTTTTTTACCCTTTAACGGCTTGTTTTTAAGTCTAAGTGTGATTTTTGGAAATTATCGTCATACTCTCAAATCGGGAGATCGGGGACTACGCGTTCAGTTCCCACAAGATACATTGGTCCCGTGTGAGGTGTTCGTGCCTCCTACGGGGTCATTTGGGGGCTGGTTCAGGTTTCCACCCTTTAACGGCTTATTTTTAAGTCCAAGTGTGATTTCTTCAAATTATTGTCATACTCTCAAACCTGGGGACCGGGGACTACGTGATCAGTTCCCACAAGTTACATTGGTCCCGGGCGAGGTGTTCGTGCCTCCTACGGGGTCGTTTGGGGGCTCATTCGGGGTTTCACCCATTAAGGGCTTGTTTTTAAGTTTAAGTGTGATTTTTGCAAATTATCATCATACTCTTAAACTGGGAGACCCGGGACTGCGCGATCAGTTCCTACAAGATACATTGGTCCCGTACAAGGTGTTCGTGCCTCCTACGGGGTCATTTGGGGACTGGTTTGGGTTTTCATCCTTTAACGGCTTATTTTTAAGGCTAAGTATGATTTTTGAAAATTATCGTCATACTCTCAAACAAGGAGACCCGGGACTACGTGGAAAGTTCCTACAAGTAACATTGGTCGCGTGCGAGGTGTTCGTGCCTCCTACGGGGTCGTATGGGGGCTGGTTTGTGTTTTCACCCTTTAATGGCTTGTTTTTAAGTTTAAGTATGATTTTAGATAATTATCATCATACTCTCAAAGCGGGAGACCTGGGACAAGGTGGCCTGTGCCTACAAGTTACATTTCTACCGTGCGCGGTGTTCGTGCCTCCTACAGGGCAGTTTGGGGGCTGGTTTGGGTTTTCACTCTTTAATGGCTTGTTATTAAGTCTAAGTGTGATTTTTACAAATTATCGTCTTACTCTCAAATCGAGAGACCTGGGATTACGTGGTCACTTCTCACAAGTTACATTGGTCCCGTGCGAGGTGTTCGTGCCTCCTACGGCGTCGATTGGGGGCTTGTTTGGGTTTTCACCCTTTAACGGGTTGTTTTTAAGTCTAAGTGTGATTTTTGTTAATTATCGTCATACTCTCAAATCGGGAGACCTGGGACTACGTGGAAAGTTCCTACAAGTTACATTGGCGTGCGAGGTGTTCGTGCCTCCTACGGGGTCGTTTGGGGTCTGGTTCGGGTTTTCACCCTTTAACGGCTTGTTTTCAAATTTAATTGTGATTTTTGCAAATTATCGTCAAACTCTTAAACCGGGAGACTCGGGACTACGTGGTTTGTGCCTATAAGTTACATTTGTCCCGTGCGAGGTGTTTGTGCCTCTTACGGGGTCGTTTGGGGGCTGGTTCGGGTTTTCACCCTTTAACGACTTGTTATTAAGTCTAAAAGTGATTTTCGCAAATTATTTTCATACTCTCAAACCGGGATACCCGAGATTGCGCGGTCAGTTCCCACAAGTTACATTGGTTCCGTGCGAGGTGTTCGTGCCTCCTACGGGGTCGTTTAGGGGCGGGTTCGGGTTTAACCCTTTAATGACTTGTTTTTAAGTATAAGTGTGATTTTTGTAAATTATCGTCCTACTCTCAAACCGGGATATTGGGGACTATGAGGTAAGTTCCCACAAGTTACATTGGTCACGTGCGAGGTGTTCGTGCCTCCTATGGGGTCGTTTTTGGGCTTGTTGGGGTTTTCACCCTTTAACGGCTTGTTTTTAAGTCTAAGTGTGATTTTTGAAAATTATAATAATACTCTCAAACCAGGAGTCCCGGGACTACGCGCATAGTTCCTATAAGTTACATTGGTCCCGTGCGAGGAGTTCGTGCCTCCTACGGGGTCGTTAGGGAGCTTGTTTGGGTTTTCACCCTTTAATGGCTTGTAATTAAGTCTAAGTGTGATTTTTACAAATTATCGTATTACTCTAAAATCGGGAGACCCGGGATTACGCGGTCACTTCTCACAAGTTACATTGGTCTCGTGCGAGGTGTTCGTGCCTCTTACGGGGTCGTTTGGGGGCTGGTTCGGGTTTTCACCCTTTAACGACTTGTTTTTAAGTCTAAAAGTAATTTTTGCAAATTATTTTCATACTCTCAAACCGGGAGACCTGGGACTGCGCGGTCAGTTCCCACAAGTTACATTGGTCCCGTGCGAGGTGTTCGTGCCTCCTACGGGGTCGTTTGGGGGCGGGTTCTTGTTTAACCCTTTAATGACTTGTTTTTAAGTCTAAGTGTGATTTTTGCAAATTATCGTCCTACTCTTAAACCGGATTATTGGGGACTACGCGGTCAGTTCCCCCAAGTTACATTGGTCACGTGCGAGGTGTTCGTGCCTCCTACGGGGTCGTTTTTGGGCTTGTTGGGGTTTTCACCCTTTAACGGCTTGTTTTTAAGTCTAAGTGTGATTTTTGTAAATTATAATAATACTCTCAAACCAGGAGACCCGGGACTACGCGCATAGTTCCTATAAGTTACATTGGTCCCGTGCGAGGAGTTCGTGCCTCCTACGGGGTCGTTAGGGAGCTTGTTTGGGTTTTCACCCTTTAATGGCTTGTTATTAAGTCTAAGTGTGATTTTTACAAATTATCGTATTACTCTCAAATCGAGAGACCCGGGATTACGCGGTCACTTCTCACAAGTTACATTGGTCCCGTGCGAGGTGTTCGTGCCTCCTACGGGGTCGATTGGGGGCTTGTTTGGGTTTTCACCCTTTAACGGCTTATTTTTAAGTCTAAGTGTGATTTTTGTTAATTATCGTCATACTCTCAAATCGGGAGACCTGGGACTACGTGGAAAGTTCCTACAAGTTACATTGGTCCCGTGCGAGGTGTTCGTCCCTCCTACGGGGTCGTTTGGGGACTGGTTCGGGTTTTCACCCTTTAACGGCTTGTTTTTAAATTTAATTGTGATTTTTGCAAATTATCGTCGTACTCTTAAACCGGGAGACCCGGGACTACGTGGTTTGTGCCTATAAGTTACATTTGTCCCGTGCGAGGTGTTCGTGCCTCTTACGGGGTCGTTTGGGGGCTGGTTCGGGTTTTCACCCTTTAACGACTTGTTTTTAAGTCTAAAAGTGATTTTCGCAAATTATTTTCATACTCTCAAACCGGGAGACCCGGGACTGTGTGGTCAGTTTCCACAAGTTACATTGGTCCCGTGCGAGGTGTTCGTGCCTCCTACGGGGTCGTTTGGGGGCGGGTTCGGGTTTAGCCCTTTAATGACTTGTTTTTAAGTCTAAGTGTGATTTTTGCAAATTATCGTCCTACTCTCAAACCGGGATATTGGGGACTACGCGGTCAGTTCCCACAAGTTACATTAGTCACGTGCGAGGTGTTCGTGCCTCCTACGGGGTCGTTTTTGCACTTGTTGGGGTTTTCACCCTTTAACGACTTGTTTCTAAGTCTAAGTGTGATTTTTGTAAATTATAAAAATACTCTCAAACCAGGAGACCCGGGACTACGCGCATAGTTCCTATAAGTTACATTGGTCCCGTACGAGGAATTCGTGCCTCCTACGGGGTCGTTAGGGAGCTTATTTTGGTTTTCATCCTTTAATGGCTTGTAATTAAGTCTAAGTGTGATTTTTACAAATTATAGTATTACTCTCAAATCGGGAGACCCGGGATTACGCGGTCACTTCTCACAAGTTAGATTGGTCTCGTACGAGGTGTTCGTGCCTCTTACGGGGTCGTTTGGGGGCTGGTTCGGGTTTTCACCCTTTAACGACTTATTTTTAAGTCTAAAAGTATTTTTTGCAAATTATTTTCATACTCTCAAACCGGGAGACCCGGGACTGCGCGGTCAGTTCCCACAAGTTACATTGGTCCCGTGCGAGGTGTTCGTGCCTCCTACGGGGTCGTTTGGGGGCGGGTTCTTGTTTAACCCTTTAATGACTTGTTTTTAAGTCTAAGTGTGATTTTTGCAAATTATCGTCCTACTCTCAAACCGGGATATTGGGGACTACGCGGTCAGTTCCCACAAGTTACATTGGTCACATGCGAGGTGTTCGTGCCTCCTACGGGGTCGTTTTTGGGCTTGTTGGAGTTTTCACCCTTTAACGGCTTGTTTTTAAGTCTAAGTGTGATTTTTGTAAATTATAATAATACTCTCAAACCAGGAGACCCGGGACTACGCGCATAGTTCCTATAAGTTACATTGGTCCCGTGCGAGGAGTTCGTGCCTCCTACGGGGTCGATAGGGAGCTTGTTTGGGTTTTCACCCTTTAATGGCTTGTAATTAAGTCTAAGTGTGATTTTTACAAATTATCGTATTACTCTAAAATCGGGAGACCCGGGATTACACGATCACTTCTCACAAGTTACATTGGTCTCGTGCGAGGTGTTCGTGCCTCTTACGGGGTCGTTTGGGGGCTGGTTCGGGTTTTCACCCTTTAACGACTTGTTTTTAAGTCTAAAAGTAATTTTTGCAAATTATTTTCATACTCTCAAACCGGGAGACCCGGGACTGCGCGGTCAGTTCCCACAAGTTACATTGGTCCCGTGCGAGGTGTTCGTGCCTCCTACGGGATCGTTTGGGGGCGGGTTCTTGTTTAACCCTTTAATGACTTGTTTTTAAGTCTAAGTGTGATTTTTGCAAATTATCGTCCTACTCTTAAACCGGGATATTGGGGACTACGCGGTCAGTTCCCCCAAGTTACATTGGTCACGTGCGAGGTGTTCGTGCCTCCTACGGGGTCGTTTTTGGGCTTGTTGGGGTTTTCACCCTTTAACGGCTCGTTTTTAAGTCTAAGTGTGATTTTTGTAAATTATAATAATACTCTCAAACCAGGAGACCCGGGACTACGCGCATAGTTCCTATAAGTTACATTGGTCCCGTGCGAGGAGTTCGTGCCTCCTACGGGGTCGTTAAGGAGCTTGTTTGGGTTTTCACCCTTTAATGGCTTGTTATTAAGTCTAAGTGTGATTTTTACAAATTATCATATTACTCTCAAATCGGGAGACCCGGGATTACGCGGTCACTTCTCACAAGTTACATTGGTCCCGTGCGAGGTGTTCGTGCCTCCTACGGGGTCGATTGGGGGCTTGTTTGGGTTTTCACCCTTTAACGTCTTATTTTTAAGTCTAAGTGTGATTTTTGTTAATTATCGTCATACTCTCAAATCGGGAGACCTGGGACTACGTGGAAAGTTCCTACAAGTTACATTGGTCCCGTGCGAGGTGTTCGTCCCTCCTACGGGGTCATTTGGGGACTGGTTCGGGTTTTCACCCTTTAACGACTTGTTTTTAAATTTAATTGTGATTTTTGCAAATTATCGTCATACTCTTAAACCGGGAGACCCGGGACTACGTGGTTTGTGCCTATAAGTTACATTTGTCCCGTGCGAGGTGTTCGTGCCTCTTACGGGGTCGTTTGGGGGCTGGTTCGGGTTTTCACCCTTTAACGACTTGTTTTTAAGTCTAAAAGTGATTTTCGCAAATTATTTTCATACTCTCAAACCGGGAGACCCGGGACTGTGTGGTCAGTTTCCACAAGTTACATTGGTCCCGTGCGAGGTGTTCGTGCCTCCTACGGGGTCGTTTGGGGGCGGGTTCGGGTTTAGCCCTTTAATGACTTGTTTTTAAGTCTAAGTGTGATTTTTGCAAATTATCGTCCTACTCTCAAACCGGGATATTGGGGACTACGCGGTCAGTTCCCACAAGTTACATTAGTCACGTGCGAGGTGTTCGTGCCTCCTACGGGGTCGTTTTTGCGCTTGTTGGGGTTTTCACCCTTTAACGGCTTGTTTTTAAGTCTAAGTGTGATTTTTGTAAATTATAAAAATACTCTCAAACCAGGAGACCCAGGACTACGCGCATAGTTCCTATAAGTTACATTGGTCCCGTACGAGGAGTTCGTGCCTCCTACGGGGTCGTTAGGGAGCTTGTTTTGGTTTTCACCCTTTAATGGCTTGTAATTAAGTCTAAGTGTGATTTTTACAAATTATAGTATTACTCTCAAATCGGGAGACCCGGGATTACGCGGTCACTTCTCACAAGTTAGATTGGTCTCGTACGAGGTGTTCGTGCCTCTTACGGGGTCGTTTGGGGGCTGGTTCGGGTTTTCACCCTCTAACGACTTATTTTTAAGTCTAAAAGTAATTTTTGCAAATTATTTTCATACTCTCAAACCGGGAGACCCGGGACTGCGCGGTCAGTTCCCACAAGTTACATTGGTCCCGTGCGAGGTGTTCGTGCCTCCTACGGGGTCGTTTGGGGGCGGGTTCTTGTTTAACCCTTTAATGACTTGTTTTTAAGTCTAAGTGTGATTTTTGCAAATTATCGTCCTACTCTCAAACCGGGATATTGGGGACTACGCGGTCAGTTCCCACAAGTTACATTGGTCACGTGCGAGGTGTTCGTGCCTCCTACGGGGTCGTTTTTGGGCTTGTTGGAGTTTTCACCCTTTAACGGCTTGTTTTTAAGTCTAAGTGTGATTTTTGTAAATTATAATAATACTCTCAAACCAGGAGACCCGGGACTACGCGCATAGTTCCTATAAGTTACATTGGTCCCGTGCGAGGAGTTCGTGCCTCCTACGGGGTCGATAGGGAGCTTGTTTGGGTTTTCACCCTTTAATGGCTTGTAATTAAGTCTAAGTGTGATTTTTACAAATTATCGTATTACTCTAAAATCGGGAGACCCGGGATTACGCGGTCACATCTCACAAGTTACATTGGTCTCGTGGGAGGTGTTCGTGCCTCTTACGGGGTCGTTTGGGGGCTGGTTCGGGTTTTCACCCTTTAACGACTAGTTTTTAAGTCTAAAAGTAATTTTTTCAAATTATTTTCATACTCTCAAACTGGGAGACCCGGGACTGCGCGGTCAGTTCCCACAAGTTAAATTGGTCCCGTGCAAGGTGTTCGTGCCTCCTATGGGGTCGTTTGGGGGCAGGTTCTTGTTTAACCCTTTAATGACTTGTTTTTAAGTCTAAGTGTGATTTTTGCAAATTATCGTCCTACTCTCAAACCGGGATATTGGGGACTACGCGGTCAGTTCCCACAAGTTACATTGGTCACGTGCGAGGTGTTCGTGCCTCCTACGGGGTCATTTTTGGGCTTGTTGGGGTTTTCACCCTTTAACGGCTTGTTTTTAAGTCTAAGTGTGATTTTTGTAAATTATAATAATACTCTCAAACCAGGAGACCCGGGACTACGCGCATAGTTCCTATAAGTTACATTGGTCCCGTGCGAGAAGTTCGTGCCTCCTACGGGGTCGTTAGGGAGCTTGTTTGGGTTTTCACCCTTTAATGGCTTGTTATTAAGTCTAAGTGTGATTTTTACAAATTATCATATTACTCTAAAATCGGGAGACCCGGGATTACGCGGTCACTTCTCACAAGTTACATTGGTCCCGTGCGAGGTGTTCGTGCCTCCTACGGGGTCGATTGGGGGCTTGTTTGGGTTTTCACCCTTTAACGTCTTATTTTTAAGTCTAAGTGTGATTTTTGTTAATTATGGTCATACTCTCAAATTGGGAGACCTGGGACTACGTGGAAAGTTCCTACAAGTTACATTGGTCCCGTGCGAGGTGTTCGTCCCTCCTACGGGGTCGTTTGGGGACTGGTTCGGGTTTTCACCCTTTAACAGCTTGTTTTTAAATTTAATTCTGATTTTTGCAAATTATCATCATACTCTTAAATCGGGAGACCCAGGACTACGTGGTTTGTGCCTATAAGTTACATTTGTCCCGTGCGAGGTGTTCGTGCCTCTTACGGGGTCGTTTGGGGGCTGGTTCGGGTTTTCACCCTTTAACGACTTGTTTTTAAGTCTAAAAGTGATTTTGGCAAATTATTTTCATACTCTCAAACCGGGAGACTCAGGACTGCGCGGCCAGTTTCCACAAGTTACATTGGTCCCTTGCGAGGTGTTCGTGCCTCATACGGGGTCGTTTGGGGGAGGGTTCGGGTTTAGCCCATTAATGTCTTGTTTTTAAGTCTAAGTGTGATTTTTACAAATTATCATCCTACTCTCAAACAGGGATATTGGGGACTACGCGGTCAGTTCCCACAAGTTACATTGGTCACGTGCGAGGTGTTCGTGCCTCCTACGGGGTCATTTTTGGGCTTGCTCGGGTTTTCACCCTTTAACGGCTTGTTTTTAAGTCTAAGTGTGATTTTTGTAAATTATAATAATACTCTCAAACCAGGAGACCCAGGACTACGCGCATAGTTCCTATAAGTTACATTGGTCCCGTGCGAGGAGTTCGTGCCTCCTCCGGGGTCGTTAGGGAGCTTGTTTGGGTTTTCACCCTTTAATGGCTTGTTTTTAAGTCTAAGTGTGATTTTTACAAATTATCGTCATACACTTAAATCGGGAGACCCGGAACAACGCGGTCTGTGCCTATAAGTTACATTGGTCCCGTGCGAGGTATTCGTGCCTCCTATGGGGTTGTTAGGGGGCTTGTTTGGGTTTTCACCCATTAATGGCTTGTTTTTAAGTCTAAGTGTGATTTTTACAAATTATAATCATACTCTCAAACCGGGAGACTCGGGACTACGTGGCAGGTTCCTACATGTAACATTGGTCCCGTGCGAGGTGTTCGTGCCTCCTACGGGGTCGTTTGGAAGCTAGTTTGGGTTTTCACCCTTTAATGGCTTGTTTTTAATTTTAAGTATGATTTTTGATAATTATCATCATACTCTCAAACTGGGAGACCCAGGACTAGGCGGTCTGTGCCTACAAGTTACATTGGTCCCGTACGAGGTGTTCGTGCCTCCTACGGGGCAGTTTGGGGGCTGGTTTGGGTTTTCACCCTTTAACGACTTGTTATTAAGTCTAAGTGTGATTTTTACAAATTATCGTCTTACTCTCAAATCGGGAGACCCGGGAATACGCGGTCAGTTCTCACTAGTTACATTGGTCCCGTGCGAGGTGTTCGTGCCTCCTACTGGGTCGATTGGAGGCCTCTTTGGGTTTTCACCCTTTAATGGCTTGTTTTTAAGTCTAAGTCTGCTTTTTGTTAATTATCATCATACTCTCAAACCGGGAGACCTGGGACTACATGGAAAGTTCCTACAAGTTACATTGGTCCCGTGCGAGGTGTTCGTGCCTCATATGGGGTCATTTGGGGGCTTGTTTGGGTTTTCACCCTTTAACGGCGTGTTTTTAAGTTTATGTGTGATTTTTGCAAATTATCGTCATACTCTTAAACCGAGAGACCCGGGACTACGCGGTCTGTGCTTACAAGTTACATTTTTCCCGTGCGACGTGTTCGTGCCTCCTACGGGGTCGTTTGGGGGTTGGTTTGGGTTTTCACCCTTTAACGGCTTGTTTTTAAGTCTAAGTGTGATTTTTATAAAGTATCGTCATACTCTCGAACCGGGAGACCCCAGACTACGCGGTCTGTGCCTACAAGTTACATTGGTCCCGACGAGCTGTTCGTGCCTCCAACGGGGCAGTTTGGGGGCCGGTTTGGGTTTTCACCCTTTAACGACTTGTTATTAAGTCTAAGTGTGATTTTTACAAATTATCACCCTACTCGCAAATCGAGAGACCCGAGATTACGCTGTCAGTTCTCAGAAGTTACATTGGTCCCGTGCGAGATGTTCATGCCTCCTATGGGGTCGATTGGGGGCTGGTTCGAGTTTTCACCCTTTAACAGCTTGTTTTTAAGTCTAAGTGTGATTTTGCAAATTATCGTCATACTCTCAAATCGGGAGACCCGGGACTACGCGGTCAGTTCCCACAAGTTACATTGGTCCCGTTCAAGGTGTTCGTGCCTCCTACGGGGTAATTTGGGGGCTGTTCGGGTTTTTTACCCTTTAACGGCTTGTTTTTAAGTCTAAGTGTGATTTTTGCAAATTATCGTCATACTCTCAAACCGGGAGATCGGGGACTACGCATTCACTTCCCACAAGATACATTTGTCCCGTGTGAGGTGTTCGTGCCTCCTACGGGGTCATTTGGGGGTTGGTTCAGGTTTTCATGCTTTAACGGCTTATTTTTAAGTCTAAGTGGGATTTTTGCAAATTATCATCATACTCTCAAACCGGGAGACCGGGGACTGCGCGGTCAGTTCCCACAAGTTACACTGGTCATGTGCGAGGTGTTCGTGCCTCCTATGGGGTCGTTTGTGGGCTGGTTCGGGTTTTAACCCTTTAACGGCTTATTTTTAAATTTAATTGTGATTTTTGCAAATTATCGTCAAACTCTTAAACCGGGAGACCCGGGACTACGTGGTTTGTGCCTATAAGTTACATTTCTCCCTTGCGAGCTGTTCGTGCCTCTTACGGGGTCGTTTGGGGACCGGTTTGGGTTTTCACCCTTTAACGAGTTGTTATTAAGTCTAAGTCTGATTTTTACAAATTATTGTCCTACTCTCAAATCGGGAGACCCGAGATTACGCGGTCAGTTCCCACAAGTTACATTGGTCCGGTGCGAGGTGTTCGTGCCTCCTACGAGGTCGTTTGGCGGCTGGTTCGAGTTTTATCCCTTTAACGGCTTGTTTTTAAGTCTAAGTGTGGTTTTTGCAAATTATCGCCCTACTCTCAAATCGTGAGATCGGGGACTACGCGGTTAGTTCCCACAAGTTACATTGGTCACATGCGAGGGGTTCATGCCTCCTTCCGGGTCGTTTGGACACTGGTTCTGGTTTTCACCCTTTTAAGGCTTATTTTTAAGTCCTGGTGTTATTTTTGCAAATTATCATCTTACTCTTGAAACGAGAGACCTAGGACTACGCGGTCAGTTCCTACATGTTACATTGGTCCCGTACGAGGTGTTCGTGCCTCCTACGGTGTTGTTAGGGGGCTTGTTTGGGGTTTTCACCCTTTAACGGCTTGTTTTTAAGTCTAAGTGTGATTTTTGTAAATTATAATATTACTCTTAAACAAGGAGACCCGCGACTACGTGGATATTTCCTACAAGTTACATTGTTCCCGTGCGAGGTGTTCGTGCCTCCTACGGGGTGATTAGGGGGCTTGTTTGGTTTTTCACCCTTTAACGACTTATTTTTAAGTCTAAGTGTGATTTTTACAAATTATAATCATACTCTCAAACCGGGACACTCGGGACTACATGGAAAGTTCCTACATGTTACATTGGTCCCGTGCGAGGTGTTCGTGCCTCCTACGGGGTCGTTTGGGGTCTGGTTCGGGTTTTCACCCTTTAACGGCTTGTTTTTAAATTTAATTGTGATTTTTGCAAATTATCGTCAAACTCTTAAACCGGGAGACCCGGGACTACGTGGTTTGTGCCTATAAGTTACATTTGTCTCGTGCGAGGTGTTCGTGCCTCTTACGGGGTCGTTTGGGGGCTGGTTCGGGTTTTCACCCTTTAACGACTTGTTATTAAGTCTAAAAGTGATTTTCGCAAATTATTTTCATACTCTCAAACCGGGAGACCAGGGATTGCGCGGTCAGTTCCCACAAGTTACATTGGTCCCGTGCGAGGTGTTCGTGCCTCCTACGGGGTCATTAGGGGGCTTGTTTGGGTTTTCACCCTTTAACGACTTATTTTTATGTCTAAGTGTGATTTTTACAAATTATAATCATACTCTCAAACCGGGACACCCGGGACTACGTGGAAAGTTCCTACAAGTTACATTGGTCCCGTGCGAGGTGTTCGTGCCTCCTACGAGGTCTTTAGCGGGATTGTTTGGGTTTTCACCCTTTAACGACTTATTTTTATGTCTAAGTGTTATTTTTACAAATTAAAATCATACTCTCAAACTAGGACACCCGGGACTACATGAAAAGTTCCTACAAGTTACATTGGTCCCGTGGGAGGTGTTCGTACCTCCTACGGGTTCGTTTGGGGGCTGTTTCGAGTTTTCACCCTTTAACAGCTTGTTTTTAAGTCTAAGTGTGATTTTTCAAATTATCATCATACTCTCAAATCGGGAGACCCGGGACTACGCGATCAGTTCCCACAAGTTACATTGGTCCCATGCGAGGTGTTCGTGCCTCCTACGGGGTAATTTGGCTGATTCGGGTTTTTTACCCTTTAACGGCTTGTTTTTAAGTCTAAGTGTGATTTTTGCAAATTATCGTCATACTCTCAAACCGGGAGATCGAGGACTACGCATTCACTTCCCACAAGATACATTGGTCCCGTGTGAGGTGTTCGTGCCTCCTACGGGGTCATTTGGGGGTTGGTTCAGGTTTTCATGCTTTAACTGCTTATTTTTAAGCCTAAGTGGGATTTTTGCAAATTAGCGTCATACTCTCAAACCGGGATACCGGGGACTGCGCGGTCAGTGCCTCCTATGGGGTCGTTTGGGGGCTCGTTCGGGTTTTCACCCTTTAACGACTTGTGTTTAAGTTTAAGTGTAATTATTGAAAATTATCATCATACTCTTAAACCGGGAGACCCGGGACGGCGCAGCCAGTTCCCACAAGTTACATTGGTCCCATGCGAGGTGCTCGTGCCTCCTACGATGTAGTTTGGGGGTTGGTTCGGTTTTTTTACCCTTTAACGGCTTATTTTTAAGTCTAAGTGTGATTTTTGCAAATTATCATCATACTGTCAAACCAGGAGACCCGGAACTATGTGGAAAGTTCTTGCAAGTAACATTGGTCCCGTGCGAGGTGTTCGTGCCTCCTACGGTGTCGTTTGGGGGTTGGTTTGGTTTTTCACCCTTTAACGACTTGTTTTTAAGTTTAAGTATGATTTTTGATAATTATCATCATACTCTCAAACCGGGAGACCCGGGACTACGCGGTCTGTGCCTACAAGATACATTGGTCCCGTACGAGGTGTTCGTGCCTCCTACGGGGCAGTTTGGGGGCTGGTTTGGGTTTTCACCCTTTAACGGCTTGTTATTAAGTCTAAGTGTGATTTTTAAGAATTATCATCCTACTCTCAAATCGGGAGACCCGAGATTACGCGGTCAGTTCTCACATGTTACATTTGTCCCGTGTGAGGTGTTCATGCCTCCTACGGGGTCGATTGGGGGCTTGTTTGGGTTTTCACCCTTTAACGGTTTGTTTTTAAGTCTAAGTGTGATTTATGTAAATTATCATCATACTCTCAAACCGGGAGACCTGGGACTACGTGGAAAGTTCCTACAAGTTACATTGGTCCCGTTCGAGGTGTTCGTGCCTCCTACGGGGTCGTTTGGGGGCTAGTTTGGGTTTTCACCCTTTAACGGCTTGTTTTTAAGTTTAAGTGTGATTTTTGCAAATTATCGTCATACTCTTAAACCAATAGACCGGGACTACGCGATATGTGCCTACATGTTACATTGGTCCCGTGCGAGGTGTTCGTGCCTCTTACGGGGTCGTTTGGGGGCTTGTTTGGGTTTTCACCCTTTAACGGCTTATTTTTAAGTCTAAGTGTGATTTTTGTAAATTATAATAATACTCTCAAACCAGGAGAGCCTGGACTACGCGAATAGTTCCTATAAGTTACATTGATCTCGTGTGAGGTGTTCGTGCCTCCTACGGGGTCGTTAGGGGGCTTATTTGGGTTTTCACCCTTTAACGGCTTATTTTTAAGTCTAATTGTGATTTTTGCAAATTATCATCCTACTCTCAAACCGGGAGACCCGGGACTACGCGGTCAGTTCCCACAAGTTACATTGGTCCCGTGCGAGGTGTTCGTGCCTCCTACGGTGTCGTTTGGGGGCTGGTTCAGGTTTTCACCCTTTAACGGCTTATTTTTAAGTCTAAGTGTGATTTTTTCAAATTATAGTGATACTCTCAAACCGGGAGACTGGGAACTACCCGGTCAGTTCCCACAAGTTTCATTGGTCCCGTGCGAGGTGTTCGCGCCTCCTTCGGGGTCGTTTGGGAGCTGGTTTGGGTTTTCACCCTTTAACGGCTTGTTTTTAATTTTAAGTGTGATTTTGTCAAATTATCGACATAGTCTCAAATCGGGAGACCCGGGACTATGCGTTCTATGACTACAAGTTACATTGGTCCCGTGTGAGGTGTTTGTGCCTCCTACGAGGCAGTTTAGCCGTTGGTTTGGGTTTTCACCCTTTAACGGCTTGTTTTTAAGTCTAAGTGTGATTTTTACAAATTACCGTCATACTCTCAAACCGGGAGACCGAGGACAAGGCGGTTAGTTCCCACAAGTTACATTAGTCCCGTGTGAGGTGTTCGTGCCTCCTACGGGGTCGTTTGGGGGCTGGTTTGGGTTTTCACCCTTTAACGGCTTGTTTTTAAGTTTAAGTGTGATTTTTTCAAATTATCGTCGTACTCTCAAACCGGGAGACCCGGGACTGCACGGTCAGTTCCTACAAGTTACATTGGTCCCATGCAAGGTGTTCGTGCCTCCTACGGGGTCATTTGGGGGCTGGTTTGGGTTTTCACCCTTTAACGGCTTGTTTTTAAGTCAAAGTTCGATTTTTATAAATTATCATCACATTATCAAACCGGGAGACCCAGGACTACGTGGAAAGTTCCTACAAGTAACATTAGTCTCGTGCAAGGTGTTCGTGCCTCCTACGGGGTCGTTTGGGGGCTAGTTCAGGTTTTCACCCTTTAACAGCTTGTTTTAAAGTTTAAGGGTGATTTTTTCAAATTATTAACCTACTCTCAAACCGGGAGACCTGGGACTACCCGACCAGTTCCCATAAGTTACATTGGTCCCGTACGAGGTGTTCATGCCTCCTACGGGGTTGTTTGGGGACTGGTTTGGGTTTTCACCCTTTAACGGTTTGTTTTTAAGTTTATGTGTGATTTTTCAAAATTATCATCATACACTCTACGCGGTCAGTTCCTACAAGTTACATTGGTCCCGTGCAAGTTGTTCGTGCTTCCTACGGGATCGTTTGGGTGCTGGTTTTGGTTTTCCCCCATTAACGGCTTATTTTTAAGTCTAAGTGTGATTTTTACAAATTATCATCATACTCTCAAACCGGGATACCCAGGATTGCGCGGTCATTTCCCACAAGTTACATTGGTCCCGTGCGAGGTGTTCGTGACTCCTACAGGGTCGTTTGGGGCCTGGTTTGGGTTTTCACCCTGTAACGAATTATTTTTTAAGTTTAAGTGTGATTTTTGCAAATTATCGTCATTCTCTCAAACCGGGATTACGCGGTCCGTTCCCACATGTTACATTGGTCCCGTTCGAGGTGTTCGTGCCTCCTACAGGGTCGTTTGGGGAATGGTTTGGCTTTTCACCTTTTAACGACTTGTGTTTAAGTATAAGTGTGATTTCTCCAAATTATAATCATACTCTCAAATCTGGAGACCCGGGACTATGCGGACAGTTCCTACAAGTTACATTGGCCCCGTGCAAGGTGGTCGGGCATCCTACGGGGTCGTTTATCGGCTGGTTCGAATTTTTGCCCTTTAACGGCATGTTTTTAAGTCTAAGTGTGATTTTGCAAATTATTGTCATACACTCAAACCGGGAGACCCGAGACTACGCGGTCAGTTCCCACAGGTTGCATTGGTCCCATTCGAGGTGTTCGTGCCTCCTACGGGGTCGTTTGGGGGAATGTTCGGGTTTTTTACCCTTTAACGGATTGTTTTTATGTCTGTGTGATTTTTGCAAATTATAGTCATACTCTCAAACTTGGAGACCGAAGAGTACGCGGTCAGTTCCCATAGGTTACATTGGTCCAGTGCAAGGTGTTCGTGCGTCCTACGGGGTCCTTTGGGGGCTGGTTTGGGTTTTCACCCTTTAACGGCTTGTTTTTAAGTCTAAATGTGATTTTTATAAATTATCTTCATACTCTCAAACCGGGATACCCAGGACTACGTGGAAAGTTTCTACAAGTACCATTGGTCCCGTGCAAGGTGTTCGTGACTCCTACAGGGTCGTTTGGGGCCTGGTTTGGGTTTTCACCCTGTAACGAATTATTTTTTAAGTTTAAGAGTGATTTTTGCAAATTATCGTCATACTCTCAAACCTGGAGACCCGGGATTATGCGGTCAGTTCCCACATGTTACATTGGTCCCGTTCGAGGTGTTCGTGCCTCCTACAGGGTCGTTTGGGGGATGGTTTGGCTTTTCACCCTTTAACGGCTTATGTTTAAGTATAAGCGTGATTTCTCCAAATTATAATCATACTCTCAAATCGGGAGACCCGGGACTATGCGGACAGTTCCTACAAGTTACATTGGCCCCGTTCAAGGTGTTCGGGCATCCTACGGGGTCGTTTAGGGGTTGGTTCGAACTTTCGCCCTTTAACGGCATGTTTTTAAGTCTAAGTGTGATTTTCGCAAATTATTGTCATACACTCAAACCGGGAGACCCGGGTCTACGCGGTCAGTTCCCACAAGTTGCATTGGTCCCATTCGAGGTGTTCGTGCCTCCTACGGGGTCGTTTTGGGGTTGGTTCGAGTTTTTTACCCTTTAACGGCTTGTTTTTATGTCTGTGTGATTTTTGCAAATTATCGTCATACTCTCAAACTGGGAGACCGAGGAGTACGCGGTCAGTTCCCATAGGTTACATTGGTCTAGTGCAAGGTGTTTGTGCATCCTACGGGGTCGTTTGGGGATTGGTTTGGGTTTTCACCCTTTAACGGCTTATTTTTAAGTCTAAGTGTGATTTTTATAAATTAACGTCAAACTCTCACACCGGGATACACAGGACTACATGGAAAGTTTCTACAAGTACCATTGGTCCCGTGCGAGGTGTTCGTGCCTCTTACGGGGTCGTTTGGGGGCTGGTTTGGGTTTTCACCCTTTAACGGTTTGTTTTTAAGTTTAAGTGTGATTTTTGCAAATTATCTTCATACTCTTAAATCGGGAGACCCAGGACTACGCGGTCTGTGCCTACAGGTTGCATTGGTCCCGTGCGAGGTATTCGTGCCTCCTACGGGGCAGTTTGGGGCCTGGTTTGGGTTTTCACCCTTTAATTGCTTGTTATTAAGTCTAAGTGCGATTTTTACAAATTATCGTTCTACTCTCAAACCGGGAGACCCAGGATTACGCGGTCAGTTCTCACAAGTTACATTGGTCCCGTGCGAGGTGTTCGTGCCTCCTACGGGGTCGTTTGGGGGCTTGTTTCGGTTTTCACCCTTTAACAGCTTGTTTTTAAGTCTAAGTGTGATTTTTAAAAATTATAATCATACTTTCAAACCGGGAGACCCGGGACTACGTGGAAGATTCCTACAAGTTACATATGTCCCGTGCAAGGTGTTCGTGCCTCCTACGGGGTCGTTTGGGGATTGTTTCGGGTTTTTACCCTTTAACGACTTGTTTTTAAGTCTAAGTGTGATTTTTGCAAATTATCATCATACTCTCAAACCGGAAGACCCGGGACTACATGGAAAGTTCGTACAAGTTGCATTGGTCCCGTGCGAGGTGTTCGTGTATCCCACGGGGTCGTTTGGGAGCTGGTTCGGATTTTAACCCTATAACGGCTTGTTTTTAAGTCTAAGTGTGATTTTTTCAAATTATTGTCACACTCTCAAATCGGGAGACCCGGGACTACGCGATCAGTTCCCACAGGTTACATTGGTCTCGTGCGAGGTGTTCGTGCCTCCTACGTGGTCGTTGGGGGGCTAGTTTGGGTTTACACCCTTTAACGGCTTGTTTTTAAGTTTCAGTATGATTTTTGCAAATTATCATCATACTCTCAAACCGGGAGACCCATGACTACAGGGAAAGGTCCTGCAAGTAACATTGGTCCCGTACGAGGTGTTCATGCCTCCAACGGGATCGTTTGGGGGTTGGTTTGGGTTTCCACCCTTTAACGGCTTGTTTTTAAGTTTAAGTGTGATTTTTGCAAATTATCATCATACTCTTAAACCGGGAGACCCGGGACTACGCGGACTGTGCCTACAAGTTACATTGGTCCCGGGCGAGGTGTTCCTGCCTCCTACGGGGTCGTTTGGGGGCTGGTTCGGGTTTTCAACCATTAACGGCTTATTTTTAAGTCTAAGTGTGATTTTTGCAAATTATCGTCCTGCTCTCGAACTGGGAGACCCAAGACTACGCGACCAGTTCCCATAAGTTACATTGGTCCCATGTGAGGTGTTCGTGCCTCCTACGGGGTCGTTTGGGGGCTGGTTCGGGTTTTTGCCCTTTAACGACTTGTTTTTAAGTCTAAGTGTGATTTTTGCAAATTAGCATCATACTCTCAAACCGGGAGATCGGGGACTACGCGGTCAGTTCCCACAAGTTACATTGGTCCCGTGAGAGGTGTTCGTGCCTCCTTCGGGGTCGTTTGGGGGCTGGTTCTGGTTTTCACCCTTTAACGGCTTATTTTTAAGTCTAAGTGTTGTTTTTGCAAATTATCATCATACTCTCAAAACGAGAGACCCAGTACTACGCGGTCAGTTCCTTCAAGTTTCATTGGTCCCGTGCGTGGTGTTCGTGCCTCCTATGGGGTCGTTTGGGGGCTGGTTTGGGTTTTCACCCTTTAATGGCTTATTTTGAAGTCTAAGTGTGATTTTTGTAAATTACAATAATACTCTCAAACCAGGAGACCCAGGACTACGCGGACAGTTCCTACAAGTTACATTGGTCTCGTGCGAGGTGTTCGTGCCTCCTACGGGGTTGTTAGGTGGCATGTTTGGGTTTACACCCTTTAACGATTTGTTTTTAAGTCTAAGTGTGATTTTTACAAATTATTATCATACTCTCAAATCGGTAGACCCGGGACTATGCGGTCAGTTCCCACATATTACATTGGTCCCGTGCGAGTTGTTCATGCCTGCTACGGGGCAGTTGGGGGGCTGGTGTGGGTTTTCACCCTTTAACGGCTTGTTTTTAAGTCTAAGTGTGATTTTTACAAATTAGAATAATACTCTCAGACCAAGATACCCGGGACTACGCGGACAGTTCTTACAAGTTACGTTGGTCCCGTGCGAGGTGTTCGTGCCTCCTACGGGGTTATTTGGGGGCTGGTTTGGGTTTTCACGCTTTAACGGCTTGTTTTCAAGTCTAAGTGTGATTTTTATAAATTATCGTCATACTCTCAAACCGAGAGATCCGGGCCTATGTGGAAAGTTCCGACAAGTAACATTGGTCCCGTGCCACGTGTTCGTGCCTCCTACGGGGTCGTTTGGAGGTTGGTTTGGGTTTTCACCCTTTAACGACTTGTTTTTAAGTTTATGTGTGATCTTTGCAAATTATCGTCATACTCTCAAACCAAGAGACCCAGGACCACGTGGAAAGTTCCTACAAGATACATTGGTCCCGTGCGAGGTGTTCGTGCTTCCTACAGGGTCGTTTGGGGGCTGGTTTGGGTTTTCACCCTTTAACAATTTGTTTTTAAGTCTAAGTGTGATTTTTAAAAATTATCGTCTTACTCTCAAACCGGGAGACCCAGGATTATGCGGCCAGTTCCCGCAAGTTACATTGGTCCCGTGCGAGGTGTTCGTGCCTCCTACAAGGTTGTTTGGGCGATGGTTTGGGTTTTCACTCTTTAACGGCTTGTTTTTAAGTCTAAGAGTGATTTTTACAAATTATAGTAATACTCTCAAACCAGGAGACCCGGGACTACGCGGACAGTTCCTATAAGTTATAATGGTCCCGTGCGAGTTGTTCGATCCTCCTACGGGGTCGTTAGGGGGTTTGTTTGGGGTTTCACCCATTAACGGCTTGTTTTTAAGTCTAAGTGTGATTTTTACAAATTATCAACATACTCTCAAACCAGGAGACCCGGAAATACACGGTCAGTTCCCACAAGTCGCATTGGTCCCGTGCGAGGTGTTCGTGCCTCCTACGTGGTCATTTGGGGGCTGGTTCGGGTGTTTTTTACCTTTTAATGGCTTTTTTTTTATATCTGTGTGATTTTTGAAAATTATCGTCATACTCTCAAACCGAGAGACCAGGGACTACACGGTCAGTTCCCACATATTACATTGGTCCCGTGCGAGGTGTTCGTGCCTGCTACGGGGCAGTTGGGGGGCTGGTTTGGGTTTGAACCCTTTAACGGCTTGTTTTTAAGTCTAAGTGTGATTTTTACAAATTAGAATAATACTCTCAAACCAGGAAACCCGGGACTATGCGGACAGTTCCTACAAGTTACGTTGGTCCCGTGCGAGGTGTTCGTGCCTCCTACGGGGTCGTTTGGAGGCTGGTTTGGGTTTTCACCCTTTAACGGCTTATTTTCAAGTCTAAGTGTGATTTTTATAAATTATCGTCATACTCTCAAACCGAGAGATCCGGGACTATGTGGAAAGTTCCGAAAAGTAACATTGGTCCCGTGCCAGGTGTCCGTGCCTCCTACGGGGTCGTTTGGGGGCTGGTTTGGGTTTTCGCCCTTTAACGGCTTGTTTTTAAGTTTATGTGTGATCTTTGCAAATTATCGTCATACTCTCAAACCAAGAGACCCAGGACTACGTGGAAAGTTCCTACAAGTTACATTGGACCCGTGCGAGGTGTTCGTGGCTCGTACGGGGTCGTTTGGGGGCTGGTTCCGATTTTCACCCTTTAACGGCCCCATTTTAAGTCTAAGTGTGATTTCTGCAAATTATTATCATACGCTCAAATCGGGAGACCCGAGACTACGCGGTCAGTTCCAACAAGATACATTGGTCCCGTGCAAGATGTTCGTGCCTCCTACAAGGTCGTTTGGGGGCTGGTTTGGGTTTTCACCCTTTAACGATTTGTTTTTAAGTCTAAGTGTGATTTTTACAAATTATCGTCATACTCTCAAATCGGGAGACCCGGATTTATGCGGTCAGTTCCCACAAATTACATTGGTCCCGTGCGAGGTGTTCGTGCCTCCTACAGGGTCGTTTGGACGATGGTTTTCACCCTTTAACGGCTTGTTTTTAAGTCTAAGTGTGATTTTTACAAATTATAGTAATACTCTCAAACCAGGAGACCCGGAACTACGCGGACAGTTCCTACAAGTTACATTGATCCCGTGCGAGGTGTTTGTTTCTCCTACGGGGTCGTTAGGGGGTTTGTTTGGGGTTTCACCCATTAACGGCTTGCTTTTAAGTCTAAGTGTGATTTTTACAAATTATCAACATACTCTCAAACCGAGAGACCCGGGACTACACGGTCAGATCCCACAAGTCGCATTGGTCTCGTGCGAGGTGTTCGTGCCTCTTACGGGGTCGTTTGGGGGCTGGTTCGAGTTTTTTACCCTTTAACGGCTTTTTTTGTGTTTGTGTGATTTTTGCAAATTATCGTCATAATCTCAAACCGGGAGACCAGGGACTACGCAGTCAGTTCCCACTGATTACATTGGTCCCGTGCGAGGTGTTCGTTCCTGCTACGGGGCAGTTGGGGGGCTGGTTTGGGTTTTCACCCTTTAACGACTTGTTTTTAAGTCTAAGTGTGATTTTTACAATTTATAATAATACTCTCAAACCAGGAGACCCGGGACTACGCGGACAGTTCCTACAAGTTTTGTTGGTCCCGTGCGAGGTGTTCGTGCCTCCTACGGGGTCGTTTGGGGGCTGGTTCGGGTTTTCACCCTTTAACGACTTGTTTTCAAGTCTAAGTGTGATTTTTATAAATTATAATCATACTCTCAAATCAAGAGACCCGGGACTACGTGGAAAGTTCCAATAAGTAACATTGGTCCCGTGCGAGGTGTTCGTGCCTCTTACGGGGTCGTTTGGGGGCTGGTTTGGGTTTTCACCCTTTAACGGCTTATTTTTAAGTTTATGTATGATTTTGGCAAATTATCGTCATACTCTCAAACCAAGAGACCCAGGGCTACGCGGTCAGGTCCTACAAGTTACATTGGTCCCGTCCGAGGTGTTCGTGCCTCCTACGGGGAAGTGTGGTGGCCTATTTGGATTTTCACCCTTTAAGGGCTTGTTATTAAGTCTAAGTGTGACTTTTTCAAATTATCGTCCTACTCTCAAATCGGGAGACCCAGGATTACGCGATCAGTTCTCACAAGTTACATTGGTCCCGTGCGAGGTGTTTGTGCCTCCTACGGGGTCGATTGGGGGCGTGTTTGGGTTTTCACCCTTTAACGGCTTGTTTTTAAGTCTAAGTGTGATTTTTGTGAATTATCGTCATACTCTCAAACCGGGAGACCTGGGACTACGTGGAAAGTTCCTACAAGTTTCATTGGTCCCGTGCGAGGTGTTCGTGGCTCCTACGGGGTCGTTTGGGGGCTTGTTCAGATTTTCACCCTTTAACGGCTTGTTTTTAAGTCTAAGTGTGATTTTTAAAAAATTTCGTCATACTCTCAAACCCGGAGACCTGAGATTACGTGGTCAGTTCCCACAAGTTACATTGGTCCCGTGCGAGGTGTTCGTGCCTCCTACGGGGTCGTTTGGGGGCTGGTTTGGGTTTCACCCTTTAACGACTTGTTTTTAAGTCTAAGTGTGATTTTTGCAAATTATTTTCATACTCTCAAATCGGGAGACCCGGGACTGCACGACCAGTTCCCAAAAGTTACATTGGTCCCATGCGAGGTGTTCGTACCTCTTACGGGGTCGTTTGGGGGCTGGTTCGGGTTTAGCCCTTTAATGACATGTTTTTAAGATTAGGTGTGATTTTTGCACATTATCATCCTACTCTCAAACCAGGATATTGAGGACTACGCGGTCGGTTCCAACAAGTTACATTGGTCACGTGCGAGGTGTTCGTGCCTCCTACGGGGTCGTTTGGGGGCTGGTTGGGGTTTTCACCCTTTAACGGCTTATTTTTAAGTCTAAGTGTGATTTTTGTAAATTATAATAATACTCTCAAACCAGGAGACCCGGGACTACGCGGATAGTTCCTATAAGTTACATTGGTCCCGTGCGAGGTGTTCGTGCCTCCTACGGGGTTGTTGGGGAGCTTGTTTGGGTTTTCACCCTTTAACGACTTATTTTTAAGTCTAAGTGTGATTTTTACAAATTTTAATCATACTCTCAAATTGGGATACCCGGGACTACATGGAAAGTTCCTATATGTTACATTGGTCCCGTGCGAGGCGTTCGTGCCTCCTACGTGTTCGATTAGGGGCAGGTGCAGGTTTTCACCCTTTAACGACTTATTTTTAAGTCTAAGTGTAATTTTTGCAAATTATCATCATACGCTCAAACCGGGAGACCGGGGACTACGCGGTAAGTTCCCACAAGTTACATTGGTCCCGTGCGAGGTGTTCGTGCCTCCTACGGGGTCGTTCGGGGGCTGGTTCAGGTTTTCACCCTTTAATGGCTTATTTTTAAGTCTAAGTGTGATTCTTGCAAATTATTGTTATACTCTCAAACCAGGAGACCGGGGACTACGCGATCAGTTCCCACAAGTTACATTGGTCCCGTGCGAGGTGTTTGTGCCACCTACGGGGTCGTTTGGGGGATCGTTCGGGTTTTCACCCATTAACGGCTTGTTTTTAAGTTTAAGTATGATTTTTGATAATTATCATCATACTCTCAAATCGGGAGACCAGGGACTAGGCGGTCTGTGCCTACAAGTTACATTGGTCCCGTGCGAGGTTTTCGTGCCTCCTACGGGGCAGTTTGGGGGCAGGTTTAGGTTTTCACCGTTTAACGGCTTGTCATTAAGTCTAGGTGTGATTTTTAAAAATTATCGTCTTACTCTCAAATCGGGAGACCCGGGATTACGCGATCAGTTCTCACAAGTTACATTGGTCCCGTGCGAGGTGTTTGTGCCTCCTACGGGGTCGATTGGGGGCGTGTTTGGGTTTTCACCCTTTAACGGCTTATTTTTAAGTCTAAGTGTGATTTTTGTGAATTATCGTCATACTCTCAAACCGGGAGACCTGGGACTACGTGGAAAGTTCCTACAAGTTTCATTGGTCCCGTGCGAGGTGTTCGTGCCTCCTACGGGGTCATTTGGTGGCTTGTTCGGGTTTTCACCCTTTAACGGCTTGTTTTTAAGTTTAAGTGTGATTTTTGCAAATTATCATCATACTCTTAAATCGAGAGACCCGGGACTACGCGGTCTGTGCTTACAAGTTACATTTGTCCCGTGCGAGGTGTTCATGCCTCCTACGGGGTCGTTTGGGGGCTAGTTTGGGTTTTCACCCTTTAACGGCTTATTTTTAAGTCTAAGTGTGATCTTTATAAATTATCGTCATACTCTCAAACCGAAAGACCTTGGACTACGCGGTATGTGCCTACAAGTTACATTGGTCCCAACGAGGTGTTCGTGCCTCCTACGGGACAGTTTGGGGGCCGATTTGTGTTTTCACCCATTAACGGCTTGTTATTAAGTCTAATTGTGATTTTTACAAATTATCATCCTACTCGCAAATTAGGAGACCCAGGATTACGCTGTCAGTTCTCACAAGTTACATTGGTCCCATGCGAGATGTTCGTGCCTCCTATGGGGTCGATTGGGGGCTTGTTTGGGTTTTCACCCTTTAACGGCTTGTTTTTAAGTCTAAGTGTATTTTTAATAATTAACGTCATACTCTCAAACCGAGAAACCCGGGACTACGTGGAAAAATCTTACAAGTTACATTGGTTCCGTGCGAGGTGTTCGTGCCTCCTACGGGGTCGTTTGGGGGCTGGTTTGGGTTATCACCCTTTAACGGCTTATTTTTAATTTTAAGTGTGATTTTTATAAATTATCATCATACTCTCAAACCGGGAGACCCGGGACTACGTGGAAAGATCTTACAAGTAACATTGGTCCCGTGCGAGGTGTTCGTGCCTCCTACGGGGTCGTTTGGGGGCTGGTTTGGGTTTTCACCCTTTAATGGCTTGTTTTTAAGTTTAAGTGTGATTTTTGCATATTATCGTCATACTCTTAAATCGGGAGACCCAGGACTACGCGGTCTGTGCCTACAAGTCACATTGGTCCGACGAGGTGTTCGTGCCTCCTACGGGGCTGTTTGGGGGCCGGTTTGAGTTTTCACCCTTTAACGACTTGTTATTAAGTCTAAGTCTAATTTTTACATATTATCGTCCTATTCTCAAACCGGGAGACTCGGGATTACGCGGTCAGTTCCCACAAGTTACATTGGTCCCATGCGAGGTGTTCGTGCCTCCTATGGGGTCGTTTAGGGGCTGGTTCCGGTTTTAGCCCTTTAACGGCTTGTTTTTAAGTCTAAGTGTTGTTTTTGCAAATTATTGTCCTACTCTCAAACTGGGAGATTGGGGACTACGCGGTCAGTTCCCACAAGTTACATTGGTCACGCGCGAGGTGTTCGTGCCTCCTTTGGGATCGTTTGGGGGTTGGTTCTGGTTTTCACCCTTTTACGGCTTATTTTTTAGTCTAAGTTTATTTTTGCAAATTATCGTCATACTCACTAAACGAGAGACTCGGGACTATGCGGTCAGTTCCTACAAGTTACATTGGTACCGTGCAAGGTGTTCGTGCCTCCTACGGGGTCATTTGGGGGTTGGTTGGGGTTTTCACCCTTTAACGGCTTGTTTTGAAGTCTAAGTGTGATTTTTGTACATTATCATAATACTCTCAAACAAGGAGACCCGCGACTACGCGGATAGTTCTTGTAAGTTTCATTGGTCCCGTGCGAGGTGTTCGTGCCTCCTACGGGGTCGATTGGGGGCTTGTTTGGGTTTTCACCCTTTAACGGCTTGTTTTTAAGTCTAAGTGTGATTTTGGTAAATTATCGTCATACTCTCAAACCGAGAGACCTGGGACTACGTGGAAAGTTCGTTGGTCCCGTGCGAGATGTTGGTGCCTCCTACGGCGTCGTTTGGGGGCTGGTTTAGGTTTTCACCCTTTAACGGATTATTTTTAAGGTTAAGTGTGATTTTTACAAATTATCGTCATACTCTTAAATGGGGAGACCCAAAAACTACACGGTCTGTGCATACAAGTTACATTGGTCCCATGCGAGGTGTTCGTGCCTCCTACGGGGTCGTTTGGGGGCTGATTTGGGTTTTCACCCTTTAACAGCTTATTTTTAAGTTTAAGTGTGATTTTTATAAATTATCATCATACTCTCAAACCGGGAGACCCGGGACTACGCGGTCAGTTCCCACAAGTTACATTGGTCCCGTGCGAGGTGTTCATGCCTCCTACGGGGTCGTTTGGGGGTTGGTTTGGGTTTTCACCCTTTAACGGCTTATTTTTATGTTTATGTGGGATTTTTGCATATTATCATCATACTCTTAAATCGGGAGACCCGGGACTACGCGGTTTGTGCCTAAAAGTCACATTGGTCCCGACGAGGTGTTCGTGCCTCCTACGGGGCTGTTTGGGGACCGGTTTGGGTTTTCACCCTTTAACGACTTGTTATTAAGTCTAACTCTAATTTTTACAAATTATCATCCTACTCTCAAATTGGGGGACCCGGGATTACGCGGTAAGTTCCCACAAGTTACATTGGTCCCGTGCTAGGTGTTTGTGCCTCCTACGGGGTCGTTTGGGGGCTGGTTCGAGTTTTAGCCCTTTAACGGCTTATTTTTAAGTCTAAGTGTGGTTTTTTCAAATTATTGTCCTACTCTCAAACCGGGAGATCGGGGACTATGCGGTCAGTTCCCACAAGTTACATTGGTCACGTGCGAGGTGTTCGTTCCTCCTTCGGGGTCGTTTGGGGGCTAGTTCTGGTTTTCACCCTTTTACGGATTATTTTTAAGTCTAAGTGTTATTTTTGCAAATTATCTTCATACTCTCAAAATGAGAGACCCGGGACTACGCGGTCAGTTACTACAAGTTACATTGGTCCCGTGCGAGGTGTTCGTGGCTCCTACAGGGTTGTTTGGAGGTTGGTTGGGGTTTTCACCCTTTAAAGGCTTGTTTTGAAGTCTAACTGTAATTTTTATAAATTATAATAATACTCTCAAACAAGGAGACCCGCGACTACGCGGATAGTTCCTACAAGTTACATTGGTCCCGTGCGAGGTGTTCGTGCCTCCTACGGGGTCATTAGGGGCCTTGTTTGGGTTTTCACCCTTTAACGACTTATTTTTAAGTCTAAGTGTGATTTTTACAAATTATAATTATACTCTCAAACTGGGACACCCGGGACTACGTGGAAGGTTTCTACAAGTTACATTGGTCCCGTGCGAGGTGTTCGTGCCTCCTACGGGGTCATTAGGGGGCTTGTTTGGGTTTTCACCCTTCAATGACATATTTTTAAGTCTAAGTGTGATTTTTACAAATTATAATCATACTCTCAAACCGAGACACCCGGGACTACGTTGAAAGTTCCTACAAGTTACATTGGTCCCGTGCGAGGTGTTCATGCCTCCTACGGGTTCGTTTGGGGGCTGGTTCGAGTTTTCACCCTTTAACAGCTTATTTTTAAGTCTAATTGTGATTTTTGCAAATTATCCTCATACTCTAAAATCGGGAGACCCGGGACTACGCGGTCAGTTCCCACAAGTTACATTGGTCCCGTGCGAGGTGTTCGTGCCTCCTACGGGGTAATTTGGGGGCTAATTCGGGTTTTTTACCCTTTAACGGCTTATTTTTAAGTCTAAGTGTGATTTTTGTAAATTATCGTCATACTCTTAAATCGGGAGATCGGGGACTACGCGGTTAGTTCCCACAAGATACATTGGTCACGTGCGAGGTGTTCGTGCCTCCTACGGGGTCATTTGGGGACTGGTTCAGGTTTTCACACTTTAATGGCTTATTTTTAAGTCTAAGTGTGATTTTTGCAAATTATCGTCATACTCTCAAACCGGGAGACCGGGGACTGCGCGGTCAGTTCCCACAAGTTACATTGGTCCCGTGCGAGGTGTTCGTGCCTCCTACGGGGTCGTTTGGGGTCTCGTTCCAGTTTTCACCCTTTAACGGTTTGTGTTTAAGTTTAAGTGTGATTATTGAAAATTATCGTCATACTCTTAAATCGGGAGACCCGGGACTGCGCGGTCAGTTCCCACAAGTTACATTGGTTCCGTGCGAGGTGTTCGTGCCTCCTACGGGGTAGTTTGGGGGTTGGTTCTTACTTTTTTACCCTTTAACGGCTTATTTTTAAGTCTAAGTGTGATTTTTACAAATGATTGTCATACTCCCAAACCAGGAGACCCGAAACTATGTGGAAAGTTCCTACAAGTAACATTGGGCCCTTGCGAGGTGTTCGTGCTTTCTACGGGGTTGTTTGGGGGCTGGTTTGGGTTTTCACCCTTTAACGATTTGTTTTTAAGTCTAAGTGTGATTTTTGTAAATTATCATCATACTCTCAAACCGAGAGACTGGGGACTACGTGGAAAGTTGCTACCAGTTACATTGGTTCCGTGCGAGGTGTTCGTGCCTCCTACGACGTCGTTTGGGGGCTGGTTTGGGATTTCACCCTTTAACGGCCTGTGTTTAAGTTTAAGTGTGATTTTTGCAAATTATCGTCATACTCTTAAATTGGGAGACCCGAAACTACGCGGTCTGTGCATACAAGTTACATTGGTCCCGTGCGAGGTGTTCGTGCCTCCTACGGGGTCGTTTGGGGGCTGGTTTGGGTTTTCACCCTTTAACGACTTATTTTTAAGTTTAAGTACGATTTTTTCAAATTATCATCATACTCTCAAACTGAGAGACCCGGGACTACGTGGAAAGATCTTACAAGTAACATTGGTCCCGTACGAGGTCTTCGTGCCTCCTACGGGGTCGTTTGGGGGCTGGTTTGGGTTTTCACCCTTTAATGGCTTGTTTTTAAGTTTTAGTGTGATTTTTGCATATTATCGTCATACTCTTAAATCGGGAGACCCGGGACTACGCGGTCTGTGCCTACAAGTCACATTGGTCCCGACGAGGTGTTCGTGCCTCCTACAGGGCAGTTAGGGGGCCGGTTTGGGTTTTCACCCTTTAATGACTTATTATTAAGTCTAAGTCTGACTTTTACAAATTATCATCCTACTCTCAAACCGAGACACCCGGGATTACGCGGTCAGTTCTCACAAGTTACATTGGTCCCGTGCGAGGTGTTTGTGCCTCCTATGGGGTCGTTTGGGGGCTAGTTCGAGTTTTATCCCTTTAACGACTTGTTTTTAAGTCTAAGTGTGGTTTTTGTAAATTATCTTCCTACTCTCAAACTGGGAGATCGGGGACTACGGGGTCAATTTCCACAAGTTACATTGGTCACGTGCGAGGTGTTCGTGCCTCCTTCGGGGTCGTTTGGGTGTTGGTCTGGTTTTCACCCTTTTACGGCTTATTTTTAAGTCTAAGTGTTATTTTGGCAAATTATCATCATACTCTCAAACCGAGAGACCTGGGACTACGTGGAAATTTCCTACAAGTTACATTGGTCCCGTGAGAGGTGTTCGTGCCTCCTACAGCGTCGTTTGGGGGCTGGTTTGGATTTTCTCCTTTTAACGGCTTGTTTTTAAGTCTAAGTGTGATTCTTGCAAATTATTGTTATACTCTCAAACCAGGAGACCGGGGACTACGCGATCAGTTCCCACAAGTTACATTGGTCCCGTGCGAGGTGTTTGTGCCTCCTACGGGGTCGTTTGGGGGCTGGTTGGGGTTTTCACCCTTTAACGGCTTATTTTTAAGTTTAAGTGTGATTTTTATAAATTATCGTCATACTCTCAAACCGAGAGACCCGGGAGTACGTGGAAAGATCTTACAAGTAACATTGGTCCCGTACGAGGTCTTCGTGCCTCCTACGGGGTCGTTTGGGGGCTGGTTTGGGTTTTCACCCTTTAACGGCTTGTTTTTAAGTTTTAGTGTGATTTTTGCATATTATCGTCATACTCTTAAATCGGGAGACCCGGGACTACGCGGTCTGTGTCACATTGGTCCCGACGAGGTGTTCGTGCCTGCTACAGGGCAGTTAGGGGGCCGGTTTGGGTTTTCACCCTTTAATGACTTATTATTAAGTCTAAGTCTGACTTTTACAAATTATCATCCTACTCTCAAACCGAGACACCCGGGATTACGCGGTCAGTTCTCACAAGTTACATTGGTCCCGTGCGAGGTGTTTGTGCCTCCTATGGGGTCGTTTGGGGGCTAGTTCGGGTTTTATCCCTTTAACGACTTGTTTTTAAGTCTAAGTGTGGTTTTTGTAAATTATCTTCCTACTCTCAAACTGGGAGATCGGGGACTACAGGGTCAGTTTCCACAAGTTACATTGGTCACGTGCGAGGTGTTCGTGCCTCCTTCGGGGTCGTTTGGGTGTTGGTCTGGTTTTCACCCTTTTACGGCTTATTTTTAAGTCTAAGTGTTATTTTGGCAAATTATCATCATACTCTCAAACCGAGAGACCTGGGACTACGTGGAAATTTCCTACAAGTTACATTGGTCCCGTGCGAGGTGTTCGTGCCTCCTACGGCGTCGTTTGGGGGCTGGTTTGGATTTTCCCCCTTTAACGGCTTATTTTTAAGTTTAAGTGTGATTTTTGCAAATTACCGTCATACTCATAAATCGGGAGATCCGGAACTACGCGGTCTGTCCATACAAGTTACATTGGACCCGTACGAGGTGTTCGTGCCTCCTACGGGGTCATTTGGGGGCTGGTTTGGGTTTTCACCCTTTAACGGCTTATTTTTAAGTTTAAGCGTGATTTTTATAAATTATCGTCATACTCTCAAACCGAGAGACCCGGGAGTACGTGGAAAGATCTTACAAGTAACATTGGTCCCGTACGAGGTCTTCGTGCCTCCTACGGGGTCGTTTGGGGGCTGGTTTGGGTTTTCACTCTTTAACGGCTTGTTTTTAAGTTTTAGTGTGATTTTTGCATATTATCGTCATACTCTTAAATCGGGAGACCCGGGACTACGCGGTCTGTGCCTACAAGTCACATTGGTCCCGACGAGGTGTTCGTGCCTCCTACAGGGCAGTTAGGGGGCCGGTTTGGGTTTTCACCCTTTAATGACTTATTATTAAGTCTAAGTCTGACTTTTACAAATTATCATCCTACTCTCAAACCGAGACACCCGGGATTACGCGGTCAGTTCTCACAAGTTACATTGGTCCCGTGCGAGGTGTTTGTGCCTCCTATGGGGTCGTTTGGGGGCTAGTTCGAGTTTTATCCCTTTAACGACTTGTTTTTAAGTCTAAGTGTGGTTTTTGTAAATTATCTTCCTACTCTCAAACTGGGAGATCGGGGACTACGGGGTCAATTTCCACAAGTTACATTGGTCACGTGCGAGGTGTTCGTGCCTCCTTCGGGGTCGTTTGGGTGTTGGTCTGGTTTTCACCCTTTTACGGCTTATTTTTAAGTCTAAGTGTTATTTTGGCAAATTATCATCATACTCTCAAACCGAGAGACCTGGGACTACGTGGAAATTTCCTACAAGTTACATTGGTCCCGTGAGAGGTGTTCGTGCCTCCTACAGCGTCGTTTGGGGGCTGGTTTGGATTTTCTCCTTTTAACGGCTTGTTTTTAAGTCTAAGTGTGATTCTTGCAAATTATTGTTATACTCTCAAACCAGGAGACCGGGGACTACGCGATCAGTTCCCACAAGTTACATTGGTCCCGTGCGAGGTGTTTGTGCCTCCTACGGGGTCGTTTGGGGGCTGGTTGGGGTTTTCACCCTTTAACGGCTTATTTTTAAGTTTAAGTGTGATTTTTATAAATTATCGTCATACTCTCAAACCGAGAGACCCGGGAGTACGTGGAAAGATCTTACAAGTAACATTGGTCCCGTACGAGGTCTTCGTGCCTCCTACGGGGTCGTTTGGGGGCTGGTTTGGGTTTTCACCCTTTAACGGCTTGTTTTTAAGTTTTAGTGTGATTTTTGCATATTATCGTCATACTCTTAAATTGGGAGACCCGGGACTACGCGGTCTGTGTCACATTGGTCCCGACGAGGTGTTCGTGCCTGCTACAGGGCAGTTAGGGGGCCGGTTTGGGTTTTCACCCTTTAATGACTTATTATTAAGTCTAAGTCTGACTTTTACAAATTATCATCCTACTCTCAAACCGAGACACCCGGGATTACGCGGTCAGTTCTCACAAGTTACATTGGTCCCGTGCGAGGTGTTTGTGCCTCCTACGGGGTCGTTTGGGGGCTGGTTGGGGTTTTCACCCTTTAACGGCTTATTTTTAAGTTTAAGTGTGATTTTTATAAATTATCGTCATACTCTCAAACCGAGAGACCCGGGAGTACGTGGAAAGATCTTACAAGTAACATTGGTCCCGTACGAGGTCTTCGTGCCTCCTACGGGGTCGTTTGGGGGCTGGTTTGGGTTTTCACCCTTTAACGGCTTGTTTTTAAGTTTTAGTGTGATTTTTGCATATTATCGTCATACTCTTAAATTGGGAGACCCGGGACTACGCGGTCTGTGTCACATTGGTCCCGACGAGGTGTTCGTGCCTGCTACAGGGCAGTTAGGGGGCCGGTTTGGGTTTTCACCCTTTAATGACTTATTATTAAGTCTAAGTCTGACTTTTACAAATTATCATCCTACTCTCAAACCGAGACACCCGGGATTACGCGGTCAGTTCTCACAAGTTACATTGGTCCCGTGCGAGGTGTTTGTGCCTCCTATGGGGTCGTTTGGGGGCTAGTTCGGGTTTTATCCCTTTAACGACTTGTTTTTAAGTCTAAGTGTGGTTTTTGTAAATTATCTTCCTACTCTCAAACTGGGAGATCGGGGACTACAGGGTCAGTTTCCACAAGTTACATTGGTCACGTGCGAGGTGTTCGTGCCTCCTTCGGGGTCGTTTGGGTGTTGGTCTGGTTTTCACCCTTTTACGGCTTATTTTTAAGTCTAAGTGTTATTTTGGCAAATTATCATCATACTCTCAAACCGAGAGACCTGGGACTACGTGGAAATTTCCTACAAGTTACATTGGTCCCGTGCGAGGTGTTCGTGCCTCCTACGGCGTCGTTTGGGGGCTGGTTTGGATTTTCCCCCTTTAACGGCTTATTTTTAAGTTTAAGTGTGATTTTTGCAAATTACCGTCATACTCATAAATCGGGAGATCCGGAACTACGCGGTCTGTCCATACAAGTTACATTGGTCCCGTACGAGGTGTTCGTGCCTCCTACAGGGTCATTTGGGGGCTGGTTTAGGTTTTCACCCTTTAACGGCTTATTTTTAAGTTTAAGCGTGATTTTTATAAATTATCGTCATACTCTCAAACCGAGAGACCCGGGAGTACGTGAAAAGATCTTACAAGTAACATTGGTCCCGTACGAGGTCTTCGTGCCTCCTACGGGGTCGTTTGGGGGCTGGTTTGGGTTTTCACTCTTTAACGGCTTGTTTTTAAATTTTAGTGTGATTTTTGCATATTATCGTCATACTCTTAAATCGGGAGACCCGGGACTACGCGGTCTGTGCCTACAAGTCACATTGGTCCCGACGAGGTGTTCGTGCCTCCTACAGGGCAGTTAGGGGGCCGGTTTGGGTTTTCACCCTTTAATGACTTATTATTAAGTCTAAGTCTGACTTTTACAAATTATCATCCTACTCTCAAACCGAGAGACCCGGGATTACGCGGTCAGTTCTCACAAGTTACATTGGTCCCGTGCGAGGTGTTTGTGCCTCCTATGGGGTCGTTTGGGGGCTAGTTCGAGTTTTATCCCTTTAACGACTTGTTTTTAAGTCTAAGTGTGGTTTTTGTAAATTATCTTCCTACTCTCAAACTGGGAGATCGGGGACTACGGGGTCAATTTCCACAAGTTACATTGGTCACGTGCGAGGTGTTCGTGCCTCCTTCGGGGTCGTTTGGGTGTTGGTCTGGTTTTCACCCTTTTACGGCTTATTTTTAAGTCTAAGTGTTATTTTGGCAAATTATCATCATACTCTCAAACCGAGAGACCTGGGACTACGTGGAAATTTCCTACAAGTTACATTGGTCCCGTGAGAGGTGTTCGTGCCTCCTACGGCGTCGTTTGGGGGCTGGTTTGGATTTTCTCCCTTTAACGGATTGTTTTTAAGTCTAAGTGTGATTCTTGCAAATTATTGTTATACTCTCAAACCAGGAGACCGGGGACTACGCGATCAGTTCCCACAAGTTACATTGGTCCCGTGCGAGGTGTTTGTGCCTCCTACGGGGTCGTTTGGGGGCTGGTTGGGGTTTTCACCCTTTAACGGCTTATTTTTAAGTTTAAGTGTGATTTTTATAAATTATCGTCATACTCTCAAACCGAGAGACCCGGGAGTACGTGGAAAGATCTTACAAGTAACATTGGTCCCGTACGAGGTCTTCGTGCCTCCTACGGGGTCGTTTGGGGGCTGGTTTGGGTTTTCACCCTTTAACGGCTTTTTTTTAAGTTTTAGTGTGATTTTTGCATATTATCGTCATACTCTTAAATCGGGAGACCCGGGACTACGCGGTCTGTGTCACATTGGTCCCGACGAGGTGTTCGTGCCTCCTACAGGGCAGTTAGGGTGCCGGTTTGGGTTTTCACCCTTTAATGACTTATTATTAAGTCTAAGTCTGACTTTTACAAATTATCATCCTACTCTCAAACCGAGACACCCGGGATTACGCGGTCAGTTCTCACAAGTTACATTGGTCCCGTGCGAGGTGTTTGTGCCTCCTATGGGGTCGTTTGGGGGCTAGTTCGGGTTTTATCCCTTTAACGACTTGTTTTTAAGTCTAAGTGTGGTTTTTGTAAATTATCTTCCTACTCTCAATCTGGGAGATCGGGGACTACGGGGTCAGTTTCCACAAGTTACATTGGTCACGTGCGAGGTGTTCGTGCCTCCTTCGGGGTCGTTTGGGTGTTAGTCTGGTTTTCACCCTTTTACGGCTTATTTTTAAGTCTAAGTGTTATTTTGGCAAATTATCATCATACTCTCAAACCGAGAGACCTGGGACTACGTGGAAATTTCCTACAAGTTACATTGGTCCCGTGCGAGGTGTTCGTGCCTCCTACGGCGTCGTTTGGGGGCTGGTTTGGATTTTCCCCCTTTAACGGCTTATTTTTAAGTTTAAGTGTGATTTTTGCAAATTACCGTCATACTCATAAATCGAGAGATCCGGAACTACGCGGTCTGTCCATACAAGTTACATTGGTCCCGTACGAGGTGTTCGTGCCTCCTACGGGGTCATTTGGGGGCTGGTTTGGGTTTTCACCCTTTAACGGCTTATTTTTAAGTTTAAGCGTGATTTTTATAAATTATCGTCATACTCTCAAACCGAGAGACCCGGGAGTACGTGGAAAGATCTTACAAGTAACATTGGTCCCGTACGAGGTCTTCGTGCCTCCTACGGGGTCGTTTGGGGGCTGGTTTGGGTTTTCACTCTTTAACGGCTTGTTTTTAAGTTTTAGTGTGATTTTTGCATATTATCGTCATACTCTTAAATCGGGAGACCCGGGACTACGCGGTCTGTGCCTACAAGTCACATTGGTCCCGACGAGGTGTTCGTGCCTCCTACAGGGCAGTTAGGGGGCCGGTTTGGGTTTTCACCCTTTAATGACTTATTATTAAGTCTAAGTCTGACTTTTACAAATTATCATCCTACTCTCAAACCGAGAGACCCGGGATTACGCGGTCAGTTCTCACAAGTTACATTGGTCCCGTGCGAGGTGTTTGTGCCTCCTATGGGGTCGTTTGGGGGCTAGTTCGAGTTTTATCCCTTTAACGACTTGTTTTTAAGTCTAAGTGTGGTTTTTGTAAATTATCTTCCTACTCTCAAACTGGGAGATCGGGGACTACGGGGTCAATTTCCACAAGTTACATTGGTCACGTGCGAGGTGTTCGTGCCTCCTTCGGGGTCGTTTGGGTGTTGGTCTGGTTTTCACCCTTTTACGGCTTATTTTTAAGTCTAAGTGTTATTTTGGCAAATTATCATCATACTCTCAAACCGAGAGACCTGGGACTACGTGGAAATTTCCTACAAGTTACATTGGTCCCGTGAGAGGTGTTCGTGCCTCCTACGGCGTCGTTTGGGGGCTGGTTTGGATTTTCACCCTTTAACGGCTTGTTTTTAAGTCTAAGTGTGATTCTTGCAAATTACCGTCATACTCATAAATCGGGAGATCCGGAACTACGCGGTCTGTCCATACAAGTTACATTGGTCCCGTACGAGGTGTTCGTGCCTCCTACGGGGTCATTTGGGGGCTGGTTTGGGTTTTCACCCTTTAACGGCTTATTTTTAAGTTTAAGCGTGATTTTTATAAATTATCGTCATACTCTCAAACCGAGAGACCCGGGAGTACGTGGAAAGATCTTACAAGTAACATTGGTCCCGTACGAGGTCTTCGTGCCTCCTACGGGGTCGTTTGGGGGCTGGTTTGGGTTTTCACTCTTTAACGGCTTGTTTTTAAGTTTTATTGTGATTTTTGCATATTATCGTCATACTCTTAAATCGGGAGACCCGGGACTACGCGGTCTGTGCCTACAAGTCACATTGGTCCCGACGAGGTGTTCGTGCCTCCTACAGGGCAGTTAGGAGGCCGGTTTGGGTTTTCACCCTTTAATGACTTATTATTAAGTCTAAGTCTGACTTTTACAAATTATCATCCTACTCTCAAACCGAGAGACCCGGGATTACGCGGTCAGTTCTCACAAGTTACATTGGTCCCGTGCGAGGTGTTTGTGCCTCCTATGGGGTCGTTTGGGGGCTAGTTCGAGTTTTATCCCTTTAACGACTTGTTTTTAAGTCTAAGTGTGGTTTTTGTAAATTATCTTCCTACTCTCAAACTGGGAGATCGGGGACTACGGGGTCAATTTCCACAAGTTACATTGGTCACGTGCGAGGTGTTCGTGCCTCCTTCGGGGTCGTTTGGGTGTTGGTCTGGTTTTCACCCTTTTACGGCTTATTTTTAAGTCTAAGTGTTATTTTGGCAAATTATCATCATACTCTCAAACCGAGAGACCTGGGACTACGTGGAAATTTCCTACAAGTTACATTGGTCCCGTGAGAGGTGTTCGTGCCTCCTACAGCGTCGTTTGGGGGCTAGTTTGGATTTTCTCCTTTTAACGGCTTGTTTTTAAGTCTAAGTGTGATTCTTGCAAATTATTGTTATACTCTCAAACCAGGAGACCGGGGACTACGCGATCAGTTCCCACAAGTTACATTGGTCCCGTGCGAGGTGTTTGTGCCTCCTACGGGGTCGTTTGGGGGCTGGTTGGGGTTTTCACCCTTTAACGGCTTATTTTTAAGTTTAAGTGTGATTTTTATAAATTATCGTCATACTTTCAAACCGAGAGACCCGGGAGTACGTGGAAAGATCTTACAAGTAACATTGGTCCCGTACGAGGTCTTCGTGCCTCCTACGGGGTCGTTTGGGGGCTGGTTTGGGTTTTCACCCTTTAACGGCTTGTTTTTAAGTTTTAGTGTGATTTTTGCATATTATCGTCATACTCTTAAATCGGGAGACCCGGGACTACGCGGTCTGTGTCACATTGGTCCCGACGAGGTGTTCGTGCCTGCTACAGGGCAGTTAGGGGGCCGGTTTGGGTTTTCACCCTTTAATGACTTATTATTAAGTCTAAGTCTGACTTTTACAAATTATCATCCTACTCTCAAACCGAGACACCCGGGATTACGCGGTCAGTTCTCACAAGTTACATTGGTCCCGTGCGAGGTGTTTGTGCCTCCTATGGGGTCGTTTGGGGGCTAGTTCGGGTTTTATCCCTTTAACGACTTGTTTTTAAGTCTAAGTGTGGTTTTTGTAAATTATCTTCCTACTCTCAAACTGGGAGATCGGGGACTTTTCCACAAGTTACATTGGTCACGTGCGAGGTGTTCGTGCCTCCTTCGGGGTCGTTTGGGTGTTGGTCTGGTTTTCACCCTTTTACGGCTTATTTTTAAGTCTAAGTGTTATTTTGGCAAATTATCATCATACTCTCAAACCGAGAGACCTGGGACTACGTGGAAATTTCCTACAAGTTACATTGGTCCCGTGCGAGGTGTTCGTGCCTCCTACGGCGTCGTTTGGGGGCTGGTTTGGATTTTCCACCTTTAACGGCTTATTTTTAAGTTTAAGTGTGATTTTTGCAAATTACCGTCATACTCATAAATCGGGAGATCCGGAACTACGCGGTCTGTCCATACAAGTTACATTGGTCCCGTACGAGGTGTTCGTGCCTCCTACGGGGTCATTTGGGGGCTGGTTTGGGTTTTCACCCTTTAACGGCTTATTTTTAAGTTTAAGCGTGATTTTTATAAATTATCGTCATACTCTCAAACCGAGAGACCCGGGAGTACGTGGAAAGATCTTACAAGTAACATTGGTCCCGTACGAGGTCTTCGTGCCTCCTACGGGGTCGTTTGGGGGCTGGTTTGGGTTTTCACTCTTTAACGGCTTGTTTTTAAGTTTTAGTGTGATTTTTGCATATTATCGTCATACTCTTAAATCGGGAGACCCGGGACTACGCGGTCTGTGCCTACAAGTCACATTGGTCCCGACGAGGTGTTCGTGCCTCCTACAGGGCAGTTAGGGGGCCGGTTTGGGTTTTCACCCTTTAATGACTTATTATTAAGTCTAAGTCTGACTTTTACAAATTATCATCCTACTCTCAAACCGAGAGACCCGGGATTACGCGGTCAGTTCTCACAAGTTACATTGGTCCCGTGCGAGGTGTTTGTGCCTCCTATGGGGTCGTTTGGGGGCTAGTTCGAGTTTTATCCCTTTAACGACTTGTTTTTAAGTCTAAGTGTGGTTTTTGTAAATTATCTTCCTACTCTCAAACTGGGAGATCGGGGACTACGGGGTCAATTTCCACAAGTTACATTGGTCACGTGCGAGGTGTTCGTGCCTCCTTCGGGGTCGTTTGGGTGTTGGTCTGGTTTTCACCCTTTTACGGCTTATTTTTAAGTCTAAGTGTTATTTTGGCAAATTATCATCATACTCTGAAACCGAGAGACCTGGGACTACGTGGAAATTTCCTACAAGTTACATTGGTCCCGTGAGAGGTGTTCGTGCCTCCTACGGCGTCGTTTGGGGGCTGGTTTGGATTTTCTCCCTTTGACGGCTTGTTTTTAAGTCTAAGTGTGATTCTTGCAAATTATTGTTATACTCTCAAACCAGGAGACCGGGGACTACGCGATCAGTTCCCACAAGTTACATTGGTCCCGTGCGAGGTGTTTGTGCCTCCTACGGGGTCGTTTGGGGGCTGGTTGGGGTTTTCACCCTTTAACGGCTTATTTTTAAGTTTAAGTGTGATTTTTATAAATTATCGTCATACTCTCAAACCGAGAGACCCGGGAGTACGTGGAAAGATCTTACAAGTAACATTGGTCCCGTACGAGGTCTTCGTGCCTCCTACGGGGTCGTTTGGGGGCTGGTTTGGGTTTTCACCCTTTAACGGCTTTTTTTTAAGTTTTAGTGTGATTTTTGCATATTATCGTCATACTCTTAAATCGGGAGACCCGGGACTACGCGGTCTGTGTCACATTGGTCCCGACGAGGTGTTCGTGCCTCCTACAGGACAGTTAGGGGGCCGGTTTGGGTTTTCACCCTTTAATGACTTATTATTAAGTCTAAGTCTGACTTTTACAAATTATCATCCTACTCTCAAACCGAGACACCCGGGATTACGCGGTCAGTTCTCACAAGTTACATTGGTCCCGTGCGAGGTGTTTGTGCCTCCTATGGGGTCGTTTGGGGGCTAGTTCGGGTTTTATCCCTTTAACGACTTGTTTTTAAGTCTAAGTGTGGTTTTTGTAAATTATCTTCCTACTCTCAATCTGGGAGATCGGGGACTACGGGGTCAGTTTCCACAAGTTACATTGGTCACGTGCGAGGTGTTCGTGCCTCCTTCGGGGTCGTTTGGGTGTTAGTCTGGTTTTCACCCTTTTACGGCTTATTTTTAAGTCTAAGTGTTATTTTGGCAAATTATCATCATACTCTCAAACCGAGAGACCTGGGACTACGTGGAAATTTCCTACAAGTTACATTGGTCCCGTGCGAGGTGTTCGTGCCTCCTACGGCGTCGTTTGGGGGCTGGTTTGGGTTTTCCCCCTTTAACGGCTTGTTTTTAAGTTTAAGTGTGATTTTTGCAAATTACCGTCATACTCATAAATCGGGAGATCCGGAACTACGCGGTCTGTCCATACAAGTTACATTGGTCCCGTACGAGGTGTTCGTGCCTCCTACGGGGTCGTTTGGGGGCTGGTTTGGGTTTTCACCCTTTAACGGCTTATTTTTAAGTTTAAGTGTGATTTTTATAAATTATCGTCATACTCTCAAACCGAGAGACCCGGGAGTACGTGGAAAGATCTTACAAGTAACAGTGGTCCCGTACGAGGTCTTCGTGCCTCCTACGGGGTCGTTTGGGGGCTGGTTTGGGTTTTCACCCTTTAACGGCTTATTTTTAAGTTTAAGTGTGATTTTTGTATATTATCGTCATACTCTTAAATCGGGAGATCCGGGACTACGCGGTCTGTGCCTCCTACGGGGTAATTTGGGGACAAGTTTGGGTTTTTTACCCTTTAACGGCTTGTTTTTAAGTCTAAGTTTGATTTTTGCAAATTATCGTCATACTCTCAAATCGGGAGACCGGGAACTGCGCGGTCAGTTCCCACAAGTTCCCACTTGGTCCCGTGCTAGGTGTTCGTGCCTCCTACGGGGTAATTTGCGGTCTAGTTCGTGTTTTTTACCCTTTAACGGCTTATTTTTTAGTCTAAGTGTGATTTTTGCAGATTATCGTCATACTCTCAAATCGGAGACCCGGGACTGCGCGGTTAGTTCCCACAAGTTACATTGGTCCCGTGCGAGGTGTTCGTGCCTCCTACGGGGTAGTTTGGGGGTTGGTTCGGGTTTTTTTACCCTTTAACGACTTGTTTTTAAGTCTAAGTGTGATTTTTAAAAATGATCCTCATACTCTCAAACCAGGAGACCCGAAATTATGTGGAAAGTTCCTACAAGTAACATTGGTCCCGTGCGAGGTGTTCGTGCCTCCTACGGGGTTGTTTGGGGGCTGGTTTGGGTTTTCACCCTTTAACGGCTTATTTTTAAGTTTAAGTGCGATTTTTATAAATTATCGTCATACTCTCAAATCGGGAGACTCGGGACTACGTAGAAAGATCTTAAAAGTAACATTGGTCCCGTACGAGGTGTTCGTGCCTCCTACGGGGTCGTTTGGGGGCTGGTTTGGGTTTTCACCCTTTAACGGGTTCTTTTTAAGTTTAAGTGTGATTTTTTCAAATTATCTTCATACCCTCAAATCGGGAGACCGGGGACTACGCGGTCAGTTCCCTTAAGATACATTGGTCTCGTGCGAGGTGTTCGTGCCTCCTACGGGTCGTTTGGGGGTTGGTTTGGGATTTCACCCTTTAGCGGCTTGTTTTTAAGTTTAAGTGTGATTTTTGTAAATTATCGTCCTACTCTCAAACCGGGAGACCAGGGATTACGCTGTCAGTTCCCACAAGTTACATTGGTCCCGTGCGAGGTGTTTCTGCCTCCTATGGGGTCGTTTGGGGGCTGGTTCGGGTTTTAGCCCTTTAACGGCTTGTTTTTCAGTCTAAGTGTGGTTTTTGCAAATTATCGTCCTACTCTCAAACCAGGATATCGGGGACTACGGGGTCAGTTTCCACAAGTTACCATGGTCACGTGCGAGGTGTTCGTGCCTCCTTCGGGGTCGTTTGGGTGCTGGTTTTGGTTTTCACCCTTTTACTGCTTATTTTTAAGTCTAAGTGTTATTTTTGCAAATTATCGTCGTACTCTTAAAATGAGAGACCCGGGACTACGCGGTCAGTTCCTACAAGTTACATTGGTCCTGTGCTAGGTGTTCCTGCCTCCTACGGGGTCGTTTGGGGGCTGGTTGGGGTTTTCACCCTTTAACGGCTTATTTTTAAGTTTAAGTGTGATTTTTGCAAATTATCGTCATACTCTTAAACCGATAGACCCGAGAATACGCGGTCTGTGCCTACAAGTTACATTCGTCCCGTGCGAGGTGTTCGTGCATCCTACGGAGTCGTTTGGTGCCTTGTTTGGGTTTTCAGCCTTTAACGGCTTGTTTTTAAGTCTAAGTGTGATTTTTAGAAATTATAATCATACTCTCAAACAGGGAGACCCGGGACTATGCGGAGAGTACCTACAAGTTACATTGTTCCCGTGCGAGGTTTTCGTGTCTCCTACAGGGTCATTAGGGGGTTTGTTTGGGTTTTCACCCTTTAACGACTTATTTTTAAGTCTAAGTGTGATTTTTACAAATTATAATCATACTTTCAAACCGGGACACCCGGGACTACGTGGAAAGTTCCTACAAGTTACATTGGTCCCGTGCGAGGTGTTCGTGCCTCCTATAGGGTCGTTAGGGGGCTTGTTTGGGTTTTCACCCTTTAACAGCTTATTTTTAAGTCTAAGTGTGATTTTTGCAAATTATCGTCATACTCTCAAACCCGGAGACCGGTGACTGCGCGTTCAGTTCCTACAAGTTACATTGGTCCCGTACGAGGTGTTCGTGCCTCCTACGGGTTCGTTTGGGGGTTGGTTCGAGTTTTCACCCTTTAACGGCTTGTTTTTAAGTCTAAGTGTGATTTTTGCAAATTATCATCATACTCTCAAATCGGGAGACCCGGGACTACGCGGTCAGACTCCACAAGTTACATTGGTCCCGTGCGAGGTGTTCTTGCCTCCTACGGGGTAATTTGGGGGCTGGTTCGGGTATTTTACCCTTTAATGGCTTGTTTTTAAGTCTAAGTGTGATTTTTGCAAATTGTCCTCATACTCTTAAACCGGGAGACGAGGGACTACGCGTTCAGTTACCACAAGATACATTGGTCCCATGTGAGGTGTTCGTGCCTCCAACGGGGTCATTTGGGCACTGGTTCAGGTTTTCACCCTTTAACGGCTTATTTTTAAGTCCAAGTGTGATTTTTGCAAATTATCGTCATACCCTCGAACCGGGAGACCGGGGACTGCGCGGTCAGTTCCCACAAGTTACATTGGTCCCGTACGAGGTGTTCGTGCCTCCTACGGGGTCGTTTGGGGGCTCGTTCGGGTTTTCACCCTTTAACGACTTGTGTTTAAGTTTAAGTGTGATTATTGAAAATTATCATCATACTCTTAAATCGGGAGACACAAGACGGCGCGGTCAGTTCCCACAAGTTACATTGGTCCCGTGCGAGGTGTTCGTGCCTCCAACGGGGTATTTTGGGGTTTGGTTAGGGTTTTTTTCCCTTTAACGGCTTGTTTTTAAGTCTTTGTGTGATTTTTACAAATTATCGTCATACTCTCAAACCAGGAGACCCGGAACTATGTGGAAAGTTCCTACAAGTAACATTTGTCCCGTGAGAGGTGTTCGTGCCTCCTACGGGGTCATTTGTGGGCTGGTTTGGGTTTTCACCCTTTAACAGCTTGTGTTTTAAGTTTAAGTATGATTTTTTATAATTATCATCATACTCTGAAACCGGGAGACCCGGGATTACGCGATCAGTTATCATAAGTTACATTGGTCCCGTGCGAGGTGTTCGTGCCTCCTACGGGGTCGATTGGGGAATTGTTTGGGTTTTCACCCTTTAACGGCTTGTTTTTAAGTCTAAGTGTGATTTTTGTAAATTATCGTCATACTTTCAAACCGAGAGACCCGGGACTACGTGGTCAATTCCTACAAGTTACATTGGTCCCGTGAGAGGTGTTCGTGCCTCCTGCGGGGTCGTTTGGGGGCTTGTTCGGGTTTTCACCCTTTAACGACTTGTTTTTAAGTTTAAGTGTGATTTTTGTAAATTATCGTCATACTCTTAAACCGATAGACCCGAGAATACGCGGTCTATGCCTACAAGTTACATTCATCCCGTGCGAGGTGTTCGTGCCTCCTACGGGGTTGTTTGAGGGCTGGTTTGGGTTTTCACCCTTTAACGGCTTGTTTTTAAGTCTAAGTATGATTTTTGTAAATTATAATAATACTCTCAAACCAGGAGACCCTGGACTACATGGATAGTTCCTATAAGTTACATTGGTCCCGTGGGAGGTGTTCGTGCCTCATACGGGGTCGTTTGGGGGTTTATTTGGGTTTTCACCCTTTAATGGCTTATTATTAAGTCTAATTGTGATTTTTGCAAATTATCATCCTACTCTCAAACCGGAAGACCCGGGACTACGCGGTCAGTTCCCACAAGTTACATTGGTCCCGTGCGAGGTGTTCGTGCCTCCTACGGGGTCGTTTGGGGGCTGGTTCAGGTTTTTACCCTTTAACGGCTTATTTTTAAGTTTAAGTGTGATTTTTGCATATTATCCTGATACTCTTAAACCGGGAGACCCAGTACTATGCGGTCTGTGGCTACAAGTTACATTGGTCCCGAGCGAGGTGTTTGTGCGTCCTACGGGGCTGTTTGGCGGCCGGTTTGGGTTTTCACCCTTTAATGGCGTGTTATTAAGTCTAAGTGTGATTCTTACATATTATCGTCCTACTCTCAAATCGGGAGTCCCGGGATTACTCGGTTCGTTCTCAAAGTAATGTTGGCCCCGTGCGAGGTGTTGGTACCTCCTACGGGGCCATTTGGGGGCTTGTTTGGGTTTTCACCCTTTAATGGCTTATTTTTAAGTCTAAGTGTGATTTTTGTAAATTATCGTCATACTTTCAAACCGGGAGACCCGTGACTACGCGGTCAGTTCCTATAAGTTACATTGGTCCCGTGAGAGGTGATCGTGCCTCCTACGGGGTCGTTTGGGGGCTGGTTCGGGTTTTCACCCTTTTACGACTTGTTTTTAAGTTTAAGTATGATTCTTGATAATTATCATCATACTCTCAAACCGAGAGACCCGGGACTACGCGGTCTGTGCCTACAAGTTACATTGGTCCCGTGCGAGGTGTTCGTGCCTCCTACGGGGCAGTTTGGGGGCTAGTTTGGGATTTCACCCTTTAACGGCTTGTTATTAAGCCTAAGTGTGATTTTTAAAAATTATCGTCCTACTCTCATATCGGGAGTCCCAGGATTACGCGGTCCGTTGTCACAAGTTACAAGGGTCGCGTGCGAGGTGTTCGTGCCTCCTACGGAGTCGATTGGGGGCTTGTTTAGGTTTTCACCCTTTAACAGCTTGTTTTTAAGTCTAAGTGTGATTTTTATAAATTATCGTCATACTCTCAAACCGGGAGATCGGGGACAACATGGAAAGTTCCCACAAGTTAAATTGGTCCCGTGCGAGGTGTTCGTGCCTCCTACGGGGTAATTTGGGGGCTGGTTCGGGTTTTTTACCCTTTAACGGCTTGTTTTTAAGTCTAAGTGTGATTATTGAAAATTATCCTCATAATCTCAAACCGGGAGACCGGGGACTACGCGTTCAGTTACCACAAGATACATTGGTCCCATGTGAGGTGTTCGTGCCTCCTACGGGGTCATTTGGGCACTGGTTCAGGTTTTCACCTTTTAACGGCTTATTTTTAAGTCTAAGTGTGATTTTTGCAAATTATCTCCCTACTCTCAAACCGGGAGATCGGGGACTACGCGGTCAGTTCCCACAAGTTACATTGGTCACGCGCGAGCTGTTCGTGCCTCCTTCGGGGTTGTTTAGGGGTTGGTTCTGGTTTTCACCCTTTTACGGCTTGTTTTTAAGTCTAAGTGTTACTTTTACAAATTATCGTCATACTCTCAAAACGAGAGACCCGGGACTACGCGATCAGTTCCTACAACTTACATTGGTCCCGTGCGAGGTGTTCGTGCCTCCAACGGGGTCGTTTGGGGAATTGTTTGGGTTTTCACCCTATAATGGCTTATTTTTATGTCTAAGTGTGATTTTTGTAAATTATCGTCATACTTTCAAACCGAGAGACCCGGGACTACGCAGTCAATTCCTAGAAGTTACATTGGTCCCGTGAGAGGTGTTCGTGCCTCCTGCGGGGTCGTTTGGGGGCTGGATCGGGTTTTCACCCTTTAACGACTTGTTTTTAAGTTTAAGTGTGATTTTTGCAAATTATCGTCATACTCTTAAACCGATAGACCCGAGAATACGCGGTCTTTGCCTACAAGTTACATTCGTCCCGTGCGAGGTGTTCGTGCCTCCTACGGGGTCGTTTGGGGGCTGGTTTGGGTTTTCACCCTTTAACGGCTTGTTTTTAAGTCTAAGTATGATTTTTGTAAATTATAATAATACTCTCAAACCGGGAGACCCGGGACTACGCGGTCAGTTCCCATAAGTTACATTGGTCATGTGCGAGGTGTTCGTGCCTCCTACGGGATAATTTGGGGGCTGGTTCGGGTTTTTTACCCTTTAACGGCTTATTATTAAGTCTAATTGTAATTTTTCCAAATTATCATCCTACTCTCAAACCGGGAGACCGGGGACTATGCGGTCAGTTCCCACAAGATACATTGGTCCCGTGCGAGGTGTTCTTGCCTCCTACGGGGTCATTTGGGGGCTGGTTCAGGTTTTCACCCTTTAACGACTTATTTTTAAGTTTAATTGTGATTTTTGCAAATTATCGTGATACTCTTAAACAGGGAGACCCGGGACTACGCGGTCTGCGCCTACAAGTAACATTGGTCCCGTGCGAGGTGTTTGTGCCTCCTACGGGCAGATTGGGGGCCGGTTTGGGTTTTCACCCTTTAACGGCGTGTTATTAAGTCTAAGTGTGATTTTTACATATTATTGTCCTACTCTCAAATCGGGAGACCCGGTATTACACGGTCAGTTCTCAAAAGTTACATTGGCCCCGTGCGAGGTGTTGGTGCCTCCTACGGGGCCGTTTGGGTGCTTGTTTGGGTTTTCACCCTTTAACGGCTTATTTTTAAGTCTAAGTGTGATTTTTGTAAATTATCGTCACACTTTCAAACCGAGAGACCCGGGACTACGCGGTCAATTCCTACAAGTTACATTGGTCCCGTGAGAGGTGTTCGTGCCTCCTACGGGGTCGTTTGGGGGCTGGTTCGGGTTTTCACCCTTTAACGGCTTGTTTTTAAGTCTATGTGTGATTTTTGCAAATTATCGCCCTACTCTCAAACTGGGAGATCGGGGACTACGCGGTCAGTTCCCACAAGTTACATTGGTCACACGCGAGGTGTTCGTGCCTCCTTCGGGGTTGTTTAGGGGCTGGTTCTGGTTTTCACCCTTTTATGGCTTGGTTTTAAGTCTAAGTGTTACTTTTACAAATTATCGTCATACTCTCAAAATGAGAAACCCGGGACTACACGATCAGTTCCTATAACTTACATTGGTCCCGTGCGAGGTGTTCGTGCCTTCTACGGGGTCGTTTGGGGGATGGTTGGGGTTTTCACCCTTTAACGGCTTGTTTTTAAGTCTAAGTGTGATTTTTGTAAATTATAATAATACTCTCAAACCCGAAGACCCGGGACTACACGGATAGTTCCTACAAGTTACATTAGTCCCGTACGAGTTGTTCGTGCCTCCTACGGGGTCGTTTGAGTTTTCACACTTTAATGACTTATTTTTAAGTCTAAGTGTGATTTTTACAAATTATAATCATACTCTCAAACCGGGACACCCGGGAGTACGTGGAAAGTTCCTACAAGTTACATTGGTCCCGTGCGAGATGTTCGTGCCTCCTACGCGTCCGTTTGGGGGCTGGTTCGAGTTTTCACCCTTTAACGGCTTGTTTTTAAGTCTAAGTGTGATTTTTACAAATTATCGTCATACTCTCAAATTGGGAGACTCGGGACTACGCGGTCAGTTTCCACCAGTTACATTGGTCCCATGCGAGGTGTTCGTGCCTCCTACGGGGTCGTTAGGGCGCTGGTTTGGGTTTTCACCCTTTAACGGCTTATTTTTAAGTCTAAGTGTGATTTTAGTAAATTATAATAATACTCTCAAACCAGGAGACCCTGGACTACGCGGATAGTTCCTACAAGTTACATTGGTCCCGTACGAGGTGTCTGTGCCTCCTACGGGGTCGTTAGGGGGCTTATTTGGGTTTTAACCCTTTAACGGCTTATTTTTAAGTCTAATTGTGATTTTTGCAAATTATCATCCGACTCTCAAACCGAGAGACCCGAGACTACACGATCAATTCCCACAAGTTACATTGGTCCCGTGCGAGGTGTTTGTGCCTCCTACGGGGTCGTTTGGTGGCTGGTTCATGTTTACACCCTTTAACGACTAATATTTAAGTTTAAGTGTGATTTTTGCAAATTATCGTGATACTCTTAAACAGGGAGAGCCGGGACTACGCGGTCTGCGCCTACTAGCTACATTGGTCCCGTGCGAGGTGTTTGTGCCTCCTACGAGCAGTTTGGTGGCGGGTTTGGGTTTTCACCCTTTAACGGCGTGTTATTAAGTCTAAGTGTGATGTTTACATATTATCGTCCTACTCTCAAATCGGGAGACCCGGTATTACGCGGTCAGTTCTCAAAAAATTACATTGGTCCCGTGAGAGGTGTTGGTGGCTCCTACGGGGCCGTTTTAGGGCTTGTTTAGGTTTTCACCCTGCAACAGCTTATTTTTAAGTCTATGTGTGATTTTTGTAAATTATCGTCATACTTTCAAACCGAGAGACCCGGGACTACGCGGTCAATTCCTACAAGTTACATTGGTCCCGTGAGAGGTGTTCGTGCCTCCTACGGGGTAATTTGGGGGCTGGTTCGGGTTTTTTACCCTTTAACGGCTTGTTTTTAAGTCTAAGGGTGATTTTTGTAAATTATCATCATACTCTCAAACCGGGAAACCGGGGACTATGCGGTCAGTTCCCACAAGATACATTGGTCCCGTGCGAGGTGTTCTTGCCTCCTACGGGGTCATTTGGGGGCTGGTTCAGGTTTTCACCTTTTAACGACTTATTTTTAAGTCTAAGTGTGATTTTTGCAAATTATCATCATACTCTCAAACCGGGAGATCGATGACTGCGCGGTCAGTTCCCAGAACTTACATTGGTCCCGTGCGAGGTGTTCGTGCCTCCTATGGGGTCGTACTGGTTTTCACCCTTTAACGGCTTGTGTTTAAGTTTAAGTGTGATTATTGAAAATTATCGTCATACTCTTAAACCGGGAGACCCGAGACTGCGCGGTCAGGTCAGACATTTTACATTGGTCCCGTATGAGGTGTTCGTGCCTCCTACGGGGTAGTTTGGGGATTGGTTTGGGTTTTTTACCCTTTAACGGCTTATTTTTAAGTCTAAGTGTGATTTTTACAAATTATCGTCATACTGTCAAACCAGGAGGCCCGGAACTATGTGGAAAGTTCCTACAAGTAACATTGGTCCCGTGCGAGGTGTTCATGCCTCCTACGGGGTCGTTTGTGGGCTGGTTTGGGTTTTCACCCTTTAACGGCTTGTTTTTAAGTTTAAGTATTATTTTTTATAATTATCATCATACTCACAAACTGGGAGACCCGGGACTACGCGGTATGTGCCTACAAGTTACATTGGTCCCGTGCGAGGTGTTCGTGCCTCCTACAGGGCAGTTTAGGGGCTGGATTGGGTTTTCACCCTTTAACGACTTGTTATTAAGTCTAAGTGTGATTTTTAAAAACTATCGTCCTACTTTCAAGTCGGGAGACTCGGGATTACGCGTTCAGTTCTCACAAGTTACATTGGTCCCGTGCGAGGTGTTCGGGCCTCCTACGGGGTCGATTGGGGGCTTGCTTGGGTTTTCACCCTTTAACTGCTTGTTTTTAAGTCTAAGTGTGATTTTTATAAATTAGCATCATACTCTCAAACCGGGAGACCTGGGACTAAGTGGAAAGTTCCTACATGTTACATTGGTCCCGTACGAGGTGTTCGTGCCTCCTACGAGGTCATTTGGGGGTTGGTTTGGGTTTTCACCCTTTAACGACTTGTTTTTAAGTTATAGTGTCGTTTTTGCAAATTATCATCATACTCTTAAACTGATAGACCCGGGACTACGCGGTGTGTGCCTATAAGTTACATTGGTCCCGTGCGAGGTGTGCGTGCCTCCTACGGGGTCGTTTGGGGGCTGGTTTGGATTTTCACCCTTTAACGGCTTGTTTTTAAGTCTAAGTGTGATTTTAGTAAATTATAATAATACTCTCAAACCAGGAGACCCTGGACTACGCGGATAGTTCCTACAAGTTACATTGGTCCCGTGCGAGGTGTCTGTGCCTCCTACGGGGTCGTTAGGGGGCTTATTTTTTGTTTTCACCCTTTAACGGCTTATTTTTAAGTCTAATTGTGATTTTTACAAATTATCATCCGAATCTCAAACCGAGAGACCCGAGACTACGCGGTCAGTTCCCACAAGTTACATTGGTCCCGTGCGAGGTGTTTGTGCCTCCTACGGGGTCGTTTGGGGGCTGGTTCAGGTTTTCACCCTTTAACGACTTATTTTTAAGTTTAAGTGTGATTTTTGCAAATTATCGTGATACTCTTAAACAGGGAGACCCGGGACTACGCGGTCTGCGCCTACAAGTTACATTGGTCCCGTGCGAGGTGTTTGTGCCTCCTACGGGCAGTTTGGGGGCCGATTTGGGTTTTCACCCTTTAACTTTACATATTATCTTCCTACTCTCAAATCGGGAGACCCAGTATTACGCGGTCAGTTCTCAAAAGTTACATTGGCCCCGTACGAGGTGTTGGTGCCTCCTACAGGGCCGTTTGGGGGCTTGTTTGGGTTTTCACCCTTTAACGGCTTATTTTTAAGTCTAAGTGTGATTTTTGTAAATTATCGTCATACTTTCAAACCGAGAGACTCGGGACTACGCGATCAATTCCTACAAGTTACATTGGTCCCGTGAGAGGTGTTCGTGCCTCCTGCGGGGTCGTTTGGGGGCTTGTTCGGGTTTTCACCCTTTAACGGCTTGTTTTTAAGTCTAAATGTGATTTTTGCAAATTATCGCCCTACTCTCAAATCGGGAGATCGGGGACTACGCGGTCAGTTCCCACAAGTTACATTGGTCACGCGCGAGGTGTTCGTGCCTCCTTAGGGGTTGTTTAGGGGATGGTTCTGGTTTTCACCCTTTTACGGCTTGGTTTTAAGTCTAAGTGTTACTTTTACAAATTATCGTCATACTCTCAAAATGAGAAACCCGGGACTACGCGATCAGTTCCTACAACTTACATTGGTCCCGTGCGAGGTGTTCGTGCCTCCTACGGGGTCGTTTGGGGGATGGTTGGGGTTTTCACCCTTTAACGGCTTGTTTTTAAGTCTAAGTGTGATTTTTGTAAATTATAATAATACTCTCAAACTCATAGACCCGGGACTACACGGATAGTTCCTACAAGTTACATTAGTCCCGTGCGAGTTGTTCGTGCCTCCTACGGGGTCGTTTGGGGGCTTGTTTGGGTTTTCACCCTATAACGATTTATTTTTAAATCTAAGTGTGATTTTTACAAATTATAATCATACTCTGAAACCGGGACACCCGGGAGTACGTGGAAAGTTCCTACAAGTTACATTGGTCCCGTGCGAGGTGTTTGTGCCTCCTACGGGCAGATTGGGGGCCGGTTTGGGTTTTCACCCTTTAACGGCGTGTTATTAAGTCTAAGTGTGATTTTTACATATTATCTTCCTACTCTCAAATTGGGAGACCCGGTATTACGCGATCAGTTCTCAAAAGTTACATTGGTCCCGTACGAGGTGTTGGTGCCTCCTACAGGGCCGTTTGGGGGCTTGTTTGGGTTTTCACCCTTTAACGACTTATTTTTAAGTCTAAGTGTGATTTTTGTAAATTATTGTCATACTTTCAAACCGAGAGACCCGGGACTACGCGATCAATTCCTACAAGTTACATTGGTCCCGTGAGAGGTGTTCGTGCCTCCTGCGGGGTCGTTTGGGGGCTTGTTCGGGTTTTCACCCTTTAACGGCTTGTTTTTAAGTCTAAGTGTGATTTTTGCAAATTATCGTCATACTCTCAAATTGGGAGACCCGGGACTACGCGGTCAGTTTCCACCAGTTACATTGGTCCCGTGCGAGGTGTTCGTGCCTCCTACGGGGTCGTTAGGGGGCTGGTTTGGGTTTTCACCCTTTAACGGCTTATTTTTAAGTCTATGTGTGATTTTAGTAAATTATAATAATACTCTCAAACCAGGAGACCCTGGACTACGCGGATAGTCCCTACAAGTTACATTGGTCCCGTGCGAGGTGTCTGTGCCTCCTACGGGGTCGTTAGGGAGCTTATTTGGGTTTTAACCCTTTAACGGCTTATTTTAAAGTCTAATTGTGATTTTTGCAAATTATCATCCGACTCTCAAACCGAGAGACCCGAGACTATGCGGTCAGTTCCCACAAGTTACATTGGTCCCGTGCGAGGTGTTTGTGCCTCCTACGGGGTCGTTTTGGGGCTGGTTCAGGTTTTCACCCTTTAACGACTTATTTTTAAGTTTAAGTGTGATTTTTGCAAATTATCGTGATACTCTTAAACAGGGAGACCCGGGACTACGCGGTCTGCAGCTACAAGTTACATTGGTCCCGTGCGAGGTATTTGTGCCTCCTACGGGTCGTTTGGGGGCTGGTTTGGGTTTTCACCCTTTAACGGCTTCTTTTTAAGTCTAAGTGTGATTTTTACATATTATCGTCCTACTCTCAAATCGGGAGACCCGGTATTACGCGGTCAGTTCTCAAAAGTTACATTGGCCCCGTGCGAGGTGTTGGTGCCTCCTACGGGGCCGTTTGGGGGCTTGTTTAGGTTTTCACCCTTTAACGGCTTATTTTTAAGTCGAAGTGTGATTTTTTTAAATTATCGTCATACTTTAAAACCGAGAGACCCGGGAATACGTAGTCAATTCCTACAAGTTACATTGGTCCCGTGAGAGGTGTTCGTGCCTCTTGTGGGATCATTTGGGGGCTAGTTCGAGTTTTCACCCTTTAACGACTTTTTTTTAAGTCTAAGTGTGTTTTTTAAAAATTATCATCATACTCTCAAACCGGGAGACTCGGGACTACGCGATCAGTTCCCACAAGTTACATTGGTCCCGTGCGAGGTGTTCGTGCCTCCTACGGGGTAGTTTGGGGGCTGCTTGGGGCTTTTTACCCTTTAACGGCTTGTTTTTAAGTCTAAGTGTGATTTTTACAAATTATCGTCATACTCTCAAACCAGGAGACCCGGGACTACGTGAAACCTTCCTACAAGTAACCATGGTCTCCTGCGAGGTGTTCGTGCCTCCTACGGGATCGTTTGGGGGCTGGTTGGGGTTTTCACCCTTTAACGACTTGTTTTTAAGTTTAACTATGATTTTTTATAATTATCATCATACTCTCAAATCGGGAGACCCGGGACTAGGCGGTCAGTGCCTACAAGTTACATTGGTCCCGTGCGAGGTGTTCGTACCTCCTACGGGGCAGTTTGGGGGCTGGTATGGGTTCTCACCCTTTAACGACTTGTTATTAAGCCTAAGTGTGATTTTTACAAATTATCATCCTACTCTCATATCGGGAGTCCCAGGATTACGCGGTCAGTTGTCACAAGTTACAGTGGTCCCGTGCGAGGTGTTCGTGCCTCCTACGGAGTTGATTGGGGGCTTGTATGGGTTTTCACCCTTTAACGGCTTGTTTTTAAGTCTAAGTGTGATTTTTGTAAATTATCGTCATACTCTCAAATCGGGAGATCGGGGACCACGTAGAAAGTTCCTACAAGTTACATTGGTCCCGTCCGGGGTGTTCGTGCCTCCTACGGGGTCGTTTGGGGGATGGTTTGGGTTTTCACCCTTTAACGGCTTGTTTTTAAATTTAGGTATGATTTTTACAAATTATCCTCATACTCTTAAACCGGCAGACCTGGGATTACGCGGTCTGTGCATACAAGTTACATTGGTCCCGTGCGAGGTGTTCGTGCCTCCTACGGGGTCGTTTGGGGGCTGGTTTGGGTTTTCACCCTTTAATGACTTATTTTTAAGTCTAAGTGTGATTTTTACAAATTATAATCATACTCTCAAATCGGGACACTCAGGAAAACGTGGAAAGTTCCTACAATATACATTGGTCCCGTGCGAGGTGTTCGTGCCTCCTACGGGTTCGTTTGGGGGCTGGTTCGAGTTTTAACCCTTTAACGGCTTGTTTTTAAGTCCAAGTGTGATTTTTGCAAATTATCATCATACTCTCAAATCGGGAGACCCGGGACTACGCGGTCAGTTCCCACAAGTTACATTGGTCCAGTGCGAGGTGTTCGTGTCTCCTACGGGGTAATTTGGGGACTGGTTCGGGTTTTTTTACCCTTTAACGACTTGTTTTTAAGTCTAAGTGTGATTTTTTTAAATTATCGTCATACTCTCAAACCGGGAGACCGGGGACTACGCAGTAAGTTACCACAAGATACATTGGTCCCGTGAGAGGTGTTCGTGCCTCCTATGGGCTCATTTGGGGACTGGTTCAAGTTTTCACCCTTTAACGGCTTATTTTTAAGTCTAAGTGTGATTTTTGCAAATTATCATCATACTCTCAAATCGGGAGACCGGGGACTGCGCGGTCAGTTTCCACAAGTTACATTGGTCCCGTGCGAGGGGTTCGTGCCACTTACGGGGTAGTTTGGTAGTTTGTTCGGGTTTTTTACCCTTTAACGGCTTGTTTTTAAGTCTAAGTGTGATTTTTACCAATTATTGTCATACCCTCAAACCAGGAGACCCGAAACTTGTGGAAAGTTCCTACAAGTAACATTGGTCCCGTGCGAGGTGTTCGTGCCTCCTACGGGGTTGTTTGGGGGCTGGTTTGGGTTTTCACCCTTTAACGGCTTGTTTTTAAGTTTAAGTATTATTTTTGATAATTATCGTCACATTCTCAAACCGGGAGACCCGGGACTACGCAGTCTGTGCCTACAAGTTACATTGGTCCCGTGCGAGGTGTTCGTTCCTCCTACGGGGCAGTTTGGGGGTTGGTTTGGGTTTTCACCCTTTAACGACTTATTATTAAGTCTAAGTGTGATTTTTAAAAATTATCGTCCTACTCTCAAATCGGGAGACCCGGGATTACGCGGTCAGTTCTCACAAGTTACATTGGTCCCGGGCGAGGTGTTCGTGCCTCCTACGGGGTCGATTGCGAGCTTGTATGGGTTTTCACCCTTTAGCGGCATGTTTTTAAGTCTAAGTGTGATTTTTATAAATTATCATCATACTCTCACACCGGGAGACCTGGGACTACGTGGAAAGTTCCTACAAGTTACATTGGTCCCGTGCGAGGTGTTCGTGCCTCCTACGGGGTCGTTTGGGGGCTGGTTTGGGTTTTCTCCCTTTAACGACTTGTTTTTGAGTTAAAGTGTGATTTTTACAAATTATCGTCATACTCTTAAACCGATAGACCCGGGACTACGCGGTCTGTGCCTACAAGTTACATTGGTCGCGTGCGAGGTGTTCGTGCCTCCTACGGTGTTGTTTGTGGGCTGGTTTTGGTTTTCACCCTTTAACCTCTTGTGTTTAAGTTTAAGTATTATTTTTTATAATTATCGTCATACTCTCAAACCGGGAGACCCGGGACTACGCGGATAGTTCCTACAAGTTACATTGGTCCCGTGCGAGGTGTTCGTGCCTCCTACGGGGCAGTTTGGGGGATGGATTGGGTTTTCACCCTTTAACGACTTGTTATTAAGTCTAATTGTGATTTTTAAAAATTATCATCCTACTCTCAAGTTGGGAGACCCGAGATTACGCGGTCAGTTCCCACAAGTTACATTGGTCCCGTGCAAGGTGTTCGTGCCTCCTACGGGGTCGTTTGGGGGCTGGTTCAGGTTTTCACCCTTTAACGGCTTATTTTTAAGTTTAAGTGTGATTTTTGAAAATTATCGTGATACTCTTAAACCTGGAGACCCGGGACTACGCGGTCTATGCCTACAAGTTACATTGGTCCCGTGCGAGGTGTTCGTGCCTCATACGAGGCAGTTTGGGGGCCGGTTGGGGTTTTCAACCTTTAACGGTGTGTTATTAAGTCTAAGTGTGATTTTTACATATTATCGCCCAACCCTCAAACCGGGAGATCGGGGACTACGCGGTTAGTTCCCACAAGTTACATTGGTCACGCGCGAGGTGTTCGTGCCTCCTTCAGGGTTGTTTAGGGGCTGGTTCTGGTTTTCACCCTTTTACGACTTGTTTTTAAGTCTAAGTGTTACTTTAATAAATTATCGTCATACTCTCAAAACGAGAGACCAGGGACTACGCGTTCAGTTCCTACAACTTACATTGGTCCCGTGCAAGTTGTTCGTGCCTCCTACGGGGCCGTTTGGGGGCTTGTTTGGGTTTTCACCCTTTAACGGCTTGTTTTTAAGTCTAAGTGTGATTTTTGTAAATTATCATCATAGTTTCAAATCGGGAGACCCGGGACTATGTGGTCAGTTCCTACAAGTTACATTGGTCCCGTGAGAGGTGTTCGTGCCTCCTGCGGGGTCGTTTGGGGGCTGGTTCGAGTTTTCACCATTTAACGGCTTATTTTTAAGTGTAAGTGTGATTTTTGCAAATTATCACCCTACTCTGAAACCGGGAGATTGGGGACTATGCGGTCAGTTCCCACAAGTTACATTGGTCACGCGCGAGGTGTTAGTGTCTCCTTCGGGGTCATTTGGGGGTTGGTTTTGGTTTTCACCCTTTTACGGCTTATTTTTAAGTCTAAGTGTTACTTTTACAAATTATCGTCATACTCTCAAAACGAGAGACCCGGGACTACGCGATCAGTTCCTACAACTTACATTGGTCTCGTGTGAGGTGTTCGTGCCTCCTACGGGGTCGTTTGGGGGGATGGTTGGGGTTTTCACCCTTTAACGGCTTTTTTTAAGTCTAAGTGTGATTTTTGCAAATTGTAATAATACTCTCAAAGCCGAAGACCCGGGACTACGCGGATAGTTCCTATAAATTACATTGGTCCCGTGCGAGTTGTTCGTGCCTCCTACGGGGTCGTTTGGGGCCTTGTTTGGGTTTTCACCCATTAACGGCTTATTTTTAAGTGTAAGTGTGATTTTTACAAAATATAAGTGTGGTTTTTGCAAATTATCATCATACTCTTAAACCGATAGACCCGGGACTACGCGGTATGTGCCTACAAGTAACATTGGTCCCGTGCGAGGTGTTCGTACCTCATACGGGGTCGTTTGTGGGCTGGTTTGGGTTTTCACCCTTTAATGGCTTGTTTTTAAGTTCAAGTACTATTTTTTATAAATTATCATCATACTCTCATACCGGGAGACCGCGGACTACATGGAAAGTTCCTACAAGTAACATTGGTCCCGTGCGAGGTGTTCGTGCCTCCTACAGGGTCGTTTGGGGGTTGGTTTGGGTTTTCGCCCTTTAACGGCTTATTTTTAAGTTTAAGTGTGATTTTTGCAAATTATCGTCATACTCTTAAATCGGGAGACCCGGGACTACGTGGTCTGTGAGGACAAGTTACATTGGTCCCGTGCGAGGTGTTCGTGCCTCCTAGGGGGTAGTTGGGGGTCGGTTTGGGTTTTCACCCTTTAACGGCGTGTTATTAAGTTTAAGTGTGATTTTTATAAATTATCATCCTAATGTCAAATCGGGAGACCTGGGATTACGCGGTCAGTTGTCACAAGTTACATTGGTCCCGTGGGAGGTGTTTGTGCCTCCTACGGGGTCGTTTGGGGGCTTGTTTGGGTTTTCCCCCTTTAACGGCTTATTTTTAGGTCTAAGTGTGATTTTTGTAAATTATTGTCATACTCTCTAATCGGGAGACCCGAGACTACGCGGTCAGTTCCTACAAGTTACATTGGTCCCGTGTGAGGTGTTCGTGCCTCCTACGGGGTCGTTTGTGGGCTGGTTCGGGTTTTAACCCTTTAAGGGCTTGTTTTTAAGTCTAAGTGTGATTTTTGCAAATTATCGCCCTACTCTCAAACCGGGAGATCGGGGACTACGCGGTCAGTTCCCACAAGTTACATTGGTCACGTGCGAGCTGTTGGTGCCTCCTTCGGGGTCGTTTGGGTGCTGGTTTTGCTTTTCACCCTTTTACGGCTTGATTTTAAGTCTAAGTGTTATTTTTACAAATTATCATTATACTCTCAAAAGGAGAGACCCGGGACTACGCGGTCAGTTCCTACAAGTTACATTGGTCCCGTGCGAGGTGTTCGTGCGTACGGGGTCGTTTGGGGGTTGTTTGGGGATTTCACCCTTTAACGGCTTATTTTTAAGTCTAAGTGTGATTTTTGTAAATTATAATAATACTCTCAAACCAGGAGACCCGGGATTACGCGGATAGTTCCTCCAAGTTACATTGGTCCCGTGCGAGGTGTTCGTGCCTCCTATGGGGTCGTTGGGGGGCTTGTTTGGGTTTTCACCCTTGAACAGCTTATCTTTAGGTCTAAGTGTGATTTTTACAAAATATAATCATACTATCAAACCAGGAGACCCGGGACTACGTGGAAAGTTCCTACAAGTTACATTGGTCCCGTGCAAGGTGTTCGTGCCTCCTCTGGTTCGTTTGGGGGCTGGTTTGAGTTTTCACCCTTTAAGGGCTTGTTTTTAAGTCTAAGTGTGATTTTTGAAAATTATCGTCATACACTCAAATCGAGAGACCCGGGACTACGCCGTCAGTTCCCACAAGTTACATTGGTCCCGTGCGAGGTGTTCATGCCTCCTACGGGGTAGTTTGGGGGCTGGTTCGGGTTTTTTACCCTTTAACGGCTTATTTTTAATTCTAACTATGATTTTTGCAAATTATTGTCATACTCTCTAATCGGGAGACCCAGGACTACGTAGTCAGTTCCTACAAGTAACATTGGTCCCGTGCGAGGTGTTCATGCCTCCTACGGGGTCGTTTGGGGTTGGGTTTTGGTTTTCACCCTTTAACGGCTTAATTTTAAGTTTATGTATGATTTTTGATAATTATCGTCATACTCTCTAACCGGGAGACCCGGGACTACGCGGTCTATGCCTACAAGTTACATTGGTCCTGTGCGAGGTGTTCGTGCCTCCTATGGGGCAGTTTGGGGGTTGGATTGGGTTTTCACCCTTTAACGGCGTGTTATTAAGTCTAAGTGTGATTTCTACAAATTTCCGTCCTACTGTCAAATCGGGTGACCCAAGATTACGCGGTCAGTTCTCATAAGTTACATTGGTCCCGTGCGAGGTATTCGTGCCTCCTACGGGGTCGATTGGGGTTTTCACCCTTTAACGACTTGTTTTTAAGTCTAAGTGTGATTTTTGTAAATTTTCGTCATACTCTCAAACCGGGAGACCTGGGACTGCGTGGAAAGTTCCTACAAGTTACATTGGTCCCGTGCGAGGTGTTCCTGCCTCCTACCGGGTCATTTGGGGGATGGTTTGGGTTTTCATCATTTAACGGCTTGTTTTTAAGTCGAAGTGTGATTTTTATAAATTATCATCATACTCTCAAACCGGGAGACCCAGGACTACGTGGAAAGTTCCTACAAGTAACATTGGTCCCGTGCGAGGTGTTCGTGCCTCCTACGGGGTCGTTTGGGGGCTAGTTTGGCTTTTCACCCTTTAACGGCTTGTTTTTAAGTTTAATTGTGATTTTTACAAATTATTATCGTACTCTTAAACCGACAGACCTGGGACTACGCGGCCTATGCCTACAAGTTACATTGGTCCCGTTCAAGGGGTTCGTGCCTCCTACAGGGTCGTTTGGGGGCTGGTTTGGGTTTTCACCCTTTAACGACTTGTTTTTAAGTCTAAGTGTGATTTTTATAAATTGTCGTCATACTCTCAAACCGGGAGACCCGGGACTACGTGGTAAGTTTCTACACGTAACATTGGTCCCGTGCGAGGTGTTCGTGCCTCCTACGGGGTCGTTTGGGGGTTGGTTTGGGTTTTCACCCTTTAACAAATTATCATCACACTCTTAAACCGGGAGACACGGGACTACGCGGTCTGTGCCAACAAGTTACATTGGTCCCGTGCGAGGTGTTCGTGCCTCTTACGGGGTAGTTTGGGGTCCGGTTTTGATTTAACCCTTTAACAGTGTGTTATTAAGTCTAAGTGTGATTTTTATAAATTATCGTCCTACTATCAAATCGGGAGACCCGAGATTACGCGATCAGATTTCACAAGTTATATTGGTCCCGTGCGAGGTGTTCGTGCCTCCTACGGGGTCGTTTGGGGGCTTGTTTGGGTTTCCACCCTTTAACGGCTTGCTTTTAAGTCTAAGTGTGAATTTTGTAAATTATAATAATACTCTCAAACTCGGAGTCCCGGGACTACGCGGATATTCCTACATGTTACATTGGTCCCGTGCGAGGTGAGCGTGCCTCCTACGGGGTCGTTAGGGGGCTTATTTGGGTTTTCAGCCTTTAACGGCTTATTTTTAAGTTTAAGTGTGCTTTTTACAAAATATAATCGTACTCTCAAACCGAGAGACCCGGGTCTACGTGGAAAGTTCCTACAAGTTACATTGGTCCCGTGTGAGGTGTTCGTGCCTCCTCTGGTTCGTTTGGGGGCTGGTTCGGGTTTTCACCCTTTAACGACTTATTTTTAAGTCTAAGTGTGATTTTTGCAAATTAACGCCCTACTCTCAAACCGGGAGATCGGGGACTACGAGGTCAGTTCCCACAAGTTACATTGGTCACGCGCGAGGTGTTCGTGCCTCCTTCGGGGTCGTTTGGGGGTGGTTCTGGTTTTCACCCTTTCATGACTTGTTTTTAAGTCTAAGTGTTACTTTAACAAATTATCGTGATACTCTCAAAACGAGAGACCCGGGACTACGCGATAAGTTCCTACAACTTACATTGGTCCCGTGCAAGGTGTTCGTGCCTCCTACGGGGTCGTTTGGGGGCTGGTTGGGGTTTTCACCCTTTAACGGCTTATTTTTAATTCTAAGTGTGATTTTTGTAAATTATAATAATACTCTCAAACCCGGAGACCCGGGACTACGCGGATAGTTCCTACCAGTTACATTGGTCCCGTGCGAGTTGTTCGTGCCTCCTACGGGGTCGTTTGGTGGCTTGTTTGGGTATTCACCCTTTAACGGCTTATTTTTAAGTGTAAGTGTGATTTTTACAAAATATAATGATACTCTCAAACATGGAGACCCGGGACTACATGGAAAGTTCCTACAAGTTACATAGGTCCCGTGCGAGGTGTTCGTGCCTCCTCTTGTTCGTTTGGGGGCTGGTTCGAGTTTTCACCCTTTAACTGCTTATTTTTAAGTCTAAGTGTGATTTTTGCAAATTATCGTCATACTCTCAAACCGGGAGACCCGGGACTACGCGGTCTGTGCCTACAAGTTACATTTGTCCCGTACGAGGTGTTCCTGCCTCCTACGGGATAGTTTGGGGGCTGGTTCGGGTTTTTCACCCTTTAACAGCTTATTTTTAAGTCTAAGTATGATTTTTATAAATTATCGTCATACTCTCAAATCGGGAGACCCAGGACTACGTGGAAAGTTCCTACAAATAACATTGGTCTCGTGCGAGGTGTTCGTGCCTCCAACGGGGTCGTTTGGGGGCTGGTTTGGGTTTTCACCCTTTAACGGCTTATTTTTAAGTTTAAGTGTGATTTTTGCAAATTATCATCATACTCCTAAACCGGGAGACTCGGGACTACGTGGTCTGTGCCGACAAGTTACATTGGTCCCGTGCGAGGTGTTCGTGCCTCCTACGGGGTAGTTTGGGGGCCGGTTTGGTTTTCACCCTTTAACGGCGTGTTATTAAGTCTAAGTGTGATTTTTACAAATTTTTGTCTGACTGTCAAATCGGGAGACCCGAGATTACGCGGTCAGTTCTCACAAGTTACATTGGTCCCGTGCGAGGTGTTCGTGCCTCCTACGGGGTCGTTTGGGGGCTGGTTGGGGTTTTCACCCTTTAACGGCTTGTTTTTAAGTCTAAATGTGATTTTTGTAAATTCTAATAATACTCTCAAACCCGGAGACCCGGGACTACGCGGATAGTTCCTACAAGTTACAATGTTCCCGTGCGAGGAGTTCGTGCCTCCTTCGGGGTCGTTTGGGGGCTGGTTCTGGTTTTCACCCTTTTACGGCTTGTTTTTAAGTCTAAGTGTTATTTTTACAAATTATCGTTATACTCTAAAAAAGAGAGAGCCAGGACTACGCGATCAGTTCCTACAAGTTACATTGGTCCCGTGCGAGGTGTTCGTGCGTCCTACGGGGTCGTTTGGTGGTTGGTTGGGGTTTTGACCCTTTAACGTCTTAATTTTAAGTCTAAGTGTGACTTTTGTAAATTATAATGATACTCTCAAACCCGGAGACCCGGGACTACGCGGATAGTTCCTACAAGTGACATTGGTCCAGTGCGAGGTGTTCGTGCCTCCTACGGGGTCGTTAGGGGGCTTGTTTGGGTTTTCACCTTTTAACGGCTTATTTTTATGGCTAAGTGTGATTTTTACAAAATATAATCATACTCTCAAACCGGGAGACCCGGGACTATGTGGAAAGTTCCTACAAGTTACATTGGTCCCGTGCGAGGTGTTCGTGCCTCCCCTAGTTCGTTTGGGGGCTGGTTCGAGTTTTCACCCTTTAACGGCTTGTTTTTAAGTTTAAGTGTGATTTTTGCAAATTATCATCATATTCTCAAACTGGGAGACCCGATACTACGCGGTCAGTTCCCACAAATTACATTGGTCCCGTGCGAGGTGTTCGTGCCTCCTACGGGGTAGTTTGGGGGTTGGTTCGGGTTTTTTACCCTTTAACGGCTTGTTTTTAAGTCTAAGCGTGATTTTTGCAAACTATAGTCATACTCTCAAACTGGGAGACTCGGGACTATGCAGTCAGTTCCCACAAGTTACATTGGTCCCGTACGAGGTGTCCGTGCCTCCTACGGGGTTGTTTGGGGGTTTTTTACCCTTTAACGGCTTGTTTTTAAGTCTAATAGTGATTTTTTCAAATTATCATCATACTCTCAAACCAGGAGACCCGGGACTACGTGAAAAGTTCTGACAAGTAACATTGGTCCCGTGCGAGGTGTTCGTGCCTCCTACGGGGTTGTTTGGGGGTTGGTTTGGGTTTTCACCCTTTAACGGCTTGTTTTTAAGTTTAAGTGTGATTTTTGATAATTATTATCATACTCTCAAACCGGGAGACCCGGGACTACGCGGTCTGTGCCTACAAGTTACATTGGTCCTGTGCGAGGTGTTCGTGCCTCCTACGGGGCAGTTTGGGGGCTGGATTGGGTTTTCACCCTTTAACGGCTTGTTATTCAGTCGAAGTGTGATTTTTAAAAATTATCGTCCTATTCAAAAATCAGGAGACCCAGGATTACACGGTCAGTTCTCAAAAGTTACAGTGGTCCCGTGCGAGGTGTTCGTGCCTCCTACGGAGTCGATTGGGGGCTTGCTTGGGTTTTCACCCTTTAACGGCTTATTTTTAAGTGTAAGTGTGATTTTTGTAAACTATCGTCATACTCTCAAACCGGGACACCTGGGACTACGTGGAAAGTTCCTACAATTTACATTGGTCCCGTGCGAGGTGTTCGTGCCTCCTACGGGGTCGTTTGGGGGTTGGTTTGGGTTTTCACCCTTTAAAATCTTATTTTTAAGTTTAAGTGTGATTTTTGCAAATTATCGTCATACTCTTAAACCGACCGACCTGGGACTACGCGGCCTATGCCTACAAGTTACATTGGTCCCGTGCGAGGTGTTTGTGCCTCCTACGGGGTCGATTGGGGGCGTGTTTGGGTTTTCACCCTTTAACGGCTTATTTTTAAGTCTAAGTGTGATTTTTGTGAATTATCGTCATACTCTCAAAACCGGGAGACCTGGGACTACGTGGAAAGTTCCTACAAGTTTCATTGGTCCCGTGCGAGGTGTTCGTGCCTCCTACGGGGTCATTTGGTGGCTTGTTCGGGTTTTCACCCTTTAACGGCTTGTTTTTAAGTTTAAGTGTGATTTTTGCAAATTATCATCATACTCTTAAACTGGGAGACCCGGGACTACACGGTCTGTGCCTACAAGTTACATTAGTCTCGTGCGAGGTGTTCGTGCCTCCAACGAGGTAGTTTGGGGGCCGGTTTGGGTTTTAACCCTTTAACAATGTGTTATTAAGTCTAAGGGTGATTTTTACAAATTATCGTCCTACTGTCAAATCGGGAGACCCGGGATTACGCGGTCAGTTCTCACAAGTTATATTGGTCCCGTGCGAGGTGTTCGTGCCTCCTACGGGGTCGTTTGGGGGCTTATTTGGGTTTTCACCCTTTAACTGCTTATTTTTAAGTCTAAGTGTGATTTTTACAAAATATAATCATACTCTCAAACCTAGAGACCCGGGACTAGGTGGAAAGTTCGTACAAGTTACATTTGTCCCGTGCGAGGTGTTCGTACCCCCTCTGGTTCGTTTTCGGGCTGGTTCGAGTTTTCACCCTTTAATGGCTTGTTTTTAAGTCTAAGTGTGATTTTTGCAAAATATCGTCATACTCATAAACCGGGAGACCCGAGACTACGCCGTCAGCTCCCACAAGTTACATTGGTCCCGTGCGAGGTGTTCGTTCCTCCTACGGGGTAGTTTGGGCTCCAGTTCGGGTTTTTTACCCTTTAACGGCTTGTTTTTAAGTCTAGGTGTGATTTTTGCAAATTATTTTCATACTCTCAAACCAAGAGACCGAGGACTACGTGGTCAGTTCCCACAAGTTACATTGGTCCCGTGCGAAGTGTTCGTGCCTCCTAGGGGCCGTTTGGGGGCTGGTTCGGGTTTTCACCCTTTAACGACTTATTTTTAAATCTAAGTGTGATTTTTTCAAATGATCGTCCTACTCTCAAACCGGGAGACCCGGGACTACGCGGTCAGTTCCCACAAGTTATATTGGTCCCGTGCACGTTGTTCGTGCCTCCTACGGGGTCGTTTGGGGGCTCGTTCAGGTTTCCACCCTTTAACGGCTTATTTTAAAGTCTAAGTGTGATTTTCGCAAATTATTGTCATACTCTCCAACCGGGAGACCGGGAACAACGTCATCAGGTCCCACAAGTTACATTGGTCCCGTGCGAGGTGTTCGTGCCTCCTACGGGGTAGTTTGGGGGCTAGTTCGGGTTTTTTACCTTTAATGGCTTATTTTTAAGTCTAAGTGTGATTTTTGCAAATTATTTTCATACTCTCAAACCAGGAGTCCGAGGACTACGCGGTCAGTTTCCACAAGTTACATTGGTCCCGTGCGAGGTGTTCGTGCCTCCTACGGGGTCGTTTGGGGGCTGGTTCGGGTTTTCACCCTTTAATGGCTTATTTTTAAGTCTAAGTGTGATTTTTTCAAATGATCATCCTACTCTCAAACCGGGAGACCCGGGACTACATGGTCAGTTCCTACAAGATACATTGGTCCCATGCGAGGTGTTTTTGCCTCCTACGGGGTCGTTTGGGGGCTCGTTCGGGTCTTCACCCTTTAACGGCTTATTTTTAAGTTTAAGTGTGATTTTTACAAATTTTCATCATACTCTCAAACCGAAAGAAAGGGAACTACGCGGTCAGTTCCCACAAGTTACATTGGTCCCGTGCGAGGTGTTCGTGCCTCCTACGGGGTCATTTGGGGACTTGTTTGGATTTTTACTCTTTAACGGCTTATTTTTAAGTCTCAATGTGATTTTTACAAATTATAATCATACTCTCAAATCGGGAGACCCGGGACTACGCAGTCTGTGCCTACAAGTTACATTGGTCCCTTGCAAGGTGTTCATGCCTCCTACGGGGTCGTTTGGGGGCTGGTTCGAATTTTCACCCTTTAACGGATTATTTTTAAGTCTAAGTGTGATTTTTGCAAAATTACCGTCATACTCTCAAATCGGGAGACCCGGGACTACGCGGTTTGTGCCTACAAGTTATATTGGTCCCATGCGAGGTGTTCGTGCCTCCTACGGGGTAGTTTAGGGGCTGGTTTGGGTTTTCAACCATTAACGGCTTGTTATTAAGTCTTAGTGTGATTTTTACAAATTATCATCATACCCTCAAACCGGGAGACCGGGAACTACGCGGTTAGTTCCTAAAAGTTACATGGGTCCCGTGCGAGGTATTTGTGCCTCCTACGGGGTCGTTTGGAGGATCATTCGGGTTTTCACCCGTTAACGGCTTGTTTTTAAGTCTAATTGTTATTTTTGCAAATTATCATCATACTCTCAAACCGGGAGACTTGGGACTACGTGGAAAGTTCCTACAAGTTACATTGGTCCCGTGCGAGGTGTACGTGCCTCCTACGGGGTCGTTTGGGGGCTGGTTTGGGTTTTCACCCTTTAACGGCATGTTTTTAAGTTTAAGTGGGATTTTTACAGATTATCGTCATACTCTTAAATCGGGAGACCCGGGACTATGCGGTCTGTGCCTACAAGTTACATTGGTCCCGTGCGAGGTGTTCGTGCCTCCTACGGGGTCGTTTGGGGGCTGGTTTGGGTTTTCACCCTTTGACGGCTTGTTTTTAAGTCTAAGTGTTATTTTAATTAATTATCGCCATACTCTCAAATCGCGAGGCCCAGGACTACGTAAAAAGTTGCAACAAGTAACATTGGTCCCATGCGAGGTGTTCGTGCCTCCTACGGGGTCGTTTGGGGGCTGATTTGGGTTTTCACCCTTTAATAGTTTGTTTTTAAATTTAAGAGTGATTTTTGTAAATTATCTTCATACTCTTAAATCGGGAGACCCGGGACTACGCGATATGTGCCTACAAGTTACATTGGTCCCGTGCGAGGTGTTCGTGCCTCCTACGGGGTAGTTTGGGGACCGGTTTGGGTTTTCAATCTTTCACGGCTTGTTGTTAAGTCTAAGTGTAATTTTTACAAGTTATCGTCCTACTCTCAAACCAGGAGACCCAGGATTACGCGGTCAGTTCTCACAAGTTACATTGGTCCCGTGCGAGGTGTCGTGCCTCCTACGGGGTCGTTTGGGGGCTTGTTTGGGTTTTCACCCTTTAACGGCTTGTTTTGAACTTTAAGTGTGATTTTCGCAAATTATCGTCATTCTCTCAAATCGAGAGACCCGGGACTACACGGTCAATTCCCACAAGTTAAATTGGTCCCGTGCGAGGTGTTCGTGCCTCCTACGGGGTCGTTTGGGGGCTGGTTTGGGCTTTCACCCTTTAACGGCTTATTTTTAAGTTTAAGTGTGATTCTTGCAAATTATCGTCATACTCTTAAACCGAGAGACCCGGGACTACGCGGTATGTGCCTCCAAGATATATTGGTCCCGTGCGAGGTGTTCGTGCCTCCTACGGGGTAGTTTGGGGCCGGTTTGGGTTTTCACCCTTTAACAGTGTGTTATTAAGTCTAAGTGTGATTTTTACAAATTATCGTCCTACTGTCTAATCGGGAGACCCGAGATTACGCTGTGAGTTCTCACAAGTTACGTTGGTCCCGTGCGAGGTGTTCATGCCTCCTACGGGGTCGTTTGGGGGCTTGTTTGGGTTTTCACCCGTTAACGGCTTGTTTTTAAGTCTAGGTGTGATTTTTACAAAATATAATCATACTCTCAAACCCGGAGACTCTGGATTACGCGGCCAATCCCCACAAGTTACATTAATCCCGTGCGAGGTGTTGGTGCCTCCTACAGGATCGTTTGGGGGCTTGGTTGGATTTTCACCCTTTAACGGCTTGTTTTTAAGTCTCAATGTGATTTTTACAAATTATAATCATACTCTCTAATGGGGAGACCCGGGACTATGTGGAAAGTTCCTACAGGTTACATTGGTCCCTTGCGAGGAGTTCGTGCCTCCTACGGGGTCGTTTGGGGGCTGGTTTGGATTTTCACCCTAAAACGGATTATATTTAAGTCTGAGTGTGATTTTTGCAAATTATCCTCATACTCTCAAACCGGAAGACCAGGGACTATGCGGTCAGTTCCCACAAGTTACATTGGTCTCGTGCGAGGTGTTCGTGCCTCCCACTGGGTCGTTTGGGGGCTCGTTCGAGTTTTCACCCTTTAACGGCTTGTTTTTAAGTTTAAGTGTGATTTTTGCAAGTTATCGTCATACTCCTAAACTGGGAGACCCTGGACTACGCGGCCAGTTCCTAAATGATACATTGGTCCCTTGTTAGGATTCGTGCCTCCTACAGGGTCGTTTGCGGGCTGCTTTGGGTTTTCACCCTTTAACGTATTTTTTTTAAGTCTAAGTGTGATTTTTACAAATTATCGTCATACTCTCAAACCAGGAGACCCGGGACTACGTGAAAAGTTCCTACAAGTAACATTGGTCCCGTGCGAGGTGTTCGTGCCTCCTACGGGGTCTTTTGGGGGCTGGTTTGGTTTTTCACCCTTTAACGGCTTGTTTTTAAGTCTAAGTGTGATTTTTGTAAATTATAATAATACTCTCAAACCCAGAGACCCGGGACTATGCGGATAGTTCCTAAAAGTTACATTGGTCCCGTGCGAATTGTTCGTGCCTCCTACGGGGTCGTTTGGGGGTTGGTTTGGGTTTTCACCCTTTAACAACTTGTTATTAAGTCTAAGTGTGATTTTTACAAATTATCATCCTACTCCCAGATCGGGAGACCCGAGATTACGCGGTCAGTTCTCACAAGTTACATTGGTCCCGTACGAGGTGTCCGTGCCTCCAACGGGGTCGATTGCGGGCTTATTTGAGTTTTCACCCTTTACCGACTTGTTTTTAAGTCTAAGTGTGCTTTTTGTAAATTATCTTCATACTCTCAAACCAGGAGACTTGGGACTACGTGGAAAGTTCCTACAAGTTACATTGGTCCCATGCGAAGTGTTCGTGCCTCCTACGGGGTCGTTTGGTGGATGGTTTGGGTTTTCACCCTTTAACGGCTTGTTTTTAAGTTTCAGAGTGATTTTTGCAAATTTTTATCATACTCTTAAACCGGGAGACCCGGGACTACGCGGTCTGTGCCTACAAGTTACATTAGTCCCGTGCGAGGTGTTCGTACCTCCTACGGGTCGTCTGGGGGCTGGTTCAGGTTTTCACCCTTTGACGGCTTATTTTTAAGTCTAAGTGTGATGTTTGTAAATTATCTTCACACTCTCAAACCGGGAGACCGGGGACTACGCGGTCAGTTCCCAGAAGTTACATTGGTCCAGTGCGAGGTGTTCGTACCTCCTACAGGGCAGTTTGGGGACTGGTTTGGGTTTTCACCCTTTAACAGCTTGTTATTAAGTCGAAGTGTGATTTTTACAAATTATCATCCTACTCTTAAATTGGGAGACCCGAGATTACGCAGTCAGTTCTCACAAGTTACATTGGTCCCTTGCGAGGTGTTCGTGCCTCCTACGGGGTCGTTTGGGGGCTCGTTCGAGTTTTCACCCTTTAACGGCTTGTTTTTAAGTCTAAGTGTGATTTTTTCAAATTATCATCATACACTCAAACGGGGAGACCGGGGACTACGCGATCAGTTCCCAAAAGTTACATTGGTCCCGTGCGAGGGCTTCGTGCCTCCTACTGGGTCGTTTGGGGGCTCCTTCGGGTTTTCACCCTTTAACGGCTTGTTTTTAGGTTTAAGTGTGATTTTTTCAAATTATCGTCATACTCTTCAAGTGGGAGACCCGGGACTACGCGGTCAGTTCCTATAAGTTACATTGGTCCCGTGCAAGGTGTTCGTGCCTCCTACGGGGTCGTTTGGGGGCTAGTTTGGGTTTTCACCCTTTAACGGCTTATTTTTTAGTCTAAGTGTGATTTTTGCTAATTATTGTCATACTCTCAAATCGGAAGACCCGGGACTACGCGGTCTGTTCCTACAAGATACATTGGTCCCGTGCGAGGCGTTCGTGCCTCCTACGGGGTCGTTTGGGGGATGGTTTATTATTAAGTTGAAGTGTGATTTTTATAAATTATCGTCCTACTCTCAAATTGGGAGACCCGAGATAACGCTGTCAGTTCTCACAAGTTACATTTGTCCCGTGCGAGGAGTTCGTGCCTCCTACGGGGTAGATTGCGGGCTTGTTTGGGTTTTCACCCTTTAACGGCTTGTTTTTAAGTCCAAGTGTGATTTTTGTAAATTATCATCATACTCTCAAACCGGGAGACCTGGGACTACGTGGAAAGTTCCTACAAGTTGCATTAGTCCCGTGTGAGGTTTTCGTGCCTCCTACGGGGTCGTTTTGGGGTTGGTTTGGGTTTTCACCCTTTAACGGCTTATTTTTAAGTTTAAGTGTGATTTTTTCAAATTATCATCATACACTTAAATCGGGAAACCCGGGACTACGCGGTCTGTGCCTACAAGTTACATTGGTCCCGTGCGAGGTGTTCGTGCCTCCTACGGGGTCGTTTGGGGGATGGTTTGGGTTTTCATCGTTTAACGGCTTGTTTTTAAATCGAAGTGTGATTTTTATAAATTATCATCATACTCTCAAACCGGGAGACCCAGGACTACGTGGAAAGTTCCTACAAGTAACATTGGTCCCGTGCGAGGTGTTCGTGCCTCCTACGGGGTCGTTTGGGGGCTAGTTTGGGTTTTCACCCTTTAACGGCTTATTTTTAATTTTAAATGTGATTTTTGCAAATTATCATCATAGTCTTAAACTGGGAGACCCGGGACTACGCGGTCTGTGCCTACAAGTTACATTGGTCCCGTCCGAGGTGTTCGTGCCTCTTACGGGGCAGTTTGGGGGCCGATTTGGGTTTTCAGCCTTTAACGGCTTGTTATTAAGTCTAAGTGTGATTTTTACAAATTATCATCCTACCATCAAACCGGGAGAACCGGGATTACGTGGTCAGTTCTCACAATTTACATTGTTCCCGTGCGAGGTGTTCGTGCCTCCTACGGGATCGTTTGGGGGCTGGTTCGGATTTTCATCCTTTACCGGCTTATTTTTAAGTCTAAGTGTGATTTTTGCAAATTATTGTCATACTGTCAAATCGGGAGACCCGGGACTACGCGGTCAGTTCCCACAAGTTACATTTGTCCCGTACGAGGTGTTCGTGCCTTCAATGGGGTCGTTTGGGGGATGGTTTTGGGTTTTACGCTTTAACGGCTTGTTTTTAACTTTAAGTGTGAGTTTTGCAAATTATCGTCATTCTCTCAAATCAAGAGACCCGGGACTACGCGGTCAATTCCCACAGTTACATTGGTCCCGTGCGAGGTGTTCGTGCCTCCCACGGGGTACTACGGGGGCTAGTTTGGGTTTTGGCCCTCTAACGGCTTATTTTTAAGTATAAGTGTGATTTTTACAAATTATCGTCCTACTCTCAAACCGAGAGATCGGGGACTATGCGGTCAGTTCCCACAAGTTAGATTGGTCACGTGCGAGGTGTTCGTGCCTCCTTCAGGGTCGTTTGGGGGCTGGTTCGGGTTTTCACCCTTTTACGGCTTGTTTTTAAGTCTGAGTGTTATTTTTGCAAATTGTCGTCATACTCTCAAAAGGAGAGATCGGAGACTATGCGGTCAGTTCCTACAAGTTACATTGGTCCCGTGCGAGGTGTTCGTGCCTCTTACGGGGTCGTTAGGGGGCTTGTTTGGGTTTTCACCCTTTAACGGTTTATTTTTAAGTCTAAGTGTGATTTTTAAAAATTATAATCATACTCTCAAACCGGGAGACCCAGGACTACGTGGAAAGTTCCAGCAAGTTACATTGGTCCCGTGCGGGGTGCTCGTGCCTCGTACGGATTCGTTCGGGGGCTGGTTCGAATTTTCACCCTTTAACGGCTTGTTTTTAAGTCTAAGTGTAATTTTTGTAAATTATCGTCATACTCTCAAACCAGTAGACCCGGGACTACGCGGTCAGTTCCCACTAGTTACATTGGTCCCGTGCGAGGTGTTTGTGCCTCCTACGGGGTAGTTTGGGGGCTGGTTCGGGTTTTTTACCCTTTAACGGCTTGTTTTTAAGTCTAAGTGTGATTTTTACAAATTATCGTCATACTCTCAAACCAAGAGACCGTGGACTAAATTGTCAGTTCCCACAAGTTACATTGATCCCGTGCGAGGTTTTCGTGCCTCCTACGCGGTCGTTTGGGGGCTGGTTCAGGTTTTCACCCTTTAACAGCTTATTTTTTAGTCTAAGTGTGATTTTTGCAAATTATCGTCATACTCTCAAAGCGGGAGACCTGGGACTACACGGTCAGGTCCCACAAGTTACATTGGTCCCGTGCGAGGTGTTCGTGCTTCCTACGGGGTCGTTTGGGGGCTCGATCGAGTTTTCACCCTTTAACGGCTTGCTTTTAAGTTTAAGTGTGATTTTTGCAAATTATCGTCATACTCTTAAACTAGGAGACCCGGGACTGCGCGGTCAGTTCCTACAAGGTACATTGGTTCCGTGCAAGGTGTTCGTGGCCCCTATGGGGTCGTTTGGGGGTTAGTTTCGGTTTTCACGCTTTAACGGCTTGATTTTAAGTCTAAGTGTGATTTTTACAAATTATCGTCATACTCTCAAACCAGGTGACCCGGAACTACGTGGAAAGTTCCTAAAAGTAACATTGGTCCCGTGCGAAGTGTTCATGCCTCCTACGGGGTCGTTTGGTGGCTGGTTTGGGTTTTCACCCTTTAACGGCTTGTTTTTAAGTTTAAGAGTGATTTTTGCAAATTATCATCATACTCTTAAATCGGGAGACCTGGGACTACGCGGTCTGTGCCTACAAGTTACATTAGTCCCGTGGGAGGTTATCGTGCCTCCTACGGGGTCGTTTGGGGGTTGGTTCAGGTTTTCACCCTTTGACGACTTATTTTTAAGTCCCTAAGTGTGATTTTTGCAAATTATCATCATACTCTTAAGCCGGGAGAACGGGGTCTACGCGGTCAGTTCCCACAAGTTACATTGGTCCTGTGCGAGGTGTTTGTGCCTCCTACGGGGTCGTTTGGGGGCTCGTTCGGGTTTTCACCCTTTGACGGCTTATTTTTAAGTCTAAGTGTGATTTTTGCAAATTATCATCATACTCTCAAACCGGGAGACCGGGGACTACGCGATCAGTTCCCACAAGTTACATTGGTCTCGTGCGAGGTGTTCGTGCCTCCAACTGGGTCGTTTGGGGGCTCCTTCGGGTTCTCACGCTTGAACGACTTGTTTTTAAGTTTAAGTGTGATTTTTGCAAATTATCGTCGTACTCTTAAACTGGGAGACCCGGGACTGCGCGGTCAGTTCCTACAAGATACATTTGTCCCGTGTGAGGTGTCTGTGCTTCTTACGGGGTTGTTTGGGGGCTGGTTTGGGTTTTCACCGTTTATCGGCTTGTTTTTAAGTCTATGTGTGATTTTTATAAATTATCATCACACTCTCAAACCGGGAAACCCAGGACTACGTGGAAAGTTTCTACAAGTAACATTGGTCCCGTGCGAGGTGTTCGTGCCTCCTACGGGGTCGTTTGGGGGCTAGTTTGGGTTTTCACCCTTTAACGGCTGGTTTTTAAGTTTAAGTGTGATTTTTTCAAATTATCGTCATACTCTTAAACTGGGAGACCCGGGACTACGCGGTCTGTGCCTACAAGTTACATTGGTCCCGTGCGAGGTGTTCGTGCCTCCTACGGGGTCGTTTGGGGGTTGGTTAGGGTTTTCACCCTTTAACAGCTTGTTATTAAGTCGAAGTGTGATTTTTACAAATTATCGTCCTACTCTCAAATTGGGTGACCCGAGATTACGCGGTCAGTTCTCACATGATATATTGGTCCCGTGCGAGGTGTTCGTGCCTCCTACGGGGTAGATTGCGGACTTGTTTGGGTTTTCACCCTTTAATGGCTTGTTTTTAACTCTAAGTGTGATTTTTGTAAATTATCATCATACTCTAAAATCGGGAGACCTGGGACTACGTGGAAAGTTCCTACAAGTTACATTGGCCCCGTGCGAGGTGTTCGTGCCTCCTACGGGATCGTTTGGGGGCTGGTTTGGGTTTTCACCCTTTAACAACTTGTTTTTAAGTTTAAGTGTGATTTTTGCAAATTATCATCATACTCTTAAACCGGGAGACCCGGGACTACGCGGTCTGTGCCTACAAGTTACATTGGTCACGTGCGAAGTGTTCGGGCCTCCTACGGGGTCATTTGGAGGCTGGTTTGGGTTTTCACCGTTTAACGGCTTGTTTTTAAGTCTAAGTGTGATTTGTATAAATTATCGTCATACTCTCAAACCGGGAGACCCAGGACTACGTGGAAAGTTCCTACAAGTAACATTGGTCCCGTGCGAGGTGTTCGTGCCTCCTACGGGGTCATTTTGGGGCTAGTTTGGGTTTTCATCCTTTAACGGCTTGTTTTTAAGTTTAAGTGTGATTTTTGCAAATTATCATCACACTCTTAAACTGGGAGACCCGGGACTACGCGGTCTATGCCTACAAGTTACATTGGTACCATGCGAGGTGTTCGTGCCTCCTACGGGGCAGTTTGGGAGCCGGTTTGGGTTTTCACCCTTTAACGGCTTGTTATTACGTCTAAGTGTGATTTTTACAAATTATCGTCCTACTCTCAGACCAGGAGAACCTGAATTACGCGGTCAGTTCTCACAAGTTACATTAGTCCCTTGCGAGGTGTTCGTGCCTCCTACGGGGTCGTTTGGGGGCTTGTTTGGGTGTTCACCCTTTAACGGCTTGTTTTTAAGTACGAGTGTGATTTTTACAAATTATAATCATACTCTCGAATCGGGAGACTCGGGATTATGCTCTCAGTTCCCACAAGTTACATTGGTCCCGTGCGAGGTGTTCGTGCCGCCTACGGGGTCGTTTGGGGGCTTGTTTGGGTTTTCACCCTTTAACGACTTATTTTCAAGTCTAAGTGTGATTTTTACAAATTATAATCATACTCTTAAATCGGGATACCTGGGACTACGTGGAAAGTTCCTACAAGTTACATTAGTCCCTTGCGAGGTGTTCGTGCCTCCTACGGGGTCGTTTGGGGGCTGGTTCGGATTTTCATCCTTTACCAGCTTGTTTTTAAGTCTAAGTGTGATTTTTGCAAATTATTGTCATACTCTCAAACCGGGAGACCCGGGACTACGCGGTCAGTTCCCACAAGTTACATTGGTCCCGTGCGAGGTGTTAGTGCCTCCTATGGGGTCGTTTGGGGGATGGTTTTGGGTTTTACGGTTTAACGGCTTGTTTTTAAGTCTAAGTGTGATTTTTGCAAATTATCGTCATACTCTCAAATCGGGAGACCCGGGACTACACTGTGACAACCCGAATATAATTATGATAAATTATATTTAAATCATGATTATCTTGTTTGATATGGAAAATATGTTATTATTATAAATAATGTTAGTTCATTATGTCCAGTCTAATCCTACCTTCATAAAACATGAAATATCGAATTAGTTACAAATGTGAAATTTTAAAGTTTCGGTAGGAATGTTCCTGTTGGAGGCTAGTTTTTACCTTTATGACATAACAATTAAGTTGAGGTGTAAACTAGATATTTGTATATGTATGAGTTAGGTTTATAACAAAACAAACGGTTCATCAAACGGACATCCGAGTGGGAAGATATTGTCTTTTAACGAACAGGGGGTAAAGTAGTCATTTAGCCTTAAATGATATTTTGTTTTATGTAATCCCACATGTTATATTTTGATTGGACCAAGAGGGAGTGGCCTTATGCCAACTTAAACCCCTTTAATTAAGCTCTTCCTTCAGCATATTTCAGCCATGGAAGAGTTTTATCCTAAGGAAAGAGAGTTTTGAAGTTTAGGAAGAGAGTGTGAGGAGAAATTGAAGAAAAATTCATAGAAAAATTACGTAAAAGCCCCTAAGGTATTTCCATCCATAAATCTTGTTTATTTTTTTTGTATTACTTATTTAAATGATTGAAATAATCATTTTTTTACTGAATGTCCATGTCTTTATGTGTACTTATGGATATATGCAAGTTTAAACAAACTTGAATGTGTAAACCCTTGAAATTGTTTTGTTTAGGAACCTTGTTTATTCCAACTTCCATATATTTTTGTATACTTACTGGAATTTATTTATTCCAATTGAAGATTAACCTGGACTCATATATGTATGACATATCCGAAAATCATTGGAAAATACCAAGAAATGAGTCTTTGGTGAGAGTTTGAATTTCGGGTATGAAATCTGCCCTAAGGGTGAAAGTATGCCCGCCATGTGTTCGATGTTTTGCTTGACATAGCAAATGAACTCTGAAAATTATGAAATTTTAATATTGTATTGTTCAATATGTTTAATGATGTTGGTTTAAATATCATATAAAATTATGATGTATAAAAATTATGGAAATTCCTGGAAGTTGAATGAACGATAAAAGAGCCTATATGGAAGATTTGCTATGTGGTAAAGAAATGGTCTTATCTTGATCTAGGAGACTTGAAATGATGTACCGTCTTTTGTATTGGAATACTAATAAGACAAGGATTGAATTACCAAGAATAAATGAATTTATATTTGGCCTATAATTTGGATATGTTAAATATATTAACATGGATTTGGATGGAACTTCACTTGTGATAAATGATTTGAATGGAATCATGTGATGCTTATGGATTGAATTATGTTTAAATCATTCTTTGGATTATTGATATTCTAATGATGATACTAATATTGTAATAATGATAGGAAGGGAAGAAGAGCTGATTGAACAAATACCAGATAAAGGCAAGGGAAAATCCAGTTAAACTGTCGAGGTGAGTGTACTTATGATTTGTTTCATATATAAATATGAATATAGCTCTAAGAGCAAGATTTGTTTGAATACTTCGGTATTCAGGATTTGTTTGGATATTAAAATATCCAGGATTTGTTTGGGTCTCATGATCCAGGATTGGTTTGAATACTTCGGTATTCAGTATTTGTTTGGATATTAAAATATCCAGGATTTGTTTGGGTCTCATGATCCAGGATTGGTTTGAATACTTCGGTATTCGGGATTTGTTGGGATATTAAAATATCCAGGATTTGTTTGGGTCTTATGATCCAGGATTTGTTATTGCCAATGGGCAGAATTATTTGGATCTTATGATCCAGGATTTGTTATTGCCAATGGACAGAATTATTTGGATCTTATGATCCATGATTTGTTATTGCCAATGGGCAGGATTGTTCAGATTTTATATCCACATATTCGATATAGAATTGTTATTCTATTGCAGGGAAGAAGTACCTCACTAATCTTAATGCTTACGGTTTATATTTTAACAATTTCAGGTCCGTACGCTGCCAGCTAGGATACCATATGACCGGTAACTTTGAGAGTTGCACCGTTGGAGAGAGCTAGGGTTTAAAAATGGGGATTTTATCGTTGTCACACTGAAGATTTTAATATACTCACACATTGTATATATTGATTTAGTATGGATTGATTTGATCGTAGTTAATCACAGTATTATATGTCCGCTTAATTATGACTCTGATATTGAATTTTATGGTATAAGAATAATATTATGTTTATTATTAACATTGTGCAGAAAAATATTGATAAATGAAGTATATTTTCCAATGGGCTCGAGATTATGATCCAATTATTTTAATAACAAATGATTAGTATGGATATTGGGTTTGGGGTGTGACAATTAGTGGTATCAGAGCGTGGTTGTTAATTCTGGACGTGTGTGACGGTTAGATGGCAGTATTGAATTGATTTGATATTTATGAATTGTTTATGTACTAACTAATAGTTTAGTATTATAAATTGTTATTATTGGTTGTTAGAACTTTGTTGTATTACAGATAATTCCAGATGGAACCTGGGAATGAACAACGTGGAGAAGAGGGAGTAGCTTATCGTACAGACAATACTGAAGTTGAGCAAAGTGTTGCTGGAAGGCCTAGAGTGCAGGAGTAGCCTACAGAGATGCAAATAATGGCACAGGAAATATTGAGGATGGCAGAACAACAGGAAAGAAATATGGCATTAATGGCAGAGCAACAGGCTAGATATCTAGAATCAAAGATTGTGGCCAGGATTAAGAGAGAGGCAAGGAAGGAAATGAAGGATTCCATGCATGAGAAATTTTTGAAGTTGAACCCTCCAGAATATTCAGGATCAGTTGAACCTACAGAAGCTGAGATGTGGGTCAGGGATATAGAAACTATATTTGTAGTTATGAAGGTTCCAGATAACCAGAAAGTGAATCTAGTTGTGTTTAAGCTGAAAGGAGAGGCCAAATATTGATGGGAAGCTAGCAACCAATTGGTTCCCAGGATGGAAGGTACTGATGTTATTACTTGGGATGAATTTATTAAAGATTTGTATGTTAAGTATTTCCCTAAAGTTTATAGGAGGGAGAAGCTGAGGGAATTTCCAAATTTGACCCAAGGGAAAATGTCTGTGAGGGAGTATGATGCTAAATTTACTGCTTTGTCTAGATTTTCTACTAAGTATATGCAGGATGAAGAAGATAAATGTAGTAAGTTTCAAGATGGACTGATTTAGCCTATTCAAAATAGAGTGGCCACTTATGAGTTCGAAGATTATGCTTATCTAGTAAACAAAGCCACGATAGCCGAAAGGCAAATGAACCAAGGGGTGGCAAGTAGAGAGAGTTTTAAGAAGAGTATATTTGACGCATCTCACTCCAAGGTAGGTGAGGGTGGAAGTGTTAAGATGGAACCTCATAAATTTCAGAGAGGTGGTGGAGATAGTGGTAGAAGTCAGGGGAGATTAGGCAGAGATACCAGGGGTGGAGGATATTTTGGTTCAGCCAGAAAGTCAGAGAGAGGTGAGTCCCCAATAGGAGGTGTTACATGTTTCTTTTGTAAAGAGGAAGGACATTATAAATCTGAGTGTCCTAAGCTTAAAGGAGTGGAATGCTACCATTGTCATCAAGTGGGACATGTTAAGAAGAATTGTCCGCAGTTGGCAGAGACTCCAACAACACGTAGTGAAGCAGCAAGTAGAGTGTTACCCCCAGGCAGTGGAGCGAAAAGTGTGGGTAAAGGACAAGCTAGTGGTTCCAGGCCAGGTGGACGAGTCTTTACGATGAAAGATGCTCAAATTACTCCAGATGTGGTGACAACTACACTTTCTGTTACTGATAGAAGTGCTTATGTTTTGATTGATCCTAGTTCCACACATTCTTTTGTGTCCAATGCTTTTGTTGTATACCTGGATAGACCATGTATTCGTTTAGATGTGGGGTTGGGTATTTATATGCCTATGGGGGATATGGTTGTAGCTAAATATATTTTTCGTGATTGTGTTTTGACTGTGGGGTCCAGAGATACAGTTATAGATTTACTTCCATTGGATATTTCTGATTTTGATATAATTCTGGGAATGGATTGGTTATCTAAATATCATGCATCTATGGATTGTTTCTGTAAGGTTGTTATTTTTAATATACCTGGTGAGCCTGAATTTAAATTTATGGGGGAAAGGAAAATTGTTCCCAGTTGCATCATTTCTGCTATTCAGACGAGGAAATTATTGAGTAAGGGTTGTGAGGGTTTTATTGCATATGTTCTTGACACTAGGAAGGGGGCTTTACAATTAGTCGATGTTCCTATTGTATGGTATTTTCCTGAAGTGTTTCCTAGTGAGTTTCCAGGGTTACCTCCAGAAAGAGAAGTTGAATTTAGTATTGAATTAGCACCGAGGACAACACCTATTTCTATGGCACTGTATAGAATGGCACCTGCTGAGTTGAAAGAAATCAAGGTTCAGTTACAGGATTTACTTAATAGGGGGTTCATACAGCCTAGTGTATCTCCATGGGGTGCACTAGTTTTATTTGTGAAGAAGAAAGATGGTACCATGCATTTGTGTATTGATAATAGGCAACTGAATAAAGCTACAATTAAGAATAAATACCCTTTACCTTGTATAGATGATTTGTTTGATCAGTTACAGGGTGCTAAAGTGTTTTCAAAAATAGACTTACGATCGGGTTATCATCAGTTAAGGGTCAAGGAGAGTGATGTTTCTAAAACTGCTTTTCGTACTCGGTATGGTCATTTTGAATTTCTGGTGATGCCTTTTGGGGTGACTAATGCTCCAGCTGTATTTATGGATCTTATGAACCGGGTACTGCATCCTTTTATTGATTCATTTGTGATAGTTTTTATTGATGACATTCTGATTTATTCACGTGATATGGTTGAACATGAAAAGCATCTCCGAACTATTTTGAATGTGTTGAAAGATAAGCAATTGTATGCTAAGTTTAACAAATGTGAATTTTGGCTATGAAAAGTTGTATTTTTAGGCCACGTTATTTCTGGAGATGGTATATGTGTTGATCCCAAGAAGGTAGAAGTTATTGTAAATTGGGATAGGCCCAATAATGTGACTGAGGTGAGGAGTTTTCTGGGTTTAGCTGGGTATTATAGAAGGTTTATTAAGGGGTTTTCTTCAATAGCCTTGCCGATGACTAAATTAACCCGGAAAGATGTTAAGTTTGAATGGAATTCTGATTGCGAAAATAGTTTTGATGAATTGAAAAAGAGGTTGGTAACTGCACCTGTTCTTACTATTCCACATGGTGGAGATGGTTTTGTTATTTATACTGATGCTTCACACTAGGGGTTGGGTTGTGTTTTTATGCAGCATGGTAAAGTTATTGCTTATGCTTCTAGGCAGTTGCGTACACATGAACGTAATTATAGTACACATGATTTGGAACTTGCTGCTATTGTATTTGCTTTGAAATTATGGCATCATTATCTATATGGTGAGGTATGTGAAATTTTTACTGACCATCAAAGCCTTAAGTATTTATGTACTCAAAAGGAGTTGAATTTGAGGCAGAGGCGATGGATGGAGTTAATTAAAGACTATGATTGTACAATTCACTACCACCCCGGGAAGGCAAATGTAGTTGCAGATGCTCTGAGTAGAAAGGCTTCGACAAGGTTATCTTATATTCAGTGTGCTAGAGTTTCCCACATCATGGAGTTGAGATTGATGGAAGTAGAATTGAAGCTAGCCGATGGGGACAGTTTCTCTGCTCATGTAAGCATGAGGCCTTTGTTAGCTACCCATATTCTTAAATTGCAAAGTCAAGATCCTTTTCTTGAGAAGAAACGACAAGATGTCCGAGATGGTAACTCTAAAGATTTTTGTATTGTTAATGATGGCACTTTATTATATAAGCAGCGATTATGCGTGCCTAATGTGTGTACATTGAAAGAGGAAATTTTAGATGAGGCTCATAATTCCATTTATACTATGCATCCTGGTAGTACTAAAATGTATAAGGATTTTAAGGAGCATTATTGGTGGAATAATATGAAAAAGTAAATAGCTGATTTTGTTGCTAGTTGCCTTATATGTCAGTAAGTGAAAGTGGAGCATCAGAAGCCTACTGGTCTGCTTCAGCCATTGCCAATACCGGAATGGAAATGGGATCATGTAACGATGGATTTTGTGGTTGGGCTTCCTCGATCTCCGAAGGGGTCAGATTCGATTTGGGTAGTGGTGGATAGATTGACGAAGTCCGCTCATTTTCTGGCAGTCAAGACTATGTATACAGTTAATAGGTATGTTAGATTGTATGTTAATGAAATTATTCAATTTCATGGAGCATCGGTATCTATTATTTCAGATAGAGACCCTACTTTTACATCCAAATTTTGGGATAGCTTGCAGTATGCTATGGGTACTAACTTTATGTTTAGTACATCTTTTCATCCTCAGACAGATGGGCAGTCTGAAAGGACAATACCGATTTTGGAAGATATGCTTAGAGCTTGTGTGCTTGATTTCAAAGGTAGTTGGGATGAATATTTGCCTTTGATAGAATTTTCATATAACAATAGTTTTCATTCTACAATTGGTATGGCTCCATATAAAGCATTGTACGATAGACGATGTCGTACACCGATATGTTGGGGTGAAGTTGGTGGAAGGAAGATAGAGGGTCCAGAATTGATTGAAGTCACCATTGAAAAAGTGAAGATTATTCAAGATAGAATGAGAATACCTCAAAGCATACAGAAAAGTTATGCGGATAAACGATGAAAAGATTTGGAATTCCGTAAAGGGGATTATGTGTTTCTTCGGATATCGCCATGGAAATGAGTTATGAGGTTTGGAAAGAAAGGGAAATTAAGTCCACGCTACATTGGACCTTATGAAATCCTTGAGAAAGTTGGGATGATTACCTACAAGTTAGCGTTACCACCAGAGTTAGCTCGGTTACATGATGTTTTCCATGTTTCTATGTTAAGAAAGTATGTAGAGGATCCTTCACATGTGTTGGTGGAATAGCCTATTGAGTTAAAGGAAGACTTGAGTTATGTGGAAGAACCACTTGCTATCTTGGATAGGAAGCAACAAATATTGAGATCAAAAGTGATCCCACTTGTGAAAGTTGGGTGGAGAAGGAATTCCATGGAAGAGGCTACATGGGAAAGCGAGGATACCATGAAGATTAGTTATCCATATTTGTTTGACTCACAGAACCAAGGTATGTCAATTTCGGGGACGAAATTTCTTAACTGGGGGAGAATTGTGACAACTCGAATATAATTATGATAAATTATATTTAAATCATGATTAGCTTGTGTGATATGGATAATATGTTATTAGTATATATAATGTTAATTCATTATGTCTAGTCTAATCCTACCTTCATAAAACATGAAATATCGAATTAGTTACAAATGTGAAATTTTAAAGTTTCGGTAGGAATGTTCCTGTTGGAGGCAAGTTTTGACCTTTATGACATAATAATGAAGTTGATGTGTAAACTAGATATTTTTATATATATGAGTCAGGTTTATAACAAAACAAACGGTTCATCGAACGGACATCCGAGTGGGAAGATATTGTCTTTTAACGAAAAAGGGGTAAAGTAGTCATTTAGCCTTAAATGATATTTTGCTTTATGTAATGCCACATGTTATATTTTGATTGGACCAAGAGGGGGTGGCCTTATGCCGGCTTAAAACCCTTTAATTAAGCCCTTCCTTCATCATATTTCATCCATGGAAGAGTTTTAACCTAAGGAAAGAGAGTTTTGAAGTTTAGGAAGAAAGTGTGAGGAGAAATTGAAGAAAAATTCATAGAAAAATTACGTAAAAGCCCCTAAGGTATTTCCATCCATAAATCTTGTTTATTTTTTTTTATTACTTATTTAAATGATTGAAATAATCATTTTTTTACTGAATTTCCATGTCTTGATGTGTACTTATGGATATATGCAAGTTTAAGCAAACTTGAATGTGTAAACCCTTGAAAATGTTTTGTTTAGGAACCTTGTTTATTCAAACTTCCATATATTTTTGTATACTTACTGGAATTGATTTATTCCAATTGGATATTAACCTGGACTCATATATATATGACATATCCGAAAATCATGGGAAAATACCAAGAAACGAGTCTTTGGTGAGAGTTTGAATTTCGGGTATGAAATCTGCCCTAAGGGTGAAAGTATGCTCGCCATGTGTTAGATGTTTTGCTTGACATAGCAAATGAACTCTGAAAATTATGAAATTTTAATCTTGTATTGTTCAATATGTTTAATGATGTTGGTTTAAATATCATATAAAATTATGATGTATAAAAATTATGGAAATTCCTGGAAGTTTAATGAACGATAGAAGAGCCTATAGGGCAGATTTGCTATGTGGTAAAGAAATGGTCATATCTTGATCTAGGAGACTTAAAATGATGTACCGTCTTTTGTATTGGAATACTAATAAGACAAGGATTGAATTGCCAAGAATAAATGAATTTATATTTGGCCTATAATTTGGATATGTTAAATATATTAACATGGATTTGGATGGAACTTCACTTGTGATAAATGATTTTAATGGAATCAAGTGATGCTTATGGATTGAATTATGTTTAAATCATTCTTTGGATTATTGATATTCTTATGATGATACTAATATTGTAAGAATCATAGGAAGGGAGGAAGAGCTGATTGAATAAATACCAGATAAAGGCAAGGGAAAAGCCAGTTAAACTGTCGAGGTGAGTGTACTTATGATTTGTTTCATATATTAATATGAATATAGCTCTAAGAGCAGGATTTGTTTGAATACTTCGGTATTCAGGATTTGTTTGGATATTAAAATATCCAGGATTTGTTTGGGTCTCATGATCCAGGATTGGTTTGAATACTTCGGTATTGAGGATTTGTTTGGATATTAAAATATCCAGGATTTGTTTGGGTCTCATGATCCAGGATTGGTTTGAATACTCCGGTATTCGGGATTTGTTTGGATATTAAAATATCCAGGATTTGTTTGGGTCTTATGATCCAGGATTTGTTATTGCCAATGGGAAGAATTATTTGGATCTTATGATCCAGGATTTGTTATTGCAAATGGGCAGAATTATTTGGATCTTATGATCCATGATTTGTTATTGCCAATGGGTAGGATTGTTCGGATTTTATATCCACATATTCGATATAAAATTGTTATTCTATTGCAGGGAATAAGTACCTCACTAAGCTTAATGCTTACGGTTTATATTTTAACAATTTCAGGTCCGTACGCTGCCAGCTAGGATACCATATGACCGGTTACTTTGAGAGTTGCACTGTTGGAGAGAGCTAGGGTTTAAAAATGGGGATTTTATCGTTGTCACACTGAAGATTTTAATATACTCACACATTGTATATATTGATTTAGTATGGATTGATTTGATCATAGTTAATCACAGTATTGTATGTCCGCTTAATTATGACTCTGATATTGAATTTTATGGTATAAGAATAATATTATGTTCATTATTAACATTGTGCAGAAAAATATTGATAAATGAAGTATATTTTCCAATGGGCTCGAGATTATGATCCAATTATTTTAATAACAAATGATTAGTATGGATATTGGGTTTGGGGTGTGACATACGCGGCCAGTTCCTACAAGTTACATTGCTCCCCGTGCGACGTGTTCGTGCCTCCTACAGGTCGTTTGGGGGCTGGTTGGGGTGTTCACCCTTTAACGGCTTATTTTTAAGTCTAAGTGTGATTTTTGCAAATTATCATCATTCTCTCAAATCGACAGACCCGGGACTACACGGTCAGTTCCCACAAGTTACATAGGTCCCGTACGAGGTGTTCGTGCCTCCTACGGGGTCGTTTGGGGGTTGGTTCGGGTTTTAGCCCTTTAACGGCTTGTTTTTAAGTCTAAGTGTGATTTTTGCAAACTATCGTCCTACTCTCAAATGGGGAGATCGGGGTCTACGCGGTCAGTTCCCACAAGTTACATTGGTCACATGCGAGGTGTTTGTGCCTCCTTCGTGGTCGTTTGGGGGCTGGTTATGGTTTTCACCATTTTACGGCTTGTTTTTAAGTCTAAGTGTTATTTTTACAAATTATCGTCATACTCTCAAAACGAGAGACCGGAGACTAAGCGGTTAGTTCCTACAAGTTACATTGGTCCCGTGCGAGGTGTTCGTGTCTCCTACGGGGTCGTTAGGTGTCTTGTTTGGGTTTTCACTCTTTAACGGTTTATTTTTAAGTCTAAGTGTGATATTTACAAATTATTATCATACTCTCAAACCGGGAGACCCAGGACTACGTTGAAAGTTCCTACAAGTTACATTGGTCCCGTACGGGGTGTTCGTGCCTCCTACGGATTCGTTTGGAGGCTAGTTCGAGTTTTCACCCTTTAACGACTTATTTTTAAGTCTAAGTTTGATTTTTGCAAATTATCATCATACTCTCAAATCGGGAGACCCGGGACTACGCGGTCAGTTCCCACTAGTTACATTGGTCCCGTGCGAGGCCTTCGTGCCTCCTACGGGGTAGTTTGGGGGATGGTTCGAGTTTTTTTACCCTTTAACGGCTTGTTTTTAAGTCTAAGTATGATTTTTACAAATTATCGTCATACACTTAAACTGGGAGACCGAGGACTACAAGGTCAGTTCCCACAAGTTACATTGGTCCCGTGCGAGGTGTTCGTGCCTCCTACGGGGTCGTTTGGGGGCTGGTTCAGGTTTTCACCCTGTAATGGCTTATTTTTAAGTCTAAGTGTGATTTTTGCAAATTAGCGTCATACTCTTAAAGCAGGAGACCGAGGACTACGCGCTCAGTTCCCACAAGTTACATTGGTCCCGTGGGAGTTGTTCGTGCCTCCTACGGGGTCGTTTGGGCGCTCGACCGAGTTTTCACCCTTTAACGGCTTGTGTTTAAGTTTTAGTGTGATTTTTTCAAATTATCGTCGTACTCTTAAACTGGGAGACCCAAGATTGTGCGGTCAGTTCCTACAAGATACATTGGTCCCGTGCTAGGTGTTCGTGCCTCCTACGGGGTCGTTTGGGGGATGGTTTGGGTTTTCACCCTTTAACGGCTTGTTTTTAAGTCTAAGTGTGATTTTTAAAAATTATCGTCATACTCTCAAACCAGGAGACCCGGGACTACGTGGAAAGTTCCTAAAAGTAACATTGGTCCCGTACGAGGTGTTCGTGCCTCCTACGAGGTCGTTTGGGGGCTTGTTTTTGGTTTTCGCCCTTTAACGACTTGTTTTTTAGTCTAAGTGTGAGTTTTGCAAATCATCGTCATACTCTCAAACCGGGAGACCGGGGACTACGTGGTCAGTTCCCTTAAGTTACATTGGTCCCGTGCGAGGTGTTCGTGCCTCCAACGGGGCAGTTGGGAGGCTGGTTTGGGTTTTTACCCTCTAACGGCTTATTTTTAAGTCTAAGTATGATTTTTACAAATTATCACCCTACTCTCAAACCGGGTGACCCGGGATTACGCGTTCAGTTCCCACAAGTTACATTGGTCCCGTGCAAGGTGTTCGTGCATCCTACATGGTCGTTTGGGGGCTTGTTTGGGTTTTCACCCTTTAACGGCTTATTTTTAAGTCTAAGTGTGATTTTTAGAAATCATAATCATACTCTAAAACTGGGAGACTCGGGACTACGTGGAAAGTTCTTAAAAGTTACATTGGTCACGTGCGAGGTGTTCGTGCCTCTGACAGGGTCATTTGGGTGCTGGTTCGAGTTTTCACCCTTTAACGGCTTGTTTTTAAGTCTAAGTGTGATTTTGGTAAATTATCGTCATACTCTCAAACCGGGAGATCGAGGACTACACGGTCAGTTCCCACAAGTTCCCACTTGGTCCCGTGCTAGGTGTTCGTGCCTCCTACGGGGTCGTTTGGGGGCTGGTGTGGGTTTTCACCCTTTAACGGCTTATTTTTAAGTTTAAGTGTGATTTTTGTAAATTTTCATCATACTCTCTACGCGGTCAGTTCCTACAAGTTACAATGGTCCCGTGCAAGGTGTTCGTGCCTCCTACGGGATCGTTTGGGGGCTATTTTGGTTTTCACCCTTTAACGGCTTGTTTTTTAGTCTAAGTGTGATTTTTACAAATTATCGTCATACTCTCAAATGGGGAGACCCGGAATTGCGCGATAATTTCCCACAAGTTACATTGGTCCCGTGCAAGGTGTTCGTGCCTCTTACAGGGTCGTTTGGGGGCTGGTTTGGGTTTTGACCTTGTAACGGAGTGTTTTTAAGTCTATGTGTGATTTTTGCGAATTATAATCATACTCTCAAACCAAGAGACCCGGGACTACGCGGACAGTTCCTATAAGTTACATTGGTCCCGTGCGAGGTGTTCGTGCCTCCTACGAGGTCCTTTGTGGGATGGTTCGGGTTGTCATCGTTTAACGACTTATTTGTAAGTCTGAGTGTGATTTTTCCAAATTATCGTCATACTCTCAAATCGAGAGACCGGGGACTACGCGATCAGTTCCCACAAGTTACATTGGTCCCGTGCGAGGTGTTCGTGCCTCCTACGGGGTCGTTTGGGGGCTGGTTTGGGTTTTCACCCTTTAACGAATTATTTTTAAGTTTAAGTGTGATTTTTGCAAATTAACGTCATACTCTCAAACCGGGACACCCGGGACTATACGGTATGTGTCTACAAGTAACATTGGTTCCGTGCATGGTGTTCGTGCCTCCTACGGGTCAATTTGTGGGTTGGTTTGGGTTTTCACCCTTTAACGGCATGTTTTTAAGTCTAAGTGTGATTTTTACAAATTATCATCCTATTCTCAAATCGAGAGACCCGGGATTACGCGGTTAGTTCTCTAAAGTTAAATTGGTCCCGTGTCAGGTGTTCGCGCCTCCTACGGGGTTGTTTGGGGGCTTGTTTGGGTTTTCACCCTTTAACGGCTTGTTTTTAAGTCTAAGTGTGATTTTAACAAATTATAATAATACTCTTAAACTGGGAGACTCGGGACTACATGGAAAGTTCCTACAAGTTACATTGGCCCCATGCGAGGTGTTCGTGGCTCCTGCGGGGTCGTTTGGGGGCTTGTTCGGATTTTCACCCTTTAACGGCTTGTTTTTAAGTCTAAGTGTGATTTTTGCAAATTATCATCATACTCCTAAACCGGGAGACTCGGGACTACGTGGTCTGTGCCGATAAGTTACATTGGTCCCGTGCGAGGTGTTCGTGCCTCCTACGGGGTCGTTTGGGGGCTGTTTTGGGTTTTCACCCTTTAACGGCTTATTTTTAAGTCTAAGTGTGATTTTTACAAATTATCGTCATACTCTCAAACCCGGAGATCCGGGATTACACGGTCATTTCCCATAAGTTACATTGTTCCCGTGCGAGGTGTTCGTACATCCTACTGAGTCGTTTGGTGCCTTGTTTGGGTTTTCAGCCTTTAACGGCTTGTTTTTAAGTCTAAGTGTGATTTTTAGAAATTATAATCATACTCTCAAACAGGGAGACCCGGGACTATGCGGAGAGTAAAGTTACATTGGTCCCGTGCAAGGTGTTCGTGCCTCCTACGGGGTCGTTTGGGGGTTGGTTCTGGTTTTCACCCTTTAACAACTTGTTTTTATGTCTAAGTTTGATTTTTGTAAATTATTGTCATACTCTCTAACCGGGCAACCCGGGACTGCGAGGTCAGTTCTCACAAGTTACATTGGTCCCGTGCGAGGTGTTCGTGCCTCCTACGGGGGCTTGTTCGGGTTTTTGCCCTTTAACGGCTTATTTATAAGTCTAAGTGTGATTTTTGTAAATTAATGTCGTACTCTCAAACCGGGAGACCGGGGACTACGTGGTCAGTTCCCTTAAGTTACATTGGTCCCGTGCGAGGTGTTCGTGACTTTTACAGGGTCATTTGGGGGATGGTCCGGGTTGTCACCGTTTAACGGCTTATTTTTAAGTCTAAGTGTGATTTTTTCAAATTAGCGTCATACTCTCAAACCGGGAGACCGGAGACTACGCGCTCAGTTCCCACGAGTTACATTGGTCCCGTCGAGGTGTTCTTGCCTCATACGGGGCAATTGGAGGGCTGGTTTGGGTTTTCACCCTTTAACGACTTGTTTTTAAGTCTAAGTATGATTTTTACAAATTATCATCCTACTCTCAAATCGGAAGACCCGGGATTACGCGGTCAGTTCACACAAGTTACATTGGTCCCGTACGAGGTGTTCGTGCCTCCTACGGGGTTGTTTGGTGCCTTGTTTGGGTTTTCACCCTTTAACGGCTTGTTTATAAGTATAAGTGTGATTTTTTTAAATTATCATCATACTCTCAAACTGGGAGAACGAGGACTACGCGGTCATTTCCCATAAGTTACATTGGTCACGTGCGAGGTGTTCGTGCCTATTACGGGGTCGTTTGGGGGCTGGTTCGGGTTTTTACCCTTTAATGGCTTGCTTTTAAGTCTAAGTGTGATTTTTGTAAATTATCATCATACTCTCAAACCAGGAGACCGAGGACTACGCGGTCATTTCCAACAAGTTGCATTGGTCTCGTGCGAGGTGTTCGTGCCTCCTACGGGGTCGTTTGGGGGTTGGTTTGGGTTTTCATCCTTTAACAGCTTGTTTTTAAGTTTAACTGTGATTTTAGCAAATTATCATCATGCTCTCAAACCGGGAGACCCGGGACTACGCGATCAGTTCCTATAAGTTACATTGGTCCCGTGCAAGGTGTTCGTGCCTCCTATGGGGTCTTTTGTGGGCTGGTTTGGGTTTTCACCCTTTAACGGCTTGTTTTTAAGTATAAGTGGGATTTTTACATATTATCATCATACTCTCAAATCGGGAGACCCGGGACTATGTGGAAAGTTCCTACAAGTTATATTAGTTCCGTGCGAGGTGTTCGCGCCTCCTACGGGGCAGTTTGGTGGCTAATTTTGGTTTTCACCCTTTAACGGCTTGTTTTTATGTCTAAGTGTGATTTTTACAAATTCTCATCCTACTCTCAAATCAGGAGAGCCGGGATTACTCGGTCAATTCTCACAAGTTAGATTGGTCCCGTACGAGGTGTTCGGGCCTCCTACGGGGTCATTTTGTAGCTTGTTTGGGTTTTCACCCTTTAACGGCTTATTTTTAAGTCTAAGTGTGATTTTTTCAAATTATAATCATACTCTCAAATCGGGAGACCCGGGACTACGCGAACAGTTCCTACAAGTTACATTGGTCCCGTGCGAGGTGTTCGTGCCTCCTACGGGGGTCGTTTGGGTGCTGGTTCAAATTTCACCCTTTAACGGCTCATTTTTAAGTCTAAGTGTGATTTTTGAAAATTATTGTCATACTCTCAAACCGGGAGACCCAGGACTACGCGGTCTGTTTCCACGAGTTACATTGGTCCGGTGTGAGGTGTTCGTGCCTCCTACGGGTTCGTTTGAGGGTTGGTTCAGGTTTTCGCCCTTTAACGGCTTGTTTTTAAGTCTAAGTGTGATTTTTGCAAATTATCGTCATACTTTCAAACCGGGAGACCGGGGACTATGTGGTCAGTTCCCACAAGTTACATTGGTCCCATACGAGGTGTTCGTGCCTCCTACGGGGTCGTTTGGGGGCTGGTTTGAGTTTTCACCCTTTAACTACTTGTTTTTAAGTTTAAGTGTGATTTTTGTAAATTATCATCATACTCTCAAACCAGGAGACCCGGGACTACGAGGTCAGTTCCTACAAGATACATTAGTTCCGTGGGAGGTGTTCGTGCCTCCTACAGGGGACTTTGGGGGCTGGTTTGGGTTTTCACCTTTTAACGGCTTGTTTTTAAGTCTATGTGTGATTTTTACAAATTATCGTCGTACTCTCAAATCGGGAGACCCGTGATTACGCGGCCACTTCCCACAAGTTACATTGGTCCCGTTCGAGGTGTTCGTGCCTCCAACGGGGTTGTTTGGGGGCAGGTTCGGGTTTTCACCCTTTAACGGTTTGCTTTTAAGTCTAAGTGTGATTTTTGCAAATTATTGTCATACACTAAGATCGGGAGACCGGGGACTACGCGTTCGGTTCCCATAAGTCACATTGGTCCCGTGCGAGGTGTCCGTGCCTCCTACGGGGTCATTTGGGGGTTGGTTTGGGTTTTCACCCTTTAACGACTTGTTTTTAAGTCTAATTGTGATTTTTGCAAATTATCATCATACTCTCAAACCGGAAGACCCGGGTTTACGCGGTCAGTACCCACTAGTTACATTGGTCCCGGGCGAGGTGTTCGTGCCTCCTACGGGGTCGTTTGGGGGCTGCTTCGGGTTTTCACCCTTTTATGGCTTGTTTTTAGGTCTAAGTGTGATTTTTGCAAATTATCGTCATACTCTTAAACCGAAAGACCGGGGACTACGTGTTCAGTTCCCACAAGTTACATTGGTCCCGTGCGAGGTGTTCGTGCCTCCTACGGGGTCGTTTAGGGGCTGGTTTAGGTTTTCACCCTTTAACGACTTGTTTTTAAGTTTAAGTGTGAGTTTTGCAAATTATTTTCATACTCTCAAATCGGGAGACCCGGGACTACGCAGTCAGTTCCTACAAGGTACATTGGTCCCGTGCAAGGTGTTCGTGCCTCCTACAGGGTCATTTGGGTTTTCACCCTTTAACGACTTATTTTTAAGTCTAAGTGTGGATTTTACAAATTATCATCATACTCTCAAACCGAGAGACCCGGGATTACGCGGTCAGTTCCCACAAGTTACATTGGTCCCATGCGATTTGTTCGTGCCTCCTAGGGGGTCGTTCGGGGCCTGGTTTGGGTTTTCACCCTTTAACGGCTTGTTTTTATGTCTAAGTGTGATTTTTGCAAATTATCATCATACTCCCAAACCGGGAGACCGGGGACTACGCGGTCAGTTCCGACAAGTTACATTGGTCCCGTGTGAGGTGTTCGTGCCTCCTACAGGGTCGTTTGGGTGCTCATTCGGGTTTTCACCCTTTAACGGCTTGTTTTTAAGTTTAAGTGTGATGTTTATAAATATCGTCATACTCTCAAACCGGGAGACCCTGGACTACACGGTCTGTGCCTACAAGTTACAATGGTCCCGTGCGAGTTATTCGTGCCTCCTACGGGGAAGTTTGGGGGATGGTTTGGGTTTTCACCCTTTAACGGCTTGTTATTAAGTCTAAGTGTGATTTTTACAAATTATCGTCCTGCTCTCAAACCGGGAGACCCGGGATTATGCGGTCAGTTCTCACAAGTTACATTGGTCCCGTGCGAGGTGTTCGTGCCTCCTACGGGGTCGTTTGGGGGATTGTTTTGGTTTTCACCCTTTAAGGGTTGTTTTTATGTCTAAGTGTGAATTTTACAAATTATAATCATACTCTCAAATCTTGAGACCCGGGACTACGTGGAAAGTTCCTGCAAGTTACATTGGTCCTGTGCGAGGTGTTTGTGCCTCCTACGGGGTCGTTTGGGGGCTGGTTCGGATTTTCACGCTCTAACGGCTTGTTTTTAAGTCTAAGTGCGATTTTTGCAAATTATTATCAGACTCTCAAAATCGGGAGACCCGGGATTACGCGATCAATTCCTACAAAATACATTGGTTCCGTTCGAGGTGTTCGTGCCTCCTATGGGGTTATTTGGGGCGGGTTTGGGTTTTCACCCTTTAATGGCTTGTTTTTAAGTCTAAGTGTTATTTTTACAAATTATCGTCATACTCTCAAACTGGGAGACCCGGGATTATGCGGCTAGTTCCCACAAGTTACATTGGTCCTGTGCGAGGTGTTCGTGCCTCCTACATGGTCGTTTGGGGGATGGTTTGGATTTTCACCCTTTATAGGCTTGTTTTTAAGTCTAAGTGTGATTTTTTCAAATTATAATCATACTATCAAACCGGGAGACCCGAGATTACGCGGACAGTTCCTACAAGTTACATTGGTCCCGTGCGAGGTGTTCGTGCCTCCTACGGGGTCGTTTGGGGGCTGGCTCAAATTTTGACCCTTTAACTGCATGTTTTTATGTCTAAGTGTGATTTTTGTAAATTATTGTCATACTCTCAAATCGGGAGACCCAGGACTACGCCGTCTGTGCCTACAAGTTACATTAGACCCGTGCGAGGTGTTCCAGCCTCCTACGGGGTCATTTGGGGTCTGGTTCGGGTTTTCGCCCTTTAACGGCTTATTTTTAAGTCTAAGTGTAATTTTTTCAAATTATCGTCATACTCTCAAATCGTAAGACCCGGGATTATGCGGCCAGTACCTACAAGTTACATTGGTCCTGTGCGAGGTTTTTGTGCCTCCTACGGAGTCGTTTGGGGGCTGGTTCGGGTTTTCACCCTTTTACGGCTTGTTTTTAAGTCTAAGTGTAATTTCTACAAATTATCACCATACTCTAAACCGGGAGATCGGGGACTATGCGTTCAGTTCCCACAAGTTACATTGGTCCTGTGCGCGGTGTTCGTGCCTCCTACGGGGTCGTTTGGGGGATGGTTTGGGTTTTCACCCTTTAACGACTTGTTTTTAAGTTTAAGTATGATTTTTGCAAATTATCGTAATACTCTCAAATCGGGAGACCCGGGACTATGCGGTCAATTCCTACAAGTTACATTGGTACCGTGCAAGGTGTTCGTGCCTCCTACGGGGTCATTTGGGTTTTCACCCTTTAACGACTTATTTTTAAGTCTAAGTGTGATTTTTACAAATTATCATCATACTCTCAAACCGGGAGACCCGAGATTACGCTGTCTGTTCCCACAAGTTATATTGGTCCCGTGCGAAGTATTCCTACCTCCTAAGGGGTCGTTCGGGGGCTGGTTTGGGTTTTCACCCTTTAACGGCTTGATTTTATGTCTAAGTATGATTTTTGCAAACTATAATTGTACTCTCAAACCGGGAGACCCGGGACTACGCGGACAGTTCCTACAAGTTACATTGGTGCCGTGAGAGGTCTTCGTGCCTACTGGGGGGTTGTTTGGGGGCTGGTTCGGATTTTCACCGTTTAACGACTTATTTTTAAGTCTAAGTGTGATTTTTACAAATTATCGTCATACTCTCAAACCGGGAGACCCGGGATAACGCTGTTAGTTCCCACAAGTTACATTGGTCCCGTGCGAAGTATTCCTGCCTCCTAGGGGGTCGTTCAGGGGCTGGTTTGGGTTTTCACCCTTTAATGGCTTGATTTTATGTCTAAGTATGATTTTTGCAAACTATAATCATACTCTCAAACCGGGAGACCCGGGACTACGCGGACAGTTCCTACAAGTTACATTGGTGCCGTGAGAGGTCTTCGTGCCTAGTGCGGGGTCGTTTGGGGGCTGGTTCGGATTTTCATCCTTTAACTACTTATTTTTAAGTCTATGTGTGATTTTTGCAAATAATTGTCATACTCTCAAACCGGGAGACCCGGGATTATGCGATCCGCTCCCACAAGTTACATTGGTCCCGTACGAGGTGTTTGTGCCTCCTACGGGGTCGTTTGGGGGCTGGTTTGGGTTTTCACCCTTTAACGGCTTATTTTTAAGTCTAAGTGTGATTTTTGAAAATTATCGTCATAGTCTCAAACCGGGAGACCCGGGACTACGCGGTCAGTTCAGACAAGTTACATTTGTCCCGTGCGAGGTGTTCGTGCCTCCTACGGGGTCGTTTGAGGGCTGGTTCAGGTTTTTACCCTTTAACGGCTTATTTTTGAGTCTGAGTGTGATTTTTGCAAATTATCGTCATACTTTCAAACCAAGAGACCCGGGACTACGAGGTGAGTTCCCACAAGTTACATTGGTCCCATGCGAGGTGTTCGTGCCTCCTTTGGGGTCGTTTGGGGGCTGGTTCTGGTTTTCACCCTTTAACGGCTTATTTTTAAGTATAAGTGTTATTTTTGCAAATTATCGTCATACTCTCAAACCAAGAGACCCAGGACTACGCGGCCAGTTCCTACAAGGTACATTGGTCCCGTACGAGGTGTTCGTGCCTCCTTCGAGGTCGTTTGGGGGTTGGTTTGGGTTTTCACCCTTTAACGTCTTGTTTTTAAGTCTAAGTGTGATTTTTGTAAATTATATTCATACTCTCAAACTAGGTGACCCGAGACTACGCGGACAGTTCTTACAAGTTACATTGGTCCGTGCGAGGTGTTCGTGCCTCCTACGGGGTCATTTGGGCGCTTATTTGGATTTTAATCCTTTAACGACTTATTTTTAAGTCTAAGTGTGATTTTTACAAATTATAATCATACTCTCAAACCGGGAGACCCAAGACTACGTGGAAAGCTCCTACAAGTTACATTGGAACCATGCGAGGTGTTCATGCCTCCTACGGGGTCGTTTGGGGGCTGGTTCGGGTTTTCGCCCTTTAACGGCTTTTTTTAAGTCTAAGTGTGATTTTTACAAATTGTCGTCATAATCTCAAACCGGGAGACCCGGGACTATGCGGTCAGTTCCCACAAGTTACATTGGTCCCGTACGAGGTGTTCGTGCCTCCTACGAGGTCGTTTGCGGGCTGGTTCGGGTTTTCACCCTTTAACGGATTTTTTTAAGCTTAAGTGTGATTTTTGCAAATTATCGTCATAGTCTCAAACCGAGAGACCGACGACTACGCGGTCAGTTCCCACAAGTACTTTGGTCCCGTGTGAGGTGTCCATGCCTCCTACGTGGTCGTTTGGGTGTTGGTTTGGGTTTTCACCCTTTAACGGCTTATTTTGAAGTCTGAGTGTGGTTTTTACCAATTACTGTCATACTCTTAAACCGGGAGACTCAGGACTACGCGGTTAGTTACCACAAGTTACATTGGTCCCGTGCGAGGTGTTCGTGCCTCCTATGGGGTCGTTTGGGGGTTGGTTTGGATTTTGACCCTTTAATGGCTTGTTTTTAAGTCTAATTGTGATTTTTTACATTTTATTGTCATACTCTCAAACCGGGATACCCGGGACTACGCGGTCAGTTCCCACAAGTTACATTGCTCCCGTGTGAAGTGTTCGTGCTTCCTATGGGGTCGTTTGGGGTCTGGTTTCGGTTTTCACCCATTAACGACTTGTTTTTAATTCTAAGTGTGATTTTTACAAATTATCACCATACTCCCAAACCGGGAGACCCAGGATTACGTGGTCAGTTCCCACAAGTTACGTTGGTCCCGTACGAGGTGTTCGTGCCTCCTACAGGGTCATTTGGGGGATGGTTTCGGTTTTCACCCTTTAACGGCTTGTTTTTAAGTCTAAGTGTGATTTTTAGAAATTATAATCATACTCTCAAACCGGGAGACCCGGGCTACGTGGACTGTTCCTACAAGTTACATTGGTCCCTTGCGAGGTGTTCGTGCCTCCTACGGGGTCGTTTGGGTGCTGGTTCGAGTTTTCGCCCTTTAACGGCTTATTTTTAAGTTTCAGTTTGATTTTTGGAAATTATCATCATACTCTCAAACCGGGAGACCAGCGACTACGCGGTCAGTACCCACAAGTTACATTGGTCCCTTACGATGAGTTCGTGCCTGCTACGGGGTCGTTTGGGGGCTGGTTCGGGTTTTCACCCTTTAATGGCTTGTTTTTAAGTCTAAGTGTGATTTTTACAAATTATCGTCATACTTTAAAACCGGGAGATCGGGGACTATGCGTTCAGTTCCCACAAGTTATATTGGTCCCATGCAAGGTGTTCGTGCCTCCTACAGGGTCGTTTGGGGGCTGGTTTGAGTTTTCACCCTTTAACGGCTTGTTTTTATGTTTAAGTGTGATTTTTGTAAATTATCGTCTTACTCTCAAATCGGGAGACCCGGGACTACGAGGTCAGTTCCTACAAGATACATTAGTCCCGTGCAAGGTGTTCGTGCCTCCTACGGGGAAGTTTGGGGGCTGGTTTGGGTTTTCACCTTTTAACGGCTTGTTTTTAAGTCTATGTGTGATTTTTATAAATTATCGTTCTACTCTAAAATGGGGAGACCCGTGATTTCGCGGCCAGTTCCCACAAGTTACATTGGTCCCATGCGAGGTGTTCGTGCGTCCAACGGGGTTGTTTGTGGACTGGTTTGGGTTTTCACCATTTAACGATTTGTTTTTAATTCTAAGTGTGATTTTTGCAAATTATCGTCATACACTAAGACCGGGAGACCGGGGACTACCCGTTCAGTTCCCACAAGTCACATTGGTCCCATGTGAGGTGTTTGCTCCTCCTATGGGGTCGTTTGGGGTCTGGTTTGGGTTTTCACCCTTTAACGACTTATTTTTAAGTCTAAGTGTGATTTTTACAAATTATCATCATAGTCTCAAACCGGAAGACCCGGGATTACGCGGTCAGTACCCACAAGTTACATTGGTCCCGTGCGAGGTGTTCGTGCCTCCTACGGGGTCGTTTGGGGGTTGGTTTCAGTTTTCACCCTTTAATGGCTTGTTTTTAAGTCTAAGTGTGAATTTTGCAAATTATCATCATACTCTCAAACCGGGAGACCCGGGACTACGCGGATAGTTCCTACAAGTTACATTGGTCCCGTGCGAGGTGTTTGTGCCTCCTTTGGGGTCGTTTGGGGATTTGTTCTGGTTTTCACCCTTTATCGGCTTATTTTTAAGTCTAAGTGTTATGTTTGCAAATTATCATCATACTCCCAAACCAAGAGACCCAGGACTACGCGGTCAGTTCCTACAAGTTACATTGGTTCCGTCCGAGGTGTTTGTGCCTCCTACGAGGTCGTTTCGGGGTTGGTTTGGGTTTTCACCCTTTAACTGCTTGTTTTTAAGTCTAAGTGTGATTTTTTGTAAATTATAATCATACTCTCAAACCAGGAGACCCGAGACTACGCGGACAGTTCCTAGAAGTTACATTGGTCCGTGTGAGGTGTTCGGGCCTCCTACGGGGTCGTTTGGTGGCTTATTTGGGTTTTCACCCTTTAACGATTTATTTTTATGTCTAAGTGTGATTTTTACAAATTATAATCATACTCATAAACCGGGAGACCCAACACTACGTGGAAAGTTCCAACAAGTTACATTGGTACCGTGCAAGGTGTTCATGCCTCCTACGGGGTCGTTTGGGGGCTGGTTCGGTTTTTCACCCTTCAACGTCTTGTTTTTAAGTCTAAGTGTAATTTTTACAAATTAACATCCTACTCTCAAACTAGGAGGCTCAGGATTACGCAGTCAGTTCCCACAGGTTATATTGGTCCCGTGGGAGGTGTTCGTGCCTTCTACAGGGTCGTTTCGGGGCTTGTTTGGGTTTTCACTCTTTAACGGCTTGTTTTTAAGTCTAAGTGCAATTTTTGCAAATTATTGTGATACCCTCAAATCGGGAGACTCGGGACTACGCGGTCAGTTCCTACAAGTTACATTGGTCCCGTGCGAGGTGTTCGTCCCTTCTACGGGGTCGTTTGGGGGCTGGTTTTGGTTTTCACCCTTTAACGGCTTGTTTTTAAGTGTAAGTGTGATTTTTGGAAATTATCGTCATACTTTCAAACCGGGAGACCCGGGACTACGCGGTTATTTCCCACAAGTTACATTGGTCCTGTGCGAGGTGTTCAGGCCACCTACGGGGTCGTTTGGGGGCTAGTTCGGGTTTTCACCCTTTAACGACTTGTTTTGAAGTCTAAGTGTGATTTTTACTAATTATCGTCATACTCTAATACCGGGAGACCCGGGACTACGCAGTCAGTTCATACAAGTTACATTGGTCCCGTGCGAGGTGTTTGTGCCTCCTACGGGGTTGTTTGGGGGCTGGTTCGGGTTTTCACCCTTTAATGACTTATTTTTAAGTCTAGGTGTGATTTTCACAAATTATCATCATACTCTTAAACCGGGAGACTCGGGACTACGCGGTCAGTTGCCACAAGTTACATTGGTCCCGTGCAAGGTATTCGTGCCTCCTACGGGGTCATTTGGGGGCTGGTTCGGGTTTTCGCCCTTTAACGACTTGTTTTTAAGTCTAAGTATGATTTTTGCAAATTATCGTCATACTCTCAAACCGAAAGATCGGGGACTACGCGTTTAGTTCCCACAAGTTACATTAGTCCCGTGCGAGTTATTCGTGCTTCCTACGGGATCGTTTGGGGGCTGGTTTGGATTTTCACCCTTTAACGACTTGTTTTTAAGATTAAGTGTGTTTTTTACAAATTATCGTCATACTCGCAAACTGGGAGATCCAAGACTACGCGGTCAGTTCCTATAAGATACATTGGTCCCGTGGGAGGTGTTCGTGCATCCTACGTGGTCATTTGGGGACTGGTTCGGGTTTTTAACCTTTAACGACCTATTTGAAGTCTAAGTGTGATTTTTTCAAATTATCGTCATACTCTCAAACCGGGAGACTCAAGACTACGCTGTCAGTTCCTACAAGTTACATTGGTCCCGTGCGAGGTGTTCGTGCCTCCTACGGGGTCATTTGGGGGCTGGTTCGAATTTTTACCCGTTAAGGGCTTGTTTTAACGTCAAAGTGTCATTTTTGCAAATTATTGTCATACTCTCAAACTAGGAGACCCGGGACTACGCGGTTAGTTGCGACAAGTCATATTGGTCTCGTGTGAGGTGTTCGTGGCTCCTACGGGGTCGTTTGGGGGTTGGTTCGGATTTTTACCCTTTAACGGCTTGGTATTAAGTCTAAGTATGATTTTTGAAATTATCGTCGATTTTTGAAATTATCGTCATACTCTCAAACCGAGAGATCGGAGACTACGCTGTCAGTTCCCACAACCTACATTGGTCCCGTGCGAGGTGTTCGTGCCTCCTACGGGGTCGTTTGGGGGATGGTTTGGGTTTTCACCCTTTATTGACTTTCTTTTAAGTTTAAGTGTGATTTTTGCAAATTATCGTCATACTCTCAAACCGAGAGACCCGAGACTACGCGGTCAGTCCCTACAAGATACATTGGTCCCGTGCGAGGTGTTCGAGCCTCCTAAGGGGTCGTTTGGGGGATGGTTCGGGTTTTCACCCTTTAACGACTTGTTTTTAAGTTTAAGTGTGATTTTTACAAATTATCGTCGTACTCTCAAATCGGGAGACCCGGGACTACGCGATCAATTCCTACAAGTTACATTGGTCCCGTGCAAGGTATTCGTGCCTCCTACGGGGACATTTCGGTTTTCACCCTTTAACGACTTATTTTTAAGTCTAAGTGTGATTTTTACAAATTATCATCATACTCTCAAACCGGGAGATTCGGGATTACGCGATCAGTTCCCACAAGTTACATTGGTCCTGTGCGAGGTGTTCGTGCCTCCTTTGGGGTCGTTTGGGGGCTGGTTCTGGTTTTCACCCTTTAACGGCTTATTTTTAAGTCTAAGTCTTATTTTTTCAAATTAAAGTCATACTCTCAAACCAAGAGACCCAGGACTACGCGGCCAATTCCTACAAGTTACATTGGTCCCGTACGAGGTGTTCGTGCCTCCTTCGAGGTCGCTTGGGGGCTGGTTTGGGTTTTCACCCTTTAACGGCTTGTTTTTAAGTCTAAGTGTAATTTTTGTAAATTATATTCATACTCTCAAACCAGGAGACCCGAGACTACGCGAACAGTTCCTACAAGTTACATTGGTCCGTACGAGGTGTTCGTGCCTCCTACGGGGTCGTTTGGGGGCTTATTTGGATTTTAATCCTTTAACGACTTATTTTTAAGTCGAAGTGTGATTTTTACAAATTATAATCATACTCTCAAACCGGGAGACCCAAGACTACGTGGAAAGCTCCTACAAGTTACATTGGTACCATGCGAGGTGTTCATGGCTCCTACGGGGTCGTTAGGGGGCTGGTTCGGGTTTTCACCCTTTAACGGCTTTTTTTAAGTCTAAGTTTGATTTTTGGAAATTATCGTCATACTCTCAAACCGGGAGACCAGCGACTACGCGGTCAGTACCCACAAGTTACATTGGTCCCTTACGATGAGTTTGTGCCTGCTACGGGGTCGTTTGGGGGCTGGTTCGGGTTTTCACCCTTTAGTGGCTTGTTTTTAAGTCTAAGTGTGATTTTTACAAATTATCGTCATACTTTAAAACCGAGAGATCGGGGACTATGCGTTCAGTTCCCACAAGTTCTATTGGTCCCGTGCAAGGTGTTCGTGCCTCCTGCGAGGTCGTTTGCGGACTGGTTCGGGTTTTCACCCTTTAACGGCTTTTTTTAAGCTTAAGTGTGATTTTTCCAAATTATCGTCATAGTCTCAAATTGAGAGACCGACGACTACGCGGTCAGTTCCCACAAGTACTTTGGTCCCGTACGAGGTGTCCGTGCCTCCTACGTGGTCGTTTGGGTGTTGGTTTGGGTTTTCACCCTTTAACGACTTATTTTTAAGTATGAGTGTGGTTTTTACCAATTATCGTCATACTATTAAACCGGGAGACTCGGGACTACGCGGTTAGTTACCACAAGTTACATTGGTCCCGTGCGAGGTGTTCGTGCCTCCTACGGGGTCGTTTGGGGGTTGGTTTGGATTTTCACCCTTTAATGGCTTCTTTTTAAGTCTAAGTGTGATTTTTTACATTTTATTGTCATACTCTCAAATCGGGATACCCGGGACTACGCGGTCAGTTCCCATAAGTTACATTGGTCCCGTGCGAAGTGTTCGTGCTTCCTATGGGGTCGTTTGGGGTCTGGTTTCGGTTTTCACCCATTAACGACTTGTTTTTAATTCTATGTGTGATTTTTACAAAGTATCGCCATACTCCCAAACCGGGAGACCCAGGATTACGTGGTCAGTTCCCACAAGTTACGTTGGTCCCGTACGAGGTGTTCGTGCCTCCTACAGGGTCGTTTGGGGGATGGTTTCAGTTTTCACCCTTTAACGGCTTATTTTTAAGTCTAAGTGTGATTTTTGCAAATTATAATCATACTCTCAAACTGGGAGACCCGGGACTACGTGGACTGTTCCTATAAGTTACATTGGTCCCTTGCGAGGTGTCCGTGCCTCCTACGGGGTCGTTTGGGTGATGGTTCGAGTTTTCGCCCTTTAACGGCTTATTTTTAAGTCTAAGTTTGATTTTTGGAAATTATCGTCATACTCTCAAATCGGGAGACCAGCGACTACGCGGTCAGTACCCACAAGTTACATTGGTCCCTTACGATGAGTTCGTGCCTGCTACGGGGTCGTTTGGGGGCTGGTTCGGGTTTTCACCCTTTAAAGGCTTGTTTTTAAGTCTAAGTGTGATTTTTACAAATTATCGTCATACTTTAAAACCGGGAGATCGGGGACTATGCGTTCAGTTCCCACAAGTTATATTGGTCCCGTGCAAGGTGTTCGTGCCTCCTACAGGGTCGTTTGGGGGCTGGTTTGAGTTTTCACCCTTTAACGGCTTGTTTTTATGTTTAAGTGTGATTTTTGTAAATTATCGTCTTACTCTCAAATCGGGAGACCCGGGACTACGAGGTCAGTTCCTACAAGATACATTAGTCCCGTGCAAGGTGTTCGTGCCTCCTACGGGGAAGTTTGGGGGCTGGTTTGGGTTTTCACCTTTTAACGGCTTGTTTTTAAGTCTTTGTGTGATTTTTACAAATTATCGTCCTACTCTCAAACCGCGAGAACCGTGATTTCGCGGCCAGTTCCCACAAGTTACATTGTCCCATGCGAGGTATTCGTGCCTCCAACGGAGTTGTTTGGGGACTGGTTTGGGTTTTCACCATTTAATGATTTGTTTTAAAGTCTAAGTGTGACTTTTGCAAATTATCGTCATACACTAAGACCGGGAGACCGGGGACTACCCGTTCAGTTCCCACAAGTCACATTAGTCCCATGCGAGGTGTTTACTCCTCCTACAGGGTCGTTTGGGGTCTGGTTTGGGTTTTCACCCTTTAACGACTTATTTTTAAGTCTAAGTGTGATTTTTGCAAATTATCATCATACTCTCAAACCGAAAGACCCGAGATTACGCGGTCAGTACCCACAAGTTACATTGGTCCCGTGCGAGGTGTTCGTGCCTCCTACGGGGTCGTTTGGGGGCTGGTTTGAGTTTTCACCCTTTAACGGCTTGTTTTTAACTCTAAGTGTGAATTTTGCAAATTATCGTCATACTCTCAAATCGGGAGACCTGGGACTACACGGATAGTTCCTGCAAGTTACATTGGTCCCGTGCGAGGTGTTTGTGCCTCCTTTGGGGTCTTTTGGGGACTCGTTCTGGTTTTCACCCTTTATCAGCTTATTTTTAAGTCTAAGTGTTATGTTTTCAAATTATCATCATACTCCCAAACCAAGAGACCCAGGACTACGCGGTCAGTTCCTACAAGTTACATTGGTCCCGTTCGAGGTGTTCGTGCCTCCTACGTGGTCGTTTCGGGGCTGGTTTGGGTTTTCACCCTTTAACGGCTTGTTTTTAAGTCTAAGTGTGATTTTTTGTAAATTATAATCATACTCTCAAACCAGGAGACCCGAGACTACGCGGACCGTTTCTACAAGTTACATTGGTCCGTGCAAGGTGTTCGGGCCTCCTACGGGGTCGTTTGGTGGCTTATTTGGGTTTTCACCCTTTAACGGCTTATTTTTATGCCTAAGTGTGATTTTTACAAATTATAATCATACTCATAAACCGGTAGACCCGAGACTACGTGGAAAGTTCCAACAAGCTACATTGGTACCGTGCGAGGTGTTCATGCCTCCTACGGGCTCGTTTGGGGGCTGGTTCGAGTTTTCACCCTTTAACGGCTTGTTTTTAATTCTAAGTGTGATTTTTAAAAATTATCGTCATAATCTCAAACTGGGAGACCCGAGACAACGCGGTCAGTTCCCAGAAGTTACATGGGTCCCGTGTGAGGTGTTCGTATATCCTACGGGGTCGTTTGGAGGCTGGTTCGGGTTTTCACCCTTAATGGCTTCTTTTTAGGTCTAAGTGTGATTTTTGCAAATTATCATCATACTCTCAAATTGGGAGACCGAGGACTACGGGGTCAGTTCCCACAAGTTACATTGGTCCAGTGCGAGGTGTTCATGCCTCCTACGTTATCGTTTGGGGGTTGATTTGGGTTTTCACCCTTTTGGGCTTGTGTTTATGTTTATGTGTGATTTTTGCAAATTATCGTCATACTCTCAAACCGGAAGACCCGGGACTACGCAGCCAGTTCCTACCAGTTACATTGGTCCCGGGTAAGGTGTTCGTGCCTCCTATGGGGTCGTTTGGGGGTTGGTTTGGGTTTTCACCCTTTAACGGCTTGTTGTTAAGTCGAAGTGTGATTTTTGCAAATTATCATCATACTATCAAACCGGGATACCCAAGACTACGCGGTCAGTCCCTACAAGATACGTTGGTCCCGTGTGAGGTGTTCGTGCCTCTTACGTGGTCGTTTGGGGGCTGGTTTGGGTTTTCACCCTTTAACGACTTATTTTTAAGTCTAATTGTGATTTTTGCAAATTATCATCATACTCTCAAACCGGAAGACTCGGGATTACGCGGTCAGTACCCATAAGTTACATTGGTCCCGTGCGAGGTGTTCGTGCCTCCTACGGGGTCGTTTGGGGGCTGGTTAGAGTTTTCACCCTTTAACGGCTTATTTTTAACTCTAAGTGTGAATTTTGCAAATTATCGTCATACTCTCAAATCGGGAGACCCGGGACTACACGGATAGTTCCTACAAGTTACATTGGTCCCGTGCGAGGTGTTTGTGCCTTCTTTGGGGTCGTTTGGGGACTCGTTCTGGTTTTCACCCTTTATCAGCTTATTTTTTAAGTCTAAGTGTTATGTTTGCAAATTATAATCATAGTCCCAAACCAAGAGACCCAGGACTACGCCATCAATTCCTACAAGTTACATTGGTCCCGTTCGAGGTGTTCGTGCCTCCTACGAGGTCGTTTCGGGGCTGGTTTGGGTTTTCACCCTTTAACGGCTTGTTTTTAAGTCTAAGTGTGATTTTTTGTAAATTATAATCATACTCTCAAACCAGGAGACCCGAGACTACGCGGACAGTTTCTACAAGTTACATTGGTCCGTGCGAGGTGTTCGGGCCTCCTACGGGGTTGTTTGGTGGCTTATTTGGGTTTTCACCCTTTAACGGCTTATTTTTATGTCTAAGTGTGATTTTTACAAATTATAATCATACTCATAAACCGGGAGACCCAAGACTACGTAGAAAGTTCCAACAAGTTACATTGGTACCGTGCGAGGTGTTCATGCCTCCTACGGGGTCGTTTGGGGGCTGGTTCGAGTTTTCACCCTTTAACGGCTTGTTTTTAAGTCTAAGTGTGATTTTTATAAATTATCGTCATAATCTCAAACTGGGAGACCCGAGACTATGCGGTCAGTTCCCAGAAGTTACATGGGTCCCGTGCGAGGTGTTCGTATATCCTACGGGGTCGTTTGGAGGCTGCTTCGGGTTTTCACCCTTAACGACTTCTTTTTAGGTCTAACTGTGATTTTTGCAAATTATCATCATACTCTCAAATCGGGAGACCGAGGACTACGGGGTCAGTTCCCACAAGTTACATTGGTCCAGTGCGAGGTGTTCATGCCTCCTACGTTGTCGTTTGGGGATTGATTTGGGTTTTCACCTTTTTGCGGCTTGTTTTAATGTTTATGTGTGCTTTTTGCAAATTATCGTCATACTCTCAAACCGGAAGACCCGGGACTACGTGGCCAGTTCCTACCAGTTACATTGGTCCCGGGCAAGGTGTTCGTGCCTCCTATGGGGTCGTTTGGGGGTTGGTTTGGGTTTTCACCCTTTAACGGCTTGTTGTTAAGTCGAAGTGTGATTTTTGCAAATTATCATCATACTATCAAACCGGGATACCCAAGGCTACGCGGTCAGTCCCTACAAGATACGTTGGTCCCGTGAGAGATGTTCGTGCCTCTTACGTGGTCGTTTGGGGGTTGGTTCGGGTTTTCACCCTTTAACGACTTCTTTTTAATTCTAAGTGTAATTTTTACAAATTATCATCCTACTCTCAAACTAGGAGACTCAGGATTACGCAGTCAGTTCCCACAGGTTACATTGGTCCCGTGGGAGGTGTTCGTGCCTCCTACGGTGTCGTTTGGGGGCTTGTTTGGGTTTTCACTCTTTAACGGCTCGTTTTTAAGTCTAAGTGTGATTTTTGCAAATTTTCATCATACCCTCAAACCGGGAGACTCGAGACTATGCGGTCAGTTCCTACAAGTTACATTGGTACCGTGCGAGGTGTTCGTCCCTTCTACGGGGTCGTTTGTGGGCTGGTTTGGGTTTTCACCCTTTAACGATTTGTTTTTAAGTATAAGTGGGATTTTTACATATTATCATCATACTCTCAAATCGGGAGACCCGGGACTATGTGGAAAGTTCCTACAAGTTATATTAGTCCCGTGCGAGGTGTTCGCGCCTCCTACGGGGCAGTTTGGTGGCTGGTTTTGGTTTTCACCCTTTAACGGCTTGTTTTTATCACTAAGTGTGATTTTTACAAATTCTCATCCTACTCTCAAATCGGGAGAGCCGGGATTACTCGGTCAATTCGCACTAGTTAGATTGGTCCCGTACGAGGTGTTCGGGCCTCCTACGGGGTCGTTTTGTAGCTTGTTCGGATTTTCACCCTTTAACGGCTTGTTTTTAAGTCTAAGTGTGATTTTTGCAAATTATCATCATACTCCTAAACCGGGAGACTCGGGACTACGTGGTCTGTGCCGACAAGTTACATTGGTCCCGTGCGAGGTGTTTGTGCCTCCTACGGGGTCGTTTCGGGGATGGTTTGGGTTTTCACCCTTTAACGGCTTATTTTTAAGTCTAAGTGTGATTTTTACAAATTATCGTCATACTCTCAAACCCGGAGATCCGGGATTACGCGGTCATTTCCCATAAGTTACATTGTTCCCGTGCGAGGTGTTCGTGCATCCTACGGAGTCGTTTGGTGCCTTGTTTGGGTTTTCAGCCTTTAACGGCTTGTTTTTAAGTCTAAGTGTGATTTTTAGAAATTATAATCATACTCTCAAACAGGGAGACCCGGGACTATGCGGAGAGTACCTACAAGTTACCTTGGTCCCGTGCGAGGTGTTCGTGCCTCCTACGGGGTCGTTTGGGGGTTGGTTCGGGTTTTCACCCTTTAACAACTTGTTTTTATGTCTAAGTGTGATTTTTGTAAATTATTGTCATACTCTCTAACCGGGAGACCCGGGACTGCGAGGTCAGTTCCCACAAGTTACATTGGTCCCGTGCGAGGTGTTCGTGCCTCCTACGGGGGCTTGTTCGGGTTTTCGCCCTTTAACGGCTTATTTATAAGTCTAAGTGTGATTTTTGCAAATTAACGTCGTACTCTCAAACCGGGAGACCGGGGACTACGTGGTCAGTTCCCTTAAGTCACATTGGTCCCGTGCGAGGTGTTCGTGACTTTTACAGGGTCATTTGGGGGATGGTCCGGGTTGTCACCGTTTAACGGCTTATTTTTAAGTCTAAGTGTGATTTTTTAAAATTAGCGTCATACTCTCAAACCGCGAGACCGGAGACTACGCGCTCAGTTCCCACAAGTTACATTGGACCCGTCGAGGTGTTCGTGCCTCATACGGGGCAGTTGGAGGGCTGGTTTGGGTTTACACCCTTTAACGACTTGTTTTTAAGTCTAAGTATGATTTTTACAAATTATCATCCTACTCTCAAATTGGGAGACCCGGGATTAGGTGGTCATTTCCCACAAGTTACACTGTTCCCGTGCGAGGTGTTCGTGCCTCCTACGGGGTCGTTTGGTGCCTTGTTTGGGTTTTCACCCTTTAACGGCTTGTTTTTAAGTATAAGTGTGATTTTTTTAAATTATCGTCATACTCTCAAACCGGGAGAACGAGGACTACGCGGTCATTTCCCACAAGTTACATTGGTCACGTGCGAGGTGTTCGTGCCTATTACGGGGTCGTTTGGGGGTTGGATCGGGTTTTTACCCTTTAATGGCTTGCTTTTAAGTCTAAGTGTGATTTTTGTAAATTATCATCATACTCTCAAACCAGGAGACCGAGGACTACGCGGTCATTTCCAACAAGTTACATTGATCCCGTGCGAGGTGTTCGTACCTCCTACGGGGTCGTTTGGGGGTTGGTTTGGGTTTTCATCCTTTAACAGCTTGTTTTTAAGTTTAACTGTGATTTTAGCAAATTATCATCATGCTCTCAAACTGGGAGACCCGGGACTACGCGGTCAGTTCCTATAAGTTACATTGGTCCCGTGCAAGGTGTTCGTGCCTCCTACGGGGTCGTTTGTGGGCTGGTTTGGGTTTTCACCCTTTAACGGCTTGTTTTTAAGTATAAGTGGGATTTTTACATATTATCATCATACTCTCAAATCGGGAGACCCGGGACTATGTGGAAAGTTCCTACAAGTTATATTAGTCCCGTGCGAGGTGTTCGCCCCTCCTACGGGGCAGTTTGGTGGCTGGTTTTGGTTTTCACCCTTTAACGGCTTGTTTTTATGTTTAAGTGTGATTTTTACAAATTCTCATCCTACTCTCAAATCGGGAGAGTCGGGATTACTCGGTCAATTCTCACAAGTTAGATTGGTCCCGTACGAGGTGTTCTGGCCTCCTACGGGGTCGTTTTGTAGCTTGTTTGGGTTTTCACCCTTTAACGGCTTGTTTTTAAGTCTAAGTGTGATTTTTTCAAATTATAATCATACTCTCAAATCGGGAGACCCGGGACTACGCGAACAGTTCCTACAAGTTACATTGGTCCCGTGCGAGGTGTTCGTGCCTCCTACCGGGGTCGTTTGGGTGCTGGTTCAAATTTCACCCTTTAACGTCTTATTTTTAAGTCTAAGTGTAATTTTTGTAAATTATTGTCATACTCTCAAATCGGGAGACCCAGGACTACGCGGTCTGTTTCCACGAGTTACATTGGTCCGATGCGAGGTGTTCGTGCCTCCTACGGGGTCGTTTGAGGGTTGGTTCAGGTTTTCGCCCTTTAACGGCTTGTTTTTAAGTCTAAGTGTGATTTTTGCAAATTATCTTCATACTTTCAAACCGGGAGACCGGGGACTATGCGGTCAGTTCCCACAAGTTACATTGGTCCCGTGCGAGGTGTTCGTGCCTCCTACGGGGTCGTTTGGGGGCTGGTTTGAGTTTTCACCCTTTAACGACTTATTTTTAAGTTTAAGTGTGATTTTTGTAAATTATCATCATACTCTCAAACCAGGAGACCCGGGACTACGAGGTGAGTTCCTACAAGATACATTAGTCCCGTGGGAGGTGTTCGTGCCTCCTACAGGGGACTTTGGGGGCTGGTTTGGGTTTTCACCTTTTAACGGCTTGTTTTTAAGTCTATGTGTGATTTTTACAAATTATCGTCGTACTCTCAAATCGGGAGACCCGTGATTACGCGGCCACTTCCCACAAGTTACATTGGTCCCGTGCGAGGTGTTCGTGCCTCCAACGGGGTTGTTTGGGGGCAGGTTCGGGTTTTCACCCTTTAACGGTTTGTTTTTAAGTCTAAGTGTGATTTTTGCAAATTATTGTCATACACTAAGACCAGGAGACCGAGGACTACGCGTTCGGTTCCCATAAGTCACATTGGTCCCGTGCGAGGTGTCCGTGCCTCCTACGGGGTCGTTTGGGGGTTGGTTTTGGTTTTCACCCTTTAGCGACTTGTTTTTAAGTCTAATTGTGATTTTTGCAAATTATCATCATACTCTCAAACCGGAAGACCCGGGATTACGCGGTCAGTACCCACAAGTTACATTGGTCCCGTGCGAGGTGTTCGTGCCTCCTACGGGGTCGTTTGGGGACTGCTTCGGGTTTTCACCCTTTTATGGCTTGTCTTTAGGTCTAAGTGTGATTTTTGCAAATTATCATCATACTCTAAAACCGAAAGACCGGGGACTACGTGTTCAGTTCCCACAAGTTACATTGGTCCCGTGCGAGGTGTTCGTGCCTCCTACGGGGTCGTTTAGGGGCTGGTTTAGGTTTTCACCCTTTAACGACTTATTTTTAAATTTAAGTGTGAGTTTTGCAAATTATTGTCATACTCTCAAATCGGGAGACCCGGGACTACGCAGTCAGTTCCTACAATGTACATTGGTCCCGTACAAGGTGTTCGTGCCTCCTACAGGGTCATTTGGGTTTTCACCCTTTAACGACTTATTTTTAAGTCTAAGTGTGATTTTTACAAATTATCATCATACTCTGAAACCGAGAGACCCGGGATTACGTGGTCAGTTCCCACAAGTTACATTGGTCCCATGCGATTTTTTCGTGCCTCCTAGGGGGTTGTTCGGGGCCTAGTTTGGGTTTTCACCCTTTAACGGCTTGTTTTTATGTCTAAGTGTGATTTTTGCAAATTATCATCATACTCCCAAACCGGGAGACCGGGGACTACGCGGTCAGTTCCGACAAGTTACATTGGTCCCGTGTGAGGTGTTCGTGCCTCCTACGGGGTCGTTTGGGTGCTCATTCGGGTTTTCACCCTTTAACGGCTTGTTTTTAAGTTTAAGTGTGATTTTTATAAATTATCGTCATACTCTCAAATCGGGAGACCCGGGACTACGCGGTCTGTGCCTACAAGTTACAATGGTCCCGTGCGAGTTATTCGTGCCTCTTACGGGGAAGTTTGGGGGATGGTTTGGGTTTTCACCCTTTAACGGCTTGTTATTAAGTCTAAGTGTGATTTTTACAAATTATCGTCCTGCTCTCAAACCGGGAGACCCGGGATTATGCGGTCAGTTCTCACAAGTTACATTGGTCCCGTGTGAGGTGTTCGTGCCTCCTACGGGGTCGTTTGGGGGATTGTTTTGGTTTTCACCCTTTAAGGCTTGTTTTTATGTCTAAGTGTGAATTTTACAAATTATAATCATACTCTCAAATCGTGAGATCCGGGACTACGTGGAAAGTTCCTGCAAGTTACATTGGTCCTGTGCGAGGTGTTTGTGCCTCCTACGGGGTCGTTTGGGGGCTGGTTCGGATTTTCACTTACATTGGTCCTGTGCGAGGTGTTTGTGCCTCCTACGGGGTCGTTTAGGGGCTGGTTCGGATTTTCACGCTCTAACGGCTTATTTTTAAGTCTAAGTACGATTTTTGCAAATTATTATCAGACTCTCAAAATCGGGAAACCCGGGATTACGCGATCAATTCCTACAAGATACATTGGTTCCGTGCGAGGTGTTCGTGCCTCCTATGGGGTTGTTTGGGGCAGGTTTGGGTTTTCACCCTTTAATGGCTTGTTTTTAAGTCTAAGTGTTATTTTTACAAATTATCGTCATACTCTCAAACTGGGAGACCCGGGATTATGCGGCTAGTTCCCACAAGTTACATTGGTCCCGTGCGAGGTGTTCGTGCCTCCTACATGGTCGTTTGGGGGATGGTTTGGATTTTCACCCTTTAATGGCTTGTTTTTAAGTCTAAGTGTGATTTTTTCAAATTATAATCATACTATCAAATCGGGAGACCCGAGATTACGCGGACAGTTCCTACAAGTTACATTGGTCCCGTGCGAGGTGTCCGTGCCTCCTACGGGGTCGTTTGGGGGCTGGCTCAAATTTTCACCCTTTAACCGCATGTCTTTATGTCTAAGTGTGATTTTTGTAAATTATTATCATACTCTCAAATTGGGAGACCCAGGACTACGCCGTCTTTGCCTACAAGTTACATTAGACCCGTGCGAGGTGTTCCTGCCTCCTACGGGGTCGTTTGGGGTCTGGTTCAGGTTTTCGCCCTTTAACGGCTTATTTTTAAGTCTAAGTGTGATTTTTGCAAATTATCGTCATACTCTCAAACCGGAAGACCCGGGATTATGCGGCCAGTACCTATAAGTTACATTGGTCCTGTTCGAGGTTTTTATGCCTCCTACGGAGTCGTTTGGGGGTTGGTTCGGGTTTTCACCCTTTTAGGGCTTGTTTTTAACTCTAAGTGTAATTTCTACAAATTATCGTCATACTCTAAATCGGGAGATCGGGGACTATGCGTTCAGTTCCCACAAGTTACATTGGTCCTGTGCGAGGTGTTCGTGCCTCCTACGGGGTCGTTTGGGGGATGGTTTGGGTTTTCACCCTTTAACGACTTGTTTTTAAGTTTAAGTGTGATTTTTGCAAATTATCGTCATACTCTCAAATCGGGAGACCCGGGACTATGCGGTCAATTCCTACAAGTTACATTGTTCCCGTGCAAGGTGTTCGTGCCTCCTACGGGGTCATTTGGGTTTTCACCCTTTAACGACTTATTTTTAAGTCTAAGTGTGATTTTTACAAATTATCGTCATACTCTCAAACCGGGAGACCCGGGATAACGCTGTCAGTTCCCACAAGTTACATTGGTCCCGTACGAAGTATTCCTGCCTCCTAGGGGGTCGTTCATGGGCTGGTTTGGGTTTTCACCCTTTAACGGCTTGATTTTATGTCTAAGTACGATTTTTGCAAACTATAATCATACTCTCAAACCGGGAGACCCGGGACTACGCGGACAGTTCCTACAAGTTACATTGGTGCCGTGAGAGGTCTTCGTGCCTACTACGGGGTTGTTTGGGGGCTGGTTCAGATTTTCATCCTTTAACAGCTTATTTTTAAGTCTATGTGTGATTTTTGCAAATAATTGTCATACTCTCAAACCGGGAGACTCGGGAATATGCGATCCGCTCCCACAAGTTACATTGGTCCCGTGCGAGGTGTTTGTGCCTCCTACGGGGTCGTTTGGGGGCTGGTTTGGGTTTTCACCCTTTAACGACTTATTTTTAAGTCTAAGTGTGATTTTAGAAAATTATCGTCATAGTCTCAAACCGGGAGACCCGGGACTACGCGGTCAGTTCAGACAAGTTACATTTGTCCCGTGCGAGGTGTTCGTGCCTCCTACGGGGTCGTTTGAGGGCTGGTTCAGGTTTTCACCCTTTAACGGCTTATTTTTCAGTCTGAGTGTGATTTTTGCAAATTATCGTCATACTTTCAAACCAAGAGACCCGGGACTACGAGGTGAGTTCCCACAAGTTACATTGGTCCCGTACGAGGTGTTCGTGCCTCCTTTGGGGTCGTTTCGGGGATGGTTCTGGTTTTCACCCTTTAACGGCTTATTTTTAAGTCTAAGTGTTATTTTTGCAAATTATCGTCATACTCTCAAACCAAGAGACCCAGGACTACGCGGCCAGTTCCTACAAGTTACATTGGTCCCGTACGAGGTGTTCGTGCCTCCTTCGAGGTCGTTTGGGGGTTGGTTTGGGTTTTCACCCTTTAACGTCTTATTTTTAAGTCTAAGGTTGATTTTTGTAAATTATATTCATACTCTCAGACCAGGTGACCCGAGACTACGCGGACAGTTCCTACAAGTTACATTGGTCCGTGCGAGGTGTTCGTGCCTCCTACGGGGTCATTTGGGGGCTTATTTGGATTTTAATCCTTTAACGACTTATTTTTAAGTCTAAGTGTGATTTTTACAAATTATAATCATAATCTCAAACCGGGAGACCCAAGACTACGTGGAAAGTTCCTACAAGTTACATTGGTACCATGCGAGGTGTGCATGCCTCCTACGGGGTCGTTTGGGGGCTGGTTCGGGTTTTCACCCTTTAACGGCTTTTTTTAAGTCTAAGTGTGATTTTTACAAATTGTCGTCATAATCTCAAATCGGGAGACCCGGGACTACGCGGTCAGTTCCCACAAGTTACATTGGTCCCGTGCGAGGTGATCGTGCCTCCTACGAGGTCGTTTGCGGGCTGGTTCGGGTTTTCACCCATTAACGGCTTTTTTTAAGCTTAAGTGTGATTTTTGCAAATTATCATCATAGTCTCAAACCGAGAGATCGACGACTACGCGGTCAGTTCCCACAAGTACTTTGGTCCCGTGTGAGGTGTCCGTGCCTCCTACGTGGTCGTTTGGGTGTTGGTTTGGGTTTTCACCCTTTAACGGCTTATTTTTAAGTCTGAGTGTGGTTTTTACCAATTATCGTCATACTCTTAAACCGGGAGACTCGGGACTACGCGGTTAGTTACCACAAGTTACATTGGTCCCGTGCGAGGTGTTCATGCCTCCTATGGGGTTGTTTGGGGGTTGGTTTGGATTTTGACCCTTTAATGGTTTGTTTTTAAGTCTAATTATGATTTTTTACATTTTATTGGCATACTCTCAAACCGGGATACCTGGGATTACGCGGTCAGTTCCCACAAGTTACATTGCTCCCGTGTGAAGTGTTCGTGCTTCATATGGGGTCGTTTGGGGTCTGGTTTCGGTTTTCACCCATTAACGACTTGTTTTTAATTCTATGTGTGATTTTTACAAATTATCGCCATACTCCCAAACCGGGAGACCCAGGATTACGTGGTCAGTTCCCACAAGTTACGTTGGTCCCGTACGAGGTGTTCGTGCCTCCTACAGGGTCGTTTTGGGGATGGTTTCGGTTTTCACGCTTTAACGGCTTGTTTTTAAGTCTAAGTGTGATTTTTGCAAATTATAATCATACTCTCAAACCGGGAGACCCGGGACTACGTGGACTATTCCTACAAGTTACATTGGTCCCTTGTGAGGTGTTCGTGCCTCCTACGGGGTCGTTTGGGTGCTGGTTCGAGTTTTCGCCCTTTAACGGCTTACTTTTAAGTCTCAGTTTGATTTTTGGAAATTATCGTCATACTCTCAAACCGGGAGACCAGCGACTACGCGGTCAGTACCCACAAGTTACATTGGTCCCTTACGATGAGTTCGTGCCTGCTACGGGGTCGTTTGGGGGGTGGTTCGGGTTTTCACGCTTTAATGGCTTGTTTTTAAGTCTAAGTGTGAGTTTTACAAATTATCATCATACTTTAAAACCGGGAGATCGGGGACTATGCGTTCAGTTCCCACAAGTTATATTGGTCCCGTGCAAGGTGTTCGTACCTCCTACAGGGTCGTTTGGGGGCTGGTTTGAGTTTTCACCCTTTAACGGCTTGTTTTTAAGTTTAATTGTGATTTTTAGAAATTATTATCGTACTCTTAAACCGGAAGACCCGGGATTACGCGGTCAGTACCCACAAGTTACATTGGTCCCGTGCGAGGTGTTCGTGCCTCCTACGGGGTCGTTTGGGGGCTGGTTTGAGTTTTCAGGCTTTAATGGCTTGTTTTTAAGTCTAAGTGTGAATTTTTCAAATTATCGTCATACCCTCAAACCGGGAGACCCGAGACTACGCGGATAGTTCCTACAAGTTACATTGGTCCCGTGCGAGGTGTTTGTGCCTCCTTTGGGGTCGTTTGGGGATTTGTTCAGGTTTTCACCCTTTATCGGCTTATTTTTAAGTCTAAGTGTTATGTTTGCAAATTATCATCATACTCCCAAACCAAGAGACCCAGGACTACGCGGTCAGTTCCTACAAGTTACATTGGTCCCGTCCGAGGTGTTTGTGCCTCTTACGAGTACGTTTCGGGGTTGGTTTGGGTTTTCACCCTTTAACGGCTTATTTTTAAGTCTAAGTGTGATTTTTTAAAATTATTGTCATACACTAAGATCGGGAGATCGGGGACTACCCGTTCAGTTCCCACAAGTCACATTGGTCCCATGCGAGGTGTCTGCTCCTCCTATGGGGTCTTTTTGGGTCTGGTTTTGGTTTTCACCCTTTAACGACTTATTTTTAAGTCTAAGTGTGATTTTTACAAATTATCATCATACTCTCAAACCGAAAGACCCGGGATTACGCGGTCAGTACCCACAAGTTACATTGGTCCTGTGCGAGGTGTTCGTGCCTCCTACGGGGTCGTTTGGGGGCTGGTTTGAGTTTTCAGGCTTTAATGGCTTGTTTTTAAGTCTAAGTGTGAATTTTTCAAATTATCGTCATACCTTCAAACCGGGAGACCCGAGACTACGCGGATAGTTCCTACAAGTTACGTTGGTCCCGTGCGAGGTGTTTGTGCCTCCTTTGGGGTCGTTTGGGGATTTGTTCAGGTTTTCACCCTTTATCGGCTTATTTTTAAGTCTAAGTGTTATGTTTGCAAATTATCATCATACTCCCAAACCAAGAGACCCAGGACTACGCGGTCAGTTCCTACAAGTTACATTGGTCCCGTCCGAGGTGTTTGTGCCTCTTACGAGTTCGTTTCGGGGTTGGTTTGGGTTTTCACCCTTTAACGGCTTGTTTTTAAGTCTAAGTGTGATTTTTTATAAATTATAATCATACTCTCAAACTAGGAGACCCGAGACTACGCGGATAGTTCCTACAAGTTACATTGGTCCGTGCGAGGTGTTCGGGCCTCCTACGGGGTCGTTTGGTGGCTTATTTAGGTTTTCACCCTTTAACGGCTTGTTTTTAAGTCTATGTGTGATTTTTACAAATTATCGTCATAATCTCAAACGGGGAGACCCGAGACTACGCGGTCAGTTCCCAGAAGTTACATGGGTCCCGTGCGAGGTGTTCGTACCTCCTACGGGGTCGTTTGGAGGCTGGTTCGGGTTTTCACCCTTAACGGCTTCTTTTTAGGTCTAAGTGTGATTTTTGCAAGTTATCGTCATACTCAAACCGGGAGACCCGGGACTACGCGGCCAGTTCCTACAAGTTACATTGGTCCCGGGCAAGATGTTCGTGCCTCCTACGGGGTCGTTTGGGGGTTGGTTTGGGTTTTCACCCTTTAACGGCTTGTTGTTAAGTCGAAGTGTGATTTTTGCAAATTATCATCATACAATCAAGCCGGGATACCCAAGACTACGCGGTCAGTCCCTACAAGATACTTTGGTCCCGTGCGAGGTGTTTGTGCCTCTTACGTGGTCGTTTGGGGGCTGGTTCGGTTTTTCACCCTTTAACGGCTTGTTTTTAAGTCTAAGTGTAATTTTTACAAATTATCATCCTACTCTCAAACTAGGAGACTCAGGATTACGCAGTCAGTTCCCACAGGTTACATTGGTCCCGTGGGAGGTGTTCGTGCCTCCTACGGGGTCGTTTCGGGGCTTGTTTGGGTTTTCACTCTTTAACGGCTTGTTTTTAAGTCTAAGTGTGATTTTTGCAAATTATTGTCATACCCTCAAACCGGGAGACTTGGGACTACGCGGTCAGTTCCTACAAGTTACATTGGTTCTGTGCGAGGTGTTCGTCCCTTCTACGGGGTCGTTTTGTGGCTGGTTTGGGTTTTCACCCTTTAACGGCTTGTTTTTAATTGTAAGTGTGATTTTTTCAAATTATCGTCATACTCTCAAACCGGGAGACCCGGGACTACGCGGTTATTTCCCACAAGTTACATTGGTCCTGTGCGAGGTGTTCGTGCCTCCTACGGGGTCGTTTGGGGGCTAGTTCGGGTTTTCACCCTTTAACGGCTTGTTTTGAAGTCTAAATGTGATTTTTACTAATTATTGTCATACTCTAATACCGGGAGACCCGGGACTACGCGGTCAGTTGAGACAAGTTACATTGGTCCCGTGCGAGGTGTATCTGCCTCCTACGGGGTCGTTTGGGGGCTGGTTCGGGTTTTCACCCTTTAATGACTTATTTTTAAGTCTAGGTGTGATTTTCACAAATTATCATCATACTCTCAAACCGGGAGACTCGGGACTACGCGGTCAGTTGCCACAAGTTACATTGGTCCCGTGCAAGGTATTCGTGCCTCCTACGGGGTCATATGGGGGCTGGTTCTGGTTTTCGCCCATTAACGACTTGTTTTTAAGTCTAAGTCCCGTGCAAGGTATTCGTGCCACCTATGGGGTCGTTTGGGGGCTGGTTCGGGTTTTCGCCCTTTAACGACTTATTTTTAAGTCTAAGTATGATTTTTGCAAATTATCGTCATACTCTCAAACCGAGAGATCGGGGACTACGCGTTTAGTTCCCACCTGTTACATTAGTCCCGTGCGAGTTGTTCGTGCCTCCTACGGGATCGTTTGGGGGCTGGTTTGGATTTTCACCCTTTAACGACTTGTTTTTAAGATTAAGTGTGTTTTTTACAAATTATCGTCATACGTGGTCATTTCCTATAAGAGACATTGGTCTCGTGGTAGGTGTTCGTGCATCCTATGTGGTCATTTGGGGACTGGTTCGGGTTTTTAACCTTTAACGACCTATTTTTAAGTCTAAGTGTGATTTTTGCCAATTGTCGTCATACTCTCAAACCGGGAGACTCGAGACTACGCGGTCAGTTCCTACAAGTTACAATGGTCCCGTGCGAGGTGTTCGTGCCTCCTACGGGGTCATTTGGGGGCTGGTTCGAATTTTTACCCGTTAAGGGCTTGTTTTAACGTCAAAGTGTCATTTTTGCAAATTATTGTCATACTCTCAAACAAGGAGACCCGGGACTACGCGGTCAGTTGCGACAAGTCACATTGGTCTCGTGTGAGGTGTTCGTGCCTCCTACGGGGTCGTTTGGGGGTTGGTTCGGATTTTTGCCCTTTAACGGCTTGTTATTAAGTCTAAGTATGATTTTCGAAATTATCGTCATACTCTCAAACCGAGAGATCGGAGACTACGCTGTCATTTCCCACAACCTACATTGGTCCCATGCGAGGTGTTCGTGCCTCCTACGGGGTCGTTTGGGCGATGGTTTGGGTTTTCACCCATTATTGACTTGCTTTTAAGTTTAAGTGTGATTTTTGCAAATTATGGTCATACTCTCAAACCGAGAGACCCGAGACTACGCGGTCAGTCCCTACAAGATACATTGGTCCCGTGCGAGGTGTTCGAGCCTCCTACGGGGTCGTTTGGGGGATGGTTTTGGTTTTCACCCTTTAACGACTTGTTTTTAAGTTTAAATGTGATTTTTGCAAATTATCGTCGTACTCTCAAATCGGGAGACCCGGGACTACGCGGTCAATTCCTACAAGTTACATTGGTCCCGTGCAAGGTATTCGTGCCTCCTATGGGGTCATTTGGGTTTTCACCCTTTAACGACTTATTTTTAAGTCTAAGTGTGATTTTTACAAATTATCATCATACTCTCAAACCGGGAGACCCGGGATTACGCGATCAGTTCCCACAAGTTACATTGGTCCCGTGCGAAGTATTCGTGCCTCCTAGGGGGTCGTTCGGGGGCTGGTTTGGGTTTTCACCCTTTAACGGCTTGATTTTATGTCTAAGTATGATTTCTGCAAACTATAATCATACTCTCAAACCGGGAGACCCGGGACTACGCGGCAGTTCCTACAAGTTACATTGGTGCCGTGAGAGGTCTTCGTGCCTAGTGCGGGGTCGTTTGGGAGCTGGTTCGGATTTTCATCCTTTAACTACTTATTTTTAAGTCTATGTGTGATTTTTGCAAATAATTGTCATACTCTCAAATCGGGAGACCCGAGATTATGCGGTCAGCTCCCACAAGTTACATTGGTCCCGTGCGAGGTGTTTGTGCCTCCTACGGGGTCGTTTGGAGGCTGGTGTGGGTTTTCACCCTTTAACGGCTTATTTTTAAGTCTAAGTGTGATTTTTGAAAATTATCATCATAGTCTCAAACCGGGAGACCCGGGACTACGCGGTCAGTCCAGACAAGTTATATTTGTCCCGTGCGAGGTGTTCGTGCCTCCTACGGGGTCGTTTGAGGGTTGGTTCAGGTTTTCACCCTTTAACGGCTTATTTTTGAGTCTGAGTGTGATTTTTACAAATTATCGTCATACTTTCAAACCAAGAGACCCGGGACTACGAGGTCTGTTCCCACAAGTTACATTGGTCCCGTGCGAGGTGTTCGTGACTCCTTTGGGGTCGTTTGGGGGTTGGTTCTGGTTTTCACCCTTTAACGGCTTCTTTTTAAGTCTAAGTCTTATTTTTGCAAATTATAGTCATACTCTCAAACCAAGAGACCCAGGACTACGCGGCCAATTCCTACCAGTTACATTAGTCCCGTACGAGGTGTTCGTGCCTCCTTCGAGGTCGTTTGGGGGCTGGTTTGGGTTTTCACCCTTTAACGGCTTGTTTTTTAAGTCTAAGTGTGATTTTTGTAAATTATATTCATACTCTCAAACTAGGAGACCCGAGACTACGCGAACAGTTCCTACAAGTTACATTGGTCCGTGCGAGGTGTTCGTGCCTCCTACGGGGTCGTTTGGGGGCTTATTTGGATTTTAATCCTTTAACGACTTATTTTTAAGTCGAAATGTGAATTTTACAAATTATAATCATACTCTCAAACCGGGAGACCCAAGACTACGTGGAAAGTTCCTACAAGTTACATTGGTACCATGCGAGGTGTTCATGGCTCCTACGGGGTCGTTAGGGGGCTGGTTCGGGTTTTCACCCTTTAACGGATTTTTTTAAGTCTAAGTTTGATTTTTGGAAATTATCGTCATACACTCAAACCGGGAGACCAGCGACTACGCGGTCAGTACCCACAAGTTACATTGGTCCCTTACGATGAGTTCGTGCCTGCTACGGGGTCGTTTGGGGGCTGGTTCGGGTTTTCACCCTTTAGTGGCTTGTTTTTAAGTCTAAGTGTGATTTTTACAAATTATCGTCATACTTTAAAATCGGGAGATCGGGGACTATGCGTTCAGTTCCCACAAGTTATATTGGTCCCGTGCAAGGTGTTCGTGCCACCTGCGAGGTCGTTTGCGGGCTGGTTCGGGTTTTCACCCTTTAACGGCTTTTTTTAAGCTTAAGTGTGATTTTTGCAAATTATCATCATAGGCTCAAATCGAGAGACCGACGACTACGCGGTCAGTTCCCACAAGTACTTTGGTCCCGTGCGAGGTGTCCGTGCCTCCTACGTGGTCGTTTGGGTGTTGGTTTGGGTTTTCACCCTTTAACGGCTTATTTTTAAGTATGAGTGTGGTTTTTACCAATTATCGTAATACTATTAAACCGGGAGACTCGGGACTACGCGGTTAGTTACCACAAGTTACATTGGTCCCGTGCGAGGTGTTCGTGCCTCCTACGGGGTCGTTTGGGGGTTGGTTTGGATTTTCACCCTTTAATGGCTTATTTTTAAGTCTAAGTGTGATTTTTTACATTTTATTGTCATACTCTCAAACCGGGATACCCGGGACTACGCGGTCAGTTCCCACAAGTTACATTGGTCCCGTGCGAAGTGTTCGTGCTTCCTATGGGGTCGTTTGGGGTCTGGTTTCGGTTTTCACCCATTAACGACTTGTTTTTAATTCTAAGTGTGGTTTATACAAATTATCGCCATACTCCCAAACCGGGAGACCCGAGATTACGTGGTCAGTTCCCACAAGTTACGTTGGTCCCGTACGAGGTGTTCGTGCCTCCTACAGGGTCGTTTTGGGGATGGTTTCGGTTTTCACCCTTTAACGGTTTGTTTTTAAGTCTAAGTGTGATTTTTGCAAATTATAATCATACTCTCAAACCGGGAGACCCGGGACTATGTGGACTATTCCTATAAGTTACATTGGTCTCTTGCGAGGTGTTCGTGCCTCCTACGGGGTCGTTTGGGTGCTGGTTCGAGTTTACGCCCTTTAACGGCTTATTTTTAAGTCTAAGTTTGATTTTTGGAAATTATCGTCATACTCTCAAACCGGGAGACCAGCGACTACGCGGTCAGTACCCACAAGTTACATTGGTCCCTTACGATGAGTTCGTGCCTGCTACGGGGTCGTTTGGGGGCTGGTTCGGGTTTTCACCCTTTAAAGGCTTGTTTTTAAGTCTAAGTGTGATTTTTATAAATTATCGTCATACTTTAAAACTGGGAGATCGGGGACTATGCGTTCAGTTCCCACAAGTTATATTGGTCCAGTGCAAGGTGTCCGTGCCTCCTACAGGGTCATTTGGGGGCTAGTTTGAGTTTTCACCCTTTAACGACTTGTTTTTATGTTTAAGTGTGATTTTTGTAAATTATCGTCATACTCTCAAACCGGGAGACCCGGGACTACGAGGTCAGTTCCTACCAGATACATTAGTCCCGTGCGAGGTGTTCGTGCCTCCTACGGGGCAGTTTGGGGGCTGGTTTGGGTTTTCACCTTTTAATGGCTTGTTTTTAAGTCTTTGTGTGATTTTTACAAATTATCGTCCTACTCTCAAACCGGGAGACCCGTGATTTCGCGGCCAGTTCCCACAAGTTACATTGTCCCATGCGAGGTGTTCGTGCCTCCAACGGGGTTGTTTGGGGACTGGTTTAGGTTTTCACCATTTAACGATTTGTTTTAAAGTCTAAGTGTGATTTTTGCAAATTATTGTCATACACTAAGACCGGGGACTACCCGTTCAGTTCCCACAAGTCACATTAGTCCCATGCGAGGTGTTTACTCCTCCTACAGGGTCGTTTGGGGTCTGGTTTGGGTTTTCACCCTTTAACGACTTATTTTTAAGTCTAAGTGTGATTTTTGCAAATTATCATCATACTCTCAAACCGGAAGACCCGAGATTACGTGGTCAGTACCCACAAGGTACATTGGTCCTGTGCGAGGTGTTCGTGCCTCCTACGGGGTCGTTTGGGGGCTGGTTTGAGTTTTCACCCTTTAACGGCTTGTTTTTAAGTCTAAGTGTGAATTTTGCAAATTATCGTCATACTCTCAAATCGGGAGACCCGGGACTACGCGGATAGTTCCTACAAGTTACATTGGTCCCGTGCGAGGTGTTTGTGCCTCCTTTGGGGTCGTTTGGGGACTCGTTCTGGTTTTCACCTTTTATCAGCTTATTTTTAAGTCTAAGTGTTATGTTTGCAAATTATCACCATACTCCCAAACCAAGAGACCCAGGACTACGCGGTCAGTTCCTACAAGTTACATTGGTCCCGTTCGAGATGTCCGTGCCTCCTACGAGGTCGTTTCGGGGCTGGTTTGGGGTTTTCACCCTTTAACGACTTGTTTTTAAGTCTAAGTGTGATTTTTTGTAAATTATAATCATACTCTCAAACCAGGAGACCCGAGACTACGCGGACAGTTTCTACAAGTTACATTGGTTCGTGCGAGGTGTTCGGGCCTCCTACGGGGTCGTTTGGTGGCTTATTTGGGTTTTCACCCTTTAACGGCTTATTTTTATGTCTAAGTGTGATTTCTACAAATTATAATCATACTCATAAACCGGGAGACCCGAGACTACGTGGAAAGTTCCAATAAGTTACATTGGTACCGTGCGAGGTGTTCATGCCTCCTACGGGGTCGTTTGGGGGCTGGTTCGAGTTTTCACCCTTTAACGGCTTGTTTTTAAGTCTAAGTGTGATTTTTACAAATTATTGTCATAATCTCAAACAGGGAGACCCGAGACTACGCGGTCAGTTCCAAGAAGTTACATGGGTCCCGTGCGAGGTGTTCGTATATCCTACGGGGTCGTTTGGAGGCTGGTTCGGGTTTTCACCCTTAATGGCTTCTTTTTAGGTCTAAGTGTGATTTTTGCAAATTATCGTCATACTCTCAAATCGGGAGACCGAGGACTACGGGGTCAGTTCCCACAAGTTACATTGGTCTAGTGCGAGGTGTTCATGCCTCCTACGTTGTCGTTTGGGGGTTGATTTGGGTTTTCACCTTTTTGCGGCTTGTTTTAATGTTTATGTGTGCTTTTTGCAAATTATCGTCATACTCTCAAACCGAAAGACCCGGGACTACGCGGCCAGTTCCTACCAGTTACATTGGTCCCGGGCAAGGTGTTCGTGCCTCCTATGGGGTCGTTTGGGGGTTGGTTTGGGTTTTCACCCTTTAATGGCTTGTTGTTAAGTCGAAGTGTGATTTTTGCAAATTATCATCATACTATCAAATCGGGATACCCAAGACTATGCGGTCAGTCCCTACAAGATACGTTGGTCCCGTGCGAGGTGTTCGTGCCTCTTACGTGGTCGTTTTGGGGTTGGTTTGGGTTTTCACCCTTTAACGACTTATTTTTAAGTCTAAGTGTGATTTTTGCAAATTATCATCATACTCTCAAACCGGAAGACCTGGGATTACGCGGTCAGTACCCACAAGTTACATTGGTCCCGTGCGAGGTGTTCGTGCCTCCTACGGGGTCGTTTGGGGGCTGGTTTGAGTTTTCACCCTTTAACGGCTTGTTTTTAACTCTAAGTGTGAATTTTGCAAATTATCATCATACTCTCAAATCGGGAGACCCGGGACTACACGGATAGTTCCTACAAGTTACATTGGTCCCGTGCGAGGTGTTTGTGCCTCCTTTGGGGTCGTTTGGGGACTCGTTCTGGTTTTCACCCTTTATCAGCTTATTTTTAAGTCTAAGTGTTATGTTTGCAAATTATCATCATACTCCCAAACCAAGAGACCCAGGACTACGATGTCAATTCCTACAAGTTACATTGGTCCCGTTCGAGGTGTTCGTGCCTCCTACGAGGTCGTTTCGGGGCTGGTTTGGGTTTTCACCCTTTAACGGCTTGTTTTTAAGTCTAAGTGTGATTTTTTGTAAATTATAATCATACTCTCAAACCAGGATACCCGAGACTACGCGGACAGTTTCTACAAGTTCCATTGGTCCGTGCGAGGTGTTCGGGCCTCCTACGGGGTCGTTTGGTGGCTTATTTGGGTTTTCACCCTTTAACGGCTTATTTTTATGTCTAAGTGTGATTTTTACAAATTATAATCATACTCATAAACCGGGAGACCCGAGACTACGTGGAAAGTTCCAACAAGTTACATTGGTACCGTGCGAGGTGTTCATGCCACCTACGGGGTCGTTTGGGGGCTGGTTCGAGTTTTCACCCTTTAACGGCTTATTTTTAAGTCTAAGTGTGATTTTTACAAATTATCATCATAATATCAAACTTGGAGACCCGAGACTACGCGGTCAGTTACCAGAAGTTACATGGGTCCCGTGCGAGGTGTTCGTATATCCTACGGGGTCGTTTGGACGCTTGTTCGGGTTTTCACCCTTAACGGCTTCTTTTTAGGTCTAAGTGTGATTTTTGCAAATTATCGTCATACTCTCAAATCGGGAGACCGAGGACTACGGGGTCAGTTCCCACAAGTTATAATGGTCCAGTGCGAGGTGTTCATGCCTCCTACGTTGTCGTTTGGGGGTTGATTTGGGTTTTCACCCTTTTGTGGCTTGTTTTTATGTTTATGTGTGATTTTTGCAAATTATCGTCATACTCTCAAACCGGAAGACCCGGGACTACGCGGCCAGTTCCTACCAGTTACATTGGTACCGGGCAAGGTGTTCGTGCCTCCTATGGGGTCGTTTGGGGGTTGGTTTGGGGTTTCACCCTTTAATGGCTTGTTGTTAAGTCGAAGTGTGATTTTTGCAAATTATCATCATACTATCAAACTGGGATACCCAAGACTATGCAGTCAGTCCCTACAAGATACGTTGGTCCCGTGCGAGGTGTTCGTGCCTCTTACGTTGTCGTTTGGGGGCTGGTTTGGGTTTTCACCCTTTAACGACTTATTTTTAAGTCTAAGTGTGATTTTTGCAAATTATCATCATACTCTCAAACCGGAAGACTCGGGATTACGCGGTCAGTATCCACAAGTTACATTAGTCCCGTGCGAGGTGTTCGTGCCTCCTACGGGGTCGTTTCGGGGCTTGTTTGGGTTTTCACTCTTTAACGGCTTGTTTTTAAGTCTAAGTGTGATTTTTGCAAATTTTCGTCATACCCTCAAACCGGGAGACTCAGGACTACGCGGTCAGTTCCTACAAGTTACATTGGTACCGTGCGAGGTGTTCGTCCATTCTACGGGGTCGTTTGTGGGCTGGTTTGGGTTTTCACCCTTTAACGGCTTGTTTTTAAGTGTAAGTGTGATTTTTGCAAATTATCGTCATACTCTCAAACCGGGAGACCCGGGACTACGCGGTTATTTCCCACAAGTTATATTGGTCCTGTGCGAGGTGTTCGTGCCTCCTTCGGGGTCGTTTGGGGGCTAGTTCGGGTTTTCACCCTTTAACAGCTTATTTTGAAGTCTAAGTGTGATTTTTACTAATTATCGTCATACTCTAATACCGGGAGACCCGGGACTACGCGGTCAGTTCAGACACGTTACATTGGTCCCGTGCGAGGTGTTTGTTCCTCCTACGGGGTCGTTTGGGGGTTGGTTCGGGTTTTCACACTTTAACGGCTTATTTTTAAGTCTAGGTGTGATTTTCAAAAATTATCATTATACTCTCAAACCGGGAGACTCGGGACTACGCGGTCAGTTGCCATAAGTTACATTGGTCCCGTGCAAGGTATTCGTGCCTCCTACGGGGTCATTTGGGGGCTGGTTCTGGTTTTCCCCTTTAACGACTTGTTTTTAAGTCTAAGTCCCGTGCAAGGTATTCGTGCCACCTACGGGGTCGTTTGGGGGCTGGTTCGGGTTTTCGCCCTTTAACGACTTGTTTTTAAGTCTAAGTATGATTTTTGCAAATTATCGTCATACTCTCAAATCGGGAGATCGGGGACTACGCGTTCAGTTCCCACAAGTTACATTGGTCCCGTGCGAGTTGTTCGTGCCTCCTACGGGGTCGTTTGGGGGCTGGTTTGGATTTTCACCCTTTAACGACTTGTTTTTAAGAATAAGTGTGTTTTTTACAAATTATCTTCATACTCTCAAATCGGGAGATCCAAGACTACGCGGTCAGTTCCTATAAGATACATTGGTCCCGTGCGAGGTGTTTGTGCCTCCTACAGGGTCATTTGGGGGCTGATTCGAATTTTTACCCATTAAGTCCTTGTTTTTACGTCTAAGTGTCATTTTTGCAAATTATTGTCATACTCTCAAACAGGGAGACCCGGGACTACGCGGTCAGTTGCGACAAGTCACATTGGTCTCGTGTGAGGTGTTCGTGCCTTCTACGGGGTCGTTTGGGGGTTGGTTCGGATTTTTTCCCTTTAACGGCTTGTTATTAAGTCTAAGTATGATTTTTGAAATTATCGTCATACTCTGAAATTGAGAGACCGGAGACTACGCTGTCAGTTCCCACAACCTACATTGGTTCCGTGCGAGGTGTTCGTGCCTCCTACGGGGTCGTTTGGGGGATGGTTTGGGTTTTCACCCTTTATTGACTTTCTTTTAAGTTTAAGTGTGATTTTTGCAAATTATCATCATACTCTCAAACCGAGAGACCCGAGACTACGCGGTTAGTCCCTACACGATACATTGGTCCCGTGCGAGGTGTTCGAGCCTTCTACGTGGTCGTTTGGGAGCTGGTTTGGGTTTTCACCCTTTAATGACTTGTTTCTAAGTCTAAGTGTGATTTTTGCAAATTATCATTATACTCTCAAACCGGGAGACCCGGGACTGCGCGGTCAGTTCCCACAATTAACATTGGTCCCGTGCGAGGTGTTCGTGCCTCCTATAAGGTCGTTTGGGGGCTGGTTCGGGTTTAGCCCTTTAACGACTTGTTTTTAAGTCTAAATGTGATTTTTGCAAATTATCGTCCTACTCTCAAATCGGGATATTAGGAACTACGTGGTCAGTTCCCACAAGTTACATTGGTCACGTGCGAGGTGTTCGTTCCTCCTACGGGGTCGTTTGGGGGCTGGTTGGGGTTTTCACCCTTTACCGGCTTGTTTTTAAGTCTAAGTGTGATTTTTGTAAATTATCGTAATACCCTCAAACCGGGAGACTCGTGACTACGCGGTTAGTACCTACAAGTTACATTGGTCCCGTGCGAGGTGATCGTGCCTCCTACAGGGTCGTTTGGGAGCTTGTTTGGGCTTTCACCCTTTAACGGCTTGTTTTTTATGTGTAAGTGTGATTTTTGCAAATTATCATCATACCCTCAAACCGGGAGACTCGTGACTACGCGGTTAGTACCTACAAGTTACATTGGTCCCGTGCGAGGTGTTCGTGCCTCCTACGGGGTCGTTTGGGGACTGGTTTGGGTTTTCACCCTTTAACGGCTTGTTTTCAAGTCTAAGTGTGATTTTTGCAAATTATCGTCATACTCTCAAATCGGGAGACCCGAGACTACGCGGTTAGTTCCTACAAGATACATTGGTCCCGTGCGAGGTGTTCGTGCATCCTACGTGATCGTTTGGAGGTTGGTTCGGGTTTTCAACCTTTAACGGCTTGTTTTTAAGTCTAAGTGTGATTTTTGCAAATTATCGACAAACTCTCAAACCGGGAGACTCGGGATTACGCGATCAGTTCCTACAAGTTACAATGGTCCGGTGCGAGGTGTTCGTGCCTCCTACGGGGTGGTTTGGGGGCTAGTTTGGATTTTTACACTTTAACGGCTTGTTTTTAAGTCTAAGTGTGATTTTTGCAAATTGTCGTCATACTCTCAAATCGGGAGATCAGGGACTACACGGTCAGTTCACAGAAGTTACATTGGTCCCGTGCGAGGTGTTCGTGCCTCCTACGGGGTCGTTTAGGGGTTGGGTCGGGTTTTCACCCTTTAACGTCTTATTTTTAAGTCTAAGTTTGATTTTGGCAAATTATCGGCATACTCTCAAACCGGGAGACTTAGGACTACGCGGTCAGTTACCACAAGATACATTGGTCCCTTGTGACGAGTTCGTGCCTCCTTCGGGGTCGTGTGGGGACTGGTTTGGGTTTTCACGCTTTAACGGCTAGTTTTTAAGTCTAAGTGTGATTTTTGCAAATAATCGTCATACTTTAAAATCGAGAGACTGGGGACTACGCGGTTAGTTCCCAAAAGTTACATTGGTCCCGTGCGAGGTGTCCGAGCCTCCTACGGGGTCGTTTGGGGGTTGGTTCAGTTTTTCACCCTTTAACGGCTTGTCTTTAAATTTAAGTGTGATTTTTACAAATTATTGTCATACTCTCAAACCGGAAGACCGAGGACTATGTGTTCAGTTCCCACAAGTTACTTTGGTCCCGTGCGAGGTGTCCGTGCCTCCTACGGGGTCGTTTGGGGGTTGGGTCGGGTTTTCACCCTTTAACGTCTTATTTTTAAGTCTAAGTTTGATTTTGGCAAATTATCGGCATACTCTCAAACAGGGAGACTTAGGACTACGCGGTCAGTTCCCACAAGATACATTGGTCCCTTGTGACGATTCCGTGCCTCCTTCGGGGTCGTGTGGGGACTGGTTTGGGTTTTCACGCTTTCACGGCTTGTTTTTAAGTCTAAGTGTGATTTTTGCAAATAATCGTCATACTTTAAAATCGAGAGACTGGGGACTATGCGGTTAGTTCCCAAAAGTTACATTGGTCCCGTGCGAGGTGTCCGAACCTCCTACGGGGTCGTTTGGGGGTTGGTTTGGGTTTTCACCCTTTAACGGCTTATTTTTATGTTTAAGTGTGATTTTTTCAAATTATCGTCATACTCTCAAATCGGGAGACCCAGGACTACGCCGTAAGTTCCTACAAGTTACATTGGTCGCGTGCAAGGTGTTCGTGCCTTCTACGGGGTCGTTGGGGGGATGGTTTGGGTTTTCACCCTTTAACGACTTATTTTTAAATCTAAGTGTGATTATTAGAAATTATCATCATACTCTCAAATCTGAAGACCTAGGATTACGCGGTCAGTTCCCACAAGTTACATTGGTCTCATGCGAAGTGTTCATGCCTCCTACAGTGGGGATGGTTTGTGTTTTCACCTTTTAATGACTTACTTTTAAGTCTATGTGTTGATTTTTGCAAATTAATATCATATTCTCAAATCGGTAGAGTCGTGACTATGCGGTCAGTTCGTACAAGTTACAATGGTCCCGTGCGAGGTCTTCGTGCCTCTTACGGGGCCGTTTGGCGGCTGGTTTGAGTTTTCAACCTTTAATGGCCTGTTTTTAAGTCTAAGTGTTATTTTTGCAAATTATCATCATATTCTATAACCGGGAGACTCGAGACTAGGCGATATGTTCCCACAAGTTACATTAGTCCCGTGCGACGTGTCCGTGCCTCCTACAGGCTCATTTGGGGGTAGGCTCGGGTTTTCACCCTTTAACAGCTTGTTTTAAGTCTAAGTGTGATTTTTACAAATTATGATCATACTCTCAAACCAGGAGACCCGGGACTACGCGATTAGTTCAGACAAGTTACATTGGTCTCGTGCAAGGTGTTTGTGCCACCTACGGGGTCGTTTGGGGGATGGTTCGGGTTTTCACCCTTTAACGGCTTGTTTTTGAGTCTAAGTGTGATGTTTGCAAATTATCGTCATACTCTCAAACTAGGAAGCCCGGGACTACGAGGTTAGTTCCCACAAGTTACATTGGTCACGACGAGGTGTTCGTGCCCCCTTCGGGGTCGTTTGGGGGTTGGTTCTGGTTTTCACACATTAACATCTTGTTTTTAAGTCTAAGTGTTATTTTTGCAAATTATTGTCATACTCTCAAACCGAGAAACCCAAGACAACGCGGTCGGTTGCCACAAGTTACATTGGTCCAATGCAAGGTGTTCATGCCTCATACGTGGTCGTCTAGGGGTTGGTTTGGGTTTTCACCCTTTAACGGCTTATCTTTAAGTCTAAGTGTGATTTCTGCAAATTATTATCATACTCTCAAACCGGGAGACTCGGGACCACGCGGTCAGTTCCCAGAAGTTACATTGGTCCCGTGCGAGGTGTTCGTGCCTCCTTCGGGATCGTTTGGGGGCTGGTTCGAGTTTTCACCCTTTAACGGCTTGTTTTAAAGTCTAAGTTTGATTTTTTCAAATTATCGTCATACTCACAAACTGAGAGACTCGGGACTACGCGATCAGTTCCTACAAGTTACATTGGTCCCGTGCAAGATGTTCGTGCCTCCTACGAGGTCGTTTGGGGGTTGGTTCGGATTTTCACCCTTTAAGGGCTTATTTTTAAGTCTAAGTGTGGTTTTTGCAAATTATCGTCATACTCTCAAACCAGGAGACCCGGGACAACGTGGCCAGTCTCCACAAGTTACATTGTTCCCGTGCGAGGTGTTCATGCCTCCTACGGGGTCGTTAGAGGGCTGATTCGGGTTTTCACCCACTAACGGCTTGTTTTTAAGTCTAAGTGTGATTTTTACAAATTATCGTCATACTCTCAAATCGGGAGACTCGGGACTATGCGGTCAGTTCCCACAAATTACAATTGTCCCATGCGAGGTGTTTGTGCCTCCTACGGGGTCATTTGGGGGCTGGGTCGGGGTTTCACCCTTTAACAGCTTGTTTTAAAGTCTAAGTGTGATTTTTGCAAATTATCGTCATACTCTCAAAACGGGAGACCTGGGACTACGCGGTCAGTTCCCACAAGTTACATTGGTCCCTTGCGACGAGTTCGTGCCTCCTATGGAGTCGTTTGGGGGCTGGTTCGGGTTTTCACCCTTTAACGGCTTATTTTTAAGTCTAAGTGTGATTTTTGCAAATAATCATCATACTCTCAAACCGGGAGACCGGGGACTACGCGGTCAGCTCCAACAAGTTACATTGGTCTCGTGCGAGGTGTTCGTGCGTCCTACGGGGTCGTTTGGGGGCTGGTTCGGGCTTTAACCCTTTAACAGCTTGGTTTTAAGTTTAAGTGTGATTTTTGCAAATTATCGTCATACTCTCAAACCGGGAGACGCGGGACTACTCGGTCAGTTCCTATAAGTTACATTGGTCCCGTGCGAGGTGTTCGTGCCTCCTACGGGGTCGTTTGGGGGCTGGTTGGTGTTTTCACGCTTTAACGGCTTGTTTTTAAGTCTAAGTCTAATTTTTACGATTTATCGTCATACTCTCAAATCGGGAGACCCGGGATTACGCGGTCAGTTTCCACAAGTTACATTGGTCCCGTGCGAGTTGTTCGTGCCTCCTTCGGGGTCGTTTGGGGACTCGTTATGGTTTTCACCCTTTAATGGCTTGTTTTTAAGTCTAAGTGTTATTTTTGCAAATTATCGTCATACTCTCAAATCGAGAGACTCGGGACTACGCGGTCAGTTCCTATAAGTTACATTGTTCCCGTGTGAGGTGTTCGTGCCTCCTACTAGGTCGTTTGGGGCCCGTTTTGGGTTTTCAGCCTTTAACGTCTTATTTTTAAGTCTAAATGTGATTTTTGTAAATTATAACCATACTCTCAAATCGGGAGACTCGGGACTACGCGATCAGTTCCTACAAGTGTGAGATGTTCGTGCCTCCTACGGGGTCGTTTGGGGGCTGGTTTGGATTTTCACCCTTTAATGGCTTGTTTTAAGTCTAAGTGTGATTTTTGCAAATTATCGTAATACTCTCAAACCAGGAGACCGGGGACTACGCGATTAGTTCCCACAAATTTCATTAGTCCTGTGCGAGGTGTTCGTGCCTCCAACGGGGGGGATGGTTTGGGTTATCACCCTTTAACGACTTATTTTTAAGTCTAAGTGTTCATTTTTACAAATTATCATCATATTCTTATATCGGGAGACCCGGGACTACGCGGTCAGTTCCTACAAGTTACATTGGTCCCGTGTGAGGAGTTTGTGCCTCTTACGGGGTCGTTTGGGAGCTGGTTTGGGTTTTAACCTTTTAATGACTTACTTTTAAGTCTATGTGTTGATTTTTGCAAATTAATATCATATTTTCAAATCGAGAGACCCGTGACTATGCGATCAGTTCATACAAGTTACATTGGTCCCGTGCGAGGTGCTCGTGCCTCTTACGGGGCCGCTTGGGGGCTGGTTTGAGTTTTCACCCTTTAACGGCCTATTTTTAAGTCTAAGTGTTATTTTTGCAAATTATCATCATATTCTATAACCGGGAGACCCGTGACTACGCGGTCAGTTCCTACAAGTTACATCGGTCTCGTGCGAGGTGTTCAGGCCTCTTACGGGTCCGTTTGGGTGCTGGTTTAGGTTTTCAACCTTTAGCGGCATGTTTTTAAGTTTAAGTTTTGATTTTTCCAAATTATCATCATATTCTCAAACCGAAATATCAGGGTCTACGCGGTCAGTTCCTACAAGTTACAATGGTCCCGTGCGAGGTGTTCGTGCCTCCTACGGGGTGGTTTGGGGGATAGTTTGGATTTTTACCCTTTAACGGCTTGTTTTTTAGTCTAAGTGTGATTTTTACAAATTGTCTTCATACTCTCAAACCGGGAGACCAGGGACTACGCGGTCAGTTCACAGAAGTTACATTGGTCCCGTGCGAGGTGTCCGTGCCTCCTACGGGGTCGTTTAGGGGTTGGGTCGGGTTTTCACCCTTTAACGTCTTATTTTTAAGTCTAAGTTTGATTTTGGCAAATTATCGGCATACTCTCAAACCGGGAGACTTAGGACTACGCGGTCAGTTACCACAAGATACATTGGTCCCTTGTGACGAGTTCGTGCCTCCTTCGGGGTCGTGTGGGGACTGCTTTGGGTTTTCACGCTTTAACGGCTAGTTTTTAAGTCTAAGTGTGATTTTTGCAAATAATCGTCATACTTTAAAATCGAGAGACTGGGGACTACGCGGTTAGTTCCCAAAAGTTACATTGGTCCCGTGCGAGGTGTCCGAGCCTCCTACGGGGTCGTTTGGGGGTTGGTTCGGGTTTTCACCCTTTAACGGCTTGTCTTTAAATTTAAGTGTGATTTTTACAAATTATCGTCATACTCTCAAACCGGAAGACCGAGGACTATGTGTTCAGTTCCCACAAGTTACATTGGTCCCGTGCGAGGTGTCCGTGCCTCCTACGGGGTCGTTTGGGGGTTGGGTCGGGTTTTCACCCTTTAACGTCTTATTTTTAAGTCTAAGTTTGATTTTGGCAAATTATCGGCATACTCTCAAACAGGGAGACTTAGGACTACGCGGTCAGTTCCCACAAGATACATTGGTCCCTTGTGACGATTTCGTGCCTCCTTCGGGGTCGTGTGGGGACTGGTTTGGGTTTTCACGCTTTCACGGCTTGTTTTTAAGTCTAAGTGTGATTTTTGCAAATAATCGTCATACTTTAAAATCGAGAGACTGGGGACTACGCGGTTAGTTCCCAAAAGTTACATTGGTCCCGTGCGAGGTGTCCGAGCCTCCTGCGGGGTCGTTTGGGGGTTGGTTTGGGTTTTCACCCTTTAACGGCTTATTTTTAGGTTTAAGTGTGATTTTTGCAAATTATCGTCATACTCTCAAATCGGGAGACCCAGGACTACGCCGTAAGTTCCTACAAGTTACATTGGTCGCGTGCAAGGTGTTCATGCCATCTACGGGGTCATTTGGGGGATGGTTTGGGTTTTCACCCCTTAACGACTTATTTTTAAATCTAAGTGTGATTATTAGAAATTATCGTCATACTCTCAAATCTGAAGACCTAGGATTACGCGGTCAGTTCCCACAAGTTACATTGGTCTCATGCGAAGTGTTCGTGCCTCCTAGGGGGTCGTTTTGGGGCTGGTTTGGGTTTTCACCCTTTAACGGCTTATTTTTATGTCTAAGTGTGATTTTTGCAAATTATCTTCTTACTCTCAAATCGGGAGACCCAGGACTACGCGGTCAGTTCCCACAAGTTACATTGGTCCCATGCAAGGTTTTCGTGCCTCCTATGGGGTCGTTTGGGGGCTGGTTTGGGTTTTCACCCTTTAAAGGCTTATTTTTAAGTCTAAGTGTGATTTTTAGAAATTATCATCATACTCTCAAACCGAGAGACTTGGGACTACGCGGTCAGTTCCCATAAGTTACAAATGGTCCCGTGCGAGGTGTTTGTGCCTCCTTCGGGGTCGTTTGGGGGCAGGTTCGGGTTTTCACCCTTTAACGGATTCTTTTTAAGTCTAAGTGTGATTTTTGCAAATTATCGTCATACTCTCAATTCGGGAGACCCGGGACTAAACGGTTAGTTAAGACAAGTTACATTGGTCTCGTGCGAGGTGTTCGTGCCTCCTACGAGGTCATTTGGGGTCTGGTTCGGGTTTTCACCCTTTAACGGCTTATTTTTTAGTCTAAGTGTGATTTTTACAAATTATCGTCATACTGTCAAACTAGGAAACCCGGGACTACGAGGTCAGTACCCACAAGTTACATTGGTCCCGTACGAGGTGTTCGTGCCTCCTTCGGGGTCGTTTGGGGGCTGGTTATGGTTTTCACCCTTTAACGGCTTATTTTTAAGTTTAAGTGTGATTTTTACAAATTATCGTCTTACTCTCAAACCGGGAGACCCGGGACTATGCGGTCGGTTCCAAGAAGTAACATTGGTCCCGTGCGAGGTGTTCGTGCCTCCTACGGGGTCCTTTGGGGGTTGGGTCAAGTTTTCACCCTTTAACGTCTTGTTTTTAAGTCTAAGTGTGATTTTTGCAAATTATCATCACACTCTCAAACTGGGAGACCTAGGACTACGCGGTCAGTTCGCACAATTTACATTGGTCCCTTGTGACGAGTTCGTGCCTCCTACGGGGTCGTTTGGGGGCTTGTTTGGATTTTCACCCTTTAACTGCTTGTTTTTAAGTCTAAGTGTTATTTTTGCAAATTATCATCATACTCTCAAATCGGGAGACCTGGGACTACGCGGTCAGTTCCCACATGTTACATTGGTCCCGTACGAGGTGTCCGTGCCTCCTACGGGGTCGTTTGGGGGCTAATTAGGGTTTTCACCCTTTAACGGCTTGTTTTTATGTCTAAGTATGATTTTTACAAAATATCGTCATACTCTTAAACCGGGAGACCCGGGACTATGCGGTCAGTTCCCACAAGTGACATTGGTCACGTGCGAGGTGTTCGTGCCTCCTACGGGGTCGTTTGGGGGTTGGGTCTTGTTTTCACCCTCTAACAGCTTGTTTTTAAGACTAAGTGTGATTTTTGCAAATTATCGTCATACTCTCAAATCGGAAGACCTAAGACAACGCGGTCAGTTCCCACAGGTTACATTGGTCCCGTGCGACGAGTTCGTGCCTCCTACGAGGTCGTTTGGGGGCTGGTTCAGGTTTTTGCGCTTCAACGGCTTCTTTTTAAGTCTAAGTGTAATTTTTGCAAATAATCGTCATACTCTCTAACCGGGAGACTATGGACTACGCGATCAGTTACTACAAGTTACATTGGTCCCGTGCCAGGTGTTCGTGCCTCCTACGGGGTCATTTGGAGGCTGGTTTGGTTTTCACCCTTTAACGGCTTATTTTTAAGTCTAATTGTGATTTTCGTAAATTATCATCATACTCTCAAACCGGGAGACCCAGGACTACGCGATCAGTTCCCACAAGTTACATTGGTCCCGTGCGAGGTGTTCGTGCCTCCTACGGGGTCGTTTGGGGGCAGGTTCGGATTTTCACACTGTAACGGCTTCTTTTTAAGTCTAATTGTGATTTTTGAAAATTATCATCATACCCTCAAATCTGAAGACCTAGGATTACGCGGTCAGTTACCACAATTCACATTGGTCCCATGCGAAGTGTTCGTGCCTCCTAGGGGGATTTGGGGGCTGGTTTGGGTTTTCACCCTTTAACGGTTTATTTTTATGTCTAAGTGTGATTTTTGCAAATTATAGTCTTACTCTCAAATCGGGAGACCCGGGACTACGCGGTCAGTTCCTACAAGTTACATTGGTCCCGTGCGAGGTGGTCGTGCCTCCTACGGGGTCGTTTGGGGGCTGGTTTTGGTTTTCACCCGTTAAAGGCTTGTTTTTAAGTCTGAGTGTTATTTTTACAAATTATCATCATACTCTCCAACCGAGAGACTCGGGACTACGCGGTCAGTTCCCAAAAGTTACATTGGTCCCGTGCGAGGTGTTCGTGCCTCCTTCGGGGTCGTTTGGGAGCAGGTTCGGGTTTTCATCCTTTAACGACTTCTTTTTAAGTCTAAGTGTGATTTTTGCAAATTATCATCATACTCTCAATTCGGGTGACCCGGGACTAAACGGTCAGTTCAGACAAGTTACATTGGTCTCGTGCGAGGTGTTCGTGCCTCCTATGGGATCGGTTGGGGGCTACTTCGGGTTTTCACCCTTTAACGGCTTAATTTTGAGTCTAAGTGTGATTGTTGTAAATTATCGTCATACTGTCAAACTAGGAAACCCGGGACTACGAGGTCAGTACCCACAAGTTACATTGGTCCCGTGCGAGGTGTTCGTGCCTCCTTCGGGGTTGTTTGGGGGTTGGTTCTGGTTTTCACCCTTTAACGTCTTATTTTTAAGTTTAAGTTTTATTTTTGCAAATTATCGTCATTCTCTCAAACCGAGAGACCCGGGACCCACAAGTGGCATTGGTTCCGTGCAAGGTGTTCATGCCTCCTACGTGGTCGTTTGGGGGTTGGTTTGGGTTTTCACCCTTTAACGACTTGTTTTTAAGTCTAAGTGTGATTTTTTCAAATTGACAGCATACTCTCAAACCGGTAGACCCGGGACTACGCGGTTAGTTCCCACAAGTTTCATTGGTCCCGTGCGAGGTGTTCGTTCCTCCTACAGGCTCGTTTGGGGGCAGGTTCGGATTTTCACCCTTTAACGGCTTGTTTTTAAGTCTGAGTGTGATTTTTGTAAATTATCATCACACTCTTAAACCGGGAAACCCAAAACTACGCGGTCAGTTCAGACAAGTTACATTGGTCCCGTGCGAGGTGTTCGTACCTCCTACGGGGTCGTTTGGGGGCTTGTTTGGGTTTTCACCCTTTAACGGCTTGTTTCTAAGTCTAAGCCTGATTTTTTCAAATTATCGTCATACTCTAAAATCGGGAGAACCGGGGCTACGCGGTCAATTCCCACAAGTTACATTGGTCCCGTGCGAGGTGTTCGTGCCTCCTACGGGGTCGTTTGGGGGCTAGTTCGGATTTTCACCCTTTAACCGCTTATTTTTAAGTTTAAGTGAGATTTTTACAAATTATTGTCATACTCTCAAACCGAGAGACTCGGGACTATGCGGTCAGTTCCCATAAGTTACATTGGTCCCGTGCGAGGTGTTCGTGCCTCTTACGGGGTCATTTGGGGGTTGGTTTAGGGTTTTCACCCTTTAACGGCTTGTTTTTAAGTCAAAGTGTGATTTTTGCAAATTATCGTCATACTCTCAAATCGGGAGACCTAGGACTACGCGGTCAGTTCCCACAAGTTACATTGGTCCCTTGCGACGAGTTCGTGCCTCCTACGGGGTCGTTTGGGGGTTGGTTTAGGTTTTCACCCTTTAACGACTTGTTTTTAAATTTAAGTGAGATTTTTGCAAATTATCATCAAACTCTCAAACTGAGAGACCCGAGACTAAGCAGTCAGTTCCTACAAGATGCATTGGTCCCGTACGAGGTGTTCATTCCTCCTACGTGGTCGTTTGGGGGCTGGTTCGGGTTTTCACCCTATAATGGCTTATTTTTAAGTCCAAATGTGATTTTTACAAATTATCGTCCCACTCTCAAATTGGGAGACCCGGGATTACGGGGTCAGTTCCCACAGGTTACATTGGTCTCGTGCGAGGTGTTTGTGCCTCCTATGGGGTCGTTTGGGAGATTTTTTGGGTTTTCACCCCTTAACGACTTATTTTTAAGTCTAAGTGTGATTTTTGCAAATTATCGTCATACCCTCAAACCGAAAGACTCGGGACTACGCGTTCATTTCCCAGAAGTTACATTGGTCCCGTGCGAGGTGTTCGTGCCTCCTACTGGGTTGTTTGGGGGCTAATTTGGGTTTCACCCTTTAATGGATTATTTTTAAGTCTAAGTGTGGTTTTTGCAAATTATAATCATACTCTCAATCTGGGAGACCCGGGACTATGCAGTCAGTTCCCACAAGTTACATTGGTCCCCTGCGAGGTGTTCGTGCCTCCTACGAGGTCTTTTGGAGGCTAGTTCGAGTTTTCACCCTTTAACGGCTTATCTTTAAGTCTAAGTGTGATTCGTACAAATTATCATCTTACTCTCAAACCAGGAGACCCGGGACTATGCGATCAGTTCCAAGAAGTTACATTGGTCCCGTGCGAGGTGTTCGTGCCTCCTATGGGGTCATTTGGGGGTTGGGTCGAGTTTTCACCCTTGAACGTCTTGTTTTTAAGTCTAAGTGTGACTTTTGCAAATTATCATCATACTCTCAAACTGGGAGACCTAGGACTACGCGGTCAGTTCCCACAATTTACATTGGTCCCTTGCGACGAGTTCGTGCCTCCTACGGGGTCGTTTGGGGGTTGGTTTGGCTTTTCACCCTTTAACTGCTTGTTTTTAAGTCTAATTGTGATTTTTGTAAATTATCATCATACTCTCAAATCGGGAGACCTTGCACTACGAGGTGAGTTCCCACAAGTTACATTGGTCTTGTGCGAGGTGTTCGTGCCTCCTTCGGGGTCGTTTAGGGGCTGGTTCTGGTTTTCACCCTTTAACGGCTTGTTTTTTAGTTTAAGTGTTATTTTTCCAAATTATCGTCATACTCTCAAACCGAGAGACCCGGGACTACGCGGTCAGTACCCACAATTTACATTGGTCCCATGCAAGGTGTTCATGCCTCCTACGTGGTCGTTTGGGGGCTGGTTTGGGTTTTCACCCTTTGACGACTTGTTTTTAAGTCTAAGTGTGATTTCTACAAATTATCGGCATAATCTCAAATCAGGTGACTCAGGACCACGCGGTCAGTTCATAGAAGTTACATTGGTCCCGTGCGAGGTGTTCGTGCCTCCTTCGGGATTGTTTGGGGGCTGGTTCGGGTTTTCACCCTTTAACGGCTTGTTTCTAAGTCTAAGTGTGATTTTTTCAAATTATCGGCATACTCTCAAACTGAGAGACTCGTGACTACGTGGTGAGTTCCTACAAGTTACATTGGTCCCGTGCGAGATGTTCGTGCCTCTTACGGGGTCGTTTGGGGTTTGGTTTAGGTTTTCACCCTTTAGCGACTTGTTTTTAAGTTTAAGTGTGATTTTTGCAAATTATCATCAAACTCTCAAACCGAGAGACCCGAGACTATGCGGTCAGTAACCACAAGTTACATTGGTCCCGGGCAAGGTGTTCACGCCTCCTACGTGGTCGTTTGGGGGTTGGTTTGGGTTTTCACCCTTTAACGGCTTTTTTTTAAGTCTAAGTGTGATTTTTTCAAATTGTCATCATACTCTCAAACCGGTAGACCCGGGACTACGTGGTTAGTTCCCACAAGTTACATTGGTCCCGTGCGAGGTGTTCGTGCCTCCTACAGGCTCGTTTTGGGGCAGGTTTGGATTTTCACCCTTTAAGGGCTTATTTTTAAGTCTGAGTGTGATTTTTGCAAATTATCATCATACTCTCAAACCGAGAGACCCGGGACTACGCGATCAGTTTAGAAAAGTTACATTGGTCCCGTGTGAGGTGTTCGTGCCTCCTACGGGGTCGTTTGGGGGTTGGTTTGGCTTTTCACCCTATAACGGCTTGTTTAAAAGTCTAATTTTTTCAAATTATCGTCATACTCTAAAACCGGGAGACCCGGGGTTACGCAGTCAGTTCCCACAAGTTACATTGGTCTCGTGCGAGGTGTCCGTGCCTCCTACAGGGTCGTTTGGGGGCTAGTTTGGATTTTCAGCCTTTAACCGCTTGTTTTTAAGTTTAAGTGTGATTTTTACAAATTATTGTCATACTCTCAAAACCGGGAGACTCGGGACTATGCGGTCAGTTCCCACAAGTTACATTGGTCCCGTGCGAGGTGTTCGTACCTCTTACGGGGTCGTTTGGGGGTTGGTTCGGGTTTTCACCCTTTAACGGCTTGTTTTCAAGTCTAAGTGTGATTTTTGAAAATTATCGTCATACACTCAAATCGGGAGACCTAGGACTACGCGGTCAGTTCCCACAAGTTACATTGGTCCCTTACGACGAGTTCGTGCCTTCGACGGGGTCGTTTGGGGGTTGGTTTAGGTTTTCACCCTTTAGCGACTTGTTTTTAAGTTTAAGTGTGATTTTTGCAAATTATCATCAAACTCTCAAACCGAGAGACCCGAGACTACGCGGTCAGTTCCTACAAGATACATTGGTCCCGTACGAGGTGTTCATGCCTCCTACGTGGTCATTTGGGGGCTGGTTCGGGTTTTCACCCTTTAATGGCTTATTTTTAAGTCTAAGTGTGATTTTGACAAATTATCGTCCTACTCTCAAACCGGGAGACCCGGGATTACGCGGTTGGTTCCCACAGGTTACATTGGTCCCGTGCGACGTGTTCGTGCCTCCTACGAGGTCGTTTGGGGGCTTATTTGGGTTTTCACCCTTTAACGACTTATTTTTAAGTCTAAGTGTGATTTTTGCAAATTATCGTCATACCCTCAAATCGAAAGACTCGGGACTAGGCGGTCATTTACCACAAGTTACACTGGTCCCGTGCGAGGTGTTCGTGACTCCTACTGGCTTGTTTGGGGGCTGATTTGGGTTTCACCCTTTAACGGATTATTTTTAAGTCTAAGTGTGGTTTTTAAAAATTATATTCATACTCTCAATCTGGGAGACCAGGGACTACGCGATCAGTTCCCACAAGTTACATTGGTTCCGTGCGAGGTGTCCGTGCCTCCTACGGAGTCGTTTGGGGGCTAGTTCGGATTTTCACCCTTTGGCCTCTTGTTTTTAAGTTTAAGTGTGATTTTTACAAATTATTGTCATACTCTCAAACCGGGAGACTCGGGACTATGCAGTCAGTTCCCACAAGTTACATTGGTCCCGTGCGAGGTGTTCATGCCTCTTACGGGGTCGTTTGGGGGTTGGTTCGGGTTTTCACCCTTTAACGGCTTGTTTTCAAGTGTAAGTGTGATTTTTGAAAATTATCGTCATACACTCAAATCGGGAGACCTAGGACTACGCGGTCAGTTCCCACAAGTTACATTGGTCCCTTGCGACGAGTTCGTGCCTCCGACGGGGTCGTTTGGGGGTTGGTTTATGTTTCCACCCTTTAGCGACTTGTTTTTATGTTTAAGTGTGATTTTTGCAAATTATCGTCAAACTCTCAAACCGAGAGACCCGAGACTACGCGGTCAGTTCCTACAAGATACATTGGTCCCGTACGAGGTGTTCGTGCCTCCTACGTGGTCGTTTGAGGGCTGGTTCGGTTTTTCACCCTTTAATGGCTTATTTTTAAGTCCAAGTGTGATTTTTACAAATTATTGTCCTACTCTCAAACCGGGAGACCCGGGATTACGCGATTAGTTCCCACAGGTTACATTGGTCCCGTGTGACGTGTTCGTGCCTCCTACGAGGTCGTTTGGGGGCTTGTTTGGGTTTTCACCCTTAAACGACTTATTTTTAAGTCTAAGTGTGATTTTTGCAAATTATCGTCATACCCTCAAATCGAAAGACTCGGGACTAGGCGGTCATTTACCACAAGTTACATTGGTCCCGTGCGAGGTGTTCGTGCCTCCTACTGGGTTGTTTGGGGGCTGATTTGGGATTCACCCTTTAACGGATTATTTTTAAGTCTAAGTGTGGTTTTTGCAAATTATAATCATACTCTCAATCTGGGAGACCCGGGACTACGCGGTCAGTTCTCACAAGTTACAAAAGTCCTGTGCGAGGTGTTCGTGCCTCCTACGGGGTCTTTTGGAGGCTAGTTCGAGTTTTCACCCTTTAACGGCTTGTCTTTAAGTCTATGTGTGATTTGTACAAATTATCATCTTACTCTCAAACTGGGAGACCCGGGACTATGCGGTCAGTTCCAAGAAGTTACATTGGTCCCGTGCGAGGTGTTCGCGCCTCCTACGGGGTCATTTGGGAGCTGGGTCGAGTTTTCACCCTTTAACATCTTGTTTTTAAGTCTAAGTCTGATTTTGGCAAATTATCATGATATTCTCAAACTGTGAGACCTAGGACTACGCGGTCAATTCCCACAATTTACATTGGTCCCTTGCGACGAGTTCGTGCCGCCTATGGGGTCGTTTGGGGGTTGGTTTGGCTTTTCACCCTTTAACTGCTTGTTTTTAAGTCTAAGTGTGATTTTTTCAAATTATCATCATACTCCCAAATCGGGAGACCTGGGACTACGCGGTCAGTTCCCACAAGTTACATTGGTCCCGTGCGAGGTGTTCGTGCCTCCTACAGGGTCGTTTGGGGGCTAGTTAGGGTTGTCACCCTTTAACGGCTTATTTTTAAGTCTAAGAGTGATTTTTAAGAATTATCGTCATACTCTCAAATCGGGAGACCCGGGACTATGCGCTCAGTTCCCACAAGTGACATTGGTCACGTGCGAGGTGTTCGTGCCTCCTACGGGGTCGTTTGGGGGCTGGGTCTTGTTTTCATCCTTTAACGGCTTGTTTTTAAATCTAAGTGTGATTTTTCCAAAATTATCGTCATACTCTCAAATCGGGAGACCTAGGACAACGCAGTCAGTTCCCACAGGTTACATTGGTCCCGTGCGATGAGTTCGTGCCTCTTACGGGGTCGTTTGGGGGCTGGTTCGGGTTTTTGCGCTTTAATGGCTTATTTTTAAGTCTAAGTGTGATTTTTGCAAATAATCATCATACTCTCAAACCGAGAGACTCGGGACTACGCGATGAGTTACTACAAGTTACATTGGTCCCGTGCCAGGTGTTCGTGCCTCCTACGGGGTCGTTTGGGGGCTGGTTTGGTTCTCACCCTTTAACGGATTAGTTTTAAGTCTAAGTGTGATTTTTGTAAATTATCGTCATACTCTCAAACCGGGAGACCCGGGACTACGCGGTCAGTTCCCACAAGTTACATTGGTCCTATGCGAGGTGTTCGTGCCTCCTACGGGATCGTTTGGGGGCAGGTTCGGGTTTTCACCTTTTAACAGCTTCTTTTGAAGTCTACATGTGATTTTTACAAATTATCATCATACTCTCAATCCGGGAGACCCGGGACTAAACGGTCAGTTCAGACAAGTTACATTGGTCTCGTGCGAGGTGTTCGTGCCTCCTACGGGGTCGTTTGGGGGCTGGTTCGGGTTTTCATCCTTTAACAGCTTGTTTTTTAGTCTAAGTGTGCTTTTTGCAAATTATCGTCATACTGTCGAAACTAGGAAACTCGGGACTACGATGTGAGTTCCCACAAGTTACATTGGTCCCGTGCGAGGTGTTCGTGCCTCCTTCGGGGTCGTTTGGGGGCTAGTTCTTGTTTTCACCCTTTAACGGCTTGTTTTTAAGTTTAAGTGGTATTTTTGCAAATTATTGCCATACTCTCAAACCGAGAGACCCGGGACTACGCGATCAGTACCCACAAGTTACATTGGTCTCGTGCAAGGTGTTCATGCCTCCTACGTGGTCGTTTAAGGGCTGGTTTGGGTTTTCACCCTTTGATGGCTTATTTTTAAGTCTAAGTGTGATTTCTACAAATTATCGTCATACTCTCAAATCGGGTGATTCGGGACCACGCGGTCTGTTCCCAGAAGTTACATTGGTCCCGAGAGAGGTGTTCGTGCCTCCTTCGGGATCGTTTGGGGGTTGGTTCGGGTTTTTACCCTTTAACGGCTTGTTTTTAAGTCTAAGTGTGATTTTTTCAAATTATCGGCATACTCTCAAACTGAGAGACTCGGGACTATGCGGTCAATTCCTACAAGTTGCATTGGTCCCGTGCGAGATATTCGTGCCTCTTACGGGGTCGTTTGGGGGCTGGTTCGGATTTTCACCCTTTAACGGCTTGTTTTTAAGTTTAAGTGCTATTTTTGCAAACTATCGTCACTCTCTCAAACCAAGAGACCCGGGACTACGCGGTCAGTACCCACAAGTTACATTGGTCCCTTACGATGAGTTCGTGCCTGCTACGGGGTTGTTTGGGGGCTGGTTCGGGTTTTCACCCTTTAATGGCTTGTTTTTAAGTCTAAGTGTGAATTTTGCAAATAATAGTCACACTCTCAAAATGGGAGATCGGGGACTACGCGGTCAGTTCCCACAAGTTACATTGGTCTCGTGCGAGGTGTCCGTGCCTCCTACGGGGTCATTTGGGGGCTCGTTCAATCTTTCACCCTTTAACGGCTTGTTTTTAAGTTTAAGTGTGATTTTTGCAAATTATCGTCATACCCTCAAACCGGGAGACCCGGGACTACACAGTCAGTTCCTACAAGTTACATTGGTCCCGTGCGAGGTGTTCGTGCCTCTTACGGGGTCGTTTGGGGGTTGGTTTTGGTTTTCACCCTTTAACGGCTTGTTTTTAAGTCTAAGTCGAATTTTTACAAATTATCATCATACTCTCAAACCGGGAGACTCGAGATTACGCGGTCAGTTCCCACAAGTTACATTGGTCCCGTGCGAGGTGTTTGTGCCTCCTTTGGGGTCGTTTGGGGGCTGGTTCTGGTTTTCACCCTTTAATTGATTGTTTTTAAGTCTAAGTGTTATTTTTGCAAATTATCGTCATACTCTCAAATCGAGAGACCCGGGACTACGCGGTCAGTTCTTATAAGTTACATCGGTCCCGTGTGAGGTGTTCGTGCCTCCTATGGGGTCGTTTGGGGCCTGGTTTGGGTTTTCACCCTTTAACCGCTTGTTTTTAAGTCTATTTATTAATTTTTGTAAATTAATATCATATTCTCAAATCGGGAGACCCGTGACTACGCAGTCAGTTCGTACAAGTTACATTGGTCCCGTGCGAGGTGTTCGTGCCTCTTACGGGGCCGTTTGGGACTGGTTTGAGTTTTCATCCTTTAACGGCCTATTTTTAAGTCTAAGTGTTATTTTTGCAAATTATCATCATATTCTATAATCGGGAGACTCGGGACTACGCGATCAGTTCCCACAAGTTACATTGGTCCCGTGCGACGTGTTCGTGCCTCCTACAAGCTCATTTGGGGGTAGGGTCGGGTTTTCACCCTTTAACGGCTTGTTTTTAAGTCTAAGTGTGTTTTTTGCAAATTATCATCATACTCTCAAACCGAGAGACTCGGGACTACGCGGTCAGTTCCCACAAGTTACATTGGTCCCGTGCGAGGAGGTCGTGCCTCCTACGGGGGGGATGGTTTGTGTTTTCACCTTTTAATGACTTACTTTTAAGTCTATTTGTTGATTTTTGCAAATTAATATCATATTCTCAAATCGGGAGATCCGTGACTACACGGTCAACTCGTACAAGTTACAATGGTCCCGTGCGAGGTGTTCGTGACTCTTACGGGGCCGTTTGGGGGCTCGTTTGAGATTTCACCCTTTAACGACCTGTTTTTAAGTCTAAGTGTTATTTTTGCAAATTATCATCATAATCTATAATCGGGAGACTCGGGACTACGCAATTAGTTCCCACAAGTTACATTGGTCCAGTACGACGTGTTCGTGCCTCCAACAGGCTCATTTGGGGGTAGGCTCGGGTTTTCACCATTTAACGGCTTATTTTTAGGTCTAAGTGTGATTTTTACAAATTATCGTCATACTCTCAAACCGGGAGACTCGGGACTACGCGTTCAGTTCCCACAAGTTACATTGGTCCCGTGCGAGGAGTTCGTGCCTCCTATAGTGGGGATGGTTTGTGTTTTCACCTTTTAATGACTTACTTTTAAGTCTATGTGTTGATTTTTGTAAATTAATATCATATTCTCAAATCGGTAGAGTCGTGACTATGCGGTCAGTTCGTACAAGTTACAATGGTCCCGTATGAGGTGTTCGTGCCTCTTACGGGGCCGTTTGGCGGCTGGTTTGAGGTTTCAACCTTTAACGGCCTGTTTTTAAGTCTAAGTGTTATTTTTGCAAATTATCATCATATTCTATAACCGCGAGACTCGAGACTACGCGATCAGTTCCCACAAGTTACATTAGTCCCGTGCGACGTGTCCGTGCCTCCTACAGGCTCATTTGGGGGTAGGCTCGGGTTTTCACCCTTTAATAGCTTGTTTTAAGTCTAAGTGTGATTTTTACAAATTATCATCATACTCTCTAACCAGGAGACCCGGGACTACGCGATTAGTTCAGACAAGTTACATTGGTCTCGTGCAAGGTGTTCGTGCCACCTACGGGGTCGTTTGGGGGATGGTTCGGGTTTTCACCCTTTAACGGCTTGTTTTTGAGTCTAAGTGTGATGTTTGCAAATTATCGTCATACTCTCAAACTAGGAAGCCCGGGACTACGAGGTTAGTTCCCACAAGTTACATTGGTCACGACGAGGTGTTCGTGCCCCCTTCGGGGTCGTTTGGGGGTTGGTTCTGGTTTTCACACATTAACATCTTGTTTTTAAGTCTAAGTGTTATTTTTGCAAATTATTGTCATACTCTCAAACCGAGAGACCAGAGACAACGCGGTCGGTTGCCACAAGTTACATTGGTCCAATGCAAGGTGTTCATGCCTCATACGTGGTCGTCTAGTGGTTGGTTTGGGTTTTCACCCTTTAATGGCTTATCTTTAAGTCTAAGTGTGATTTCTGCAAATTATTATCATACTCTCAAACCGGGAGACTCGGAACCACGCGGTCAGTTCCCAGAAGTTACATTGGTCCCGTGCGAGGTGTTCATGCCTCCTACGGGGTCGTTAGAGGGCTGATTCGGGTTTTCACCCACTAACGGCTTGTTTTTAAGTCTAAGTGTGATTTTTACAAATTATCGTCATACTCTCAAATCGGGAGACTCGGGACTATGCGGTCAGTTCCCACAAGTTACAATTGTCCCCTGCGAGGTGTTTGTGCCTCCTACGGGGTCATTTGGGGGCTGGGTCGGGTTTTCACCCTTTAACAGCTTGTTTTAAAGTCTAAGCGTGATTTTTGCAAATTATCGTCATACTCTCAAAACGGGAGACCTGGGACTACGCGGTCAGTTCCCACAAGTTACATTGGTTCCTTGTGACGAGTCCGTGCCTCCTACGGAGTCGTTTGGGGGCTGGTTCGGGTTTTCACCCTTTAACGACTTGTTTTTAAGTCTAAGTGTGATTTTTGCAAATAATCATCATACTCTCAAACCGGGAGACCGGGGACTACGCGGTCAGCTCCAACAAGTTACAATGGTCTCGTGCGAGGTGTTCGTGCATCCTACGGGGTCGTTTGGGGGCTGGTTCGGGCTTTAACCCTTTAACATCTTGTTTTTAAGTTTAAGTGTGATTTTTACAAATTATCGTCATACTCTCAAACCGGGAGACGCGGGACTACTAGGTCAGTTCCTATAAGTTATATTGGTCCCGTGCGAGGTGTTCGTGCCTCCTACGGGGTCGTTTGGGGGATGGTTGGTGTTTTCACGCTTTAATGGCTTGTTTTCAAGTCTAAGTCTAATTTTTACGATTTATCGTCATACTCTCAAATCGGGACTACGTGATCAGTTCCCACAAATTGCATTAGTCCTGTGCGAGGTGTTCGTGCCTCCAACGGGGGGGATGGTTTGGGTTATCACCCTTTAATGACTTATTTTTAAGTCTAAGTGTTCATTTTTACAAATTATCATCATATTCTTATATCGGGAGACCCGGGACTACGCGGTCAATTCCTACAAGTTACATTGGTCCCGTGTGAGGAGTTTGTGCCTCTTACGGGGTCGTTTGGGAGCTGGTTTGGGTTTTAACCTTTTAATGACTTACTTTTAAGTCTATGTGTTGATTTTTGCAAATTAATATCATATTTTCAAATCGAGAGACCCGTGACTATGCGATCAGTTCATACAAGTTACATTGGTCCCGTGCGAGGTTTTCGTGCCTCTTACGGGGCCGCTTGGGGGCTGGTTTGAGTTTTCACCCTTTAACGGCCTATTTTTAAGTCTAAGTGTTATTTTTGCAAATTATCATCATATTCTATAACCGGGAGACCCGTGACTACGCGGTCAGTTCCTACAAGTTACATCGGTCTCGTGCGAGGTGTTCAGGCCTCTTACGGGTCGTTTGGGGGCTAGTTCAGATTTTCACACTTTAACGACTTGTTTTTAAGTCTAAGTGTGATTTTTGCAAATTGTCATCATACTCTCAAACCGGGAGATCGGGGACTACGTGATCAGTGCCCACAAGTTACATTGGTCCCGTGCGAGGTGTTCGTGCCTCCTACGGGGGGGGGGGGGGGGGGGGGGGGAGGATTGTTTGGGTTTTCACCCTTTAGCAACTTGTTCTTAAGTCTAAGTGTTCATTTTTTCAAATTATCGCCATATTCTTAAATCGGGAGACCCGGGTCTACACGGTCAGTTCCTACAAGTTACATTGGTCCCGTGTGAGGAGTTTGTGCCTCTTACGGAGTCGTTAGGGGGCTGGTTTGGGTTTTCGCCTTTTAATGACTTACTTTTAAATCTATGTATTGATTTTTGCAAACTACTATCGTATTCTCAAATTGGGAGACCCGTGACTATGCGGTCAGTTCGTACAAGTTACATTAGTCCCGGGCGAGGTGTTCGTACCTCTTATCAGGCCGTTTGGGGACTGGTTTGAGTTTTCACCCTTTAACGGCATGTTTTTAAGTCTAAGTGTTATTTTTGCAAATTATCATCATATTTTATAACAGGGCGACCCGTGACTGCGCGGTCAGTTCCTACAAGTTACATTGGTCCCGTGCGAGGTGTTCGTGCCTCTTACGGGTCAGTTTTGGAGCTAGTTTAGGTTTTCACCCTTTAACTGCATGTTTTTAAGTTTAAGTGTTGATCTTTGCAAATTATCATCATATTCTCAAAGTGGGAGACCGGGGACTACGCGGTCAGTTCGTACAAGTTACATTGGTCCCGTGCGAGGTGTTCGTGACTCCTATGGGGTCGTTTGGGGGATGGTTCAGGTTTTCTCCCTTTAACGGCTTGTTTTTAAGTCTAAGTATGATTTTTGCAAATTACCGTTGTACTCTTAAAATCGGGACCCGTGACTACGCGATCAGTTCCCACAAGTTACATTGGTCCCGTGCATGGTGTTCGTGCCTCCTACGGTGTCGTTTGGGGGCTGGTTCGGGTTTTCACCCTTTAACGGCTTATTTTTAAGCCTAAGAGTGATTTTTGCAAATTATCATCATACTCTCAAATCAGGAGACCCGAGACTACGTGGCCAGTTCTCACAAGTTATATTGGTCCCGTGCGAGGTGTTCGTGCCTCCTACGGGCTCAGTTGATGGTTGGTTCGGGTTTTCTCCCTTTAACGGCTTATTTTTAAGTCTAAGTGTGATTTCAACAAATTATCGTCATACTCTCAAACCGGGGGACCTGGAACTACGCGGTCAGTTCCCACAAGTTACATTGGTCCCGTGCGAGGTGTTCGTGCCTCCTACGGGGTCGTTTGGGAGCTGGTTTGGGTTTTTACCCTTTAATGGCTTGTTTCTAAGTCTAAGTGTGATTTTTTCAAATTATAATCATACTCTCAAACCGAGAGACCCGGAATTACGCGGACAGTTCCTACAAGTTACATTGGTCCCGTGCGAGGTGTTCGTGCCTCCTACGGGATCGTTTGGGGGCTAGTTCGGATTTCGCCCTTTAACAGCTTGCTTTTAAATCTAAGTGTGATTTTTCCAAATTGTCATCATACTCTCAAACCGAGATACTCAAGACTAAGCAGTCAGTTCCCACAAGTTACATTGGTCCCGTGCAAGGTGTTCGTGCCTCCTACGGGGTCGTTTTGGGGGTGGTTCGGGTTTTCACCCTTTAACGGCTTGATTTTTAGTCTAAGTGTGATTTTTGAAAATTATCATCATACTCTCAAATCGGGAGACCCGGGACTACGCGGTGAGTTCCCACAAGTTACATTGGTCCTGTGCGAGATGTTCGTGCCTCCTACGGGGTCGTTTCAGGGCTGGTTTGGATTTTCACCCTTTAACTGCTTGTTTTTAAGTCTAAGTGTTATTTTTGCAAATTATCATCATACTCTCAAATCGGGAGACCTGGGACTACGCGGTTAGTTCCCACAAGTTACATTGGTCCCGTGCGAGGTGTCCGTGCCTCCTACGGGGTCGTTTGGGGGCTCGTTTGGGTTTTCACCCTTTAACGGCTTGTTTCTAAGTCTAAGTTTTATTTTTATAAATTATTGTCATACTCTCAAACCGGGAGACCCGGGAGTACGCGGTCAGTTCCCAAAAGTTACATTGGTCCCGTGCGAGGTGTTCGTGCCTCCTACAGGGTCGTTTGGGGGCTGGTTCCCCTTTAACGGCTTATTTTTAAGTCTAAGTGTGATTTTTACAAAATATCATCATACTCTCAAACTGGGAGACCCGACATTACGCGGTCAGTTCACACAAGTTACATTGGTCCCGTGCGAGGAGTTCGTACCTCTTTCGGGGTCGTTTGGGGGTTGGTTTGGGTTTTCACCCTTTAAGGGCTTGTTTTTAAGTCAAAGTGTGATTTTTGCAAATTATCATCATACTCTCAAACCGGGAGACCCGGGACTACGCGGTCAGTTCCCACATGTTACATTGGTCCCGTCCGAGGTGTTCGTGCCTCCTATGGGGTCGTTCGGGGCTTGGTTAAGGTTTTCACCCTTTATCGGCTTGTTTTTAAGTCTAAGTGTGATTTTTCCAAATTATCGTCATACTCTCAAACTGAGAGACAAGAGACTGCGCGGTCGGTTCCCACATGTTACATTGGTCCCGTGCGAGTTGTTCGTGCCTCCTACGGGGTCGTTTGGGGGCTAGTTCGGATTTTCACCCTTTAACGGCTTGTTTTTAAGTCTAAGTGTGATTTTTATAAATTATCGTCATACTCACAAACTGGGTGACCCGGGACTACGCGGTCATTTCAGACAAGTTACATTGGTCCCGTGCGAGGTTTTTGTGCCTCCTACGGGGTCGTTTGGGGGCTGGTTCGGGTTTTCACCCTTTAACGGCTTATTTTTAAGTCTAGGTGTGATTTTTACAAATTATCATCATACTCTCAAACCGGGAGACCCGCGACTACGCGGTCAGTTCCCAAAGGTTACATTGGTCCTGTGGGAGGTGTTCGTGCCTCCTACGGGGTCGTTCAGGGGCTGGTTCGAGTTTTCACCCTTTAACGGCTTGTTTTTACGTCTAAGTGTCATTTTTGCAAATTATCATCATACTCTCAAACCGGGAGACCCGAGATTATGCGGTCAGTTCCCACAAGTTACATTGGTCCCGTACGAGGAGCTCGTGCCTCCTCCGGGGTCGATTTTGGGATGGTTTGGGTTTTCACCCTTTAACGGCTTATTTTTTAATCTAAGTGTGATTTTTTCAAATTATCGTCATACTCTCAAATCAGGAGACCCGGGACTACCCGAACTGTTCCTACTAGTTACATTGGTCCCGTTCGAGGTGTTCGTGCCCCCTACGGGGTCCTTTGGCCTCATCCGGTACGAAACTTGCCAGTCGGGTGAACTCCTCTTCATATTCAGCCATGGATCTCTCCCCTTGCACAACGTCTTGAAGTCTCCTTATCGTCTCTCCTTGAATCGCGAGAGGAAAGTACTTTCTATCAAACAAAACCCTAAATTCAGAAATAGACATAGTATTTCTCTGTTCTGGTGTAGTCGTAGACTCCTACGGAGGAGGACCCGTAGGAGGTTGGGCATCTTGCGCTCATTGTTGAGCTTGTGGCATTTGTTGAGCCACCGCTGTCATGGCCGCATTAACCGCTTGAGCCACTATGTTCGCCACATCAGCAGCATTAAATGTTCCTTATAGCGGTGGAGGAGGACCAACCTCCTCTTCTACAACCCTATTATGTCTCGTCGGGCGACCTCTCTTTGGCGGCATCTGAGATGGAGAAACAATAGAGTTAGAACACTATATAAAACAATGTATCCCGCAAAAGATCATAGACAGAAGCAATAAGGCAGTCCTAACATTAGGCCCTATCTCAAAGAACGCTACGGTAAAACGTGACAAGTCTACATAGATCCTAAAGACTCTAGAACTTGATGCTCTGATACCATCTTTGACAACCCGCCATCCGAAATAAAGGGTGTCCATCTCCATACCTCAACATATCGGAATCATGGATGGAAATCATTCTCAGCATCATAATCAATAAAAGAAGTATACAGGGAAACCACCCAATAAGTCAGAAAACGGGTTGCCAAATTTTAGGTTAAGTAAAGGTTAAGGAAAATAAATAAAAACAACCCAATCTAAGGATAAAGTGGAATTCCAAAAGATACTTATATTAATACTAAAACAACATACAATAAAAGGACCGAATAAGCTGTCGGTCAATAGTTACATCCAACGTAATACAACGGTCCAATAATATACACAATACATCCATTAATAATTACAAAAGTTTGGGCTACCCGCCCGAATAAAAGACCCGATCATATCTAGAATTCAAAAATGAAAGCGTCTAACAAAATATCCTGTAATATCCGCAAGTTCTCATAGATCCTCAAAAGTAATGCAATCGGAATATCACATCGGGCGCCCTTGTGGAGGAGCACCTGAGCGGATACAATAACATGCACAACATGGAAAAATGAACGGATCAGGGCCAGATTTATATATGATTAGCAGAAGAACAAGAAGCATGATAGATATGGACAGTTAATCATGAATGAAGTAGATGCAAATCTAACAACCTAATTCAAAATCATGATAAGACATTTTAAATGATTCTAACAGTGTTAACTTATACAAGAGAATTAAATTAAACATCATTATTCCTCATATCTTTTCCTTTTTCCATTCCTTAATAGGAATATAATTACCATCATATTTTCATATGGCAATTTACATATATCAAGTCCCACTTGATTTAGAAAGGTTATATTCTTATACATATAACAATTCTAAGACTGCCCCCTCCGAGTTTCCCCACTGGGCGCACCCCTAAATAACTATCATCTTCTAGGGCCTATCTATACAAGACAACTTGGGCACCTATTGCACGTCGGGAAGTGGCCATATGCCTGCGAGTGAGTCATAACCACACCCGGAATTACCTCACTAGCACAGAAAAACATATAAATTCCCGCATATGGCCGAGGACTATAGTCTCCCTACATTCATTATCCAGGGGACATCACCTCATGCGCAAGCTTCCCTTATGATAGTATTTAGAGAGGTGTGTTTAAGTAAATTAGCATTTACCAATTAAACCTCATTATCATTTTCATTTATCACATGTATGTTTCATTTTATTTGAAACCATTATCCTCGAATGTTCTCATTAATATTCATCATATTTTTAAGGGCCGAACTATTCTCCAATTGATCCACAACATCTCATGAGTCCCCAAGGTTTCATACACCTCAAAAGGTCTCCTAAAATCTCCAAGTATGGGCTTATAATGCATAGTTCCTAATAATGTGCGAAAAAAAAAGTAATGCCTAAACATCACTTTAGATAACCATGAAATAAACCCCAAGTGAACCCATTCAACTCTAGGGTAACGACCAAACTCAACTAAGACTCTAGGACTCTAAGTTTACTTCATACAAGAAGGTTCCTAATCCCTAATTAAAAGAAGAAACCTAGGAAACAAAAATAAAGTTCAAGAGTGAAAAATAGGGGACCGGTCGACCGATCCTGAGACCGTGGTCGGCTGCGTCTCAAAATTTAGCCTACGAATAAAAGCAGAAAGTCCAGGTAAAGGGGGCCGGTCGACCGATCATAGACCCGCGATCGACCGCGCTCTATAATTTAGGCTTTGGTACGAAATCAGTGTGCCCTCCCCCGAAGGCCCGATCGATCGGTCCTGGAACTGCGGTCGACCGGTCATAGCAGACCTAAGACCCCTTTCTTCTTCCAACAACAAAAACCCTCCTCATTTATTACCACCAAAAATTTTTAAATTCATCCAACAACTAAAATTTACACCAATATCAACTCAAATCAACCTCCAAAGGTTTATAGCCCATTCATCCAACAAAAACCTAACTTTCTTAAACCATAAATAAACCACAACTATCAACACTAATTGTTCAACTTAAATCATATAATAGCAAATAGAAAACTTGCTTCAAGGTTGCAAATTCGGATTTTGATGAAGATGTAAGCAAGATCACACTTCAAATCTTCAATCTCTCTTTTCTCCACAAGGTTTCTTCCTTCTCTCTCTCTCTCTTTCTAGGTTACTAAATACACTTAAGAGGAATCTTGAATTTTAAGACATAAAACGTGCCTTAGTCTATAATTACCAACTTAAATAATAAATACTGCGTAAAAATAACACGCGACTACACATTTAAACTAAAACCAGTCAAAAGTGCCCAAAACCTCAAAATACAACATGGCACATAATTTGACTATCTCACACCTCCCGGAACTAACTACAACCTCTAAATTATCATTTGGAAATTTTATTACTCATTTTAAGCCAAAATGTCATTTTAAATCTTATGACATAATAAAACACAACATGGTGTTATTCACCTACACTTAAAGTAAATATGCAACATCTTAGTAAATATTAACTTTTCTTCCTTAAATTAATACTTACTCCATATGCCAACATTTTATATCTAATTACTATACCTAGCAAGTAAATATAAAATAGGTTCTAAAAAGCGAGGGTTGTTACATACTCTCCCCCTTATGAGGGAATTTTGTCCCCAAAATTTAAACGTACCTTGTATAAAGAGATGCAGATACTTTTCCCTCATATCATCTTCACGTTCCCATGTTGATTCCTTGACGTTACGGTGACTCCACCGGACCCGCACCAAGGGTAATACTCGGGACCTCAGCCTACGCTCCCCATGCTCTAAAATAGCAATCGATTGTTCTTCATAAGAAATGTCGGGTTGCAAGTCAATATCTTCGAAAGGAATATGCCAAAGTGCACCTTCGCTCCTCCTATACTTCTTTAGAGAGGAAACATGAAATACATCATGAATTTGTTGCAATGGTTTCGGTAAGGCAAGTTGATATGCCACTGGACCCACCTTCGCAATAACTGGAAAAGGTCCCACAAAACGTGGTGTAAGCTTTCCCTTCTTCCCGAAACGCTTGATGCCTTTCATAGGTGACACTCGAACCAAAACTTAGTCCCCGATATCCAATTCCATGTGCCTTCTACCCGCATCGGCATATCTCTTTTGGCGGTCTTGGTCTATCCGAAAGCGATTCCGAATAAGTTTAATTTTTTAAGAAGTATCTTGGATCATTTCAGGTCCAAGGAATTTATTATCGCCCACTTCCAACCAACAAGTGGGTGATCTACAAGTTCTTCTATACAAATCTTCATAAGGTGCCATTCCAATAGTAAATTGGTATGAGTTGTTATAAGAAAACTCAACCAATGGAAGACATTGTTCCCAATCACCTTTGAAGTCAAGCATGCACATACGAAGCATATCCTCCAACATTTGGTTTACTCTTTCAGTTTGGCCATCTATTTGAGGATGATAAGAAGTGCTTAACTTCAATTCGATCCCCAACGCCTCTTGGAAACTTCGCCAAAAGTGGGAGACAAAGATCTTGTCTCGGTTAGAAACTATATTTAAAGGCACCCCATTGAGTCTAACCACCTCTTCGATGAATAATCGGGCATAGCGAGCAGTGTCATAATCAGTTCGCACGGGTAAGAAGTGTGACGACTTAGTCAAGCGGTCAATAATCACCCAAATAGAATCATACCCGCTATGTGATCTTGGAAAGACCGTAATAAAATCCATCGATATACTTTCCCATTTCCATACCGGAATCTCTAACGGTTGCAAAAAACCTGTCGATCGCTGATGATCGATCTTGGCCAACTGACAAGTAGTGCATCAGCACACGAACTCAGAGATATCCTGCTTCATGCCTGGACACCAATACTAACGGTTCATGTCTTGATACATTTTGTCCCCTTCGGGACGTACCGTAAATTTAGACCCGTGATATTCGGCCATCACCTCCCGTCTCAAATCCCCCTCCTCCAGAACAATGAGCCTTCCATGGAAGCGTAATCCACCCTCATAACTAATCGATAAGGACTCCGCTCCCTCGGATAGTAATCGGCGTATATGATCTTGGCAACCCTTATCCCTTCCTTGGCCTTCTACAATCCTTGTCATAATGGTAGGAGTAACGGTCATTACCGACATGAACGCTCTCGCTACCGCATCGTCCTGTCTAAGTTCTTTCCACTTAGCTTTCCAAACCTCAGCTAACTCTCCCTCAGGATTTCTACTCAAGGCATCCGCCACAACGTTCGCCTTGCCCGAATGATAATGGATATCAAATTGATAATCTTTCACGAACTCCAACCATCTGCGCTGTCGCATACTAAAATATATTTGAGAAAATAAATATTGCAGCGATTTATGGTCCGTGAAAAGACTGAACTTCTCTCCTAAGAGATAATGCCTCCATATATTCAAGGTAAAGCCAACCGCGGCAAGCTCTAAGTCATGCACTGGATAGTTTCTTTCATGGGGCTTTAGCTTGCGAGAAGCATAAGAGATAGCCCGTCTCTCTTGCTGAAGTACACCTCCTAATCCTTGAAGAGATGCATCGGTGAAGACTAGATATTCCAATCCTAATTTTGTCAATGCAAGGATTGGAGACGAAGTCAACTTATCTTTGAGCTCATCAAATGTAGCCTGGAAAGAGTTATCCCAAACAAATCTCGCCCCCTTCTGAGTCAAGTTTTCCAAAGGGCTAGCGATTTTAGATAAACCCTTGACAAATCGACGGTAATAACCCGCCAAACCCAGAAAACTATTAACCTCGGTAGGTGTCGTGGGCTGACCCCACTCCCTCACTGCAACCACCTTGCTCGGATCCACCTATATACCCTGGGACATTACCACATGACCCAGAAACTGTACCTCCTGCAACCAAAAGACACATTTCTCGAACTTTGCATACAATTGGTGATCCCTCAATCTTTGTAGGACCAGCCTCAAATGAATGGCATGATCAGATTTAGTTCGAGAATAGACTAAGATGTCATCTATAAATATAATGAAAAATTGGTCCAGGAAGTCCCGGAATACTCTATTCATGAGATCCATAAATATCGCGGGGGCATTGGTTAGTCCAAAGGGCATAACCAAAAATTCATAGGACCCGTATCTCATCAGAAAAGCGGTCTTGGATACATCATCCTCCCGTATCCTCAACTGGTGATATCCCGTCCTTAAGTTAATCTTTGAGAAGTACGATGCTCCTCGAAGTTGATCAAACAAGTCATCGATACGAGGCAAAGGGTATTTATTCCGGAGGGTGACCTTATTCAGCTCTCTATAGTCAACACATAACCGGAGAGAACCATCTCTTTCCTTCGCAAACAACACTGGAGCACCCCAAGGCGACGTGCTACGCCTAATAAATCCCTGCTCCAACAACTAATGGATTTGATCTCTCAGCTCCCTCATTTCTATAGGAGCCATTCGATATGGATCCCTCACAATAGGCCTCGTTCCCGGTGCTAAATCGATCATAAACTCAATCTCTCAGCTAGAAGGCAAACCCGATATTTCTCGGAAAACATCCTCAAAATCTATCACAACCGGAATAGAATCTAAGGAAACAACTACATCTCTAGAAGTCTCCTCTGCAATACAATACAATACAGATAAGTGCTAGTATTCCCCTCCAAATGAGGTAAAACTACTAAGAACATTTCTTATACCGGAACGGCGAAGACTATACTCTTCCTGTAATAGTTTACTATCGCATGATATTTCATAAGCCAATCCATGCCCAAAATCACATCAGACCCGACCATGTCCAGGATGAGTAAATCGGCCTCAAAGCATAAATTACCAAGAGTAATTCCCATATGCTTACAAACAAGAAAAATGAGTGAACCATCACCCATAGAGGACTTGACGCTAGTAAAAGTATTCTCAGCAGATTTAATCAACGTTGTGGTTTGAGCAAAAATCCGAGAAATGAATGAATGTGTCGCACCTGTATCAAATAAAACGCGACCCATATGTCCCTGAATAAGGAACTTACCCTCAATGGCTGGCGGTGCCAGCGGAGCCGGAGAAAGCATAGCGTCCTGAATATGATGAACCCTCCCATACTGTAGCGGACCCTGCTGTGGAGGAACAACCGGGTTAGGTACTGATGGAGGAAACTGGACATAAGGCTGCTATAGAGCTCTAGGAAACTGTCCCCCAATCAACTGAGGACACTCCTTCTTATAATGACCCGCCTCATCGCATTGCAAACACCGACCCAACATATTATTGTAATACCCCGTATTTTGTGATAATTATTTTATGGGATTAATTAAATTAAATGTGTATTAATTGGAAATTAATCCGGATTAAAATACTAACGAGATGCGAGTTGGTATTTGATTATAATGTGCATATATGATTATATATGAATAGTGAATTATGAAATTTGTCGTGAGATTGAAATTCGGCAATTTGGAAATTCTGTTGAGACGCGTGTGACAGTCGCGTCAGGGAAATATTTATTTTAATTAAAAAGTGAATTTTAGTTCTATTAACTGTATGGTTGTTTTGAGTGCGCCAACGCATCCGGAAGGGTCGAAATAGTCAGAAAACACTAGCCGGGGGTTTGGTTTGGGTCCCGGGGTATTTTTAGGCCATACCGGCAACCAAAAAGGGCAGTTTGGTAATTCTAGAATTTTGGGATTTTTGATTAACGAATTTTAGGAGTTTTCAATGGAAAATTAAAACACCCACTAACCCATTACCAGCCATTTACTAATTAGAGGGCTACGGGGGTTATTAGAATTAGCCCCAAAAGTTCCTAAGACAAAAACCCTAGCCTCCATTGCTACCATTAGAGAAGAAAGCTTGTAGAGGGAGAGATAGAAGGATTCTGCAGAGAGGGAGAGAACCATTCATCAAATTCGTCATCAAATCAGAGATTTCAATAAGGCAAGTGGTTTAATTCCAATTAATTTTAGAGAATGCTTCTTCCATGTGTAGGAATTGATAAAAATCTTATTGTTCTTGGGAGTTTGATAAAAACCCATAAATTTGGAATTAGAAACTCGTATTGTGATGAGGATTTGCATGTAGAACTCTATGTAGGTGAATAATCTGATGTTAATACATTTTGGATGAAACAAAAACGGATTTATTTAGACTCTTTGATGATTTATAAATTTTAGGGTTCATGTTCTTAAAATTGGGGATAAATGTATGGATTTGATATTTGGATGATGTTTATAATGATTTAATCCCCACAAAAACGTTAGTAGGTGACGTATGTATGTTTAGAGACGATTAGGAACCTTGAAAAATTGTTGGACTAATGTTTAGAGGAGATTAGAAGTGAAGAAAAGAGGGAAAAACGAAATAAGGATTTCTGGGCTCGAAACTGGCCACTCGTTAGAAGACCTGCCCAGGTCGTTCGAACGAGCTCATTCGAACGAGCTTCTAACGAGTTGACCTTTGACTTCTAATGAGGGTGAATTTTGTTCGATGTTCTCGTTCGAACGAGACCTCGTTAGAAAGCCCACTTCGTTCGAACGAACTCTCGTTCGAACAGCCTCGTTCGAACGAGACTTCTAACGAGTTGACAGTTTAGGCTTTTTAGCCTGTTTTGATCCCGAGTGTCCCGTAACCTTGTGTATACATAGAGATAACCTTCCCTTAATGATTAATTGTGATATTTGGGATGTTTGGGATATAATGAGGAATCAAACCTAGAAGTGTAGTTTGAACCTAAGGGTAAATATGAAGTAGGACGTGAGTGTCTATTATGATGTGAGAACTATTGACGGCCTAATTTATTATATTAACCGGGAAGATATAAATTGTGTAGTATTATATGTCGGTACGATAATGAGAAGTGTACCACCAATATATTATGGTGATTACTAAGATGTGTGAATACTTAGTATATGTATTGATTTTATGTGTATGACATACCTACCATACTTGCTATCACGGGAGGTTTGCGTTCACTTAGTGCCCTCTAATCCTTGTGTTGCCCGGATTTAGACTGGTTACCTCGATGAACATAGGTCAGAGAAGGGCTTATTGGGATGTTAATAAGTCTGCTGATCGTGGGAGCGCAGGTATGTGCGTTACCCATGTGATGTGACTGTGTTTGCCTCCATTATTTGTGATGTTGTTATCTGAGAACTATTCCTGAGAGATTCGGAATATGTGATCCTTATGTATGTGATGTACCGGGATGGATAGCATAGTATGTGTGCACCGCAGCTAGTCTCGGGGTGCTTGTATTGTATATTTATGACGTGAATAATGTACACTTAATTAATGGGAACTTTCATATTGGTATTGTGAATATAAGTTTGGTAATGTTTTGAGAAAACATAACGGATTAAAAGATAGTGAATTGTATTACTAATCGAGAATCTGAGTTTAAGTAAAGCCCTCTATTTAATTGATAACTTTGGGATGTAATATGGAAATCGAGTAGTAAGAGGTAGAACTTATTACGGTTTGGTTAGATATGTATGTCTTTTAGATGGGTACGGTACGTTAGGAGTGCACATGTAGTCGAGAGGTGAGAATTTCATGTGAGTGCACGTCCTAACATGTATTTTGCATTTAATGTTTTAATGTTATTAAAACACTTGCTGTTTTTAAAATGATTTCCACTTTCGGGCTCTGACCCATTTGCTTTCAAATCTATTTTTGTAAAAACCATTTTAGGTGCCCAGCCACAAGGACACCATGCTTAGGATTCTCATTCAGGTGACGAGCTGTAGCTGTTTGTGGAAGTTACAGGACTTTTCTTGTAGACGCTTCATCTACCTTGACTCCATATTTATCAGTTATCAGTTGTAGGGCATGTCGCCCATTGCTTTTAGAGACTTTTCACTTAATTCAGTTATTCAGACTTTTGGCATGTAATTATTCAGGATTTAGACTTGTCGTATTATTTTTCAGTTATGGGATTGTTGTGAGGAGTTTTCCTCCGGACTTATATTTACTTTGTTGGTTATTTATTACTTCGTTATGGTGAATGGATTATGTTGTTCTTCCATTTTTCTTTTATTGTATGTTAATCAAACTTAACTTAAAATTTGGCAACTTACTTTTTAAATACTAGGTGGTTAGTAACTATTAAAATGTTTTCGACAGTGATGCTATTAACTGAACCAACTTGGCATTTTGAATTAATTTAATAAAGGAGTAGCTACCCGGTATTTAATTAGACGGGGTGTCACAATTATCCGCATTTCAACCCCGATTATTTCTAAACTGATTAACACCTTGGCCCTGATGGCCTCTACCTCCTTGACCACCCCGACCTGCTTGTTGCTACGAAGCACCCTGACCGTGCCTATTATTATGGCTCCCCGAATTGAACCCACTAGATCGTTGCCTCTTTGACACGTCCCTCTGCTGGGGATCCCTCTCTTTCTGCTTAATACCTGAAGATTGGGACGAGGGAAAAACTCCTCCTCCGCTCCCACTACCTCCAGGCCTTCCCACTTGCCCCATTACGGTGGCCTTCTTGCTACTTTGCACAAACAATCTATGTTCTTGGCAATGTAATAATGCGGTATTCATTACCTCACCAAAAGTTTGCAAAGCCGGATTACCCAAAAAATGTAGCCAGATCCTCCAGTTCAAACCTCTCATAAACTTTGAAACCTTCCTTTCTTCGTGAGTCACTTCATCCGGTATGAAACTTGCCAGTCCGGTGAACTCCTCTTCATATTCAGCCACGGATCTCTCTCCTTGCACAACGCCTTGAAGTCTCCTTATCATATCTCCTTGAATCGCGGGAGGAAAGTACTTTCTATCAAACAAAACCCAGAATTCTGAAATAGACATAGTATCTCTCTGTTCTGGTGTAGTCGTAGACTCCCACCAATGTAATGCGGCCCCAACAAGTTTAAAAGTAGTAAGGACTTGCTTCTTCTCCTCACTACATTCTACCATACGTAGATGGCGTTGCATATCTTTCTTCCACTGATTTTCCCTTATGACATCCCAGCCTCCATCAAATTCTGGGGGCTGACCTTTTAGAAAAGATTCCCTAGCTCTCTCCCACGGAGAAGGACCCATAGGAGCTTAGGCATCTTGCGCTCGCTGTTGAGCTTGTGGCATTTGTTGAGTCACCATTGTCATGGCCTCATTAACCGCTTGAGCCACTATGTTCACCACATCAGCAGCATTAAATGTTCCTTGTGGCGGCGGTGGAAGACCAACCTCCTCTTCTACAACCCTATTACGTCTCGCCGGGCGACCTCTCTTAGGCGACATCTGAGATGGAGAAACAATAGAGTTAGAACACTATATAAAACAATCTATCTTGCAAAAGATCGTAGATAGAAGCAATAAGGCAGTCCTAACATTATCCTCTATCTCAAAGAACGCTACGGTAGAACGTGACAAGTACACATAGATCCTAAAGACTCTAAAAGAATCATGGATGGAAATCACCTCATGCGCAGATGCACTGATACCATCTGTGACAACCCGCCATCTGAAATAAGGGGTGGCCAGCCCGATACCTCAACATAACAGAATCATGGATGGAAATCATTCTCAGCATCATAATCAATAAAATAAGTATACGGGAAAACCACCCAATAAGTCAGAAAATGGGTTACCAAATTTTAGGTTAAGTAAAGGTTAAGGAAAATAAATTAAAACAACACAATCTGAGGATACAGGGGAATTACAAAAGATACTTATATTAATACTAAAACAACATACAATAAAAGGACCGAATAAGCTGTCGGTCAACCGTTACATCCAACGTAATACAACAGTCCAATAATATACATAATAGATACATTAACAATTACAAAAGTTTGGGCTACCCGCCCGAATAAAAGACCCGATCATATCTAGAATTCAAAAATGAAAGCGTCTTACAAAATATCCTGTAATATCCGTAAGTTCTCACAGCTCCTCAAAAGTAATGGAATCGGAATATCACATCGGGCGCCCTTGCGGAGGAGCACCTGAGCGGATACAATAACATGCACAACATGGAAAAATGAACGGGTCAGGGCCCGATTTATATATGATTACGAGAAGAACAAGAATCATGATAGATATGGACAGTTAATCATGAATGAAGTAGATGCAAATCTAACAACCTAATTCAAAAGCATGATAAGACATTTTAAATGATTCTAACAGTGTTAACTTATACAAGAGAATTAAATTAAACATCATTATTCCTCATATCTTTTCCTTTTTACATTCCTTAATAGGAATATAATTACCATCATATTTTCATATGGAAATTTACATATATCAAGTCCCACTTGATTTAGAAAGCTTATATTCTTATATATATAACGATTCTAAGACTGCCCCTCCGAGTTTCCATGCATTCATTATCCAGGGGACATCACCTCATGCGCGAGCTTCCCTTATGATAGTATTTGGAGAGGTGTGTTTAAGTAAATTAGCATTTACCAATTAAACCTCGTTATCATTTTCATTTATCACATGTATGTTTCATTTTATTTGAATCCATTATCCTCGAATGTTCTCATTATATTCGTCATATTTTTAAGGGCCGAGCTATTCTCCAATTGATCCACAACATCTCATGAGTCCCCAAGGTTTCATATACCTCAAAAGGTCTCCTAAAATCTCCAAGTATGGGCTTATAATGCATAGTTCCTAATAATGTGCGAAAAGAAAATTAATGCCTAAACATCACTTTTGATACCCATGAAATAAACCCCATACTTCATACAAGAAGGTTCCTAATCCCTAATTAAAAGAAGAAACCTAGGAAACAAAAATAAAGTTTAAGAGTGAAAAACAGGGGACCGGTCGATCGGTCCTGAGACCGCGGTCGACTGTGTCTCAAAATTTAGCCTATGAATAAAAGCAGAAAGTCCAAGTAAAGGGGGCCAGTCGATCGGTCATAGACCCGCGGTCGACCGCGCTCCATAATTTAGGCTTTGGTACGAAAGCAGTGTGCCCTCCCCCGAAGGCCCGGTCGACCGGTCCTGGAACCGCGGACGCCGGTCATAGCAGATCTAAGTCCCCTTTCTTCTTCCAATAACAAAAACCCTCCTCATTTATTACCACCAACTTTTAAATGCATCCAACAACTATAATTTACACCAATATCAACTCAAATCAACCTCCAAAGGTTTATAGCCCATTCATCCAACAAAAACCTAACTTTCTTAAACCATAAATAAACCACAACTATCAACACTAATTGTTCAACTTAAATCATATAATATCAAGTAGGAAACTTGCCTCAAGGTTGCGAATTCAGATTTTGATGAAGATGTAGGCAATATCACACTTTAAATCTTCAATCTCTCTTTTCTCCACAAGGTTTCTTCCTTCTCTCTCTTTCTCTCTCTTTCTAGGTTACTAAATACACTTAAGAGGAATAGTGAATTTTAAGACATAACATGCCTTAGTCTATTATTACCAACTTAATTAATAAATACTGTGTTAAAATAACACGCGACTACACATTTAAACTAAAACCAGTCAAAAGTGCCCAAAACCTCAAAATACAACATGGCACATAATTTGACTATCTCACACCTCCCGGAACTAACTACAACCTCTAAATTATCATTTGGAAATTTTATTACTCATTTTAAGTTTCGGTTTCATTTTAGGCCAAAATGTCATTTTAAATCTTATGACATAATAAAACACATCATGGTGTTATTCACCTACACTTAAGGTAAATATGCAACATCTTAGTAAATATTAACTTTTCTTCCTTAAATTAATACTTACTCCATATGCCAACATTTTATATCTAATTACTATACCTAGCAAGTAAATATAAAATAGGTTCTCAAAAGCGAGGGTTATTACACGTGCCTCTTACGGGGCCGTTTGGGGGCTGGTTTGAGTTTTCACCCTTTAACGGCCTGTTTTTAAGTCTAAGTGTTATTTTTTAAAATTATCATCATATTCTCAAATCGGGAGACCCGTGACTACGCGGTCAGTTCCTACAAGTTACGTTGGTCCCGTGCGAGGTGTCCGTGCCTCTTACGGGTCCGTTTGGGTGCTGGTTTAGGTTTTCACTATTTAACGACATGTTTTTATGTTTAAGTGTTGATTTTTGTAAATTATCATCCTATTCTCAAACCGAGAGACCGGGGAGTACGTGGTCAGTTCGTACAAGTTACATTGGTCCCGTGTGAGGTGTTCGTGCCTCTTACGGGGTTGGTTGGGGGCTGGTTTTAGTTTTCACACTTTAACGGCTTGTTTTTAAGTCTAAGTGTTGATTTTTTAAAATTATCATCATATTCTCAAATCGGGAGACCCGTGACTACGCCGTCAGTTTGTACAAGTTACATTGGTCCCGTGCGAGGTCTTCGTGCCTCTTACGGGGTCGTTTGGGGGTTGGTTTGAGTTTTCACCATTTAATGGTTTTTTTTAAGTTTTAGTGTTGAGTTTTGCAAATTATCAACATATTCTCAAACCAGGAGACCCGGGACTACGCGGTCAGTTCCTACAAGTTACATTGGTCCCGTGCGAGGTGTTCGTGCCTCCTACGGGGACGTTTGGTGGCTGGTTTTAGTTTTCACCCTTTAACGACTTGTTTTTAAGTAAGTGTTAATTTTACAAATTATCATTATATTCTCAAACCGTGAGACCCGGGACTACGCGATCAGTTCCTACAAGTTACATTGGTCCCGTGCGAGGTGTTTGTGCTTCCTACGGGGCGTTTGGTTGCTAGTTTAGATTTTCACCCTTTAACGGCATGTTTTTATTAAGTCTAAGTGCCTCTTTGGGGTTGTTTTGAGGATGTTTTGGATTTTAATCCTCTAACGGTATGTTTTTAATCAATTTAGAACGTTTATTGATTTTATAAAATTTTGGCATAGCTTCATTTGTTTGTTCGTTAAATCCAATATGTTTTAACATTTAAAATAAACTCAACAGCAACAGCAAACTCCAAAACCAAACTACCAGCAAATCCCTTCCACTAATTTAACTAACTAAGCTCATAAAGTAAACCATTATACGTTTGGCTACTTGTTGCCGCTATTTCAGGCCATTTTTTTATTTAATGCTGCAACATTTAAAGAGAATTTGAGACTTTGAGACTAACCATATTTCTTTTGTATTTTGATAGGCACACGATGAACTCTTCGCGCCATAACTTCTCGAAAGTATCCCATTTGGTCCAACAATGTCTGCAAATACTGAAATCTTCTATTCGGAGCGGCATTTAGTTGTTCATTAGACGATATCTTATCTTTCAAGTTTCTCAGCTCTTCATTATGAGACCAAGACTGTGCTATAACTATTAAAGTGTCAGAAGAATTATATTTGAATGTTTTTCTTATAAAATACAAAAAGGATAAAAGGGGGAAAGAACTAAAAATTGCACTTATCATTCATCAAATCATCCTTTATTTTACTCCAATACAATGTCTTGAAGAATTGCACGATGCTAGGTTTCACGTCAGTTACATGCTCCTGAATTCAAAGTCAATGCATGAAAGAATAACTAATAATATTTCTAGATACACAGACACACATATGCATGTAAGACAACTTTTTAAAATCAATCAGTGTCTCTCCATTAAAAGATACACACACACACATATACATGTGTCCAAATGCAAAGATATAACTAATAATATTTCTAGATAAGAATCGTGTACTTGTTACCATATCAATCAATGTGAATTGGGAACGTAGCAATGCATAAGCACATAAATGAAAATAAGTTTCTTAGCTTCGTATGGATTTTGATTATTAGATAAAAGACCCAACCCCCCAGATCAACTCAACCCAAAGTTAAAACCAAAAAAAATCTCACAGTATTTTTGCTTGATCAGCAAATGTGTGGTATGTCTTGCACACACACACACACACACACACACATATATATATATATATATATATATATATATATATATATATATATATATATATATATATATATATATATATATATATATATGTATGTATGATTATGTATACACACTTGCTTATACATGTACACATGTACAGACAATTGAAGGGTTTAAACTCTATAATGCACTTGTTCGACTGAATTTGGGTCAGAAGAAAATGTATCTGACGGTCTTTGGTTATCTTCATCAAATCGGTTAATTATATCACAAGACTTAGTGAAATGTCATTCTTCTTAGGCATGTTTAGGGCCATACGTTCAATGCTTCTTGTGAAGAAAATAAGGAATTAACAATTGTGTCTACGATTTTAACATAACACGAGTGCTTCTTAATTCGAAGTTCTAACATACAAATAATTACCCATTCTGAGGGGAATGTAGATGCTTAGGAATGTAATTTCTATGAAGAACATGTTTCTTAGTGAAATGTCATTATTCTTAGGCATGTTAAGGTACATACGTTCAATGCTTTGAACGAAAGAAATTCCAACAATCATAAGGTAACCGGATTATATTTCCAAACCCAAATAACCCATAGGTTACCCGATTAAATTTATGAAAATTAAATGATTCAAAAGTTCCGATTACAAATCATGCAAATAGAATACACCAATAGAGACTCATAAAATAAAGTCAATTTCATATAAAAGTGATAATATAATACAAAAGAAAAAATTAACAAAAAAGACCAAAATTTCCTGTGTGGGCACCAAAACATCGGTATTCCTCATGTGAATCAACAAATCGATCTTCCTCAGGTGCCCCTCCTTCAACGGCGACTGCATTCGCCTCTTTTTCACTGATTCAAATAACTCAACCAACTCCCTTTCCATCTCTACAAATAAATATATACATGTATATACATTCAACACAAACAAATTTAAAAAAATAAAACAGATCTTCAAACCCTAATTTTTGGAATATTGATTTGGGTATACAATAATATTACAAATTTACAATCTATTGAACCCTTGGAATATCAATTTGGGTATTATAATAAAACCCTAATTTTTGGAGAAAAGAAGGATATGCTTTAGAGAGATGTAGTGAGAGAGAGATGAGGATTACCAGACACGATCCACAGGTACACATACCTGCCCCATCCGTCCGGCACCAGATTTAAATCTGCAAAATGCGATTTCCCTACAAACCTCCTCTGGACTCATCTTTTTTCCTACCTCACCTCTCCACCTCGTACCACGATTTGCACACCAGTGATATCGCGTTTCGGCCCTGGTCGCTGAAGATAAATGAGAACGAGAACGAGTACGCCAATAAAACCTCCTCCGGAAACGAAACGAGTAGGCACACCAGTAAAACCTCCTCCGAACACGAGACGCCATTACGGATCACAAATAGTTATTTCTTTTTTTTGGTTTATAACTCAGACACCATTAACGACTTCAGGTCGTTAATGCTTAAGCAAAGAGAGAGAGAGAGAGAGTTAATTTTGGTAGAGAAAGAGCGGGGATGGGTTAGAGAAAGAGCGGGGGATTGGTGTGTGGCTTCAAAATGAGAGGGAGTTGAATTTTAGTATTTTTTAAGGTATTTATATTTTAGTAAAGAGTGTTCAGTTTTGGCACACTTTTAAACAGTGCCAAATTTTGGCACGGTTTTAAAGTGTGCCTGATTGTCATTAAACCATGTCAAAATTTGGCACGATTTTAAACTGTGCCAAATTTTTAATATCAATGTGTGCCAAATTGCTATTTTTGGTGTAGTGAGAACCTTTGGATCTCAATCTAATAGAATAATGCATGCCTCACAACTAGTGATTATAATTAGTGTATTATTTGTTCTCTTTCTTTTATCGAATATGATTGACTACTCTTACTTGTTACTGAAAGACTAACTAATTCCTTAAAATGAAAAAAGAATTCCAACTTGTCAGATTCACATTTTACTCGATCCTCAGTTTCTAGCCCGAAACTAATCTAATAATGGAGAGAAATCTACTATTTTGAAGCATTTTCTAGTGAATGGGGCAACATTCGATTGACTAGCAACAAGTAAAGGAAGAACGAGTTTTTTTAGCATATCGATACTGGTTGAAAGTGTGTTGCTGTGTTAGAAGAAGGATTTGTAAGAGACAGTTTTATGATTGCTCAACATTTTACTTATTTCGGTGTATCCCCTTACAAACCTCATCCTCATGTACTTTCCAAGAACTTTGAAGACAAGTTAGTGACAGAGCAACAAATCAAAGATCGAATGAGTTGGAATCGTCGCTACATTATCCAGGAGGTATATGGGATAAGGTTTTGACTTAAACTTATACATTTTATTCTGGGATACTTTTAAAAATTATTCAAGGAAAATTTTTAAAACGATTTTTCAAAATAAAAATATTTTTACTTTTAGTCGTTCGAACGAGTTTTAAGCTTTATTTGAATGATACTTGTTTTTATTCGAACGTGGTCTACTATACGTTTGAAAGAAATTACGAGTTCATTGGAATGGACTTCAAATGAACATCCAATGGCGTTTCTCTTCTTAGCAGAGGTCAAGCCATTAGAAGCTCGTTTGAATGAGAACTATGGTTCATTCGAACGAGACTACAATTGATTGGAACGAAAATGGATTTTCGTTCGAATGAACCCTGCTACCTCGAATTTTGTATTTTATATAAATAGGGTTCTTGTGGGATGTTTTTCTTAGAACTTTTGGCGAAAATCAATTCCTTATATAAGTCCCAAAAGTTTCACAACCCTTGTTTGTGAAAAATACCTTTTGTTTTCCCAATCAATCCCATTGAATGATTTGTTGAGTTTACTTCAAACACTAGAAACACCATCGATATTCAAATCCCTGTAGAGTGCTTCTCTACAGCTGACCTTGTTGATATTTATCTCTACTGTCGAAGAAGAAAGGAACTCCAATTTCTGAGACTGATCAGTGAATACTGAGTCAAGAACTGCTTGTTGTGGATGGTACTGGACTGTGCCATTTTCTATGGAAAACTCAAAGACGCTATTGAATTAAACTTTGTGGAGCTCTACGTTGTCTGTAAGTCTATATTGGTCTGTCGTGTCTAAAACAATGCTGAAATATAGGTTTTTCCCGCAAGGAATTTTTCCTCAATCTTCTTCCTGTTTTTGGTTTGAATGTTTGGTTATGATTTTTAGCGTTGAAATTAACTTGCATGTTCACCTAAACTTAATCAAGATAAAATTTGTCTAAAAGGATAATTTTGTATGTATGTGATGTAATCTGCGGACTATACATATAACTCGCATTTTAAATTGGTATCAGATCTTATTTCTACAAGTTGCATAGATGAATCCTGGTAGTTATATGGATAACTCGTACAATAGGCACCTGTCTTTGATGGGAACAATTATGCAGATTGAAAAGCACGAATGAGGTCAATACTGAAATCAATTAACGAGCATGTCTGGCTTGTTTCTAAAAGAAGGTGGATACTAACCACTGTGACTAATGACGATGTCATAAATCTTAAACTTGTCATTGCTTGGACATAAGATGATTTTAGATGGAGCAATTGTAACTCCCGAGGCCTAAGTGCTATTTTTGGTTCAGTCCCTCCCGACGAGTTTCATCGTATTATGACGTGTACTACGTCTAATGAGAGATGGGATATCCTCCAACTCACTTACGAGGGTACCAGCAATGTGAAAGCTTTTAAGCTTCAAAATCTCACCACAAAATTTGAAACTATTAGCATGCTAGAGATCGAAACATTTTATGAATTCTATGCACGATTATTTGATATTATTGACTCTAGTTTTTATTTGGATCAGATAATTCTTGAGACGAGGGTTGTTAAAAAGATTTTGAGATCTATTCCTTCCTGTTTTAATGCGAAAGTCATGGTCCTTAATTCATTGAGAATGTTAGATGCTCTTAGGTTAGAAAACTCTTAGGAGACCTTGAAACTTACGAAATTGGTATGTTTCCCAAAATTCAAAAGAAAAAGGAAAAGGGGATTGATTTGAAAGCTCAATCTAAGAAAAAAAAGGAGGGTTTTGACTTCGAATTTCATTTTTGCTCTCGATGATCTTGCCCAAATTTTGAAAAAGTTCAAAAAGTTTCTCAAACTAAGAAATCAAAATACTTATAAAGAAAATAAAAATTTTGACAAAGACAAACATTTTAAGTCAGATAAGATTGATTTTGAGAAAGCGAGAGGAGAGTACCCTATGAAAGATGATTCAGAGAGATGCTATGAGTGCGAGGGTATGGGTCACAAAACCCACGAGTGTGCTACGAGGCATAAAAGATAGGGAAAAGGCAAAGATGCCTATAATGACACTATAAGCGATAGCGATGTCGAGTTGGTGTATCCCGAGGATGAATCACCACATGGACGTAAGTTCACCGGGTTCATGGCTTGTCATGTTAGCATATCAAGTACGTCTCACACCGATGAAGAAATTTCTAAACATGATGACCTCGACAATGAGTCAAACCATTTCGAAGAGAGTGGGGGAGAACATAGCCTCTAACACGCCTATGCAGAGCTTTACACTGGGTCATTTAAAACTAAAAAGTAAAATAAGAATTTGGCGCTTAGGGTGTTATCGCTAAAGAAGGACTTGAAAGACTCAAGGGAGATTGAGAACTCGATGAGGATTTATTTGAGTGAGAATGTTATTTTGGTGGAGAGAGTAAATATTGACTTAACCATCAAAGAGGTTAGTCTTACGAGAGATCTTCAAACTTCATTGAAAACTCGTGAAAAAATCGAAGCCGTTATATCCCAAATCGAGAAAGTTCTTAAACGTGCCTCGGAGGTCAAGGTTACTTTAGAGGACACATCGAAGAAGGTTATAAAGATGTTCCTCGGTCCCACATTAGGTTTTAGGGAGTGGCAATGGATAGGTTACAATGGTGCATCCACTTTTAATGCCGCACCCAAATCGATTTCCAACTTTGTGTTAGATCCGTATAAGCCCAGACGTAACTCACTAAGGAGAGATCAACCTAAACTTACTAACCAAGGTTGACCCAAACAAGTCTATGTTTTCACACATTGCAAATGAAGAGTTCACCTTAGGGAATTTTGCTACAAGTTAGGAAGATTACATCGTACACATGCTCCCACACACCACTATAGTGACTTTGATAGTCTAAGAGAGCAAGTTGAGTTCCTAGTCACGACTTCTAAAAGCTTAATAGAAGAATTTCAAAAGATGTCTATGCCTTTTAAGAATGCTTCCAATGCTATGACTAGAGTTGATAATGATAAGGGCAAACAAAAGCTTACCTATGTTTGGGTACCTAGGAATGAAAAGAAAGACCTTGTTATTTACGTTGCTCTCAAGGTTCAAGATGCATCCCAATGGTATTTTGATAGAGGATGCTCTAGGAACATGACCGATGATAAGTCATATTTTACCGACCTTGTGAATCACGGGGAAGGCAAAGTCACCTTTGAACATGGGAGTAGGTGGCATTTCAGGACGTGGTTGTGTTGAGATACCCGCGTTTACTAAGATAGACAATGTGTTGTATGTTGAAGAGTTGATAGCAAACTTGATTAACATAAGCTAACTTTGTGATGCTAACTTTATGGTAAGGTTTGACCGGTCGGCGTGTGACATTTATGATCAATCTGGTGAACTTTTACTACAAGGTGTGAGGGATGGAAATAATTACTATGGGATCATTCCCAAGTCCTCTTTAGTATACAACAATGCTAAGGTCAAATCTACGGACCTTTGGCATCAATGAATAGGTAATGTAAATTTTAGAGATCTTGAGAGATTAATGAAGAAAGACCTAGTTCGTGGCTTAGGAAACCAACTTCTTTCAATAAAGAAAAAAATAAAGAGTCCCCATTAAAAGTTGAATACCATTACCACCTCTCATGTGTTGGAGTTGATACACATGGATCTTATGGGTTCTACACATATAGAGAATATTGGTGGTAAGAAGTATATCCTAGCTATGGTAGATGACTTTTCGAGATATTCCATCATTGGATTCCATAGAGAAAGGTCCGATGAGGTTGAGTTCCTAACAACCAAGTGTTATGTCCTACAAAACCAACACGGTGTCACTATTAATCGAATGCGTAGTGACAAAGACACTGAATTTAAAGAAGCCAGAGTGGATAGCTTTTGTGATGAAGTCGGAACAAACATGAGTTTTTGGCCATTTGTACTCCTCAATAAAATGGGGTTGCTGAGAGGAAGAATTGAAAAATTCAAGAGATGGATAGATCTATGCTTCTTGGGAGAAACGTGCCAGATGTTTTTAGGTAGAAGTGGTTAATATCGTATGCCACATGGTGAATAAGGTATATCTTCATCCACACACGCTACACACTCCATATCAATTGTGGATAGGGAAGAAACCCAACCTATCATATTTTTAAGTTTCTGGGAGTCCTTGCTATATGCTTAGAGATATAGAACACTTAGGAAAGTTTGAGTCCAAAAGGAATGATGGAATATTTTTAGGGTATTCATCACCGAGTAGAACCTATAGAGTGTTTAACCTTAAAAGCTCTAAGGTTATGGAATCGATAAACGTCACGATTAGAGACGAATAGCCGACTATGTTTGTTAATCCTAACCTCGAGTGTGAGAATGATGCATTCCATAGTGACAATATCATTGTTCCACGCACTACCCCAGTGTACCATGCTCTTGATTTAGAGGATTCACCACCTTGGGTTTAAAAGAGTCATGACCCTTCCGACATACTTAGTGATCCTACACTAGGTGTTAAGACTCACGCTCACCTTAAGAATATGGTTAACTACTTTTGTTACACCTCCTTAGTAGAGCCCAAGAATGTGAAAGAAGCATTCAAGGACGAGCATTGGATATGTTCTATGCAAGATGGGTTGCTTCACTTTCGGAAGAAGGATCACTACACTAAAATAGGCTAACGATAACAATTCTGGGCCATGACCAGACCCATGAGTCGCGGATCTGGGTCGTGACCAAATCTAGCATGACCAAAATTACTAGTCACGGACCAAGTCCAAGAGTAATGGTCACAAACCACTACGTCAGGGAAAATAGTCAAGGATAAAGGCCGTGAAAAGTTGGTCACGGACGAAATCCCTGACCCTGGCGTGATTCTATGGTAGGCTAGTCCATAGTCGTGACTAATTTTACACCTCACGATACTATTCACGGACTAGAGCCGTGATAATATTTCCCTCCCTCACGATGGTGGTCACGACCCATAGCCGTGACCAACCAATATATCCATTACAGTGTGGTGATGGTCTCTAATCGAGATAACTTATATCATGAAAAAAATAAAAATATGCTCACGGACCAGAGCCGTGACCATATTTAACTGGCAAAAAAATATATGGGCAGTTTGGGTCCTATTCTCAAATAGGGCATCCTGAGACTGCGCAACTGATTGCTACGTGTTACGTTCGACACGCGCGAGGTGTTCGTGCCGCCCGCGGTGCCGTTTGGGGGTTGTTATTGGTTTCTTCCCCCTCGCAACACATTTTCAAGACTAAGTGTGATTATTTTGAAATTCGTGTCCCATTCTTAAATAGAGACTACCGCGACTGTGCGATCGGTTGCTATGTGTTACACTGGATGCGCACGAGGTGTTTGTGCCACTCTTAGTGCCGTATTATGCCTATTTTAAAATTTATGACCTATTATAAAATCGATAGTCCCTCAACTGCGCTCCTAGTTGCTACGTGTAATATTGGACATATAAGGTGTTCATGCCACTCATGGTGGCATTTGGGTGCCATTGGTGGTGTCCGCCCCCTCGCGGCACATTTTAATTTTCAAGCCTAAGTGTGTCTGTTTTCAAACTCATGTCCTATTCTCAAACTAGGAGTTTCGTGACTGTGTGATCGGTTGCTACGTGCTACGTTGGATTCACACGGCTATTCGTGCTACTCGCGATTACGTTTGGGGGCCGTTGACGGTGCCGCCCCCTCGCGACACATTTTTAACCTAAGTGTGTCTGCTTTTAAATTTGTGTCCTATTCTTAAGCAGGGAGTCTTGTGATTGTTGGACGGTTGCTATGTATTACGTTGGATGTGCGTGTTCATTCCACTTGTGGTGCCGTTTGTTGGCCGTTAGGTGCGTATGCCCTCTCGCGGCACGTTTTCAAGCCTAAGTGTGCCTGTTTTTAAATTCATGTCCTATTATAAAATCGGGAGTTCCACAACTGTGCGACCGGTTGTTACGTGTTAATTTGGATGGGGAAGAGGTGTTCTACAACTCGCGATGATATTTGCAGACCGTTGGGGGTGTTCGCTCCCTCACGACACGTTTTGATTTTTCAAGTCGAAGTGTGTATGTTTTCAAATTTTTGTCCTATTCTCAAATCGGGAGTCCCACGACTGCACGACCAGTTGCTACGTGTTACGTTGGATGCGCACGAGGTGGTCGTGCCACACCCGATGCCGTTGGTGGGCCGTTGGGGGTGTCTTCCCCCTTGCTACATGTTTTCAAGCCTAAGTGTGCCTTTATTTAAATTTAAGTCCTATTATTAAACCGAGAGTCCCATGATCATGTGACCGGTTGATACGTGCTACATTGGATGCTCACGAGGTTCTCGTGCCACCCGCGGTGCTGTTTGGCGGTGTTTGCCACCTCGCGACACGTTTTCAAACCTAAGTGTGCCAATTTTCCAATTCGTGTCCTATTCTAAAATCGAGAGTCTCACGAATCTGTGGTCGGTTGCTATGTGTTACCTTGGATGCGTACGAAGTGTTTGTGCCACTCGCAATGCCGGTTAGGGGCCATTGGGGGTGTTCGGCCCCTTGTGGCACGTTTTTAAGCCTAAGTGTTCCTATTTTCAAATTTGTATCCTATTCTCAAACCGAGAATCTCGTGACTATGTGGCTAGTTGCTATGTGTTACCTTGCACGTGCATGAGATGTGCGTGCCATAAGTGGTACTGTTTGGGGGCCGTTGGTGGTGTCTGCCCCCTCGCGGCACATTTTCAAGCCAAAGTGTGCCATTTTTTTTTATTTCTTATCCTATTCTCATGTTGGGTATCCCACGACGGCGTGAATGGTTGCTACGTATTCTGTTGGATGTTCACAAGGTATTCCTGCCACTCAGAGTGCCGTTTGGGGGCCGTTGGGGGTATCCGGCCCCTCGTGGCTCATTTTCAAGCCTAGGTACGCATGTTTTCAAATTCGTGCCTTATTATAAAACTGGTAGTCCCACGATTGTGCAGACAGTTGCAATGTGTTGCATTGGATACGCACGAGGTATTCACACTACTCGCGGTGCCGTTTGGGGGAGGTTGGGGATGCCCGCCCACTTGCGGCACGATTTCAAGCCTAAGTGTATCTATTTTTAAATTCATGTCCTATTCTCAAATCAAGAGTCCTGCAGCTGCGTGGTCGGCTGGTACATTTTACGTTGGATGAGCATGAGGTGTTCGTGCCACTCGTGGTGCCTTTTAGGTTTCGTTGTGGATGTTCGCACCCTCAAGACACATTTTCAAAACAAAGTGTGATTATTTTCAAATTCGTGTCCTATTATAAAACCGAGAGTCCCACGAATGCGCGATCGGTTAATATGTACGACATTGGATGCTCTCAAGGTGCTTGTGCCACTCGCTATGCTGTTTGGGGTGTCCGCCCCCACACGACACGTTTTTATTTTTCAAGCCTAAGTGTGTATGTTTTCAAATTCGTGTCCTATTCACAAACAGGGAGTCCCGTGATTGCACGATCGGTTGCTACTTGTTAAGTTGGACGTGTAGGAGGTGTTCGTGCCACTCGCGGTGCCATTGGGTGGCAGTTGGGGGTGTTCTCCTCCTTGCGGCACATTTTCAAGCCTAAGTGTGCCTTTTTCCCAATTCGTGTCTTATTCACAGACAGGGAGTCCCACGACTGCACGATCGATTGATATGGGTTACATTGGACGCGCATGAGGTGTTCGTGCCACTCGTGGTGCCGTTTGGGGGCCGTTGGGGGTGTTCGCCCCTCACTGCATGTTTTCAAGTCTAAGTGTGCCTATTTTCAAATCCATGTCCTATTTTAAAATTGGGAGTCCCGCGACTGGGTGGCCGGTTGCTACGTTTTACTTTGGATGCGCACAAGGTGTTTGGGCCACTCGCGGTGACGTTTGGGGGCCATTGGGGTGTCCAACCTCCTCGCGACATATTTTGAAGCTTAAGTGTGCCTGTTTCCAAATTCGTGTCCTATTCTAAAATCGGGAGTCTCACGAATGCACGGTCAGTTTCTACGTTTTACCTTGGTCACGCATGAAGTGTTTGTGCCACATACAATGTCATTTTTGGGCTGTTGGGGGTGTTTGCACCCTTGTGGCACGTTTTCAGGCCTAAGTGTGCTTTTTTTCCAATTTGTATCCTATTCAAAAACTGAGAGTTCCGCGACTGCACGGTCGGTTGCTACGCATTACGTTGGATGCCCACTTGCGGCACGATTTCAAGCCTAAGTGTATCTGTTTTTAAATTCATGTCCTATTCTCAAATCGAGAGTCATGTAGTTGTGCGTTCGGCTGCTACGTTTTAAGTTGGATACGCACGAGGGGGTCATCCCACTCGCGGTGCCGTTTGGGGGCAATTTAGGGCGTTCGTTCCCTCATGGCATGTTTTCAAGCCTAAGTGTGCCTATTTTAAAATTTATTTCCTAATCGATTGCTACATGTGACGTTGGACGCGCACGAGGTGTTCGTGCCCCTCGCGATGCTGTTTGGAGGTCGTTGGGGGTGTTTGCCCCATCACGGCACAATTTCAATTTTCAAGCCTAAGTGTGTTTATTTTCAAATTCATATCCTATTCTATAATCGGGAGACCCGCGACTGCTCCACCATTTTCTACGTGTTACGTTGGATGCGCACAAGGAGTTTGTATCACTCGCGGTGCCGTTTGGAGGCGGTTGGGGGTGTCCTCCCCCTCGCGGCACGTTTTCAAGCCTATGTGTGCCTATTTTCAAATTTCTGTCCTATTCTCAGACTGAGAGTCCCACGACTGTGTGTTCGGTTGCTAGATGTTACCTTGGATGTGCATGAGGTGTTCGTGCCACTCGCGGTGCTATTTGGGAGGCGTTGGGGGTGTCCGCCCATCCTAGCACATTTTCAAGCCAAAGTGTGTCTGTTTTCAAATTTGTGTCATATTCTCAAACCAGAAGTCCTGCGACTGCACGACCGATTGCAATGTGTTACGTTGGACACGCATGAGGTGTTTATGCTAATCGCAGTGCCGTTGGGGGGTGTCTGCCACCTAGAGACACATTTTCAATCTTAAATGTGCCCGTTCTCAAATTCGAATCCTATTCCAAAATCGGGAGTCACGCGATTGTGCAGCCAATTGCTACGTGTTACATTGGACGTGCACAACGTGTTCGTGCTAGTCACAATGCCGTTTGGGGGCCCTCGCGACACGTTTTCAAGCCCAAGTGTGCCTATTTTCAAAATCGTATCCTATTCTCAAAACGGGCGACTACGTGGCCAGTTGCTACGTTTTATGTTGGGTGCACATGAGGTGTTCGTGCCACTCGCGATGATGTTTGGGGGCCGTTGGGGGTGTCCGCCCCCTCGCGACACGTTTTCAATTCTAAGTGTACATGTTTTCAAATTCGTTTCCTATTCTAAAATTGGGAGTCCCATAATAGCGCGACCTATTGCTAGGAGTTACCTTGGATGCGCACGGGGTGTTCATGCCACTCGTGGTGCAATTTGGGGGACGTTGGGGGTGTCCGCCCTAGTGACACATTTTAAATTTTAAAGCCTAAGTGTGACTGTTTTCTAATTCGTGTACTATTCTCAAATTGGGAGTCTCGCGACTGCACGACCGGTTGGTACGTGTTACGCTGGATGGGCACGAGGTGTTAGTTCCACCGATGTTGAAGTTTGGGGGCTGTTGGGTGTGTCCGCCCCCACACAGCACGTTTTTAAGTTTAAGTGTGCCTGTTTTCAAATTCGTGTCCTACTCTAAAACTTGGAGACCCACCACCGCCCGATCGGTTGCTACATATTACGTTGTATGCGCACGAGGTGTTCGTGCTACCCATGGTACCGTTTTGGGGCCGGTTGGGGTGTTCGCCCTCTCGCGACACATTTTTACTTTTCAACCCTAAGTGTTCATGCTTTAAAATTCATGTCTTACTCTCAATCTAGGAGTCCTGCGACAGCGCAGATGGTTGCTACACGTTACGTTGGATGTTCACGAGGTGTTCGTGCCACTCGGCGTGCCGTTTGGTGGCGATTGGGGGTGTCCTCCCACTAGCAGCATGATTTCAAGCCTATGTGTGCCTGTTTTCAAATTTGTGTCACATTCTGAAATCAGTAGTCTCGCGGTCGCGCGATTGGTTGCTACATATTACGTTGGATGTACACGAGGTATTCGTGCAACTCGTTGTGGTGTTTGGGGCTATTGGGCCTGTCCTCCCCCTCGGGATACGTTTTCATGCCAAGTGTGCCTGTTTTTAAATTCATGTCCTATTATCAAATCAGGAGTCCTGCGATGGCGTGGCAGGTTGCAAGTTGTTACGTTGGATGGGGACGAGGTGTTAGTGCCATCTGTGGTGTCGTTTGGGGGCCTTTAGGTATGTTCGCCCTCTCGCGGCACGTTTTAAATCCTAAGTGTGCCTTATTTCAAATTTTTGTCATATTCTAAACTCAAGAGTCCCACGACTGTGCGAACGATTGCTACATGTTACATTGGATGCGCAAGATGTGTTTGTGCCACTTGCGGTGCCGTTTGGGGGCCGTTGGGAGTGCCCACCTCTCGTGGAACATTTTCAGTTTTCAAGCTTATGGGTGTTTCTTTTCAATTTCGTGTTCAATACTCAAACCGAGAGTCCCACAACCGTGCGATCGGATGCTACTTGTTACGTTAGAAGCATAGGAGGCGTTCATGCCACTCGCGGCACCGTTGGGGGTGTCCGCCCCTTCGCGGCACGTTTTCAATCCTAAAGGTGTCTTTTTTCCAACTCATACCTTATTCACAAACCGGAAGTCCCGCGAGTGTGCGTTCGGTTCACATGAGTTGCATTGGACGTGAACGAGGTGTTCGTGCCACTTGCAGTGCCGTTTGCGAGGGATTTCCTCCCCCTCGCGGCATGTTTTCAAGCCTAATTGTGTCAGTTTTCAAATTTGTGTCCTATTCCAAAATTAAGAGTCCAGCGACTGTGCGAACAGTTACAACCTATGACGTTGAATGCTCTTGAGGTGTTCATGCCACTCGTAGTGCCATTTGGGGGCCGTTAGGGATGTCTGTCCCCTCGGGGCACGTTTTCAACTTTCAATCAAAAATTTGCCTGTTTTCAAATTCTTGTTCAACTATTCTCAAATTGGGAGTCCCACAACTGCGCAGCCAGATGCTACTTGTTAGGTTGGGTGCGCATGAGGTGTTCGTGTCAATTGCGGAGCTGTTTGGTAGTTGTTGGGGGTGTCCGACACCTTGCCTATGTGTGCCTATTTTCAAATTCGTGTACTATTCTAAAACCTGGGTACCGCGACTGTGAGGCCGGTTGTACATGTTATTTTGGATGCGCACGAGTTATTCGTGCCTTTCGCGGTGCTGTTTATGGGTCGTTGGAGGTTTCCGCCTCCTCGCGGCACGTTTTCAACCTAAATGTGCCTGTTTTCAAATTCATGTCCTATTCTAAAATTCAAAGTCCCATGAATGCACATTCGGTTGCTATATGTTACCTTAGACATGCAAGAAGTGTTCGTGCAACACGCGATTCCGTTAGGGGGTCTTTGGGGGGTGGGGGGGTCACGCCTTCGCGGCACATTTTCAAGCCTAAGTGTGTCTTTTTTCCAATTCGTGTCCTACTCAAAAATCGAGAGTCGTGTGACTGCGCAATCGGTTGCTACGTGTTACGTTGGATGCGCACGAGGTGCTCGTCCCACTCGCGGCACATTTTCAAGCCTAAGTGTTCCTATTTTCAAATTCGTATCCTATTCTATAAACGGGAGTCCTGCGAGAGCACGGTCGGTTGTTACGTGTTACATTGGATGCACATGAGGTGTTCGTGCCACTCATTGTACCGTTTTGGGGCGATTAGGGGTGTCCGTCTCCTCGCGGCACAATTTCAATTTTCAAGCCTAAGTGTCCCTATTTTCAAATTCGTTTCCTATGCTCAACCCGAGTGTCCTGCCACTGTTGGACCAATTTCTACGTGTTATATTGGAAGCGGATCAGGTGTTAGTGCCAGCCGCAGTGCCGTTTGAGGGCCATTGGGCGTGTACGCCCCCTCGCGACACGTTTTCAAGCCTAAGTGTGTATTTTTTCAAATTCGTGTCCTATTCTAAAATTGGGAGCCCCACGACTGCGCGATCGGTTTTTGCGTGTTGTGTTGGATGCGCAGGAGGTGTTCGTGCCACTCACGGTGCCGTTTGGGGTTCCCACACCCTCGTGACATGTTTTCATTTTTTAAGCCTAAGTGTTTATGTTATCAAATTCGTGTCCTATACTCAAACTGGGAGTATCGCGACTGCGCAGCCGGAGGCTACATGTTATGTTGGATGTGTAGGAGGTGTTCATGCCACTCATGGTTCTGTTTGGGGGCCATTGGGGGTGCCCCCACCCTCACGACACGTTTTCATCTTTTTAAGCCAAAGGCTTCATCTTTTCAAATATCTCTCCTATACTCAAACCGGGAGTCTCGCGACTGCCCAATCGGATACTACTTGTTATATTCGATGCGTAGGAGGTGCTCATTCCACTCGCGGTGCCGTTGGGGGTGTTCGCACCCTAACAACACATTTTCAAACCTAAGGGTGTCTTTTTTTCAATTTGTGTCTTATTCACAAACCGAAAGTCCCGCGAGTGCGCGTCCAGTTGATACGAGTTACGTTGGATGCGCTCGAGGTGTTTGTGCCACTCGTGGTGCCGTTTGTGGGATGTTGGGGATGTATGCTGCTTCGCGTCACATTTTCAAGCCTAATTGTACCTGTTTTCAAATTCTTGAGTCCCGCGACTGTGCGAACGATTGCTAAGTATGGCATTGGATGTGCACGAGGCGTTCATGCCACTTAGAGTGACGTTTGTGGGACGTTGGGGGTGTCCTATTCTCAAATATGGAGTCCTGCAACTACGCAGCTGGATTCTACTTGTTAGGTTGGACGCACATGAGGTGTTCGTGTCAATCGCGGAGCCGTTTGGTGGTCGTTGTGGGTGGTCGGCCCCTCGCGGCACGTTACAAGCCTACGTGTGCTTGTTTTAAAATTCGTGTCCTATTCTAAAAATGGGATCTTGAAACTACGAGGCTGATTAGTACGTGTTACTTTGGATGCACACAAGGTGTTCGTGCCACTCACGGTGTCGTTTGGGGGCCGTTGGGGGTGTCCGCCCCCTTGCGGCACGTTTTCAAGCCTAAATAAGCATGTTTTCAAATTTATGTCCTATTCTAAAACTGGGAGTCCCGTGACTGTTCATTCGGATGCTACATGTTACCTTTGACGCGCATGAAGTGTTCATGCCACACACGATGCCGTTTAGGGACCGGGTGGAGGGGTACACCCCCTCATCGCACGTTTTCAAGCCTAAGTGTGCCTTTTTCCCAATTTGTGTCCTATTCACAAATCGGGAGTCGCGCGACTGCGCTACAGGTTGCTACGTGTTACGTTGGAAGAGAACAAGTTGTTGGCCCTACTCGTGGTGCCATTTGGGGGTGGTTTGGGGTGTCCACCCCCTTGTAACACTTTTTTAAGCCTAAGTGTGCTTGTTTTAAAATTCGCATCATATTCTATAATCGGGAGTTCTGCGACCGTGCGACCGGTTGATACTAACTACGTTGGACGCACACGAGATGTTCATGGAACTCGTAGTGCCATTTGGGGACCGTTGGAGGTGTCCGCCCCCTCGCGGCACAGTTTCAATTTTTAAGCCTAAATGTGCCCGTTTTCAAATTCATTTCCTATTCTCAAGCTGAGAGTCATGCGACTGCGTGACTAATTGCGACGTGTTACGTTGGATGCATATTAGGTGTTAGTGCCAGTCTCGGTGCTGTTCATGGGCCGTTGGGTGTGTCCACCCCCTCGTGACACGTTTTCAAGCCTAAGTGTGTCTGTTTTCAAATTCGTGTCCTATTTTAAAATTGAGAGTTCCACGACTCTGCGATCGATTGCTACATGTTACGTTGGATGCATTGGAGGTGTTTGTGCCACTCGCGGTGCTGTTGGGTGGTCATTGGGGGTGCCCAAACCCTCCCGGTACGTTTTCATTTTTCAATCCTAAGGGTGCCTGGTTTCAAATTCATGTCCTATACTCAAACTGGGAGTCTCACGACTGCACGACCGGATGCTACTTGTTACGTTGGACACATAGGAGGTGTTCGTGCCACTCGCGGTGATGTTGGGGGTGTTCGCCCCCTTGCCAGCACGTTTTTAAACCTAAGGGTGTCTTTTTTCTGATTCGTATCTTATTCACAAACTGGAAGTCCTGCTAGGGCGCGTCCAATTGATACGAGTTATGTTAGATATGCACGAGGTGTTCATGCCACTCGAGGTGCCGTTTGCGGGTCGTTGGGGATGTTTGCCTCCTCGCGGCTCATTTTCAAGCCTAATTGTGCCTATTTTCAAATTTGTGTCCTATTCTAAAATCGGGAGTCCCACGATTGTGCGAATGGTTTCTACGTATGATGTTAGATGTGCACGAGGTATTCGTGCCACTCGCAGTGTCGTTCGGGGGGACGTTGGGGGTGTCTTCCCCCTCGTGGTACAGTTTTAATTTTTAAGAGAAAATTTGCCTGTTTTTAAATTCATGTTCTATTCTCATACTGAGATTCCCATAACTATATAGCCAAATGTTACTTGTTAGGTTGGACTCACATGGGGAGCTCGAGCTAATCGCAAAGCCATTTGGTGGTCGTTGGGGGTATCTGGCCCCTCGCGGCACGTTTTCAAACCTACGTGTGCCAGTTTTCGAATTCGTGTCCTATTCTAAAACCGGGATCCCGTGATTGCGAGGCCAGTTACTACATGTTACTTTGGATGTGCACGAGGTGTTTGTGCCACTCATGGTGAAATTTGGGGGCCGTTGGGGGTGTCTGCCTCCTCGCGATAAGTTTTCAAGCCTAAGTGTGTCTGCTTTCAAATCCGCATCCTACTCTAAAAGTTAGAGTCCTGGGAATGCGCTTTCGGTTGCTACATGTTACCTTAGATGTGCATGAAGTGTTCTTTCCACATGCGATGCCGGGTGGGGGGTGGGTGGTCCACCCCCTCGCGGCACGTATTCAAACCTAAGTGTTTTTTTCCCAATTCGTATCACATTCACAAATCATGAGTCGAGCAACTACACAACCAATTGATACGTGTTACGTTGGATGCACACGAGATGTTCGTCCCATTCGTGGTGCCATTTAGGAGCGGTTTGGGGTGTCCGCCCCCTCGCGATACGTTTTCAAGCCTAAGTGTGCCTGTTTTCAAATTTGTGTCCTATTCTATAATCGGGATTCTCGCGACGGCGTGGACAGTTTTTACATGTTACATTGGATGCAGACGAGGTGTTCGTACCACTCGTAGTGCCGTTTGGGGGCCATTGGGGGTGTTCGCTCCCTCGCGGCACAATTTCAATTTTCATGCCTAAGTGTGCCTGTTTTCAAATTCGTTTTCTATTCTCAAACTGAGAGTCTTGCTACTATGCAATCGGTTGCTACGTGTTATGCTGGACGTGCATGAGGTGTTCGTACCACTCGTGGTGACGTTTGGAGGCGGTTGGAGGTGTCCGCCACCCTCGCGGCACTTTTTCAAATATGTGTGTGCTTTTTGCAAATTCGTGTTCTATTCTAAAATCAGGTGTCCCACGACTACGCGTCCGGTTGCTACATGTTACGATGGATGCGCATGAGGTTTTCATCCCACTCATGGTGCCGTTTTGTGTTGGTTGGGGGTGTCCTCCCCCTCGCGGTACGTTTTAAAGCCTAAATGTATCTATTTTCAAATTCGAGTCTATTCTCAAACCGAGAGTCCTGCGACTGTGTGACTGGTTTGTAAGTGTTACGTACGAGGTGTTCGTGCCACTTGCGGTGCTATTTGGGAGGCATTGGGGGGTGTATTCCCCCTTGCAGCATGTTTTCAAGTCAAAGTGTGCTTGTTTTCAAATTCGTGTACTACTCTAAAACCGGGAGTCTCGTGACTGGGCGACCAGTTGCTATGTGTTATGTTGGTTGCGCACGAGGTGTTCGAGCCACTAGCAGTGCCATTTGGGGGCTGTTAGGGGTGTCCACCACGTCGTGGCACATTTTTAAGACTAATTGTGCTCGTTTTTAAACTCGTGTCCTATTCTAAAATCGGGAGTCCCGCGACTGTGAGGCTGGTTGTTGCGTGTTACATTGGATGCGCACGACGTGTTCGTGCCACTTGCAGTGCCATTTGGGGGCCATTAATATTTTCAAGACTAAGTGTGCTTTTTTTCAAATTCGTGTCCTATTCTCAAATTGGACAACTGTGCATCCAGTTGTAACTTGTTACATAGGATGGACACGAGGTGTCCATGCCACTCGCGTTGCTGTTTGGGGCCCGTTGGGGGTGTCCGCCCCCTCGCGGCAAGTTTTCAAGCTTAAGTGTTTTTTTTTCAAATTTGTATCCTATTCTAAAATCAAGAGTCCCGTGACTGTGCGGTCGGTTGCAACGAGTTATGTCGTATGTGCACGTGGTGTACATGCCACTCGTGGTGCCATTTGGGACCGTTGAATGTGTCCGCCCTCGCGGCACGTTTTTAATTTTCAAGCCTAAGTGTGCCTGTTTTCAAATTCATGTTTTATTCTCAAATCAAAAGTCCCCCGACTACATAATCGGTTGCTATGTATTACGTTGGATGTGCACGAGGCTTCGTGTCACTCGCAGTGTCGTTTGGGGGCTGTTGGTGGTGTCCTCCCCCCTCGCGGTACGTTTTCAAGCCTAAGTGTGTCTATTTTCAAATTCGTGTCATATTCTAAATCCGGGAGTCTCATGACTACGCAGCCGATTTCTACGTGTTATGTTGGATGTGCACGAGGTGTTCGTCCCACTCGCGGTGCCATTTCTGAGCCATTGGGGGTCTTTGCCCCATCGTGGAATAATTTCAATTTTCAAGCCTAAGTGTGCTTGTTTTCAAATTCGTGTCCTATTTTCAAATCGGGAGTCCCGCAACTGTGCAAACGGTTATTACATATGACGTTGGATGCGTATGATATGTTCATGCCACTCATAGTGCCGTTAGGGGGCCGTTGGGGGTGTCTGCCCTCTCGTGACACGTTTTTAATTTTCAAGCCAAAATTTGCCTATTTTTAAATTCGTGTTCTATTCTCAAATCGGGAGTCCTGCGACCGCGCAACCAGATGCTACTTGTTAGTTTGGATGCGCATAAGGTGTTCGTGCCAATCGAAGAGCCGTTTGGGGGTCATTAGGGGTGTTCGGCCCCTCGAGGCACGTTTTTTAAGCCTAAGTGTTCTTGTTTTCAAATTTGTGTCCTATTCTAAAACTAGGATCCCATGACTACGAGGATGGTTTCTACGTGTTACTTTGGATGCGCATGATGTGTTTGTGCCACTCGCGGTGCCGTTTGGGGGTCGTTGGGGGGTGTCCGCCCCCTCGTGGAAAATTTTCAAGCCTAAGTATGCCTGTTTTCAATTTTGTGTCCTATTCTAAAACTTGAAGTCCCAAGAATGCTCGTTCCATTTCTACGTGTTACCTTAGACACGCACAAAGTGTTTGTACAACACGCATTTTCATTTGGGGGCCGTTGGAGGGGAGGGGGTTCCACACCCTCGCGCTATGTTTTTAGGCCTAAGTGTTCCTATTTTCCAACTCGTGTCCTATTCACAAATTGGGAGTCCCGTGACTACACGGACGGAAACTACATGTTGCGTTGGATGTGCACGAGGTGTTTGTCCCACTCGAGGTGCCATTTGGGGGTGACTGGGGGTGTCCACCAACTCGTGGCACGATTTTAAGCCTATGTATCGCTGTTTTAAAATTTATGTCCTATTCTAAAATCGAAAGTCCCACAGATGCGCGGACGGTTGCTACATGTTATGTTGGGTGTACACATGGTATTCGTGCCACTCGCGGTGCCACTTGTGAATCACTATGCACCACTACTTACTCGACACCTAATGAATGAACTAAATTTAGCCCAACTATCAAGGCTTCGTATTCTGCCTCGTTGTTTGATGCTTTGAACTGAAACCTGAGAGCATACTCAATATCAATATTATTAGGAGCATTAAGTATTATTCCTGCTCCACTGCCAGTAGTACATAAAGATCCATCCCTGTACAAATTCCATAACACAACATCGTCATTGAAGCTTTCTACTATCAATGATCCATGCTGGAATATCTTCCTACTCTCTTATGCATATTTCTGGGCCATTTCCAGAATTCTGTACGACACAGGTTGGTCGACAGCTACTTCGACTTGCTTTTGAGGTGAGCTATCGTCTTTCAAAGTCTGCTCTCCAGGCAAGATTTCTTGGTCGGGAACCTCTGGATAAGTAAATTCAGCAATGAAATCTTCCAAAGCTTGGCCTTTCATGAAGATTTGGGTTCATATACAATGTCATACTCTCCCAATTCTACTTCCCAATACATCAATCTTCCTGACTTCTCAGGTTTGTAGAGAGATTGCCGAAGAGGCAGATCAGTATACACAACTATGGTTTGTGCTTGGAAGTAAGGTTTCATTCGTCTTGAAGCCTCAATAAGCATTAGGGATAATTTTTCCAAATGTGGGTACCTGATTTCAACTCCTTTGAACGCTTTACTAGTATAGTAGACTAGTTTTTGGATTCCATTGTCCTGTCTGACTAATGCCGAGCTCACTGTTGACTCAGAAATAATTAAATACAAGTACAATTTCTCTCCCAAAACTTGTCGGGAGAGAAAAAGTGGTGATCCCAAGTACTTCTTAATTCTTGCAACGCTTCCTCACATTCTGCATTCCACTCAAATGTTTTTCTCAACACTTTAAAAAATGGTAAGCACCTGTCTGTTGCTTAGGACACAAATCTGTTTAAAGATACCACTTTTCCAGTGAGCCTCTGTACATCTTTCCTGCAGGTCAGCGACTGCATTTCAATAAAAGATTTTATCTTTGCTGGATTGGCTTCAATTCCCCTTTGATTAACTATGAATCCATGGAACATCCCTTCCTTTACTCCAAACACACACTTGGTCGGATTTACCTTCATCTGATGCTTCTCCAACTAATCAAAAGTCTAGCAGAGGTCGGGGATATGATCTGAAGAGTTTTTGCTCTTTATCAACATATCATCTACATAAACCTCCATATTTTTTCCTATTTGGTTTTCAAAGACCTTGTTCACCAACCATTTATATGTTGCACCTACATTTTTTAGACGAAAAGGCATTAGATTATAGCAATACATTCCTCAAGGAGTGATGAAGGTTACACTTTCCATATCCTCAGGTTTTATTTTTATCTGGTTATAACTAGAATAGGCATCCATAAATCTTAAAATCTCATGTCCTGATGTTGCATCCACCAGCTGATCAATTCTGGGTAAGGGAAAATGGTCTTTTGGGCATGCCTTATTCAAATTACTGAAATATATGCACATTGTCCATTTATCATTCTTCTTTTTTACCATTACAACATTTGCTAACCAGTCTGGATATTTCATATCTTCAATAAACTGGGCTTTTTGAAGATTTTCTACTTCCAATTGGAAAACTTGATTCACTTCAGGACTGAAAACCCGACATCTCTGCTTGATCGGCTTGACATCCTTGCTGACGTTGATCTCTTGACAGAGGAATTTGGGATCAATCGCAGGCATATTCTCATGGATCTAAGTAAATACATGTCTCCATTGCCCCAGGAATATAATCAACTCCTGTTTAAGGATGTGATCCAATGTTGAGCCGATCTGCATAGTCCTTTCTGGTTTGTCGTCATCCAAAATGATGTTTTCAGTGGCTTCCATAATCTTTCCTTTGACCAACTCTGTTTCATCTTGTGGATCTAAGGTTTCAACTTCAGATTCACCATTAGGCTTAGTAGTATCCACCTGTGTTGTTGTCTTATTTTTCAATTCAATCAGATCTTCTTGCTCGGCTGATGAGTAATAACACTCTCTAGCCACCTTTTGGTCACCTTTCACAGCACCTACCCTAAAATGAATTGGAAACTTTAAACATTGATGAACTCATGACGGTACGACTTCAAACTTCTTCAATCCTACCTTACCGAGTATTGCATTATAGGCAGATTGAACGTTCTTATCCATTATTAAGAAACGTATTTTCTCTATGCGACTTATTGGCCAAGTGTTGATCAACACTTCTAGCTTGATTGTTCCCAAAGGATAAACTTTTTCACCAGAAAAGCCTATTAATCATCCATGATAGGGTTCTAGATGGCTGAGCTTCAAATCCAAACTCTAAAAGTGAGGATAAAACATAATATTGGTTGAACTCCCATTATCAATCAAAACTCTGGCGACGATAATATCCCGAATTCTGAATTTGACAACCAATGGGTCATCATGGGGAAAAAGTAACCAAGAGAGATCATTTTTTGAAAAACCAATCACCAATTTGTTCTTGTTGACCTTCCTTGGCTGATCATCTTCATTCAAATTAATCCTCTGGATATAGGAGCAAGCTTAGGCTTCATTCAAGTAAGCTTTCCTTTCAGCAGTGTGATCACCTCCTCCTGCATCGCCACATGTAATCATATAAAAATAAAATGAAACCAAAACTGATCATAGATACCTCATATTCTAGTTGTTTTAGCTTCTTCGACAGTTCAGGATCATTGTCATAATCATCTTCATGATTTCTCTTCTTGTCATCTCTAGGCTTGCATGGAGATTTTGACCTTCTTCTAGATTCTTTGCTATCGCACCGATCAACAAATTTATTGAGTTTTCCTCGACGGATGAGGGATAATATCTCATTCTACAAAGAGATGAACTTATTAATTGTATGCCATGATCCTTATGGAATTCACAGTATTCAGATCTATCCCTTTTGTTAGGAGGCGCCCTTAACTTCTCAGGCCATCGTAAATCCTCATTGTGCTTGATTTCTTCCAAGATATGGTGAATGCTAACACTCAATGGAGTGCAGTTTCCATACTTTTTGAGCTTGTCTTGTTTCTTCGGCCTATACTCCTTTTGATCCTTCTTATCAAGTTTCGTGTCAGGATTCGTGGCTGGACTCTATTTTCCAGCCATAGCTTCCTTGGCATTCATTATTTTTTCTGCCTTTATCAAGAGTTCAATCGTAATTTTGGGAGGATCTTTAGCCAACGTATAGTATAGTTTCTCGATAAGCAAGCCACTTATAAGAGCAGTGATGGTTATTTTCTCCTCATAATCAATCACCTCTAGCTTTTCATTCTTAAAGTGTGTGATGTATTCCCTGGTACTTTCCCCCATTGCTGCCTTACACATAGAAGATGAGCTACCCTTTTTACTGGCTTAGCTCCAAAATAGAAGTTGCTAATGTATAGCTCGACAAGATGATTGAAGGTGGCAATTTTTCCTCGGGGTAGGTTATTATACCATATTTGGGCTGAACCCGTAATGGTACTTGCGAAAGCTCCGCACCTTATTTCATCAGGGACTGAATAAATATCAGTTGTAACTTGATATTGCTAGATATGGAGAACTGGATCAGTCTTACTGTCATATTTGGGAGTGACCACGGGAGCTTTAAATTTTTATGGTGTGGGAAAATCTATAATTGCCTTAACAAACGAGGATCCTTTAATAAAACTCTGTTGTAAAGGATTCTTTGCTTTCGCTATTTCACCCAATCGATCTTCTAGCTTCTGGATCGACCCTTCTAGGATGGATTACCTGCCTCAAATCTATGAGAAGTAGCTCGGCTATTTATACCATGTGAATGCACCGAACTCTCCTCCTGAGAGGTCTTCTCGGTGCATACAGATCGTAGGATGCTTGACCTTGATCTGCTTGGTCGACTGGATATTTAGTGTTCCTAAATAACGCCCTAGAAGGATTTTTATTTGCTCGGGGTCCCAAACGATCAAAGGGTGAAGATCTGTTTATCCTTTCCAAGACACTTGGCCTTTCAGGAAAAAAATGGATATCATAGGGTTCTGTGGACTTGAGCGATGAATTTACTCTTGGGTGATAAGAGGTATCTCATAAAGACCTGAAATAACTATGTCTGATGAATCTTAGAGCTGGGGCGACATTCTCTTCTAGACGAGGGAGACACTTGTAGTGATTCAGCCAATTGCCTTACAGTTTCCTACATGGATTCTTGTCCTCTAGAAATACTAGCTAAGATTCCAGTTAGGTTTATTGCCATAGGCGGAGCAGACGAAACAGGAAGATTACCTTTATTTCTAAGACTGGACTCAGGTTCAGTCATCGTGCTTCGAACAAGAATATGTAAGAGTGAGAATAAAAATTAGATAACTCTTCCCACAAACGACGCCAATCTGTTGATGTAGAAAACTAGACTTGATCTATTTTTTCTAATCACAGATAAAATATCCAATAATAAAGAAAGAAAGAGATTTTTAAAGTGGTTCAACTATGGAAGAAAGCCTACGTCCATTGTTAATTGATGTTTGTGGTTACAGAAAACTAGGTATTCTAGTAGATAAAAATATCCCAGAATCCTTTTGACCGTCCCTTTGATGAAAGGGATACAATGTATTTATAGTGACCTAGAGGTCAAGGGTTGGAATATCAGGGGATGGAATGCTTTTATATAATTAAGTATTTACATATTTACATAATAACTGTGACGATTGGTTGTATAAACCACGTGTAGTATGACCCTTGGTATGATGACGCTTCGCTATCATGTTCGTCGGCCTTCTTTATATTGGTCGACAATCCATGTATTAGTCGGCATATTTACTTCTTTTCGACTAAGACTTTGGCCACGTATGTGGACACGTGTTGACTTCTGATTGGTCCACGTAAGTGTATAATTTTTGGCATCAATAACAGGAAAAACTGACCAGGAGGAAGACATACCAGAGATACTGGTTAAGCGAGAAGCAACTGTACACTACTTTGAGCAAAAGTCAAAAGATATTCAATTATGGGATTTTAGTTGAAGGGGATTTCAAAGAATAAGCACCCATTTGGAAGATTTACATGGATAGATCATCATGTGCTTCTATCAGTGGGACTAAGCTGATAATCAACGCCCTGGATAACATAGACGTGGGATATGCACTCAAGTTCTAATTCAAATCCTCAAATAATGAAGCAAAATATGAGCTAATAGTCGAGTTTGAATTTACACTCTCTCTGTATGTCAAGCAAATAAAGGCATACAGTGACTCCCAACTGATTGTAAACCAAGTGTTAGGAGTCTACGGAGTCAAAGGAGAGTTCATGACAAAGTACCTGGCCAAGGCTCAATACAGGATATCAAAATTTTTGGCAGTCAAAATAATCAGAATTCTAAGGATTTGAAATGCCCGAGCAGATGCACTTGCTCGACTTTCTTCTGTGACCAAACTTGAGTTGAGAAGAACCATTCCATTAGAAATCATCATGCATCAAAGTATTAACAAAGAGAGTCTCAATATGATTTCCTTGGATCTAGGTCCATCGTGGATGGATCCCATAAAAGGAGTATATTAATAAAGGCATCCTACCAGTCGATCAAAGGAGGCCAAGAAACTAAGATACAAAGCGATCAAATATGTTATGGAGGGAGGAATTATGTATAAAGAGGGTTCATCATTTCACTGCCTAGGTGCATCCATCTAGCCGGGGTGAAGGATCATGTGGAGCTCATTAGTCTTGCAGATCCTTAGTTAGGCGAGTGGCGATGCAAGGTTATTATTGGTCCAGCGTGAAAGCAGATGGAGCAACTTATGCCAAGATTTGTGACAAAATCCAAAGATATGCTAGGACATCGGAGTACACCAATCACATCACCATGTCCCTTTTCTATGTGGGGAATTGACTTTGTCGATCCACTACTGAAGACAACGGGAAGGTTCAAATATTTGATCGGTGTGATAGATTTCTTCACCAAATAGGTGGAGCCTAAACCTCTAGTAGACATGCCCTCTGACAAGGTCTTCTAGTTTATATGGAAGACCATCATTTTCCAGTATGCCATACGCCTTTATTACCTATCATGGAACATAATTTGTTAACCAAGAGTTTAAAGATTATTGTATCCAATCCAAAACTTGCATTCCGCTCCTGAAAACCCATAATGTATTGGGAAAATAACGGTAACAAACAAAACTTTGCTCGATAGAATGAAGAATAGGTTGGATGATGCCAAGGGAAGCTGGATCAATGAACTATAAAGTGTGTTATGTGCTTATAGAACCACAATGATGATAACCACTAGCGAAATCCCCTACAAGTTAGCATTCGAGATAGAGGCAGTAGTCTCCACAAAGATTAGTCTGCCAGTTATAGAGTACTCAATTTCAATTCCCCAAGGAGTGAGCTCATAAGAAGGTTGAATTTACACTTGGCTGAGGAAGTTAGAGAAAATGTTGCATTGCGCGTGATAGTGTTTTAACAATGAACTTCTCGGTTCTATAATATGAGACTACATGTTGAAGAAGGTGCTCCATAAAGGAAACGAATTAGAACTAAATTAGCATGGTCCATACCTCATATATGTAGTTGTCTGACCAGGCACTTATCAACTTGAAACTTTGGAGGGAGAACAGTTCAAGAACCCATAGAATGCTGAGCATCTGCGGAAATACTATCACCGATCCAACAAAATGTAATCCCTTATTATTTTATGTGACCCATTTTCCAATTCTCAATAAAGATTATCAAGTTTCATAAAAAGTTGCTTGCTTTTTATGTTTTATATTGCTGGAGTGGAGATGTGTTAAGCAATGCTAAGCAATCTTCAAATAATAAGAAACACTAAATTCCAAAAATTCAAATCAAAATTTCACTTTAACTTCGTATTCGAATAAGTCACGAACGAGAAGTTCCAAATATAACACTTCATGTATGACCCTCCCAAGGTCAAGAACAGGAAGTCCTAAACATAAAACTTCATGTATGACTCCCTAGTGTCATAAACAAGAAGTTTTACTAGACTAAATTAAGGTAAATTCCTAAAACATTTGGTCACCAATGGTAACTAACGCAAGCTCTTGGTCAAAACGATAAGATATGTTTGAGCGATCGCAAATAAAAGGCATGTTAGTAGAACCTAAGGTAGGACAATGCAATCTCGTCCAAACTGGTAACCAGTAGGGCATATTAATTGGCTTACCACCGACCACACAATTATAAGACTAAACTATTGGTAGGCCACAATCACACAATAAAAAAATCAAAGAATTTTATTCAAATATTCTGAATGTCATGACATCATTACATAGGAACGTTCAACAATAAAAAACACAAATTGCTCAATCAACAGGATGCTTTCCCAAAGCCTTCTCCATCCCAGCAGGTGGAACGTCTAGCGCATAAGGAAGAACTGTTGTGCTCATGTCCCTAAGCCATGATTGGCAGCTAGAACTAGCTCAAGAGTTTTTTGGATCTTAAGAGAGGATTTTTCAAGACTTCAACCTTATTCTTAAACCTTCATCAACATTGGATTATGGATTGAAGGGGAAAACAAACCAACCCATTATCATAAAATAAAATCATATCTTCTAGACCAAAGGCAAGTGTTTATCTTGCTTATTTTTGAAGATTTATAATAACCATGTAGAATAGGGTCTTATATTTGATGATTTAAATTGAATCTTGAGGTTTTGATGATTTATACACATGCTTTGAGGTAGGATTTGTATGCAGAATTAATCTTTCATATGAGTAGTACGAAATCAAATGGTATATGATGAAGAACATGAAATAATTCTAGGTATTTTGATGAGAATACAGGAACAACATAAAATCTACGATTTTCGATGAATTAATGAATTGATTAGTTCTTGGATGAATTTCATGCGGTTTATATGTATTATGTACATAATAAATCACCCTTATGCACTTAAATTATTTTTAGTAATGTTGTATGAGATTTTTATGGAGTTTCATGAGGTTGGTCTAAAGCTTTAATGGTGAAACATGTAACTACGTAGAAGAACATGGAGACCTGCTACTTTTTGAATCGATTCGTCCTAAAGGTGATTCGATTCATCCGGCGAATCGATTAGGCCTCCTAGGCAATCCAAAAATTCCCAATTTTGCCTTTTTGATGATGTTTCCTCTTGGGCTGAATTACGGGGAAATTAGGGTGGCTTACTAGGTGTGTATATTAGTGGGACTCACAGGTCATTTGGGTATGTTAGGTATATGCATAGCGCAAAGGTTTAGAACTATGTTCACCTCCAATATGTTATGATTTGATTTATGGTTATAGGGTATCATCTGAAACGATAGTCCTTGATTTAGTACGAGAGGTACATGGACTTCATAGCAGAGTACGCAAGTGTGCATCGCGGTGGCCAGTCCGGTAGATGCTAGATTATATATATATATATATATATATATATATATATATATATACATGGGTGAATATATTACTATTGTGTGATAGTAGGGATACTAGATAATGTATATCTAAAGAAATGTTTAAGCTGCTTATGTAAGATGGTAAGGGGACTGGATAGTGTATATCTAAACAAAACTAAATCTACTAATGTGTGAATAGTAGGAAAGATAAATAACGTATCTCTAAAATTAAAATTAAAGTAGAGAAACTGAAATGAAAAGTTTGAATGATAAACTATGTGAAATGTTAACTTAGATTTAATAATAACATAAGGGAGATATTAATTATTAATTAAATTGATAGAGTACTGTATGGGCGGTATGGACAAGTTAAAAAGAAACTTTACTACATACACTGTAACAATGAAGGATATATTGTGGCTTACTATATGGGTGGTACGGGGGATCTAAACATGTTAGTGGTTAGTTAGTTATTCATGGGACCTAGTCAGGCTGGGTAGCATAGCCAGGTAGTAGACGTTAGGCGTGAACATTTATTGAGAGGTGAGGAACTCAAGGGAGTGTACATTTAACTAACATGTGTAATCAATAATTGTTTTTTAACTTTTGATATATACTTGATAAATATTTTCAAACGATTTTACTTGGGCTCTAACTCGTATGCAAATATTTTTCAAACCTTTTATGTGTCCAGCCATAGGGTTGCCAAGCTTGATGATCTGTTCCAGGGATGCGTAGCTACAACCCTTGTGGATGCTTCGAGGATTTGATTTAGTTGCTTTGGTTACTTCATTCCTAGAGTAGGTTGTAGTTTAGTTATTTCATTTGGGCATATCACTCCTTCAGTTATTTCTCTTATTCAGTTTTATCAAACTTTGTACTTATGGATTCAGTTTGATTTCATTAGATATTAGTTGGACTTTTGTATTTGGGAACCGATGGTTTATTCAGAATTATTTTTATTTTATTTATTTATCTAGTGACTATTTCAGATTATTTTTTTGTTGTGTGGATGGTTTGGTTTTGTAATTTCTTTTGCATGTTGTTATTGTGTAATAAAAATATAAAATTTGGCCCCAGCTATTTGAATACTAGTTGGTTAGCAAATTTTTAAAATGTTTTTGACAGTGATGCTAAGAATGAACCAGATAAGATTCTTGTTTTATTTTTATAAAGGATTGATCACTCGGTATTTAAATAGGAAGGGTGTCACAGATAGTATCAGAGCATTAGGTTCTACTATCCTTAGGATCTGTGCGGCTTTTCACATTTCAGCTAAGCATTCCTTGCTATAAAGCCCTATTGCACGATTATTGTACTCCTCATTGTGTATGGGTATTTACGTTATTCTTCCTATTACTTTGTATTTGATGATGAACTTATACATATTTCAAATCTCATTTCAAATATTGCCTAAGAGAGGATGTCGGTCTAGATCAGCAGCGAGAGATGCGGTGAGATAGGCTCAGTAGGATCCAGACTTACCACAACCACAACCGCCGTAGGCAATGGTGACGACCGTACAGGTGGCCAAGATCCTATCACAGGCAGTTACTGCGATAATAACTGCAATGGCACAATACTCTCCATAAAATCATCCACAATCGTTGGGGATACCCGACATTCAGGCTCACCCGGGGCCATCCGAGTGGCAGAGAGTGAGGAAAGAATTTATAAGGGTTACACACCATATTTTAAGGGTAATTTAGATTTAGTAGTGATTAGTCAGTGGAAGAAGGACATGGAGCGCCATCTTCTTATGATTGAGTGCATTGACACTCAAAAATAGTTCTTGGCAACATTAAAGCTAGTGGGCGCAACTTTGCAGTGGTGGGAATATGTGACCATCGCAGAGGAGAAAGATATGATGAGCATTGGAGAGCTCTACATGCAGTTTGACCACAAGTATTTTTCATCCAATCATTAGACAGAAATGAAGCGACAGTTTCTCAATGTGTCTCAAGGAGATAGAACTATGGAAGAATAGGAGTAAAAGTTCACTTAGTTAACAAATTTCGTAAAAGATGAGGTAAATACTGAAGAGAAGAGGATGCGTAAGTTCATAGATGGACTTGCCTGGAAGATCCGATAGCACTTGTTGGGTAATGTGGTGTTAGAGACATACATGGAGGTTGTGAATACAACACTACTTCACTGCCAGGATCAGCGCTTTCACATGAAGTATAGCAAAAGAGTGAGTGGGTCCAGTCAAATTAGAAAGGTAGATTATAACGATGCTACTGAAGCACAATAGCAGTAGGAGTGGGATCTATAGGTAGGTAACTAGGCCAATAGATTTAGGTTCATGGGTTATCAACCCGAGAGTGTTGGGTTTAGTCAGGGTCAGCAGGGCCCTTAGTAGCAGCACTATTTCGTTCCTCAGGGCCGCCAGGGCCAAGGAAATAATGGGGGATAAAGGTGAGGATAGTATCAGTGGTCGAGAAGATTTTCTAGGAAATGTTTCGTTTGTGGAGAGACATGCCATAGGACGAGAGAATTCCCTAAGCGAGGCAGGGGTAATCACATGACTAGGTTCTGCATGTACAACCATTGTAGCAAGTCTTGGGTCATTTCGAACATGAGGATTACGTTCAAGAGCCCATCGACCAGGCGATGCAGCTAGCACTTGAAGGTAAATTGTCTTTATTATCCTAGGAATACATGGTCGATTTTTAATGGCATGGGGGCATCACGAAGTAGTATTATAATCACTAGAATTTACGAGTGAGTGGGATTTAGTGGGGGCGTTGTCCGTAATAGATTAATTATGCATATATAATTAATTATCGTGGGGTAGCGGGGCTCTTTGGTGTCGCCTAGTGAGTGTGTGTACAAACAAGATGGTTGCATTATGTGTTAGTTTACTTCTTTCGAGAATTATAAAAATTAAGTATACTACTTTCCGAGTTTCGATAGGTTACCGATAGATTAAGCAATGGTAGACTCTCATAGTAGGACTTTGTATTCGCTATTCCAGGGTATGATTTATTTTTGCTAGGTATCACCTAGAAGAGGGTATAGCCTATATATGCATGTATATATGTTATAGTGTGTTTCATGATCGGCATATAATAGTTTTTTTGAATTGTTATATTCGATCCTAGTGAGTAGGGACGTTACTAATGCGATTCTGAGTAGATTGGCTTATTATCGAGCGGGGAGATATAGTTCGCAATTTATTTGTGCTAAGAAATGGGTGATAGTAAGAGCGTCATGATGTATGTTGTCTTTTGTTACATGGGAGTGGACGAGTATACTTTTATGTCAAGAGACGAGAATTTAGGGAGTACTTGCTATGGACTGAGGGCCTAACGGATCTCGACGACTGGTAATGTTAGGTAGAAGGGTATCAGGGGGTTCCTTGTTTGGATTTCTCTTTGCGAGACATCCCACGCATGGAAATTAGCACAAAGTTGGAAGTGGGGAGATGTTTGGTCATTAGGACATGGGTTTAGTACCTTGGTTATTATACATATATGTAGTTATAACTGCAAGTTGATAGTTATATTACGATTTAAGGCTAGTTGAGTGGGGGTAACATTGGTGCAATTATGCACGGGTATACGGTGTATGGGCACCCTATGGAGTTGAATTCTATTAATATTATTCGCGATTCGGAGAGGTTGGATTACATGTAGTGATCTTAAGAGTATAAATTAAGGAAGTATAGAAAGCTTGGAGTACCAAACTTATTCGAATTTTGAGGACAAAATTTCTTTGTAAGAGGGAAAGTGTGTAATACCCCGTATTACTAAGGCTAAAGAATTTAATTTAATGGGTGATTTGGAATTTATTTCATTCAGAGAATTTATTTAATTTAGTGATTTAGAATTTAAATTAATTCGGCCTATTTTAATATCACGCGTTCCGTATTTTGAGGAGGAAATAAGATAATTGTATAAAGTGACTCGGATGATGATTTAGAGGTCTTGAAATAGTTGAAATGATATACCCGGGAGTATAGTTTAGGTCCCGAGGCGATTTTAGACCAAATAGCCATCATTTCAAGGAATTTTAGTCATTTTATAGCCTAGGGTTAAGGGGATTTGGAAATTTCTAGTTTTTTATATAGTTGTGGTGATGTAAGGCTAGGGTAAAAAGAGTAAAAAACAATTGGAGGCTAGTAGAGAGGAGAGAAAGAGTTTCTTGGAGCTTAAGAGAGGATTTTTTAAGCCTTCAACCTTATTTTTTCACCTTCATCAACTTTGGATTGTGGATTGAAGGGGAAAACAAAGAAATCTATCATCATCAAATGAAATCATATCTTCTAGACCAGAGGCAAGTGTATATCTTGCTTGTTTTTTAAGTGTTATAATACCCATGTAGAGTAGGGTTTTATATTTGATGATTTAAATTGAATCTTGAGATTTTGATGATTTATACACATGCTTTGGGGTAGGATTTGAATGTAGAATTAATATTTCATATGAGTAGTGAGAAATCAAATGTTATATTAAGAAGAATATGAAGGAATTTTGGGTACTTTGATGAGAATACATGAAGAACTTTTAATCTAGGGTTTTCAATGAATTAATGAATTGATTGGTTCTTAGATGAATTTAATATAGTTTGATGTATTATATACATCATAAATCACCCATATACACTAAAACGATGTTTAGTATTGTTGGATGAGAGTTTTATGGAGTTTCATGAAGTTGGGTTAAATCTTTACCATTGAAAAACGTAACTATGTTAAAGAAGAAGGAGACCTTCTACATTTTGAATCAATTCGTCCTAGAGGTGAATCGATTTGGCAGGCGAATGGATTCGTCCTCCTGGGCGATTCGAATGGGCTATCCAGAAATGCCCAATTTTTCCTTTTTGATGATATTTCCTCTTGGGATGAATTACGAGGAACTTGGGGGTTGATCTTATAAATAATTAAAGACTTAGAGGAAGTTAGTAAGTATACGGTTAAGACTTTTTTAGATCATATTGTGAGTAAGATTGGAACTTTAAACTGACGAGAGTAAATCGATTGAGTTACAAATCAAGAATTTGGAATTTGGGCTTCGGAACGAGTAGACCATGGACTAAGGCTATAACCAGTAGGGCATGACTATAATAACAACTGAATTAAATTAAGGGGTAACTCTGGGCCCTTCGGGTAGAGAATAATACTTGGTAATTAACGATAGTGAGTTAATATTGTAAACTAATAATACGGCAAGTATTCGAGGGATAAATACAACATACGTGTTATTACTTTAGGTAAATCATACCCAACGGAACAATAAAAGAATGGATAAAACATGCTATCTCTTTACAAAGAATGGGTTTGAAGTTATTTTAGGCATGAGGTTTGGATATGGTGGTCCTAAAATACATTTTTACGACAAATTTCACTGAATTTAATAAGAACGTTGACATAAGGGCCATTGGTGAAAAAATAACATAGTTTAGGGTTGAAATGTTACAAAACAAATTAAGGGCTAAAATGTTACAATGTCCAAAGTTGAAGGACCACTAATGTAATTAACTCTAATTTAAAAGTCTCTCGAGAATTACTTTAAAAATGAATACTAATAGATTTAAACTAATTTGTATTTTATAAACTCCGAGTTACACTCATGGTCCTTACTTTAAAATTCAATTTTCCTTTTTGGATCATCCTAAAATAGGAAATTTGTTTCAAAAATAGTATATAAGACTAAGAAACTATAGAATTACCCATGATGACAAAACCAAGCAGGGAGGAATCATACAAGCAAATGTATTGCGTCAAAATTCATAATTCTTGTAAGGATATATTTAAGAGGTATTTTATTCACGTAAATCAATAAAAATGGGGAAAAAAAGAAATTCATGAAAAAATAATCAATCTAACTTGGGAACTCCTATTATCAAACTCATTGAGAAGCATTCGAATTTTAAAACAGTTTGTTTATGAACTCGATTTTCAAAGGGGGGTAACAAATATGATTGATAAATATATTTATGTTATGATGCTGTGCGCATTAAGTGGAATTTTAAATCCTAATTAGTATGTCCTAAAATCTAGACCCAAAATTTTAAACTCTAAATCTTAAAATCAAAACCATAAATTCTAATCCCTAAATTGTAAAATAATAAACCTAAACCTTAAAAGCGAAACCCTAAACTAAAGTGTCCTCTGGCATAAAATTTTTTTCCATATATTTCAGTTCATGGGAAAAATATAAAATTATAGGTACACAATTTTCTAGATTTTATTAAGCTAAGCTCGCTATGAGCTGATATTTAAAAAAATGAGAAAAAAATAGTTCAGAATTTTTCTGTGCCAAAATCATCGTTAACACCCGTCCCCATTTAAATGTGACTGATGTCCTTTCGAGGGGAATCAAATCTAGTACTTATGGTGCTTTTAGGTTCATCTCTTACCACTGGAGCAACCAGGGTTTTGACAAGTTCAAAAATTTAATGTAACTAATAAGTGAGTAAAGGCTGAAATGGGCGTCCAAGTGATAAATGTTGCGGTTCGTGGTGTAAAAGTGTATTATACCCTTCGAGTTGATCACAAATCATTACGAGTAGATTGGGTTTTATAGCTTTATTTTAATTTTCAAATGGGGATAATTATTTTTAAACCAATGGAATCTATAGTATATAATACAAATTGTAGACTCAAATCGTGTAAGGCTGACACGTGACAAATGTATTAAATATCATTAGAGGTATAAAGATGCATATATCTATATATGTTTATCTATATGACTCATGGAAGATGTATTAAATATCATTAGAGGTATAAAGATGCATGTATCGATATCTAGAGTCACGCTCTCCAACATATCTCTCAGCAACATATCTATGAATATACCCATTTTTTAAAATAGTGAAAAAAGTAATTTTGAGATGATATTTTTTATATGGGTTCATAATATTTCAGTGTACCCCTGTAAAAAAATCAACTAAAAATAATGTTTTTGTTATTTTTAAAAAATATGTCAAAAATTGACATTTTTTAGCCTTTAAAACTGTCAGTTTTTTTACCTATTTTTTAAAAATAACAAAACACATTATTTTGAGCTGAATATTTTTACAGGGGCACATTGAAATATTGGTAACCCATATAAAAAATATCAACTCAAAATTATTTTTTTTACTATTTTAAAAAAATAGGTATGTTCATCAGTATGTTAAATGAGATATGTTGTAGAGTCTGACTCTCTATATCTATGTATCTATTTTATGTATCTATATAAATATCATTAATGGTTTAAAGATGCATGTATCTATATCAGTATCATTAATGGTATAAAGATACATGTATATATATCTATGTATCTATATCAATATCATTAATCGTATAAAGATGCATATATCTCTATCTATGTACATATAAAGATGCATGTATCTATATATATGTATTTTAAGAGTGTGGATCGGACATGTGTCCCCTGACGGTGAACCTAGAAATTATCGGCTAAATTATAGTCACACTCTCTCTCTTTTCCGGGCTCACCGCTAAGTGAGACATGTCCGATCCGCACTCTTAAAATGCGGACTGGTCCGCACAAGACCAGTACTGTCTATATAAATATCATTAATGGTGTAAAGATGCATGTATCTATATATGTATCTATTCTATGTATCTTTATCAATATCATTAATGGTATCAAGATGCATGTATCTATATCTATGCATCTATTCTATGTATCTATATCAATATCATTAATCGTGTATCTATATCTATGGATCTATTCTATGTATCTATATCAATATCATTAGTCGTATAAAGATACATGCATCTCTATCTACGTGCATATAAAGATTCATGTATCTATCTCTATGTAGGATAAGGATGCATGTATCTATATCTATGTATTTTAAGAGTGCGGATCGGACAGGTGTCATCTAGCGGTGAACCTAGAAATTATCGGCTAAATTATAGGTACACTCTCTCTTCTTTTTTCTGGGCTCACTGCCAGGTGACACATGTTCGGTTCGCACTCTTAAAATGCAGACTGGTCCGCACAAGGGCGGTACTATCTATATAAATATCATTAATGGTGTAAAGATGCATGCATCTATATCTATGTATCTATTCTATGTATCTACATAAAATTTTTGTCTTAAAGCCTTATTATGATCTACAGTCAATTCATCACTCTGTATTAATATTATTTTTATTTTTATTTCAAAATTAATTCTTACTTAAATTTTAGAATTTATTGTGTGAAACAAGAAAAAATAAAAATAAATAAATTTTGATATATTCGTCCACGCATCGCGTTCCCTGCATGCGAGTGGAGTATATACTTTGATTCTCGGGTATATCTCCCCATTTTAAATCAGACTCTCTGAAGCAATGAGGTTTGAATTCTGCGCATCTTTATAAATTGTGGATAATCATACTATATAAGTTAAAACTAAAGTCGTCGTAATTTTGTTAATAATCCAAATTTGATGCCATCTTACCCACATCAATATTATGCGTTAGGCTACTCCCACTCCTCTCTTTGTCTTCCCCCACTCCACTTTTTATTTAAAAATATTAAATGATAATTGTATCATCAAGACCTTTTGAATTAAATGTAAGTACAAAATAAAAAAATATGAAAAAATTGCATGGTATTCGTGTTGTGTCATGTCTTGCCTTGTTTTAATTGCATAGTATTCGTGTATTGCTAAAAAAAACTTGTGTCGTATCGTGTCGTGTCATTTTTATTTGGATCGCGTTTGCAGTAATTAAAAAATTGAGATTTTATGTCGTTCCATGTCGTGTTGCCTTTTAATTGGATTGTGTTCATATTTGGCGTGAAATGTTTTTTTTATGTAAAACAATTTCATTTAATAGTTAAATAGAAACTGTTTATAAAACTTTTTTTAATAGTTAAAACAGTTTATTTTTGTGAAAATAATTTTTATTGTATGTAAAATAATTTTTTACGTTTTATAAACAAAAAATTTTAACAAGAAAAAAATGGATAATAATTTTTTTAACAGTTGAAATATATTTTTTAATACAAAAATAAAAAGTTTTAAAAAATTATTTTTAGAACAGATTCTTATTAAAAACAATATTTTTATAAAAAATAGTTTTTATTGAAAATATAATTTTTTAGGTTTTTTCAAATGCGTTTGTTTTAGTTGTAGGCAAAAAGGTGGCCATTTAGATTTTGTAAGCCTAGGGGTACAATTATCATTTGGTACCCAAATAGAGTGGGGGAGGATGAGAGTATATATGTGTGTATGTGTGAGAGTAGGGACGTAGCCAAGAATTATTCAATGTGGGGGATAAAAAAAATCTAACACAAAAAATAATGAGCATAACACAAAAAAAGACTTGATATTCGATTGAAATGTTTTGGCACGGTTACAATTACATTTGACCTCGATGACTTTTCATTTTTTGAAAACGTTGAATGATAAGATCACCATCTATTTCATCAAAAACATCTTTTTCGACATATACAATCATGGTATCATTCATCCATTGATCTTCTATCCTATTGCGCAACGAGTCATAATATCATCGTCTTTCTTTGCCACTGCAATAAGAGCCAACTGTAATTGGTGAGGAAAACAATGAACATACAAAGCACAGTTATTCTCCCACAAAATAAGTGTTTTGAGACCATTAAATTCTCCTCGCATATTACTCGCCCCATAATAACCTTGCCCACATACTCTCGAAATACTCAAACCAAGTATTGCAAATAAACTATCAATTGACAACTTAAGCGACATAGCCGTTGTATCCCCAACATGTTCTACACTGATCAAACGCTCCATGACTTGCCCACTATTATCTACATATCATAAAACAGCAGCCATTTTCTCCTTTACCGATACATCACGGGACTCGTCAATTAAAATTGCAAAAAATGAATCTCCTATATCATTGATGATAAAGTCGACAATCTCACTAGAAATAGAATGAAAAATATCTTTTTGAATATCCGGTGATGTCAATCTTAGGTTTGAAGGAGCATTCTTCATTGCAACGACTCTAATATCTGCATTTAGATTGAATGAAAATTTCATCAATTCAAGAAAGTTCCCTCTGTTTTTGGACTCTTTCGATTCGTCACTACCACGAAATGCAAGTCTTTGGCATAAAATAAATCGAATGGAATTGATTCAAGCACATAGACGGGTTCGGTAATCACTTTTAGTTTTTTATCATTGCTTGAAGAAAATTGTCTCAATGTGTTGATTTTGATCAATTAAATCTTGGCATGCTCTCAAAGCTTTATTATGAGTACTACTAGGACTTCCAATGTGAACATTAAATCTTTCTTTTTTTCCAAATTGAAAACCCTTCACCCACAAAGGAATTTTCTTTGTCACCCGTATTTGGCTTGAAAAGATAGCAATATAGACAATATGCGGCATTAGTAGTAATATTATATTCTAGCCAAAGAGAGAATTCGTTGAACCAAGCGGGGTTGAAACGCCTCAATGGTTTTTGCATGGTTTTATATGGAAAGTTATGACCACGAGGCTAACAAGGAACTTTTTGTAAAAAGGCTCTACGAATTTTGTCCCCCAATTTAGGATTTCCATCAAAAATTAGACTTCGTAATGTCGGATCAGCTTGGATATCCTCCAACATAGATTCATGTGCTACATTGCTCTCAATCTTAGTAGGTGATGTAGATGTTGAGACAAATTTTCTTTTAAAATAATTCTCCATGAGTTAACTGTTAAAACACAAAATTCAACCATAAATTTCAGCAATAAATTTCAACAATTTTATCCCTAAAATACACTAATTAATAAGCAATAAATTTCAGCAATTTTATCCCTAAAATACACCAATTAATAATTTCAGCAATCATAGAAAAATATTTATATATAGAAAATTAAATAATAAAGTTAAAATCTTACAAATGTCGTTACTCTTAAAGTTCAGCAATCATAGCCGCTACTTGTTTGCTGCTGCTTGCTTCATGCTACTTCAACTTACAATGAGAAGAATGCTTACTAATTTAATGGAAATTAATGGAAGAAGAATGGATTGACGATTCAAGTGAGGTCTGGATTAGTTCCATAGAACATAGAACTTAGGGCGGCTCACTATATGTGTATGTTAGTGGGACTCGAAGGTCATTTGGGTACGTTAGGTATCTGCATAGCCCAAAGGTTTAGAACTTTGTTCGCCTCCAATATGTGTTGATTTGATTTATGGTTCGAGGGTAACATCTGAATCGATAGCCCTTGATTTGGTACGAGAGGTACATGGACTTGATAGCAGAGTATGCAAGTGTGCATTGCGGTGGCCAGTCCGGTAAATGCTAGATTATATATATATATATATATATATATATATATATATATATATATATATATATAGAGAGAGAGAGAGAGAGAGAGAGAGAGAGAGAGGAAGGCTCACCTACATCATGTACTATATATCACACCATACATCACACCTAATTCTTGGCCCTAGAAAACTTTTTTTTCAAATTTTATATTTTCCCCATGAAATTAACCTTCTAATCAACCCATATGCAAAAAATAATATCAAAATGCTTTTTGTAACTATTTTTAAAAAATTCATAAAAAACTGTTGGCACATACCCTTATAAATAAGGTATTTTATGTAGTTTTTTGTGGATTTTTAAAAATAGCTACAAAATGTATTTTGACCTAAGTTTTTGCATATGCGTTGATTGGAAGGTTAATTTTAAGGGAAAAATATATAATTTGAAAAAAAAAAGCTTTTTAGGGCCTAGAATTAGGCGTGATGCATGGGTAATGTATAGAGCATGATGTACTATAGCCTGGCTATATATATATATATATATATATATATATATATATATATATATATATATATATATATACATGGGTGAATAGCTTAATGTTGTGTGATAGTATGGAGACCAGATAGTGTAGATCTAAAGAAATTTTTAATCTACTTATGCATGTTGGTATGGAGATTGGATAGTGTATATCTAAACAAATCTAAATCTGCTAATGTGTAAATAGTAGGAAAGATAGATAACGTATCTATAAAATTAAAACTAAAGTAGAGAAACATAATGAAAAGGTTTGAAGGATAGCATATGTGAAATGTTTACTTGGATTTAATAATAACATAAGGGATATGTTAATTATTAATTAGATTGATTGGAAACTTAACTAAGAACCCTGTAACAATTAAGGGTATATTATGACGTACTGTATGGGCTGTACGGGGGAGCTAAGACTGTTAATGGTTAGTTAGTTATTCATGGGACCAAATCAGGCTGGGTAGCATAGCCAAGTTGTAGACGTTAAGCGTGAACATTAGTTGAGAGGTGAGGAACTCAAGGGAGTGTATGTTTCACCAACATGTGAAGTCAATAACTATTTTTTAACTTGTGAGTAATACTTTCTAAATAATTACAAATGATTTTACTTGGGCTCTGACCCGTATGCAAATATTTTCAAAACCTTTTAGGTGTCCAGCCATAGGGATGCCAAGCTTGATGATCTATTCCAAGGATGTGTAGCTACAACACTTGTGGATGCTTGCAGGATTTGGATTTAGTCTCATTTGTTACTTCATTCCTAGAGTGGATGAAGTTCAGTTATTTCATTTGGGCATGTCTCTCCTTCAGTTATTTCTTTTGTTCAGTTTTATCAAACTTTGTACTTGTGGATTCAGTTTGATTTCATTAGATATTATTTGGACTTTTGTATTTAGGAACCGATGGTTATTAGGTATTATTTTTATTTCATTTATTTATCTGGTGATTGTTTTAGATTATTTTTATTGCACGGATGGTTTGATTTTGTAATTTGATTCGCATGTTGTTATTGTTTAATAAAAATATAAAATTTTGTTCCAGTGTTTTGAGTACTAGGTGGTTAGTAAACTTTTAAAATGTTATCGACAGTGATGCTAAGAATGATCTAGATGAGATTCTTATTTTTTTAGAACGGATTGATCACCCGGTATTTAATTAGGCGGGGTGTCACAGATGGTATCAGAGCATCAGGTTCTAGTGTCCTTAGGATCTATGCGACTTTTCAAATTTCAGCTAGCATTCCTTGATATAGAGCCCTATTATAAGATTGTTGTAATCCTCATTGTGTATGCGTATTTACGTTCTTCTTTTTATTAATTTGTATTTAATGATAAACTTATACATATTTCAAATCTCATTTCAGATGTCGCCTAAGAGAGGACATCTGGTTAGAGCAACGACAAAAGATGCGGTGAAAGAGGCTCAGCAGCAGCCAGAGTTACCGCAACCACAATCGCATAAGGGAATGGTGATGGTCGCACAGGTGGCCGAGATCGTGTCACAGACAGTTAGCGCGGTAATAACCGCAATGGCATGACACTTTCTACAGAATTAGCCACAGTCGCTGGGGACACCCGATGTGCAGGCTCACCCGGGGCCATCCGAGTGGCAGAGAGGGAGGGAGGCATTTCAAAAGGGTAACCCACAGGAGTTTCAGGGTAATTCAGATGTAGTAGTGATAAGTCAGTGGAAGAAGAACATCCAGCGTCATTTGCGTATTATTGAGTGCAGTGACACTCAAAAATAGTTCTTGTCAACATTTAAGCTAGTGGGTACAACTTTGTAGTGGTGGGAATCTGTGACCATCGCAGAGCAGAGAGATGTGATGAGCATTGGAGAGTTCTGGGTGAAGTTTGAATGCAAGTATTTTTCATCCACTCTTTAGACAGAGAGAAGTGGCCCTAAAAAATAGTTCTTGTCAACAATCATGCTAGTGGGCACAACTTTGTAGTGAGGGGAATCTGTGACCATCGCAGAGGAGAGAGATATGATGAGAATTGGGGAGTTCTGGGTGAAGTTTGACTGTAAGTATTTTTCGTCCACTATTTAGACATAGATGTGACGATAGTTTCTCAATATGTCTCAAGGAGATAGAACCATGGAAGAATACGAGGAGGATTTCACTTAGTTAGCAAATTTCGTGAAAGATGAGGTAAATACTAAAGAGAAGAGGATGTGTAAGTTCATAGATGGACTTGCCTAGAAGATCCAACATCACTTGTTGGGTAATTCGGTGTTAGAGACATACATGAAAGTTGTCAATGCAGCACTACTTCACTGCCAGAATCAGCGCTTGCACATGAAGTATATCAATAGAGTGAGTAGGTCTAGTCAAATTAGAATGGTAAATTGTAACGGTGCTAGTGGAGCACAATAACAGCATCAGGAGCGAGATCTATATTAAGGGAACCAGGCCAAGAGGTTTAGGACCGTGGGTTATCAACCCAGGAGTGTTGGGTTTAGGCAGGGTCAGCAGGATCCTAAGCAATAATAGCATTTCATTCCTTAAGTCCGCTAGGGCCAAGGGAATTATGGGGGAGGTCAGTAAGGACATGATCAGTGGTCGGGAATATTTTTTGGGAAATATTTCATTTGTGGAGAGACATGCCATAGGAAGAGAGAATTCCCTAAGTGAGGAAGAGGGTAATCACAGGACAAGGTTCTAGATATACAACCATTCCAGTAGGTCATGGGTCAGTTCGGACTCGAGGATTACGTTCAGGAGCCTATCGACCAGGCGATGCAGCTATCACCTGAAGGTAAATTTTCTTTATTATCCTATGAATGCAAGGTAGATTTTTAATGGCATGGGGGAATCATGAAGTAGTATTATGATCACTAGAATATATGAGTGAGTCGAATTTAGTGGGCGCGTTGGCCGTATTAGCATAATTGTGCATATATAATTAATTATCGTGGCGTAAGGGGCTCTTTGGGGTCGCCTAGAGAGTGTGCATAGTAAGAGGATGGTTGAATTACGTGTTAGTTTACTTATTTCGAGAATTATGTGAATACAGTAGACTACTTTCCAAGTTTTGACTGGTTGGCGATTGATTAAGCAATGGTAGATTGTCATAGTAGGAGTTTGTATTCGTTGTTCCAGGCCTAGAAGAGGATATATATACGTGTATATATATGTTATAATGTGTTGCATGATAGACATATAATAATATTTTTGAATTGATATATTTGATCCTGGTGAGTAGGGACATTTACTTATGCGATTCTGGGTAGATTCGTCTATTATCGAGCGAGGAGATATAGCTTGTGATTTATCCACGCTAAGAAATGGGTGATAATAAGAGCGTTGTGAAGTATGTTGTCTTTTGTAACATGGGAGTGAATGATTATAATTTATGTCAAGAGACGGGAATTTGGGGGGTACGTGCTATGGACTGAGGGCCTAATGGATATGGATGACCGGTAATGTTAGGTAATAGCATATCGAGGGGGCTCCTTGTCTTGATTTCTCTTTGCGAGACATCCGACACATGAAAATTAACGCGACGTTGGAAGTGGGGAGATGATTGGTCATTAGGACGTGGGTTTAGTACCTTGGTTATCATTCATATATGTAGTTATACCCGCAAGTTGATAATTATATTATGATTTAAGGCTAGTGGAGTCGGGTAACATTGGTGTAGTTATGCATGAGTAGAGGGTGTATGGGAACCCTAGGGAGTTGAATTCTATTAATATTATTCGTGATTTGGAGAGTTTGGAGTACATGTAGTGATCTTAAGAGTATAAATTAAGTAATTATAGAAAGATTTATTCAAATTTCGAGGACGAAATTACTTTGTAAGAGGGAAAGTGGGTAATACCCCTTATTTATGAGGATATAGATTTTTTTTTATGAAATTCCTGATTTTATTGATAGAAATGAAATACCAAAACCTTATAAGAATGACTGATGACTTTATAAACTAGCCACCTTTACAAATAGAAATGGAAAACGCTAAGAATATCTAAAGTTGGGAAAACCCAAGGCATCCATGATGAGAAGACCTTTCAATCCTTTTGGGAACAAATCTAGAGAGCTTGATACAATTTAATTTTGGGAGGAAACTCCATAAGAAGCAAGAAGATCAGCACATTTATTACCCTCTCTGAGAATATGGCAAAAATTAACGTTGAAACCTTGAATTTTATCTCTAATGTTCGCAATCATTGGCATAATACTCTAAGGGCATTTTGTATTCTCATTCAGCACTTGAATAACAGTAAGGGAGTCTGACTCTACTATAAGGCCTTCAATCATTGTAGGATCACACATCTCAATCCCTCTTAGAATAGCTAGAGCTTCATCATAGACATTAGATCCATACCCAAAACTAAAATCAAAATATTTAAGACATATACCTGCTTTATTTCTTAACTCACATCCTCCTCCCATATGCCCAGGATTACCTTTAGAGCAGCCATCAACATTGAGATTTAGATTGATTCCTTCAGGAGGCCTCCATCTGACTAATCTAATTCATTTTGCTTAAGGAATCTGATTCATCTGGATAGGAGGAGTCTTTAATAAATCAGTACTTGTATGCATAGAGATGAGAGAGTGAATTTCATAAATAGTTCTGGAACCTTGCATATTCTTATTTTCATATCTCCATTTGTTTTTAGCCTTCCAAATACCCGAACAAATGAAAGATGGACTTACTTTAAGAACTGTACCCCATTGGGAATTAGATGATTCTGACCACCAAGCGACTAATCTCCCTCTAATAGAGTTGTTAAGACTATGAATCCCACACAAATTATCAAAATGCCTCCAAATATAGCAAGAAAAATCACTACCACCAAAAAGATGATCAGCAAACTCTATGTTAGGAGATGAATAACAACCACATTTGTAAGGGCATCTAATTCCTATTCTCTTAATAGCTTCATCTGCTGGGAGACAGTCTTTTAGAATCCTTAAGAGAAAGAAAGAGATTTTGATAGGAATATTCCTATTCTATATGAAAGTATTAGACCAAGATAAACTTTTATGCTCTCTCACAATATTCCAAGCTGAATTGAAAGAAAATTCCCCATCAGAATTTGGAATCCAGATAAGAATGTCTTTATGGTGACTGCCCATCACCTCTACTTAAGAACAAATAGACATTGAATTTTGGGGCATATTTTGATTGATTTTTTGAAAGTCCCACTCTCCATTACTAGTAAGAAGGTTTGAGATTTTTAGTTGATTGGGAATCAAAGATGAGTCAAAATTACTATCTCCTGTCCAGTTGTCCCATTTGACATTTATATCTCCCTTACCAATGAGCCATTTACAATTCAGATATGCCAAATATCTAATCTTGTCCATCCTCTTCCAAACATGAGATCCTCTCGACACCTTTGCAACTTTAGGATGATGAATTCTGCAGTATTTTTTATTCCTGAGCTGAGCCCATAGAAAGTTTTGATTTATGAAATTCCACCATAATTTAATACTGAAAGCCTCCACCAAGTAGTTCAAGTCTTTGAATCCTAATCCCCCTTCTTCTATAGGTCTACATAAATCTTTCCAAGCAATCCATTGGTACTTATTTGATCCTTTAGTTTTTCCCCATAAAAAATTTGCCATGATTTGTTCAATAATAGCAATGACTTTTTCGGGGGTTGCATAACAGCTAAAGTAAAAATGGGAATAGACTGTAGCACATGCTTTATTAAGATAATTCTACCACCCATTGTCAGTAAATTTGATTCCTGCCTTCCAGTTTACCCCTTATTTTTCTTATAAGCTTCTCAAAAAGAGAACATTTCAATGTCCCATAATAAATTGGACATCCCAAGTACACAAAAGGAAGTTTCTTATAGTCCATTTGCATAATTCTAGAGATCTTTTTGACTTAGCTTGATCCATATTCTTAGAACAAAACAAAGAACTCTTGGTTGTATTCACTTCTTGACCCGATACCACTTCATATTTCTTTAAGACATACCTGATACTTTTGATAGCTTTGATGCTCCCAGAGGAAAAGATGATCAGACCATCTGCATAAGCAAGGTGAGAAATAAGAGGACAACTAATAGGGGATTTAAAATTGTTTATGTTAGAATAATGAAAGATTTTATTAATATTTCTACTCAGCACTTCGACACAAATTATGAATAAACCTGGGGAAATAGGGCCCCCTTGCCTCAAACCTTTAGAATATTTAAAAAACCCACAAGACTCCCCATTAATCATAACTAAGAAGTAGTTATTTGATATGATCCTCCAAATTAAGTCAAACAAAGTCTCATTGTAACCAAATCTACTCATAACTTGAATAAAAAATATTTAAGATACTTTATCATAAGCCTTATGCATATCAATCTTGATGGCAACACTATTCCCTTCATTCTTGGAATTGATCATGGAGATCATCTCTTGGGTCAGAAGAATATTATCAACTATGCCTCTATCTTTGACAAACCCACTTTAGTTAGGAGAAATAAGTTTAGGAAGAATTTTAGAGAGTCTGGAAGATAGGATTTTATAGAGAATTTTGTTAAAAAAGGTGCATAGGCTTATAGGTCTATAATCTGCAAATGATTGGGGATTATCTTTTTTGGGGAGAATAATAATAATAGTATAGGTGAAAAATTTTGGGATTTCCATACCAGCAAAAAAACCTTCCACTTCTATACTTACATCCAAACCAATGAACTCCCATGCTAAAGTGAAGAAACTTCCTGTGAAACCATCTATACCTGGAGCACGGTTACCACTCAGGTCCCAAATTGTAGCTTTAATTTCCTCTCTGCTGGGCATAGCAGTGAGAAGTAAATTATCTTCATCTTGAATTATCTTGGGGATAACAGCCATGAACTCTTCATCTTATACTCTTATAAAGTCACTGCCAAGAAAATTATTAAAAAAAGTTTAGACCTTCTTCTTTAATTTGTTGTTGATCTTCCAGCCACACACCTACAGAGTTTTTAATTTTATGGATGTAGCTCTTTTGTCTCCTAGCCTGAACTGATTTATGTAAATATTTGGAATTAATATCCCCTTCTTTAGTCCATTTATAATTAGCTTTTTGTCTCCAAAATTCCTCCTCCAGCTTCGTATGATGAGCTATATTGGCTGAACACCTATTCATCTCTTCTCTATTTAAATTTGTAGGATCATTTCAAACTGAATTTCACTCCTTAGAGACTCATCTTCAGTAGTGGCAGTATTTTGGAACAAATTACCAAAAGTTATCTTATTCCATGCTTTGAAGGCTAGTCTAAGAGACTTCAAATTAGATGCCAAGATATACATTGGGTTCCTTCCATTAAATAACTTCCAATTAGATTGGATGATATAAGTAAAAGAAGATTTTGTAGGCCAGAAATTTTAAAAAATAAATCTAGTACAGTGTTGATCAAAATTAGTAGATAAAGACAAAAGCAAAGGGGAGTGATCTGATGCAACCTTACTGAGACGATCTACTACCACTTTAGAGAACATGTTTTGGCATTTAAGATTCATAAGCATCTTGTCTATCCTTTCCCAAATAGAAGCGATTGAATCTCTTTTATTCCACAAAGTGAATCGCGACCCCAAATACCCCAAATCTAGAAGCCCATTAGCCTTTATACATTGGATGAAATCTTCTACAAAATTTAAATCATATGGCAGCCCTCCAACCTTGTCCCTTAAAGAAGAAACTGTATTAAAATCCCCTCCTACAAACTAAGGATCCATAGTGTGAATTGAATTTAAGAATTCCCATAAATCTATTATATCTCTCCTAGTGCATTTAGCATACACTAGAGAGACCTGAATAGACATAGGAATAGCAGGATGAGATAACTTTAAATTCAAACACTGAGAAAATTGAGGCTCTATGGATACTGAAATGACAGAGGAGAAAAAACTCCAAATTGAATTAGCATCATTATCAATAGCCCTTTGAGGATATAGAATTTATTTTAATGGGTAATTTGGAATTTATTTAATTCAAAGAATTTATTTAATTTGGTGATTTAGAATTTAAATTAATTTGGCCTATTTTACTTTCACGTGTGTCGTATTTTGAGGAGGAAATAAGATAATTGTACAAAGTGACTCAGATGATGATTTAGTGGCCACGGTTGATTTCGAAAAGGGTCGAAATAGTTGAAATAGTATACTCGGGGTATAGTTTAGGTCCTGGGGTAATTCTAGACCAAATCGGCACCGTTTAAGGGCATTTTAGTCATATTATAGCCTAATGTTAAGGGGATTTCGAAATTTAATGGATTCTATATGGTTGTGGTGAAGTAAAGCTAGGGTAAAAGAGTATAAAACAATTGGAGGCCAGTAGAGAGGAGAGGAAGAGTTTATTGGAGCTTATGAGAGGATTTTTTAAGCCTTCAACCTTATTCTTGCACCTTCATCAACATTAGATTATGGATTGAAGGGGAAAACAAACAAATCCATCATCATCAAACAAAATCATATCAACTAGACCAAAGGCAAGTGTTTATGTTGCTTATTTTTTGAAGAGTTAAAACGCCGATGTAGAATAGGGTTTTATATTTGATGACTTAAATTGAATCTTAAGGTTTTGATGATTTATACACATGCTTTGGGGTAGAATTTTCTTATAAAATTAATCCTTCATATGAGTAGTATGAAATCAAATATTATATGATGAAGAACATGAAATAATTGTAGGTATTCTGATGAGAATACATGAAGAACATAAAATCTAGTGTTTTGATGAATTAATGAATTGATTAGTTCTTGGATGAGTTTCATATAGTTTTGATGTATTATGTACGTTATAAATCACCCCTATATACTTAACCGATGTTTAGTAATGTTGGATGATAATTTTATGGAGTTTCATGATGTCGTGTTAAAGATTTAGTGGTGAAAAACATAACTATGTATAAGAAGAAGGAGATCTGCTACTTTTCAAATCGATTCGGCCTAGAGGTGAGTCGATTTGGCGGGCAAATTGATTTGGCCTCCTCGAAGAATCGATTCAATTTTCCAGAAATGCGCAATTTTGCCTTTTTATGACATTTCCTATTAGGATGAATTACGGGGCACTTGGGGGTTGATCTTATAATTAATTAAAGACTTTGAGGAAGTCAGTATGTATATGATTAAGACTTGGTTAGATCTTAACGTGGGTAAGATTGGAACTTTAAATCGACGAGAGTAAATCAAGTGAGTTACAAATTGAGAATTTGGAATTTGGGCTTCGGGAAGAGTGGACCATGAATTAAGGCTATAACTTGTAGGGTATAAGTGTAATAAGAGCTTAATTAACTGAAGGTGTAACTCTGGGACCTTAGGGTAAATAATAATGCTCGAGAATATACGATAGTGAGTTAATATTATGATTTAATGATATGGTAAGTATTTAAGGGATAATTACTACGTACTGGTTATTATTATAGGTTGAGTGTATACCTACATGGATTATATTTATAGGGGAGTGTATACTTATATGGGTTTTTGTTATCAGTTGTGTGTTTGCCTTTTTTGAATATACATATGGATAGGTTTTGTGTATACCTAATATATGCTTTCTTATGTGTGAACATACCTACGTTGCCGCTATCACGGAGGTGTCGGGCAGAGTGCGATACCACCTTGACGATTCCAGTGAGGTCTATATTAGTTCCCCAGAATATAAAACTTAGGTTGGCTCACTATGTGTGTGTATTAGTGGGACTAATAGGTCATTTGGGTACGTTCGGCTACGATATGTGTTTGATTTGATTTATGGTTCGAGGGTAACATCCGAACCGATAGTCCTTGATTTGGTACGAGAGGTATGTGGACTTGACAGCAGAGTATGCAAGTGTGCATCGCGGTGGCCAGTCTGGTAGATTATAGATTATATATATATATATATATATATATATGTGTGTGTGTGAGTGTGTGTGTGTGTGTGTATTAGTTCCCCAGAACATAAAACTTATATATATGTCTGGATTAGTTCCCTGGAACATAAAACTTAGGCTGGCTCACTATGTATGTGTATTAGTGGGACTAATAGGTCATTTGGGTACGTTCGGCATGTGCATAGACCAAAGGCTTAGAACTATGTTCACCTCCGATATGTGTTTGATTTGATTTATGGTTCGAGGGTGACATCCGAACCGATAGTCCTTGATTTGGTACGAGAGCTATGTGGACTTGATAGCAGAGTATGCAAGTGTGCATCGCGGTGGCCAGTCTGGTAGATTATAGATTATATATATAGTGTGACATATATATATATATATATATATATATACACACATGGGTGGATATCTTACTTATGTGTGATAGTAGGGAGACAAGATAGTGTATATTTACAGTAATGTTTAATCTGCTTACGAGTGATGGTAGGGGGACTAGATAGTGTATATCTAAATAAAGCTAAATCTACTAATGTGTAAATAGTAGGAAAGATAGATAATGTGACCTTAAAATTAAATTTTAAGTAGAAAAACTTAATATAAAGGCTTGAACAATAACATGTGTGAAATGTTAACTTGGATTTCGTAAAAACATAAGGGGGATGTTAATTATTAATTAGATTGATAGAGTACTGTACGACGGTACGGACAACTCAAAGAGAAACTTATCTAAAGACTTAGTAACAATGAAGGGTATAATGTGGCGTACTGTATGGGAGGTACAGGAGAGCTAAATGTGTTAGTAGTTAGTTAGTTAGTTATTGATGGGACCTAGTCGGGCTTGGTAGCATAGCTAGGTAGAAGACGTTAGTCGTGCACATTAGTTGAGAGGCGAGGAACTCAAGGGAGTAGGAGACGTTAGGCGTGCACATTAGTTGAGAGGTGAGGAGCTCAAGGGAGTGTACATTAAACTAACATGTGTTATCTGTAATTGTTTTTAAACTTGTGATAAATACTTGCTAAATATTTTCAAACGGTTTTACATGGGCTCTAACCTGTATGCAAAATATTTTCAAAACCATTTAGGTGTCCAGCCATTGAGATGCCAAGCTTGATGATATATTCCAAGGATGCATAGCTGCATCACTTGTGGATACTTGCAAAATTTGGATTTAGTGGCTTCAATTACATCATTGCTAGAGTAGGATGCAGTTCAATTATTTCATTTGGGCATGTCGCCCCTTCAGTTATTTCTTTTATTCAATTTTATAAGACTTTGTACTTGTGGATTCAGTTTGATTTCATTAAATATTAGTTGGACTTTTGTATTTATGAACCGATGGTTTATTCGGTATTATTTTTATTTCATTTATTTATCTGGTGATTGTTTCAGATTATTTTTATTGCATGGATGGTTTGGCCTTTAATTTCTCTTGCATGTTATTTTTGTTTAATAAAAAGATAAAATTTAGCGTCGGCCTTCTGAATACTAGGTGGTTGTAAAATTTTAAAATATTTTTTACGGTGATTCTAAGAATAAACCAAACGAGATTCCTATTTTATTTTTATAAAGGATTAATCACCCGGTATTTAAGTACACGGGGTGGCATAAGAAGGTATACCCACTAGGGACCATCAAGATGGAAGTATTGGTCGGAACCTGGACAACAAGCAGGAGAGACGGAATTAACTTCTTTGTGTTAGATAAAAGTGTCCCATCAACTTTTAACATTGTCATTGGAAGAGTGGGAATCAAGTAGTTAGAATATTTTCCATCGACAGTGCACTAATACATAAAGTTCCCAATGAACTATGGAGTGGGAATAGTAAATGGCAGTCAGAAAGAAGCTGGAGAATGTTATTATACATTTGTCGAACTGCAGGAGATGTAAATGAAGAGCACAACCTCTTTCCACATCGACACTCTAGATCCTCGGGAAGAAGAGAAACTAGTAAAGGGGCCTGTCAAGGAAGAAACAAAAACTATGGTGCTTGATGATGAAAATCCAGAAAGAACTACTCAGATTGGTTATAAATTATATCGTTTTCTAAAACAGGAATTAATCACTCTTCTTAGAGAAAGGAAAAATGTTTTCGCTTGGATCCATGAAGATATATCGGGAATTAATCTAAATCTCTTGTTCCATAAACTCAATATCTATCTAGGTTATAAGATAATTAAGCAAAGGAGAAGGGTCTTCAGTCCAGAAAAGAATGCATCAATCCAGGAGGAAGTAGAGAAATTACAGCGAGCACAGTTCATTGAGGTTGTTATGTATCCTACTTGGCTAGCTAATGTAGTGATGGTCAAGAAGAAAAATGGCAAGTGGTGCATGTGTGTAGATTTTACAGACCACAATAAGGCATGTCCAAAAGATCATTTTCCTTTACCAAGGATTGATTAATTGGTCGATCCTACAGCATGTCATGAGTTGCTCAGCTTTATGGATGCCTACTCTGGTTACAACCAGATTAAGACGAAGGCTGAAGACAAGGAAAGCATTTCCTTCATCACCAGTCGAGGAACACATTGCTATAATGTCATGCCTTTTGGGTTGAAAAATGCCAGAGCTACCTATTAAAGACTGGTAAATAAGGTTTTTAAAGAGCAGATCGATAAAAATATGGAGGTCTACGTAGATGATATACTCACTAAAAGTAAACATGCTGCCGACCACATAGTAGAATTATCTCAAACCTTCGATCAATTGGAAAAATAGCAGATGAACCTCAATCTAACGAAATGTATCTTAGGAGTCTAGGAAGGGATGTTCTTAGGGTATATTGTTAACCAAAGGGGAATAGAAGTAAACCCTAACAAGATCAAAATTTTTTTTGAAATGCAGTCCCCGACTAACAAAAAAGAAGTTCAAAAGCAGACAGGATGAGTAGAAATATTGAACTGCTTCATCTCTAGAGAGCTGATAAGTGTCTTTTATTTCTTCAAAGTTATTAGAAAGACTTTTGAATGAGATGAAGAATGTGAGAAGGCCATCTTGGAGCTAAAAAAGTATTTGGGTTCTCCCCCACTCCTCTCCCAACGAGTGCTGGGAGAAAAAATATATTATATTTGGTTGTTTCAGAGTCAGCTGTTAGTTTGACTTTTATTCGACTTGATAATGGAGTTCAAAGGCCAGTGTATTACACTATCAGAGAATTCCAAGGAGCTGAAATTATATATACACACTTGGAAAAGTTAGCCTTGGCTCTTATTGAAGCATCTAGGAGGATGAGGCCATACTTCCAAGCTCATATTATCGTTGTCTACAAGAATTTGCCTTAGAGACAAGCACTTCACAAACCAGAGAAGTCTGGAAGATTAATTTCTTGGGTTGTGGAGTTAGGAGAATATGAATTTTTTTACGAACGTAGATTTTTAATAAAAGGCCAAGCAGTGACAGATATTACTGAGTTCGCATATAGAGAGGAGAAACATATTCCACGTTTGCCTCCCGAGTAGGATTCTATGAAAGAGAGCTTAGCTCAGAAGAAAATAGAGGTTGTGGCTGAATAACCTGAGTCATCGGCTGCTTAAGAAAAATTGCAACAAAATCAGAAGAAATTCTGGCATAGAGTGCTGGTGGAAGAGGAGTTCTCTGACGACATTCTAACTTGACAATTCTTTGTGGATGGGTCCTCATGTGCTACTGGAAGTGAAGCAGGCCCCATCATTAACACTCCAGATAACTTGGTTGTGGAATAGGCTCTAAGATTCCAATTTAAGACTTCCAATAATGAGACTGAATATAAAGTACTAATCATAGGACTGGATATAGTTTCATCACTGAGCGCTAACCAGGTATTGGTATATAGTGATTCCCGATTGATTGTTAACCAGATTAAGCAAGTTTATGGTGTTAAAGGAGAAATTATGATGAGATACCACCAAAAAGTAATGGAAGTTATTTCTTTGATCACTTCAGTTAAAATAATGAGGATTTTAAATCTTGAGCAGATGTTCTTACTCGACTTGCTTCAGCAACTCCAAAAGAGCTCAAACGAACAATCCCAAAGGAGATTCTTACTCATTAAATAATTTATGGGATTGGAATTAGTGTCATATCTGTGGGGTTGGGTCCTTCTGGGATGGACCCGATTAGAGAATACATCAAGCAAGGAATACAACCCTCAAACCAAAAGTAAGCTAGGAAGATGAGGTACAATGTAGCTACTTATGATCTCGACAAAGGTGTCATATAAAGGCGAGGATATATAGTCTCCTTACTTCGTTGCGTTAATCCAAATGAGATAAATAATTTGATCAATGAGGTTCATGAGGGTTCAGTCTCTAAGACAAAGAATATCAATGCAAGCTTACTATTAGCCAGTAATGAAAGAAGATTGTGTTGCTGTCACTAAAAAATGTGATAAATGCCAGAAATTTACTACCATTTGCAGGAGACCATTAGTAAGACTAACTCCCATCACTTATCCGTGGCCTTTCTTTATATGGGTAATTGACTTGGTCGGACCACTGTCGACCACCTAAGGAAGATTCACGTACCTTGTTGTGGTTATTAATTACTTGACCAAATGAGTAGAGGTAAAACCCCTAGTAGATATGCCCTATCAGAGAGTGTTCTAGTTCATATGGAACTAGATCATTTGTAGATTTGGCATGCCTTATACTTTCATCACCGAATATGGTACTCAGTTTTATAATGAAGAATTTGAAGAGTATTGCATCCGGTCAAGCATCCAAAAACTTCATTCAACACCTGGTCATCCACAAATCAATGGCCAAATAGATATCACCAAAAAAATCTTGCTAAATGGGTTGAAGAAAAGGTTGGATGAAGCTAAAGGCAACTAGGTTAATGAAATTCACAACGTCCTTTAGGCATACATGACTACTCCCAGAATAGCAACAGGAGAAACTCCACACTTGTTAGCTTTTGGCACTGAAGCAGTAATTCTGGTGGAAATAGGTTTGCCCACTCACAGGGTATTACATATTGATTCACCAAAGAGTGACCTTATGAGGCGACTAGATTTGAACATGATATAAGAAGTCTGAGAAGATTCTGCTATTCGGATGGATGCCTATTAACAAAGGACGATAAGGTTCTATAATCGAAGGGTCAAGTCGACCAACTTGAAGAAAGGAGACTTGGTACTTAAGAAAGTAATACAGAAGAACAACAAGCTGGAGCCTAATTAGCATGGTCTATACTGTATCTCGACAGTTATTTGACCAAGAACCTATCGATTGGAGACTTTGGAGGGGAAAGAATTCAAAAATCCCTGGAATGCAGATAATCTACGCAAGTATTATCAATAATTTTCTTTAAAAATCCTTGCCTTAATGTAATTGCTTATTCAAGTTAATGAAATCTCAAATTTTCTCCATTCTCAGTTTTTTAGCTTTGTTTTTCGGAGTCTAGTGGCTACACCAAATTACATTATGAGATGAACAATTTTAAGCAATTTTAGTTTAAAATGGATAAGCAAGCAAATTTGTAATTCATAGTTCTCAAAAAGTTCCTTGCCGATAAAGGCATGGTTTAACTTTTTCCAACTTAAAAGTTCTCATAAAGTTCATCTCCGAGAAAGGTATGTTTTAAACTTTTCCAACTTCAGAAAAGTTCTCAGAAAGTTCTTCACCAAATAACATGGTTCAAACTTTTCCAACTTCATGTATGATTTTTCCTCGGCAATTCATGAAGTAGAATTCAGTAAAACTTCTTAATTATAGGTTTTATCCGACCAGGTTAAAATACTGAAGTAAATTTGTATTCCGAATACACATGGTCTCCAATGATAACTGATGCTGCAACTTAGTACAATAAAGCTATTTACATTTTTATCTAAGTGCATTAGTTGAATTTGAGGCCGTGGATTCAAACATGAATAAAATATTAATGTTTGAGTAGGTTATCTAGTCTACAAGCCGATTAGCTAATCTTTATACAGTTTATGTAGTCGGCAAAAAAAGATCAGCAATAACCATAAGCTTGAATAAAAAGAAATAAAATTAACACCATTTCATTGATCATAATGTATTACAATAACAATGAATAAAAAGCAGTCCAAGAAAGATGTTAAATTATTTTGTTGGTCATTTCCCTTGGGCCTTGTTCATGCCTGCAGGAGGATCGTCAAGAGTATATGTGGAGTTAATTGTGTTGAAATCTCTCAGTATTTTCCTATTATGTACTATCTCAAGCTCATCATGAATGCCATAATACACTAAATATTTGGTTATCAGACATTAGGGAATAGATTTAGGATAAATCCATGTGGTGTCCAACATGAAGGGAGACTTATCACAGTCTAAGAAGCTTGGATAATTCCAATACCACAGGTCACTATTTTGATCAAACTTCAGTAAAATTAGCAAGTTGATTCGTCCCCATTTTTAGACATCACGATTGCTAAAACAAATCATCCATATGGGCTAAAGCCTCATTAAAGACCTCCATCCAAACTTCTTGGGATTATTTGAAAAACTTAAATGTAAGTCTTTCCACCCAGTTTTGAAGCTTCTTAAGAACACTATCTTTGGCTTTCAGTTGATCAGTTTGGCCGGCAACGACCTGGTCTTTGGATTGTAACTGGGCAGTTTGGTCGGCAAGGGATTTCTTAGTTATTTCTTCATCAGTAGTTGGTCGCACAACTATTCTATACCTAAAAGTATGACCAGACTTAGTATTTTTTTTTTCTAAAGTGCCTCCAGTTCTTCGAAGAGTTTTGAATTTTCATTTTCTAATAATGAATCACCTTTCTCGAGACCAAGAACAGTTGATCTCCTCAAGCTTTCCAGTTCATTCCTCAAAGCATTATTCTCCTTCTCTAGAATTGCTGCAATGGACCTAGCATTCTTAAAATCCTACTTTAAGGAAATCTCCTTCTTATTCATAATAGAAGTAATATCATTCAACTTCTTTTCAAAAGCCAAACTTCACTTAATGCTTTGTGCTTGGCTTCATAATCAAAGTGAAATAAAGCGGGGGACAAATTGTGATCTTCTTGCAGTTGCTCGATCATTTCATAGTATGTGACATTATTAGCAGCTGACTTGTCCAACAAGCAATGAAGGCGGACGTATGACTCCTTCACTTGGTTAAAAACATCTGGGTGAAGCAACCTGTGTAAGTCTTCTTCAGACATGGGCATATGACCAGCCTCTAAAAGAGTTTTACTTCGTCTGAGAAGGTCAAATTCAACAAAAATTATAGCTTTCTTCCTAGCATCAAACTGGAAAGTTGCAAATACATGAATTTGTGAACATCTGAAAAGATAAAAAAAATATAAGAAGTAAAGAAACGCAGTTCAATAGAAAATACTAGTCATTGTGAGGCATAGACAACAACTTAAGATGTAAATTTATTCTTCCATTAATTTATAGTTGAAGTAGAAAAGTTACTACATCATCAAGAAAGAAAAAAAACAAAGAGTAACAAAACAAAAAGATAAACTTGTTAGACCTTCTCCTTGTCCTTAGCCTGGTCTTGGCCAGTAACTGGTAGGTCGGCACTGGTGGTGGGCACCATTGAAGACTCAGATGTATTGTAGAAGATTCCCATGATCCCTCCTCATCGTCAAACTCTGCATTCGGGTAGGGACCAGGATCATGCCTTGTAAAGAGTTCAGAGCTTTCTTAAGTGCTGACCAACTTTAGGGCCTCAACACACCCTTCTTTGAAGGACAGCTTCTTAGAATACTCAATTTGAGTAGAGGCAGCAAAAATGGCCTTTTTCTAGTCTTTATCAAAGGCAGCTTTGCATTTAAACTTCAAGGAAACAACCCCAAAAGTAAAACTAGTCACTTTGTCCTCAGAATTTTTGGCCTGGGTGGTGACTTTTGTAAGCTTATCCTTAACAATTTTGTCCTTGCCTTTAGCAGCTTCAACTCTCTCCTTAACAGACTTTATTTTTCCTTCAACAATGTTGGCCTTATCATTGTCCTTCCTTAACTCTTCTTCCCAATACTTTTTCTTCGACTCTAAAGCTCATTTGGACTCTACCAAAGAATTCTTCAGACCTTGAAATGACTCTTCAGCTTCTCTAGGAAAAGAACGCAGTTGGTCATCCTTCTCCATCATCTGGTTAAAATCAACTAGGAACTAAAAATAAAGCAAAATGTCAAATAAATTCACAATTACAAAGAAAATGACATACAAGAAGAAGAAAAAAGGAAAGATTACTAAGGCTAAGTTGTGATAAGCTCGCTCAGTGAGCTTGAATCTCGACATGGGGGCTGAAATAGCCCAATCAGTGGCAAAGGTCCTTGATTTGACCAAACCCCTTCTTAATTCGAGGCTAACCGCAATAGAGGTTCACCCAATGTCTAAGTTAGCCTGAATTTTCTTCATCAACTCTTATTGGCTGGTGGTTTTCTTTACATCTAAGGCCTCCTACTCGACTGATGTCTTATGTACTTATTTTAAAGGATCAGGCAAACCTCTTTTTATCCACTTTAATTAGTGCTCATCGGCCTAAGTCTCAACACCAATAGTTCTCTTGTCACTAGCCTTGGATTTCTTTTCAATTAGATTTTTACCAGTATCAGCAGCCTTCTTTAGTTGAAGAGATAGGGGACAACCCATCAAATTGTTCATCTTCCTCTTCGTCATATAAAGATGAATCTTATAAAGTCCAAAAATTCAAATGAGGAAGAAGTTCCTCATGGGATAACTTCGCACTACAAACTCAGCAGCTGCAGACGTTGGTAGTAGATCTTCTTCAAGGTTGAAAGTAAGTGGGGGCAGAACAACTGTAGGTTGAGCAACAAAAGATGTGATGAAACTCTTATATTCCAACAACAATGATGTAGCCCTGGGATGTTCTTCTCCAAAATTTTGGTTCAAACCCCAGATAAACTTTAGGTTATTGAGGTTGATTTCCCCTTCCTTAGGGAACTTTTCCTTACTCTCCTATGCATCAAAAAAGTAAAGGCAAAGTTAGTCGGTAGATATCAAAATGAAGATGAAAAGAGGAAAAATCATTAATAAATCCCAACCTATGCCACGTCCTGATTGGGGGAATCTGGGACCAATATAAGGTACCCTAATTGGGAGGGGCATATTGCCAGTTCTTGAGAATAAGACCATACTCCCAATATTCCTTATTGGAGTCTGGTAGATTGACTACTAAAGCCCAATTGGCTTGCATAGTCTTTAAATAGTAGGTATCCTCTCCAACAGTTACCCACTTGTAGAGAAACATCAAGTCCAAAACCCCAATATGGGTCCTATAAAGTTTGTTTAACCTATGAACCCCGTTTATAACTCTCTAAGTATTGGGGGATACCCTAGCAGGAACTACGTTGAAATATTGGCAAAATTAAAGAAAAGGGGGATTATGTTGAAAGGTTACCACACTTAGCTATGAAAAGGGTTGGGATCAAGTGACCCTCAAAAAGGGAATAAACGTCAATGGGACCCCTAGGTATATCTCTAAGTCAACCTAAGAGGGGATTTTCATTTTTTTATCTAAATGTATCTAAAGAGTTCTCATCAACGATGTGAACCATGGTGAAAAATAAGAAAAGATGATAAAACAGAGGAAAGGAAAGGAAGGATTACAGAGAATCAAAGACGATGGCAAGAACTGAAGAAGTAAACAATCGCATAGAGAAAAACACAAAAACAAAGAGATAACTAAAGTTCAAAAAATTTGAGGTATAAGGAAAAGAGGGAAACTTCGTACCTATTTATAGGTAGACTCAAAAAATGGGAATGAAATGATTAACTAAATGAACTGCATAGCTACCGATGGATGTACACTTTTCGAAGCATCAAAAGACGACTATGTCCTTTGGTGGTTCAAAAAAGTACAAATAATTTACAAAAATGCCATCATCAAATGATGCAGGTAAATTTTTTTAAAAGTATGGGAGGTCGTCTTCCTACCAGACACTTAAATAGAACGTTGAGCAACTTCCAGGGCTAAGTAATCCATACTTTAACTCAAGCATCAAGTATGGAGCATTGGGGGGGTTTTTTGTATGTAATAATTATACTCCCACGTGGACCAATGCTGAATGCACACCTGTCATCCAATGTGGTTGACTAGCCTACTTAATCGAATTCAGAGACACTTATCAGTTCTCGGATGGGATGAAAACTCCAGAAGGCCAAAAAACATGAACATTAACAGTTACTCGGATGGGATGCCAACTACCTAGAATTCCAAGAGTTTTACTTCTTATACACAGATGTAAATGCCTAGAAATATAAAGGTGTTACATCTTTAAGTTTTTTCACCCCTCTAAATACAAACTAATCCCTTAGCTCAAGGGACAATTTGAATTACTCATATGCACACCATATTGATTTATTGTAAACCCTACTAAATAATAACAACAATGAACGTAGGCTATTTTAAACATGAACCACTCTAAAATCCTTGCCTCTTCTGTGTGTGGTTTAGCTTATTTCTTTTACTTTTATCTATAATTATAAAATTGGAGTTAGTTCATTTTTAGACTTCAACAATGAACATGTAGAATAATTATAGGAAGTTTGAATTGATGAAAACTCAAATTGGGAAAATTTTGGCTTTGATAAATTGGAAGTTTGATTCATAATCTTAGGGTTTTGATGACAAATTCGAGGTTAATTAGATGTTATGATACTTTTGGGATGTCAGTATGATGTTGTAGAAGGTTAATTTTATGTTTAATATGGTTTGGGATCTCAATTGTAGGGTTTGGAGGAGGAAAACCCTAAGGAAAAAGACAACAGGTAGCCCAGTGAATTGAGCTTGTTCGCTGGGGGAGTGAACCGATTCGGTACTAGCTAACCAGTTCAGTTTACTGGGTTGCCCAATTTTTGTATTTGTGTTGTTTTAACTCGTAAGATCTTAAGGAATGATCTTAGGGGCTTCCAAAATACTGTGGGATTATTTGGAAATTCTTTTCAGGGGTTGGTATGTGTAATAGGCCAATGAATAGCTGGGTTCGGGTGAGGAGAATTGGGAATTCAAGTGAGTGAAATTGGTTCGAACTTAGGGATCTGGGGACTAGTGCGTTGTGGGATATGCGTACGAGCTCGGTACCTTATATATATATATATATATATATCTGTGTGTGTGTGTGTGTGTGTGTGTGTGTGTGTGTGTGCTACTTGTTTATATTGAACATACCTACTCAGTAGTGTTATCGCATGAGGTTGTGCGTTATGGGTAGTCCACCCTGGCATTGACCAACAACTGTCAGATTGATTCCCCAAGTCATATGACTATTGCATGGCCACTATCTATGGGTGAGAACAAATATTTTTTTGGATACCAATTCGGTGCGATGTGGTATGGTTGCGACTCTTGAACGTATGTCTATGCCCACCTCCATTGTATGTGCTTACTTTAGGTTCGGTGGTGAGATTTTGACCCATTGACTAAGTGTGATGCATGATGCCTGGAGCTTGATAGCACATGAGGGATGCATTCGCAAGGTCTATGCTCTGGGTATATATATATATATATATATTGCATGAGTGTAGCTATGTTGTATTTATTACGTGAATATTTATATACTGATAGAAAGAGTGTTGTTATATTATATTTATTGCGTGAATATTTATCTATAGCAAGTGTGTCGCTATAATTGTAAGATGTGGGTACAGTTAGAATTAAGTGAGTCATAACCCCTTATCAATACTGGGATTAACACCATTATGTATTAAATATTGGCAGTGGCCACAGGTGAATCAGAGACAAGACAATTCAATATTTAGACTTACATTAAATGGCATATTGGCACAAAAGATGCATGATAAGCACAATAAATAGTGTGGACCAGTAGGTAGCGTGGTTGAAGGGAGAAATAACAAGCACTCTAGACATAATGCAGGCAAGGCAGGAACTTCAAGCTCAGCTAATGCTCAATGATGAGTGTATTAAATGGGTGTGGGGAGTTAATGTTCTCGCGGTGGTTCTCTATTATGGATGAATTTGGGCAAAAATTATAGGCTCAGAATTATCTCTCTTCTAACTTGTTCATCTGGTGTATATATATGGGGGGCAAGGCTGCTCGAGTAAGCTTGCGTACGATAGATCTGATTGGGTGCATTAAATGCATGGGATCTCATGGTTTTCATGGTAAGCCATTCTATTAGCTGGAAGTATTGTGGGCATTAATAAGGGAGATGACATGTCAACTTGAGGCTTAATTGAGAATGGCTAAATGATCAGGTTTGGTGAACTAGACCTGCCATCCTAAGAATAAATCCACTTAAGTGCTAAATTTTTTAGTCCCTAAATGCTAGATATTATGACGTTAGAAAGTGGTTTAAACAGTGATTCTGTTAGGTATCTGGTCACATCAGTCAAGCTGCCTAGTATCTGTTATGAGGCTGCCCGGATGATATGTGGCTTGAGTGTCCTGACATCTATTTGTTGGTAAAGAGTTATTTTGGGACCAAGGTGCAAGACATAGGTACCTCGAGCAGGTTCCTTCGAATAAGTAAGACTTAAGGTGGATCGGTTATTGTGGCTCGAGTGACCATTTGTTCTGAATGAAGTTTTTGCCCAAGTGTGCCAAGAGGGTTAGTAACTGAATTCCCAACGTTGCCTTGTTCTCAATCCTCTAAACCATATCCCTGCGAGGTTCCAGAGAGGAGGTTAATCGATAGAGCATGTTAGCTCTCCCATTCCCTACCTGGCATGGTCCCTCATGGGTATCAAACAACCTCACTCAACATACATTTATAACATAAAGTAAATTACACAGTACTCTATTACTTATTACAAACTATTGTCATCAAGGTTAATTTGATCTATGAATTGGATCCTTCAAACCAGGTTCATTGGAGAATCTTCGAGGTAGGTCTTTCGAGCCACTTTTGTGAAGGATCTTCGAGTCGGGTCCTTCGATCAACTTTTGTGAAGAGTCTTCGAGGTGGGTCCTTCGAGCCACTTTTGTGAAGAGTCTTCGAGGTGCGTCGTTCGAACCACTTCTGTGAAGAATCTTTGAGGCGGGTCTGTAGGGCAGCTTTCCTTCTCTTTCTTCGTGAATCAATCAATCTGCTTGAATAAGTTAATCACCCTTTGGTGGGGACACCCCCTACATTTTCCCCTTCTAGAGATATTTATTTATTATATGAAGAAATATCTGTACGAAACCCTTTGTTGATCTTTAGTCTTTTCCTTGAGGAAAATGAAGAGGTTTATTCAAATTTGCCCCAAATCTCTTCGTTCCCTAAGACAGTAAGACTCCAAGCATGTCGTATTAAATGAAATTATGGTTTGTTCTTCTGTATTATGACACGTGACAACCATAGGGTGCGCGCGTGTAACCAATGTTGCTAATTCGCACGTTAATACCTAAAGCATCATCATTTCAACCTTTGATTTTTTGCAGCCGCGCGTGCTTGACGACCACGCAAGCTAAACCATTCATTATTACTTTCTCAAAGTGTCACTTTTTACCGCCTTTTGGGATCCGTGTTTCCCCTATAAAAAGGGGCATCCTCATTTCAAACAATCACCTTTGGTTTTTTATTCTCTTGTACTAAACTTTTGTGAGAGTTTGCCATCTTCATCTCTTTTACTCCTTCAACTTGACCTTTCGTCCCCATCTCTCTAAACTTCTATGGCACCTGTCATGAAATAAACCCACTCCTCTAGGATTGCTTCTCCTGAGACCCAAGCATGCCAACATCAGTGGGTGCGCTACCGCCATGCTCCATACTTTGGCGAGAATGACCTCTTCGGGAAAATGACAGAGAGATTCTCCGGTGAACTCGTGCCAACTGAGGACCCTAACCTACTAATGGAGGAGGGTGAGGATGTTAAAGACTTTTCTTATATCCCCACTACTACTGTTACTCATTTTTGCATTGAAGGTGGTGATTTTCCCTATTCGGAGGTAGAGTTTGAAACTTCCTCTGGCACTTGCGAGGGGTTCAACCCTTGGACTTAGTATATTCATTCTAAGTATTCTGTTCACTTAGCTCTTGTTGGTCTATCTTTCTCTCTCTGACTGGGTTATCTTACCCTTGCCAAAAATAACACCGCTCTCCAGTTGCTAATTTTCCGTTGGAACCATAGGTCACACACTTTTACGGCCGCCTGGGGTGAGTTCACCATCACCCTGGAAGATGTTTGTGAGCTTCTGGGGTTGAAAGCTATCGGTTTTTATGCTTTATTCAAAGAGGCCATCTCCAGCGAGGAAAAAACTTTGAGATATGAACTAGAGGCAGTGGTAAAGGATTGCATGGTCACTTACAACAAATGCACCTATCCCGAACTGATTCGGTACTTTTATTTCATTAAAGAGAAAGCTATTATTAAGGCCCGCGAGGCTGCCAAGGAGAACCCCCGAGGGAAGTAGGTGTTTGAACAGCCCCCGATAGGGAAGGTATTTGATTCAAAAATTGAGTTGGCAAGCTATATTCGGGTGGTGTTATTGAAAGTCTACCTTCCAGGCAAGCCCCATGACTGCCCCCGAAAGGACTTGATCAATATAGTTGTTCGAATGGTGAGTGGCGTGAAGATCCTGCTTGCTTCCATCGTTCTTGGCTCATTATACACCTGGTTGGACCGTGTGGCTGCAGATTCTGCATGGAGCATTGGCAGGTTTGATGTCTCTAATTACGCCAACAATGTCCTTTTAACAACTTTCCTTTATGCCCATTTTCTCGATTATGCTCCTGCTGGCAACTACCCTAGCTCTCAGCCCATAAGGATCCCCTGTATTTGTTGCTGGAAGAATAAAAGCATTAAGAAGCCCCTTGTTTCGTTGATCGATTGAGCAGAAAGGCTCTTACCTCGCTCCTTTGTTGGGGTGGATCAATTTTTTACAAATGACTTTTTTACTGAGGAGGAGCGCCCCATTGCTCCTATTGATAAAGCTCTTGCTAGGAATTTTCTCGAGAATAGTGTCCCACTTTTTTTAATCCTTTCTTACTTTCCCTCATATATAGAGTTGTCTTCTTTCTATTCTGTTTACAGCCCCCACCGTGTAGCCATTCAATTTGGATATGATCAAGGAGCCTCTTTATTGAGCCATTTCACCGATGAAAAACCTAAAAAAAATTCTTTTGACTGTGCGACCTATCTAATTTTAGCTGTCATAAGTTCGTGTGCCAGTTATCTAGCCAATCATGTGGTCTCGAACAAAGAGGCTCGAGGAAAGAGATCATCTATGTACATGAACATGTTTTGTAAAAACCAACTGGTCAATTTTTAAACCAATATTTTGAAGGAACCCCAGTACCCTAAGGTTGAGAGATTCCCACCCACAGAGTTAGGTTTAAGAAATTGCACCACATCCTCGTTTGTTTTTCCTCTTAATATTGTCAACACCAGTGTTCCCTCCGAGTTGCCCCCAATAGCGCCTATGGACCAAGCAGTTGTGAAAAAGAAGACATCCTCTCAGACCTCCCTTCCAGTCGAGGTTATTACGATTTCCCCTGGTCTCTCGAGACCAGTTGAGAGAACTGAATCCCCGCGCATTTCCTGTTCTGAGAAAGCGGTTAGGGCTACCCGAAAGGAGCCTTTAAAATAACTCAAAACCATCCAATAACCTCGATTTAACCACACCCCCGATCCTAAAGTCGCCCAAGAGGTGAGCTTAATGTTTGATCAGTTTCTCCAAACCTGGGAGAATCTTAGCGAAGAGGACAAGGCATTTATGTCAGCCTAGATGGCTTCTTGAGGCTTTTCATATGCTCCTCGCATTGATGGTATGAAAGGCGTTCAGTCCTCTTAAGCTCGTGATGGAGGAGTCATTTGAATCCAGTGAGGAAGAATTGACCGATGAGCATGCTGTTGTTGATGCTAGTGGTGATGATGATGAAAATTAGGAGGATGAGGAGAGAGAGAAGGTAGTAGAGGAAGAAGAAGAAGAAGAAGAAGAAGAAGAAGAAGAAGAAGAAGAAGAAGAAGAAGAAGAAGAAGAAGAAGAAGAAGAAGAAGAAGAAATTGCATTAGTTTGGAGACGTAGATTGAGGAGAATGGTTTCTCCTTCCAAACCCACCTCGCCTAGCCAAGATTATGAGGTTCTGAAAGATGTGTTTGAGGAAGAAGTAAGCCCCTTGATCCCTTTTTCTCTGAATGTTTTCTTCTTTCTTTTCTTTTCGTGCTAATGACTCCATTCTGCTCTAGCCCGCCTTGTCTCTTTTTTAGGTTGATGTACGAGGTGATACGCATGATGATGTTGGAGAGAATCGTCCCTTTGAGAGAGATGCCCCTACTACTTCGCAGGTAATCTCCCATTTCCCCCTAGGAGTAGTTATATCTAATTCTTCGTCAGAGTCTAGTAGCGGCTATTCCCATAATCCCCTTTTTTTGCGCTAGTAGGCTGGCCTTGAAAGGGATGTTCCTGATGTGAGAGTTGTTGAGGATATACCTAAGTCCCCGTGCCTATTTCTTCATTGCCTGTGGTAAGTTTATTTTTCTTACTTGTTTAAGCTGTTGTTACTCCTTTAACTTTTTATTCTAACATGTCTCTTTCTTTTTATTTTCTCTGTTCTTCGCAGGCTCCTGTACCTGTTCAAACTACTCCATCAGTCCCCCTCCTTCGAATGACCAAGTACTTGTCACTTTGTTTGGGCCTTCTATCCTAAACCAGGAATATGCCGATCTTACTGGAGTTGGACAGGGGGAGGGTGGACAAGAACAAGTTGCTGAAATAGGGGGGATGTGATTTCCCCCTAAAGTCAACATCCTTTGGTGGCTCCTGGTCTAATTGAGGAGGAGGAGGAGGAGGAGGTAGTACTAATGTCCACTCATGAATTTGTCGACGAGAAGCTTCCAGAGGTAATTTTTTATTCTTCCATCTATCTTCTTCATATAAACTTGTTAATTTTGCCAAGTAATATTGGGCTTTATAAATCTCCCATAACCAAGGGTCGGGCGGGCTAAGTCTTGTTGGCATAATCTCCCATAATTGAGTGTTAGGCGGGCCAAATCTTATTGGCATAATCTCCCATAACCGAGGGTCCGGCAAGCCAAGTCTTATTGGCATGATCTCCGATAACCAAGGTTCAGGTGGGCCAAGTCTTATTAGCATGATCTCCCATAACCGAGGGTTAGGCGGGCCGAGTCTTATTGGCATGATCTCCCATAACTAAGGTTCAGGTGAGACAAGTCTTATTGGCATAATCTCCCATACTTGCAAGATACATTGTGTATGCTTTCCTCATTTTGTTTCTTACTTAAGCTATTTTTTTGTATTTTAGGTGGAGGTCGACCAGCCTGTGGCCGCCCGTAGGCCAGAAGTTGAACCTATTATTTAGGAAATGGTACAAGCAAAGACCTTAGCCGAAGTTTCTTCTTTGATCGGGGCCCCTACTATGCAGTCCTAAGAGGTGGCCCCTAGGATTGGTGATGTGCCCGAAGTGGTTGCTCCTCAGGTTCAAGCAAGTGATATCACTTAGCATACTCAGCGTCCTTCTGCAAGTGATAGCATTTTTAGCGTACATCCTCCTGAGGCAACCCCCGAGTTGGTTGTGAGGCAGACTTTGGCTAATTTTCCTTATATTTTGATTGAGGGTCCTCTTTTACTAATTGAGAAGTTGTTGGTCTGTTTTCCTTCAACATTTACCGCCAGCTGCCTTCAACCTATTCCTGGAATGATGGCATGTTTCTTGCTCGGGCTCACTATGGTCTTGGAGGAAATCCTCAATACTCCCCTCAAATATCTTAGCCTTGATATAATCAAGACTTTATTGGGAAGAGTTAATGTGGTCACAAATGATGGATTTTCCATGTCCTGGTTGGTGGAGCTGCTTTGTGGTTTTAAGAAGGCTGACCTTCCCGCCCTCTATCATCCACTCCAAAGTTCACATCACTCGTAGGTGGACATTTCAGAAGAGCTTGTAAGTCTGGATACCGAGTTGGTGGTATCTAAATAAGAGGTGTAAGAGGCTCGTGAGACCGTTGCTCATGCAGAGGCTGAGCTAATTAAGAAAGAGCGGGAGTTGGAGTCCATTCATCAGACAATGGAGCTTCTCCAGAAAGATTTGGCTAACCTCATTTCAGAATAAAGCAACCTAATACATATTCTTCCCCAACATCATCATAGTCTACTTGGATCAGCAAACCTTCGCTTTATCATGGACAACTCCTAGCTCATTTGTTCAATGTTTCTATTGTTGATGTTTCTCATTTTTTGGATTTTGGATCTCCTTGCTTGCATGTAACCACAACTATATCTTTTATTAAATAAAGAAACATTGGTGACTTTGGTGTCTTCTTCCATTTCCTTTATTTTCTTTTGACACTGGCTAAACTTATTACATCAATACAAATCACGTCATGCATGATAAGGAAAACAACAGTCATCGTATAAAAAGAAAATAGTGGCCTAACATTTTCCACGTGAACATTGCTTCGAGCTATATTAAACAGACAAACCTAATTGTTTAAAAAAATATATCCCTTTTTCTTTCAACAAAAAATGACAAGGTACAGCATAATGAACAAAAGTGTTGGCAAAACATACATTTAAACGTAGTAAATATTCAGCCACTTGTTGTTCAATTTGAAAGTAACATTGTCTCCCAGCTTAGATATCTCGTAATAACCCAAATCATGGGCTACTCGAACGATGTAAGGCCCTTACTAGTTGGCCTCAAACTTGGGTAGTAACAAACCCCTAATATGCCTCGTGCGTGATTTCAGAACCAAGTCCCCCTCTTTAAACATCCTCGACCTCACCAGCTGGCCGTAAGATCTGGATAGCTGCTTTCTATATATCTCAAAGTGCCTCGCGGCATTATCCTTGTGCTCTTCTAGGGCTTCGATTTGTACATGAAAGTTGTGGGGGAGCATGGCACTTTGTAAGTTGTAGTGAGCGGAAGGTACCTCAAGTTCAACCGGTAACACAGCTTCTGCCCCAAATGCTAAGGAAAATGGTGTGTATCCCGTTGGTTTCCTTTTCGTCATTCGATAAGACTATAGAACTTTGGGGATCTTTTCATCCCATGTGCCCAAAAAGTCCTCTAATATATTTGCCAAAATGCTTACTAAAATTTTATTGGTGGCTTCTGCCTACCCATTGCACTTAGGGTATGATACTGTTGACTTGTGATGGATGATGGAGTATTTTTTCTTCGCAGGTGCACCTAATTTTTAATGAAGGGGGTACCATTATCTGACAAAAACACCTTCAGGATGCCAAAACGACAAATAATGTACTCCTTCATGAATCGAGCTATTACCCCCGTTGTGGCTTTCTTGAGTGGTATGGATTCTTCCCACTTTGTGAAACATTATGTGGCTACTAAAATCTAGATTTTTCCTCGTGAAAAAGGGTTTATATACCCTACCAAATCAAACGAACAAGTATGAAACGAAAATGGCGTAGAGAGAGAGTGCAAGTCCACTGAAGGAGCATAAATCATATTCCCATGTAGCTGTATAGCAAATTATGTTTTTGGTTTCCACAAAATAACTCACACAAAAGTAATTGGGATAGTGAATTGCAAAACAAAAATTATGAACTCAAATGGTTGGAGAATAATATCAAAACGTATTCTGTGAAAACCAGTATTTCTCCACACCAAAATCAGAAGACTGACACCCTTATTTATAATAAACATCAAGGTGGTGACATGTCATCTTAAAACACATCTTGTTCGAACAACATACACTATCGTTTGAGCGAGATACGATCTCGTTCGAACCATGTACGGTGTCATTCGAACGACATCATACATGTATCATAGAAAACTTCAGTCTTTTAAATATCTTGGAAACCTCAAAACTTCAGACTGTTTACGAGATCAGAAACATTTATACAAAACTTTTATGATTTTGAAAAATTAAAAATCATTTCAAATCATTTAAACTTTTATTAAAATATCCCAACACTTTTAATGTAGAATGTTGTAAAAGGGGCTTGAAGGTAATCATGAGATTAGGGATAATCCCCCCCCCCCCCCATTAACAACAGTGTTTGGGATTAAGGCAGCCTAGTGTGGCAGCTCCAACAAGGCAGCTTAGCGTGACAACTCATACTTTAGCTTGCTGTGTTAGTTAGTCATATTGAATTTTTTTTTATCTTGAATATGAGCTATAACGATTGTAATGATGTAACGATAATAATGATTATGTGTGAGGTTGAACGGTACTCGCAAGAGACCAGGCTTGGTAGTGCTTGGGAGAGCTTTCATGCTCTATCAAACGACCTCGTCCTGGGAACTTCAAAGGGACTTGGTTTGGAGGATTGAGAAGTGAGGCACCGTTGGGGCTTGTCCTGACCATCTTAGATACACTTGGTAAAATACCAAAGGACCCTTATCATGGAACCTCGGGCAGAGCAGCTTGGAGTTCTATCGAGCGTTGAGTTGTGAACTAAACAGCCCTCTTTTTAATGTCACATCTATTGTAGGTGATGTCATTAGCCAGCTAGACAATGTCAAATCTGCACTTGAGTAAACCACCGTGGTATTTGGGGTTGTCAGACGGTTGGTAATCCACCTTTGTAGCGACATCCCCCTGACACACAGTGGTTAGGCAAAAGGCATACCTTGGCATTTAATATCTATGACGTGGAGATAACTAGTTCATCAAGTATTTAATGTTGGTGACATAAAGTATGATGCATTGATGATCGGGTTGTCTCGGGAGTGGTGTGGGGGGCTATTTAAAGACCCCAACAACCTCTGGGGAGGCATCATGATCCTTTTGAGAGTTCAGAAGATATTACTAGAGATAATATACATCAGAGAGAGAGAGAGAGTTATTACAAACCAGAGAGTTTACTCACCCACTATTGTCATTTATTACGAAGCTTTTAATACTTAACAGAGATTCTTGAGGGTGGTTGGTGTGTTTGGCTACCTGCCAAGGTGTATCTAGGGTGCTTACTTCTCTCTCCTTCTAGCTAAGTTACTTCTAAGTTCATTACTACCTTCTGAGTTATACACGAGAGATTTGTGAACTCAAACTGAGTCTATCTTCATTGAGTCGTGTTTGTATGTCCTATGGTTAATCAATAGTGTTGCTATTTAACTTATCATTACTGTACTAAAAAAGGGGTTACGCCTCCATCTTATCTGAACTACCCTCTTACAAAAGTAAATGGAACTTAAACACATTTTACTAGATTCATCCTTATTGGGCTTAAATGTTGAAGTCTTCTTGAAATTCGCATTCGCCTTTGTAGATGTAAGCTTATTAATCCTTTGACAACTTGTAGCAACTTGTAGCGATATACGACATACTAAATTGTGACGAACAATGTCCTTACAAATCTCCCCCTATGTCTATGCCGGTACAAAATAAAAATATTCGCATTATGAATCTCAAATGACCTATACAAATCTACCCTCCTAAAAATTCAAATGTGGAAAGATAAATTTTCAAGTCTTCAAACTTTGCTTCAACAATCAACTTTTCACACCTTCAAGTTTTTCTCATCAGGGTGTGAAATCCAAAATCTTCAATTGTACCTACACACATGAGACAAAGCAAAAATCTTGTGACGTATTGAGTTTGAAATGATATAAAACATAAACATAAAAGCATAATCAAATCTCCCCCATAATATCATAATTCGTTCTCCCCCTTTTTATTTATCCGAAATAGACAAGGAAAATAATAAATCACATAAAGAAAACCGGGGTGTCATAGAAAACCAAGCAAACAAACAATTTTCTAATTTTTTATACAAAACAAAAAAAAAATGATGTTACAAAAATCACACGCCATGAATTTACACTAAGACAACCAAATCATGGAAACGGAATGAATGGGTATGAACAGATTCGATAGGAAAATCAACTCAATCATATCATATGTGCAAGATGCATAAGTGTACTCCTAACGAATGAACATAAAAAATAGTCCTTAGGGGTAGAATTGTTGAATTTAGATGACATCGTCTTAATAATATCAACAAATCAAAGTATAAATGATTTCCACACCAATAACGTCCAAAACTAAGTAATGCTTTTTCATGACTTTTAAGGACGTGCAAACCGTTGAAAATTCCATCCAAACTTCCTTATTAAAAGATAATGATTTTTATTTTTCTTATGAAGGGATGAAACAAAAAAAGTTATTGGCCCATTTTTTGTATAATTTTCTTTTTATTGCCTTGTAATTTTTTTGGGCTCTTTGAAACTTCATTGGACCCCAGATAATTTTCAATTCCTCACTTTTTTAGGTCCATTTAAACGGTGTCTTAATCGCAAAGGATAAATGAGTACCTTTCGTAGCCCTTCCCCATTTTTCAAAATAAATACACACAATCTCATAAACAGTTTAAATCATGCACTACTTTTTGTCAAGTTTTATCTCATTTGGTTCATTGTATAGATAAAACTGAGATGGAAACACTCAACCAACATGTGATAGACAAGCACAAAAGTCAAATAAATCTGTGCATGTAATCAATAAATGACAAATAGAGTCAATCAAGTAGGTAGTAACACTATATCATCTTAAAGACTCCAAACTTTGTAAAGCACATGAATGACACAATATATTGTATCAAAACACTATCAAATAGTCACATGGATCTGGGATGAAGTTCTGACTTGGTCATCCTAAATGTAAATTCATATGAGGTGCAAACAAAAAACAAAACTCTTTTTGGATTTTTTTAAATTGAAAATATTTTTGTATTTTTTTAACACTGTTCAGAAACAACCCAGTAGTACCACATAAGATATCAAGATGAAACAGAGGACTGCAAATAGAAAAATTATTTCCAGGGGTCGTTCGAACGAGACTCCTTATCGTTTGAACGACAGGTGATCTCACGAGAAGACTTCGCGCGAGATGGATTCTCATTAGAACAAGAAAAGCAAAGTTACCCAGTTTAATGAGTGTATCATGCAGATTTGTCCAGTGAGAAAATTTCGAGAAAACAGTTCCTGGAATGGGCAAACAGATCCAAAATAGTGGAAAAATAGTACCAAAAATAAGAAAAGAGAACAAAAATGCTATCAAAGTATAAAACAAATGGTACATACTAGCAATCGGCATAAGATAACATCATGTAAATCAACCTATGCTAGAAAACATGTCTAGACCTCAGTCGGTAGGTGCGATGGAGTTTTCCAAAGACGGTGATATCTTTTTAAACAACTCCATCAAATCATGAGAAGTATTGACCAAAAACATTACTTGCTCTCTAATATGTGCAAACTCTTTATTATTATATGCAAGAAAAGTATCATGGGTGGGTGCAAGTGTGCGAACAAGTGTAGGAGTAAAGCATGACACATAACCCAATTTAGAGGAAAACTCCCTTAGGTGTCCTCTCTTTCTGCAATGGGAGCAAACATAAACCAGCCTAGGTACACCTCTCTCAAAATGTCTCCTATACGCTTTCCTAACAGGTATGGGACGCCTAGGTGGGTCTGGTCGGGAGTCATATGAATCTAACTCTAAAGTATGAACCATCTCGGGTGCAACAAACGAAGTAGATGCACCGTCATGACTTATTCCTAAACTCTCACCACTCCTCAAAACAGGATTGAGAACCATCTTTCCCACCTTCTTAGATGCGTTCTCCAAAGTGAGTTTAGCTTCCAAGGCATGCTTAATATATGTCTCTAATTGTGACACGCGGGCTATAAGCTCACTTTTTTCCCTATTCAAAGCAATCAACTGCTCACTCAAAGAAACCTTCACTTTCTCAAGTTGACTTGATTTTGCCTCAAACTCCTTCAAACTCTCAATATCTCTTTCCAAATCTCTCACCTTGAGACCCAACTTATTATTCAATTTTTTAGTCTTTAAGGTCTCGGCGTATAACTCTCGAAATGCAATCTGGAGCTCACTCTCATCACCACTAGCGCACTCGCTCTCAAAATCTCTAGAAACACTCAAAATCTCCTGGGGAGTATCATGTGCACTAGTGTCCTCATCGTCGTGGGACAACGTGGGTGTGATCTCGTGACTAGATAAAAAGGCAACACACATACCTTGTCCTAAACATTTACCGGACTCATCGTCCTCATCTCCTTGTTCTCCCTCACTGTCAGTAAGGGTGGCTAGCACGGCAACTTTCTTTCCCTATCTCCTAAGCCTAGTGGGATACTAAAATGACATGTGCCCTTTCCCCTCACACTTAAAACATTTTAAATTTTCAAACTTTTCTTCACCCTCTTTCTCTTTCTCACCGCTTTCTTTGGCCATGTCTTTCTTTTTATTTTTCTTCGAAAATCTTTTATTGGAAGAATTTTGTTTCGAAAACTGGAGAATTTTTTTAAAATTCTTTGCAAGAAGGGCCATGTTAAAATCAGACTCGTCCTCAGACTCGGACTCACAAAAACCCACTTTCTTTTTCTTATCTTGGGCTTTAAGCGTTATCCCTCTATCCTTAGGTTTGACAGTGTCGGGAGCATGTCAATTTCGTATATCTGTAGGTATCCTACTCCTAAGGTACTTAAAACAGTCACTTTCGAGATAAAACATTTAGGCAGCGATCTTAAAATCTTTTTAACCACTCGTGCATCAGGTATAGGCTCACCTAGGTTAAAACTAGTGTTGACAATATAAAACAAACGTGCGTAAAACTCATCAAAATACTCAGTCTCTAACATAGTGATTGTCTCAAATTGAGTGATCAAATTTTGAATTTTAGACTATTTGATTGCGTTAGTGCCCTCGTGGGTGAGTTGCAAAATATCCCACACTACTTTAAATGTGGTGCACGTCATAATACGTCGAAACTCATCAGGGGTGACGTGTTCGGAAATTACATTAAGCCCTTGTGAATTATAAGTTCTCCACCTAAACTCATCCTCAGTCCAGTCTGACACTGGTTTTAAATTCGTGACATTATTTGCGGTGACAGTGGGAGGAATCCATCCTCTTTCACAAATGACCCAAACACTTTCATCGATTGGTTTTAAATGGAATTTCATTCGGGCTTTCCAGTAAGCATAATTAGACCCGTTAAAAATTGGCCACCGGCTATATAAGTTTTCGTTAGGAAACATTGCGATAAACTTTCAAAAATCAAAATTTTCAAAAAAAATTAATATCACACAATTTTTGCGAAAAATAGGAATACGCGATAAATTAGCGTAACCTGCTCTAATAACAATTTGAAAGACCGTGTGCGATACTGATTTCAATAGTTGCGCAAATTCCAATCACAAGCTTATTTAATTAGAGTCAACTAATGAATCAAATCAATTCAACCCATAAACTCAAATAGCTACGTGCATGCAAGTGTCAAACTAACATAAGTAAAATATGTGACACAAAGTTCAGGAAAAATCCCCTTAGGGTAAAACCTTTTTGTTTCGCTATAATTGTGAATCTCAACTTACACGGTTACAATGAAATACAGTTTGACACTCGAATAGCCGCAGCCATTGGTCAATGTTATCAGCAATAAGTCCACACTCAGCAAACCTACATGAACCGCAGTCCAGTCTTCAACCCAGAAACACCGCAGCACTACTTAATGACACGCAGTCACATAACTCTGTTGAAACTCACTCCACAACAGCACTCAGCTCTCGGTTGTAGAGATATTTCCACAAAGTATGAACAATAACAAACTATATTTTTAGGTTCCACAAAACAACTCGCACAAAAGCAATTGGGATTGGGAATTGCAAAACAAAAGTTATGAACCCTCAAATGGTTGGATAATAATATCAAAACATATTCTGTGAAAACCAGTATTTCTCCACACCAAAATCAGAAGCCTGACACCCTTATTTATAATAAACATCAAGGCAGTGACGTGTTAATTTAAAACACATCTCGTTCGAATGACATACGCTGTCGTTAGAGCAAGATACGATCTTGTTCGAACCATGTACGGTGTTGTTGGAATGACAGTATACGTGTATCCCAGAAAACTTCAGTCTTTTCAATATCTTGGAAATCTCAAAACTTAAGACTGTTTACGAGATCAGAAACATTTATCCAAGACTTTTATGATTTTGAAAAATTAAAAATCATTTAGAATCATTTAAACTTTTATTAAAATATCCCAACACTTTTAATGTAAAATGTAAATGGAACTTAAACACATTTTACCAAATTTATCCTTGTTGGGCTTGAATGTTGAAGTCTTATTGAAATTCGGATTCATCTTTGTAGATGTAAGCTTCTCAATCCTTTGACGACTTATAGTAACTTGTAGCGGTATACGACATACTAAATTGTGATGGATAATGTCCTTATAAGCTGACAAGCCTTGAACCTTCGAACGAACTCCGACGAATCTTTCTCCATCGAAGGTCAGTAATAAACCAAGGTCATTAGTTGATCATAAATCTTGGCTCTTCCGATGTGCCTGTGACACCCCGCCTAATAAAATATCGAGTGATCAGTCCTATACCAAATTAAAATAGGAATCCCAGTTGGTTCATCCTTAGCATCACTATTGAAAACTTTTTAAAACTTACTAGCCACCTAGTATTCCAAAAGCTGGTGCTAAAATTTTAACTTTTTAATTAAACAAAATAGTACATGCGGAAATAAATATAAACCATTCACACAACTGAATAAAACTCAGCTGAATAATTAATTAAATAATTTGTCGAATAAACCATCGGCCACCAAAGCGAATAATCCAATACAACCATCCAACACCTGCATAAATACATCTGAAAACTGTACTGAGAAGACTGGGCGACAAGCCCTAAATAAAACTAAAACTGATAAATGATTCCTACTCTAGGAATGAATAAACAGTACGTCTAATCAAAACTCCTGCTAGCATCCACATATGCCGCAGCTCCGTGTCCCTGAAATAGAATATCAATCCTGGCGTCCATGTGGCTGGACACCTAAAAGGTTTTTAAAATAGTTTTATAGCAAGGGTTAGAACCCAAAACATTTTGAAAATATTTAGCAAGTGAATTAACTGCAGTAATTTAAAATGCATGAATGCGCTTCATATTTAAGTTAGTGTCGCACTCTCTTGAGGACATTCTCACCCTCCACTATTGTTCACACCTAATGGTTACCTTAACCCCACCTAGTTGTACTACCCGTCCAACTAGTCCTGGTATAACCTTCCCTTGCCATACTACTCTAACCCGAGTATAATTATTCATGAATTATAAGTTGTCTCACCAAGCAACTTAATTAATTCCTTCTTAAATAATAGCATATAATTGTGTCACAAGTTATATAAAGTAAATACATCACACACTGTATTATTACCCGCATATAATATTTAATACCATTATATACGTACCCTTACTAAAACATCCACATATATATCATACGTATATCCATCCCTCCAAGTATATCCTCGCCGGATGATTCCCTCTAAAGTGTTATCTCACTAGGTGTGCTCACGTAACCTAGTTATCCAAGTTGGAATCGCTCACTAACCTGGCCTAAAACATAAACGAAGTGGAGGCGGTCATATTCCTTCCATGAAAGTGAGATAAACCCCTCAACTATATACTGGATGCTATGACCTGGGGATATACTCACCCTACTCCTCAAGCTAGGGGATTCACCCATATCGCGCAACCTCGCCTGATAGCACTAAAGTATATAAATTAAATAAATATATAATCACTGATATTTAATATCACACACAATAAATACACATATATATATACTATCACTACACCGTATATATATAATATATACCCCGGCCTTACCGTGTACTTAAGGATCCGTAACACTAGCCTGAAATTTTCTGAGTCTTTGTCCCGACTCACTTAATTAATTTTCTCACTTAATAATTTATCATCTTCCCGAGTCTATGGTCCGACTCTAATATATTTAATTCACACCTTAATTAATATAATATTTTCCCCGAGTCTATGGTCTGACTCTAATAGATATACTCTACACATTAATTTATATGAAATTTACCCACGTCTATGATTCAACTCTCATTCAATTAATTTACACATTAATTAATTAATACTAAGCCGAGTCTGTGGTCCGACTCTCATTTAATTAATTTACACATTAATTAATTTATACCAAGCCGATTCTGAGGTCTGACTCTCATTTAATTAATTAACACATCAATTAATTTATTACCTGGTGTCGCCTAACTATTATATCCGGACTCGCTCACTTAGCCCATAACTTAATATTTTCCCGTGTCTATATTTTTCCCCATAACTAATTTTATTTCACCTCAATTCCTTTAATAATGTAGTGTCACCTAACTACAATACCTGAATATTTTTCCTTAGCACAAAACCAATACTTATGAATTATTTCTCGAAATTCGTTCATCTCACGACATACAATTTTCACCCTCCTAAACCCAATTATATCACCCTATAATTGTTAAGGAATATATACCACATATGAATTTATCACTACATAGTAAGTGGGGGGGAAATCTAAACTAAAATTTCTCTTTATACATAAAACTGGCGAAACTGTCAAAATCCTGGGACCATCGATCGATCGATCCCCCTGAGTCGATCGATCGATCGAACAGGTGATCGTCTTCTCCGGCTTGCTGTTTCAGCCATTAACGAACCTTCAAGCTTTTGTTTCTTTCCAAACCTTATCCAAATCCCAACCAACATATTTTCCACACAAGAAAAGGTTTTAAACACCCTAGAGACCTTAATCCATCAACAAATTTATACAAAACCCTAAGTATATTTGATTTAGTTTTTTCACCCGGGTCTCGTTCTACCAAATCCGACCCCACTATATTCAGTCCATTTAATCAGTAATACATATTGTAATCCACTCTACAATTTAATCTTAACAGTCCCAAATCATAACTTAACATTTATTGAGTAATTCAATCTGCCCATTACTCTAAATTCAGAAAACCAATTTTAATTATGGTTACACACCCAAAACAAATTTTCATATACACACACTATGATATGAATTGATTATCATCAATTTAGTAACCACAACAGTTAACCACTTTCCTGGAATTGTTCGTAGAGTCTAATCCGCTGATGTAGTCCCTTAATTTGGCTCTAAAAATCCTTAATTGGTTCTTGATTTGCTTTCCCCCAAATTCCCTCTCAAGCCCTAGGTTCAGAATTTGTGTTAACTGTTGTTCCACACTTCCCCCAATTAGGTTTAAACTCCAAATCCCGTTTTTGGCCACATGGGCCTAATTAAAATGGCTCGAATCACTCCATGTGGGCCCGGCTATGCCCAAAAATATCCCGAGACCCAATTACTACCCCCGGGGACTCTTTTCTGACTATCACGACCCATTCGAACTCAATCGCGCACTCGAAATTATCATCCGAAATATTTTTTGTCATTTCTGAATTTCTACCTCAAAATGCGACACACATTAATTCAGACAATTAAACTTAAAGTCGCCAATTATAAATAATTCTTCCCACTTAAATAAATCCTTCAAATCATAAATTTAAGTTTCTCCAATTTAAATATTTTTATAACTCCCAAAAATAATTAAATATTAAATCCTCAAAATAACGAGGTGTTATAGTGCCCCTATTCGTGAGCTTTCTTCAATACTTCTTCTTCCTTTTCTACTCTTATGCACCTTAGGGGACTGTCATGATAACCTCATCGGTACAGCTACCCATCTTGTAAGAAGTACCTCGGTGCTTGCGTTTTTATCTTGGTAGCGTCCTCTTTGTCTATCGGCATCACTCCATCTATCAATAAATCCATATAGGGTTGTATCCAATCTTATGATTGGACAATGAAATTGCATTATGCTACCTGATAGAACATGTAGCACTTCGAACACTCTCTTTGCACTGTGGTGACTTCTTGTCTCTTCGAAGGCCAGAAGTACCTGTACATAGGGATCTCAGTGGTTTCACAACTATCTTAATGTACCTCGATCAATCTTCTTTTGGCTTCTTCGGGATCTACACACCTGAAAAACCAACCTCCTTTATTCTAGTAATAAATTTCCCTCTAGTAACAAAGTACTGTGCCAAATCGGCTAAGTTAAGTGGCCCCTCACCCCTCTCCAGCTACTTTTTGATCTCACCCATCCAATCATCTTTGTCCTCTTAGGGTTACATTTTCGACACCTTCGAGGGAAACGTTCTTTTTGTGATTCGAACCATAATTGATTCCCCATCAAAGGCAATCTTTTATGTGATGGCTTCATAGGCGTCTTCATGTCTGTTAATCGTTCGAGGGTGACTCTTGATCTTCACTACCTCGAACTGTCTAAGAAGTTGCTGGATGATCGTTCGATAAGGTGCCAGACTCATGTGCTTCAAAGAGAATTCCCTCGTCACCAGTTTTACCACCAAGTTAGAATCCCCTTTGACTTTTAGGACTTGGATACCTCTTCTCAATGCTTTCAGTAATCCCATGACTTGTGCCTCGTATTTGGCCTCATTATTTGAGCATTCAAACTCCAGGCTGAAAGATAAATGGATTTCTTCGTCGTCTCTTCACAGGATGACTCCAGCTCCCCCTTTTTTCTCGGTTGAAAAGCCATTGAACTCCATACTCCACTCGTCAAAGATGGATGCTATGAAATTATCCTGGAGATCATCACCCAGGAGATCTTTAACAAATATGCATATGCCTGGATTTTGATGGCTCGTGGGACCACACACTTGAGATCATACTCTGAGAGGATTAAAAACCATTGAGTTGCCCTGCCTATGAACACAGTTCTAATAAGAAAAAAACTTTATAAGATCACACCTAGTTACAATATGAATCGTAAATGATAACGGGTAAGGCCTAAGCTTTTGTGTTATAAATATAAGGGCTAAACAGTGACTCTTAATGCTAGTATATCTGGCCTGAGGCCCGTGTATGTAACTACTCAAGTAATAAATTGATTTTTCAATGCCTTCCATCTCTTGGGATAACAAATCCCTAATAAATCATCCAATTGATGGAAGGTATAAACGTAAAAGGATACCTGCCTTTGGGGGGGATCATTATCTGAGGAGAAGTGAGGAGTGCCTTCAGCTTGTCTAAGGCATCTAGGTGAATTATTTCCCACGAAAACTTCATTCCCTTTCTCAGCAACTACATCAAGGGGTTTGTCACCTCGGCCAGCCCCGGGACAAACCGCCTCATGTAGGAGATTTTGCCAAGAATTTTTTTTAACTCTTTAACTGATTTTGGTCTCGGCATATCAAGGATGGATCCTCACTTGTCCAAGTCCATTTGTACCCCCTGGAGATTTACCACAAACCCTAGGAATTTCCCACTGGTTACCCTGATAGCACATTTGAGAGGGTTCATCTTTAGCTTGTACTTTCTACAGCGAGTGAACACCCTTCTCCAATCGTCCAGGTGGAACCCCTCCATCTTGGATTTAATCATCAACATAAAACTCCATAGTCTTATGAAAAATGTCATGGAAGATGGCCATCATCATCCTCTGGTAAGTAGCCCCTGCGTTCTTTAATCCAAAAGGCATGACTGTGTACATAAAATTGCCCAAATGCATTCGAAAAGTGGTATTCTCTGCGTCGACTGGATTCATTTTTATCTAATTATATCCCACATAGCCATCCATGAAACTTTGCTTCTCATAGCCTGCTATTGCATCAATCAAGCTATCAATGGAAGGTAACGAGAACTTGTCCTTCAGGCATGCCCAATTTAGGTCTCTGAAGTCTACGCATATTCTGATTTGACTCTTATCTTTCTTTCCCACAGGTACAATGCTAGAGAGCTAGATCGAGTGTTGGATCGGGACTATGAAACCAGCTGTGAGAAACCTCTCAACTTTTTCCTTAATCTTTAGATCTAACTTCTCCTTGTACGTTCGAGTGGCCTGTTTCACCGGAATGGCTGAGGGCAAAACGTTCAACCTATGGCAACTCACCTCCTTGTCTACTCCAGGCATCTCGATGTACTTTCATGCAAAGACATCTTTGAAATACAATAGCATCTTAATCAGTTCCTCTCGAGGATCTCCCTCCAAGTCCTTCGAGATAAAAATAGCTTTTGGATCCTCACCCTCTCTAGCCAAGTCAACCTTCTCCAACTCTTGGATCTGCAGCCTATGGCTGCCCCTCATGCATTCTGGTTATTTTTTTGGATATTCCATAAACTCTTGTATCTTGGAGTTATCAATTACCAAGCATTTTCCCTGGTCAACCACTAAGAAGCATTCATAGACCGGGTCAGCTTCATCTTCCAGACTCTCGACTGCCCGCTCACAACTTCATAGTTTATAGATAATTCTATTGTTAGGTAAAACCATCCATTTGCATTATCGATCCACTTCCTTCTAAAAAGGCCTCTTAATGTGATTATCATCCACCTCTCTCACTGTTCGTCTACTAAGAATACTCTGCGTTTGGACTTGGTGTTCAATAGGGTCAATATGCGGGGTCATTCGATCACATAGTTGCCTTGATAGACTATGGGACCTCACTGCTCCTAGGTCATGCTTTTCTTTATAAGTTACCACCGTTCGAGTAGATGCCCACACCCTCTCTCTAGTTGAAGGGATACTTATCCCCCCCGGTATACCTTGTTACCATGGTAGCTTCTTCGTCTAGATCAGTATAAAAAGCGGCATCCACTATGTGAGCTTCCTCATTTGCAAAAGGTTTCTTAATAGCTCGAATCACCACCTCCATACCCTTTATGTTTTCCTTAGCACACTGATGATAAATGGAGGGTACCAACCCGTGGTTATACATCCATACCTTATCCACTAATAGTTGGTATGACGGCTCACAATTCATGATGTGGAATTTAATGTGGTACCTAATGTTTCCCATCATGATGCCCACGTTAACATAGCCCATCGATTTGGAAAACTGATTATCATACCCTGATATTGCCAACGAATTGGACACTGTCCTTATTTTCGATAACCCGATAGCATAAAAGGATTCAATGGGCATTATATTGATGGATGCCCCTCCGTCCAACAAGACTCATGAGAAAACATAATCATTTACTGACGTAGTAACATACAAGGGTTTGTTCTGGGGATACCTAATCAGTCTATCAGCCTCTGACAATGTGACTTCTGAGATATACCTCCTCATGAGTTTATCCATAGGTCCCTTCCACTTTAGGTATGGTGCCATATTTTTCTTTATGATCCCCAAGATGGCTCGCGTGACTTCCAACCGAGAGTCTTCTAGAAGGCCAACCTGATCGAATAACTAATCGAACTTTGGCGAGCGAGCAACAACTGCGCATTTGATCCATAGGTCTACCAGGTCATCTTCTAATTCATAAACTTCCTCTATATCTCTATATGCAGCCTCATCGTATGCTATAACTACGTTTACTTCCTCTAGAGACCTGGTTCCCAACTTCCTACTGAGTCCCTCAATGGGGTCGTATGTTTCTTTCTCTTGGTCCTCTGCCTCTTAAATCTCGTCACCCAAATGGAGTTAAGCCAACTCGAAGGTGCACTCTTCTAGAGACTCTTCGAAGTCATCCTCAAAAGATCCTTCGGAGTCACTCCCTTCGAACCACTGTTCCATCATCAATCGCTCAGCCTCCTCATCAAAAGCGCTAGCCATATGGGCTCCATGAGGTGGTATAGGGTTATCGTTTACATTAGTTTGCGGTAACTCAATGTCTCTGTTCTTCACATGACAGTCAATCAACCTTCTTAGTGAAAAACACACTTTGGTAGGATGGTTTACCCTGTTATAAAGTGCGCAATAATGAGGCTTCTCCCTATCCTCCCACGAGAGATATGTAATATTGACATTAATCAGCCTACATAGTTTATCACGGACCATGAGATCATAAAGGTTCAAGGCTTGTTCCACCGTGTAAGGTAGCTCAGGGGGATCCTCTTCGTCTTTGAACCTTCTCTTTTTATTTATGCCCTTTCTACCTCCTTGATCGCCACTTTTCTCCTCTTTGGACCCATCGTCCTCATAATTGACCCTCGAGGGTATTCCCCTCCCTGAGTTAACCATTGGCCTAATTAGAAAACTTGGAAAAGTAGGCGGGGGTACTACTGGTTTTACCACTAAAGAGATATTCCTTACTGCTTTTAAAAATGCTGCAAACATACCTTCTCGTGTTTCGTTAATCAGATGACATATAGACTCGGGTAGCAAGCCCTCTGCACACACTTGTAAAAGTTTGTCTTCTCGCGTCTCCTCTCTCACATCCAGAGATCGTTCACGAAACCTCCTGATATAAGCCACAATTTCCTCCCCTGGATTTTGTTTCTCATGTGCTAGCTAGGTGAGTGTAAACTCATCCTCATTGAGAAAGAACTTTTGCAAAAACAAAATGTGCAATTCTTTCCAATAGCTTACACTACCTGGGGCCAAGTGGGAATACCATGTGTAGGCTTTCTCTGTCAGGGATTTTGAAAACTCCCTCAGCCTTAGATTTTTATCGTTGCAATGGGCCCCAAGACTTTCGATAAACCTCTTCACATGCTCCTTGGGGTTAGCACCTTTCCCTATGTTCTTCTAAAAAATTGGTGGAATATACCCTACTGGGTAGGTTTCATTATTGTATGCCTTTGGGTAGGGGGTACGAAAGTCATCGTACATCGAAGAACTATCTCCTTTAGATACAGCTATAAACTTTAGCAAATCTTTCTTCATTTCCTCCAAGCTGGCCGACAAAGGGCTAGATGGATGCAGCATTATTACCACCGGGATCATCGAGGCTAGTATGCTTACTCCTTGGTTGGCTGTTACAGGTGGATCTACTGAAGTTGTTCCCCCACTTTGTAACGTTGGCCCCGTTGTCATGGGTGGTACCGTGGTAGGGGGCACACTGTCCAAGGGTGGTTAAGTGGTAGGGAAGGCATTATTAGAAGCGGGTTCATCCACGCCTCCTATGATAGTGGGAGTTGGTATAGCCGCAGGTGGTGTAGTGAAAGAGCTCACTCCCATGGGAACTCCCAACATCGCCTGGGCTGCCGGAGTTTTAATGAACTTTGAGAACAAACCCATCAGTCCTTTCATTTGCATCGGGCCTATTCCTTCTTGCGTGGCCATCGTTTTTGTAATGCCAATACTGGGCGCGCTTGTCTTCGTCCTTGCCAATCTCTCCACATCAGGCAGCGCATAGTTGTTTGCCTCTTTTTTACGCTGTATAGTGTCAAAGTTAATAACTCTAGCGGTGTTATCATTTGGCATCTTTCAAAAGAGAATACCTCCCCAACGGAGTCGCTAAATGTAAGATGTGGGTTATTCAAATACAATTAGTATTAACTTAAGTGAATCGTAACCCCTTATCAAGGTCTGGATTAACACCATTAGGTATTAAATGTTGGCAGTGGCCACAGGTGAATCAGAGACAAGAGAATTCAATATTCAAACTTATATTAAATGGCATATTGGCACAAATGATGCATGACAAGCATAATAAATATATGGGACCAACAAGTAGCATGGTCGGAGGGAGAAAGAACAAGCACTCTAGGCACAATGAAGGCAAGGAAGGAACTTCAAGCTCAGCTAATGCTCAGTAATGAGTCTATTAAATGGGTGTGGGGAGTTAATGTTCTCGTGGTGGTTCTCGATTATGGAGGAATTTGGTCAGCAATTCTAGGCTCAGAATGCTCTCTCTTCTAACTTGTTCATCTAGTGTATATATATGGGGGGCAAGGCTGCTCGAGTAAGCTTGCGTGTGATTGATCTGATTGGGTGCATTAAATGCAAAAGATATTGCATTAAATGCATGGGATCTCATGGTTTTGGTGAGAATACATTCTATTGGCTGGAAGTATTGTGGGCATTAATGAGGGACATGACATGTCAGCTCGAGGCTTACTTGAGGATGGCTAAATGGTCAGGTTTGGTGAACTTGACCTGCCATCTTAAGGATAAACCCAATTAAGTTCTACATTTTTGAGTCCTTAAATGCCAAACGTTATGATATCAGAAAGTAATTTAAATAGTGACTTTGTTAGGTATTTGGTCACATCAGTCAGGCGGGCTGGTATATGTTACGAGGATGCTCTACTGATAGGTGGCTCGAGTGTCCTGGCATCTATTTATTGGTTAAGAGTTATTTTGGGACCAAGGTGAGAGACAAAGGTACCTCGAAGAGGTTCCTTCGAACAGGTAAGACTTAAGGTGGCTCGGCTATTGTGGCTCGAGTGACCATTTGTACTGAATGAAGTTTTTGCCCAAGTGTGCCAAGAGGGTTAGTAACTGTATTCCCAACGTTGTCTTATTCTTAATCCTCCAAACCATATCTCTGTGAGGTTCCCAAGAGGAGGTTGCTCGATAGAGCATGTTATCTCTCCCATGCCCTGCCAAGCATGGTCCCTCGTGGGTATCAAAGAACCTCACTCAACATACATTTATAAGAAAAGGAAATGACGCAGTATTCTATAACTTATTACAAACTATTATCATCCTGGTGACTTTGATCTATGAATTGGATCCTTCAAACTAGGTCCATTGGAGAATCTTCGAAGTAGGTCTTTTGAGCCACTTTTGTGAAGGATCTTCGAGGTAGGTCCTTTGAGCCACTTTTGTGAAGAGTCTTTGAGCCACTTTTGTGAAGAGTCTTCGAGGTGGGTCAATCGAGCCACTTCTGTGAAGAATCTTTGAGGTGGGTCTATATGGCATCTTTCCTTCTATTTCTTCACGAATCAATCAATTTGCTTGACTAAGTTAACCACCCTTTGGTGGGGACACCCCCTACAATAATATTATTTATGAACATATACCTAATGAGGGAAGTTTATACTTAGCTAATGGAGAGTATTAGCAGGATTGGGCTAAGATAACAGTTATATGTCCTAGTTAGACTGTGTACTTTAATTAGGATAATAGATGTAAACGTTAAGTGCACATTGTAGTTGAAAGATGGGGTCTTATCTCATGTGAGTGCAACCGGTTAATTATGAAAGTAATACACTACAAGTTTTATCGATTTAAAATAATTAATTACTTTCAAAATATTTTTAACTTTTTGGGCTTTGACCCTTGAGCAATTATTTTTCTTGTTTTCCTTTTTAAAACCCCAGGTGTACAGCAGTAGCATCCGGACCACGGGGATAGATCATTTTCTTGTCATTTCAGTAGTTGTGGATGCTATAAGATTTGACTTATTAGACTTAACTTATTCTATCTAGATAGGAACTTTACTATTCCACTACTTCATTTTGGGCGTGTTGCCCGTAGTTGAGGTAGGAGTTTATTTATATCAGGATATTTTTCAGTACTCAGTTCTTATTCAGTTTTTCAGAGGATGTTACTATTTGGTTATCGATTGTTTATTCAGTTCACTTTTATTATTTATTTATGCATGGTAATTTATTTATTCATTTTAGTGTATCGATTTATTCGTATTATTTATATTTCTTATTGTGACAGTGATGCTGATTGAGAAACCATACTGAGATTCATGTTTTATTTTAGCAAAGGATTTTTCACATGGTATTACGATAAGCGAGTGGGTCAAATGTTCCCCACCATATATATATATATATATATATATATATATATATATGTGTGTGTGTGTGTGTGTGTGTGTGTGTGTGTGTGTGTGTGTGTGTGTGTGTGTGTGTTTAATATTAGATATATAATCTTTTAATATAAATGTATAATGTATACCAAGTAAAATTGTCTTTTTGGTTAAAAAGTGAATCAATTAAGGGTTTCCATTAGTTTTATACTCCAACTCCATCCAACTAATATGAAAAGTAGTGGACCCAACCCCAAGTAATAAGAACTAATGGATTTAAAACAATAAATGAACTTATAAATTTATATTACTCATTATAATCTATATAACTATATAAAAATTATTGCCCCAAATCGCGTGGGTTTGGCACATGGCTGTAATAAAGGCTACTTAATAATTATTCAATACCCTCTCTCACCTAAAGCCTCACATGGCGTCTTTTCAATTTTTCAATAAGTGCTTGAAAGTTGTAGTCGCTCATCAATTAAGGAACTTAACTTTTAAGTACCCTAAGGGACCATTGAATGTAGACGAAACTCTTCATATGGAAGTCCTCACGTAGTGTGAAAGCATCATATTCCACTAATCTCCACTAAGTTAAGCCCATCTAAGGCAAATGAATTGGCCACCAATATTTGTATGACAACACATATTTACTCAAACTACTTATAAATATCTCACTTTGGCGTGTGCTCTCCACACTTATTCTCTCTATTTTTGTCTCTTAGTTTTTGTGTTTTTAGGTCTTCCATGGGAACTACCACAAAAAATACAACAACCACCAAAGATATCGAAACACCAACCACACAAAAACCTTAAATAGAAGTTTTGGACCAGTCAAGATGAGCACAGTGGCTTAAAGCTGCTATTTTAGGAGCAAACGATGTCCAAGAAGCATAAAAAGATGTCGAGATTGATTTCTGAAAAAAAAAAGTTTTTGCCTCACTTCGGTTTGGGTATGGCGACTTTAGGATTCCTCTCAATATCTCTCTCTCTCTCTTTTTCTCTCTCAGGTTCATATTCATTTTTTTACATGAACTGATACACTAAGATTTGCATTTATTTACGTGTTAAGAAATATACAGTTTTATTTCTTATTTATTATTTCGCACATTTTTTGTTGATCATCTACTTTATTAAAGAAAAAAGGGAGAGAAAATAAAAAGTCAGATATGAAGTAAATTAATAATAATTTATACAACATTTTTTATTGAGTGAGAGTGTAGTGACTGAAAAATGTCTTTGGAGGACACATAAATAATTAAACAATGGATTTGGGGACTAAATAAGATTGTTTCCAAAATATTTTTTACAAAAAAAAAATAGATCATGGAGGTAATAAAAAGTTATTTGAATTACATGATTTTGAGGGTGAAGGTCACATTGGTTAATTTACTAATATTAATGGAGATTGATTGTATCCCCTTTTATTTAGGGCTTTTTCGGTTTTACTTCAAGTAATCGCCTAATTGTAGAAATTTTACGAGAACGTGCTTTGATTTTGTAAATTGCTTTTCTAGTGTTATGTTTGGAGGTACAAAATTTAGTGTTTGATGACATAATTTTAGACTTTGATGTGTAATAGGAATTGAATTATATTTTTTTGTAACTAAAAAAATTTATTCCAAATCAAAGGTTCATTACATCATATCTCAAGAGGGTTGCCAAAACAAGATGGTTTTTCAAGATATCTAAAACACTATTTATGTCCTTACTGATATTTGGAATTTTTTATTTTAGTTCTCAGTATTTCGAAATTGGAAAATACGGTATGACACACCGAGTGAACTATAAATGTCTTGGTTGATTTGTTGGTATTCGGCCATGCATCGCGTGGCCTACATGCTAGTATATAACTAAAATTGATAGCAGAACTCAGTGTCGACATTTGTCGCGCCCATACAATGGCACGTGTACACTTTATAAATATTTTAGTTATTTTACTCTATCCAAGAATTTGCAAAGGCCCTATTTATTTGACTTCATAACTCTTTATCTCATTTCCTTCTGGATTATCGAGAATTTGAATAGGCCCGATTTATTTGACTCCGTGACTTTTTATCTCATTGCCTTTTAGATTACTTTAACTACCTTTGTATCTTCCACAAACCATAATCACATTAATAATTTTGCCTTTGTATCTTCCACAAATTCGAAACCAATTAATGATTAATCCCCAAATGATACTATTTATATGAAATTTGATAGGGTTTGTTCATATCTCATTTTTATTCATTGAGGATCAATTTTCAGAGATACATTGTGATGGGGTTCGACCTGAGGTACTACGGTCTCCCCTGCTTTAAATTTTTTTCGATTTTGAATTTACAAAATTTAATTTTCAGTTGTGAGTGATGGAATTGAAGAGTGGAATTAAAGAATTAATTGATTGTTTGATTTTGGTTTATGAACTTCATTAATCATTTTTATTTAGTTTGGAAAATTGAAGTATTCATATTAGCAGTATATTAAAACGACCACTCACATTTGTATTCTAGGCTTATACATATTAAAAACTTGAGGACTGGATTTTAGTGAATGCTGTATGTGGGATCGATTTAAGTGATTGTAGATACAAATATAATCAAAATTGATAAGAGCCATTGCATGTGGGTAAAGCGTTTTCCTTTTTCCCTAATTAAGTTGACTTTAGTTGATATTCTTGAATTTGTTAGGTAATGTATGAACTTTTCTTTATTCAGTGTGAGAGTAAAGTTTTTTTACTCTCTCTCTCTCTCTCTCTCTCTCTCTCTCTCTATATATATATATATATATATATATATATATATATATATATATATATATATATAGGAGTTAATGATTCTTTAATACTTACTATCTTTCTCTCTCGCTTCTCTTGAACATTGTATTTTTTGAAAATCAAGGGAATTGTATTGTTAATGACTTTTTGCACTTCTGACAAGCTTAGGAGGAAGCTAAAAGGAATGTAATTGAACCCATGTACTACTCTTAAATTATTATCCTACTGGAAAGAAGCATAGATGTACACACTATTATTTTCTAGTAAGAACATAGTAATAGATTTAATACCTTTAATTTTAGAATCAAATACCACAAGGTCCCTTAAATATTTTTTTAATACATATTTAGTCCAAGTCTTTTACTTTGTTTCAAAAAGTTCCTTAAATACCCATTTAATTAATATTTTCTTATTTTTGAAAGTTCGTGCTAGCCACACTCCCCCTCATTCCACTCCTCACCCACCCACCCACAACTGCCGGAGCTCCGGCGACCCTCACCGGAGCTCCTTTTTTTTAATGTTTTTATGTGATGAGGGACTTTTTGGAAAAAGTAAAAAGCTTGGATTAAATGTGTATTGAAAAATGTTTGAAGGACTTTCATATAAGTCCCTTAATTTTAGGTGAAAACTTTTTTTTTTGCATATTATTTTATTAATTATTGATATCGACCTATTTTTGAGATTTTGTTTGCGGGTGCACTTTTTTTTTCCAGTAATTTGTATAAGATTGATGGATCTATCCATGTGATAGTTTTTTTTTTGAAAAATTACTCCAACACTTCAATTTTTGAAGTTTAAAAATACTTTTTACATACGTATTACATTTACAATTTAATAATTTTATTTATAACCCGCTCACGCATCACGTGAGCTGCATACTAGTATATAATAAAAATTAAGCCAAAACTTCACAATAAATTCAACAAAAATAAATTTGTGTCATAGTTAACGTATAGTTAAATTTGTATCATAGTTTAAAAAGTAAAATTGTGTCATGAAATAAAATGTTGAATATTGCCCTTACAAATTGTGTCGATTCGTATTCGTGTTAGTTTTCACAATTTGCATATCTTATAATGGTCGCGTTTTAATGAATGACTTGTTAGCCGAAGAAAAAATCAAACACAAACATCTTTTATTAAAGGATTAAATACCAAAAAATTCCTCAAATATTTTTTAATACACATTTAATTCAAACATTTTATTTTGTACCCAAAAATTCTTATTGGTACAAAATAAAAACGTTTAAATTGTATATGTATTAAAAAAAATTCAAGACACTATTTGATACCCATTTATTAAATTAACGAACCTGCCTTGTTCACCCGCAATTATCATCAGGATAATGACTTACTTCGAGTGGTATTCAAGGTGACACGTTAATCCGCTACCAAAGTTGATTAAAGCAATTATTTAATCAACAATACTGCATTCTCTTACTAAAAAAACGATATATATTAAATTATTGATTATTTATAATATATTGAGTTCACACCTGTATATTTATTCATCTATAATTTTGTTTTAATTGGTACAGTTGTACTTTCCTTTTTTTTTTTGGATTTTGGGAGTTGCTAATTGAAGAGATGTTCATCAAGACAACCGTCCTTCTACTGGATATGAAAAAATGCAGTTTATGCTGTAGAACTGTGTAAGCCTTCCATTGCCTCCGGACCCATGGTGTTGAGCAAGAAACAGTCTAGAGGCAATATAGTTTAGCACCCAGCTAAGAAAGTTAAAAATAAATAAACATAATGTGAGAAGCAATGGAGAGAGTGACTGCGAGTAATGTGAGAAGCATTTAATATACAAACTGAGACCATACTGACTTCCGTTTTTTATTTTTTTAGTAATATTGAGAGAGGGGGGGGGGGGGTAACACAAATTTTACCTATAAATGTATTAAAATATTGTACACCATTTATTTACAAAATTTAGTGTGAAATTTAATGCATATATTTTTTTTTATTAATAAAAATATATATTTTTTAGAAAAGATTAATTAGACTTAAAGCATTGAAGTTTACTCTCCTCTTCACCTCATCATCCGACCTTATGTTTTTTCGCTAAATGTTGGGTTCAGGATTTAGAGGAGGGGGCTATGTATATATCAGTGTTTTAAAAAACGTGTTTAGGCGGCATCAAAGCGCCCTTAGGCGCGAGACTTTTTGATAAACCAAGTTTTACCCTTAGGCGTGGTCAACAATGGTCAGCGTTATTTGGGGTAAGGTGTGAAAAAACGCGAGTTTTTTTTTATTTTTTTTAGTATTTAAAAAAAAGTATATTAATTTTCAAACATTTAGACATATTTTTAAGATATGTACCATTTTAGTATTTTTAATATCCTTATCATAGTTAAAAAATATTTAAATATATTTAAAAAAAGGCTTAAATGCCTTTTCACGCATTTATACGCCTAAGGTCCCTTTAAACTTCTAAGGCTTAAGATTTGACATTTACGCATCGGTCACGTCTCGCGTTTTTTAGAACCTTGGTATATATTATTATTTGTTAGGGGCCAAATATGTATACATATTATTTTAAAAATATCATAAATTTCAAAATTAAAAAAAAAATAGTTTTCAAAAGTTTGTGGGGCTTAGGCCACCCCTGGGCCCCAAGGATCCGCCACTGTTTGCACTTAAGCCCTTCCAAAACTTCCACCGAAGCTAAGTAGACATAAAAAGCGCACGATGACAATTTTTTTAATGGAAGATTGGTCTTGTCATGACGTAGTTTGATGGTATTTTGGTTCGAGCCAATATAAAATATTTATAAAAAAATAAATTGCATGAAAATATTTACAAAATCTTATAATTACAAAAAAATGGAAATTACAAAAAATATTTAAAAACTACAAATTACAAAAACCAAAATTTTAGAGATTATAAAAAAGAAGAATAAAACGATTGAAAATTACTGAAAATAATTTGGAATTTATAGAAAAACTTTTTAAAGAATATAAAAAAATTGAAAAAGACTTTTAAAAAATAGGTAAAACATAGAAAATAATTTCCAACAAAAAACAATTCAACCTTATTTAAAAAAACCAATCTGGTACATTATAATGATAGAAAAACACCTAATCTTTAAAAACATTTCAACCTTTAAAAAGAAATTGAAAATTTCAAAAAAAAACATTTAATAAATATTTTAAAAATCTAAAAATTATAGAAAAACATTTGATGGTTTTGAAATTACAAAAAAAATCCGAAAATAAAGTATCGAATAGGTATTTTAATAGTTTGGCTAATATTGAATAACAGTCTAAACAAAGAATAAAAAAAAGGAAATTTTTAGAAATTAAAAATCCAAAAGATAAAAGTAAACAATTTTCAGAAGAAATAAATCGATGTTCATCCTAAAAAAAATATTTCCAGAAAAATTTAAAAAATTTGTAGAAAAAAATGATTTTAGATTAAAAAAATTATTTTCTAATTGAGAAAAAAGCTATCGTCAAATATCATAAAACAATAAAATAAAAAAAGTCCTCCGACAATAAAAAAAAAAAAAAGAAATCTAAAATCATTAGATAACCAATTTTGCCCCAAAAAAAATCCAAGCTGGATAAAAACAATCAAATAAATAAAAAAGACCAGAAAAAACCCATATATTGAACCCACAATCTCAGGAAAAACCCACACTCTAAACAATCCCAAGCCGATTCAATCCCATAACTTTTTTGTGTGTATGTGTGTGTTCGCGCGCATGTGCACGCGCGCGCGCGTGTGTGTGTGTGTGTGTGTGAGAGAGAGAGAGAGAGAGAGAGAGAGAGAGAGAAAGAGGCTTAAAGTAGAGAGAAATTTACAAATGAAGAGGGAAGAGAGTGAGAAAGATTCATAAAACTTAGGATTTTTAAAAAGGGTAGAGCTAAAAACACTCCAAAAATTCTTCCTACACTCCAAAAAATTTTCAAAGGACAATACTACCCCTCTATCCTTTATTTCTTTACCCTTACATCAAATCCCAATTAATAATTATAGATTATGTAATAATTAAATACAATTTAAGCAAAGAATTTTTTTAACTTTAAATAACAATTATTAACAACTTAAGCATCAATTGATTTATACTTTAGTGCTTACTTATTTTTTTACTAAATATGAACACGATTCAGTTAAAATGCCACAAAACACGAAATCTTATTCTTTATCTAACAAAAACACAACTCAAATAAAAGTGACACGACACGAAATCTTTTTTTTTTTAAATCTTAAACGAACACGAAATATTTTTTTAACCTAACACAAACACAATCTAAGTAAAAGAGACGAAATTACACGAAATATTATTTTAATTTATTTACAAAAACAGAAACACAACCGAATAAAAATGCGATACAATACGAAATATGTTTTTTACAAAACACAAATATGGCCAAGTAAAAGAGCTACAACATGATTTTTTTTGGGTTTGGAAAAAAAAATCATATTGTGTCGCTTTTACTTGATCATATTTGTGTTTCGTAAAAAAAAAAGATTCCGTATTGTGTCGCATTTTAATTTTGTCGTATTGTGTCGCATTTTGACACAATACATAATTTTAAAATGCGACAAAATTAAAATGCGACACAATACGGAATCTTTTTTTTTTACGAAACACAAATATGACCAAGTAAAAGCGACACAATATGATTTTTTTTTCCAAACCCAAATAATATTTTTTTTACCAAATAAAACACAATTTTTTTACCGAGCACAAATACAAACACGATCGAAGTAAAACATAAACACCACACCACATTGGATCGGGCTTTTGTTTGGTAAAAAAAAAATTATGTTGTGTTGCTTTTACTTGGCCATATTGATAAAAAAAAAGATTTTGTATTGTGTCGCATTTTAATTGTGTTTGTATTTGGTAAAAAAAATTACCAAAAAATTATTATTTATGTTTGAAAAAAAAATCATGTTGTAGCTCTTTTACTTGGCCATATTTGTGTTTTGTAAAAAACATATTTCGTATTGTATCGCATTTTTATTCGGTCGTGTTTCTGTTTTTGTAAATAAATTAAAATAATATTTCGTGTAATTTCGTCTCTTTTACTTGGATTGTGTTTGTGTTAGGTTAAAAAAAGATTTCGTGTTCGTTTAAGATTTAAAAAAAAAAAGATTTCGTGTCGTGTCACTTTTATTTGAGTTGTGTTTTTGTTAGATAAAGAATAAGATTTCATGTTTTGTGGCATTTTAACTGAATCGTGTTCATATTTAGTACAAAAATAAATAAGCACTAAAGTATAAATCAATTGATGCTTAAGTTGTTAATTATTGTTATTTAAAGTTAAAAAAAACTCTTTGCTTAAATTGTATTTAATTATTACATAATCTAGGATTTGATGTAAGGGTAAAGAAATAAAGGATAGAGGGGTAGTATTGTCCTTTGAAAATTTTTTGGAGTGTAGGAAGAATTTTTGGAGTGTTTTTAGCTCTACCCTTTAAAAATAGGGTAAAATACCCCTTTGCAAAAGTCAAATGGTTGTCATGTGTAATTTTGCGTCCAAAATTTTTTTTCGGTATTATTGTTTGAGGATACCTATATTCGTTTTCAAAGTTTGAGGGGTTAATTGTATAAATTGGAAGTTTGGGCGGTGAAGTGAAGGGGAGCAATGTTCCGGGGTCCAACTGTAATCAACCTAGAAATATTTGTAATAAACTCTCATTTTGTTAACTATCTAACCAAATTGTTACTTAAGAATCATTTTTATTGTTCACAATCTTTCCACCTAAAAAATAATGAATACAAAACACCTTAATTGACATATATTAGAAAATATAAAAATTAAACTGAGGAAAAATTTGAAAATCCAAAAAAGAAAGAAAAAGAAGCCTAATTTCTTAATAAAATCGAAAAAATTTCAAAACAAATCCTATTTGACATATTTTTACAAAATAGGAATAATATAATTTAGGGAAACATAAAAAATACCAACTCTAATTCTCAAAATTTAATCGAATTCCATTCCGAAATTTGTTAGTTTTTCCCAATCATGGAATGACATTTCTAGTTGACAATTTTTGTTTTTTTGAAAAAAAAAATATCAGATTGGAAACATAACTAATTCTTAAAATAAAAAAATTCACATAATTTATGTTTTATTTCTTGTTTTGAAATTATATGATTCCAATTTTTAAAACATGATGATTAGGATTTTTCAGGATTTTTTTATTTTATTCTGAAATTTGTTATTTTTCAACATTTTTTATTTTTTATAAAAAAATTCAAATTATTTTAATTCAAGCCGACTAAATTTGGCATCAGTTACGAATGCATCATAGCACGCAACTTTATGGAAAACCAACCAATAGAAATCCTAAAAAGAGAGACTCATAACATATATAGAATAAAAAAAGGCCATCATAGGTTCTTCACTCTGGTAATTACAATAAATAAACATAGATCATATCCAAAGAATGAACCAAAATTGTATAATGCTATTTTTCTATCAATTTTTTGGATTAGAGTATTTAAAACATGGAACAAAATAATAAATTGGTCCCAAATAAAAAAACTTCGAAGTAAAATGATCCCCTAAGTTATATATATATATATATATATATATATATAGAGAGAGAGAGAGAGAGGTGGTGCTTTAATTTTAATCAATCTTTAGATTTTAAATGTGTGTGGTGTTTGTGTTTATATTTATTTTAAATTCTTTTGGGGTAATTTAGATCTTTTACAATTATTAAAAAAAAGGATAAGGGTGTTTTCGACATTTGCAGCCCTGAAGTAATGAGAACTTAAAATTTTGGGTTAGTAAAATCGAATCGATAGTTTAGGGGAATATGGAGTACAAGTATCTAGGGGTATTCGCAATCCAGTCCGGTCCAATTTTGAGGTATTTTTTGGACCGGGCCATATTAATCGGTCCTATAAAATTATGGACCGAGATCTGACAGAAATAATCGGTCTCGACCCTATTCATTTTTAAAGCGACCCGTGTTCGGTCTCGGTCCTATTCGGTCCTCCATACCCATAAAAAAATAACAGATTTTGTTTATTATTAAAAACAACACTTTTTTTGTAAAACTGCATTTTTTTTTATTAAAAACAGCACAACTAAAACTGCATTAAAAAACAACACATTTTTTTTTATTAAAAACTGCATTAAAAACCGCTATCTTTTTTAAAAAACAGCTATTTCCTTTAAAAACAACACTTAAAAAAATAACACTTCAATTTTACCATACCCATATAAAATAGTTAATAATATCCATAAAAAATGACAAACAACTAATACCCATATAATAATGCGCTACGGATACAAAAATATTTCCACCGCACAATTAACACATCCATAACAAAGTATCATGTTTAATTAAAGTATTACAAATTCAACACATTCTTCAAATATCCAACACATCCATGCCGCCACACGTTAAACTTCTCCACTTGTAGCTCCCAACAACTCTACAAATTATTAAAAACAACTTTATCAATAATAGTATTTAAACAATCAAATAAGATGAAATGTCACAATATAACAATTTTTTACCCAAATCAATTTTCTCTAGTTGTTGAATGTCGTCCAACGAATCTCAAATATTTATCGACTTTGTTGAGGAGTGTAGCCAATTTTGACCAAAAACAAGTACTTCCACCGTATTTGTTGATAATGAGCTACGAAAAGGATCAAGAATACGACATACCATGCTAAATGCGGATTTGAAAGCAACAATAGACACGGGAATAACTAATATATCACGGGCAATAAGAGAGATGATTGGATATCTATTTTGATTATTTTTCCACCAACTAAGAATATCAAAATTTGTACTATCCATCTCACATGTTTTCAACAAATATTTTTCAACTTTCGACAGAGCCCCAAAGTTATCTTCTACTTCCAAATGTTTTTTATATTGAGATAACAAAAACGCATTCCCATCCATATCATCATCACCATTAAGCACGACAAAAGTTGGTATTGGAGTTGTATTGCCCGGATTTGTATTAGAAGAACTATTTCCATAATACAAATTAAAAAGTCGAACTAAAGTCTCTCTTACCTTCCTAGTCAAGTCTATTGCCAAAACAAAGCCATGCAACTCTCCAAAAAAGTATTCAACATACTTCAACTTATATCTAGGATCAAGAACAACCGCAACAAACAAGTGAAAGTTTATTTTTTCGACATTCCAATACTTGTCAAATTTTGATTGCATGCTCGCCACCACAGTAGATAAAAAATAATCTCCATTGTTTCTCAAAGATATCAATGCTTTGAATCATGATAAGCTCGTGAAAAAAGGCATTTGAGGTGACATATAATGTCCCGAAAAATTTCAAAGTTGCATGATAAAATATTGAAAGAAATTTCACAAAACTTCTCGCCTTATCCCAATCCTCAGAATTTGGCGAACCCAATTTTCATTGCCCCACCCCTCTCCCTCCAATATCCTCATCATTTTCATCTTCCTCACCAATGTATATTTTATATTGTTCATCATCCTCATCCATCCTCTCAAAGACTTTCTCAAATTTTAAAGCGGACTCCAATATCTGGTAAGTGGAGTTTCATCTAGTTGGTACATCTAGGCATAATAGACTTTTTGATTCTATTTTTACCTTTTCAATATATTTTTTGAAATTATCCAATCTAGATGGAGAAGACTTGACATATTTTACGTCCCTCCTCACTTTCGCAATTGACTCATCAAATTCCCTCAAACCATCACCTACGATTAGATTTAAGATATGTGCACAACACCTCATATGCAAATGCTCATGCTCTAATACGATGCCTTTGTAATTTTTTTTTTCCTCTTTAAATGATGAACTGCACTAGTATTAATGCTAGCATTATCAACTGTGATTGTGAAAATACCTTCAATTCTCCAATTAATTAAACAATCCTCAACAACAATCCCAAGTTCCTCACCATTGTGACTTTTAACTTGACAAAAGTTAAGTATTTTTTTGTGAAGCTTTCAATCCTTGTCAATAAAGTGGGTCGTAAGACACATATAATTTATTTTTTGAATCATTGTCCATGTATCGGTTGTAAGACAAACTCTTTACCCTTCAATTAAACTTTTAACTCTTTTTTCAATTTATTTATAAAGATTGATGCAATCCCGCGCAATCGTGGTACGACTCGGTATAGTTAACCTCGGTTGCGCGAGTTTCATGAATCTACTAAAACCTTCATTCTCAACAAACTTAAATGTAAGCTCATCAACCATCAACATTTCCGCAAGTCTTTACCTACAAGCTTCGACATTAAACGACATGAGTAAAAGATTTAAACTTAGATCATTTCCCCCATCATCTTTTTTGGAATAAAAGATAGTATTTGTTGTCCATTGTTATTGTCATCTAAAACATCCGAACACGTTTTTTGATACTCCCTACACAGGGGAGTATGGCTTAATAAATTTTTAGTCTCATTTTTTCTAGCATGGCAAGCATACGTGATACCACAATAATTACATGATGCCCTAGATTTTTTTTTTTATCATTTTTCGTAGTGAAATGATCCCATACTATAGACCCGTTTTTCCTCTTTTTTTGTTATGATGTAGGCGGCTCGGCATCAAGGTCAATTAGTCCATGTACGGTAGCATTGATGGACTTTGGATCATCAACCTACTATCAAAAGTTCACAATAATAGAAAAAGACTCATAAACAATAAATAATTAAAAAAAGATATCTTCGTAAAAAAGTTTTAAAAAAAAAGATATCCATACTTATGATTTTGAGCGTGGTTCCTCCATAAAAAGGATACCTGGATACCTGTGAGGTAAGATTCAACCTACAATCAAAACAAACAAATAATTATAAATAAATAACAGACTACGTTTGTGATATTTTAATATTTCCAACATTTCAATATTACCCAACATTTCAATAATTACAAACAAATAACAAATAACAAACTAGGCCTCATATTACCCAACAAATGTTTCTGAAACAAATAATTTGAACAAATAACATATGTTGAACAAATGTTTCTAAAACAAATAACAATTAACAGATGTTGAAATGTTGAACTAACAAAGCCAAATAATAACAGATGTCCCTACAATCAAGAGCACCAAAAACCTTGTCACAAACAACATCAAAAATCACAGATCCAACTTGGCCTTGAAGTAACAGATCGTATGAATGCGTTTTGCAAAAAAAAAAAATAGCAGATGATATCTCAAATGATAACAAATGATATTTCAAATAACAAATCATTTGGCTATGATAGTATGTACCTTGATCAGAGAGAGGGAAAGAGAAATAATAGATTGTAGCCGGGATGAGGGAGCGACCGGGTTGTGGTTGTTCGTAGCAATAACAGCGTTGTAGCATGTGGCTGTTCATAAATAGAGAAGGAGAGAGAAGAAAATAAGAACTAAGTTAGGGTTATGTTGGGATTCAAAAGCAGTGGGGGGGGGGGGGGGGGAGTGGGTTTGTACTAGCTGCGTGCGTGTGCTAGGAAATTAAAAAAAAATTATATATAACGGAAAAAATTTCATTCCCTAAATTATTGAACCATGTATAATTTGAGTGAGTTTTTTACCACAAATGTGTAAACAATTTAGAAAATTTGGAAAAAAAATTCTTTGTTTATAGGACTCCACCCTATTTAAGAAATAAAAAAAATACTCCAACAAAAATAATACTAATAGGAGATTGTTTATGCCTGAAGGCATGAAGAAAATTGTATTCCCAACTAATTGTTTCTGCACTATGCTGCGTCGCATAACTGTGTCATGATCCTAGAGTAGGCACCATCCAAAAATGACAACAATTTTAAACAAACAATAAAACCTAAAGTAAAATACAATACTAAGGGATATGCCCATGCCTAGAGCACATGTACTCGTCATTAATATACATGATTTCACATAGTACCACTAAAAAAATACATATAAATAATAATAAAAAAGACACCTCGCAAAATATTTGAACCTAGGAAGATTCCAACTCATTTTTAACAAATACTCTATGTAGGATCTATTGATTGCAAAAAAGTATTCCAAAGCAAGGTTTACAAAAAATATTAAAAAAGGAAATTGCATCATCCCTAACGTCATCGATACATCCGAATCACCCTTCTAAACCTCCACGTAGTAGTGACAAAACTATGAATTGGCAGAAAAGTTCATTGACATCCCCGTGTGACATGAATTTCCCAAATTATGAGTGACCAAACTCATATCCTCAACCCGAATATAGCCCGCTCGATTTCGATCAAAAAAACGGAAAGCCTGCAACAGGTCCTTATCAATGAAACTGGATTTTCTTTCGTTCGTTTTTTCTTTGTAGCCGCTTTTTTGCTCTCTACATCTTTCTTAAGTCAAAATCCTAATCACTACTCTGATCACAAAAAATTACAAAGTTGAATGACAAAAAATACAATTGAAACCGATACAAACTCAGAAATCTAGATTAAATAATGATAAAACAAATAGTTAATAGGCAACTAAACTTAATTCAGGAGTCTATTGCATATTGAAAACAACTGCAAGAATGGGCCAAGATTCTAGTGCTCAGCCAATAACGTAGAAAAATACTGACTACACAAAATGCCATTAAAATAAGACTAAAAAATACATCTATCTTAGAACCATTCATGTAATCTAGCAAGAAATAAAATCAAGATCAAATAACCCCCAAAACGGATGGCATGGGTGTCAAAAATTTCATTAACACTATTAATAGAATTATAATCAAAGGTAGCAGGTATAGGGGTTATGGCGGGTAACAACAGGGTGGGTGAGTGGGTAATGGAATTGGGGTATCAGCAGGGTTAAGGGAGTGGTAGGCAGGAGCGCAAACAGGGCAGAGGATGGGTGTGTGAGGTTATGGCAGGGTAGCGATTTGGGGAGGGTAGCGGGTAACAGCAGGTTGGTGGTAGAGGGTCTGGGGACAGGAGGGTGTTACGAGGTCGGCTTGGGAGAAGTGGGGGAAGGTACGTGGGTGTGGGGTTGGCTAGGAGCAGGTGTACAAGGGTGGGGTAGTGCATGTGAAGAGGGGTTTGTGGGTTGGAGAGTGCGAGCAGGTAGAGGGTTTCATGGGAACAGGGGGTTCGTGGGAGGGTAATAGGAATATGTGAATTGTGTAGTAGGTAAGTGGGGAAGTATACTTTTGCAATATGTCAGTGGGGAAGTCAAAAAGTCTATATTTATTATATATTATGCTTGCTTTCCTAGAGGGCTGACATGATAAGTTAATTAAGTTCAAATCAGATATCTCTGACCTCAATCCGATCAGTAAAAATTCCTGCTGGGCTAATGGAGTTCTTCGGATTAAAAGCATCAAGATAACCTTCAATTGATACTCGTAACCTTCAACAGTAATAAATCAAGATAATGTGTCGGAATTTTGAGGAGTATGTACAAAATTTAAGGCACACTATTTAGATTTTTCTGAAACATCAAATTTAAAGTAGTTGTCTTCGTAGTATCCACCACAATATCTATAGGGGATTATGATCTTTATCACTCCTAGTAGTTATGAGAGAAGGTGCGGAATGTAAAAAGTTTCTTTGGCTTATATTCAACTTCAACTTATAGTACAACATGTCTTTTCATATCATGTTCTGTTCGCGCAAGTAAATGCCAGTAGATATGCAACAGTAATTCAATAGCCGGGAGAGTATAGTTTTCTGTGGGTTTGAAGATTATACTAAGGAGTGTAAAGGGTCCAATATGTTCCATCATGAGAGGTTCCACCAGCAATAGGTAATAACAGTTAATACTCTTTCGAAATAACAGTTAATAAGTAACATGTTCCTACTCTAGCTAAGTGATTCTCAATTAAGAGTCTCCTTCCCATAAGATTTAATACTCCCATTGGATTTCGAGCATATGAAGGTATAAAATACAGCAATATACATGTCGCCATCATGAAAATCCAAAAAAACTCAAATCTGTTTACTTTCACATCACCTACAAACCCTGATTCACAATATCTCAATATGCGGAGATTTTTTTTCTTGCAATACCTGTTAATCAAAGACCATAGAAAAATTATTAGAAGAAACGCATTAAGGGAAGCCACACTTAAAATATATTTATTACATGTATGATTCATATAACAAAACCTATATATAAAGGGGGAATTAAAAAAAAGCCCATGTTATATTATTTATTAATGGAGAATTGATGGAGGATGCCTAGCAGCCTCGTTGAGATCAATGAAGATCATATATTGGAACTGTCAAGGGTTAGATAACCCTTCAATAGTTCACGCATTTTCTATTTGACAGCTACAACATATCCATGTTAACAACATTTGATCTCCAGAGAACCATATATGAGAAGATAATCGATCTTGTGCACACGCACAAACTCGAAGTATTGATCAATATAACACAATGATTCCAAACCCCCTTCTGCATAATTAACAAAGAAATTCAAGGCTGCTAGAATGATAACCATATATGAAAACAGTTGGTGTTTGGGGATTTGAATCATTATATATAAAAAAAATTATGAGATTGAATATTACCATTTGGATACCATCCGAAATTTGGAAGATGAATAATAAATGTTCCGTAAATCACTCTAACATAATGATACAGATAATAATAAGATGCTGTCGCGAGACCATCAAGTTTCTTTGAGATTGTGCAGCTTCCAGTAACAAACTGACAGTAACATAACTTATACAAAAAGTAGTATATTAGAAAAAAATAGCTAAGAAATCATAAATTGACAATAAAATAACTTATAAGCAGTTCTCTTTCATTATAGAAAATAACAATTTAATGGAAGACTAAATAACATCAAAAAATAAAATGACAGATAAAAAGATGACAAAAAACACATATCAAGAAGGTTTTTACCTTCGAGGAGATGTATTAACCTTGAAAAATAGTGGTAGCAAATTAAGGGATTTCTCTTGTCCTGGTTCAGTTGAACCTGTAGCATCAATCTAGAAAATAAGTCCCCGAGTAAAAACAATATATCATATCTTTCTGTAATAGATACGTGAAAGAGCTAATCGATTCCTTCCGCTTCCGCTTCTACATCTTATTTCTTAGTTTTTCTTTTGGCATTAGCATTACTTCTCAAACAAATAAAACATATATGAGTAGGGGTAGACCTCAACTTATAGAAACAAAAGAAGGCTTTGGTGTTAGTAGTACGAACAGCTGAGATGAGACTGAGAGATAACCACCTGAGATATTCACCGGACCTTCACATCTAGGATCTGATCGGCTTTGGCCCCGGTGATAGAAATCCGCGGGGATTGGTTAAGTTGATGAGTTTTCCTCGGGAGAAATGAGTCCGCATCTCCCCCACTCATTAAATACCTAGATTTGTACAAACATGATAACCCAAAAAACCCAAGAAGTGAGAAAATGAACACATACAAAGATTCAGATTAAAAAAATACTCACACAAAGATGGAATACAACATAAAACTCTACACTAAGAGGAGCGCGTATGTACCGTTTGAAGAATATATAGGAGAGCTAGCGAAATGCCCGTGCCTGAGGCACGAAGAAAATTTTAAAAGTACGTAATCGTAAAACGACAAAATTTTTCAAAGTACATAATTGTATGAAGAGGTGCGCATGCATTCAAATAAGAAATTATATACTTAAACTCAGTTTAACCAAATTAAACCCTAACCATGCAACTAGGTGTGATTGAATAAGATGTAAAACATGCTAGTATGATCAAACACACATAATTGAGGAAAAATCCCCCAAAGGGGCAAAACCATTTATTTTCACTATAATATTGTAACATACAATTTCTCGAATTACAATAAAAATACAGTGACACATAATTACCCACAGGCGTTGGATCTGTAGTCTGCGGCTGGAAGTTTCCCTTTCCAGGAGGGCAGCAATGAAGAAGAAGGACGGTCTTCTCCACAAGGGTATGAACAACAAAAGAGTTTGTGTTCTAGGGTTTCAAAACGATTCACAAATGATTTGGAAATTTGTGTGAATCAAAACATGATTTTGGTAACTCACAAAGGTGAAGACTTTGAGTTTATGAACTCTGAAAATTGTTTGAAGAAGTCTTGCCAAACCAATCTACGAAGATGGTTTATAAAGGAAAAAATGGCCCTTAAAAATCTGACCACGATCTGCACGATTCTATCCCAGGTGGACCGGTCCGGATCTGAGGCGGATCGGTCCGAGGTCGGACCGGTTGGTTTTTATGAGAGGTCTCTTTGGTTCGTATTCGGTCCGGGGTCTACTGGTTTCTGATCAAAGCGGATCGGTCCGGGTAGAGAGCGGATCGGTTCGGGGGAGGACCGGTTCCTTTTTAAAATAGGCGGACCGGTCCGTCTGCCCAGAATTTTGATTCCTTCATTTCTTTGATATTCGGATTCGTTGATGACGATGTGAACTTTGAATTTCTTCAACGATGTAACGGCTTATGACATACACATAAATAATGGACAAAACGTCCTTATAAATCTCCCCTATGTCTATGCCGGTACAAACATAAAAACATCCGAATTATCAAGTATAAAATTGCCTATACAAATCTACCCTTTCATGAACCCAAAACTGAAAAGATACAAATGAATAAGACTTCATCGTTTGCTCTTCGAATCTTCAGGAATCTCAACGCTTTTCTCATCAGGGTGTGCAATTCAGAGATCATCAAAGAAGTACCTACACACATGAGACAAAGCAAAATACCATGTGACGTATCGAGTTTGAAATGAGATAATCATGATGAACGTTATCAAAACTCAAATCAAAACTCCCCCATAATGATAATTCTTTCTCCCCCTTTTTATGATGTCCCCAAATAGACAAATAAGAAGAATGAAAGTAGCAAGAAAAGTCGGGGTGTCACAAGGAATAAACTACTATTTTTATTTTTCAAAATTTTCAAGCAAAAACCAACAAAAATCACACCATGAACGAACACAAAACAACCAAGTTCATGATAGCGTAAATGAATGGGTGTGAACAAATTCGATAGGAAAATCAATGCATACAAACATGACATATGTGCACGATGAATATAGGATACTCCTAACAAATGAACTCAAATGCTTCCTTTGGTGTAAAAAAATGATAATAAGAGATATTGACTTAATCAAATCAACAAATCAAAGCTCACAGTGATTTCCACACCAATAACGTCCAAAACGATTTCATGCTTTTTCAGGACTTTCAAGGAAGTGCAAACCCGTTTAAATTCTCCAACCAAACTCCCTCAGATTTATATATTGAATAGAGGTAATCTAAATTCTCAAACTTTGGAGAATTATTGGTGAAACCTAATGGCCCATATTTGGCATGAATTGTTTTTTATTGCCTTTAAATTTTTTCGGGGCTCTTTTAACCTCTTTGGACCTCGGATAATAAAATTCCTCCATTTTTTTAGGTCCTTTGAACGGTGGCTTTTGCGCAAAGAGAAGATGAATCCCTTTCGCAGCCCCTCCCCGTTCTCAATTAAACACATTGTCAACGATTTTTACATGCATTACAATCTTGTCAAGTTTTATCACATATTGTACATTGTATAAACAGAATTGAGATGGAAACACTAAAGTCAATATGAGATAGATAAGTGCAATAATCAAGAAAAGTAGTGCATGTGTGCAATAAAGGATATTGGAGTCAAACATATAGAAAGATATCACTAATCGCATCTCAAAGACTCCAATCAATGTAAAGCACGTGGATGAAATGATGTAGCGTCTCAAATCTCTATCAAACAATCACATGGATATATGAAGTGAAGTTGTGACTTGGCTATCTTAAATGCTCATCCATAACAGGTGTAAAACAAAAAAACCAAAATCTTTTTGGATTTTTCAAAATTTTAGCAAAATAAAATCTTTTGTGCTTTTCTGAAATTTTTCTAACAAGAAATGTAAAAAGCAAAAAGGAAAACAAACTAATGATACAAGCTATCAATAGGCATCAAATGATATGATAAAGACAATGCATCCTATGCTAGACACGGGCCAACTCCTCAGTCAGCTGTGCAAATCCCCAAAGACTTCCTAAGACTCTCAAATCTAAGGACATCTAAAGGTTTCATGAAAATATCGGCTAACTGACGGTCAGTAGGAATGAAACTCAGGGATACGACCTTCTCCTCAACTAACTGTCGTAGGAAGTGCTCGCGTAACCTGATGTGCTTTGTGCGCGAATGCTGGACTGAATTGCGAGATATGTGTATCGCGCTCGTGTTATCACAGAAAATGGTCATGGTGTCCTGTGAAATCTCATAATACTCCAGCATCGGCTTCATCCACAAAAGTTGCATGCAACAACTCCCGGCGGCGATGTACTCAGCCTCCGCAGTGGACAAAGAAATGGAGTTTTGCTTATTGCCCAACCAAGAGACAAGAGCAGAACCAAAATAGAAACACCCATCAGAAGTGCTCCTACACCCATCTGCATCCCTGGCCCAATCGGCATCCAAATAGGCGGACAAACGTTATCGGTATCAATGGAATACCAAATACCGTATGAGAGAGTCCCACTCACGTATTTAATAATACATTTTAGAGAAAGTAAATATGACTCTTTCGGGGATGCCTTATATCGCGCACAGACTCCAACACTAAAGGCTATGTCAGGACGACTGGCAGTCAAGTAGAGAAGACTACCTATCGTACTCCGATACAAGGTTTGCTCTATGTCCTTGTCTGAAGTGTCCTTACTAAGCCTGATAGAAGTACTCATAGGTGTACGTGCATGCTTAGCGGAGTCTAAACCAAATTTCTTCACTAGGTTTCTAGCATACTTGGATTGGGAGATGAACATCCCATCCTCTAGCTGACGAACCTGTAGACCAAGGAAGAAAGTAAGCTCACCTACCATGCTCATATCAAACTCAATTTTTATTTCCTCCTCAAAGTGGTGAGCATGTGGATTCGAAGACTATGTCGTCCACATAGACCTGGGTAACCAAAATAGCACCGTCATCTCTCCTGATAAACAATGTCATATCAACTCCCCGTCTCTTGAAGCCACGGGCTAAGAGATAAGAAGTAAGCCTCTCGTACCAAGCACAGGGTGCTTGATTCAAACCATACAAGGCTTTCCTTAGATAATAAACGTGCTCAGGGTGCTTAGGGTCTTCAAACCCTTTTGGTTGTTCCATGTAAACCTCCTCCTGTAAAATGCCATTCAGGAAGGCACTCTTGACATCCATCTGATATAACTTAAAGCGCAGATGACATGCGATGGCGAGTAGTAGATGGACGGACTCAAGCCTCGCAACAGGAGCAAATATCTCTCCAAAGTCTACACCTTATATCTGTGTGTAGCCTTGGGCGACCAACCTAGCCTTATTTTTTATTATATTACCATTTTCATCCATTTTATTCTTAAAAATCCACCGGGTACCTATCACATTAGTATCACTAGGTCGGGGGACAAGTTCCCAGACATTATTCTTTTTAAACTGAAGCAACCCATCCTGCATGGCAGATATCCAGTGTTTATCCTTGAGTGCTTCTTTGTGATTCTTGGGCTCGACTTTGGACATGTAGAAAAGATGACTAACAATGTTCTCTAGCTGAGCATGAGTCTTAACCCCTAGAGTGGGATCGCCAATAATGGCAGAAGGGTCATGACTCTTGCGAACCCAAGCAGGTGTGTCCCCTAGCACAGGAGTGGGGTCCATAAAGTGTGAGTGAGGGACAAGTAGGTCACTCCCAGAAAAGTCCTCATCCTCACACTGGAGGTTAGAATCAATAGCCGTCGGAGGTTCGTCATCTTGCACGGTAACGTTTATTGATTCCATAACCTTAGAGCTCTTCAGGTTAAAAACTCGGTACGCTCTACTATTCGATGAATATCCCAGCAGTATTCCCTCATCGCTTCAGGAGTCAAACTTTCCTAATTGCTCTCGATCCAGTAGGATGTAGCATTTACTCCTAAAAATATGGAAATATGAAAGGTTAGGTTTCTTTCCAGTCCACAATTCATAAGGCGTTTTAAGAGTGTGTGGTCGCAGGTAAACCCTATTCACCGTGTGGCATGCAGTAGACACTGCCTCTGCCCAAAATCTCCTAGAAACCTTACGACCTAGAAGCATAGATCTAGCCATTTCCTGGATCGTTCTATTCTTTCGCTCAACAATCCCATTTTGCTGAGGGGTCTTCACAGCAGAAAACTCATGTTTGATCCCGAGGCTATCACAGTAGAGATCTACTTTTGCTTCCTTAAATTCTGTGCTTTTGTCACTACGGATCCTATTAATAGTGACTCCGTGTTGATTTTGAAGGACACGGCACTTGGTCGTTAAAAACCCAACAGCATCGGATTTTTCCCTCAGAAAACCTATAATAGAGTATCTGGAGAAATCGTCTACCATCACGAGGATATACCTCTTACCACCCAAACTCTCAGTACGAGTAGGACCCATAAGATCCATGTGAATCAGCTCAAGAACTCGGGAGGTGGTAATGGAGTGCAACTTTCTATGAGGGATCCAAATTTTCTTTCCCAACTGATAGGGTCCACAAATTATGGAAGTTGACTTTCCAAGAGATGGTAAGCCACGTATTAGGTCCTTTTTGGCTAAACGAGTCAAATCTCTAACATTCACGTGACCTAGACGTTGGTGCCACAAATCCATAGGAGTGATCGTGGCGCTATTGCAGACAAGTGAGGAAGTAGGCATAGTCCCATTGCAATTATCCTCAGTCCTCACCCCTTGCATTAAAAGTTTATCGGCTTGATTGTAGACATTACATGCGTCCCGATCAAAATTTACTGCAAAGTTAGTGTCGCATAGCTGGCTAATGCTGAGAAGGTTTACTTTTAAACCTTTGACATACAAAACATTCTCTAGCTTAGGAAATCTTGGTAAGTCTACAGTAACTCGTCCTACAATGCTAGACTTGCTCCCATCTCCAAAGGTGACTCTACCATCCTTATAATCCTCAAGGTGGGTAAAAAATGAGGCATCACTTGTCATGTGTCTGGAGCATCCACTATCAAAATACCACTGTGAGGTATTATGTGCTTTGAGAGCAACATGAACAACAAGAGCTTTCTTATATTTCTTAGGCACCCAAGAAGTGGTAATCTTTTGTTTGCCCTTGTTGTTGTTGGTTTTAACCGAAATGTGAGAAGTATTCACTGACGGCAAAGACATCCATCGGAATTCCTCCATCAAACTCTGTGATGTGACAACTAAAAACTCAACACGCTCTCTCATACTAGAAAACTCATTAGTATGACGTGGTGGAGCAGTAGTACGTCATGTCCGACCCAAAATATAGCATAACTCCCTCAGGTGGCCTTTTCTTTTGCAATATATACAAAAGAACACAGTCTTAGATGAACCTTGGTTTTCTTTTCTTGGTCGAACTCTCCTTTGTGGATTTGGGCGATGACCATAAGGAGTAGTAGTAAACTCAAGGACTGGTCTAGGTGCGATTTGAGACGTGGAGGCACCATCATAACCAATTCCCTGTCGATCACCAAAACCTAAAGCGGGTCCGAGGAGCGTATTTCCCATCTTCCCAGATCTGTCCTCGATTTGAACCTTGACTTCCCGTGCTTTCTCAAGATCATGAGCAAGCTGGGCTATAAGGGCTTCAAGATTCTTCCGAGTCTCCACAGAGGTATGGAGCTCACTCATAAGACTAGCCACGTGTTTAGTCAAGTCCCCTCTCTCTTTCTCAAAACAACTCTCTTTCTCCACATAGGCAGACTCTCTCTCTCTCATGGCGATGCAGGTGGAGGACTCTCGTTCTCTCGCTTCTTCTAACTCTTCTTCTAACGCAGTGATCCTAAGAACTAATGCTTTGTTACGCTTTTTAGTTTTAAATGACTCATTATATAACTCGGCGTAGGCGCGTTGAAGATTACTCTCGCTCTCACTTGCGTAATCCTCCCCCTCACTCACATCGCTCTCACTGTTAAGGTGTCCCTGTGAAGTAGCATCCTCATCATCGTGAGGTGCACTAGGAGTACTCACATGACTAGCCATGAATGCGGTGAAGTTACACTCATGCGGTGACTCATCTCCCGAGTCCACTGACTCGACCTCATTGTCGTCACTAAGGGTAGCATTAAGGAAAACTTTGCCCTTTTCTCTATTCAGACGAGTAGCACACTCAAAATCTCTATGTCCCCTACCTTTGCACTCATAGCATCTCTCACTGTCTTTCTTAGGAGGGTTTTTAGCATCTTTCTCATTCTTCTTTTCAAACTTATTTTTCTGAAAATTCTTCTTATCTTTAAAATTTCCACTTTTCTTAAATTTGAGAATTTTCTTAAAGTTTTTAGCAAATAGAGCCAAATCATCTAAGTCAAAATCACACTCAGAATCAGAAGTTTCACTATCTTTCTTTTTAGATGACTCTACTCTCTTTCTTTCCGTCCCCTCACTTTTTCTCTCTTGGGCATTATGTGCAATTCCCTTATCTTTAGACTTCACAAATTTAGGAAACATGTCAATTTCATATGTTTCCAAGTCTCCTACAAGTTCCTCCAATTTTAGCGTATTTAAATTACCCATAGAATTTAACACAGTGACTTTGGGGATAAAATTCTTAGGCAAAGATCGAAGAATCTTTTTCACAACTCTTGCATTAGGAATATGTTCACCAAGATTAAAGCTAGTATTAACAATATCAGATAGCCTAGCATAAAACTCATCAAAACATTCAGTTTCAAGCATGGTGATGGTCTCAAATTGAGTTGTTAAATTTTGCAATTTAGATTCTTTCATAGCATTAGTTCCTTCATGTGTAAGTTGCAAAACATCCCATGCCTCTTTTGACATGGTGCACGTCATGATACGTCGGAACTCATCAGGAGTGATGGATCTAGAAATAGCACTTAAACCCTTAGAGTTAAAAGATAACCATTTAAATTCTTCTTCAGTCCAAGAAGTGACAGGTTTTAAACTAGTCACATTTTCAACAGTGACGGGGGAGGTGTCCACCCTCTTTCAACTAGAATCCAAACACGTTCATCTATGGCCTTTAAAGCAAATCTCATGCGTACTTTCCAATATGCATAGTTTGTCCCGTCAAAAACTGGCATTTTGTTATATGATTTCTCAATTGAACACGCACTTTTTCAAAAATCAATTTTTTAGAAAATTGATATCTTAAATTTTTTTTTGCGAAAATATAGGAATACGCGATAGATTAGCGTAACCTTCTCTAATACCAATTTGAAGAGGTGCGCATGCGTTCAAATAAGAAATTATATACTTAAACTCAGTTTAACCAAATTAAACCCTAACCATGCAACTAGGTGTGATTGAATAAGATGTAAAACATGCTAGTATGATCAAACACACATAATTGAGGAAAAATCCCCCAAAGGGGCAAAACCATTTATTTTCACTATAATATTGTAACATATAATTTCTCGGATTACAATGAAAATACAGTGACACAGAATTACCCGCAGGCGTCGGATCTATAGTCGGCGGCTGGAAGTTTCCCTTTCCAGGAGGGAAGCAATGAAGAAGAAGGACGGTCTTCTCCACAAGGGTATGAATAGGAAAAGAGTTTGTGTTCTAGGGTTTCAAAACGATTCACAAATGATTTGGAAATTTATGTGAATCAAAACATGAGTTTGGTAACTCACAAAGGTGAAGACTGTGAGTTTATGAACTCTGAAAATTGTGTGAAGAAGTCTTGCCAAACCAATCTCCGAAGATGGTTTATAAAGGAAAAAATGGCCCTTAAAAATCTGACCACGATCTGCACGATTCTATCCCAGGCGGACCGGTTCGGATCTGAGGCGGATCGGTCCGAGGTCGGACCGGTTCATTTTTATGAGAGGTCTCTTCGGTTCGCATTAGGTCCGAGGTCTACTGGTTTCTGAGCAAAGCAGATCGGTCTGGGTAGAGAGCGGATCGATCCGGGGGCGGACCGGTTCCTTTTTAAAACAGGCGGACCGGTCCGTCTGCCCATAATTTTGATTCCTTCATTTCTTTAATATTCGGATCCGTTGATGACGATGTGAACTTTGAATTTCTTCAACGATGTAAAGGCTTATGACATACACATAAATAATGGACAAAATGCCCTTACATTGTAAAACGATAAAAATTTTGTTCCCCCAACAAAATAACGTGTAATAAAAAAATGGTTATAATCTCCTTTGTTTATAGGACTATCCACCTTGATTAACAAATAACAAATAGTCCAACAACATTCAAATAGTCTAAATTAGTCAAACAGATTCACATATAACATGAAATATATAATATTCACCAACAGAATTCATATTGTACCTCAAATAAGCAAAGTGTCAATTTTAAAAAAAAAATGATATAATATCTTTTACTTATTAGACTATCCACATTGCTTAAGAGATAACAACCAATTCAACAATATTCAAAGAGTCAAAATTCATCGAACAAATACTTTTACGAAACAAACATCCAAAAAATCACATATATATCAAATTTGAAAACTAACAATCATTTTCACGAGGGGAAAAACATACTAAACTACTAATCTACTGTACCCTTACTTGAAGAAATCAACTATAGATGTCAATGACTAATTTTCTTACACGGGCAATCCCATCAAAAACTCAAAATTCCACCTAAATCGTAAGAAAAATATTTAAAAAATCCCAAAAAAATTTAAAGAAAAGAAAATCTCATCTTCAAATAACCTCTGCGGGCCTATTTATGAAATCATATGTTGGCATTTTGAAGTCACCATTTGCCTTCATCTCCCTCACTATCTAAAACTTGGACATTATAAAGTGCAAAACAGTGACAGTCCGTTTGGTTGTTCACTTTTTCCATGAAAATTGACAAATAAGTTGGCAAATGAAAGATTTGTTAATATTTTGATATGTTTGACTGCATACTTTGACATGGCAAAAATTTTCCATGGGTACCCCATGATTTACCATCATTTGCCCACTTTTGTGGACAAATTTTGCTTATCTATTTGGTTGAAAAAAAATTCAATAAATTTGCTAACTTTGAATGAATAATTTTTCTCCCTTTTTATGTTATTCTCAAATGTTTTAATAATTATTTTATAAAAATATTCCAAATAACATAAGAAAAAATGTTTTAAATATTTTAATAAATTGTTATAAAAAATAATTTTCTAAACTGTTTTGAAAAAGTATTTTAAATATTTCAAGAATAAATTTTTAAACATTGTTTAACAGTTTTAAATACTTTTTTGAAGATTGTCTTTAAAAATAATTTTTAAAAATTGTTTTCGATGAATTGGTTAGAAACTGTTTCGAAAAATTTTCTTTTAAAGCACAACTTTGTACACTTGAATACTATTTTAAAAAATGCTTTATATTTCTTCATAACCGTTAAAATTATTTAAATGTTTCAAAAAATGTATTAATTTACTATTTGGTAAAATCTATTTATTTTAATCAAATATATATTAAGTTAGTCAATTTTTTTTAATAATTATTTAACTTTTTGACTCATTGGGTTGACTTTAATTTTTGACTCATTAGGTTGTTTGATAGTCCAAAACGGGCAAACCCAACATTTGCCTATGAAAATTTTGCCATTGACAATTTTTGCCATAGAAAATTTAATTACTTAACTATTTGCTCATTTTGCAACCAAACGGTGCCTTCAAATAAACTATTCTAGTATCAAACATTGAAAATGCAATATACTTATACTACAAAATAATCTTATCTATTTTTTATAAAATTACCAAGATAATAATTTCGTTTTATAACTTAGCCAATTGTAGACTCCAAGTGTTCAAATGAGAGTACAAAAATATGGAAAGCGAGTACTTCTCACCTATCTAAAAAAACTGATTAGGACTTCTCCCACTCACTACCTCTGTATTTAACATAATATGAATGAATTTATAATGTATCCCTAAGTTTGTTTCAAAAAGCTCATAAATATTGACAATAAATAATAAATCTTGGACAAAGGAGTGTGGGAAATGAACTATGAACAATCCCAAATAGCTGTACAACTGGACAGCCCCAAACTACTACCCTTGTTCATCACCATTACACAAAAGACAAAAGAAATCCTGCATAAAAAATAAGCAAAACAAATTAAGTTTATTTAAAGAAATTTAATGTCGGATAGATTCATCTGGGCAAAATGGTTGTGCTTACACCTGATATGTATCCATAAGAATTTGTATTAAAAACATCGCAACATTTCATTAAATTCAAAAGTGAGATATATACTTTCAAAATGAACTAATAGTATGTTTCAAATTGAAGTTGTCATATGAGTCTGCATCAAAACTACCAAGTTAATGGATGAATATATGAAGCCACAATATTGTCAACAACATTAAAATTGACATAAATATGAATGTATGAGATAAGAAATCACAAAGAATGATAACAAAAACTTTCTCAATTGTATTCGTTCTTATGACACAACACTTATTACCTCATACCTACACACACCACATGTGTACAAAGTTCTCAAAATTTATTTTATAATATATTAAATATACACGTTAACCTATTTCTTTTGTAAATTATAATCATATTCAAAGAAATCACAAATGGAAAGTTAGATAACTACAAGAAAATAAATGTCTATAATAAAATGAAATAAAACTTAAGACACCTAATATAGACGCAAATTACCTTAAAAACATTCACAATGTAGTATCTAGTATAATTACAATAAAGATTTTTACCAAACCAATGATACTTCTAGATCTGCCTAGTTCTAAATGGATACTTACACATACACAAGTTATTAGTAATCTCTTTATATGGTTCTGTTAAAATACTTCCATACAAATAATATGTAAACCCTAAAATATGAAGAGAATGATTTTCAACAAATGTTACTGTTGATACCAAATTTAATCTGCTGGCATGGACCAATCATGTGAAGACACGTGGCTGTCTACATGGCAACTACAAACACTTCCGAGGAACTCCCACGCTCCGAGGAACAAAACTTCTTACCCGAGGAACTCACAGGCTCCGAGGAACTCATACGCTCCGAGGAACAAACCTCTCCGAGGAACTCTTGAATACCAAGAAGCTTAGGCGGTCCGAGCAACTCAGGTGGTCCGAGCTGCATCTCGAACAAAGCATTAATAGCTGGATAACCAACAGTTCAACTGGTTCATTAAATGCTTATCATTTAGACACACACGCTTAAAGGGCATTAAATGTATTACCCTTTCATATGTATATCGTTTAATGTATCACCCTTTCAGATGACAGCCTCAAGGCTATAAATACGTTGTACAATCCTCATTGTAAGAGGACCCGAGACCGGAATTTCTTGAGATAACTTGTAATCGAGAATTCCTATACAAACAGCAATACTAAAACAGTGGATGTAGGCCATTCTTATAAGGCTGAACCACTTTAAAATTCTTTGTCTCATTTATTTATCTGTGATTGAATTATTAGAGTGATCTAATTTTTTACATCAACAGATTGGCGCCGTCTGTGGGAAGCGACTGGTAAAATCGTTTTCTCATAAAAAATAATCCATTACCAATGGCGGATATTCCTGAATCTAGCAATCGAAACGCTGGAACCCCTCCAAATCCATCTGCTCCACCAATTGTTCCAGATCTGACTGGAATAATGGAAAATCTGGCTCAGGGCCAGACCATCATGCAAGAAACAATGAGACAACTCATCCAAACCCTCCATGGCGGTGCATTAGCCCATTCCGGACCACGAAGCATCCAAAGAAATACATGTGTGCCTTCTTCGCCTACTAGGCGTAATGATTCATATCGCAATGATGAATCTCAAGATTTTTCTTATCAACCTGGACGAACTTCGTCTGTGCGAGCCACAGATACTGAACAACATGTCACCCTCTCCCCGAAAAGGGCCAGCGCTTTGGAAAGATTAAATAGGGCCTCTCCTTTCGATCGATTAGGCCCTAGAAGGAACAAAAGTCCTCTTAATGCAGCGCCGAGAAGCTTTCGACGACCATCAGATTTAAGGGAAGGATCTGCCCAGTCGCGATCAGTTTCTCGTCAAGATGGATCCTATGACCGAACAGCTGCTCGTCGAGATAAATCCCAGGAAGCCACTTCAACGCGATCAGTTTCTCGAACCAATAGGCCCAAGGAAGGAAATGATGCATGGAAAGGATCTATTCAGAGGCTGGAGGATAGATTAGGGGAAATGGCTAAGGCCAAGAACCCTCTACAACGAACCTTTGTTCGAGGAACACCTTTTGTCCAGGACATAGTTGATTTTCCAACACCTTCAAAGTTCAAAGCACCTGTTGTGACTCCTAAGTATGATGGGAAGACTGACCCTGTCCTTCATATAGAACAATATCAAGCTGCTGCCGACATCTATGCTGTCCCAGACGAGATGAGATGCAGGGCATTCTCGAGAACTCTTACCGGATCTGCTCAGATATGGTATAATAATCTTCCTCAGGGTAAGATTTCAACTTTTCTTCAATTGGCCGAGTTATTCATTGGGAATTTCTGCTTTGGAGCAAAGCTAGTTAAAGGAGTAGCACATTTGTTAAGTGTTAGACAAAAAGTTGGGGAGAGTATTAGAGATTATATAACTCATTTTAATAATGAGAAACTCAAAGTCATTGATTACGAGGAGAAGACAGCAATTACCGCTTTGATGAGTGAACTGCTACCAAACAAGTTGTACTATACTTTAGCCAAAGATCCACCTCGAACCATGTTGGACCTGATGGGAAAAGCGTCCAAGATTATGAATGCCAAGGAGGCTATGTCTGTAAAGAAGAATATGGATGCCAAATAAACCAAGGTGGATGGTGATAAAGCTAAGAAGAAGGAACATAAGAATAATGGTGGTGACAAATAATCCAAAAGTAGGTCGTCATGGGAGGTCTTGAGGAAATTTGATAACTACACACCTTTGAAGGTAAATATCAACCACGTCCTGGAAGAAATTAAGAACATCGAAGAGTTAAACTGGCCAAAGAAAATGAAGGCAGACCCTGACTTGAGGAATAGGGAAAAATATTGCGAGTTCCACAAGGATCATGGCCATATGACTAAAAATTGCATAGCTCTTCAGAATGAGATTGAAACACTCATCCGACGAGGAAAGCTAGCGAAGTATGTTGATCGGGGAGGCGAAAGAAGAAACAACGACTGAACTAGAGAGAGATCTAGATCTCTGTGACACCCCGCCTAATTAAATACCGGGCGATCACTCCTTTATTAAATTAAATCAAGGTGAACAGTTTGGTTCATTCTTAGCATCACTATCGTAAAAATAAACTTTCCAATTTAACACCCTAAATAATTAAGCTAAGTGTCAAAACCATATTTAAACATTACTTTCCAAATTTTTATTTAAAGAAAATGATTTATTTATTTATTTAACCACATTCAATAAGTAAGAATCACACCACATTTAAATTCTGCAACATAGTCCAATTAATTTAATACATTCGTCAATCGAATGTCAACATACGAAATCTAAAGTCACACATCCAAACTGAATAAATCCCCTAGTAACAATACTGGAAATAACTGAAATACAAATGTCCAATAACAACGGAATAATGGAAAGAGCTACACATGCCCAACTAGATGAAAGTACTAAGAGTGGATCCGAATGAACGAAATCGTCTAATCAAGAGACCTGCAACTCCCACCTAAGCTGCAGCGCGTTCCTTCCAAGAGATCCTAAGCAAGACGCCCCTGTGGCTGGGCACCTGTAATACATACATATATATACAAGAGAGAGATAGAGAGAGAAAAACGGGTCAGAGCCCGATAGTGTGTATGATTTAAAATTTGTTTAGCAAGTATTTAAATTGATACAGGCCAATGCAACAACATATTAGAGCGACACTCTCTTGAGAAATTCTCACCTCTCTTCTAATGTGCACGCCTAACGTACTAACCTTCCCAACGGTTTATCTTATCATTTTATCATACTAACCTTCCCAATAATTTAGCTTATCTTAACTTACTCATAAGATTTCAAAACCGAACAATATCATTGTTTAAAAAGGATACTTCCAATTAGCAGCACAACTCTCGTTTTAGCTTTATTAATTTATAAAGTTTCCCAGTGTCATATTATACTTTCACAAAACAAGTATTTACTATTTGAGTCATCAACCATGTCCTACTCATCAAATCACAGTAGGCAGTTTCAAATTTCCTAATCTCATATATATATTAACTACTCGTATAATATATATAAAATAACAGCACCCCAAATAAAACTATGGTGCGTGCATACTTCTACTATCCAAACCCCATACCACGCATATCAAGGGGAATACAAATTTGGAATCACTCTCGAACTGTATTAACACATACACAAACAATATCGAGGCGAAGTATAGATTCCAAGTCTCTAAGAGGATGGCACATACTCGCGTCTCTTAGGACCGTCTGAACTATCAATTCGATAGACTGTACCAAGGATATCTATCTTTTAGGGTACAAGTCAATATCCCCCATAAAGGTCCCATCGAGATAAGACCGTCCCAGCGCGGTAACCTCAAGGATAGCAAGTAGCGCGGTATGTTTTTCACATGTATATAATATATGTACATACAATCATATAAATATACCACTTTTATCATATTAATACAGGTTCCTCTCGTCACCCATAATTACAACATTTATCCTTAATTTCACATTATTAGTATTACGTATAAGGTTTCATCTCTAACCTTAGCTCGAAGGGTTTTCTTACTTATTACGTGACACTCGTGGACTCTATCCTTCCAAGTAGAAAATTCAGTAGGTATACCTCTATTCACTATCGTAGCTATTCGCCGTAATCTCTCACTTGAAATACGTAGTTTCATCGTTCATTATATAATTATCCCAAAAGCAAAATTCTCGTCTTATAATAAAGTTCCCAACACTTATTCATATGTCCTACTGGTCTTTCCTATCTCCCAAAACATTTTATTAAGAATATCCAAGAATTATTTCACGATAAATTTAATTTAACTAATTAAACAAGGGAAATAGAAGTCTGCCAGGAGGGGTTGATCGATCGAGGTCTGGGACTCGATCGATCGAACCTTCGATCGTTCGAAGCTCTATGCTCGATCGATCGATCAAGCAGGTATTTTGATTTCTGCAGAATTGCAGTTACGGGTTCTACCATCTATCTTCATCCAAATCCATATTTTTCAACTCCAAACGTCCCAAAAATTCTACTACTAACATGATAACAGATGTTTTCAACGTAAAGCATGTGTATTTCTATCATTAAACATGGATAATCAACCCAAAATCTTATCTAATCATCAAGAACCCTAGAGTTTTCTTAATCATGGTTCTAATCTGTTTTTACCAGAATTTCCTTCTAATACATCATCAAAATTCCGTGGGTTATTCTTCTACATCACAAAAGATTTCCAGAATAAGGTTTAAGTCTTTACTACATGCAAATTCCTATCAAAATTTGGGTTTTCTTCCATATATTTCATCCCTAATCATTCCTAAACTAATATGGAAATTGCACCAACGAAAATAGCAAGATAAAAACTTGCCTGGGATTTTTGGTATTCTGATTTACGGCTGATTTTGGTATGGTTGCGTTCCTCGTCTCGCGATCTACGTGTCGGTGGTGGCGGCGGCGGCGGCGCAAACCGTTGAGTTTTGGGCCTTGAAATTGCTTGAGAGCTCTCTCCTCTCTTCTTCAATGGCCGTTCTAGGTTTTGGGAATTCTAACCCTAGGTGACAACCTCAATATCAGATATAGTCCCTCTAATTTTCGTGGGTTTAATTACCCATAAATGTAAAATGACCAAAATGCCCTCCCGGGTTACTAATTAGGCCTAAAAATGCCCCGAGACCCAAACTACACCCCCGTGTACACTTTTCTGACTATCTCGACCCTTCCGGACGCGTTGGCGCACTCAAAATGACCATACAGGCAACTTATAAAATATTCACTTTTTATTTATCAAAATTTAGTCCCGACGCGACACGAGCACGTTCCGACTTAAATTTCCGAAATTGTCATTTAACTCACTCATGACATTCAATATAACCAATATAATATATTACTTTGCTCATTAGTAATATTCAACAAATTTCCCATAATTACTAACTCTCGTCACGTTAATAATTATAACATAATTAATTTCCGGATTTTTATTAAATAATTAACTCACATTAAATTTAATAAATCCCCAAATTAATATAGCATAAAAATACGGGGTATTACAATCTCCTCGTCGAGCAGAGAAGAACAAGAAGAGAAACCATGAAGTTGATCCAGAGGATGATCCCGATCTTCCCAAGAAACCAAGGCAACCAGAACGAGAGGTATTTTCAATACGCTTTGGGTCATTTGATTGTAATGTTATTACAGGGGGAGATGCAGGAGGAGGAGACCTTACTGCCGAAAGAAAAGCTTACCTCGGTGAGGCTCAAGCTTGCTCGTACATTCAGCGAATAAATTTAGCTGAGGAAGATCGCCCGAGAAAGGTGAACAAAGAAAAATTGGTCATTGGGTTTTCAAAGAATGATCTTGCAGGAGTTCTGTATCCTCATGACGACCCATTAGTGATCAAAATGAGAATGAAGGAGGTAATGATTTCAAGAGTGCTGGTCGATAACGGTAGCTCAGCAGACATCATGTTCTACTCGTGTTTCGATAGTTTGAATCTAAAGCTATCTCAACTGGAGCCTTACCACAGACCCCTTATCGGTTTTGCTGGCGAGAAAGTATTTCCACTTGGGACGATCAAGTTGGATATATTCATTGGTACGTGGCCTGCTTGTCGGACAGAAAGAATACGTTTCTTCGTGATGGATAAGAATGTCCAATCATCGTACAATATTATCATGGGAAGAGTAGGATTGAATAAATTCGAGGCTGTGCCATCTACAGTGCATCAGTGCCTAAAATTTCCAACAAACTTTGGAGTAGGAGTTGTGAAAGGTGATCAGAAAGTAGTTCGGGAATGCTATTATTCATCTACCGAGCAAGAAGAACTGGAAGAATCAAAGAAAAAGACCACTACCTATCAAGTGGATGAAGGTGCAGAAATTGAAACATTGGATCCTCGAGATGAGTCGCAACTCGTGAAGGGTCAAGTGGTGGAAGTTACTGAAAACATCATTCTGGATGACGAGCACCCTGAGCGAACTACACAAATAGGTTCATCGTTGGAAGCCTCATTAAAACAGGAATTGATAACTTTCCTTAGAAGCAGAAGACAAACTTTTGCATGGAGTCATGAAGATATGCCTGGGATAGACCCAAACTTCTTATGTCACGAGCTCAATGTGAATAAGGAGATCAAGCCTGTGAAGCAGAGAAGAAGAGTATTCAGTCCCGAGAAGAATCAAGCCATACAGGAGGAAGTCGAGAAGCTCCAGAAAGCTTGTTTCATTGAAGATGTTAAATATCCAGATTGGTTAGCTAATGTGGTGATGGTAAAGAAGAAGAATAACAAGTGGAGGATGTGTGTAGACTTCACCGACCTCAACAAAGCATGCCCAAAGGATCACTTTCCATTGCCCCGAATTGATCAACTAGTGGATGCTACCTCGGGACACGAGTTGCTGAGCTTCATGGATGCTTATTCTGGTTACAATCAGATCAAAATGAAACCTGAAGATAGGGAGAGTACTTCTTTTATTACCCCTAGGGGAACTTATTGTTATAATGTTATGCCTTTTGGTCTGAAAAATGCAGGTGCGACATATCATAGGCTGATGAACAAGGTCTTTTCTGAACAAATCAGTGACAACATGGAAGTCTATGTTGACGATATGCTAACAAAAAGCAAAAAAGCTGTCGATCATCTAGTTGACTTAAGCCAGACTTTTGATCAACTAGATAAATATCAAATGAAGCTGAACCCGACGAAGTGCATATTTGGAGTACGAGAAGGCATGTTCCTCGGGTTCATTGTCAATCAACGAGGCATTGAAGCAAATCCTGAAAAGATCAAAGCTCTATTAGTGCTGCGATCTCCAACAACGAAGAAGTAAGTACAGAGTCTCACAGGACGAGTAGCGGCACTCAACAGATTTGTGTCACGAGCAACTGATAGATGTCTCCCATTCTTCAAGACGCTCAGAAAGACTTTTGAGTGGAATGATGAATGCGAGAAGGCTTTTCAAGACTTGAAGAAATACTTGGGAGCACCTCCACTATTGTCCAGGCCGGTGATGGGAGAAAAATTGTATTTATACCTTGCAGTATCCGAGAATGCAGTTAGCTCGACGTTTATCAGAGTGGAGAATGGAGTACAAAAGCCAATTTACTACACAAGTAAGGCCTTCCGAGGAGCAGAGATCAGATATCCAAGGCTGGAGAAATTGGCACTGGCGCTGATTGAGGCGAGTAGGAGAATGAGACCATACTTCCAAGCTCATACGATAGTAGTATATACCGATGTGCCATTGAGACAAGACCTTCACAAGCCAGAAAAATCAGGGAGATTGATGTACTGGGCAATAGAGCTTGGCGAATATGATATAATTTATGAACCCCGATCATCAATAAAAGGGCAGGCTGTAGCAGATTTCATAGCGGAGTTCACCTATCCTGAAACCCCCGAGGAGCAAAAGTTGCTCGTTGATCAACCTGTGGATGTTACAGGATTAACAAACACAAGCCCAGACCAATTCCGATTGGTAAAAGGGCGTGTGGATGTTACAGGATGTGATGCAGAGATAGTTGGGAGGACTCCGAACGAGGAGCATGAGTTGCTCGCTAATCAACCTGTGGATGTTACAGGATCGACAAACACTAGCTCAGACCAACTCCAGTTGGTAAAAGGGAAAGAAGAAATGATCGACGAGGAGCGAGAAAAATCTGGGGAGGATGAAAAGAAGCAGCAAATATTTCACCAAGGAACTCTGACTGATTCGAAATTTGAAGACGAGTTACCTATATGGAGGCTATATGTAGATGGCTCATCTTGCACTGCAGGATGTGGCGCGGGGATAGTTTTGAGCACTCCTGACGAGGTCGACATGGAATACTCTTTGCATTTCCAATTCAAAGCTTCCAACAATGAGGCTGAATATGAGGCCATGATTGCAGGGCTTAATTTGGTAAAAGTTATGGAGACGCAGCAAGTTATGATCTTCAGTGACTCTCAACTGATTATAAACCAAATGATGGGAGTATATGCAGTTAGAGGAGAATTAATGATCAGATATCATGCAAAGGCAAAGGAGTTGGTGTCAGAATTTACCGCTATTCAGCTGGTCAGAATACCAAGAATGGAGAATGCGAGAGCAGACGCCCTAGCTCGACTAGCTTCAGCTACTCGCACCGAGTTACGACGAACAATACCAATTGAAGTGTTGGCTGGTCGGAGTATAGATAAAGATCTGACGATGAAATTTATCACCCTTGATTTAGGTCCATCTTGGATGGATCCCATCAGGGCGTATATCGAGGAGGGAGAATTGCCAATTGACAAGCTCGTAGCCAAGAAATTGAAGTTTAAAGCTGCTCGGTATGTACTAACTAATGGTGTTTTATATAGACGAGGAATAATGGCAGGTTTGTAGAGATGTGTACATCCCTCCGAGGTGAAAGAATTAATTGAAGAGATCCACGAAGGGTCTTGTGGAGCACATGTAGCAGGTCAGACGCTTTTGCAAAGGATGATGACGCAGGGATACTACTGGCCGACGATGAAGGCTGATTGTATTGCCTATGCCAAGAAGTGTGACAAATGCCAGCGCTTTTCCTCCATCCGAAGAACTCCACAAGCATTGTTGACACCCATAACTTCCCCTTGGCCATTTGCCATGTGGGGAATTGATTTGGTTGGACCACTGCCAACGACCCGAGGAAGGTTCAAATACCTCGTCGTCGCAGTGGATTATTTTACTAAGTGGGTAGAAGCTGAGCCACTCATTGATATGACGTACGAGAAGTTGTACCAATTTGTTTGGAAGAACATTATTTGCCGATATGGTCTCCCTCATGCCTTCATCACAGACCATGGGACACAATTTGATAACGAGGAGTTTGCCGCCTATTGTCATCAGTCAAACATTTTGAAGGTTCATTCAGCACCAGGTCATCCTCAAAGCAATGAACAAACTGAAGTGATAAACAGAACGCTGCTGAATGGTTTGAAGAAAAAATTGGATGATGCGAAAGCAAACTGGATCAACGAGTTACAATCAGTACTCTGGGCTTACCGAACTACTCCCCGAGTAGCAACTGGAGAATCACCATACATGCTGGCGTTTGGAAGTGAAGCTGTCATACCTGTCGAGTTGGGCCTCCCAACACACAGGGTATTGAATTTCAATTCCCCTATCAGCGACTTAATGAGAAGACTGGATTTAGACATGCTCGAGGAAGTCAGAGAAGAAGCAGCCATTAGAAATGCTGCTTACCAGCAGTGAACAACTTTGTTCTACAACAAGAGGGTGAAGAAGTGCGACCTGAAAGAAGGAGACTATGTGCTGAAGAAAGTAATTCAAAAGCATAACAAACTGGAGGCAAACTGGCATGGACCATACCGAGTTACAGAAGTTGTTCGACCAGGAACTTATCGAATAGCCACTTTAGAAGGCGAGGAGTTTAATAATGCATGGAACGCAGAGCATCTGCGCAAGTATTATCAGTGATGTATATGTAACGCAGTTCCATCAGTATGAATAAAATAAAAATATTCTGCAAGTCTCTCTGTTTATTGAAAATTTTTCGGGAAATACTAGTGCTACGCACTACTCGGCACAGCTCGGCAGACTACTCAAGAAAATATTCCAAACTGTACCAACTCAGTTGGTCGACGAGGAGAAAATATTCCAAACTGTACCAACTCAGTTGGTCGACGAGGAGAAAATATTCCAAACTGTACCAACGTAGTTGGTCGATGAGGAGAAAATATTCCAAACTGTACCAACTTAGTTGGTCGACGAGGAGAAAATATTCCAAATTGTACCAACTCAGTTGGTCGACGAGGAGAAAATATTCCAAACTGTACCAACTTAGTTGGTCGACAAGGAGAAAATATTCCAAACTGTACCAACTTAGTTGGTCGACGAGGAGAAAATATTCCAAACTGTACCAACGTAGTTGGTCGACGAGGAGAAAATATTCCAAACTGTACCAACTTAGTTGGTCGACGAGGAGAAAATATTCCAAACTGTACCAACTTAGTTGGTCGACGAGGAGAAAATATTCCAAACTGTACCAACGTAGTTGGTCGACGAGGAGAAAATATTCCAAACTGTACCAAGTATGGTAGGTGTCGACGAGGATAATTCATTGACCTTGGTTGGTCAGACACATTTTATGAAAAAGACAAAAATTTACCAAGTATGGTTAGTCGGGGATAAACTCTCACTAACTATAATTGGTCGACGAGCACAATTTAACAACCTTGGTTGGTTGGAAAAATTTTAAACATTTTTATACTCATTACTTTATCATTAAGTGATCGAGCAACATTACTGATACTTGTAACTTTTTACTAAGTTGGTTGATGAACAACACTATTATTATCTTTTTAACAGATATGCATAAATGTAAAGTGTTTGATATTTACAAGACAATAGCAATTAGGATTTGCAAGCAATAATTAAAGTCTTTTATTAAATTCGAAATAAATTACAAGTTACATTGATAATAAAATGAAAATTACATTGATATGTATACTAACTGTTACATTAAAAATTCCTATTCTATTGGTCTTTTCCCCTCAGCTTTCAATACAGGTTCCTCGCCAGCAGGCGGATCATTTAAAGATTGAGGAGAATTGATGAAGTTCAAATCCTTCAGCATCCTGACGTTCATCACAGAAGATCGATCTAGAAGATGTTCGGGACGAGATACCTCAATTTGAGAATGTAGACTGTAGTCACCGAGGTATTTTGAAATTAAGCTCCGAGGAATGGAACGAGCTGGGATCCATTCATGTCCAAATTGTACGGTGGCACAGGCAAGTCGAGCAACTCGAGATCATGGTAGTCCCACAGATAGTGTCCTTGTTCGAGCTTCAGCACACCTAAGGCATTCAGCCAGCCTTGTTTGTAGCCCTTATTGTTGGCATTCTGGATACGATCGTCCAGGTGGAATAGTGCTTCATTGTATCTAGCCATCCAGAATTCCCTGGGCTGTTTGTGAAATTGATATGTTAGCTTCTCTAGCTGCTCGTGGAGACTCTTGATGAAAATCTCCTTATTCTCCAAGACGGACTTCTGCACAGAGAGCTGTTTTTCCAAGTCCCTAATCTTCTTTGACATGTCAGATAAAGCTTGGTTCTTCGCCATTAGTTGGAATGCCTAGTTCTCTAAGGCAGATGCTGTCCTCTGTTCCTCGATAAGAACCCAAGCTGCTCTTGCTCGTCCCCGAGGAGCTCTTCCTCGTCCCCGAGGAGACGTGGAAGGACCCGACCTCCTCAAGGTATCCAATTCTTCCCTCAACTTGGCATTATCCACTTCTAGGAATGAAAATCCCTCGTCAGTCACTGGGATTAGGGCTGTTGAAGAAGAGGTTACAGACTTCAACTGTGATAGCTCTTTCTGCAAGTTGTTGTTTTCCTTTTCCAGCAGCTCGGTAATCTGTCTGTATTCCTCGACCTCGTCCCTCAGGGTTCTCTCCCTTACATCATAACCAGCAAAAAGCTTATCGTAACCCTTGTCAGCAACGATCAGCTTATACTTCTTCTCGTAACTCTCATGCAACAAGGCAGTTGATTCCTTGTATTGATTCTGAAGGTCTTCGAGGTTGCACTGGAGATCCTCGATCATTTCATAGTAAGCCACATTATTGGCTACCGCTCGATCAAGCAGACACTTCAGGTACTGATATTCTTCCACTGCCTGTTCTGAAGCATCCTGGCCAAGGATGTCGGCAACTTGTGCAGCACTCAAGTTTGTGTGACCAGCCTTAAAGTACTCATTGCACTGTTGCATCAACTTTGTATTATGGGAAGATAGCAGATCCATCCTGGTCAGAAACTAGCAGAGAAAGAAAAGCAATCATCAATCAGAAGAATAAGCAGAGTATGAATAGAAGATGAACAACAATATGCAAGAAAATTAAGTTTTATTAGATCATAAAATTCAGAATTACAAGTGTTGGATTACATTTGATAAAGAAAGAAAATATAAAAGTAAACCCGAACAACACTACACCTTTTCCTTATCTCCCAAAACCTTCTCGGGAGGTTGGGAAGAGGAAGCAGGTTGCTCGGAGGGAACTGTGGGCTGTTCGGAGAGCACCAGCTGTTGCTCGGATGAAGAAACGACTTGCTCGACAGCAGACTGGATGGCTGGGGGGTGATCTCCCATCACCATTGAAGACTCCTCAGAGGCAGCTTCGTCTTCTTCTAATTCTTCTGGAGTAGGAGGAGGACCAGGGATATGCCTCTGGAAGAGCTCGGAGGACTCGTCGACCTTCATTTCCTGAAGGGCAGCGACCCATCCATCCCTAAAGTACTTTAGACTGCCATAGTCTACTTGAGATACCATGGCAGCACACCCCTTGTTCCACCCCTTGTCCCAGCCAGAGCTGAAGGACTTTTTCACAACAGCTTTCCTCTTCAGCTTCTCCGAGGAAAGCGTCTCGGACAGAAGGTTTTCAGCATTCTTCAGTCTGATCTCAACCTCCTCCTTCTGCCGACCTACTTCTTGGAGCTGGTCCAACCTCTCCTCAGCAACTTTGAGTTTATTTTCCAGCTCTCCAGCGGCTTTGAGCTTTTCCTCAAGCTCTTTATTTGCCTTCTCCAAGGCATTCTTTTTCTTCTCCAACTCCTTGGAGGCATCAGCAACTCGAGCTTTTTCTTGCTCGGAGTAGGGAAGTTTTTTCTCCCAGATAGCCTTATCAGTGGCATACTTCTGGCGAGAGTCTTCCAAAGATTTGATAGCCTCTTCCATAGCTCCCTCCACACTGGACGAGGAGCATGAGGCTTTGATGGCTTCATCCTTTTTCAGGATTATGTTAAAGCAGCTCGTCAACTGTAAACAGAAAAAGAAAGCAAGTTAGAAACAGAAATAACAAAGGAAAATATGAAAAGTTCAAAGTAAAGAGACTTACTGAAGCAAGATGACGAGCAGCCAAAGAAGTAACCATATCCCGAGTAAGATTAGATTCATTACCCTCGACCTCGGGAATGGTCCGAGACTTCACCGAGCCCATGGCAGAGCTCTGAGGGACAAAAGTGGGAACTACAGTCCCAGCAGCTGGGGGCTGAGCAGTGGTGTCAGCCATATTGACCGCGGAGCTTTTCTTCAGCCTCCTCGGGGAAACAATTACAGATTTAACCAAGGATGAATCCTTGGTCAGTGATATCACAATCACCTTTCCAGGAGCAGCAGAGCTGCTCGGAGCCACTGCGGGCTTATCAGCAACCTTCTCGAAGACTTTAGCAGGAGCAGCTGGAGGAGCTGCACCAGTCTTCTTTGTCCCCTCCTTTGGGACATCAATCTTAATCCTTTTTACCTCCCCAGAACCGGAGGCATTTTTCTCAAACAGAGCAGGAGTTCTTCTCTTCTTCATCCTTTCGCTCAATGGAATATGAGATTCAGGCGAAGAACTTGCAGAGGCTGGTACTGGCTCTGCTTCACTGATCACTGGACGAGCAGTGAAGGAGGTTGTGTAGCTCTTGTATTGGAGCAGATACGAAGCCGATCTGATGTGCTCGTTAGCAACCCTTTGATGCAGACCCCAGATAAGTCCCAAATGCCTTATATTTACATCTGTTTCTTTTGGGCACCTTCTCTTGCTATCAACTGCAAATAAACAAACATTGTTATCAGTGACACATTTTATCAAACATAAAACAAACATGATTTCAAAATAAATAAAATAAAATAAAGATAACCTATCCCATTTCCATAAGGAGGACATCTGGGACCCTGGTAAACCTCATCTCCGGTTAATGGAGGGTGTTGCCAATTTTTTACAACAACCCCGTGTTCAAAATAATCCCTATTGGCATCAGGGAGATTGACTACTAAGGCTCTATTTATAAACCTAGTTTTTAAATAATAAATATTATCATTAACCGCCCATCTATAGCAGTACATGATTTCCGGAATTCCTATACGAGTTCCATGCACTTGATTTAATTTATGCACCCCATTAACTATTCTCCATGTGTTGGGGGCTATTCGTGCAGGAACAACATCAAAGTACTGACAGAATTCCAAACACAGAGGATTTGGTGGAAAAAAAATCCACACTCAGCAAAAAAGAGACTGGGGAACCAATGTCCCTCAGCCAAATTGAAATAATTAGAAGGCTCAGAAAGCTCTTCCAAGACAACCCAAGAGGGAATGGAAAAATCAGATCGAAATTTGTCAAGAGATTCAACAGAGTAAACCATGGTGATTAAAAGAAATGAAGAAAAAAGAAGAAGCTCTTACAGGAAAAGAGTAGAGCTGATGACGACAGACGATGGAAGAGATGAATACACGAGAGAGTAGAAGACAATGAAAAACTCGAAGATGAAAATTTTAAAAGGTAGAAGACGATGGGAGTGTCTGTGAAGTTTAAATACCTTACCTTGGGAACTGGCGAAGTAATGATCACAAAAAAGGATGATTACGTTACCGGCGGCTAAAAGGGCATTAAATATAGGCGCGGGAATCAAAGCGGGCAACAGCGGCTAAAAAGATGAAAAGTAACGCGGGAATCGAAGCACGCAGAAAAGTCCAAAAAATCATGATTCTAAGAATTTGGAAGGAGAAATAAATACAAGGGAAATGCTCCTAAAAATCAGGAAGACTATTTAAAGCTACCATATTCCGAGAAAGAATGTTCCATACTCCTCAAATTTTGAACTATGAAACATTGGGGGCTTCTGTTGATACCAAATTTAATCTGCTGGCATGGACCAATCATGTGAAGACACGTGGTTGTCTACATGGCAACTACAAACACTTCTGAGGAACTCCCACGCTCCGAGGAACAAAACTGCTTACCCGAGGAACTCACAGGCTCCAAGGAACTCATACGCTCCGAGGAACAAACCTCTCCGAGGAACTCTTGAATACCAAGAAGCTTAGGCGGTCCAAGCAACTCAGGCGGTCTGAGCTGCATCTCGAACAAAGCATTAATAGCTGGATAACCAACAGTTCAACTGGTTCATTAAATGCTTATCATTTAGACGCACACGCTTAAATGGCATTAAATGTATTACCCTTTCATATGTATATCATTTAATGTATCACCCTTTCAGATGACAGCCTCAAGGATGTAAATACGTTGTACAATCCTCATTGTAAGAGGACCCGAGACCGGAATTTCTTGAGATAACTTGTAATCGAGAATTCCTATACAAACAGCAATACTAAAACAGTGGACGTAGGCCATTCTTATAAGGCTGAACCACTTTAAAATTCTTTGTCTCATTTATTTATCTGTGATTGAATTATTAGAGTGATCTAATTATTTACATCAACAGTTACATACAAAGAGAAGGATTTTAAGGATTAAAAACAAACCTTTGTTCCTTGGCCAAAAGAATTGTTTGTACAAAGTGTGGGATATATATCCCTCTTGCATAACTTGGCAGGAAAGTTATCAAACACTCTAAAAGCGATTGAATCATAATTCAAAGGCAGTTTAGACTCCCACACAAAATCAGCCGACGATGCTCGTCTAAAAACACGGTTAATAACAGCTATTCTACATATATCCTGGGGGTCCAAGTACTCCATAACCAAATACTATAACAACCCATTTTCCAGACATTTCCACTTTTACTAAAATGATCGCCTTGTAACCTTGTTGTGCACTAGGTTGAGGCTTCTAATCCGGACCAAACATGCCCTTCTGATTCGAAGAAGATCCCTGTTTGTTACATCCAAGTCGAGAGCAAGAGTGTTCTCGTCAATCTCTGAATGACGGCTTTGCATAACACAGACTACAAATCCCACCCGGCTCGCATATTCATTATATAACTTTCTCGCAGCATCTTCTGATTCAAATTCACATACGTTCCAATTTTGACAACTTAGTGTGTACATGCACCTGATGTAAATGAATAAACCAAATTTATTATACATTTTCCAACACGATCACAGTAATTAAAGCATAATAAAATATCTGGTGTAAATGAATGAAACTGCAGTGGACTTAATTTGAGATAGAAAAATGAAACTCCATGATCTGAGATGGTAAATAAAACGAAATGTTAGATCTAAAAATTTCATAACTAAATACTTATAAAATAGTAATAAAATAAACTTTCAAGTCATCGAGTAATATTTCATGGTTGAGGGACCCCTTTTCACACAAATATAGCATGCAACACTACCATTATATGTCACAAATCATTAACTCAAAAAAATATGCTGAGAAAGGTCAAGAAATCTTCTAAGACACTACCATTATATGTCATAATATGCTAAGAAATGTCACAAATCATTAACTCGAGACACTACCATTATATGTCACAAATTTCACACATTTGATTTCATTCCACTCAGTGTTGGTACAAAGAACAATTTGTTGCTGTCAATTTTAGTATAGTAAACATAGTTGTTATTCTTAAACATGTATGGAATCTTCATCAATCCTCTTTAATGTTTGTTGCCTTTCTTAAAGTCAGATTCAATTTCAAAGAACCCTCCTGATCAAAGTTATAAACTATCTTCTTTATGGTCTGAATTTAAGGAAGCTTTAAATGTTATTTGGCTTCACTCTCCATAGTATATTGGATAAGGTCAGAGTATTCAATTCTGGACCCATAATTGGCTAGGAGTTCCTCTTGCTTCTGAGATAGAAGTTATGAATCATAATAATTTTCTGATTTAATCTTATATATCCTAATTTTCTGAGATAGAACATCTTATTATATTATCCAGGACACAAATATAACACCATACATCAGATTATAGTATTTAAGTTACCCTCTAAATAGATTTGGCAACCTATTTCTTAAACTCAACCGAGATTCTTCTTGCAAATGATCACATCTAAAACATGTACTCAAATAATAAATCGAACAATGTAAATAGATTATATGTATAATATATAAAGATTTGTGAAGATTGGTGTGACTCAAGGAAAGTATAAATCAAACAACTGGAAAGTATTGGCATGCCTCGAGGAAAGTATATATGAAGATTTATGAACATGTCATTGAAGAACAACAACAAACAGGGATTAGTACATGTAACTCATAAGCTGAAAGAGAATAATATATGTCATGGAAATACATATGAACATTTATGAACAGTCTTTTAATGGTAATATACACCCCCACTGACATATCAAAATGAGTGCAGGCTTATTATAGCAATAACAAAATAGAAAATATCTAACAAAAACATATAATTGTACGGGGACCATATTTGTTCTGTACTCGAAAAAATATTGTACACGAACATACTTTTCATTAGAGATTCCCTTTATATTTATAATCATTAGGACCATCGTTTGGAAGGATTACATCAAGCTCTTCATGAAGCTCTCTTAAGTCCCTCAATGGAGAAGCACCTAAAATTGAACATACTTTAAAAGAGCCTAATTATGCACATTATTTTAAATAAGAATCCTTTTAATAAAAACTGATCTATAACCATATAAAACAGATTTCTAACGATAGTTCGACAAATAAATTTTTGCGATACTTAATGATAGATAACCGAAAATAGTAAAAAGTCATTTTAACTCATTAATTGCAATACTTATAGTGGATGGATGAAAATATGATGAAGAAGTTGAAAAATATGATGTAGTGCAACTTTACTGCAGTAGTGTATATGGTCAACATGTTATGTGAATGGTTAGTAGGTTCTATCTAGCAGCGACGTATTAAAAACAATAGGTTAAACCTAAACTATGCATTTCTAAGCAACAACAAACTAAAGATAAATATTTTCAGTAGTAATAGGACCATGCTTGCCGGTCCCCAAACCGCGCAATAATGTCCACACCACCAGAATTCACTAATATAAACCCCACGTACAACCAAGAAAGCATAATTACTATCAAACCAAAAGGGAAAAACTTAGATTTACATATAATTAGTTTGGACATGCCTGTTTAGAACCAAATTAGCGGACTCTATTTTGTTGTGCTTTTAACTTATTAAAATTAATAGCATCTAAGCAAAAAAAAAAAATAGGACCAATCCCCCAAAAACTATTATGTGGACATATTGAATGATAAACAACAAAAAATTGAGATACAATAGTTAATGGATAAGTGTTGCTAATAAGTACCTGTTAAAATAATATATTGATTATGTCTCTTGAATCCAAATACGTTGGCGAGGGGGAACCTAGAAGAAAAAAAAATAATAATAAGGCTTAACCAAATGAATAGAGACCCAAGATTCAGAGAACCATACACAACGCTCCACACAGATTCAGAAAGCTATGAGTCTATACTTTGAAATCAAGATACATAAACCATGAGTTCCTACTTCTAACGAAATAAAAAACAATATCAGTGTCAACATCAAATAATAAAAAAACAATAATAAAATAATGGGTTAACATGGATTAGTAATAAAAAAGGAAAAAAAGCAAACAAATAGAATTAACATGGATTTTAAGTCGCACATAGTTGAAAAGCGAGAGATAATTGCAATACAACTTTTTTAAGCATTTTATCAAACACCATCCTGAAATGTAGGGGTAAAATGATACCGTGATAAAATGATTAAGATCAAACGAAATATAGGGGTAAAATGAGGCAACAAACAAATGCAAAAATACAATACAAATGCTCATAAACAAAACACTAACCAACAGCACAATCCCGCAGTCGTTCACCCGAATCAACCAACAAACCCAAACAATAAATTGCAGAAGAACCCTAACCACCAAATGGTATCAAACAAAAGACAATAAACACATACACAGAGTAATAAAACAACGTCAAAAAAATATTTCGTAACTCAAGAGCTCTTACCTTAAAAATGTGACAACCCTTGAAGAGGAAGAAGGATATTGAGAAATGGTGGCCGAAGAGAGAGGGTCGGTGGGTTGCGTGTGAGAGGAGAGAGTATAGTTAGGGTAAGGATTGAAAAGTGATACACAAAATCGTATAATACCCTTTTGCCCTTATTTTTGAATTTTGAGGATAGGAAAAAATAAATCTGACTCTATTAGAATAGGGGGAAACCAAATATTTAAGGGGCAAAGATGGTAACATGGGTATTTTAATCTCAACCCTTGAATTCTTGCATTGTTGGCTTTATCCTCACCCCTAATTAAGTTATCAACTTATGGAATGGTAACTAAAATTCTACACCTTATTATATAGATTGTGAGATGAGTAGACGTTATCGAGTAACTTACACCTCTGAGTTGGTTCAATCATGGAAGTCTGAATGAAACAAACAAAAATCATACATTAGAGACAAAATCGTGTGAAATCAAAAACCCCCAAATGTGAAGGCAAAAAGCGCGTGAAATCAAAACTTGCCACATGTTTAGCAAGAGCTGGATCATAAACATCAGCATCATCGAATATGAGTTGGGGTCTCGAATATCGCAGGTGGAACATCATTAGTAGGAGATGGATCAAGAAAATATCGAATGATCTAGGCAGCAACAGGTATGAAAAAGTCCACAAAAATAATCTCCAATATATGGAAGATAAAACAGTGGCAACTATATGATGACATCCAAGGCCTGTCTAAAACTAATATTATCATGAGACCATAGAGTTGCATAAAAAACTAATAAAACTCAACATTGATGCAAGTTGTGATAGCAAACCAAAACAGATGTCCACGAACTAATAAAACTAAGTTGTTCACCTTCATTTTTTTAGTCTACAATCTAAAAGTCAACAAACCTAACAAATTAGACAAATAACATAGAAGAAAAGAAAACTTGAAATTGAATAGAGTATACCTTAACAGGGCTTTGAAGTGCTAGAATCTTCAAAATAGCTCATGATTCATGCCAAAGAAATACAATAACGCACAAAACTAATAACTGTTTGAAATCCTAATGAAATCCAGTCAATAGGTAAATTTGAGGGTAACATAAGCAAATAAATATCTGTTTGTTTACCTTGACAGATCACCAGTGAGAATTTGGCCAGCGAACAGGATATAAGTCATAAATGCCAGTGATCGTACCCATGTATCTGGATAATGCAAGTCATCTACATATGAGAAACAACCTGCCATGAGAAGCATGTCACGAATGATTTTTGAAAACTTTTAGAAAAATCAAATCGACACACTATCGAGAAAAGTGGTTCAGAAATTTTTGAAACGAATTCTTATTCCGATTTGATTTCTTTCTTTTTTGAAAATTGGATGTCGTATATCTTATGCGAAATCGAAAAAAATCAGATCAGGTCTTGGGAAAATCAAAAGTTCGAGGGCGGAAAAAAAAACTTGTAGGGTTAGTCTGTACAATGCAAAGCTAGTATAAGCATTACATGTAAGATCAATATTTATGATTGCATATTGAAACACTAAAAAGACTACCTTGCACTAAAAGGTGGTGCCTAGATTCATGTCACCTGAACATTTATAGTTTGACATACAGGGAACACTACACTTGCATTAAGAAAACTATCAATTCATTCTATAACCAATGTCTAGAATAAAAGGCATGACATTAATCATTTACTATCATACCTTCAGATACTTGATTCTGCAATTTCAAAAAGCATCCGAAAACGCATCCCAACAGAAACACGTGTGTGAAATCCAACTATTGTGTATTTCAAAAGGGGTATGACAAACCATGAAATTGTGATAGTTTAAACATGGATTTGTGAAGACAATACAAAACATAATTAGTAACCTGGAAGAAATTTAACTTGCGTAGTTTATAATTACACATGCGCTTCTCCTGGAAACCTCCAAGCAACATAACCTGAAATCTACTCACAATGAAAAAAGAAATCCAAAAATTATTAAAGCTATCTTCACTTCGAAGTGCGAAACCAATAAAGATATATAGAGTCCTAAATACATATCTTACTCACCCAAAACACCAACATGTATATCTTACTCGCCCAAAACTTGAATATATTATGTTATACGTAGATGCCAATTAAGATGAACTTTAGCTACAAATTACATGTATGTATGTCATGTATGTCATATATACAGTGTTATATATAGATTCAAATTAAGATGAATTTTATATATAAAAACTTCATGTCCATATGACATTTCCAAATATCTTTTCCCCCCCCACAATTTTCATACATATTGTCACTAAAATAAAGCATACGTTGATTGTGTTTTGGGTCGATGATTAGGTGTGTACTAATAATCTCTACAACCAAGAACATCCAAAATATTTGTATTACCATTGTAACTGATAAAACCCATATTCGTAAAGCCAATATTCATAAAAACTTAGCTTTGAAGTAAAAAAGTCACAATGCATATTAGTTTAACCTTCAACTTAACATGCTGAAATTAGAGTGAAAGCATAAACTTCAAATAAAAAAAATCAGATTTGTGGTTCCATGAGCAGGCCAACATCATAGAAAGATTGAGCAAAATCATGACACAGAGCCAATCATGATATACATCTAAAAGCATATAGATGCCAACATGATAAAGATTTAACATGTTTTAAATTAAACGTAAAGACTAACAATAGGCGTCTAAATACAAAAACTAACGGAACGTTTCTAATTTTTGCTCCGGTTGTATCAAGTCAACGATACACTTTAAATTCTATGTATCACATGTATGTGAAATTTCTAGCAAGATGCCAAAATTACTCGGCAGCCAAATACCTTACTTTAAATTCTGGAAAAGAGATAGAAATCACACTCGCACCCTCATTTCTTCAGAGTCTCCAACGTTCAACTACTATTGACATCAATAAACATTCCCTGTTTGTGCTCAGGAATAACTAAACATCAATAAATTTCCCTTGATGCAAAATCGAGAAACAAATCTATGTCAAACCCTTTAAATCACAAAAACCCAACACCTAACATCTAAAAATCGAGTGAGAAAGAAAAATAATACATTGTAGCTATGATTTTCGCTTGGGGTGACAGCGATGGAGAAGGGTTTTGTTGGTCTCGTTGAGTTCGAGAGTGTGGGCGAGAAAGGGAAAGAGAGAGGGATGCGGACGAATGAGAGGAGTGAGGCAGATGCATTAGCGTTTTGGGGGTAAGTGTTAGGTACAAAGTAATCTCAGCCCTCCATTTCAAGCCTTGTTGGCACTCAATCTAACCACAAAGTGTCTTCCCATCTTATGAATAGTGAAAACACCATTGCTCCTTATTATATATATATATAATGAAAGCGGTCCGGTCTGGTCCAAAACAATTTTTTACAATCCAAGACCGAGACCGACCTAAATTTTGCGATCCTATATATTTTTAGATCGAATTAAAAAAAAATTCCTGAAAAGTGTGTTCGGTTCGGTTCGATTTTTTCGATCCATTCGGTCTATTCGGGTTCGTGCACACCCCTACAAGTATCTGGTCATATTTTTAAAAATACATTTGTTAGTAACCTAAATTATTGCTTTTAGTTGTTGGTTTTGTTTTAATGAAATGATTGGAGGGGTGTTTGAGACATGTGTGATTCTCTATGGAAGTGATTGGAGGTGTTAAAGGCGGTTTGAAATGATTATGAGTGATTTCAGATAGATATTAAATTTAGGGAGGGTCTATTCCCACACTCATTTAAGCTTTCCCCACACCCTTTATATGCTTTAAACCTTTTAACGCCCCCTTTTCCAAACTACTCCATTTTTATACTTTTCCAATTCTCTCCAAAAAACCATTTCATCTTTCCTTTTCCTTTTTCCATTGTATTAAAAAAAACTGTTTTTTATAAATGTTTTAAAAAACAAACAAAAAAAAACATTTCCATTGTCTTAAAAAAATTAAATGTTTTTTTTAAATTGTTAATAAAAACTAAAACAATGTTCTATATAATATATAAGACGTTTTTATTCAAAAATAAATTGTTTTAGTTGTTAAAATAACCTTTTATGAATATAAAAAATTTACTATAGAGTGACCCAAATTTTTTTTTTAATCAAAAAACTGTTTATAAAACGTAAAATTTGTTTTCTTAAAAACTTATTTTTTAAAGAAGTGTTTTTTTTACAAATTTAATTTTTGGTTAAAAATTATTTTTTTTATACTATTTTAAAAATAATATTTTTACTGTTGAAAAAAAAAATGGTACGCGACAGAGGGTAACAACCTATACATACCACTTACGCGAACCATTTTGTCCTACAAGTTGGTCCGTGTATAGGCGGTCCGACCGCCTATACATACCGCTGACGCAGATCATTTTTTTTAAAACAGTAAAAATATTAATTTTAAAATAGTACAAAAAAACAGGTTTTAACCAAAAATAAAATGTGTAAACAATAAAAATACTTTTTTAAGAAAACAGTTTTTAAGAAAAGAAATTTTATGTTTGAAAAAAAAATAATAAAAAAATAGATAAAATTTGGGTCGCTCTAGTACATTTTTTTTTATATATAAAAGATTATTTTAAAAGTAAAAACAATTTATTTTTGTAATAAAAATGTCTTTTATATTATATCGAATATTGTTTTAGTTTTTATAAACAATTTTTAAAAAGCAGTTAATTTTTTTAAGACAATGGTAATATTTTTTTGTTTTTTAAAACAGTTATAAAAAACTGTTTTTTTAATACAATGAAAAAGAGAAAAGAAAATATGAAATGGGTTTTTGTAGAGAATCGAAAAAAGCATAAAAAGGGAGTGATTTAGGAAAAGGGGTGTTACAAGGGTTATAAGGATATTAATGTCCTTGGATATAATAAGACTTTGAGGGAAGCTTAAATGTATGTGGGTATAGACTCTCCCAAAATTTAATATAATTTGAAAAATAAATGTAATGAGAACGTCTAAAATCTTTGAAAATGGGACTTTAGCTTAAAATTCTACAAAAAATTATAAACAAAATTATTGGAATTTCCTTTGAAAAAGCGTTAATGGTTGTTTAGGTAATAATTTCCTACGATATTAGTATTCAATGCACACAATATTAAATTAAAAGAAGTATTTAAGAATAAAGATCCAAAACACACATTACAAAATATATATAGTTTGATAATGTATATATATCAACAAATTTTAAGATTTATGCTTTTATTAAATCCAAATAATTGATCTATAATACGATTGGATAAATACAATATCTTATGCCCCTCATCATAATGAGGGGCGAGTTTATATTTATGTATTTACTAGAATAAGTTTCGTCAAGTGGTATCTCTTAAAGTTTGGACCGCTCCAAATTTGGGATACATGAACATCTTTCATAATTGAACTTTGTATTAACTAACCAAGCGTCTTGGCTTAGTGGTATAAGGTTGTTACTGAGAGAGTTTTGGGAGTGGATTGAGTTTGGTCCCCAGTTCGATCCCTGATATTGTCAAAATAATGTTTGGCCAGCGAAAATCACGAATCGCGAATGAAAATTAATCGAGGTGCGCGTAAACTGCTCGCCAACTCATATTATGCTTAAAAATAAAAAAGCTTTGTAATAACTTGATGTTCAAAAAATTTAGACGCTCGTACACGACATGTGCTATCATAATTATAATTCCCACGTTTCATTTTTGGAAGAGCAACACTACAGCGACATGAGAATTATACTTAAATCCCAAACTTAATGATGTGGCATTGCCACATCATTAATCTAACAATACTTATTTATCCACAAACATTTCTTTATTTATTTGTTTTATCACTTTATAAATTTATTTTTTCCCCAAAATATAACTTTCAAATTAAAAAAAAACAGTTCATTTAAAAAACATAAATACACGCTATATATAAAAAAATTATTTGTTAAAATACATTATAATGTTAATTTTTTGGATCAAATATCAAATAATTCCTCAAATATTTTTTAATACAGGTTTAGTCCAAGTATTTTTATTTTATTCCAAAAAATCATCAACCACATAAAAACACTCAATGTGTGTCACTGGCGCGAACCTTCAGAAATAAGACCCAAATAAAACACAACATGGCATGGAATCGTTTTTTTTTCATGCCGCTGACGCGGACCATTTTTTTTAAATGGTAAAAATAATCATTTTACCATTTTAAAAAAATCGTCCGCGTCAGCGGTATGTATAGGCGGTCCGATCATTTTTTAAAAAATATTATGCATACCGCTAGCGCAGACCATTTTTTCTAAAATAGTATAAATATTATTTTTTAGTTTAGTATTTTCGCGTGATATTTTAAAAAAAATGGTCCGCGCCAGCGGTATGTATAGGTGACGTTTATACATACCACTGGTGCGAACCATTTTTTTTCAAATCGTAAAATGGTCCGCACCGGCGATATGTATATATATATATATATATATATATATATATATATATATATATATATATATATATTAAAATTATGTGTTAAAATACAACAAGATAAGACACGAAATTATATTTTTTTCTTACGAAAAATCAATTAAAAAATTACACAATGCGATTATGATTCTTTTAATTTTTAAACCCGAGGTGGCATGGAGTCGTATTTTTTTTCATGCCACTGGCGCGGACCAATTTTTCTAATATGTTGGTCCGCGCCAGCATTATGTATACGTGGTGGGAACACCTATATATACCCCTGACGCAGATCATTTTATTTAAATAGTAAAAAGATTATTTTTAAAATAGTAAAAAATGATCCGCATTAACGGTATGTATAATTTGTCGGACCACCTTTACATACACCTGACGCGAGCCATTTTTTTTAAGAGTCCTACGCCGACACAGATTTTGGGACACATTTGATGCGTCGCACCGGTATTGGCTATTGCCACTGGTGTGGACTCACATCCATAAGGGAATAACCAATACCGATGCGACACATCACTGTGTCGGCCTAGTATTATTGTTTTTTTAAATACCAGACATAAAAAAACTCAACTCAAAAATATTTTTTTATTATTTCAAGAAAATTGCCAACATCAATGGTATGTATAGGTTGTCAGATAACTTATACATACCGCTGACGTGTACCATTTTTTTTAACCACCCCACAGAAAAACTAAGCTAAAAAATAATCTTTTTTCTATTTTAGAAAAAATGGTGCGCGTCAGTAGTGTGTATAGGTTGTCGGACCGACTACACATACCGTTGACGCGTACCATTTTTTTTTAAATAGTAAAAAAATTGTTTTTGAATTGAGTTTGTTTTGTGTGGTATTTAAACATTTCAAGTGAAACATAAAAAAATCAATTCAAAATAAATTTTAATTTTTTTTTAAAATTTGAAAAATATATTTTGAAAAAAATGAATTTGTAGTGTATTTCTATATGAATTTGAAGTGAGTATTTTAATGATGTGGCAATGCCACATCATTAAGTCTCCATTTTATGTCTAAAATCCATGTCGGTGTAGTATTTTTCTTTTTGGAATGACTAAAAATAATTTAGATGTAGACACGACTTTCTTTTATGGTGGACACATAAGCCACGTTTTGCAATAGAATAAAGATAGGAGACCCACTGTTTGATTCAAATTTTAAATTTATTGTATTAAAAATTTATATTTTATTATTTTAGATCTCATTAAAATATTAAAATATATATTAAAAATATATATTTATTTTTATTTTATATGTAAATTTTAAGATTAAATTTTAAAAGTGAGTCACCATATCACCGTCTTTGCAATAATAGAACATACAATTTTCTATTATATCTCATGGATCTAGCGACTTCTCCGTATCCTTTCTCAATAACTCTCCCTTTCTCTCCAATAATTGTTATTTATGTCTTCATTATATATTGTTCTAGAAGCAAATATTGATATTTTATATAAGAAACAAGTTTTCTATTTTGAAATTATTTTACTCATTAATATTGAGTCGTGTTTTCTATAGTTATATCTTTCGTATTTTGTAATACGCATTTTAAAAATAAGATAATAAATATTTTATTTATATTTATATTTTTTATTTTTTAATAAAGTCGTTGACGTGGATTCATATTCATAAAACGTTAACCAATCACAGCATGTCACACTAATCGATAATTTAAAAATAGAGACTAAAAATAAAAATAAAATATTTATTATCCTATACCTATAATCAATATTGTTTTAAGTCCTAAAACTGTATAATCTATTTTCTATATAATACGTTAATCCCCCAATTCTACCCTTTCATATAATTTTGTACGATATACATTAAAAAATCGTTAATACTCGCTCCACTATAAATTAAAAGTAAATAACCTAAAATTCATTAGTGCATTTGATCTTCCAACTTCATTAGTGCATTTGATCAGAATCATCAACATCACTTTCATATTGACTTCTTATTGCAATATAATGTTAAAATTTGACGCTATTTTGAATACAAACCTATTAATTCTGTCCCCAGCCCTCCCATTATAACTCACCTTATTTAAGTGAACAAAATAAAAAGAAGACTATTGTAACCTTATTTTAAAACCCACGCAGCCATAGCAGCAACAACTGAAGCTCAACCCTTAATACTACAACCGGACGGATTCTCTCAATAAACAAACTATATAATGTCTACCAATTTGATCCTTGTGGTTATAAAACATGGACTTGCAGTATGAAGTATCAAAAATTTTTCTCTCCACGACAACTTCATATACCAAGAACACCTATAAACTACAAAGCCCAAAAAACTGGAAAAAAAATCTTTAATGACTTATTCAAGTAAGGCTTGGTACCGCAAGTGTCGGCGAGAGGAAAAACTGTGAAAATAACAAAGGGTAAAGAGACTTCGACAATGACATACACCAAAATCCCAACGACGATGTAGCCGGAAACTGTAAGTGACCCATTTTAAATCCTTTTTTTTTTTTTTAATTTCACAACAAAAAAGCCTGTTTTTTTATTTTGCAAAAAAAATATCTGTTTTTTTTAAAACAGTTTTTTTTTTTTTGTAAAATAAGGAAACAATTTTTTTTAAATAAGAAAACAGTTTTTTTTTTTGTAAAATAAAAAAAAAAACAGTTTTTTAAATGACAAATTTTTAAACGGTTATATAAAAGGCGGCAAAATAGGTATTTGATATAGTTTTGTCAACATGGAATCCCCTTATTATAATAAATAATATACTTTACGGACAAACTTGAGGAAAATAAAAAATTGAGGACAATTTAAAAATTTTTGTAATAACTTAGGGACTAAAAATGTATTTTACTCTTATTTTAATATACTAGAAGGGGATTGATTTTTTATATATACGATGAATAATGATTATTTATTATTCTGTTAAGATTCTTGATAATATAGTGTTGTAAACTAATTTTAATTTCTTTGTAGCGTTCAAGCAACATAAACACACTCTTACAAATTCTATTAGTGTTCAATTTATATGAATACCATGTTGGGATGATATAGAAAATGAACAAAATGATCTACAGTTAATTATTAATGCATTTATGATTCATGTGTACCTATTTACATTCAGTTATTTTCAATTACGATATTGTGTTGGATTTGAAGCTTTTTATTTAGATCTCTTTATTGAATAGCAGAATTAGTTGTTTTCATCAATTTTTACTTGATTCACACCAGTCCTTTGATAAAACGCATGTTGAAAACTCATATGGTATGTGTTTCATCCCATTTTATTTTAATTGTTCGATGGAAAGTCACAAAGAACATGTCTGTCAATTATTTTAAAATATTATTTTAAACAAGGTGTTTTGTCATACAAATGAAACTATATATCCACTATATTTCGAAAATGGAAAATATATCTTTACAATTCATTTTTTATCTTAGTTTTCTATAATGTACAATATCACAATTACATTTACAGAGTAATAACTTAAGTGTATTTAGTGTGTTTTACTTTTAAAATCAACATATTACATCTTTATGTTTAACAATATCTAATTATATGTTTTTTGAATTGATCAAATTCAACTGCTTTGTGTTTTTCAAAAAGAATTTTTAAACGATCGCGTATCACGCGGAGTTTAAATCTAATAAATATATAGTTTAATGTGTGGTAGTTGAAAATATAATCATCGTATTTATTGATGCACATGTTGAATATGTGTACTTTTGCTTTGATAGCTTAAGAGTGTTTTTTTATCCTTGTGGTTATAAAACATGGACTTGCAATATGGAGTATCAAAACATCTCTCCCCCCCCCCCTGTCTCTGCGCTTGTGTGTTTTGAAATGGAACAAATAGAACACAAATTCATACAAGTGAATGGGCTAAAGCTCCACGTAGCTGAGACTGGAAATGGGTCGTTGGTGGTGTTGTTTCTTCATGGGTTTCCTGAGATATGGTACTCTTGGAGGCACCAAATGATTGCTGTTGCAAATGCCGGGTTTAGAGCACTTGCACCCGATTTTCGAGGGTACGGACTATCCGATCCACCACTCCAGCCTGAGAAGACGTCTTTCGCGGACCTTATCAGTGACCTCATTGGTCTCCTTGATGCAATCGGAGTTGCAAAGGTACTTTAGGACAAGTGTCATTTTCCATGTAAATGAATAGAAACGATTTCTCTTTCTTTTCAATCTATTTTCATGTGTAATAATGCTATAGAGTATTAGAGATTTTATCATGAATGTTACTACTTTGTCTCTCATTCTATGTTCTAATGTTGCCAGGTGTTTCTTATTGCAAAAGATTTTGGAGCCCAAGTAGCTTACCTTTTTGCGCTTCACCACCCTGAGAGAGTACTTGGAATTGTAACATTGGGTATTCCATTCTCATCCGTATCCCCCGCCGCATTTCTTAAAGATTTTCCTGAAGGATACTATGTTAATAGATGGATGGTATTTTTGTGAAGTTTCTCCTTTTTAATCTCTGACAAAACAATTCGAGTTGTTTTGACACATTACTTTTTCCTAACAAAACTTCGCTAATTCCAGGAACCTGGACGAGCTGAAGCTGATTTCGGCCGCTTTGATGCTAAAACAATTGTGCGGAACGTCTACATTCTTTTTTCTAAAAGTGAGTTGCCAATAGCCAAGGAGAACCAAGAGATCATGGATTTGGTGGATCCATCAACACCTTTACCACCTTGGTTCACAGAAAAAGATCTTGCCACCTATGGCTCTTTGTACCAGAAATCTGGGTTTCGTACTGCTTTGAAAGTTCCATACGGGTAACCGGGTAACCGATGTTTGATTTGCTATCCTCTATGTTTGTTTAGCCTGATATATTAGTGGAGAATGGAAGGAGAAGTAATGAAAACTGAAATAAAGCATGAGGTATTATATTTTGTATAAGAATTGTTTCCGGAAGTATCCTTTTTTCCCAGCACTACATACTTTGTCAATTACAAAAGTAGAAACAAAACTTAAATAAAAGGAGAAAGAATTTGGTTTTGAAAATTATTCTATAGCTTCCATTTTCCCTTTCACATCAAACAATTTTTTTATACTCTCAACGGAAAAGAGAAAAATGTTCAATTCCACTTATGGAAATGAAGTCCATTTATTTTACATAATCAAACAAATTTCATAAGAGTGAGTAAGTGTTGATTTTGGTTATTAAGAACTCGAGTGAAGTATTGAAGTGACTTATGGGATGAAAAAGGTTCAAAAGTTGTGATATGGCCAGTTGTCTCAACTATTAAGTTTCATCTCTTAGTGTGAATTAAGTTTTTTTTATGTTGTTATAGGTCCATGCATGAAGAATCCAAAATCCAGAATCCAAGAATTGAAGTACCGACTCTGCTGATCATGGGTGAGGATGATTATTGCTTCAGGTTCCCAGGAATTGAAAGTTATTTAAGAAGCGGACAAGTGAAATATTCTGTCCCCAATCTGGAGATAGCATACTTGGCTGAAGGAACCCATTTTGTTCAGGAGCAATTCCCTAGCCAGGTCAATCAGTTGATCATCACCTCTCTCTGCAGCAACATTAATTGACAATCTTCACCTCACTAAGTTCTTTAGTTGTTGTTCAAGTGTGTTCATGGATCATAAGAACTTTAAATTAAGTACAAATTATCAACGGAGGAGCGTGAATTTTGTGATACCTTGAAAACAAAGTTAAAGAATTCTTGCCAATTGCGCTATAACCATGTTATTTTGCAATTTATATTTATTACGTTTACTAATAAAAATAAAATTATCTATCCTATTAAGATACATGTGTGGGCATGACGTTAGCATCATTTCATTACATTGTAAATTGTAATTGAATTTTATTTCATAAGGTAGATGATCTAACTGTAAGAATTTGTTTGCATACAAAAGATCAAATAATCAAATTCCTCCATTATTAATATAGAAATGTGATGTTTGTAGCATTAGATTGAATTGGCTCAATATTACATCAAAGTTTGATATAATCATAGGGAATAGTATAATTTTAACTTATTGTGTTTGTACATTTTGTGTATATTCAATAACTTTATTATTTATAGCAATGAACACCACATTGATATTAGGATTACGTAAATTTTGTTGGAAATTATTTTATTATATTACAATAATAATTTTAAAAGAGTAAAAATTATATTTAAAATGGTTTTTACAACATTTCTAATAGACACGTTGATTTATGAAAGGTTGCGTCATTTCGTGAAAGGGCTTGACAATTCATGAAAAAGACATGACTACTCGTGCAAGGGTGTGTCTTTTAGAAAATTGTGTATATCTTCTACAAATAGACCATCCCTATTTCATTCTAAATAACAATTTTTTAAGAGTCTAATTTGTCTCATTTTTGCTTTCCTTGTTTAGTCAATACATAAGAGAATACAATATTGAATTTGAATTTGTCGGAGCTTTATAGATTGATGTGTTGCTTCTATTAAGAGGAAAATATTGTTATATCTTGGAAGATATACGTTCATCAAATTTTGGACACCGATGAGAGGGTGAATTTGTGTTAAAAAATTGTATAAAATATATGGCTCGACATCAATTTCCTTTATATGGTCGGTAAGTTTTAATGTGTTAATTTTATTGTTTGAATTTGCATTCATATGATTAAATCTCATATTTGGTTTCCTACAAACACAAAAGCACATATAATATAGTCAACAATCTCAAGACCCACTCCCTAAAATTTTATGTTTTTATGATTTCATATGAATTTCAAGTTATCTCTAAATTTCAAATTGCATCCATATTATACTTTTTTGAAAAAAATAATATATGTATGCATTTCACGGTAATTTTAGGAATGAATGCGTGTGATGATTTTATGTATGAAGTTGTCTATCAACATTTTTGCCATCACGTGAATAGATAAAATTGGATATTATTACGGTGTCTCCTTACTCTTGAAGTGGCGGAGGTTGCATTTCTATACGTTCATATGTGTGTGTCTCATTGTTAGTAAGTTATTATTTTTTTGTGATGCCATGATTATATTTATCCAGGTTACCATAGACACTGAGATCATTCCTTTTTGTATGAATATATTTTTCATATCCATATATATTCTTTTAAGATGATGCTGAACGACTGACACCTTGGTATGTTTACTCTTCTTGTCATTATTGAATACATATTTAATAAATTAGGTTTTAACCAGGCGCGATGTGCGAACACTTTAAATTTAACATATATACATGTATATATGCCATAATTAAAAAGAAATTATAACTGTGAGTATAAGAAATATCACAATGAAGATCCACGAAAATAATCACACATGCAGAATATAAAATTACACACACAACATGTTATCACCAATCATAAGCTCAATTAGAATCTAATTCAAACAACAAATATATCACACGAGTATGCATCCTCTAAACATAATACTTAAAATGTTAATCATAACTTGTACTTAATCATGTAACCAACATTCCTAATCATGTTTAAACATATGATTAGTTATGTGGTTAAATGCATCATAAAATATATTTTTAATCAATCATTATATTTATAAAAATATACTCGGGTGTTGGTGCGAAATTTGGGATGTTTTGATAACCAAATGTGAAAATTTTAGGCTTTTCGGTACATTGCTACTCTCTTGTTCGAGCCTAAATTAGGCATATTAGCTTTATGATTTTGGGAAAACATAAAATATGAAAGTTGTAGATATATAAGTTATCTGCGTGTGGTCGCAAAGGGCGAGTAAATCGAGGTTCGAAATAGTGAGTTATGGTAATTTTACAAAGGCGGGACAAATCTATCATTAATGAAACTTTTTTATTGGACCTTTTGTCCAACCAATCACACACAACCACCTTAAAATGGTCACATGAACACGTTTTTATTATTATATAACAGACCTTTATCATCTTGTTCAATTCATATTATAATCTTAGAAAGAAATATGCCTATGGAAAGAGAAAAAGGAAGTTGAGGAAGAATTTGCTTTGGAAAATTACTATAAATCAAGGAGTACTTATAAGGTAATTACCTCTTTGTTAAAGTTGATCACATGAATGAGTTTTATACTTTGTATTTTTCTGTTTCTAATTGTGATAAAGATTTTAATGATACCCATATTGTCTTATTGTATTAAAACGAGGATGGCTTAATGACACACCCTAACCCAGTTACTTATAAGTTTGAAAGTTAAAGTGAGTCAAATCATACTTACCTTGAGCAAACCATAAACACGAGTATCCTTTTCCAGTTATTAACATGAACCAATAAAATTAAAACTTTTGACAACTTTAAGGTAATTATGCTTATTCAAACTTACTGAAAAGATAACTGGGCTTAAATTACCCCATTTACATTTGACAAAAATCATGGTTTTATGCATCCCTTGCTAACCCCACTGACCTCCCAGACTTGGCAATGATATCACAATACTTGAAAAACATAAACATAGGAACCGTGATAAAAATAGCTCAACAAATGCATCACTACTACACTATTGCATAAAATTAAATGCAATAAATCATATCCCCATGATTATATATACATACTTATCCGGACAATTCATAAAGAATTATCAATTATATACTTATCTGGCTCATTCATAAAGAATGATCAATTATATACTTATTCGGTTCATTCATAAAGAATGACCAACTTATTCGAATCATGATTCACATATCATATCTACAATAGACAATTCTCCCTCATTCCTAGTTGAGGAGTAACCCCTTGTCTTTAATAGACAAATCTCCCCTATTCCGGGTCGGGGAGTAATCTCCCATTTCGGTAAACCAAAATGAACAAATTCATATTCAATATTATTCTGATCATATCTGTAACCACGTATAATACGTCTTACCAATAAATGATATTCAGATCATATCCATAACCATGTATAATACATCTTACCAGTGAGTGATATTCAAATCGTATCCACAACCATGTGTAATACACCTTACCTGTGAGTGATATTCACATCGTATTCATAGTCATATGTAGTACATCTTACCCATGAGTGATATTCAAATCATCTCCATAACCATGTATAATACATCTCTTTCCAGCGAGTACACTCACATTGGCCACTTCATGTGTTTTTCCCTAGCCTTTATCTCGCACTGGTTTAATCAGTTCTTCTTCCCTTACACATATTCATTCTTACAATATTAATATCATCATAAGGATGTTAACAATCCAAATAAAACTTAAACTTAACCCAATTCATAAGCATCATATAATCCCATTCCAATCATATATCGTAAATGAAGTCCAATCTAACTTCATGGTAAAATATTTATCGTACCCAAATCACTGGCCAAATATATTTTAATTTATTCTTAGCAGTTTCATCCTTAACATATTGGGTTCCAAATCCAAAAGACGACATATCATTTCAAGTTTTCTAGAGCAAGATATGCCAATTTCCTTGCTACATAACAAATCTGCCCTATAGGCTCCTCTATCGTCCAGTCAACTTCCAGTAATTTTCATAATTTTTCTGTATCACAACTTTCTATTATATTTAACCTAACATAAATAAACGTATTGAAAAATACAAATTTAATTTTTCATAATTTTTAAGGTTCATTTACTATGTCAAGAAAAACATCGAACACATGGTGTGCATACTTAAACTTTTAGGGCAGATTTTCTACTTGAACTTCAAACTATCACCAAAGATTAATTTCTTTGTATTTACACATAATTTTCGGATATGTTATACATATATGAGTCTATTTTCATTTACAACTAGAATTATTCAATTCGAATAAACATACAAAAAGATATAGAAGTTTGAACACGGAAGGGTTCTAAACAAGGCCATATAAATGATTTACACTTTCGACTTTCTTTAAACGTGTATCCATCTGTTCATACCCACAAAGGCATGAAATTTTAATAAACAATTGTTGATTTATATCCTTTAAATCAGTAATATAAAAAAAAGAAACAAGATTTATGGATAGAATTACCTAAGGGACGTTTACGTATTTTCTATGGATTTTTCTTCTCACTTTCTTCTTCCTGAAGTTCCCGACTCTCTCACCTTAGGATAAAAACCTTCCTTTCTGAAATATGCTGAAGTAAGAGCTTATTTCAAGAGTTATAAGTCTTCATAAGTCACCTCCCCCTTGGTCCAATTAAAATATGACATGTGTTGCCATATAAGACAAAATATCCTTTAAAGCTAAATGACTACTTTACCCCCTGTTCGTAATTCTAGCATAACTCCTTCCTCGGACCTTTATTTTACACACCGTTTGTTGTGTTACAAACTTAACTCATATATATAAAACTATATAGTTTTCACCTAAAGTCAATTATCATATTATAGTGTCCAAAACTAGTCCCGAACTTGAACATTCCTACCGAAGACTTCATAAATTTGTGTTTGTGACTAATTCAATATTTCATAAGTTATGAAGGTAGGATTAAACTAAACAAAATAACCTAACATTATGTATTCTAATAAAAAATTATCCCCATCCCATACGGTAAGCATGATTTAAAAATAGTTTATCATAATCATATCCGGGTCGTCACACTTAAGAACATAAATAAGAACTTGTGCTAGGATAGCAAATGTTAACATTAAAGTCCTAGATTTGAATCACCTTCTTCTGAAGATTTTTAATTTAGAATATTCATGTGTATGATGTGTGCATATGTTAAAACATTTTTGGTATATGTGTCCAAGAGCCAATGTCCAAGATATATAGTGTGGAGATTTAGTCGCATTATGTTATGTTCTAAAGTTTTACTTTGGACCTAGTTGTGTTAAAAGTATCATAATTCATTGAGTACTTATGGAAATCAAGTGACTTCAGTTGGAGATGTTAGATGACACATATGAGTGTAACATTCCCAAATGTGAGAATAAAAGACCTTTTGGTTTGGCTTAGGGGTTGTTTTCAAGGTGATGGTCGTAAGTTAGTACATAGTTTCCATTTGCATAATCCGCTCGGATATGCCCTGAGTTTGATAAGCTTTTGACATTGCAAATGAACTCTGAAAATTATGAAACTTTAATTTTATATTATTCAATAAGTTTATTGAAATTGGGTGGAAGATTATAGAAATTTATTATATAGAAAAATTATGAAAATTCTTGGAAATTGACTGAATGATAAAGGAGCCTATAGGGCTGATTTGCTATGTACTAAAGAAATGGGCATATCTTACTTTAGGAAACTTGAAAAGATGCGCCGTCTTTTGTATTGGAAACCCAATATATAATAAATATTTAATTGTAATTATTGATTATGATTTGAATATGTTAAATATTTTGACATGAATGTGGATGGGACTTTATTTATGGTAAATGATTTGAATGGTATCACATGATGATTATGAATTGGGTTATTTTTAAATTATTCATTGGACTATTGATATGCTTATAATGATAATAACATTGTAACAATGGTAGGAAGGGAACAAGAACCCATTAAACAAGTGCCAGACAAAATCAAAGGAAAGGCCCATCAAGTTGCCAAGGTGGGTGTACTCACTAGTAAGATGTATTTTATACATGGTTATGGATATGATCAAAATATTATGAATATGAAATTATTCATTTTGGTCTACCAAAATGGGAGGTTACTCCTCGACCCAAAATGGAGGAGAATTATTTCTTACAGACAAGGGGTTACTCCTCGACCAGGTATGGGGAAGAATTGTTTATTAAAGACAAGGGGTTAATCTTAGACCATGAATGGGAGAGAATTGTCTATTGCAGATAGGATATGTGAATCATGATTTGAAAAGTTGGGTCATTCATTATGAATGGGACGGATAAGTTTATATATTAATACATGGACATGATTTATTGCATTTAATTTTATGCAATAGGGCATTAGTGATGCATTCACTGAGATATTTTGCTCACGGTTCCAATGTTTATGTTTTTGAGGTAACGTGGTGTCACTGCCAAATCTAGGAGGTCGGGTGGGGTTTGCAAGGGATGCATAAAACCATGATTTTGGTCAAATGTAGATGTGGTAAATTTAAGCCTACTTATCCTTTAAGTACGTTTGAATAAACATAATGACTTTAAAATTGTAAAATGTTTTAGTTTTATGTATTCATGTTGATGACCCAAAAAGGATACTAGTGTTTATGGTTTGGTTAAGACAATTATGGTTTTACTCACTTTGACTTTCAAACTTAATTATAAGTAACTGGGTTGGGGTGTGTCACATTAATGCTTGGCATATATTCATGGCTCTATGAAAATGTTTTATACTTCCTTTTTAAAAACCAAACTAACTGCTCCCTCTTCCTAACTGTCAGTGACGATACCACATACACCATCTTCTCTAGTGGGTTCTTCAACTAAAGATCCCATGGTAGGTTACTCTCTCGGTTCCAACGCATCATTGCTGAAATTATCTCTCTTCTTTTTCAAGTGTAAAAAGTAACAACTCTTAGTATGTGACTAGTTTCCACATACTACATCCATCCCGTTCGATATTGGGAACCAAATGATGAGGGATTTGGTTGATAATACCGCTTCAAGTCCGTTGAGGATAATTTTCCTCATCAGCACGTTGTATGCCTATGGCGATATTACCACCAAGAATTTTACATACAGAGTGGTTAACTTCGAACCCATTCTGATAGTGAGCAAAATCTTAATTGCCTCTTTCGAATATACTTGCTCCCCAAAAAACCCTAGCAATGGGATGTTTATCCTCTTTAACCTTTCCCCATAAGCTTTATTTTCTTATAGCATTCAAAATAAATGATATCCGCTAAACTTCCCATATCTACCATGATTCATTTGACTGTACAATTAGATATCTCAGTCGTGATTAAGACGGGATCATTGTGAGGAGTGATCAAATCTTTGAAGTCCTTCGGTGTGAAAGTTATGTCCTCCCAATCTTTGACGGGATTCTCTAGTCGCACCTCTAGCAATTATCTTTTCTGACTTTGATATGACCAATGAACGGAGGTCGACTCTCCTCTAGTCGCGAATCCACCAGAGATCATATTTATCCTCCTTTTATCTTCGACCACTGATACCTCCCTTCATTCCTCTCGTCTGGGTTCTCTTTTTGATAATCTTTATATTTGTTTCCTCGCTCATACTAATGAGGAGATCCTTTTTTCACAAATTCTCTCAGATTTCCCCTTTTGGACCAACACCTTAATCTCATTTTTCAAGTGGAGATAGTCGTTGGTATCATGACTGTAGTCTCGATGGAATTGGAAGTAGAGGTTAGACCTGGGTTTGACTAGCTTATTCTTCAGAATGTTTGGCCACCTCAACTATTTTGGTTAAACCATGATATTCAGCACTCACCCCACGATCGTATTGAGGGGTGTGAATTGCTCCATATAATTTTGCTTCACTCGTTGGGTTCCCTTCGGGGTGAACTTCCACCTTCTATATTCATCTTCAAACTTTCTTCCCTCAAACCTCCTTTATTCGGAATATCTTGGCTGATGGTGTGACTACCAACTACTCATCATGTCTTCGAAGTCGATATGATTTTTCACCTTCTTCATAATCTCGATAATGTTGGAGGGGAGATTCTTCGATAAGGAGTAAATTATACTACTGTTATATAGCCCTTATAAGAAAGCTGATACGACCACGTTCTCATTTAGGTGATCAATAGGGAAAATCTCATCATTGAATCCTTACACATACTTCCTGAGATTCTCATCTTTTATCTGGAGGACATTGGACAAATGGTCGATAGTCTTTTTATGGATATGACTTTTGATGAAATATCAGATGAAGTGCTTCGAGAGCGCCTTGAATCAAGTGATTGAATTAGTTGGGAGATGATTAAACCATGTTCTTGATAAACCTTTTGTCATTGCAGTGAACGCTTGACATATAATCTCATATGTGTTGACCAGAAAGTCCATATGGGCCTCATAATAATTAATGTGGTCCCTAAGATCCATGGCCCTGTCGAAAGAATCCATTCTCTGGATGTTGAAATGGGACAATATTAGTCAATCCATTACTTCTCGAATGAACAAATACTCTTTTCCAAAATCTCTTGCATTCTCGATGATTGGTTGGATCTCATCGGCATGGTTGGCAATGATAGATGAATAACGAAAGAAAGTGACGCACATGGTGGAGGTGGTTAGGATACCCCCTTCTCCATGCTTTGATCCATAGGAGGAGTGTGGTCCACTTATTGCTCTAGGACTCGTGGTGGAGGAGAAGGTAAATCATCGAGGATTTCTGCGAGCTAATTTTGAAGAGCTTAATGCTGATCTCTAATATCGTTGATGGTCGGTGTCACTTGATTTTTGTTCATGGATTTGGTAAATATCATCCCCATAGACGAATTTATTTATGTTGAGGTGAAAATCTAAGTCATACACTCGATATAGAATTTATAATTGAAATGTCAATCAAGTGAAAGAGATGAGAGAAAATAGAAATAACAGATATACATAGTTTGGTTGGGCTTAACCTTTGTTCACGGGGTGAATGGGCGGGGGTGTTCTTAGATTAATTTTTGGTAAAATAGAGTTCCAAATGGGTACAAAGCTCATAAGCCTCTATTATTCCATCCTACTAGAGTCTTGATATACACATCCTCACAACATTCATCCTAATTAATTGCATGCACGTTAGAAGAGTTTGAATTCAAAGAAGACATGTGTTCATACCTGGTTCTCCCATATATCCTCACGTTTCCTATTCATCGAGATTTTGGATCGTGTTAATAGGAAATATATTAGTCGTTTAAAGTAACAGTTTGTTGACAAAGTCTTGTAAGTTCAAATGCTTCAACAATCGTTCATCTGAGGAAGCTAGATTTTCATTGACCGAAGAAATTACATCCGTCTAATGAAGATAAGTCTTCAGATGATTATGAGAAGTCATTCACCTCAGTGAAATTGGCACATTCCCACGTTGGAGATTGACGTTGATCCACTATCTGACCTACTCATATACCTGATCAAAGCCATGTTCGGTAATTAGCATGTCATTCCTTTATTTGTAAACCATCTGCCCTTCCTGCCCATTCAATGATCATAACATTCTTCGTTTGGCCTTAGGTCGATTGAAAATACCCCTCATTAAGTGTATTAATTATATATATATATATGTGCATTTGTTATACATGTGCGCGTATATGTATATATATATCTATATATCACTGTTCTAAAAAACCCGCCTAGGCTGAAGGCTTGGGAGAAACGCCTCGCCTTACACTTTTCACGCCTTATTCTTGGTAAAACCCCTACGACGCACTTTTTTCTAAAAACAACAATGCCTTAGTGAAACGATGTCGCCTTTTAAAGAATTTGTTTACAAACCAGACCATTATCTTATCCAAAATAATCAGATAGTGTTTTAATTTGCATATATTCAGACATATTTTTATGATATGTGCAATTTTTGTATTTTAATAGCCTTGTTATGGTTAAAAAATATTAAAATATATTAAGAAGGCCTAAATGCCTTTTCACGCCTTTTTACTCCTAGGCCCGCCTAGGCTTCTAAGGCTTAAGTCTTGGCCTCCACGCCTCAATCACGCCCCGTATTTTTTAGAACCTTGATATATATATATGCAACCGTGTGAGTATACCCAACTTCAATTTAATTTAGTTTCACATTCATATATCCAATTTCACATTTACAATTCTCACACACACACATACTAATATATATATATATATATATATATATATATATATATATATATATATATATATATATGCGACCGCTTGAGTATACCCAACTACCCAACTAAATGAAATTGAAGTTGGGTATACTCACACGGTCACATATGTGTGTGTGTGTGTAAGCCCATTTTTTAAGCCTGTGAGAGTATCCAATAACACTCATGAATATGGTCAAATCAGGTACCAAGAATCTCAGATGCGATAATCAAGTACCTCATGGAAAATTCGCAGGCTACTTTGAGTTCCTCGAACAACTCAAACTCTGTAACAACATGCCTAGAAATTATACACCCTGACCCGGGACAAAGGGATTGAAACTTGAGACTTTGAGAGACACTTAACAAAAATAAGTAACCTCTCCATGGACGTAGCCAAGTGGCCGAACCACGTACATTGTTTTTGTGTGTGTGATTCCATTTAATTTTTTCCATTTTTTAGTATTTTTGTAGAATCTTTTATTATGATATTTTATGCACTCATAATTGGTGCCATCTGTGGGAAACGACTTGTATTCCTACGAAAGAATTCATTATAAAAAATCCCACGATATCTCACCACAGCAGAAACATTCCCCAAGCTAACGAAGTTCAAGAAGACCCAGCTCCTCCTAGGGTCAGGTCTGAAATTTGCCAACATACAAACCTAAGGTTTCGCCAAGAAAGGCGTCCTTATGAAGAGATACAAGGGCCGCCAAGGTCCACACAGATCTCTAGGTTGGTCGACGCATATAAAGCCATACATTGAGAACAAGAATAGGTAGTGCACCACCAAGAAGAAGAGAATGCTTGCCTTAAGAGGCAACTTGAACGAATGGAGAGGGATCTCCACAGAAACACAAGGCAGCCCCTAGAAATGACTCTTAGCCCTTAAGCGATAACTCCCCTAGCCAAGGAAGGATCACTATGCATGAATAGGAGAGACCTGAATGTGACATCTTAGATCATAGTCGATCAGAGCATGACCAGCCAGGCAGACTCCACAGGATCCATGATCGACAAGGTGACAAAATTAGGAATCTGGTCCGTAGAGAGATGGACCCACATCCCTCTCACCGGGGAAAAAGATAAGTAGAGAGATATCCAGAAGATATCTCAACACTCATATGAAGTCCCCCTTTTCAAGGTCAATTAAGCAGGAGGAGCCTCCGAAGAAATTTGTTGTCCCCAGGTGTAAGGTCTATAAGGGGAAAATAGACCCTATAGACCATGTCTGGCAATATCGGCAATCAATAACCTTATGGAGCCATAATGACGCACTTATGTGCAGAATCTTCCCTTCTAGCCAACATGATGTGGCGCAGAAGTGGTTTGAGAGGCTTCCCCACAGGCCGATCAAGAATTTTGCAGCACTAGCAGAGGATTTCATGACGCGATTTGAAATGTGCCTAAAGTGTATACACTCTTCTCACACATCCATCATACATTCATCCATAATCCTTCATCCTTCATATCACTATCACCATCCCATATTATCCCTCATACCATCCTATCTCATCCCATCCATCCTACTTATCAGATCTTTCTCATCCCATTCCATTTCCCCTCACCCATATACATCTATATTTTTCCCTAGGTGTTCGGGCAAATGAAAGTCAACGTGGTGAATAACTCGACGTTCTCACTATAGTGATTAGCATTCTTTCATGAGATCATTTTCTTTCTGAATGTTCATTCTTTCTTATGTGTGTGTGAGACGTTTGAACTTACTTACATTTACTCACCTCCTTGCACACAAGAGCGATACACTTGCCCAAATCTTGAGAGTTCGTTTGAGAGAGATATATCCGTGAGATTTGAAGTTGAAGCGTTGATTTCGAAGAGGCAATCTAGGAATTACTCTTGTGATACTCGACCCGTTTTGACTGATTCACACTACCCACGTTGAGATCTAGGGAGGATGTGCCTTGTGTATTTAGTTTGCTAAAATTTTTACAAATTCTAGCTTGTATTTCTGAAATTATTTCTCTCATGATGGATTGTGCGATTATTCTACGTCTAATAAGAGATTGACTACTTCTTTTCAAATAAGAATTTTGTGGGTATATTCCCTACAAACCCTCACGAGACACAACTCGTCCTGTAGGGTAACCTATATGTTTAAAGGCTTGTTGCACATGCTAAGTGAAATCGCAAGTGCCCGCGAAAGTGGTACACTTTTGGTTACTTGTCTTTCTCTTTCTAGCTATCTTATTGCTCGAGGACTAGCAACGCTCTGTTTGGGGGTGGTGTGATAAGCACCCAAAACTGTACATTTTATACCCCGAATGGACGTACTTTAGTTGCTAATTCTCGACAATATGGGTCTTATGCGCTTAATTGTTCAATATGCAGGTTTAATTGCAGTTGCGGTGTCAAAAGCTATATTTTCAGGAACTTTGCAGTTAAAATGGAGCTAAATACCCAATTCCCTGATCGTACCCGAGCCTAAGCCTAGCCTAAACCTGTCCTAAACCATGTGTGTGTTTTGTTTGTATTTTTTTTTTTATCATTTTTTAGATTTTTAGTTTGAGTCATTTTTATTTTTAGGATTTATTTTAGATTTATTTAGTATTTTCTAGGTTTATTTTCTATTTTTATCTTTATTAGTATAATTTTATTTTATTTTGATTTTTATTAGTTTTTAGTTTTTATTAGGATTAGATTTTTTTAGGATTTATTTATTTTTAGTTTATTTGATTTTACATTTTCTTTTTAGGATTTTAGTTTTAGTTTAACAGATTTCTATTTTTATTTTTCTTTTCATTTCTTTTTAGTATTATTTTTTATTGAGTCTTTATTTTATTTTTTAGAGTACGAATTTAATTTTTAGATTTTTAGTTTTAGTTTTATTTTTAAGGGTCACAAATTAATTAACACCACACCCCACTTATCCTCACTCACACCTTTAAACCCCATACACAACACAAACACAGAAACTAATAACTCACCCACACCACTATTCCTAACACCCTCACCACACACAACCCCACTCCCATCATCTTCTTCCCACCATCTCTCACTCTCTCTCATCACCCCATAACCAACCAAACACACATCCTACACCCACTACCCCCATTAACAAACCCCCACATCACCAACCCCATACCCGATTTCTGTCAAACCTGGCACCCTACCCCCTGCTCCGGGCGGTGCCCCAACCTCCATTCCCTTCGACCTCACCATTCTGGCCACGATCCAGCCACACCACTGCTGCCGCCAGCGTCCCTCTACCCAGTCAAGCTGCCTGCCTCCTGCCACCCATCTCCGACGCCGACGATTCCTAATCCGGCGGCTAGCCTCGACCCTACATCCTACCCCATCCAATCCATTCGATGGCCGAAAAACCCTACTGCCAACCTCTCGCCGGAGCAGCCGCGACCCACCGCCGGCGTGCTCCAACCGATCCCAACCCGCGTCCACCTTGCTTAACGCCAACCCGATACCAACCAGTACTAAACCCATAATCCGAACCACTTGCCAAACCGATTCCCAAAAGCCATGAACCCATTTCCCCTTGCCTAAATCGTGCCTCTACCTGCTTCTAAAATCCCAAAGCCAAAATTAAACCAAATGCCCACATGCCAAATAAAAACCCACTTATCCCCTTTATTCCTTTTTTCCCATAATAACCCTGTTGATACCAAATTTAATCTGCTGACTTGGACCAATCATATAAAGACACGTGGCTATCTACATGGCAACAACAAGCACTTCCGAGATGATCACACGCTCCGAGGAACCATGTTATTCCGAGGAACTCATACGCTCCGAGGAACAGACCTCTCCGAGGAACTCTTGAATACCAAAAATCTTAGGCGGTTCGAGCAACTCAGGCGGTCTGAGCTGCATCTCGAACAAAGCATTAATAGCTGGATAACCAACAGTTCAACTGATTCATTAAATGCTTATCATTCAGATGCACACGCAAAGAGGGCATTAAATGTATTACCCTTTCGTATATATATCATTTAATGTATTACCCTTTCACATTACAGCCTCAAGGCTATAAATACATTGTACAATCCTCATTGTAAGGGACCCCAGACCGAAATTTCTTGAGATAACTTGTAATCGAGAATTCCCATACAAACAGCAATACCAAAACAGTGGACGTAGGCCATTCTTATAAGACTGAACCATTTTAAAATTATTTGTCTCATTTATCTATCTGTGATTGAATTATTAGAGTGATCTATTTTTTTACATCAACAAACCCCAACTAACACCTTTCGCACCTTTTACCCCAAACACCCCCATTAACCATATCAGATTTTTTATTCCCTCCACCCTCATTCATATGACCTCACACCATATCCACATGCACCCCCTAGCCATATACCCAAAATACCCCTAACTCCATGCCTACTATTTTAAGAGGATGAAGACCCCATTTGATGGAAGCTTTCTAGAGAAGATTGAAAAGAGCTAGATAGATAGGAATTTTTTAGAGAGAGAAAAGTAGAGAAAGTTTAGGGTTAGAAATAAATTAGGATAAACACCATTTTGTAAATAGTTTTTATCTTTCTTTTTTGATATTATTGAGTGATAAATGTGTGAGGATTAATTTGAGTGAAATTTTATGTAATATTGTTTGGATCACTCAAGTTTATGGATTATGAATTTCAACTCATGGATTGAAGATCAATTAAGCATCAAGAGATTGGGGTTTGATTGTTCTCTTCTCATCTCATTTATTGTATGCCTTTGATTATTAATTTGTTATATTTCATATCATGTTAGGTTAAATCCCCTTTCAAGGGGTGGGGTAAAACCCTTATTTGATGTTATTTTATTTTTATTAGTTTAATTACTTGAAAAGTCCCTTTGAATGTTAATTTTGATCCCCCACCCTTAAATTTACGCCTCGAGAGAGGGTAAATGATTTTCGGGATAAAATAGAAATTCTAGTTATAATACCCATTTTAGATTCGAACTAGAGATAGGGATTTTTTAAGTGGGGTATTATAACTCGAATTTCAACTCTAAAATTATTATCTAAGATTGACATAAATTTTAAGGGATCGATCCTAGCGGGTGATTAATTAAAAGGAGTGTAGATCTATTTTTCTAGAGTTGTGGGGTGTTAAACTTAATTTTTTAAAAGGTTACTACTAAAATTACATTTGTAACGAGAGTTGATTTGTAATGTCGATATTAATTTGAGAAAATTCGATTAATTCAATTAATTAATTAGAATAACTAAAATTTGCTGTATTTCCCCATTCCTTGATTGCTATCACAATTATTTACCTCATTTATCTCTTATTTTTAGTTTAGACTTTATTATTCATTTTAGTCACTTTCTAGTTAGTTGTTTTCATTTAGTTTAGTTTAGTTTAAATCATCACATCACCCAAAAGTTCTTCTATCAAATGGCGCCATTTGATAATGTGACTTTTCATCTCCCCGGCAACGGCGCCATTTGATAACGTGACTTTTCATCTCCCCCGCAACGGCACCATTTGATAACGTGACTTTTCATTTCCCTGGCAACGGCGCCATTTGATAACGTGACTTTTCATCTCCCCCGCAACGGCGCCATTTGATAACTTGCTTTTTGGTATGTCGTTGTTGAATAAAAATCAAAATAAAATAAAATTATACTAATAAAGATAAAAATAGAAAATAAACCTAGAAAATACTAAATAAATCTAAAATAAATCCTAAAAATAAAAATGACTCAAACTAAAAATCTAAAAAATGATAAAAAAAAAAACACAAACAAAACACACACAGGGTTTAGGGTAGGTTTAGGCTAGGCTTAGGCTCGGGTACGGTCAGGGAATTGGGTATTTAGTTCCATTTTAACTGCAAATTTCCTGGAAATATAACTTTTGACACTGAACTGCAATTAAACCTGCATATTGAACAATTAAGCGCATAAGGCCCATATTGTCAAGAATTAGCAACTAAAGTACATCTATTCAGGGTATAAAATGTACAGTTTTTGGTGCTTATCACGATTCATAACGAGCACCTCTCATCCCCAACAGATGGATGCACTGCTCCCTATAAAAAAGAAGCCACAGGAGAACCTCCGAGACTATCCCAAAAGATATTGGGAAGTTTTTAATAAGATTGAGGATTGCTCAAAGCAGGTCGTCATAGCGTCCTTTAAAATCAACTTGTCGACCATCTCTTTGCTGCACAAATCCCTCACCAATAAGGAAGGCATCGCCATCGATGATCTTATGGCTTGTATAGAGAAGTACACCAAGGTGGAAGACGTGGTCCATCCTAGGGGGGAGACAATGGTTGAGTGAAGGATAACAAGGTCACATAGAAGAATGATACCCAGAAGAAAGTAAGAGAGAATGGGGGAAAGAATGGCTCTAAGAGTGGAAACAAGAATGACCCCTCCAAAGTGTTCCAGGCTATTAACACAGTCTTTAAGGAACCTCTTTATAAAGTTCTCAACAAGATCAAAGATGAGCCTTTCATCCAATGGCCCAAGAAGATAGGTGGTGACCCAACTAAAAGGAACAACATACTGAGATGCGCGTTCTATAAGGAGGGTTGTGACTGAACTAAGAATTGAAAATTTTTGAAGTCACATTTGGAAGATCTAGTTCAGGCAGGACACCTCAGCGAGTATGTTGAAAAGAAAACAGAGAAGGTCGCAGCCAATGGTGATCAAAATCTAGACAATGTCCTCAACGATGATACATGTCATGAGTTTGCAGTAATTCAGGGGGCGTCAGACCTCAAGCAGATCCAGGGCAACTCCATTCAAATGGAACTCAAAAAGGTGACTACCATGATGGAAGCTTTTCAAATTGACCTTGCAAAATCCCAGGCTGGAAAGCATCGACGACCAGAAGATGTTGATTACATCAAGAACATCGTGTTCAGGGAAGAAGACTTAGTTGGGGTGAGGACCCTACATCATAAGGAGTTGGTGATCACACTTAGAATTACTAACCAGGATGGTGACAAGCTACTTGTGGACCAAGGGAGTTCGTCCGAAGTGATGTACCTACACTGTTCCACTAGTCGGCTTCGCAGGAAGGATCACCATGCCATTAGGAAAAATAATATTATTGGTCAGGATAGGAAACATATCCAAACTAATTGAGTTTCTACTGGTGGACATTGAGTCCCAATACCATGCTATTTTGGGAAGAGGTTGGATCCATGCCATGAAGATCGTGCCATCCACCTATCATCAAAAGCTGAAGTGCATTATAGATCGAGGATTGGTCGAGATCCATGGTGATCAGGCTATGGTCAGAATACTTTATTATAGCTATCCTCCCAAAGAAATAAAACAATAAGGAATCATAGAATGCTCAGGAGAAAGACTAGGAGGGGGATGTTCTATCCAAATAGCAACTACGGTATGGTCGATCAGGGGTGGAAGCTCACTAATAGGTTCGTAGAAAGCCTAGAGGAAGTTATAGTCGATGACAAATTGATAGAATTGAAATTTCTATAAAAAATTCTCTCATCGATCTAGAGAAAAGGGAGTTAGTTGCACTTTCCAAAACTAGCACACATGTTTTCGCCCAGGAGCCTTACGAGTTATAAGGAATTGACCTTAGCGTGGCCTGCCATCGCCTGCACATCGACCCCATCTTTAAGACCATTATTCAAAAGGCTCACTGAATATCCCCGGAGAAGGCTAAGGCAGTGGAGAAAGAATTAGGGAAGCTACTGGATGCAGGATCCATGTGGGAAGTTCACCCTGCATGGTTATCCAACCCAGTGGTGATACCCAAAAGCAACAGCAACTGGAGGATTTACATCAATTTCACCGACCTCAACCAGGCATGCCCCAAGGATAGCTTCCCCCTTCCAAAGATAGATCAGTTGGTTGATGCCACAGCGACGCATGAGAGGATGAGAATCATAGATGCTTACTCAAGCTATCATCAGATCCCCCTATACGGGCCCGACCAGGATAAAACCTCCTTTATAACCTCAATCAAATTGTACAATTATAAGGTCTTACCGTTTAGCCTCAATAATGAAGGGGAAACTTACGAAAGATTGGAAACTAAGATGTTCAGCAAATATATGGGAAGAACGATAGAGGTATACATCAACAACATGCTTGTTAAAAGCAAGGACAAGGTCGATAACCTTTCATATTTAGAAATAACCTTTGAAATCCTCGGGAAGTATCGAATGAATCTTAAGGAAATTAAGTGTTCATTCGGTGTCCAATCAGGAAAATTCTTAAATAATTTAGTAAGTAAAGGGGTAATCGTGGCAAACCCAGTTCAAATATATGCTATTACTAGAGTCCAGCCTCCTCAGACATTGAAAGATGTTCAAAATCTTACTGGTATGCTAGCGACGCTCAATCACTTCATCTCCAAGTCTTAGAAATGTTGTCGACTATTCTTACAGGATTTAAAGAAGGGCAAAGGCCTCATATGGGTTGATGACCATTCGCAAGCTCTGGAAGAGAAGAAGTCCTACCTTAGTAACTCACCTCTTCTAGTGATTTTAAATTATGGAGACCAACTGTATCTTTACATAGCAGTATCAAACCATGCTGTGAGCTCTGCCTTAGTATGTGAAAAGGAGGGGGGACAATATCCGATTTACTACGCCAGTAAGACACTCTTAGACATTGAATGACGGAACTTGCCTCTGGAAAATCTTGCCTATGCACTGGTGGTGGCTTCAAGGAAGTTGAAGCATTACTTAGAAGCCCACTCCATAATTGTAATCACCTCTTGCCCACTCAAGGTCGTTCTATGAAAGACTGACCTCTTTGGATGGCTTTAAAGTGGTCGGTCGAACTCGAGAGATTTAATATCCACTTCCCGCCCAAAATGGCAATTAAGGGACAAATCCTAGTAGATTTTATTACTCAGTTCACATGAGATCAACTTGTAGATCAACTGAATGATGAGCTATTGATGGCACAAGAAGCGCAGTCCAAAGGTTGGACCTTGTATATTGATGGAGCCTCAAATTCTAAGGGGATGGGAGTAGGGATTATTCTCACTACCCCTGAAGACACTGTAATCGAGCAAGGAATTAGATTGAGATTTGAGGCCTCCAACAACGAAGCTGAGTATGAAGCACTGATCACCGATTTTTGAAAAGCCAAACTACTGGGGGGAAAATGCCTCCATATATTCGGTGATTCCAAACTGATCTCCAAGCAGGTTCATGGGGACTTCAGTACCAAAGATGATCGAATGGTAGTGTACCTCAACGTAGTAAGAGGACTCATGGTAGACTTTAAAGAGGTGGAAATTTAACAGTTCCCTCGAGGAAAGAATAATCACGCTGACGCTTTTGCATCACTAAGCTCGATAATTGACTCTGACCTAAGGAGAACAATTCAGATAGAGTTCCTCGCGCAGCCCAGTATCGACTTGGCATTCATAGTCGAGAAAGTCCTCCTCAAAGATAAGTCCTCTAGTTAGATGGATCCCATCATTAATTATCTACGGAGTGACATACTACTAAACGACAAGAGGTCGGCCCATCAAATTAGGGTCAAGGCTGCTCATTTCTACCTCAACCCTGAAGGGAAGCTTTATAAGAAATCATTTACATGCCCTTATACCTCTAGTACGTTCACCGATAAGATGCCGATCAAGTACTTAGTGAACTCCATGAGGGCATCTGTGGGGGTCATGCAGGTGGAAGATCACTAGCCTTTCATGTGAACAAGGAAGGATATTGGTGCCCAATATTCACAAATGATAAAAGTGCTAGAAGCACTCACCTATGGTTCAGCAGCCTACCAACGACCTAAAATAACTTAGTATCGAATGTCCTTTCGCTCAATGGGGACTAAACATTATGGAACCACTACCTACTGCACCTAGAAATCGTAAGTATCTGCTGGTTTTCACAAATTACTTCACCAAATGGGTAGAGGTAAAACCATTGGCAAACATTCGAGATTCTAACATGATGAGGTTCATATGGAGAACCATCATAACTCGATTTAGGATACCAAGGGATATCATCATCGATAACGGTACATAATTTGAAAGTGGTTTATTTCAAGCTTTTTGTGATGATCACAACATCAAGCATCACTTCAGCATTGTGGAGTATCCCCAAAGTAATTGGCAAGTAGAGGCTTATAATAAATCCATGATTGATGGGCTATAAAAACTCTTGGAAATAGCTAAGGGTACCTGAGTGGATGAACTCCCTCATGTTCAATGGGCTTATTGTACCACACTCAGGAAACTAATTGGGGAAACACCCTTCGTACTCACTTACGGAATAAAGGTTGTCATCCCTTTAGAAGCAGGTTTCCCCACTTTGAGAACCACTATGGTCGACCAAAGCCTCAATGATTAAGCACTGTTCACTAAGCTTGACCTATCATATGAGCGATGAGAACTGGCTTTGATCAAGTTGGCCTCCTATCAGCAACAACTGGCTAAGTAGTACACTAAGAGGGTCAATCCGAGGAAGTTATTAATAGGGGACTGTGTCCTAAAAAAAATCCTCGTTAGTGCTATAAAATAATCAAACGGTAAACTGGGACCAAACTGGGAAAGACCCTTCAGAATAATCAGGGACTATCTTCAAGGAGTATATCACTTAGAAACGCTTGAGGGAAGGGAGATACCAAGAGCATGTAACGCATCCAATCAAAAGAAGTTCTACTTTTAGATCTTTTTTATTTATCTTTTATCTAGGTTTATGCAAATTTTTATTTTTCAAACATTATGCTACTCAGATAGTATTCAATGAATAAAGGTCGGATTGGCCCTTTTTGTTTCTATATAATTACATTGGTTGCTTAACTCTTATAGGTAACATCTCATTAACACGCACCCTTTCCAAGCGATGTCTCCATCATGCATGACCAAAGTCCTAAGATTAATGCAAGCTGTTCAACTTATTTGCAAAATCAGGAAACTTAACAGGTCGATTAGGGTTCGTAGAAATTATAGTGAGTCAGTAGATTCGTCTTAATTATTATGTTTCTCAGGTTCTTGTTATAAACATAAAGAACCTCATGGGTTGCCCCGACAACCACAAAAATACCTACAAGGGATCCTTAGGTAACAAAAGCCAACTTATATTGGCCGCCCACATTATTGGCTGTAAAAACCTTCTCAGGCGGATGTCCCCTTAACCAGGTGCATTCTCGCCATCATCTTACTTAGGCCTAAGGGAGTGTGACGACAAGACCTAAGAGGTAAAGTAGATTGAACGACATATCTAAGGCTTGTTGGACTGGGAGAATGGATAAGCACAAACAACATATAAGCATCAATATCTCTCAATATCATTTTATTAGATATGAAGCTCAAAATGATAAAGTCAGAGGCAAATAGATACTTAATTGGGTAATTGTATAGCAAACCAAATGTCTATTCAACATAAGCTCAAAACATAAGCATCCAGAAACAGTAAGAAATCATTTTTAATTAGAATTAAAAGTTACATTTATATCAAAACTTGAATATGCAAGGAATTTACAATGACCCAGGATGGTGAGCAAGGTAATCTTCTACACGTGCTCTTCGACCATCATTTGGGTGAGGCACAAGCTCTTCTCCTGCATCTTCTAAGTGATGTTCCCAAAGCTGAGCAGTAATAGCATCAATTGGGATCCACTAATCATTCCTCGAAAAGGGATTATGGCAATTGGCCAGGAAATAAATCTGATAGTTGTACCATAAGGGACATTCCTTAGGCATCTTTAGCTCTCTAAGGGACTTGAGTCTCCCTCGAGCAAAGGCAAGATCTTCTGCCTCCTTCAGCTTCGTTGAGGCATCAGTCCAGACTTGGTCATAACTATCTGTCTAGACCTATATATGATACTTTTTGAATAAATACCTCAACCTAGTCACATCCCTCTGAAGCCCAATAATAATTACATATGCCCGTTGAATATCCCCTTTCAGCCCAGCAACCTCCGTTTGAAGAGATTGGGTCTCAGCTTGAGCGACCCCTATGGACAATGATGAAGATCCTCATAGCACCAATGAGGACCCCGATGGGGTGTTCTCCTTTAGACGAGCAATCTCCCTCTTTAAATCACCATTATCCTTCTGGATCAGCTCGCTCACTTCATTTATTTTGTTGGCATCCAGGAGTTTAGCCTTCAAGTCATTTAACTCCTCTTAGACTGAAGCCCCAACTTCTTCCATCTCTTGGAGATTATCTTTCAGTTTCATGACCAACTCGAATTGGTCCTTATACTGTTAGTTTCTTACTCGCAGAGATTTACAGATCTTTACAAAGGCCTTGCAAACCTTCGGATCAACGTTTGGCCTAAGAATTTGTCCCAATGGAGAGTTCACATGTATATATTCATCTATATCAATGGACTACAAATAATAAAAAAAGTCATAGATTTAATGAACATCAGTATCAACACAAGATCAACAACGACAAGTTTCCTTTCATTCAAATATTAGTGGGGGAAAATGCCAAGTACAAGTTTAAAAACTACAAAGTACAACGGATAAAAAATAAATATTCAGAAGCCCTAGTCCCGTGATAAAAGCCTACACCTTATCAAAAGATGCTAGCCCCTTCCCCGTGTCAACAGTTGAAGTAGCCTGATCGCTAGCAACCATAATAGTGCCAGGACTGCCTACAACTTGGTCAGTAGAAAGGTCTTCAATAGTAGGACCAACTGGTTTTATCTTAGCTTGAATCAGAGGTTGGTCGATCAAAGGCTTCCCAATATCCATCAGGTTTGAACTTGGCTCGTGTTGAAAAAATTGAGGGGAGTCATCCAGAACCTCAGTTGTGACTAAATCTTGGTCCCAGCTCTTCTTGAAGACTAAGCACCGAGCATAGGCAATCTGGCGATTAGCGTCATCATATGTCGCCTCCTAGACTTCGTTATATGCGCTATCTCGGACGGTAGTATCTTCTCCTTCCAACTTGTTTACCTTAGAGCCTCTGCTACCTTCAACTTGTTAGTGACCACTTGGGAATAAGCCTCCCAGAGCTTAGCGAGCTCCTTTTCAGACTTCTCCTTAAGAGCGTCCAAGGCCTCCTATTTGTCTTGATAAAAAATAGCCTTAGCATTGGCCATGGCCTCTTCAGAATTCTTCAAGGACTCTTCCAACTCAGCATACTTTCTCGATTGGCCATCCCTACCATGAAGCAACATGGTAAAATCACTAATAAACTGCAAAAAGGAAGGAAATGCAAGTCAATTTATTGAGGATCCAGAAATAGAATTAAAAGAATTACAAATAAAGGTGACGTACTAATGCAAGTACTTGATCTGATTTCAGGGCTAATTGGTCGACACCCATCTTTAGCGATCGCTCACGATCGACAATAAGGACAACCCCCTCTAGAAGTGCAGGGTCAAGATGAGGAGAATCATCCACACTCCTCCCCTTAGTAGCAACAAAAGAAGGCACAACAAGGGCCCTCAAAGCCTCTGCCCTTTTATCCTCTGATTGGGGAGGACAATTATAATTTCTAGCATTGAAGACTTCATTACAGTAATCCTTATGAGAGTCAGGCAAGTTTATAACTAGAACTCGATTAGAACTCCTAGCTTTCAAGTACTGGAGTCCACCTTTTATAAGAGAAAAGACATAATAAAAATAAAAATCTGCAAGCCCTAAGTTGGTCCCTTACAACTCGTTTATCCTACGTACTCCATTCACAATTTTCCAAATGTTTGGGGTGCACTGGGCAGGAATAATGTCGAAATATTTGAAGAAATATAAAAATAGGGGATTTTGGGGAAATGTCAAACCCCTTGAGAAGCCTATAAAGTATGGATCCAATGTCCGTCATTTATGGTACGAACATTCTCAAGAATGGGGACATACTCAATATCCACCCAATCAGGAATATTATAGCACTTTCTAAATTTGGAAAGAGACTTATTATCAAGCATCATCATTTTTAAACAAAACCCTATCTATAGCTATGAGAAACTTTGCATAAGGGAAGAACCATAGAAGAGTTAGAGCTAAAACTTACAAGTGTTGATGAATCCTTGAGAGATCACTGAACAAAGGAAGATATGATTTTGAAGCAGAAGACGAAGAGAGGAAGCTTAGAGAAGAAATTCCTAAAGACACTGAACTGGTGGTTAAGTTACACACGAATGTTTTTCAAAGCATCTCAAATCATGATTCGAGCTTCCCTACGAAGATCCCAACTCTTCAAATTTCTCTTCGAAGACAAGCGGGTTCTCACCGGCTCTCACAAATAACAAAATTACCATTTTGCTATTTCAGGCTGTAAGTCTATTAGCTCAATTAAAATCTATTGGCCCAAAACTGTTGGTCCAAAGATTTTTGGGGCAATTGTGGGAGCCCATTTTTTAAGTCCATGATAGTAGCCTACCAAGTCCTGATAAATTAAACACTTGGCCTGGCCCAAATCGTGACTCAATTTTGACACGATAATTTTAGTAGTATAATAACGCTCATAAACATGGTCAAATCAGGTACCAATAATCTCGGATCAGATAATCAAGTACATCATGGCAAATCCGCATGATACTTTGAGTTCCTTGAACAATTCAAACTCTGTAACAACATGCTATAAATTATACATCCTGACCCGGGGCAAAGGGATTGAAACTTGAGACTTTGAGAGACACTTAATAAGAACAAGTAACCTCTCTGTGGCAGAAGAAGGCACTACGTACATCATTGTTGTGTGTGTGATTCCATTTACTTTCTGCCATTTATGATTATTTTCGTAGAATCTTTTATTATGATACTTTCTGCACTCACTATATATATATATATATATAAGGATATTCCCACTCCTCTCAAAGTTTCTCCCACTCCATTTTGCATGAAAAAGACGAAACTACCATCCTAGCACAAAGTCATTAACTAGCCTTATTGCTTTCATGAGGCTTAGATCTATTTGCATGTTTGATGTTCAAGACATAGCATTTTAATGTTCAAGACATAGCATTTTTGTAGATATCAATATATATATATATATATATATATATCATGTTTTTGTTTGATCTTTTTAGGGTTTTTGTGTTCCAGATTTTAGTGCTCATGATAATTCAGGTAATCTTTCATTCGTGTTTAGTTTTTATTTGTTGGTAAAATTTGGTATTGATATTAATTTAGGTGTTCATATAGTTATCCTGTTTGTTCATATAGGTGTCCAAATGGGTTGTCATGTTTGTTTTGACGTTATTGATTTATTATTCATGGTGTAGAAGCTAATCTTATTCTATATGAAATTTGAAATGGATATATATGACCTCTCTATCCCATTTTTCCATCCAGGTGTATGTTTAATTCCTCTCTCACGGCTCTCTCATCCAGGTAACTTATATGATGTCTAGCTCATGGTGTTGGGAAAAGAAAATCCAATCATTTTTGATTTCATAGAGCAGGCTTTTTGATTCTAGGTTTTCCCTTTTTAAAATTAAGATTAATACTTTTTTGTGTTCTATGTTTCTGATTTGTAATCTATCATTCGATCAATGTTTGTGATGATGAAAAAATGTTTTGAAGTGACCAAGCTTAATTTTTAATTTTTTGGTCCACTGAAAACAAACATGTAAAGTGCATTTTATGGTCTATTGTCATAAGCCCTCTTATATCCTTCATGCAAGATCAGACACTGTTACCTAGATAATCTTAGTTAATGACGGGGTTATTAATGCTCGAAGACATCAAAGGTGAAGACACTAGATAATCTTAGTTTTTTCTATTTTCAAACTGAATCTTACGTTTATTAGGTTGTTTTCATTTTATTCATACGCTTGGATGAACTTTGAATAACATTTGACAACATAAGATTTATTAAGGGGTTTGTTCATTTTCGGGTTTCCTCATTTATATATGTATCTTGGTCTCTCGTTAGGATCTAACTTGGCAAGACACGATCAGTCATAAATGCTCTGCCAGACTTTCAAGGTACATGATCATGTTTAGACATTTGGTATGTATTTTTTTTATTGTAATTTTCATTCGAATGGTATGGTTTTATGTTTTTGATACAGACATTAGGGCTTTTGTTGGGTGTTATTTTAAGTATCTATGGTTTAATTTACCTTTTAATTTTATTTCGATTTTTCTTCCATATATTACGCATTTGCAAACTTAGCATTTACTGAAACTTAGCAAACTTATTTTTGGCACTGAAGCCAAATGCCTAATATATATAGAATTCTTTGAGTTAGTTTTAGAACAATAGATTAGGCAAACTAAATGCCTAATAAGAAATTCACTTTAAGTTTGTGTTTTAGTCTTTGAGTTAATTTATACTATTTCCACATACCGCAAGTCAATGCATACTGCTAGTCACGTCATGTTCGGACATGCTCAAAGTAAGTAATTCCGTGATAAAAATCAAACCCACGCGATGACATGAAAAAATATAGGTGTCCCACACCCCTCGATGAGTCTACGTAAATAACAGTGCTATTGGCTAAGTTTAGTAACCCTTTTGACCATACAATATTAATCGCTACAAAAATTAGTATGCGCCTCATGACTCCTTAAATAAAAAACATAACCTCATTCGCGGGTGATGGTTGTTGACTCCCACTATTATAACTTTGTTCCGATGAGTCAAGAAAAATTTTACCCCAAATTTTCAGTTCTAGTTAACCACACTCCACTATATGCCCAAGCCTTTGAATATACTGCCTTCGTTAGGTAACACACACAATTCCTACATTCCAATAACTTCTACAGATGACTCTCCTCAATTTTCCATAATAGGGGTGACCTCGACTACGGTCATCATACTCGAACATACTTCATAACCTCCTAGGTACGATCTCCGCTATCCGTCCAATGACCCCATCTGTCATAATTCTTGTACGAACCCGTTCGAACGCAAATAAGATTCACTAATATATACGGAATCTCACCAAAGAAATCAATAATCCTATACATAGGGCTTTACATCAAAGAACACTAAGCTGAAAACACAGTAAGCCGTACAGACCCTAAAGGACTCTAGAACCTGATGCTCTGATACAACCTGTAACACGCCGCCTACTTAAATATCAGGTGGCCAGTCTCATACCAAATTTAAATATAATATATATTTGACTCATTCTTAGCATCGCTATCGAAAATATTTACAAATCACCCAATACCCAATTAAGCTGGTGTTAAAAACTTTCCAAATTTTAATTCAACAAAATCCATTTTTAGTTTACGAATAACACTATACATATTATTCTACAACACCGATAACCGAACAGATAACACAAAAGAATTCAAATGCAATTGGAATAAACATTCCCAAATAATTATCCAATACAGTAATCCCCACAATAGTAAATGTATTAAAATGATACGAATACAGGAGTATTTGACTCCGATAGAAAAGAGATAATTGAAATCCTTTGGGGCGACATGTCCTAAACAAAAGAACACTACATAATGTGAATCAAATGAAGATAGGCGTCTAAGCAATACTCCATAGCTCCATATCTCGTCATAACCCTCTAAGGTTGGCGTCCTTGCTGCTGGACACCTGATATAGAAGGTACAATAGAAAAGAATATATGCAAGGAAACGGGTAAGAGCCCGATGTAAAAATAATTTTGAAAATAGCAAGTATTTAACAAGTGCAATAAAGCATTTATTATGTACATGTTAGTATCCAACTTTCACTTGTTATTCTCACCTCTCATCTATAGTGCACACTTAACATCTCCTATTAACCTCCTAGTTAATGGTTCCTCCTAACTAGTTTCCATAATATGATTCCATCTCATATCATAACCCCGTATGTCCCATACCATACGTAGTACAATCATTCTTATACGTTTCTCATTAACATGAATCGTTTCTCATTAATATGAATTAAGCTCTTCAATAAATATTCATTAACTTATTTCAACTCTTTTTCTCAATTCACCATTATCTACAGTTATCACATAGTAGATTGTTCTACCCACCATATATACATTCATTCCTTTAATTCATTATATATATATATATATATATATATAATATGGCACCCCAAGACACAGCTGCGGTGCAATGCATTACTCTGCTATCATGTCCCAATATCGCTGGTCGTCGAATAGGGGACTAAAGGTTCGGTAAGGATTCCCCGAACCACAAATATCAACACATAAATTGGAGGTGAACTTGTTCTCGTATCCATGGGTCACGCACATGCCTACGTACCCATAGTCAGCGGACTTATCAACTCCTCGATAAGTCTTTCATAGACCTATGTTCTTGAGGGACAGATCAAAGATCCCATGGATTCATCAGGATATGACTGACCTCACGCGCAAACCTCCCGTCGAGAGCAAGTAAGCTAGGTATGTCATACACATAAATTATCAATCAATCAAATAGGCATTATCATCCACCTATGGATATAATATCAACAAGGTAATCCCACTACCCTTAGACAATCCCAGTACGTAGCATTATATCTCTTTGAATCCTACGTATTAAAATATCATGACTTTACTTATTTAATTTAATTATTCTAGAGTCTCACTCATTACTCAAGGTTTAAATAGGTTTTCCTTAATATTTTTATTCAGTAAGAAATCACTAATATCCTACTGGTCCATATCATCTTATCTTCGAATTACTACGAGCTAAAATCTCCCTTAATTAGGGTTAAAACCGATAGTTTCAAATCTCTTATAAACACATCTTCTATTGCCTAGGATTAAACCCTCTTGTAAACCTAAGGCTGCCCAGGTGTTATAATCAATCTCCCCTACTGGACCTATCCTTAATCCTCATGCATACAAATTAGAATCCAACACATGAATCTAGCAACCGAAATTTCCTTCAATTTAATTATCATAATTTCAATCAATTAAATCCCAATCACATTAATTTGATTCCTATCTAGGGCTTACTGATCTTCCCTAAGTCCCATTATATCCAAGGGTACATTCTATTTATACCGAAATGATTAAAGTATGAATTCTCATATACTTTTTCCAAAATTCTTTCCTATTTGAATTTACTATTTGGCAATTTCTCTCACTCCAATAAACCGGTAACTCAAAATTGGACTGTGATAAAATATCCAAAAATTTCCTCTGTCGCTCGAACCAGAATGATTGTCGTTTGAGCGAGTTCCACGTGTCGTTCGAGCGACTTCGCGCGAGGTGCCATCTCGCTCGAACCACTTCGCGCGAGATCGCGCGAGATGTCACTGCTCGTCTTCTCTCCCAGAATTTTGCGTTTTTCACCATTTTTTAACCTAAAAACCTCTAAGATTCAACACCCAACATCTCATCATCAATACCCATTAACACCTAGCAGGTTATAAATCATTCCCAACATCTCATCATCAAGAGTTTGAATTAAAAGCATATATTTATCTTATTTTTTTCCATCAAATTATATACATGATATCTTCAAGAACACACCAATGATTTTTAGAATTTCTTCAACAACTTAAGGATTATTTCGTGGATTACTATCTACCTACAACATGAGTTTGATCCATATATAACTCCATTATCCAAAAATCCATTAACAACTTTATCTTTTCATCTTCAAAACATGTAAAATCTCATTTTTATAACTATCCTAACATGGACAATATACAAACATAGATTGAAATTATCAAACACTTGACTCTAATGAAGATCTGATCCTTTGGTGTAGTATATCATAGGTGGTTCTCCCTTTTTCGGCCAACTTCCGGTGGTGGTTGGTGGTGGTGACCTCTGGTCTTAGTTCTCCTCCTTTCCAAGCAAGCTTATTTCTTTCCAAGCAACCTTTCACTTTCTCTCACAAGGTGTCTTCTCAATTTTAGAGATGAATGAACCCATGTACAACTAATCTCCAAATATTAAGACAAAATCCGAAATCACTATTCATCCCCCTTGTAAAAATGACCAAAATGCCCTTTTGGGTTGTCTTTTCATTTCCAAATGACCCGAGACCCAAAACCAACATCCAAATAGACTTTTCTGACTATTTCAACGCTTCTGAATGCAACGACACAGTCGAATTGACTATAAGGTCGATATAAAAATAAGTTTTTTATTTAATCTCATAATTTGTCCCGACACGTCCCATATCGCGTCCGACTAAAAATTCAAATTACTGAATTAGTATCACACAACCATATCAATAGCATCACATTCATATATTACCTAAATATATTTAATTGAAATATCGAATTATTCATTTTAATATCCACAATTCGGGTAAAACCCAAATGAATTAATTTATAATAAAATCCAAGTAATCCATTAATTTAAAATATAACCCATTTTAAAAGTCATTAAAATCACGGGGTATTAAATACTTCCCCCCTTAAAACAGAATTTCTTCCCAAAATTTGGAATGATAAATCATACTGGTGAGGTCAACTTTGAGTATAAATCTCACATCGCAAGTAATCTATGTTGTACCGCCCATACAGCATGTTATCAAAAATCCCTATTGATGTTATACGCCAAGCCTCACCATATAGTTTCAACTGAATCGAATTTAAACTTTACCCAATCTTCCCTATACTATTCTCGAGACAAAGTTTGGGGAAAATGGTCCTCACTTTTCTAAACAAATAAATCATGAAGTCACAACTACTTACTGTTTCATAATTATGAAAAATGCTACAATCCAACCATCCAGGGCGCCCATACACCCTATCGTACAACTTTCTTTATAAAATGGATATGATTACTCACATAATACTCTGATTTATCGCAAAGGTTATAAACTCATATCCTAAAGACCTAACTTATTTCGACTCCCAATGTTTATTATTTTCATGCGTGGGGTGTCTCTCAAGCGAAGTCCAAATAAGGAACCCCACCCCTCCGATACACTACTACCTAAAGTAGTCGGTCATCGAAACTCCTCAGGTCCTTAGTCGATAGTTTATAACCTCTCTACAGGTTTTATCGATTTCAAATAAAAGTCTACTCATCTACTCTCTTATTTGAGACAAGATGTTGGCTATATTCTCTCATATACCACAAGTCAATGCATGCCGCTAGTCACATCATGTTCGGACATCCCCAAAGTAAGTAATTCCGTGATAAAAATCAAACCCACGTGATGACAAGAAAAAATATAGGTGTCCCACACCCCTCGGTGAGTCTACGTAAATAACAGTACTATTGGCTAAGTTTAGTAACCCTTTTGCCCATACAATATTAATCTCTACAAAAATCAGTATGCGCCTCATGACTCCTTAAATAGAAAAAATACCCTCATTCGCGGGTGATGGTTGTTGACTGCCACTATTATAGCTTTGTTCCGATGAGTCAAGAAAAATTTTACCCCAAATTTTCAGTTCTAGTTAACCACACTCCACTATATGCCCAAGCCTTTGAATATATTACCTTCGTTAGGTAACACGCACAATTCCCGTATTCCAAGAACTTCTACTGATGACTTTTCTCAATTTTCCATAATAGGGGTGACCTCGACTACGGTCATCATACTCGAACATACTTCATAACCTCCTAGGTACGATCTCCGCTATCCGTCCAATGACCCTCATCTGTCATAATTCTTGTACGAACCTGTCCGAACGTAAATAATATTCACTAATATATACGGAATCTTACCAAAGAAATCAACAATCCTATACATAGGGCTCTACATCAAAGAACACTAAGCTGAAAACACAGTAAGCCGTACAGACCCTAAAGGACTCTAGAACCTGATGCTCCGATACCACCTGTAACACGCCGCCTAATTAAATACCGGGTGGCCAGTACCATACCAAATTAAAAAAGAATATACAGTTGGCTCATTCTTAGTATCACTGCTGAAAACAGTTACAAATCACCCAATACCCAATTAAGCTGGTGTTAAAAACTTTCCAAATTTTAATTCAACAAAATCCATTTTTAGTTTACGAATAACACTACACATATTATTCTACAACACCGATAACCGAACAGATAACACAAAAGAATTTAAATGCAATTGAAATAAACATTCCCAAATAATAATCCAATACAGTAATCCCAATAATAGTAAATGTATTAAAATGACACGAATACAAGAGTATTTGACTCCGATAGAAAAGAGATAATTGAAATCCTTTTAGGCGACATGCCCTAAACAAAAGAACACTACATAATGTAAATCAAATGAAGATAGGAGTCTAAGCAATACTCCATAGCTCCATATCTCGTCATAACCCTCTAAGGTTGGCGTCCCTACTGCTGGACACCGGATATAGAAGGTATAATAGAAAAGAAAATATGCAAGGAAACGGGTCAGAGCCCGATGTAAAAATGATTTCAAAAACAGTAAGTATTTATAAAGTGAAATAAAGCATTTATTATGTACATGTTAGTATCCAACTCTCACTTGCTATTCTCACCTCTCATCTATAGTGCACACTTAACGTTTCCTATTAACCTCCTAGTTAATGGTTCCTCCTAACTAGTTTCCATAATATGATTCTGTCCCATATCATAACCCCGTATGTCCCATACCATACGTACTACAATCATTCTTATACGTTTCTCATTAACATGAATCATTTCTCATTAATATGAATTAAGTTCTTCAATAAATATTCATTAACTTATTTCAATTCTTTTTCTCAATTCACCATTATCTATAATTATCACAGAGTAGATTGTTCTATCCACCATATATACATTCATTCATTTATATATATATATATATATATATATATATAATACGGCACCCCGAGACACAGCTGCGGTGCAATGCATTACTCTGCTATCATGTCCCAATATCGTTGGTCGCCGAATAGGGGACTAAAGGTTCGGTAAGGATTCCTTGAACCACAAATATCAACACATAAATTGGAGGCGAACATAGTTCTCTTATCCATGGGTCACGCACATACCTACGTACCCATAGTCAGCGGACTTATCAAGCCCGATAAGTCTTTCATAGACCTATGTTCTTAAGCGACAAATCAAAGATCCCATGGATTCATCAGGATATGATTGCCCTCACGCGGAAACCTCCCGTCGATAGCAAGTAAGCTAGTTATGTCATACACATAAATTATCAATCAATCAAATAGGCATTATCATCTACCTATGGATATAATATCAATAAGGTAATCCCACTACCCAAAAACAATCCCCATACGTAGCATTATATCTCTTTGAATCTTACGTATTAAAATATCATGACTTTACTTCTTTAATTTAATTATTCTAGAGTTTCACTCATTACTTAAGGTTTAAATAGTTTTCCTCAATATTTTTATTCAGTAAGAAATCTCTAATATCCTACTGGTCCATATCATCTTATCTCCGAATTACTACGAGTTAAACTCTCCCTTAATTAGGGTTAAAACCGATAGTTTCAAATCTCTTATAAACACATCTTCTATTGCCTAGGATTAAACCCTCTTGTATACCTAAGTCTGCCCAGGTGTTATAATCAATCTCCCCTACTGGACCTATACTTAATCCTCATGCATACAAATTAGAATCCAACACATGAATCTAGCAACCGAAATTTCCTTCAATTTAATTATCATAATTCCAATCAATTAAATCCCAATCACATTAATTTGATTCCTATCTAGGTCTTACTGATCTTCCCTAAGTCCCATTATATCCAAGGGTACATTCTATTTATACCGAAATGATTAAAGTATGAATTCTCATATACTTTTTCCAAAATTCTTTCCTATTTGAATTTACTATTTGGCAATTTCTCTCACTCCAATAAACCGGCAACTCAAAACTGGACTGTGATAAAATCTCCAAAAATTTCCTCTGTCGCTCGAACCAGAATGATTGTCGTTTGAGCGAGTTCCACGTGTCGTTCGAGCGACTTCGCGCGAGGTGCCATCTCGCTCGAACCACTTCGCGCGAGATCGCGCGAGATGTCACTGCTCGTCTTCTCTCCCAGAATTTTGCGTTTTTCACCATTTTTTAACCTAAAAACCTCTAAGATTCAACACCCAACATCTCATCATCAATACCAATTAACACCTAGCAGGTTATAAATCATTCCCAACATCTCATCATCAAGAGTTTGAAATAAAAGCATATATTTATCTTTTTTTTTCCAGCAAATTATATGCATGATATCTTCAAGAACACACCAATGATTTTTAGAATTTCTTCAACAACTTAAGGATTATTTCATGGATTACTATCTACCTACAACATGAGTTTGATCCCTATATATCTCCATTATCCAGAAATCCATTAACAACTTTATCTTTTCATCTTCCAACATGTAACATCTCATTTTTATAACTATCCTAACATGGACAATAACAAACTTAGATTGCGATTATCAAACACTTGCCTTTAATGAAGATATGATCCTTTGGTGTAGTATATCATACGTGATTCTCCCTTTTTCGACCAACTTCCGGTGGTGGTTGGTGGTGGTAACCTTTGGTCTTAGTTCTCCTCCTTTCCAAGCAAGCTTATTTCTTCCCAAGCAACCTTGCACTTTCTCTCACAAGGTGTCTTCTCAATTTTGTGTAGAAGAGATGAATGAACCCACGTACAACTAATCTCCAAATATTAAGACAAAATCCGAAATCACTATTCATCCCCCTTGTAAAAATGATCAAAATGCCCTTTTGGGTTGTCTTTTCATTTCCAAATGACCCGAGACCCAAAATCAACATCCAAATAGACTTTTCTGACTATTTCAACCCTTCTGGATGAAACGAAGCAGTCAAAATGACTATAAGGTCGATATAAAAATAAGTTTCTTATTTAATCTCACAATTTGTCTCGACACGTCCCATACCGCGTCCGACTAAAAATTCAAATTACTGAATTAGTATCACACAGCCATATCAATAGCGTCACATTCATATATTACCTAAATATCTTTAAGTAATATACCGAATCATTCATTTTAATATCCACAATTCGGGTAAAACCCAAATGAATTAATTTATAATAAAATCCAAGTAATCCATTAATTTAAAATATAACCCATTTTAAAAGTCATTAAAATCACGGGGTATTACACAACTCTCAATTAGAATCTCACAATACCATCATATCTGCCATTATACTTGATTTAGATGGGACCCTTTTAGATACAGAGTAAGCTACAAGGGGTATTTTGGAGGATGTGGATATGGGAAGGATGTGGATATGGAAAAGGAAAATAAGTGATTGGGGATGATTCACAAGGACAAAGCAATTGCAATAGTTAAAGACTATGAACTTCCAATTACACCAACGCAATTTACTCAAGAAATCATGCCATGTATCTTGGAAAATGGATGCAAGCTAGACCACTACCTGGTGCTAATCACCTCATCAAACAAGATATGTTAAGGTGATTGTTCCACTGCACACAAGAGGTATAACCACAACATCCCATTACACTTTTTTGTTTAATTTATACACTTTATTTTTTGTGTTTCTATCGATTCATTATTGTCTTCTTAATGATATGATTTGATAATAGTTTCACTAAGTGTAACTTTATATTTAATTGATGATGGTTGCACACACTGTAAGTATAATATTAGGTATTCATTATTGGCAATCTTTTATCACAATATGCATTGCAACCTTTTGTCACAGGTAAAATAATATTTGCCCCGTTCTGTCCTTCACCCTTAGTTTTCTACAGCTACCTGTCTTATTTATTTTTGTCACTTCACTCCCTCTCTCCTTTCCCTCTCTCAGCTTTACGATTAACAACTATCAACCAAGAAATGAGATGGAAAGAAATGATTTTGAATGTTCTTCTTCTTATTTCTCACCTGTAATTATTATCATTTTTTTTGTGTGGTAGTTATTGTTATTAGGTTATTGAATCGTCAATGGGGCGATTACGATAACGGAGACGAGTTTTATGTGAGAAAGAAGAGTAACCATCTTTGAATTTTTGATAGTTAACTCTCAAGCTGGAATAGTTCGTTACCCTAACTATTTTTTCAAGTCAATCCCTTTTAATCGACTGTTTTAGTATTGTTCGATTTTAATTTCATTTTATGTGTCTGAATAAATGATTTAACTGTTTTGCCTCTTTAAAACTTTTGTGAATGTTATTGATTTGGTTATATTGGACTATGTAGATTTGCTCTTTGAATGAGATTAAGTTTTGGAGATCTATTGAGAGGTTTGGGTTGTATACGAGAGCAGTGATTTAATTTTCAAAACTCAAAAACTTAATCTCGACAGCAGTGAACTATGAGGGCCATAAGATTTTGCAAGGACTTCGTTGTTGATCGTTTTGGGCCAAAATGTGCACTTCGTTGTTGAACGTTGGGACAAAATCCTTTTGCAAGGACTTCATTGCTGATTGTTGATGATGCCAAGTCCTTTTGCAAGGACTTCGTTGTTGATCGTTGTTGAAGCGACTGGTGGGCAGCACACTAGAGGCCATTATAGTCAATTTGGGGCAGTTCTGTTTGGAGACTATGTATTACACTTCAATTGTGATGCATAGTTGAGTCAGTCAAAAAGAAATATATAAAGGAACTCTTATAGCTGTAGCCCTCAAATACCATTGTTTATACCATTATGGTAGTACTGTTTTCACCGTCTATCTCCACACACACACACACACGCTTACACTTTTGAGCTTATATTTTGTTTTCATAGAAATTATTTTTTATTTAATTTGTTCTAATTAGTTATATTTTTTTTATTTTGCATGTATAATCGGTGTTTTCTCTTGATACCTTCTCTAACCTTCAATCAAGGTTTGGATTTTTATATTTTTCTACAAATTTTCTTAATATGTTTGCCACGGTTTTAAATATCGATCGATACTGTTACGTATCGCCGATATGTAACGGGTTTTGAACTTACCGAAACCGTTCGACAACAACTACTACAGCAGCTAATAAATTAGACCTGCCTAATTGCAATTTCTCTCTAAGAGCTTCAAACTTTTTGTGACACCCCGCCTAATTAAATACCGGGTGATCAGTCCTTTATTAAATTATAACCAAGGTGGACGGTTGGTTCATTCTTAGCATCACTGTCGCAAAAATAACTTTTCAAATTAAACATCCTAAATAATTAAGCTAAGTGACAAAAACCATTTTTTTAAGACATCCATTTACAAATTTAATTTAAAACCAATATTTAAAACCTTTCATAATCCATGGTTTAAAAATCACACAACAACTAGACTGGAAAAGATAATCCAAGCTATTTAAGTATTCAACTAAATAATTCCAACTTTAAAATTTTAAAGGAAAAACATCCTGACAGTAACAATACCAAAGTATAAATACTGGAAGTAAACGAATTACAATCTCTAATAAACGAATTTGCGAATTACATAGTAGATAGTTCCCAAATTTCTAGTTTATATATATATATATATATATATATATATTAATCACTCACATAATATATATATACTATCGGCACCCCACATAAAATTTATGGTGCTGGCATACTCTGCTATCAAATCCCCGTATCACTCATACTAAGGGAAATACTAGTTCGGAATCACTCTCAAACTGTATTAACACAAAACACATATAAATTGAGGTGAAGCATAGTTCCAAGTCACTAAGAGGTCAGCACATACCCTCACGTCTCTTAGGACCGTCTGACTATCGATCCGATAGCCTGTACCTAGGATTCCTATGTTCTAGGGTACAAGTCAATATCCCCCATAAAGGTCCCATCGAGATAAGACTGTCCCAGCGCGGTAACCTCAGTGATAGCAAGTAGCGCGGGCATGATTTTTACATGTATATAGTATATGCACAATCACAGTCATATATGTATACTACTATTACCAATTCTAATTTAGTTACACCCATGACCCATACATATGGTATTTATTCTTATTGCACATTACTAGATTATCCCGTATAACGGTTCGTCTCTTATTCTTATTTATGGGATTATTCCAAACCTTCTTCGTAACACTAGTGAAATCCTATCTCCCTAAGTGTAATTTCAGTAGGTACCCTTTTACTTTACGACATAACTTCCTTATGACTCTCACCCGTTAGACACACGTTCCCATTGTTCCTCAAGTGTAAAACACCTCCGTTAAATGTTAATCTCGTCTTATATTAAAGGTTCCATTTTTATAAAGTACTACTAGTCTTCTTTATATCCCAAAATGTTCTAACAATAATGTCCAAGAATGTCTATTCATTTAAGTTGGAACAACCTAATTAAAAAGAGGAATTTAAGTTTTCCACGAGGGGTCGATTGATCGATGGCAGGTGCTCGATCGATCGATGCTCTTGGGTCGATCGATCGATCAAGCAGGTATGGCGAAACTGCATAATTTCCAGTTATGGGAATGTTATTCCAAAATCATTCAAATCATCATATTTAATTCCAAACTTCCAACAAATTATACCACAAGTGTTATATCCCCAAATAATGAATATTCTACGTAAGACATGCGAGTGTTCATCAATTATAATGAATTAAAAGGGTTAAAATCCAGAAAATTACAAGAACCCTAATAATTCCTTTAACTTAGTTCTTCCCATTCTTTTCCCATATTTTCTACTCCTAACTCAATGAATTTCTTGGTTCAACCTCTACATGTGAATTAGATTTCCAGAACACATATTTTATCTACACATCATGCAAATTCGATTTTCCAACTATGTTTTCTTTCACAAAAACTAGTTCTAATCAATCTTAGGCTAATATCATTGAAGCATTAACTAATATAGAGCAAGATAGATACTTGCCTGAAATATTTGGCTCAGATTTGTGGAAAATATTGGTGTGGTTGTGATCCTCATTACGGGATCTAAAGTTTGGCGGCGATGGCGGTGCAAACGGTGGAGTTCTTGGCCTAGAACTCCTTGGAAAGCTTCTCCTCTTCCTCTCCAATGGTCGTCTTTAGTTGTTGGTTATGATAACCCTAGAAGACAATCCCTAACATCTGATAAAGCCTTAGAAATTCGTGGGTTTCCATGCCCAAAAATACGAAATGTCTAAAACGCCCTCCCGGGATGTTAATTAGGCCTAGAAACGCCCCAAACCCAAACTAAACCCCCGAATACATGATTTTGACTATCTCGACCCTTTCGAACACATTAACGAACTCAAAATGACCATACGAGTGACTTATAATTTATTCACTTTTAATAGTTCGAATTTAATCCCGACACGACACAAGCGCGTCCCGATAAATTTCCAAAATTATCGAATTAGATTCTCGTAATAATTTTACTAAATACAATTACACCTCTTACTCTACCCATAAAGTAACTTACAAAAAAATTCCAATAATTACTAACTCTCATCACGCTAGTAAGTATTTAAATGATTTTTCGGGTTAACATTAAATTAATATCTCTAATTAAATTTAATAAATCCCCAATATTAAAAGTCATAAAAATACGGGGTATTACATACTTCCCCCCTAATAACGGAATTTCGTCCCGAAATTCGAAAAAAGTGAAGTGTACCTGGTAAGAATAACTCTGGGTGATTCTCACGCATGTCTGCCTCATGCTTCCAATTGGATTCCTCCACATTATGATGCTCCCACTGGACCCGTACAAGTGGGACTACTTTCGACCTCAATCTCCTTTCGCCTTGGTCTAGAATAGCTACTGGCCTCTCCTCGTAAGAGCTATCGGGCTGTAGGTCAATCTCCTCAATCGCGATGTGGGTGTGGGCCATGTGATCCCAAAGGTATCGTCTCAACGACGAGATGTGGAATACATTGTGAATGCGGTGTAAGTGCTCTGACAGTCCCAATCTGTATGCTACCGGCCCAATCCTCTCGATAATGGGAAATGGTCCCACGTACCTCGGGGCCAGTTTCCCTTTATTCCCAAACCTCATCACTCCTTTCATAGGAGATACACGTAGTAATACTTGGTCCCCCACATTAAATTCTCGGAAGAACCGTTTTGCATTGGCGTAGCTTTTCTGCCAGTCCTGGGCTACCCGAATGCGACTCCTAATAATCTCAATCCCAGCGGAGGTTTCCTGAATCACCTATGGTCTGAGCAACTTGTTGTCCCCCACCTCTAGCCAACAAGTTGGGGAACGACAAGGCCTGCTATACAATGCCTCAAACGGAGCCATGCCAATCGTGAACTGATATGAGTTATTATAAGAAAACTCCACCAGTGGAAGATCTGGCTCCCAAACTCCTCCAAAATCAAGGACACACATGTGTAGCATGTCTTCTAACATCTGGTTGGTACGTTCCGTTTGTCCATCTGTCTGTGGGTGATAAGCTGAACTCAACCTCAACTCTGTACCCATGACCTTCTGAAAACTGTCCCAGAAACGCGACAAGAAAATCTTATCTCTATCTGACACAATATCCAGGGGCACCCCATGTAGTCTAATAATCTCATCAATGAACAACTGAGCATACTGGCCCATGGTATAGTCTTTCCGTACTGGCAGAAAATGAGCCACCTTTGTCAAACGGTCCACAATCACCCATATGGAGTCGTGGCCCCGATGTGATGTAGGTAACCCGGTAATAAAATCCATGGAAATACTCTCCCACTTCCACGTGGATATTTCTAACGGCTGAATCAACCCCGACGGTTTCTGGTGGTCCACCTTTACTATCTGGAAAGTAGAACACTTGGACACGAACTCAGCAATATCCTTCTTCATCCCACTCCACCAGTATTACCGTCTCATATCCTGGTACATCTTATCTCCCCCGGGATTCATCGTAAATCGGGACCCGTGAGACTGGGTAATCACTGTATAACATAAGTCTGCCCCTTCTGGGACCACCAATCTCCCATTAAACCTTAAACCTCCATCGAAACTAATTAAATAGGACTCAGCACCCTCGGCTAAAAGTCATAAAATTTGCTCCTGGAAAAATAAGTCTGTTGTCTGTGCCTGTATTACCCTCGTAATAATCTTGGGTGTCACTGTCATGACAGATATGAAGGAACGGGCAACTGCATCTTGGTGACCCAACTCTTTCCACTTTGCTTTCCAGACGTCCGCTATATCGTCTACCAGTCTACGGCTCAACGCATCAGCAACTACGTTGGCCTTCCCCAGATGGTACTGTATGTCGAACTGATAGTCTTTCACAAACTCTAACCACTTGCGCTGACGCATATTCAGTTCTCGCTGAGTGACAGGTAGTGTAGTGACTTGTGGTCTGTGAACAAGTGGAATTTCTCCCCTAATAAATAGTGTCTCCATATCCTCAAAGCAAATACGACCGCTGCTAACTCTAGGTCGTGAGTGGGGTAATTCCTCTCGCATGGCTTAAGCTTTTGGGAGGCAAAATCTATAGCCTTCTCTTTCGGCTGAAGGACTCCCCCGAGTCCTCGTAAGGAGGCATCAGTGTAAACCAGATACTCTACGCCCAACTTGGGTAAAGCAAGGATTGGTGCCGAAATCTGCTTGTCTTTCAGCTCATCGAAATCCAATTGATAGGTATCCTACCAAATATATGGTGCCACCTTGCGAGTCAGGTTCGTCAATGGACCCGCTGTCTTGGAGAATCCTCGGATGAATCTCCTGTAGTACCCGGCTAACCCCAAGAAGCTACGTACTTTCGTCGGTGTCGTGGGTTGTCCCCACTCCCTCACTGCTGACACTTTACTCGGGTCAACCGCTATTCCCAGTTCAAAAACCACATGTCCCAAGAATTGCACTTCCCGTAACCAGAATTTGCACTTCTCGTACTTAGCATACAGCTGATGCTCTCGTAGGGTTTGAAGAACCAATCTCAAGTTCTCAGCATTCTCTTCCTCAGTGTGTGAATATATCAGGATGTCATCTATGAAGACGATAACAAACTGATCCAATAACTCTCTGAATACTTGGTTCATCAAGTCCATGAATATGGCTGGAGCATTTATGAGTCCAAATGGCATCACTCTGAACTCATGAACCCATATATCGTCAAGAAAGAATTCTTCAAAACATCCTTCTCCCTAATACATAGTTGATGGTATCCTGACCTCAAATCTATCTTCGAAAAGAAAGTTGCTCCCCTCAGCTGGTCGAACAGATCATCGATTCATGGCAACGGATATTTATTCCATCTCCTGACCTTGTTCAGCTCCCAGTAGTCCACACATAGCCTCAGTGAACCATCTCTCTTTTTCACAAATAACACTGGAGCGTCCCAAGGTGAGGTACTCCTAGGAATGAAGCCCTGACCTAACAGCTGCTCTATCTGATCTCGTAACTCTCGCATTTCTGTCGGATCCATACAGTATGGAGCGCGTGCTATCGATCGAGTATCCGGTAACAAATCAATGACAAAATCTATCTCTCGACTGGGGAGTAGGCCTGGTATCTCCTAAAATACATCAGAATACTCACGGACGACTGGGATCGAGTCTAAGGGAGTCACGACCTCCTTAGAGGTGTCCTCCTCTATGTAATACAAATGAGCAGTAGAGCCCCCCTTTGGGCGAGGCATCGCCATTACAAACATCTCCTGCCCCGGAATGGCAAAGATAATACTCTCACCAAAACAATCTATCATGGCTCTGTATGCTGCGAGCCAATCCATGCCACTAAGACTAACATGTCTGTTGGTAAGATTAAGCTGCCAATCTCTACTCCCATACCCCGGCATATAAAGAAAATTAACGATCCATTTCCCAGTGATGAGTCTACGCATGTCACAGTGCTCTCTGTTGTGGCTAATAACCCTAAGGCCTTCGCAAAATGAGTAGCTATAAAATAGTGTGTCGCCCCAGTATCAAATAAAATCCAACCCATAGTACCATGGATAGGAAACATACCCTCAATCGTGGGTGGTGCCTCTGGAGCTGCTGCCTGGTGGACGTTATAGACACGTCTGTACTGTAACTGCCCCTGCTGCACTGGAGCTGCTGGGATGGTTGGTGCCTGAGCTGGCACTGGGAGGGCGATTGGAAAAAGTGGCCTCTCTGGCTCATTACGGGCACCCTGCTGCTGTGGGGCCTATCTCCCTCTGGACAATCATGGCGCCTATGGCCATTTTTACCACACCAGAAGCATCGGCCCCTAAAATTTCCTCCCCTCTGTCTCTGCTGATTACGGCCCTGCTGGCCATTACCACCCCGCCATTGGCCCTGCTGGCCCTACTGAAAATGCTATTGGCCCTGTTGGCCCTACTGCTAACCCTACGACTGACGATGTTGGCCCTGCTGATTAGACTGGCCCTGTTGGCCCTGCCTAAATCCCCAAAATACCTGCCTGGAGTCACCTGATCGAAATCGCTTGGCAGGGTCCTCCTGATGGGAACTATGCTCATGCTGATGAGTCTGCCCTTGGGATGTCGGTGCTCCACTAGTACCATTACCCCCTGTCCTGCCCTGCCCTGCTGGCTGGACTCTCCTGCTTGTTTTCTTCCCTGCAAATGGAAGCGGTGATCCTGGTAGTGTAAGAAGGTAGCATTGAGTATGTCTGTGTAGGTACTCAGTGACAGATTGCCTATGAGGTGCTGACAGATCCTCCAAACCAACCCATCCATAAACAGTAGTATTTTCTTTCCCTCAGTGGGTGCCTCATCTAGCACTATAGTGAGAAGTCTAGTGAACTCCTCTTCGTACTCAGCAATAGTCGAATTCTCCTGTTTCAAATTCAGTAACTTCCGCCTCATCTCAGTCTGCACGAAAAATGGAAAGTATTTGTTGTCAAACCGCGCCCAAAATGACTGAATAGTGATAATATCCCTCTCCTCCAAGGTGGTGGTGGATTCCTACCAATGCAAAGCGGCCCCCACTAGCTTGAAGGAAGCTAACAGATGTTTCTGCACGTCCGTGCACTCGTACATGTGCAGATGCCTCTAGATACCCTTCTTCCATTAGCTGGCTACAATAATATCCAAACTACCTGCAAACTCTGGGGGATGCGCCTTCTGGAAGGCATCCCTAACTCGCTCCCATGCAGATGGAAGATGTGATGGTACTGGCCCACTTCCTGAACCTGGGGTGGAGCCTGTTGTACTACCGCTAGCGCGGCATTCACCGCCTGAGCAACGATAGTGGCTACCTCGATTGTGTTCATCGTTCCCTGAGTCGGAGCTACTGGCTGCTCGGCTTGGGTTCGCCCTCGAAGGCATCTGAAACGTAAAGAAATTTTATTAGTCTACAGTTATTATCAAATCTCAAATAGTTGAAGACGTAATCGTAAAAGCAAGAATACAACAATCCTAAAAATAGGGCTATATAGCAAGAACGCTAAGCTGAAAGTGAAATAAGCCGTACAGATCCTAAAGGACACTAGAACCTGATGCACTGATACCACCTATGACACCTCGCCTAATTAAATATCGGGTGATCAGTCCTTTATTAAATTATAACCAAGGTGAACGGTTGGTTCATTCTTAGCATCACTGTCGCAAAAATAACTTTTCAAATTAAACACCCTAAATAATTAAGCTAAGTGACAAAACCATTTTTTTAAGACATCAATTTCCAAATTTAATTTTAAACCAATATTTAAAACCTTCAATAATCCATGGTTTAAAAATCACACAACAACTTGAAGCACCTTATACTCTTGACTCACTTGAGTCTATATTGTATAAGTGTTCAACTAGTTTGGAAATTATGACAAAATTCTGTCCATCCTAGAATCCAAAGAAGCCCAGAGCTTGCATTGTTATTTCATCTTTCTTGATTGAGTGATCTAGACCATATTACCAACACTTACACACAGTAGAATTGATCTCATACATTTCATATTGCATATTATTGTGTGTACATATGTTGAGTATGTTTAAATCCCTAAAATTGATTTTTAAATATTTTTTTGGGATTTTATAAACATTTTAAATATGTTTTTATTAATTAAAATTTGTTTTTAAAAGTTCGTGGGGTCAATCTGCAATTTAGTATTAATGGTTTTATTGGCTTAAAGTTACCTTGGGTAGAATTCGAAAGCGGCAGAGACTTCAAGGTGTGTTTTTAATTAATTTTAAACGCGCGTGTGAAGTCTTATTATTGGCCAACATTTTTTGTCTTCTGATTGGTGGAGAGTTTGTTTCTTTGTAGAGAGGGAACCAGCGCCTGTTTTCAACCCTTGGATCGTTTTTATCAACGATCTGCATGCACCCTTTCATAATCCCTGTGAACCCAATTTAAACCAATCAGGAGAGTTTTAATCACCGCATATCGTGAACCCTTGGATCAAAGTCAATCAACCTTGACTCAATCTGGACCCTTGATTTTGAACATTATTCTTGAATCTTCTCAGCCTCCTATAAAAGGACCCCTTCACTCAACTTTCTGAGACTTTTGCCATTTTGTCCTTTTGAGAGAAAAAAGAGAGTAGAGAGAGAAGAGAAAAGAGAGAGAAGAGAGAAACCAGAAGAGAGAGAAAGAGTTAGAAACCCTAACCCTAAATCGTCCAAACCATTTCAAACCAAAAACTCTTTTCAAACTCCTGTATATCCCAAACACAACCTTGAGTGTTTGAGTGTTTGAGAGTTAGTTTGTGTAGTTGGTTTGTAGCTGTAACCTCTTCGTTCTTTAGATCTTGTGTCCAACTTAAACATTGTGTCTTAGATCTATTTTCTGCTTTATAGAAATTTCAGATCTGAGTACTTCATGTTACATTAGACTTAGATTTACATATTTTATTTCTCAGCTTGAGAAATATATTGTTGATTCTTTTTCTGTAAATGTTTTTAACATTTAAATCAACAATAATGTTTTATGTTTCTAGTTCTCTTGAAACAAGACCTTTGACCTAGTTTGGAATCGCACTTGGTGATTTTCAATCTCAAAAATCTTTTTAAAAACTCGAGATTGATTAAGATGTTGATACGTCTTCTGAGAAAGATAGCCGTGGATTCTGGGATTGTTATAAAGGTCAAATAAGGTTAAGTTTTTTTTAGAAGAGAGAAAAAGAAAAATCACAGCATATAGTCTTATATGTAGTTCGTTAGGACTAGTTGTACATAATAAGTGTGTGTGTGTGTGTGCATGCCTGTGTTAGAAAGCACCTCCACAAACACTTTCATTCTACCACACTAAAAGTGTTGGTAATAAGATCTTGAGAACAAGAGTCGACGTAAAGGACTTGAACAAATTGGAAGTTAGAAAACTGGGAGGACAACATCAACAATCAGAACTGTAGAGAAGTTATAAGGACACCAGAGGGTACATTCCTAAACTTATATAGGTCTGAGTTGTATGCATGTTTGTTATATAGTTTGTAACTGTTAAAATTTGTTTATAGTGGAATTTTTTTTGTTTACTCCGTAGAGGGAGTCGTGGATGTTTCCTCAGTTGGGTGAGGTTTTACCACGTAAAAAATCTTGTTCTTAATCTTTCTACATCTCCTCATCTCATTCTTGGTTGTGCTGAGTTTAAAGTTTTTAAACTGTTTTATAAACCTGTTAATCAAATCTTGAACAGATCTCGTACATACTTTTATTAAACACATCTTGTGTTCAATTAGTTTTTCTTTTAAGAAAAGAGTTTCTTCAAAAAACTGTTCGGAGTTACTTAAATAGGTTAATTTTATTAAACGGCTTTAGTAATAAATTTTCAATTGGATCAGAGCTTTGTAAACTTCTTTTAAAGAGATCCTGTGTTTCTGAAATTGTTTTCTGAAAATCAAACATGGACGAGAAAACTGAAAGATTTGGTAACTTGACCATACCTCCTATCTTTGATGGAACCAATTTTGCTTACTGGAAAGTAAGGATGATTGCTTTCATTCAAGGAACTCTGGGAGATGATGTCTGGGACATTATTGAAAATGGTTATATTTTTCCTACTAAACCAGCCACTGAAGGAAGTAATGAGAGGGTTAAGAAAGTATTAAGTGAGTTCACATAAGAAGAGAAAAAAGTTTCTCACAACAATAACAAAGGAAAGAATGCCATATTTATGTCCATAAATGAACATGAGTTCAAAAGAATCTCATCCTGTACCACTTCTAAGGAAGCTTGGGACACTTTGGTTACTGCTCATGAAGGTGACACTAGAGTTAAGGCTGCTAAAACTCAAATGCTCATTCAACAGTATAACTCCCTAATTATGTCTGAATTTGAGTCATTTGATGACTTCTATATGAACTTGACTGATATTGTGACAAAACTGCATGCTAATGGGATAACATATGACAGACAAGAAATTGTATCTAAAATTCTGAGATCATTACCACTGAAATTTGATAATAAAAGATATGCTATTGAGGAAATGTGTGATATAAATCTCACTCCTGAATTACTCAGTAGTAAATTAAGAACTGTGGAAATGGAACTAGAATTTAAGAAACAATTGATCCAGTCCCATAGGAAACAGACTAGTTCTAATCTGAGCTTTTCTTCTAAGATGTTAAACCTGAGCTTAACATTTCCAGTGATGACTCTGATGAGGAATGCGATATAGAGAGTTTGGATAATCAGATTGCCTTAATGTCAAAACATTTTAAGAAAATCATTAAATTTAGAAACAACATGGCAAACAAACAAGACAAGTCTAATTATCCAACTCCCTTGAATCACAAACCTCATGAGAAAAGTCATGACAAACATCACAAGGACTCTCACACTAGACCTAACAGGGACCTTAAGAAGACTGAATGCTTTAGATGTGGTAAACTAGGACACATTGCGCAAGACTGTAGAGTTAACTTAAACAATCAAAACAAACATGCTGGAGCCAACATTTGCAAGACATGGGATGATTCAAGTGACTCTGAAAATGAGGAACCTGAGTCATCTGATGTTTTTGACCCTTGCATGTCTTTCTTTGCCAAGATTATCTATAATGATGATATGCCCGTGTTTGTTAGTGAGGATGAATCTAGGACTTCTACTTCTGATGTTTCGAATCATGCTGTTACTGGTTTAGATGCTTTAATTACTGAGAATATTGTTATTTCTGCCTCGGGGTGTGTGAGTCAAAGGGAAAGCGATAATGACGATGTCAATGGGTGTGTGAGTCCAAGAAATGAAGCCTTAGGGGTCACTTCACACACCACACTTAGTGACTCGGACAATGAAGATCTCCCAGATATTCACATACTCTATGCTAAAACTCTCAAGAAAAGCACTAGACTAGAAAAGATTATGAAAAATCTCACCAAAAAGTTAGAAGATCTAAGCCTGATGGTCAAACTGAATGCTGAGGAGTATACTACCCAATGTCTAACTCATGAAAGTGAAATCAAAATATTTGATCAAAAACTCAGAAACTGAAACTAATGAAACTCTGGAGAAAAAATACAAAGGGACGTTGTTAGAATTAGAACAAACTAAAGAAAAGACAGCAACTGTTTTCAAAAAATTTACAAAATTTGAAAATAACTCAAAATGTTTTGATGGATTTGTTGTTGAATCTAAAACCAATTCTGATGATCGAACTGGAATAGGGTTTTGCCCCAATTTGAAGACACAAACAAAATATTTTGAACCTATCAAGTTTGTGTCAGGAGGTAAAAGGCCTATTAAAACTTGTCCAGACTTTCATTCTCTAAAAACTGAGTTTGATTCAAAACATCAAAATTTTAACATTGGGGAATCAAGTTGCTCTAAACATGAAAGTTCACCTAAGGCCAAATATGTCTGCCCCTACATTAGGAAGAATGAGTCTACATTCAAGACTGTCCTACCTAGGAATAGAGTTCCACCTTAAAATTTCTTAAAACCTATGTTTAGAGACTTTCCTAAGGAGACCCCAACCTTGAGCAATATTTATTGCTCGTATTGTGACATATACAGTCACTCTTTTGATGGTTGCTATGCTAGAAGACTATTTAAACCTGTTTGTAATCCTCCTATTTATCGAAATTTTAACTACTCTAGGAGGAGCCGCAACAATTATGTTCTACCTAGACAACCAGACAAAAACTCTAACTATTGGAAGAGAAAGACCAAACCTAAAAGAACATTCCCTAGAAGGACTCCTAAACACTTTCCTAAACCAAATGTAAATGTCTTTCATAAAACTCAAAATCATGCGCAAAACATTTTTCAACAAAAATCTAATGCTCACAAATTTTATCAATTGAGAGCTAATAAGCGCAAAATGAAAACTAGAGTAATATGGGTTAGAAAAGATGATCTATTACCCCAGATGAAGTGTAACATTGTTATTACTGCTTTAAAAGTTGAACACACATCGTCTGGTTGGTATTTAGACTCTGGATATTCTAAGCACATGACTGGGGATGATACAAAACCTTTGAAAAAAACCATCTTTGCTGGAGGAAAAGTTATTTTTGGTGATGGAGTATCATCTCAGATCATAGGCTGAGGAACTCTCCAAGAAGATGGACTTCCTGTTCTTGAAAATGTTCTTCTAGTTAAAGGTCTTAAGGCCAATCTACTTAGCATCTCGCAATTTTGTGACTCAAATCATACTGTTACTTTTTCAAAGAATAGTTGCAAAATTTTAAATGAAAAAGGTGAATGCATAATTATAGGATTCAGGACTCCTGACAATTGTTATACTGTCATGAACAATTCTGAAATCTGTAATGTTGCCAGAATGGATGACAACGAGATATGGCATAACAGAATGGGTCACATAAATTACGATAATCTTAGTAGACTAACCTCTCAAGAAATAGTTAGAGGAGTTCCAAAAATCAAATCCATTTCTAACATTGTTTGTGGTTCAAGTCAGGAAGGAAAAATTGTTAGGGCACCTCATAAGAAAGTTAAAGATGTCCTTATCTCTAATCCTTTGGAGCTCATCCATATGGACCTAATGGGTCCCTCCCAAAATGTTAGTCTCTGTGGACACAGTTATATTCTAGTTATGGTTGATGACTTCACTAGATTTACCTGGGTAGCCTTCTTAAAAAATAAGTCTAACACTTTTCAAACTTTCTTAAAAATACTTCTTCGGATTGAAAATGAGAAGGACACTCAAGTAAATAGAATCCGTAGTGATAGAGGTGGAGAATTCAAAGACACTGGTATAATAGAGTACTGTGACTATAATGGTTACAAACATGAGTTTAGTGCTCCTAAGACTCCTCAACAAAATGGAATCGCTGAGAGGAAGAATCGCACTCTTCAAGAGACGACACGTGTTATGTTACATGCCAAGAATTTGCCTAAATATTTTTGGGTAGAATCTATTCGTACTGCGTGTCACATTATCAATAGGGTCTATCTTAGAAAGAATTCCAAACAAACCCCTTACGAACTTTGGTATAAGAAAAGGCCCAATCTTAAGTACCTTAGAACCTTTGGTAGTACTGGTTATGTTTACAAATATAGGGAACACTTGTCAAAATTTGAGAGCCGGGGAGATGAAGCTACTTTTCTAGGATACTCGCCTAATAGTAGAGCATATCGAGTTTATAATCTTCGCACTAAAACTTTGATGGAATTCATAAATGTAATTGTAAGTGACACTACTGTAGAGAGTAAGACTCATGAATCAACTATTGAGGAAGAGCCTACAAATGTTTTAGAAAATGACTCTCCTGAAATAGATGGCTCATTACCAATTGAGATACCTGAATACCTAACTGGGTTTCTAAAGATCATCCCATGAATAATGTTGTTGGTAACCCTAGTGAGCCTGTGCGTACAAGATCTCAATTAAGAAATTATGCACATTATGCATGTTTTGTTTCCATAGTGGAACCAAAGAATGTAAATAAGGCTTTGAATGACTCTCACTGGATTTCTGCTATGCAGGAAGAACTTCTTCAATTTGTCATTCATGATGTTAGGTATCTTGTATCTAGGCCTGATCACAAAAAGGTTATTGGCACCCGTTGGATTTTTAAAAATAAGTCTGATGAAAGTGGGATAATCATTAGAAACAAAGCTAGATTAGTTGCTCAAGGATACTCTCAAATTGAAGAAATAGATTTTAACGAAACCTTTGCTCCTGTCACTCATTTAGAATCTCTTCGTCTTCTCTTTGCCATAGCTTGCCACTTGCATTTTACACTCTACCAAATGGATGTCAAATCTGCATTCCTTAATGGAATATTGAGTGAAGAGACCTATGTCGAACAACTAAAAGGGTTCATTGACCCTCAATATCCAAATCATGTATTTCGTCTTTAAAAAGGCTTTGTATGGCCTTAAACAAGCACCTAGAGCATGGTATGAGCGTCTTTCCAGTTTCCTCTTAGATAAAGGTTTCAAAAGAGGTGGAAATGATCAAACCCTATCTGTCAAACATTTTGGCAAACACATCATTATTGCTCAAGTTTATGTTGACGATATTATTTTTGGATCAACTTCTCCCTCAGAAGTCAAATCCTTCTCAGAGATTATGCATAAGGAGTTTCAAATGTCTCTTATGGGGGATTTGCAATTTTTCTTAGGTCTTCAAGTCAAGAAAAATTTAAATGGATTATTTGTCTCGCAATCTAAGTACGCTTTAGAGATTGTAAAGAAATTCGGCCTTGAGAGTGCTAAAGATGCTAAAAAACCCATGAGTACTACGATAAAACTATCTAAAGACGAAACTGGAAAATCCATAGATCCAACTCTATATCGTAGTACGATAGGAACCTTGATATACCTTACTGCCTCGCGTCCTGATATAATGTATGTTGTGTGTGTATGTGCTCGTTATCAAAATAACCCTAAAGAGAGCCATCTATCTTTTGTCAAAAGAATCATTAAATATGTAAAAGGCACTCTGAACCTAGGACTTTGGTACACCACCTAGCACTATAATTGGTTACACTGATGATGACTGGGCTGGGTGTACTGATGATAGTAAAAGCACATCAGAAGCATGTTATTATATAGGTAATAACATGGTAGGATGGAGTAGTAAGAAACAAAACTGCACATCAATCTCAACAGCTGAATCATAATACATAGCCGCTGGCAGCTGTTGTGCTCAATTATTGTGGCTTAAACAAATGCTAAGTGATTATGGTATTCAAGAAAAACAATTGCATCTGTATTGTGATCATCAAAGTGCGATCAATATCTCTAAAAATCCTGTTCAACACTCGCAAACAAAACACATAAAAATAAAACACCTTTTTATACGTGAATTAGTTGAAACTAAGGAATTTGAAATCAATTATCTTCCTACTGATTTGCAACTCGCGGATATGTTTACCAAACCTTTAGATTACAATCGATTTATTTCTTTGCATAAATCTATTGGTATGGTGTGTGCTGATTAATCTTGTTGATCTATCAATTTTTTCCCTTTGTCTATTTGAGACAAAATGGGGGAGAAATTTGAGTCTAATGAATTTTATATATATGCTAAACAGCTTGATCTTAGTGATTCATTGCAAGTTTCTGTACAGTTATTCTCAACAGTTGTAATAGGGTATTCAATTGTAAATAGTTGACTTATGTACTTTTTCTTTCTAGGAATTGGGTAGATAGATTTTTTGTAGGAATACGTTTCCTTACTCTTGTTACCCTACGAGTTCTAGATGACTCAAAGGAGATTTTGTCTCATATTTCCAAAGGGGGAGATTGAAGCACCTTATACTCTTGACTCACTTGAGTCTATATTGTATAAGTGTTCAACTAGTTTGGAAATTGTGACAAAATTGTGTCCATCCTAGAATCCAAAGAACCCCAGAGCTTGCATTGCTATTTCATCTTTCATAATTGAGTGATCTAGACCATATTATCAACACTTACACACAGTAGAATTGATCTCATACATTTCATATTGCATATTATTGTGTGTACATATGTTGAGTATGTTTAAATCCCTAAAATTGATTTTTAAATATTTTTTTGGGATTTAATAAACATTTTAAATATGTTTTTATTAATTAAAACTTATTTTTAAAAGTTTGTGGGGTCAATCTGCAATTTAGTATTAATGGTTTTATTGGCTTAAAGTTACCTTGGGTAGAATTCGAAAGCGGCAGAGACTTCAAGGTGTGTTTTTAATTAATTTTAGACGCACGTGTGAAGTCTTATTATTGGCCAACATTTGTTGTCTTTTGATTGGTGGAGAGTGTGTTTCTTTGTAGAGAGGGAACCAGCGCCTGTTTTCAACCCTTGGATCGTTTTTATCAACGATCTGCATGCACCCTTTCATAATCCCTGTGAACCCCATTTAAACCAATCAAGAGAGTTTTAATCACCGCATATCGTGAACCCTTGGATCAAAGTCATTCAACCTTGACTCAATCTGGACCCTTGATTTTGAACGTTATTCTCGAATCTTCTCAGCCTCCTATAAAAGGACCCCTTCACACAACTTTCTGAGACTTTTGCCATTTTGTCCTTTTAAGAGAAAAAAGAGAGTAGAGAGAGAAGAGAAAAGAGAGAGAAGAGAGAAAACAGAAGAGAGAGAAAGAGTTAGAAACTCTAACCCTAAATCGTCCAAACCATTTCAAACCAAAAACTCTTTTCAAATTCTTGTATATCCCAAACACAACCTTGAGTGTTTGAGTGTTTGAGAGTTAGTTTGTGTAGTTGGTTTGTAGTTGTAACCTCTTCGTTCTTTAGATCTTGTGTCCAACTTAAACATTGTGTCTTAGATCTATTTTCTGCTTTATAGAAATTTCAGATCTAAGTACTTCATGTTACATTAGACTTAGATTTACATATTTTGTTTCTCAGCTTGAGAAATATATTGTTGATTCTTTTTCTGTAAATGTTTTTAACTTTTAAACCAACAATAATGTTTTATGTTTCTAGTTCTCTTGAAACGAGACCTTTGACCTAGTTTGGAATCGCACTTGGTGATTTTTAATCTCAAAAATCTTTTCAAAAACTCGAGATTGATTAAGATCTTGATACATCTTCTGAGCAAGATAGCCGTGGATTCTGGGATTGTTACAAAGGTCAAATAAGGTTAAGTTTTTTTGAGAAGAGAGAAAAAGAAAAATCACAGCATATAGTCTTATATGTAATTTGTTAGGACTGGTTGTACATAATAAGTTTGTGTGTGTGTGTGCATGCGTGTGTTAGAAAGCAACTCCACAAACACTTTCATTCTACCACACTAAAAGTGTTGGTAATAAGATCTTGAGAACAAGAGTCGACGTAAAGGACTTGAACAAATTGGAAGTTAGCAAACTGGGAGGACAACATCAACAATCAGAACTGCAGAGAAGTTATAAGGACACTAGAGGGTACATTCCTAAACTTATATAGGTCTGAGTTGTATGCATGTTTGTTATATAGCTTGTAACTGTTAAAATTTGTTTATAGTGGAATTTTTTTTGTTTACTCCGTAGAGGGAGTCGTGGATGTTTCCTTAGTTGGGTGAGGGTTTACCACGTAAAAAATCTTGTTCTGAATCTTTCTACATCTCCTCATCTCATTCTTGGTTGTGCTGAGTTTAAAGTTTTTAAACTGTTTTATAAACCTGTTAATCAAATCTTGAACATATCTCGTACATACTTTTATTAAACACGTCTTATGTTCAATTAGTTTTGGTTTTAAGAAAAGAGTTTCTTCAGAAAACTATTCGGAGTTACTTAAATAGGTTAATTCTATTAAACGGCTTTAGTAACAGATTTTCACAACTAGACTGTAAAAGATAATCCAAGCAATTTAATCATTCAACTAAATAATTCCAACTTTAAAACTTCAAAGGAAAAACATCCTGACAGTAACAATCCCAAAGTATAAATACTGGAAGTAAACGAATTACAATCTCTGATAAAACCAACTGAATAATGGAAAAAGGGCGACACATGCCCAACTGGATGAAATAGAACTAGAAGTGGAACCAATAATGAGGTCGTCTAAGCAAAAGGCCCGCAACTCCCACCTAAGCTGCAGCACGTTCCTTCCAAAGGATCCTATGTAAGATGCCCCTGTGGATGGGCACCTGTAATGTATACATATATATACAAGACAGAAGAGAAAATAGGAAGCGGGTCAGAGCCCGATTGTAAAACAGTTTAAAATTAGTTTAGAAAGTATTTAAAATGCTTACCGGCTAATGCAACAATCATATTAGTGTCGGGCACTCTCTTGAGAAATTCTCACCTCTCTTCTAATGGGCACACCTACCGCACTACTAATCACAACTGTTTAACTTATCTTAAGTTACTCATAAGGTTTCATGCCGAAAATTTCTAGTGTTAAGAAAATAAATTTTCAAAAGCAAAGTTTTCACATAAACCTCATTTGATTATAAAGTTTCTCAGTATTGCCTCAAGCTTTTCAAACACTTATATCCAAGTTGAAATAATTATTCATTACTTACCTACCTTTAGTCATAGTAGATAGTTCCCAAATTTCAAGTTTATATATATATATATATTAATCACTCACATATTATATATATACTATCGGCACCCCACATAAAATTTATGGTGTTGGCATACTCTGCTATCAAGTCCCCGTATCACTCGCACTAAGGGAAATACTAGTTCGGAATTACACTCGAACTGTATTAACATAAAACACATACAAATTGAGGCGAAGCATAGTTCCAAGTCACTAAGAGGTCAATACATACCCTCACGTCTCTTAGGACCGTCTAACTATCGATCTGATAGCATGTACCAAGGATTCCTATGTTCTAGGGTACAAGTCAATATTCCCCATAAAGGTCCCATCGAGATAAGACTGTCCCAGCGCTGTAACCTCAGTGATAGTAAGTAGCGCGGGCATGATTTTTACACGTATATAGTATATGCACAATCACAGTCATATATGTATACTACTATTACCAATTCTAATTTAGGTACACCCACGACCCATACATATGGTATTTATTCTTATTGCACATTACTAGATTATCCCGTATAACGGTTCGTCTCCTATTCTTATTTATCGGATTATTCCAAACCTTCTTCGTAACACTAGTGAAATCCTATCTCCCTAAGTGTAATTTCAGTAGGTACCCTTTGACTTTATGACGTAACTTCCTTACGAGTCTCACTCTTTAGACACACGTTCCATTGTTCCTTAAGTGTAAAACACCTCCGTTAAATGTTAATCTCGTCTTACATTAAAGGATCCATTTTTATAAAGTCCTACTGGTCTTCTTTATATCCCAAAATGTTCTAACAATAATGTCCAAGAATGTCTATTCATTTAAGTTGGAACAACCTATTTAAAAAGAGGAATTTGGGTTTTCCAGGAGGGGTCAATCGATCGATCGATGGCAGGTGCTCGATCGATCGATGCGTCGATCAATCGATGCTCTTGGGTCGATCAATCGATCAAGCAGGTATGGCAAAACTGTAGAATTTCCAGTTACGGGAATGCTATTCCAAAAACATTCAAATCATCATATTTGATTTTCAAACTTCCAACAAATTATACCACAAGTGTTATATCCCCAAAATAATGAATATTCTACATAAGATATGCGAGTTTTCATCAATTATAACGAATTAAAAGGGTTAAAATCCAGAAAATTACAAGAACCCTAATAATTCCTTTAACTTAGTTCTTACCATTCTTTTCCCAGATTTTCTACTCCTAACTCAATGAATTTTGTGGTTGTGATCCTCGTTGCGCGATCTAAAGTTTGGCGGTGACGGCGGTGCAAAAGGTGGAGTTCTTGTCCAAGAACTCCTTGGAAAGCTTCTCCTCTTACTCTCCAATGTCCGTCTTTAGTTGTTGGCTATGCTAACCCTATAAGACAATCCCTAACATCTGATAAAACCTTAGAAATTCGTGGGTTTCCATGCCCAAAAATACGAAATGTCTAAAACATCCTCCCGGGATGTTAATTAGGCCTAGAAACGCCCCGAGATACAAACTAAACCCCCGGGTACATTATTTTGACTATCTCGACTCTTTCGAACACATTGACGAACTCAAAATGACCATACGTGTGACTTATAATTTATTCACTTTTAATAGTTCGAATTTAATCCCGACACGACACAAGCGCATCCCGATAAATTTCCAAAATTATCGAATTAGATTCTCGTGATAATTTTACTAAATACAATTACACCTCTTACTTTACCCATAAAGTAACTTACAACAAAATTCCAATAATTACTAACTCTCATCACGCTAGTAGGTATTTAAATGATTTTTTGGGTTAATATTAAATTAATATCTCTAATTAAATTTAATAAATACCCAAAATTAAAAGTCATAAAAATATGGGGTATTACACTTTTGAATAGACCTGCCTGCATAAATTAGACCTGCCTGCATAAATTAGACCTGTCTGCATAAAGTCATCCCTATTAATATTCTATGGGAATTGTGGTTTAATAGGAACAAGTTTCTATTTGAGGGCGTTTCTATGAAAACATAAACAATCACTCGCAACATTATTCATAGAATTTTAGAACTTGCTCAAGGACTTTCATTCAAATATGACGAGAAATTAGTGGATCAATCAATTTTGGAATTATTCTACACCAATGACTATCGGAAGGATGACCAGTCTTCATTTACTTTAAACCCCTATTTTTTCGTTGTTCCCTCAGTTCATGTTTAATCTACGGCAATCAAAATTTGTAAAGGTAATTATGATTTCTCTTTTGCTTCAAAATTTTATGATATATGTATACCTAATATCTTCTTTTTATCTAAAATTTGACAGGTGTTTAATAATAGTCCAGATGAGATGACTTACTTTAACATGTTGTTAAATTGGGAAAACATAACAAATTGAGCAGTCATCATATTCATTCAATTCGTTGCTTGCTCCAACTTTGCTGGATGTGGCATTGATTGTAGCTGATCGTATCCTTTTGATGGATTCATATTTTATCTTAGTTATTTTCCATGGAACGACTATTTCTCAGTGGAGGAACATGGATATCGACACATGACTTTTCATTATGTTCACTGATGAGTTGTTTGAAATGGATATCGACACGTGATTGGTGAATTGAAATTTTAGGTTGCAATAACTTTTAACAGTCAACAGATTTGAACCACTCTCATTAATTCTCATTTTTTATGCAGATTTGAACACGTGAATGGTGCATTTTACTCTATATGTCTCCCTTATCTCTCACTATGATTCGAAATGCACATTTCCAAGCTTAATGATATATTTTTAGGAATATTTTATTCATTATTTGTCATTATTTACATTTTAAGTTATTTAGGCATGTTGATTTCGAATTATACTCATTATTTTTATGTTTTATATTCTGTTGGTTGCTTTTTTTGTATACTTGAGAGTTTGTTAATTTATTCACAGTTCTTTGAATTTCCAACTCACGTGTGCAATCTAATGTAGGAGGAGGAACTTGGAAGTTACATTAAAATATGGTTGGATATATTTTCTTTTGAAGTGTAACTTCTATCATCAAATTAATCATAGAAATATTACTTGAAGAAATAGAACTAAACAACTTAATCATATGTGATGCTTTATTTTCTTTGGTATTTTCATTTATGAGTTTGAATTTATTTAGTTCTCTTTGGTATTTTCCTTTATGAGTTGTATTGATGTGATAAATTTGGCAGGAAGCTTGATGTTTGATTCATTTTGCAGGTTATATAGTTCATTTTGGCACCAGGCTTGCTATTTGACTCATGGGTGATGCGGCCTCATTTGTCCCGAGCTACAACAACATTTTTGGTAGGTTATGTTTAGCAGCATTATCAGTTCATCTTTACCAGGCATGGTTTATTTTCCTCTACACTGATTTGGCTTTAAGAGAGAACATTTTAAGATAATTAATTCAAATCATTTCAACGATGTCTGGAATATCAAAGCGTACATGCGGGTTGCACCATCTTCCTAGCTCTAAAGACAAGTGAACACAATTGAGGTCTTCAAAATTCAATGGCACGAAACCAGTTTAGTACCCTCAAATTGTTCTTTGTAGTTCATCCAGCGTTGCAGTCACTATTCCAGTATCATGTGAATCGAAAGCTACTAAAACGGATATTATATGTAGTCCGTCCAGCATTATAGTCATTATTCCAGCATTATGTGAAACGAAAGCTGCTACAACGTACATTATTAATCAGTAAAGGGTCGTTACTTTGAACATTTTAGGAGTTAATGATGCAGCGAACAAAGCTTATTGAGTGTATCTGCATTCCATATGATGATGTTATCATTTTTGTTTCAGTGGGCTGGTGGATAGGAGTGTAACAAAGATATCTATTATGTATCTGTTGAGAAGATGTGATGTGATGATGGACAATGTTTTCATGTATTAAATGCTGAACATTTGTATTAATAGATTTGTGTATGCTTAAAATAAATAGATGGTAATATTTTTTATGCCTCTTTGTTGTGTTCATCATTATTCAGTGCATTTGCGAAATTTCTTTTTTTTGTTCACTTTTCGGAGAAAGCTATAACTTTTGAACAATAACTTGGAATCAGACAATCCCGAAGTCATGAGATTCATATCGACTGTGTGTACCTAAGTTAAGGGTTGTTTCTGACTCTAAGGGTTCAAATCTGACTTGAATGTTAACAATTTCATTTTTCATGTGATGTTCAACTTAATTTATGCATGTTGGGGTAATAATTCATCACTAAATGCTTTTATTCTCAAAATGTCATAGTATTTTCATTTAGAATGTAACCATTATACTAGATAACTAAAGTGATACAATTTATAAGCAATCTACATGTCTATTTACATAATGCATCATTTTCTTTTGCAAACATGTCATGTCTTTCATTGAGAATGTGACCTTATGTAGTATAACTGGAAATAATAAGTTCTGTTACAATATTTTTTTTCATTTACATCGCCTACTTCATTAATTGTAATGACTTCAAAACTCTTATTTTTCCACACGACGTTGAAAATTGTTTTGTACGTCCTAAGCTTTTGTTTATTTTCTTTGAAGTGCGGGTCTTATAGTTCAATATGAGGAAATGGAAGTATTACTTATAACTTTGATGATAATCCCAATGAGGTTTTGTAATTGAGAATCATTATATTGAAACAATGAATAACGGTTTGCGATTTACTCATATTAGGAGTTTATTACGTAGTTTATATGAGTTTCTATGGTCCATAATGGATTATTTATACGATTGTTGTAATATTGTTTTGTACTTAAACAAAACAAGTGGATACTCTTATAAATATAGGAAATTTTATGCAATTCTTTTAAAAATAACCTTAATTGTTTTATTATTATTAGATTGATAATGTTGTTAATTCGAGGTCGTGGATGGATTGTTGATACTGTTGTTGTAGTATTTTTATTTCTTAAATAGTATGGATAGTCATACAAATAAAGTTTTTCCTATTTTTTGAGTTGTTTATGCTTATTTATATTGTAACAATTTCATGACTTTCCACAATTATATTGTTGAAAATTATATGTGTGCCTTCAGGCACAGGCATAATTTAAGCAGTTGTGTACATGCATATTATTGTGTAGATGGAGGGTTGGGGTGAGTGAAAACAAGACATGCTTTAAGCAATTGTATGCAACTATCTATAGGTGTATGGGTTCTTTACTGACTCCTTGCGCTATCGATGTAGCACATAGTCCGTGTTAAAAATGCATTGCATTGATGCACGGAGAACACAAATACACCAAAGTAATCTCACAACCTTTCCACTGACATGGGATTTAGGTGATGTGCAGGTGATGTGTTATAGCGACTCAATTAGTACTTTTAAGTTGGGATAGTGAACACCACATATGTTTGGGATAATTCCTTTGTTACGTTACAGTACGCAAAACCTTATATTTGTTCTTTATTAATATTACATGTTTGTCTAAATTAACATCAAAATGTTGGGGACGACACAACTTTTTGTAGCTTTTTGGTTACTAGTAACTATTTATTTCTGAGCTGCTAAATTATCAAAGATGGCCTATTTGTTAACTATATGAAAGGTCTGTGAATTACTATTTCATAAGGTTTATGTGATTGTTTTATTAACATTTAGATCCCGAGATCAGTCGTAGCTTCGGCGATGGCACTTTTCGTTGCACCAAGGCACGACTTTATGCTTTTCAAAATTATCAGCGTGCCTTCAGGCACGTGCATACCCTAGTATATATGTATATATATAATTGACATATGTTTGTTAATAAATCCAATTTAAAATTGACCCTTCATGTCCATGCCTCGATAATCCAACATACTTATATGTATCCTCTAAAATCAAATACTTATGACTCAAAATCATTTCTATGCACACTGCCAAATCTAGGCGCTTCTAACTCCAGAACCTCTAAAACCTAGGCTCTGATACCAAAAGATGACACATCCCAACCCAGTTACTTACAATTAAGTTTGAAAGTCAAAGTGAGTCAAACCATAATTGCATTAACCAAACCATAAACACGAGTATCCTTTTTGAGTCATCAACAAATCCATAAAACTAAAAAATTTCATAATTTTAAAGTCATTATGCTTATTCAAACTTACTTAAAGGATAAGTAGGCTTAGATTTACCACATCTACATTTGATCAAAATCATGGTTTTATGCATCCCTTGCTAACCCCACCCGACCTCCTAGATTTGGTAGTGACACCACGTTACCAGAAAGATATAAGCATTGGAACCATGAGAAAAATAGCTCAGTAAATGCATCACTACTACCCTATTGCATAAAATTAAATGTAATTAATAATATCCATGTAATAATACATAAACTTATCCGTCCCATTCATAATGAATGACCCAAATTTCCGAATCATGATTCACATATCCTATCTGCAATAGATAATTCTCCCCCATTCCTGGTCAAGGAGTAACCCCTTGTCTGTAATAGGCAATTCTTCCCCATTCCGGGTCAGGGAGTAATCTCCCATTTCAGTTGACCGAAATGAAAATTTTCATATTCATAATATTCTGATCATATCCATAACCAGGAATAAAATACATCTTACCAGTGAGTACACTCACCTTGGCAACTTAACGGGTCTTCCATTTGCTTTTGTCTGGCACTTGTTCACTGGGATCTTCTTCCCTTTCTTTCATTCTTACAATGTTAGTATCATTATAAGAATATCAATAGTCAAATGAATAATTTAAACGTAACCCAATTCATAAGCATCATATGATCCCATTCAAATCATTTACCAAAAATGAAGTCCCGTCCACATTCATGTCAAGATGTTTAACATTACCAAATCATATCATAAATCATAACCAACCATTAAAATTCAATATTTATCATATATTGGGTTTATAATACAAAAGACAATGCATCTTTTCAAGTTTTCTAGAGTAATATATGCCCATTTATTTACTACATAGCAAATCAGCCCTATAGGTTCCTCTATCGTTCAATCAACTTCCAAGAATTTTCATAATTTTTTACTTTATAAATGTTGATGATATTCCACCCAATTTCAATAAACAAATTGAATAATACAAATTTAAAGTTTCATAATTTTTAGAGTTCATTTGTTATTTCAAAACCTTATCAAACTTAGGGCATATCCAAGAGGATTATGCAAACGGCAACTATGTATCGACTTATTACCATAACCTTGAAAATAACCCCCAAGCCAAACCAAAAGGTATTTTATGCTCATATTCGAGTATGTTATACTCATATGTGTCATCTAACATGTCCAGCTAGATTCACTTGATTTTCATAAGTACTCAATGAAGTATGAGATTTTTAACACAACTAGGTCCAAAGTAAAACTTTAGAACATAAATAATACAATTAAGTCTCCACACTATCTATCTTGAACATTAGTTCATGGAAACATATACTAAAAATGTTTTAACATATACACACATCATACACATGAATTTTCTAAATTAAAAAGCTTCACAAGAAGGTGATTGAAATCTAGGACTTTAATGTTAACATTTACTATCCTAGCACAAGTTCTTATTTATGTTCTTAAGCCATCCTGTTTTTAATACAATAAGGCAATATGGTATCATTCAAATCTCTATCAAAATCAAAAATAAAAAAATACAAAGTTTAAAACTCATTCATGTGATCAACTTTAACAAATAGTTAATTACCTTATAAGTACTCCTTGATTTATAGTAATTTTTAAAAGCAATTTCTTTCTCAACTTCCTTTTTCTCTCTCCATAGGCATATTTCTTCCTAAGATTATAATATGAATTGAAAAAGATGATAAAGTTCTGCTATATAATCATAAAAATGTGTTCATGAGGTCATGTGACCATTTTAAGGTGGTTGTGTATGGCTGGTTGGAGAAAAGGTTCAATTGAATAATTCCACTAATGACAGATTTGTCCCATCTTTGTAAAATTACCATAACTCACTATTTCGAACCTCGATTTACTCACCCTTGCCTATACATGTAGACAACTTATATTTTTACAACTTTCATATTTATATTTTCCTAAAATCATAAAGCTAATATGCCTAATTTGGGCTCGAGCAGAAGAGTAGCAATGTGCCGAAAATCCCAAAATTTTCACATTTGGCGATCTAACATCCCCAATTTCGCACCAACAGCCTAGTTTATTTTTATAAACATACTGATCCATTAAAAATATATCTTATGATGAATTTATACACATAACTAATCATATGTCTAAACATGTTATCACCAATCATAAGCTCAATTAGAATCTAATGCAAACACCATATATATCATCTGAGTATGCATCCTCCAAACATGATACTTAAAATGTTTAATACCCATAACCAAACTTATCAATCATAAAATATACTTAATCATGTAACCAACATTCTTAATAATGTTTTTGGGACTTACATAATGACCCATCAATACGAATGGTAAGGCGGAAGAAGAGGGTGTTCGCCCACGAGAAGAACCAAGCAGAAGACGTGGAGGTTGGTAAACTACTGGAAGAAGGTTTCATTTGGGATGCCAAGTATCTCGAATGATTATTAAATTTCGTAATGATTTGTAAACTGAACGGCAAATGGATATTATGTGTTGACTATTCAGACCTAAATGAAGCTTGCCCGAAAGACTCGTCCCCCCTACTAAGGATTGTCACCCTTGTGGATACCACAACTGGGCACGAGACATTTTTGTTCATGGAAGCATACTCCGAATATAATTAGATCCTAATGCATATAGTCGACAAGGAAAAGAAGCTCCTATGTGACTGAGAGATGTACATATTGTTATCGTGTAATGTCATTCATCTTGAAGAACGTAGGGGCCACCTACCATAGGCTGGTCAACAGGATGTTTGAGGATCCAATTTTGAAGATAGTATATGTTTACTTGGATAATATACAGGTGAAAATCTTGAAAGTAAAAGATCATATGATAAACTTGGAGGACACTTTCAAAATTCTTGATCGATACAAGATAATGTTGAACCCCAATAAATGCGGCTTCAAGTTGGAGTATGGGAATTTCTTGGATTTATGGTAATGCAGAGGGGATTGAAGATAATCTCAAAAAAATTGAAGTAATACTAAACATGAGGATCCCAAGAACTATGAAGGAATTCCAATCACTAACCGGGAAGGTAGCGGCACTAAATCGATTCATAAGTAAAGAAATTGATAGATGCATTCGGTTTTTTCTAACATTAAATAAGGCGTTCACCTGGAAGGACTAGTGTGAGAAAGCTTTCAAAGATCTCAATGCCTACTTGACAAAAATACTGCTCCTATCAAATTAGATAGTGGGAGAGGAGTTATGCCTCCACCTCATTGTTTTTCCAATGGAATCAGCTCGGTCCTGATTTGAGATGATGGAGGAGTTCAATGATAAGTTTATTATATGAGAAAAGTGTTACTCGATGATGGAGAAGCTAGCATTTACATTAATAATGTCATCCATAAAGTTAAGGTTATATTTTCAAACCAATACCATCGTTGTTCTGATCGACTATCTACCTAAACAAGTCTTCCACAAGTTGGAGGTCTTTGAACGGTTGATGAAATGGTCAGTCGAGCTCGGAGAGTTTGACATACACTACAGGTAGAGAATAGAAATTAAGGGTTAGACATCTCCAATATCATCGCAAAATTCAACGGTGATAAAAGGGAGAGCCCCCCCCCCCCCCCCCCCAATAATTAAGTAAAAAATAAGACATGGGTAGTTCACTGAAGCCCTTATACTTTTGACTCATTTGAGTCTAGACTGTATAAGAGCTCATCTAGTTTGGAAATTGTGACAAAATAGTGTCTATCCTAGAAACCAAAGAGCTTCAGAGATTGGGTTGCTTCTTCTTCTATCTATCATGTAATGATCCTAAGACTATAGCCATCACTCACACACTTAGAATTTGATTCTTGCATATCATATTGCACCCCTATGTGTTTTAATGTTGTGAGTGTGTTTAAATCCCTCAATTTGATTTTTAATAATTTTTTGGGAATTTAAAACATATTTTAAACAAGGTTTTATTTAATTAAAATTTGATTTAAAAAGTCTTGGGGTTATTATATAAATATGGATTGTTGTGTTTATTGGCCTAAAGTTACTCTGGGTAGAAACCGAAAGCGCTAAAGACTTTAGGGTTGGCTTTGTAATTATTTTGGGACGCGCGTTTGCATTTGTCCTCAGGCCAACACTTGTTGTTCTCTGATTGGCCCTAGGTGTGTTTCTTTACAGAGACATACCATCGCTTGTTATCAGCCCTTGGATCAACCCTTATCGATGGCCTGCATGTCTTTTGAGTGGATCCCCGTGTAATCCCTTAAGCCAATCATAGCCTGTTTAATCCACCGCCTGTTGTGAGCCCTTGGATTGCAGTCAATGGAGCTTGACTCAATCTCAGCCATTGTTTTTGAACGATGCTCTGGAATCTTCCTCTCTTCCAATTTAAAGGCCTTCAATTTCAGCCTTCGAAAGCTTTTGCCATTTTGAAAAGTCTCAGAAAATAGAGAAAGGAGAGAGAAGAGAGAGAAGAGAGAAGAGAGAAATTAGAGAGAGAAATCAAACCCTAGTTAGAAACCCTAACTTCGTCCAAATACCTCTAAAGCTAGACCACTTACCTCTCCATAAACACCATAACCAGACAAACACCATCCTTAGTGTTTCTTGAGTTATGAGAGTTCGAGTTGAGTGATTTCTGGGTTGCTGAAATCCTTGTGTTCATAAATCTTATTTCCAACTTAGACATAGATTCAGATCTTGTTTCTTTTTCAATAGAAATCATAGATCTGAAGTTTTTCATGTCACAGAACACTTAGTTGCATTTATTTCTCATCTTGAGAATTTCGTTGTTGATTGTTTTCTGTTAAAACATTTTTCTTCTTCAAAGATCAACAATAGATGTTTTTCTATTTCTGTTTTTACAAAACCTAACCTGACCTAGTGGGATTCGCACTTGGAGGGTTCTCAATCCACATAATATTTTCAAAAGTGATTGAGAAAGGTCTTGACCGATTTCTTAAGCAAGATCTCCGTGGAATCTGGGTTAGTTTGAAAGGTCGAAAAGGTTCTTGGTTTTGTAAGAAAGAAAAATAACAAATACACTGCATATAGACTTTATATGTGATTTGTTAGGATCGTCTGTAACTAATAAGTGTGTGTGTGTGCATGCATGTGTTTTAGAACACCATTCACAAACATCTTCACACTACAAACACTCAAAGTGTTGGCTATAAGATTTGGTGAATAATAAGTCGACGTAAAGTGCTGGAACAAAGAAGAGTTGACAAACTGAGACAACTACATCAACAAACAAGATCTGCAGAAAAGTTAAGGACGCCAGAGGGTACAATCCTGAACTTGTATAGATTTGTTTTGTGTGTGCATGTTAGTTAAATAGGTTGTAACTCATATATTTGTTTTAGTGATTGTTTTTTTTGTTTTACTCCGTAGAGGGAGTCGTGGATGTTTCCTCAAGGTTGAGGTTTTACCACGTTAAAAATCCTGAGTATCAATATTTCTACATCTTCTCATCCCATTCTGTTTGTGTGCTGAGTTTAAAACATTTTAAACTGTTTACTAAAACTTGTTATCAAATCTTGTCCTAATCTCGTACATACTTTTGTTAACACATCTTGTGTTCAAAATCGTTTTGATTTAAGTAAAGAGTTTCTTCAACAAACTTTCGGAGTTGCTTAAATAGTTTATTTTCATAAACGGCTTTGGCAACGCTATTTCAATTGGTATCAGAGCTTTTGGTGAACTTTTTTTCAAAAAGATCCTGAGTTTCTGAAACTGTTTTCTCAAAATCAATTATGGACGAGAAAAACGAAAGATATGGTAACTTGACCAGACCTCCAGTCTTTGATGGAACCAATTTTTCTTACTGGAAAGTAAGAATGATTGCTTTCATTCAAGGCACTCTGGGAGATGATGTCTGGGATATTATTGAAAATGGATACTTTTATCCAACTAAACCAGCCACTGATGGAAGCAATGAAAGGATTAAGAAAATATTGAGTGAGTTTACTCAAGAAGAGAAACAGGTTTCTCGAAATAATAACAAAGGCAAGAACGCTATATTTATGTCTATTAACGAACATGAGTTCAAGAGAATCTCATCCTGTACCACTTCCAAGGAAGCATGGGATACCTTGATTACTGCCCACGAAGGAGACTCTAGGGTAAAAGCTGCTAAGACTCAGATGTTAATCCAACAGTATAATACCTTAATCATGTCTGAATCTGAGTCTTTCGATGATTTCTATATGAACCTTACTGATATTGTCACTAAACTTCATGCCAATGGTATAACTTATGATAGACAAGAAATTGTCTCTAAAATTCTGAGATCATTACCACAGAAATTTGACAATAAAAGATATGCTATTGAGGAGATGTGTGATACAAATCTTACTCCTGAATTACTCAGTAGCAAATTAAGAACTGTGGAAATGGAATTAGAGTTTAAGAAACAATTGACCCACACTAATAGGAAACATACCAATTCCAATCTTAGCTTTACCTCTAAGATGATTAAGCCTAAGTTAAACACCTCTAGTAATGATTCTGATGAGGACTGTGACTTAGAAAGTCTAGATAATCAGATTGCCCTAATGACAAAACAATTTAAGAAAATTGTTAAATTTAGAAACAGTGTTGCAAATAGACAGGGCAAGTCTAATTATACCACTTCTTCAAATCACAAACCTCATGAGAAACCTCATGACAAACAGAACAAGGACAACACAAGACCTCACAGAGACCTCAAGAAGACTGAATGCTATAGATGTGGTAAACTAGGACACATTGCTCAAGACTGTAGAGTTAATTTAAATGCCCAAAACAAATACTCTAGAGCCAATATCTGCAAAACCTGGGATGACTCAAGTGATTCTGAAAATGAGGAACTTGAGACATCTGATGGTTTTGATCCTTGTTTAGCCTTCTTTGCCAAAATCATATACAATGATGATATGCCTATGCTTGATAGTGAGGATGAGTTTAGTAATTCTAGTTCTGTTGCTTTGAATCATACTTTAATTGGTTTAGATGCTTTACTTACTGAGAACATTAATACCTCTTCCTCGGGGTGTGTGAGTCAAAGGGAAATCGATACTGCTGATGTCAATGGGTGCGTGAGTTTAAGAAATGAAACCTTAGGGGTCACTTCACACACTTCACTTAGTGACTCTGACAATGATGATCTCCCAGACATCCATACTCTATATACTAAAACTCTTAAGAAAAGTACTAGACTAGAAAAGATTGTTAAAGATCTTACCAAAAAGCTAGAGGATTTAAGCCTAATGGTAAAACTGAATGCTGAAGAGTATACTACACAATGCATGTCTCATGACAGTGAAGTTAAAGTGTTTGATGAAAAACTGAAAACTTTGACTGAAGCTAATGAAATTCTGGAGAAAAAATACAAAGGGACATTATTAGAATTGGAACAAACAAAAGAAAAGACAGCAACTGTTTTCAAAAAATTTACCAAATTTGAAAACAATTCTAAATGTTTTGAGGAATTCGTTGCTGAATCTAAAACCAATTCTGATGATAGAACTGGAATAGGGTTTTGTCCCAATTTGAAGACACAAACTAAACATGTTGAACCTATCAAGTTTGTGTCAGGAGGCAAAAGACCTATTGAAACATGTCCAGACTTTCATTCTCTAAAAACTAAGTTTGACCATCAAAACACTAACACTGGGGATGCAAGTTGCTCTAAGCATGAAAGTTTACCAAAGGGAAAATATGTCTGCCCCCCTATTAGGAAAAGTGAACCTGCTTTCAAATCTGTGCTACCTAAGAATAAAATTCAGCCTCAAAATTTCTCAAAACCTTTGTTTAGAGACTTTCCTAAGGAAAACCCTATTCTGAGCAATCTTTATTGCTCCTATTGTGATATATATGGTCACTCTTTCGATAATTGCTATGCTAGGAGACTGATTAAACCTATCTACAACACTCCTATGTATCATAACTTTAACTATTCTAGGAGGAGTCGTAACAATTATGTCCTTCCCAGGCCACCAGACAAAAACTCTAACTATAGGAATAGAAGGACTAAACCTAAAAGGACATTTACTAGAAGGATTACCAGAACCTTTTCTAAATCAAATGCTCAGGAATTCAAATTTACTCAAAATCATGCGCAAAATGTTTTTCAACAAAAATCTAATGCTCGCAAATTTTATCAAATAAGAGCAAACAAGCGCAAACTAAAAACCAGGGCAATTTGGATTAGAAAAGATGATCTAGCACCCCAGATGAAGTGTAACATTGTTGTTTCTGCTCTAAAAGCTGAACTTACATCTTCTGGATGGTACTTGGATTCTGGATGTTCCAAGCATATGACAGGTGATGATACAAAACTTTTAAATAAAACCCATTTTGATGGTGGAAAAGTTGTTTTTGGTGATGGTATATCATCCCAGATCATAGGCAAAGGAACCCTTAAAGAAAAGGGACTTCCTCTTCTTGAAAATGTTCTCTTAGTTAAAGGTCTTAAGGCTAATTTACTTAGCATTTCACAATTCTGTGACTCAAACTACACTGTTACCTTTTCAAAGAACAATTGCAAGATTTTAAATGAAAAGGGAGAATGCTTAATTACAGGATTCAGGACCCCTGACAATTGTTATACTGTCATGTCTAGTTCTGAAATCTGTAATGTTGCCAGAATGGATGACAACGAGATATGGCATAACAGAATGGGTCACATTAATTACGAAAATTTGAGTAAATTGTCTTCTCAACAGATAGTTAGAGGAATACCAAAAATTAAACCTATTCATAACATTGTCTGTGGTCCCTGTCAAGAAAGAAAAATTGTTAAAGCACCTCATAAAAGGGTTAAAGATATCCTTACCTCTAATCCCTTAGAACTCATCCATATGGACCTAATGGGTCCTTCTCAAACTGTTAGTCTTTGTGGACACAGTTATATTCTTGTTATGGTTGATGACTTCACCAGATTCACTTGGGTAGCTTTCTTAAAACAAAAATCCGATACTTTTCAAACCTTTTTAAAGATTCTCTTACGGATTGAGAATGAAAAAGACACTCAAGTGAATAGAATCAGAAGTGATAGAGGTGGTGAATTCAAAGACACTGGTATTGTAGAATATTGTGACTATAATGGTTACAAACATGAGTTCAGTGCTCCTAAGACCCCTCAACAAAATGGAATAGCTGAGAGAAAGAATCAAACTCTTCAAGAGATGGCACGTGTCATGCTCCATGCTAAGAACTTACCTAAGTATTTTTGGGTAGAATCTATTCGTACAGCCTGCCATCTTATTAATAGGGTCTATCTTAGAAAGAATTCGAAACAAACCTCTTATGAACTTTGGTACAATAAAAAGCCTAATCTTAAGTACCTTAGAACCTTTGGTAGTACCTGCTATGTTTGCAAAGATAGGGAACACTTATCCAAATTTGAGAGTAGAGGAGATAAAGCCATATTCTTAGGTTATTCACCTAACAGTAGAGCTTATCGAGTGTATAATCTTCGCACTAAGACCTTAATGGAATCCATAAATGTAATTGTTAGTGACACTACTGTAGAAAGCAAGACTAGTGAATTAACTATAGAAGAAGAATCATCAAATATTTTAGAAAATGACTCTTCTGAAATAGATAATTCATTACCTATTGAGTCACCTGAAGTACCTAACTGGGTTTCTAAAGATCATCCCATAAACAACATAGTTGGTAACCCTGGTGAACCAGTACGTACAAGATCCCAACTTAGAAATTATGCTCTCTATGCTTGCTTTGTTTCTCTCTTGGAACCAAAGAATGTAAATGAGGCATTGAATGACTCTCACTGGATTTCTGCTATGCAGGATGAACTTTTACAATTTGTCATTCATGATGTTTGGTTTCTTGTTCCACGTCCTGATCACAAAAAGGTTATTGGTACTCGTTGGATTTTCAAAAATAAAACTGATGAAAATGGGATGATAATTAGAAATAAAGCTAGACTAGTTGCTCAAGGTTACTCCCAAATAGAAGGACTTGATTTTAATGAGACGTTTGCTCCCGTTACTCGTTTAGAATCAGTTCGTCTGCTTCTTGCTATAGCTTGTCACATGCATTTTACATTATATCAAATGGATGTTAAATTTGCGTTCCTTAATGGAATACTTGCCGAGGAAACCTATGTAGAACAACCTAAAGGGTTCATTGACCCTAATTATCCTAATCATGTATTTCGGTTGAAAAAGGCTTTATATGGTCTTAAGCAAGCTCCTAGAGCTTGGTATGAGCGGCTGTCCAGTTTTCTGCTGGACAAAGGTTTCAAAAGAGGTGGAAATGACCAAACCTTATTTGTCAAACAGTTTGGCAAACACATTACTATCGCTCAAGTCTATGTAGACGATATCATATTTGGATCCACTTCTACCTCAGAAGTAAAATCTTTTGCTGAAATTATGAGTAAGGAATTTCAGATGTCCCTTATGGGGGAGTTACAGTTCTTCCTAGGTCTCCAAGTCAAACAACAACCAGATGGCTTGTTTCTTTCGCAGACTAAGTACGCATTAGAGATAGTTAAGAAATTTGGCCTCGAGAGTGCTAAAAGTGCTAAAACGCCTATGAGTACTACAGAGAAATTATCTAAAGATGAAACTGGGAAATCTGTAGACTCTACCTTATATCGTAGTATGATTGGCACATTACTCTATCTGACTGCCTCGCGTCCTGATATCATGTATGCTGTTTGTGTTTGTGCGCGTTATCAAAATAACCCCAAGGAGAGCCATTTAAACGCTGTTAAACGTATAATTAAATATGTTAAAGGCACTCTAAATTTAGGAATTTGGTACACGAATGACACACCTAGCACTATTATTGGGTACACTGATGCTGATTGGGCTGGGTGTACTGATGATAGTAAAAGCACTTCAGGCACATGTTGTTATATTGGTAATAACTTGGTAGGATGGAGTAGTAAAAAACAGAACTGCACATCTCTCTCGACTGTTGAATCTGAATACATAGCCGCCGGTAGCTGTTGTGCCCAATTGTTATGGCTTAAACAAATGCTAAGTGATTATGGTATTCTAGAACCCACACTTCATCTCTATTGTGATAATCAAAGTGCGATTAACATTTCTAAGAACCCAGTTCAACACTCGCGAACTAAGCACATTAAAATAAGACATCATTTTATTCGTGAATTAGTTGAAACCAAGGAATTAGAAATCAATTATCTTTCTACTGATCTACAACTTGCAGATTTATTTACCAAACCTCTTGATTATAATAGATTCATTTCTTTACGTAAATCTATTGGTATGATTTGTGTTGAGTAAATACCTGTTATATTTGCCAAGTTCCTTCCCTTTGTCCATTTGAGACAAAATGGGGGAGAAATTTGAGTCTACTGCATATACTAAAAAGCTTGATCTTAGTAATTTTTTGCAGGTATTCTTCTTGTACAGTCATTCTTCATTGTAATAATAGGATGTTAAACTGTATATAGTTGAGTTATGTAATTTTTGCTTTCTAGGATTTGGGTAGATAGAACCTTTATAGGAATAAGTTTTTCCTTTTTGTTGTCGCCCTACGAGTTGAGATGACTCAAAGGAGATTTTGTCTCATATTTCCAAAGGGGGAGATTGAAGCCCTTATACTTTTGACTCATTTGAGTCTAGACTGTATAAGAGCTCATCTAGTTTGGAAATTGTGACAAAATAGTGTCTATCCTAGAAACCAAAGAGCTTCAGAGATTGGGTTGCTTCTTCTTCTATCTATCATGTAATGATCCTAAGACTATAGCCATCACTCACACACTTAGAATTTGATTCTTGCATATCATATTGCACCCCTATGTGTTTTAATGTTGTGAGTGTGTTTAAATCCCTCAATTTGATTTTTAATAATTTTTTGGGAATTTAAAACATATTTTAAACAAGGTTTTATTTAATTAAAATTTGATTTAAAAAGTCTTGGGGTTATTATATAAATATGGATTGTTGTGTTTATTGGCCTAAGGTTACTCTGGGTAGAAACCGAAAGCGCTAAAGACTTTAGGGTTGGCTTTGTAATTATTTTGGGACGCGCGTTTGCATTTGTCCTCAGGCCAACACTTGTTGTTCTCTGATTGGCCCTAGGTGTGTTTCTTTACAGAGACATACCATCGCTTGTTATCAGCCCTTGGATCAACCCTTATCGATGGCCTGCATGTCTTTTGAGTGGATCCCCGTGTAATCCCTTAAGCCAATCATAGCCTGTTTAATCCACCGCCTGTTGTGAGCCCTTGGATTGCAGTCAATGGAGCTTGACTCAATCTCAGCCATTGTTTTTGAACGATGCTCTGGAATCTTCCTCTCTTCCTATTTAAAGGCCTTCAATTTCAGCCTTCGAAAGCTTTTGCCATTTTGAAAAGTCTCAGAAAATAGAGAAAGGAGAGAGAAGAGAGAGAAGAGAGAAGAGAGAAATTAGAGAGAGAAATCAAACCCTAGTTAGAAACCCTAACTTCGTCCAAATACCTCTAAAGCTAAACCACTTACCTCTCCATAAACACCATAACCAGACAAACACCATCCTTAGTGTTTCTTGAGTTATGAGAGTTCGAGTTGAGTGATTTCTGGGTTGCTGAAATCCTTGTGTTCATAAATCTTATTTCCAACTTAGACATAGATTCAGATCTTGTTTCTTTTTCAATAGAAATCATAGATCTGAAGTTTTTCATGTCACAGAACACTTAGTTGCATTTATTTCTCATCTTGAGAATTTCGTTGTTGATTGTTTTCTGTTAAAACATTTTTCTTCTTCAAAGATCAACAATAGATGTTTTTCTATTTATGTTTTTACAAAACCTAACCTGACCTAGTGGGATTCGCACTTGGAGGGTTCTCAATCCACATAATATTTTCAAAAGTGATTGAGAAAGGTCTTGACCGATTTCTTAAGCAAGATCTCCGTGGAATCTGGGTTAGTTTGAAAGGTCGAAAAGGTTCTTGGTTTTGTAAGAAAGAAAAATAACAAATACACTGCATATAGACTTTATATGTGATTTGTTAGGATCGTCTGTAACTAATAAGTGTGTGTGTGTGCATGCATGTGTTTTAGAACACCATTCACAAACATCTTCACACTACAAACACTCAAAGTGTTGGCTATAAGATTTGGTGAATAATAAGTCGACGTAAAGTGCTGGAACAAAGAAGAGTTGACAAACTGAGACAACTACATCAACAAACAAGATCTGCAGAAAAGTTAAGGACGCCAGAGGGTACAATCCTGAACTTGTATAGATTTGTTTTGTGTGTGCATGTTAGTTAAATAGGTTGTAACTCATATATTTGTTTTAGTGATTGTTTTTTTTGTTTTACTCCGTAGAGGGAGTCGTGGATGTTTCCTCAAGGTTGAGGTTTTACCACGTTAAAAATCCTGAGTATCAATATTTCTACATCTTCTCATCCCATTCTGTTTGTGTGCTGAGTTTAAAACATTTTAAACTGTTTACTAAAACTTGTTATCAAATCTTGTCCTAATCTCGTACATACTTTTGTTAACACATCTTGTGTTCAAAATCGTTTTGATTTAAGTAAAGAGTTTCTTCAACAAACTTTCGGAGTTGCTTAAATAGTTTATTTTCATAAACGGCTTTGGCAACGCTATTTCATTCACATGGATGGATCCTATAATAAAGAGGGTTATGGAGAATGAATGATAGTGGAAACCATTAAAGAGAATTTAATAGAGTAGGCACTAAGAATCAATTTTAAAGCTTCCAATAACGAAGACGAGTATGAAGCACTGATCCTCAGGGTAAAACTTGCGTTGTCCCTCAAGACAGTCAATGTTGCAAAATAAGGACCTCGTTGGATGGATAAGTACGTTCAGTTCATAAAAGAAGGGATCTTTCCAAATTTTCAGTTGGAGGCAATAAAAATGAGAGTAAATGAATAATGTACTTAATGTTGTAATACCCTGTACTTTTATTACTATTTAAATTCTGTGTGCTTATAATTATAAAGTTAATTAGCGGATATTAAATTGGATTTTAGTTAATATTAATTAGCGAGGTAAAGGATTAATATTTATTATTATTACTATTTACTTGCGTGTGATAACTAAATAGGTATGGGATTTATTATATGTCGCGTATGAGTGAAAGCGATTGTTTAATTTAATATGTCGACAGAATGTTACATCGGCGGATCGGTATAATTTATGGACGAAACGTACGACATGTGCGTGTCAGGCCCGATTAGTGAGATGTTAGTATATTTTAGTTAGGTAACTTGGATGACCTTTTTTAATGCACCGGTGATTCGGGAAAGGTCGAAATAGTCCAGAATAGGTACACAACTGTTATAATTGGGTTTGGGGAGCTTTTTAGACATGACAGGACCCGTTTAAGGGTAGGAGGGTCATTTTACACTTTACAGTAAGTGGAAAACGGGATTAGGGTAATTTAGGGAGTATTTAAGAGGTTGAACAGGTGTATGGCAACCCACATTTGATATTCTACACATGGGAGATTGAGATAGGGTTCAAGAGAAGAGAAAAGGGCCTGGAGAAAAGGAAGAATAGCTAATTTTGGATTTAACCCGTTATCAAACACGTAGAGAACGTCAGATTAAATCCATAAAGGCAAGTAGTTTCTCTCTTCAAGTTGCAAATTATGTATAGATAATTACTTTCATGATTGGAGATAGAAATATGATATTTAAAGTATTGAAGATTGAAACTTTGGTTGATTGATGTAGAGATTTGAATGATAACGGACCACTAATTTTAAATTAATTAATAATTGGTATTAACCAAATTAGAAATTTGAAAATAATTCTGGATTTAAATTGATGAGCATGTAAAACTATGATTGACAGGTTGAACTTTTGGAAAATCAAATTGGAAAAAATTCTGAGTTGAATTAAATTTATTTTTTATTTGTAATCCTAGGTGTTTGATAAAGGATTCATGATTTTTTTAGGTGTTATAATGTTTCTAGAACGTTAGTATATTGATGTGTGAGGTCGATTTCATGTTTGGGGATGCTTGGGACCTCCATCAAGGGGTTTTGGAAGAGAAATCCCGAGGAAGAAGACACCTAGTAGCCCAGCAAATCGAACCAATTCTCTAGGGAAAGTGAAACGGTTCTCTTAACTGAACCAGGTCATAATGCAACGAATTAGTTTGGTTTGTTGGTATGCCTAGTTTTTATTCGGGTGTTGTTTTGACCTGTTAGAGCTTGGGGAATGATCGTAGGTGCTTCCGGAGTACTATGGGATTACTGGGCAAGGTTTTCCAGGGTTGGGTGCAGGTGATAGTCCAATAAATAGATGTGTTCAAGTGAGGAGAACTAGGAATTCAAGTGAGTGAGTATTTAAAAAATTAATTGGAAAGTTGGTTCGAACATCAGGATTGGGTGAACCGTACACTATGGGATATATATATATATATATATATATATATATATATATATATATATATATATATATATATATATATATAATAAGAAGTAGTGTTATCACTATTCCATAAAGTGATAACTTAATTAGGGGTCCTAATTTGCCAACAAGGCAGAAATCCTACGGCCCAAATCTGTCACCTTATCCCGCCTAAACTTTTTTATTTAAAACTTCACTTTAATTCAAACCCCTTTCTCTCTATTGATGTCCCATCTCTTGCTCTGATCACATCGTGAAGATATCACTCATTTTCCCAAAACTCCACCCTCTCTCTATGAAACTCTCAATAATGTTTATCTCTCCTCCTCAAATCGAACTATTTAGGTGGGTATTTTTTTGTTCGTCATAATATTTCTTCAATATCGGATTAAAAACATTGTGATTCATTACCCGTGTGTATTGTTTTGCCAATATTGTAGATAATAAGGAGTGGGTATTATTTTTGCCAATATTGTAGATAATGTCAGATTAAAAACATTGTAGATATTACTGACGATGTGATTCATTACCTGTGTGTATTGTTTTGAAGATCGCAAATATTAGGGCTTGAAGCATGAAACGAAGGTGTAAAAAACATTTTGATTTGATTGAGTAATGTTCATTTTTAATGGCATTTTGATTTGTCTGATGAATGTTTATTTTGTTGGATTCAAAATAGGGGTGTGGTGTTTGAGGATAACTTTGTTTCTTGGATGTGGTATTTTTTTATACATATGTATGGTACTACTTTACTCTTGAGTTTCATCACCACAATGCACCACCGAATCTTCCATTTAATTTATATTACTATTTATTTCTCTTTCCCCCTTCAAATTATTTTTTTTTGTTTTGTAGATTCTAGATATTAGGGCTTGAATCTTGAAATAAAGGTATAAAAATGAAGATTTTATTTTCTTCAGTTTCATCATTTTGATTAGACTGAAAAAATTTCAATTTGATATATGTTTTTGTTCACTTTTATCATTTTGTCATTTTGATGTAGTATTACTGTTTCCAATGTAAAGTTATTTTGGTCTGTATATGTAGGCATCACATTATTTTGGTTAGAAAGTTAAATTAGTGTAAAGTTAACTAATGTTTTCCAATGCTTACAATATTTTTGATGATTTCCAATGCTCATAGGTATTTCATTCATCTCATATGCTCGTCTAATGTTATTTTTCATTTTTGCAGTTACGAGACCTAAGTCCATTACAAATATTGAGGACCCTGAAATACTTGAGGAACTGGTATGATTTTTCCTGAGCTTTTAATGTTTTTTTGATTATTGTTACTTATATAATTTTGTTTAAAGTATCACAGTGTTTCTCTTAACTATTTATTGCTATTACCCGTACACACGTTTGGATTCCTTATATGCGGTTATGATTAGTACTCTACCCACATGTAATTTCTGTATTTTGTTCTATTCTTTATATTTTCCATTACAATTTTTTCAATTTGGTCTTTAATATAAAACATTATAAATTTTCAAGTTAATGGAGTACAAATACTCCTGTAGTTTCAGTTGGGGTATCATTCTACTCTTAGTGTAGGATATTGTATTTGTTTGGTGCGTGTTCACTTTTTATATGTTGAATATCTGGTGGAGATCTTATAGATTGTAATTTTTTCGTTCTTCCTTTTGACTTTGGTCATTTTGGGGTAATATATATATATATATATATATATACATTCAGCTTTCTGGTATAGTATATATTTTTGGTGTTTTGCGATCTTAGTATTATTGGAATGTAATTTGAAATTTGGGTTCTGAATCTAGCGCACCTTCTAAAAGTTCATCAACCTGATCTTAGTTTCCATCTTTCACCTCCTGTAACGCCCCGTACTGAATTTAAAGGTTATTAAAGGACTAACCCGATCCGGTTCGTACGTTAATTGTGAACTGCAATAGAACACCCTATATAATGTTTCTAATCCAGTTTCATGAGTATTTAACGTTGCACTTATTAGCATGTAAGTCCGATTTACATTAACTACGTGACAAGACCCAAGGGAAATGACCCCAAGGCCAAGTAAACAGAGATACTAATCGCAAATGAAAATAGTTACTTACCTGCATAATGCTCTCAAAGTACAGAACATCATACAACCTGCCGCAACAAAGAAAGGATGTGAGCCGAATGCTCAGTGGGATCATATACAATGCAAAATAGAAACGAGCGTCAAAAAGGAGTACTCACACGCTACACTACATGCATATGAAAATAAGTATATACCTATATATATACCTTCAAAATACATGTACCAATGCATTCGATCATTTTATTCCAAAACGTTAATTAACACCACTAGACTTCCTTGACCTTACAAAATAGTCATTTTGTATTATCATGCTTCGAAAACTAACATTTATTCCCATTAACTCACATAGTTAAAAAAAATGGCATTTTTTTTAAAAACATTTCATTTACTTTCAAAATGTTTATTGCTCAATGTTCATTAACTCATGCCAGAGTTACTTAACCATATTTCTGGACTTTCATTCAACACATGCACATATCGAGTTTTAAAAATAATCCTTTCCTTTGAAAGCCTCATATAACGCACGCTTTTGTTTATTGTGATTCAAACCTCATTAGGTACCTTGATATCATTTAGTCACCTCATTTAACCGTCCCATGTTACCACATAAACATTAAACACTTAATGCGTTATTCTCGCATTAGTAAATTTTGGGATCAATACCATCCATTTATGCCTCTTTCATGAATATTCGATTCATTACTTAACATTATCTTTAGGGATTCTGCCGACACACCCACCCATCACAACGCATGCACACCCATGATTTCACGGAATTTCACCGTCCGGCACCGAGCGCCAAGTAAACTGCAGTTGCTTTAGGGTTTTTCACCCAAGGGACAGCATAGCTCTGCTTAATTGTTTAACCCGACATCATCCAATATCATTATCTTATCAATATGTTCAACATTATCCTCAGTGTTCACATTAATTACATTCGTGGGCCGAAGTCAAAAGCTCGGACTTAACCGTTCGTTTTTCCATTAACACTTGAAAAAAGTTTTCTTTCTTCTTTAAGCCCTTTATTTACACGTACGTTGATTATATACCGAAAACCATTCTCGCTTTAGGACTTAATTCATTCTCTTTGCATTATTGTTAAAACACTCTTTAACATTTTTATTTCATAAAAATGTCATACTTTAAGTAGATTTCCAATTTACCCCTGTAATGCCAAAACCACAATTTAGTCCTTTAATAAGTCTTATTTTCTCAAGACGGTTATTAAGTCCTCAACTTAACCTCTAAACACTTTAGCTTTTCTAACACTTGTTTACTATTAAACTTTTACTCAATTACCACACTTGTCACTTTAATACATAAGTGATACCCTTTATACTTTAAATTCCACATTTTTACCCTTTATTCCTAAAGTCTCCTTTTTTCATGAAACTAAGAAAAATATTTATTCCATAAATATTTTAACAATATGGACATCATCGACATTGCATTACACAAAATGTTTATTATTTCTTTTTCACTAGAATTGTACCAAAATGACACATCCTACATTTTTATTCCTTCAAAATGCCATTATTAGTTCTATTAGAAAACACGTCCGAATCCATAAAATGCATATTTCATATTTATTGAGAAAATACACACAACAATATTTCTACACATTTTTATTCCATAAAAATGTCTATTTCAGATTTATTGAGAAAATGCACACAACAATATTTCTACACATTTTTATTTCATAAAACAGTCTATTTTAGATTTATTGAGAAAATACACACAATAATATTTCTACACATTTTTATTCCATAAAAATGTCTATTTCAGATTTATTGAGAAAATACACACAACAATATTTCTACACATTTTTATTTCATAAAAATGTCTATTTCAGATTTATTGAGAAAATACACACAACAATATTTCTACACATTTTTATTCCACAAAAATGTCTATTTCAGATTTATTGGTGACACACTATTATTTAGTGATATTTTACTCTTAATACTTAACAAGCCTAAGACTTTATATACATACAAAGTCCCAAATAAAAAGAGTAGATTATCCCACCTCAATGAAGTCCAATCTGTAAAAGGCATGGAAGAATAAAGGAAGATGACAACCCCCCACCTCCTAAGGTGGCCTTAAAGGGGTTGTCTTGCACCACTAAGTCTGGCTCCAAGAAATGCCATTAAAAACCCTCCTCCAAGTACCCCCAATAATATGTTCTTCTTCTACTAAGAATATCCGTCTCAAACACCCATCATAACATACTAAGAACACCCTCTTCTTTGACTCAAACTGTATAAGGTTAAATAAGTTAACCCAAGATGTTTAGAGACTTACTAGTAGTGGTTTAAGGCTTTCTATTGGTTTATGCAGGTGGTGGAAGTGTAGCAGAGGTCTGGGCAAAGGGACCCTTCTCCATAGGAGCCCAAGAAATCTAATGAGGGAGAAATCGTATGCCAAGACCCACCTTTCTATCATCTAAATACTAAAACCCTAGGAGCCTTGCCTACTATAAATGTCTAACCCACCAACCTTCTTCTAAGTTTCTAGCCTCAAATGGGAAGGATCGAAGTCCTTAAAAATTTGACACGTGGCAAGAATCAACGGCTATAACGAAACCTGCAAAATTATTTTCCCATGTTTTATTCTTTTCTCCCAAAGGTAAAGCCCATAACTCTTGTACATATGCAGGTCTTCTGCGTTAATTAGGTATGTTAGACTCAAGAGTTGACAACAATTGGAACCAACCAATTCGAAGTTAGCAGCGCAAAAGTGGCTCCTCACTGAAAAGAATTGGACGGATGGGTAGCTGACAGTGGGGATTTTGCCTTTGTCATCATTTAAAGGTTCAAACGATAGTTCCCCTCCTGGACCAAATGGCTGCAAATATCACATGCTTAACTTGGTTATTAACTTCCTTACACGCTACAAGAAATTCCAAACCTAACTCGCCAACTATTTTTGATTGATGGGCCCACGCTTTTTGTTTCTTCATAAAACCAATGAACCACCCTTCATTTGTTGTTTTAAGGAATTAACATATTTCCTACATACCTATTCGTCCCCCCACTGCAATTGACCAAGGGACCCACATAAATTTTGTTTCCTTCTTAGGAAACCCACGAACCCCTGTCCTAATATTGACATCTTTTCCTTTTATATTTTTAGTCCCACACTTAGAATTTGATGCTATCTTTACGCCGCTGGTACCGAGTTTACGTTCCCCTTTTTTTGTAATTGTAATACCTCGTATTTTTATGGCTTTTAAATTTAGGGATGTATTAAATTTAATTGAGATAAATTAATTTAATATTAATTCGAAAAATTGTTTATTACTTACTAGCGTGACGAGAGTTAGTAATTATTGGAAATTTGTCAAATATTACTACATGAGTAAAGTAATGTATAAGATTGATTTTATAAAAATTGTCACGAGTGAATAAAATGGCAATTATGGAAATTTAAGTCGGGACGCGCCTGTGTCGTGTCAGGACTAAATTATTATTATTATATAAAATAAATTAATTATAAGTTGCTCGTATGGTCATTTTGAGTGCGCCAATGTGTCCGAAGGGTCGAGATAGTCAGAAAAGTGTACCCGGGGGTTTAATTTGGGTCTCGGGGCGTTTTTAGGCCTATTTGACATCCCGGGAGGGTATTATGGACATCTTGCATTTTTGGGTAATTAAACCCACGAATTTAATTAGGTTAAATCAGCCATTTGGAGTTGTCTCTTAGGGTTAACAAACTCAAAACCTTAGAACGGCCATTAGAGAGGAAGGTAGGAAGCTTTCCAAGCAATCCAAGGCCAAGAACTCATCCGGTTGCACCGCCACCACCACCAAAACGTAGATCGCGCGACGGGGAACGCAACCATACCATTTCATCCACGAAATCAGAACCTTGAATTTCAGGCAAGTATCTATCTTTCTTTGTTTTTGGTTAATGCCTCACCCATGTTAGTTTAGGATTTCCAAGATCATGTTTTATGAAAGAAATTGTTAATTTAGAAACTTTAAATCACGTGTTTAGAGAGATTCAAAATATTCTGGATATACCCATCACATGTAGAGGATTAACCACGAATTACTATGAGTTTAGAAATAAGAAATCTGGGAAATAATTAGAGGAATGGATAATTCTTCCAAAAACTAGGGTTCTTGAAGATTATGTGAATTTTACCCCATTAATTTGATATAGTTGATGTATTTATGCATGTTTCACGCAGGAAATCTTATATATATGTATATAGAACTTGTAGTATCGTTATGTGATAATTTTAGACTTGTAAATGAGGTTTTTGGAGAAATTGGAAGATGAAACCCGTAGGTTCAATTTGCAGTTTCTGGGCAAGAACTGCTTGGTCGATCGATCGACCCAATAGCATCGATCGATCGATCGATCGACCCCCTGCCATCGATCGATCGACCACTCCTGGAAAACTGCATATTTCTTATCCGTTGGTTCAATTCGATTAAGATGCATGGGAACCCTTGATTGTTGTTGTTGGAGTATAATGGGATATAGATAAGACCAGTAGGGCCTAGTAGAGTAACATTTTCGTGTAGGATGAGATTTTGGGTTAACGAGGAATGATTCATGTGTATAAGAAATCAGGCATATATTTAATAGAAGATCGATACTCGTGAGGGAGTTAGACCCAAACGTAAGTGAGTGTATGCCTAATGAAATTATACTTAGAATACTTCGAGAAAGGAGAAGTGAGTATGAAGTACATTATAAATGAGAATAAAAACGACAAGTTCGTTATGAGTATTAATGGAGGAAAATGTGTTAATAACGGATAATTATGATTATGGGTAGTGGGCACACCTAATTTAGAAATGTGGATATTTATATATATACGACTGTGTGATTGTGCATAAATTATATATTTGTGTAAAAATCGTACCCGGGCTACTTGCTATCACGGGGGTTTTCGCGCCGGGACAATCTTATCTCGATTGGACCTGGGGGATAATGACTTGTACCCTAGAAGATAGTATCCCTGATTATAGGCTATCTGAGTTATAGTCAGATGGTCCTAAGAGACGTGGGGGTATGTGCTCTTGTATATATATGTATATATTACAGGTGACCAGCCACAAGGGCGTCTTGCATAGGATCCTTTGGAAGAAACGTGTTGCAGCTTAGGTGGGAGTTGCAGGCCTCTTGCTTAGACGACCTCATTATTGATTCCACTTCTAGTTTTACTTTATTCAGTTGGGAATGTCTCGCCCTATTTCATTTGTTCAGTCGGTTTTATCAGAGATTGTGATTCGTTTATTTCCAGTATTTATACTTTGGGATTGCTACTGTCAGGATGTCTTTCCTTTAAGATTTTAAATGTTGGAATTATTTAGTTGAATGCTTAAGTTGCTTGGATTATTTTCCAGTCTAATTGTTGTGTGATATTTAAACCATGGAATATGTAAGGTTTTAATTATCGGTTTTAAATGAAATTGGGAAATTGATGTCTTTAAACAAAAAAAAAATGGTTTTGTCACTTAGCTTAATTATTTAGGGTGTTTAATTGGAAAAGTTATTTTCACGACAGTGATGCTAAGAATGAACCAACCGTCACCTTGGTTATAATTTAATAAAGGACTGATCACCCGGTATTTAATTAGGCGGGGTGTCACAGTAATTAAATCTTTACCCACAATTTCCAATATCTACTCACCAAGTCCCTATATCTACGATTGGTAATACTAAAATTCACAAAAAAATCCAAATTTTAATAATTCTCTCCAACCATAATTTATTTCTTCTCATGCACAATCCATTTACATATTTTAATTAATTTACGAAATTGGGTATTACATTCTACCCGCTTAGAAGATTTTGTCCCCAAAATTTATCCTAAGTCACGGGAAAGCTGTGCAAGTTTCTCTCCTAGATATCCAAAATTTTGAACCAAGTGCAATGCTACCAACGTTCATCAGTTTCCAATATTCATAATGTTCTCAACTTTTGAGGTACACGACCAAGTCGCAACTAGATTATACCATCCAGATAATCAAACATGTTAACTTGAGGCAATTAAGTAACACCTGCAAATTATGTGCAGCCAACGCAAGGTCATGCGCACACACAACTAGTGTAAAACAAGATGCTTCCGAAGAAAGCGCACTCATATTCTATGATGCATCCTCCAAAAACGTCCTAACCTGCATCTCTAATGAGCTTATACAGCGTCGAACCTGTATTGAAACGAATCAATAACTTTCAATCATATGGGTCAAAAGAAGACACGGGAAATGCAACGAATCAGGCGATTGCTAAGCCAAAAGGGAAATTAAGTTCCGACAATGAATTGTCCCCCCGATGTGCAGTTCCACAACGTATGCTTAAAGTCCATAACTCGTACCGTTATCGGTTACTTATCTTAGCCTTGTCGTTTACCCTAGCTTGGCTTCTTATCCCTAATAAGTTCTAACCATGAAGCATCCATCCACGCCGGACAGACGGAATACAAAACCAATTTCTTTGGGAAGTTAATATGCTAGGATTCCCTCTTTCGGGCAAGTTCCATACTCCTATCATTGGTAATTATAACAAACTAAACCCAATGGATTTACATTCCTTCAACTCTTATCACTAGTTATTGACCTATCATACCTAGGCCTTTATAATCTTTACTCGCAATAACTAACCCTAGATTCCGAGATCGTTCTCATCAAGTGAAGCATCATGCTCACTTGGCTTCAACTCACAGACCATTGCTATAACTCTCATCACAATCTACATGATTCCAAATAATAATCACTTTAATGTCATCTCAAACTTTCAAGAATTATATGTACCTAAGACTTAAGGATTTCGTTCACTAAAATCATACTAAACCATACCGGTAGCACACGTAGGTTCTATAATCAGTACTTCATCCTGAGTGCTAACTCTAAGGTCATGACGAATATCACCGTGTCCTAACTATCCTAAGTGCATCACCTTGCATTACTCACCCCACCTTCAAAATCATCCTCGAAGGTCATACCATGACACAAGCCTATAAATAAAGTCGTAGTACTAACTTCAAGTCGCTTCCACAAATCGACATTATCTGATCATACTATAGTTATCAGTAGTCTACCATCACCAATGTAAACCTCGATACAATAATGACTCCCAATTCCTTACAAGTGACAATATCAAAGTCAATTTTTTTCTCTAAACAATTTGCACATTTATTACAAAGAACCACAAGTCATACCATGACCTATGATACATATCCTCGAGTCTTATCACTACGAAACGTACATCACTCTGTAAACCTCGATACAATTATAAATCCCAAACGTACTACATGGTATTCAACCTCAATTTAACTATTACTAAAGAATGTGCACCACTCACATTAATCAAATCGCTAGATGAACCTTAGTGTACATTTCCAAGGAATTTTCGACATACATTTACATGCCTAACCTTGTTACTAACTTGAAGTCAATCTCACTAGACCACATCCTCTGAACCCTTATGAGTATTCCACTACTATATCTGAAATGCCTTACTATGTAAACATCACATTATGCGCTAACCTACTAATTAACACAACTACATATATTTAGTAGGGTACGGACGTCGAGCATCGCCTATAAACATCAAGGCCCACACCACGAATGCCACAGGGGATCCTATTTCTTAATATCAAACTACAATCATCAAACCCTAAACTAATACTACCCAAGTTTTGGTTGGACACAGGGCGTCGGGTGTTTCTCAACAGGAGGCCCACCCAAAAGGTGCCACAAGAGGTCCTATTTTAAAACATGACAACTCTTTTATTTAATACTAAGTTACCATGGTTATCTGGGTTTACTCCTAGGTTACCCAAATCATTAATTTTTATTTATTTTGTTCTTTGTTCTTTTTTATTTTTTATTTTTTTTTATTTTTTTTAAACCCACATTATGGACAATGTACATAAATCGAGAGATACTAAACCCAATTTCTCAATGAAAGAACCTAGTACTTCCTCATCATGAAACCACACTTATAAACACATTTCTCGTTCACTAAATTTCAAACTTTCCAACTAAGTCGTGGCGAACACTACACGATGTTACAACTACTACTAAGGCTCTTTGTAGGATACAAAACACTATGTATAACTCGCACAATTCCAGGTTTACACATACGGCGTCACTAACGATACTATTCATCAAATGTTGCATCACTGTTTAAATCACCACTTCGAAGAGTTGTCTAAGGTTCGCTCCCTTATCACTTCAACTCATCTTTTGTGCTCACATGACTCATTTGACATAAATGGCCAGTAACTCTAATCACGGCTCATAAGATATATTCACTGTCTAATAGCCACGGTGACTTATCTCCTAGCATTGGCCCACACAATTTATAAGTTCTTCGAACTTACCATCAATCATGGTATTAGCCAAGGATCTAATTAGCCTAACTATGACATCGATGTTAACCTCTCACGTGCGTCACACCCAAGGCTACTTATAAATTTAAAATCTCAATTTTCTCTTTACATAATTATGGCACTCTGTCGATCGATCCCTGCTGTTGATTATTCTCAATTTCGGTGCCACTTGCCCAACGACGATATTTTATTTTTTTCACGTCTCCGAGGACTCTATGCCCATAAAGGCTGGAACATAAACACCTCACACTACGAACCACGGGGCCACCACTTATTGTCTTACGTGGACACCCGTAAATCATTACACACTTATCAGAATTTGCGGAAGTGATTTATTACATTTAACTTTAATCGTATGCCGCTTGACACTAACTCACTTGTCGTGCTAACCTCCTTCACCTAACCGTTGAGGACACGAACTAAGCCATCATCAAACTAGCATGATCGTCCCAAACCACGTTGACGTTAAAGACGATCCACTACCATCCTCACCACGTCACACCCGAAAGGAACATTCAACCTAAGGCTATGATACCAAGTTGTAACGACGTGTCCCGTCTTTAAAGGTTATTAAAGGACTAACCCCATCCGGTTCGTACGTTAATTGTGAAGTGCAATAGAACACCCTATATAATGTTTCTAATCTAGTTTCATTAGTATTTAACGTTTCACTTATTAGCATGTAAGTCCGATTTAAATTAACTACATGACAGGACCCAAGAGAAGTGCCCCCAAGGCCAAGTAAACAGAGATACTAATCGCAAATGAAAATAGTAACTTACCTACATAATGCTCTCAAAGTACGGAACAACCTGCCGCAACAAAGAAGGGATGTGAGCCGAATGCTCAATGGGATCATATACAATGCAATATAGAAACGAGCGAAAGAAAGGAGGACTCACACGCTACACTACATGCATGTGAAAATAAGTATATACCTACATATATACCTTTAAAAATACATGTACCAATGCATTCGATCATTTTATTCCAAAACGTTAATTAATTCCACTTGACTTACTTGACCTTACAAAATAGTCATTTTGTATTATCGTGATTCGAAAACTAAAATTTATTCCCATTAACTCACGTAGTTAAACAAATGGAATTTGTTAAAAAAAACATTTCGTTTACGTTCAAAACGTTTATTACTCAATGTTCATTAACTCACGCCAGAGTTACTTAACCATATTTTTGGACTTTCATTCAACACACGCACATACCGTGTTTTAAAAATATTCCTTTCCTTTGAATGTATCATATAATGCACGCTTGTGTTTATTGTGATTAAAACCTTATTAGGTAGCTTGATATCATTTAGTCACTTCATTTAACCATCCCATGTTACCACATAAACATTAAAGACTTAATGCCTTATGCTTGCATTAGTAAATTTTTGGATCAATACCATCCATTTATGCCTCTTTAATGAATATTCGATTCATTACTTAACATTATCTTTAGGGATTTCTCCGGCACACCCACCCATCACAACGCACGCACACCCACGGTTTCACAGAATTTCACTGTCCGGCACCGAGTACCAAGTAAACTGTAGTTGCTTTAGGGTTTTTCACACAAGGGACAGCATAGCCCTGCTTAATTGTTTAGCCCAGCATCATCCGATATTAATATCTTATCAATGTGTTCAACATTATCCTCAATGTTCACATTAATTACATTCGCGGGCCGAAGCCAAAAGCTCGGACTTAACCGTTCGTTTTTCCATTAACACTTGGAAAAAGTTTTCTTTCTTCTTTAAGTACTTTATTTACACGTACGTTGATTTTATATCGAAACCATTCTTGCTTTAGGACTTAATTCATTCTCTTTGCATTATTGTTAACATTTTTATTTCATAAAAATATCATACTTTAAGTAGATTTCCAATTTACCCCTTTTAATGCCAAAACCACAATTTAGTCCTTTAATAAGTCTTATTTTCACAAGACGGTTATTAATTCCTCAACTTAACCTCTAAACGATTTAGCTTTTCTAACACTTGTTTACTATTAAACTTTTGCTCAATTACAACACTTGTCACTTTAATACATAAGTGATACCCTCTATACTTTATAAATTCCACATTTTTATCCTTTATTCCTAAAGTCTCCATTTTTCATGAAACTAAGAAAAATATTTATTCCATTAATATTTTAACAATATGGACATCATCGACATTGCATTACACAAAATGTTTATTATTTCTTTTTCACTAGAATTATACCAAAATGACATGTCCTACATTTTTATTCCTTAAAAATGCTCATTATTAGTTCTATTAGAAAGCACGTCCGAAAAATATCGTCACAGATTTTATTTCATAAAATGCCTATTTCAGATTTATTGAGAAAATACACACAACAATATTTCCTTCACATTTTTATTCCATAAAATTGTTTATTTCAGATTTATTGAGACAATACACACAACAATATTTCTACACATTTTTATTCCATAAAAATATCTATTTCAGATTTATTGAGAAAATGCACACAACAATATTTCTACACATTTTTATTTCATAAAACAGTTTATTTTAGATTTATTGAGAAAATACACACAATAATATTTCTACACATTTTTATTCCATAAAAATGTCTATTTCAGATTTATTGACAAAATACACACAACAATATTTCTACACATTTTTATTTCATAAAAATGTCTATTTCAGATTTATTGAGAAAATACACACAACAATATTTCTACACATTTTTATTCCATAAAAATGTCTATTTTCTACACATTTTTATTTCATAAAAATGTCTATTTCAGATTTATTGAGAAAATACACACAACAATATTTCTACACATTTTTACTCCATAAAAATGTCTATTTCAAATTTATTGGTGACACTATTATTTCATGATATTTTACTCTTAATACTTAACAAGCCTAAGACTTTATATACACACAAAGTCCCAAATAAAAAGAGTAGAGTATCCCACCTCAATGAAGTCCAATCTGTAAAAGGCATGGAAGAATAAAGGAAGATGACAACCCCCCACCTCCTAAGGTGGCCTTAAAGGGGTTGTCTTGCACCACTAAGTCTGGCTCTAAGAAATGCCATTAAAAAACCTCCTCCAAGTACCCACAATAATATGTTCTTCTTCTACTAAGAATATCCGTCTCAAACACCCATCATAACATACTAAGAACACCCTCTTCTTTGACTCAAACTGTATAAGGTTTAATAAGGTAACCCAATATGTTTAGAGACTTACTAGTAGTGGTTTAAGGCTTTCTATTGGTTTATGCAGGTGGTGGAAGTGTAGCAGAGGTCTGGGCGAAGGGACCCTTCTCCATAGGAGCCCAAGAAATCTAATGAGGGAAAAATTGTATGCCAAGACCCACCTTTCTATCATCTAAATACTAAAACCCTAGGAGCCTTGCCTACTATAAATGTCTAACCCACCAACCTTCTTCTAAATTTCCAGCCTCAAATGGGAAGGATCGAAGTCCTTAAAAATTTGACACGTGGCAAGGATCAACGGCTATTACGAAACCTGCAGAATTGTTTTCCCATGGTTGATTCTTTTCTCCCAAAGGTAAATCCCATAACTCTTGTGCATATGCAGGTCTTCTGCGTTAATCAGGTATGTTATACTCAAGAGTTAACAACAATTGGAACCAACCAATCCGAAGCGGGCAGTGCAAAAGGGGCTCCTGACCGAAAAGAATTGAACGGATGGGTAGCTGACAGTGGGGATTTTGCCTTTATTGTCATTTTAAGGTTAAAACGACAGTCCCTCTCCTGGACTAAATGGCTGCAAATATCACATGCTTAACTTGGTTATTAACTCCCTTACACGTTACAAGAAATTCCAAACCCAACTCGCCTACTATTTTTTATTGATGGGCCCACGCTTTTTGTTTCTTCCTAAAACCAATGTACCACCCTTCATTTGCTATATTAAGGAATTAACATAGTTCCTACATACCTATTTGTTCTCCCACTGCAATTGACCAAGGGACCCACATAAATTTTGTTTCCTTCTTATGAAACCCACGAACCTCTGTCCCGATATTGACATCTTTTCCTTTTATATTTTTAGTCCCACACTTACAATTTGATGCTATGTTTATGCCACTGGTACCGAGTTTACGCCCCCTTTTTTGTAATTAAATCTTTACCCACAATTTCCAATATCTACTCACCAAGTCCCTATATTTACGATTGGTAATACTACAATCCAGATAAAAATCCAAATTTTAATAATTCTCTCCAACCATAATTTATTTCTTCTCATGCGCAATCCATTTACATAATTTAATTAATTTACGGGACGGCGTGTTACACCTCCCACTTCTTACTTAATAGTTCCATGTTGTTTTTATCACTAAAGGTGTAACAGGTCATTTCCGTGAGATGGAATCGCTTGGTTTTTGGTATTTCTACTTTACCAATGGTTGAAGTAGTGCACTTCAATGTTACACAAGTAAGGATTTGGAAGATGAAATTGAAGGTTGTATAAATTTAGAGATGCATACATAAGTAATAAGACTTAATAATACATAAAAATGATGTCTTACTATTTGTTAGGTAAATAGGCGTGTTCCCTATTATAACGTTACACAATTTGAGCTCAAATGTATTTGCATATGTTTCAGGTTACTTAAGATCATTTATGTCGGGTTACTTTTTTGTGGAGCACTTGGAATTTGGTCAGGAATAAGTAAAACACTTACTGTTTTCGTTGTTGATTATTTTTGTACTACTTTTGTCACAATAGTCTTTCTTGGAGTATGGATATACATAGTATCATTTGTTTTAATGTAAACTTAAACTCCCAATGTAGGTTCTTGATACTTCATTTTACAATCAGTTTTCCATGTGTTGGTATATGCCATAAAAATATCAAGCAACCATACAAGAATGGTTCTCAGCTTTAAATACTGGGACGACCGTGTTAATTCCAATGAAATGGAAGATATGTTGATGGATCCTGAAGTGAGTATTGAATGGATTCGTGTCGGAGAGACTAAGATATTCATTTTCATATTCAAGAACTAGCAAATTGATGCAGCAACTTAGAATATTTCTCGATTTTTGTTTATTTATGTTCGTTGGCTTCTCATAGTTCTTATTCTTTATAAACTAATTTTACATCTATAGTAGCTCTATTTTATTTGTGTTTAGTATCTATTGATTTGAAATTTTGCTCCTTTTTGTTTGCAATGTTATTGTAATGATGTGGCCCATATGCTCTCTTGGGAATACTTTTCTCCTTCTCATCTGTCAAATCATCCTTCCTTTAATATCTCAAGTGGCAATCATTGGACAAGTAAATTGCCTCTCAAAATAAAACGGTGCTTGATTGAAGCTCGCTTGACAGAGTTTCTCAGTAGGTCCCCCTACCTGGTACTAATCCTTAACCTTCACGTCAACATCTTCTCCAAATTGAATACAGTTATCAATTTATGACAGAACATATTTCATACTCCTTTATTTCCTCAAATCAAGAGGCATGAAGTTGACCATTTTATACTGACAACTCGATATTAGGCTTTTCAAATTGAGGGTCCATGCAACGATTCAACACTGCAAGTAAATTTTGAGGTTTCGGGTTCAAGTAATCTTCAATGTCTCTTTTGTTTGTGATAAGGTCGAGGTTTGCATTGCTCATTGTTACATATTTTTCCCCTACCCACAAGCTCTGCAAGTAAAGTTTGAGGTTTCCTCTGCTCACTGTTACATCTTTTTCCCCTGCTCACTGCATACATCTCTTTCCCCTACTCACTATTACATCTTAAATGATAAGGGTTTCAAATTCTATGTTTTTCTAACTTGGGTTTTCAATGGTTCTGTCATTTATTTTCATTTAATTTACATGGAATTCCTTACCCATCATCGAATTTTTTTAGTAACTATAAATTTGTATACATGGTTTTCTTATTTTAAAATTACTATCAAGCTGTTTTTCACTCTTGGGTTTTAGGTGATTTTAATATGGAGGATATGTACTTTATTGTAAACGTTTAGAAAGTAATCGAAGTTTCTTAAATCATCCATTACAACATATAAGAATTATGTTTTTTATTAATATTTTTAATGAGCGATTGTTTTCTGATTTCTATTGTCTTCGTTTGAGGTTTTTGCAATTAGGGTCCACAACACCATCATATGTGACTACATGGCTTCTTTCGACCATTCTGATTTCCCCATGTTATGTTTGTTGTCCAAATGTGTAACAGGTCATTTCCAAATGTGTAACAGGCCATTTCCATGTAATGGAATTTATTGATTTCTCGACCATTCAGATTTCTTGATTCTTGATTTCTTGACAAACAACCTTGATTTTATATTTTTAAAATTTCTTTTATCGGTTATGTTTCATGTTTTTTGGTTGACAGATTTAAGGACTACATGTCTCATAGTTCACTTTTTTAACTGCAATTTTTTCCTGTCCACTTTTTTATAAAGTTTGATTTTGTTAAGAAGGTTGTTGTAATTGATTGTCTTTGAGGATTTATGCATTGCTATATTCGTTTCTAATATCACTGTTTCGTTTCTAACAAATGATTTGATAATAGTTTCACTAAGTGTAAATTTGTATTAGAGTGATTATGATTGCACTCTATGTAAATATCATATTGATGTATAAAGGTATTTATGATTTCTCCCTTCTTTTCTCCACAGTCTCTATGAAGGTATTTATGGTTTCTTATTTCATGTTGTTGAAGTTTTTATGTGGCCGAACACTTACATTTGTTTGATGGAATTTTATTTATTTAAAATTGAATTCGAATATTAAAAGTTCTTTGTGCTCATTGTAGATTGTTCTCAGTGTCGTTAAAATAGTAGGAAGTTGATGGTAAGTACTCAAACGTACAATTGTTCTGTGTTCACCATAGGTTCACTTTCTTTACTTAACTGAATTTATTTGTTTTAAATTATATTTTTTTTCTTTCTTTGTTCGCATGGAATTCTGTAATATTGACAAGGTGTGAAAGTTCATTTTTGCCTATTTTGTGTGAACGTATGTGTGTGTATTTGATTGGGTAAACATAAGCTCCATTTTTCGTTTTAAACACATCGAGAGTGATAAATCTCAATGTCATTTTCATAGTGTAAACATGATATTCAGTTGGTTCATTCTCAGCATCACTGTCGAAAACTTTTTAACATATTAATCACCTAATATAAAATTAAGCTAGGTGTCAAAACATTTCCGATTTAATAAAACCCAATAAATCCATTTTCATTCAGTCTTAAATTATAAACCATTCACCACACATAGGAATGTAATAAATACGAAACATGAGTCAAATACTGAAATAAATAAGACTGGATAAATCCCACTTCAAAACTCCAAACCACAAAATAAACTGAATACAATATCTCTGATGAATAACTAGAAATGGGCGACATATGCCCTAAAAAGAAGTCTAGATGAAACTGAATGGAAAAGATAGATGCGTCTACTACAAGGACCTACAGTTTCCACAACAGCTGCAGCACGTCAAGCAACCCAAATCTCTAAATTCGGTGTCCCTGTAGCTGAGCACCTGATATAATACATATATATAGCAAAAGAGAGAAGAGATACAAAAACAGGTCAGAGCCCGATGTGTAAAAATGATTTAGCAAGTATTTAAAACTAGTTCTTAAAACAAATCTTATACGCATGTTAGTTATCGAACTCTCACATGAGTTTCTCACCTCTCGTCTATTGTGCACGCCTAACGTACATCTAATCTCCCCCTAGTTATACCTCCCAGTCTAACTAGTCAGAAACCATATTAATACTAACTATGCACACTAGTAGTATTCCCATATCGCCCATACAATACGCTAATCAGATAGTTTATCTCACATACTAAATTTCATTATTCACCGTTTGAATGGTTAATCTTTTATTCACTAAGATTATTTTATTTCTCATTTCAATTTTATCTACTAGTCTCACAAAGTAGAAAGTTACCCAAGTATACTCATACATATATATAGTCTCATCATCCCTATATATATACACTAATCCTGCACTCTTAGGTTAAGACCACTTGGTGCAATGTAATGATTATTATTATTACCAAGTCTACTAAGAATTTTAAATACAAGATGAGAAGACTTGTATTTATTTATTTTGATGTATAGAGCATTGGAGATTTACTTTAGTTATTTTATTCGAGATAATATTATTGTACTAATTTGAAGAGTTCGAGATTAGTGATTTCTCTTGTTTTGTGGGATTTTATTTAGATGCTCTATACCTTGTTGATTGTGGATTTAGTTTAGTTTTATTGAGTAGCGCTCCGTTCGCTCTCCCCGGGCGGGCGGAGTGTTACAGATTTTTTTATGATCATTGATTAAGAAAGTGGCATCTTATTTGGTTTTGTTCTCATCCAATGAGGTTAGTTGGTTATTCTTATGAAGATACACTTGAAATGTAATAGATGTTTTTTTTGTTCTTTTTAGGTACTATATGAAGTAAATTTTCTCCCTGTCTAGATCTTTTAGAAACATATAAATTCTCGATTCATTTTATATTCCAGCTAACATTTTATAATTTTGGTATATGTTCTTTTCTTCCCTCAAACGTTGTTAGAATACAAGATTTTCTGAACTACAGTTATTTATGAAAACAATTATTAACCAAGTTAAATTATCTAGACGGGCTTGGACTGTAAGTAAAATTGTCCTTCTAATATAACAGATATTTGTGCTCTAAAATTATATGAGATTGTTCAAGATTCAAGTTTGTTATGATTGACGCGAAAACCTTAGTTTGTTTTGTACTATAGATACTAACTTAAATCTTTTAGTTTATTAGTTTGTTCCGTATTATAACTGTTATTTTAAACTGAACTGGGTTTGTTGGGTTCACACTTCTACCCCCATTTAGACAACCTCAAGTGATTGTCAACATCATTGTAAGTTTTAATCTCTCTACATTAATACAATTTCTGTTATATTGTTCTCTGCCTATTTTAAAATTTGAAATTGGAGTTTTTTATTTTCTGTAACAATTCAGTCATGTTTTTTTTAATTACCTGTGGTCTAACTCTTAGTCAGTTGAATAGTGATTTGGGTTGAATGTTTTTAGGAACCTCTTTTATGCGCATTTTATTTTATTTTTATGTACTTTGTGAAGTTGAAATGAGTAAACAATATTGAGTATACCGTTGAGATTTACTTTATGTAGTGAAGTTGAGATGTACTTTAAGTTGTACCTATTTTTATTTACTTTGATGAGAAACATGATATTGTAAGAAATTTGACTCAATCCTCATATTGTTATATATTCTACGTTTAATCTGACAAGGCAAGTTGGAATTGACCTGGAAGTAGGTGGTTTTTTGAGGAATCACCATGACAATGCAATCTGTGTATTTTCATATTCATTAAAATACAGTTGAGATTCATATTTTTCTAATCTGAACCACTCCAATTTTGTTTGCTTTTTTTTACAATTACGAAACTAACAGGACCACAGTCAAGATTCATTATTTGTAGGTGTTAACTTATTTAATTCTTGGGAGGTAAACCTTAAATAATATTACACTGATTTCAGATCATTGTAGGTTTTTAGATGCTTTTTCACCTCTCTAAGCTAACTCACTACGCACAATGAAGTACCTTCCCTACAATGCGGTCATCACCTTCAATGGTTTTCTGTTTCTATTTCCCTTTCTTTTGCATATTTAAATTTCTTTTGTAACCTTTTATTGTATCTATACATTGTTTCTAACCTTTTCTTTTCTTTTCTTTTATTTATGTCTTTTAATTTTCAGCTCATTATTTTATTTTATCACATTTTGATGCTAAGTTTGACACCCGGTTGTCCGGTGATTGTTATTGTGTTTATACAATGGATGGATTATTATTAGTAACTATATTTAAACCATACATGGGGCATAGGTTCTGTCATAATTACAGTCATGTCCACATGTACTTAGTTGAATTCACCCAATGAATGAGGCATACGGTGGATTCGTCTACATGTATTGAGTTGGGATTTGCAGCATACGGTGGATTCTTCAACAATGGATGAAGAATTCAACCAATGGATGAGGATGTACCTACGAAGATTGGGGAATAGGTGTTTAACACAAGACCACTTTTTGTTTTGATGATGAGCGTTAGAAACACAAAGGTTGCCACTATTTCTCTTATTTCCCTCTCTATTTAAAATCTTAAGTATGTGTTGTTTATGTGTATACTAACAAATCTGTTGTTAAATTTTAAAATTATTAGCATTTGTCCAGGATATAAAGGCCCGCGAAGATGGGGTAAATGCCAACATTAACTGAGTCAAGTGATTCAGTTATTGGAACTTAGCCATAACTTGATTCTCATCCTTCAGCTATTGATGAAGTACCTTTGTTGTTTTAATAATTTATTTGCGTAATTTTAAAATCTTAGTTAATTTTCAGAAGTCGACATTAGTGTACAAGATTTGGAGAATACTTTCTACAATTTTGGGATTATAAGATTGTAAACATGTTGGCATTGTATTAGGTAATACATTGTTCCAAAAATCTTTGTAGAGATCGCATACATGGGCGATATGTTATGCACATTTTTAGCCTAATTAAAGTTTTATTTTTGAACACTTTCAATTGTCTCTGTATGTACTGTAGGTTCTTATATTCAAAAGTAGGCATCATTTACAGCTATAAAATTCTATGCTATTAGATTAATATTATACTATGTGCATAAGTATGTAATGCTTTTTGTTCATTTCTCTACTTAGTTGAGGTAGTTCTGTGCAGCTTGAATATTAAGTTCACCAAGCATGTTTATTTGCTCATATTGTTTATTTCTTTATATTAATGGGCAACATGCTTAGAATGGGGAACGGAATTTTTACCATTTTGCAATTATATACTTTGGAAATTTTAATCGTTTTACAATTACGTACTTTGGAAATTTTCGTCTTGCCTTCAGGCACGGGCATTTCGCTAGTATATATATATGTATGTATGTATGTATGTATGTATGTATGTATGTATGCATGCATGTGTGTACACTACTTGTATTTATCAAACATGCCTACTCAATAGTGCTATCATACGATGTTGCACGCAGTGGGCAGTCCACCCTGGTGTTGACCAATAGGCGTTGGATTGATTCCCCGGGTCATAGGACTGTTGTATGGACACTATCCATATGTGAGGATAGATATTGGTTTGGAGATCGGTTGGGTGAGATGTGGCATGGTTGTGAACCCCAGACGTATACAATGATCGCCTCCATTGTATGTGTTTTTGTTTGGGATTTTTAATGAGATTCCGACTCGGTGGCTCAGAGTGATGCATGATTCCTGGTGTCGGATAGCATACGAGGAATGTATCTGCGAGTTCTATGCTTTGGAGATACAGTTATACATATATAAATAGTGATATATATGTATGTTTATATGATATAGTGTATATATTTATCAATAGCACGAGCATAGTCATGTTATGTTTATTACGTAGATATTTATCTATAGAAAGTGTGTCACTACAATATAATTTATGAACGTATACCTAGTGAAGGTAGTTATACTTAGCTAACATAAAGTATTAGCGAGAATTGGTCTTAGATAACAACCCCCATTTTCTCACGTAAAGGCTGGCCAGGCACGATACACCTTAGATGGGGCTTGTCTTTCAATTAATATCATTCTCAGCACAAACATAAATATAAATAATTATATTAAAGGCCCATGATTGAGTTTCATGAATATTTCCATAATACTAAATAAATCCAAAACATTACCAACTAAATAATCAATCCAATAAGAGTATGAATATTGCAACCAACTAAATGTGAAGAAATCTCGGCTTATGCCCTTATAATTGTTTCAAGTAGAATAAATAACTACGACAGAAAAGCACCTATGCTAGAATCAATAAATCTGAAACTGGTGAGCAAGAGAGACTGTAAGACTGCTACAACGACAATCCAGCTATCCCTGTCTAGGAGCACCAGGGAGGAAAAAAATTTAAATTTTGGTCAGAGCCCTAGGTGTGCAAGAATTAACTTAATCAATTTAAGATGTAATAAGTACAGTTGATGCAAAATAATTATTCCCCTAGTCACTCACATGCAATTAACATCTCACCCCTCAGTTAAATGTGATATTACTCGCATCCCAATAAGTCTCAATTAATAAGTGTAACAACGTGTCAATTAAATAATAATGGAGTTGGCGATAATTAAATGCTTAAATGAACCAACTATATTTAATTGCCAAATCCCATAATATCCCAGTCTTATAAGTCTCACGTAAATGGCATAACCATCTATTATGCATCACAGAATAAAGGTTTGTAGTTTATGTCCATATTTTTAGACAATTCAATTATTTATCTCATTAAAGTATGGGTATATATATATATATATATATATATATATATATATATATATATATATATATATTCGACACACAAAGGCATCTACTGTTGGTGTCTAGTTCGTAGACTATCGACAAGTCCGAAGGAATCTCATATCCTAAGCGGACATCACAAAACACACATAAGTTGGGGGCGATCCCTACGCAAGATACTAGTTCGCAACACATACCCAGCGGTGACGAAGGCTGTCAGCGTCAACACCTACCTCTCGTAGATGGCGCCTCTACGTAGTACCTATATGACCTACACAATTGCCAAGGCCACTTGTGCCAACGTTTGCTACGCAGTCCGAACGCACGAACCCCCAACCCGATAAGACCGTCCACGAACATTGGTATGTCCACACAAATTCATATGAGTACATATTATTATCTCATGTAATATGTATTGGTAACTACTTGATAATTACCATAGAAAAGTCCCACATAAAGTTCACAATTTTTCATTTATTAATAATTTACCATCTAATGAATTATTAATTCGATTCCCTTGAATAATCACTTAACCATCTAATTAAATGTAATTTTTCCAATTAAATGTGGGTACATTTGCATTTTTAATAAATTCCCTATTGGTCAAACACAATCCCACCACTTCGCATGGACTTCTAAAAATATCCTTAACCAAACCCCAGGCCTATCTCACTCATCCCCCAGGGCCGAATCGATTCAGTTCTTGGCCAAATCGATTCGTTGCCAACCCGAATCGATTCGCTCTAAGGCCGAATCGATTCGGACAAAGGCAGAAACTCAGATCTTCTTGTTATTTCTAATACGGGTTTATTAGTTTCCTTCCCAAATTCACATCTAAAGCTTTATTCCAATTTATAATCATGTAGTTGAGTCCCTACAACTTAATTAGTCCACTTAGGATTATTAATTACATAAATCAATCCCAATTCCATGTCATATTTATCAGAATTTATGAACATTGAATAAGTATTCGACTCAGATTTCATCCACCATTCCAACAATGTTTAATTCATAGTATAGGGCATCTAACATGCGGTTTACATCATATTTACAGATCATAAGCCAACACTAATGTCCTAAACATATAATCATCGGGATAACCCTAATTACCTATCAAGAAACCTAAGGTTTCTATCCTCAATTTCAAGAATGTGATACCTAGATTTCTAGGTCACTATTCCATATTAAATTCAGTCCTCTACATACATAGAATAATTCCTCATCATCAAATAATCAATATTAAACCTAAATCCCATAAACATTAGGGATCATCATAATGCATCAAGAAAATACATGGAAAAATAAATTGAGCAAGAGAATTCTTGCCTTAATAAATTGAGCAAGAAAGCCCCTTAAATTTTCTTTGATCCCTTGCTTTTTTCTCCATTTTTGATTCTTCTCCCTTTCTCTCTTCATAGTAGTTACGTTTAGGTATCTCTGATTAGTAGTGGGGAAGTGGTTTATCCCTCCTTATACACTCATTAACCTTAAATCCCGAGTTGGGTTAAAAACCCAATTTGTATACCCCCAAATAGGCTTGAATCCATACCCAAACGTTCCCCAACTTATATACCAATGACCCGGGACCATTTTTAAAGATTTAAAATACCTAAACGAGCCCATATACTCCCCGAAATATGTCTCGAATTATTTTATGTCAACATTGGATAATTTTTAATTGTGTCAACACATAAATTTTGTATTTTTCTACAATACATGCGATGTTAAAACCATACACATAAAAATCGATCACGCACCAATGACTTAATAACAATAATTAAATTTTCCAATTAAGTCCAATTTTCACAAATTTTTATTTATCCCAAAAATAATATTTTATTGTTTATTTAAGAAAATTACGGGATATTACATTCTTCCCCCTAATAATGGGATCCCGTCCTCAGAATCAAGAAAAGTACGTACCTAGCTAGAAGTGTTTAAAATACTTTGTGTGCGTGTCGTCCTCCCTTCCCCAAGTCGACTCATCCTCCCGATGGTGTCCCCACTGCACCCGAACTAAAGGAGCAACCTTAGATCGAAGTCAGGGTTGTCGTCGGTCCAAAATGGATACTGGTCTCTCCTCGTAAGTAGCATCTGGATGGAGCTCTATCTCGTCAACATTAATGTGTTGGTACACTATATCATCCTTAAGGAACCTCTGCACTGTAGATATGTTGAAAACGTCGTGCATCCACTGCAAGTGGTACGATAATCCCAACTGGTAGGCCACAGGCCCAATCCCCTCCAAAATAGGGAACGGTCCCACGTATCGAGGAGCCAACTTAAAAGTCTAAGTGTCTCCGTCTCGCATCCACATAGCATTTTTTCCTGTCCTGGGCAATCCGTATCCTGGCCCGAATAATCTCTACCTTCTCTGAGATGTTCAGGATGAAGTCTGGACCAAGTAACTTGTTATCCCCTACCTTCAACCAGTACGAGGGTGAACAAAAAGGTCTCCCATAGAGTGCCTCAAATGGTGCCATCCCGACCGTGAACTGGTAGTTGTTGTTGTATGCAAACTCCACTGAAGGAAAATACTACTCACAACACCCCTTAAAATCTAAAATGCACATCCGCAACATGTCCTCAAACATCAGGTTCATCCTCTTTGTCTGCTCGTCGGTCCGAGGATGATATGACGTGCTCAATCTCAACTCTACCCCCAACTCCTGCTAAAAGATCCTCCAGAAATGGGACACAAATGTCATGTCCCTATCTGACACGATATTAAGCGATACCCCGTGCAGCTTCACAAGCTCTACAAGGAAGAGTCTGGCATAAAGCTCGAAGATGTAATCCATTCGGACTGGTAAGAAATGAGCCACCTTCATCAATCTATCGATAATCACCCATATCAAATCATCCCCCCTCTGCGATGTAGGTAGCCCAGTAATGAAGTCTATGGAGATAATTTCCCATTTCCACATCAGGATCTCCAAAGGCTCTAAAACACCTGTGGGGCACTGATGATCCACCTTCACCAGCTGACACGTATCACACCTGGACACAAAATCGTCTGTCTTTTTTCATCCTGGCCCACCAATACTAACGCTGCATATCGTGGTACATCTTATCCCCTCCGAGATGTACCATAAATCGCGACCTGTAAGCCTCAGACATAACGACTCGTCTCAAATCCTCATCATCTGGGGAAATCGGTCTCCCCTAAAATCTCAACCCTCCATCCGAACCAATGGAATAGTGCTCCTCCCCCACGGCTAATAATTGTCTCACTCGCTCCTGGCAAAGCTGATCTCGTGTATGTGCCTTCACCACCCAAACGTGACGAGCTACTCGACGTACAGAGCATCTAGCCAAGAAGATCAAGCGACAAAAATAGATTCAATAAACATTCTTATTATGTACAGATGTATATGTCTGTTAAATAACGACATATTGTCTATTCATATTGACAACCCAAGAGCTATAAATACATTGTAACCCCCTCCATAACGGGAGAATCGATCACTTGCGATCATAATTGATATCAAGGCAAAACACCCAGCAATACAAGATAGTGGACGTAGGCCATTTTCATTGAGGTCGAACCACTTTAAAAATACTGTCTTATTTTTTTATTCATATTTATCTATGATTAACTAATTAGATCAAGTCTAGTTTTTTACATTAACATATTGGCACCATCTGTGGGAACGACTATACGTAGCGTTTTTCACTAAAAAAATTCATCATACATGGCTCAGATCCCAGAATCTAGCAATGGGAACAATGACGGAGTTCCTCCCAACCAGTCCGCTCCTCCAACTGCCCATTATCTCACATGAATAGTGGCAAACTTAGCCAAAGGACAAACAGCTATGCAGGAGACCATGCGACAACTCATTCAAACTGTTCAAAACGCAACGCCTGCCTAGTCAGGCCAGCGAAGCGTTCAGAGAAACATGCACTTGTCGTCTTCACGATCCAGGCGTACTCTATTCCCTTATGCTTCCCAGTCTAGACATACCGAATTCCATCACACTAGGAAGTCCGGCGATCCCTCCTATCAGCCTGGTCAGACATCTCCCATAAGAGTTATGGACTCTCAAGAAAATGTTACTCTAACTCCAAAACGAACAAGCGCTCTGGAGAGGTTGAGTAGAGTCTCCCACTTTGACTGTTTAAGCCCTAGGAGGAATAGAAACCCTCCTCGGATTGCGTCAAGAAATTCTCAACGACCAAATGATCTAAGGGAAGGTTCTGCCCAATCACGCCCTACTGCTCGTACAGAAAAATCCCAAGAGGAAAATTTAGTGCGATCTGTTGCTCGGGCAAATAGATCAGAGGCTGGAAATGATGCCTGGAAGGGCTCCATTCAGAGGTTTGAAGACATGTTAGGGGAAATGGCTAAGGCTAGAAACCCTCTCTAGAGAACCTTTATCAAAGGATCTCCATTTATACAAGCAATTGTGGACTTTTCCACACTCTCAAAGTTTACGGCTCCTGTAGTTACGCCGAAGTACGATGGGAAGACTGATCCTATTCTCCACATAGAGCAGTACCAAGCTGCTGCAGATATTTATGCGGTCCCAGACGAGATGAGGTACAGGGCGTTCTCAGGAACCATCACTGGTTCTACTCAAATATGGTAACAGCCTTCCTTGGGGGCAAATCGCAACTTTTCATCAGTTGGATGAGCTCTTCATAGGGAATTTCTGCTTTGGTGCAAAGCCAGTCAAGAGGGTAGCCCATCTATTGAGCGTAAGGCAAAAAGCAGGAGAAAGCACCAAGGACTACATCACTCGTTTTAACAATGAGAAACTGGAGGTAATCGACTACGAAGAGCAGACAGCCATTACAGCTCTAATGAGTGGTCTTTTACCGAATAAGTTGTATTACACTTTGGCCAAAGATCCCCCTAAATCCATGGCGGAGTTGATGGCGAAAGCAGCCAAGATTATGAATGCCGAAGAAGTTATGGCTGCGAAGAAGAATGTTGAGGCAAAAGCAGAAACTAAAGTTGAAGGCAGGTCGAAGAGGAAGGATCATAAGCATAATGGAGGCAGGAAATAATCGAAAGGCAAGGAAACGTTTGAGCACTTGAGGAAGTATGCGAATTATACACCCTTAAAGGTAGGCATAAACCATGTTCTGGAAGAGATCAAAAACAGTGAAAAATTGAATTGATCGGAGAAATTAAGGACAGCCCCCGAAAGGAGAGATAAGTCCAAGTATTACGAGTTCCACAAAGACCGTGATCACACGACCAAGCGGTGCATAGCTCTCCAAAATGAGATTGAGGCACTCATTAGACGAGGAAAATTGAACAAGTTTTTTTATCGCCAGAACGGTGAGAAGACCAACAACAGAGCACGGCAAAGGTCTAAATCTCCTCGCCGACTAAGAGATGATAAGAAAAGGGACCATGAAGATGACCCGGAGGATGACCCCGATCTCCCCAAAAAGCCTAGACAACCTGAACGTGAGGTATTTTCAATTCGCTTTGGTTCATTTGACTGTAATATGATAACAGGTGGAGATGCAGGAGGTGGTGATCATATCGCTGAAAGGAAAGCTTACCTCAATGAGGCCCAAGCTTGTTCCTACATACAGCGGATAAACCTGGCAGAGGAAGATCGCCCGAGGAAGGTCAATAAGGATAAACTAGTCATCGATTTTTCCAAAAGTGATCTGGAAGGTGTCTTGTATCCTCACGACGATCCTTTGGTGATCAAGATGAGGATGAAGGATGTAATCATCTCAAGAGTATTGGTTGATAATAGTAGCTCAACAGACATCATGTTCTCTCCTTGCTTTGACAGTTTAAACATGAAATTCGCCCAGTTGGAGCCGTACCACAGGCCCCTTATCGGTTTCTCTAGCGAAAAAGTCTTTCCACTTGGGACGATCAAGTTGGACATGCTTATTGGTACCTGGACTGCTTGCAGAACAAAAAAAGTACACTTTTTTATAATGGACAAAAACGTCCAAGTAGCCTACAATATAATCATGGGAAGAGTGGGTCTGAAAAAGTTCAAAGCAGTGTCATCCACGGTACATCAATGCTTGAAGTTTTCGACCAACTTTGGTGTGGGACTTGTGAAGGGCGATCAGAAAGTAGCTCGGGAATGCTACTATTCATGTGCCGAACTAGAAGAGTTGGAGGATGTTAGGAAGAAATCCACCACTTACCAAGTGAATGAGTCCGAAGATTCAAAGATTGAGACACTGGACCCCAGAGATGAATCAGAGCTCGTGAAGGGTCAGGTCATGGAAGGGACGGAGAACATTATTCTGGACGATGAACGACCATAAAGAACAACTCAAATTAGCGCTTCACTTGATCCAACAATAAAGCATGAGTTGGTGGCATTTTTTAGGCATAGAAAGCAAGCTTTTGCGTGGAGTCATGAAGATATGCTGGGGATAGACCCAGCCTTCTTGTGCCACGAACTCAGTGTTAATAAGGAGATCAAACCGGTGAAGCAGCGAAGAAGGGTCTTTAGCCCAGAGAAGAACCATGTTATCCAAGAGGAAGTAGAGAAACTCCAAAAGGCCTCTTTTATTGAGGATGCCAAATACCCTGATTAGTTAGCCAATGTGGTGATGGTAAAAAAGAACAATAAATGGAGAATGTGCGTGGATTTCACAAATCTGAACAAAGCCTGCCCAAAAGATCACTTCCCTCTACCCCGAATAGATCAGCTAGTAGATGCTACTTCGGGGCATGAATTGTTAAGCTTCATGGATGCTTATTCCGGCTACAACCAAATTAAGATTAAACCAGAGGACAGAGAAAGTACCTCTTTTATCACCCCAAGGGGAACATACTGTTACAATGTTATGCCATTTGGTCTTAAAAATGCAATTGCTACATACCAGCGGCTAATGAACAAGGTGTTAGCAGAGCAAATCGGTAGAAAAATGGAGGTTTACGTCGATGACATGCTGACTAAGAGCAAGAAAGCTGCTGGCCACATCGCTGATCTAAGCCAAACATTTGACCAGTTGGAGAAATATTAGATGAAGTTGAACCCAACCAAGTGCGTCTTTGGGGTACAAGAAGGCATGTTCCTCGAGTATATTGTGAATCAACGCGGCATCGAGGCAAATCCTGACAAGATCAAAGCCTTGCTAGAATTACAATCTCCAACTACGAAGAAGGAAGTACAAAGCCTCACGGGGCGTGTTGCAGCTCTCAACATATTTGTCTCACGAGCAACTGGCAGATGTCTTCCATTCTTCAAGACACTCAGAAAAACTTTCGAGTGGGATGATGAGTGTGAGAAGGCGTTCCAAGAGTTGAAGAGATATTTGGGGACACCTCCTTTATTGTCCAGGACGGTAGTGGGAGAGAAATTATACTTGTACCTGGTTGTCTCAGAAAGTGCAGTCAGTTCAGCGTTGATAAGAGTAGACGATAAAGTGCAGAAGTCGGTGTATTATATAAGCAAGGCATTCCGAGGTGCAGAGATTAGGTACCCAAAATTGAAAAAGTTGGCATTAGCATTGATCGAGGCGAGCAGGAGAATGAAACCATACTTCCAACCCCATACCATAGTGGTATACACCGACATGCCACTCAAATAGGCTTTACACAAGCCAAAAAAATCTGGAAGATTGATGTATTGGGCGGTGGAGTTAGGTGAATATGACATTGTCTATGAGCCAAGGTCTTCTCTCAAAGGGAGGGCAGTGAAAGATTTCATTGCTGAATTTACTTACCCAGATACCTCCGCTCAACAGGGGTCTAACGCAGAACAACCCGCGGATGTCAGAGGATCATCACAAACTATCCCCGATCAACTCCCATCAGCAGACTTGCCGGAAGGGATGGTGACCGAGCAACAAGAATCCTCTGATAAAATCCCAGCGTTGAGGGATGATAAAAGGAAGCATCAAATATTCCATCATGGGACTTTATCAGATTAAGGGTTTGATAACTGTATCCCCGTATGGAATTTGTATGTTGATGGTTCTTCGTGTGCCACACGCAGCGGAGCCGGAATAATTCTTAATAGTCCGGATGGATTGGATATAGAATATGCTCTGCGTTTCCAATTCAAAGCTTCCAACAATGAAACTGAGTACAAAGCTATGATTGTGGGCCTTAGTTTAGCCAAAACACTGAATGCAGAGCAAGTTACGGTGTTTAGTCATTCATAGCTAGTCGTAAATCAGATTCTCGGGCTGTACGCGACAACGTGAGAATTCATGTCTAGGTATCACACCAAAGCTATGGAGATTGTATCCAATTTTGCAGCGGTCCAAGTGATCAGAATACCAAGACTCGAGAATGCGAGGGCTGATGCACTAGCTCGGTTGGCCTCAGGTACCCGCACCGAGCTACGAAGAATAATTCCTATTAAGATACTTGAAGACCTAAGCATTGATGACGATTTGATGGTGAAGTTTCACTTTGGATATGGGACCTTCCTGGATGGATCCCATCAGGGCGTATTTCGAATAAGGCATTTTACCCGCTGACCAACTTGCAGCCAAGAGGCTTAAGTTTAAAGCTGCAAGGTATGTCTTAAATAATGGAGTTCTATACATAAGAGGTATGATAGAAGGTCGACAGAGATGTGTTCATCCATCAGAAGTTAAAAATCTGATAGAAGAAATTCACGAAGGCTCTTGTGGAGCGCATGTAGCAGGTCGAACTCTTTTGTAGAGGATAACGACGCAAGGATATTATTGGCCAACGATGCGAGTTGACTGCATAGCTTATGCCAAGAAATGCGACAAGTGTCAATGATTCTCTACCATACGAAGAACTCCCCAAGCATTATTAACACCGATTACCTCACCTTGGCCATTTGCTATGTGGGGAATAGACTTGGTTGGGCCTCTGCCAACTACCAAAGGACGATTCAAATACTTGGTAGTCGTTGTTGATTACTTCACAAAATGGGTGAAAGCTGAACCTCTCATTGACATGGAATATGAAAGGGTCTATCATTTTATCTGGAAGAATATTATTTGCAGATATGGTCTGCCACATGCTTTCATCACTGATCATGGTACCCAATTTGATAATGAGGAGTTCGGTGTATACTGTCAACAGTCCAAAGTTCAAAAGATTCATTCTGCACCAGGCCATCCCCAGAGCAACGGGCAAACAGAGGTAACCGAAACGGTTGGACGATGCGAAAGGAAATTGGATTAACGAGCTACATTCTGTGTTATGGGCTTACTGAATAACTCCCCGAACAACAACTGGGGAATCTCCTTACACGTTAGCCTTTGAAAGTGAAACAGTCATACCCGTTGAACTGGGTCTACCTACTCACAGGGTGTGCTCAATTTCAACACTCCAGTAAGCGATTTGATGAGACGCTTAGATTTAGACATGTTCGAGGAAGTCCGGGAAGATGCGGCAATCCAAAATGCCGCTTATCAGCAACGGACTGCCCTATTCTACAATAAACAGGTCAAGATATATGATCTCAAGGAGGGAGATTATGTACTCAAGAAAGTCATTCAGAAGCATAATAAGCTGGAGGTCAACTGGCATGGGCCTCATCGTGTAACAGCGATTGTTCGACCTGGAACCTACAGAATAGAAACTTTAAAGGGAAAAGAATTCAAAAATGCGTGGAATGCGGAGCATCTGCGCCAATATTATTAGTAATGTAGATTCACATGTATTCCATTCTTTCAATATGAATAAAATTGATATTTTCCCGATATTCTTTTTAGTTCAATTTGTTTTCGGAGTACTCGTGCTACACACTAGACTTGAATTTCGCAAGAAGGCATCAAGAACCACCAATTAAGGTTGGTCGGATATCAACAACCACCAACCACGGTTGGTCGGCATATCAGCAACCACCAACTACGGTTGGTCGGATATCAGCAACCACCAACTAAGGTTGGTCGGCATCAATAAACTTAACCAATAATGTTAGCATAACAATCATACAAGGCAAGGCCTGTTTGATTATGGGTGACCTCAAGGGGCATCCATTGCCTAGGCACCAAGGTAATCTAGATAAGATTGCTACAACTAAGTAGGACCATGGGATGACAATAATTCCATTGCTTAGGCACTTATGGGTGACAAGTCACTACAACTAGGCAACAAATGGGGCAAAGTTCCATTGTCTAGGCAATTAAAACAAAACAGGACAAATTGTCCCTTTATAGATATATATATATAGCATGATAAACAAAACATCTTATAATGTATTTCCAAGGAAAGAACGTTACAAAAAGATGAACTTTCATTCATTGAATACAAATTTCCTATTCTATTGGCTTTTTTCCGTACAGGATCCATTCCAGCTGGAGGATCATCTAAAGCAAAAGGAGAACTGATATAATTTAAATCCTGCAACATCTTGGTATTGCTCGAACTAGGTCGGTCAAGTAAATGTGGAGGACGGGATATCTCAAAATCTTCATGAAGCTGGTAATCACCAGGGTATTTGGAGATCAAACACTGAGGAATGGAACTGACTGGAATCCAGCTAACGTCTAGATTGAAAGGAGGAACCGGCAGATCAAGCAGTCCAGATTCACACCAATCCCACAACGAGTTCCCTTTTTCAACGTGCATCACAGCTAATGCATTCATCCATCCATACTTCTACCCCTCATTATTTGACTACTTCAACATGGCATCGAGACAGCACAAAGCTTCATTGTATCCTCCCATCCAAAACTCTCTAGGCTGCTTGTGAAATTGATAAGCCAATCTATTAACTTGCTGATGAAGTTTCTTCACCAAGTTTTCTTTATTTTCCAACGCAGAACTCTAATTGAAAAGTTGCTCGGTAAGACTTTGAATTTTCTGGGACATCTCAATCGGAGCTTGATTTTTTGCTTTCAGCTGAATAGCCTAATTTGCTAAGGCTTGTTGAGTCCTAGTCTCTTCAATGCTGCTCCGACCGGCTCTTGCTCTACCCCGTGAGGAAGATGTAGGTCTGACTTGTTTCAAAGCCTCCAGTTCTTCTCTCAATGCAGCATTTTCAGTTTCCAAAAATGAAAAGCCCTCATCACTAATCGGGACCAGAGCTCCAGAAGAAGAGGCAGACTTTAGTTGTCTCAGTTCTTCTCGCAAGGCAATATTTTCCTCCTCCAACAGCTTGGCAATGTTTCTGTGCTCCTCAACTTCAAGCTTAAGCACACACTCTCTCTTCCTATAGGCTGAAATAAATTTGTCATAACCCCGATCAGCACTCAACTGTTGGTACTTTTTCTCATAACCCTCATGCAGAAGTGCAGTGGTTTCCTTGTGTTGAAGTTGAAGTTGAAGTTCCTCATTCACTCCTTGAAGGTATTCAATTATTTCATAATAAGCGGCATTATTAGCCACCGCCCGATCAAGCAGACATTTTAAATATTGGTAAGCCTCAATTGCTCGCTCAGAGGCATCGTGTCCAAGGATATTAACTATTTCAGCTTCAATAAAATCTGTATGACCATCCTTGAAGTAATCAATACATTTCTTCATCAACTCTGTATCATGAGCTGACAAGAGTTCCATCCTGGCAATAAACTAGCAAGGGAAAGTAAAAATGGATCAACAACAATACAAATCTAGCAAGTAAAGGAGAAAACTCAGAATAAATAACAAAGTCCATTTTATTGATCACGGGAGGAGAAAGTACAACCAAAGTTACAACAAAAAGGGAAAAACAGAAAAATAACATAATTAAAGAGCCGAACAACTCTACATCTTCTCCTTATTTCCTACAACATCTTCAGTCGATTTGGATGAAGGAGTTGGTTGGTTGGAGGGCAGTTGACGTTGCTCGGTAGAAGTTGTTACCTACTGAACTTGCTCAGAGGATTGAGGAATGGTAACAGCAGGTGTTTGTTCTACTATCACCATACAAGATTCATCAGATGCAACTTCATCTTCTTCTTCAATAGTAGGGAGGGCCATAAGTGTGTTTCTGAAACAGCTCAAAATTATCAGTAACATTCAACTTCTTCAAAGCTGCAACCCATCCATCTCTGAAGTATTTCAAACCTGCATAGTCCATCTGGGAAGATACAGCAGCCAAAGCTTTATTTCATCCTTTGTCCCAGCCAGAGCTAAAGGACTTCTTCACAGCAGCTTTCCTCTTCGCTCTCTCCGATGAAGTTTTTTCCCTAAGAAGCTCTTCAACAGACTTCGCCTTCTCCTCAAGCTCTTTCTTACGTCGTTCAGCCTCTTCAAGCTTGCCATCAGCTTCCACCTTGCTAGAAAGAGCAACCTTCAATTTTTCCTCCAACTCCTTGGAGGCATTTACAGCCTGATCTCGAGTTGTATCAGTTTCTTGACGAGCCGTCTCAGCAGATTAGATTTTATTCTCCTAGGCAGTTTTGTCCTCTTTGTACTTCTGTCGGGACTCCCCCAAAGATTTTGACAACCCAGCAAGAGCTTCCTCTACTCCACTGGATGAGGTTGAAGCTTTGATGGCTTCATCCTTCTCCACGATATTATCGAAGTAGACCAAAAACTGCAAGAAGAAGAAAGGCACGAATCAGAGTATGAACATGGCAATGAAGAATTAGAAAGATAAGTATAATGACTACTTACTGATGCAAGGTGTTGTGCTGCCAAATCGGTAACCTTATCCCGAGGAGTTGAAGTTTCAGCAGCTCGACAATCAGGGAGAGTCCGCGGCTTGATCAATTTCTTGGCCAAGCCAGCGGTAAGGACGACTGGAGAACTAGCCCTCAAAGAAGAAATCCCAACTCCAGTAGGTTGGGCAACTGCATCCACTGGCTTTCAGCAAGACCCCTCCTCAACCTCCTCAAAGGAGCACCTTCAATCACAGGTGTTGTCTCTTCGTAAATAACAGCAGCCTTAATCAAAGGTGTTGCCTCTTTTGAGACAACAGCTTCAATCAAAGGTGTTGCCTCTTTAGGAGCAACAGGGGGCTTCTTGCTAATATCTTTGGCAGGAGGAAAACATCTTTTTTCTTAGTTAGAGCTTCATATTTGTTTTTCTTCGCCCCTTCATTACCAGAAGCAGATTTGGCTAAGAGGTCAGGCACTTTCCTCTTCTTTGTCATCAGATCAGCAATAGTAATACCCAAGTTAGGAGAAACTTCTTCAACAAATGAAGAAGATGCGGGAGCTTGCTCAAGGTCAATCACCAAGGGAGGAATAAGAGGACGAGCAATAAAAGAAGTGGTGTTCTTATATCGCAGCAAGTAGGAAGCAGACCTCATGAGTTCCCCATCTATTGCTCGATGCAATCCCCCAGATAAATTTCGAATCTTTTATATTAATGTCACTCTCTTTTGGGGATTTCCTTTTACTGTCAACTGCAATAAACAAAAAATAAGTGTCAGTGACACATTTCATCAAATAAAAACAGAGCTAAATTAAAAAACTAAAAACAACATATCCCACTGCCATAAAGTGGACATCTGGGACCTTGGTACACATCTTTCCCTTTTAACAGGGGGTGTTGCCAATTTTTCAACACAACCCCATGATCAAAATAGTCCATATTAGCATTAGGGAGATTGACCACTAAAGCTCTATGAGAATACCTAGTTTTTAAATAAAAGGTGGTATCGCTGGTAACCCATTTATAGCAGTACATAATTTCAGGAATCCCTAAATGAGTTCCATGAATTTGACTCAACCTATGTACGCCATTAACTACCCTCCATGTATTTGGAACTACTTTTGCCGGAACAATATCAAAATATTGGCAAAATTCCAAACACATGGGATAAGGCGGGAAAGAAAAGCCACATTCCGCTATAAAAATGGAGGGAAACCACTGCCCCTCAGCTAAAGAAAATAAATCAGAAGGGCAAGGAGGTTCTTCTAGAATAACCCAAGAAGGAATTATAAAATCAGCTCGAAACTTATCCAACGATTCGATAAGATTAACCATGGTGGCTAAAGCAAGGAAAGAAGAAAGAAGAAAGAAGAAGTTCTTACAGAAAATTGGGAAATCTTCTATAAGGCGGATGATAGAAGGAACGAGCGTAAAAAGAAAAAGTGCGAAGACAAAAGGCTTGGAAGTCTAAAAGGCAAAAGGTAGAAGACGATTTGATTCTATCGCTTTTAAATGCATTGCTTCGGGAAGCGAGAAAAGTATTGATCACTAGAGACGACGATTACATTTCCGACGACTAAATGATGAAAAAGACGCAAATACCCAAGCGTTTGTCGAAGATTCAAAATATTTGCGAGTTTTGCCATTTCGCCCTCAAAATCATTAAATGTCACAAATGTTGGAGATCTGTAATCTAAAGAGACTGGGTAAAGTGCCCGAGCAACCTCTAGGCATAATGTTCCACACTCTTATAATCAACCTCAACTGTGAAACATTGGGGGCTTCTGTTGATACAAAAATTAGTCAACTGACGTGGATCAATTATATGAAGACATGTGTCATCCTGCGTGGCATAAAATATATTCACCGAACAACTCATAGTGCCGAGCTACTCAAAAGTGACGAGCTACTCAACGTACAGAGCATCTAGCCAAGAAGATCAAGCGACAAAAATAGATTCAATGAACATTCTTATTATGTATAGATGTATATGTCTATTAAATAACGGCATATTATCTATTCATATTGACGGCCCAAGAGCTATAAATACATTGTAACCCCCTCCATAACGGGGTAATCGATCACTTGCGATCATAATTGAGATCAAGGCAAAAATACCCAACAATACAAGATAGTGGACGTAGGCCATTTTCATTAAGACTGAACCACTTTAAAAATCCTTTGTCTTATTTCTTTATTCATATTTATCTGTGATTAATTAATTAGATCAAGTCTAGTTTTTTACATCAACACATGGCAAGGGCAAAATTGCCTTCAATGCGACTTTTAGTGATAGCGATGTTGAGTCGGTGGACTCCGAGGACGAATCACCACATGGACATAACATCATCATTGCGTTCATGGCTAGTCACGTTGGTACATCGAGTAAGTCTCATGCTGATGAGGAAATTTTTAAATATAATGATCTCGACAGTGTGTCTAGTCATTCCAGATAGAGTGAGGGAGATGACGCTTTGAGTGAGGGAGAGAATGACCTTCAATGCAGTTACATCGAGCTTTACACTGAGTCACTTAAAACGAAAAAGCATAATAAAAGTTTGGCGCTTAGAGTTTTAGCTTTAGAGAAGGATTTGAGAGAGTCGAGAGAAAGAGAGTTCTTGGTGAGAATTTCTTGGGGGAGAGTCATTTTATTGAAGAGCGAAAATGGTGACTTGACCAACAAAGTGGCTAGTCTTGTAAGAAATCTTCAAGCTTCATTGGAGACTTGTGAGAAACTTGAAGCCCTTATGTCCCGACTCGAGAAAGATCTTAAACATGCCTGGGAGGTCAATGTACTATAGAGGATACATCGAAGAAGGTTGGAAAGATGTTCCTCGATCCCGCTTTAGATTTTAGGGAAAGGCAGGGAATAAGTTACGACTGTGCATCCACTTTCCATGTCGCACGGGAACCGATTCCAAAATTTGTGGTAAATCCTTATGGGCCTCGACCTAAACTACAAAAGAAAGGTCAACCTAAAAGAGCGAACCAAGGTAGACCTAAACAAGTCTATATTTGCACCTATTATAAAAGAAGAGGTCACCTTAGGGAATTTTACTACAAGTTAAGGAGAACTCATCGTACACATACTTTCGCGCACCGCTATAACAACTTTGCTAATCTTAGAGAGTAAGTTGAGTTCCTAGTCACGACTTTTCAAAGCTTAATGGGAGAATTTCAAAGGATGTATGTGCATCTTAAGAATTCTTACAATGCTATGACAAGAGCCAGTAATGATAGGGGCAAACAAAAGGTTACCTCCACTTGGGTGCCTAAGCAAGACGACAAAGCACTGGTTGTTCACGTTGCTCTTAAGGTTCAAAATATTTCCCTATGGTATTTTGATAGTGGGTTCTCTAGGCACATGACTAGTTACAAGTTGTATTTTACTAACCATGTGAATTGCGAAAAAGGCAAAGTCAGCTTTGGAGATGGGATAGGCCTAGTATTTTATGAGAAGGTTCTGTTATAATACCCGGATTTCCCAAACTAGATAATATGTTGTATGTCGAAGGATCGAAAGCGAACTTGATTAGCATAAGCCAACTTTGCCACACAAACTTTACGTTAAAGTTCGATCGATCCGAGTGTAATGTATATGATCAATCCGATTAACTTTTACTTCAAGGAGTGAGGACCAACAATAATTGTTATGGGATCATTCCCAAGTCCTCTTTTGCATGCAATAATGCCACAGTCTCTTCCATAAACCTTTGACATCAATGAACAGGTCATATGAACTTTAGAGATCTTGAGAGATTAGTGAAGAAAGACCTAGTTCATGGCTCACCATCGCTTGGAAAACCAACTTCATCGATTTGTAGTTCTTACCAAGAAGAAAAACAAATCAAGAGTCCCGATCGAAAGTTGAATACCATTACCTACTCACGATTGTGGGAGTTGATACATATGGATCTTATGGGTCCTACTTTTATAGAGAGCATAGGTGGTAAGAGATACATTCTCGTGATGGCCGATGACTTTTCAAGATACTCTATCGTGGGGTCTCTTAGAGAAAATTTCGATGCGATTGAGTTCCTAACAACCAAGTGTCGTGCCATATAAAACAAACATGGTGTCACTATTAATCTGATGCGTAGTAACAACGGCATTGAAATTAAAGAAGCCGGAGTGGATAGCTATTTTTATGGAGTGGGTAATTAAACACGAGTTTTTTGCCATTCGTACTCCTCAACCAAATGGGATGGTTGAGAGGAAAAACTGGACGATTCATGAGATGGCTATATCTATGCTTCTTGGGAGAAACATGCCTAGACGTTTTTGGGCAAGGGCAGTTAATACCACAATCCATACGGTGAATCGGGTATATCTTCGTCCACACACGTTACACGTGCTATATGAGTTGTGGACAGGGAAGAAACCCAACCTATCGTATTTTCGTATCTTTGGGAGTACTTGCTACATCTTGAGAGACAGAGAGCACTTAGAAAAGTTCAACTCCCGGAGCGATGAGGGGATATTTTTAAGTTATTTATCATCAAGTAAGGCTTATAGGGTATTTAAGCTTACAAGTTCTAAGGTTATGGAGTCAAAAAACATCGTGATTAGAGATGAGGATCCATCGACGTCTATTGACTCGAACCCAAAGTGTGAGGACAATGCACCTCGATCCAGTCACTCCTTATACTACCCCGGTGGATCCCACGCTTGATTTAGAGGATCCACCATCTTAGGTTTGAAAGAGTTATGACCATTTTGCTATGCTTGGTGATCCCACAGTGGGTATCAAGACTCACGCTCAACTTGATAATGTGGTTAGCTACTTTTAATACACCTCCTTAGTCGATCCCAAGAATGTGAAGGAAGAACTCAAGGACGAGCATTAGATGTTTGCTATGCAAGATTAGTTTCTTCAGTTTCGCAACAATGATATCTAGGAGTTAGTCCCCCGACCTAGCGAAACTAATGTGATTGGTACCAAATGGATTTACAAGAATAACATAGATGACAATGGTACCATAGTTCGTAATAAGGCTAGGTCGGTTGCTCAAGGCTACACAAAGATTGAGGGTGTAGATTTTGACGAGACTTTCTCTCTTGTTGCTAAGCTTGAATTCGTTCGCTTACTACTCGCCATAGCATGTCATCTACGCTTCAAGTTATATCAAACGGATCTCAAGAGTGCCTTCCTTAACGGCATTCTACAGGAGAAAGTGTACATGGAATAACCAAAGGGGTTCGAAGACCCAAAGCAACCCGAACACGTCTATCATCTTAAGAAGTCCTTGTATAGTTTGAAGCAAGCACCCCGTGCTTGGTACGAGAGGCTCACTTCATACCTCTTAGCTCGTGGCTTCAAGATAGGGTGAGTGGACAAGACGTTTGTGAGGAAAGAGAGTGGTGTTATATTGGTTGCCCAAGTCTATGTGGGGGATATAGTATTTGGATCCACATGCTCCAAACATGCTCAAACTTTTGAGGAGGAGGTGAAGAATGAGTTTGAGATGAGCATGGCTAGTGAGCTTACGTTCCTCTTAGGTCTCCAAGTACATCAACTTGAGGATGGGATATTCATATCTCAATCCAAATATGTTAGGGACATAATGAAGAAGTTTGGTTTAGACTTCGTTAAACACTCACACACCCCAATGAGTACATCGACTAAGATTAGCAAAGATGCTTTAGGCAAGGATGTAGAGCAAACCCTTTTATAGGAGCATGTTAGGTAGTCTTATCTACTTGACCACACTAATCGTCCCGACATTGCCTTTAGCATTGGAGTTTGTGCACATTACCAAGCATCCCTGAAAGAGTCTCACTTGCTCCCACTTAAGCGTATCATTAAATACGTGAGTGAAACTTTTTCCTATGGTATTTGGCATTCCTTTGATACTGATGATCGTTTGTCCGCCTACTCGGATGTCGATTAGGCCAGGGATATTAATGGTTGTAGGAGCACCTCGGGTGGGTGTTTTTACTTCGGGAGTGCTCTTGGTTGAGCAAGAAGCAAAACTCCATATCTTTGTCTATGGTAGAGGCCGAGTATATAGCCGTCGAGAGTTGTTGCATGCAATTCTTATGGATGAAGCAAATGTTGGAAGATTATGAGATTTTTCAAGGCACAATGACTATTTCACGTGATAATATGAGTGCAATTCATATATTTTGTAATCCGATCCTACATTCCCGCACGAAGCACATTAGAATACGTGAACATTTTATTCGGGATCTCGTTGAGGAGAAGGTTATGTCCTTTAGCATTGTGAGCACCGAACGTCAATTAGTCAATATTTTCATGAAATGTTTAGATACACTTAGATTCGAGAATCTTAGGAAGTCTTTGGGTATTTGCTCCGTTGATTGAGTTCAGGTACTTTGGTTAGTATAGGATGATTATAATGTTCATATCTTTTATCCTTATTGCTAGATTATATTTGTATACATGCTTTTTCTTTTTGATATATTTTCAATCCAAAAAGATTTTCGATTTTTAAGAAATAAGAAAAAATTCCAAAACGATTTTATTTTTGATAAAAAATTTGAAAAGGACAAATAGATTTTTGTATTTTATTTTTCATCATATATGAATGTGCATTTAAGATATTCGGATCACCCCTACATTCTATCCATTCATGTGACTTTGTCATGGAGTTTTGAGACATGGCTTTATTTTGTTAGTGTGTTGAATAATGTGGGGATAACGTTTCGTTGTTCATTGATGATTACTTTTGGTATGTTGGACTCTTTATCAACTTTATTGGACACGTGCACGAACTTTTTGAACATTGTGCTTGCTTATCATATCTCGAATAGGGCATTCTCATCTCAATCGTGCTTAATAATGAACCAAATATAAATAAAGATAAGTTGTGCTTGTAAAAATCATTGCCCGGATTTTGCTTCCCAAAAGATTTATTATATGTTAAGCAATGAAAATGGGCAACAAAAGTGCAAAAACTCTCCATGCGTTAAAAGTCATCATTTGCGAAAAAAGCCAAATAGGTTAACGGCGCACAAAAATAGAGTGCCAAGACCATTATTTTATATTTCATTTATGCTTCGCTACATATGAACATTATGATATCTTCAAAATATTTGTGAGTTAATTCATATATATGTGAGATTTTAAGGGTGTTATAAAGTACACGATCAATGGGTTTTCACAACGGACTCTCTTTATAATCATTAAATAGTTCGGCGTTATTGATTTAAGAAACATTTAAATTCATGGCATGTTACATAAGTCGAGTAAATTTCATCATGTTCAACATTCTTACACCTAAGGTTGAAATTAAATTATTTCTTTAAAAGTATCTCATTGACTTCGTGTGCCTATAATATAAATACCTATGCTGATTTGCCTAGGGAAAATGTTCACATAATTACATTCCGTTTTCATGATTTAGATATTTTAGTGTTACTCCATGGTGTTATGTACTTTTGTACCTATATGTATCTCTTATACTTATACTTTTTATACTTGAAAATTTTGAAAATAGTTAGTATGTCTTTTGGAAATCTCATCACATGTGTTTAATTGATTATCTTTGTGATGTTATTTCGTATAAATTCGGGTGATGCATATTATTCATGCTTAGTTTCTAACCTTTTATCTACTACGATCAAAAAGGGGGAGAACAAATTGAGCGAGAGTTTTATTTTCTTCAAAACTCGTATGCATCACAATATTCTTTTGTTTCATGTGTGTAGGTTGTAATATCCCATATTTCTGTGTATTTTTATTTAATTAATTTGAGGAACTAATTAGGAAAAAATACGTTTTAATCAAATTACGCGATTGAAGTAATTTAATACGATTAGATAATAATTGTGAGTATTAAATATTAATCGAGAGATAGATAATGATTAATATTGCATTATGATATTTATTAAGTATGAATAGTAAATAATTGATAATTATGGTTATACGGCATAGCGAGTGATATGTGCATACTTTATTTTATCTCATCGGGAGGCATGTATAGACTATTTTGAGATGAGAAATGAGAAATATATTTAAGTGAGTCGAATGGGAATTTAGAGGTCACGAATGATTCCGAATGGGTCGAAATAGTCAGAATAGTGTACCTGGGAGTATAGTTTGGGTTCCGTGTCAATTTTGGACCAAACCTGCACCTATTAACGGCGTTTCGATCATTTTACAAAAAGAGGTTAAGGGACCTACGAAATTTAGAGTCATATATCTTATATTTAGAGATTGGGGTTAGGGCTCATAACACAAAAAGGTTAAAGAGTCCATTAGAGAAAAGAGAGAGAACGTATCTTCAAAGCTTACAAAGGGATTTTGAAGATGGTGAAGAAATCTTGTATCTCAAGCCAATTGGAAAGGAAGATTGGAGAAGGAAATAATCAATCATCAACCAAGTACCCCGAAATCAAATCAATCAAACAAAGGCAAGTGTTTATTGCAAATTAAATTGATGTTATAATACCCACGTGTAAGGTTTTCATGAATAGGTTGATTTTATTGAAAAATCTTGAATGAAAAGTATGAATTGATTACATGTTTGGGTACAATTGCATGTAGTTTGTATCTACATATGTATAGGATGAAAAATTCGAGGAATTATGATTGTTGCTACGAATCCAAATCTGGGTCCTAGATTGAATGAAAGAGAAGAACACAAGACTAGAATTGTGAAAGAGTTTTGAGGATTGATTCATTCTTGATTGATTCCGGTAAAGTCTTAATGTGTTTGAAATGTTAAAAACCATCCTAAGATATGTAGAAAAGGGTTATATTGTTGATTTCGATTTTGGCAAAGGATTGTGGAAGAAATTGGTGAAAAACGCAGCTGATAACAGAGAACTAAATTGCAGAAAAAATGGATCGGTCCGTCCCGGGAAGCGGATCGATCCAGTGCTCTGAAATTTTTTTTTTCTCTTGTATTCCTAAATGGACGTGGTGGGGGAATACTTATGCACTTGTGAAAATAATATTGGAAGATTTATTATTTTATAGTAGGCCTACGAGGAGAGTACGACTTCATTATAAAGAGAGAATTAGGACGGGAATGAGATTGGGTAAAGTAATTCCTAATTAATCTGAGAAATGGATAAAGAATTACGGGAATCTATTGAAACTATGTATATCAGTAGGTTAAGGATGGTAATTACTGAATTTATATAACAAAGGGGTAACTAGGACCCTAGAGTTGTGTGAACATTCCTATTTATACGATAGTGAGATAAATCTTAAAGTAAATAGTACGACGAGTATGCAAGACATACATACTACGTACTAACATGTATTATCGGATTGTGTGAATACCTATTGATGCATAGTAATAAATAGGTCGTGGGAATACCTATAGTATACTAAATATATATTGGTGAGTGAGGTATGATTCCGAGCCAAGAGATATAAATCACTATTGGTGATCGAGGGAGGATTTTGAGCCAATAACCCCTAAAATGTGATATAGGGAGGTGATTATATAGTATGTGTTTATAGTATATATATTTTTCGCGAATTATATATGCAGTGTGCTTAATTCTACATTGGGGTCGATGATTATCCACACAATACATGAAAGCTCGAATTGGGGTCGATCATCATCCGGGTCAAATTCGAAGATGAATAATATTGAGCTCGATGATAAAGTAGGACCAATTTATATATATATATATATATATATATATATATATATATATATGTATGTATGTATGTATGTATGTATGACATTTACATTGGGGTCGAGGGATATTCGAACCAAAGTAAATGGTAGGATGATTGGGGTCGATGATTATCCGGACCAATATCCTAAGTATATACTGTGTGTGAAATATATAGTTCATGATATTCTGCTTATGTGCGAAAGTAGACTTGTAGATGATATATATATATATAAGTGATAAATTGAGTGGAGAGAAACTTAATTTCAAGATTTAGAATAGATTGGGAATATCTATAGTAAATTAAGTAGTGAAACTTAATTATGAAAGTTGAATGATGATAGATATGAAATGTTATATGAATTAAGTAGTGAGACTTGATTATGATGATCAAACATAACATATGTGAATGTTATATGAAGACTGAATAATATGCGAGGAATGTTAATAATGAAGCGTGTTGTACGGGCGTTACGGGAGAGTAGACTTGATAAAATCGGTTATATACTTTAGTCGAGATAGCTTGGGTATGATAGTTAGGTGGGCTACGTATAGAACGTTAGGTGTGCACATTAGATGAGAGGTGAGGAAACTCAAGGGAGTGTGGGTGAACCTAACATGTGTAATCAATAACCGATTTTAATTGCGATAAATTACTTGTCAAATGTTTTCAAAATATTTTGAGTACTAACTCTTGCTATAAAAATATTTTCAAAACTTTAAGGTGTCCATCCACAGGGACGCCATGCTTGATGGTTTCATTCCAGGGATTCGAAGCCATAGCACTGTGGATGCTAATAGGATTTTGAATAGCCGCTTCTTTCATTCAGATCTAGCATAGGATCTCACTCTTGTATATCATGTTTGGACATGTGGTCCGTTGTCTGTATTATAGTTTCAATTTTGTATCAGTTTTACCTTGCAGTTTGGACTTAGTTCTTTACTTGATTTTGGTTCCTTTTGTTGATGGTTTATTCGACATGACTTTGATTTGTTTATATATCTTGATGGTTGGATGTTATTATCTTGTGTATGTTGATTTAGCTCTCCAACTATCCTTTTATCCTGTTTAGTTGAAAGATAAAATTTGGCACTGGTTTAATTAACTTAGGTGGTTAGTAATTAACTTGGTTTTCGATAGTGATGCTAATAAATGAACCATATGAGAAACCTGTTTTAATTAAATAAATGTGTGATCACCCAATATTTAATTAGGCAGGGTGTCACGGATGGTATTAGACCATCAGGTTCTAGTGTCCTTAGGATCTGTACGGCTTACTACGTTTTCAGTGTATCGTTTGATCGATATACAGCCATATCATAGGATTGTTGTATTCTTCTACATACGTGGCTTATGTTCTCCTGCAATTAAGTGTAAAACCCCGTAATTTTATTGATTTTTATTTAATGGATTAATTGAATTAAATGAGAATTAACTTGGAAATTAATCCGGAGATAAATACTAGCGAGATGTGAGTTGGTATTTGATTATGATGTTAGAATAAACATTTCTGAGAATATATGGTAATACATGAGTATTGAAAATATTAAAATTGTCATGAGGCAGAAATACGACAATCTGGGAAATTTAGTTGGGACGCGCGTGTCAGTCGCATCAGGCATGAATTTATTTAGATTAAAAAGTAAATTATATTTTTATCAACCAAATGGTCATTTTGAGTGCGCCAACGTGTCCGAAAGGGTCGAAATAGTCAGAAAACACTAGCCGGGAGTTTAGTCTGGATCCCAGGACACTTTTAGGCCAGATCGAAAACCTAGAAGGGTATTTTAGTAATTTTAAAAATTAAGGAATTAAAACCCACAAATTTTAGAGTTAAATTAGATATTATTAGAGGGGCCACTAAGGCCATTATCAGCCAAAAGCAAGGGAGTGGGCTACGGGGGTTTTTGAGAGAAGTTAGAGAGAGGTTAAGAAAGGTTCCAAACCATACCATCTCCCATCACCGTCATTTTGAAAGGAATTGTGACCAGAAAGAGGAGAGAATCAGCCTATAATCACCGACAACAAATGTGAAGAACTAACCTAAGGCAAGTGATTTGATGTTATTAATTTCAATGAATATTTCCTCCGTGTTTAGTGTAGAAAAACTTTATATGCTTTGAAAGTTTTGATGAAAACCCAATGTATTTGTCATGGAACTCATAAGTTTGGATAGGGATTGCATGTAGAATGATTATGGACGAAATTGGTACCCAAAACTTAACTTTGATGATTTAAAAAAGGATTAATGATGGGTATTTAGGTGCAATAAAATCCTGTGTTCATGTTCATAGCGTTTGGGGCAAGATTTGGGAATTTATGGTGATTACATGTTGATTAATAAGATTTGACCCCAAAAATATGTGAAGAAATGACTTAGGGTGACCTAGAATATTAACAACAAAAAAACGTAATTAGTATGAACTTAGGATGGATTTGGAGAAAGGAATTTGTTGAAAAACGAAATTGGAAAAATTCTAGGCGTTTTCTGCAATCTCGTTAGAAGACCAACCCAGGTCGTTCGAACGAGCTTCTAACGAGATTCCAGTGTCCCTTCTAACGAGTTCATAGTTCGTTCGAAGCCATTCGTTCGAACGAACTCGTTCGAACGAGATTTCAATAACTTCTAACGAGTTCACAGAATGGTCTTTTTAGGCCCGATTTTAGTTTCGAACTTCCCGTAAACTTCTTTAATTGAGTGTTATTCTTCCCTTGTTGATTAGTGGGTATAGTTGTGAGATGGGAGTACGTTGAGGATTAAAACTTTGAATTATATAATAAACCGGGTGACTTCTATGGGTTAGGATATAAGTGCTTGAATTTGCGACGTGAGAAGAGTTGATAGTCTATGATGTATATTATTCAGGGACTTGTAAGTGTGCAACATTGAATGACGGTATAAGAATGTAAATACACCTCTATTAATATCATAAGATATCTAAGATGTGTGAATGTTTAGTATATGTGGTTATTTGTGTATAACATACCTACCATACTTGCTATCACGGGAGGTCGGCGTTCGATCAGGGCCATCTAATCTTTGTGTTCCTACCGGGGGGGGGGGGGATTTAGATTGGTACCTCGAGGACATAGGTCAGAGAATGACTTATTGGGGAGTTAATAAGTCTGCTGACCATGGGAGCGTAGGTATGTGCGTGACCCATGGGATGTGAACTATGTTCCCCTCCATTATGTGTGATTGTTACTTATCGAAACGGTTCCTGAGAGATTCGGAATACGTGGTCCCTATGTACGTGATGTACCGGGATTTGATAGCAGAGTATGTGTGCACCGCAGCTTAGTCTAGGGGTGCCGTTATTGTATATTTATGATGAGATTGATATACTGAAATATTGAAATGAACTGTTTATATAAGTACAAGTGTGAATAAATGTAACATCTTTGTAGAGTTAAAAATGGAAAAACTCTTAGTGATTTTTGGTTACTAATTCTGAGGAATGAAGGTAAAACTCTCAGTTTATATTAAGATGTCGCGAATTAAACCATGAATAGTATAGTAAAAATTAGATTATGAATTAGACTAGTTAGATAGTGGGATAACTAGAACGGGTACGGGTACATAGGAGTGCACAATTAGTTGAGAGGTGAGAAACTCATGTGAGTGCAGGCGCTATCATGTATTTAATATTCATTGTTTAATGATACTAAACACTTGTTGTATTTTAAACTGTTTTCACAATCGGGGTCTGACCCGTTTGCTTTCAAATCCATTTTTCTGGTAAAAACTTTTAGGTGTCCAGCCACAAGGACACCAAGCTTAGGAGTCCCATTCCAGTGACGTACTGTAGCTGCTGTGGAAGTTACAAAACCTCGATTATAGACGCCTCCACTTTCTACTTTGATTCCATTTCAGACTTATTTATCTGTAGGGCATGTCGCCCCTTTTCTCTTAGAGACAGTTTAATTATTCAGTTTTATTTCAGTTTTGGTTGTAATTATTTAGTGATTCAGACTTTGTATTCAGTTTTATTCAGTAGGGCATGATAATGATCCACATTACAATAACAAAGGAATAAATAAATCTGGAGGAACTCTCCTCGAAAATAATTCGAAATACTGAATCAAACTGAATACAAAGTCTGAATCACTAAATAATTACAACCAAAACTGAAATAAAACTGAATAATTAAACTGTCTCTAAGAGAAAAGGGGCGACATGCCCTATAGATAAATAAGTCTGAAATGGAATCAAAGTAGAAAGTTGAGGCGTCTATAATCGAGGTCCTCTAACTTCCACAGCAGCTACAGCACGTCATTGGAATGGAACTCCTAAGCTTGGTGTCCTTGTGGCTGGGCACCGAAAAGTTTTTACAAGAAAAATGAATTTGAAAGCAAACGGGTCAGAGCCCGATTGTGAAAACAGTTTAAAATACAACAAGTGTTTAATATCATTAAACAGTGAATATAAAATACATGATAGCGCGTACACTCACATGAGTTTCTCACCTCTCAACTAATTGTGCACTCCTACGTACCCGTACCCGTTCTAGTTATTCCACTATCTAACTAGTCTAATTCATAATCTGATTTTACTATACTATTCATGGTTTAATTCCCGACATCTTAATATAAACTGAGAGTTTTACCTTCATTCCTCAGAATTAGTTACCAAAAATCACTAAGAGTTTTCCCATTTTTAACTCTACAAAGATGTTACATTTATTCACACTTGTACTTATATAAACAGTTCATTTCAATATTTCAGTATATCAATCTCATCATAAATATACAATAACGGCAGCCCTCGACTAAGTTGCGGTGCACACATACTCTGCTATCAAATCCCGGTACATCACGTACAGAAGGACCACGTATTCCGAATCTCTCAGGAACCGTTTCGATAAGTAACAATCACACATAATGGAGGCAAACATAGTTCACATCCCATGGGTCACGCACATACCTACGCTCCCATGGTCAGCAAACTTATTAACTCCCCAATAAGTCATTCTCTGACCTATGTCCTCGAGGTACCAATCTAAATCCCCCCCCCCCCCCCCCCCCCCGTAGGAACACAAAGATTAGATGGCCCTGATCGAACGCCGACCTCCCGTGATAGCAAGTGTGGTAGGTATGTTATACACAGATAACCACATTTAATAAGCATTCACACATCTTAGATATCTTATAATATTAATAGAGGTGTATTTACATTCTTATACCGCCATTCAAAGTTGCACACTTACAAGTCCCCGAATAATATACATCATAGACTATCAACTCTTCTCACGTCGCAAATTCAAGCACCTTATATCCTAACCCATAGAAGTCACCCGGTTTATTATATAATTTTAAGTTTTAATCCTCAACGTACTCCCATCTCACAACTATGCCCACTAATCAACAAGGGAAGAATAACACTCAATTAAATAAGTTTACGAGAAATTCGAAACTAAAATCAGGCCTTAAAAGACCATTCTGTGAACTCGTTAGAAGTCACTGAAATCTCGTTCGAACGAATGGCTTCGAACGAACTATGAACTCGTTAGAAGGGACACTGGAATCTCGTTAGAAGCTCGTTCGAACGACGTCGTTCGAACGACCTGGGTTGGTCTTCTAACGAGATTGCAGAAAACGCCCAGAATTTTTCCAACTTCGTTTTTCACCAAATTCTTTTCTCCAAATCCATGCTAAGTTCATACTAATTACGTTTTTGTGTTGTTAATATTCTAGGTCACCCTAAGTCATTTCTTCACATATTTTTGGGGTCAAATTTTATTAATCAACATGTAATCACCATAAATTCCCAAATCTTGCCCTAAACGCTATGAACATGAACACATGATTTTATTGCACCTAAATACCCATCATTAATCCGTTTTTAAATCATCAAAGTTAAGTTTTGGGTACCAATTTCGTCCATAATCATTCTACATGCAATCCCTATCCAAACTTATGAGTTCCATGACAAATACATTGGGTTTTCATCAAAACTTTCAAAGAATATAAAGTTTTTCTACACTAAACACGGAGGAAATATTCATTGAAATTAATAACATCAAATCACTTGCCTTAGGTTAGTTCTTCAGATTTGTTGTCGGTGATTATAGGCTGATTCTCTCCTCTTTCTGGTCACAATTCCTTTCAAAATGACGGTGGTGGGAAATGGTATGGTTTGGAACCTCTCTTAACCTCTCTCTAACTTCTCTCAAAAAACCCCGTAGCCCACTCCCTTGCTTTTGGCTGATAATGGCCTTAGTGGCCCCTCTAATAATATCTAATTTAACTCCAAAAATTCGTGGGTTTTAATTCCTCAATTTTTAAAATTACTAAAATACCCTTCTGGGTTTTCGATTTGGCCTAAAAGTATCCCGGGACCCAAACTAAACTCCCGGCTAGTGTTTTCTGACTATTTCGACCCTTCCATACACGTTAGCGCACTCAAAATGACCATTTGGTTGATAAAAATATAATTTACTTTTTAATCTAAATAAATTCATGCCTGATGCGACTGACACGCGCGTCCCAACTAAATTTCCCAGATTGTCGTATTTCTGCCTCGTGACAATTTTAATATTTTCAATACTCATGTATTACCATATATTCTCATAAATGTTCATTCTAACATCATAATCAAATACCAACTCATCTCGCTAGTATTTACCTCCGAATTAATTTCCAAGTTAATTCTCATTTAATTCAATTAATCCATTAAATAAAAATCAATAAAATTACGGGGTATTACATACTTCCCCCCTAATAACAGAATTTCGTCCCGAAATTCGGGACTAAAGAATACCTGGTACAAATAACTCTGGGTAACGTTCGCGCATCTCATCATCGCGCTCCCATGTGGACTCCTCGGCATTATGATGCCGCCATTGAACGTGTACTAACGGTACTATCTTCGACCTCAGTTTCCTCTCGTTGTGGTCTAGGATAGCAATCGACCCCTCCTCGTAGGAACTATCAGGCTGAAGATCGATGTTCTCCAAAGCAATGTGGGTATGAACCAAATCGTCCCTAAGATATCTCCTTAGCGAGGAAATATGGAACACGTCATGAATCCTATGCAAGTGCTCCGGTAATCCAAGTATATACGCTACTGGCCCAATCCGCTCGATGATAGGAAATGGCCCCACATATCTTGGTGCCAGTTTCCCCTTCTTTCCAAAATGCATAATCCCTTTCATCGGAGATACTCTAAGTAGCACCTGGTCCCCCACCTTGAATTCTCTGAAGAACCTCTTGGCATCAGCATAGCTCTTTTGTCGGTCCTGAGCTACCCGAATACGGCTCCGTATCATCTCTATCCTTGCCAAAGTATCCTGAATCACTTCCGGCCCAAGGAGTTTGTTATCCCCCACCTCTAACCATCATGCTGGGGAACGACAAGGTCTCCTATACAACGCCTCGAATGGAGCAATGCCAATGGTGAACTGGTAGGGGTTATTATAAGCAAACTCCACCAGTGGAAGGTACAGCTCCCAACCACCTCCAAAGTCTAGGATGCACGTACGCAACATGTCCTCCAACATCTGATTCGTCCTCTCGGTTTGCCCATCTGTCTGCGGGTGGTACGTCGTACTCAGCCGCAACTCCGTACCCATTGCCTCCTGGAAACTCTCCCAAAATCATGAAAATATCTTGTCTCGATCAGACACGATATTGAGAGTCACCCCGTGAAGTCTCACTATCTCCGCTATGAAAATTTGGGCATACTGTCCTGTAGTGTAGTCTGTCCGGGCTGGCAGAGAATGATCAACTTTGGTCAGTCTATCCACGATTACCCATATGGAGTCGTGACCCCTCTGCGAAGTAGGTAATCCTGTGATGAAATCCATGGAAATGCTCTCCCATTTCCACATAGGAACCTCTAATGGTTGTAGAAGACCTGCCGGTCTCTGATGGTCCCCCTTTACCAGCTGACAAGTGGCGCATTTAGAAGCGAACACGGGAATATCTCTCTTCATCCCACTCCACCAGTACTGTCGTCTCATGTCTTGGTACATCTTATCCCCACCAGGGTGTACCGCGAATCACGAACCGTGCGACTCTGTCATTACCTCGTGTCGCAAGTCTTCTCCTTCCGGAACGACCAGTCTCCCATTGAAGCGTATTCCCCCATCTGAACTAACGGTATAGGACTCGGCTCCCTCTGCTAGTAATCGAACTATTTGTTCCTGACAGAACGAGTCTTTTTCCTGGGTCTGTATCACTCTCGTAACAATCTCAGGTGTAACAGTCATCACAGATATGGTTCCTATGAGTTCGGGTTATGCCTTTGGCCTAACCAACGCTCCAGCCGTGTTTATGGACTTGATGAATAGGGTGTTCAGAGAGTTCCTAGATCAGTTCGTCATCGTCTTTATTGATGACATTCTGGTTTACTCCCAGACAAAGGAGGAGCAAGCCGAGCACTTGAGACAGGTTTTGCAGACGCTGCGTCAGAACGAGCTATATGCGAAGTACGAGAAGTGTGGGTTTTGGCTGAAGGAGGTACAATTTTTAGGGCATATCATTTCAGACCGGGGGATATCTGTTGATCCGGGGAAGGTATCCGCGGTGAGGGAGTGGGGACAGCCCACGGCACCGACTGAGATCCGTAGTTTCTTGGGTTAGCAGGATACTACAGGAGGTTTATTTGGGGTTTCTCTAATATAGCGGGTCCTTTGACACATCTGACTCGCAAAGGTGTGCCATTCATCTGGATCGATGCCTGTCAGTTGGCATTCGATGAGTTGAAGGACAAGTTGACCTCAACGCCTGTGTTAGCATTGCCCAGACCGGGAGTTAAGTATCTAGTCTACACCGATGCATCCTTACAAGGACTTGGAGGTGTACTGCAGCAGGAAAGTCAGGCTATAGCTTATGCTTCCCATAAGCTTAAGCCTCACGAGAATAATTACCCCACCCACGACTTGGAGTTAGCGGTAGTCGTATTTGCTCTTCGAATTTGGAGACACTATCTCCTGGGGGAGAAATTTCGGTTGTTCACAGACCACAAGTCTCTACAATACCTCTTCACGCAGAAGGAACTGAATATGCGTCAACGTCGGTGGCTTGAGTTTGTGAAGGATTATTAGTTTGATATCCAATATCACTCAGGGAAGGCTATCGTGGTAGCAGACGCGTTAAGCCGTAGGCCAGTAGATGAAGTGGCCGAAGTGTGGAGAGCAAAGTGGAAGGAGTTGGGACACTAGGATGCAGAGGCCCGATCATTCATGTCTATGATGACTGTTACACCTCAGATTGTTACGAGAGTGATACAGGCCCAGGCAAACAACTCGTTCTGTCAGGAACAGATAGTTCGATTACTAGCAGAGGGAGCCGAATCCTATACCGTTAGTTCAGACGGGGGATTACGCTTCAATGGGAGACTGGTCGTTCTGGAAGGGGAAGACTTGCGACACGAGGTAATGACAGAGTCGCATGGTTCGCGATTCGCGGTACACCCTGGTGGGGATAAGATGTACCAAGACATGAGACGACAGTACTGGTGGAGCAGGATGAAGAGAGATATTGCCGTGTTCGTTTCTAAATGCGCCACTTGTCAGCTGGTAAAGGGGGACCATCAGAGACCGGCAGGACTTCTACAACCATTAGAGGTTCCTATGTGGAAATGGAAGAGCATTTCCATGGATTTCATCACAGGATTATCTACTTCGCAGAGGGGTCACGACTACATATGGGTAATCGTGGATAGACTGACCAAAGTTGCTCATTTTCTGCCAGCCCGGACAGACTACACTACAGGACAGTATGCCCAAATTTTAATAGCGGAGATAGTGAGACTTCACGGGGTGCCTTTCAATACCGTGTCTGACCGAGACAAGATATTTGTTTCACGATTTTGGGAGAGTTTTCAGGAGGCAATAGGTACGGAGTTGCGGCTGAGTACGGCGTACCACCCGCAAACAGATGGGCAAACCGAGAGGACGAATCAGATGTTGGAAGACATGTTGCGTACATGCATCCTAGACTTTGGAGGTGGTTAGGAGCAATACCTTCCACTGGTGGAGTTTTCTTATAATAACTCCTACCAGTTCACCATTGGCATTGCTCCATTCGAGGCGTTGTATGGGAGACCTTTTCGTTCCCCAGCATGTTGGTTAGAGGTGGGGGATAACAAACTCCATGGGCCGAAAGTGATTCAGGATACTTCGGCAAGGATAGAGATGATACGGAGCCGTATTCGGGTAGCTCAGGACCGACAAAAGAGCTATGCTGATGCCAAGAGGTTCTTCAGAGAATTCAAGGTGGGGGACCAGGTGCTACTCAGAGTATCTCCGATGAAAGGGATTATGCGTTTTGGAAAGAAGGGGAAACTGGCACCAAGATATGTGGGGCCATTTCCTATCATCAAGCGGATTGGGCCAGTAGTGTATATACTTGGATTACCGGAGCACTTGCATAGGATTCATGACGTGTTCCATATTTCCTCGCTAAGGAGATATCTTAGGAACGATTTGGCTCATACCCACATTGCTTTGGAGAACATCGATCTTCAGCCTGATAGTTCCTACGAGGAGGGGTCGATTGCTATCCTAGACCACAGCGAGAGGAAATTGAGGTCAAAGATAATACCGTTAGTACGCGTTCAATGGCGGCGTCATAATGCCGAGGAGTCCACATGGGAGCGCGAGGATGAGATGCGCGAACGTTACCCAGAGTTATTTGTACCAGGTATTCTTTAGTCCCGAATTTCAGGACGAAATTCTGTTATTAGGGGGAAGTACGTAATACCCCGTAATTTTATTGATTTTCATTTAATGGATTAATTGAATTAAATGGGAATTAACTTGGAAATTAATTCGGAGGTAAATACTAGCGAGATGTGAGTTAGTATTTGATTATGATGTTAGCAAAAACATTTCTGAGAATATATGGTAATACATGAGTATTGAAAATATTAAAATTGTCACGAGGCAGAAATACAACAATTTAGGAAATTTAGTTGGGACGTTTATGTCAGTCGCGTCAGGCATGAATTTATTTAGATTAAAAAGTAAATTATATTTTTATCAACCAAATGGTCATTTTGAGTGCGCTAACGTGTATGGAAGGGTCGAAATAGTCCGAAAACACTAGCCGGGAGTTTAGTTTGGGTCCCGGGATACTTTTAGGCCAAACCGAAAACCCAGAAGGGTATTTTAGTAATTTTAAAAATTGAGGAATTAAAACCCACGAATTTTTGGAGTTAAATTAGATATTATTAGAGGGGCCACTAAGGCCATTATCAGCCAAAAGCAAGGGAGTGGGCTACGGGGGTTTTTGAGAGAAGTTAGAGAGAGGTTCCAAACCATACCATCTCCCATCGCCATCATTTTGAAAGGAATTGTGACCAGAAAGAGGAGAGAATCAGCCTATAATCACCGACAACAAATCTGAAGAACAAACCTAAGGCAAGTGATTTGATGTTATTAATTTCAATGAATATTTCCTCCATGTTTAGTGTAGAAACTTTATATGCTTTGAAAGTTTCGATGGAAACCCAATGTATTTGTCATGGAACTCATAAGTTTGGATAGGGATTGCATGTAGAATGATTATGGACGAAATTGATACCCAAAACTTAACTTTGATGATTTAAAAAAGGATTAATGATGGGTATTTAGGTGCAATAAAATTATGTGTTCATGTTCATAGGGTTTGGGGCAAGATTTGGGAATTTATGGTGATTACATGTTGATTAATAAAATTTGACCGCAAAAATATGTGAAGAAATGACTTAGGGTGACCTAGAGTAGTTTAACAACACAAAAACATAATTTGTATGAACTTAGGATGGATTTGGAGAAAGGAATTTGGTGAAAAACGAAGTTGGGAAAATTTTGGGCGTTTTCTGCAATCTCGTTAGAAGACCAACCCAGGTCGTTCGAACGACCTCGTTCGAACGAGCTTCTAACGAGATTCCAGTGTCCCTTCTAACGAGTTCATAGTTCGTTCAAAGTCATTCGTTCGAACGAACTCGTTCGAACGAGATTTCAGTGACTTCTAACAAGTTCACAGAATGGTCTTTTTAGGCCTGATTTTAGTTTCGAACTTCACGTAAACTTATTTAATTGAGTGTTATTCTTCCCTTGTTGATTAGTGGGTATAGTTGTGAGATGGGAGTACGTTGAGGATTAAAACTTAGAATTATATAATAAACTGGGTGACTTCTATGAGTTAGGATATAAGTGCTTGAATTTGCGACGTGAGAAGAGTTGATAGTCTATGATGTATATTATTCGGGGACTTGTAAGTGTGCAACAATGAATGGCAGTATAAGAATGTAAATACACCTCTATTAATATTATAAGATAACTAAGATGTGTGAATGCTTAGTATATGTGGTTATCTGTGTATAACATACCTACCATACTTGCTATCACGGGAGGTCGGCATTCGATCAGGGCCATCTAATCTTTGTGTTCCTACGGGGGAGGGGGGGATTTAGATTGGTACCTCGACATAGGTCAGAGAATTACTTATTGGGGAGTTAATAAGTCTGCTGACCATGGGAGCGTAGGTATGTGTGTGACCCATGGGATGTGAACTATGTTCGCCTCCATTATGTGTGATTGTTACTTATCGAAACGGTTCCTGAGAGATTCGGAATGCGTGGTCCTTATGTACGTGATGTACCGGGATTTGATAGCAGAGTATGTGTGCACCGCAGCTTAGTCTAGGGCTGCCGTTATTGTATATTTATGATGAGATTGATATACTGAAATATTGAAATGAACTGTTTATATAAGTACAAGTGTGAATAAATGTAATATCTTTGTAGAGTTAAAAATGGAAAAACTCTTAGTGATTTTTGGTAACTAATTCTGAGGAATGAAGGTAAAACTCTCAGTTTATATTAAGATGTCGCGAATTAAACCATGAATAGTATAGTAAAAATTAGATTATGAATTAGACTAGTTAGATAGTGGAATAACTAGAACGGGTACGGGTACGTAGGAGTGCACAATTAGTTGAGAGGTGAGAAACTCATGTGAGTGCACGCGCTATCATGTATTTTATATTCATTGTTTAATGATATTAAACACTTGCTGTATTTTAAACTGTTTTCACAATCGGGGTCTGACCCGTTTGCTTTCAAATCCATTTTTCTTGTAAAAACTTTTAGGTGCCCAGCCATAAGGACACCAAGCTTAGAAGTTCCATTCCAGTGACGTACTGTAGCTGTTGTGGAAGTTACAAAACCTCGATTATAGACGCCTCCACTTTCTACTTTGATTCCATTTCAGCCTTATTTATCTGTAGGGCATGTCGCCCCTTTTCTCTTAGAGACAGTTTAATTATTCAGTTTTATTTCAGTTTTGGTTGTAATTATTTAGTGATTCAGACTTTGTATTCAGTTTTATTCAGTATTTCGGATTATTTTCGAGGAGTGTTCCTCCAGACTCATTTATTCCTTTATTATTGTAATGTGACTGTAATGTGGTTGTGGTATCATTATTTCATAATTTAATACTTCTTGCATGTTAATCTAATTTAATTAAAATTGACAACTCAGTTTTTAAATATTAGGTGGCTAGTAATTGTTAAAATGTTTTCGACAGTGATGCTATGAAGTGAACCAACTTGACATTTTGTATTAATTGGAATAAAGGAGTAGCTACCCGGTATTTAATTAGTCGGGGTGTCACATTAAGTTGTGGATGAGATTCATATACGGGTTTGATTGGGCATGCTACATCGAACACTGTAAGGACGGCCAGTGAGAACCGTTGGGAAGGCAGCAGGAGGCGGGGCTCAGTTGGAATTGAAGAATATTTTGGGGTTAATAACTGTAGCAGAGGTCACCCCTATTGTTGTTCGGGATTATGGAGTTGTAAGGGATGCTAGAGTGCAGCATATATTGTTGTACCGTTATAGCAGAGAGTGGTGCTAAATTAGACTAACCCAGTGTGGTTAGGATGGGAGAGAGTCGGAGGGTCTTTGAGGAGAACCACCCGTTGGAATTTTGTTAGATGCGGAGAATGTACGGGTAGCCAATGGATATACAATACCCAGAGGCTTGGGCATATAGCAGGAAGTAATATATATACCCTAAAGTGAATTGGGGTAAAATTTCGCTTGGCTCGTAGGAGCAGTGTTGAAATGGTGGGAGTAAATCACCATATTTGGTACAATGGAGAAAATAGCCTTTAAGGTGGGTAATGGACTCGCGAGAGGAGTGACTAGCACTTAAAGGGAAATTCTGCTTGGAGGATTGATGCAGATAGTGACGATGTTGTGCTTTTGGCAGCGTTAATATTAATGCTTCCTTCTGAAGGGAGCTAAAAGAATTGGAGAACTTAGTCAGGGAGTAAGACTGGATATAACGGTGCTAGCGAAACTCTGCGAGGGGGACCCATTTAAATGATTCAAATAGCTGACTTCCTACCGAGTAGCTATGGATTCAGTTGGGACCGGTAAGGCCAGTAGTATGTTCCTTAGGGTCAGCGAAGCTAAGGGAACAATGAGGGTGGTCGTCGGGGGCTACCAGGGTTCGAGAGAAGGAAAACCCTAGTATGGTCAGTATGCCCAAGGAATAGGGGATGATATGAAGAGGCATTTTATGTGGAGAGTAGGACCACATGCATTGATTTTTCCCGAAGTGAGTAGAAAGGGACTAGAGTATGATGCCTAGCTGGGGCAATGATTAAGATAGTTTTGGCTCAATTCGAACAGGCGTGTCAGGTTCAAGAACCATTTGAGCCACCAGCATTATTGACAATTGGAAGTATGAGTTTTATCCTTAAGTTAGTGGGGTAAGTTTTATATGACACGAGTGGGTCACAGTATTCTGGTAGCACTAGATTCGAGTGTGAAATGAGTTTAGTGGGTATATCATTTATAGCACTATAATGTCGTATATAGTTGCCTTAGTATAGCGGGGCTCTCTTTAGTACTATCAGCAGGGGGGCAGGTGCAGGCATGGGGAGTATATGTATGTTGGAAGTACTCGTTCTAGTGAAGTATCATACGAGTGTGATATTATCCTGGGTATGGACTGATTAACGATGTGGGTGGAACGAAAGAGGGCTCTAATCCCACCCACCTCTGATAGGGATTATCAGGAAACGATAAGGACGAAGCTTTGTTTTGGGCATATTGTATCATTTATAGCCCGATGGTTAGACGAGAGGTGGTTTATTATGTTGGCTAATGCGTGTAGTGCGGGTGGTGCCTTGTAGGGTAATTGAGGGAAGAAATTACCACGGGTAGAATTGTGTATAATGACTTGTACCGGTTCATCAGGCACGAGGTACCCTTTTAAGGTTTTGTGTGGAAAGCCTTGTCGTTCACCCTCTGGTTGATTAGAGGAGAGAGGATAACTAGATTTTTGGACTGGCCGTGATTTGGAGTCCGTTGTTGATAGTGGAGTGAGCAACAAACAAATTTGGGTTGCTTTTGAATGTCGTAAGAGTTACGTCACCGTGAACCGAAGTTCTAAATACTGACATGAGTGGTCAGATGTTATTGTGATTTCTCCAATGAAGGGAGTTTTGAGTTGTGTGAATAAGGGGAATTGGCATTTAGGGTTGTGCGACATTTTCTCAATATGGAGACGAAAGAGCCAGTATTGAGATCACATGACTGATAGAGCGTATCAGTATGTAGTGAATTGAGAAAGTGTTGATAAACTTGGGTTAGAGTGATTAAGCCTTTTGATAGGTGGGTACCACCAGCAGGTGTATAGTAGAGTGATCCTTATGTTATTATGATTTGAAATTGGGTACCAGAGGATATCGTGATATTAAAGATCCCTAAGTTTTAGTACCGATCTTGCCCTAATTTCGAGGACGAAATTCCTTTCTAAGGAGGAAAGTATGTAATATCCCATATTTTTGTGTATTTTTATTTAATTAATTTGAGGAATTATTTAGGAAAAAAATACATTTTAATTAAATTACGCGAGTGAAGTGATTTAATGCGATTAGATAATAATTATGACTATTAAATATTAATCGAGAGATAGATACTGATTAATATTGCATTATGATATTTACTAAGTGTGAATAGTAAATAATTGATAATTATGGTTATACGGCATAGCGAGTGATATGTGCGTATTTTATTTTATCTCACCGAAAGGCGCGCGTAGATTATTTTGAAGTGAGAAATGAGAAATATATTTTAAGTGATTCGGATGGAAATTTAGAGGTCACGAATGATTCCGACTAGGTCGAAATAGTCGGAATAGTGTACCCGGGAGTATAGTTTGGGTCTCGGGTCAATTTTGAACCAAACCGACACCTATTAAGGGCGTTTACGTCATTTTACAAAAAGAAGTTAAGGGACCTACCAAATTTAGAGCCATATATCTGATATTTAGAGATTGGGATTAGGGCTCATAACACAAAAAGGTTAGAGAGGCCATTAGAGAGGAGAGAGAACCTATCTTCAAAGCTTAAAGAGGGATTTTGTAGATGGTGAAGAAATCTTGTATCTCAAGGCAATTGGAAAGGAAGATTGGAGAAGGAAACAATCAATGATCAGCCAAGAACCTCGAAATCAAATCAATGAAACAAAGGCAAGTATTTAATGCAAATTAAATTGATGTTATAATACTCATGTGTAGGGTTTTCATGAATAGGTTGATTTTATTGAAAAATCTTGAATGAAAAGTATGAATTGATTATATGTTTGGATAGAATTGCATGTAGCTTGTATTCACATCTGTAGAGGATGAAAAATCAGAAGAAATATGATTGTTGCTACGAATCGAAATCCGAGTTCTAGATTGAATGAAAGAGAAGAACACAAAACTAGAATTGTGAAAGAGTTTTGAGGATTGATTTATTCTTGATTGATTCCAGTAAAGTCTTAATGTGTTTGAAATATTAAAAACCATCCTAAGATATGTAGAAAAGGGTTGGTATTGTTAATTTCGATTTTAACAAAGGATTGTGGAAGAAATTGGTAAAAAAACGCAGCTCCTAACAGAGAACTAAATTGTAGAAAAAACGGACCAGTCCGATCCCGGGAAGCGGATAGGTCCGGTGCTCTGAAATTTCTGAAATTTTTCTTTTTCTCTTGTATTCCTAAATGGACGTGGTGGGGGAATACTTATGCACTTATGAAAATAATATTGGGAGATTTATTATTTTATAGTAGGCCTACGAGGAGAGTACGACTTCATCTTAAAGAGAGAATTAAGACGGGAATGAGATTGGGTAAAGTAATTTGTAATTAATCTGAGAGATGGATAAAGAATTACGGGAATCTATTAAAACTATGCATATCAGTAGGTTAAGGATGGTAATTACTGAATTTATATAACAAAGGGGTAACTAGGAACCTAGAGTTGTGTGAACACTCCTATATATACGATAGTGAGATAAATCGTAAAGTAAATAGTACGACGAGTATGCGAGAAATATATACTACGTACCAACATGTATTATCCGATTGTGTGAATACCTATTGATGCATAGTAATACATAGGTGGTGAGAATACCTATAGTATACTAAATATATATGGTGATCGAGGGAGGATTCCGAGCCAATAATCCCTAAAATGTGATATAGGGAGGTGATTATATAATGTGTGTTTATAGTATATATATTGTGTGTGAAATATATATATTTACATAAAGTATCCTTAATTTTGTATCGGGGTCGATGATTATCCGAACCAATACATCAAAAAATCTTGATTTGGGGTCGAAGATTATCCGGACCAAATTCGAAGATGAATAATATTGGGGTCGATGATAAAGTCGGACCAATATATATATATATATATATATATATATGTATAACCTTTACAATCGGGTCGAGGGATATCTGAATCAATGTAAAAGGTATGATGATTGGGGTCGATGATTATACGGCCAATTTCCTAAGTATATATTGTGTGTGAAATATATATTTCATGATATTCTACTTATGTGCGAAAGTAGACTTGTAGATGAAATATATATAGATATACATCTAAATGATAAATTAAGTAAAGAGAAACTTAATTTCAAGATTTAGAATAGATTGGGAATATCTATAGTAAATTAAGTAGTGAAACTTAATTATGGAAGTTGAATGATGATAGATATGTAATGTTATATGAATTAAGTAGTGAGTCTTGATAATGAAGATTAAACATAGCATATGCGGATGTTATATGAAGACTGAATAATATGCGAGGAATGTTAATAATGAAGCATGATGTATGGGCAGTACGAGCGAGAAGACTTGATAAGATCAGTTATATACTTTAGTCAAGATAGCTTGGGTATGATAACTAGGTTGGCTAAGTATAGAACGTTAGGTGTGCACATTAAATGAGAGGTGCGAAAACTCAAGGGAGTGCGTTAACCTAACATGTATAATTAATAACCGATTTTAATTCTGATAAATGACTTGATAAATGTTTTCAAAATGTTTCGAAATATTTTCTTAACTTTAAGGTGTCCAGCCACAGGGATGCCATGCTTGATGGGTTCATTCCAGGGACTCGGAGCTGTAGCACTGTGGATGCTAACAGGATTTTGAGTCGTCGCTTCTTTTGTTCAGATCTAGCATAGGATCTCACTCTTGTATATCATGTTTGGACATGTGGTCCGTTGTCAGTATTATAGTTTCAATTTTGTATCAGTTTTACCTTACAATTTGGACTTGGTTTTTTACTTCGTTTTGGTTGCTTTGTCGATGGTTTATTCGGCATGACTTTGATTTGTTTATATATCTTGATGGTTGGATGTTATTATCTTGTATGTGTTGATTTAGCTCTCCAACTATCCTTTATTCCTGTTTATTTGAAAGATAAAATTTGGCACCGATTTAATTAACTTAGGTGGTTAGTAATTAACTTGATTTTCGATAGTGATGCTAAGAATGAACCATATGAGAAACCTGTTTTAATTTGATAAAGGCTCAATCACCCGATATTTAATTAAACGGGGTGTCATAGATGGTATCAGAGCATCAAGTTCTAGTGTCCTTAAGATCTGTACGGCTTACTACGTTTTCAGCGTATCTTTTGATTGATATAGAGCCCTATCATAGGATTGTTGTATTCATCTACATACGTGGCTTACGTTCTCCTGCTATTAAGTAGTGGATGCGATCCATATACGGGTTCGATTGGGCATGGTACATCGAACACTGTAGGGACGACCAGTGAGGACCGTTGGGAAGACAGCAGGAGGCGGGGCTCAGTTGGTGTCGATGACCGTAGCAGAGGACACCCCTATTGTTGCTCGGGATGATGGAGGTGTAAGGACGGCTAGAGTGCAGCATATATTGTTGTACCGTTATAGTAGAGAGTGGTGTTAAATTAGACTCACCGAGTGTGGTTAGGATGGGAGAGAGTCGTAGGGGTCTTTGACGAGGACCACCCATTGGAATTTTGTTAGATGCGGAGATTATGCGTATAGCTAGTGCATGTAGAATACCCAGAGGCTTGGGCATATGTAATATATATACCCGGAAGTGAATTAGGGTAAAAATTCGCTTGGCTCGTAGGAGCAGTGTTCAAATGGTGGGAGTAAATCGCCATATTTGGTACAATAGAGAAAAGAGCCTTTTAAGGTGGGTAATGGACTCACGAGAGGAGTCAACCAGCACTTAAAGGGAAATTCTGCTTGGACGATTGATGCAAATGGTGACGATGTTGTGCTTTTGGCAGTGTTGATATTAATGCTTCCTTGTGAAGGGAGCTAAAAGAATTGGAGAACTTAGTCAGGGAGTAAGACTGAATGTAACGGTGCTAGCGAACGAAATAGGCATTGAAAGGGGCTCTGTTTAACAGAACCACTCTCATTGGAAGGGCGATCGAATGAAATAGGCATCTCGCTCGAAGGAGACTTATCCTCATTAGAATTAAACTACAATTTTCGATTGAACGAGCATCCATTTTCGTTCAAACTAAACCACCGCGTTAAAAAACATGTTTTCTTATTAAAAGTATTTATTTGATCAGTTTTGCACAACTCTTTTGACGAAAATCAATTGTAGTACCTGCCCCAAAAGTTTTCCTCTTTGTGTTTCTCTAAAACACTTTTATTTTTCAAATCATTCATCCCTTATATGATTTGTTGAGTTTTGTCAAACCCAAATTTTCAAATAGTACATCAAACCCTTGTAGAGTTTACTCTACTGCAGATTAATGGAGCCAAGAAAGGATTTCAATATCCTGAGGCTGATCGGTGGATACCGAGGGAAGAGTTGCTTCCTGTAGACGGTGCTGGACTGTGCCATATTTGTTGAAGATTTGAAGATTTGTGCATTATGCTTAGTGGAACTCTAAGTAGTCTATAAGTCATCGAGTCTGTTAAACTCTTCTATAGTGCTGAAATCTAGGTGTTGTCTGAAATAGATTTTTCCTCGTATCGTTCTTCTGCTTGGCTTCTTTTGGTTATTTAATTTGGACTTTTAATTGCATGCACACCTAATTATTAATCAAGATTAATTTTGGTTAAAATTGTGGATCTTTGTGTGCGTAACATAATATACAGACTATCCATACAACCCTACTTTCTTAATACACACACACACACACACACACACACACACACACACAGAGGCTCCTTTGCAAATTAAGTTTGCACATCATTTTTTTAAAATAGTAAGAAAAATATTTTTGAGGTGATTTTTTTGTCATATTTAAACATTTCAATAGTCCCATATAAAAAAAAACATCTCAAAAAAACTTTTTTGGCTATTTTTAAATATCGATCAAACTTTCGCTGTTTTTAAACACTTTCAAATGTGCGAAAGTTTGATCGATTATTTAAAAATAACAAAAAAAGTTTTTGTAGTTGATTTTTTTTATATGGGTCCGTTGAAATGTTTAAATATCACCTAAAAAAATAAACTCAAATATTTTTTTTAATATTTAAAAAAAATGGTGTGCGTCGGCACATGTACAAACTTAGTATGCACAAGAGCTTCTCTCTCTCTCTCTCTCTCTCTCTCTCTCTCTATATATATATATATATATATATATATATATATATAAAGTCTCTTATAAGGACTCCTTATGATGTAGACCCCATTACATACCATTTTTTTAAAATAGTAAAAAAATGAATTTTTTCATGAAACTTCATGGATATGATGTCCGCAGTTAGAAGATCATCTCCAAATTTTTTATCAAAAAATTCAATAAAAAAATCGTTGAGATGAGGTCATATGTAAAAAAATGGTATAAATATTCATTTTCAACCATTGAAATGTTGGGTTGGCGCCAGCCACTTTATTGATTGAATCTGTTGATGAAACTTCATGGATATGATCTTTTCACTGTCGAGATCATATCCATGAAGTTTCATCAAAAAACTCAATCAAAAAGAAGTGGGTGATATGATCGCCAAGATTTCAACAGTCGAAAATGCATATTTATAGCATTTTTTTTTACATATAACCTCATCTCAACAGTTTTTTTATTAAATTTTTTAATGAAAAAAATTGGAGATCATCTTCTCACCGTGGAGATCATATGCATGAAGTTTCATAAAAAAAAAATCATTTTTTTGATATTTTTAAAAAATGGTATGTACTGGGGTATGCACCATAAGGAGTCATTACAGGAAGGGTCCTATATATATATATATATATATATATATATATATATATATATATATATATATATATATATATATATATATATATTAAAAGTTAATGTTCAATTATAGTTTTAGTCTTGAATTTTGTTTTAAATATACATATTTTTAAATTGATAATCAAATGAGATTTTTAGATCATTAACCAATTTGGATTCAATATAACAAATTGCAAACCTATCATATTATCCTATATAATCCATTGGCTAACAATTTAGAAAATTGGATTAAGATAACCCATGATCCGGTACAAATCCAATTCGTTTACACTTTTACAAGAATTCATTAAACAAGTCATAGATATGCTTTGACATGATAGTTCATTTCCATGTAATCGCTCAAAAAATATGGGTATTTAACAAAAAAAAATCATGATCTTTTTTTAATATTTTATAGTCCTTATAATCATAGTAGTGGTGCATATTAATAAATTATTAAACACACAACCAATGTTTTAATGATCAGTAGAGGTGTACGCCTCGAGGCGAATCACATTAAAATCGCCTCAAGGCTTAAGCCTCAGGGTTAAATTTGAGGCTTATGCCTCACAAGGTAAAGGTGTTACGTCTTGCACTACACCAAAAAGGCTAAATTGTCACCTTTGAGCCGACCAGCCTTGTCACGGTCATTAACCGTGACAAAAATACATGCATTTTTTGTCATGATCAATGACTGTGACAAGGTCGTGACAACTTTAGAAAGTTGTCACGGTCAAAGACCTTGACAGGTCCGTGGCAACTCTTTTAAGTAAAAACCCTAGCCCCCTCTTTTTTTCCCACCGTTTTCATTTCCCACCATTTTTCTCTCTCTACTATGTGCGGTTCTCTCTCTCTCTATCTATCTATCTATCTTTATCTCTCTCTCTATCTCTCTCTCTCTATCTATCTATCTATCTCTCTATCCATTTCAGGTCATTTTTTTTCTCTCTTTCATTTATATATGTGTGTGTGTATACGTGTATGTGTGTGTGTGTGTGTGTGTGTGTAGGACTGTCGGGGGGGTGATTTAGGAGTGAAGAAAAATTAGGGGTTTGAATTGAATTGGTATTGATGTGCCCGGCCATATAACATGAATTGAATTAGTATTGAAATTGAAATTGAAATTGAAATTGAAATTCAATTTTAATTGAATTGAATTGTTATAAATTGAAATTGAATTTTTATTGGTATTGATATTGGTGTAAATTGGTATAAATTGAAATTGAATTTGAATTGGTATTGATATTGGTATTGGTATTGGTATTGGTATAAGTTTTAGTCCTTATGCGTACTTTAAATTAAATGAAACATACTTTAAATTACATAATTAAATGAAATCTCTCGAATTGTGATAAGACATGATTAAATGAAACATTCTTTAAATTACATATAGTGCACATAGATACTAGTCTTCTATTTCTTATGCGTACGTATTCAATAGCATTCTAGTTCTTATGCGTACGCATTAAATTACATATAGTGCGCATAGGTATTATCGGATTTGAATCAAAATTGGTTTTATTGAATGTGTTGAATGTTAATTAGGATTTTAATCAATTTAAGCATTAATTCAAAGTTTATGGCTTGGGAGTGTGTTGAGGGGGAGGGGGCAGTGTGTGTAAATTGGATTTGGTATTGTGTATTGGTATAAATTGGTATTGGTATTGGTATAGGTATAGGTATAAATTGAAATTGATATAAATTGATATTGATATTGGTATAAATTGAAATTGATATCGTATGTATTGTTATTATCAGATTTGAGCATTAATTCAAAGTCCATATACAAGTTTATACTAATAATAACAATTTTTACAAAAAAAATGTCTTCATCCCAGCGTGGTAGCGGAGGCGATGAGGGCTCATCGGCCAGTAGGCCCCCAAAATGGGGCAAATTGGGGTCCGTTGTTGAGAATAAGATGGCAGTATTGACTAGATCGCTAGAGTCACTCAAGGCGATCGTTGCCCCGGGATACATTGATTGGAGGGTGTGCATAATGAGCTCAAGATTAGCATCGGGGGGCACTACAGGTAGTATTTATATTTATATTTATAAGCAACTAACACTTACTTTCTTTTTGGTTTGTATTTGTTTGACATGAACAATTCGGCGTGCCCCCACATGTCCGCGACACCACTTTGGAACAGTTAAGGAATCAATATAAAACGTGGAAGAAGAACCGTCCCCTCGAAGGAGCCGATCTCATTGGCACGGTGGCAAAATTTTATCGACAACGAGGTCGATGAGCGTCAATTGGCATCTCGCCAATCGGGGAGGGAAAACTGGGCAAAAAAGTTGGACGTGCACTACTCCGAGAGGGCATCTTACGCCGAGGTGGAGCACAGGATGGTAAGTTTTTATTTTTCTTTAATTTTAGTTTTATGTTATTCTAATTAAGAATTACTTTGCATTACTTACTAATTCTATATTATTTTATTTCAAGAGACAGGAAGTGGCCCTAGGGGTAGGCTACATAGACTCGATGCCTATGTGGCAATTCGGACGAAGAACGAAAAGGACAAGGAGGTGGCCCCGAGCGCCGCAACCATGATTGTAAGTTATAAATGTTTAATTTTTTTAATTACGTTATAATTTTTTCATTTACTTAATTAACTAATTGTATACATTTTGTCGTTTCAGGCAAAGCTTAAGGAAGTGCATGAGTCGCAGTCTGATGCCGACAAAGCATCTTTGGCTACAGATGCACTCAGCCAAGTGCTCAGGTGGGATCGCAAGGGGAGGACTAGGGGATGAGCTTGCGGGTGGAGAAGTCGAGGATCATCGAAATGGAGACGAGAAACACCGGGTTGGCACATAAGGTGGACACCCATGACAATAAGCTATTAAGGTTGGAAGCGATGGTCCTAGATATGTACACCTTCATGAAGCGTCAGTTAGGGAAAGGGAAGAAGGAGAATGAGAAGGAGAAGGGGAAGGGGAATGAGAAAGAGAAGGAGGTAGAGGTAGAGGGATGGCGCCACTGCTTCATCACCGATATGCACGGACTCCCCGCCATATGATCAATTTCCTATCTGGACTCCCGTCGAGCGGCCTATGTCAACAATTGGTTGGTAGAGCGTGTTTCTGCTCGATATATATTGTGGGAAGCGAATAGCGAGAGCGATAAGGGATACGTCCTTCCCGGGTATGTTGGTTCATGAACGTCTCCTCCAAGAAATTAAGGCAAGGGTGCTGGTCACGCATGTGGTGACCGGAAAGGAGAACTTACCTCTGTAGTTGCGTGAACAATGCGGCGTTCAGCATATTGATGGGGTTGTCAATGGATATATAGTGTGGCATTCCTTCCTCCTCCAACCTGCTCATGACCCTGTGCCATGATATTATTTCGATCTTTTTTATTTCGATATTGGATATTTGTATTTCTATTTTATTTGGATATGGATTATATATGCCATGATTTGGTACCTATTGATTTGGTACATTATTTCTATTTTATTTGGATACATGTTTGGAAAATACTGCTAGACAATGGCAGTGGTCATACTGCCCAACAGTTTTTTTTATAATTCTGCCTAGAATTGTCAAGGTCAAAAACCATGACAAATTCATGACAAAAAAACTTATCACGATTTTTTACTGTGACAATTCTTTTACGTTTTGTCACGGGCTTGTCACGGTCTTTGACGGTGACAAAACTTATCAAAGACCATGACAGGATCATGACAAGTCTAATGAACTTGTCACGATTTTTGACCGTGACAAGTCCGTGATAAAGGCAGCTGTCACCCCCAGACTTGTCACGGTCAAAGACCTTGACAAGTTTGACATGTCACGATTTTAGACCTTGACAAGTCGACGATTTTGGTGTAGTGTTGAGGCGCAACGAGGCGAGGTGGTGAGGCAGGGCGGTGGCTTTTTAAGTGTGTTTAAAAAAGAAAGAAAGAACGAAAATTAAGTTAAACGTTTAAAAAAATTAATAATAACTTAATAAACCCTAACAACTCTTCAATGCCTCTCCCGGCACAAGGTTTATGTGTAGCAATCATTACTCATTTTTCTCTCCCGACCAAGGTGAGCTATCCTATCCCCTTTCTTCTCTCTCGACTGTAAGTTCCTCTGTAGATCAATCGATACTTATTTATTTTAGTTTTTAATTCTTTTTTGTAACTCTCTCTCGGTCGGCTTGTGTTTTTTGTTTTTTTTAATTCATACGTTTTTTCTTATGTTTGGCATTAGTTTCTAGCTACCAAAATAAAGCATTAATTTTTTACTAATACAAAGCATTTTTGTATACAATGTTTTTTATGTTTAGAGAGTTCTTTCATGTTTTTATCAAACTAATGTATTTTATCAAACTGATCTACTTTTTAAAACTGAGCTTGATCTGGGGGGTTTTAAGGATAAATGTTTTGTTCTTTAAAGAGTCACTCTTTTTATAAACACCTAGATTTTTTTTAAGAGCTGCTCATTTTTCTAAATTATGTGAATGTAAATTTATTTATATTTTGTTATAGTTGAATTGAATTTTTGCATCAACAAAGGATTCGATCTTGAAAACATGATACGGCTGTCGATAATGGGAAGGGCCATTTGAATATCCAATCCAATTATTGCAATAAATTTGTAAAGGGGTGTAAAAAAATGAAAGATCATCTAACGGGAACAAAAAAATGTTAAACTCTCTGTTCTAAAAGGCCCGCCTAGGCTTGAGGCTTGAGAGAAACGCATCGCCTATGCCTTATTCTTGGTAAAAGGCTTAAGGCACACTTTTGTTTTAAAAAACAAAGGATTAGTTGACAAATATTGGTTATGGAGCATGAATATGAGAAAGATGGCTACCAAACATATGGATATATTTTCAAAATTCAAGGTATGTACTATTTTATTATATTACTAGCCTTGAAATAATTAAAATAATAAAAAAAGGAAAAAAGCCTTGTTAAGCCTACTCCTAAGGCTTGAGGCTTGACCTCTACGCCTCGACCACGCCTCGTGCCTTTTAGAACCTTAGTTAAACTATGTGAGAGAGTTCCCCGAGATGTGAGAGAGGAAATTGGGGAATATATGAGAAAAAAAATAATTTAAAGGAATTTGGTGCAAGTAAAAAATGAGGGAACGGATTGAGAGTGTTGCATATTATACCGATCAAAGTAATCCATCAAAGGGTGGTTCAAGCATGGCTAATACAACTAGAGGGTTAGATGACCAATGGATAAGTTTGTGGCTAACCTTGATGATGAGAGTGATGATGGTCAATGTGACCCCACCCAAACCTCAAACTAAAAGGAGGTTAGAGATCTTGTATGCCTAGATATTAGTAGATTTTTCTTTGAAAATGGTATTCCTTTTCATGTGGCCAATAGTCCTTTTGTTAGTGTGATCCGTTTAATTAGAAACTTTGGTCGGGAGATGAAAGTTCCTACGACATATGAGCTTAGCAAATGTTTCTTAGATGAGAAAGAAATACGTGCGAAAAAAAATTATTAAGGAGGTTAAGAAAACATGGGTGCAAACACGGGTGTCCATATTATCTTGTGCATAAAAGGATATTCGAGATATACATTTGATAATCCACATGGCATCGTTTTCTTACACTCAGCTGATACATCAGACATTGTAAAGAATGCAAACTTGTTGGTTAAACTTCTTGATGGTGTTGTTAAGGAGGTGAGGAAGGATTTAGTCATTCAAGTCGTAGTCGATAATGCATCAAATTATATTGTTGCGAAAAAGTTGTTAATGGAGAAGAGGACATGTTTGTGGTGGACACCATGCGTCGCCCAATGCATTGACTTGATATTAGAGATATTTTGGGAGTTCCCAAAGCATAAGAATGCATTGATGAAGTACTAATTCATATTATCTCTTAATGGCTTGTTGTTTTTTAATTTTTAATTCGTTTAAAATTTTAATGATTTAACATGTAATTGTAGGTATATATATTCATATACAATCATGGATGAGTTTTGCAACTGATAAGAGATCATACTAAGATCGACCTTATTCATCTTGTTGTAATAAGAATTGCTACCGCGTATTTGACCCTTCAAAGCATGTATAGCCTTAAGGAGCATGTGGAGTACATGTCCACTTCTCCTTAATGGACTAGATAGAGTTGGGCAAAGAATGATGAAGGGAAGCAAAATTTTTACAAAAAAAAAAACATTTTGCAAGATAGGACTTTTGGGGGTAGTATGTCATATGCACTTGCGAGCACAAGGCCTGTTGTGAGTGTTTTGAGGATGACTGATTAAGAAAAGATGCCGTGGATGGGTATCATTCATGATGCCATGGACAAAGCAAAGGAGACTACAGCTGACAATTTAAGAGGAGATGAGGGGTCTTATAAGGAGATATGGAGCATCATTGATACTAAGTGGGAGTTTCAATTACATCACCATTTGCATATCACATCATATGTTCTTAACCCCATATGACAACAATTTCTCTAACCATGCGGAAATTAAAATATGTTTGTTAATTTGCATTGAAAAGCTTATTCGGATGGAGCAATATAAATTGAAAGCGGATTTAGCCTCTTCGGTTGTCAACGGAGAGGCTAAACTCATTAGTGTATATAATGAGTGACGGATGAAGTAACTGGGGGAGGGGAGATTACTCGCGTGAACGTGCACGAGGGAGACGAGGAAGAATTCACAATTGGACACATCAAGAAAGGGTTAGTATCAAATGATTTTTTTCTTTCCATTAACACTAAAGAATTATTTTTTAAAATTTACGTACTCATTTATATATTTTATCTTGTATATAAAGGAAATGGGCACTTCGTGGGTGAAGAAGAAGAAGGATTGTGGATGTTGACTCAGGTGACTTGGGTAAAAAAAAAATGACCATTAGATATGATGATGATTCCAAGGAAGATCCTTTTAGGGATGATGGTGACAGTGGGGAGGATGATGAATTAGATCCATTATTCAAGCCATTGGATACGCAAGATCCCATTATTGTTATAGTAGATAACTTGAGGATGCATTATTTTTTTTATGTTTTAATGATGGAATATTGTGTTGATCTCAAACTTAGTAGATTAAGTTGTAATGACGATGCACTTTACGATTGTTGATTACTTGGATTTAATGATTATGGATTTTTTTGCATTATTTAATGAGTTAGATTATTCTTGTGTGATTTTATTAGCCATTTTATATTATTTTTCTCTTTTTTTCTCCACCTCACGCCTTTTTAAACAATGCACACAACCATCTGCATCGATGATGATGTGACAGCGCCTTTCATTAAAAGTCAACTATAACTATTTGCTACATCATCACTAATCTTGCCACGTCACATGCTCAATTTTCCACAGGTCAATATTGGGTTGTTTTATTAGTTTTTAGGGTTAATTACACCTACCTACCTAAACTTTACCCTCGTTCACCCCCCCACCTACCCACCCACCCACCCAATACACACACACACCAAACTTCAAATTTCTAGTAAGTTATGTATGGTTACGTAATTACATGACTCAATTGGGCATGATTATTTCCCTCGCAGAAAATAAATCATATAATAAGTTACGTATGGTTACGTGTTGGTCAAACATAATAAAAATGTCTATGTTGAATAAAATTAATTGGGGCATGTTCCGAAAGGTTTTATGAGCTCGTTTAGGTGTTTTAGACCTTTAGAAATAGTCTCTGGATATATGTATATAAGTGAGGAGGCTATTGGACTATGAGTTTAGACCCATTTGGGGGTCCAAATATGAGACTTTTAAAACCGACTCGGGAATTGAGTCTATATATATATAAAGAGAGAGAGAGAGAGAGTCGGGCTCTCCAACATACCTCATTAAACATACTTATGAACATACCTTTTTTTTAAATAGTAAAAAAATTTAAAAAAAAAATTGAATTGATATTTTTTATATGGGTTCATGATATTTTAATGTGCCCCTGTAAAAATAAAAATAATGTGTTTTGTTATTTTTAAAAAATAGGTAAAAGAACTTGCAGTTTTAAAGGGTAAAAACTATTAACTTTTTAACCTATTTTTTAAAAATAACAAAAAACATTATTTTCAATTGATTTTTTTTATAGGGGTACATTCAAACATCATGAACCATATAAAAATATCATCTCAAAATTATTATTTTCACTATTTTAAAAAATGGGTATGTTCATCAGTATGTTATTAGAAAGTATGTTGGAGGGCCTATATATATATAAGAGATGAAGGAAACTCCCCATCATTAACAAAGAACCTTAGCAGACACATTGGGAAGAGAGAGGAGACAAAGGGCTAAGGAGAAGGAGAACTCAAGAAAGAAGGTTAAAGAACTCACTAAGAAATCCTCAAGAAAATCAGGTAACAATTTTCTTGCTAACTTATTTGTCCAAAATATTTCTTAATTCATTGTGATTTATCTTCCATGTAGAATTTGGGATTTCGTAGGGATTTGTGATAACATAATGATGAATTGAATCATGTTTGTAGAGGATTTGAATCTAAAAATAGGATAGAAAATCCAGAAATTAAGATGTGTATTAATTGTGAGTTGGATGATAGGAACTCATACTTTAAAGCCCTGCTTTAAATGATATGGTTAATCGCATGTAGAGGATTATTGTTTATATTAATGTATGAGTTCCTATCATCCCCTTTGTTTGCTTTTGGGAGACCAAATTTTGCCTGGCTGGTCTGGACGATGTCCTCCACTTTGACGTACTTTTCAATACGCGACATGAGATCGTCAACGATATCAGCCTCTTTTTCGGTGAGAGACTGGTGCAGCATGAAAGTAGGGGTAAACCAATTTTGAAAGACGTCACGGTAAGCTGCTCCAAGTATTCTTCCACTTCATTGAACACTTCCCAATAACGTTTGGCGTACTCGTGCGAAATCTCTTGTGGCTTCTTCCTCATTATGAGCAACGAGCCCATACTCTTTGGGTGAGAGTTGTTGTTGATAAAACGAGCAGTGAAGGACTCGACGAGGGCTTTGAAGCTCTTGATGAATCTGAGAGGCAGCATCTCAAACCACTTCTGGACAACGTCGCTTAAGCTGGAAGGCAAAATACGATACATCAACGCATCGTTATGACTCCATAAAGTCATGGTCTGCCTATACTGTCGAACATGATCGATGGAATTTGTCTTGCCATCATAGATTTTGGACCTGGATGTTGCAAACTTCTTTAGAAGTTCCTCAACCTCAATAGCCCTTCAGAAAGGAGACTTCATATTAGTAATTAAAGCTCTCCTGGCTAGCTCTTTCATAGATCTGGCTGCTCGATGAGTGGGGTATTGATCCATTTCCCTTCGAACCAAACTCCTTCTGTCATCCCCGTGGCGCTCATTATCTCGATGGCGTCTCTCTAGATGACTTCCATGTTCCGAACGTTTTGGGTCGCGTGCGCTGATCATTTCTCGACTGCGAGTCATGCTCGCCTGGGGGCTAGGAGTCTGACCACGACGTTTTCGGTCCTGGCGAAGTTCTCTTTCCATTTTTCAAGTCGCCATTGGAGATGAGAATTCTTCTCAATCTACTCTCCATTTTTCAAGTCGTCGTTGGAGACGAGAATTCTCCTCAATCTGGAGGCGAGATGCCTCCTCCAGCTATTGAAGGCTTGCTTCGTATGGGTGTCGACCATTCGTGAGATCTGGGTAGATCTAGGTTGCCTGTGGCTCTCCTCGCAAGGTTGTTGCTCGGGTCGAAACCTTGGGTTCCCATTTTAACAGACCTCAGACATGACCCTCAATGTAGCCAAATCAACTCGCACATCTCCAAGTTGGGGTGCACTGTTTGCTTGGTGAGACATCGTAGTTATTCTTTTCGAAGGGATTGCTTTCGTAGAAAGGAAGTCGTTCCCACAGACGGCGCCAATTGTGAGTGCAAATAATCACAATTAATAAATTCTAGAAAGCAATTAACGAGAGAATATGTAAATGTCACACACAACACACAAATATACGTGGTTCGGCAAATTGCCAACGTCTACAGAAAGATCACTGGATTTTTATTAGTTTCTCTCAGAGTTTGAAAATTACATCCCCCTTGGTCCTGGAGTGTGGATTGTATTTATAGTTGTTAAAAACTACAGTGGTTTAATTATTCAAGGAACTCCTTGGGTTGTTGGTCCGTATGGTGATTCCCTGAATATCTCATCCTAGATTTTGGGTAACCGATGTGAGCTTATTCAAATGCTAAATGCTTTGTAATTATCCACGTGATAAATGTTTGTATTAATCCTTCTTATTAGTAAATTGGGTCAGGCGTGCTTCAAGCGTTGTTGGACATGGTGGGACAGGCCTGTGTTGGGTCCAATTATGGTTTGATCCCCACAATAGTATATACCTAAAATTGACATCACAACCCAGCGTCGACATTTGTCACTCGCACACGTTGGCACATGTACACTTCATTAAGCCATTTATTAATTGTGTATTATCTAGATTAATGTAGACACACGCATATATATTTGGTCAATACATGCATTTAATTGGTTCATGTATTAGGAAGTTCATGTATGAAATTAAATGTAATAGATACATGTATTTGGGTAGATACATTTTAGAGATCCTATAAATACACATGTAATGTTGGCATTTGAAGTGAAGTCATTAAAAGTCAAAAATATTGTGTGAGTAGTAAAAAAAAAAATTCTCCTCATATTGAGTGTCATCTCTTAAATATTAAGTGTGTTAGTGTATTTTATTATCTATCAAATATTTTTTTTTACAGCCATGTATTTGGATAACGATATTCACAAGTTAAATGAATACTTTAGTTATTTGAATGAAGGCTCTAATGAAAATTCTTTTCCTATCTGAATTTTTTACGTGATGATTTTGAATGCTTTAGTAAGTTTCTTAATTTGTATGTTTGCTTCACACATTAGTAGTGTATTATATTTGCACTTACAATTTCTCAGCTATAGATACCAAGGCCATGTCTAATGGTTAGGCATTTCTATCCTAGGTGTCAAGATTCCGCTAGAAATTTCTATGTATACCTGCAACAATTTTTTCACGGATAGGAAACCTAAAGAGACACATCTCCAAAGCTCTCATATTCTAAGTCTAGCTAGCATATCTACATTTGACCAAGAAACCACATCTCCTAGAACTACTCTTAATAGTGTGGTCTACGTCATATAGAAAATGGGGAGTAGAATTTTTACATATAGAAATTCTGTCTAAAAATTTCTATAGCATGGTTTGTCCACATTAGATAAGGATACCCAAAGAAACTCCCATTGGAGGAGAATTTTTTAATTCTGAATTTCTAAAATAGAAATTTGATAAGATAGAAACTCTTATTGAAGATGGCCTGATATATTGTGCTTATTAGGTTTGTTAAAGTATGTTTTGTCTAAATTTATAACGTGACATCTATTGTATAAAATGTTTAATGTTACATATTAAGATTTTGTAATTAATTTAATGAGTTTATCTTCAATGTTTTTGCGTTGTTTTACATTATTTTATATGTACATTTAAACATAATACTCTTTTTCATAACAGTTTTTATATATTAGTTTAATATTAATTTTTATTTATTTAAAATAATATGAAAATATTCAGACATATTATCCACCATCAAAATATTATTTTACTATGTTAAATATGTATTCAATATGCCTTACTATATTCTCTTTCACGATGTGAGTCTCCAAAAGTAACATTTTTGCGTGGCTTGCAAACTAATTAACCCTAATTTTTAAAACGAAGTGCAATAAATGTTAAATACCATTTATGTGTGTGTATATATATCTTTTTTGTGTTGTGAGAATTTCAGAGATTGTAATTTTTTAAGGAGAGATTTAATTAAGATGAATAATTTTAAGGGGGTGATTAATTAAAGATGCCACATGTCGGTTTGTAGTAAGGATTTAAGGCTACAATTATATATATGAATATATATTAAACAAAAAATTACAATCTCTAATATTCTCACAACACAAAAAAAAAAAGATAGGCTCTAAATACATATGAAGATAAGCTCTAAATACAAAATTCTCACAACACCTTATCCCTCCCTCTTCTTTAAGTATTAATCCTCTCGCTCCTCTCTCTTCTATACCATAATATATCCATCCAACTTCCAAGATACCATGAAATTGCACATAGTCTAGGGTACGTGAATATGTATCATTCTAAATGCATATGAATATATATTACCGTATGCAACATCAAATCCAAGTAATGAAGTTTTGAAGTTGATTGTCAATAAGTCAATTTTCGTGTTCGAGGGTGTACAGTTTTATGTTCTCTTCCTCACATTCCCTGGAGCGGTGTACATTGGCTAATTTCTGTTAATTTCTGTGAGTTGTCTACTATATATTTGTGTCTTTCTTAATTGAGTGATGTGAACTTTTGGGGTTGATTTTTTTGTAAGCTCTTCTTTTATGTTTTTGAATTAGATTTTTTTTTATGCCGATGTATTTCTTTCCTTTATGTATTTATATATGACGGTGTTAGGCTTTATAGTTGATGATAGTACACCTAAAGGGCTTGAAGAATTGTTGTCGTGTAAGTTAATTAGATATGTTTGTTCTATAATCAATTTCACTTTCTTATAAGCCTTTTCAACAAATCAAAGTAGACGCAATGTGTTTATCCAGGCCCATTTTCAAAGGCTCCGTCATCTAATCAAGTTCGCCATAATTTCATATCTCTGCACATCTATGATGAACTTATTTAACATTATATTTGTTACTAATGCGATGGTTATGCTACTTATTGACTTTTTTTAGTGCGTTCAAATATGTCATACACTTCATTATTTTGTGTTTTTTGCTATTTTTTCATTTGGGTTTCTTTGTAAGGTGTTATATTATTTTGATTCCTCAACTCATAATTGTTCCCAAAATAATTGGTTTTGAGTTTTACTTACTTACCAATTTGATATATTGGTACACATTTTAGAATATGTGTAAAGGGACATTATTTGGTTTAATATATACATTACTTCGAAAATTTCTCTCGTCAACTATTTTTTGGAACATGAATTTTCATCGATTTACTAAGTTTGTCTCCTATTAGTATTTGGAGAGAGAAATTCTAGAAGAATCACCAGTAATGAACAATCAAGTAATTTTTTGTTTGTGTTAAATTTTCTACACAGTTATCCAAACAAATTTTTTCACCTTTTTCATTTTTGTCTCTCTATCAAGCAAATGCAATATCTTAGAAAGTGGCGACACATCAAAGATACTATGGACTAAGTTATAGAAGGTTTACATTATGGACTAAGTTATAGAAGGTTTACATGCACATTTATTTTAGCATTTTTATTTATTGATTGAAATTGCTACTTTCTTATAAAAAAATGATATTGTTACTTTGTTTTCCTGTGGGTAAACTGCGATATACCCATGTGGAAAAGGTAATTTTGTCACTTAATTTTTATTTTCACTTTCATATTTAGGTATTTATGGTGTTTGCAATAGGTAAATGTACACTTTTAGGTTATAAAAAAAATTATCTACCGTGTAAGAGTGTAAAAATTGGTTCATCATTACGTTTTGTGGTTCATTAGTTTCTCAAGAGTTACTCTTACACTTTTAAATTGTATTTGTAGTTCTATTTTATATTTGACAAATTTATGGATAAAGTTTGATATTTTACAATTGTTATTTCTTAAAAAATAATTGTCATACATAAACATACAGCCCATACATAAATTCCCCCACAACACGCACAACCCTCCAATTTATCTCCATTAAGGGACATAACGGAATGTTAATTGGCCCCACAAGTAGGACTTTAAATTTTTTGTATTGACCACCAATTAATAATGACGTGAATTATAACATAATTAAAAGATAAAGATAAAAATTTACCACGTGTGAAAAATTAAATCAAAAGATGTAAGAAATAAATTTTAAAAATAAAAATAAACACACCCATTTAAAAAAATTGACTACCTCCAACCGTCCTTGCACACTTTTTTTTATTTCTTCTTACATAGCATACATAAACACATAGCATACATAAACATACAGCCATACATAAAGTCCCCCCAACTCGCACAACCCTTCATACACCCTTCTCCATCATCCCCCGGACACCCCCAACCTCATCGAACTACACACAAACCTTCACCCACCTTCAATACTGAACTTCATTTCAATTTCATTTCATATGACTAACAAATTCAATTCGGATGCATACATATTTGGTGTGCAGTGTATGTGTCTTGTGCGCGCATGTACGAGGTGTTGTGTTGATGGGGAGAGGTGCTGTAGGGTGGTGATGTTCGCAGGGGGTGGGATAGTGCGAGTGGGGAGTTGTTCCATGGTGATGGACTGATGGGTATTAAGTTTCTGGGGATAAGCCAAGATGGGCCTGATAAGGTTGAATGACAAAAATTTCCCTGACGTGTTATGCCCTTAAGACCGTCAATCATTTGGGGGTAAAATTGATCGTTTTAAAAAATTCTGGAGGTCTAAAATTTGATGGGAGAACATGATCAGAGTTCAAGACGGCAACATGATCAGAGTTCAAGACGGAAATGTGTAAACAAATACATACAGATGCACTAGTATTATACTGCAATATCTTTAAAATAGATATATTCAAGAATAAAATTCAATTTAAAATTGTAAAATATCTAATACAACCAAAATTGCATCAAAACAGAGTTACTTAGAAGAGAGAGATGGACAAGCAAACAAAACATACTTGAGAAGATCAAGCCTCAACCCTCTCAGTGGCAACAGGAGGCTCTTCATAAATGATCTTGGTGGGCTTGGCCAGTAAATCGGTGTGTTCTTGGAATGGAGATTTGGAAAACCTGGTCTCCGTCCAGAAGTCTGGAGTGAGGAACCCATAAGTCTTCAACAGACAGTCAAAAGTAGCCTGCAAATAACAAATCCGTTAGAAGATACTCTCCCCATGAATAGAAAAAGTAGAAGATTGAAAAATACGGGTCCATCAAGAAAGATAAATAGACAAGGTAGCTGCTAGAGATTGAATAGGAGGGTGGGCTGGGGTAAGCATTGAAAAGTTCTGGAACTAATATTTACTGTGTGTGTAATTAATAAAAAAAATGTCCGTAAATAATGGATATTACAACTCAAAATGCTCAACATATATTAGTGGATAATAGAAATATAAGACAGCTGCTAAATAACTATTACAACAAAACTAGTTGACACTTTTTCCAGCAACCAAACAGAGATGAATCACCTACTCCATACTAGGACAATACTTGACCAATTCACAATGCATATACTAACTAAATATGCAAGCTATGCAAACTACACAAAACTAAAAGCAGCCATGCCTTTTAACTTTCTGGCACACCAAAACTTCTGAATAACTGACGCAGAGTATAGACAAGTGGGCAAGTGCCATCTTTGATCTTTTAGAAATTACATAGCCAAGGGGCACCGTAAAATAATTGGAATAACACCTCAAAACGCTCAACTGGCGATCTCGAATTTGAAATACTACATATTAATGGACTGTGAAGCATGAACTTGACACGTGATATCTGATCATACGCGATTTTTCCAAAATGTAGAATATTAGATGCTAGGATACATACACTATATACCATTTTACACACAGCACATATATATAAAGTCAAGAGGCATTTCGTCCGCTAGAAGGTTCGCCACTTTTTATTCCACTTTCATCCCTCAAAATCTAATATACTTGTTTTGAAGTCATGGGTATGCATACAGCCACTTCCCACAACTGTCAGCCAACACTTGCGGTTTTTCAACTGTCTTTATACTTAACATGAAATTGAATAAAATCAAATAGCGCAGACATACAAATTTGAAAAACATATCAAATTCAATAAAATTGGAAACAAAATGAATATGGTTTGCCAATGTTAAGGATTGTTTGAACTTTTAAGTCCAGATTGTTCTTTTGTAAATAAAGATGGCCTCTTTTTCAATGTTTTACAACGAATTATTTAAGTAATTAAACAGTTGACCCCATTTTAAGTTCTCAAAAAACTACCCCAACGTGTCCAAAATCAATTGTTCTGTTCGTGTTGTTGCAATTTCCCAGAATCTAAATTAGTAAATTCAAAAGTTAAATGTAGCCATCATGAACGATGTTCAAAACGCATGAGGCGGATACGAGGCATATTGCCCGGGGGAGGCGAGGCGTGAGCCACAAGACGCATTGAGGCGTAAGCCTCATATTTTTTAAATAATCAATAAAATATTTTTAAAAGAAGTCCAATAAATCACAAAAATAATGTACATAAAAATTCACACCAAAAAGATCCATATTAATATTGCTAAGACTAAAATAAGTCTAATATCACCAAGAGAAATTAGTGTATCATCACCAAGAGAAATTAGTGTATCATCGTCAAAGAATTAATTATTTAGTATATGTTGTTGCTTAATAATTGTGTACCTAAAGAATATTATAAATATAATTTGTTAATTAGTTGTACATATAATCATGATATATATATATATATATATATATATATATATATTAATAAATATTAACTGGTGAGGTGTAAGCCTCTTTGGGGAGGCTTAAGATTCAAAGGCGATTCTTCCCCGCTTCGCCTCAAGTGATTTTTGAAACATTGATCATGAATAGAATTGACATTGTGTGTGAATTAAGAGAGTTTACACATGAATTTACCAATAGGGGCATCCCTGCACAGAGCAGAGACTCAAAGTATCTGAAATTTCAAATTGCAGGATAAAACATGTTTCATGGTCGTTGACAACTACTGTCCAGATAAACGAGTAATAGCATAGATTGACAAAATCAAATGCATATAACACTGAAAAATCAAATAAAATGAAACCTTGACGAAATTTCCAAGAGTTTTAGTGGATCCACGGGATGACGTAAAGACATCATCAATCCCAGCAAACTGCAGCACCTTCTTGGGCACCCTAGCGGCAACAATCCCAGCTCCACGCGGGGCCGGCACCATCCTAACCATAACAGACCCACATTTCCCAGTGACCTTACAGGGCACCGTATGCGGCTTCCCAATCTTATTCCCCCAATACCCTCTTCTCACCGGTATCACCGACAACTTGGCCAATATTATCGCCCCACGTATAGCCGTGGCCACCTCTTTGCTACACTTAACCCCAAGCCCAACATGTCCATTGCTGTCACCCACGACAACAAAGGCTTTGAAGCGGGTTCTTTGCCCAGCCCGGGTTTGTTTCTGGACGGGCATGATTTTCATCACCTCGTCTTTTAGAGAGGGGCCGACTAGGAGGTCGATGATTTGGTACTCTTTTATTGGGAGAGAGTGGAGATAGATTTGTTCAATGGTTTTTATTTTGCCATCTCTCACCAGGCGCCCGAGTTTGGTCACGGGGACCCATTTCTCCTCCTCGGTGTCGCGGCGGCCGCGACGCCGCCCACGCCCACGGTCTCCACCTCGGCCGCGCCCTCGCTCGCCGAACCCACGCCCGAATCCTCCTCGTTCTCCGCCTCTCTCTGCCATGGTTCTATGTAGTGTTTGGGTTGGAGAGGTAGATTTGTTTGTTGAGAGGGCGGAAAACCTACTCTGGAAATCAGGGTTTTATATGTCAAGGATTGGTAGGGTTTGTGGATGAGTTTGGGGAGTGTTTGGCAACCGTACTTCGGAGTCTTATTGATTGGAAAATTCCAACCATGGGAGGAATTAGGTGTCAAAGGGACATTTCTCGACGAGACACATTTTTATAGGCGTGTCGACGTGTCATGTTTGCGTTGATTAACGTTTAAAGTACACTCGTTATTATTTAAATCAACAACCGATGCATACATAACACGGTAATGTGTTTGAATCGTGTGTCGATCTATGATTACTCTTTCAAAGTAGTCCAATCAAAATAAAAGTTTCCTAATACATCGTATTACATATTTTTCTTAATATCACTACATTATATATTTACTGCATGTAGTAATTAATTACTGTATATTTTGCACAAGTTATATAGATCGTAAATATTTCCTACTTATTTTCCGATGGAATTTATTGGAGCAAAATGTTTTCTAATGGGATAAAATGGTCAAAATTCGAAGGGCTATAACTTTTGGTTCACAAGTTTATTTTTTGCAAAATTACTATTATTAAAAACTCCTCGCCGAAATTTATCAAGCAATATACATGAACATTACGAAATTCTAAATAAAAAAATAATGCATACTGAACATTTACTGTGATAACAAATATCATGCATATATTGAATATTTATTGTTAGGGAGGAAATTTAACTCACTCACAACAAAATAATGAATGATAATAATGATGATAACAAATAGAGAGCAATAAAAAATAGAAACAATATATACTTGGTTCAGTCGTATTGACCTACATCCACGGCTGAATATTTAATTTTAACATTTTAATTACACGCATGCTCGTAATAATATTGCTCATTTAATAAATACTAATTAGTGAGAATAAAATTGATATTTATGTTGAAATAAACTTTACTAAGTGTGATTAAGTAAATTAATTTTGGTAAATCGATAGTACGTCGTACTGAGTAATAACGACGAAAATTGACGATATCTCAACCGGGACATGCAGGTAGGTTATTTTTAGGTTGAGATGGAATATTGATATTTGGTGACGTGAATGGTGATTTCGAGTGCACGGTTAATCCGAAATGGGTCAAAATAGTTAAAATCAAGTACCCAGGGGTAGAGATTGGTTATCAAAAGCTTCTTAGACTATTCAGGACCCATTCGAGGGCATTTAAGTCACTTTTTCTTAAGAGATTAACCTAATTACGGGGTTAAGAGGTTTAAATGGAAGATTAGGGTTAGAAGGCAGTCATTTTACACATTGTAACCCTCTTGGACTCTTTTGATGAGAAAAGAAGAAGGGAGAACACGAGGAAAGGGGAAAAGGCTATGTTTGGGCTAGTTTCAACAAGGGGGAGACTAAGATTCAACCACTATTCAAGTCAAGTGTACATCTTGCTTTTTTTTATTTAAGTGTAGTAATTATTTTATATAAAAATTAGTAGAAATCAACTGAATTTTGGGTTAGGGATTACTACATGCAAAACGAGTTTTGGGAGACAAACTTAAAGGAATAATTGAAGGAAGTTAATTAAAATTTATAGTAGTTATAGGTCCTCTTATAATCTAAATTTATGTAATAAAGATTTAGATTGAAATTGTTATGAGAATGATGATTGAACAAGGGAAGAAATCTGAAAATTTTGTTACATTCATAATGATGGAATTGATGAGATTTGGATTGAATTTCGATGTTGTTAATGAATCTTATAGTGTAAAATTGATTAGATTCCTATAGAAAGTCATTAAAAGACTTGGAAATTTGTTTGGATCATTATTGGGGTTGATTTGGGTGACTAAGGATGTGGAAACCTAAAACTTTCACGTTAGATCTGGGCTCTTTCCCAGAATCGAATCGATTTGACCTTCATTGGCGAATCGATTTGGCTTTGAACCCGAATCGATTCGGACTTGCTGTGAGGGACAACTTGGTCTTTTAGAGTGCATCAACGGTAATTTTGGGGATTGACAACTTGATTGAGGTTAAGAAAATATTTTTAAATACTTCTGGAAATGGGTTCAGTAGGGGTAATTCGGGTATATGATAATTTACTCGATTTATATGTACGTAGGGTATTTATGAAAGAAAATACTCGGAACGTAGAATACAAAATATGATAGCGTGACTTTTGGTAACAAATTTAGGACGGGTCGAGAATGTTCGGGAACCTCAGAGATGAGAAAATGTATTAAACTATTCAATTAAGAGAAGAATTCAATTAAATAAGAGTCGGGGTTAGACTCGGGTTATTAAAGTAGTGCTTTGAGAGCTAGGCACAGATTAGTCGACTGATTTTTATATCTATGCGGATATAGGCAGTATATATATGTGTATTATGATATATGTGTGCATGATATTATGTGAAACATACCACTCTAGTGCTATCGATGGATGTTGCGCGGTGTGGTGTAACAACCCGCGTAATTTTTGGGGTATTTTTTTAAAATATATAGGAAAATAAAGTTTTTGATAAAATTATTTTTTTTCCTCAAAAATGTTGGATTTTATTTTTTAAGACGAGAATTTCAAACGGTTTCGAAATCGGAGTTAAAACGGATTTTTAATGAATTTTTAAATATTTATCCCTTATAAAAAAATTTAAGGCGGCGGATTGAAAAACCTGAGTCATCGATCGATCGATGCAAGGGGATCGATCGATCGATGCCATCAGTTTTCGTGTGCTGCAAGCATTTTTTAGAGTTGTTGTTCTTTCAAACTCTATTCTTTTTTTGCCTTATTTAAAGGGGTCATGGGTGACCATTTTGGATCAAACTTTTAGCATAAAAATATGCAGTAAACATATTTTTATTTCCTCTCCTTTTTATATACACTTGGCCCCTTTATATTAAACAGATTCGTGAACTCGTAACAGATTCGTGAACTCGGCCTCATACTCGGCCACGGTCTTACCCTCTTGCTTCAGATTCATCAGTTTCCTCCTCATTTCCGTGTGAATAGCTGACGAAAAGTACTTGCGGTCGAACCGCGCCCAAAAGTCCTGAATAGTGAGAGTATCCCTCTCCTCCACGGTGGTAATAGACTCCCACCACTGCAGTGCAGATCCAACTAGTTTGAAAGTAGCTAGCACCTGCTTCTGAACGTCCGTGCACTCATACATTCTCAAGTGCCTCTGTATATCCTTCCTCCACTGGCTCGAGACTACCACATCTGAGCTACCTGCAAACTCTGGCGGATGCGCTTTCTGAAAAGCGTCACGTACACGTTCCCAAGCAGACGGGAATGCATTTGCCTGTACTGGCGCGGCAACCGGCGCCTGAGGTGGTGTCTGCTGAACTACGGCAATTGCGGCATTTACCGCTTGGGCTACAATGGCTGCAACCTCAGCGGCGTTCATCATGCCCTGAACTGGAGCGGGCTGGGGTTCGGGCGTTGCATCCCTGGGAACTCGTCGTGCACGTCGTGGAGGCATCTGAAATAAGAATAAAGTTTATAAGTTCACTTTTTATAAACTTAAAATAGCTGAAGAACGAAGCATACACAAAAAGAGTACAACAGTCCTAAAATATAGGGCTCTATATCAAAGAAACTTAGCGGAAACATAATAGCCGTACAGATCCTAAGGACACTAGAACCTGATGCTCTGATACCACCTGTGACACCCCGACTAATTAAATACCGGGTAGCTACTCCTTTATTAAATTAAATCAAAATGCCAAGTTGGCTCAGTTAATAGCATCACTGTCGAAAACATTTTATTATTACTAACCACCTAGTATTTAAAAAGTAAGTTGCCAAATTTTAATTAAAGTCTGATTAACATGCAGTGCAAGATTTAAAGCAAGAATAATATCACCATTCACCATAACGAAATAATAGAATAACCATCACATGATATAAATAAATCCGGAGGAAAACTCCTCACAACAAACTCCACAACTGAAATGAATAACTAAATACTGAATACTGAATCAATACATGCCAAAGTCTGAAAAACTGAAATGGAAATGTCTCTAATAGAATTTGGGCAACATGCCCTACAACTGAAGAATACTGAATATGGAATCCATATGGTAGAGGCGTCTAAAAGCAAATCCCTGTAGCTTCCACAAACAGCTACTGCTCGTCACCTGAATGAGTATCCTATGCATGGTGTCCTTGTGGCTGGGTACCTAAAATGGTTTTACAAGAAAAATAGATTTGAAAGCAAACGGGTCAGAGCCCGAATGTGGAGATATTTTAAAAACCTGCAAGTGCTTTAAAAACATTTAAAACATTAAATGCAAAGTACATGTTAGGACGTGCACTCACATGAAATTCTCACCTCTCGTCTAACTGTGCACTCCTAACGTAAGTACCCATCAAAAATGACATAACCCACTAGCTAAGTAACATCATATCTAGCTAGACTGTCATAGGTTCTACCCTTATTACTCGGTTCCCGTTAACATTATAACGCTCGCAATTAAATAGGGGCTTAACGTAAATTCAGGTTCTCACGTAAAAGTAATACAACTCATTAGAGATCATCCCTTTTGTTATTCAATAGTTATACACACAATACCATATGAAAGTTCCCAGTTTATTAAGTGTATATTTTTCCACAACATAAATATACAATATAAGCACCCCGAGACTAAGCTGCGGTGCACACATACTCTGCTATCCATCCCGGTACATCACGTACATAAGGATTCACGTATTCCGAATCTCTCAGGAATCATTCAGATAACACAAATCACAAATAATGGAGGCGAACACAGTCACATCACATGGGTCACGCACATACCTGCGCTCCCACGATCAGCAGACTTATTAACATCCCAATAAGTCCTTCTCTGACCTATGTTCATCGAGGTAACCAGTCTAAATCCGGGCAACACAAGGATTAGAGGGCCCTAAGCGAACGCAAACCTCCCGTGATAGCAAGTATGGTAGGTATGTCATACACACAAATCATATATCAATACTAAGTAAACACGCATCTTAGTAATCACCGTAGTTTATTAGTAGTACATATCGCCTTCTCGTACCAACTTATAATTTATACAATTTATATAATCCTGGTCCATATTTATACGCGCCATAATTTATTCTCACGTCGTAGTAGGCACTCACGTCTCAGCTCATAATGTCTATTTGATTCGATCCACACTTATATAAGATTTTCTCCTCATAATAACCCAAATGTTCCAAATCTACCCATAAATTCCCAAAGGAGTGTAATCTATATCCTCGAACAAGTTTACGGGATTCCCAAAATCAAAACAGGCCAAAAAGGCCTAAACTGCCAGCTCGTTAGAAGTCTCGTTCGAACGAGGCTGTTCGAGCGAGAGTTCGTTCGAACGAACTGGGATATCTAACGAGATCTCGTTCGAACGAGATTATCGAACGACATCCCTCTCGTTAGAACTCCAAACTGTCAACTCGTTAGAAGCTCGTTCGAACGAGCTCGTTCGAACGACCTGGGTAGGTCTTCTAACGAGTGACCAGATTCAAGCCCAAAAATTCTATCTCGTTTTCACCAATTTCTACACCTCAAATCTCAACCAAAATTCGTCCAATCAATGTTTTAAGGTCTCCAATCATCCTAAAACATACTAAGGTCATATACTAACATCTTTTGAGGAATTAACACACCCTAAACATCATTAATTCATCAAATCTCTACCCTTTCCCCCAAGTTTTCAAGAACATAAACCCTAAAATTTTAAATCCTCAATAAGTCCATTCTAGACCCGTTTTTGTTACATCCAACATATATTAACATCAGAATAATCATCTCCATACTATTCTACATGCAATTTGTCCTCAAAATTCAAGTCCTAAGTCCAATTAAAATGGGTTTTTATTTAACTTCCAAGAACAAATGTAAATCTTTCAATTTATCTAACATGGAAGAAACATTCTCTGAATTAAATAGAATTAAATCACTTGCCTCTAGTGTCTCTGAATTTGGTGTTGGTTTGATGAAGCTTTTTCTGCCGAATTCCTTCTCTCTCTCTCTCTACAAGCCTTCTTCTCTAAAGGTGGCTAGGTTTTTTTTTAGGAGACTTAGAAAACCAATTTTAAAACTCCCCGTAGTCTTATGGGTCAATATGGTTGGTAGTGGGTTTAGTGGTTAGTTACCCAAATCAGATTATAAATCCTAATTTTCGTCATTATTAAATCCCAAAAATACAATATTACCAAACTACCCTTATAAGATGCCGGTATGGCCTAAAAATACCCCGGGACCCAAACTAAACCCCCGGCTAGTGTTTTCTGACTATCTCGACCCTTTCGGACGCGTTGGCGCACTCAAAACGACCATACAGTTAATAGAATTTAAATTCACTTTTACAATTAATATAATTATATCCTGACGCGACTGTCTCACGCGTCCCAAAAAAATGTCCAAATTGCCGTATATCAATCTCACGACAAATTTCATAATTCAATATTCATAACATCATATATACTCAATATAGTCAAATACCAACTCACATCTCGCTAGTATTTTATCCGAATTAATTCCCAATTAATTCTCATTTAATTAATTAATCCCAAAAATAAATATCGCCAAAAATACGGGGTATTACATACTTCCCCCCTAATAACAGAATTTCGTCCCGAAATTCGGAACTAGAAAGTACCTGATAAAAACAACTCTGGATAACGTTCGCGCATCTCATCCTCGCGTTCCCATGTGGACTCCTCGACATTGTGATGTCGTCACTGAACACGCACTAACGGAACTATCTTTGACCGCAGCTTCCTCTCACTTCGGTCCAAAATAGCAATCGGCCCCTCCTCGTAGGAGCTATCAGGCTGTAGATCAATCTCCTCCAAACCGATGTGAGAATGAGCTAAATCGTCCCTGAGATATTTCCTTAACGAGGAAATATGAAACACATCGTGAATCCGGTGTAAATGCTCCGGTAACCCGAGTCTATACGCAACTGGTCCAATCCGCTCAATAATAGGAAACGGCCCCACATACCTCGGTGCCAACTTCGCCTTCTTCCCGAAACGCATAATCCCCTTCATAGGAGATACTCTGAGCAAAACCTGGTCCCCCACTTGGAACTCCCTGAAAAACCTCTTCGCATCAGCATAACTCTTCTGCCGGTCTTGAGCTACCCGAATGCGACTCCGAATCAACTCAATCCTTGCCGAAGTATCCTGAATCACTTCCGGCCCCAGTAGTTTGTTGTCCCCCACCTCCAACCAACATGCTGGGGAACGACAAGGCCTACCGTACAACGCCTCAAACGGAGCCATGCCAATAGTGAACTGATAGGAGTTGTTGTAAGCAAACTCCACCAGTGGAAGGTACTGCTCCCATCCACCCCCAAAGTCAATAATGCACATGCGTAGCATATCTTCCAACATCTGATTTGTGCGCTTGGTCTGCCCATCGGTCTGCGGATGATAAGCCGTACTTAACCGCAATTCCGTGCCCATGGCCTCCTGGAAACTCTCCCAAAATCGTGAAACAAATATCTTGTCTCTATCAGACACGATATTTAGGGGCACACCGTGAAGTCTCACAACCTCTGAAATGAAGAGCTGGGCATACTGTCCCGTAGTGTAGTCAGTCCTTACGGGTAAAAAGTGAGCAACTTTGGACAATCTGTCCACAATTACCCAAACGGAGTCGTGACCCCTCTGCGACGTAGGCAACCCCGTGATAAAATCCATGGATATGCTCTCCCACATCCACACCGGGACCTCCAACGGCTGTAGAAGTCATGTCGGTCTCTGATGATCCACTTTTACTAGCTGACAAGTGGCGCATTTCAAAACAAACTCAACAATATCTCTCTTCATACCGCTCCACCAATACTGTCGTCTCATGTCTTGGTACATTTTGTCCCCTTCGGGATGTATCGCGAACCGTGAGCCGTGCGACTCTGCCATCACCTCGTGTCGTAATTTCTCCCCTTCCGGAACCACCAATCTCCCATTGAAGCGTAATCCCCCGTCTGAGCTGACGGTATAGGACTCGGCTCCCTCTGCTAGTAATCGGACTATCTGCTCCTAACAGAACGAGTCATTAGCCTGTGCCCGTACTACCTTCGTGACAATCTGCGGTGTAACGGTCATCACAGACATGAAATATCGGGCCACTGCATCCTGGTGTCCCAACTCCTTCCACTTTGCCTTCCACACCCCTGCCACCTCATCTACTGGCCTACGGCTCAACGCGTCTGCTACCACGTTAGCCTTACCCGGGTGATACTGGATATCGAACTGGTAGTCCTTCACAAACTCAAGCCACCTCCTTTGTCGCATGTTCAACTCCTTCTGCGTGAACAGGTACTGTAGGGACTTGTGGTCTGTGAACAATTAGAACTTCTCCCCCAAAAGATAGTGCCTCCAAATCCGTAGGGCAAATACCACTGCCGCCAATTCCAAATCATGCGTGGGGTAATTCTTCTCACGAGGCTTAAGCTTACGGGAAGCATAAGCTATGGCCTGTCTCTCCTGCTGCAATACACTTCCAAGTCCTTGCAAAGACGCATCGGTGTAAACCAAATACTCAACTCCCGGTCTCGGCAATGCTAACACAGGTGCTGAGGTCAATTTGTCCTTTAACTCATCAAATGCCAACTGACAGGCATCACTCCAGATGAATGGCACACCCTGACGAGTCAGATGTGTCAAAGGACCCGCTATCTTCGAAAATCCCCGAATGAACCTCCTGTAGTATCCTACTAGGCCCAAGAAACTACGAATCTCAGTCGGTGTCGTGGGCTGTCCCCACTCCCTCACCGCGGATACCTTCCCCGGATCAACAGATATTCCCCGGTCGAAAATAACATGTCCCAAAAACTGGACCTCCTTCAGCCAAAACCCGCATTTCTCATATTTTGCGTACAACTCGTTCTGACGTAGTGTCTGCAAAACTTGCCTCAAATGTTCGGCGTGCTCCTCCTCTGTCTGGGAGTAAACCAGAATATCATCGATGAAGACAATGACAAACTGATCTAGGAAATCCCTGAACACTCTGTTCATCAAGTCCATAAACACTGCTGGAGCGTTGGTCAAACCAAAAGGCATAACCCGAAACTCGTAAGAACCATATCTCGACAAGAACGCAGTCTTCGAGACATCCTCCTCCCTGATACGTAACTGATGGTATCCCGATCTCAAATCAATCTTCGAGAAGAAAGAAGCTCCTCTAAACTGGTCGAATAAGTCATCGATTCGAGGCAACGGATACTTATTCCGTATCGTGACCTTATTCAACTCTCGGTAGTCCACACACAATCTCAGTGAACCGTCCCTCTTCTTCACAAACAAAACTGGAGCGCCCCAAGGTGAGGTACTCCTGCGAATAAAGCCCTGACCTAACAGCTGCTCTATCTGATCTCGTAGCTCTCGCATCTCTGTCGGAGCCATACGGTACGGTACGCGTGCTATAGGCCTCGTATCTGGCAATAGGTCTATAACAAAGTCTATCTCTCGACTGGGGGGTAGGCCTGGTATCTCCTGAAACACATCCGAATAATCCCTGACGACTGGGATCGAATCTAAAGGAATCACAACCTCCTTAGAGGTATCCTCCTCTAGGTAATACAAATGAGCGGTCGAGCCTCCCTCTGGGCGAGGCATCGCCACTACAAACATCTCTTGCCCCGGAATGGCAAAAACAATGCTCCCACCGAAGCAATCAATCATGGCTCTATAATCAGCGAGCCAATCCATACCGATAATCACATCGTGAACATGCATATCTAATACCAACATATCTGCAGGTAATACCAGACTACCAATCTCTACCCCCACTCCCCGGCATATAAAGAATATAAGTGACCCACTCCCCAATGGTGAGTCGACACACGTCACTGTGCTCTCTGCCGTAGCTAACAATCCTAAGGCTTTCGCGAAATGTGTAACTATAAAACAATGTGTAGCCCCCGTATCAAACAATACCCGACCCATAGTGCCATGGTGTAACAACCCGTCCTTTTGGAGACCATTAAATTCCATAATTAAATTAAGTGGCAATTTGGGGAATTTTCCTAAATAGTAAATTTTGGGATTTTCAAGGATTGAATGATTTTCGATGGGTGCTGTAATTATTTTTAGGACTATATAGGTCGAAATATTTTAATTATATGTCGTCGTTAAGTAAAGCGACACGAGGTAAGATTTTTAATTGGAAAACCCGCATTTAATTATTTTGGGTTGGAATAGTGATTTGCGGTCAAGTACCTCGGATGGGAATTTCGACTGCGCCATAATTCTCGGAATGGCCGAGATAGTCGGAAAAGAGTGTCCGATTGTCGAAAATGAGTTTCGGGTAATTTTAGAGGTAAAAGTAACTCGTTATTGGGTAAACGAGTCGTTTTTGGGTTTTAAGGGTTTAAACCCATTTTCTTCTTATTTAAAGAGGGAGAGGTAAAGAAAAGAGAAGAAAAGAAGAGAAAAGAGAGAGAAGAGAGAGAGGAAGGAGAAAAGAGGGGAGAAAATGGAGATTCGCGCCAAATTCCGCCGGATTCGACTCGAGGTCGTCGGATTTTATCCACGAAGCAAGTGTTTACTTGCTTTATTTATCTTTTTGCATAAATATCTCATACCGTAGTTTGGTATAAACAAACCCTAATGGTTTTGGGGTGGGTTATCGTGGATAAAACGGGTTTTTGGGAGTTAAAACAATTAAACCCCAATAATATTTCAATTTTGTGGAACTAGGGTTTTTAATCCAAATTAATTGGTGATTCCGGGTTCTAGGATGTTTAGAACCCGTGTTATAAGTGTATTTGTAGTTGGTTGAGGTTGTAGGACGTTGGGTGAGGCGACAAAAGCTTGGGAGAAGCTTTAATGGCGGAAATCGTCTCGGAAGAGACGATGAATAGTAAACCCGTCACCTTAGGGGGCCTTTTTGGCCAGGAAAAGAATTGATTTAGCTTTCGGCCAAAACACGAAAGTTGTAGATCTTTTCGATACGGTCGCGTGGGCGCCGACCACGTATTTTTCTGATTTTTCTACGATTTGATATGATTTTTACAAGATGACAGCTCCCGGTTGAAAGTACCAACTCGGAAATCAAATCGGGAATTGGAAAAATAAAGGCTAGAAATTATTGTGTAGATGTTTGGGATGATTTTTGGTGTAGAGTAGAAACCATGAAAATGAATTTGGATTGATTTTTGGGTATTTTGGAGTTTGAGAAATCGCCCAAACTGTGACCCTCGAACAGGCCGAATCGATTCGGGTACAGGCCGAATCGATTCGCCTAAGGGGGAATTGGGTTTCTGCAATGGGCCGAATCGATTCGGGTACAGACCGAATCGATTCGCCATTTACAGACCTGTTTGCAGAATACTTTCCGAATCGATTCGGATTGGGAACCGAATCGATTCGCCCACCCGAATCGATTCGCTAAAGGGGCGAATCGATTCGCTTAGGCCAGAATTTCTAGTTTTCTCCCTTTAAGAGTATGGGGAGTTGAATTACCATTTGGGATTTTTATGGGGTTTCCTAAATAAGGGTTTTGAGGATAAATAAACCTTTAAGAGATGATTGAGGTAATTAGTATTGAACAAGTAAGGAAATACTTTGGGTTTAGTATCATGCTTATATGAAAGCATGATTTTGATTCCTCGAGGGAATCTTTGGGATTAATGGTCATCGCTATATATAGTTGGCAAATATGGCCATTTATGTATATTCAAGGATGAATATATGGTATATGTATATACTATGTGATTAAAGTATATATGATATGATGAAAATGATTTTGAAAATAATATATAAATGTTTTCAAAATGGAAAGACAAATGATTTTCATAAATAATAAAAAATGAGGATACACACCTCTCTAAATCGCTATCATAAGGGAAGTTGCGTTCGTATGGTGAAGCCCCCTGGCTAATGATGCAGGGTGGATATAGTCCTAGGCCATGGGAGCGCTTATGGTTGTATATTTTCTGCGGGGGTAGGGAGATTCCGGGTGTGGTCTTGGCTACCACGCAGGCTCATGGCCGCTTCCCGACGTCTTTCGATATAGGATCCCAGGTTGTCTTGGAGGCCCGGACGGGCGGTCTTAGAACGCGTTTATATTAAAGCAGTTCATAATAGTGGATTTGCTTTAATTACATTTCCTGGTTATAGGAAGGGAAATGGGTTATATATAAAGTGGCTTCGGTAACACTTCCCGGATGGAAGAAGGGATGTGGAAGCATATGTTATGATCAAAGCATTTTTATGATAATGAAAATGTCTTTGAATACATTTCCTGAGTATAAAAAGGGAAATGGGATATTTTGATAAGGAAAAGAATTTTATGATAATAAAACTGGCTTTTAAAAGGTATATGATTTATTAAATCAATTCATGATAATGAATTGACTTTTAAATACATTTCCTGGATATGAGAAGGGAAATGGAAGTTTTTGAAATGAAAAGGATAAGTATTTATAAATACTATATGTATCAAGTAATCCTCAGTCCGGGAGATATTATCCGGACGTATATTGTAGATGTACGTATATGTATAATCGAGTGTCGAGGGTCTAATGAATCCCGACGATCGACCGTGCTGCATAGTAGTGTATCGGGGGGGTTCCTTGTTTGGATTTCGCTTCGCGAGACACCCCACGCACGAATATGGCATTGTGTTGAGACTGGGGAGAAGTTTAATCCTTAGTGCTCTAATATTATTAAATGTTTATGGTATATATATTATATATATCTTTCTGTACTGAGGGACTGGTGGATCTCAAAGATTGACCTTGCTGCATAGTAGTGTATCGGGGGGGGGGGTTCCTTGTTTGGATTTCGCTACGCGAGACACCCCACGCACGAACATGGCATAGCGTCGAGATTAGAGTGAAGTTTAGCCCTTAGTACATCTGTTTGACTATCTAGGATAGATAGTGGTTGGGTATTAGACTAGTTTAGCAGGGTGGCTTGACTAGAATGTTCTAGATAGATGCGCTAGGAGTGCACTATTAGCGAGAGGTGAGGAGTATCTCATGGGAGTGCGATACCAACCTTAAATATGAGATAAAACCTTTTTCAAAATAATAAGGCATTTATGCACTTGCAAAATATTTTCAAAATTCGGGGCTCTGACCCGTTTATCTACTTCTCCTTTCTTGTTATATTATATATACACATAGGTGTCCAGACACAGGGACGCCTGGATGGAAATTCTTTCGAGTTAGACGTCTGCTGCAGCAGCTGTGGATGCTTGCAGGTTATCGGTAGACGTTTCCTTCCTTGTACTCTAGATAGGAGATATTGTATAAACACTCGAGCCAATGGCTCAATTGCATTTAATTATTCTTTCAGTACAGCATTCGATATGGTTGTATATTTGGACCGAGTGTTCGGTTATTTTAGTTCCTTTCATTTTCATTTCAGTTCATTACGCATTTAATTGTGGATGTTGTAATTTATTCGTTAAAAAGAGTAGTTTAGTAAAAGTTTTTAACGGCCACCTAATAGGATATTAGTAATTAAATGGATTTTCGACAGTGATGCTAAGGATGATCCATATGTGACTCCTGTTTTAATTTAATATTGGAGTGATCGCCCGGTATCTTATTAGGCGGGTTGTTACACATGGATAGGAAACGTACCCTCAATCGCGGGCGGTGCCTGTGGAACTGCTGCCTGGTGGACGTTATAGACACGTCCATACTGTAGCTGCCCCTGCTGAGCTGGGACTGCTGGAATGGGTGGCAATGCTGCCATCTGTGGTGGTGCGGGGAGAGCTGCGGGAAACATAGGCCTCTGCAGCTCCTGGCGAGCACCCTGCTGCTGCTGCTGTGGGGCCCTGCCCCTATCAGGACAATCCTGTCGTTTATGGCCAGTCTTGCCACAAACAAAACACTTCCCTGGGAAGTTCCCTCCTCTCTGCCCCTGCGGTCCCCGGCCCTGGTGGCCGTTACCGTTCGTCCCTTGGCCCTGCTGGCCCTGCTGAAACTGCTGCCCATTCTGCCCCTGTTGGCCCTGATGGCCGTTTGGACCCTGATGGCCCTGACGGAAACCTCCCTGTCCGTTCTTGAAATTCCCTGATCTGAACCTCTTCTGATCCCCCTGCTGGGAACCCTGCTCACCCTGTCTCTGCCCCTGAACAGATTGTGCCCCACCGGCACCATGTACCCCCATTCCTGCCCTGATGGCTAGACTCTCCCGATCTCTTGCCCTCAGCCATATGAAAGCGGTGATTCTGGCAGTGTAACAAAGCAGCGTTAACCACATCAGAATAAGTGGCCAACGAAAGGTTCCCTAACAGATGCTGACTGATCCTCCATGTCAACCCGTCGGTGAATTTCTCAATCTTCTTCTTTTCTGTCGGTATCTCATCCGGAATGATATTCAACAGATTCGTGAACTCGGCCTCATACTCGGCCACGGTCTTACCCTCTTGCTTCAGATTCATCAGTTTCCTCCTCATTTCCGTGTGAATAGCTGACGAAAAGTACTTGCGGTCGAACCGCGCCCAAAAGTCCTGAATAGTGAGAGTATCCCTCTCCTCCACGGTGGTAATAGACTCCCACCACTGCAGTGCAGATCCAACTAGTTTGAAAGTAGCTAGCACCTGCTTCTGAACGTCCGTGCACTCATACATTCTCAAGTGCCTCTGTATATCCTTCCTCCACTGGCTCGAGACTACCACATCTGAGCTACCTGCAAACTCTGGCGGATGCGCTTTCTGAAAAGCGTCACGTACACGTTCCCAAGCAGACGGGAATGCATTTGCCTGTACTGGCACGGCAACCGGCGCCTGAGGTGGTGCCTGCTGAACTACGGCAATTGCGGCATTTACCGCTTGGGCTACAATGGCTGCAACCTCAGCGGCGTTCATCATGCCCTGAACTGGAGCGGGCTGGGGTTCGGGCGTTGCATCCCTGGGAACTCGTCGTGCACGTCGTGGAGGCATCTGAAATAAGAATAAAGTTTATAAGTTCACTTTTTATAAACTTAAAATAGCTGAAGAACGAAGCATACACAAAAAGAGTACAACAGTCCTAAAATATAGGGCTCTATATCAAAGAAACTTAGCGGAAACATAATAGCCGTACAGATCCTAAGGACACTAGAACCTGATGCTCTGATACCACCTGTGACACCCCGACTAATTAAATACCGGGTAGCTACTCCTTTATTAAATTAAATCAAAATGCCAAGTTGGCTCAGTTAATAGCATCACTGTCGAAAACATTTTATTATTACTAACCACCTAGTATTTAAAAAGTAAGTTGCCAAATTTTAATTAAAGTCTGATTAACATGCAGTGCAAGATTTAAAGCAAGAATAATATCACCATTCACCATAACGAAATAATAGAATAACCATCACATGATATAAATAAATCCGGAGGAAAACTCCTCACAACAAACTCCACAACTGAAATGAATAACTAAATACTGAATACTGAATCAATACATGCCAAAGTCTGAAAAACTGAAATGGAAATGTCTCTAATAGAATTTGGGCAACATGCCCTACAACTGAAGAATACTGAATATGGAATCCATATGGTAGAGGCGTCTAAAAGCAAATCCCTGTAGCTTCCACAAACAGCTACTGCTCGTCACCTGAATGAGTATCCTATGCATGGTGTCCTTGTGGCTGGGTACCTAAAATGGTTTTACAAGAAAAATAGATTTGAAAGCAAACGGGTCAGAGCCCGAATGTGGAGATATTTTAAAAACCTGCAAGTGCTTTAAAAACATTTAAAACATTAAATGCAAAGTACATGTTAGGACGTGCACTCACATGAAATTCTCACCTCTCGTCTAACTGTGCACTCCTAACGTAAGTACCCATCAAAAATGACATAACCCACTAGCTAAGTAACATCATATCTAGCTAGACTGTCATAGGTTCTACCCTTATTACTCGGTTCCCGTTAACATTATAACGCTCGCAATTAAATAGGGGCTTAACGTAAATTCAGGTTCTCACGTAAAAGTAATACAACTCATTAGAGATCATCCCTTTTGTTATTCAATAGTTATACACACAATACCATATGAAAGTTCCCAGTTTATTAAGTGTATATTTTTCCACAACATAAATATACAATATAAGCACCCCGAGACTAAGCTGCGGTGCACACATACTCTGCTATCCATCCCGGTACATCACGTACATAAGGATTCACGTATTCCGAATCTCTCAGGAATCATTCAGATAACACAAATCACAAATAATGGAGGCGAACACAGTCACATCACATGGGTCACGCACATACCTGCGCTCCCACGATCAGCAGACTTATTAACATCCCAATAAGTCCTTCTCTGACCTATGTTCATCGAGGTAACCAGTCTAAATCCGGGCAACACAAGGATTAGAGGGCCCTAAGCGAACGCAAACCTCCCGTGATAGCAAGTATGGTAGGTATGTCATACACACAAATCATATATCAATACTAAGTAAACACGCATCTTAGTAATCACCGTAGTTTATTAGTAGTACATATCGCCTTCTCGTACCAACTTATAATTTATACAATTTATATAATCCTGGTCCATATTTATACGCGCCATAATTTATTCTCACGTCGTAGTAGGCACTCACGTCTCAGCTCATAATGTCTATTTGATTCGATCCACACTTATATAAGATTTTCTCCTCATAATAACCCAAATGTTCCAAATCTACCCATAAATTCCCAAAGGAGTGTAATCTATATCCTCGAACAAGTTTACGGGATTCCCAAAATCAAAACAGGCCAAAAAGGCCTAAACTGCCAGCTCGTTAGAAGTCTCGTTCGAACGAGGCTGTTCGAGCGAGAGTTCGTTCGAACGAACTGGGATATCTAACGAGATCTCGTTCGAACGAGATTATCGAACGACATCCCTCTCGTTAGAACTCCAAACTGTCAACTCGTTAGAAGCTCGTTCGAACGAGCTCGTTCGAACGACCTGGGTAGGTCTTCTAACGAGTGACCAGATTCAAGCCCAAAAATTCTATCTCGTTTTCACCAATTTCTACACCTCAAATCTCAACCAAAATTCGTCCAATCAATGTTTTAAGGTCTCCAATCATCCTAAAACATACTAAGGTCATATACTAACATCTTTTGAGGAATTAACACACCCTAAACATCATTAATTCATCAAATCTCTACCCTTTCCCCCAAGTTTTCAAGAACATAAACCCTAAAATTTTAAATCCTCAATAAGTCCATTCTAGACCCGTTTTTGTTACATCCAACATATATTAACATCAGAATAATCATCTCCATACTATTCTACATGCAATTTGTCCTCAAAATTCAAGTCCTAAGTCCAATTAAAATGGGTTTTTATTTAACTTCCAAGAACAAATGTAAATCTTTCAATTTATCTAACATGGAAGAAACATTCTCTGAATTAAATAGAATTAAATCACTTGCCTCTAGTGTCTCTGAATTTGGTGTTGGTTTGATGAAGCTTTTTCTGCAGAATTCCTTCTCTCTCTCTCTCTACAAGCCTTCTTCTCTAAAGGTGGCTAGGGTGGCTAGGTTTTTTTTTAGGAGACTTAGAAAACCAATTTTAAAACTCCCCGTAGTCTTATGGGTCAATATGGTTGGTAGTGGGTTTAGTGGTTAGTTACCCAAATCAGATTATAAATCCTAATTTTCGTCATTATTAAATCCCAAAAATACAATATTACCAAACTACCCTTATAAGATGCCGGTATGGCCTAAAAATACCCCGGGACCCAAACTAAACCCCCGGCTAGTGTTTTCTGACTATCTCGACCCTTTCGGACGCGTTGGCGCACTCAAAACGACCATACAGTTAATAGAATTTAAATTCACTTTTACAATTAATATAATTATATCCTGACGCGACTGTCTCACGCGTCCCAATAAAATATCCAAATTGCCGTATATCAATCTCACGACAAATTTCATAATTCAATATTCATAACATCATATATACTCAATATAGTCAAATACCAACTCACATCTCGCTAGTATTTTATCCGGATTAATTCCCAATTAATTCTCATTTAATTAATTAATCCCAAAAATAAATATCGCCAAAAATACGGGGTATTACAATTTGTGGATCTTTGTGGACTGATTTTGATGGTGTAATCTGAGTTTCTAGGAAGATTCATGTTGATTTTATTTGTTGGCTTAATCTCGCGAGTGTTTTTCCTTTTGATTTCATGTGATTATTGAACTCGTATTTGAATTGCTAAATTCATTGGAATCTGAAAATTGTTGTTGCAATCTGATTATTGATTCATGTGGTATTATTATTGTGTTGGGCATGTTGTCATGAGATTTTAATATGGCACTGAGGTTGAGCACCCGCTAAAATTCTTGTTCCGGCTACTTGATAAAGTATGGTGCGGTATGGTGAGGCCTGGTGACTCGGATTATGTGTTGTTGAGAAATTATATTGATAAAAATGCTTTTGAGATTCGCATTTGATTTGGATATTCGTACTCGTATTGTTACGCTTTATTCACCGCTAATATTTATTGAGCATCTTTCCTGTCGTATTATATACTTCCCTGATATGACAAATATAGCACCCCGCCGCGGATAGGTACTCATACATGGGCGGGCTTATAGGCCGCGGCCCTAACCAACAGGGTGCGGCCCTAACCAACTCGCGTTACATACACAGGCCGCGGCCCCTCCCTTGGAGGGCCCGACACCTTCTGTTCAGCATATGGTGCCGCACTTATCATCTATCTTATAGGCCGCATCCCTCTCCACTGCAACCGACTACGGACCATGTGCTCATAGCACGTGACACCTCACATCACTCTTATAAATAGAGGACCGCACCTCGAAATAAGGGATGGATTTCCTCTCCTCTGGAACAGTCTCTACAACGCTTGCTTAAGCCTCGCACGGCTCTCCCCGTACGACCTCAACATACGACTTGGGGGCTACGTGGCCTGACCTCCGGCACACCCGGAACCTCGACAGCCATGTATTCTCCCTATTTCTCATACTTGTACGCCTCTCTAGGCAGGCTTATATTGTAAAGTGCATCGTATATAATGAGAACGGAGCAACACAGTGGACGTAGGCCTATTTTAAGGGCTGAACCACTCTATACCTTGTTTTCTATCTATTTACTTGCTTTATCAACTTATTCTACACTTACACTTGATCTGCTGGTACGAGATCTACCTGTGTACGATTTCTCGTATCATCAGTTTGGCGCCGTCTGTGGGAACGAGATATTTCAATCTTGTTTCTCTACATTTTGAGTTCATAAACACCTTATATTACACATGGGGATCCTTTGGATCAGAATCTCATGTGTGAATTTTGGTTAGTTGAGCTCTGCTTCATATTCACCCCTTTGATGGTTATTTCTCAAGTCCAGATCTACTCTTGGACCTCTGTTTCATAACTTTAAATCTGTTTTGCATTCCCCGATGATATCGTTCCACCTAGATGGTGCTGAAAAGCACGATGGGTTTTAACCCCAAAAAGATGAACGATTAGGGAAGGATTGTACCTATTCCTGTTTTATTGTACATGGCCTGTGATCTAGGGTTTATCGTTCAAGCTGTGCCACTTTGTGCATCGAGAGGTTATGTCCTCATGAACAAACCCAAGTAGGTATGCTTTCTGTAAGCGCCGGGAGGAAAACTCGGCCCTCAGGAGTAAGTGTGATTGCTCCTTGCTGCCTATGAGGGGATGCGACTAGACAGTGAAAATGTCTTATGGCCGCGGCCTCTACCAGCGTAGCTGTTTAACAAGCTTCAAAAATTGCGAAGCGGAATCGGAGGAGCACTGGCCCTAAATTGGAATCAATTTAGGCCGCGGCAGTATATCTGTGTGCTATGGCCGGCGGCCGCGGCAGTAAGCCCATGTGGCAGTGCAAACGCTGCATCCCCATTTTTCTACTTGGTTACTCCACTATTTGTGAGATTACTTACTGCTGTTAGTTTTGTCTCAGATTATATATATATTTTGTAAAAGACTAACAAAAGCAGAGGATGGAAGGAGAGTCCAGTCAAAGCACAGAAGTCAAAGACGAAATTGTGCAGCTGTACAGCCATCTCAACCATCTGTATGACAGCCATGCCTCGCTCCAGACCCAGGTCAACTACCTAACTCAGAGGGTACTCATGCTAGAAGCCGCGGCCTCACCCAATACGGGCGCGGCACTCATCTCAGCAGCACCCGCGTGCTTGACGACCGCGGCATCTTCAAAGGATGCAGCTGTAGAGGCAATCAGCGGCCAAAAGAGGAAGGCAGAGAAGAAGTCAGGGCCCTACACCCCGCTGGCCTACCCGATTGAAGTGATACTTGAGTACATCAAGGAAGATCAACTTTTGAGGTGGCCAGAAAAGCTGAAAACTCCGCCCCACAAGAGAAACAAAGCCGCTCAGTGCCAATTCCATCAGGACCATGGCCACGAAACGGAGCAGTGCTACGCTCTGAAGGATGAGATCGAAAGACTAATTGGGCAAGGGATGCTGAGGAGGTTCCTCAAGAATGATTAAAGGCTGCAGCCAGACCTAACATAGGCCGCAGGCCACATCTCTCCCTTAGTTTTTCTGTTTTTCAGATCTTTCTGTTTATGTTTGAGGAAGCTCATTACAGCCTTTATCTTCAAGATTTTATGTTTTATTAGCAAAGTCATCAGCTGAAACATACATATATAAATATATGGATTAGCAAATTTTGCCATATCTCATTCCTCTCTTGTTTTCATAATTTGTCATCTCACAAGAAGACCTTTTGTCTTAAACAGATTCCAAGGGAAGAATAACACATTATCTTGGAAGATTATTACTATTTTGGGATGCACCTATGGAGGGATTGCGGTCTTAATTAGCTCAAAAGTTCCCCTCACGATGTGCAACTGTATCTTATCATATGATGATTACAATCATGAAAGCGTCCGAGGATTCAAGGAGCTTTTATTAGCCACGGGGGCTTACAATGCCTGTTCTCATCTCTTGGGACGCGTCATCAAGCCGGGAGGCTTATAATCTCTGGCTATGGAGGGCTTTGTGTATATCAGTAGCTGTGGGCGGCTTAATAACATAGCCCAGCCTGGAGAGGCTTGATAATGTCTCACACATTAGCTGTGGGTGGCTTCATAACATAACCCAGCCTGGAGTGGCTTGATAGTGTCTCACGCATTAGCTGTGGGTGGCTTCATAACATAACCCAGCCTGGAGAGGCTTGATAGTGTCTCACGCATTAGCTGTGGGTGGCTTCATAACATAACCCAGCCTGGAGAGGCTTGATAGTGTCTCATATATTAGCTGTGGGCGGCTTAATAACATAGCCCAGCCTGGAGAGGCTTGATAGTGTCTCATATATTAGCTGTGGGCGGCTTAATAACATAGCCCAGCCTGGAGAGGCTTGATAGTGTCTCATATATTAGCTGTGGGCGGCTTAATAACATAGCCCAGCCTGGAGAGGCTTGACAGTGTCTCACACATCAGCTGTGGGTGGCTTCATAACGTAACCCAGCTGGGAGAGGTTTGATAGTGTCTCACATGTTAGTGCTTGGTGACATGACCCAGCGCGAGAAGATTGGGAAACACCAGCATATGTCTACAAAGGCACATCGTTCAGATGAACCGGAAATGTGCCGCACCCCACCGGTACGGTTGCAGAGCTCTAAGAGCCACTCATCCGTGAAAGCGCTGAGACACTAACATCTAGAGGCATGAGAGGGTTACAATGTCGAATGCCACGGTGGAAGAGAATCAATTGTACCAAGTCTAAGGGAAGAGTTTGCTTCATGATTCATGTTGATTGTGGGACAACAAAAGGCAAACAGTTCAGACAACTGGGTGCAATGAAGGCGGATGGAGACGCATGCAATCAGCAAGTCCCAGCCTTGAAATCAGGACCGCGGCAACCAGGCGAAGACATTTATATGGCATGGCATAATGAAGAGCCGCGTCTTGCACACAGCTACCTCGTGACCGCTAAATCCTTACTTCAAAGACGTCGCACTATCTATATGTCCGCGGAAATGGGATTTTAATCAATATACGAATTCGATCTCTGTCCGCGGACTTAAAATATTATGATTATCTGGACACGGATGCGTTTTCAAATATGCGGCAGTTACGATGAATCATTCATTATAAACAGGCAATGTAAGAGAGCAAGGAATGGAAAGATAAAAATCATGTACAAAGTAGTCAATATGGCCGCAGCCTTGATATTAATATTCAAGATTACAGAAAGGAGGCCGCAGCCACAAATGCAGATTACAAAAAGAAAGGACGCAGCCCTGAATTAATGATGAGCTCAAGAAATGGACTGAATTTAAGAGGCTGCGTCATCATCTTCATCATCATCTTCTCCATCCGCGGCAGACTCTGTCACTCCTTCCGCAGCCGCTGCTTCGGCCTCCGCCTTCATCCTTGCCCTCTCTTCCGCCGCGGACTTAAGCTCAGCGATGCACTCATGATGCTCGGCATCGCTCAACTTCCAGGCCAGGACCCTCTCCTTGGTTTCGGGGAAGTTCTTTACAAATCTCTGCCGCAGCTCCTGGTAGCCGCGAAGGTAAGCCCTGTTGTTGACAATAAAGAAGTCCTTGGAGCCTTTAAATGACTCCACGGCGTGATCTATGGCAAGCTGGAGGGATTCACCATGATCAGCCTCCAATCTTTTTATTTCCGCGGCGTGGCTTGCTGCATCCTGGGCAGACTTGGACTCCAGCTCCTCATATTTCTTTTGAAGAAATATAAGCTTGTTATTGGCAATCTCTGCAGCTTGGGTAGCTTCCGCGGTTTGAGCCTGCGAGGCTTTTAGGGATTCCGCGGCTTGTATGAAATTTTGCTCCGCTTCCTCCCTTTCCTGGTCTGCCTTCTCCAAGTTCATTTTTACCGCCTGAAGAGCCGCGGCAGCAGAACTCTTCCCAGCTTCAAATGAAGAGGTCCGTGCAGCCTGCAAGTCCGCGGCATGGGCACTCTTCTCGATCTCCTTCAGCCTGTACAAGGCCTCGTACTTCCTCTTCTGAACAACAATCACATCCGCGGCCTGAAATAAAGAGGAAATATGAAAAATACATATGGTGCAAAAGTTGAAAGAATGACGACAGGTACGTACCCTCAGAAGGCTGTGGAGGCCGCAGTCCTCTAGGTCTTCATGATCTTCGCCAACTAACCTATCTAGGTCCGCGGCATCCAGTGCACGCTTCATTCTCCGTGCAGCCTTTGCAGTGGTGTCCCAAGAGGAATTGGGGTCGGGCTGCCTCAATTGGGGTCTTGGTCTTCCATCAGGCCCGGACTCTCCGCGGAATTGTGGGGGCGGCAAGTTAGCGTTAACCCCCACAACAGCTGGCGGTGGAGGAGATGATGGATGAAGGGGCACATCGGTTGACATCAAGCCCACCGCAGCCAGGTTTTCCCCTATGTCGTCATCGAATTGGTCATGTGGAAGGCCGTCATTAACCACCTGCTCTGCGGCAGGATCAGTCGCCTTATTTGTAGTGACCGCGGCTTGGGCAGCATTATTTTCTTCGGAGGGAGCAGTGGCAGGTCCCTTGGCCTTGGATCTCTTCCTTTTTCTGCTCCGCGCAGTATTATTGAGGACCACCGCGTCCTCGTCCATCTCCGCCAATTGTGCGTTCAGCAACTCCCTGTCCACTTCCTCACCTGAAAGGGAGAAACAATGTTAAGCACAAGCATTTGAAGAACTCAAAAATCAAGTTGTAATCCGCAGATTAAAAGTTACCTTCCACGGCCATTTTCAGGGGGATCGACTTATTAGGGAAGAAGCCTGCGTTGAATATAGTGGCAGAGGTCACTAGAGTGCTGAATCTCTTCTTATCAGCAGAAACAGCCGCGGCCTCGGCAACTCTCCTCTCCTGCCGCGGGTTGAGTTGCAAATTGTCAAGGACTGCAGAAGACATTACAAGGGTTAGTATAAAAAAGTGGCAAATTATAAATAGGGGACGCGGCTATTAAAAAGATACCTAGTTTGGATGGGGTCCCCCATCGCTGCGGCATTTGAAAAGACCTCTCCCTCTCATTCTCTTCAGGGTGGAACTCCCACCCCTCTCCAGAAAGGAAAAAGTACTTCCCTTTCCAGTTCTTTACACTGGTTGGCCTCCCAGTATATAGGGTCTCATCCCTGCCGCGGATGGAAAGGTAGTAGTAGCCCGCGAACTTTACAGAGTTCTCTTTCGGGCGGTAGAAATGGAAAAACTCCGCGGGAGTAATGTCCTTTTTGAACAAATTCTCCCAAAGAACGACCGCGGCAAGAACAGCTCTCCAGCCGTTGGGATCTAACTGGGCTGGGGCCAGTTTCATAGTTTGAAAAAGTCGACGGATGGGAACAGGAACAGGCAACCGCAGCCCGTAAATAAATGCATGAAGTGGAAAGCATATCCCATCAGTGAGTGCCGTGCACGGCCTTTGGTTCGCGGCAGGAGCTGAGCATATCAAATTTGATGGAAATTCGAAGGACTCCGCTACCTGGTCGACCCAATCTTGGGTCATGATGCTGTGGATGCCAAGAGCAGCTAAGGGTCGCTCAGCCCTCCCAGACGTACCAGCTGGGGGGTCTCTAGATTCCGCGGCAGTACCTCCTGCCCCCAGTGGATGATTGCTCGAATTGGCTTCTTCCTCCATCGGCACGGACTGAGAATCAAGCTTAGAATCAGAGTCCGCGGAATCAGAATCTAATGTTATGCAGTTGGGGCAATCCTTCAATTGGCAAGACCCTATTGATCTTAAGGGGGGCACGAAAGAGAGTTCAGGAGGAGAAGTCCCAAAGTGCTTTGCCCAAAAGCCCTTCAGAAAGTTGTCTGGGTCAAAGCTCATATGGCTGCAGCAGTACCTGAAAAGCAGAGACCGCAGTTAGGTGCCGCAGCCAATATGGTCCTAAAAAGCTCCTAGGAAGCCGCGGCAGGATTATTAATATGATTAAAGTGGAGTAGCAAGATGGGCTAAACATGCCAAGTGTTGGGTTCTAGAGCCCTAAAGGATGTTTGTAGCCGCGGACTAAAGTTATTGAGATGAAGACAAATTCTGGGTAGCCGCGGAACCTAATCTAAAACTGAGTCACTACAGGCTGCAACCTTTATTTAATACTGGTTACAACCCTTATTTACTACATGCCGCAGATGATTTTTATTAAGCAATGAAGGATATGTTGACTGAGCAGCTCTAAGTTATTTAAGAAATTATTTCACTCCGCGGCCTCAAACACAAACAGGTAATTACTTCAGCAGTTGTAAATCCGAAGATCAAAACCCTAGAACACTCAAGAACACAATGGGAACTCAGAAGCCCTAAAGTTTAACCCTAAACTGCAACATTGATGTTCTATTCAAAACCTATTACCCAGTACAAATCCCAAAACAACTATGCAGAAAAGAGCATGGCAAATCTAATACGAAGGAGAATACATGATTCTAGGTTGAGATATTTACGAATGCAGAAGTTAAAGAACTGTTAAAAGGTTGATGGGTGGAAAAGTTACCTTTTAATGAAGAAACCGGCGGTGCTCAGCCTTCAACCACCACGGAACCGCCACACACCGCTTTCGAAAGTCGCCGGAAAACGCAAGAACAAGGAGGAACAGAATTTTCTCTCAAGGTTTCGAAAATGTAAAGAAGTCCACGGCCAGAAGCCATTTATATAAGGGAACGCGGAAGATGAAACGTCGCCTCGATCAGGCCGCGGCACGTCATGCAACACCGCTGCCTGGGATCAAACAGGCCGCAACATAATTCAATAAGCACGAAACATCTCTCAGCATCCGCGGTTGGTACATAATTCAGCCGCAGCCCCAACATTCTACCAATTGGCACTACGGCTTGGGGGCTTATTGATATGACAAATATAGCACCCCGCCGCGGATAGGTACTCATACATGGGCGGGCTTATAGGCCGCGGCCCTAACCAACAGGGTGCGGCCCTAACCAACTCGCGTTACATACACAGGCCGCGGCCCCTCCCTTGGAGGGCCCGACACCTTCTGTTCAGCATATGGTGCCGCACTTATCATCTATCTTATAGGCCGCATCCCTCTCCACTGCAACCGACTACGGACCATGTGCTCATAGCACGTGACACCTCACATCACTCTTATAAATAGAGGACCGCACCTCGAAATAAGGGATGGATTTCCTCTCCTCTGGAACAGTCTCTACAACGCTTGCTTAAGCCTCGCACGGCTCTCCCCGTACGACCTCAACATACGACTTGGGGGCTACGTGGCCTGACCTCCGGCACACCCGGAACCTCGACAGCCATGTATTCTCCCTATTTCTCATACTTGTACGCCTCTCTAGGCAGGCTTATATTGTAAAGTGCATCGTATATAATGAGAACGGAGCAACACAGTGGACGTAGGCCTATTTTAAGGGCTGAACCACTCTATACCTTGTTTTCTATCTATTTACTTGCTTTATCAACTTATTCTACACTTACACTTGATCTGCTGGTACGAGATCTACCTGTGTACGATTTCTCGTATCATCATTCCCCATATTTTCTTTTAGTGGTCGGTTAGCGCGGATTTGGGGTGCTATGGAGATTGATTTTAGCTTGGTTATTTTGGGAAGAATATTCGAGAGTACAAATGAGAAGATTTGTATTTATTTGTAATGTATAGAGCATTGGTGATTTATTTTATTTCGAGATGGATAGTTGTATTATTTCGAGAGACTTTTGGTTGTATGTAATTTGAATATTTGAGATTAGTGGATTTTTTTATGTTATATTGTGGGATTAATTGTAGATGTTTTATACCTTGTTGATTGTGGATTTAGTTAGTTTTATCGAAGTAGCGCTCTGCTCTGGTCTCCCCGGGCGGGCGGGGTGTTATATGTGGGTGATCTTTTCTAGCGAATCTCAGTAGGCTAAGTATTGACTCCATGTCATGGCGTCATGTTTATGTTTATGTGATTTATATTCACCGTGAGGTAATTGTTGGTATGGTTATGATTCACTGCCGAAGGACTATGACTGTCTCCAATAGGTTTGCGATTTTTATCGAGTCAGTGTGAAAGTCCGACCTCCGGTAACTAAGATGATGTGAGCATGCCTTGGATAATGATAGCATTGTAGAGACCCGCATCCAGTGAGTTCTTAATCTGAAGGATGGCGACACATATGTGTTTGTTGTAGTATATTATTATGTATATTTATGTGTAGACAATTATTCGGGTTGATAATAAGTGGATACGGTTTAAATAACTAGTGACAGCTATTGGAAAAAAAGTAATCAATTATAAATATAATTGTGGAATTAAATAATTGGAGTAAAGTTATATGTTAAGTTGTGATAATTTAATTAGGTATTAATTTAGCAATGGTGATAACTGATTAATAAACTAAAGATAGATATTATAATCGGGGGAGGATATTATTGTATTTCCAATAAGTGGTAAGACTACTTAGGCTAGGTATCTTAACTAGGTGGGTTAAGATAGTACGTTAGGTGTGCACTTTAAATGAGGGGTTTGGGGTGACTTAAGAGAGTGTGGTACTAATTTATTAATATGAAAAGTGCTTAACATTTTCATTTACACCTCTTATACAGTTGCAAAATATTTTTCAAATGTTTTGGGCTCACGATCCAATGGAAAAGACGTATAATTTAATCCCACCCCAAAATCATTCATCCGTAAAAATCCACACTATCTAGTCCCATACCTAGAAAGTGTTATTATCAATTAAGGCCTATCTAATAGTTCCATACCTAGCAAGCAACCTAAAAATAAGGTGAAAGCAATAACTACCACAACAATCCCATCATCCCCACGTTGTTAATTATTAATACAAGTAATGAATCACACATGGCATATTTTCAACTTATCACAACAATTCTATAAATTAATCGCAAGATCACTATTTATTCAAATTATATTAGTTTAATTATAACGTTAATTAAAACATTTCATTTTCTCATCAATTTATAAAAATTTTACGCACATGCATATTTTTGGGAGCATACAGCAATAAATCTTTACTCTACAAGATGCACATAATTAACATGGTGTTACATGTTGAAATCAATTTATAACATCCTTACGATTTATTCTACATGGGAACGACATAAATTCTAACGGAATCCCAACCTCTAATCTAAGCATGCAAGGGTTTTGAGTCTTAGCTCGTATTAAAGATTTGAATAAAACCAGCATCGAACTTTAGTTTCAATTTTCCTAATTAGTATTTCTAATTGATTTTAAAAAAACAATCATTATTAGTGTCTAGGAAATATTTAAAACTCATAATACCAAAGGGGAACAATAAAAATATTCATGCTTGTAAAAATTGTTGAAGAATTTGATTTAATGGTTGAATTCCTCTCGAGAAAACAATGAAAACAAGTTCTTGGATGATCTTGAGAAATCTTGGTTTAGTTCTTCAAATCTTGAGTTTAAAGTTGAGTTTAAATGATTTAGGTTTGGAACAAAAGAGAGGATGAAAATTATGGGAGGTTCTTGCTTTTGGAGAAGGCTAAAATATATTTTAAAAACCTTAAACCTGTCACTTTGTGTTTTTATATCAAAAAGAATTTGAGTCTTACACAACTCAAGCATTAAAGAGTTTTAATTTTGCAAAACAGTGCAAGAGAACAGATTTGCCCCTCCATCCGAACCGGTTCGAATTCCCTGATATCAGAATTCCCCCCTTATTTTATAAATGCAAAACTCTCCTATTTTGTCTATGATTTCAATTCCCCCCAAAATACCTTTTTATATAAATTAAGGTCAACAATTTTATATATGAAAATAATTAATTTTCAAAAATTTATTTTTACCCAAAATTTTAAATTCCCAGCAGATTTTTATAATTTAAAAACACGCGGCGTCACATACTTCTCTATTAACATAGGAATTTCATCCTCGAAATTCGACTAAGGGTAAATGCACAAAATAAAATAAGGCTCACATATGCCTCCTCGTATAATGCCACGATTGGGAACCCATGCTCCCAATCCTACACGCACCTATCCCATGAACAAAATACAATATATATATATCTTAACTATGCATATCATGCTACCCCACTAGCCACGCCTCGGCTGTAGCTGAGCTTGACCTGCCTGAGGTTCACGATTCTGAAGTAAGTAACACCTACCCACTGTGGGTGCTGTTAGCATTCCTTGTACACTAGTGTTGCCGGTGTTGGAGGCCTTAGGACCTGCTTGCCCTATGCTCCTTGGCCCTGCTGGTCCTGTGCTTTAGAACACCTTGAAGCTCGGTGCGCTACTTCCCCATAACTAAAACATGCGCCTCTAAAATGCCCATAGTATCTATTTTAGGCTCGCTCACCCAATAACACCCCGCGCATTCTGGCAAGCGAGGTGGTCAGCCGTCGCTACTAAACTATGCTAGACGTCACTAAATAAATTATCATTCTTAGCGTGTGACAGAAATATGAGACATTTATAAAAAAAATCACAAGATATTATCAAATTTATCAAATAAATATAACTGTTCATGTAAATTAAAAATCCATCAACATGATACCTCCAAAATAAATCCAAATCCAAATCCAAATAAATATAAAACCCAAATGAAATAATCCAACTATAAGTATCTGACTAAAACCATAAACAACTGTGGAATCTAGTAATCCATAAATGAAAGTCTCATAATAAAAGAGACGGAATGGAAAGTAAATCTAAACTACTAAAGCAAATAAAATAAATCTCCAGCTGCACCCACTAAAATATTTCCAAAATAACTGATGTGCAACTACTCCAGTACTATACCTGAAATGTTAGTCGACACAATAGGTCAAAACCTACCGCGTGAATACTAGCTACTCCTCCTAACTAGGGTCCGTAGCATTATACATGGTGAACATAACAATAGAGTATTTTAAGTAAAAAGAGGTATATATTAACATGTGAGTAAAAATAAACTACCGTTATCTATCCACATAACTAAGCCACCCCAATTATTTAACTCCAGTTATTCCATCTCAACTCTAATTTATACATTAGCTCTTATTCTTACTTAGTTTAATTATCCGAATTATTCTTATTCCTGCGACACCACTATAATCAGTCAACCTCTCTATTGGTCCTGCACACACTTTTGGCGCGCTTAAGTTCCAACACATCACACTCATTCCCCTCGCTATAGTCAGTCAACTCGATTTCTATCAACTCTGCACATACTCGTGAGGTTCCACGCATGACATATCACTATAGACAGTCAACCCGATATTTTTGAGCCATGCACCTACTCGTGACTCCAACACCCCCCACATTGCTATAGCAAGTCAACCCAATCTGCACATTCTCATGACGCAAATTCATTTTAATACCCATTTATTATCTTAGGTATTAATTATCAATTTTCTCTAGTTCTCATTATTTTCTATTATCCCCGCCATTTTATTGAGCATAAATTCCTCAAACTACCCACATTCCCATACCTGGAGGTCTCCAAAATGCAAGTTTATTATAGTTTATCATTTAGGCAGAATATCTACCAATAACTACTACCTAGCCTCGCACCTAGGCTCAAGATCCAATGGAATCATCATACAATTCAACCTCATCTCGGAATCATTCATCCGTAAAAACTTACTCTATATAGTCTAATACCTAGAAAGTTCTACCAACAACTAAATCTTACATACTAGTCCCATACCTAGCAAGAAACTTAAAAATAAGGTGAAGGCAATAATTACTCCAACAATCCCATCGTCCCCGCGGTGTCAATTATTAATACGATTAACGAATCACATATGACATATTTTCAACTTATCACAACAATTCTTTAAGTTGATCGCAGGATCACTATTCATCCAAATTACGTCCCTTTAATTAAAACATTAATTAAAACGATTCGTTTTCTCATCAATTTATAAAAGTTTTATTCACATGCATATTTTTGGGAGCATATAACAATAAATCTCTACTCTACAAGATGCACATAATTAACGTGGTTTTACATGCTGAAATCAATTTATAACATCCCTACGATTTTTTCTATATGCGAACGTCATAAATTCTAATGGAATCCCAACCTTTAATCTAAGCATCCAAGGGTTTTGAGTCACAATTCGTATTGAAGAGTTGAATAAAATCACTACCAAGATTTAGTTTTAATTTCCCTAATTAGTCTGTCAAATTGATTTTAAGAAAACAATAGTTATTAGTGTTTAGACAACATTGAAAATACATAATACCAAATGGGAACAATATAAGTATTCATGCCTCTAAAAATCATTTGAAGAATCTGATTTGATGGTCGCGTTCCTCTCGATAAAACAACGAAAACATGTTCTTGGACAATATTAAAGTAAATCATGAATATAAATATAGGAAGGGAGGAGAGAGGGTTTAAAGGAACTTTTAAAATTGATTTTTAAACGTGGTTCGGCCCTACTTGCATCCAAACTCGAGACGATGCTCAAGAACTTCACTATCTTCCGTTCACTTATGGTGGAACTAAAACCTTACAAGGAAAAAACCTTGAAAACCTGCAACCAACAAGATGATACCCTTATCCTTACCCAAGTGGTACCCACACAATAACTTAACTTGACTACCCACAACAATGGCACTATCGGCCGTAAAGATACAATGAAGTTCAATTGTAATCAATAGTGCACGATTAATAACCAAAACATAAAGAAAAGTTTCTTTACTAAAATAATGGTGAAATTTGTTTACTTTCTCTTTTTAAAAAAAGTAAACCAATAAGAGTTCTGTGTATTTTACTCAAGGAGGTATTTGGGTTTGTATCCATGTCTTTGAAGTTTTGAGTTTTAATCTCTAGAAACACATATTATTTGGGGACAACTTGGTTTAAGAGAGATTTTGTATGTAAATCACTTTGAAACACAAGTGGGTGTTTAGATGAGTTGGTTGCTTAAAATCAATCTTGTAAAGTAAGTGGAACTTTCCCTCACTAGAAATTCATCATTTATAGGATTATCATGAACTTGGCTTAAATAGGTTTGGGGTGTGTGACTTGGATGAAATGGGTCTTGATTCTTGGAATTTATGGGGTTTAGTTTGGAACTTGGATATAATGGATTTGAATTTTGAAGCTTTACATCAATGGAGTTTCGGCTATAATAGAGATTTGGATTTGAATCTCACACATATGGAAAGGGTTTAGGAACTTGATTTCTCTTTTAAAAGGCTCAAATAGAAAGACATAAGCTTGGGTCGAGGCTTGGTACTTTTGTGATGAAGGTAGAGGATCTTATTTATAGTGTTAGGATGCAACCAATCATTGGTAAAAAAGTTGATAGTCGGGTTAAAAAAGGTTACGGTATTAGGATAAAAGTATGGAGAGTTTTACCAAATTCATAGTTTGAAATCTAACAATTTTAGTTGACTAAAAGTAGAGTTTAGTTTTGTGACACCCCGCTTAAAATAATAACGGGTGGCCAACCCTGTACTAAAATAATCAAGAATCTCAAGTGGATCATCCTCAACATCTACTGACGATACTAAAATAAACAAGGCTAACAACCCATTACTATAAAAAGAGGCTGCCCAAATTTTTTTTTTAAAACATACAACACAATAACTAACTAACAACATAACGACTACTGAATATGATATAGAACACACACTTGATAATATAAAAGAGACTAATACAAGAGTACAATAAAATGTACAAAATAAAATACCCGAATACGCTGTCAGGTCACAGACAATATAATAACCTGAGAAGGAAGATATAAAAGTGCTATATCTACGACACTTGGGTATAAACCCAATGTACAACTGAATCCTAATCTAGATACACAAGAGATAGGAAATGACTATATCAAAATATCGCAACAGTTCGCTACTTCCACAACTCCACGAAGACACTGGATGGATAACATCAATGTCATCCTTGCGGACGAACACCTAAAATAATACATTATATGCATAGAAAGAGAAAATATAAATGAGTCAGAGCCCGAGGTGTGAAAACATTTTAGCAAGTGCATTAAAATGCATAATAATTATAAATGCATTATAACCTGATTAAAGTGGAGTCGCACTCTCCAGAAAATCCAACTCACCTCTTAACTAAAGCGCGCACCTAAACGTATGCTCATGATCCTCAATAACTGCCCAACAATATCTAGGGGCAAAGTAATCTAACCTACTCCCAAATTTATACTCATTTAATATTCCATATAAATCATATCCCTCAACTTCTAATACTACCAATCTCAAATATTCGTCAACTTACTAACCATATAAAATATACATAAACATTTCTCTTACTAAAATTTTTCATATTCTATTTATTGACATATATATATATATATATATATATATATATATATATATATATATATATATATATATTACCACATGAGAGTTATTAGCATCTAATTGCTAAGGACTAAACTTCTCTCAATTCTCAATACTGCACTGCATTTCGTGCGTGGGACGTCTCGCAAGAGAAATCCAAACAAGGAACCCCCTGATACACTACTCCTTGATAATATTGATTATCGAGATTCATTATGCCGTCAATGCATGACTGAAGCGACTCAGAAAGTGTCTCTAATGTGCGTTCACTATAGGCTCAAGTGCAAGCCTTTTGCGTTAGTAATAAACCCGGTAAGTCGGGATCGTATCCACAGGGAAATAGAACAACAAAGTTGTGACAACGTTGGACAGATGGATGAATCCTAACTCTGACGCTAAAAGAAAAAGAAAATTGATTTGATTTGTGGAATGACTATACTAGATGCAATTATGAAACTATGAAAAGATGAAATTATACTAAATTACCTAAAATACTGATGAAGACTGATTTGAAACTTTAAACTATGTAAGGACATTTTTTCTCATGTCCAACATGTTACATTTGTGTATGTCGTACGCCGCTACATTTGGCACGTCATCTCACGATCTCACATGACGGCCTCTATCCGAATTCCGGGAATCAAGCATTCAACATCTCCATTATTATGTCCCACATCTGCCTCAACGACTTCACGGTCCAAGATTTTAGGGACTTAATGCAAGTGGTACGCAAGGGAAGTCAAAACAGTGAAAAAAGGCACTATAGGAGAGTTCAAGGGTATTTTCGTAATTTTACATCCATAGTTAGGAGGTCTGGTCAACTAGAAAGTTGAAGAGCTCGCCGCAACGAAGATACTGGAAAAAACGGCACCTCAATCCGAGCTACGGTGAAGGAGTTATGACCTTTTGAAGATAGAGAAAATTCCTTAAAGAATGCTGTTTTTTTTGTACGCTGGATAGAATTTTAGAGTTTTAAGAATGTGGGACTCTTCATATTTTTCCCTATAAATACCAACTTCGGGGGAGTTGTTTTTCAAAACTTTAGGAGACGAATTTGAGAGTCCAAATACATCTAGTCTTCATATTTTTGAGTCCCAAGACTCATGTTTTGATTCACACATCCTTGCCAAATATTTGTGAATCCTTTTGCAACCCAAGAACACAACTTTGGTTTGTTCAACCCTTGTGGAGGAGACCGTTCTTCTTCTTCATTGCAGCCCTACTGGAAAGGGATAATTCCAGCCACGACTACAGAATCCGATACCCGAGGGTAATTCTTAGTCAACTTGTATTTTCATTGTAATCCGATTGTAAGCCGTTTTCTTACAAATTATAGTGAAAATAAATGGTTTTGCCCCTGAGGGGGATTTTTCCTTAATTGCATGTGTTTGAATGTTCTTGCGTAGATTATCAATTTATTCAATCACATACTGCTGCATGTTTAGGGTTTGTTTGTGTTAAAAGGGTTTTATATATAATTTGTTTATTTTTATCCTGCATGCTATATTTTATTTGATAAATCATCTAGATGCATGTCTTCGGGTTTAACTAAAATTTGGGATTAATTAAAATTAGTTTTTATTTGAGAAGTCGCAATATTTTCGCTGTAGCTACTCTCTCAAATTGGTATCAGAGCCTGTTGCACTAAGTTATTGTGTTTTGATTCTGATTTTGCACAAAAATGGATTTTGATGGTTTTGATGATCTTCGATGTCAAATTTTTGAAAAATTTTGGAAAATTCACACAAACTCTTGTTTTAAATCTTCTGTTGAAAACGAATCTGAGAGGTGTCCTTGTTGTGAGGGTGTTGGTCACACGTTACATGAGTGTACCACAAATTTAAAGAAGAAATTGAATAAATCGATTTCTCATGTTTCTACCCTTAGTGATTGTGATTCGAAAGAAGAAGTTTTTTATGCTTCTAGGCGAGAGTTTCCCATCCGTGTGATTAGTGATGATAGTGAAAGTGATGGGAGTGTGGATGAAAGTGAGGAGGAAAGTGTAGATGAGCATGACTTGCAAACTGCTTTCAATGAACTTTATGCTGAAACTTTGAAAACAAAGAAAGAAAATTTGAAATTGAAAGCTCAATTGAAAGAGTGTGCCATAAAAAATAATGATTTTTTAATTAAAGAACTTAGGGCACATGAGAAAATTTTGAAAGAGAAGCTTGAGTACGTCGAGGGTGAGAGAGATAGTCTTAGAGGGTTGATGGAGACTATGAAAAAGGAGCTTTTAGAGTTTGAGGATTCTAAACGAGTACTTGAATCTAGGATAGGTGAACTTGAGGTGAAATTGAAAGATTCAAGTAAAGTGAAATTTGATTTGGAGTCTAGGTCTGAAAAACTTGATAAGATTTTAGGCACAGTCGAGATCAAAACTGATAGGGGTGGGATTGGTCTTGAAAAATATGTTGCACCCATTCCCACACGTGTGAGAGAACCTCCTAGGATCATTAGGAGAGACCCACCTAGGCAAATTCGGAGAGAGCAACCGATAAATTTGAGTAGAGGGCCACCTTTAGGGAACACAAATCGCCCGATTTACTCTTGCACACATTGTGGTAGGCAAGGTCATCTTAGGCACTTTTGTTATAAGCTTTTAAATGGACCTAAGAAGGTTAATGAAAGAATAAATTCGATTCCCAAAACCCCCACACTTCATTACACATCAATTTGGGTTAGAAAATCGGATTTAGAGGCTTATGGTTTATTTGTCCACGATTCCCGTTTGCTTGCACGTAATTCACCCCATGTGAAATCTTTTGGTTGATTGTGATTGCATGTTTGTCATACACTAGTTGTGGTTTCATGATGTATTTTTACTAGTGTGATGACTTGTACCTTTTGTATATATATTTTTTTGAAATTTTTTGAAAAATACAAAAAAAAAAATTAGTTTGTTAAAATTTTGAGAAAATCCAAAAAGATTTTTGTATTTTGTTTGCACCTTTTATGGATGAACACTTAGGATGACCGAGTCACAACATCATTCCATTATTTTCATGTGACTATTTGATAGTGTTTTGAGACAATATGTCAATTCATCCATGTGCTTTATAATGTTTGGAGTCATTAAGATGTAATTAATTGTTACTTCCTACATGTTTGACTCATGTTTCCTTTATTGCACACATGCACGGATTTATTTGATTATTGTGCTTGTCTTATCACATGTTGGTTGGGTGTTTTCACTTCAATCCTGTCCTTAAAACGAACCAAGCGCGATAATTTTTTGATAATGAAATTGTGCATATAAGAACCGTTTTGTGAGTTTGTGTGCTTTATTTTAAAAACGGGGAGGTTCTGCGAAAGGTAATCATCTATCCTTTGCGCAAAAGCCACCGTTAAAAAGGACCTAAAAAATTGAGGAATTTTATTATCCGAGGTCCAAAGAGGTTAAAAGAGCCCGAAAAAAAATTTAAAGGCAATATAAAAAAAAAAAAAATTTCATGCCAATTATGGGCCATTTAGATTTTTGCACTAATTCTCCAAAGTTTGAGAATTTAGATTACCTCTAAAAGAATATATATATATGAGGGAGTTTGGTTGGAGAATTTAAAACGGGTTTGCACGTCCTTGAAATGCTTGAAAATGCGCTACATAGTTTTGGACGTTATTGGTGTGGAAATCACTTTGACTTTGATTTGTTGATTTGCATAAGACGATGTCATCTAAATTCAACAAATTTTTTACACCTAAGGATACTTTTGATGCTCATTCGTTAGGGGTACACATATGCATCGTGCACATATGATTGATTGAGTTGATTTACCTATCGAATGTGTTCACACCCATACATTCCGTTCCCATGACTTGGTTGTTTGAGTCTAAATCCATGGTGTGATTTTTGTATCATGTTTTACATTTTTTTTCAAAATGGTATCTATTTTTTGTATGAAAAATTGAAAAAAAAATCAAAAATAGTTTGCGAAGATTTTTTTTAGCATTTCCTTGCAAGAGCACGTTTGTCATTTGATTGATGCCTTGATTTGTATACCGTGACGCCCCGATTTTGCTTGCTTGTCTGATTCATTCTTCTTATTTGTCTATTTTGGGACATCATAAAAAGGGGGAGAAAGAATTATCATTTTATGGGGGAGTTTGAATTTTGGGGGAGTTTAGAGATTTGACTTATGCTTATCATATATTGGTATCTATGTTTATCTCATTTCAAACTCGATACGTCACTTGGTATTTTTCTTTATCTCATGTGTGTAGGTACTACATTGATGATCTCTTAATTGCACACCCTGATGAGAAAAGATTTGAGATTCCTGAAGATTTGAAGATCAAACGATGAAGACTATTCATTTGTACCTTTTCCAGTTTTGGGTTCATGGGAGGGTAGATTTGTATAGGCAATTTCATATTTGATAATTCGGATTTTTTATGTATGTACCGGCATAGACATAGGGGGAGATTTGTAAGGACATTTTTTCTCATGTCCAACATGTTACATTTGTGTATGTCGTACGCCGCTACATTTGGCACGTCATCTCACGATCTCACATGACGGCCTCTATCCGAATTCCGGGAATCAAGCATTCAACATCTCCATTAATATGTCCCACATCTGCCTCAACGACTTCACGGTCCAAGATTTTAGGGACTTAATGCAAGTGGTACGCAAGGGAAGTCAAAACAGTGAAAAAAGGCACTATAGGAGAGTTCAAGGGTATTTTCGTAATTTTACATCCATAGTTCGGAGGTCTGGTCAACTAGAAAGTTGAAGATCTCGCCGCAACGAAGATACTGGAAAAAACGGCACCTCAATCCGAGCTACGGTGAAGGAGTTATGACCTTTTAAAGATAGAGAAAATTCCTTAAAGAATGCTGTTTTTTTTGTACGCTGGATAGAATTTTAGAGTTTTAAGAATGTGGGACTCTTCATATTTTTCCCTATAAATACCAACTTCGGGGGAGTTGTTTTGCAAGACTTTAGGAGACGAATTTGAGAGTCCAAATACATCTAGTCTTCATATTTTTGAGTCCCAAGACTCATGTTTTGATTCACACATCCTTGCCAAATATTTGTGAATCCTTTTGCAACCCAAGAACACAACTTTGGTTTGTTCAACCCTTGTGGAGGAGACCGTTCTTCTTCTTCATTGCAGCCCTACTGGAAAGGGATAATTCCAGCCGCGACTACAGAATCCGATACCCGAGGGTAATTCTTAGTCAACTTGTATTTTCATTGTAATCCGATTGTAAGCCGTTTTCTTACAAATTATAGTGAAAATAAATGGTTTTGCCCCTGAGGGGGATTTTTCCTTAATTGCATGTGTTTGAATGTTCTTGCGTAGATTATCAATTTATTCAATCACATACTGCTGCATGTTTAGGGTTTGTTTGTGTTAAAAGGGTTTTATATATAATTTGTTTATTTTTATCCTGCATGCTATATTTTATTTGATAAATCATCTAGATGCATGTCTTCGGGTTTAACTAAAATTTGGGATTAATTAAAATTAGTTTTTATTTGAGAAGTCGCAATATTTTCGCTGTAGCTACTCTCTCAAACTATATGATGAGAAAACAGGACGGGAATACAATCCGCCAACCCTAGTGTATTGCAGGTATAATATTAATCATAAATTTAACTGATTGATTTGACCCAGAATTTATTACTCCCAAGCATTACGTATATGAGGTTCAAGCCCGCATCATACTTAATCTGAGGACGAGTAAATCGGTATCGCAATAGTGACACTCGAATTGCATTCTAAAGCATCCCGGTTACCCGGAAGCAAATGAGATCTAAATATCTACAATTGTCGTGTTACTAGGCGATACGATCGTAATCAATCACCAAATTCAGAGGATTAATGTTATACTCATTCAACTATCACATCAGGCTGGGTTCATGTATCCCGACCTTAGAAAATTTAGCCTAGCATGCTGAAACTAATGAAAACGATCTTTTAATTGCAGAAAACCATGATTAAACTAAGGAAAATTTGTGGAATGATGTAGAAAGGAATTAAACAGAGGAAATAACTCACTAATCTTACCAAATCAGTAAAAGCAGCAATTAAGAACACTTGTAATGATAGAAATCTGAATAACCTTTAATCCTGAAATTAAAATTGAAAACTATCTCTAAACTAGGGTTTTCTGGAAAGAAGGGAAAATTATATTAATTCTACGTCCTAAAAAATGATAATAACTTGGGTTTATATACCCTACAAAGTTTCAGGAGTTTTAGCTGCACTAGGACTCCCCATTAGAGAAGGATAAGATTACAAAACTCGACACCCGGACCGGTTCGGGGTCCTTGCGGATCGGTCTGCCTGAAATTCGAACCGGTTCTTTTATTTTTATGAAGGATCGGTCCGGGGCGGACCGGTTAGTTTATTTTTCATCCCTCTTCGGTTTGCTTTCGATCCGAGGTCTTTTGGAATATGCACTGCGGATCGGTCCACTCCTACTGCGGACCGATCTGCCTCTTTGACTTTTTTCTCCAACTTTGACTGCTCATAACTTTTGTTTCGAGACTCCGATTGAGGTGACGTTTCTTCCTATGTGCTCATGAACTTGATGTCTTCAACTTCTCTTTAGGTGCCTCATCCGAATTCCCGATAAAAAATACACTTTTGCCCTTTGGACTTTCCTTATTTCGTTTCTCAATTCTCCCAGTTTCTTTCTTTCTTTCTTGACATCGAATACCTGTAAAATCAATACGAAATACTAGAAACTCAGTGTACTCGTTAGGATAAGTCAGTATCAAGATTATGAGATAAAATCAAATCGATTACGTTGTTCGAGGTGCTAAAAGTAACTAAATTAAGGGATAAATTGGGAAGAATTTATGCCTAATCAAACCCTCCTAACTTAGAATTTTGCGCGTCCCGAGCAATGTAAAAGAATCCTAGCAAGGCTCAACTCTTGAAAAACATCTTATGGGGATATAATACCTTTTTCGCGGGCAAGCGATTGCATTTAGCGTATGCAACAAGCCTTTAAACCCCTAGGTCATCCTAGTAGGACGAGTGGTGTCTCGTGAGGGTTTGAATAGAATATACCCACAAAATTCGACTCAAAGAAAAATCAAAATACCTAAAAATTGTATAAATCAAACTTTCCCAGAAAATAGTGATCATCAAGTCATATGTACAAGTCTCAAACCGTAGTGTGTGTGTGCGAAGCCAGAAATTTAACTGCGGATTTTCACCGATTGACCATTACGTTACTTATCCAAAAATTCATTTTGATTTCAAATTCTCACGGAATGCTCTCACAAATGAATCTCTCGGATTATGGCTATTCTCTCGGTATGCGTGATGCAACGAGTAAATGTAATGGACGCAAAGTCACGCATACAAGTAGAAAGATGGAAATTTCATAGTGAAAGGATCTCATCAACGGATTACGGTTTTAAAAATGGGAACATTGCCTCTTATTCATGCATTATCTCTTTTATTATCCTTTGGTGTATTAGCTCTCCACGCGGTAACCAATTTCGCAATTTAGACTCGGTTAGTACTTTTTCGGGTTTTAAGGTATATTGGGTAAAATGAAAGAGGCAGGGAAGGTTGGAATTGGAAAAGTCATTTATGATGTCCATTTGTGCTTTTTTCTGGCTATTGCTCATTTTTTCTTCTTTGTCTCTATTTTTTCTGTTTTTCACTTCTTTTCTTTTCTTGCTATTTTTTGTTGGCATAGCTATTTTTTTCTTGCCCATTTTTATGCACTTTTTGGACTTAACTTATGAATTTTTCTATTTTTCTCAATTTCGGGCTATTTGGGTTTTTCGGGTTGTCAAACGAAAGGAAAAATTATTTGGCTCAAGTTGGGTTACAAAAGGGATAATTTTTCGTATTTTTTTCTGGCCAATATTTTAGGGTGACAAACGAGGGCCTACTTCATTGTCCAAAATACCAATTGCATTAACATATGCGTTTCGAGATGAATTTAAGTTTAGAGATCAATTTTGACACGTTTTTCAAAGCAATATCACACACTTTTTTCATAACCGATCAAAATTTAAGTTTCATGCCTGGGGTGTCTCGCATAGCGAAATCCAAACAAGGAACCACCCCGATACACTACTTCCTAAAGTAGTCGGTCATCGAAACTCCTAAGGTCCTTAGTCAATAATATAAAAATTTGGTTTATAAAAAAAAATAACAGGTTTATCGATTTAAAACAAAAATTTGGTTTTTCGATTTTAAATAGAGTCTACGCATCTACTCTCTTATAGAAGACAAGATGCAGACATATGCTCTTGTATACCACAAGTCAATGCATGCCGATAGTCACATCACGCTCGGACATGCCCAAGGTAAGTAATCCCATGAAAATCAAACCCACGTGATAACAAGTAATATATAGGTGTCCCACACCCCTCAGTGAGTCTATGTAAATAACGATGCCATAGGCTAAGTTTAACAACCCTTTTGCCCACACAATATCAATCACTACAAAAATCAATACGCCTCATACTTCCTTAGATAGGAAACATACCCTCATTTGCGGGTGATGGTTGCTGAATCCCAATATTATAACTTTGCTCCGATGAGTCAAGAAAAATTTTACTCGAATTTTCAGTTCTAGTTACCCAAGCTTTTCAATAAATTGCCTTCGTTAGGGAACATACACAATTCACGCATTTCAAGAACTTCTACTGATGACTCTCCTCAATTTTTCCATAATAGAGGTGACCTCGACTACGGTCATCATACTCGAACAGACTTCATATCCTCCTAAGTACGATCTCCTCTATCCGCCCAATGGCCCTCATCTGCCATACGTACGTAATGAAATATTCCCCAATAAATGTTGTCGAATTTTATAGTTCAACCCATCAGTGAACATTAGGACTCTCCTCTCCTCAGTAGGTACTTCAGCTGGTACCAAATTAGTTAATCTCGTAAACTCTTCCTCATATTCCGCCACAGTTTTCTCTTCCTGTTTCAAATCAAGTAGCTTCCGCCTCATCTCTATCTGGATGGCGGAAGGAAAATACTTCCCATCAAACCATATCCAAAAGTCTTAGATAGTCATTGTGTCCCTCTCCTCCATAGTGGTCGTAGCTTCCCACCATTGCAAAGCTGCCCCAACTAGCTTGAATGTAGCTAGTATTTGACATTGAACCTCAGTGCATTCGATCATTCTCAAGTGCCGTTGGATATCTTTCTTCCATTGGCTAGCAGTCACAACATATGATCCTCCCTGAAACTCAGGTGGGTGCGCTTTCTGAAAGGCATCCCTCGCTCGTTCCCATGCAGTAGGAAACACTTGCCCTTGCACGGGTGGCACAACCGGTGCCGGAGCCTGCTGAACAGTAGCTAAAGCCGCATTGACTGCCTGAGCGACAATTGCAGCAACTTCGGCCGCAGTCATCGTACCTTTGCAGGCGTAAATAGAAAAGCAATAATCCTACTCATAGGGCTCTACATCAAAGAACGCTAAGCTGAAAACACAGTAAGCCGTACAGAACCTAAAGGACACTAGAACCTGATGCTCTGATACCACCTATAACACCCCGCCTAATTAAATACCGGGTGGCCAGTCCCATACCAAATTAAAACAGAATATACAGTTGGCTCATTCTTAGCATCACTGTCGAAAATATTTACAACTCGCCCAATACCCAATTAAACTGGTGTTAAAAACTTTCCAAATTTAAATTTCAACAAAACTATTTTTAGTTTAAGAATAACACTACACATTTTATACTACAACACTGATAACACAATAAATAACTCAAAAGAATTTAAATGCAATTGGAATAAACATTCCCAAATAATATAAATCTTTACAATAATTCCAACAATGTTAAATGTATTAAAAAGTCCCGAATACAATAGTATTTAACCCCGATAGAAAAGATAGCTGAATCCTTTGGGCGTCATGCCCTAACTAAGAGTACTGTGAATCAAAAGATGAAAGACGTCTAAGCAAAAACTCCATAGCTCCATAGTTCAACATAATCCGCTAAGGTTGGCGTCCCTGTTGCTGGACACCTGATATACAAGATACAATAGAATAGAAAATATGCAAAGAAACGGGTCAGAGCCCGAATGTGTAGATGATTTTTAAAACAACAAGTATTTAACAAGTGCAATAAAGCATTTATTATGTACATGTTAGATCCAACTCTCACTTGTTACTCTCACCTCTTAACTAGAGTGCACACTTAACGTTTCCTATTAACCTCCTAGTTAATGGTTCCTCTTTTCTAGTCTCCAAATTATAATTCCATCCCAATATCATAATCCCCGTATGTCCCATACCATACGTCACATTATTATTCATTTACATTTCTCCTTTATATGATTAGTTTCTCATTAACATGAATCATTACTCATTAATATGAATCTTTTCTCATTAACATGAGTTAAGCTTTTCAATTCTATAAGCATAAACATTCATTAACTTAATTCCATTATCTTTCTCTATTCACCGTTATCTACAATTATCACCGTAGATAGATTTAACCACAATATATCCATTCAATCATTTAATCCATTATATATATATTCATATATAATACAGCACCCCGAGTCACAGCTGCGGTGCAATGCATTACTCTGCTATCATGTCCCATCATCGCAGGTCGCCGAATAGGGGACTAAAGGTTCGGTAAGATTCCACGAACCACAAACAACAACAAACAAATTAGAGGCGAACATAGTTCTCGTATCCATGGGTCACGCACATACCTACGTACCCACAGTCAGCGGACTTATCAACTCTCCGATAAGTCTTTCATAGACCTATGTTCTCGAGCGACAAATCAAAGATCCCATGGATTCATCAGGATATGACCGCCCTCACGCGCAAACCTCCCACCGATAGCAAGTAAGCTAGGTATGTCATACACATAAATCATCAATCAATCCAATAGGTATTATCATACCTATAATATAATATCAATAAGGTAATATCACTACCCTAAGATATTTCCCATACGTAGCATTATATCCCTTTTAAATCCCACGTATTAACATATCATATCTTTACTTCATAATTTAATTATCCTCGCATCCTATAACATCTCTCCACTCCCGACGTTGTTAAGGTTCATGCGCGGAGCGTCTCGCAAAGCGAAATCCAAACAAGGAACCCCTCCAATACACTACTACTTAACTTTGTCGATCGAGGAGGTCCGACAACTTCAACTAAGCGATCGGGATAACCTCATATCTTCTTTCAACCAAAAGTGTTCTAAACTCCCATCTCTATCCAGGAGACATACCACTAAGCTCTTGTATTACACTCCGTCCATGCGAAATCAATAATGAGCTTAAACTCAGTCCTTGATGTTCAAATTGTAACCCTAAGGCTACCCTCACTCAATACACATGATTCAAATAGTTTTTTCCTCAACATATATTCAGTAAGAAGTCACTAATATCCTACTGGTCCATAACATCAATTCTCCCGAATTACTACGAGTTTAATTCTCCTTTTAATTAAGGTTAAAATCGATAGTTTCAAATCTCTTATAAACACATCTTCTTTCACTTTGGATTAAACCCTCTTGTAAACTTAAGGATACCCAGGTGTTATATTAAATCACCCCTACTGGTCCTATCTTTAATCATCATACATATCCATTTAGAATTTAACAAATGAATCTAGCAACCGAAATTCCATTCGATATAATTTTCAGCATTTTAATCACTTGAATCCAAATCAAATTAATTCAAATCTTATCAAGGGTTTACTGATATTTTCTAAGTCTAATAATATCCAAATAATAATCACCAAAGATCCACAAAAGTTTTGGGATAAGAATTAACATTTAAAAAGAAGCAACTTTACATATTCTGGGGAGGTCGATCGATCGAAGGCAGGGGTCGATCGATTGATCCCTCAGGTCACAGCCTGGTTTTTCTGCATTTCAGCAACTACGGGTTTAGCAACTTATGATCATTTAAACCTTCATCTAAACATCCCAAATGACTTATAATCTTTACTACATGATATATCAACATATATGAACGATTTCCAATACTCTAAACATCCTAGAATCATCAAGGGATTGGATTAAAAAGCATGTTTATCTCCTCATTTTCCAGAAAATCATCAACATATTAACTTCAAGAACACTTCTATGGTTTTCAGATTTTTCTTCCATATATATATGATTATTTTCATCCTACAATATGAGTTAAATTCCTATATCATTTCAGTTTCCAGAAATCCATTTAATCACTCCATTATTTCTTCCAAACATGAATAATCTTCTCTTTTCATACTATTCTAACATGGACAATATACAAACTTAAATTGCCATTATTAAACACTTTCCTTTACTGAAGGTCTGATCCTTTGGTGTAGTATATCTCAGTTGGTTATCCCTTCTCCGGTCAAACTCCGGTGGTGGTTGGTGGTGGTGAACCTTGGTTCTTGTTCTTCTCCTTCCCAAGTAGCCTTTTCCCTTCCCAAGCACCCTTTCACTCTCTCTAGGAAGATGGCTTCTCTACTTTGTGTAGAGGAGATGAATAACCCCCATACACTTAATCTACCAATACTTATAATAGTACAAAATCGTAAATCACTATTCACCCCCCTTAGAAAAATGACCAAAATGCCCTTTTGGGTTGTCTATTCATTTCCAAATGACCCTAGACTCAAAATTAACATCCAAATAGACTTTTCTGACTATTTCGAACCTTCCGGACGCAACGACACAGTCGAAATGACTATAAGGTCGATAGAAAATAAATTTCCTTTTTAATTTAATAAACTAGTCCCGACATGTCCCATACCGTGTCTGACTAAAAATATAAATTACCGAATTTATATCATACAGTCATATCAATGACATCACATTCATATATTACCTAAATATCTTTAAATAATAATCAGAATAATCCATTTTAATATCCACCGTCCGGATAAAACCCGAATGAATTAATTAATAATAAAATCCAATTAATCCATTAATTTAAAATATAACCCATTTTAAAAGTCATTTAAAATTACGGGGTATTACACCTTGATGACTTTTTAGGCGCTGAAAAGAACTTTGAGTTAACAATTAACTCGAATTGATTTAAAAACTCGTAAAAAGTGATAGGCTCGAATCTCACCGGGTTTGTTAATCTCCACACTTAATCGTTAAGTCGTCAATTTTCGCTCAATCATCTTTAGTCAATTTCGACTTTGTGTACGTTGAATTTTACAACTTGAGACTTTAAACCGACTTTTAATGATATTTTTGAAAAATTTGAATTCCAATTTTTATTTATTTTGAACAAAAATATTTTTGGATTTTTTAAAATCTTATGATTTTTTTGAAAATTTTAGGGCATTTTTGAAAATTTGTGAAGTTTTAGAAATACGCACTTGTGACCCCCCCTAACTTAGACTTTTGCATTGTCCTCAAGCAAAAAGGACTAAAAGCTAAACAAGGCAAAATAATAAGTGCGATAAATAAAACAAACAAATAGAGAAAATGCAGATTTTATAGAAAATAGGACTGTGGTACAATTACAGGGAAAAACATACAACCATGTGAACAGGGAAAACAAATAAAAACTGCCATAACCACATAAAGCTTCACTGGGGCGGGGGTTGGGAAGAACCGGGCACGTCGGGGCCAAGGGGTCATAGAAATCGGATGGCAAGGGATCGTTGGGATCCCCTTGGCGTCGGTATATATCCGCTTAGAAACGAAACATGATGCTCGTATCGCGATGGTAATCGATCAAGAAGTTTTCGAATCTCGTCTCCAGCGCCGCCATACGGTTCGTGAGGTCGCTACTCGCCCATTCAAAATCAGGATCGTCTTCTTTGTCCGCCGACTCCTCATCCGCACCGACATCACCCATTTCTACATCAGCACCGGCTTCTTCTTCTTCCTCTTCTTCGCTCTCACTTGAGGAAGCTTCTTCCTCTCTATCACTGTCCCGCCTCGCCCGTAGGACGGCTAGCTGTTTGGTGCTCTTAGTACGGGTTCCCTGTCCAAGCGGCGTCGCAATGCCAGCATCCTTGAGGAGGGAGATAATCAATCTTGCATATGGAAGTGGGGCAACAACTTTTTCATCCAAGGCTACGACCATGATGTCAGCGTATAGGGTGCGGGCCAAGTGGATGGAAGTGTGTGGATCAAATAGGTGATAGGTCAATGTGGCCTGACGGGGTCGCATTGCGGAATCGTTGGACGTTTGCAAAATATTGGCGCACATAATTTGAAAAGTGAGGCGCGCCTTCTCATTAAGGCGTCCAACGGTGACAGTTTGTCACGTCTATGCAACATCCGGGGCAATACGATCCATGATCACCTCTTTGGCGACCGGGGCGTTGTTCCTTGGGTAAGTGAATTCTTGAACATCTGGAACATCGTTTTCGACCAACTTGGCCATGAGAAGAGCCAATGAAAAGGGGATGGCGGTAGCATCCACGTATGCTTGAGCCTCGAATTGTCCCGTCCGAATAAGGGTGCAATAAAAGGAGCGAACCTCGGCTGCCCAAATCGCTTCATACGGTTCATTGAGGAATCGGCACTAACCTCTAGCCATGAATAGGGCGGTAAGGGAGTTGGGCAGACTTATCCATTGGACAACTCGCTCCATATGGAGTTTGCGATCCGGACTGAAGAACCGATGGCACCAACGTTCCTCTTGTCGGGAGCAAAATTCCCCATGGCCGGAGGGGAGGATGTTGGTGGAGTAATACTTAGTGGGGGCTGGTCGTTGGGCCATGATGTCAGGGAGAGGTGGCTGGAAATATAGGGAGAGAGAAGAGAGAAGAGAGGAGTGATTTGGTTGATGGTGTGAAGAGAAAAGGATGGTGAAGGTAGGTATTTAGAGGTGAAAGGGGTGGGTAGGGTTTGGAATTGGAGGGAAAAGGTTTGGAGGGAAAATGGGGTGTATTTGGGAGGTAAAGGGAAGGGTTGGGAGTTGGGTGGACGAGTTTGGAGGGAATGAATGGGATTAGGGAGAGGGGGGGTGAACCTTGGGAAAAGGGGGAATAAAATTCTGCAGAAGGTGGACAAGTCCGCATGGGGACCAGACCGGTCCGGTCCTTTAATTTTCAAGCCATTTTGACTACCGGATTGGTCCGACTAAAAAATAAAGGAACTGGTCCGGGGCGGATCGGTCCGGCCCAAAATTAAAGGAACCAGTCCGGCTCTTATTTGTGAGCTGGATTTCCCCCCTAACTTGGTTTTGAACGCTCTTCTCCGAAAATATTCACTTTCACAACATACTCCCTATCAATTTTGGATAAACAATCTCTCGATACCAATGGTCAACACAACTTGACTCACTTTCCCGAAACATGTGAATGCTTTCTCCCGAATGTGCCCTAACCCCCACGACTCTCACCCCATACGCGTCGGGGGTGCGACGACCTCACCGTAACAACTCACTCTACCCCGTAAACGGGGTCCGACAACCAAACGGTATCGACTTCTTCCACACATGCCTCTAGATATGGCTTTAGGCATTGTCCATTTACTTTGAATGTATGTCCCCCTTTCAAATTGTCTAATTCAACCGCTCCATGAGGGAAAACATTCTTCACAACGAACGAGCCAGACCATCGCGACCGCAACTTTCCCGGAAAGAGATGAAGCCGAGAGTTATAAAGAAGCACTATTTTCCCGGGAAGAAACTCTTTGCGTCGAATGATGCTATCGTGAGCGAGTTTCATCCTTTCTTTGGAAATTTTAGCATTCTCATACGCATCATTGCGTATCTCTTCTAACTCATTTATTTGAAGCTTGCGAGCTTCATCGACTTTATCCATGGCCTAGTTCAACTGTTTAATTTCCCAATATGCCTTGTGTTCTAACTCCACGGGAAGATAGCAAGGTTTTCCATACGCAAAGCGGAACGGGGACATGCCGAGTGGATTTTTGTATGCGGTACGATAGGCCCATAGCGAATCGTTCAATATAAGTGACCAATCTTTTCGGGTAAGATTGACAGTCTTTTCAAGAATGTTCTTAATTTCTCGATTTGCTAGTTCGGCCTGCCCATTCGTTTGCGGGTGATAAGTCATTCCAACCTTGTGAACGACACCATGCTTTCTCATTATCTTCTCGAATGGCCTATTGCAAAAGTGCGTGCCATTATCGCTGATTATCGCTTTCGGTGCACTGAAGCGAGAAAATATGTGTTCCTGCAGGAACTTTATCTCCACTTTGTTGTTATTTGTCTTGGTAGCTATAGCTTCCACCCATTTAGAAACGTAGTCTACTGCGACAAGGATGCATAGGAAATCAAAGGATGGGGGGAAATGACCCATGAAGTCAATACCCCAACAATCGAAGATCTCAATAATGAGTATGGGGGTAAGAGGCATCATGTCTCGTCGAGTAATGGCTCCCATCCGTTGGAACCTATTGCAAGATTTACAAGCCGCGTTCACATCCCGAAATATTATGGGTCAATAGAGGCCGCATTACAGAATTTTAGCGGCCGCCTTTTTCGTAGAAAAGTGGCCTCCACAAGCTTCCGAATGACAAAAATGGATGACTTTTGGGATCTCGTTATCCGGTACACATCGTCAGATGATTTGGTAGGCGCAATATTTAAAAAGGAAAGGATCGTCATAGAAGAACATGCGCGACCAAGTAATAAACCTCTTCGTATCTTGCGGTGTCCAGTCGGGAGGGACGGCTCCCGTGACAAGGTAGTTTACTATATCCGCAAACCCGGGCAAAGAAGTGTTAGCAAAGAGTTTCTCATCCGGAAAGTATTCGTCTATGGGTATGGGATCACTAGGTACGTCGGACGAAAACTAAGATAAGTGATCGGCAACGAAGTTTTCTACCACTTTCTTATCTTTGATGGAGAGATTGAACTCTTGTAAGAGTAGGATCCACCTTATGAGGCGCGACTTTGCATCTTTCTTTGCAAGTAGGTATTTCAATATCGCGTGGTCGGTGAAGCAAGTAATGGGAGAACCGATAAGGTATGGCCGAAATTTATCAAGGGTGAAGACTACCGCTAGCAACTCCTTCTCCGTGGTAGAGTAGTTGAGTTGTGGTCCGATAAGAGTCCGGCTAGCGTAGTAGATGACATGAGCTTGCTTATCTTTTCTTTGGCCCAAAATAGCCCCTATCGCATAATCGCTAGCATCACACATAAGTTCGAATGGTAAAGACCAATCCAGAACTTGCATGATGGGGGTGCACACAAGCATGGTTTTCAATTTTTCAAAAGAGCTTTGGCATGCTTCCGTCCACTCGAATGGGGTGTCCTTCATGAGTAGGTTGCTTAAGGGTCTAGCGATGGCGCTAAAGTCCTTAATGAACCTTTGATAAAACCCCGCGTGGCCCAAGAAAGAGCGCACGTCCTTGAGCGATTTTGGTGGGGGAAGATCATCTATGACATCTATTTTCTCCCTATCAACTTCTATTCCCTTGGATGATACTATGTGGTCAAGAATAATTCCCTCGGTGACCATGAAATGGCATTTCTCCCAATTCAGCACTAAGTTCTTTTCCACACACCGGGCAAGTACTTGTTCCAGTTTTTTGAGACACAGGTCAAAAGAGGTGCCAAAAATGCTGAAATCGTCCATGAACACTTCGAGTCCTCTCTCGACCATGTCGCTAAATAGGCTCAACATGCACCTTTGAAAGGTCGCGGGTGCATTACACAAGCCGAATGGCATACGTTTGTAGGCAAACGTACCAAAAGGGCAAGTGAAGGTCGTTTTCTCCTGGTTAAGTACATCTACCTCAATCTGGTTATATCTGGAATAACCATTAAGGAAGCAATAGTAAGGGTGGCTTGCTACTCTCTCAAGCATTTGATCAATAAATGGCAAGGGGAAATGGTCTTTCCTAGTTCCCGTATTGAGTTTTCGATAATCAATGCAAACGCGCCACCCGATGGTGGTACGTTGGGGAACTAGCTCTCCCTTAGCATTCTCAATCACTGTCATGCCCGACTTTTTCGGGACGACTTGAATAGGGCTCACCCACTTGCTATCCGAGATTGGGTAGATAATCCCGACATCCAATAATTTGATAATTTTGGCTCTCACCACTTCTTTCATATTGGGATTTAGCCTTCTTTGCATTTATCTTGAGGGCTTAACATCCTCTTCGAGATGGATCTTGTGAGTCCAAATCAAAGGACTTATCCCCTTCAAATCAGTAATGCACCAACCAAAAGCACTTTGGTGCTTTCTCAGAATTTTTAACAATTTACCCTCCTGCTCTTCGTCTAGGCTAGAGGAGACAACAACAGAAAATGTCTCATCCTCTCCTAGGTATGCATATTTAATATGGGAGGGAAGTTTCTTCAATTCGAGGGTTGGAAATTTTTCGTCGCAGGGAACCATGCGTGTATCCCTCGGAGGTAACTCCTTGAATCTAGAAACCCAACTAACATCTCTTGCGTCCTCGTCCGATGCTCTCTCATCGAGTAACTCTCTCAACTCCTCAACCTCCCTCTCGAAGTTGGTGTACGTCCCCTCACTCTCGTGTCTCGACACTAAACAGGACCCTAAGGCGTCTCCACAATAGTTCTCCTCAAAGTACTCCTCTACTATCTCATCTATGAAGCTCACCGTGTGAAGATCACCTTCTTCCCCCGTATATTGGGCTATATGGAAGATGTTGGTCTCTAAGGTCATGTTCCCAAAGGTGAGTTGCATTCTCCCATTCCGAGTATTAATTATTGCGTAAGCCGTAGCTAAGAACAGGCATCCAAGGATGATGGGAACATGGTTGCTCGAGGTGAAGGAGGGTTCCGTGTCCCAAATGATTAGGATCTTCATGGTTCGATCCGCTAATTGGAGAGTGACCTTTGTGGGCTTGAGGTCTCCCAAATCAAGTTGCCTATAGATGGAGTAAGGGAGGATATTGACACTTGCTCCCAAATCAAGTAAGGCTTTTTCGATTTTATTTTCTCCAATGATGCAGGAAATGGTGGGTGCACCGGGATCTTTAAATTTAGGCGAGAGATCGTTCAGTAGAATGGAGCTCACGTTCTGTGCTAGAAAGACATTCTCCTTTACCTTTATCTTTCTTTTTACCGTCAACAAGTCCTTGATGATTTCTGCATAAGCTGGAATTTGCTTAATAGCATAGAGGAAAGGTAAGTTCAGCTTTTCTTGATTTAGCACGTCTAGCACGTCATCACGTGGGTTTCCTTTATGGGAAGGAATTAAGCTTTGAGGAAATGGTGTCGCGGAGGGTGTTTTCACTACCACCTCGGGCTCACTAGTGTCTTCTTTGTCTCTCTCATTCAAGGGGACATCTTCAACCTCTTTCGTGCCGGGAAAAATCTCCTTGTCTTTCGTTCTGTCGTGTGGGGGAGGTGATAAATCAACTACTTTCCCTCTACGAAGAGTGGTCACAGCTTGACATTGCTCCTGATGTTCAGTAGAGGTGGAGCTAACACTAGTTTGACCTTGGGGTGGTCTTTGGCCCTGGGCAGGAAACTTTCCCTTCTCTTGAACACTCAACGAGGACTGTGTCTTTGACAGACTTGTATTTATGTCGCTAATTAGGCGATCATATCTAGCATTGGTTATAGTCTGGCTAGTGATAAATTAATTTATAGTATCCTCCAGAGTTCTCCGCGGTGGAGAGATATATGCTCCTGGAGGTGGTGGTGCTTGCACATGTCCTTGCATGTGTGGAGCTCATTGAAAGTGTTATGGCGGAGGGGGGCAACATGTGAAGTAGGGTTCATCGTAGCACGTTGTTGCCCATAGCTAAAACCAGGATGGTTTTTCCATGAAGGGTTGTAAGAATTCCCGTGCGGTGCACCGAAATTACCCTTAAATCCTCATATACCACTAACTTGCTCTTGAAGCATTACTTTGTAGGCGGGTATAGTCGGGCATTCCTCAACTGAATGACCCGCCTCACAAATCGTACACACCTTCTTAACGGGATTTGGGAAGGATCCAGTTGATCCTCTTCTATATACCTCGCATAGGTCTCGAAATCCTTTCTCAAGTGTAACTAATCGACTGTCCGTCATAGAATTCTTATCTACATGAAATAGGCCGGACGCCGATAGGGTGGTAGTCGCTTGACGATTTCAATTTTAAGCATTAGGATCAGAAATATCCTAGGATTGGGTAGTCTTGGTAATATACCTCAGGTGCAGCTCAACATCGCGGCCATCTAGTTCGACAAACGGACCACTACCCATGGTGTCAACGAGTTGCTTGGAATTAAGGTTCAACCCATTATAGAGAAAAGAAATGATTTGCGCTGTATCAAATCCATGATGGGGGCACAAAGTAACTAAGTCATTGAAACGCTCGTAACATCGATGAAATGGCTCATTTTCTGATTGTCTGAATGCTTGAATTTGAGCCTTTATTGAGATTGTTCGATGTGGTGGGAAGAATTTCTTGAGAAATCTAGATTGCAACTCGTTCCAAGATGGGATCGAGCTTGGAGGTAAAGACCATAGCCAGGTCTTAGCTTTATCTTTTAGCGAAAAGGGGAAGAGTTTGAGGCGGATCACCTCTTGTGTGTAAGTTTGATCATTAAGAGTATCGCATACATCCTCAAATTCCCTAATATGAAGATATGGCTTTTCAGAATCCATACCATGGTAATTGGGTAACATCTGGATCATCCCGTTTTTAAAACGAAATTGCCCGGCATTATTCGGGAGTATAATGCATCCCGGAGTGATAGTGCGCTCGGGAAATAAGATATCTCTCAGAGGGTAGTATGTGGCCTCTTCCTAACCGGTGGCTGAACTACCGTGTTGCGACATTTCTCTCTCTCTTAAAGACTCGGTGTCCTCACTTGGTGTGCTCGAAGTGTGCTCGGAGGTGTGTCCTAAGAAGGAAAACGGAGTGTTGTTTGAGATTGAGTGTGACGGTGTAAGAGGTGGAATCCAGAACTGTGGGGGGTTAGGAGTGTGAGGGCTATCAGGGTCGTACTCAACTATTGGATTTTCGTGAATGCTGGTTGGAGTATTATGGGGTGTGGGAGTGAGTTCAGAATTTTGCATTAACAGCTTGTGAGAGATGATGATGAATCTTTTTGTGTTTTTTTGATTTTTTTTATGTTTTTTGATTTTTTGAAATTTTTGGTCAAAGTTTTAGATTGACTCGATCTAATCCTAAGTCTACCTAGCTCCCCGGAAACGGTGCCAAAAACTTGACGCGACTCAGAAAGTGTCTCTAATGTGCGTTCACTCTAGACTCAAGTGCAAGCCTTTCGCGTTAGTAATAAACCCGGTAAGTCGAGATCGTATCCACAGGGAAATAGGATAACATAGTTGTGACGACGTTGGACAGATGAATACATCCTAACTCTGACGCTAAAAGAAAAAGAAAATTGATTTGATTTGTGGAATGACTATACTAGATGCAATTATGAAATTATGAAAAGATGCAATTATACTAAATTACCTAAAATACTAATGAAGGCTAATTTGAAACTTTAATCTATATGATGAGAAAATAGGACGGGAATACTATTCGCCAACCTTAGTGCATTGCAGGTATAATATTAATCGTAAATTTAACTTATTGATTTGACCCAGAAGTTAGTACTCCCAAGCATTACGTATATGAGGTTTAAGCCCACATCATACTTAATCTGAGGACGAGTAAATCGGTATCGCGATAGTGACACTCGAATTTCATTCTAAAGCATCTCGATTACCCGGAAGCAAACGAGATCTAAAGATCTACAATTTTCGTGTTACTACGCGATATGGTCGTAATCAATCACCAAATTCAGAGGATTAATGTTATACTCATGCAACTATCACATCAGGCTGGGTTCATGTATCCCGACCTTAAAAAATTTAGCATAGCATGCTAAAAGTAATGAAAACGATCTTTTAATTGCAGAAAACCATGATTAAACTAAGGAAAATTTGTGGAATGATGTAGAAAGGAATTAAATAGAGGAAATAACTCACTAATCTTACCAAAGAAGTAAAAGCAGCAATTAAGAACACTTGTAATCACAGAAATCTGAATAACCTTTAATCCTGAAATTAAATTTGTAAACTATCTCTAAACTAGGGTTTTCTTGAAAGAAGGAAAAATTATATTAATTCTCCGTCCTAAAAAATGATAATAACTTGGGTTTATATACCCTACAAAGTTTCAGGAGTTTTAGTTGCACACTAGGACTCCTTATTAGAGAAGGATAAGATTACAAAACTCGACACCCGGACCAGTCCGGGGTCCTTATGGATCGGTCTGCCTGAAATGCTGGCCGATTCTTTTACTTTTATGGTGGATCGGTCCAGGGCGGATCGATTCACTTATTTTTTTATCCCTCTTCGATTTTCTTTCGATCCGGGGTCTTCTGGAATATGCATTGCGGATCGGTCTGCTCCTACTGCGGACCGGTCTGCCTCTTTGACTTTTTTCTCCAACTTTGACTGCTCATAACTTTTGTTTCGGGACTCCGATTGAGGTGCCATTTCTTCCTATGTGCTCATGAACTTTATATCTTCAACTTCTTTTTAGGTGCCTCATCCGAATTCCGGGTAAAAATTACACATTTTTGCTTTGGACTTTCCTTCTTTTCGTTTCCCGATTCTTTCGTTTTCTTTCTTTCTTTCTTGACATCAAATATCTGTAAAATCAATATGAAATACCAGAAACTCGGTGTACTCATTAGGATAAGTCAGTAGCAAGATTATGAGATAAAGTCAAATCGATTACGTTGTTCGAGGTGCTAAAAGTAACTAAATTAAGGGATAAATTGGAAAGAATTTATGCCTAATCAATGACGCATATAACCCCAAATTCTTATATAATATAAATAAATAATTATTCTCAACTCTCAACAGTATACTGCATTTCGTGCGTGGGATGTCTCGCAAGCGAAATCCAAACAAGGAACCCCCCGATACACTACTCCTTGACACTGTCGATTATCTAGATATACTAATAAATAAATATGAGTACTAAGGACTAACTTCTCCCCACTCCCAATATTGCACTGCGTTTCGTGCGTGGGACGTCTCACAAGCGAAATCCAAATAAGGAACCCCCTCGATACACTACTCCTTGACAATGTTGGTCTTTGAGGTCCATTATGCCCTCGATACCCATTGTAATATATATACTCCTATAGATATATACGCTTCATTTTCACTTTAATATATTAATCACAATTTAGTCTGGATAAAATCTCTCGGAAAGAGATTCAATTAATATTCTTATGTTCTTTCCCATTAGAGACAGTTATATGATATCTCATAGTCGTATACAAAGAATATACTATTCGCACAGGTATAATAATAACCATACCAACGAGCTATAAGTCGAGGATGCAAGTTCTTAATGCTATCATCTACCAAGGAATCGCTCATATATCATCCTGGGTACCAACGTTCGGAATCTCACACCGCCTTGGTAAAAACCAAATCACAACGTACGGGAAGCGGTCATAGTTCCTCCTCGGAAATGAGATGAAACATACCCACCACGTCTCACCCCTAATAAAAATCACACAATAATAATGGACGCTATGACCTGGGGACTATACGCTCCCTGCTCCTCGAGCCAGGTGCCTCACCCACATCGCGCAACTTCCCATGATAGCATAGAGGGGGTATGCTTCACATATATATACATATATCATTCACACTAGATATACATATATCATCGCATCATATAATTGTATACCATCACATACGGTGTGTATATATATATATATCACACCATATAAGTATACATACTCTTATTACGCTCTTAGGCGTAAATGAAATAATTTCATTTATTAGTATATTACTCTCGATATACTATTCGTCGCTAACTCACATAACTTCCCCACTTAGTATATACAATACGATTTCTCACTTGAAACTCACCCATCACTTCTATTTATATGAACCAATTCAATTTATGTTGAGGATATACTCTATATCCGTACACACATCGATCAACATTTATTACTCCTCAATTATTAACCTTGAAACTAAGAGGATTTCCCACCAAAATCGATACGATAACTTAATTTCACATTCTCTCTAAATCAATCGCTAAAACTTCAACATTTACATCCAATCATCTATAAATTTTTCTCTCATTTCCTTAATGAGAGGGGAAAAATGCACTCAATTTCATTACGGTATAAATCCCAAACATCTCCTCACTTTTCTAAGATCCTTAATCCCCTTACATAATCACTTAACCCTCTAAGATATTATAATTGAGAAGGTCCATTTATATAAATCTAAAGGAAAGGGGATAAACTTAAAATCCCACACTTGAACCCAAAACAGAGGCCCAGTCATTTTTACTCACTTCCAACTTTTCATAAACCTCAAAATACTTACTTCAAACCCCAAATATTCAACCTAAACATATTCATAACATTAATACTTATCAAATAACTCATCTCAACTAATTTATACTCTCAAATCCATATATACAAACCAAATGTAAGATTTAACCCAAAAATTTAGGTTTTAACAATTTATCCCCAAATCCATAATTTTATCCACAAATCATGAAATAGATGATGGACAAGAATTATTTATCAAGTTGAATCACTTGCCTCGAAATTGTAGAGTCTGACCCGCCCTCGAATTCACGAATTTGTCGAAATTCCCAAGCTTTTCTTCTCTTTCTCTTCTTCCTTTCTCCTTCTCTCTCTTTCTCTCTTTCTTTCTAGGGCTTTCTCTTAATCGCAAATGAGATTTCTATCTCCCGTAGGCTTTTAAGCCTTATCTCCCAAAATACACAACTTTAAATGATAATACACACTTTAAATGACTCGGTTACTCTAATTCGAGCCAAACGAATTTAAAATATTTTTGAGTCCAAATAAGACCCAAGTACAGTCATTTTGACTATCTCGACCCTTCCGAAATCAACCGCACCCTCAGAATCGTCATTCGAATTACTTTCTAACATCTTCAAATTTTGATCTCAATTGCCAATTTAATTATTCTCCAATTAAAATAATATTTATTTCTCTCAAAAATAATTAATTTATTGTCCCAAAAATCTCGGGGTATTACAAGTTTACCAAAACTCCTTATGGTTAGTTTTAATTGGCTGTCTCAAAAGTTTAGTTGACTGTCAAAAATTTTAGGTGGCTAAAACTACTTTTAGCCGACTTAGGTATAGGGCCATGATTTATGGAAGGTTTAGGGAGATCCAGGGTGGGTTTAAGTGTGTTGATTTTGAGCATATACGTGTCAAAACATATTACTTTACTTTTTCACAATAGTTCCTAAATTACATGTAGGGATAAATTTCCAATAGTGTCAATTTGCATGTATTTTGTCCTTATTCTATGTTTGAAAAAACTCTTTGAGTCATAGGTTAATACTTGAGGGTATTGACATTTCAAGCCTATGACATGGTCTCTTGAAGATGTAGTGACCAAGTTAGAAGATCTACATCATCATGTCATGTTCCGTGATCATTTTCGTTTTCACGTTATAAGGATCTCTTGGTATGGATGTGTAAATATTTTTTTCCCTGGAGATTTTATATTTGGTTGTTAGTTTTTTGTAAAATTATTTTTAAAAAGTTTAAACTTTTTTTTATCCTTTTTAACATTTTTTGAAAGAAAAATATTTTCCTCTTGACTTCGTTAGAACGAGTCATGGTATCTCATTCAAACGAGATATGGCACTTCATTAGAACAAATTCCAACAAACTTTGAACCAACTTTATCCTTCGCTATCATCTAATTTCATGGATTATTGGATATGTATTTGAATGAGATCATATACTTCGTTCGAACGAGCTGGCGAATTCTTATTAAATTTGAAACTTCCAAATTGCTTTTCATCCTTAACTCGTTTTTAAAAAACCTCCTATAAATATGAGTGCAAAGCAGTAGTTTTATTAGAGATAAAATCGTATGTTTTGACTTCCCAAACTCTCCAAAAATATCTTCAGTTTTACCCAAACCCTACTTTACCTGCAAATAATTTTTAGATCCAAGTTTTAACTTATTATGCTTTGAGATCTAGTTTATGAGCTCCTTGGTTTATTCGCCACATATTTGTGAGAATTATTTTGTTATGGTGAACTCCATATTTGCTGATGTGTTTGCATACGATGAACTTGATATGTGACGGTTGCTAAGTTGTTTGGTGGATATTGAGGCACGTGTGAACTCACTTGTTGTGGCAGTGCATGAGTGAACTCTTGCATGTCATTGTGCAGAGGTTAAAGGAATGAGTAAAGTCAAGGCTTGTGAGGGCATTGATTTTGTGTTGCTAGTCTACTATCATGTTCTTCGTAATTCCATAAATAGTGAATTTGTGTGGCTGTCCCGTCCGAATTTTTTTCATTTGAGTTTTTCTCGTACATTGAACATTGTGGTTTGATTTATTTATTTTATCCCGCACTCACTTAGATGTTTGTTTAAGTTAAGATAAGACAAGTTAATATGTTTAATCACAACTTGCTTAAAATTGGTGCAAAGTTTTGCTTTAGGATAATGTATTTAAGTTTAATATTTAATTTGAAAAGTTTTAAAATTGGATTTTGTTTAAACCATATATTATATATCTCACTTTCAAATTGGTATCAATGCGGGTTTTTTAAGTTATCGTGTTGATCTGTGTTTTGTGATGGTTTATGATTGGTTGTTTTTGTCTCTCTCTTGTTGTTTATTTTTCTCTCGATGGATCACCCTAGTGATAAGTTGTCTGATGTTTTTAGTGATGACGATGATTTTAATATTCGAGTGGAGTTTAATAATCTTCATAATCGTGCTGAAAAATTAGCTCTTTTGAATTTGAAGTTCGCAAAAAGAATTAAATTTCTTAAAAAGGAAAATTTGTGCTTTAAAGTAGAAATTAAATTTTTGCAAACTATTCAAACTCAAAGATATATTCTTTGAGAAAATATAATGCGCTTTAATCTTGATTTTAAAAGTTTAGAAGTGTCCAAGAAAGAGATTGACGATAAAATTCGAGTATTAGAGAATGAATTAGAGCACTCTAAGACGTGCCATTAAGGATAATGATAAATTGATAAAAGTTTTGACATCATACGAAAAGACTCTTAGGGATAATGTAGACACCACATTATAGGACCCCTTAAGTCTCTCCTTATACCCCTAGCACTTCCCCTTTCCACCGCAAATCTAGGTCGCACTCCGAGTACCGATCTAGAGGCCATCAGGCGCCCCCGGGCCCCATTTGACCTCTGTCAACTATTTCATTAGAGAGAGAGCTATTTGAATCTTTAAAGGGATCCAAATACCCTTTCCAATTGTAGAAGGGTGTTTACCTATAAAAAAGTAAAAATATTATTTTATTAGAAATACTGAGAAGAAACCCAAGGTCCCGATAGAAACTCATATTGAGCAGGAACCCCCCCGGGGTCCCGACAGAAACTCATATTGAGCAGGAACCCCCACGGGGTCCCGGCAGAAACTCATATTGAGTAGGAACCCCCCCGGGGTCCCGGCGCCACTGCAAGTACCAGCGCCGCTGCAAGTGCCAGCGCCGCTGCAAGTGCCAACGCCGCTGCAAAGGCCAGCGCCGCTTCAAGTACCAGCGCCGACACAAGGGTCAGCGCCGCCGCAAGTGTCAGCGCCGCTCCAAGTGCCTGCGCCAGGTGAAGTGCCAGCGCCGCTTCAAGCGTAAGCGCCACTTCGAGTGTCAGCGCCACTTCGAGCGTCAGCGCCAGTTCGAGCGTCGGCGCCGTGACAAGGGTCAGCGCCGCCTCACATATCAGCGCCGATTCAAGCATCAGCGCTACCTCAGGCGTCAGAGCCACTTCAAGCGTCAGCGCCAGTTCGAGCGTCGGCGCCGCGACAAGGGTCGGCGCCGCCTCACATGTCAGCGCCGATTCAAGCATCAGCGCTACTTCAGGCGTCGGCGCCACTTCAAGCGTCAGCGCCACTTCGAGCGTCGGCGCCACTCCGAGCATCGGCGCCGTGACAAGGGTCGGCGCCGCCTCACATGCCAGCGCCGATTCAAGCATCAGCACCACTTCGAGCGTCGGCGCCATTTCGAGCGTCGGCGCCGTGACAAGGGTCGGCGCCGCCTCACATGCCAGCGCCGATTCAAGCATCAGCACCACTTCGAGCGTCGGCGCCATTTCGAGCGTCGGCGTCGTGACAAGGGTCAGCGCCGCCTCACATATCAGCGCCGATTCAAGCATCAGCGCTACCTCAGGCGTCAGAGCCACTTCAAGCGTCAGCGCCAGTTCGAGCGTCGGCGCCGCGACAAGGGTCGGCGCCGCCTCACATGTCAGCGCCGATTCAAGCATCAGCGCTACTTCAGGCGTCGGCGCCACTTCAAGCGTCAGCGCCACTTCGAGCGTCGGCGCCACTCCGAGCATCGGCGCCGTGACAAGGGTCGGCGCCGCCGCATATGCCAGCACCGATTCAAGCGTCAGCGCCACTTCGAGCGTCGACGCCACTCCGAGCGTCGGCGCCGCGACAAGGGTCGGCGCCGCCTCACATACCAGCACCGACGCAGGGGTCCGCACCGCCGCAAGGGTCGGCGCCGTTTCAAGCGCCAGCGCCGCTTCAAGGGCCACTGCAGTAATGACAGTTGAGAGAGTCGGCGTCACCGCAAGAGTCAGCGCCACTGCAAGGGTCACTGCAGAAATGTTATTCGAGAAGTGCTGCTATATGAGTTTTCATCATGAAACAACAGTCTCTAAATAAACAACAACACTAACACTTTACTTTCTTGTACAGGTAGCCTAGTAGAGCAAGCAGGGCTCGAACAGGCGCGTTGGGACCTCCTGGGAGTTTTGGCTTGGCGGCTGAGGGACAAGGTATGTTGAGCAAGCTCAACCACTTAGTACTATAGGATTGAGAGAATACTAGTAGGAGACCCTAGAGTCACCCAATCCTCACACACCTCACACTTAGTCACAAGTGAAGTGAGCAGCCAAAGGGCTGGCTGCTCACAAGAAAATAACTATTTATAAAATGATTTTAGAGGAGAGGGTCCTCTAAACCCCTCTCAAGAAAAATGGTTTTAGAAGGGGGTCCTCGAGACCCCCCTCGAGCTTGCAAATATTTTAGAGGAGGTGGTCCTCGAGACCCCCCCTCAAGTTTACAAAGTTTTTATCAAAGTTACCATTTCAAAAGATATTTAGCAAATCAGATATTTTGTCTCCATTAGAAGACATATTTGCTTTTGAACTTTGGTCGGCGCCAGAGGGCATCTGCCAGAAGGGACAGGCAGACCTGCCTGCAGGAAGGGACAAATAGTACACTGCAGACTTTGTCCCTCACCAACCCTCTAAGTTTTGGCGCCAAAAGTGCCAACCCAGCCTTAGTGCCCAAGTATAAATAGGACCCCTGGGCAAGGTCATAGAGAGACAAGAAAAATTGCACTGTTACTCTGCTAAAATATCACCAGACCTACCTAGTATTCTCTCCCTACTCATTCTCTTAGTGTTGAGTGCCTTGTTCCTTCACTCCCCACTGACAGCCATCACTCTCAGGTGTTTCCCTTGAGAAAATTGCTATTTTTGCTGTGAAAGTTCATCTTCTTGCAGGGAGTGAGTTGAAGCTTGAGCTCCATTGTTACCAGAAGGAGAAGTTTTCTTCAGAAGTTGCACCAGGAGACCTTGAAGACTTGCAGACAGTGTCCATTGGAGTGGGTCACGCCTCACCCTTTCCAGTTATTCATAGACCCCAGTCTCACTACCCTCTTACACCAATGATCTACCCCGTGCGAGAATCAGTATAACAGTTCGGATGAATGGACCATTAACTATCAAAAACTGATTAAGAGGCCATCGGGAGCTCCTCGGCCCCAAAATGACCCCAATCAACTCCACCGTTAGAACAAAATCTCTCTGAATCTTAGAAGGGAACTGAAACCCCTTTCCAATAGTCTTCCCTGTTCATGAAACAACAAAATCATTCGGACAAATGATCAGGTTTCCCCCGAAAATTGATCCGGACGCCACCGGGCGCTCCCGGATTACCGTTGACCAAAGTCAACTCTTCAGCTCGAACGAGACTGAATGAATCTCCTTAGGTCACTAAATAACCTTTCTAACAATCTACCCCATGCGCGATTCTGACCCACAGTACGGACGAACGATTCATTTTACTCCGAGAGGTCACCGGGCACTTCTGAGCCCCGATTGACCATGGTTAAATTTTCGAACCAAGCAAAACTCTTTGAAATGTCGAAGTACATCTATTAACCTTTGCAACTATCCACCCCGTGCACAATTCTGACTTACCATTCGGACGAACGATCCATTTACGTCCGATGATCTCCCGTCCAAAGGATCGACGTGGGATTTCGAGCCAGATTTGACCCAAAGTCAACTGCTGGACCCAGGAGCGGTCCAAAGGACTCTCGATGGCCTTTGAAATACCTTTCTAACAGTATGCCTCGTGTATGATTATGATCAACGTTTTGTGCACTACAATCATTTTTCCAGAAAAGTTCAGACGAGACTACCAATTGGTAGGTTCTGAACCCTGCCTATCGGCACAGTGTCAAGGGTGACCTACCAACAGGCACCCCCTGGGTTAGGCCGATCGGTGCCCCTTTTTTGCCCTATAAATAAGGGCCATGACCTCATTCCCAACAGATAAAAAACCCATCAACATCAGTGATCTCAACTATATTTTCTTGAAATCAGCGAAGTTCCATATGAGAAGTTCTATTCAAGCCTAAATACCCATCCTTTTCACACCCAATTTGCCCAATATCCTTCTCTCTCATAAAAATCCATCAACATTCAAAGGAGTTCATCCAAGATCCAGGATCAAGCTCCAAGGAAGGTCCAATTCCTTTCCCCTCTCTTATTTTTACATAAATTACTTTAGATTCATAATTTAGTTTCATTTTAGTTCATACACACTAACATCTATGTTTTTATTAGTTATTGCAAATACTTTATTTTTCATAAAAAACTCAAAAACAAATAAAAGAGGGTTACACCCGTAAATTCTGAATAGAATTATCCACCACACTTTTTCCAAAACTAAAAACACATTTTCTACACGCACACACCTAATAAAATTCTGTTCGAATCTATGGTATAAATCCCACCCCTATTCTATATTCGAACTACGTGGACTTTGATGCCTTTATAGGCTATGTAGGCATCTCGAATTAAAATCTGAGGCTCGAATCCAACTTTTTAATTTTTCCATTTCTCTTATTTTCGAAATTTCTCAAATCCCTCATTTTTATCATACGTATACATATATCATGCTTGTTCGCGTCTCATCCCACATATATTATCATTTCCCAATAAGTATCAATATCTCGATGAACGCTCATTTTCTATCTTCTACATTCATTACTATTTTGGGAATATTCCTATGGATGATCTCACCCTATCTTTTTCATGGTATGGGTCGAACGATTCCAATCTCCATTATATAAAAACATGCACACACTTCACGGGGATAAAGAAAAATACTAACATTTGCCCATGAGAGACCGAAAGGGTGGGATGGGTGCCTAACACCTTCCCATTCCGTCACTTATCCCCCGGACCTCTGATCTATTGGTTTTACATGCATCAGTTTGTCCTTGATGCCGCTCTCTCAAAGTGGCAACATATTCTTTTGCCTGTTTTAAGCAAAATAGGCTGGAGACTCTATCTCTTTACATTCACCCCACATCGACAATGAACGAAGCCCCATTTTCGAAGAGAAGGGTTCGATATCATGACACATTTCTTCCTTGAGGGATCCTCCTCCTTCCCCTTTCGGAACGAATATCGCGATGATCGGGATAACCACAAATAAGTTTTCTTGCATTAAGGGGGGAGCAAGTTAACCATCTATGTATTATTCAAAATTTAAATAAGGAGTCCATTATGTTTGAAGAGTGTAAAGTTTTTCTTGAGTCTAGTATTTTGAAGTTTAAAGATGATCTAAAGGACTCAAGTAGCATTGTTGTGGCTTCGACAATACAAATGCTTGCACGACTAAAGCTAAGACTAATGTTTGTTTAAGAGTGTTGACTGCTGCCCATGACATTAGAAAAGGTCAATCCAAAGGTCAATCCAAAGGTTATCTTCCTCGAGTTTACACATATTCGCATTGTGGTAGGAATTGTCAAATTAGGATATTTTTGTTATGATCTTTGAAAAGTTCCTAAGAAATCTAGATGTAGTGTCACCATGGTTCCTAAATCCCATTGTATTGAGTATTCATCTATTTGGGTTAGAAAATCCATTTTGGATGTGATAAATGTTATCCTGGTTCATTCTCGAATGCCTGCACATGACTCTTCAGATGCTATATCTTATGGATAGCTTGTATGTTTTTCTTACAATAGCTTTTGTTCTTCATGTTATATATGCGTGCTAGTTATATGGTGCTTATCATTTTTGTATTTCGATTTTTACTTTTTGTGTCTTATTACGCAAAATACAAAAAGGTTTTGTTTGTCTTTTGAGTAATTTTTCTTTTGGTATTATAAAACGTTTAAAAACTCAAAAGAAATTTGGTTTATATGTAGTTTTGTTTTACACATTTTATATAGCATATCAATGGGTTTATATCCACTTCATTCCATGTTTTCATATGGCTAGGACATTTGATTAAGATTTTAAATGCTTAGATCGTTTTTAATCAGGCTTACATATAGTAGTTTATAAACGACTTGCTTAATGGGGTAATTTGAAAATGGCTTGCTTAATGGATTCACTTTGCATATGCCTCCTCACACGCATGCATGAACCACCCTATAGAAATCGTAGTTGTATTATCACATAAAGGAAATGTTTGAAAAATTATTTATTGAATATTAAGGTATATTAATTTCTAACCTTTTGGAAGATGTTGGTGGGTTCATTTCTTTCAACGATATTTTCTTCAGCATGTGAGTTCTTGGTTGGTTTCATAAAAATGGTTTCTATTCATTTATCTCACTTGGTTGTAAGGATTCTTAAATGACGCAGGTTCTTTGTTTCGATAGTCTTGACTGTGAGTGTAGGTAAAATGTGCATTATGTAGCTTTCATTTTGAGGAAGTCATGTGAGATTAATTTGAAATTCCAATGTGTTTATAGGGGGGAAAATGTGGCAATTTGTGATAAACTCAATTAGTGTGATGAGATCAAGTGTGTTATATTTACTTCTTGTTATATGTGTAGGTTATCACTAGAGTCCATCACAAAAATAGTTCTTTAAAATGTGGTCTTATTTCCTCTTGAGCACATTTCATCAAAATATGTGTTTTGCAATTAAGATGTGTGTGCAAACAAAAATTCATCTTTAACACCTAACCTTAATATGCTTTCCTTATTTATCTGATTTTTACAAAAGGATTTCCCAACGTGATAATAACTTTACTTGGCTTTGTAGTTTCCTCACTTGGTTTATATGTACTCCAAGTTCCTCTCCTCATTGATCCTCAATATCCCTATTTTCATATATACACTTGAAAGATTTTTATTAGTAGGATAAGTGTATCTAATGTTAATAATATTACGTATGCTCTTTTAGTTTTACAATGCTAGAGTAAGTGTATTCTTAAAACGTAATGGGATTACCATTACAGGCACTTCCTTGCAAGTATTGAAATATATCATGTATGTATGAGAATTGTAAGGACATAATTTTATAAATGTCGGGGGTAGAATCTAGGAATTTTTTGTTTGTCTTAGATCACAGTATGTATGTCTGATACCTCTACATTCGGCACGTCAACACAATCATCCACGACGGCCTTGATCCGAATCCATGCATCCATAATCTTCACATGTGCATCATGCTTCATGCGATGTGCTGCTTACCGTTCCCACTACTCCACTTCGCATTATTGGTAAAATGATTTATTGGAGTTGTTTATATTTGCATAAATATTTGGGAATTTTTCAGAAAATATTTTTTTCGAAGTCTGATTTGTTTTTATCAAAAGTAGAAAATTTTCTAAGTGTAGAAGCGGACTTCCTCGGTCGACGATCTCGTTCAAATGACGTAGTACTGTCGTTCGAGCAACATAGGCATGTCGCATGATCTCGTTTGAGCGACACGTGTCCTTCTTTCGAGCGACATGCTTATCTCGTTTGAACGACGCTGCCGCCTTGATTTTTGTATAAATATCTGGTTTCATTCTACACGTTTTCTAAGTCTTTTTATGCACGATTTCTGTAATTAACAACCCAAAAAATAGACTTCACTTTTTAAGGTTTCATGCCTTCTTTATTTACATAAACACTCGCATATATGTATGTGAATCTTTAAACCTTCAAGAGGATCGTTTTTACTCATCTGGAGTAATTTGTAGAGAAGCCGTCTCTTCTTCATTACTGCCCATCTAGAGTTCTTGCTTGAGAATCCAGCCGACGACATCGAAACCGACACTTGAGGGTATTTCGTATGTCACTCTTATTTTCATTGTAATCCGTGTGACCGTTATTTACAAATTATAGGGAAAATAAAAGGTTTTGCCCCTTTGGGGGATTTTTCCTCACTTGTGTGTTTTGGTTTGTGATTAAATGTTCTTGCTTGATCATATTGTCTGCAATCACACCTAGATGCATGTTTTAGGATTTAATTGAAAAAACTGAGTTTAATTAAATAATTTCTTAGTTTGAACAAAAGTGCACTCTTCAAATTGGTATCAGAGCCAGTTATACAATTATACCGTGTAATTTTCCGCAAATTTTTTCTAAGATATTAATTTTCTGAAAAATTGATTTTTGAAAAAGGGCGTGTTCAAAATGGAGAAATATATAATAAAATGCCAATTTTTGACGGGACAAACTATTCTTACTGGAGAGCCCGCATGAAATCTTCTTTAAAAGCCATTGATGAAAGGGTTTGGATTTTGGTTGAAAGAGGGCGGAAACCTCCCTCCATCACTATTGATAGCATGACTAATTTAAAATCTGTGACTGGATGTACTGAAGAGAAATTTAAATGGTAATATTTTAATTCTAAGGGTTTAAATGCTATTTCTGGATCCGTCACACCTGATGAGTTCCAACGAATAATGACGTGTACCACGTCAAAAGAGGCATGGGATGTTTTACAACTTATCCATGAAGGAACTAATGCTGTGAAAGAATCAAAACTGCAAAACTTAACAACTCAATTTGAAACTATCACTATGCTTGAGACTAAATGTTTTGATGAATTTTATGCTAGGTTATCTGATATTGTAAACACTAGCTTTAATCTTGGTGAACACATTCCTAATGATAGAGATGTTAAAAAGATTCTAAGATCACGGCCTAAGCATTTTATCCCTAAAGTCACTATGCTAAATTCAATAGGTAATTTAAACACGCTTAAATTAGAGGAACTTGTAGGAGGCTTATAATCGTATGAAATTGATATGTTTCCTAAATCTGTCAAGCCTAAAGATAAGGGAATTGCACTTAATGCCCAAGATAGAAAGAGTGAGGGGTCGACAAGAAAGAGAGTTGAGTCATCTAGAAAAAGAGAGATAGAAACGTCTGATTTCGAGTGTGACTTTGATTTAGATGATTTGACACCGTTTGCTAAAAATTTCAAGAAAATTCTCAAATTCAAGAAAAATGGAAATTTCAAAGATAAAAAGAATTTTGAGGAAAATAAGAAAAATGAAAAAGATTTTAAAGACCCTTATAAGAAAGACGGTGAGAGATGCTATGAGTGCGACGGTAAGGGTTATAGAGCTTTTGAGTGTGCTACTAGGCTGAACAGACTTGCCAAAGAAAAGGGCAAAGCTGTCCTTAATGCTACCCTTAGTGACGACAGTGAGGTCGAGTCGGTGGACTCTGGAGACGAGTCACCGCATGAGTGTAACTTCATCGTATTCATGGCTAGTAATGTGAGTACCTCTAGTGCTCCTCACGACGATGAGGATGCTGCTTCATAGGGACACCTCGATAGTGAGAACGAAGTGAGTGAGGGGGAGGATGATGCATGTGAGAGCGAGAGTAATCTTCAACGCTCCTATACTGAGTTATATAATGAGTCATTTAAAACCAAAAAGAATAACAAAGCGTTAATTCTTAGGACCGCCGCTTTAGAGGAAGATTTAGAAGAAGCAAGAGAGAGAGAGTCCTCCACCTGCACTACCTTGAGAGAGAGAGAGTCTGCCTGTGTTGAGAGAGAAAGTCAGTTTAGATAAAGAGAGAGACTGTTTAGAGATAGAGATAAGTGCTTTGAGAAAGAGAAAGGGGACTTGACTAATCAAGTGGCTAGTCTTACGAGTGAGATCCATTCCTCCCTGAAGACTCGAAAGGAACTTGAAGCCCTTGCAGCCCACCTTACTCATGATCTTGAGAGAGCACGGCAAGTCAAGGTTCAAATCGAGGACAGATTTGGAAAGATGGGAAAGATGCTCCTCGATCCCGCTTTAGGTTTAGTGATAGGCAGGGAATAGGTTTTAATAGTGCCTCCACGTCCCAAATTACACCTGGACCATTTCCTTAGTTTACTAATACTCCATATGGCCATCATCAAAAACCACGAAGGAGAGTTCGACCAAGAAAAGTAAACCAAGGTTCGCCTAAGACTGTGTTCTTTTGTACGTACTGCAAAAGAAAAGGCCACCTCAGGGAGTTTTGCTATAGCTTGGGTCAGACACGACGTACTACTGCTCCACCATATCGTATTGATGATTTTACCAGTCTGAGAGAGCATGTTGAGTTTTCAACTACCACATCATAGATTTTGATGGAGGAATTCCGACGGATGTCTTTGCCATCAGTGAATAGTTCTCGCATCCCGACTAAAACTAACAACAACAAGGGTAAACAAAAGGTTACCACTTATTGGGTACCCAAGAAAGATGAAAAGGCCCTTGTTGTTTATGTCGCTCTCAAAGCACATAATACCGCACAGTGGTATTTTGATAGTGGGTGCTCCAGACATATGACAGGTAATGTCTCATTTTTTACCTACCTAGAGGATTATAAGGAAGGTAGAGTCACCATTGGAGATGGGCGCAAGTCTAGCATCGTAGGACGAGGTACAGTAGAATTACCAGGATTTCCTAAGCTAGAGAATGTTTTGTACGTCAAAGGTTTGAAAGCAAACCTTCTCAGCATTAGCCAGCTGTGCGACGCTAACTTTGCTGTAAAGTTTGACCGGGATACGTGTAATGTCTATAATCAAGCCGGTAAACTTTTAGTGCAAGGGGTGAGGACAAAGGATAATTGCTATGGGACTGTACCCAAATCCTCACTTGTCTGCAACAGTGCCAGGATCACTCCTCTAGATCTGTGGTACCAACGTCTAGGTCACGTGAACCTTAGATATTTGACACGTTTAGCTAAAACGAACCTAGTACGTGGCTTACCAACACTTGGAAAGCCAACTTCCACGGTTTGTGGACCCTGTCAGTTGGGAAAGAAAATCCGTAGCCCTGATATTAAGTTGCATTCCATTACCACCTCCTGTGTGCTTGAGTTGATTCACATGGATCTTATGGGTCCTACTTGTACTGAGAGTCTGGGTGGTAAGAGGTATATCCTCGTGATGGTGGATGATTTCTTTAGATATTCGATTGTAGGTTTTCTGAGAGAAAAATTTGATGCTCCTGCAAAATCAACACGGAGTCACTATTAACAGGATACGTTGTGACAACGACACGGAATTTAATAAAGCAAAGGTAGATCTTTTATGTGATAGCCTAGGAATCAAACATGATTTTTCTACTGTGAAGACTCCTCAGCAAAATGGTATTGTTGAGAGAAAGAACAAGATGAATCAAGAAATGGCTAGATCTATGGTTCTAGGTTGTAAAGTTGCTTGGAGATTTTGGGCAAAGGCAGTGTCTACTACGTGCCACACGATGAATAGGGTTTACATGCGTCCACACACACTTAAGACGCCTTATGAATTATGGTCTTGCAAGAAATCCCAACCTTGCATATTTTCGTGTCTTTGGGAGTAAGCGCTACATCGTACGGGATAGAGAGCAATTAGGAACGTTTGACTGCCGGAGTGACGAGGGAATATTGCTAGGATATTCATCAAATAGTAAAATGTACCGGGTTTTTAACCTGAAGAGCTCTAAGGTTATGGAATTAATAAACGTCACCGTGCAAGATGATGAACCTCCGATGTTTGTTGATCCTAGCCTTCAGTGTGAGGATGGGGACTTTTCTGGCAGTAATTTACTTATGCCTCACCCACACCCTTTTGACCCTACTCTTGTGTTAGGGGACACACCTGCTTGGGTTCGCAAGAGTCATGATCCTTCCTCCATTATAGGCGATCCCACTTTAGGGGTCAAGACTCGTGCTCAGCTAGAGAATATTCTTAGCCATGTCTGCTACACATCTAAAGTCGAGCCCAAGAATCACAAAGAAGCTCTCAAGGATGAATACTGGATATCTTCCATGCAGGATGAGTTGCTTCAGTTTAAAAAGAACAATATCTGGGAACTTATCCCCCGACCTAGTGAGACTAATGTGATAGGTACTAGGTGTATTTTCAAGAATAAAATGGATAAAATGGTACCATAATCAGAAACAAGGAAAGGTTGGTCGCTCAAGGCTACACACAGATAGAGGGTGTAAACTTTGGAGAGACATTTGCTCTTGTTGCGAGGCTTGAGTCCATTCGCTTATTGCTCGCCATCGCATGTCATCAGCGCTTTAAGTTATATCAGATGGATGTCAAGAGTGCTTTTTTAAATGGCATTCTACAGGAGGAGGATTACGTGGAACAACCAAAAGGGTTGGAAGACCCTAAGCACATCTATTATCTGAGGAAAGCCTTGTATGGCTTGAAGCAAGCACCCCGTTCTTGGTACGAGAGGCTTACTTCCTATCTCTAAGACCGTGGCTTCAAGAGAGGGGAGCTAATATGATGTTATTCGTCAGGAGATATGACGGTGCTATTTTGGTTGCATAGGTCTATGTGGATGACATTATCTTTGGATCCACGTGCTCCCATCATGCTCACCACTTTGAGGAGGAGATGAAAAGTGAGTTTGAGATGAGCATGGTAGGTGAGCTTACTTTCTTCCTTGGTCTCCAGGTTCGTCAACTAGAGGATGGGATGTTCATATCCCAATCCAAGTATGCTAGAGACCTAGTGAAGAAATTTAGTTTAGACTTCGCTAAGCATGCACGTACACCTATGAGTACTTCTATCAAGCTTAGTAAGGACACTTCAGGAAAGGATGTAGAGCAAACCTTGTATCAGAGTATGATAAGTAGTCTTCTCTACTTAACTGCCAGTCGTCCCAATATAGCCTTTAGTGTTGGAGTCTGTGAACGATAGCAGGCATCCCCAAAAGAGTCACACTTACTCGCTCTAAAACGTATTATCAAATACATGAGTGGGACTCTCTCATACGGTATCTGATATTCCTTTGATACCGATAACCATTTGTCCTCCTATTCGGATGCCGATTGGGCCGGGGATGTAGATGGTTGTAGGAGCACTTATGGTGGGTGTTTCTTCTTTGGTTCTGATCTTGTCTCTTGGTTGAGAAAGAAGCAAAACTCCATCTCTTTGTCCACTGCGAAGGTTGAGTACATAGTCCCCGAAATTTGCTGCACACAACTTCTGTGGATGAAGCAGATGTTGGAGGATTATGGGATATCATAGGACACCATGACCATCTCATGTGATAACACAAGCGCGATACACATATCCCGCAATCAAGTCCAGCATTCACGTATAACGCATATCAAGATATGCGAGCACTTTATACAACAGTTAGTTGAGGAGAAAGTTGTATCCGTGAGTTTCGTACCCACTGACCTTCAGTTAGCCGATATTTTCACGAAACCTTTAGATGCCCTTAGATTCGAGAGTCTTAGGAAATCTTTTGGTATTTTCCCAGTTGACTGAGGGGTTTGTCCATGTCTAGGATAGGATGTATTGTCATGTTCATATCATATGATTCCTATTGCTAGATTGTATCATTTGTATTCTTATTTTTTCTTTTTATATTTTTTTGAAAAATCCAAAAAGATTTTCTTTTTATAAAAATTTTAAAAAAGCACAAAAAGATTATTGTATTTTGTTTACACCTTTTATGGATGAGCATTTAAGATAGCCGAGTCACAATTTCATTCCATTTATCCATGTGACTGCTTGATAGTGATTTGAGACGCTACATCATTGCATCCGTGTGCTTTACATTATTTGGAGCCTTTGAGATGTGATTAGTGATATCTTTCTACATGTTTGGCTCCTTATCTCCTTTATTTCACACATGCACGACTTTATTTGACTATTATACTTGTCCATCACATATTGGCTTGAGTGTTTCCATCTCAATTCTGTCTATACAATGAACTATATGCGATAAAACTTGACAATATTTGAATACATGTAAAAATTGTTTGGTGAGATTGTGTGGTATTTTAAAACGGTGAAGGGCTACGAAGGTACTTATCTATCCTTTGCAATTAAGCCACCATTATACCGGACCTAAAAAATTGAGGAATTTTATTGTCCGAGGTCCAAATAGGTTAAAAGAGCCCGAAAAATTTAAAGGAAATAAAAAGAAATTCATGACAATTATGGGCCAATTAGGTTTCACCATCAATTCTCCAAAGTTTGTGAATTTAGATCACCTCTATCAAAATAAAAATCTAAGGGAGTTTGGTTAGAGAATTTAAACGGGTTTGAACATCCTTGAAAGTCCTGAAAAAGCATTACATCATTTTGGGCGTTATTGGTATGGAAATAACTTTGAGCTTTGATTTGATGATTTTATTGAGTCAATGTCTCATATTTCCATATTTTTATACCTAAGGAAGATGTTGAGTTCATTCGTTAGGAGTATTCGATATTCATTGTGCACATATGTCATGTTTGTATGCATTGATTTTCCTATTGAATTTGATCACACCCCTACATTTTTGCTATCATCGACTTGGTTGTTTTTGTGTTCTTTCATGGTATGATTCTTTATTGTATATTTTATGTAATTTTTTTTTGAAAAATTCAAAAATAGAAAGTTTATTACCTTGTGACATTTTTCATATATATGCTTCTCATATCTGTCTATTTGGGGACATCATAAAAAGGGGGAGAATGAATTATGGGGGAGAATTATTTGTTGATTTAACAATGATTTGCTTAAGCTTAATTGATCTTTGATTTTTTCATATCATTATATTTCAAACTGTTTCATGTCACGGGTATCTGCTTTATCTCATGTGTGTAGGTAAAAAGTTGATAATTGTTGAATTGCACACCCTGATGAGAAAAGCTTTGGGAGTTTCTGAAGAGCTGAGGATTTGAAGATGTTGAAGTTTGATTGGCGACATGTCATTTAGTATTATCAGTTTGAGGGTTTAATGGGGATATTATCTTGTATGTCATTTGATAGCATAATTCGGATTTTTTATGTATGTACCAGCATAAACATAGGGGGAGATTTGTAAGGAGATAATTTTATTAATTTCCGGGATAGAATCTAGGAAATTTCTGTTTATCCTAGATCACAGTATATATGTCTGATACCGCTACATTTGGCATGTCAACACGATCATTCACGACGGCCTTGATTCAAATCCATGCATCCGTCATCTTCACACGTGCATCATGCTTCATGCGATGTGCTGCTCAACCGTTCCCACTACTCCACTTCGCATTATTGGTAAAATGATTTATTGGAGTTGCTTATATTTGCATAAATATTTGGGAATTTTTCAGAAAATATTTTTTTTGAAGTCTGATTTGTTTTTATTAAAACCAGAAATTTTTGTAAGTGTAGAAGCGGACTTCCTCGATCGACAAGCTTGTTCAAATGACATAACACTGTCGTTCGAGCGACATAAGCATGTCGCGTGATCTCGTTCGAGCGACACGTGTCCTTCGTTTGAGCGACATGCTTATCTCGTTTGAACACCGCCGCTGCCTCGATTTTCGTATAAATATCCGGTTTCATTCTACACGTTTTCTAAGTCTTTTTCACACACGATTTCTGCGATTAACAGCCTAGAAAATAGACTTCACTTTTTAAGGTTTCATGCCTTCTTTATTCAACCTTGCTAAAATTACTTTTAGTCGACTAAAACTAAGGTTTAGTGAAACTCCAAGGTTTTAGGGAAAATGTTCGATTTAGGACCATGCTTTATGGAAGGTTTAGGGATCTTTAGGGTGGGTTTATGTGTTAAAACATATTAATTTACTTTGTACAATAGTTCCTAAAGTACAACAAAAATTAAGTAACACTCAACGAAACTTTTTAACATTCTCTTGACTTGATTCGGTCGTCAAATGTGGTTTTGTGCTATGTATGTATGGTTGAGATTTGATCTTTTCTTGGTTGATGTGATGATGTTTATATGGTTGAGCTTTGAAATTATTTTGGTTGAATGTTTGAACTTCTCTTGTTACTTATGATATGATCTTGTTTGGATGTTTCCTTTGTGATGTGATGATGGGCTTACTCGTATAACAGGTTTATGCTGATCATATATTGATTAGGATCTTCATTACTTGGGCATGGTTGCATGGTTGATATGTTCCTTGTAACATATGTCATAATGTATCGAGTGCTTGTTTTAATATCAAGTAAATTAGAGAGGGGATAGTGAAGTTTTGATTTATATCAATTGTGTTGTCATCATACAAAATCCTTTTGGTTGAAATACATTTGGTTTCTCACAGTGGAGCTTACTCAAAAAGTAACCCATCTTTGAGTCGACTCCAAAAGTAATCCATCTTGGTTTTTGAGAGTTTTTGTGACTCTTAGTCTATTTTAATAATTAGATTGATCAAGTTTATTTATTAAATCATAAAGTTTGTCAATTCAATTTAAATATCATTCTTAGCTTGAGTAGAAACAAAAGATAAATATATGCAACTAGAGTGTGATAAGACATATCCCCAAAGATATAATAATAGGAATGACATCACCACCAATTAAACTGTTAAATAAAACCATAATCCAACATTATAATAAAATCCCTATACTAATGTCATAAAATTAATTTCTATAGATACCATCTACCATCATAATTTCCATACTAATAACTGAAACAGAGTACATGCTAAAATTGAAGTAACCTCTCATAACAAAAAGTAAATAAATTGAAAAGAATAAGACTGGAACCTATATCCTTGTACTGGTCATGATATTGGGACAAACTCGGTGCTACAGAAATAAGAATGCTAAATAGGTCGGTCACGAGCACTTGAAAGGCGGTTTAACAACAATGGTCAAGCCACTGCAAGCTAACAAAGTTACGCAGCCCAATGATAGTTACATAAATAAATAATAAATCAATAGTTTATAATCTCTCATAACTCACATCATATAGGACATACCTCATTGTTCATTAATTAATAGTTATAATACCCATTATTAAAAGTCTATATCATTATTAAGGACCATTAATGTGCCTAGCCCCTCACTCCCCCTCGAGGTAATTAGTCTCTCCACACATATATAATAAGAATAAATAAATAAATAAATCCACATCATAACAAAGTCCAATCTCCACCATAGACACCCCAAAAATATCGCCATAATATATCGTAATCTTGTCTGGTCCTAACCCCATGATATGCAAATCCAACCTCCACCATAGACATCCCAAAACATCACTATAATTAAATCCAATCTCCACCATATAAACCCTAAAATATCTCCATCATGATATAGAATAATCAACCCCCCCATTATAGGGCCATGCATAACAGATTATTATATCTTCATTCTCGGCACAGTCTAACTGATTAGCTTATAATGTTTATCCTCATTTCATCATATTTTACTTTATCTTAATATTCATTTCTATTTGTCTGCTTCTTTTAGTTCATTCATTTTTTATTTATTCTTTTAAAAGTTTTCATGTCATTTTTATTTCCAGAAGTCCTTTATCCTCCTCATACATCACTATAATATCTTTATCTTTCCATAGAATGGGGTTAGGCATAATTAATTTATACAAAAGTCTACAGGAGACTTCATAATTCAATTTGGGGCATAACATATTTCTATTATCTCTTAAATCAATACTTGTCCACGAAATTATGACATGGGAGAATTTTAAATTTCCTTATCACTACTAAAATTAATATCAACTAAGTATAGATATTCTACATATGAAAGCGAGGGTTGAATTACAACATTTCTAACAACACATGTGGGTATTGGTTCTTCATACCTGGACAAAAGGAAAGAAATTATAAAATTTATAATAACATAGAATTTATCAACATTCATGAATTCCTCAAATTGTAATTAAGATTATGAAATTTCTATTCAAAATTTAGTTAAGGATTTACTTCATTAATCTTGTAAGAACAATTTTTCTAACATTGTTCATAGCATAACTTTAGGCTAGTTTTGCGTATCCCGTTACAAATCCTCATGCACCGTCAAGACGAACTGAACTCAAGCATCTCCAAGCTTGAAGACTTCTCGATATCCCAATGAGATATAAAACACTTTAGAGTTTGAATTAATTTACGGAATTATATTTTGGAATGTTTTATTTTTTATCAAAGACGAACATGAATTTTTTATTTTCGAAAGAAAAATGTTTTCCGAGTTCACTGCAGGCGGAACTTGATTTTTCATTTATGTCGTTTAAACGACATCTATGTCGTTCAAACTACATCCTCATGTCGTTTGATCCTCGCTTAAAGGCCTGATTCTAATTTGGATCTAACAAAATATTTTTTTTTTGATTTTATTTAGGTCGTTAGAAGCGAGATGAAATCTCGTTCGAATGACATGCTTATGTCATTAGAACGACCTGTTCAAGTCCTTCGAATGATTAACCACCTTGAGTTTTGTATAAATATCTGTTTCGCATTCAGAACGTTTAAGACTTTTTCCATATTCATTTCTGCATAACTTTTGTGAAAGTTCTTCAAGTTTTACGTGAAAAACACTTATTTAATTAATAACGAAACATCCTTGATTATTGTTCTTATGAAATGTTTAAACTCTAGAAAGTTTTGTATCTTTGCATACACCTTTTATGGAGAGGATCTCCATTGCTGACTTGTGATACTTGCGGGGATTCAGTGCTGAAGAGGAAGGATAAGGCTAACCAAGGACTACGGTCTTGTGATTCTTGAGAGGATCATAGTTGCTCATTAGAGATTTGCGAACATTAGCGCTTTATGCTTATGGCGGTTATCAAGTAGTCTGTATGTCGATTGTCTTATAAATTTCTAATGAATAAAAGATATTTACCCAAAAGTTTTTTTTTCATGAAACTTGGCCTTTGTTGATCGTTTGGATTGATTTATCTATTTTATCACAATAGATGCATGTTTAGCATAAAACGATAAAATCTATTTAAAATTAGCTTCCACATTTTTAAGAAATTTTTTTGTGATATCAATCGTTTAGAAAAATTGCAAATTTTCTTGATGGATAACTTATATAATCAGATGACCGTCTTTGATGGCACCAATTAAGCCTATTGGAAAGCAAACATGAGATCTTGTTTAAAATAAATTGATGAAAGATTCTGGCTCGTATGTTAAAGAGGGTCGACTCCTTCCACTGTCATCGTTAATAATGTCATTAATCCTAAACCTATGTCTGATTGGATTGATAATAAATTTAAGTAGAGAACCTATAAATCCCGAGGTCTTAGTGTTATTTCTGGAGCTGTCACCCCCGATGAGTTTGATGTATTATGATGTGCACCACATCAAAATAGGCATGGGATATCGTCCAATTGACACATGAGGGTACCAATGCGATTAAGGCATTAGAATTGCAAAAAAATTGACCGCGCAGTTTGAGACTATCACTATGTTAGAGTTCGAGTGTTTTGCTGAGTTTTATGCTAGATTATGGGACATTGTTAGCATCGGTTTTAAATTGGGTGAAAAGATTGATGATTCGAGTGTTATGAAAAAGAGTTTGAGGTTACTCCCATCCCTATTTATTCCTAAGATCACTATTTTAAATTCTTTATGTGTATTAGATTCACTTAGGTTAGAAGAACTCGCAGGAGGCCTTCAAACTTATGAGATCGACATGTTTTCCAAAACCATTAAGCCTATGGATAGAGGGATACCTTTAAGGACTCAAGTTAAGAAAAAGAAAAAAAGAGTGAGTTTGTAAGCATGATTCTGAGGGTGAGGTTGATTTAGATGACTTGGCCTTGTTTGGTAAACTTTTTAAAAAGTTTCTCAAATTTTCCAAAGATAATTCTTCCAACGAAAGGAATTTTAAGAAAAACAAAAAGAAAGATGAGGTCAAGGATAACGATGAGAAAGAGGAAGATACAAGGTGTTATGAGTGGGAGGGAAAAGGGTGCAAAGATTTTGAGTGTCCCACTATGCATAAGAGAAAGGGTAAGAAGATTGCTAATACGACCACTCTTAGCGATAGTGACATCGAGTTGGATGATTCTGAGAATGAATCACTACATGAAAAGTGCATTGCTTTCATGGTTACTCACGTGAGCACATCTAGTTTATCCCTAGATAATGAGTACACTTGTAAACGTGAAAGCCTCGATGATATTTCTAGCCATTAGGGAGATAGTGAATGTGAGGATAAGATCGCAAGTGAGAGTGAAGGTGATTTCCAAAAAGCGTTTAGAGATTTGTACTCGGAGATGTTGAAAACCAAAAAGTTGAATATAGAGTTAGGTCTTGAGGTGTTAGATTTGGAGACATAGATAGAAGTTTTGAGAGTGTTTGAGGCATCGACGAGTCAAGTCGAGAAGGTGAGAATTTATTTGTGCGAGCAGTTGACCGTCTTAGGTCGGGAAAAGAGTGAATTGACCAACACCGTTGCTAGTTTTACAAGTGATTTTCAATCTTCATTATAGATTCATGAGAAACTTGAAGCCCGTGTATCCCAACTCGAGAAAGAGATCGAACGTGCCCAGAAGGTCAAGGAAAATTTAGAGGATACATCTAAGAAGGTTGGAAAGATATTTCTCGGTCCCAATGTGGGTAATGCTGAGAGACTACGAATAGGTTATGATGGTGCGTCACTTCTCATGTTGCACTCGAGATAGTTCTCGAGTTTGTGATAGATACAAATGGCTGTCGACCTAACCCACATAGGCATCCGTTTCCTTATAGGAGAGAACGTCCTAGACGTTTTGAGAGAAGTGTTCCTAGGCCAGTTTATGTTTGTTCTCATTGCAATAAAAGAGGACACCTTAGGGAATTTTTCTTTAAGTTGGGTAGTGTGTCTTATAGGTATTTACCTCATTATGCTACTACATGGGTTCCCAAAATTACTCCCACACATGTTACTCCACATGCTCCCACATATCATATGAGAGATTTTGAGTATTTTTGTGAGCGAGTTGAGAATTTAGTCAAAACTTCATATGATTTGATGGATGTTTTTTTATAGGATGACACCACCTTTGGAAAACTCCTTTGGACCTAATGATTGAAGTTTAAACTTGTTTGCTAGCATAGGTTGATTTTCTTGTTCATATCTTTATGCCTATTGCTAGTGTGCACTACCATTGTATTTATTTTGTGTCATTTTGATATATTTTTCGAAAAATCCAAAAAGAGTTTTTGTTTTTTCTTGAATTTTTTTGGAAAAATACAAATATTTTTGATTTCTTTTTAAGAAAAGTGAAAAATCCAAAAAGATTTATTTTGATAATTTTTTTGAAAAATACAAAAGATTTTTGTAGTTTGTTTTACACCGTTTATGGATGGACATTTGGGATGACCAAGTCACAATATCATTCCATTATCAACAGGACTTTTTTATTGTGTTTTGAGAGGCAACACCATTTCATTTATGTGCTTTATAATGTTTGAAGTCATCAAGATGAGATTTGTTATTATTTCCTACACGTTTGACTCATGATTTCCTTTAATGCACACATGCACAAATTTGTTTGATTTTTGTTGGTCAAAGTGTTTTCATCTCAATCATCTCTTTAAAATGAACCAAATGCGATAAAACAAGACAATGAAAATAGTGCATGTAAGAACCGTTATTCGTGAGAGTTTATTTATACTTAAAAAAATATGAGTGTATACGGGAAGGGGTTGCGAGAGGCATGTGAACTCGTCATGAAAGCCACTGTTTGAAAAGAGCCCAAGAAAAAATTAAGGCAATAAAAATAAAATATGCCAAAAAGGGTACAAATAGTTTACTTTGATTGATCTTTCAAAAGAAAAAATAGAAAATTAGATCGTGTTGATCTTTTAAGGGAGTTTGGTTGGAATTCAATGGATTTGCACATCCTGAAAAAGTCTCGAAAAAGCATTACATAGTTTTAGATGTTATTGGTGTGAAAATTATTTTAGATTTTGATTTGTTGATTAGACTGAGTCGATGTAATATGAATTCAATATTTTTATATATAAGGACAATTTTGAGTTCATTCTTTAGGAGTATCCAAAATTCATCAAGCACATATGTTATGATTGTTTGAGTTGATTTTCCTATCAAATTTGTTCTCACACATTCATTCCGTTTTCACGATTTGGTTATCTTAGTGTTAATTCATGGTGTGTGTTGTTTTTGTAACAATTATTATCTCTTGAAAAATAAAAGCTAGTTTGTAGTACCTTTTGAGTTTTTCCTTGCACAAGCTTAATTGATACATGTTTGGGATGATTTGATATTCTTATTGTGACCCACTCTAGTTTATTATGTTTTATTCTTTTCCTTGTCTGTTTTGGACAAATAAAAAGGGCGAGAACGAATTATGAATAATGGGGGAGACTTTACTTGATTTGATTTATGTTTATCTTTTTTGTAAGGACATGATTTTATAAATGTCCGTCACAATTGAGTATGTCGTATACCACTACAACCGTCGAAGAATTGTTTAAGATCACATATGCATCGAGACGGATCCTAATATCAAGCTTCTTCAACATTCAAGCCTCTGCAAGGTTAATTTCGATGAGAAAGTATTTAAGTTCCGTTACGGTTCACTTAAAAGTGTTGGGATAATTTTTAAAATAGGTTTGAAATTTTTTCTAAAATATTTTCCAAGTGTTGAGGCGTTGTTTTTCGTCAAAATAAAAATTTCAAGATTAAGAGAAGAATTTTTGAAAAAAAATGAAATTAAATTTATTCTTCATATTTTCTCATTCGAACGATATGTACTGTCGTTAAAATGACATGGGATCTCGTTAGAACGACATCCTATCTCGGTCGAACGGCGCGCCGCCTCAAATTTTTTATATAAAGCGCGTTAAATCACTTCATTTTTGTTAAGAGACCTGATGATTTTCGATACCAGTAATCTGCAAACGATAGAACACTTTGTCTTTTCAATTTTAGGGTCTAAAACCTTATTTTTCAATTCACAAAACATCCCAATCTTTTTGTGAATTATTTTTGTAATCAAATATATAATCTTGTTGAAGTTTAATCTTGTAGGGAGGATAACCTACTGCTGACTGAGGTCATTAGGAGTGCTCGAGGGTGTTCCTTGCTGAAGATAGAACTGCGTGTTCTTATGGGGCTATTGCGGTTGTTCCATTACTAACGACGCCGATCGATACCTGCGGGTATTCACGTGTCATCGTATTTCATTGTAATCCGTGCAAGTTTCGATTTACAAATTATAGTGAAATAAAAGGTTTTGCCCTTTGGGATTTTTCCTAAAATTGGTTTCCTTTTCATGCTTATTGATTTTATGCTATCAAATCACCTAGATGCATGTGTTTGGGTTTAACTAAAATTTAGGTTTAGTTAAAATTGATTGGATTGACACATAATGAAAATTGAATCTTATTTGAGAAGCCGCATTATTCCGCTGTAGCACACTCACAAATTGGTATCAGAGCCTGTTGCACTAAGTTATTGTGTTTGATCCTATTTTTTTTAATATGGCTTTTGGTGGTTTTGATGATTTTAGATGTCAACTTTTTGAAAGGACTAATTGGAAAATGAACTTGAACTCTTGCTTTAAATCTTTTGTTGAAAATAACTCTGAGAGGTGTCTTGGTTGTGAGGGAATTAGTCACACCATTAATGAATGTCCCACTAATATAAGGAAGATTTTTAATAAACTGACATCTCATGCTTCTTCACTTAGTAATAATGATTTTGAAAAGAAGTTTTTTATGCTACTAAGGGAGATCTACCCACCCCTATAACTAGTGATGAGAGTGAAAGTGACAAGGAAGAGTTGAGTGAGTTGGAAGTTGCCTATAATAACCTGTATATGGAATCTATAAAGTTAAAGAAGGATAACTTGAAACTTAAAGCTAAATTAAAAAAACGTGTCTTAGATGAAAATAACACGAATGCATTAATTGAGGATCTTAGGACACATGGGAAGATGCTTAAAGATAAGCTACAGTATGTCGATGGTGGGAGAGATAGTCTTGGACGGTTGATCGAGACTATGAAAAAAGGAGCTTTTAGAGTTTGAATATTCTAGACAAGTACTTGATTCAGGAATAAGTGAGCTTGAGAAGAGGCTGAGAGAATCAAGTAAGGTTAAGTTTGATTTGGAGTCTCGGTTAGAAAAACTAAATAAGATGTTAGGCACTGTCCAAATTAAGGAGGATATGGGTGGTATAGGCTTCGATGATAATGTTGCACATATTCCTAAATACAATCCCATGCATGTGAGAGAGCCTCCTAGGGTTGCTAGGAGAGAGGCATGAAGGATGTTAATAGAGAACCACCTAGGAACATCGTGCGAGAGGCACCAAGGAATTTTAGTAGAATGCCACCTAGAAACTTTAGGAGAGGGTCACCTCTAGGTAACAATCAGCGCCCGATTTACACTTGCACACATTGCACTAGGCAAGGTCATCTTAGGAGTTTCTATTACAAACTTTTAAATGGACCTAGTAAGGTTAATAAAAGAATAAATTCGATTCATCAAACCCCCACGTATCGTTACAAATCTGTTTGGGTTAGGAAATCGAATTTAGAGGCTTATGGTCTAATTGTTCACGATTCTCGTTTACTTGCACGCGATTCACCCCATGTGAGATCTCTTGGTTGATTGTGTTTGATATTTTTCATACTCTAGGTGTGCTCCATGATATACTCTTACTAGTGTTATGACTTACTTTGTTGTAGTTTAAATTGTTATATTAGTATGCTACTGTTTTAGCACTGTTTTGCTTCTGTCAGCATCTTCCAGATATTGGTTTCAGGCAAATTTTTCAATGGAAAACACTGTTAAAATTTGTGTTTCTTGTTCGAGCGAGATCACTTTTCGTTCAAGTGACTTCTGATGTCATGCGAAGCTACTTCTCGCAAGAAGCCCTTTTCGTTCGAGCGATGGGGCGCTTCGTTCGAGAGAGCCATAGAGATTTTATTTCTTCTGTTTGCAGAACACTGGTTTAGCTTGATATTATTTGGTATTACATGGTGGCCTCTGACAGTTTATATGCAGCTACCCTTGGTATTCATGCTTAATTGCGTATATTGCATTGTTTGTTTAGTCACACCTACCTTGATTATTGATTATTTTGTGTGATTACTATTTGCTAGCATATGACGACTTTCATACTTATTTTATATGCCTATTGTTGGTGGTACTACAATTGTGATATACTTTTCGAAAAATCCAAAAAGTTTTTTTTATAAAACTTTTGAAAAAGCCAAAAAGATTTTGATAAATTTTTTGGAAAAAGGCAAAAAGAGTTTTCTATTTTGTTTTACACCGTATATAAATGGACACTTTGAAATTCTCATTCTTCTTGTGTTGGCTCAATCTTGAGACAAACAATATTTATTTATATGCTCTTGCATTTTTTTATTATTATTCAAATCTATTTTTTATATCTTAAATCAAATTTTTCTATATTGATTTATTATATAAATTATTTTTTGAGACAATCATTTGTTTATGCTCCTGCATTTTTTTATTTTTATTAAAATCTATTTTTTTATACCTTAAACCATATTTTCATATATTGATTTAATATAAATTATTTTTTATAAAAATAATTTTTGTGGAGTGTACAATTTGTTTTTGTCAATATACAATTTCTTTTGTACTTTTTCTCAACCATTTTTATAGCCTCATATCTGAGTCTAATATTTTTTTTTCCTATTTGACTCGTTGGATAATTTTTCTTTACAAATATATATATATATATATATATTCGGAATATTTTTTTGTTACATTAATTTTGTAGTTTCATTTTATTTTTTATTTTCTATTTTTGAATTTCATATTTTTTTTGTGTGTGTAAGTTTTGCGCTTTAAAAGGTATGGGCTTTTGGACAAGCCCTTTAGTTTTTTTTTGTATTTAAGTTCAAATCTCTTTCTCTCTCTCCCGAATTCTTTTTTTCGACCGAGTCTCTCTCTCTCTCTTAATTTTTTTGCTACCAACATCTCTCCCTCTCTCATTTTTTGGCCGAACCCTACTCTCTCTCTCTTTCTCGATTTTTTTGAGATCGGTTTCGGTTTGGGGGTTTCTCCGATCTTGGTTTTTCGGTGTGGCATTTTTTTGTACGGTGATCGGAGGCTCTCAATTTTATAAATGTCCGTCACAATCGAGTATGTCGTATACCGCTAGAACCGTCAAAGAATTTTTCAAGATCACATATACATCGAGACGGATCCCAATATCAATCTTCTTCAACATTCAAGCCTCTGCAAAGTTCTTTTCGATGAGAAAGTATTTAAGTCCTTTACGGTTCACTTAAAAGTGTTGGGATAATTTTTAAAAGAGGTTTGAAAACTTTTCTAAAATATTTTCTAAGTGTTGAGGCGTTGTTTTTCGTCAAAATGAATTTCCCAAGATTAAAAGAAGAATTTTTGAAATAAAAAAATATTTTTCGCGTTTTCTCGTTCGAACAACATGTCCTATCGTTCAAATGGCATGGGATCTCATTCGAACGATATCCTATCTCATTCGAACGACGTGCCACCTCAAATTTTTTATAGGAAGCACATTATATCACTGTGTTTTCGTTAAGGAAACCTGACAATTTTCAATACCAGTAATCTACAAATGATAGAACACTTTATCTTCTTCAATTTTAGGGTTTAAAAACCTTGTTTTTCAATTCAAAAAACATCCGAATCTTTGTGTGAATTGTTTTTGGAACCCAATATACAATCTTGTTGAAGTTTAATCTTGTTGGGAGCATACCCTACTGCTGACTGAGGTCAATGGGAGTGCTTGAGGGTGTTCCTTGCTGAAGATAGAACAACGTGTTCTTGTGGGCCTGCTGCGGTTGTTCCATTGCTGCCGACGCCGGCCGACGCCTGCGGGTATTCGCGTGTCACCGTATTTCATTGTAATCCATTTAAGTTACAATTTTCAAATTATAGTGAAATAAAAGGTTTTGCCCTTCGGGAATTTTTCCTAAATTGGTTTCCTTTTCATGCTTATTGATTTTATGCTATCAAATCACCTAGATACATGTGTTTGGGTTTAACTAAAATTCGGGTTTAATTAAAATCGATTGGATTGACACATAATTAAAATTGGATTTTCTTTGAGAAGCCGTATTATTCCACTGTAGCACACTCACACATTTCAAACTCGATACGTGACAAAGGTATTTTCTTTATTTATTGTGTGTAGGTATTTGATGCGCATTTAAAATGCACACAAAAGAAGAGAAAAAGAAAGTAAGGAGATTTGAATATTTGAAAGTTGAAGATTTTTGACGTGCATAGTTAGTATCTTTCCACTTTTGTGTTGATGGGAGAGTATTAGACTTGTATAGGATATTTGTTAATAATTTGAATATTTTTTTTGTACCGGAATAGCCATTGGGTGAGATTGTAATGACACACTTTCCATCATTTTCCCTAGTTCCTAGTTTATATTGTGTATGGCGTATCCCGTTCCAATGGTCAAAATAATTCATGTTCACACGTTCAACAAGGTGAATCCGCATATTAAGCTTCTTCAACAAAGTTCTGCGACGAGAGATAATTTTGGTATGGATTTAGTTTTGTGTTACCTAGATTTTTTACTAAGTATTTAGATAGTTTTTCTAAACTGTTTTTTATTTTTTGAGATACCTGTAGGCAGAACTTTAAAATTTCATTTTTGTCGTTCGAACGACATTACCTTGTCGTTCAAACGACATTACCTTGTCGTCCATAGGATCTCATATGGATCAAACGGGAGCATATTGTTTTATTTTTTAAGGGTCGTTTGGTGGGTCATTTGATGCCACTTCAAATGACATATCACTATCATTCGAACGACCTGGAGATTTCATTCTAACAAGATTTCACCCCCTTAAATTTTTTATTTGCGTATAAAAACCTGTTTTGTGAAGATTTGTAATTAAGACTTTTCATCTAACCAAACTGCATAATAGATGCAAAATAGTCTTTACTTTTTAGTGCAAAACTTATTTTTGATTCACAAAAATCAATCCCAATTACTTTTGTGGATCATCTTTATAACCCAAACACTTCTATAATGAAGTTATTCTTATGGAGAGCTGTCTCTACTGGTGATCTTAGGGATACTCGAGGGTATTCAATACTTAAGGAGGAGCTGCGGTTCTTGTGATTCTCAAGGGAGTCATTACTGACCGAAGGCTGAGATCTTGTGGGTTTTTACGAGAATTCATCGTATTATTTCTCTAAAGTGTTGCAAGTTGCGATTTCTAAATTTAAGTGAAAAAAAGGTTTTGCCCTGCAGAGATGTTTTCTTTAAATTTGCGTCCTTATTTGTTTGGTTGCATGCTTATATGATTTAATGCTTTCAATCACATAGATGTATGTTTAGGGTTTAAGTAAAATTTGAATTTGTGGGATTGACATCTAGTTAAAATAAGTTTAATCCATTGAAATATTGCGCATTCACAATTTTTTTTCGAAAAATTTCAAAAAGATTTAGTTGTTTGCCTTTGAGATGATCGTTACATGTTATTGATTTATATCTTTTTGTGATGATATATTATCTTCTACGTGATGCTTTGTATTTCATGTTTATGTTTCAACTTCTTTATCTATTTCGGATAAAATCAAAGGGGGAGAGCAAATCAAAATGAGTTTGATTTATGGGGGAGAGTTTATTTATATGAGTTTTACTTTGTTTCAAACTCGATGTATCACGAGAGTATATGTTTTTATCTCATGTGTGTAGGAACTTAAAGTGAAATTCAAATATACACAGATGAAGACAAAGTTTACAAAAGGGAAGAAGAAGAAGTTTGAAGACAAAGAGACTTATGCTGTTCCATTCTAGGGTTGGGAAGCGTGTTAGTATTTTTGACACAGGATATTTTGATTTTAATTTGGTGTTCGGTAGTGTTTGTTTGTTTTGTATCGGAATAGACAAAGTGGGAGAACAATTTTTCTAACATTGTTCATTGCGTAGCTTTAGGTTAGTTTAGGTTACAAATCGTCACATATCATCAAGATGAACAAAACTCAAGCATCTCTAAGTTTGAAGACTTTTCGACATCTCGATGAGGTATAAGACAATTTAGAGTTTGAATTAATTTATGGAATTATATTTTGGTATGTTTTTTTTTTTTTATCAAAGGCGAACATGGACTTTTTATTTTTGAAAAAGAAAAATGTTTTCTGAGTTTACTGTAGGCGGAACTTGATTTTTCGCTTATGTTATTCAAATGACATCTCCAGGTCGTTCAAACGACATCCTCATGTCAGTTGATCCCTCGTTTGAAGGCTTGATTTTAGTTTGGATCAAACAAAATCTTTCTATTTTGATTTTATATAGGTCATTAGACGCGAGATGAAATATCGTTCGAACGACATGCTTATGCCATTAGAACGACCTATTCAACTCGTTCGAATGACACACAACCTTAAGGTTTGTATAAATACCTATTTCATATTAAAATGTATAAGAATTTTGCCATATTCATTTATGCATAACTTTTGCGAATGTTGTTCAAGTTTTGTGTTGAAAAACACTTGTTTAATTCACAACGAAACATCCTTGATTATTGTTCTTGTGAATTGTTTAAACCCTAGAAAGTTTGTATCTTTTCATACACCCTTTGTAGAGAGGATCTCCATTGCTGACTTGTGATATCTGGGGGGATTCACTGCTAAAGATAAAGGTTGAGGCTAACGAAGGACTGTGGTCTTATGATTCTTGTGAGGATCATAGTTGTTCATTAGAGATTTGCGAAGATCAAAGATTTATGCTTGTGGAATTTATCAAGTAGTCTACAAGTCGACTGTTTTATAAATTTCTAAGTGAATAAAAGGGTTTTACCCCAAAGTTTTTTTTTCCTGAAACTTGGTCTTTGTTAATTGCTTGGTTTGATTTATCTGTTTTATCACAATATATGCATGTTTAGGATAAAAAGCTAAAATCTGTTTAAAATTGACTTCTGCATGTTTAAGGAATATAAGAGCACTAATAATTTTGTCCCCACAAATCTAAGATCATAAATCAAGTTACAATCAATCTTTAGGGATTTGTATAATTGGTATATGAATTTATATAATTAAAATTTAACATATGAATTCAAAAATCATTCTAAAATTCATACAATTCTAATTATTTATAAACATGAATTTTTACTTATATTTATACAATTTTAACAAATTAATATTTGAAATTATTATATCAATCATTTATATAAAAACGTCATGGGGAAATATAAAATCCTAATTATATCTAATTGATTTTAAATATAAGACTTAGGTTTAGTTGAAAATTATTATTTATTTACATAAGAGGGGAGGAGTAAATAATTAACTTGCCTCAATTAATAAAAAATCTACAAAAGTATTGAAATAATTTGTAGAAGAAACCCCCTTTGAAAAATGGTTGAATTGACTCCACAAATGCTCCTTAGATTTGTACCAAGTTTACTCCAAAATAAAATTCAGAAAAATACAATTCTTGCTTTGAATTGTAGAGCATAATTTTAGGGTTGAAAACATATAATTTGGGTGGAAAATAAATTAAGGTTTAAAGGCTAATTGTGGGTTGAAATAAGGAGGCAATAGGATGATGGTGCTGTAGTGAAAGGAGAGAAAAATAATTGAGGTTCTCGAAAAAAAAGAAGAAGGCTAAGGGGCCTTTTTTATCCTCCAGTCCCACTATAGTGGCTGCTTATGCTTGCTATAGCGACCTTATTCGCACTATAGTGGCTGTGAAATCCCGCTGTAACCGCCAAGGCCAATTTCTGCCAAGAGTTAAAAACCCTAAATCCCATTTTTAGTTTTTTCATAATTTACCCTTAACCCTAAACTATTTCCAAAGTAACACTATAAATATTATTATATCCTTATTTTTAAACATAAATTCCTCTCATATTCAATTATTTATTTACTTTCCATAATGATTATTTAACCCCAAATTTTAATTAATTAGAATTGAGCACATACCATTTTATTAATTCATCAAGTAATTTCTATAATCTCAAATAAATTCAATCCAACTTTAAATTTCTTATAAAATTTTATTTTTATAATAAAATTATATAAAACTCAAGTTTTCAATTAAATAATAAAATAAAATTCTCCTAAATTTAATATTTATTTTTTATTAAATTCATCAAAATTATGAGGTATTACAATCTTCCCCTCTAACAAGAATCAATTTGTCCTCGGAATTGACAAATAAAAATCATACCCGATTTAAAAATAATTATGGGAACATTTGCATAATCAAATCCTTGCGCTCCCATGTGGACTTGTCCTCTTTATGGTGGTTCCATTATACACGTACTAACTATATATAGTTGTGGTTCCATTATACACGTACTAACAATTTAAAATAGTTGTGGGTACTTTTACCTAATCAAATCCTCGCGCTCCCGTGGGGAGTTCTCCTCTTTATGGTGGTTTATTATACACGTACTAATGATATATCCTTGGAATGCAACCTCTGAATCTTCATATCTAATACACTCACCGGATTCTCATTATAAGATGTATTCGAGTCTAACTCGACTCACCCAAATTGATATGCTGATAGATAGCGTGGGATGCAGATACCAACGAAGTAGGGACACATAAAACATATTGTGTACCCGATCAAGATGATCTGGAGGGCTAAACGTTGCGCAACATTCCCCACCTTCTCTATGATCATAAATGATCCAATATGTCATGGCATTAACTTCCATTTCTTCTCGAATCTCATCACCCTTTTGATAGGTGAAACCCGAAGTAGAACATCTTCTCCCACTTCTAATTATATTGTCTTTATCTTAAAGTCGACGAGACTCTTTTTACCTAAGGCGATCTTTTTCTACTCTCTAATTAACTTAATCTTCTCGATCGTATCCTAGACCAACTCTGAGTACAAAAATATACCCTCACCTGGATCCAACCAACATATTGGTGATCGACAAGGTCTCCCATAGTGTGCCTCATAAGGTTTTATAGAGATGGATTTATGATAACTATTATTATATGAAAACTCCATCCATAGCAAGTGTACTTACCAATTTCCTTTAAAGTCGATCACACATGCTAGTCGCATGTCCTCCAAAACCAGATTGACTATCTCCGTCTGGCCATTCATCTGTGGATGGTATGTCATGCAAAGGTTAATCTGAGTTCATATGAACTACTGAAAACTCTCCCAAAAGTGTACCATAAATGTAGGACCCCGATATGAAATAATTAATAACAGAACCCCATACAATCAGGCAATCTCATAAATAGATAAATATGCAAGCTACTAGATCAAATGGTTGATAAGTACATCCAAAAGGTGCGCCACCTTCGTAAGGCGGTCAATTATCACCCAAATCGAATCATGTTTGAGAGGCATCAAAGGTAGCCTTGTGATAAAATCAATCGAGGTGCTATCCCACTTCCACTTGAGAATGGGTAGGGGCTGAAGAATACCAGACTGCTTCTGATGGTCCACTTTTACGATATGACAAGTAGTGAAACTAGATACAAACTCTACCACATTTGTCTTTATACCATCCCCTCAATACCGCCTTTTTATATCTTGGGACATTTTATCCTCACCCGATGTACCGCAAAATGTGAACCATGCATCTCCTCCATAATGACCTGTCTCAACTCCACATTTGAGGGTACCACCAATCTACTTTTGTATTGTAATCTGCCATCAAATCCCACTGAAAAGAAAGGTACACCGATAGCAAGAAGCTCTGTTACCTTTTATAATACCTCGTATTTTTGTGAATTTTCTTTATTATTTGTTAATTGGAAAATAAATTAATAAACGGGGTTAATTATTACTTTTGTGATATGGTTATAATAATAAAGTGATTAATTTAGATGATAATTAAATTTTGCATATGATGTGATTTTTATGCCACGTGTTATAATGAATTAATTGAAGATACTAATTATATGAAATTTGACTATGTATTACACATATAATGATATTATATGTACGTTTTATTTACGCCGTGAGGTATTACCATGTGTATTGAGGTACTGCCATTTGGATTGGACTCTGTAAGCACAAGGAGGCCTAAATATCTGTTTTTATTTCTTTTAATTAGGGCAATGGGGTAGGTATACCTTTGGTTGAACTAGTTCGGGTAGTATTTCAAGCACATTTAGAGGCCTAAAATTAGGCCTTTTAGTGACTTGAGAATTTAAAGATATTTTATGGGTATTAACTCTTATTAGTTGAACACTTTACACACAAAAGACAAACCCTAGCTGGACTAGAGATTTAGGATAACTTGGGAAGAATTTGAGGAGGAAAAAAGGGATTGAGTGGAAGAATCACTCGTTCATATCATTCAGGCAAGAAATCTCTTACTTTATCACATATAATCTCTAATTCATTTATAATTTATGTTATGTAGTTAGATCTGAGATATAAACATATGTTTAGGAATGTGATTTGATATCTTAATCATGTTATTTTAATGAATTAATCGGGATTAGTGGTGAACTAATTATGAATTGAATCATTTTGAGACATAGAGTTTTGATTAAAACTCATCTTTAAGATTAATTTTTGTTTGTAAGTTGAATCCCTATATTAATTTGGTATTTAGATCTTAATTCGTGTATGTCTTTGACACCATTCTATGTAAAATAAGAACTAGGTTTAATCTGAATATTTGAAGATTTAGACCTTAAGTTATGATTATAGTTGATTAATCTATGTTAGTATCATAACTATATCTTTTAGTTTTGAAGGATAATGGGAAATATGATGATTTGAGGCTTTAGTTTGGAGCTTTGGTGTGGTTATGTTTGCTCTTTTTTAGGAAGAAGATGGCTTCTGCGCCAATCTCAGTCAAACAAGATTTGTGTCTCATTTGAACTAGAAGGGTAACTTGTTTGAACGACTTTTAGATCTCATTAGAATGAGATTGGACTGTTGACGAAATTTCGGTCAATTAAAGATGGTTTTGGATGTCTTTTGGTGCATAAACTATTTAGGGTAATTGTTATGCACTTATAATTAGTTTATAGAAATATTAAACTATAAGGACTTGAGAAAATACTTTGATTTAGGTTTGAGATTTTATAAACCTTTAATTAATAAGTACAATTTGTCATTTAGGATTGGGAAGAGTTTGGGTATGCACGAAAGTGATGCGATATCCTATTGTTATATACATATATTGTGACATGTATATATATATATATATATATATATTATTTTCTTGTGTGAACATACCGTTACTCGTGGATAATCTATCAGTCAGGTTTTTAGATGGTTTCTGTTGTGACTGTGTACCACACATTTGGCCCTTGATACAGGAATATATAGAGGTCAATGTGCTTGAGCACATGTTCAAGATGGTCATCGCCTGATGATGTGAGATATGTATGGCTCGATCTATCGAGAAAATAGCCGATGGTGTTACTGTGTGGTGATATATTATGATCATACGTTCAAGATGGTCACCACTTTGTGATGTGATATGTGGATGACTCGATCCATTGAGTGGGTTTTGATATGGACTAGATGATGGTGTCACTATGTAATAATCCCTCATTCTTATGTGTGTGTTTGTTTCGAAATTCGTTAGGTGATGGAATCCTACGAATTTATTGATAAAAGCATGACAAACTCCCTCGAAGGTAAATGCATTCGTGTAGTTGTTATCGAACTTATATACGTGTGTATGATATTAGTCCATTGATGGACACTTTGATTTAAAACCCTACATCATATTTATGTGTTTTTTTATGATATGGGGGTGTATCTTATTATGCGGGTGACATAAAAGGGGGTTAATTTATGATCGTATTGTGTACATATGATATAGTCTTGTGATGGACACATTTAAGTGAAATATACTAAAACAAGGAAAATGTTACGTTATGAGAACTTGAGTATTTTAATAGGTAAAATATGGTTAGTGGGTTTCATTATGTACATGTGTAGTTAGTTGAATCCCATGTTAGCATTTTGTTATGTGATATTACTTACATGTCCAGTGATAATGCCTTGGGTTGGGACACTCGTCTAGTATTTCTCTTATATGAGGGGTGAGGTATCTCTTACATGTGAGTGTCGACGGGTGGCATGTTTAATATAAGTGAGTCGCACGATTATTACTATTTTGATACTATAAGTTATTTCTTGTAACTTTTGGGCGTTAACCCAAATTTATAAATCCCTATTCCCCCGCATGTATTATTATTATCATCATCATCATCATCATCATCATCATCATCATCATCATCATCATCATCATTATTATTATTATTATTATTGAAAACGTTGACAGTTTATGGATCCCCGGATTTAAAATTTTCTCATTTAAAATCAAACTAATATTGTAATTTCCTTTTATATAAATTCAATAATGATGCGGAAGCGTTAGGAAGATGATGGTTCAACAAAATTACTCAATTAATGTATTCACTTAAACCGATTAATTAATCCAAGTCCTAGAATTTTCCTAAGTCATATTTATCAATATTAGCAAGTTAGGCGAAACCAAATTTTAGCAAATGACTTGAATTAAACACCATTACCGAATATTTAATTTAACTCCAAATTCAAGTGAGTGTGATGATGTAAACTGAATTTTATCTTGAATTAGTCTAAGCATGCGTTCTACGTTATTATGCAAGATAAAATAAACCAATCACACTACGCCGCGATGTACGAGGAAAAACCCAAGACGGGAAACAACCTCGGACGGCCCTAGCCACAAATCCACTAGATACGGAATTACAATTACAAGATAGATAGACTTACAACGACTGACTCGATCCCTCTCAATCCTCGAAGCTTCTTCTTGTAAACACCTCTTCCTAGAGGATAACCTCGGAACACCACCGTGGTCTCGGAATCCACCGATGGGGCTTTCTATGGTCACTGTCACCCGTACATGGAGGCTTTCTCCAAGTGGGTAGAGTCGCAACAAAGAGTCTACTTCTTTAATGGATGTAGAAGCAAACCAAAACTTCTCTTCTTGAATTCGATAGAGATAAACCGGTGCCAAACTCCAAGCAATTTGATATGTATATATGAACTTGGATAAACTCAATTGGGTGTAAACACTAGAGTGATGAAAATATTTTTCTCTAAAAATCTCACTCAAAACATGAACATTTTCCTAAACCATTTTTGCTCTCAAACTCTCTCTAAGAGATAAACTTAGTTGGAAAAGTTATGGAAATGTTGGATTGGAAAATGACATTCCCGCACATATTAAAGTCAGTAAAAGTTGGTTAAAAACCAAGTGGGGAAGTGGGTGAAAAACTGCCAAAAACTACCAAAAAACCGTTCCCGCCTGACAGCTCGTTCGAACGACATTTCGTTCGAGCGAAATCTCGTTCGAACGAGTCTTCTAACGACGCTCCAGTATGGACTCGTTAGAAGCTCGTTGGAAATCTCGTTAGAACGACAATCTCGTTCAAACGACATTTCTAACGACGGACCAGTATGCCTTAGTGGGAACTCGTTGGCAAAACTCGTTCGAACGACATCTGGTTCGAACGAAAAAACTCGTTCGAACGACATATCTAACGAACGACCAGAAAGTTTGAAAAATTCATTTTTTAGCCCAGAAAACTTTATAAACATTTATTTAAAGGTTTAATAAATCCTTTCTTAAAACCAAACGCAGTTTTTATAAACCTAACACCCAATAAACTTGTTCCAAGCTCCTATATATATATAATTGCATTCAACGAGGCACACAAATCGGCATTTTGATGAAGCTTTATACTCTTTGCCGCTACGTCTTCAACAAACACTTCATAGGCTTGAGAATATTACAATTTAAATATTATCCTATGAATAAATGTTTTTGTCCGGAATTGAGCCAAAACTATATATGGACTCAATTGGAAATTTGTGTCCTTACAATTATTATATACAGGAATAACGTGGCTAAGCAGTTAGACTTGCCGTGGTTAGAGTTTTAGCTTGCCATTCTTAGACTTGACGTTGTTGTCATTTAAGTAGTCACTTTTGTTTAGGAGTTTTTTTTTAATTCAGAGGTGGTTACAGTTGTATTTGTATTTTAGTTGAGACTTTAGTATAAAAGAAATTTATTTAGGAGATTCAATTTTACTAGGGTTTCATTTTATCTCAGTTTAGTTATTCTTGTTGTCATTCATCTCTCTTATGTTGTGGATGTTTCTAATTTATTGTCATTTTTTACTTACATTGATGGTGAGAATGATATAAATTGATAAATGTTCCCCTATCTTTGGCGTATCCCTCTTATAAACTATGCATGAAAATAGGGGGTGTTATAGTTTCTATCAGAGCATTTAGATTCTAGTGTCTTTATGATCGGTGTTGCATCCGTTTCATTTTTTGCTGACTGTTCTTCGATGTGTTTAGAGCCTGTCATGGGAATTTGTATTTTAATTTCATGATGACACACCTGTGTTGCTTACCATGTGAGCATTGGCAGGATTTGAGGAGCATTTAGGTATAAATGAGTATGAGGATAAATACCGTTACGAGTTAGGGGTCAAGGATAGAACGAATGGTTGGACAAAAGCATTCCCCACAATTGGGAAGATAATTATGGGAGTTATCATGTTTGGGATAAGGTCCGTAACTTAGATATTTTCTCAGGCATAAGTAGTGTATGTGTTTCACGTTGAGGTGATTATGGGACATAAAAGAGTTTGAGTCTTGAGGAACCTATTAGAGATTTGGGTTCTCCTTATGATTGATATGGATTAGGATGGCAATTGAGGCTGGTAGAATGCCTTTATGGGGTTTTTTGCATCTAAAATTATGTTTTATTTAGATTCAAGCAAGTTTTATATGTGATTCAGCATGAATATTGTATTAATTCACCCTTTATACTTATGCATTTTAGCCCCATTGGGTACTTAATTCCTATATTTATGCTCTTTAACTAGACAACCTCTATTTTATATGTTTACATTCTTTGCGAGGTATAATTGACCTTTTGTAGGTATTATGATGCTTAGCCTGAAGTTCGATCGCGTTCCAACGAAGTTTCATCGACAACACACATGCAAGGGCACATTTAAGGGCATTTTAGTAATTTCATCATTAGAGTTTTTAGCCCCATGTCTTCTTGGAAGTTGTATTCCTCTGAGTTAGCTTCGCGTAGATTTCGACCACGCCTAATTCTGATTTAGAACAAAGAAGTTATGGCATTTTTCGTCTGTTGATCCATAATGAAGAATGAGACTTTCCAGGGGCAAATCGATTCGACCATTTTTTTGAATCGATTCAGAATGTCCGAATGTCCGCAAATGAATATTGTTTGAGGGGTTTTTGGTGGAGTATTTAAGGAAAAACTTTCCCTTAAGTTGGGACATCATTTTTACACTTCTTAGATCAGATTTTAGGGCTTTTTTTGGGGAGCTTTCCTTCTCCTCTCTCTTTGGGTTTGCACTTATTTATGTAGGTAGGATTTACTATTCATTGTCTTCTCCACTTAATATATGCTCTCCTTTGTTATTTTCTTACTTTATTTCTTATTTCTATGGTTAGATAGTTAGTTATAGTTTGTTAATTCTTATTTTCATTTACTTAATTTGTTGTTTAATTAGTTTAAGCCATGTATTGTAGCTAGTAAAGGGTTGGGTCATGTTTTTGCCATTGATGGGCATTGAGCTCCGAAAGTTAGGTTTTGGGTAAAATTGTGTTTAATTGAAACTATGTGTATTAAAGTTGGAATGTTATGCGTTTAACTTTCTTTGTCACGCAACGCTAGTGTTTATTGCGATATTCCAAATTTAGTCCACGTGTGACCATTTTTGATTAAATATTTTATCTCACATTTTTGGATTAAATTCCTTCATGTGTGATGTTTATAATTAATTGATTATGCTCCATTAAATGTTTTCAAACCGAAATCGTAATTATGTGTTGTTTAGCCTATGGAGGGGATGTGATCCTACCCTCGTTTTATTAGTATATTTTAGCATAGTTAACTTCTTATTTCCCCTCTTTTTTCCATTTACACCTCATCACCTTTTTCACTTTTATTCTTGAAGAAATAAATCAGTTAAAATCTATTGTAAACACCCTGTGGATTCTCGATACCTGAACTGGCCGCTATACTCCCTTAAAGAGTGTAGTCATAGTTTAGGTTTTTGTATTGAGGCGATGAACCAAAAATAATGACAGTGTCCTTACACAAACATACGGTTTGTGCTTCCTAAAAAATGGCGCCATTTTCGTGGAGCGGTTCATTTTAGGATTTTAGTGTTTTAGTACTTTGTGTGAATATTGTATATTCTTTTTTCTTCTTCTTTCTTTTTGACTTGTACTAAATTGTTTTGAGAAACTTGAAATTTTGGTGCTTGTCACGTTTTTGAATTACCCCTTTGAAATGTCTCACCTAACTCTTTTAATGGATTTAATTGTTATGATAATAGTTCTCAAAGTTACACTCTTAAGACTATGCGTGAATGCTTCCAAATTCTTGAAAATGAAAGAATTGAACGTGAAAATAATTTTTTTAGGTAATCACTCATTGTCTTGGAAATAAACTTTGTAAAGTGGGAATAAGGAATTGAACAATGAATTAGAGATTTATGAAGCTTGGACATATAAAAAAAATGTCCAACTCGAGGAGATGATTTCTTCTTCAAAAAGCTCGATTGAGATTGAAACTTGCTTTTCACCTCCACCTTTTTTTGAGGAAGAAAGTATTGAGAGTGATTCAAGAACTTCGAATTTCAACCTCTTACAAATATTTCAAATTCTTTTGAGGTTGAAAGTCCTTCGGTTCCTCGGTTCCCCACTATTAACAAATAATTAAATTAATCACAAGAATCAAATGTAATTCTTGATAACTTTGACCCGATTCTTGAACGGGAGTGTTATTTTGAGATGCTTCATGTCATTTGCTATTCGCTAGCACTTGTCCCACCTCCCCTTCCAATTGAAAAACCTTGGGGATGTGATTTTAATTTTCTTGAGATCAATTCGGTCTTTTCCCCCCATTATATCCAAACCTCTCATCATCCCTCTCAAACTTTTAATTGATGATGGTTCCTTTCTTCCGCCTTACACATGCCTTTCATTGTTCAAACGAAATTCTTATTTTTTGGGAGGCATGCATGAAAGGGAGGGTCCACCGTTGATCATTCAAAGCCAAATCGTATTTTGGTTGGACCCTTAAAAATTTTGACTTCTAGTGTATAGTTAGTTAGAAGTCCAAATTGTAGGTTGTAAATAGTTCATTTTTCTTTCTCTCTTTTCTCTTTATTTTTAATTGTATTCTAGTGTAATTATGTAAATTTTTTATTATTCTTTTTGTTATGCTTGTTACTAACATATTTTGTAGATTCAATAGACTCGTACTTTTTGGGGATCACTCCATTTTGGGTATACCTTTCTTTTCCTCTTTTTATATTGTGTTCTTGATTCACATTGAGGATAATGTAATATTTAAGTTAGGGGGTGTGGGATATTTTATCCATTTATTGGTAGTTTCATTGATTTGATCACATGTTATTTACTAAGCATGCTTTTGTTGAAAAATTGAAAATTTTCAAAAATATTTTCTTTCTTTTTTCTCTTTTGTTGGGAATTTTGCCTTTATATTCGATGATAAATTTTAATAAATGCCCGGTCCAATTGAAAATTCAATGATACATGTTCTCGATTTTAGAAGTTATTAGATTTTAGTCTTTAAATCATTGATATTATGAATAACTTCATGAATTAAACTTTAACCCATGAGCACATGCACTTTTCTTATTTTAAGATTTTTATAACTAAGTAATCTTTTGTTGCATTTTATATACTTGCATAAGTGAGATTCGAGAAATACCTTCATTTGTGAGTGTTATTGATTAGGCATACATTCTTCACATTTATCCCCTTAATTTCGGTATTTGTATGATCTCGTGCGGTGTAAATAGATTGGATTTGGCTTATATTTATGCTCCTAACCCTTTTTGGCAAGTATTTCATATTTTGTGTATCTCTTATGTGTTTTATAGGTATTTCAGGCAAGTTAGTGCCAAAGAGAACTCAAAACAGTGAAAGAAAACCAAGAAACCGGGAGTAAAGGGCATTTTCATAATTTTGCAGTCTTATTCTAGAGGTGGGTCCAACTGGAAAGTTGAAGAGCTTTCAACTATAAGAACACTGGAAAAAACGACACCTCAATCGGAGTCCGGGTGTGAAAGTTATGAGTAGTCAAAGATAGAAGAAAAAGTCAAATAAAGAGAGGACCGGTCCGCCCAGAAATTAAAAGAACCGATCCGCCCTCACCCCGGACCGGTCCGCTGTGCAAACTCCAGTAGACCTCGGATTGAAAGAAAAACGAAGAAGGCAGAAATTAAAAGAACCGGTCCGCATTCAAAGCAAACCAGTCCAGAGGAGGAAAGGACCGGTCCGGATCAAGGCAAACCGATCCGAAGGAGGAGGGGACCGGTCCAGCTGTCGCAGTTTTAATTTTCTAATTTTCCTCTAATGGAGAGTCCTAGTGCTGCTAAAACTCTTGGAGTCTTGTAGGGTATAAAAACCCATTTTATTGTTATTATTTCCACGGAGAATTGTAGATAATTTTCCATTCTTTTTCAGAAACCCTAGTTTAGATATAATTTACAGTTTAATTCCAAAGATTGAAGGTTATTTCAGAATTCTGTATTCTTCATTGTTTTTGTTACTGCTTTGGTAAAAAGTTAGTGAGTAATTCCCTCTTTTCAATTCTGTTCTACATCAATTCACAAGTTTTCCTTAGATTGATCATGAATTTCTGCACATCAAACACTGTTTTCATTACTTTCAGCATGCTAGGCTAGATTTTCTAAGGCTGGGATACATGAACCTAGCCTAATGTGTTAATTGCTTGTATATAAAATTAGTCCTCTGAGTTTGATGATTGATTACGACCGTATTGCATAGGAACACAACAATTGTATGTCTTTATATCTCGTTTTCCTCTGGGTAACCGGGATGATTTAGAATGCAATTCGAGTGTCACAATCACAATACCGATTTACTCATCCTCAGATTAAGTATGATGCGGGCTTGAACCTCGTATACGTAATGTTTGGGAGTACTAAATTCCGGGTCAAATTAATTAGTTAAATTCATGATTAGTATTATAGCTGCAATACACTAGGGTTGGAGGATTGTATTCCCGTCCTATTTTTCTCATCACTTAGTTCAAAAGTTTCAAATTATTCTTCATTAGTATTTTAGGTAGTTTAGTATAATTACATCTTTTCATAATTTCATAATTGCATCTAGTGTAGTCATTCCTCAACTCAAATCACTTTTTCTTTTCCCTTTAGAGTCAGAGTTAGGATTTCCTTGTCTATCCAACGTCGTCACAACTCCGTTGTCTTAGTTCCCCGAGGATCGAAATTACTTGAACGACAGGCTTGCACTTGAGACTAGAGTGAACGCACATTAGAGACACTTTGTGAGTCGCGTCAAGTTTTTGGCGCCGTTGCCGGGGAACTAGGTTAGATTGTGTTAATCTAAAACTTTGACCAAAAATTTTCAAAAATCCAAAAACATAAAAAAATTCAAAAACCACAAAAAGATTCACCATCATCTCTCATAATCCATTAATGTAAAATTTTGAACTCACTCCCACACCTCATAATACTCCAACCAGCATTCACGAAAATCCAATCGTTGAGTACAACCCCGATAGTCCCCACACTCCTAACGCCCCACAGTTCTGGATTCCACCTCCCACACTGTCACACTCAATCTCCAATAACACTCTATTTTACTTCTTAGGACACACCTCCGAGAACACTTCGAGCACACCAAGTTAGAGCACCGAGACGTTAAGTGAGAGAGAGATGTCGCAGCACGATAGGGCAGCCGCCGGTGAGGAAGAGCCCCCATACCACCCGCTGAGAGAATTCTTATATCCCGAGCGCACTGTCACTCCGGGATGCATTATACTCCCGTATAGTTTCGAGAAATTCCGTTTCAAAAATAGGATGATCCAGATACTACCACATTACCACGGTATGAATTCTGAAAAGCCATACCTTCACATTAGGGAATTTGAGGATGTGTGCGATACTCTCAATGATCAAACTTGCACACAAGAGGTGATCCGCCTCAAACTTTTCCCTTTCTCGCTCAAAGATAAAGCTAAGACCTGGCTATGGTCTTTACCTCCAAGCTCGATTCCATCTTGGAGCGAGTTGCAATCGAGATTTATCAAGAAATTCTTCCCACCACATCGAACAATCTCCATAAAGGCTCAAATTCAAGCGTTCAGACAATCTGAAAATGAGCCATTTCATCGATGTTATGAGCGTTTCAATGAGTTAGTTACTTCATGCCCCCATCATGGATTTGATGGAGCGCAAATCATCTATTTTCTCTATAATGGGCTGAATCTTAACTCCAAGGAACTTGTCAAAACCATGGGAAGTGGTCCTTTTGTCGATTTAGACGCCCACGATGCTGAGCTTCACCTGAGGTATGTCACTGAGACTACCCAATCCTGGGATACATCTGACCCTAATGCTCAAAATTAAAATCGCCAAGTGACCACCACTCCATCGGCGTCCAGCCTATTTCATGTAGAAAAGAATTCTATAGCGGACAGTCGAATCGATATACTTGAGAAAGAGGTGCGAGACCTACGTGGCATATGTGGAAGAGGACCAACTGGATCCATACCAAACCCCATTAAAAAGGTGTGTGCAATTTGTGAGGTGGGTTATTCAACCGAGGAATGCCCGACTATACCCTCCTACAAAGTGATGCTTAAGGGTAATTTCGGTGCACCACACGGGAACTCGTACAACCCTTCATGGAAAAACCATCCAGGATTTAGCTATGGGCAATAACATGCCGCAATGAACCCTACTTCACATGTTGCCCCTCCTCCACCACCACATTTTCAACAAGCTCCACACATGCAAGGACACGTGCAAGCACCACCACCTCAAGGAGCATACATCCCTCCACCGCGGAGAAGTCTCGAGGATACTATCAACCAACTAATGCTATGCTTGAGCGCATGATGAATGACATGAATGCGAACATTTCACAGTTGCAATCATCGTGGAGTATCCAAGAGAAGGGCAATTTTCCTGCCCAGGGCCAAAGACCTCTCCAAGGTCAAACTAGTGTTAGCTCGACACCCCATGACCATCCTGAGAAATGTAGCGCAATTACCACTCTACGTAGTGGGAAAGTAGTTGACTTGTCACCTCCTCCACAAGACATACCTAAAGACAAGGCGATTTTGCCCGGCATGAAAGAGGCCGAAGATTTCCCCTTGAATGAGAGTGATAAAGACGACACTAGTGAGCCCGAGGTAGTAGTGAAACCACCCACCGCGGCACCGTTTCCTCAAAGGCTAATTCCTCCCCATAAATTAAACCCACGTGATGACGTGCTAGACATGCTAAAGAAAGTAAAGCTGAACTTACCTTTCCTCGATGCCATTAAGAAAATTCCAGCCTATGCAAAAGTCATCAAAGACTTGTTGACGGTAAAGAGAAAAATGAAGGTAAGTAAAAATGCCGTTCTAGCACAGAATGTGAGCTCCATTATACTCAATGATCTCCTGCCTAAATTCAAAGATCCCGATGCACCCACCATTTTGTGCATCATTGGAGAAAATAAAATCGAAAAAGCCTTACTTGATTTGGGAGCAAGTGTCAATATCCTCCCCTATTCCATTTACAGGCAACTTGATTTGGGCAATCTCAAGCCCACAAGGATCACTCTCCAATTAGAGGATAGAATAGTGAAGATCCCAAGAGGCATAGTCGAGGACGTGATCGTCCAAGTTGACACTTTCTACTTCCTGGTAGACTTTGTCATTTGGGACACGGAGCCCTCCTTCACCTCGAGCAATCATGTTCCCATCATCCTTGGGCGCCCATTCTTAGCTACGGCTAACGCAATCATCAATACTCGAAATGGGCGAATGCAAGTCACCTTTGGGAACATGACCTTAGAGACTAATATCTTCCATATAGCCCAACATACGGGGGAAGAAGATGATCTTCACGCGGTGAGCCTAATTGTTGAGATCGTAGAAGAGCACATTGAGGAAAATTTATGTGGAGACGCCTTAGAATCTTGCTTAGTGTCTAGTCATGAGAGCGAGGGAACTTATTCTGCAATGGAAAGCGAGAGAGAGGGGTTAGAAGAGAGAAAAATGGTGGAGTTGGAGATCGAGCAGGTAAGATAGGACGTAGGCACTACTCGAGAGAAAGAGCTAGGGGACATGAGCATGGAAGAATTTGAAAAAGAATTCGGTCCGATGGATGAGAGCCTTACCGACGAAGTCCAAAATCTATTGGACTCATGTAGTCACCTAGAAGAAAGCGAATGGAAAGATAAAATCGATGAATTCCTTCTTTGTGACCATCCACCCATACCACTAGAGGTCCCGAAGGCGAGTGAGGAGAAAAGTTATGGTTCATCCGACTTAGAGACCGGCCCATGCATCTTAAAAATGAAAAGAAACCTAGGTGTTCCCTCCGAGTCAGCGCACGCAGACCATGCTTTGAGTCAGCATCACGAGGATCCCTTTCCAATTAGTCACGACGAGTCTCCCGGTCTATCCTTTATCTATGGGCGAGGTCCCAACTTATTCCTATTATTGGATTATAATCCTAGGATGGGAGAGACGAGGAGAGCATCGAACCCTGTTAGTGGGGTCGGGTGAGTTTGTGCAGAGATGAGAGGTCGTCGCACTCCCGACGCATATGGGGTGATTTTTTAGTGTATTATTGAGTCATGTGTTAGGGTCATTTAGTGTCTTTATGCATTTTAAATATTTGTTTGTTTTATTTTTTCGCACTTTTCATTCGCTTTGAGTTAGATTTTAGTCCTTTTTGCTTGAGGACAATGCAAAAGTCTAAGTTAGGGTGGGGGTCACAAGTGCGTATTTCTAAAACTTCACAAATTTTCCAAAATTCCCAAAAATTTCCAAAAAAATCATAAAATTTTGAAAAACCAAAAAATAGTTTTATTCAAAATAAATAAAAATTGGAATTCAAAATTTTTAAAAATATCATTAAAAATCGAATTGAAGTCTCAAGTTGTAAAATTCAACATACACAAAGCCAAAATTGACCAAAGATGGAAATTGAGCGAAAATTGACGACTTAACGAATAAGTGTGGAGATTAACAAACCCGGTGAGATTTGAGCCTATCACTTTTTGCGAGTTTTTAAATCAATCCGAGTTAATTGTTAACTAAAAGTTCTTTTCAGTGCCTAAAAAGTTATCGAGGATCTCAATCCCTTCATTTTGATCGGTTATGAAAAACGTGTGTGATATTGCTTTGAAAAACGTGCCAAAATTGATCTCTAAACTTAAATTCATCTCGAAACGCATATGGTAACGCAATTGGTATTTTCGACAATGAAGTAGGCGCTCGTTTGTCACCTAAAAATATTGGCCAGAAAAAGTAGCGAAAAATTACCCCTTTTTTAACCCAATTTGAGCTAAGCAAATTGTCCCTTTCGTTTGATAACCCGAAAAACCCAAATATCCCGGAATTGCGAAAAATGGAAAAATTCAGAATTTAAGTCCAAAAAGTGCATATAAAGGGGCAAGAAAAAAAATAGATATGCTCAACAAAAATACCAAGAAAAGAAAAGAAGTGAAAAACAGAAAAAATAGAGAAAAAGAAGAAAAAAATGAGCAATAGCCCGAAAAAAGCACAAATGGACATCATAAATGACTTTTCCAATTCTAACTTTTCCTACCATTTTCTTTTTACCCCATATACGTTAAAACCCGAAAAAGTCCTAATCGAGTCTAAATTGTGAAATTGATTACCGCGTGGAGAGCTAATACACCAAAAGATAATAAAGGAGATTAAGTGCGCGAATAAGAGGCAATGTTCCCGTTTTTAAAATCGTAATCCTTTGATGAGATCCTTTCACCATGAAATTTTTATCTTTCTAATTATATGTGTGATTTTGCGTCCATTACAATTACTCTTTATAACACGCATACTGAGAGAATAGCCATAATCCGAGTGATTCGTTTGAGAGAGCATTCCGTGAGAATTTGAAATCAAAAGGAATTTTCGGATAAGTAACGTAATGATCAATCGGTGGAAATTCGCGGTTAAATTTTTGGTTTCGCACACACGCACTATGATTTGAGACTTGTAAATATGACTTGATGATGACTATTTTCTCGGAAGGTTTGAATTGTACAATTTTTGCGTATTTTGAATTTTCTTTGAGTCGAATTTTGTGGGTACATTCTCTGCAAACCCTCACGAGACACCACTCGTCCTACTAGGGTGACCTAGGGGTTTAAAGGCTTGTTGCATACGCTAAATGCAATCGCTTCCCCGCGAAAAAGGTATTCTATCCCAATAAAATGTGATTTTCAAGAGTTAAGCCTTGCTAGGAATCTTTTACATTTCTCGGGACGCGAAAAGTTCTAAGTTAGGGGGATTGGTCACAAGTGCGTATTTCTAAAACTTCACAAATTTTCCAAAATGCCCAGAAATGTCCAAAAAAATCATAAAATTTTGAAAAACCCAAAAATAGTTTTGTTCAAAATAAATAAAAATTGGAATTCAAAATTTTCAAAAATATCATTAAAAATCGAATTGAAGTCTCAAGTTGTAAAATTCAACATACACAAAGCCAAAATTGACCAAATATGGAAATTGAGCGAAAATTGACGACTTAATGAATAAGTGTGGAGATTAACAAACCCAGTGAGATTCAAGCCTATCACTTTTTACGAGTTTTTAAATCAATCCGAGTTAATTGTTAACTCAAAGTTCTTTTCAGTGCCTAAAAAGTTGTTGAGGATCTCAATCCCTTCATTTTGATCGGTTATGAAAAACGTGTGTGATATTGCTTTGAAAAATGTGCCAAAATTGATCTCTAAACTTAAATTCATCTCGAAACGCATATGGTAATGCAATTGGTATTTTGGACAATGAAGTAGGCCCTCGTTTGTCACCCAAAAATATTGGCCAGAAAAAGTAGCGAAAAATTACCCATTTTTTAACCCAATTTGAGCCAAGCAAATTGTCCCATTCGTTTGATAACTCGAAAAACCCAAATATCCCGGAATTGTGAAAAATGGAAAAATTCAGAATTTAACTCCAAAAAGTGCATATAAAGGGGCAAGAAAAAAAAATAGATATGGTCAACAAAAATTCCAAGAAACGAAAAGAAGTGAAAAACAGGAAAAATAGAGAAAAAGAAGAAAAAAAATGAGCAATAGCCCGAAAAAAGCACAAATGAACATCATAAATGACTTTTCCAATTCCAACCTTCCCTATCATTTTCTTTTTACCCCATAAACCTTAAAACCCGAAAAAGTCCTAACCGAGTCTAAATTGCGAAATTGATTACCGCGTGGAGAGCTAATACGCCAAAAGATAATAAAGGAGATTAAGTGTGCGAATAAGAGGCAATGTTCCCATTTTTAAAACCGTAATCCGTTGATGAGATCCTTTCACCATGAAATTTTTGTCTTTCTAATTGTATGCGTGATTTTGTGTCCATTACATTTAGTCTTTATATCACGCATATTGAGAGAATAGCCACAATCCGAGTGATTCGTTTGAGAGAGCATTCCGTGAGAATTTGAAATCAAAATGAATTTTCGGATAAGTAACGTAATGGTCAATCGGTGGAAATTCGCGGTTAAATTTTTGATTTCGCACGCACACACTATGATTTGAGACTTGTAAATATGACTTGATGATGACTCGTGGAAGGTTTAAATTGTACAATTTTTGCGTATTTTGAATTTTCTTTGAGTCGAATTTTGTGGGTACATTCTCTGCAAACCCTCACGAGACACCACCCGTCCTACTAGGGTGACCTAGGGGTTTAAAGGCTTGTTGCATACGCTAAATGCAATCGCTTGCCCGCAAAAAAGGTATTCAATCCCAATAAAATGTGATTTTCAAGAGTTAAGCCTTGCTAGGATTCTTTTGCATTGCTCGGGATGCGCAAAGTTCTAAGTTAGGGGGATTTGATTAGGCATAAATTCTTAGCATTTATCCCCTTAATTTCGGTATTTATATGATCTGGTGTGGTGTAAATAGATTGGATTTGGCTTAAATTTATACTACTAACCCTTTTTGGCAAGTATTTCGTATTTTGTGTATCTCTTATGTGTTTTACAGGTATTTCATGCAAGTTAGTGCCAAAGAGAACTCAAAACAGTGAAAGAAAACTAAGAAACGGGGAGTAGAGGTATTTTCATAATTTTGCACTCTTATTCCGGAGGTGGGGCAGATTGGAAAGTTGAAGATCTTTCAACTAAAAGAACAATAAAAAAAATGGCACCTCAATCGGAGTCCGGGTGTGAAAGTTATGAGCAATCAAAGATAGAAGAAAAAGTCAAATAAAGAGAGGACCGGTCCGTCCAAAAATTAAAAGAACCAGTCCGGCCCCGGACCGGTCCGCCCATAAATTAAAAGAACCGGTCCGCATAGGACCGGTCTACCCTCACCCTGGACCGGTCCGCTGTGTAAACTCCAGTAGACCTCGGATCGAAAGCAAACCGAAGAAGGCAGAAATTAAAAGAACCGGTCCGCATAGGACCGGTCCGCCAAGAAATAAAAAGAACCGATCCGCATTCAAGGCAAACCGGTCCAGAGGAGGACAGGACCAGTCCGAATCAAGGAAAATCGGTTCGAAGGAGGAGGAGGGGATCGGTCCGGCTGTCGCAGTTTTAATTTTCTAATTTTCCTCTAATGGAAAGTCCTAGTGCTGCTAAAACTCTTGAAGTCTTGTAGGGTATAAAAACCCATTTTATTGTTATTATTTGCACGGAGAATTGTAGATAATTTTCCATTCTTTCTCAGAAACCCTAGTTTAGATATAATTTACAGTTTAATTCCAAAGATTGAAGGTTATTTCAGAATTCTGTGTTCTTCATTACTGTTGTTACTGCTTTGGTAAAAAATTAGTGAGTAATTCCATCTTTTCAATTCTGTTCTAAATCAATTCACAAGTTTTCCTTAGATTAATCATGAATTTCTGCACATCAAACACTGTTTCATTACTTTCAGCATGTTAGGCTAGATTTTCTAAGGACAGGATACATGAACCCAACCTGATGTGTTAATTGCTTGTATATAAAATTAGTCCTCTGAATTTAATGATTGATTACGACCGTATTGCATAGGAACACAACAATTGTAGGTCTTTATATCTCGTTTGCCTCTGGGTAACCGGGATGATTTAGAATGCAATTCGAGTGTCACTATCGCAATACCTATTTACTCATCCTCAGATTAAGTATGATGCGGGCTTGAACCTCGTATACATAATGCTAGAGAGTACTAAATTCCGGGTCAAATTAATTAGTTAAATTCATGATTAGTATTATAAATGCAATACACTAGGGTTGGGGGATTTTATTCCCGTCCTGTTTTTCTCATCACTTGGTTCAAAAGTTTTAAATTATTCTTCATCAGTATTTTAGGTAGTTTAGTATAATTACATCTTTTCATAATTTCATAACTGCATCTAGTGTAGTCATTCCTCAACTCAAATCACTTTTTCTTTTCCCTTTAGAGTCAGAGTTAGGATTTCCTTGTCTATCCAACGTCGTCACAACTCCATTGTCTTAGTTCCCTGAGGATCGATACCCGACTTGTCGGATTATTACTTAAGCGACAGGCTTGCACTTGAGCCTAGAGTGAACGCACATTAGAGGCACTTTCTGAGTTGGGTCAGTTATATACTACTCTTTCCTCATTGAAAACGTTACATTCTTCGGTAATCTCACTATTCTTTCATTTGATCATCATTAATTGAGTTCATTATGAAATGTGTTACTTGAGGAAGATTTTCAAAGTTTATTTTTACTTGAGAATTGCGTAAACTTTAGGAAATGATCATAGGCCATCTTTTTTATATCACCCATATTGACCTTGACGTCACCTTATATGTTTTCCCTAGTTAACCCCTTTGATTCCTAATATAGCCTTTCATTTCATTACCCGAAATCCCATAACCAACTCCACATTGGAGTTGTAAACCATACATATTAATTTCCATACCATTGTTTGGAATGATACTCGGGATTGAATGATGTCATTGTCGTGTGGTTGTAATTAAGCATATGAGAGTGAGAAAAGTAAAGAAAAGAAGTTGTGAAAAAGAAAAGAAAAAGTGAGAAAAACAAAAGAAAACATGAGAAAAATAAAAGAAAACAAAAGAAAGAGAAAGATGTATATGATGTATATAGTGTTCAATGATCCTTGTTGATTTTTTTAATATTTAATGCTTGTTATGGAATTTATGTTCCAATTTTGAATTTGCCCACAACTTTCCATTATCCCAAGTTTTTCATTTCCGAAAAAAACTTTGAATCCATACATATTCCTTTCATTCCCTACCCTTAACCCCAAGCCTATTGTTGATGTAAAAAATTAGATTGCTTCTAATTATTTAATCACAGATAAATATAAATGAGACAGAGAATTTTAAAGTGGTTCAGCCTTATAAGAATGGCCTACGTCCACTGTTTCTGTTATTGCCAAGTGTTTTGGAGTTCTCGATATGCAATTCTATCAAGAAAATCTCGTCCCTTTGAATGAGGGTGATACAATGTATTTATAGCCCTTAGGCTGTACATGCGAAAGGGTAAACAATTAATGCCCTTTAAGAGTATATGTCTGTATGATAAGCATTCAATGAATAGTTGAACTGTTGATTATCTGGCAATTAATGCTGTGGCTGAGATGCAGCTCGGACCGTCTTTAGATGCTCGTCGTTCAGGAGTTCCTCGGAGTGTTGAATTTCCTCGGAGTATTAGAGCTCCTCGGAGTACACTTGCTGCTCGGAGTGAGTATGATTTGGTCGGGGAAATAAACTTCCTCGTTGCTATTGTGCCACGTAGATCGACACGTGTCTTCTTATTATTCGTCTATATCAGCATACTAATTTTGGTATCAACAGAAGCCCCCAATGTTTCATATTTTGAACTTTGAGGAATATGGGACATTCTTTCTCGGTAGATGGCAATATTAAATGACCTTCCTGGTTTTTAGGAGCATTTTCCCCGTGTTCGATCGTCCTTTAAGATTCGCATAATCTGGCTTTTTTGAATTTTTATAAGCGCTTCGATCTTCGCGTACTTTTTGTCCTTTTAGCCGCCGGTAGCGTAATAGTTTCTTTTTTGTAATCATTTCTTTCGCCGTTTCCCAAGGCAAAGTATTTAAGCTTCATAGGCAATCCCATCGTCTTCTACCTTTTCCAATTTCTGCTTTCGAGTTTTCCATAGTCTTTCTCTCTCTAGTGCGTTCATCCTTTTCTTCGTTCATTGTCAATAGATCTCCCTTTTTCCTGTAAGATCTTCTTCCTCCTTCTTCATTTCTTTTATTCGCCATGGTTTATGTTATTGAATCTCTTGAGAAATTCCGTTATGATTTTTCTATTCCATCTTGGGTAACTCTGGAAAATATTTTTGAGCCTTTAGATTATTTTCGTTTGGCTGAGGGACATTGGTTCCCCAGCCTCTTTATTGCTGAATGTGGATTTTGTTTTCCACCAAACCCTTTGTGTTTAGAGTTCTGTCATTATTTCGATGTTGTTCCTTCAAAAATAGCCCCCAACACATGGAGAATCGTTAATGGGGTGTATAGGTTAAATCAAACTCATGGAACCCGTATAGGAATTCCTGAGATTATGTACTATTATAGATGGGTTGTTCTAGATAATATTTTTTATTTAAAAACTAGATTTTTGAATAGGGCTTTAGTAGTCAACTTCCCTGATGCAAATATGGATTATTTTGAACATGGGGTAGTTATTAAAAACTGGCAACATGCCCCTTTGATTAGAGATGAAGTATTTCAAGGTCCCAGATGCCCTCCATATGGCAATGGGATAGGTTATTTTCATTTTATTTCATTTATGAAATTATGATTTCATTATGTTTGATAAAATGTATGACTGATATTTCACTATGTATTTGTTTGCAGTTGACAGCAAAAGAAAGACTCCAAAAGAATCAGAAGTAAATATTAAGCATTTGAAACTTATCTGGAGTTTGCATCAGAGAGTTGCAGACGAACATATTAGGTCTGCTTCATACTTGTTGCAGTACAGGAGCTATACATCATCCTTTACTGCTCGTCCTGTGGTCAGCACTAGTGATCCAGTGTCAGTTCCTGAGGACTCTTCTCCAGAATCTCACATTCCTCTGAGTCAGAAAATGGGTAAAAGAAGAGTTCCTGCTATCTTTGAGGAGACTACCTCTGCTGGAGATGGAAAAAGGAACAAGACTGACGTCCCAAAGGGGATAAAGAAAGTAGATACTTCCCCTTCTGTTGCTCCTCAGAAGGCTGCCGAGAAGCCCCCAGTGGCTCCGAGCAAGAAAAATGCACCTGTAGAAGTGGTCACCATCTCCCCAACCAAAAGCTCTTCTTTGGTTGAAACTGTTGAAGTGCCACCGAGGAGATTGAAGAAATCCTCCTCGGTAAATTTAGCTGAAACCATTCCCCAGCTCCAAGTTAGTGGAGCGGGTGTTCCAACTATTATTCCTCCGAGCTCTGCTATGAGCTCGGTGAAGACTTGTACCATTCCTGAAGTCCAGGGAGTTGAGGAGAATATGTCTAGGGATATGCTTACAGCCCTGGCTACTCGTCACATTGCTTCAGTAAGTTTCTCTTATTTTGAATTTTCTTTCTTTCCATCAATACATGTATCTCTGTGATGACTTATCATTATCTTCTTTTTTCAGTTGGTGAGTTGTTTTAACACCATTGTGAAGAAGGATGAAGCAATCAAGGCTTATAGTTCCTCGTCTGTAGTGGAGGATGCTTTGTTGGGTTTGACCAAATCTTTGGAGGAGTCCCGTCAAAAGTATGACGAGGATAAGGTTGAATGGGAGAAGAAGCTGGCTGCAGTTGAGGCAGAGAAGGTGCAGCTCGTTGAAGTTTCCAAGGGTTTGGAAAATATGGTGAAAGATTTGGAGAGAGAGAATAAGAAGTATGCCGAGAAGCTCACGAACTTTGGGGAGCTTGAAAATAAGTTTAAATTGGCTGAGGAAGAGCTAACCCTTCTGCGAGAAGTAAATCGCCAGAAGGAGGAGGTGGAGGCTAAGTTGAAAGCCACCGAGGATCTTCTATCCGAGAAGCTCTCCTCGGAGAAAATAAAAAGAAAAATGGCAGTAAAGAAGTCCTTCAACATAGGTTGGGACAAAGGGTGGAACAGGGGGGTAGCAGCCATGATGACTCAAGTGTAATATGGGAGTCTTAAATACTTCTGAGATGGTTGGGTTGCTGCCCTGCAAGAATTGAAGATAAATGAGGACTCAGAACTGTTTCAACAGCATCTCCCTGGTCCTCCCCCAGTTATTGAAGATGAAGAAGAGGACGAAGATGCCTCTGAAGAATCTTCAATAGCAATGGGTGATCCAATCCTTGCTCAGCCTGCCGACGAGGAGCTTTCATCTCTGCCTGCTCCTCCTGAACAAGTTCCAGCTTTGACCGACCAACTCATTGTTCCAACCGAGCAACCGATCTCCTCGTCCCAGCCTCCTGAGAAAGTCTTGGGAGATAAGGAAAAGGTGTGAAGTTGTTCGGTATTCTCTTTCTATTTTTCTTCTTTTTCAAGTGTAACCAAGATCTTTGTAACTTTGCACTATGATCTAATAAAATTTGAGTTCTTTTCTTCCATACAATTGTCTCTTTTCTATCTGTTCTCTGCCTTGATCTTCTTTTTGATGATTACTTTTTCTTTCTCTGCTAGTTTCTGGCCAGGATGGATCTTCTATCTGCTAATGATACAAAGCTGATGCAACAATGTCATGAATATTATAAGGCTGGTCACACAGACCTGAGTGCATCAGAAGTTGCCGACATCCTTGGTCATGATGCTTCAGAACAGGCAGTCGAAGCTTATCAGTTCTTGAAATGTCTTCTTGATCGTGCTGTAGCCAACAGTGTGGCTTATTACAAAATGATTGAAGATCTTCAATGTACCTTAGAAAACCTTCAAAATCAGTATAAAGAATCAACCGCCTTGTTGCATGAAGGATATGAGAAGAGATATCAGCAGCTTTCTTCCGAGAAGGGCTACGAGAAGCTCATCGCTGGATATGATGTTAGGGAGAGAACCCTAAAGGGTGAAGTTGAAGCATGTAGACAGATTACCGAGCTGCTGGAGCAAGAGAATAACAATTTGCAGAAAGAGCTGGCACAGTATGAGTCTGCAGCTTCATCTTCAACTGCCTTGGTACCGGTCACCGATGAAGGATTCTCATTTTTAGAAGTGGAAAATGCTAAGTTACGAGAAGAGTTAGAGGCTTTGAGAAGAGCTGGACCTTCTACTGCTATTCGGGGACGAGGAAGAGGTTCTCGTGGACGAGGAAGAGTTGCTCAGAATGTTGACGAGGAACAAAGTACTCAACCTGCTCGGGGACGACCAAGAGGTCTTCGTCGTACTGTTGAAGAAGCTCGTACTCAATCAGCATTGGAAAACCAAGCATTCCAATTGATGGCAAAAAATCAAGCCTTGTCTGAACTGTCCAAGAAAGTTAGAGAACTGGAACAACAACTCTCTTCAAAGAACTCAGTGTTGGAGACTAATGAATTTTTCATCCAGAGTCTTCACGAGAAGCTTGAAAGGTTAACATTTAAATTTCATAAACAACCCAGGGAGTTCTGGATGGCTGGATACAACGAGGCACTATTCCATTTGGATGATCGTATCCAGAATGCCAATAACGAGGGCTACAAGCAAGGTTGGCTGAATGCCTTGGGTGTGCTGAAGCTCGAACAGGGATACTACCTATGGGATTATTATGATCCTGGGGTTCTTGACCTGCCTGTGCCACCATATAATTTGGACATGGAATGGACCCCAGCTCGTGCCATTCCTCGGAGCTTAATTGCAAAATACCTCGGTGATTACAATCTTCATTCTCAGATCGAGGTATCTCGTCCCGAGCATCTACTGGACACACCTTCAATAATGAACATCAGAATGCTTCGAGATATTAACTTCATTAATTCTCCCCTTTTCCTGGAAGATCCTCCTGCTGGTGAGGAGCCTATTTCAAAAGCAAAAGGGAAAAGACCAGTAGAATAGGAAATTCTGATGTAATAATTAGTATACATTTTCATGTAATTATCAATGTAACTTGTAATTTATTTTGCATTTTATGAAAGACTTTCATTTTTGTTTGCAAATCTGTATTGCTATTGTCTTGTACTTGTCAAACACTTTATATTTGTGCTTGCATAACAATATTGTGTGGTTCATCGACCAACTTAGTAATAAAAATTTACAAGTATCAGTAATGTTGCTCGATCACTTAATAATAAAGTAATGAGTATAAAAATGTTTAAAATTTTTCCAACCAACCAAGGTTGTTAAATTATGCTTGTCGACCAACTACAGTTAGTGGGATTTTATCCTCGACCAGCCATACTTGGTACAATTTGGAATAATTTCTCCTCGTCGACCAACTACAGTTAGTGGATTTTTATCCCCGACCAACCATACTTGGTTCAGTTTGGAATATTTTGTTCTTCGAGGAACTTTTGTATTTTCTGTAATAATCTTACCTCCCGACCAACATAAGTTGGTGTTTGAGAGCATATCTTGTTTCCTAACCAACCGAGATTGGCATTTTTAGGAGAATTTTTCTTCGTAGCCAAACATATTGGCCTTTTTAGGAATGTTGTTCTCGCCCTTTTACCAACCGGAGTTGGTCTGAGTTCGAACTATCTCGTCCACTTGCCCTTTTACCAAAATTGGTCTGAGCCAGTGTCAGCCTCCTAACCAAAGGAGTATGGTTTGTTCTCGCCCTTTTACCAACCGGAGTTGATCTGGGTTCGAACTATCATGTCCACTCACCCTTTTACCAACCGGAGTTGGTCTGAGCTAGTGTACGCCTCCTAACCAAAGGAGTATGGTTTGTTCTCGCCCTTTTACCAACCGGAGTTGATCTGGGTTCGAACTATCATGTCCACTCGCCCTTTTACCAACCGGAGTTGGTCTGAGCTAGTGTACGCCTCCTAACCAAAGGCGTATGGTTTGTTCTCGCCCTTTTATCAACCGGAGTTCATCTGAGCTTGAACTATCGTCTTCTTTTTACTGCCGAGCAGCGTAGTGTTAAACACTAGTATTCCCCGAAAAACTTTCAATAAAAGGACAGAAGATGGCGAAATATCATCGTTTTATTCATATTAATGGAACTACTTTACATTTTACATCACTGATAATACTTGCGTAGGTGTTCAGCATTCCATGCATTCTTAAATTCCTCTCCTTCTAGAGTCGCTATTCGGTAAATTCCTGGTCGAACTACTTTTGTAACTCGGTAAGGTCCATGCCAGTTTGCTTCCAATTTATTGTTCTTCTGAATGACCTTCTTTAGCACGTAATCTCCTTCTTTTAAGTCGCATTTCTTTAGCCTCTTGTTGTAGAATAGAGCTGTTCGTTGTTGGTAAGCAGCATTCCTAATGGCTGCCTCTTCTCTAACCTCCTCGAGCATGTCCAAATCTAATCTTCTCATTAAGTCGCTGAATGGGGAATTGAAATTCAGCACTCTGTGTGTTGGAAGACCCAACTCGGCAGGTATCACGGCCTCACTTCCAAACGCCAGCATATATGGTGATTCTCCAATTGCTGCTCGGGGAGTTGTTCGGTAAGCCCACAATACTGACTGTAGCTCATTAATCCAATTAGCTTTAGCCTCACCTAGCCTCTTCTTCAAACCATTTAGTAACGTTCTGTTCGTCACTTCAGTCTGTCCATTGCTTTGAGGATGGCCTGGTGCTGAATGAACCTTCAAAATGTTTGACTGATGACAATAGGCGGCGAACTCCTCGTTATCAAATTGTGTTCCATGGTCTATGATGAAGGTATGAGGGAGACCATATCGGCAGATGATGTTCTTCCAAACGAACTGGTACACCTTCTCGTATGTCATATCAATAAGTGGCTCAGCTTCTACCCACTTAGTAAAATAATCTACTGCGACGACGAGGTACTTGAATCTTCCTCGGGTCGTTGGAAGTGGTCCAACCAAATCAATTCCCCACATGGCAAATGGCCAAGGGGAAGTTATGGGTGTCAACAATGCTTGTGGAGTTCGTCGGATGGAGGAAAAACATTGGCATTTGTCACATCTCTTAGCATAGGCTATACAATCAGCCCTCATCATCGGCCAGTAGTATCCCTGCGTCATCACCCTTTGCAAAAGTGTCCGACCTGCTACATGGGATCCACAGGACCCTTCATGGATCTCTTCAATCAATTCTTTCACCTCGGAGGGATGTACACATCTTTGCAAACCTGCCATAATTCCTCGTCTATACAAAACACCATTAATTAGTACATACCGAGCAGCTTTAAACTTCAATTTCTTGGCAGCGAGCTTATCCTCCGGTAATTATCCCTCCTCAATATATGCCCTGATGGGATCCATCCAAGATGGTCCTAAATCAAGGGTAATAATATTCATCGTCAGGTCTTCATCTATGCTCCGACTTTCTAATACTTCAATTGGTATCGTTCTTCGCAGCTCGGTACGAGTAGCTGATGCTAGTCGGGCCAGTGCGTCTGCTTGTGCATTCTCCAATCTTGGTATTCTGATCAATTGAATGGCATCAAACTCTGCCAACAACTCCATCACCTTTGCATGATACTTGACCATTAATTCTCCTTTAACTGCATATGTCCCCATTACCTGATTCACAATTAATTGAGAATAACTGAATACCATCACTTGTTGTGCTGCCATAATCTTTGCTAAATTAAGACCTGCTATTATGACCTCATACTCCGCCTTATTATTGGAAGCTTTGAATTGGAATCGCAGGGGGTATTCCATGTCAATCTCATCTGGGGTGTTCAAGACAATCCCTGCTCCACAACCTGCTGTGCAAGATGACCCATCTACATATAATCTCCATGTAGGTAACTCGTCTTCAAATTTCTTATCTGACAAGGTTCCTCGGTGAAATATTTGCTGTTTCCTTTCATCTTCCCCTGGTACTTCTCGCTCTTAGTCGACCATCTCTTCTCGCCCGTTTACCAACCGGAGTTAGTGTGAGTTCAAATTTGATGATCCTTCTACATCCACAAACCCTTTTACCAACCGGGGTTGGTCCGAGCTTATGTCTGTTGATTCTTTAACATCCACTCGCCCTTTTACCAACCGGAGTTGGTCTGAGCTCGTGTTTGTTGATCCTGTAACATCCACAGGTTGATCAGCGAGCAACTTTTGCTCCTCGAGGGTATCAGGATAAGTAAACTCTGCTATAAAATCTGCTATAGCTTGCCCTTTTAATGATGATCTGGGTTCATACACAATATAATATTCACCAAGCTCTATTGCCCAGTACATCAGTCTCCCTGATTTTTCTGGCTTATGAAGGGCTTGTCTCAATGGCATGTCGGTATACACGACGACGATATGGGCCTGGAAATATGGCCTCATTCTTCTACTTGCCTCAATTAATGCCAATGCCAATTTTTCCAGCTTTGGGTACCTGATCTCTGCACCTCAGAAAGCCTTACTTGTGTAATAAACTGGCTTCTGGACTCCATTCTCCATTCTGATCAATGCCAAGCTGACTGCATTCTCTGATACTGCCAGGTACAAGTACAACTTTTCTCTCATTACTGGCCTAGACAACAGTGGAGGTGCTCCCAAATATTTCTTCAAGTCTTGAAAGGCTTTTTCACATTCATCATTCCACTCGAAAGTTTTTCGAAGTGTTTTGAAGAATGGGAGGCATCTATCAGTTGCTCGGGATACAAATCTGTTGAGCGCTGCAACTCGTCCTGTAAGACTCTATACTTCTTTCTTCTCGTTGGAGATCGCCACCCTAAAAGAGCTTTGATCTTTTCTGGATTCGCCTCAATGCCTCGCTGGTTGACAATGTACCCGAGGAACATTCCTTCTCGTACTCCAAATGTGCACTTCGTCGGGTTGAGCTTCATTTGGTATTTATCCAATTGATCAAAGGTCTGACCTAAGTCAACTAGATGATCAGCAACTTTCTTGCTCTTTGTCAGCATATCATCGACATAGACTTCCATATTGCAACTGATTTGTTCGGCAAAAACCTTGTTCATCAGCCGCTGGTATGTCGCTCCTATATTTTTCAAACCAAAAGGCATAACATTATAACAATAAGTTTCCCTAGGGGTAATAAAAGAAGTACTTTCCCTGTCTTCAGGTTTCATTTTGATCTGATTGTAACCAGAGTAAGCATCCATGAAGCTGAGCAGCTCATGTCCCGAGGTATCATCCACTAGTTGATCAATTCTAGGCAATGGAAAGTGATCTTTTGGGCATGTCTTGTTGAGATCGGTGAAATCAACACACATTCTCCATTTATTGTTTTTCTTCTTTACCATCACCACATTTGCTAACCAGTCTGGATATTTCACATCTTCAATGAATTGGGCTTTCTGGAGCTTCTCTACCTCCTCTTGTATAGCTTGATTCTTCTCGGGACTAAATACTCTTCTTCTCTGCTTTACAGGCTTGATCTACTTATTCACATTGAGCTCATGACATAGGAAGTTTGGATTTATTCCTGGCATGTCTTCATGATTCCATGCAAAAGTTTTCTTTCTGTTTCTCAAGAAAGTTATCAACTCCTGTTTTATTGAATCATCCAACGACGAACCTATCTGAGTTGTTCGTTCAGGGTGCTTGTCGTCCAGAATAACATTTTCTGTAGATTCCACCACCTGTCCTTTTACAAGTTGGGATTCATCTCTGGGATCCAGTGTTTCAATTTCTGTACCTTCATCCACCTGGTAGGTAGTAGTCTTTTTCCTTGACTCTTCAAGCTCCTCTTGCTCGGCAGATGAATAATAGCATTCCCGAGCTACTTTTTGATAACCTTTCACAACTCCTACTCCGAAATTTATTGGGAATTTTAAACACTGATGTACCGTAGATGGAACTGCTTCGAACTTCTTCAAACCAACTCTTCCCATGATGATGTTGTAGGCTGATTGCACATTCTTATCCATCACAAAGAAGCGTATTCTTTCTGTTCGAAAAGCAGGCCAAGTTCCAATGAATATGTCCAACTTGATCGTCCCAAGTGGAAAAACCTTCTCGCCAGCAAAACCCAAGAGAGGTCTGTGATAAGGCTCCAATTGAGATAATTTTAAATTTAAACTGTCAAAGCATGAGTAGAACATGATGTCTGCCGAACTACCTTTATCTACCAGAACCCTTGAAATCACTACTTCTTTCATCCTCATTTTGATCACCAAAGGGTCGTCGTGAGGGTAAATAACACCTGCCAGGTCATTTTTTGAAAAACCAATGACTAGCTTCTCTTTGTTTATCTTCCTCGGGCGATCCTCCTCAGCCAAATTTATCCGTTGAATGTATGAGCAAGCTTGAGCCTCACCGAGGTAAGCTTTTCTTTCTGCAGTAAGATCTCCTCCTCCTGCATCTCCGCCTGTAATAACATTACAATCAAATGTTCCAAAACGTATTGAAAATACCTCGCGTTCTGGTTGCCTTGGCCTTTTGGGAAGATCGGGGTCATCCTGTGTATCATCTTCATGATCTCTTTTCCTGTTTTCTTCTGCCCGACGAGGAGATCTAGACCTCTCTCTTGCTCGGTTTTCATTCCCTCTTTCATTTCTACGATCAACATACTTTGACAACTTTCCTCGTCTAATGAGCGTTTCAATCTCGTTCTGGAGGGCTATTCAATTTTTAGTCATATGACCATGATCCTTATGAAACTCTTAATATTTATCTCTATTTCTTTTGTCAGGGTCCGACCTCAGTTTCTTTGGCCACCTTACTTCCTCGTTATTCTTGATTTCTTCCAAGACATGATTAATACCCATTTTCAAAGGAGTATAATTATCGAATTTCATCAGGACTTCCCATGATGACTTATTATTCTTGGAATGCTTGTCACCGCCATTGCCCTTATGCTCTTTCTTCTTAGATTTGTCGACTTCCACCTTGGTTTCTTTATCCATATTCTTCTTCGCAGCCATAGCCTCCTCGGCATTCATAATTTTGGCTGCTTTTGCCATCAACTCTGACATAGTTGTAGGTGGATCTTTGCCCAAAGTGTAATACAATTTGTTAGGCAACAACCCACTCATCAAGGCGGTGATTGCTGTCTTTTCTTCATAATCTATGACTTCCAGCTTCTCGTTATTGAAACGAGTTATGTAATCTCTAGTACTCTCACCAGATTTTTGTCTAACACTTAACAAGTGTGCTACCCGTTTTACTGGCTTTGCTCCAAAACAGAAATTGCCGATGAACAACTTGGCCAATTGAAAGAAAGTTAAAATCTTACCCCGAGGAAGATTGTTGTACCATATCTGGGCAGATCCAGTAAGAGTTCCTGAGAATGCTCTGCATCTCATCTCGTCGGGGACAGCATAGATGTCGGCAGCAGCTTGATATTGCTCTATGTGAAGAACAGGATCTGTCTTTCCATCATACTTGGGGGTCACCACAGGTGCTTTAAATTTTGACGGGGTAGGAAAATCCACAATGGCTTGGATAAAAGGTGTCCCTTGAACAAAAGTTCGTTGTAGGGGATTCTTCGCCTTAGCCATTTCTCCCAATCTATCCTCCAACCGCTGAATGGAACCTTTCCACGTATCATTTCCTTCCTCGGGCTTATTAGTTCGAGCAATTGATTGTTCTGACGTGGCCTCCTGAGATCTATCTCGACGAGCAACCGGTCGTGATTGTGCTGATCCCTCTCTTAGATCTGATGGTTATCGAAAACTCCTCGACATGGTCTTAGGTGGACTCCTATTCCTCCTAGGGCCTAATCGGCTGAAAGGAGACACCCTGCTCAGTCTTTCCAAGGCACTGGTCCTCTCTGGAGAAAGAGTAATACGTTGATCAATATCTGTAGCCCGTATTGACGAAGTTCGCCAAGGTTGATAAGAGGAATCATCGGATTCTTCATTACGATACGCATCTGTACGCCTGGATCGTGAAGAAAGTAAATAGGTTTGCATCTGACCACTTCGCTGTCCCGAATGTGTAGGTGCACCGCCATGAAGGGTTTGTATGAGTTACCGCATTGTTTCTTGCATGGCGGTTTGTCCTTGAGCCAGATTCATCATAATTCCGGCTAGATTCGGAGGTGCAGATGGATTTGGAAGATTTCCAGCATTTCCAGCGTTTCGATTACTGGATTCTGGATTATCTGCCATTGATGATGAATGTTTTTTGGTGAAAAACGATAACAACAGTCGTTTCCCACAGACGGCGCCAATCTGTTGATGTAAAAAATTAGATTGCTTCTAATTATTTAATCACAGATAAATATAAATGAGACAGAGAATTTTAAAGTGGTTCAACCTTATAAGAATGGCCTACGTCCACTGTTTCTGTTATTGCCAAGTGTTTTGGAGTTCTCGATATGCAATTCTATCAAGAAAATCCCGTCCCTTTGAATGAGGGTGATACAATGTATTTATAGCCCTTAGGCTGTACATGCGAAAGGGTAAACAATTAATGTCCTTTAAGAGTATACGTCTGTATGATAAGCATTCAATGAATAGTTGAACTGTTGATTATCTGGCAATTAATGATGTGGTCGAGATTCAGCTCGGACCGTCTTTAGATGCTCGTCGTTCAGGAGTTCCTCGGAGTGTTTGAGTTCCTCGGAGTATTAGAGCTCCTCGGAGTACACTTGCTGCTCGGGGTGAGTATGACTTGGTCGGGGAAATAAACTTCCTCGTTGCTATTGTGCCACGTAGATCGACACGTGTCTTCTTATTATTCTTCTATATCAACATACTAATTTTGGTACCAACACCTATATTACAACCCTATAAAGTCCTATATGATCCTAGGGTGCATTCAATTCAAAAGTCATAATAGTTTTGATGATCAGTGAAAATACATTTCGCCTCCTTTAATGTACGGTATCTTTCATTGAGATTACAATTTTTTATTTTATATATAACATTTTTCATTTATGATATGTGTGTGGCCTTGTTTCCATTTCCATTTCCATTTACTCTTTATGCCCACATGTCCGTGTATTACCTTCTGTTCTGAGTGATTTCATTTGTTGAGTGTTATATCCGGTGAGGATTGACTACTTATGCATGGTTTAATATTTATTATCCGGTTTATATATGTTTTTGCCAAATCATACTTTGAATGTGCTCTCTCCCCTACCACTTTTAGGATATCAATTCTATGAAGTTCGTTTTATAATATTAATAACAACGGACTTTTGTGTAAATTCGTTCACTATGCTAATGATATGTTTGAAATCTTTTTCGTTATTCTTAGGCTTGTTGGATGTTGATTGGACATACCTTTTGAGGAAACTTTGATGTTTGTGAGTTTTATCCCTGAAAATCCTCACGAGACAACACTCGTCCACTAGGGTTACCTAGGGATTTAACGACTTATTGCATATGCTAAATGTAATCGTTTGCCAACGAAAGTGGCTTTTATCTCTTTTGTATATACCTTCTATCTTGTGGTTTACTTGTAGTTATTATTGCTTTCTATTTCATAGCTAGGGACTAGCAATGTGTAAGTTAGGGGGTGTGATTTGACACGAATATTGCATTTATTCATCCTTTATACTTATGCATTTGAGCCCCCTTGGGTACTTTAATTTCTATATTTATGATTTAACCAGACAGCCTCTATTTTATATGTTTACATTCTTTGTGAGGTATAATTTATCTTTTATAGGTATTATGGTGCTTAGCTAGAAGTTCGATCGCGTTCCGAGGAAGTTTCGTCGACAAGCTCACATGCAAGGGCACATTCAAGGGCATTTTGGTAATTTCATCATTTGAGTTTTTGGCCCCATGTCTTCTTGGAAGTTGTATCCCTCGGAGTTATCTTCGCGTAGATTTGGACCACGCCTAATTTCGGTTTATAACGAAGAAGTTATACATTTTTCGTATGTTGATCCATAATGAAGAATTAGACCTGCTAGGGGCGAATCGATTCGACCATTTTTTCGAATCGATTTAGAATTTTAGAAGGTCCGTAAATGACTATTTTTAGGGGATTTTTGTGGGGTATTTAAGGGAAAACTTTCCCTTAAGTTAGGACATCATTTTTACACTTCTTAGATAATATTTTAGGGCTTTTTTTGGGGAGCTTTCCTTCTCCGCTCTCTTTGGGTTTACACCCATTTATGTAAGTACCATTTACTATTCATTATCTTCTCCACTTAGTATATGCTCTCCTTTATTGTTTTCTTGCTTTATTTCTTATTTCTATGGTTAGATAGTTAGTTATAGTTTGTTAATTCTTGTTTTCATTTACTTAATTTGTTATTTAATTAGTTTAAGGGGTTGGATCATGTTTCTGCCATTGATGGGCGTTGAGCTTCGAAAGTTAGGTTTTGGGTGAAATTGAGTTTAATTGAAACCGTGTGTATTAAAGTTGGAATGTTATGCGTTTAGCTTTCTTCGTCACACAACGCTAGTGCTTATTGCGATATTCCGAATTTAGTCCACGTGTGACTATTTTTGATTAAATGTTTTATCTCACATTTTTGGATTAAATTCCTTTCTGTGTGATGTTTATAATTAATTGATTATTCTCGATTAAATGTTTTCGAACCGAAATCCTAATTATGCATTGTTTATCCCATGAAGGGGATGTGATCCTACCCTCGTTTTATTAGTATTTTTTTAGCATAGTAAACTTCTTATTTTTCCCTTTTTCTTGTTTACACCTCATCACCTTTTACACTTTTATTCTTGAAGTAATAAATAAATTAAAAATCTATAGGAAACACCCTGTGGATTCTCGATACCCGAACTGGACGCTATACTCCCTTAAAGAGTGTAGTTATAGTTTAGGTTTTTATATTAAGGCGGTGAACCAAAAATAACAAAAGTGTCCTTACATGAACACACGGTTCACACTTCATTAATATGTATGGTTATGAAATTTTTTAACCTAGGAGTAGCGTCACCACGTGGCTGCGGAGTACGAGATGCAATTGATCTTAAATGATTTGTTAGTACCTAAGTAGGTGAAAACTATAAATAAAAGGATTATCATGTCTGTTGTTTGGGTTAAGATGACGTAATGAGAGGTTATTATGACAATGGGTTTACTTACATGTTGTGGGCATATATTGTGGATACATTAGTTATGCAAAATTTTAGGAACGAGTAATATCCAAATGGCTCAAAGGAAGAACATGTTTCGATTAAGGATGGTGATTATGAACGGAAGCCCGAAGTAACACTATTATAGACAGTGGGGGAAATGGAAAAGGATGTTATGAGATAACGAGATGAGTCAAGAGAGAGAGCTCCAAATTTGATTTATAATGATCATTTTTATAATTTTTAGTGCATGTCTATGTAGTTGGCAGGTGCCCAAATATGGATTCGGGGTACTATCAATAAGTACCAAAGATGGTTCGGTTGAGGCCTACAAATTTTATGTAGGTGGCATTACTACAGGCTCCGAGTAATAGCCGTAGGTTTCACAGGATTAGCAAATAGCACCTTATTGAGAGTGGGTGCAATGATGTGGGGACGAAAGTGTATATGATTTATTTGGCTTGATAAAGTCACCGTCTATTTATGATTGTTATCACTTGTGGGATAATGGGATTTTATTCCACCTAGATTGAGAGTTAACATAGGTTGTAATATTATGGTTCAATTTGGGTTAGGGTGTGGGAAAATATGTCATCCAACTTCCCAATGTGAATAAATGGTTACGTGTACTTATCGTTATGTAGGGTGAGGCATGTATTGATGTTATATTATTTTGGAGTACATAACTCAATGGGTGTGGAAATTGTTTGGATATATGATCCTAGAGTACGCCTATTATTGTGTTGTTGTTTGTGGATACATGGGTCGAGTGAGCACCTAGGGCATGTTCTTTCATTGGGGATATGATGAAGTGTGCAATTCATTATATCTATACGTTAAGTAATGACGCATATTTTATTTTTTGACATATCTCTTTTGCTGAGAATTATCTCTATGTGTGTGTATATTATTATTATATGTGTTGAGTCTTGGGACAATGAATCTTAATAGCCGACTAAGCTGAGTTGTAGTGTATCTTGAGCTCCTTGTTTGGATTTCTCTTATGACACATCCCATGCATGAAACTTAGTAAATGTCGAGAGTTTAAAGATGTTTGGGATCTAGGACTAGTGGTTTATTACTTGGTACGTTACTTATGTGGATACTACGGTTTAAGTGTTCACTAGGATATGGTCCCTGGCGGTGAGTGATGCCAACCCATATGAAAGTGGATTTGAAATTCTATGTACATGATTAGATTATATCACTGTTCTAAAAAACCCGCCTAGGCCCGCCTAGGCTTGAGGCTTGGGAGAAACGCCCCGCCTTAAGATTTTGACGCTTTATTCTTGGTAAAACCCTTAAGGCGTACTTTTTCTCTAAAAACAACAATGCTTTAGTGAAACAATATCGCCTTTTAAAGATTTTTTACCAAATCGGACCATTATCTCATCCAAAATAATCAAATAGTATTTTTACTTGAAAAGATTCAGACATATTTTTAGGATATGTACAAGTTTAGTATTTTAATAGCCTTGTTGTTGATACCAAATTTAGTCTGCTGACATGGCCGAAGACACGTGGCAATCTGCGTGGCAATAACAAATATTTCCGAACAACACCTTGACTACGAGGAACTCTGCTTCCCCGATCAACTCAGACGCTCCGACCAACAAGAGTTCTCCGAGGAACTTTAATACACCGAGCAACTTATGAGTACCGAGCTACTTAGGCGATCCGAGCTGCACCTCGAACAGAGCATTAATAGCAGGATAACCAACAGATTGACTGCGCATTAAATGCTTATTATTATCATACAGATATATACGCCTAATGGACAGCTATGTATTACCCTTTCACATGTACAGCCTGAGGGCTATAAATACATTGTATCATCCTCATTGTAAGAGGACCGAGAATTTCTTGACTAAACTGGTAATCAAGAATTCTCAAACAGTCAGCAATAATAGAAACAGTGGATGTAGGCCATTCTTATAAGGCTGAACCACTTTAAAATTTCTTTGTCTCATTTTATTTAATCTGTTGATGTAAAAAATTAGATATGCTGCACCTCGAACAGAGCATTAATAGCAGGATAACCAACAGATTGACTGCGCATTAAATGCTTATTATTATCATACAGATGTATACGCCTAATGGACAACTATGTATTACCCTTTCACATGTACAACCTGAGGGCTATAAATACATTGTATCATCCTCATTGTAAGAGGACCGGGAATTTCTTGACTAAACTCGTAATCAAGAATTCTCAAACAGACAACAATAATAGAAACAGTGGACGTAGGCCATTCTTATAAGGATGAACCACTTTAAAATTTCTTTGTCTCATTTTATTTTATATGTGATTAAATAATTAGATATAATCTAATTTTTTACATCAACAGATTGGCGCTGTCTGTGGGAAACGACTGGTAATATCGTTTTTCATCAAAAATAATTCATTACAAATGGATGATAATCCAAAACCCAGCAATCGAAACGCTGGAAGCCCTCCAAATCCATCTGCTCCGCCAAACGTTCCAGATCTGGCTGGAATAATGACAAATCTGGCCCAGGGCCAGACAGCCATGCAAGAAACTATGCGATAACTCATACAAACCCTTCATGGCGGAGTACCGACCCATTCAGGACATCGAAGTGTTCAAAGAAATACCCGTTTACTTTCTTCGCGTACTAGGCGTACCGATTCATATCGTACTAAGGAGTATGAAGATTTTTCTTATCAACCTGGATGAACTTCGTCAATACGAGCCACATATACTGAACAACGTATCACTCTCTCTCCAGAAAGGACTAGTGCACTAGAAAGGTTAAGAAGGGTATCTCCTTTTGATCGATTAGGTTCTGGGAGGAACAAAAGTCCTCCTAAGGCTGCGTCGAGGAGCTTTCAACGATCATCCGACTTAAGGGAAGGATCTGCCCAGTCGCGACCAGCTGCTCGTCAAGATAAATCATAGGAAGCCACCTCAACGCGATCAGTTGCTCGAACCAACATGCCCGAGGAAGGAAATGATGCGTGGAAACTCTCTATTCAGAGGCTGAAAGACAGACTAGGGGAAATAAATAAGGCCAAGAACCCCCTACAACGAACTTTTGTTCAAGGGACACCCTTTATCTAGGCCATTGTGGATTTTTCCACACCGTTAAAGTTCAAAGCACCTATTGTGACTCCCAAATATGATGGAAAGACCGACCCTGTTCTTCATGTAGAATAATACCAAGCTGTAACCGACATCTATGCTGTTCCAGATGAGATGCAGAGCATTCTCAGGAACTCTTACCGGATCTGCTCAAATATGGTACAATAATCTTCCTCGGGGTAAGATCTCAACTTTCGTTCAACTGGCCGAGTTATTCATTGGAAATTTCTGTTTTGGGGCAAAGCCAGTTAAACGAGTAGCGCATTTGTTAAGTGTTAGACATAAAGTTGGTGAGAGTACCAGAGATTATATAACTCATTTTAATAACGAGAAACTCGAAGTCATTGATTATGAATAAAAGACAACGATTACCGCTGTTGATACCAAAATTAATATGCTGATATGGACGAATAATATGAAGACACGTGTCAATCTACTTGGCACAATAATAACTAGGAAGTTTCATTTCCCCGATCAACTCATGTTCTCTCCGAGCAACGAGGATACACCGAGGAACTTCAGCACTCTGAGGTACACTAGCGCTCCGAGGAACTCCTGATCAACGAGCAACTAAGGCGGTCCAAACTGCATCTCGGCCGTAGCATTAACTGCCAAATAATCAACAGTTCAATTATTCATTGAATGTTTATCATCTTGACGCACACGCTGCATTAAATGTATTACCATTTCATATGTATATCATTTAATGTGTCAACCCATTCATGTACAGCCTAAGGGCTATAAATACCTTGTATCACCCTCATTCAAAGGGACCGGAATTTCTTGAGAGAACATATACTCGAGAATTCCCAAACACTCAGCAATAACATAACAGTGGACGTAGGCCATTCTTATAAGGCTGAACCACTTTAAAAATCTTTGTTTCATTTTATTTATATGTGATTGAATAATTAGAGCTATCTAATTTTTTACATCAACAACCGCCTTGATGAGTGGGCTGCTGCGCAACAAATTGCACTACACTTTGGCCAAAGATCCACCCAGAACCATGTCAGAACTGATGGCAAAAGCGGCCAAGATCATGAATGCCGAGGAGTCTATGGCTGCAAAGAAGAATATGGACGCCAAAGAAACCAAGGTGGAAGGTGATAAAGTTAAGAAGAAAGAGCATAAGAACAATGGTGGTGACAAACAATCAAAAATAAGGTCGTCATGGGAAGTATTGAAGAAATTTGATAATTACACTCCTTTAAAGATAGACATCAACCATGTTCTAGAAGAAATCAAGAACAACGAGGAATTAAACTGGCTAGAGAAAATGAAGACAGACCCTGACAGGAGGAATAAGGCCAAATATTGCGATTTTCATAAAGATCATGGCCATATGACCAAAAATTGCATAGCTCTTCAGAATGAGATTGAAACACTTATTAGATGAGGAAAATTGGCAAAGTATGTTGATCGTAGAAATGAAAGAAGAAACAACGACCGGACAAGAGAGAGGTCTAGATCTCCTCGTTGAGCAGAGGAGAACAAGAAAAGAGACCATGAAGTTGATCCAGAAGACGACCCCGATAAGTTTGAGTCAGTGCCATCTACGGTACATCAATGCCTAAAATTTCCAACAAATTTTGGAGTAGGAGTTGTGAAGGGTGATCAAAAAGTAGCTCGAGAATAATTATCTGTGATTGGAGTGAGTAGGGTGTCTCCTTTCTGTCAGCGAACTCCCTAGGAGGAATAGGAGTCCACCTAAGACCATGTCGAGGAGTTTTCGACAACCGTCAGATCTAAGAGAAGGATCAGCACAGTCACGACCGGCTGCTCGTCAAGATAGATCTCAAGAGGCTACTTCAGAACGATCTATTGCTCGAACCAATGGGCCCGAGGAAGGAAATGAAGCGTGGAAAGGATCTCTCTAACGGTTGGAGGATAAATTGGGAGACATGGCCAAAGCAAAGAACCCCCTACAATGAACTTTTGTTCGAGGAACACCTTTTGTACAGGCTATTGTGAATTTTCCTACACCGTCAAAGTTCAAAGCACCTGTAGTGACCCCCAAATATGATGGAAAGATAGATCCTGTTCTTCACATAGAGCAATATCAAGCTGCTGCCGACATCTATGTCGTCCTCGACGAGATGAGATGCAGAGCGTTCTCAGGAACTCTTACTGGAGCTGCCCAGATATGGTACAACAATCTTCCTAGTGGTAAGATTTCAACTTTCTTTCAGTTGGCCGAGTTGTTTATTGGCAATTTCTGTTTTAGAGCAAAGCCAGTAAAACGAGTAGCACAATTGTTAAGTGTTAGACAAAAATTTGGTGAGAGTACTAGAGATTACATAACTCGTTTCAATAACGAGAAGCTGGAGGTCATAGATTACGAAGAGAAGACAACAATCACCGCTTTGATGAGTGTGTTGTTGCCTAATAAGTTGTATTATACTTTTGCGAAAGATCCACCTAAAACTATGTCAGAACTGATGGCAAAAGCGGCCAAAATCATGAATGCCGAGGAAGCTATGGCTGCAAAGAAGAATATAGATAAAGACACCAAGGTGGAAGTCGACAAGTCTAAGAATAAAGAGCATAAGAGCAATGGAAGTGATAAACGCTCCAGAAATAATAAATCATCATGGGAAGTCTTGAAGAAATATGACAATTATACTCCTTTGAAAATGGGTATTCATCATGTCTTGGAAGAAATCAAGAACAACGAGGAGGTAAAATGGCCAAAGAAATTGAAGTCAGATCCTGATTCGAGGAGTAAGGATAAATATTGCGAGTTTCATAAAGATCATGGTCACATGACCAAAAATTGAATAGCTCTTCAGAACGAGATTGAAACACTCATCCGAAGAGGAAAGCTATCAAAATATGTTAATCGGGGAGGTGAAAGAAAAAATAATGACCGAGCTAGAGAGAGGTCTAGATCTCCTCGTCGAGCAGAGGAGAAAAAGAAGAGAAACCATGAAGATGATCCAGATGATGACCCTGACCTTCCCAAGAAACCAAGACAGCCAGAACGAGAGGTATTTTCTATACGTTTTGGGTCATTTGATTATAATGTCATTACAGGAGGAGATGCAGGAGGAGGAGACCTTACTGCAGAAAGAAAAGCTTACCTTGGAGAGGCTCAAGCTTGTTCATATATTCAGCGAATAAATCTGGCCGAGGACGATCGTCCGAGGAAGGTAAACAAAGAGAAGCTGGTCATTGGCTTTTCAAAAAACGACCTAGCAGGTATTCTTTATCCTCACGACGATCCTCTGGTGATCAAAATGAGGATGAAGTAAGTAGTGATTTCAAGGGTGTTGGTAGACAATGGAAGTTCGGTAGACATCATGTACTATTCATGCTTTGACAGCTTGAATCTAAAATTATCTCAATTGGAACCGTATCACAGACCCCTCCTGGGTTTTGCTGGCGAGAAAGTTTTTCCACTTGGGACGATCAAGTTGGATATACTCATTGGAACTTGGCCTGCTTGTCGAACAGAAAGAATACGCTTCTTTGTGATGGATAAGAATGTGCAGTCAGCCTAAAACATCATCATGGGAAGAGTTGGTTTGAAGAAGTTCGAAGCAGTTCCATCTACAGTGCATCAATGCTTAAAATTCCCAACAAACTTCGGAGTAGGAGTTGTGAAAGGTGATCAAAAAGTAGCTCGAGAATGCTATTATTCATCTGCCGAGCAAGAGGAGCTTGAGGAATCAAGGAAAAAGACTACTACCTACCAAGTGGAAGAAGATACAGAGATTGAAACTCTCGATCCCAGAGATGAATCCCAACTTGTAAAAGGACAGGTGGTGGAATCTACAGATAATGTTATTCTAGATGACGAGCACCCTGAACGAGTAACTCAGATAGGTTCAACGTTGGATGCTTCAATAAAATAGGAGTTGATAATTTTCTTGAGAAACAGGAAGAAAACTTTTGCTTGGAGTCATGAGGACATGCCAGGAATAGATCCAAACTTCTTATGTCACGAACTCAATGTGAATAAGGAGATCAAGCCTGTAAAGCAGAGAAGAAGGGTATTTAGCCCCGAGAAGAATCAAGCTATTCAAGAGGAGGTCGACAAGCTCCAGAAAGCTCAATTCATTGAAGATGTGAAGTACCCGGACCGGTTGGCGAATGTGGTGATGGTAAAGAAGAAAAACAACAAATGGAGAATGTGTGTTGATTTCACTGATCTCAACAAGGCCTGCCCAAAGGATCATTTTCCATTACCCAGAATTGACCAACTAGTAGATGCTACCTTTGGGCACGAGCTGCTTAGCTTCATGGATGCTTACTCTGGCTACAACCAGATCAAAATGAAACCTGAAGACAGGGAAAGTACTTCTTTTATTACCCCTAGGGGAACTTATTGCTATAATGTTATGCCTTTTGGTTTGAAAAATGCAGGAGCGACATACCAGCGGCTGATGAACAAGGTTTTCACCGAACAAATCAGTTGCAACATGGAAGTCTATGTCGATGATATGCTGACAAAAAGCAAGAAAGCTGCAGATCATCTAGTTGACTTAGCTCAGACATTTGATCAACTGGATAAATACCAGATGAAGCTAAACCCGACGAAGTGCATATTTGGAGTACGAGAAGGAATGTTTCTCGGGTACATTGTCAACCAGCGAGGCATTGAAGCAAATCCAGATAAGATCAAAGCTCTTTTAGGGTTGCGATCTCCAACAACAAAGAAAGAAGTGCAGAGTCTTACAGGACGAGTTGCAGCGCTCAACAGATTTGCTTCCCGAGCAACTGATAAATGCCTCCCATTCTTCAAAACACTTCGAAAAACTTTTGAGTGGACTGATGAATGTGAGAAGGCCTTTCAAGACTTGAAAAAGTATTTGGGAGCACCTCCACTGTTGTCCAGGCCAATAACAGGAGAGAAGTTGTACTTGTATCTGGCAGTATCAGAGAATACAGTCAGTTCAGCATTGATCAGATTGGAGAATGGAGTCCAGAAACCAATCTATTACACAAGTAAGGCTTTTCGAGGTGCGGAAATCAGGTACCCAAAGCTGGAGAAATTGGCATTGGCATTAATTGAAGCAAGTAGAAGAATGAGGCCATATTTCCAGGCCCATACCATCGTCGTTTATACCGACATGCCACTGAGGCAAGCCCTTCATAAGCCAGAATTGTCAGGGAGATTGATGTACTGGGCAATAGAGCTCGGTGAATATGAAATTGTGTATGAGCCCAAATCATCATTGAAAGGGCAAGCTGTAGCAGATTTTATAGCAGAGTTTACATATCCTGATACCCCCGAGGAACAAAAATTGCTCGCTGACCAACCTGTGGATGTTACAGGATCAACAGACATAAATCCAGACCAACTCCGGTTGGTAAAAGGACTTATGGATGAAGAAAGATCATCAACTTCGAGCTCAGACCAACTCCGGTTGGTAAAAGAGCGAGAAGAGATGATCGACGAGGAGCGAAAAGTGTCAGGGAAGGATGAAAAGAAGCAACAAATATTTCACCGAGGAACTCTGTCAGATAAGAAATTTGAAGACGGGTTGCCCATATGGAGATTATATGTAGATGGCTCATCTTGCACAGCAGGTTGCGGGGCAGGAATTGTTTTGAACACCCCAGACGAGATTGACATGGAATATGCTTTGCGATTCCAATTCAAAGCCTCCAATAATGAGGCTGAGTATGAGGCCATGATAGCAGGTCTTAATTTATCAAAGATTATGGAAGCGCAACAAGTGATGGTATTCAGTGATTCTCAATTTATTGTGAATCAGATGATGGGAACATATGCGGTTAAAGGAGAACTAATGGTCAAGTATCATGAAAAGGTGATGGAATTGTTGGCAGAATTTGATGCCATTCAGTTGATCAGAATACCCAGAATAGAAAATGCACAAGCAGACGCACTGGCCCGACTAGCATCAGCTACTCGTACCGAGCTGCGAAGAACAATACCAATTGAAGTACTGGAAAGTCGGAGCATAGATGAAAACCTGACGATGAATGTTATTACCCTTGATTTAGGACCATCTTGGATGGATCCCATCAGGGTATATATTGAAGAGGGAGAATTGCCAGAGGATAAGCTCGCTGCCAAGAAATTGAAGTATAAAGCTGCTCGGTATGTATTAACTAATGGTATTTTATATAGACGAGGAATTATGGAAGGTTTGCAGAGATGTGTACATCCCTCCGAAGTGAAAGAATTGATTGAAGAGATCCATGAAGGGTCTTGTGAACCTCATGTAGCAGGTCGAACACTTTTGCAAAGGGTAATGACTCAAGGATACTACTGGCCGACGATGAGGGCTGATTGTATAGCCTATGCTAAGAAATGTGACAAGTGCCAACATTTTTCCTCCATCCGACGAACTCCACAAGGATTGTTGACACCAATAACTTCCCCTTTGCCATTTTCCATGTGGGGAATTGATTTGGTTGGACCACTGCCGACCACCCGAGGAAGATTCAAGTACCTCGTCGTTGCAGTGGACTATTTTACTAAGTGGGTAGAAGCTGAGCCGCTTATTGATATGACATACGAGAAGGTATACCAGTTCGTTTGGAAGAACATCATCTGTCGATATGGTCTCCCTCATGCCTTCATCACAGATCATGGAACACAATTCGACAACGAGGAGTTTGCTGCCTATTGTCAACAATCAAACATCCTGAAGACCCATTCAGCACCAGGTCATCCTCAAAGCAATGGGCAGACTGAGGTGACAAACAGAACACTACTAAATGGTTTGAAGAAGAGGCTAAGTGAAGCTAAAGCTAATTGGATTAATGAGCTACAATCAGTATTGTGGGCTTATCGAACAACTCCCCGAGCAGCGACTGGAGAATCACCATACATGCTGGCATTTGGAAGTGAGGCTGTAATACCTGTCGAGTTGGGTCTCCCAACACACAGAGTGCTAAATTTCAATTCCCCAGTCAGTGACTTGATGAGAAGATTAGATTTGGACATGCTCGAGGAGGTTAGAGAAGAGGCAGCCATTAGGAAAGCTGCTTACCAACAACGCACAGCTCTGTTCTACAACAAAAGGGTGAAGAAATGCGACTTAAAAGAAGGGGATTATGTGCTAAAGAAGGTCATTCAGAAGCACAATAAGCTTGAAGCCAACTGGCATGGACCTTACCGAGTTACAGAAGTTGTCCGACCATGAACTTACCGAATAGCAACTCTAGAAGGAGAGGAATTCAAGAATGCTTGGAATGCTGAACACCTTCGCAAGTATTATCAATGATGTAAAATGTGCAACAGTTCCATCAATATGAATAAAACGATGATGTTTTCACCATTTTTCTCTCCTTTGTTTGAAAGTTTTTCGGGGAATACTAGTGTTGTACACTACGCTGCTCCTGCTCGACAGCAAAAAGAAGACGATAGTTCAGACCCACGACCAACTCCGGTTGGTAAAAGGGCGAGAACAAATGATATACTCCTTTGGTTAGGAGGCGTACACTTGCGTGATCAACTTCGGTTGGTAAAAGAGCTTGTGGACAAGATAGTTCGAAAGAACCTGATAGTTCGAGCATGATCAACTTCGGTTGGTAAAATAGCGAGAACAAATTATACTCCTTTGGTTAGGAGGCGTACACTTGCGTGATCAACTTCGGTTGGTAAAAGAGCTTGTGGACAAGATAGTTCGAAAGAACCTGATAGTTCGAGCGTGATCAACTTCGGTTGGTAAAATAGCGAGAACAAATTATACTCCTTTGGTTAGGAGGCGTACACTTGCGTGATCAACTTCGGTTGGTAAAAGAGCTTGTGGACAAGATAGTTCGAAAGAACCCGATAGTTCAAACTCATGACCTACTCTGATTGGTAAGAGGGCAAGAACAACATTCTTAAAAATGCCAATTTTGGCTGGTTAAGAAACAAAATATGCCAATTTATGTTGGTCAGAAAGTAAAATCATTCCAGAAAATACAAGAATTCCAAACTGAACCAAGTATAGTTGGTCGGTGATCAAAACTGTAATTGGTCGACGAGGATAAATTATCAACCTTGGTTGGTCGGACACATTTTATGAATTTTTTTTTACCAAGTATGGCTGATTGGAGATAAAAACCCATCAACTGTAGTTGGTCGACAAACACAATTTAACAACCTTGGTTGGTTGGAAGCATTTTAAACATTTTATACTCATTACTTTATTATTAAGTGATTGAGCAACATTGATACTTGTAACTGTTTATTACTAAGTTGGTTGATGAACAGCACAAAATTGTTATCTTTTTAACAGATACATACGTAATGTTTAGCACAGAACAATAGCAATACAAATTTGCAAACAAAAATGAAATTCTTTCATTAAGGTCAAAATGTATTACAAACTACATGTGTACCAACTATTACATTAAGATCCCTACTCTATTGGTTTATTTCCCTTAGCTTTTGAAACAGGTTCCTCGCCAGCAGGAGGGTCTTCCAAGCAAAGAGGAGAATTAATGAAGTTAATATCTGTGAGCATTCTGACGTTCATCACAGAAGGTGTGTCCAGTAGATGTTCAGGACGAGATACTTCGGTTTGAGAATGAAGATTGTAATCACCAAGGTATTTTGAAATTAAACTCCGAGGAATGGAACGAGCTGGGATCCATTCCATGTCCAATTTATAAGGTGGCACAGGCAAGTCTAGTAATCCTGGAGCATGATAATCCCATAAATAATGTCCTTGCTCCAATTTTAATACACCCAGGGCGTTCAACCACCCCTGCTTATAACCTTCATTATTGGCGTGTTCAATACGAGCATCTAAATGAACTAAAGCTTCGTTGTATCCAGCCATCCAAAATTCCCTGGGCTGTTTATGGAATTGGAAGGTTAATCTATCCAATTGTTCATGAAGGTTTTTAGCAAAAAGGTCCTTGGCATGTAAAGCAGACTTCGTCGCAGAAAGTTGATCTTCCAAAGACAGGTTTTTCTTGGACATTTCAGACAAGGCACGATCTTTTGCATTCAATTGGAACGCTTGAGTTTCCAGAGTAGACTGAGTGCGAGCCTCTTCAACATTACGGCTGAGAACTCTTGATCGACTCCGAGCATGTGGAGAACTTTGCTCCTCGATAACATTTTGAACAGCTCTTCCTCGCCCACGAGAACCTCTTCCTCGTCCCCGAGCAGTAGTAGAAACGTCAGATTTTCTTAACGTATCCAGTTCTTGCCTTAATTTGGCATTCTCAACCTCTAAGAACGAGAAACCTTCATCGGTAACCGGTATTAAAGCAGTGGAAGAGGAAGCTGCAGACTCATACTGTGCCAACTTTTTCTGCAAATTATTGTTCTCTTGTTCCAGCAACTCAACGATCTGTCTGCAGGCCTCAACTTCACCTTTTAGGGTTCTCTCCCTAACATCGTACCCAGCGATGATCTTTTTGTGACCTATTTTAGAGGAAAGCTGTTGATACCTATTCTCATATTCCTTGTGCAACAAAGCAGTTGATTCATTGTGCTGACTCTGAAGATCTTCTAAGGAATAATGAAGATCCTCAATCAAGTCATAGTAGGCCACGTTGTTGGCCACAGCTCGGTCAAGTAAATCCTTCAAGTACCGATAAGCCTCAATTGCTTGTTCTGAGGCATCATGGCCAAGGATGTCAGCAATTTCTGATACACTCAAATTTGTATGACCAACTTTATAATATTCATGGCATTGCTGCATCAGCTTTGTATCATGTGCAGATATCAGTTCCATTCTAGCCACAAACTAATAATGAAAAGAAGACAACAGTCAACAAAAACAAATCATCAACAACAGAGATGAACAAAGATGTATTTTATTAGATCACAAAAAGATTACATTGTTTGATTACAAATAATGAAATATAGAAATGATACCGAACAACTTCACACCTTTTCCTTGTCTCCCAAGACTTTCTCGGGAGGCTGGGACGAGGAGCTTGGTTGCTCGGTGGTAACAGCAGCTTGATCAGCAGGAGTTGGAGTTGAAATTTTCTCAGGAGGAGGAGGCATGGAAGAAATGTCCTCGTTGGCAGAAGGTAGAGATGCAGGGACTTGATCACCTATGGCCATGGAAGATTCATCAGAGATAGGCTCATCTTCTTCTTCTTCTACAATTGGTGGGGGAGGACCAGGGAGGTGTAGCTGGAATAGCCCAGAGTCGTCTTTGATCTTCAATTCCTGCAGGGCAGCTACCCAGCCATCTCGGAAGTATTTCAACTTCCCGTATTGTACTTGGGATGTCATCGCAGCAATCCCTTTGTCCCATCCTTTATCCCAGCCAGCGCTGAAGGATTTTTTAACTGCGAGCTTTCTTTTCAGTTTCTCCGAGGAGAGATTATCGGATAGAAGATCCTCAGCAGTCTTTAACTTCACATCCAATTCTTCTTTTTGGCACTTTACATCTCGTAGGACGAACAACTCTTCCTCTGCCTTCTTCAGCTTATCTTCAAGCTCTCCAAAGTTCTTGAGCTTGTCGTCATATTTTTGATGCTCAATCTCTAAACTTTTCACCTTGTTCTCCAAACTCTTGGAGATCTCAGCCAACTTCACCTTCTCAGCTTCAACTATTGACAACTTTTTCTCCCAGACAGCTTTGTCCTCACTATACTGCTGACGAGAATCCTTCAATGATTGGGTCAAACCCAGCAGAGCATCCTCTACCCCCGACGAGGAGCTGGAAGCTTTAATTGCTTCATCTTTCTTCACAATGTTGTTAAAACAATTCACCAGCTAAACAAAGGAAAAAGTGATAGGTCAGTACAAAAATACAAGTATTCAAAGAAAGAAAGGACATTCAGAGTGTGAGAAATTTACTGAAGCAAGGTGACGGGTAGCTAGGGATGTCAGCATATCCCTAGAAATTTTCATCAATTCCTTGGACCTCGGGTATGATCCAAGTTTTTACCGAACTCATGGCAGAGCTCGGAGGAATGATGGTTGGAACACCAACACCACCAGCTGGTAGAGAAGAGATGGTTTCAGTCAGATTGGCAGTTTCAGCCAAATTGACTGAGGACGATTTCCTCAATCTCCTCAAAGGAATTTCAGCAATTTCAACCAAGGAAGATCTCTTGGTCGGAGAGATAGCAGTCATCTCCACAGGAGCAACCTTCTTGCTCGGAGCCACTGGGGGCTTGTCGGTAGCTTTGGAAGGCGCAACATCCACCTTCTTAGTCCCCTCTGGGACAGCAATTTTGCTTTTCTTGGCTTCAGCAGCAGAAGTAGTGTCATCAAATAGAGCAGGGGGAGCTCTTTTCTTGCCCATTCTTTGACTTAAAGGGATGTGAGAATCTGAAGAAGAATCCTCTGGAGTTGAGGCTGGCTCAACAGATCTAATCACAGGACGAGCAGTATAAGAAGTCGTATAGCTCCTATACTGCAGCAAATATGATGCAGACCTGATGTACTCGTCTGCAACGTTCTTATGCAAACCCCAGATAAGTTTCAGATGCTTAATATTAACCTCCGACTCTTTTGGAGTTTTTCTTTTACTATCAACTGCAAATAAATACATAATGAAATATCAGTCATACATTTTGTCAAATATGATAAAAACATAATTTCATAAGTAAAGGAAAATGAGAATAAACCTATCCCATTGCCATATGGGGGGCATTTAGGACCCTGGTATACTGTATCTCCAACCAAGGGGGCATATTGCCAATTTTTAATCACCACCCCATGTTCAAAATAATCTCTATTTGCATCAGGGAGGTTAACTACAAGAGCCCTATTTAAAAACCTAGTTTTTAAGTGATAAACATTATCTAAAATAGCCCATCTATAGCAATACATAATCTCAGGAATCCCTATACGAGTTCCATGAGTTAGATTTAATTTATACACCCCATTAATTATTCTCCATGAATTGGGGGCTATTTTTGCAGGAACAACGTCAAAGTACTGACAGAACTCTAAGCATAAGGGGTTTGGCGGAAAAGAAAATCCACATTCAGTAATGAATAGACTGGGGAACCAATGTCCCTCAGCCAATCGAAAATAATCTAAAGGCTCAGAAAGAACCTCCAGAGTTACCCAGGAAGGAATGGAAAAATCGGAACGAAATTTCTCAACAGACTCCACAATATAAACCATAGTGAATAAAAGAAATACAGAAGAAAAGAAGAGAATATTACAGGAAAAAGGAAGAGCTGACAACTAGCGAAGGAAAAGATGAACGTACAAGGGAGAGAGAGAGAACAGAAAGCTTGAATGCAGAAAATTGGAAAAGGTAGAAGACGGTATGGTTACCTAAGAAGTTTAAATACTTTACCTTGGGAAGCTGCGAAGGAAATGATTACACAAAAGAAGCTAATACGCCACCGGCGGCTAAAAGGACAAAAATGCACGAAGATCGAAGCACTCATAAAAATTCGAAAAAGGCGGATTCTGTGAATTTGAAAGAAATTCAAATATGAAGAAAAGGCTCCTAAAACCCAGGAAAGTCATTTAATATCGCCATATACCGAGAAAGAATGTTCCATACTCCTCAAAGTTCGAAATATGAAACATTGGGGGCTTCTGTTGATACCAAAATTAATATGCTGATATGGACGAATAATATGAAGACACGTGTCAATCTACTTGGCACAATAATAACGAGGAAGTTTCATTTCCCCGATCAACTCATGTTCTCTCCGAGCAACGAGGATACACCGAGGAACTTCAGCACTCCGAGGTACACTAGCGCTCCGAGGAACTCCTGATCAACGAGCAACTAAGGCGGTCCGAACTGCATCTCGGCCGTAGCATTAACTGCCAGATAATCAACAGTTCAATTATTCATTGAATGTTTATCATCTTGACGCACACGCTGCATTAAATGTATTACCATTTCATATGTATATCATTTAATGTGTCAACCCATTCATGTACAGCCTAAGGGCTATAAATACCTTGTATCACCCTCATTCAAAGGGACCGGAATTTCTTGAGAGAACGTATACTCGAGAATTCCCAAACACTCAGCAATAACATAACAGTGGACGTAGGCCATTCTTATAAGGCTGAACCACTTTAAAAATCTTTGTTTCATTTTATTTATATGTGATTGAATAATTAGAGCTATCTAATTTTTTACATCAACAACCGCCTTGATGAGTGGGCTGCTGCGCAACAAATTGCACTACACTTTGGCCAAAGATCCACCCAGAACCATGTCAGAACTGATGGCAAAAGCGGCCAAGATCATGAATGCCGAGGAGTCTATGGCTGCAAAGAAGAATATGGACGCCAAAGAAACCAAGGTGGAAGGTGATAAAGTTAAGAAGAAAGAGCATAAGAACAATGGTGGTGACAAACAATCAAAAATAAGGTCGTCATGGGAAGTATTGAAGAAATTTGATAATTACACTCCTTTAAAGGTAGACATCAACCATGTTCTAGAAGAAATCAAGAACAACGAGGAATTAAACTGGCTAGAGAAAATGAAGACAGACCCTGACAGGAGGAATAAGGTCAAATATTGCGATTTTCATAAAGATCATGGCCATATGACCAAAAATTGCATAGCTCTTCAGAATGAGATTGAAACACTTATTAGATGAGGAAAATTGGCAAAGTATGTTGATCGTAGAAATGAAAGAAGAAACAACGACCGGACAAGAGAGAGGTCTAGATCTCCTCCTTGAGCAGAGGAGAACAAGAAAAGAGACCATGAAGTTGATCCAGAAGACGACCCCGATAAGTTTGAGTCAGTGCCATCTACGGTACATCAATGCCTAAAATTTCTAACAAATTTTAGAGTAGGAGTTGTGAAGGGTGATCAAAAAGTAGCTCGAGAATAATTATCTGTGATTGGAGTGAGTAGGGTGTCTCCTTTCAGTCAGCAAACTCCCTAGGAGGAATAGGAGTCCACCTAAGACCATGTCGAGGAGTTTTCGACAACCGTCAGATCTAAGAGAAGGATCAACACAGTCACGACCGGCTGCTCGTCAAGATAGATCTCAAGAGGCTACTTCAGAACGATCTATTGCTCGAACCAATGGGCCCGAGGAAGGAAATGAAGCGTGGAAAGGATCTCTCTAACGGTTGGATGATAAATTGGGAGACATGGCCAAAGCAAAGAACCCCCTACAATGAACTTTTGTTCGAGGAACACCTTTTGTACAGGCTATTGTGAATTTTCCTACACCGTCAAAGTTCAAAGCACCTGTAGTGACCCCCAAATATGATGGAAAGACAGATCCTGTTCTTCACATAGAGCAATATCAAGCTGCTGCCGACATCTATATCGTCCTCGACGAGATGAGATGCAGAGCGTTCTCAGGAACTCTTACTGGAGCTGCCCAGATATGGTACAACAATCTTCCCAGGGGTAAGATTTCAACTTTCTTTCAGTTGGCCGAGTTGTTTATTGGCAATTTCTGTTTTGGAGCAAAGCCAGTAAAACGAGTAGCACAATTGTTAAGTGTTAGACAAATATCAAATGAAGCTGAACCCGACGAAGTGCATATTTGGAGTATGAGAAGGCATGTTTCTCGGGTACATTATCAATCAACGAGGCATTGAAGCAAACCCTGAAAAGATCAAAGCTCTATTAGAGATGCGATCTCCAACGACGAAGAAAGAAGTGCAAAGTCTTACAGGACGAGTAGCAGCACTCAACAGATTTGTATCGCGAGAAACTAATAGATGTCTCCCATTCTTCAAAACGCTCCGAAAGACTTTTAAGTGGAATGATGAATGTGAGAAGGCTTTTCAAGACTTGAAGAAATATCTGAGAGCACCTCCACTATTGTCTAGGCTAGTGATGGGAGAAAAATTGTACTTGTATCTGGCAGTGTCAGAGAATGCAGTTAGCTCGACATTAATAAGAGTGGAGAATGGAGTGTAAAAACCGATTTATTACACTAGCAAAGCCTTCCGAGGAGCAGAGATCAGATATCCAAAGCTGGAAAAATTGGCGCTAGCATTGATCGAGGCAAGTAGAAGAATGAAGCCATACTTCCAGGCTCATACTATAGTAGTATATACCGATATGCCATTGAGGCAAGCTCTTCATAAACCAAAAAAATCAGGAAGATTGATGTATTGGGCAATAGAGCTCGGTGAATATGACATAATTTATGAACCCAGATCATCGCTTAAAGGGCAAGCAGTAGCACATTTTATAGCAGAGTTCACCTATCCTGATACCCCTGAGGAGCAAAAGCTGCTCACCGATCAACCTATGGATGTTACAGAATCATCAAACTCAAGCCCAGACCAACTTAGGTTGGTAAAAGGGCAAGAAATGATGATCGATGAACAACAAGAAATATTAGGAGAGGGTGAAAGGAAGCAACAAATTTTCCATCGAGGAACTCTATCAGATTAGAGATTTGAAGACGAGTTACCTATATGGAGTTTATATGTGGATAGCTCATCTTGCACAACAAGCTGTGGGGTAGGGATTGTTCTTAATAGTCCAGACAAGGTCAACATAGAATATGCCCTACGATTCCAATTCAAAGTTTTGAATAATGAGGCTGAATATGAAGTCATGATTGCAGGTCTTAGTTTTGCAAAAACCATGGGGGCAGAGCAGGTTATTGTCTTCAGTGACTCACAATTGATCGTAAATCAAATGATGGGAGTATATGCAACCAAAGGAGAATTAATGATCAGGTATCATGCAAAGGCAAGGGAATTGGTATCAGAATTTGCTGCTATTCAGCTGGTCAGAATACCAAGAATGGAGAATGCGAGGGCAGACGCCTTAGGTCGATTAGCATCAGCTACTCGTACCGAGCTATGAAGGACAATACCAATTGAAGTTTTAGCTCGTCGGAGTATAAATGAAGATTTGATGATGAATTTTATTACCCTTAATTTAGGACCATCTTGGATGGATTCCATCAGGGCATATATTGAGGAGGGGGAATTACCAACTGACAAACTTGCAGCCAAAAAACTGAAGTTTAAAGCTGCTCATTATGTACTGAATAATTGTATTCTGTACAGTTGAGGAATTATAGCAGGTTTGCAAAGATGTGTGCATCCCACCGAGGTGAAAGACTTGATTGAAGAGATCCATGAAGGGTCATGTGGAGCCCATGTAGCAGGTCAGACGCTTTTGCAAAGGGTTATGATGCAAGGATACTACTGGCCAACGATGAGGGCTGATTGTATAGCCTATACTAAGAAATGTGACAAGTATCAGCGCTTCTCCTCCATCCGAAGAAATCCCCAAGCGTTGTTGACACCCATTACTTTCCCTTGGCCATTTTCTATGTGGGGAATGGACTTGGTCGGACCACTTCCAACGACCAGAGGAAGATTTAAATATCTCGTCGTCGCAGTGGATTATATTACTAAGTGGGTAGAAGCTGAGCCTCTTGTCGACATGACGTACGAGAAGGTGTATCAATTTATTTGGAAAAATATCATCTGTAGATATGGTCTTCCCCATGCATTCATTACCGACCATGGAACACAATTTGACAACGAGGAGTTCGCTGCCTATTGTCATCAATCAAATATCTTGAAGATCCACTCGGCACCAGGCCATCCCCAAAACAATGGACAAACTGAAGTAACAAACAGAACGCTACTGAGTGGCTTGAAGAAAAGACTGAATGACGCAAAAGCAAATTGGATTAACGAGCTACAATCAGTACTATGGGCTTACCGAACTACTCCCCGAGGAGCAACAGGGGAATCTCCATATATGCTGGCATTTTGAAGTGAAGCCGTTATACCTGCCGAGTTGGGTCTCCCGACACACAGAGTACTGAATTTCGATTCCCCTATCAGCGACTTAATGAGAAGATTGGATTTAGACATGCTCGAGGAAGTTAGAGAAGAAGCATCCATCAGGAATGCTGCTTACCAACAACAAAAACTTTGTTCTACAACAAGAGAGTAAAGAAGTGCGACCTGAAAGAAGGAGACTATGTGCTAAAAAAAGTGATTCAAAAGCACAACAAATTGGAAGCAAACTGGCATGGACCTTACCGAGTTACAGAAGTTGTTCGACCAGGAACCTACATAATAGCAACTTTAGAAGGGCAGGAGTTTAAGAATGCATGGAATGCAGAACACTTGCGCAAGTATTATCAGTGATGTAAACTCTCATGTAACACATTTTCGTTAGTATGAATAAAGTGACAATGTTCTGCCCAGTTCTCTCCTTTTGTTGGAAATTTTTTGCGGAATACTAGTGCTACACACTACTCATCAAAACTCAGACTACTCAAAATTATTCCTAAAAAATCTAACTAAGGTTGGTTAGGAAGTAAAAATATTCCTAAAAGTGCCAACTAAGGTTGGTTAGGAAGTAAAACTATTCCTAAAAATGCCAACTAAGGTTGGTTAGGAAGTAAAACTATTCCTAAAAATGCCAACTAAGGTTGGTTAGGAAGTAAAATTATTCCTAAAAGTTCCAACTAAGGTTGGTTAGGAAGTAAAACTATTCCTAAAAATGCCAACTAAGGTTGGTTAGGAAGTAAAACTATTCCTAAAAGTGCCAACTAAGGTTGGTTAGGAAGTAAAAGTATTCCTAAAAATGCCAACTAAGGTTGGTTAGGAAGAAAAGCTATTCCAAAAAGTGCCAAAGTTGGTCGGTAAGAAAAAATCCACTAACTATGGTTGATCGGGAATAAAAACCCACTAACTGTAGTTGGTTGAGAAGGAAAATTTACCGACCTTGGATGGTCGGAAACATTTTATGAGTACGAGAAAGGGATCGAGCAAAATTTTTGATACTCGTAACTTTTTAAATTACTACCAAGTTGGTCGAGAAACAAAACACCATTAAGTTTGGTTAGTTGTCAAATGATTACCACAAATTCAAACTAGTCGACAATAAGTTTTAATCAACTCTAAGTTGATCGATAAATAACACAATGTTGTTATCTTTTTAACAGATATACATATATAAAGTGTTTTACAACCACAAGGCAATGGCAACCAAGATTGCGAACAAAAATAAAAGTCTTTCATTAAATCCAAAAACAGATTACATTGAGAATGAAATACAAATTAATTATTACATCAAGATTCCTATTCTATTGGTTTCTTCCCCTCTGCTTTTGAAACAGGTTCCTCGCCAGTAGGAGGATCGTCTAAAGCATAAGGGGAGTTTATGAAATTAATATCTTTAAGAATCATGATGTTCATCACAGATGGTCGATCGAGTAGGTGCTCGGGGTGAGATATTTCAGCATTGGAATGGAGACTATAATCGCCAAGGTATTTGGAAATCAAACACTGAGGGATTACCCGGGCAGGGATGTAGCTCATGTCGAGTTTGAAGGGTGGCACTAGCAAGTCGAGCAACCCAGGATTATGATAATCCCACAAGTAGTGACCTTGTTCTAGTTGCAGTACACCCAGGGCAATCAATCACCCTTGTTTGTAACCTTCATTATTCACATTTTGGATCCGATCATCCAAATGGTAAAGAGCCTCATTGTAGCCAGCCATCCAAAATTCTCTCGGCTGCTTGTGGAACTGATAAGTCAACCTTTCCAAGTGCTCGTGAAGACTTTTTTATAAAGAGTTCTTTATTCTCCAAGGCAGACTTCTGTGCAGAAAGCTGCTCGTCCAGATTCCTGATCTTCTTAGACATCTCAGCCAATGCCTGGTTCTTTGCCATCAGTTAGAAGGCCTAGTTCTCCAGAGAAGATTGAGTTCTCTGTTCCTCGATAGTAATCCGAGCAGCTCTTGCTCATCCCCGAGGAGCTCTTGCTCGTCCCCGAGTAGATGTAAACGGGCCATCTCTATTCAAGGTTTCTAATTCATCCCTCAGGTTGGCATTTTCGACCTCCAAGAAATAGAATCCCTCGTCGTTCACAGGGACCAAAGCGTTTGAGGTGGAAGCTGCAGACTTCAACTGAGACACCTCTCTTTGCAGGTTATTATTTTCCTGCTCTAACAACTCAGCTATCTGTCTGTGCTCTTTGACCTCAGCCTTCAAAGTTCTCTCCCTCACATCGTAAGCATCAAACAGTTTATTGTATCCCTTATCAGCACTGAGTTACTGATACTTCTTCTCGTATCCTTCGTGCAAAAGGGCTGTAGATTACTTATATTGTTGTTGAAGCTCTTCAAGAGTTCCTTGAAGATCTTCAATCATTTCATATTATGCTACATTGTTAGCCACTACACGGTCAAGCAGGCACTTCAAATACTGGTAGGCTAAAATTGCTTGCTCTGAAGCACCTTGACCAAGGATGTCAACGATTTGTGCTGCACTCACATCTGTATGACCAGCTTTGAAGTACTCATTGCATTACCTCAACAATTTTGTATCATGAGCACACAACAACTCCATCCTGGCCATAAACTAGTAAAGGAAGAGAAAGCAAGAATCAATAAGAGTTCAAACAGAGCATGAAGAAGCGAAACAACAGTATGAATAGGCGAAACTTCAAATTTTATTACATCATAAAGGAGAAGTACAAAATTCAGAGTTACATTTGATAAAGAAAAATAAACAGAGAGAAAAATTTGAACAACCCTACACCTTTTCCTTGTCTCCCAATACTTTCTCGGGAGGCTGGGACGAGGAGGTAGGTTGCTCGGATGGTACAGATGGTTGCTCGGGGAGTGTTGGAAGTTGCTCGTTTGAAACAATGGATGGTTGAAGTTGCTCGCTGGTGGACTGGATAGCTGGGGAATGAGGAATTTGATCTCCCATCACCATGGAGGATTCCTCAGAGGCGGCTTCGTCCTCTTCTTCTTCTTCAGGAGTTGGAGGGGGGCCCAGGATATGTCGCTGAAACAGGTCAGAATTTTCATCGACCCTCATCTCTTGTAGAGCAGCGACCCAGCCATCCCTAAAGTATTTATGGCTACCATATTCCACCTGCGACATCATGGCAGCCAGACCTTTATTCCACCCCTTATCCCAGCCAATGCTGAAAGACTTTTTTATAGCCAACTTCCTTTTCGCTTTCTCCAAGGAAATCTTCTCGGAAAGAAGATCCTCGACAGCCTTCAGCTTATTCTCTATTTCTTCCGTTTGACGACCTACTTCAAAAATTCGGCCCAACTCTTCTTCAACATTTTTGAGCTTACTTTCAAGCTCCTTAGCATTTTTGAGCTTCTCATCGAGCTCTTTATTCTTCTCTTCCAAGTTTTTTACTTTCTTCTCCAAACCTTTGGAGACTTCAATAGCTTGGTTTCTCTCCTGCTCGGTGGTATCAAGTTTCTCCTCCCAAGCAGCTTTATCATCATCATACTTCTGATGAGAATCTTTTAAAGACTGTGTCAGGCCCACCAAAGCTTCCTCTACACCAGACGAGTGTAACACCACGCCTAATTAAATACCGGGTGGCCAGTCCCATACCAAATTAAAACAGAATATACAGTTGGCTCATTCTTAGCATCACTGTCGAAAACATTTACAACTAACCCAATACTCAATTAAGCTGGTGTTAAAAACTTTCCAAATTTTAATTTAACAAAATCCATTTCCAGTTTAAGAATAACATAACACATTTTATTCTACAACACTGATAACCCAATAAATAACACAAAAGAATTTAAATGCAATTGGAATAAACATTCCCAAATAATATAAATCCTTTACAATAATCCCAACAATGTTAAATGTATTAAAAAATCACGAATACAATAGTATTTAACCCCGATAGAAAAAGATAACTGAATCCTTTGGGCGACATGCCCTAACTAAGAATACTGTGAATCAAAAGATGGAAGGCGTCTAAGAAAAACTCCATAAATCCATAGCATGTCATAATCCGCTAAGGTTGGCGTCCCTGTTGCTGGACACCTGATATAGAGATACAATAGAAAAGAAAATATGCAAGGAAACGGGTCAGAGCCCGAATGTGTAGATGATTTTTAAAACAATAAGTATTTAACAAGTGCAATAAAGCATTTATTATGTACATGTTAGATCCAACTCTCACTTGTTATTCTCACCTCTCAACTAGAGTGCACACTTAACGTTTCCTATTAACCTCCTAGTTAATGGTTCCTATTTTCTAGCCTCCATATTAAAATTCCATTCCCATATCATAATCCCCGTATGTCCCATACCATACGTCTCATTATTATTCATTTACATTTCTCCTTTATATGATTAGTTTCTCATTAACATGAATCATTAACCATTAATATGAATCGTTTCTCATTAATATGAATCATTACTCATTAATATGAATCTTTTCTCATTAACATGAGTCATTACTCGTTAATATGAATCTTTTCTCATTAACATGAGTCAAGCTTTTCAATTCTATAAGCATAAACATTCATTAACTTAATTCCATTATCTTTCTCTATTCACCGTTATCTACAATTATCACCGTAGATAGATTTAACCACAATATATATATCCATTCAATCATTTAATCCATTATATATATATTCATATATAATACGGCACCCCGAGTCATAGCTGCGGTGCAATGCATTACTCTGCTATCATGTCCCAATATCGCAGGTCGCCGAATTGGGGACTAAAGGTTCGATAAGATTCCACGAACCACAAACAACAACACAATCATTGGAGGCAAACATAGTTCTCATACCCATGGGTCACGCACATACCTACGTACCCATAGTCAGCGGACTTATCAACTCCCCGATAAGTCTTTTATAGACCTATGTTATCGAGCGAAAAATCAAAGATCTCATGGATTCATCAGGATATGACTGCCCTCACGCGCAAACCTCCCACCGATAGCAAGTAAGCTAGGTATGTCATACACATAAATCATCAATCAATCCAATAGGTATTATCATACCTATAATATAATATCAATAAGGTAATATCACTACCCTAAGATATTTCCCATACGTAGCATTATATCCCTTTTAAATCCCATGTATTAACATATCATATCTTTACTTCATAATTTAATTATCCTCGCATCCTATAACATCTCTCCACTCTCGACGTCGTTAAGGTTCATGCGCGGAGCGTCTCGCAAAGCAAAATCCAAACAAGGAACCCCTCCAATACACTACTACTTAATTTTGTCGATCGAGGAGGTCCGACAACTTTAACTATGCGATCGGGATAACCTCATATTTTTTTTCAACCACATGTGTTCTAAACTCCCATCTATTATCCACGCATCCTATAATATCTCTCCACTCCCGACGTCGTTAAGGTTCATGCGCGGAGCGTCTCTCAAAGCGAAATCCAAACAAGGAACCCCTCCAATACACTACTACTTAACTTTGTCGATCGAGGAGGTCCGACAACTTTAACTATGCGATCGGGATAACCTCATATCTTCTTTCAACCACATGTGTTCTAAACTCACATCTCTATCCTGGAGTCATAACACTATGCTCTTGTACCACACTCAGTCCTTGCGTAATCAATAATGAGTTTAAACTCAGTCCTTGATGTTCAAATTATAACCCTAAGGCTACCCTCACTCAATACACAATATTTAAATAGGTTTTTCCTCAACATATATTCAGTAAGAATTCACTAATATCCTACTGGTCCATAACATCATTTCTCCCGAATTACTACGAGTTTAATTCTCCTTTTCATTAAGGTTAAAATCGATAGTTTCAAATCTCTTATAAACACATCTTCTTTCACTTTGGATTAAACCCTCTTGTAAACTTAAGGATACCCAGGTGTTATATTAAATCACCCCTACTAGTCCTATCTTTAATCCTCATACATCTCCATTTAGAATTTAACAAATGAATCTAGCAACCGAAATTCCTTTCGATATAATTTTCATCATTTTAATCACTTGAATCCAAATCAAATTAATTCAAATCTTATCAAGGGTTTACTGATATTTTCTAAGTCCCATAATATCCAAATAATAATCTCCAAAGATCCACAAAAGGTTTGGGATAAGAATCAACATTTAAAAAGAAACAACTTTACATATTCTGGGGAGGTCGATCGATCGAAGGCAGGGGTCGATCGATCGATCCCTCAGGTCCAAGCCTGGTTTTCTGCATTTTCTGCAACTACGGGTTTCACCATTTTTACTCATTCAAACCTTCATATTTACCTCCAAAATGAGTTATAATTATTTCTACATGATATATCAACATATATGAACGATTTCCAATACTCTAAACATCCTAGAATCATCAAGGGATTGGATTAAAAGCATGTTTCTCTCCTTATTTCCAGAAAATCATCAACATATTAACTTCAAGAACACTACAATGGTTTTTCAGATTTTTCTTCAACATATTCATGATCATTTCGTGGATTATTATCATCCTACAATATAAGTTTACTTCCCATGTTATTTCAGTTTCTATAAATCCATATAACAACTCCATTATGTCTTCCAAACAAGAAAAATCATCTCTTTTCATAATTTTCTAACATGGACAATATACGAAATTAAGTTGAAATTTTCAAACACTTGCCTTTACTGAAGGTCTGATCCTTTGGTGTAGTATATCTCAGTTGGTTGTCCCTTCTCCGGTCAACCTCCGGTGGTGGTTGGTGGTGGTGAACCTTGGTTCTTGTTCTTCTCCTTCCCAAGTAGGCTTTTCCCTTCCCAAGCACTCTTTCACTCTCTCTAGGAAGATGACTTCTATATTTTGTGTAGAGGAGATGAATAACCCACATACACTTAATCTACCAATATTTATAATAGGACAAAATCCGAAATCACTATTCACCCCCCTTAGAAAAATGACCAAAATGCCCTTTTGGGTTGTCTATTCATTTCCAAATGACCTGAGACTCAAAATTAACATCCAAATAAACTTTTCTAACTATTTCGAACATTCCGGATGCAACGACGCAGTCGAAATGACTATAAGGTCGATAAAAAATAAATTTCCTTTTTAATTTAATAAACTAGTCCCGACACGTCCCATACCGCGTCTGACTAAAAATATAAATTACCGAATTTATATCATACAGTCATATCAATGACATCACATTCATATATTACCTAAATATCTTTAAGTAATATTCAGAATCATCCATTTTAATATCCACCGTCCGGATAAAACCTGAATGAATTAATTAATCATAAAATCCAATTAATCCATTAATTTAAAATATAACCCATTTTAAAAGTCATTTAAAATTACGGGGTATTACATACTTCCCCCCTTACAACAAAATTTCGTCCCGAAATTCAGGAATATAAGTCATACTTGTAAGGTCAACTCCGAGTATAAATCTCACATCGCGAGAAATCCAAGACGTACCGCCCATACAGTACATTAACAAAAATCCCCATCGATGTTATACACCAAGCCTCACCATATAGTTTCAACTACTTACCTTTTTCACAATTATAAAAAATACTACAATCCAATCATCCAGGGCGCCCATACACCCTCTCGTACCGCTTTCAATATTAAAATTTTCGCAAAGGTTTTAAACTCGTTTCCCAAATACCTAACTTATTTTGACTCCCAACGGTTATTAGTTTCATGCGTGGGGTGTCTCGCAAGCGAAATCTAAACAAGGAACCACCCCGATACACTACTTCCTAAAGTATTCGGTCATCGAAACTCCTAAGGTCCTTAGTCAATAATATAAAAATTTGGTTTATAAAAAAAAATAACAGGTTTATCTTTTTAAAACAAAAATTTGGTTTTTCGATTTCAAATAGAGTCTACGCATCTACTCTCTTATAAAAGACAAGATGCAGATATATGCTCTCATATACCACAAGTCAATGCACTCCGATAGTCTCATCACGCTCGGACATGCCCAAGGTAAGTAATCCCATAAAAATCAAACCCACGTGATAACAAGTATTATATAGGTGTCCCATACCCCTCAGTGAGTCTACGTAAATAACGATGCCATAGTCTACGTTTAACAACCCTTTTGCCGACACAATATCAATCACTACAAAAATCAATACGCCTCATACTTCCTTAGATAGGAAACATACCCTCATTTGCGGGTGATGGTTGTTGAATCCCAATATTATAACTTTGCTCCGATGAATCAAGAAAAATTTTACCTTAACTTTTCAGTTCTAGTTAACCACCCTCCACTATATACCCAATCCTTTCAACATATTGCCTTCGTTAGGGGACATACACAATTCACGCATTTCAAGAACTTCTACTGATGACTCTCCTCAAATTTTTTTTCCATAATAGAGGTGACCTCGACTACGGTCATCATACTCGAACATACTTCATAACCTCCTAAGTACGATCTCCGCTATCCGTCCAATGGCCCTCATCTGCCATACGTACGTAATGAAATATTCCCCAATAAATGTTGGCGAATTTTATAGTTCAACCCATCAGTGAACATTAGGACTCTCCTCTCCTCAGTAGGTACTTCAGCTGGTACCAAATTAGTTAATCTCGTAAACTCTTCCTGTTTCAATTCAAGTAGCTTCCGCCACAGTTTTCTCTTCCTGTTTTAAATCAAGTAGTTTCCGCCTCATCTCTGTCTGGATGGCGGAAGGAAAATACTTCCCATCAAACCGTATCCAAAAGTCTTGGATAGTCATTGTGTCCCTCTCCTCCATAGTGGTCGTAGCTTCCCACCATTGCAAAGCTGCCCCTACTAGCTTGAATGTGGCTAGTATTTGACGTTGAACCTCAGTGCATTCAATCATTCTCAAGTGCCGTTGGATATCTTTCTTCCATTGGCTAGCAGTCACAACATCTGATCCTCCCTGAAACTCAGGTGGGTGCGCTTTTTGAAAGGCATCCCTCACTCGTTCCAATGCAGTAGGAAACACTTGCCCTTGCGCGAGTGGCACAACCGGTGCCGGTGCTGGAGCCTGCTGAACAGTAGCTAAAGCCGCATTGACTGCCTGAGCGACAATTGTAGCAACTTCGGCCGCAGTCATCGTACCTTTGTAGGCGTAAATAGAAAAGCAATAATCCTACTCATAGGGCTCTACATCAAAGAACGCTAAGCTGAAAACACAGTAAGCCATACAGATCCTAAAGGACACTAAAACCAGATGCTCTGATACCACCTGTAACACCCCGCCTAATTAAATACCAGGTGGCCAGTCCCATACCAAATTAAAACAAAATATACAGTTGGCTCATTCTTAGCATCACTGTCGAAAACATTTACAACTCACCCAATACTCAATTAAGCTGGTGTTAAAAACTTTCCAAATTTTAATTTAACAAAATCCATTTCCAGTTTAAGAATAACACAACACATTTTATTCTACAACACTGATAACCCAATAAATAACACAAAAGAATTTAAATGCAATTGGAATAAACATTCCCAAATAATATAAATCCTTTACAATAATCCCAACAATGTTAAATGTATTAAAAAGTCCCGAATACAATAGTATTTAACCCCGATAGAAAAAGATAACTGAATCCTTTGGGCGACATGCCCTAACTAAGAATACTGTGAATCAAAAGATGGAAGGCGTCTAAGCAAAACTCCATAAATCCATAGCCTGTCATAATCCGCTAAGGTTAGCGTCCCTGTTGCTGAACACCTGATATAGAGATACAATAGAAAAGAAAATATGCAAGGAAACGGGTCAGAGCCCGAATGTGTAGATGATTTTTAAAACAGCAAGTATTTAACAAGTGCAATAAAGCATTTATTATGTACATGTTAGATCCAACTCTCACTTGTTATTCTCATCTCTCAACTAGAGTGCACACTTAACGTTTCCTATTAACCTCCTAGTTAATGGTTCCTCTTTTCTAGTCTCTATATTAAAATTCCATTCCCATATCATAATCCCCGTATGTCCCATACCATACGTCTCATTATTATTCATTTACATTTCTCCTTTATATGATTAGTTTCTCATTAACATGAATCATTACCCATTAATATGAATCGTTTCTCATTAACATGAATCATTACTCATTAATATGAATCTTTTCTCATTAACATGAGTCATTACTCATTAATATGAATCTTTTCTCATTAACATGAGTCAAGCTTTTCAATTCTATAAGCATAAACATTCATTAACTTAATTCCATTATCTTTCTCTATTCACCGTTATCTACAATTATCACCGTAGATAGATTTAACCACAATATATATATATATCCATTCAATCATTTAATCCATTATATATATATATATATATATATATATATATATATATATATATATATATATATATATATATATATATATATATATATATATTCATATATAATACGACACCCCGAGTCACAGCTGCGGTGCAATGCATTACTCTGCTATCATGTCCCAATATTGCAGGTCGCCGAATTGGGGACTAAAGGTTCGGTAAGATTCCACGAACCACAAACAACAACACAATCATTGGAGGCGAACATAGTTCTCATACCCATGGGTCACGCACATACCTACGTACCCATAGTCAGCGGACTTATCAACTCCCCGATAAGTCTTTCATAGACCTATGTTCTTGAGCGACAAATCAAAGATCCCATGAATTCATCAGGATATGACTGCCCTCACGCGCAAACCTCCCACCGATAGCAAGTAATCTAGGTATGTCATACACATAAATAATCAATCAATCCAATAGGTATTATCATACCTATAATATAATATCAATAAGGTAATATCACTACCCTAAGATATTTCCCATACGTAGCATTATATCCCTTTTAAATCCCACGTATTAACATATCATATCTTTACTTCATAATTTAATTATCCTCGCATCCTATAACATCTCTCCACTCCCGACGTCATTAAGGTTCATGCGGGGAGCGTCTCGCAAAGCGAAATCCAAACAAGGAACCCCTCCAATACACTACTACTTAACTTTGTCAATCGTGGATGTCCGACAACTTTAACTATGCGATCGGGATAACCTCATATTTTTTTTTTCAAACACATGTGTTCTAAACTCCCATCTATTATCCACGCATCCTATAATATCTCTCCACTCCTGACGTCGTTAAGGTTCATGCGCGGAGCGTCTCGCCAAGCGAAATCCAAACAAGGAACCCCTCCAATACCCTACTACTTAACTTTGTCGATCGAGGAGGTCCGACAACTTTAACTATGCGATCGGGATAACCTCATATCTTCTTTCAACCACATGTGTTCTAAACTCCCATCTCTATCCAGGAGTCATACCACTACGCTCTTGTACCACACTCAGTCCTTGCGTAATCAATAATGAGTTTAAACTCAGTCCTTGATGTTCAAATTGTAACCCTAAGGCTACCCTCACTCAATACACAATATTTAAATAGGTTTTTCCTCAACATATATTCAGTAAGAATTCACTAATATCCTACTAGTCCATAACATCATTTCTCCCGAATTACTACGAGTTTAATTCTCCTTTTCATTAAGGTTAAAATCGATAGTTTCAAATCTCTTATAAACACATCTTCTTTCACTTTGGATTAAACCCTCTTGTAAACTTAAGGATACTCAGGTGTTATATTAAATCACCCCTACTAGTCCTATCTTTAATCCTCATACATCTCCATTTAGAATTTAACAAATGAATCTAGCAACCGAAATTCCTTTCGATATAATTTTCATCATTTTAATCACTTGAATCCAAATCAAATTAATTCAAATCTTATCAAGGGTTTACTGATATTTTCTAAGTCCCATAATATCCAAATAATAATCTCCAAAGATCCACAAAAGGTTTGGGATAAGAATCAACATTTAAAAAGAAACAACTTTACATATTCTGTGGAGGTCGATCGATCGAAGGCAGGGGTCGATCCAAGCCTGGTTTTCTGCATTTTCTGCAACTACGAGTTTCACCATTTTTACTCATTCAAACCTTCATATTTACCTCCAAAATGAGTTATAATTATTTCTACATGATATATCAACATATATGAACGATTTCCAATACTCTAAACATCCTAGAATCATCAAGGGATTGGATTAAAAGCATGTTTCTCTCCTTATTTCCAGAAAATCATCAACATATTAACTTCAAGAACACTACAATGGTTTTTCAGATTTTTCTTCAACATATTCATGATCATTTCGTGGATTATTATCATCCTACAATATAAGTTTACTTCCCATATTATTTCAGTTTCTATAAATCCATATAACAACTCCATTATGTCTTCCAAACAAGAAAAATCATCTCTTTTCATAATTTTCTAACATGGACAATATACGAACTTAAGTTGAAATTATCAAACACTTGCATTTACTGAAGGTCTGATCCTTTGGTGTAGTATATCTCAGTTGGTTGTCCCTTCTCCGGTCAACCTCCAGTGGTGGTTGGTGGTGGTGAACCTTGGTTCTTGTTCTTCTCCTTCCCAAGTAGGCTTTTCCCTTCCCAAGCACTCTTTCACTCTCTCTAGGAAGATGACTTCTCTATTTTGTGTAGAGGAGATGAATAACCCACATATACTTAATCTACCAACATTTATAATAGGACAAAATCTGAAATCACTATTCATCCCCCTTAGAAAAATGACCAAAATGCCCTTTCGGGTTGTCTATTCATTTCCAAATGACCCGAGACTCAAAATTAACATCCAAATAGTCTTTTCTGACTATTTCGAACCTTCCGGACGCAACGACGCAGTCGAAATGACTATAAGGCCGATAAAAAATAAATTTCCTTTTTAATTTAATAAACTAGTCCCGACACGTCCCATACCGCGTCTGAATAAAAATATAAATTACCGAATTTATATCATACAGTCATATCAATGACATCACATTCATATATTACCTAAATATCTTTAAGTAATATTCAGAATCATCCATTTTAATATCCACCGTCCGGATAAAACTCGAATGAATTAATTAATCATAAAATCCAATTAATCCATTAATTTAAAATATAACCCATTTTAAAAGTCATTTAAAATTACGGGGTATTACAACGAGGAGCTTGAAGCTTTAATAGATTCATATTTCTTTAAAATGGTATTAAAACAAATCACCAACTGGGAAAAGAAAATGATATCAAGTCAGTACACAGATGTAACAAAGGAAAAATGAAAGTTGAGGACAATGATACTTACAGAAGCTATATGACGAGCAGATAATGAGGTAACCATGCCCCGAGAAAGATTTTATTCCATACCTTGGATCTCGGGAATGATCCAAGACTTCACCGAGCTCATGGCAGAGCTCGGGGCAACAAAAGTGGGAACGCCACTTCCAGTAATCGGGGGCTGAGAGATGGATTTAGCCAAATTGACCAAGGAGCTCTTCTTCAGCTTCCTCGAGGGAACATGAATGGTCTCGACTAACGTTATAGTCTTAGTCGGAGAGATAACAATCACCTCTCTTGGAACAGAGGCCTTGCTCGGAGCCACTGGTGGCTTCTCGGCAAGCTTCACAGTAGTAGCCGTAGGGGGTGCATTAATCTTCTTTGTCCCCTCTTCTGGAACATCATGTTTACTTCTCTTTGCCTCTCCAACAACAGAGGCAGATTTCTCGAAGATGGAAGGAGCTCTTCTTTTTTTCATTCTTTCACTCAGAGGGATATGAGACTCAGGTGAAGAACTTGCAGAAGCAGGTACTGGTTCTACCTCACTTATCACCGGACGAGCAGTAAAAGATGAGGTGCAACTCTTATACTGCAACAAATATGAAGCTGACCTGATATTCTCGTCAGCAACAGTCTGATGCAAACCCCAGATAATTTTTAGATGTTTTAAATTAACTCTGTCACTTTTGGAGACTTTCTTTTGCTGTCAACTGCAAATAAATGAAAATTAAAATATCAGTGACACATTTTATCAAACACAAAGGAAGCATAATTTCAAAAATAAAATAAAATAAAAACAACCTATCCCATTGCCATAAGGAGGACATCTAGGACCCTGGTACACATCATTTCCAATCAGTGGAGGGTGTTGCCAATTTTTCATAACAACCCCGTGCTCGAAGTAGTCCCTATTGGCATCTGGGAGATTGACCACTAAAGCCCTATTTAAAAATCTAGTTTTTAAATAAAAGGTATAGTCACCAACAGCCCATCTATAATAGAACATAATTTCTGGAATTCCTATACGAGTTCCATGAATTTGATTTAATCTATGAACTCCGTTAACTATTCTCCACATATTGGGGGCTATTCTTGCAGGAACCACGTCAAAATATTGACAGAATTCCAGACATAAAGGGTTTGGGGGAAAATAAAAGCCACATTCAGCGACAAAGAGACTGGGGAACCAATGTCCCTCAGCCAAATGAAAATAATTTGAAGGCTCAGAAAGTTCCTCCAAAATAACCCATGAAGGAATAGAGAAATCAGAACGAAACTTATCAAGCGACTCTACAGGGTAAACCATGATGAGTAAAGGAAATCAAAGAGAAAGAAGAAGATCTTACAGGAAAAGGGATGAGTATGTTGACAACGAATGATGAAAGGGATGAACGCACAGGAGAGAGAGACAATGGAAAAATCAAAGAGATAAATTTGAAAAAGTAGAAGACGGTGCAACGCTTAAATACCCTATCTTGGGAATGGGTAAAGATAATGATTACAAAAAGAGACGGTTACGTTACCAGCGGCTAAAAAGATAAAAAGGGTGCGGGAATCGAAGCGGTTATAAAAATTCAAAAAGTTCGATTCTACGAATTTGGAAGGAGAAATAAATACAAAAGAAAATACTCCTAAATTTCAGGATGACCATTTAAAACCGCCATATTTCGAGAAATAATGTTCCACACTCCTCAAATTTCGAACTGTAAAACATTGGGGGCTTCTATTGATACCAAATTTAGTCTGCTGACATGGCTCAATTGAGTGAATACACGTGGCAATCTACGTGACAATAACAAATAATTTCGAACAACACCTTGACTACGAGGAACTTTGCTTCCCCGATCAACTTAGACGCTCCGACCAATAAGATTTCTCCGAGGAACTTTAATACACAGAGTAACTTATGAGTACCGAGCTACTTAGGCGGTCTGAGCAGCTTAGGCAGTCCGAGCTGCACCTCGAACAGAGCATTAATAGCAGGATAACCAATAGATTGACTGCGCATTAAATGCTTATTATTATCATACAGATGTATAAGCCTAATGGAAAGCTATGTATTACGCTTTCACATGTACAGCCTGAGGGCTATAAATACATTGTTTCATTCTCATTGTAAGAGGACTGGGAATTTCTTGACTAAATTGGTAATCAAGAATTCTCAAACAGTCAGCAATAATAGAAATAGTGGACGTAGGCCATTCTTATAAGGATGAACCACTTTAAAATTTCTTTGTCTCATTTTATTTTATCTGTGATTAAATAATTAGATATAATCTAATTTTTTACATCAACACTTGTTATGGTTAAAAAATATTAAAATATATTAAAAAGGCCTAAACGCCTTTTCACGCCTTTTTACGCCAAGGCCCGCCTAGGCTTCTAAGGCTTAAGGCTTGGCCTCCACGCCTCGATCACGCCCCGCATTTTTTATAACCTTGGATTATATGAGTGTTATCCATACATTATGTTATTTATGGATATTTTAGTACCCCTATGTTGTTACTTATTTATGAGTTATAGGAGGGCGTTAGCTATTGATGGGTTCTGTGAGCACCCTACGCATTATGTTAAGTTATTCTTGGGTAGTGACAAGGCCTTACTTTGGGTTCACTAAGTGGATGCGACGATGATGATTGTGATATATAGCATGCGTGTGCCTATTGGATATGTCTATTGAATTTGAAATACTTAGATGGGTTATATGCTAGTGATTGCATACTATATGAAATGGATAAAAGTTTTGTTTAGACACTGACTGGATTTTTCTTTCTCCAACAGGATGTGTGGGATGGCGAGTATTTATATTATGGAAAGTTGATTTATTTTAAGAACTATGTGGCTAGGGAAGGCCTCGGTTACATGAAGTAGTGTATACTCACATGTGGTGAAATACAATAACAACGATTGAGAACTCATGATAATAGACCCTTGTTGAAATGGTTAGGTTTTCGGGTATAAATGAGTGGGTGAAAACTCTATTGCATTCATGATTGGTCAAAGTATGCTATGTCTATGTTTCGAAACATGCGATTTTTTTTGAGTATTGGTGGATCGAATAACCTAGGGATTTTGGGTATCACTCTTAGAATGGGTAATCTGTTTTGTTGGAATAGTCAGGATTGGTAGCAAGGGAAAGGGTGATCCACCTAAGGAAGTTTCATTTATGGGTTGACTTGATATATTGAATGAGTTGTATTTAAATTTTGGGTATATACTGCTTAAGTTCAGGTGGTTGTTGTCGCACTTATGCTTTGGAAAGAGAAAATAAATCAACAGAGAGAACTAGGAAATATGAATGAGTCGTGGGATTTGGGTGGAACCATGATAGTTAGAGAAGTAAAGTGTAGAGATGTCCAACCATAGAAGGAGACTTTAATGGGTAATATTGACAGAATCATTAGTAGGGTGGTGGAAATACCATAGTTCTCTTGAGGACTGGGACTGGGATAACAGGGAGAGCTTGTGCCAGGTAAGTAGTTTGGAACCTTTCGGAGACGCTAGTTGTTATTATAGAAATAAGGCATCGAACATCAAATATCCAAATATTTAGGACCATAGGTGACAAGGAATTGTGGCATCGGGAACACCGAGAAACATTTGCCTCACCAGTATCATATGTGGGGCAGTCTCAGGTAGAGTCGAGTCACGATTAGTAAGGTTGTGGGACATGCTTTTATTTTATGGATTCACCTTATATATATATATATATATATATATATATATATATATATATATAATTCTTGTGGGGTATGTACATGTGGTATTGAGTGTATGGGCGCCCCAGTTGTGGCATTCCATGAAAGGAGTATGTGGGCCTTATTCTTTTATCTCGGGGAGATATGTGTACAGGCTAGTTCTATTTAATCCTATATTATTTGTCAAATTTACGTTAAGATGTTATACTTTGACGAATTCCAAGGATGTAAATCCCGTATTAGTGGGGGAGACTATAATACCCCATATTTTAGTGAATTTTATTTTAAATTTATTAATTGGAAAATAAATTAATAACGGGTTTAATTATTACTTGCGTGATATGGTAATAATAATAAATTTTCATACGATGTGATTTTTGTGTCGCGTGTTATAAATAATTAATTATTGATAGCAATTGTATGAAATTGGACTATGTGTTAAGCGTATAATAATATTGTGCATATATTTTATTTATGCCATGAGCTATTGCCATGTACAATAAGTTACTACCATTTGTATTGGACTCTGGAGTAACACGGAGGCCCGAAGATGTGTTTTTAATGCTTTGTATTGGTCCAATGGGGTAGGTATACCTTTGAGATAAGTTTTGGACTAGTTTGAACTCATTTGGAGGCCCCGAATTAGGCCCTTTTATGACCTACAAATTTAGAGTTATCTTATAGGTGTTGACCCTAACTAGTTAAACACTTAACAAACAAAACACAAATGCTACCTACCCTAAATATTTGGTAAGAACTTTGAGGAGGAAGAACAAAAGAGCAAGAGGAAAAATCGCTCGTTCATACCATTCATGCAAGAAATATTTTGCTTTACTTCCTGTAATCAGTAATTTGTTAGTAATTCATGTTATGTAGTTAAATCTGAGATTTAGTTGCATGTTTAGGATTGTGATTTGATATCTTAATCATGTTCCGTTAATGAACTAATTGGGATTAGTGTTGAATTAATTATGAATAGAAATACATAAACTTTTTTAAGAGAAACCTTAAATTGAATCATTTTAAGGTATTCATCTATGATTAGAACTCATGTTTAGGATTGATTTTTGTATAAAAGATGAATCTCCATATTAGTTTGATATTTGGATTGGAATTCATGTGTGTATTTTGACACCATTCTATATAAAAAGAGGACGTAGGTTTAATATAAAGATTTGATGATTTATAATTTAAAATATGATTATAGTTGATTAATTCATGTTAATGTGGTAACTATATGGTTTAGTTTCAAAGGAGAATGGGATATATGATGATTTGAGGCTTTATATTAGAACTTTGGTTCGGCTATGTCATCTATTATTTTTAGAAGAAGAAGTCTTCTGTGCATATCTTATTTGAACGATATTGGTGTCTCATTCAAATGAGAAGGGGTATCTCGTTCGAATGACTTTCAGATCTCATTTGAACGGGATTGGGTTGTTAGAGGAATTTGGGGAAGTTAAGGATTATTTTGGATTTCTTTTGGTGCATAAAGTTTTTAGGGTAATTGTTATGCACTTATAATTAGTTAATGGTTATATTGAGCTATAAGGACTTGAGAAAAGACTTTGATTTAGGTTTGAGATTTTATAAACCAATAATTAATAAGTACAATCCGACATTGGGGATTGGGACGAGTTTTTGGAATGTGTGAGAGTGGTGTGACATACAATAGTTCTATACATATATTATGAGTTGTATATATATGTGTGTGTATTATTTTCTTGTGCGAACATATGGTTACTCGTGGGGAATCTATTATTCGGGGTTTTAGACGATTTCGATTGTGACCATTTACCGCACTCCTGGATATTGACGCAAGAATATGTGGAGGTCAATGTGCTTGATCACACGTTCAGGATGGTCACTGCCTTGTGATATAAAGATACGAGTGGCCCAATTCATTGGGAAAATAGCCGATGGTGTTCCTGTGTAATGACATGTTAAGATCATACTCTTAGGATGATCACCTCTTCATGATGTGAGACGTGGATGACTTGATCCATCGCGTGGGTTTTGTTATGTACTAGTTGATGGTGTTACTGCATAATGATCCCCGTTCTTATGTGTGTGTTTGTTATGAAATTCATTAAGTGAGGGACTCTTATGAATTTACTGATGGAAGGACGAGAAGGTCCCCGGGGGTATATGACATCGTGCAAATTTACTGATAGAATGACGAGAAGGTACCCGGATGTATATGACATCGTTTGGTTGTTATGAGACTTATATACACGTGTTTGGTATTAGTTCGATGATGGACACTTTGATTTAAAGCCCTATGCCATATTTTTGTGTTTTGCTATGAGATTGGGTATATCTTGTTATGCGGGTGACATAAGATGGGGTTAATATAAGATCGTATTGTGTACATATATATAGTCTAATAATGGACACTTTAAGTGAAAGATACTAAAGTAAGGAAAATATTACGTTATGAGATCGTGAGTATCTTAATGAGTAAAAGATAGTTAGTGGGTTGTATTATGTACATGTGTAGGTAGTTTCATCCCATGTTAGCATTTCGTAATGTGATATTACTTACTAGTCTAGTGATACAAACTTATTACTATTGATTATGCCTCAGGTTGGGACACTCGTGTAGTATTTTACTTATGATAAGGGGTGAGGTGTGTCTTGCATGTGAGTGTCGATGGGTTGACATGTTTATTGTAAATGGGTCGCACGATTATTAATGTTTTGATACTATAATTTATTTCTTTTAAGTTTAGAGTGCCGACCCAAATCTACATACCCATTTCCCCCGAATGTATTATTATTGTAATATACAGGAATAACAAGGCTCAATAGTCAGACTTACAGTGGTTGGAGTTTCATCTTGTCATATATAGAATATGAGTTTCTATTTCATTTTAGTAGTCACTAGTAGTAAGGAGTGTTTTGATTCATATGTGGTTACAGTTGTATTTGTATATCACTTTAGACATTTATATAAAAGAGATTTATTTGGTGGATTAAGTTTTATTAGGGTTTCATTTTATTTAGTTCAGTTGTTCTTATTGTCATTCGTATCTCTTATATCATGGGTGGCTTTATTTTACTATTATATTTTACTTATGTAGAGGTTGACAATTATATAAATTGATAAGCACTTCCCTATCTTTGGCATATCGGCCTGGTCAACTGGTCGTGGAAATATGGGGTGTTACACTTTCTCCTTTCACACTATGTCCTGTGATTGTCCTTTGATCACCCGTATCATAATATCTGGAGTCACTATGAGAATCCCTATAAAGGCACTAGTCAACTCACCAATCATTTCCATTGAATCTCACTTAAGATCTCATAGGCTAACATTGGGTTGTTGGCTCAATGACGATGCCACCATATTAGCATTTCCCGGGTGGTATTGGATCATCAACTGATAATTTTAATAAACTCAAACCAATTGCGAAGCCTCAAATTGATATATTTATGTGAAAATAGATACTATAGACTCTTATGATCGCCGAAGAGTCTAAATTTTTCACCCTAAAGTTAGTGCCTCCATGCATGCAATAAAGATACAATGGCCATTGACTCCAAGTCATGAGTCGGATAATGAACCTCATATGGTTTCAACTTCTAAGAGCTGTATGAAATAATCCTATCCTCCTACATAAATACCCCACTTAACCCCTATACAAAAGAATATGTGTAAACTAAGAACTCAACTCAACTCCTAGGTAAGACAAGAACTGGTGCAAAAGTTATCCTTGAGAGTGTCGAATGCCTACTGACATTTTTCACTCGAAAAGAATGGTATACCCTTATTCATCAACTCAGTCATCGACCCAACTATATTTGAGAAACCATGGATAAATCTCCTATAGTAATTTGCAAAACCCAAAAATATACGGACCTCGGTCGATGTTGTGGGACGTCCCCAATCCAAGACGACTGACACCTTACTAGTAGCCACTAATAGTTCCTTATTGAACACAAAATATCCCAAATACTTCTCTTCCCTCTTCTAGAACTCGAATATAGAGAACTTTGCATAAAGCTTATGCTCCCTCAATGTCTACAATAAAATTCACAAGTGTCTAGTGTAGTACTCCTCTGTCCCCGCGGAGACCAAAATATCATCAATAAAGACTATGATGTACTATTATAAATGTGGTAAGAACATCCTATTCATAAAGATCGTGAATACTGTTAGGATATTAATAAACTCAAACGACATCACTCAGAACTTGTAAGACCCATAATAAGTTAAGAAAGTTGTATTGGGCACATCCTCCTCTCATACCCTCAGCTGGTGGTAACTGGATCTCAAATTAATCTTTGAAAATAATGAAGCTCCCTCCAATTGATAAAAAAAAGATCATCAATCCTCGGTAACGGGTACTTCAATCTCATCAATAAGACTGGTGCACCCTAAGGTGAAGTGCTATGGTGAACTAAACCCTACTCTAGTAGGTGTTTAATATAATCTTTAATCTCTTTCATCTCTGTAGGGTCCGTATGATACGGTGCTCTATCTATCAGTTTCGTGCCCAATTCCAAATCTATCAACTCTGCTAGGTTGTAAACTCAGAATCTTATCAAAGACGTGAGAAATCCTGAACTACTAGGATCATATATAAGGACACTATAGTTTCCTCATCAATAAAGTACAAATGGGTAGTAGCCTCACCCTACAACCTAGGCATAATTGCCAAATACATTTCCTGACCCAGAATAGGAAACATAATGACTCTACATACACAATCTATCAAAGATCCGATAGGTAAACAACCAAATATATCCCCAATATAACATCATAATTGTGGGTATTTAAAACTAACAAATTAACTACCTATTGCATTCGACTAATATCATCAGAAGTCTCGATAATAAGAGTGGATACACGCAGTGTAACATATATAGATAATACCCTAGCATAAGGAGTCATAATCATTTCTGATATACCTATGAAGTGTCGTGTAACAAAAGAATGTGTAGCCCCTGTATCATATAAAATTCTAGCTAAAGTGCCATGAATAGGAAACGTGCCATTGACTTCTCGAATAGGCGTTGGGTCATCCATGGGTCCACCTAATAAACCATACCATACTATAACTGAGGTTGAGGTGCTGCGACTAGTGGTGTTAAAATTGTCATTGGTTCTAACTTCCTTGGGGATGGAATAACAAGCATTTGACGTGGCTGATAATTAGGCCTGAAGTCTTACTGTCCCTGGTTGTACTTCCCCTATAGGCCCTAGCCAATGGGATTAGTTTCTTACATTATTTCATTCTTAGTGTGTACATATCTTGGTATTGGATTTCATTTCTTCTAGGGATTATTTTACTCTTGGTGTGTAAATGATTTAGTGTTTAATATAATTTATAATTTCATTCTTATTGTGTACATGGCTTGGTGTTGGATAGAATTTCTTATTTTTCTTGGATTTATGGATTGTATCTATGATCTTTGAGGTCTTAATTATGTGGATGATATGATCACTGTGTTGTATCTCATCATGTATTGAATGTTTGTTTCTTATCTCAAGTACATTAGAGAACAGATAGTAAACTTTGATCACATATCAATTTTGTTGTTTATCATGCAAAATCCTTTTCTTGAAATATTTTAGGTTTCACAATTTGAATTTAAATCTATCAAGCTATAACCCTACTGACTACGAAGGGGCCGATGAGGAACCGATGCTATCTCCCTCATTTATGGATTAGAAAGGTTATGTTGAGTACCATGGGCTAATTAATTAACCCTATCCTCCGACTGACTCTGAAGATGAAGATCATAATTATAATACCCCATACCTTTACACCATTTATTTTGGTAGAATTACAATAATTATTTTATTGGATATTATTGTGCAGGCTTATGTGATTTAGTTATAGTGCATGTGTTGCATTGGTAGAACAATTAAATGTAATTATTAGATGATATATTTATACTGCATGATTAGTAAATAATTAGGTGTGATTTAATGTATACCTTAAGTGAGTAGGTTCTGTAGTGATTTAAAAAGCTCATTTATATGTTTGAAACATCCTAAGTTGGGGCCAGGTGTAGGTATACCCTTAGGAGAGATTTTGGGCCATTACGGTTAACATTTTAGGCTTTTTTTGGGGGACCAAAATTAGGCCTTATGGAGAGATACGGATTTATGGAGGTTATTTATAACCTCAACCTCCTAAATTAGGTTTTCTCATTCTCTCTTACATACCATAGTATCCCTAAATCAATTGGGAGAAATTCACCAGCTTGGAGAGGAGCAAAGAGGAGCAAAGGAGGTGATTAAAAGGGAGAAACCCTTAATCATCTTCTAAAGTAAGAATTTTCTTACAAATCTTTAATAATATGTTTCTTAATTTATAAGCATGATTCTCATACATTTTTGGGATTGTAAATATCTTGGGAGATTGATTTACGTATGTATTTAAATTGGGATTATTTAGAACTAATTGTGATTTATCATGATTTGAAAGTTAAGACTTTGGTCACAAAACCCTAGTTTATGATTAGAAATCATTAGAATTATTGCCTTTAGATGTTAGTTTTAGGTTATGGTATAATGGGTATTCAATTGGGGACCTTAGAGGGGCTTCAGTGGAGGATTTTGTGGGACTTTTGGGACTGAGTTTCATAGTTAAGGACGAACCACAACGACTTCCTCATTTGAACGAAATCCTTTCTCGTTCGAACGAGGTACCCTTTTTCAGTCGAATGAGGTACCCTTCTAATTATAATGACCTTGTAAATTTATCCACATTGTGAAGAATCAAAATACAAAAGCGTGGATGCTGGTTTCATATTTTTTGGATTTTTTGGAATTGAATTAATCTTTCCACTAAACAGTGCACGAGACCGAAATGGCGAATCAATTCGACCCCCGGACTTGGGTTGGGTTAGACTAGGGGAAATGATCGTGGGATTTTTCTTTTACGAGTTCATTTGAGTACGTGGAGGTTGTCCAAGTGAGGGGCGATTGATATAATTAAGTATTAATGTTGTTAACCATTAGGTAACAATTTTATTAATTAACCACAAAGTTTATAATGGAGATAGAAAATTATATTCTGACGTTATAAAATCAAGTGGAGTTGGAATGATGCATGAAATGTGTAATAGATTACGGGGTATCCACATATTTATTGTGTTATATATATATTTATATATATATGTATGTATCCTATGATTTTTGTGGACATGCCTGTTCTCGTAGTGGGACTATCAGTTGGGGTTGCATTCAACATGAGGACCACATACCATATGCTAACAATGATGTACTAGGTGTAGTAGAGGTCATTTTATTATATCATATGTTCAGGGGCATCCCCTTCGTGCTGAGAGAAGGTTATTTGGATCGGAGTCATTAGTCAGTTTGGGTATGGACCCGTTAATGGTGTTACTGTGTATTGATCGCCCCACTATTATGTGTGTTTTGCTTTGGCCATCAAGAGATGGATTCCTATGGACTTGCTGATAGAAGCACAAGTTGGACACCGAGGGTAGATGCCCTCATGTGTCGTCTCTCTCTCTCTCTCTCTCTCTCTCTCTCTCTCTCTCTCTCTCTCTCTCTTTATATATATATATATATATATATATATATATATATATATATATATATATATATTGGTATTAAGAGAAGAACTAATGTAGTCTAATGAAGTAGACGATTATTAATGGACCCAATGCTATGTAAAACAATTATGTGCTATGATTGTGTTTCTGTTGGGGTAATATTGTGGGGGTTAGTCCTTAGGACTGTGATTGTATATGTGTAGGTAGTGTCATCTCGTGATATGATAGTTAATTGTTCTAATTTCTTATGGTAGCGTAGAGACCATTTTTCATATTATGGCTTAGGTTGAGAATACTTGTAGTATTTTCCTTAGATGAGGGGTGAGATACTTATCGCATGTGAGAGCCAATGGGAGGCATTTATTACAAATTAACTCCATTATTATCCATTGGTCCTGGAAGTTAATTATTGCAACTATAGGTCTCTGAGCCAAATCACAATTTTTTTTCCAGGTATTCTTAGACAGGATTAGCAGACCCAAAGGAGGATAAGACTTGTAGTTCCATTTGATTAGCGGTTTTTATATTTTGATTCTAGCATATGTTGCTCATTCTTTTTATTTCAGTCATTTGCATTTAAGAGATTGTAAGGTCATAAGCCGAGGCTTTATTTATTTAGTTGGTTTATTTCTAGTTAAATCTTCATGTCAGTGAAAGTTGAATCATGTATTTATTCAGTTACTATTTCATATCCTTTTGAATGCGTGGATGCTTTTAATTACAACATTATTTTACAGTTTGATGTTAAGAATGGTATAAATTATTAGATAAGCCCTATATTTGGCATATTGTGTCTGACCAACCTTTACGTGGAAAATGGGAGTTGCCACAGTTGGTATCATAGCATCCAGTTTTTAGTGTCCTTAGGATCTATGTCGTGGTCATTTCGTTCTTTTATATATAGAGCCTTATGTATAGGAATCATTGTATGCTTTAGATTTGTTACTACTACGAACCTTATTTTTCTTTCAGATGGTAAATGCTCGACGTGTAGACCATGACGCACTACTAATGGGACTATATAGGACATGGCTTAGTAGTAGCTACTGTCACACCCATAGCCATCGCCAGTACTGCCCGTAACTACAGTAGCTGACATAGCTACTATGGTTACTCAACTAGTCTCTACAACAATGGCTTCCATCCTTCAACACTTCTATCCATAACAACAACTACCATCACCACCCCCGCAGCTGGTAGTGCTACTTTTTTTTTGTCATAGGTCTCCATCTAGGAGAGAACGAGGGATGCCTTCACTATGGGCCACCCACGAGAGTTTGTTGGGAGCACATATATTTTGGTGGTAAGCTAATGGAAGAAATATATCAAGAGGCACTTAAGGATGGCAAAGTGAACTTAGGTGCATAATTAGATGCTAGAATCATTTAGACTTATAGGAGCAGCCCTACAGTGGTGGGAGTCAGTTACCACATTGGAGGAATCTGAAAAGATGACTATCGAAAAGCTTTAGGTTAATTATGATGGGAAGTATTTTCCATCTGCATTGAGGTTGGAGATAAGGAGATAGTTCATGAACCTGAAGCAGGAAAACCACACTATAACAGAGTATGAGGAAGAGTTCACCATACTGTCACTATCCACCTCAGATAAAGTGAATACCGAAGAAAAGAAAATGGAAAGGTTCACGATGGAGTCATCTTAGCACACCAGGAAGTCCATCTTGGGGAACTCGACTTTTACCACCTATACTAAGATGGTGAATACTGCTCTATTGCATTGCCATAATTATCGTTCATTCTAGAAGAGTAAGTATGAGAAGAGTAATTATTTAGATTTGTTGAGCCAGTAGGGCAAGATAGGTGATAACAATAAGCATGGAGTCCAAAAGTTTAAAGGAACTCAGGGAGGAGATCAACTCAAGAAACACATGGGTTTCGAGGATCAGAATAAGAAGATCAATCAGGACCAGGAACAGTATCCAAAGGGCTATCAGGGCTATGGCTAGTTGGTCTAACAGGGGCAATCGCAGGATAAATGCCAATTTTAATGATGGTGTTTCCCTTATGGAATGATAGGGATCATGCCCAAAAAAATTTCTCAAGGGAATCGGGGGGCACAAGAGAAGGTGACCAATGTGGGTATCAGGCATTCTAGGGGTAGCGTTAGTAGTTGCTAGCCCCTTTAATTATTATAGTGTCAGTACTATGGGAACTACCCACCCCACCTCAGGGGAAACAATATCAGATGCAGTATGGGCATGTATATCACGTCACACCTAGAGAGTAACCAACATCGGCACCGACAATAGAAGATATGTTCCCTATATTTAGGCATAAAGGGTTAAGTTTGTTCGATACTGGTGCATCAAACTCGTTTGTTAGTGATAGTTTTTTCTCGATTATTAGGGATGGTAGACTTAACGTCAAATATCGTACTTTTCATTGACTCACTCGTGGGTGGAGAGGAGTCTATACATTTTATGTGGAGGGATATATGGATAGACATTGGGAGACTTAGGTCCATGGCAGACCTATTTATGTTAGACATGTTAGAGTATGATGTTATCTTAGATATGGATTGGTTAGATACTTATAGGGATTATGTGGATTGTTATGGGAGGTTCAACGTCTTTGCCATTCGAGGGAAAGAGACGTACTTGGTAGAGATGCTGAGCCCGAAGAGAGGGTTGGACACACATTTATTCTACATTGAGGATGAGACTTTTGAGGAGGTCATTTTTTGTTTAGATTCTATTCCATTTGTTAGGGAGTTTTTTGATCTGTTTCTAGATATTCCAGGGTTACCACCGAGTAGGGAGATTGAGTTTGTGATCAATTTGGTTTTGGGTACGAAACCCATTGCCTGCAAACCATATCGTATAGATCCTTTAGAGATAAGAGAACTTAGGGATTAGATTCAGCAGCTGTAGGGTCAGGGATTCAATCGAAGGGGTACTTTGCCTTGGGGTGTTCAAGTTTTGTTAGTGAAAAAGAAGTACAACTCGTTGATACTGTGTATTAAATATAGAGACTTTAATAAGGCCACTATGGGAAATAAGTACCCATTGCGCCATATTGATGATCTGTTCGACCAGTTGAGTTGATGATTTGTTCGACCAGTTGAGGGGCAATTTCACTTGTCTAAGATTAATTTGAGGCCAGGGTGCCATCAGTTAAGGATTCGGGGCCAGGATGTTTCGAATACAGTGTTTTTGATGAGATATGGGTCTTACAAGTTCATAATTATCCCTTTCGTTATAACCAACGCACTTGTAGTGTTTATGAACTAGAAGAATATGGTGTTTAGGGACTTCTTAGATTAGTTTATCCTAGTGTTCATAGATGACATATTAATTCATTTTTGATTGTGGATGAGCACCCACAACACTTATGGATAGTCTTATAGACATTGTGGGACTATCATATCTATGCTAAGTTTAATAAATGAGGATTTTAGTTGAACAAGGTTCAGTTCTTTATCCACATTACATCTGAGGAGAGGGTGTAAGTGGATCCAGGAAAGGTTTTAACAGTAATGGAGTGGGGACAACCCACTCCACCTACAAAGGTGCATAATTTTATGGATTTGGCAGGGTACTATTATTGGTTCATTCAGGGGTTCTCAAAGATAGTCGGGACTCTAACTAAGTTGACATGGAAGGGTGTACAATTTGTTTGGGAGGGTTCATTTTAGCTGGCTTTGACGAAATAAAGGCCATATTGACTTTAGTTCTAGTTCTCTCCTTACTTCATGGGGGGTAGATTATAAAGTCTTTACTGATGCATCCTTGTGGGGACTAGGAGATGTATTAATGCAGGAAGAGAGGATGATAGTTTATGATTCACGAAAGCTTAACCCTCATGAAGGGAATTACCCCACCCATTATTTGGATTTAGCATTCGGAGGGATTACACCATGCTTTCGGAGAAATTATCTCTTAAGGGAGGAGTTCTAAGTTTTTACGTATCACAAGAGTTTGTAGTACTTATTCACATAGAGGGAGTAGAACATGATACAACATCGATGGCCGGAGTTTCTAAAGGATTATCAGTTTGATATTCATTATCACCCAAGCATGGCGAATGTTATAGTAGATTCTTTAAAGCGTAAACCAACAATCGAGTTAACATTAGTGTGGAAGGGAAAATGGGGTTCGCTTCGTACGAAAGATGAAACGTCACGTGCCTTAATAAAATTTCTTACCATCACACCTGACATCATCATTCGGGTTATGAAGGTGGAAGCAAGAGATACTTTTTTTCTGGAGAAAGTCAGGCAGTTTTTGGCAGAAGGGGCAGAGCATTATTCTTTTGGTTACTATGGGGGATTACGATTCCACAACATGTTAGTAGTTCCAAAAGAAAAGGAATTATAATGGTAAATTATGATCAAAGCACATGGGTAACATTTTTTAGTACATTCTGTTGGCGATAAGATGTAGCATGATATAACGCACCAATATTGGTGAGAAGGTATGGAGAAGGACATCGCCATTTTTTTGTTCAAATATGCCACATGCCAAATAGTGAAAGTGTACCATCAGCAACCAGTGGGTGTGCTACAGCCTCTCGAGATCTCGTTGTGGAAGTAGAAGAGCATTTCTATGTATTTTATTATGGGGTTACCTACGTCACAATGGGGACACGATGCCATCTGAGTGATCGTTAACCGTTTGATAAAGGCGGCTTACTTCTTTCCAATTCGTACGAACTATACTTCAGAGAAGTACACCCAAATTTTCATTGCAGATATTGTTAAGCCGTATGATGTAACACTCAATATCGAATTGTATAGGGATAAGACGTCTGTGCCTGATTTCTTAAGTAGTTTTTAGCAGGTTCTAGGGGTGGAATTAAGGTTAAATGCCTTGTATCACCCACAGACGAATGGTCAAACGAAGAGGGTGAATCAGACATTGGAGGATATGTTTTGAATGTGCATTATGGACTTCAAGGGTAGTTGGGGGAAGTACTTACCATTTGTGGAATTTACTTACAATAATAGTTACCAGTTCCCTATTTGTATGGAGCCATTCGAGGCATTGTACATGAGGCCTTATCATTCACCCTCTCATTGGTTAGAATTAGTGGATAACAAGCTTCTTGGACCAAAGTTCATTGAAGTCACATCAGAGAAGGTGCAGATGATCAGGGCTAGGATTTGGATTTTCCAAGATCGACAGAAGAGTTACACTGATGCCGTAAGGAGGCACTTAAATTTTGAGGTTGGAGATCAGGTGCTACTCAGGATGTCTCCCATAAAGGGAGGGATGCAATTTGGGAAGAAAGGGAAGTTGGCTCCTCGGTATATAGACCATTCCCTATGATTGAGAGGATTGGACCATTTACTTATTGGTTAGTATTATCGGATCACTTGCATAGGATCCTAAACATTTTCCATGTATCGACATTACGGAGGTTCCTTAGAGACAAGGTAGCTTACCAGCTTATAGATGTTAATAATATGGATCTCCATCCCGACGTGAGTTACGAGGAAAAACCTATCGCCATCTTGGACCATATGGAGCATAAACTTTGTTTGAAAGTAGTTCTTTTAGTACATGTTTGGTGGGGGTACCACAAAGAGGACGAGTAAACATGAGAGAGGGAGGATGGCATGAAAGAGAAGTATCTAGAACAAATCTAGTTAGGTATATGCTAAATTCTGAGGATGATATTCCATTATTAGGGGGAGAATGTAATAACCCTTACTTTTACATCATTTAAATTGGTAGAACCATAATAATTGATTTCTTGGATATTATTGTTTATGATTATGTGTTTTAGTTATACTGCATGTGTTACGTTGTTAGAACATTTAAATGTTCTTATTATTTGATATATTTATACTATATGGTTAGTATAATAATTATGTGTTATTTAGTGTATATCTCATGTGAGTAGGTTCCAGATTGATTTAAAATCTCATTTACGTGTTTGAAACCATCCTAATTGGGACCTAGGGGTAGGTATACCCTTAGGGGAGATATTGGGCCATTACGAGTAATATTTTGAGCTTTTCTAAATGCCCAAAATTAGGCCCTATGGAGAGATACGAGTTTAGGGAGGTTATTTATAACCTAAGCCACCTAAATTAGGTTTTTTCACTCTCACTTATACGGGTTTAGGGAGAGATACGGGTTTAGGGAGGTTATTTTTAGGGAGTTTTGGGTTTGACTTTCGTAGTTAGGGACGAAGGACATCGGCTTTCTTATTCAAACAAAATTCTTTCTTGTTCAGACGAGGTACCCTTTCTTGTTCGAACGAGGCGCCCTTCACATTTGAACGACTTTGGAAATTTGTCCAATTGTACAGAATCAAAATATGAAGGTGTGGGAATTGGTTTCGTATTTTTTTGATTTGATACGATTTTTCTACTAAATGATGCACGAGATCGAAAGGGCGAATCGATTCGGCCCTCGGAGTTGGGTCTGGTAAGATCGGGGAAAATAATCATGGGATTTTTCTTTTACGAGCTCATCTGAGTATGTGGAAGGTTATCCAAGTGAGGGGTGATTGATTTAATTGAGGATTAATGTTGTTAACCAGTTAGTAATAATTTTATTAATCAACCAAAGAGTTAATTGTGGAGATTGGTAATCATATTATAAGGTTATAAAATAAAGTAGAGTTGGATTGATGCATGAGATGTGCGATAGCTTACGGGGTAGCCACATATTTATTATGTGTTATATATATATATGTATCCTATGATTTTGTGGACATACCTATGCTATTGGCGGGCCTATTGGTTGGGATTGCATTCGACATCGGGACCGCTTACCATACCCCAGTTATGATGTGCTAGTCATAGTGGAGATCATTATATTGGATCATGTGTACAGGAGTACCCCCTTCGTGACAATAAAAGATTTTTTGGACCAAAGCCATTAGTCGAGTTAGGTATGAACCCGTTAATGGTGTTACTGCGTCTTGATCGCTCCCACTATTGTGTATGTTTTGCTTTAGCCATCAGGAGATGTATTCGTACAGACTTGTTGATAAAACATGAGCTGGACACCAAGGTTAGATGCCTTTGTGTTTCGTGTGTGTATATATATATATATATATATATATATATATATATTGGTATTGGTATTAAGAGAAGAACTAAATCACTCTAATGAAGTAGACGATTAACAATGGACCCAATGATACATAAAATACATTATGTGCTACGATGTATTTCTATAGGGGAAGTATTATAGGGGTTAGTCCTGGGGACTATGACTGTATACGTGTAGGTATTATCATCTCCGGGATATGATAGTTAGTTGTTTTAAATTCTTATAATTGTGCAGAGACCTTTTATCATATTATGCCTTGGGTTAGGAATGCATGTAGTATTGCAATTAAAGGAGGGGTGAGTACTTACTGCATGTTAGAGCCGATGGGCGATATGTACTGCAAATTAACTGCATTATTATCTATTGGCCTTGGAAGTTAATTATTTCAACTTTAGGTCTTTGATCCAAATCATAAAAATTATTTATCAGGTGTTCCTAGACAGGATCCACAGGGGTGAAGGAGGATCAGACTTACCGTTCCATTAGATTAGCGGTTTTAGTTGTTTGGTTCTAGTATAGGGTTCTTCTCCTTTTACTTTTTGTCATTTACATTTAAGAGATTGTGTGGGCATAAGCCATATATTTATTTATTTTGTCAAATTATTTCCAGTCAGATGTTCATGTCAGTCAGAGTTGACTCATGTATTTATTCAGTAACTATTTCATATCCTTTTGAATGTGTAGATGTTTTAATTACAACTTTATTTTTGCAATTTGATGCTAAAAGTGGTACAAATTATTTGATAAGCCCCATTTTCGGTGTATTTTTTTCTGGCTAACCTTTGCGTGGAAATGGGGTTTGTCACATTAATATGTCCACGCATGACGAGCTCAGTCATTTCCTCGCCCCACTGCGCCAGATTCTTAAACATTTTTTATTATGTGAACCAGTTCAAACAATTAACTCTGTAATATTCTTTAATAGTCTGTAAACTCTAAATGGCTTATTTATTTTAATGATGTGAACGGATGATCGTTCTTCATATTTTTTTTGAATGAATGACATGTTTTCTTATGATAATGAATATTTGTTCACTTTCCTTTCGTCCAATATTATTCTAAATACATATAAGGCTGAGGTGTTCAGCGAAAAATGGCTGTTAGCATTTGGGCTTAATGTGTGATCTAAATTGAGGTGTTCGGTATACAAACTGGCTGTAAATTTAATCATAACTTACTGATTTATTTGTTGATGATATATACTGAGGTGTTTGGTAAAAACCAATCGTTAGTAAGAATATAGCGGAATAAATCTTCTCTAGGTGATCCTGACTGAGGTGTTCGGCACTATAACTCGATAAGCTAACGAATTCTCGAAGAGTGATATGACTAAGGTGTTCAATGAAAGTCGACAGTCAGTGATCATATTTTTGATTACCAATTAGCTTGGCTCTAAAAGTTATCATTTTAGATAATGAGAATATTCCATGGTATTGTACCCCTTTTAAAGTTAACGAACTGAGTAATGGTTTATCCCTTCTTAGACTAGAGTGTTCGTCTTCATTTATCGTACGCCGGATCGTGTCGATCAAACGGATCAGGTTTGAGGGGATTGTGAAGATAAATTGGTGATTAGACGAGCATTTTTTGAGTTTATCATAAGTCTGAAAAAGGCATTTTGGGACCTTATCCCATGCTTAGCTTTCCTAGACTTATGTGTCTAGAGTGAAGTGTCAGGGACAAAATTCGATGCTAGTATTCACTTGTTGGTACATAATAGAGTATTTACGAAACAATTTAAGTGGGCAAAGTAGATGAACATAATCGTGTCGGAGAAAAATGCATTTTAATAGAATGGATTTATAATAATTCGTGGATGAATGCAACTAAACAACAAGTAAAATATGTAAATACATGGCTTGCATAAAATATATTTCATAAATGGATATAAGGTAAAATCTGAATACACAAGCAAAAATTAAGCTTAATGATTTTTTACTGAACAGAGTCCCTTCTTGCCCAGTTGATTACTGATAGTAGATCTTTATATTTCTATCATTCAAACTGCACGACCCCAACCCAATAGTAGTAGGGAATGAGTGTCTTGACGTGCCACCAAGGCATTCAATGTTCTGGCGTTGAAATATTTCTTAAAATAAATGCAACGAAAATACATTCACATGGTCATGAATCGTAAAGTATTGAAAAAATTGAATTACGTCATCAGATCTTTCTAAAAGGAAACGTCATATATCTTAAAAGTATGAACGAATTACAACTTATGCCAAAATTTAAAAACCTATTACTGAAGAGCCAAACATGCTCTATCTCGTAAAAAAAAACATTATATTTAAAAGTATAACAAAATATCTCCTTAAGCTAAATCTTCAACATAGTCCTTCTACACTCCATCCTCTAGTCTAATTATTTCCTAAAAAATCGTTATTTATACAACGTCAGCTAAAAGCTGAATAAGATTTAATCTCTCGACATTCCAAGGTTTTCAGAAAATAGATACCTATTCAAGTCAAAAGAGAAGGCATATACATATATGGACAGGAACTTGCAGTACATAGATATATATTTTGAAATGATAGTTTATATATCACAATTCGATAGCTCAGAATAAGAAGAATGCAACAAATCAAATGTGATATCTTTTTCTTTCAATCATATCATTTTAATGGCCAAGTGCACTCTAATACCGTGTTCTTATACCGTATTATAATCCAGTAGTTAAGGGTCAATCGAACTAGTTCGTCACAACGCCTTATTTAGAGCACACCAGCGATAACCCAGCTGGAAAGGTCAATCAGTAAAAATATCCCTTAGGTCGAATTTTATTTACAATATTAAATCTCATTTTCAATACTCATTTCAATCAGTCTGTCTATATGGAGAGATACAAGCATATCTCAAATGAATCAATCATCGGTATCAGATGCATTTTGAGAATAAAAGCATTTCACAAACTACATAGTTTGCATAATATCATATAATTTAAATGTGCATGAAATGACATAGAGGACTCACCTAAAGTTAAGGCTTGAAAAATACAGATATTGAGTCTTGGATCACACGTTAATCTAATAAATACAATAAAGGTTTAATTACGTATTCTAAATAAAGCCGAATTCTAAATATTGTGTTTTAATACTAAAAAAACTTTATGTAAAAGGTTACTAAAACTATTTTCTCAATTTCTTATATTCATTCATCGTATTTAAAGAATTCAATTCATAGTTCTTCCTAATCAGTCGGTTCCCAGTAGAGATGGAGGGTCACAGGGGCACCGCTTAAATACCATCTCATATAGACAGAACATTTTCGGATTTATTTTCAGTAGAGATGGAGGGTCACAGGGGCACCACTTAAATACCATCTCAACTAGACAAAATTTCACCAGGACTGACTTTGGAATGACTTAAATGAGATTCCATAATAACGAGCAATTACTTACAAAACGCGTATATATATTTTGAAACAAGTTGACATATTTTGAAAATAAAATCAATTTAGATTGTTTCCAAATTTTAAGTTTTGATTAGTGAAGTCTTTTGTGTATTTTACCAGTAAAACTATTAACTAAAGCTATAAAATACGAAATTAAAACTATAAAAATGCATTATAACATTTAAATAAAATCATACCTATGAAATGAATTCTGTCTTCGAAATTATAGAACTCCTTCTTAAGATATTTCCCAAGTTTTCTATCACTCTTTCTTACTATAATTCTCAAGGAATTGTTGTGAGTTTCAAATGAACCCCAAGGCCCTATATATAGGTTTCCAAAAGTATTACAGTGTGGACACGTGTCTAATGACTAGCCTTTTTGCAATGGTGATTCAACGCCGAGGTGTCGCGTTCCGGAGTGGTCTTACAGTGTTAATATCACCAAATGATGACACGTGTTTTATCGTTCTCTCTGAAGACGACATGTGTAAAGTGGAGGTGACCAGCACGTGGTGGAAAGGTGATAAGGGTATAAGGTCCATTTCACATATGAAGGGTATTTTGGTAATTTCTCACTATAAAATTTTAATATTTCTTAGAGGTCCTTGAAAATATTTTATTTACAAAATGGCCCTTTTATATTTTTATTTTAGTCCCTAAATTTTCATAAAATTATATTTTCTACCCCAAAACTTATTATATACCTCAAGATAAGTCATAAGACTTCGATTTGATCTAATTTACAGTTGATTCTTCATATTTAAAAATGGGTTTTGTTATATTGATAGACACATATTTAATAATACAATACTTATAAGATAATAAGTAACACATGAGTGTAAAAATGAACTATATATATATATGAGCATATAAAAGTGGGGTCATTACATCCTACCCTCCTTATAAAAAGTTTGGTCCCCAAACTTGACTTATATTAATTTACAAACAAGTATGGATATCTCTCCTTTATTTCATCTTACCGCTTCCATGTTACTTCTTCAACTGAATGATTACGCCATAATACTTTGACTAGTGGAATTACTTTGGTTCGTAATGTTTGATCTTTATGGTCCAAAATTTCTGCCGGATGCTCAATATATGACAAATCTTATCTAACTTGAAGTGGCTCGTTACTTAAGATATGTTTTGGATCTGGGAAATATTTCTTTATCATTGATACGTGAAACACATTATGTACACTAGAGATTTCAGGTGGCAAGACTATTTTATATGCAACAGCTCCTACCTTTTTAAGGATTTCAAAAGGTCCTATGTATATTGTACTCAACTTTCCTTTCTTTCCGAATCGTATTACTCCCTTTGAAGGTGATACTCGTAAGAACACATAATCTCCTCTTTGGAATTCTAACCGTTGGTGTCGATTGTGAAAATAACTCTTTTGACGGCTTTGAGTGACTCGAAGTCAATCTTGTATCAATTTAACTTTCTCTGTTGTGATCTGAATCAATTCTGGTCCCAATAATTTTCTTTCTCCAACTTCTACCCAACATGCCGGAGAACGACACCTTCTACCATATAGTGCTTCATATCGAGCCATTTAATACTTGCTTGATGACTATTATTATAGACAAACTCCACTAATGGTAAATGATCATCCCAAATCCCCTTAAAATCAAGTACACATGCCCTAAACATATTCTCTAAGGTTTGAATGGTTCTCTCAGATTGTCTATCTGTTTGAGGATGAAAAGTGGCGCTGAAATTCAATTTTGTTCCCATGGCTACTTGTAGGCCTTTCCAAAATCGAGAAACGAATCTAGGGTCACGATTAGAAACAATTGAAAGTGGGGTTCCATGAAGCCTAATAATTTCCCGCACATACAACTTGGATAACTTTTCTAATGAATGGGTAATCTTAATGTCAAGAAAATGAGCAGATTTAGTTAACCTATAAATAATTACCCAAATAGAATCATTACCATTTGAACTCCTTGGTAAACCTGTCACAAAATCCATAGTGATATGTTCCCATTTCCACTCCGAGATAGGTAGGGGTTGTAGTAATCCTGATGGTTTTTTATGTTCATCTTTTACTTATTGACAGACCAAACACTGAGATACAAATTCCGCTATCTCCCTTTTCATTATACTCCAGTAAAACACTTCTCGAAGATCTTTATACATCTTGGTATTTTCGGGATGAAACATGAATCTCGAATAATGACTTTCCTCCAAAATTTTCCTCTTCAGTTGGGCATCACATGGAACATACACTTTATTTCCAAACCTCAATATATCATCCCGTATTGCAAATTCAATTCTCTTCCCTGTAATAACCTATTCTCTGATTTTCTTCACCTGTGTGTCATTTACTTGGGAAATTTTGATCCTTTCCATCAACGTGGGTTGTACTTGTAAGGTTGCGATTATTGCTCATTTTCTATAAATACATACATCTATTTCCATACTTCTCAAATCCCTTAACAAAGCTTCCTGATTTGTAATGAGACATGCTAAATTTGTTGTAGACTTCATACTTAAAGCATCAGCTACTACATTTGCTTTCCCTGGGTGATAATAAATATTTAAATCATAATCCTTCATCAATTCTAACAACCTCCTTTATCTCATGTTCAATTCTTTTTGAGAAAATATATATTTCAAACTATTATGATCAGTATAAATCTCACAAGTCTCACCATATAAATAGTGTCTCCAAATCTTAAGAGCAAAACTTATAGCAGCTAATTCTAAGTCATGGGTTGGATAATTCTGTTCATGTGGTTTTAATTGTCTCGAGGCATAAGCTACTAATTTTCCATTTTGCATTAGCACACATCCCAAACCATTTTTTGAAGCATCACTATAAATCACCAATCCTCCTGTTCCTTAAGGAATAGTTAAAATTGGGGCAGTTACTAATCGATTCTTAAGTTCTTGAAAACTATTCCCAACTTCCTTAGATCGTTCATATTTTACCTTCTTTTGTGTTAACCTAGATAGAGGTTTGGCAATACTAGAAAATCCTTCAACAAATCTTTTATAATAACCTGCTAATCCAAGGAAACTACGAATCTCTGTTAAATTAGTTGGTCTAGGCCAATCTAGTATAGCCTCAAACTTTTGAGGGTCAACCGACACTCCCTCCTTGGAAATGACATGTCCTAGAAAAGAAACACTTGGCAACCAAAACTTACACTTCTTTAAGTTTGTATATAATTTCTCCTTCCTAAGGATTTGTAATACTATCTCTAAATGCTTCTCTTGTTCTTCAATACTCTTGGAATAAATAAGGATGTCATCAATGAAAACAACCACACATTAATCCAAATATTTCCTAAACACTCTATTCATCATTTCCATAAGGTGACTTTGAGATTGGTTTAGCTCCCGGAATAAGGTCATTCGTAACTCTATTTCTCTATTAGGTGGTAGACTGGGTAAATCATCCGAAAAACATCTGAAAAATGTTTAGTTATAGGAATATCTTCTAAACTAGGCTCTTTCATTTACAAATCAATAACACTTGCAAGAAATCCTTGACATCCCTTCTTAAGAAAACTATAGACTTGCATTGAAGAGATAATGGGAGATAGGATGCCAGTTCCTTCAAAACTGAATTTTGGTTGGTTAGGAATTTGGAAAGTAACTCTCTTCTTAAAACAATCTATATTAGTATGATATGATGCTAACCAATCCATCCCCAAAATGACTTTAAAATCTCTTATGTCTAAAACTATCAAATTGACAAATAGTTTATGATTATTGACATCTATAGGACAAGATTTATATACTAATGTACCTGTCAATAAATCACCAGAAGGAGTAGAAACGTGTATGCTATGGTTCAAGGGTTCAGGAATATTAGGAAAGCGATTAAAAAATGTAAAGACACAAATGAATGGGTAGAACCAGGATCTGTTAAAACTTGAAAAGGTTATGCACATATAGGAAGTGTGCCTGACACTACTGCATTAGAAGCCTTTGCATCATAAAGATTAAAAATTCTACCTTGTCTGCCATGATCCTTATTGTCAATAAAAGTCATTGTTGGCGCCTTCCCTTTGTTAGGGAAATCCCTCATTTTATGTCCCTTTTGGGCACACCCAAATCAATTTCCTATTTCCAGGTAACATTGTTGGCCTCTATGAATATTACCACATCGTTGGCATCTATCAACATTAAAGGGTTTGTTCACAAAAGGTTGCCTTGTATTGGGTATAGTCCTAAAGGGTTTATTATTGGGGTTCTTTCCTCTTTGTTCCCCAAACTTCCTCTTCCCTTCTCTAATCTGATTATATTCTTCACTGTACTTCTCAGCTATCGTTGCTCTAGTCACCGTGTCAGTATATGATGTCAACTTCAGGATGGAAATTCGACTACGAATATTCAACCATAACCCACGTTCAAACTTCTAGTCCTTTAAAACATCAGTTATCACAACGTGACATGCAAAACGGGATAACTCGACAAACTCCACCTCGTATTGAGTAACCGTCATATTTCCTTGCACTAAACTCATGAAGTCGGTTACTTTATGGTCTTGTACAGTTTCAGGAAAGTATTCTCATAGAATATCCCTAAGAAGTCATTCTAACTTATAGGATTATTCCTTTCCTCGTATATTCTCTTAGTCATTCTCCACCAATGTTCGGCTTTACCCTATAACATAAACGTTCCAAATGAAACTCTTTGTTCATTAGTACACTTAAGAACATCGAGTAACTTTTCTATTTGGATCACCCATCTTTCTGCTTCAGTGGGGTTAGGAGTACCTTTAATAGATGGAGGAATCAACTTTTTGAACTGTTCAATAGTAAATTTACTTAGTTCAGGATTCCTTGGTTCTCCATTATTCACCTGATGCTCCACAATCTTTGCTAGACTTTCGATCACCTTGTATGCACCTTCCAGTCCTTTAATACTCAAATCACTAGTTCCCATAAATGATCTTCTCTTGGTCATTTTCTACATTCTGGAAAAACGTAAGATCAACTATATTATATAAAGATTGAAAACTAAAAGACCAATTATAAATAATATAACACATAGCGAGGGTTATCACATAAACCGAATATTTAATACTATATCCTAAGGATGGAAACATGAAATCTATAACGTTCGAAACCTATGTTCAGTAGTCTACGGGTTCATAATCTATGCTCTGATACCACCTTTGTCACGACCCCAACCCAATAGTAGTAGGGAATGAGTGTCTTGATATGCCACCAAGGAATTCAATGTTCTGGCTTTGAAATATTTCTTAAAATAAATGCAACGAAAATACATTCACATGGTCATGAATCGTAAACTATTAAAAAATTGGAATTACGTCATCACAACTTTCTAAAGGAAACTTCATATATATTAAAAGTATGAACGGATTACAACTTATGCCAAAATTTAAAAACCCATTACTGAAGAGCCAAACATGCTCTATCTCATAAAAACAAACGTTATATTTAAAAGTATAACAAAATAACTCCTTAAGATAAATCATCAACATAGTCCTTCTACACTCCATCCTCCATTCTAATTATTTCCTGAAAAATTGTTATTCATACAACGTCAGCTAAAAGCTGAATAAGATTTAATCTCTCGACATTCCAAGGTATTCAGAAAATAGATACCTATTCAAGTCAAAAGAGAAGGCATATACATATATGGATAGGAACTTGCTGTAAATAGATATGTATTTTGAAATGATAGTATATATATCACAATTGGATACCTCAGAGTAATAGGAATGCAACCAATCAAATGTGATATCTTTTTCTATCAATCATATCATTTTAATGGCCAAGTACACTCTAAAACTGTGTTCTTCTACCTATTATACCCCAATAGTGAGGGTCAATCGAATTAGTTCGTCACAACGCCTTATTTAGAGCACACCAGCGATAACCCAGCTGGGAAGGTCAGTCAGTAAAGAGGTCCCTTAGGTCGAATCTTATTTAAAATATTCAATCTCATTTTCAATATTCATTTCAATCAGTATGTCTATATGGAGAGATATAAACATATCACAAATGAATCAATCATCGGTATCAGATGCATTTTGAGAATAAAAGCATTTCATAAAATACATAGTTTGCATAATATCATATAATTTAAATGTGCAAGAAATTACATAGAGTACTTAACTAAAATCGAGGCTCGAAAAATACTGATATTGAGTCTTGGATCACACGTTAATCTAATAAATACAATAAAGGTTTAATTACGCATTCTAAATAAAGCCGAATTCTAATATTGTGTTTTAATTTTAAAAACAACTTTATGTAAAAGGTTACTAAAACTATTTTCTCAATTTTTTATAGTCGTTCATCGTATTTAAAGAATTCAATTCATAGTTCTTCCTAATCCGTCGGTTCCCAGTAGAGATGGAGGGTCACAGGGGCACCGCTTAAATACCATCTCATCTAGACACAACATTTTCGAATTTATTCCCAGTAGAGATGGAGGGTCACAGGGGCACCACTTAAATACCATCTCAACTAGACAGAATTTCACCGGGACTGACTTTGGAATTACTTAAATGGGATTCATTAATAACGAGCAATTACTTACAAAACACGTATATATATTTTGAAACAAGTTGACATATTTTGAAAATAAAATCAATTTAGATTGTTTCCAAATTTTAAGTTTTGATTAGTGAAGTATTTAGTGTATTTTACCAGCATAACTATTAAGTAAAGCTATAAAATACGAAATTAAAACTATAAAAATGCATTATAACATTTAAATAAAATCATACCTACGAAATGAATTTTTCTTTGAAATTATAGAACTCATTCTTAAGATATTTCCCAAAATTTCTATCACTCTTTCTTACTATAATTATCAAGGAATTGGTGTGAGTTTCAAATGAACCCTAAGGCCCTATTTATAGGTTTCCAAAAGTATTACGGTGTTGACCCGTGTCTAATGACTAGCCTTTTTGCAATGGTGATTCAACGCCGAGGTGTCACGTTTCAGAGTGGTCTTACAGTGTTAATTTTACCAAATGATGACACATGTTTTAGCTTTCTCTCTGAAGACGACATGTGTAAGGTGGAGGTGACCAACACGTGGTGGAAAGGTGATAAGGGTATAATGGTCATTTAACACATGAAGGGTATTTTGGTAATTTCATACTATATATTTTCAATATTTCTTAGAGGTCCTTGAAAATATTTTAGTAACAAAATAGCCCATTTTACATTTTTATTTTAGTCCCTAAAGTTTCATAAAATTATATTTTCTACCCCCAAACTTATTATATAGGTTAAGATATGTCATAAGACTTCGATTTGATCCAATTTACAGTTGATTCTTCATATTTAAAAATGGGGTTTGTTATATTGATAGCCACATATTTAATAATACAACATTTATAAGATAATAAGTAACACATGATTGTAAAAATGAACTATATATATATATGAGGATATAAAAGTAGGGTCATTACACAAACGATAGGGTTGAGTTCGACCCTCATAATTATTCAATTCATATGTACCCAATGACGACGTTGGGTCCCTTCTAATTGTCTCCCAATTTACCCAACTTGGGTTTCAAGTTGACTGCATTATTTTTCAAAAAATGAGGTCACCAACCTTAAATGTTTGTTTCTTTACTCTTTGATCATAGTATCTTTTGACTTTTTACTGAGTGGCAACCATTCTCAATTTTTCTTAATCCCTTTTCCCCTATAATGTCTAGATTGGCCTTAAGATCCTCTTCATTTTCTTCCATTTTGAAATAGTACACCATGGGACTAGGTAGATCAAGCTCAATCAGCACAACTTCCTCTATACCTTATATTAGGGCGAAGGGTGTTGCCCTAGGGGACCCCGATTAGTTATTCGGTACACCCATAGGACCGAAATCAATTGTTCTACCCACAGTTCCTTGAATTTCTCTAACTTTTCCTTCAACTCGTGAAGTATCATTCAGTTCATAACCTTCACTTGTCTATTGAACCTCTGATGTTTTGGAGAGGAGAAAAAGAGTTTATCCTAATTTGATCGCATAGCTTGTCAATTTTAACATTGTCGAATTGCTGATCATTAATTGCGAGTATTACGTAGGGCATGCCAAACTTGCATATGATGAACCTCCAGATGAATGAGTGTACTGTTTGATCAATGATCCTTGTTAGTGGTTACGTCTTTACCCACTTTGTAAAATAGTCAATAGGAACCAAATGGAACTTGCATTAACATTTTCCTATTAGGAATGGACCCAAAATATCCATCCCCACATAGCAAAAATTCACAGAGATATAATTGTTGATGCTTCTTCGACGACCTAATGTATGAAATTCTCCATTCTCTAGCACCGATCACATTAATTCGCATAGATTTTAGCGTCCTTTGTTATTATTGTCTTTTATTACCCTCGCGTTAGTGTTTACGTGTCAAACTTCTCTTCCCCGGGTGCCCCCCACATATACCCTCATGTAAGCTTCTCTGAATCGTGGTAACCTCTGTTGGTGCGTGCAATGGAGGATTGGGTGGGTGTCATTTTTTATACAAGAAACCATCATAGAGTATGTACTTAGTAGCTTTAACTTGAACTTTCTTAGCCTCTAAGTGGTCTTTAGGAATGGTGCCTTCTATTATATATTATACGAAGTTGTCTATCTAGTTGGGCCGTCGATATACTATGCTGATTACTTTTACCTCTTCCGACTGACTGAAGGGATGATCGATAATTTTAACAAGAGGGTTCCCCCCATCTTGAGATGCCAGTCGTCCAGGTGGTTGGATTTCATGTTCTCCTCTTGTGTTATGTGTTTGATGATGAATGACTTTAGGTGCCCTACCAGTTCTAATAAATACTTGAGATGATCAAGAATTTTTTCCCCTTGGCTTAAAATTCCTTAATCACTTACTAAACGACTACAATAGAATCACTATATTCTCCACTTAATCGGCCTAGATAAATAATACAGGTTGTGATCCAACGATCAATGCTTCATATTCAGCCTCGTTATTGGGCTCTTATAAATTGAACCTCAAGGCATATTTTATGATTGAACCATTGGGTATGTATATGATTAGTCCTAATCCGCTCCTAACTTTACTAGATGGCCCACTTACATAAATGATCCACATAGGTATTTGAGCGTTCAACCTTTGAATGGACTCATTGTCCTCAGGATTCGTGAACTTTGCAAGTAAATTCATGAGTACTCTCTCCTTCATATCGAATCGTGGCTTATACTGAAGGTCGAACTCCCTTATATTTACTAACCAATTAATTAATCATCTGGAGACCTCTAACGGGTGAAGGACGTACCTAAGAGGATAGTCGGTGAGGATGAGCGTGAAGGTCAACTTATCAAGCTTGTGGCATCTCGATTATGGTCCTCTGAAAACTCTGCTGACGTAATAAACCAACGGTTGAATCCCATTATCATCTCTAATTAGGTTTGAAATTATTTGCATAGATAAGAGGAACAGATAAATATAAAATTCCGACTATGGGAGTGGTTTTGAGAGGAGCCATACTTCAGATGAAGAGGCCTTCAAATCCTAAAAAGCTTATTCAGACTCGTCTATCTAGATGAATGCTTTCATCAATGTCTAGAATAAATGGAGGCAATTTTTTATCGCCCTACTAACAAACCTGTACAACACTACTACCCTCTCGGTCAGTGACTATACATTCTTAACCATCTTCAAATTCAATATTGCCTATAATTTCTGAGGGTTAGCTTCTATTCCTCTACGGGTGATCATGAATCCGATGAAATTTTCTTATGATACATAGAACATGCACTTTGCAGGATTCAACTTCATTTGATACCTATTGAGTATTTTAAAAATCTCCTCAAGGTTGTTGATGTGCTCTTTCTCCTTAAGACTCTTTACTAACATATCATCCACCTAAACTTCCATTTTATTCCATAACTTCTTCTTGAATATCGTATTGACTAGTCTTTGGTATATCTCTTCGACATTCTTCAATCCAAATGACATTACTCTTTAGCAGGACATGCCCCTATTCGTCACGAATAAAGTTTTATCCTCATCTTTCAAGTGCATCCAGATCTGATTATATCCATAATAGGAGGTCGTGAATGATAACATCTCATGTCCCATCGTAGCATCTACCAAAGCATCAGCCCTTAGGAGAGGGTATGAGTCCTTTGGGTTGCGCTTGTTCAGGTCCGAGTAATCTACATAGAGCCATAATTTCTCATTTAGTCTTTTAACCATCACAATATTAGATAGCCATTCAAAGTATTTGACATCCCAAATGAAGTGAGTGTTGTAGACACCTCATTCTGTTACCCCCTAACTCTCCTTAGGTCCCTAGTACCTCCACTCATCACCGCAAACCCAGGTCATGTCCCGAGCACTGACCTAAAAGCCCTCGGGCACTCCCCGGCTCTGTTTGACCAAAAGTCAAACTCTTCATCTTGACCGAGACTGAATGAATCTTCAAAGGGCACTGAATATCCTTTCCAACGATCCATCCCGTGCACGATTCTGACTTACCATGCGAACGAACGATCTGTTTGCGTCCGAACCCCGACCTAGAGACCACCGAGCACACCCGGGCCCTGTTTGACCTAGGTCAACTCTTCAGCTCGACCAAGGATGAATGAATCTTCAAAAGGAACTGAAAACCCTTTCCAACGGTCCATCCCATGCGTGATTCCAACTTTCCATGCGGACGAACGATCCGTTTACTCCGAGAGGTCACCGAATGCTTTTCGAGCCCGATTGACCAAAGTCAACTCTCCAAACTAGGTCAAACTCTTTGGAATGTAAAATTACATATCCTAACCTTTCCAACGGTCTGCCCCATGCACGATTCGAACTTACCATGCGGACGAACGATCTGATTACGTCCGAACGATTCCCCGTCCAGCGGACTAACAAACGTTTTCGAGCCACATTTGACCCAAAGTCAACTCCCGAACTCGGTAGCGGTCCAAAGTACTTTCGAAGGTCTCTAAAATACCTTTCCAATGGTATGTCCCATGCGCAATTCTGACCAACGGTTTGCCCTCGGTGGCCAATTTTCTGAAAAAGCCTGAAGCGCACTGCCAAATGGCAGGTCCCAGACCCTACCTATCGGCACCTGCCGATAGGTAGTGCCATGGAAATGCCGATCGGTAGGCTCCTAGGCCTATAAAAGGAGGCCTTGGCCTCATTTTCAAGAAGAACCCAGATCTGATAAAAATCTCTCTGAACGAATCCTAGAAACCTCTCTCGAAGGCAACGTGATTTCAACTTCCAAATCCCTTTTTTAATTCCACTTTTCATTATCCTTTTCATCAAACTTGGTGAATTAACCACTCTCCATCATCATCCAAGTGCAAGGGCTGCTCTCCAACATTCAAGATCAAGTTCAAGATCTTCAAGAAGGTCCAACTTTCTCAAACTCTCTCTTAAATTCTCTTAAATTCCCAATAACTTGTTTTCTTACTTAGCACTTTTATTATCTCATCTCACACATCCTAATATACTTTTTATTTACTATTATTGCACATCTCTTATTTTCATATAAATAAAAAACCCAAAAAATAAGAAAAAGGGGGTTTGCTCATAAATTCCAAATAGGGATTCTCACACTTTTTCCACACTTTTCTTACAACTAAAACACTTTTTCTACACACACACACACTTAAAAATAAGAGATTTCTCCATTTGGATTTATGGGATAAACCCCACCCCTCGTTTTGTATGCAAACTACGTGGACTTTGATGCCTTTATAGGCTACGTAGGCATCTCGGGGTAAAACCCGAGACTCGAGTCATTTTCTCACTTTTTCTGTTATTTTCTATCTTCTCTTTATCTCATTTTCTATTATATTCTATATATTCGTTCTTAGTGGCGTATTATTCCACATGCGTTATCGTTCCTTTATAACGATCAACGCAGGGCTAATCGCGCAAATCCTATTTTCTACATTAATCTCACATTCCTACGGATGACTCGCTTTATCTTTTCCATGATACAAGTCGAGGATTCCTACCTCCATTCTATATATACACATGCACATATATCACGGGGTGAAATATAAAGGAAAATAAAAAATATTCATGAGAGACCGAAAGGAAAGAATGGGTGCCTAACACCTTCCCATTTCGTAACTAAGCCTTTGAACCCTTCTCGAATCATTTTGGTTTTGCACGCACCAGTATGTTTTTGGATGCCATCCTTCGGGGTGGCTCCCCATTTCTTTTGTCTATTTTGAGTAAAATAGAAAGGCGACTCTGAATCTCTCTACATTTTCACACCTCACAAATCGACGCCGGCCGAAGCGCTCTCCCGAGAGGGACGCGCGGGACCCGAAGGATCCTTTTCCTTCTGCGGCGGGGATCGGGGATGGCCACAGTGGCGACTCTGCTGGGGACTATATATATTTTGAGGGTTTGACTCTATTTACATGAATGCTATATTTTCTTATGTTTCCCCCCATATTTGCATGTTCCCCTTTCTCATATGTACCCCATGCTTATGTTTCTATTCACACACTTTGTAGAAAATTCTCAATGTACCCTTCACACCACATGCACCTAGGATCACAAATATCCATGTGTTGCACGCATCACCCATCTATACTTGGTGTACCTTTTGGGGTACTTGTACTTTGATCCCTATTTTGGCATAATCAAGAAAGGCATTCTCATCATAAGATACTAATAAGAGAATCATGCACGATTCACACGACATCACCAAAGAGCATTGTTATTGACCAAATTTTACCCAGTAACTGGAGGGTCATTTCGTGATGGGCGCTGGTCCGGTAGGTCGCAGTTAGCCTAAGCGATATGACTCTCACCTTCCATTGGCCAAATACCTTCGACGTATATCGAACGGTTCCCCCGCATAGTACCGCTTAACTGAAGTCATGACGGGAGGTATATCGCAGGGAATTCATTCACGTACGCCGAGTATATCGAATTCTCTCTCACACGTACCGTACCCACAAGGTATATGGTGAGGCAATTCACGTACACTCAGGTATATCAAATGGCTTATCCACACGTAATGTTTGCCCGCAAGAGAAAGACGTATATCGTGGAAGTCACGCCAAAGGTGGGAACCCATGGCGATTCACCCAACCAACTGCATACCCGCATATAGGTGTTAAACCTAGGACACGTACTTTAGATTGCCGGTTTCAACCCGAAACTCTATTCGATTAATTTTCGTGCATTTTTAAAATAGGACTCTATTCGTGAACCTGGTTACAAGTCCAAACGTAGCTTTGCATATATTAAGACCCCCAATTTTCCAGGCTCGGGTCCCGTCCGACATTGCATTTAGGAGAATTAAATACAAGTGAGCACATAATAATGATAATAATCATGTTGAGTTCCGTCTCCAAAAACATTTCTCCCTTCTTTATCAAAAATCCAAAAACGTTTCACCCTTTTTTTAAAAATCCAAAAATAATTTCTTCCCTTTTTCTCAAAAATAAATCTCATCCTACGCCTCCTCAGGTCGATCGCACGCCCTTGGCCTGGCTCCTTATTGGCTTCGGTCTTTAGTCAAATCACCCCAGAATTCTGTCCGTTCCACTGCTACTCCTTCCAATTTCGGAACCCAACCACTTTCCATGGAAAATATAGATCAAATACCAGTCATACAACCGGATCTGCCGACAGTCCTAGCTCAGCTCGTGGCCAAGATTGACAACCTCCAAGCTGAGGTCCGAGAAATGCAACGAAACCAAGTTCCTATTCCTTAAGAGCCCGAGGCCCTGTTACCTCGTGCTATGGGTCCACCCGAGCCTATCTGGGTCCCGAAAGAATATCAGCACACTCCACGTGCCCCTCCTGCCAATGGGCCGCCGCCTGCCCAGCTTCCAATGCCAAACATTGCCCAGCCTATGGCTAACCTGCCCGTGGTCGCTGATCCAAAGGAGGAGGAGTTGAATAAAGTCAAAGATGATCTCAAGATGTTCACCAAGAAGTTTGACCAAGTCGGGATCTCTGGTAATTACATGGACTACACCCACATGTCTCTTTATCCTAAAGCGAGGTTACCCGAGAAGTTCAAGATGCCAAATATCGAGAAGTTCCGGGGGGGTGGTCCCCCAATTGTTCATCTTCAGTTATCATTGTTTCGTGACTCTACTAGGGCCTTTTGAAGAGGTGATGTCCCAATTGTTTTAACAAAGTTTGAAGGATAGTGCCCTCCGATGGTTTTTATCTCTTGAGGAATGCAGAATCTGTAGCTAGGAGGATGTAGCCCGAGAATTCATGTCGCAGTACAAATACAATAAAGAGCTCGAGATCACCCGCCGTGATTTAAAGATGCTCAATCAAAACTCTGGAGAATGAGTCAGTAACTTTATAGCCCGATGGAGGGAAAAAGCAGCTACCATGACCAATCGGCCATCTGAGGAAGAACAAGTCAACATTATGAAGAAGAATTTCTTTCCCTATGTTCGAGCAACCATTGGAGGACAGTACTACCCCCACTTTCGAGATCTCAGAGAAGCAGGAGTAGAAATCGAGGAAGGTCTTGCTAAAACAGAAGTTAAACCGAAGAAGGTGTCCGGATAGTTCACCTCTAGAAAGTATGACAAGCCTGCTAGTGCTACAGTCTCAACCATCAACAACATCTCTCAACCAACCACATCATGGGCACCAGAAAGTCGCCCTGCCCCCGTCCGAAGGGAATACACTGAGCTCCATGCTCCCCTCTCTAAAGTCTACCAAGCCTTGTTAAGCCGAAACCTTATAAAACCCTTGGATCCGTGTCCATTACCCAATGCACTTCCCAGAAATTTCAAGACCGATGCTCATTGCGCCTTTCACCAAACAGCTGGCCATACCACAGACCAATGCTTCCACCTTCGAAACATAATCCAAGATCTCATCGATCGGGGTACCATCGCCCCACCATCCAATCCTAAGCTAAACACTACTCATAACCCCCTCCCGAATCATGCTAATGCCATCTTCTTAGAAGAGAACCCAAAATTCGACCCCTCGACTCAAATCATACCAATACACTTTCCTAAACCTCTTCAAATTTGCCCATACTTCCTCATACACCCCACTAGCCTTACTGATCGGGCACTATCACTCCTCACTAGAGCATGCATCGTTGTCCGTACCTATTCCAGAAATGGAAGAATGGAATTGTCAGAAGTCTTAAATCAACTCCTAGAGTTCGGACTGAAATTGCCCTCACGGATGAATATCGATTGCCAGAGGTTCAGTGCGCTGTTTTTGGAAACGCAAAAATGGGCCCGAGAATCAGATAGTTGGGTGGTACCAACCGATGAAGTCAGCTTAGATGATGTTATCCAGATCATGGCGAAAGCATTCAGTCTAACCAATAACATTTGTAGTATCACCGAGTTATTTGGTGCTTTGAAGCTACAAGGGCACCTGGTCCCTTCACCCTTACACATCCCCACAGAATGGGAAGACCTATATGAGGAAACCGTTGAAGTTGTAGAATGCATTGACTTCACAGGGGAAAATAAAATTGTTACCACCGGATGGGGGGAAGAATTCGAAGATTTAAATAAAGAGCAAGCTTCAGGAAGAACTGGCCCAGTAACCGACTTATGTGGAATGATATCATTTGAAGAACTCCTCGGAGAAATAAATAGGGTGGCAGAGCAACCTGAGATCAAGGAAGAGACGAGATTCATGTTTTTCTCTTCTTCAGTAAATCACATGACCAGATCAGGGAGACATTACCAGATTCCGAGCTCACTACCAGCAAATGATAATGGGAAGGGAATTGAAAACCTTCCTATGCCATAAATGACCATCGAGGAGAGCAAGATCCTCAATCAACTGAAGAAAACTCAAGATACAATCACTCTATGGGGGATTTTCATATCTTCCCAGCTGCACAGAAATGCTTTAATCAAGTTGCTCACAGGACCCACAGTTCCTCCTTCTACCACACCAGAAGAAGCGGTAAATTTGGTCGGATCCTTGACCTCCACCCGAATGCTGTCATTTTCTGGAGAAGAAATCCCTAAAATTGGGCTGAACCACAATCATGAACTCAACATCTCCGTCGAAGTTATGGGACAGGCCGTACCACTCTCTCTTGTTGATAACGGGTCCGCCTTGAATGTTTTCCTGTTGAGAACCTTTAAATGTTTAGGTCTGAAATAAAGAGACCTCGCTCCAACCTCCGCCGCTGTGCATGCCTATGATAACACCCGCCGAGAGGTGATGGGATCCATAAAACTTGCAATAGGGGTTGGACCTATAAACCCTGTCGTCGAATTCCAAGTAATTGATATCCCAGCCTGTTTCAACCTGTTGCTCGGACGACCCTGGCTCCACAGTATAAAGGGTGTGACTTCCTCTCCATCAGAAATTGAAGTTCTTCGCCGATGGGCGAGTCATCACCATTTTGGGTGACGACGATAATGTCGAGACTCCTTGAATGGACGATTTATCAAAGAGGGCGAAGACTTCCCCTTTTGTGGATTTCCAGAACTGTGGTATGACCATACAGATAAGAAGATGAAGCCTGGAATGGAAATATTCTTCCAAGACCACTACTCATGGGCCGAAAGTTTCCCACACCGCGTGCCACAACTCATCAAAGATACCGAAGAAACCAAGGAAAGTTACTCTGGAGATTCTTTCAACTTACAGACACTGAGGCTAGCACTCTACATGGTTCATTTAGGCACTACATCAATGGACCCATCCCGTATAATTAAAGCTGCTGATACACCTCTCCTCAACTGGCATGCTGCGCCAGTTCTACCTCTTGAAATCTCCCCTAACCCCAATGTTTACCCTGTTTCTTCTTCTGTTGTCTATCCTTGCTCAAATGTAATCGAGACCTCTTTTGATGAGGTTCTCAATGCTGTTTTTCCTATCAATGAAATAAAAGAAGATTTTTAGTATCTTGTTGTGCCTTACATTAATTGTTTAGATTCTAATCAAACTTTTGATGATGATGATTTTGCAAATGAAAAATTCTTAACTGATTTAAATAAGGTTAATAACAAACAACATAATCGCGTTCAAGTTAATGAAAAAAAGACTGTTGTTATTAATCTCAGTTTTAGTAGCCAATTGCGCGAGATTAGGATATGGGCCACCCTTAATGAGCATGAGTGCGCACGACTCAAGGAATCGCTAAAGGAGTTCGTGGATGTCTTCGCATGGTCATACGACGATATGCCCGGTATTGATCCTGAAATAACTCAGCATGAGATCCCCACTCTCCCAGATTACAAGACGGTTAAATAAAAGTTGAGAAAGCTCCGCACCGAATGGTCGCTCAAGGTGAAGGAAGAGGTGGTCAAAGAGTTAAACATGGGTTTCATTCGTGTTATCGAATATCCCACATGGCTAGCCAATATAGTACCTGTACCGAAATCAGGAGGAAAGGTTCGAATGTGTGTGGATTATCGAGATTTGAACAAATCCACTCCAAAGGATGATTATCCGCTACCTAATATCGACATGATCATGGACAACACAGCTAGCCATGCTCTCAAGTCATTCGTCGACGGGTTTGTCGGATACTACCAAATCAAGATGCACCCCGACCACCAAGAGAAAACCGTATTCATCACCCCATGGGGGACCTTTTGCTATACCGTTATGCCATTCGGTCTCAAGAATGCTGGGGCTACCTACCAGAGGGCCGCTAAAACCATCCTGCATGATCTGATTCACAAAGAGGTCGAGGTTTATGTGGATGATATGATTATCAAGTCCAAAACTAGAGAAGGTCATGCTCCTGCTCTCCGAAAGTTCTTCGAACGACTGCGGCGGGATCAGATGCGACTTAATCCACAGAAGTGTGTCTTCGGCGTTATAAAGGGAAAACTTTTAGGATTCATGGCCAGTGAGAAGGGGATAGAAGAAAATCCTGCCAAGATGAAGGCCATACTTGAGATGCCACCACCCCTAACAGAGAAAGAAGTCCGAGGTTTTCTTGGGAAATTACAATATATCAGTCGATTCATCAGCCAGCTAACCTCCATCTGTTAACCAATCTTCAAGCTCCTACGAAAGGATTCAACCAAGGTTTGGAACGAGGCCTGCCAAGAAGCTTTTGACCGAATCAAATAATATCTAACCCAACCTCCAGTTCTCATGCCACCACAACCTGGTCTCCCTTTGCTCCTATACTAAACCATAACCGACACTGCAGCTGGGGCTTTGCTAGCCCAATACCTTGAAGACTCCCGCAAAGAAAGAGTCATCTATTATGCCAGTCGCAAATTGGCCGGGTATGAGGTCAACTACATTGCTTTAGAAAAGGCATGTGTCGCACTTATCTGGGTCACCCAAAAGTTACAACACTATATGCTCGCCTTCCCCATCATACTTGTATCCCGAATGGATCCCATCAAATACCTGCTTGAGAAACTCGCCTTATCCAGTCGAATGGACCGATGGTTGATGCTCCTAACCGAGTTCGATATCGTGTACGTCACACAGAAATCCGTCAAAGGAAGAGCCATTTCTGACTACCTCGCGGATTACCCTGTAGAAGAAGCTAATGTCTGGATCTCTGAATTCCCAGATGAGAATATCCTTTGCACTGCCCAAGACAACCTCCGATGGAAAATGTTCTTTGACGGCTCTGTCAACAAAAAGGGATATAGCATTGGGATACTCCTGGTTTCCCCAGATGACTCCCGCACTCCCATCACCATAAAATTGGATTTCCCTTGAACCAATAACATGAAGGAATACGAGGCATGCAAAGTGGGCCTCAAAGTTGCTCTCCAGAAAGGTATTCAATGCCTTGATGCCTATGGGGATTCTTCCCTCATCATCGGTCAATTGCTCAGAAAGTGGAAAGTCAAGGACGAAAATCTCCAACCCTTTCATGCCCAATTAGAAGAGTTAGCCTCCTAATTTTGAGATATCACCTTCCATTACCTACCCCGAGCAAAGAATAACCTAGCCGATGCCCTCGCTACTTTGCCCTCCATGGTCGGCATGCCCGAAGGAATAACATTGACCCCCTTCCTAGTTCAAAAGCAAGACAAACCAACCCATTGTTACCACATTGAGCTCGTCACTATAGTAGATCCTGAGTTAGTCAACTACTAGTACTATGATATTTAGTGCCTCCTCAGGTACGGTCGGTATCCCGAGGGTTCTAACAAGAATGACCGAGCTACCCTCCGAAGGCTGGCCGCCCAGTACATCATCTATCATAAATCAATACTCAAAATAAATTTCGATGGAACTCATTTGCACTGTATCTTAGGGGCTGACATTGAAAAGATAATGCAGATGATCCACAGTGGGGAATGTGGGCTCCACATGAACGGTCATATGCTTGCCAAGAAGATCATCCGATAGGGATACTACTGGACCACCATGGCCCAGGATTGCACCGTCTATGTTCAGAGATGCCCTAAATGCCAATAGTTCTCCAATCTCCAACATCTACCTCCGCGGGAGTTATACAACATGACTTCTCCCTGGACGTTCTCCACCTGAGGTATTGACATCATAGGGAAGGTTACACCAAGGGCGTCTAATGGGCCTGAGTTCATCCTAGTTGCCATTGATTACTTCACCAAATGGGTTGAAGCTGAGTCATACGCAATATTAAATGCCAAGAAGGTGGCTAAATTCATCAAGAAAAATATCATCTGCCGATATGGGGTCCCGCACGAGCTAGTGTCAGATAACGGTTTGCACTTTGAGGCAGAAGTCACAGAAGTAGTCAACGAGTATGGGATTCAAAGACATAAATCTTCTCCCTATTGACCTTAGACCAATGGTGCAGTTGAGGCCGCCAACAAAAACCTCAAATCCATCATGAGCAAGATGATCGAAAGTTGTAGGGATTGGGCCGACTGGATCTCGTACGCCCTCTGGGTCTATCGAACCTCAATCCGAGCCTCTACTGGGACTAACCCTTACTCCCTGGTCTACGGCATGGAAGTTGTCCTCCCTGTGGATCTGGAAATAACCTCGCTACGCGTCATGCTCGAAAGCAAGGTTAGTGAAGGAGACTGGTGCCAAAGCCGTCTTGATGAGCTAGCCCTTCTAGATGAAAGAAGATTAAAAGCTCTTTTTCATATATAGGGATACCATCACCGAATAGCGCGATCATTCAATACGAGAGTCAAGGAACGCAGTGTTTGGGAGGGGGATTTAGCCCTCAAAGTGATAATCGAACACATCTGGGACCCCAGAGGGAAATTCAAGTCCAATTGGAGCGGTCCCTACATTGTGAAGAAAATCTTATCCGACGGTGCTGTCATACTCACTGACCTGGATGGGGAAGAGATGGCTCGTCCAGTCAATCTGGATCGTCTCAAGAAATTCTACCCCTAGTCCGAAATCTCGGTGCGCTACGACTCTTCTCATCCCCCTTCTATTCAAAAAAAAAAAACTCTTCATTTAACTCTACCCAGAATTACGTGGGCCTGATTCTCTACAAAAACTATTTTAAAACTTTTCAAAAAACCCCAGAGATATGTAGGCAGCTCATACTCCTACATGAGCACGACCCCTTCTTTTTCACAAAAAATATATTCTTTTCTTATCTCCGAGAACTACAGTTCATTCTAAACATCTACTTGAACAAAAGGATTATGTATGCCTTAGCGATCGGTATAGATAATTCAAAATACAAAATTCATCGAAAGGCACAGTTGGATGATCAGAAACTTGTTTATTTCATTAATAAGAAATTACAGTATCGATTACACAAGAAAAAGGAACGGATAACTCCCTTCCCCCTATTACCATAAAAAGCCAGATAAAAATCCCCCACATATGTTACACCAATAAACTCCCCAGGAGTCCTACCCACAGCTACCAGTAGAGCCCGCACCCTCATCATCTATATCCTGAGGACCCCAAGTTTCCCCTGCCTGAATAGAGTGCCGCAAACATTCCATGGATCGATGTGCCTTAACCATCTTCGAAAAGACCACAAAACCCCCTTCTATGGAGTCAGATAAAATAAACCACCTTTGACCAGTCTCTACTGCCAACATCTTTCTGCCTACTTTCCTCCACAACCACCTCATATCTTTGGGGACATGGCAAACCTTCCCGACAGACTGAGAGGGACGGGTCGACGGTCGCCGATTTTCCCACAGAGATCCAAGAAACAGACACAAGCGCTCAGTCAAATCTTCTACCGGAAAGAAATTTTAGGTCCGAGGGGGCACGATCTGCGCCCAACCAAATTAGTGCAAAAGCCGCCAAGGGAAATAAAAAGAGGTCTGTCTGAGACCAACCAACCGCACATAGGAATACTCTCCTAGCTCCAGAATGGGCTGCAGTTGTCCTCACCAAGGTACTGATCAATACAACCCACGAGCCCCATGCTCCATAAGACAACTTTCCCAGTTCTTAACATATAGACCAACACTGATGAAGTAGCGTGAAAAGAAGTTGGGTACGGCCGACAAGGGATACTCTGGAGGAGTCACCAAGCGGAATCTTTCAGACAACCACATGAACAACATTACAGGGCTACCCCTCAAAAAGTCAGAACGACCTTCTCTCTATGCATCAAGGCCATTTAGGGTCTCTGCTAGTATCATCGCTGTTGGATTGCGATGGTATGACATCCATGAATTAATGGCTGCAAGTTATGGTCCACTTGCACCTCCCCAGTCACCAGTAACAATTTGGAAACCATACCTAGAACAACGGCTCTAGCATAGCCAGCATCACCTACTTCCCTCAAATGTACGAACTGCAGCAACGCCGGGAGGGAGATCATTCCTCCATCAACCAATGATCTATACGCCGAAGGCGAAATATGAAGAAGCCCAGCCAATAAATCCCTGGGAGAATGGGAAAATTCGGGCAAAGACGCAGCAAAACTGGGATTTACACCCAGCATGGTAGAAAATTCCTCGTAGGTAGGACAAATTTCTTCCAACCCAAAGCGGAATACATGGTCTTTGGGGTACCAAAATTGTACTGCCGCCATCAGCATGTTCCGCTCAATAGGTCGATTACGCCAAAAGGAGACTCGATGCTTGTTGAAAGCATCGTAATCAACATTTTAAGAGAACATTGCTTCCAAGGCTTCGAGGTAATTGGCAAACTCAATGCTACCAGGGAGAGCCATATTACAAGACTAGGAAATAGTAGGCAAGTGAATAAGAGTGTGAGGGTGTGATGAAAACACTCCACCCTTACCCCCTTTTTAACTCTCACAAAAGACATAATCCCTGCAGAAATCGGAGGGAATCCTACCCCACAAGGTACTAAAGGCTGAAAAGGGTACCAATCAAAGCTTTCAATTGATAGAACTGGACTGAACTGCCGATAGGCAGGTCAGGGTGCTTGCCGATCGGCAACCCCCTATTTTTGGAAATTTTCCTTTTTTCCTCTTTTGTCAAATCAGGAAATTCAATAAAAATAAATTGATATTCTCAAAACAGAATTTCAAAATCCCTTTTCCTACCTATATAATTTCCCTTTTTAATTAAAACTTTCCTTTGAAAAATCCCAAAAATATTCCTTTTTATGGTCTCAGCAGCAAAGTAAAAAGCGCATATGCATCCATTCATTCATCATTAATGAAAGAAAATAAAAAACGCCATTGCATTGCATATATTTATGTTCTGCGTTACATCAATTTTGCAGGAAGTAAAGAAAAACAAAAAAAAAACAACGGGACTCAGCTCGAACCCACATTCTCTCTCTCCCCCCCTCAAGATCTTCCACCCCTGCGACGCGCTCTCTTTCCCCTACGAAGAGATGACCGGCCCCCACTACCCGAGCCAGAGTCTTCCTCGGACGAGGCTGACGGTACCAAGCAAAAAGGAACAGGAATAGCATCCCGAATGTGGGCAGTCGCCGATGATATCCAATCTCTAATGTCCCTGAGCCAAGTGGTCGACACCTGGACTTGCTGCAAGGAAAAGGCAGAATCAGTATCAAGCAAAAGAAATCAAAAAGAGGAAAAGGACCGAAAGGTTTATCGCAGGACGAAGGACTTCCTCTGTCAAACCCAGCTCCTCCAGATCCATCGCAAGAGGATGGTGCAGCATCGGCACATTCCCTCAATCAGCCCGTCGTATGTTGTACGAAGGAGTGTGCAATCGCACGAAAGGAACTTCTGAAGTCACCGCCGCAGATGTCGACGGACTGCTGCCGCTATGAGAGGACCCCACTGGTCAACTCGAACCCGTAGGAGGGAAAGGCAAGGCATCATATATGATGGGTGCCGTCAACCAGCTTGTCACAAAGTCCATGTAATCATACGGCGCAGTCGTATCAGTGTAAAATGAGTAGGACTCGCCGATCATCACCGCGATCCTCTCATCCTCCAACAGTTGTCGCTCTTGCCTCATAGACGTAGGAGGCTGCGCGGGTGGCACCACCACCTCCTCCTCACCAATTTGGCGAACTGCCCTCTCCCCGAGATACCAGGAATGGCCGAACTCATGCGCCAACAAATGCCTCATCTGCACATTCACCCTAGTCATCCCCGTATCCTGAATGGCTGTCCCCCAAGGATAAAAGGTCACCTGAAAATCCCAAGCAGGCATGAGTCAATACAAGATCAGAAGGTGCAAAAACCAAGACTAAAAAGGAAAAGACCTTACCCGACCACTGGTTAGGTCATTCAAGACCTGACGCACCGCCTCCGGGGAGAGAGATCCCTTCGACTGCCGGTAGGCCTTACGCCATCGATACAATCGGAAGAAGTCCCCAACAGTGTCTTCCTTCAGAGCAATCAGTGGGGTGTTGCACCAATCACCTCATAGAACCACGTCTGAATTCACAAGCAAAAAGAGACACATAAGGAAAATGCGAATGCATGAAAGGAAAATGCGCAAAATAAAGAATACCTGCAGCCCATCTGCCTCCCAGCATGAAACCTCCCAGCAGCAACAGGATGAACAACCGAGTCATCTGCCTCACCTGCAGCCCATCCTCCACATTAATCACTCTGCTCAACAGAACCACCTTCAGTAAGGAAAGCCGGATAGAATCTCTAGAAACTATCCTCCTCACATCACCAAGTGCCGCATGTACCGCCTCAGGTCAGGACCCCTCTGGCAAATGCCAGAAAACCCTGAAAAATCCTTAGAAAATTCCTAAAAAATCCCAAGAAGGATTTACAACGTTTTCATCAAGAAAATTTCACACTCCTTCGGGAGAAACCTCTTTTTCCCCAACGGAACCCTCAAAATCCAAGCGAATGACCTCTCGAGCAATGCGCCCGGACCACCTAATCACCTCCTCAGCAGAGCTTAAAACCTCAAACCAGTTATCTCCCCAATAATTAGCTCCTCCGCTCAAATCAAAGACACAAAGCCTCCCCAGCCATCGGCTACCCAGTGCGAAATAATATCGCATGGTATTTTTCCCAGTGGAATTCAGAAGAATCACTCTCCCCAGGCGATCTCTCCGAAAGGACGATCCAAATCTTCCCCAGCTCATTCATCGTTCCCCAGCGTAACCTCAAATCCAATTCTTATCCCCAGCGGAACCTCAAATCCAATTCTTACCCCCAGTGGAACTCTTTTCTTTTCCCAAGGAAATATAATCACTCTTAGGTCAGAATTGACCTCGGTCCTGGATCGTCACCCGAGTTAGGTCAGAATTGACCTCGGTCATCACCACTCTTGGGTCAGAATTGACCCCGGTCTTGGATCGTCACCTGAGTTAGGTCAAAATTGACCTTGGTCCTCGGTCGTCACCACTCTTGGGTCAGAATTGTCCTCGGTCTTGGATTATCACCCGAGTTAGGTCAGAATTGACCTCGGTCCTCGTTCGTCATAACTCTTGGGTCAAAATTGACCCCGGTCTTGGATCGTCACCTGAGTTAGGTCAGAATTAACCTCGATCCTTGGTCGTCACCACTCTTGGGTCAAAATTGACTCCGGTCTTCGATCGTCACCTGAATTAGGTCAGAATTGACCTCGGTCCTCGGTCGTCGCCACTCTTGGGTCAGAATTGACCCCTGTCTTGGATCGTCACTTGAGTTAGGTCAGAATTAACCTCGGTCCTCGTTCGTCACCACTCTCGGGTCAGAATTGACACCGATCTTGGATCATCACCTGAGTTAGGTCAGAATTGACCTTGGTCCTCGATCGTCACCACTCTTGGGTCAGAATTGACCTCGGTCTTAAATCGTCACCTGAGTTATGTCAAAATTGACCTCGATTCTCGGTCATCACCACTCTTAGGTCAGTATTGACCCCATTCTTGGATCATCACCTGAGTTAGGTCAGAATTGACCTCGGTCCTCGGTCGTTATGACTTTTGGGTCAGAATTGACCCCGGTCTTGGATCATCACCTGAATTAGGTCAGAATTGACCTCGGTCCTCGTTCATCACCACTCTTGGGTCAGAATTGACCTCGGTCTTGGATCCTCACCTGAGTTAGGTCAGAATTGACCTTGGTCCTCGGTCGTCACCACTCTTGGGTCAGAATTGACCCCGATCTTGGATCGTCACCTGAGTTAGGTCAGAATTGACCTCGATCTTCGGTCGTCACCACTCTTAGGTCCTCAGAACTGACCTCGACCCTATGAATTGGTCATCCTCGCTTCCTTAGGTCCTCAGAACTGACCTCGACCCTCTGAATTGGTCATCTTCGCTTCCTTAGGTCCACAGAACTGACCTCGACCCTTTGAATTGGTCACCCTTGCCCCTTATGTCCTCAGAACTGACCTCGACCCTCTGAATCGGTCATCCTCGCTTCTTTAGGTCCTCAGAATCGGCCTCAAAATTGGTCACACTCTCTCAAAAGCATCATGCGGTATCTAATCGATGGCTATCATTTGTTCCAAACTCACCCGTCGAGGGGACCTGTAGACACCTCATTCTGTTACCCCTAACTCTCCTTAGTTCCCTAGTACCTCCACTCATCACCGCAAACCCAGGTCATGTCTCGAGCACTGATCTGGAAGCCATCGGGCACTCCCCGGCTCGATTTGACCAAAAGTCAAACTCTTCATCTCGACCGAGACTCAATGAATCTTTAAAGGGAACTGAATACCCTTTCCAACGGTCCATCCTGTGCGCAATTCTAACTTACCATGCGGACGAACGATCCGTTTGCATCCGAAACTCGACCTAGAGGCCACCGGGTGCTCCCAGGCCCTGTTTGACCTAAGTCAACTCTTCAGCTCGACCGAGGCTGAATGAATCTTCGAAGGGCACTGAAAACCCTTTCTAACGGTCCGTCCCATGCACGATTTTGACTTTCCATGCGGACGAACGATTCGTTTGACTCCGAGAGGTCACCGAATGCTTCCCGAGCCCGGTTGACCAAAGTCAACTCTCCAAACTCGGTCAAAGTCTTTGGAATGTTGAAGTACATCTCCTAACTGGGTCAAACTCTTTAGTAGTTGCTAGCCCCTTTATTTATTATAGTGTCAGTACTATGAGAACTACCCACCCCACCTCAGGGGAAACAATATCAGATGCAGTATGGGCATGTATATCATGTCGCACCTAGAGAGGAACCAACACCGGCATCGAGAATGGAAGATATGTTCCCTATATTTAGGCATAAAGGGTTAATTTTGTTCGATACTGGTGCATCACACTCGTTTATTAGTGATAGTTTTTCTCGATTATTAGGGATGGTAGACTTAACGTCAAATATCGTACTTTACATCGACTCACCCGTGGGTGGAGGGGAGTCTATACATTTTATGTGGAGGGATATATTGATAGACATTGGGAGACTTAGGTCCACGGCAGACCTATTTATGTTAGACATGTTAGAGTATGATGTTATCTTAAAGATGGATTGGTTAGATACTTATAGGGATTATGTGGATTGTTATGGGAGGTTCAACGTCTTTGCCATTCCAGGGCAAGAGATGTACTTGGTAGAGATGCCGAGCCCGAAGAGAGGGTTGGACACACATTTATTCTACATTGAGGATGAGACTTTTGAGGAGATCATTTTTTGTTTAGATTCTATTCCATTTGTTAGGGAGTTTTTTGATCTGTTTCTAGATATTCCAGGGTTACCACCGAGTAGGGAGATTGAGTTTGTGATCAATTTGGTTTTGGGTACGAAACCCATTGCCTGCAAACCATATCGTATAGATCCTTTAGAGATAAGAGAACTTAGGGATTAGATTCAGCAGCTGTTGGGTCAGGATTCATTCGAAGGGGTACTTTGCCTTGGGGTGTTCTAGTTTTGTTAGTGAAAAAGAAGTACAAATCGTTGATACTGTGTATTAAATATATAGACTTTAATAAGGCCACTATGTGAAATAAGTACCCATTGCCCCATATTAATGATTTGTTCGACCAGTTGAGTTGTTGAGTTGATGATTTGTTCGACCAGTTGAGGGGTGATTTTCACTTGTCTAAGATTAATTTGAGGCCAGGGTGCCATCAGTTAAGGATTCGGGGCCAGGATGTTCCAAAGACAGTGTTTTTGATGAGATATGGGTCTTACAAGTTCATAATTATTCCTTTCGTTCTAACCAATTCACTTGTAGTGTTTATGAACTAGATGAATATGGTGTTTAGGGACTTCTTAGATTAGTTTATCCTAGTGTTCATAGATGACATATTAATTCATTTTCGATTGTGGGTGAGCACCCACAACACTTATGGATAGTCTTATAGACATTGTGGGACTATCATATCTATGCTAAGTTTAATAAATGAGGATTTTAGTTGAACAAGGTTCAGTTTTTTATCCACATTACATCTAAGGAGAGGGTGTAAGTGGATCCTGGAAAGGTTTTTATAGTAATGGAGTGGGGACCTACAAAGGTGCATAATTTTATGGATTTGGCAGGGTACTATTATTGGTTCATTCAGGGGTTCTCAAAGATAGTCAGGACTCTAACTAAGTTGACATGGAAGGGTGTACAATTTGTTTGGGAGGGTTCATTTTAGCAGCCTTTGACGAAATAAAGGCCATATTGACTTTAGTTCTAGTTCTCACCTTACTTCATGGGGGGGGGTAGATTATAAAGTCTTTACTGATGCATCCTTATGGGGACTAGGAGATGTATTAATGCAGGAAGAGAGGATAATAGTTTATGATTCATGAAAGCTTAAGCCTCATGAAGGGAATTACCCCACCCATTATTTGGATTTAGCATTTGGTGGGATTACACCATGCTTTCGAAGAAATTATCTCTTAAGGGAGGAGTTCTAATTTTTTACGTATCACAAGAGTTTGCAGTACTTATTCACATAGAGGGAGTTAAACATGATACAACATCGATGGCCTGAGTTTCTAAAGGATTATCAGTTTGATATTCATTATCACCCAAGCACGGGGAATGTTATAGTAGATTCTTTAAGGCGTAAACCAACAATCGAGTTAACATTAGTGTGGAAGGAAAAATGGGGTTCGCTTCGTACGAAAGATGAACTGTCACGTGCCTTAATAAAATTTCTTACCATCACACCTGACATCATCATTCGGGTTATGAAGGTGGATGCAAGAGATACTTTTTGTCTCGAGAAAGTCATGCAGTTTTTGGCAGAAGGGGCAGAGCATTATTCTATTGGTTACGATGGGGGATTACGATTCCACAACATGTTAGTAGTTCCAAAAGAAAAGGAATTATAATGGTGAATTATGATCAAAGCACATGGGTAACATTTTTTAGTACATTCTGTTGGCGATAAGATGTAGCATGATATAACACACCAATATTGGTGAGCAGGTATGGAGAAGGACATCGCCATTTTTTTGTTCAAATATGCCACATGCCAAATAGTGAAAGTGTACCATCAGCAACCAGTAGGTGTGCTACAGCCTCTCGAGATCTCGTTGTGGAAATGGAAGAGCATTTCTATGTATTTTATTATGGGGTTACCTACGTCACAATGGGGACACGATGCCATCTGAGTGATCGTTAACCATTTGATAAAGGCGACTTACTTCTTTCCAGTTCGAACGAACTATACTTCAGAGAAGTACACCCAACTTTTCATTGCAGATATTGTGAAGCCGTATGATGTAACACTCAATATCGTATTGTATAGGGATAAGACGTTTGTGCCTGATTTTTTAAGTAGTTTTTAACAGGTTCTAGGGGTGGAGTTAAGGTTAAGTACCTTGTTTCACCCACAGACGAATGGTCAAATGAAGAGGGTGAATCAGACATTGGAGGATATGTTTTGAATGTGCATTATGGACTTCAAGGGTAATTGGGAGAAGTACTTACCATTGGTGGAATTTACTTACAATAATAGTTACTAGTTCCCTATTTGTATGGAGCCATTCGAGGCATTTTACATGAGGCCTTATCATTCACCCTCTCATTGGTTAGAATTAGTGGATAACAAGCTTCTTGGACCAAAGTTCATTGAAGTCACATCAGAGAATGTGCAGATGATCAGGGCTAGGATTTGGATTTTCCAAGATCGACAAAAGAGTTACACTGATGCCGTAAGGAGGCACTTAAATTTTGAGGTTGGAGATCAGGTGCTACTCAGGGTGTCTCCCATGAAGGGAGGGATGCAATTTGGGAAGAAAGGGAAGTTGGCTCCCCGGTATATAGACCATTCCCTATGATTGAGAGGATTGGACCATTCACTTATTGGTTAGTATTATCGGATCACTTGCATAGGATCCTAAACATTTTCCATGTATCGACATTATAGAGGTTCCTTAGAGACAAGGTAGCTTACCAGCTTATAGATGTTAATAATATAGATCTCCATCCCGACGTGAGTTACGATGAAAAACCTATCGCCATCTTGGACCATATGGAGCATAAACTTTGTTCGAAAGTAGTTCTTTTAGTACATGTGTGGTGGGGGTACCATAAAGAGGACGAGTCAACATGGGAGACGGAGGATGGCATGAAAGAGAAGTATCTAGAAAAAATCTAGTTAGGTATATGCTAAATTCTGAGGATGATATTCCATTATTAGGGGGAGAATGTAATAACCCTTACTTTTACATCATTTAAATTGGTAGAACCATAATAATTGATTTCTCGGATATTATTGTTTATGATTATGTGTTTTAGTTATACTGCATGTGTTACGTTGTTAGAACATTTAAATGTTCTTATTATTTGATATATTTATACTATATGGTTAGTATAATAATTATGTGTTATTTAGTGTATATCTCATGTGAATAGGTTCCAGATTGATTTAAAATCTCATTTACGTGTTTGAAACCATCCTAATTGGGGCCTAGGGGTAGGTATACCCTTAGGGGAGATATTGGGCCATTACGAGTAATATTTTGAGCTTTTCTAAGGGCCCAAAATTAGGCCCTATGGAGAGATACGAGTTTAGGGAGGTTATTTATAACCTAAGCCACCTAAATTAGGTTTTTCACTCTCACTTATACGGGTTTAGGGAGAGATACGGGTTTAGGGAGGTTATTTTTAGGGAGTTTTGGGTTTGACTTTCGTAGTTAGGGACGATGCACATCGGCTTTCTTATTCAAACAAAATTCTTTCTTGTTCAGACGAGGTACCCTTTCTTGTTCGAACGAGGCGCCCTTCACATTTGAACGACTTTGGAAATTTGTCCAATTGTACATAATCAAAATATGAAGGTGTGGGAATTGGTTTCGTATTTTTTTGATTTGATACGATTTTTCTACTAAATGATGCATGAGATCGAAAGGGCGAATCGATTCGGCCCTCGGAGTTGGGTCGGGTAAGATCGGGGAAAATAATCATGGGATTTTTCTTTTACGAGCTCATCTGAGTATGTGGAAGGTTATCCAAGTGAGGGGTGATTGATTTAATTGAGGATTAATGTTGTTAACCAGTTAGTAATAATTTTATTAATCAACCAAAGAGTTAATTATGGAGATTGGTAATCATATTATAAGGTTATAAAATAAAGTAGAGTTGGATTGATGCATGAGATGTGCGATAGCTTACGGGGTAGCCACATATTTATTATGTGTTATATATATGTATCCTATGATTTTGTGGACATACCTATGCTATTGGCGGGCCTATTGGTTGGGATTGCATTCGACATCGGGACCGCTTACCATACCCCAGTTATGATGTGCTAGGCATAGTGGAAATCATTATATTGGATCATGTGTATAGGAGCATCCCCTTCGTGACAATAAAAGATTTTTTGGACCAAAGCCATTAGTCGAGTTAGGTATGAACCCGTTAATGGTGTTACTGCGTCTTGATCGCTCCACTATTGTGTATGTTTTGCTTTAGCCATCAGGAGATGTATTCCTACAGACTTGTTGATAAAACATGAGCTGGACACCAAGGTTAGATGCCTTTGTGTTTCGTATATATATATATATATATATATATATATATATATTGGTATTGGTATTAAGAAAAGAACTAAATCACACTAATGAAGTAGACGATTAACAATGGACCCAATGATACATAAAATACATTATGTGCTACGATGTATTTCTATGGGGGAAGTATTATAGGGGTTAGTCGTGGGAACTATGACTGTATACGTGTAGGTATTATCATCTCCGGGATATGATAGTTAGTTGTTTTAAATTCTTATAATAGTGCAGAGTCCTTTTATCATATTATGGCTTGGTTAGGAATGCATGTAGTATTGCAATTAAAGGAGGGGTGAGTACTTACTTCATGTTAGAGCCGATGGGTGATATGTACTACAAATTAACTGCATTATTATCTATTGGCCTTGGAAGTTAATTATTTCAACTTTAGGTCTTTGATCCAAATCATAAAAATTATTTATCAGGTGTTCCTAGACAAGATCCACAGGGGTGAAGGAGGATCAGACTTACCGTTCCATTAGATTAGCGGTTTTAGTTGTTTGGTTCTAGTATAGGGTTCTTCTCCTTTTACTTTTTGTCATTTACATTTAAGAGATTGTATGGGCATAAGCCATATATTTATTTATTTTGTCGAATTATTTCCAGTCAGATGTTCATGTCAGTCAGAGTTGACTCATGTATTTATTCAGTAACTATTTCATATCCTTTTGAATGTGTAGATGTTTTAATTACAACTTTATTTTCGCAATTTGATGCTAAAAGTGGTACAAATTGTTTGATAAGCCCCATTTTCGGTGTATTTTTTCTGGCTAACCTTTGCGTGGAAATGGAGTTTGTCACATTAATATGTCCACGCATGACGAGCTCAGTCATTTCCTCGCCCCACTGTGCCAGATTCTTAAACATTTTTTATTATGTGAACAGTTCAAACAATTAACTCTGTAATATTCTTTAATAGTCTGTAAACTCTAAATGGCTTATTTATTTTAATGATGTGAACGAATGATCGTTCTTCATATTTTTTTTGAATGAATGATATGTTTTCTTATGATAATGAATATTTGTTCACTTTCCTTTCATCCAATAATATTCTAAATACATATAAGGCTGAGGTGTTTAGCGAAAAATGGCTGTTAGCATTTGGGCTTAATGTGTGATCTAAATTGAGGTGTTCGGTATAAAAACTGGCTGTAAATTTAATCATAACTTACTGATTTATTTATTGATGATATATACTGAGGTGTTTGGTAAAAACCAATCGTTACTAAGAATATAGAGGAATAAATCTTCTCTAGGTGATCCTGACTGAGGTGTTCGACACTATAACTCGATAAGCTAACGAATTCTCGAAGAGTGATATGACTAAGGTGTTCGATGAAAGTCGACAGTCAGTGATCATATTTTTGATTACCAATTAGCTTGGCTCTAAAAGTTATCATTTTGGATAATGAGAATATTCCATGGTATTGTACCCCTTTTAAAGTTAACGAACTGAGTAATGGTTTATCCCTTCTTAGACTAGAGTGTTCGTCTTCATTTATCGTATGCCGGATCGTGTCGATCAAACGGATCAGGTTTGAGGGGATTGTGAAGATAAATTGGTGATTAGAAGAGCATTTTTTGAGTTTATCATAAGTCTGAAAAAGGCATTTTGGGACCTTATCCCATGCTTAGCTTTCCTAGACTTATGTGTCTAGAGTGAAGTGTCAGGGACAAAATTCGATGCTAGTATTCACTTGTTGGTACATAATAGAGTATTTGCCAAACAATTTAGGTGGGCAAAGTAGATGAACATAATCTTGTCGGAGAAAAATGCATTTTAATAGAATGGATTTATAACAATTCGTGGATGAATGAAACTAGCCAACAAGTAAAATATGGAAATACATGGCTTGCATAAAATATATTTCATATATGGATATAAGGTAAAATATGAATACACAAGCAAAAATTAAGCTTAATGATTTTTTACTGAACAGAGTCCCTTCTTGCCCGGTTGATTACTGATAGTAGATATCTATATTTATAACATTCAAACTGCACGACCCCAACCCAATAGTAGTAGGGAATGAGTGTCTTGACGTGCCACCAAGGCATTCAATGTTCTGGCGTTGAAATATTTCTTAAAATAAATGCAACGAAAATACATTCACATGGTCATGAATCGTAAACAATTGAAAAAATTGAATTACGTCATCAGAGCTTTCTAAAAGGAAACTTCATATATCTTAAAAGTATGAACGAATTACAACTTATGCCAAAATTTAAAAACCTATTACTGAAGAGCCAAACATGCTCTATCTCATAAAAAAACATTATATTTAAAAGTATAACAAAATAGCTCCTTAAGATAAATCTTCAACATAGTCCTTCTACACTCCATCCTCTAGTCTAATTATTTCCTGAAAAATCGTTATTTATACAACGTCAGCTAAAAACTGAATAAGATTTAATCTCTCGACATTCCAAAGTTTTCAGAAAATAGATACCTATTCAAGTCAAAAGAGAAGGCATATACATATATGGATAGGAACTTGCAGTATATAGATATATATTTTGAAATGATAGTATATATATCACAATTCGATAGCTCAGAATAAGAAAAATGCAACAAATCAAATGTGATATCTTTTTCTTTCAATCATATCATTTTAATGGCCAAGTGCACTCTAATACCGTGTTCTTCTACCGTATTATAAGCCAGTAGTTAAGGGTCAATCGAACTAGTTCGTCACAACGCCTTATTTAGAGTACACCAGCGATAACCCAGCTGGAAAGGTCAATCAGTAAAAATATCCCTTAGGTCGAATTTTATTTACAATATTCAATCTCATTTTCAATACTCATTTCAATCAGTGTGTCTATATGGAGAGATATAAACATATCACAAATGAATCAATCATCGGTATCAGATGCATTTTGAGAATAAAAGCATTTCACAAAATACATAATTTGCATAATATCATATAATTTAAATGTGCAAGAAATGACATAGAGGACTCACCTAAAATCGAGGCTTGAAAAATACAGATATTGAGTCTTGGATCACACGTTAATCTAATAAATACAATAAAGGTTTAATTACGTATTCTAACTAAAGCCGAATTCTAAATATTGTGTTTTAATCCTAAAAAAACTTTATGTGAAAGGTTACTAAAACTATTTTCTCAATTTTTTATATTCATTCATCATATTTAAAGAATTCTTAATCAGTCGGTTCCCAGTACAGATGGAGGGTCACAGGGGCACCGCTTAAATACCATCTCATCTAAACAGAACATTTTCGGATTTATTTTCAGTAGAGATGGAGGGTCACAGGGTCACCACTTAAATACCATCTCAACTAGACAAAGTTTCACCAGGACTGACTTTGGAATTACTTAAATGAGATTCCATAATAACGAGCAATTACTTACAAAACACGTATATATATTTTGAAACAAGTTGACATATTTTGAAAATAAAATCAATTTAGATTGTTTCCAAATTTTAAGTTTTGATTAGTGAAGTCTTTAGTGTATTTTACCAGTAAAACTATTAAGTAAAGCTATAAAATACGAAATTAAAACTATAAAAATGCATTATAACATTTAAATAAAATCATACCTATGAAATGAATTCTTTCTTCGAAATTATAGAACTCCTTCTTAAGATATTTCCCAAGCTTTCTATCACTCTTTCTTACTATAATTCTCAAGGAATTGTTGTGAGTTTCAAATGAACCCCAAGGCCCTATATATAGGTTTCCAAAAGTATTACGGTGTGGACACGTGTCTAATGACTAGCCTTTTTGCAATGGTGATTCAACGCCGAGGTGTCGCGTTCCGGAGTGGTCTTACAGTGTTAATATCACCAAATGATGACACGTGTTTTATCTTTGTCTCTGAAGACGACATGTGTAAGGTGGAGGTGACCAACACGTAGTGGAAAGGTGATAAGGGTATAAGGTCCACTTCACATATGAAGGGTATTTTGGTAATTCACACTATAAAATTTTAATATTTCTTAGAGGTCCTTGAAAATATTTTATTTACAAAATGGCCCTTTTATATTTTTATTTTAGTCCCTAAAGTTTCATAAAATTATATTTTCTACCCCAAAACTTATTATATACCTCAAGATAAGTCATAAGACTTCGATTTGATCTAATTTACAGTTGATTCTTCATATTTAAAAATGGGTTTTGTTATATTGATAGCCACATATTTAAGAATACAATACTTATAAGATAATAAGTAACACATGAGTGTAAAAATGAACTATATATATATGAGCATATAAAAGTGGGGTCATTACATCCTACCCTCCTTATAAAAAGTTTGGTCCCCAAACTTGACTCATATTAATTGACAAACAAGTATGGATATCTCTCCTTTATTTCATCTTACCGCTTCCATGTTACTTCTTCAACTGAATGATTATGCCATAATACTTTGACTAGTGGAATTACCTTGGTTCGTAATGTTTGATCTTTATGGTCCAAAATTTCTGCCGGATGCTCAATATATGACAAATTTTCTCTAACTTGAAGTGGCTCGTTACTTAAGATATGTTTTGGATCTGGGAAATATTTCTTTATCATTGATACATGAAACACATTATGTACACTAGAGATTTCAGGTGGCAAGACTATTTTATATGCAACAGCTCCTACCTTTTTAAGGATTTCAAAAGGTCCTATGTATATTTTACTCAACTTTCCTTTCTTTCCGAATCGTATTACTACCTTTGAAGGTGATACTCGTAAGAACACATAATCTCCTCTTTGGAATTCTAACTGTCAGTGTCGATTGTCGAAATAACTCTTTTGACGGCTTTGAGTGACTCGAAGTCAATCTTGTATCAATTTCACTTTCTCTGTTGTGATCTGAATCAATTCTGGTCCCAAAAATTTTCTTTCTCCAACTTCTACCCAACATGCAGGAGAATGACACCTTCTACCATATAGTGCTTCATATCGAGCCATTTAATACTTTCTTGATGACTATTATTATTGACAAACTCCACTAATGGTAAATGATCATCCCAAATCCCCTTTAAATCAAGTACAGATGCCCTAAGCATATTCTCTAAGGTTTGAATAGTTCTCTCAGATTGTCCATCTGTTTGAGGATGAAAAGTGGTGCTGAAATTCAATTTTGTTCCCATGGCTACTTGTAGGCTTTTCCAAAATCGAGAAACGAATCTAGGGTCACGATTAGAAACAATTGAAAGTGGGGTTCCATGAAGCCTAATAATTTCCCGCACATACAACTTGGCTAACTTTTCTAATGAATGGGTAATATTAATGTCAAGAAAGTGAGCAGATTTAGTTAACCTATAAATAATTACCCAAATAGAATCATTACCATTTGAACTCCTTGGTAAACCTGTCACAAAATCCATAGTGATATGTTCCCATTTCCACTCCGAGATAGGTAGGGGTTGTAGTAATCCTGGTGGTTTTTGATGTTCATCTTTTACTTATTGACAGACCAAACACTGAGATACAAATTCCTCTATCTCCCTTTTCATGTTATTCCAGTAAAACACTTCTCGAAGATCTCTATACATCTTGGTATTTTCGAGATGAAACATGAATCTCGAATAATGACTTTCCTCCAAAATTTTCCTCTTGAGTTGGACATCACATGGAACACACACTCTATTTCGAAACCTCAATATATCATCCCGTATTGCAAATTCAATTCTCTTCCCTGCAATAACCTCTTCTCTGATTTTCTTCAGTTGTGTGTCATTTACTTGGGAAATTTTGATCCTTTCCATCAACGTGGGTTGTACTTGTAAGGTTGCGATTATTGCTCATTTGCTATAAATACATACATCTATTTCCATACTTCTCAAATCCCTTAACAAAGCTTCCTGATTTGTAATGAGACATGCTAAATTTGTTGTAGACTTCATACTTAAAGCATCAGCTACTACATTTGCTTTCCCTGGGTGATAATGAATATTTAAATCATAATCCTTCATCAATTCTAACAACCTCCTTTATCTCATGTTCAATTATTTTTGAGAAAATATATATTTCAAACTATTATGATCAGTATAAATCTCACAAGTCTCACCATATAATAGTCTCTCCAAATCTTAAGAGCAAAAATTATAGCAGCAAATTCTAAGTCATGGGTTGGATAATTCTGTTCATGTGGTTTTAATTGTCTCGAGGCATAAGCTACTAATTTTCCATTTTTCATTAGCACACATCCCAAACCATTTTTTGAAGCACCACTATAAATCACCAATCCTCTTGTTCCTTAAGGAATAGTTAAAATTGGGGCAGTTACTAATCGATTCTTAAGTTCTTGAAAACTATTCCCAACTTCCTCAGACCATTCATATTTTACCTTCTTTTGTGTTAACCTAGATAGAGGTTTGGCAATGCTAGAAAATCCTTCAACAAATCTTTTATAATAACCTGCTAATCCAAGGAAACTACGAATCTCTGTTACATTAGTTGGTCTAGGCCAATCTAGTATAGCCTTGATCTTTTGAGGGTCAACCGACACTCCCTCCTTGGAAATGACATGTCCTAGAAAAGAAACACTTGGCAACCAAAACTTACACTTCTTTAAGTTTTCATATAATTTCTCATTCCTAAGGATTTGTAATACTATCTTTAAATGCTTCTCTTGTTCTTCAATACTCTTGGAATAAATAAGGATGTCATCAATGAAAACAACCACACATTGATCCAAATATTTCCTAAACACTCTATTCATCATATCCATAAAAATGTCTAGTGCATTAGTAAGTCCAAATGGCATCACAAGAAATTCATAGTGACCATATTTAGTACGAAAAGATGATTTCGAAATATCATCTTCCTTAATCTTCAATTGATGATATCTTGACCTAAGGTCAATCTTAGAAAATACTTGCGCACCTTGTAGTTGGTCAAATAAATCATCTATACGAGGTAGGGGTATTTATTATGAATGGTTACTTTGTTTAGTTCACAATAATCTATACATAACCTCATCGTCCCATCCTTCTTTTTAACAAATAAATCTGGAGCACCCCAAGGGGATATACTTGGTCTAATAAAACCCTTGTCTAACAGATCTTCTAGTTGAACTTTTAATTCCCTTAATTCTAAAGGTGCCATGCGATAAGGTGACTTTGAGATTGGTTTAGCTCCCGAAATAAGGTCAATCGTAAACTCTATTTCTCTATTAGGTGGTAGACTGGGTAAATCATCCGAAAAACATCTAAAAAATGTTTAGTTATAGGAATATCTTCTAAACAAGGCTCTTTCATTTGCAAATCAATAACACTTGCAAGAAATCCTTGACATCCCTTCTTAAGAAAACTATAGGCTTGCATTATAGAGATAATGGGAGATAGGATGCCAGTTCCTTCAAAACTGAATTTTGGTTGGTTAGGAATTTGGAAAGTAACTCTCTTCTTAAAACAATATATATTAGCATGATATGATGCTAACTAATCCATCCCCAAAATGAATTCAAAATCTCTTATGTCTAAAACTATCAAGTTGACAAATAGTTTATGACTATTGACATCTATATGACAAGATTTATATACTAATGTACCTGTCAATAAATCCCCAGAAGGAGTAGATACGTGTATGCTATGATTCAAGGGTTCAGGAATATTAGGAAAACGATTAAAAAATGTAAAGACACAAATGAATGGGTAGAACCAGGATCTATTAAAACTTGAAAAGGTTATGCACATATAGAAAGTGTACCTGACACTACTGCATTAGAAGCCTTTGCATCAGAAAGATTAAAAATTCTACCTTGTCTGCCATGATCCTTATTATCATTAAAAGTCATTGTTGGCGCCTTCCCTTTGTTAGGAAAATCTCTCATTTTATGTCCCTTTTGGACACACCCAAATCAATTTCCTATTTCCAGGTAACTTGGTTTGCCTCTATGAATATTACCACATTGTTGGCATCTATCAATATTAAAGGGTTTGTTCATAAAAGGTTTCCCTGTATTGGGTATAGTCCTAAAGGGTTTATTATTGGGGTTCCTTCCTCTTTGTTCCCCAAACTTCCTCTTCCCTTCTCTAATCTGATTATATTCTTCACTGTACTTCTCAGCTATCGTTGCTCTAGTCACCGTGTCAGTATATGATGTCAACTTCAGGATGGAAATTCGACTACGAATATTCAACCTTAACCCACGTTCAAACTTCTAGGCCTTTAAAACATCAGTTATCACAACGTGACATGCAAAACGGGATAACTCGACAAACTCCACCTCGTATTGACTAACCGTCATATTTCCTTGCACTAAACTCATGAAGTCGATTACTTTTTGGTCTTGTACAGTTTCAGGAAAGTATTTCTCATAGAATATCCCTAAGACGTCATTCTAACTTATAGGATTATTCCTTTCCTCGTATATTCTCTTAGTCATTCTCCACCAATGTTCGACTTCACCCTCTAACATAAACGTTCCAAATGAAACTCTTTGTTCATTAGTACACTTAAGAACATCGAGTAACTATTCTATTTGGATCACCCATCTTTCTGCTTCAGTGGGGTTAGGAGTACCTTTAATAGATGGAGGAATCAACTTCTTGAACTGTTCAATAGTAAATTTACTTAGTTCAAGATTCCTTGGTACTCCATTATTCACCTGATGCTCCACAATATTTGCTAGACTTTCGATCGCCTTGTATGCACCTTCCAGTCCTTCAATACTCGAATCACTAGTTCCCATAAATGATCTTCTCTTGGTCATTTTCAACAGTCGTGGCAAAACGTAAGATCAACTATATTATATAAAGATTGAAAACTAAAAGACCAATTATAAATAATATAACACATAGCGAGGGTTATCACATAAACCGAATATTTAATACTATCTCCTAAGGATGGAAACATGAAATCTATAACGTTCGAAACCTATGTTCAGTAGTCTACGGGGTCATAATCTATGCTCTGATACCACCTTTGTCACGACCCCAACCCAATAGTAGTAGGGAATGAGTGTCTTGACATGCCACCAAGGAATTCAATGTTCTGGCTTTGAAATATTTCTTAAAATAAATGCAACGAAAATAAATTCACATGGTCATGAATCGTAAACTATTAAAAAAATTTGAATTACGTCATCACAACTTTCTAAAAGGAAACTTCATATATATTAAAAGTATAAACGAATTACATCTTATGCCAAAATTTAAAAACCTATTACTGAAGAGCCAAACATGCTCTATCTCATAAAAACAAAAGTTATATTTAAAAGTATAACAAAATAACTCCTTAAGCTAAATCTTCAACATAGTCCTTCTACACTCCATCCTCCAATCTAATTATTTCCTGAAAAATCGTTATTCATACAACGTCAGCTAAAAGATGAATAAGATTTAATCTCTCGACATTCCAAGGTTTTCAGAAAATAGATACCTATTCAAGTCAAAAGAGAAGGCATATACATATATGGATAGGAACTTGCAGTAAATAGATATATATTTTGAAATGATAGTATATATATCACAATTGGATAGCTCAGAGTTAGAAAAATTCAACCAATCAAATGTGATATCTTTTTCCTTCAATCATATCATTTTAATGGCCAAGTACACTCTAAAACTGTGTTCTTCTACCTATTATACCCTAGTAGTTGAGGGTCAATCGAATTAGTTCGTCACAACGCCTTATTTAGAGCACACCAGCGATAACCCAGCTGGGAAGGTCAGTCAGTAAAGAGGTCCCTTAGTTCGAATCTTATTTAAAATATTAAATCTCATTTTCAATACTCATTTCAATCAGTATGTCTATATGGAGAGATATAAACATATCACAAATGAATCAATCATCGGTATTAGATGCATTTTGAGAATAAAAGCATTTCATAAAATACATAGTTTGCATAATATCATATAATTTAAATGTGCAAGAAATTACATAGAGTACTCAACTAAAATCGAGGCTCGAAAAATACAGATATTGAGTCTTGGATCACACGTTAATCTAATAAATACAATAAAGGTTTAATTACGTATTCTAAATAAAGCCGAATTCTAAATGTTGTGTTTTAATCCTAAAGCAACTTTATGTAAAAGGTTACTAAAACTATTTTCTCAATTTTTTATATTCGTTCATCGTATTTAAAGAATTCAATTCATAGTTCTTCCTAATTAGTCGGTTCCCAGTAGAGATGGAGGGCCACAGGGGCACCGCTTAAATACCATCTCATCTAGACACAACATTTTTGAATTTATTCCCAGTAGAGATGGAGGGTCACAGGGGCACCACTTAAATACAATCTCAACTAGACAGAATTTCACTGGGACTGACTTTGGAATTACTTAAATGGGATTCATTAATAACGAGCAATTACTTACAAAACACGTATATATATTTTGAAACAAGTTGACATATATTGAAAATAAAATCAATTTAGATTGTTTCCAAATTTTAAGTTTTGATTAGTGAAGTCTTTAGTGTATTTTACCAGCATAACTATTAAGTAAAGCTATAAAATAAGAAATTAAAACTATAAAAATGCATTATAACATTTAAATAAAATCATACCTACGAAATGAATTTTTCTTTGAAATTACAAAACTCATTCTTAAGATATTTCCCAAAATTTCTATCACTATTTCTTACTATAATTATCAAGGAATTGGTGTGAGTTTCAAATGAACCCTAAGGCCCTATTTATAGGTTTCCAAAAGTATTACGGTGTTGACCCGTGTCTAATGACTAGCCTTTTTGCAATGGTGATTCAACGCCGAGGTGTCACGTTTCGGAGTGGTCTTACAGTGTTAATTTTACCAAATGATGACACATGTTTTAGCTTTCTCTCTGAAGACGACATGTGTAAGGTGGAGGTGACCAACACGTGGTGGAAAGGTGATAAGGGTATAATGGTCATTTCACACATGAAGGGTATTTTGGTAATTTCACACTATATATTTTCAATATTTCTTAGAGGTCCTTGAAAATATTTTAGTAACAAAATGGACCTTTTTATATTTTTATTTTAGTCCCTAAAGTTTCATAAAATTATATTTTCTACCCCAAAACTTATTATATAGCTCAAGATATGTCATAAGACTTCGATTTGATCCAATTTACAGTTGATTCTTCATATTTAAAAATGGGGTTTGTTATATTGATAGCCACATATTTAATAATACAACATTTATAAGATAATAAGTAACACATGATTGTAAAAATGAACTATATATATATGAGCATATAAAAGTAGGGTCATTACACAAACGATAGGGTCGAGTTCGACCCTCATAATTATTCAATTCATATGTACCCAATGACGACGTTGGGTCCCTTCTAATTGTCTCCCAATTTACCCAACTTGGGTTTCAAGTTGACTGCATTATTTTTCAAAAAATGAGGTCACCAACCTTAAATGTTTGTTTCTTTACTCTTTGATCATAGTATCTTTCGACTTTTTACTGAGTGGCAACCATTCTCAATTTTTCTTAATCCCTTTCCCCTATAATGTCTAGATTGTCCTTAAGCTCCTCGTCATTTTCTTCCATTTTGAAATAGTACACCATGGGACTAGGTAGATCAAGCTCAATCAACACAACTTCCTCTATACCTTATATTAGGGCGAAGGGTGTTGCCCTAGGGGACCCCGATTAGTTATTCGGTACACCCATAGGACCGAAATCAATTATTCTACCCACAGTTCCTTGAATTTCTCCAACTTTTCCTTCAACTCGTGAAGTATCATTCAGTTCATAACCTTCACTTGTCAATTGAACCTCTGATGTTTAGGAGAGGAGAAGAAGATTTTATCCTAATTTGATCGCATAGCTTGTCAATTTTGACATTGCCGAATTGCTGATCATTAATTGCGAGTATTACGTAGGGCATGCCAAACTTGCTTATGATTTACCTCCAGATGAATGAGTGTACCGTTTGATCAATGATCCTTGTTAGTGGTTACGTCTTTACCCACTTTGTAAAATAGTCAATAGGAACCAAATGGAACTTGCATTAACATTTTCCTATTAGGAATGGACCCAAAATATCCACCACCACATAGCAAAAATTCACAGAGATATAATTGTTGATGCTTCTTCGACGACTTAATGTATGAAATTCTCCATTCTCTAGCACCGATCACATTAATTCGCATAGATTTCAGCGTCCTTTGTTATTATTGTCTTTTATTACCCTCGCGTTAGTGTTTACGTGTCAAACTTCTCTTCCCTGGGTGCCCCCCATATATACCCTCATGTAAGCTTCTCTGAACCGTGGTAACCTCTATTGGTGCGTGCAATAGAGGATTGGGTGGGTGTGTCATTTTTTATACAAGAAACCATCATAGAGTATGTATTTAGTAGCTTTAACTTGAACTTTCTTAGCCTCTAAGTGGTTTTTAGGAATGGTGCCTTCTATTATATATTATACGAAGTTGTCTATCTAGTTGGGCCCTCGATATACTATGATGATTACTTTTACCTCTTCCGACTGAATGATGGGATGATCGATAATTTTAACAAGAGGGTTCCCCCCATCTTGAGATGCCAGTCGTCCAGGTGGTTGGATTTCATGTTCTCCTCTTGTGTTATGTGTTTGATGATGAATGACTTTAGGTGCCCTACCAATTCTTATAAATACCTGAGATGATCAAGAATTTTTTCCCCTTGGCTTAAAATTCCTTAATCACTTACTAAACGACTGCAATAGAATCACTATATTCTCCACATAATCGGCCTAGAGAAATAATACAGGTTGTGCTCCAACGATCAATGCTTCATATTCAGCCTCGTTATTGGGCTCTTAAAAATTGAACCTCAGGGCATATTTTATGCTTGAACCATTAGGCATGTATATGATTAGTCCTAATCTATGCCCAACTTTACTAGATGGCCCACTTTCATAAATGATCCACATAGGTATTTGAGCGTTCAACCTTTGAATGGACTCATTGTCCTCAGGATTCGTGAACTTTGCAAGTAAATTCATGAGTACTCTCTCCTTTATATCGAATCGTGGCTTATACTGAAGGTCGAACTCCCTTATATTTACTAACCAATTAATTAATTATCTGGAGACCTCTAACGGGTGAAGGACGTGCCTAAGAGGATAGTCGGTGAGGATGAGCGTGAAGGTCAACTTATCAAGCTTGGGGCATCTCGATTATGGTCCTCTGAACACTCTGCTGGCGTAATAAACCAACAGTTGAATCCCATTATCATCTCTAATTAGGTTTGAAATTATTTGCATAGATAAGAGGAACAGATAAATATAAAATTCCTACTATGGGAGTGGTTTTGAGAGGATCCAGACTTCAGATGAAGATGCCTTCAAATCCTAAAAAGCTTATTCAGACTCGTCTATCTAGATGAATGCTTTCATCAATGTCTAGAATAAATGGAGGCAATTTTTTATCGCCCTACTAACAAACCTGTACAACACTACTACCCTCTCGGTCAGTGACTATACATTCTTAACCATCTTCAAATTCAATATTGCCTATAATTTCTGAGGGTTAGCTTCTATTCCTCTACGGGTGATCATGAATCCGATGAACTTTTCGTATGATACATAGAACATGCACTTTGCAGGATTCAACTTCATTTGATACCTATTGAGTATTTTAAAAATCTCCTCAAGGTTGTTGATGTGATCTTTCTCCTTAAGACTCTTTACTAACATATCATCCACCTAAAATTCCATTTTATTCCATAACTTCTTCTTGAATATCGTATTGACTAGTCTTTGGTATATCTCTTCGACATTCTTCAATCCAAATGACATTACTCTTTAGCAGGACATGCCCCTATTCGTCACGAATAAAGTTTTATCCTCATCTTTCAAGTGCATCCAGATCTGATTATATCCATAATAGGAGGTCGTGAATGATAACATCTCATGTCCCATCGTAGCATCTACCAAAGCACCAGTCCTTAGGAGAGGGTATGAGTCCTTTGGGTTGCCCTTGTTCAGGTCCGAGTAATCTACATAGAGCCATAATTTCTCATTTAGCCTTTTAACCATCACAATATTAGATAGCCATTCAAAGTATTTGACATCCCAAATGAAGTGAGTGTTGTAGACACCTCATTCTGTTACCCCCTAACTCTCCTTAGGTCCCTAGTACCTCCACTCATCACCGCAAACCCAGGTCATGTCCCGAGCACTGACCTAAAAGCCCTCGGGCACTCCCCGGCTCGGTTTGACCAAAAGTCAAACTCTTCGTCTTGATCGAGACTCAATGAATCTTCGAAGGGCACTGAATACCCTTGCCAACGGTCCATCCCGTGCATGATTCTGACTTACCATGCGAACGAACGATCCGTTTGCGTCCGAAACCCGACCTAGAGGCCACCGAGCACACCCGGGCCCTATTTGACCTAGGTCAACTCTTCATCTCGACCAAGGATGAATGAATATTCAAAGGGAATTGAAAACCCTTTCCAACGGTTCATCCCATGCACGATTCCAACTTTCCATGCGGACGAACGATCCGTTTGACTCCGAGAGGTCACTGAATGCTTTCCGAGCTCGATTGACCAAAGTTAACTCTATAAACCGGGTCAAACTCTTTGGAATGTCGAAGTACATCTCCTAACCTTTCCAACGGTCTGCCCCGTTCATGATTCGGACTTACCATGCGGACGAACGATCCGATTGTGTCCGAACGATTCCCCGTCCAGCTGACTCACAAAAGTTTCTGAGACACATTTGACCCAAAGTTAACTCCCAAAATCGGGAGCGGTCCCAAGGACTTTCGAAGGTCTCTGAAATACCTTTCCAATGGTATGCCCCGTGCGCGATTCTGACCAACGGTTTACCCTTGGCGGCCAATTTTCTGAAAAATCCTGAAGCGCACTGCCAAATGGCAGGTCCCAGACCCTACCTATCGGCACCTCCCGATAGGTAGTGCCATGGAAATTCCGATCGGCAGGCTCCTAGGACTATAAAAGGAGGCCTTGGCCTCATTTGCAAGGGGAACCCAGATCTGATAAAAATCTCTCTGAAGGAATCCCAGAAACCTCTCTCGAAGGCACCATGATTTCAACTTCCAAATCCCTTTTTTACTTCCACTTTTCATCATCCTTTTCATCAAACTTGGTGAATTAACCACTCTCCATCATCATCCAAGTGCAAGGGCTGCTCTCCAACATTCAAGATCAAGTTCAAGATCTTCAAGAAGGTCCAACTTTCTCAAACTCTCTCTTAAATTCTCTTAAATTCCCAATAACTTGTTTTCTTACTTAGCACTTTTATTATCTCATCTCACACATCCTAATATACTTTTTATTTATTATTATTGCACATCTCTTATTTTCATATAAATAAAAAACCCAAAAAATAAGAAAAAGGGGGTTTGCTCATAAATTCCAAATAGGGATTCTCACACTTTTCCCACACTTTTCTTACAACTAAAACACTTTTTCTACACACACACACACTTAAAAATAAGAGATTTCTCCATTGGATTTATGGGATAAACCCCACCCTCATTTTGTATGCGAACTACGTGGACTTTGATGCCTTTATAGGCTATGTAGGCATCTCGGGGTAAAACCCGAGACTCGAGTCCTTTTCTCACTTTTTCTGCTATTTTCTATCTTCTCTTTATCTCATTTTCTATTATATTCTATATATTCGTTCTTAGTGGCGTATTATTCCACATGCGTTATCGTTCCCTTATAACGATCAACGCAGGGCTAATCGCGCAAATCCTATTTTCTACATTAATCTCACATTCCTACGGATGACTCGCTTTATCTTTTCCATGATACAAGTCGAGGATTCCTACCTCCATTATATATATACACATGCACACATATCACGGGGGGAAATATAAAGGAAAATAACAAATATTCATGAGAGACCGAAAGGGAGGAATGGGTGCCTAACACCTTTCCATTTCGTAACTAAGCCTCCGAACCCTTCTCGAATCATTTTGGTTTCGCACGCACCAGTATGTTTTTGGATGCCATCCTTCGGGGTGGCTCCCCATTTCTTTTGTCTGTTTTGAGTAAAATAGACAGGCGACTCTGAATCTCTCTACATTTTCACACCTCAAAAATCGACGCCGGCCGAAGCGCTCTCCCGAGAGGGACGCGCGGGACCCGAAGGATCCTTTTCCTCCGCGGCGGGGATCGGGGATGGCCACAGTGGCGACTCTACTGGGGACTATATATATTTTGAGGGTTTGACTCTATTTACATGAATGCTATATTTTCTTATGTTTCCCCCCATATCTGCATGTTCCCCTTTCTCATATGTACCCCATGCTTATGTTTCTATTCACACACTTTGTAGAAAATTCTCAATTTACCCTTCACACCACATGCACCTAGGATCACATATATCCATGTGTTGCACGTATCACCCATCTATACTTGGTGTACCTTTTGGGGTACTTGTACTTTGATCCCTGTTTTGGCATAATCAAGAAAGGTATTCTCATCATAAGATACTAATAAGAGAATCATGCACGATTCACACGACATCACCAAAGAGCATTGTTATTGACCAAATTTTATCCAGTAACTAGAGGGTCACTTCTTAATGGGCGCTGGTCCGGCAGGTCGCAGTTAGCCTAAGCGATATGACTCTCACCTTCCATTGGCCAAATACCTTCGACGTATATCGAACGGTTCCCCCGCATCGTACCGCTTAACTGAAGTCATGAAGAGAGGTATATCGCAGGGAATTCGTTCACGTACGCCGAGTATATCGAATTCGCTCTCACACGTACCGTCCCCACGAGGTATATGGTGAGGCAATTCACGTACACTCAGGTATATCAAATGGCTTATCCACACATACTGATTGCCCGCAAGAGCAAGACGTATATCGTGGAAGTCACGCCAAAGGGGGGAACCCATGGCGATTCACCCAACCAACTGCATACCCACATATAGGTGTTAAACCTAGGACATGCACTTTAGATTGTCGGTTTCAACCCGAAACTCTGCCGAAATTTCGGGTCGATTCGTCGATTAATTTTCGTGCATTTTTAAAATTAGAACTCTGTCCGTGAGCCTGGTTACAATTCCAAACGTAGCTTTGCATATATTAAGACCCCCACTTTTCCAGGCTTGGGTCCCGTCTGGCATTGCATTTAGGAGAATTAAATACAAGTGAGCACATAATAATGATAATAATCATGCTGAGTTCCGTCTCCGAAAACATTTCTCCCTTCTTTATTAAAAATCCAAAAACATTTCTCCCTTCTTTATCAAAAATCCAAAAACGTTTCTCCCTTTTTTTAAAAATCCAAAAATAATTTCTTCCCTTTTCTAAAAAATAAATCTCATCTTACGCCTCCTCAGGTCGATCGCACGCCCTTGGCCTGGCTCCTTATTGGCTTCGGTCTTCAGTCAAATCACCCCAGAATTCTGTCCGTTCCACTGCTACTCCTTCCAAGTCCGGAACCCAACCACTTTCCATGGAAAATATAGATCAAGTACCAGTCATACAACCGGATCTGCCGACTGTCCTAGCTCAGCTCGTGGCCAAGATTGACAACCTCCAAGCTGAGGTCCGAGAAATGCAACGAAACCAAGTTCCTATTCCTCAAGAGCCCGAGGCCCTGTTCCCTCGTGCTATGGGTCCACCCGAGCCTATCTGGGTCCCGAAAGAATATCAGCACACTCCACGTGCCCCTCCTGCCAATGGGCCGCCGCCTGCCCAACTTCCAATGCCAAACATTACCCAGCCTATGGCTAACCTGACCGTGGTCGCTGATCCAAAGGAGGAGGAGTTCAATAAATTCAATGATGATCTCAATATTCTCACCAAGAAGTTTGACGAAGTCTGGATCTATGGGAATTACATGGACTACACCCACATGTCTCTTTATCCTAAAGCGAGGTTACCCGAGAAGTTCAAGATGCCAAATATCGAGAAGTTCGGGGGGGGGGGGGGGATCCCCCAATTGTTCATCTTCACAGTTACCATTGTTCCGTGACTCTACTAGGGGCTTCTGAAGAGGTGATGTCCCAATTGTTTCAGCAAACTTTGAAGGATAGTGCCCTCCGATGGTTTTTATCTCTTGAGGAATCCAGAAACTGTAGCTGGGAGGATGTAGCCCGAGAATTCATGTCGCAGTACAAATACAACAAAGAGCTCGAGATCACCCGCCGTGATTTAAAGCTGCTCAAACAATACTCTGGAGAATGAGTCAGTAACTTTATAGCCCGATGGAGGGAAAAAGCTGCTACCATGACCAATCATCCATCTGAGGAAGAACAAGTCAACATTGTGAAGAAGAATTTCTTGCCCTATGTCCGAGCAACCATCGGAGGACAGTACTACCCCCACTTTCGAGCTCTCAGAGAAGCAGGAGTAGAAATCGAGGAAGTTCTTGCCAAAACATAAGTTAAACTGAAGAAGGTGTCCGGACAGTTCACCCCTAGAAAGTATGACAAGCCTGCCAGTGCTACAGTCTCAACAATCAACAACATCTCTCAACCAACCACATCATGGGCACCAGAAAGTCGCCCTGCCCCCGTCCGAAGGGAATACACTGAGCTCCATGCTCCCCTCTCTAAAGTCTACCAAGCCTTGTTAAGCCGAAACCTTATAAAACCCTTGTATCCATGTCCATAACCTAATCCACTTCCCAGAAATTTCAAGATCGATGCTCATTGCACCTTTCACCAAACAGCTGGCCATACCACCGACCAATGCTTCCACCTTTGAAACATAATCCAAGATCTCATCGATCGGGGTACCATCGCCCCACCATCCAATCCTAAGCTAAACACTACTCATAACCCCCTCCCGAATTATGCTAATGCCATCTTCTTAGAAGAGAACCCAGAATTCGACCCCTCGACTCAAATCATACCAATACACTTTCCTAAACCTCTTCAAATTTGCCCACACTTTCTCATACACCCCACTAGCCTTGCTAATCGGGCACTATCACTCCTCACTAGAGCATGCATCGTTGTACGTACCTGTTCCAGAAATGGAAGATTGGAATTGTCAGAAGTCTTAAATCAACTCCTAGAGTTCGGACTGAAATTGCCCTCACAGATGAATATCGATTGCCAGAGGTTGAGTGTGCTATTTTTGGAAGTGCAAAAATGGGCCTGAGAATCAGATAGTTGGGTGGTACCAACCGATGAAGTCATCTTAGATGATGTTATCCAGATCATGGCGAAAGCATTCAGGCAAACCAATAACATTTGCAGTATCACCGAGTTATTTGGTGCTTTGAAGATACAAGGGCACCTGGTCCCTTCACCCTTACACATCCCCACAGAATGGGAAGACCTATATGAGGCAGCCGTTGAAGTTGTAGAATGCATTAACTTCACAGGGGAAAATAGAATTGTTACCACCGGATGGGGGGAAGAATTCAAAGATTTAAATAAAGAGCAAGCTTCAGGAAGAACTGGCCCAGTAATCGACTTATGTGGGATGATATCATTTCAAGAACTCCTCGAAGAAATAAATAGGGTGGCCGAGCAACCTGAGATCAATGAAGAGACAAGATTCATGTTTTTCTCTTCTTCAGTAAATCACATGACCAGATCAGGGAGACATTACCATATTCCGATCTCACTACCAGCAAATGACAAGGGGAAGGGCATTGAAAACCTTCCTATGCCATAAATGACCATCAAGGAGAGCAAAATCCTCGATCAACTAAAGAAAACTCAAGCTAACATCACTCTATGGGGGGCTTTTCATATCTTTCCAGCTGCACAGAAATGCTTTAATCAAGTTGCTCACAGGACCCACAGTTCCTCCTTCTACCACACCAGAAGAAGCGATAAATTTGGTCGGATCCTTGACCTCCACCCGAATGCTGTCATTTTCTGGAGAAGAAATCCCTAAAATTGGGCCGAACCAAAATCATGCACTCAACATCTCCGTCGAAGTTATGGGACAGGCCGTGCCACTCTCTCTTGTTGATAATGGATCCCCCTTGAATGTTTTCCCGTTGAGAACCTTTAAATGTTTAGGTCTGAAATAAAGAGACCTCGCTCCAACCTCCGCCGCTGTGCATGCCTACGATAACACCCGCCGAGAGGTGATGGGATCCATAAAACTTGCAATAGGGGTTGGACCTATAAACCCTGTCGTCGAATTCAAAGTAATTGATATTCCAACCTATTTTAACCTGTTGCTCGGACGACCCTGGCTCCACAGTATAAAGGGTGTGACTTCCTCACTCCATTAGAAATTGAAGTTCTTCGCCGATGGGCGAGTCATCACCATTTTGGGTGACGACGATAATGTCGAGGGTGCAAGCACCAGTAGTCCAATTCTCGAGATATAGCACGGGTCAAATGATATGCTCCTATCAGGATTTCGAGTTGAGACACCTCTACTCCTGGCAGGGGACGGTTTCAAAGAAAGGATTTGTCCAGAATACGACCCTCATGGCAATGTCAATGTGATCCAGATGTTCAGAAACATGCACTTCATGCCCGGACTGGGGCTAGGGCAAAGGCAACAAGGTATACTCGAGCCCATTGAACTGAAGAAAGCTTGCCCTCCTTATGGCTTGGGATATCAACCATCAGAACAAGAGCTCAAAATGATCCACCAATTTCGACCAAAGAGGAGACTAGACTGTTTTCAGACTATCCCAGGAGACTCCTTGAATGGACGATTAATCAAAGAGGGCGAAGACTTCCCCTTTTGTGGATTTCCAGAACTGTGGTATGACCATACAGATAAGAAGATGAAGCCTGGAATGGAAATATTCTTCCAAGACCACTACTCATGGGCCGAAAGTTTCCCACACCGCGTGCCACCACTCATCAAAGATAGCGAAGAAACCGAGGAAAGTTACTCTGAAGATTCTTTCAACTTACAGACACTGGGGCTAGCACTCTACATGGTTCATTCAGGCACTACATCAATGGACTCATCCCGTCTAATTAAATCTGCTGATACACCTCTCCTCAACTGGCATGCTGCACCAGTTCTACCTCTTGAAATCTCCCCTAACCCCAATGTTTACCCTGTTTCTTCTTTTGTTGTCTATCCTTGCTCAAATGTAATCGAGACCTCTTTTGATGAGGTTCTCAATGCTGTTTTTCCTATCAATGAAATAAATGAAGATTTTGAGTATCTTGTTGTGCCTTACATTAATTGTTTAGATTCTAATCAAACTTTTGATGATGATGATTTTACAAATGAACAATTCTTAACTGATTTAAATAAGGTTAATAACAAACAAAATAATCGCGTTCAAGTTAATGAATAAGAGACTGTTGTTATTAATCTCAGTTCTAGTAGCCAATTGTGCGAGATTAGGATAGGGGCCACCCTTGATGAGCATGAGCGTGCACGACTCGAGGAATTGCTAAAGGAGTTCGTGGATGTCTTCACATGGTCCTACGACGATATGCCAGGTATTGATCCTGAAATAGCTCAGCATGAGATCCCCACTCTCCCATATTACAAGTCGGTTAAACAAAAGTTGAGAAAGCTCCGCACCGAATGGTCGCTCAAGGTGAAAGAAGAGGTGGTCAAAGAGTTAAATTTGGGTTTCATTCGTGTGATCGAATATCCCACATGGCTAGCCAACATAGTACCTGTACCTAAATCAGGAGGAAAGGTTCGAATGTGTGTGGATTATCGAGATTTGAACAAAGCCACTCCAAAGGATGATTATCCGCTACCTAATATCGACATGATCGTGGATAACACAACCAACCATGCTCTCAAGTCATTCGTCGACGGGTTTGCCGGATACTACCAACTCAAGATGCACCCCGACCACTAAGAGAAAACCGCATTCATCACCCCATGGGGGACCTTTTGCTATACCGTTATGCCATTCGGTCTCAAGAATGCTGGGGCTACCTACGAGAGGGCCCCTACAACCATTCTTCATGATCTGATTCACAAAGAGGTCGAGGTTTATGTGGATGATATGATTATCAAGTCCGAAACTAGAGAAGGTAATGCTCCTGCTCTCCGAAAGTTCTTCGAACGACTGCGGCGGTATCAGATGCGACTTAATCCACATAAGTGTGTCTTCGGCGTTATAAAAGGAAAACTCTTAGGATTCATGGCTAGTGAGAAGGGGATAGAAGAAAATCCTGCCAAGCTGAAGGCCATACTTGAGATGCCACCACCCCTAATAGAGAAAGAAGTCCGAGGTTTTCTTAGGAAATTACAATATACCAGTCGATTCATCAGCCAGCTAACCTCCATCTGTTAACCAATCTTCAAGCTCCTACGAAAGGATTCAACCAAGGTTCGAAACGAGGCGTGCCAAGAAGCGTTTGACCGAATCAAATAATATCTAACCCAACCTCCAGTTCTCATGCCACCACAGCCTGGTCTCCCTTTGCTCCTATACCAAACCATAACCGACACTGCAGCTGGGGCTTTGCTAGCCCAATACCTTGAAGACTCCCGCAAAGAAAGAGTCATCTATTATGCCAGTCGCAAATTGGCCGGGTACGAGGTCAACTACACTGCTATAGAAAAGGCATGTGTCGCACTTATCTGGGTCACCCAAAAGTTACAATACTATATGCTCGCCTTCCCCATCAAACTTGTATCCCGAATGGATCCCATCAAATACCTGCTTGAGAAACCCGCCTTATCCAGACGAATGGCCCGATGGTTGATGCTCCTAACCGAGTTCGATATCGTGTACGTCACACAAAAAGCCGTTAAAGGAAGAGCCATTTCTGACTACCTCGCGGATTACCTTGTAGAAGAAGCTAATGTCTGGATCTCTGAATTCCTAAATGAGAGTATCCTTTGCACTGCCCAAGATAACCTCCGATGGAAAATGTTCTTTGACGGCGCTGCCAACAAAAAGTGATATAGCATTGGGATACTCCTGGTTGCCCCAGATGACTCCCACACTCCCATCGCCATAAAATTGGATTTCCCTTGCACCAATAACATGACGGAATACGAGGCATGCACAGTGGGCCTCAAAGTTTCTCTCCAGAAAGGTATTCAATGCCTTGATGTCTATGGGGATTATGCCCTCATCATCGGTCAATTGCTCAGAAAGTGGAAAGTCAAGGACGAAAAGCTCCAACCGTTTCATGCCCAATTAGAAGAGTTAGCCTCCTAATTTCGAGATATCACCTTCCATTACCTACCCCGAGCAAAGAATAACCTAGCCGATGCCCTCGCTATCTTGGCCTCCATGGTTGACATGCCGAAGGAATAACAATGACCCCCTTCCTAGTTCAAAAGCAAGACAAACCAACCCATTGTTACCACATTGACCTCGTCACCATAGAAGATCCTGAGTTAGTCAACTACTAGTACTATGATATTTGGTGCCTCCTCAGGTACGGTAGGTATCCCGAGGGTTCCAACAAGAATGACTGAGCTAACCTCCGAAGGCTGGCCGCCCAGTACATCATCTGTCATAAAGAAATACTCAAAAGAAAATTCGATGGAACTCATTTGCACTGTATCGCAGGGGCTGACATTGAAAAGATAATGCAGAAGATCCACAGCGGGGAATGTGGGCTCCACATGAACGGTCATATTCTTGCCAAGAAGATCATCCGATAGGGCTACTACTGGACCACCATGGCCTAGGATTGCACCGTCTATGTTCAGAGATGCCCTAAATGCCAATAGTTCTCCAATCTCCAACATCTACCTCCGCGGGAATTATACAACATGACTTCTCCCTGGCCGTTCTCCACCTGAGGTATCGACATCATAGGGAAGGTTACACCAAGGGCGTCAAACGGGCTTGAGTTCATCCTAGTTGCCATTGATTACTTCACCAAATGGGTCAAAGTTGAGTCATACGCAATATCGAATTCCAAGAAGTCGGCTAAATTCATCAAGAAAAATATCATCTGCCGATATGGGGTCCCGCACGAGCTAGTGTCAGATAACGGTTTGCACTTTGAGGCAGAAGTCATAGAAGTAGTCAACGAGTACGGGATTCAAAGACACAAATCTTCTCCCTATCGACCTCAGACCAATGGTGTAGTTGAGGCCGCCAACAAAAACCTCAAATCCATCATGAGCAAGATGATCGAAAGTTGTAGGGATTGGGCCGACCGGATCTCGTACGCCCTCTGGGTCTATCGAACCTCAATCCGAACCTCTACTGGGACTAACCCTTACTCCCTGGTCTACGGCATGGAAGTTGTCCTCCCTGTGGATCTGGAAATACCCTCGCTACGCGTCATGCGCAAAAGCAAGGTTAGTGAAGGAGACTGGTGCCAAAGCCGTCTTGATGAGCTAGCCCTTCTAGATGAAAGAAGATTAAAAGCTCTTTATAATATATAGGGATACCATCGCCGAATAGCGCGATCATTCAACAAGAGAGTCAAGGACCGCAGTGTCCGGGAGGGGGATTTAGCCCTCAAAGTGATAATCGAACCCATCTGGGACCCCAGAGGGAAATTCAAGCCCAATTGGAGCGGCCCCTACATTGTGAAGAAAATCTTATCCGACGGTGCTGCCATACTCACTGACCTGGATGGGGAAGAGATGGCTCGTCCAGTCAATCTGGATCGTCTCAAGAAATTCTACCCCTAGTCCGAAATCTCGGTGCGCTACGACTCTTCTCATCCCCCTTCTATTCTAAAAAAAAAACTCTTCATTTCCCTCCACCCAGAACTACGTGGGCCTGATTCTACAAAAACTATTTTAAAACTTTTCAAAAACCCCCAGAGGTACGTAGGCAGCTCATACTCCTACATGAGCACGACCCCTTCTTTTTCACAAAAAATATATTCTTTTCTTATCTCCGAGAACGACAGTTCATTCTAAACATCTACTTGAACAAAAGGATTATGTATGCCTTAGCGATCGGTATAGATAATTCAAAATACAAAATTCATCGAAAGGCACAGTTGGATGATCAGAAACTTGTTTATTTCATTAATAAGAAATTACAGTATGGATTACACAAGAAAAGGGAACGGATAACTCCCTTCCCCCTATTACCATAAAACTCCAGATAAAAATCCCCCACATCTGTTACACCAATAAACTCCCCAGGAGCCCTACCCACAGCTACCAGTAGAGCCCGCACCCTCATCATCTACATCCTGAGGACCCCAAGTTTCCCCTGCCTGAATAGAGTGCCGCAAACATTCCATGGATCAATGTGCCTTAACCATCTTCGAAAAGACCACAACACCCCCTTCTATGGAGTCAGATAAAATAAACCACCTTTGACCAGTCTCTACTGCCAACATCTTTCTACCTAATTTCTTCCACAACCACCTCATATCTTTGGGGACATGGCAAACCTTCCCGACAGACTGAGAGGGACGGGTCGACGGACGCCGATTTTCCCATAGAGATCCAATAAACAGACGCAAGCGCTCAGCCAAATCTTCTACCAGGAAGAAATTTTAGGTCCAAGGGGGTACGATCTGCGCCCAGCCAAATTAGTGCAAAAGCCGCCAAGGGAAATAAAAAGAGGTCTGTCTGAGACCAACCAACCGCACATAGGAATACTCTCCTAGCTCCAGAATGGGCTGCAGTTATCCTCACCAAGGTACTGATCAATACAACTCACGAGCCCCATGCTCCACAAGCCAACTTTCCCAGTTCTTAACATATAGACCAACACTGATGAAGTAGCGTGAAAAGAAGTTGGGTACGGCCGATAAGGGATACTCTGGAGGAGTCGCCAAGCGGAATCTTTCAGACAACCACATGAACAGCATTACAGGGCTACTGTAGCACCGCCAGGAGGGAGATCATTCCTCCATCAACCAATGATCTAGCCGCCGAAGGCGAAATATGAAGAAGCATGACCAATAAATCCCTGGGAGAATGGGAAAATTTGGGCAAAGACGCAGCAAAACTGGGATTTACACCCAACATGGCAGAAAATTCCTCGTAGGTAGGACAAACTTCTTCCAACCCAAAGCGGAATACATGGTCTTTGGGGTACCAAAATTGTACTGCCGCCATCAGCATGTTCCACTCAATAGGTCGATTACGCCACAAGGAGACTCGATGCATGTTGAAAGCATCGTAATCAACATTATAAGAGAACATTGCTTCCAAGGCTTCGAGGTAATTGGCAAACTCAATGCTACCAGGGAGAGCCATCTTACAAGACTAGGAAATAGTAGGCAAGTGAATAAGAGTGTGAGGGTGTGATGAAAACACTCCACCCTTACCCCCTTTTTAACTCTCACAAAAGACATAATCCCTGCAGAAATCGGAGGGAATCCTACCCCACAAGGTACTAAAGGCTGAAAAGGGTACCAATCAAAGCTTTCAATTGATAGGACTGGACTGAACTGCCGATAGGCAGGTCAGGGTGCTTGCCGATCGGCAACCCCCTATTTTTGGAAATTTTCCTTTTTTTCTATTTTGTAAAATCAGGAAATTCAATAAAAATAAATTGATATTCTCAAAACAGAATTTCAAAATCCCTTTTCCTCCCTATATAATTTCCCTTCAATAATTCACCCCAGTCATCCCCGTATCCTGAATGAATCTACCCCAAGGATAAAAGGTCACCTAAAAATCCCTAAGCAGGCATGAGTCAATACAAGATCAGAAGGTGAAAAAACCAAGACTGAAAAGGAAAGGACCTTACCCGACCACTGGTCAGGTCATTCACGACCTAACGCACCGCCTCCAGGGAGAGAGATCCCTTCGACTGTCGGTTGGCCTTACGCCATCGATACAATCGACAGAAGTCCCCAACAGTGTCTTCCTTCAGAGCAATCAGTGGGGTGTTGCACTAATCACCTCATCGAACCACGTCTGAATTAACAAGCAAAAAGAGACGCATAAGGAAAATGCGAATGCATGAAAGGAAAATGCGCAAAATAAAGAATACCTCAAGGAGATACGTGGCTCCAGTAAAAGTCTGCCTGCAGCACCAGCTGAATGCATCCAAAGAAGAGTAAAGGGTTGCCAAGTTCAGACTCCCCCAATCATAGAAAGGGATGTTCGAAAACATCCTCAAGTACGGCAGAAACCATAAATGGACGACGTCGCCGCTAGACGCCACCATAAAACCTCCCAGCACCAACAGGACGAACAACCGGGCCATCTGCCTCACCTGCAGCCCATCCTTCACATCAATCACTCTGCTCAACAAAACCTCCTTCAGCAAGGATAGCCGGATAGAATCTCTAGAAACTATCCTCCTCACATCACCAAGTGCCGCATGCACCACCTCAGTCCAGCACCCCGCTGGAAAATGCCAGAAGACCCTGAAAAATCCTTAGAAAATTCCTAAAAAATCCCAAGAAGGATTTAGAACATTTTCATCAAGAAAATTTTGCACTCCTTCGGGCGAGACCTCTTTTTCCCCAACGGAACCCTCAAAATCCAAGCGAATGACCTCTCGAGCAATGCGCCCGGACCACCTAATCACCTCCTCAGCAGAGCTTAAAACCTCAAACCAGTTATCTCCCCAATAATTAGCTCCTCCGATCAAATCAAAGACACAAAGCCTCCCCAGCCATCGGCTACCCAGTGCGAAATAATATCGCATGGTATTTTTCCAAGTGGAATTCAGAAGAATCACTCTCCCCAGGCGATCTCTCCGAAAGGACGATCCAAATCTTCCCCATCTCATTCATCGTTCCCCAGCATAACCTCAAATCCAATTCTTATCCCCAGCGGAACCTCAAATCCAATTCTGACCCCCAGTGGAACTCTTTTCTTTTCTCAAGGAAATACAATCACTCTTAGGTCAGAATTGACCTCGGTCCTGGATCGTCACCCGAGTTAGGTCAGAATTGACCTTGGTCCTCGGTCATCACCACTCTTGGGTCAGAATTGACCCTGATCTTGGATCATCACCTGAGTTAAGTCAGAATTGACCTTGGTTCTCGGTCGTCACCACTCTTGGGTCAGAATTGACCTCGGTCTTGGATTGTCACCCGAGTTAGGTCAGAATTGACCTCGATCCTCGGTCGTCACCACTCTTGGGTCAGAATTGACCCCAGTCTTAAATCGTCACATGAGTTATGTCAGAATTGACCTCGATCCTCGGTCATCACCACTCTTGGGTCAGAATTGACCCCGGTCTTATATCGTCACCTGAATTAGGTCAGAATTGACCTCGGTCCTCAGTCATCACCACTCTTGGGTTAGAATTGACCCCTGTCTTGGATCGTCACTTGAGTTAGGTCAGAATTTACCTCGGTCCTCGGTCGTCACCACTCTCGGGTTATAATTGACCCCGATCTTGGATCATCACCTGAATTAGGTCAGAATTGACCTCGATCCTCGGTCGTCGCCACTCTTGGGTCAGAATTGACCCCAGTCTTAAATCGTCACCTGAGTTATGTCAGAATTGACCTCGGTCCTCGATCGTCACGACTCTTGGGTCAGAATTGACCCCAGTCTTGGATCATCACCTGAGTTAGGTCAGAATTGACCTCGGTCCTCGGTCGTCACCACTCTTGGGTCAGAATTGACCCCGGTCTTGGATCGTCACCTAAATTAGGTTAGAATTGACCTCGGTCCTCGGTCGTCACCACTCTTGGGTCAGAATTGACCCCGATCTTGGATCATCACCTGAGTTAGGTCAAAATTAACCTCGGTCCTCGGTCGTCACCACTCTTAGGTCCTCAGAACTGACCTCGACCCTCTGAATTGGTCATCCTCGCTTCCTTAGGTCCTCAGAACTGACCTCGACCCTCTAAATTGGTCATCCACGCTTCCTTAGGTCCTCAGAACTGACCTCGACCCTATGAATTGGTCATCCTCGCTTCCTTAGGTCCTCAGAACTGACCTCGACCCTTTGAATTGGTCACCCTTGCCCCTTATGTCCTCAGAACTGACCTCGACCCTCTGAATCGGTCATCCTCGCTTCTTTAGGTCCTCAAAATCGGCCTCAAAATTGGTCACACTCTCTCAAAAGCATCATGCGGTGTCTAATTGATGGCTATCATTTGTTCCAAACTCACCCATCGAGGGGCTCTGTAGACACCTCATTATGTTACCCCCTAACTCTCCTTAGGTCCCTAGTACCTCCACTCATCACCACAAACCCAGGTCATGTCTCGAGCACTGACTTGGAAGCCATCGGGCACTCCCCGACTAGATTTGACCAAAAGTCAAACTCTTCGTCTCGACCGAGACTCAATGAATCTTTGAAGGGCACTGAATACCCTTTCCAACGGTCCATCCTGTGCGCGATTCTAACTTACCATGCGGATGAACGATCTGTTTGCATCCGAAACTTGACCTAGAGGCCACCAGGGGCTCCCAGGCCCTATTTGACCTAAGTCAACTCTTCAGCTCGACTGAGGATGAATGAATCTTCAAAGGGCACTGAAAACCCTTTCCAACGGTCCGTCCCGTGCACGATTCTGACTTTCCATGCGGACGAACGATTCGTTTGACTCCGAAAGGTCACCGAATGCTTCCCGAGCCCGGTTGACGAAAGTCAACTCTCCAAACTGGGTCAAACTCTTTGGAATGTTGAAGTATTTATCCTAACCTTTCCAACGGTCCACTCCGTGCACGATTCGGACTTACCATGCGAACGAACGATCCGTTTGCGTCCGAACGATTCCCCATCCAGCGGACTGACAAACGCTTCCGAGCCACATTTGACCAAAGTCAACTCTCGAACTATGGAGCGGTCCAAAGTAATTTCAAAGGTCTCTGAAATACCTTTCCAATGGCAGCCTCATGCGTGATTCTGACCAACATTTTGCCCTCAGCGGCCAATTTTTCGAAAAATCCTGAAGCGCACTGCCAAATGACAGGTCCCAGACCCTGCCTATCGGCACCTGCCGATAGGTAGTACCATGGCAATGCCAATCGGTAGGCTCCTGGGCCTATAAAAGGAGGCCTTAGCCTCATTTGCAAGGGGAGCCCATATCTGATAAAAATCTCTCTGAACGAATCCTAGAAACCTCTCTCGAAGGTAGCATGATTTCAACTTCCAAATCCCCTTTTTACTTCCACTTTTCATCATCCTTTTCATCAAACTTGGTGAATTAGCCACTCTCCATCATCATCCAAGTGCAAGGGCTGCTCTCCAACATTCAAGATCAAGTTCAAGATCTTCAAGAAGGTCCAACTTTCTCAAACTCTCTCTTAAATTCTCTTAAATTTCCAATAACTTGTTTTCTTACTTAGCACTTTTATTATCTCATCTCACACATCCTAATATACTTTTTATTTAGTGGTATTGCACATCTCTTATTTTCATATAAATAAAAAACCCCAAAAACAAGAAAAATAGGGTTTGCTCATAAATTCCAAATAGGGATTCTCACACTTTTTCCACACTTTTCTCACAACTAAAATACTTTTTCTACACACACACACACACACTTAAAAATAAGATATTTCTCCATTTGGATTTATGGGATAAACCCAACCCCTCATTTTGTATGCGAACTACGTGGACTTTGATGCCTTTATAGGCTACGTAGGCGTCTCGGGGTAAAACCCGAGACTTGAGTCATTTTCTCACTTTTTCTGTTATTTTCTATCTTCTCTTTATCTCATTTTCTATTATATTCTATATATTCGTTCTTAGTGGTGTATTATTCCACATGCGTTATCGTTCCCTTATAACGATCAACGCAGGGGTAATCGCGCAAATCCTATTTTCTACATTAATCTCACATTCCTACGGATGACTCGCTTTATCTTTTCCATGATACAAGTCGAGGATTCCTACCTCCATTCTATATATACACATGCACACACATAATGGGGGGAAATATAAAGGAAAATAGCAAATATTCATCAGAGACCGAAAGGGTGGAATGGGTGCCTAACACCTTCCCATTTCATAACTAAGCCTCCGAACCCTTCTCGAATCATTTTGATTTCGCACGCACCAGTATGTCTTTAGATGCCATCCTTCGGGGTATCTCCCCCTTTCTTTTGTCTATTTTGAGTAAAATAGACTGGCGACTCTGAATCTCTCTACATTTTCACACCTCACAAATCGACGCCGGCCAAAGCGCTTTCCCGAGAGGGACGCGCGGGACCCGAAGAATCCTTTTCCTCTGCGGCAGGGATCGGGGATGGACACAAGTGTCTAGAAGCTTTTTTACCTCAACATGCACCGTTTGATTTATTTTTGAGTTGAACAACCTAATTTTTTATCTCACTGCGCATCTGAAGAGGTTTACCTTCAATTGATATACCATAATTAAAGTAACTATATTGAGCACGTCCTCATGACTCCATGTGAACATGCCATGGTGCTTTCGAAGAGGCTACTAATTTTTCTATTATTTGATCAGCACGGGATGATCCCACATACCTCACTCATTTTGGACGAGCATCGTACAATGAAATTAGGATCACATCTTCCACTGGTGACTCAGTGGTCGAATCTACCTTGATATCTAGCCCGTCAATATGTTTTGTTCCCTTTTTCTTTTTCGATAGTGAAAATAACAACTTCTCAAGTGACATTGGTTTTTGCATATCGTCCCTAAATCGTTCGGTGTTAGTAACCGAAAGGTTATAGACTTGATTGAAGAACATTATCAAGTCTGCTCAGAGTCATCCGTTCGATCAGGATATTATATTCCAAAAGTGACTGCACTATCAGAAATTCAACTTATAATGTGGTGGGTTTGGAACTCCTTCATAATGTGAATGCCATCTCAATTGATCCCTCGGAGTACACCTTTTCCTAGGCAATCCCCAAAAGTGGGACCTTCACAAGCTTTAATTGAGCTCACTAACTTCACTAGCTTCAAATAATCATAGTAAATAAGCGGGGTGGGGTTTTTAGTATCTATCACGATTCTTTCAACCGTCCAGTTCGATATCAGAGCCTTAGTTAATAGAGTATCATCATGCAGGGTAATTAGAATCTACGAGTCCTTCGGGCTAAAGGTTATGTTCTCAGAATCTTCTTATAGTTTGTGTTTGGATCTCCACCAGTTCTCTATTTTGTCCCTTATAGGTTTTGCGGGCAGATGTTAATTCTCTTATGGCTTCGAATCCCTATGAAATCATGATAATATTCTTTCCTCTTTCGACGATGAATACTTTTTTAGGTTCGCCTTGCCTATGTTCATATTCTCCTAATATGCTTATACGTCAATCTCCCCCCGTTCGTTGTTTTGATCATCTTATCTCCCGCCTTTGCCTCCTACGAACTCCCGCAGGTGACCCATATGAACATATGCTTCCATCTCTCTCTTCAATAGGGGAAAGTCATTTATATCATGCGCATAATCACGATGGAACTTGAAATACAAATCAGACCTCCTTCTTGCAGGTCGGGTTCTTGGTCTACTCGGCCAATTCAAAAGCTTTGGATCTGCTATGGTGGATAAAGCCTGGCCAACCGTCATATTAAGATGGGTGAACTATTGAACCCTCGTTCATCCCCTGTACTGTTCCTCTTTGGGGGTGGCCTCCTCTTGTTTCGCTTATCCAATGACCTTTTGTCATAAAATTCCTCATCCCTCTGAGGGGAGACTACTAATAATAGTATCCTCGACGTTGATGTGTTTTTGCACCTTCCTCATATGTAAGAGAGATTTTTATGGTATTGCTCATAGTTTAGGCCTTTCTCTAGTTTAGGTTATTCTGGTATCCCGTCACAAATCATCACGTACCGTCAGGACAAATCGACTCCAATATTCAAGACTTCCCTCCATCCCACAAAGGTGTAAAATAATTGGTGTCTAAAATTATTCATAAACTTTATTTGGGATGTTTATTTTTTATAAAAATCGAGGTGGATTTTTTAATTTAAATATATAGTTTTTAAGTCTCGTTCAAATGAGATTTCTATCTCGTTCGAATGACTTTAGCTTTTCATTAGAAGGGTCGTTAGATTTTACATCGAACAAACATCCAATGAGGTCCTTCTGTTTTAATTCATTTGAAGCTTGTTAGAAGCTGGTTCAAATGGGATTGGATACTTATTTGAACGAACTCTATTTTTGTTCTAACGAAATGCCTTTCTCGTTTGATATACTTTTATTTTCGTTCCAATGAATTTTTCCGCCTCGAGTTTTGTGTCAGGTCTATATATATCTTTTTTGAGTTCCTTTTTCGATGGCCTTTGGAAAAAAACATAATAAAAAAATCTTTACCAAATTCTTTCCTTATTTTGGGTTTTAAAACACCTTTTAATTCACAAACACATTCCCAAATAGATTTGTGTGAATCATTTTGAACCTTAATTGAGTTATACTCATTGTGAAGAGATCATTTCTATGTATGACGTATGTATCATAATTGAAGACTAAAGTCTGAAGGCGGATCGGTGGATACCGAGGGTGGATCACCACCTATGGACTACTCAGGAACGAGTGGCATTCTTTAGAGATTATGTGAAGACTGTGCGTTATATGTGTGGGTTATATCACGTAATATTGTAAGTCGATTGTCTTGTAAAATTTCTAAAGTGTAATATAAAAGGCTTTGCCCTGAAAAAGGGATTTTTTCTAAGTTACCGTGTGATTGAATAGTTTATTTATTTGCTTTATCACTTAGATACATGCCTTAGGATTATAAGATAATATTGGATTTCTGATTGGACATTTAATTAAATTAGTTAATCCATTAAGATCGTGCGTACTCTCAAAGTGGTATCAAATCATTTTTTATCACTTACAAATTGGTATCATAGCCGGTTACACCAAATTATCGTGTGATCTTTGTCAGAATTTTTTTTATATCATTTTTTTTGAAAAATTGTGGATCTTAAAAAGGCGTGATTTTAATGGAAAATTTATATAATTGAATGCCCATTTTTTACGGTTCCAGTTATGCATATTGGAAGTCTAGGATGAGGTCATCCCTAAAAGTCAATAATGAACATGTTTGGTTACTTTGTGAAAGAGAGTGGACACCACCCACTGTCATTATTGATAATGTCATCAGTCCCTAACCTATTTCTGCATGGATTGGTGATGAGTTTAAGCGGAGTAATTTTAGCTCCCACAGACTGAGTGCTACCTTTGGAGCCATCACCCTTGACGAGTTTCGTCGCATCATGATGTGCACTATATTTAAATAAGGATGGGATACCCTCCATCTCATTCACAAGGGTACCCATGCTATAAAGGCATCTAAGCTTTAAAATTTGACCACCCAATTTGAGACCATTATCATGTTAGAGTTCGAGTCTTTTGATTAGTTTTATGCACGTTTGTCGGACATAGTTTATTCCAGTTTTAATTTGGGTAAGAATATTCCATGTCAAGAAGTGCTAAGAAAATTTTGAGGTCGCTCCCTGCTCGCTTTATTCTTAAGGTCATCGTACTTAATTCATTAAGGATCCTAGACAGTCTTAGGTTAGAAGAACTTGTATGAGATATTCAAACATATGAGATTGATATGTTCCCTAAAACTAATAAACCTAAGAAAATAGGGATTTCTTTAAGGATTCACACTGAGAAAAAGAAGAAAGAGAAAACTTATGAGTCCGAATCTGAAGTTGATTTTGATTTTGATGACTTGGCCCTTTTTGCGAAAAATTTCAAAAAATTTCTCAAATTTTCAGAATAAAATTCTTCCAAACAAAGATTTTTTAAGAAAAATAAAAATAAGAACGAGGGAACGAACGGGGGAGAAAAAGGAAGAGATAAGTTGTTATGAATGTGAGGGTAAAGGGCACAAGTCACATGAGGGTCCCACTAAGCTTAAGAGAAATGGCAAGCAAGTTACGAATAAAGCCCCTCTTAGCGATAGTGACATCGAGTCGATTCATTGATGGGGAGAATCACCACATGAACCGTGCGTTCAGTTCATGGTTAGTCACATTATCACTTATAGTTTATCCCATGCCGATGAGGATGTATCTAAGCGTGAAAGGCTCGATGATATTTTAAGTGATTCTAGAGATAGTGAGAGCGAGGAAGAGAATTTAAGGGAGGTAAAAAGTGGTCTCTAAAAGGCATTTAGTAATCTTTACACCAAGACTTTGAAAATAAAAAAAAGGTTAATATGGATTTGTCTCTTAGGGTGTTAGATTTGGAGAAAAAGGTCAATGTTTTGGGAGAATGTGAGGCGCCGGTGAGTCAACTCAAGAAGGTGAAGTTTTTTTATGTGGGCAATTGATCATTTTAGGCCAGGGAAAGACCGATTTGACCAACATCATGGCTAGTCTTACGAGAGATCTTCAATCTTTGTTGGAGACTCATGAGAAACTTTAAGCTCATGTATCCAACTTGAGAGTGACCTCGAATGTGCTCGGGAGGTCAAGATCACTTTAGAGGACACATCTAAAAAGATTGGAAAGATGCTCCTCGGTCCCGCGTTACGTAAGGTTGAGTGGAAAAGAATATGTTATGATGGTACATCCACTTCCCATGTCACTCCCGAGCCAGTTCCCGAATTTGTGTTGGATTCTTATAGCCCTTAACCAGAACCACCTAGGAGAGCTCATCCTAAATGTTTTGAGAGAGGTGGGCCTAAACCAATTTATATTTGTTCCTATTACAAACAAAGATGTCACCTTAAAGAGTTTTATTTTAAGCTAGGGAGAGTGTCTTACAGTTATGTTCCCCGATATGCTCCCACAAGAGTTCACGCACGCACTCCCACTCATGTTACTTCGCAGGCTCGCACACATCACTTGAGAGTTTTTGAGTGCGAGTAGAGTATTTATTCAAGACTTCACAAAATTTGATGGAGGAATTTCTTAGGATGTCATCTCCTTTTGAGAGCTCCTCTGAGCCTAATGATTGAGGTTAAGACTTGTTTCTAGCATATGGTGCTTTTATGTTCATATCCTTATTACTAGTATGTACTACCGTTGTACTAATATTTTTCATTTTGAAATATTTTTCGAAAAATCCAAAAAGAGTTTTTTTTCCTGAATTTTTTTTGAAAAAACAAGCAGATTTTCAATTTTTAGGAAAAAGATTTTATTTTGATAAATTTTTTGAAAAAGACAAAAATATTTTTGTATTTTTGTACACCAAATATGGATGAACAACAAAGATGTTCGATTCACCCATTCGTTCCATATCCATGTGACTGTTTTGTAGTGTTTTGAGGCATGACACCATTTTTATATAGGTGATTCATAATGTGTGGAGTCGTTAAGTTCTGATTTGATGATAACTTGCTACATGTTCGACTCATTGTCTCCTTTATTCCACATGATCATGAGTTTATTTGAGTATTGCACTTGCCTGTCACATGTCAATCATAGTGTTTTCATCTCAATTTTGCTTTAAGACGAACCAAATGCCCAAATGAGATGAAAAGTTGTGCATGCAAGAACCATTGCCCGGATTTCAATTATTTTTCGAGAAAATTTGTTAAATAATAAGCAATAGAAATGGACTATGAAAGACAAAAGTCTTTGCATTAAAATCCACCATTTGCAATGATAGGAGCCGAAAAGATTAATGACACATAAAAACAGAAGTGCCAGGTCAATTTATTTGAACATTGCTGCTTCTCTACAAATGAGCATTAATTTCTTCAAAAATAATTGAGAATATTCTGAGTTGTGGGAGATTTTGAGGGAGTTAAGTCAAAGATCAATGGGTTTGCACAAATTATATAAATCTCGAAAAAATATTACATAGTTTTGGGCATCATTGGTGTGAAAATCACTTACGATCTTGATTTGTTGATTATGTTAAGTCAATTTCACATGAGTTCACAATCTTTTACACCTAAGTAGATTTTGAGATCATTGGTTAGTGGTATCTCAATCCTTTTTTCACATGTATTATTATTGTCTACGGTGATTAACCTATAAAATATGTTCACACACCTATATTTTGCTTCCATGATTCGAGAATTTTTGTGTAAATTCATGTTGTGTTGCTTTTGTAAAATTTTATACTTAAATTTTTTTAGGAAAAATTCGAAATAGTTGGTGAAGCCTTTACGATTATCATTATATGTTCGTTATTTCTATATATTGGTGATTATATCTTCTTTTTATATGTGATGTTCTCTATATGTCATATTTAGCTTCTACTCCTTTGTCTATTTCGGGCAAAAAGGGAGAGAAAAAATTAAGGGGGAGATTTGATTTGATGATGAGTTTAAATTTTGGGGGAGATTTCTATATTTCTTTATGAGTTTAATTTTCTATTTTAAAATTGATGCATCACAGGGTATTTTCTTTGTTTTATGTGTTTAGGTACTTACAGAAGATTATATTATACCGGATGAAGAAAAACTCACCTAAAAAAAGAACAAGTGGAGATTGAAGACAAAGTTCATCTATGTTGTTCCATTCTAAGGTTTTTGAAAGGTACTAGATTTTTTTTAGAGGGGTATTTTATGCAATTTTGATTTTGGTTAGGTTTTTATAGTTTTGTACCGATATAACCAAAGGGGGGATATTTGTAAGAGAAATTTTTCTAGTATTCCTCACAGTTTAGGACTTTCTCTAATTTAGGCTATTTTGGCAATCTCGTTACAAACCGTCACGTAGCGTTATGATAAACTGACTCCAAGATTTAAGACTTACCTACATCCCACAAAGGTATAAAACAATTGGTGTTTAAAATTATTTATAAAATTTATTTGGGATGTTTATTTTTTATAAAAATCGAGACGGGGTTTTTAAATTTATTTTAAATCTCGTTCGAATGACTTTGGCTTTTCCTCAGGGTCACTAGATCCTACATCGAATGAATAGCCAATGAGGTCCTTTTGTTTAAATTCATTGAGGCTCGTTAAAAATTGGTTCAAACGAGATAGGAGTCAAACAAGATTGGATTCTTGTATGAACGAATTCTATTTTTGTTTAAACGAAATTCATTTCTCATTCGAACGACTTCTGTTTTCGTTGGAACGAATTTTGTTACCTCAAATTTTATGTGAGGTTTATATATACCTATTTTGAGTTCTTTTTTCGAGGGAGTTTGGAAAAAACATAATCAGAAAATCTTTACAAAGGTTTTTCTATCTTTTGGGGTTTTAAAACACCTTTTGATTCACAACACACATCCCTAAATAGATTTCTGTGAATCCTTTTGAACCTTAATTGACTCATTGTGGAGAGATCATATCTACGTCTGACTTGTGAGCCTGAAGGGATCACGTTTGAAGATTGAAGGCTAAAGGCTGATCAGTGGATACCAAGCATGGATCTCCACCTGTGAACTTCTGAGGAATGAACGGTATTCTTTAGAGATTCTGTGAAGACTGAGCGTTATATTGGTGGGTTATATCATGTTGTATTGTAATTCGGCTTTCTTTTAAAATTTCTAAAGCGATGATAGAAAATGTTTTGTCTTGAAAAGGGATTTTTCCTTAGTTGTCGCGTGATTGCATATTTTAATTATTTGTTTTATCACTTAGATGCATGTCTTAGGATAATAAGATAAAATTAGATTTGTGATTAGACATTTATTAAAAAAGCTAATCCATTAAGATTGTGCGCACTCTCAAAGTGGTATGAGATAATTTTTTATCACTTACATCATCAGGTCCGCCATATTGGTCAGGGGTTCTTCGACAGAGAGTAAGTGCTGTTATGGCTATTATAAAGGCCACGCTGGAAAGCCAAAACCACCACTAATTCATCCGGATGATGGATTTAGGTAAGCTCATAATTGAATCTCTTTATAAGCTCCCTGTGAGTCCCATGTTTAATTTGAAGGACATTAAATAAGTAACCAATCATCTTTTTATGAACCTGACTACCAATAAAATGTCTGACAAAGCATTCTGTAAGTTCCCTGAAGTAGATGATGGAGTTCAGCAGAAGTCGATTAATCTAGGTTGTAGTTGACCCCTTTAGGGTGGTAGAAAAGGTCTTACATCTAATTGGATTTGGGCTGCTCAAACCCATGTAGGACCATAATGGTTTATATAGTCCCGTGGGTTTGACGTACCATCGAATGAGTCCATCCATGGAATTTTAAAGGTTTGAGACATTGGGTAGTCTAGAACCTCCCTACTAAATGGGGATACGTGGCCGACATTTCCATTGTTAACGATTACTAGTGGAGGGTCAAGTCTCTATCGATGCTCACTGTATGGTGGATGAGAGTGCTGGTGAGGGAGGATGATTTAAAACCTCATCATCTAGGTTTTGATCAACGAGAGCTTCTTGGTCTACTTATTGCTCAGAAATAGGAGGCGTAGGTTTAGGTTATAGTCAATCTAAGATCTGAGTAAGCCGATCCTGAAGGGCCTCATGGTATTCTACGAGACCATTGATGGATTTGGTTATCTAGTGTCTATTCATGGCTTTGGAAATAGTCAGTATCACAGATGATTCCAATTATGTTAGGGTGAAAATTCAACTCACTTATAATAGAATAAGGAAGGATAATAATGATCGTGGAAACTAAAGAAGAATAAAAAGTGAACATAAAATATACGTGGTTCGGTCGTATCGACCTACGTCCATAGGGAAAAGGGAGAGGGGATGTAGTTTTATTATCTTGAGGGTTAAAAATGTTACATACAAATTAAATCAACTTAACCTTGATTTTTATACTACATTGGCTTTATATAATAGCCACACAATATAATTCCTTTAATTCGGCCCCTAATTACTTGAGGGAATAATTAGTATAGTGGGAAAAGTGTTCAACTTTGGTAATATTTTATGTTCCAAATTTCCTATTCATTAGGGGAGTGACCCGTCTCTATAGGGAACACGAGTTTTGTTTAAAATAATAACTTGTTAACTGGGCCATTAGGTCCAGATACCCAATCTCTCAGCAGAGGGTGGGAGGGGTGTTTGGTGGATTTCCCATACGAATATCATTCATATCGATCCGACTACAAATCTCCCTTATAATTTATTGTTAGAGAAAAATCACAATGATCTAGAGGTTTTCACTGACAAATTTGTTAAAGCAAAATCACAGTTACTAGAGGTTTTCTGCCTAAGAGGTTTTTCTATCATCGATCACATCCATATCAATTTTGATCATTACCCAACATCATTTGCATTGATCCTCACTAGAAAACCTTATAGTTAAACATCGTTCATAACTACAATAAAACTACCACATAGACTTTAAACTTTATAATCAATCGAACATAAGCACCATTACCCACTTCCCAATCATAGTCCCAAACACCAAAACCAGAAGGAAAAAAGAAACAAAAATAATATGTAGTAAAAAATAAAGACCAGAATAAAAGGAGAGAACCTGGTAGCCAAAATCACTAATCTCAGCATGTCAGATATGTGTGTGCGTGTGTTTCTCTCTCTCTCTCTCTCTCAAAGAGAGAGAGAGAGGACTGCAGAAGTTATGTAAAGGGTGTTTTTGTTAGTGTATTTTAGTAGATAGGGATATATATTTCAAAAGTAGGACCTAATTACTAGATGACTAGTTAATAGGATTTATATAAGAACAAATTCTTTAAATTCGACTCAAATATAATAATACTTTCTAAAATTCAAGGTTTTATTTCATGCCTAATATATTGTATCAATTACATAAATATTTTCTTGAATGTTGAAGAAAAATGAGTTATCTAGGGACAAGAATAAGGGATTAATTTATACTGTTAGAATGGAGAGATTTCATCTTAATCAACTTTTCCATATTTTTTTTTTCAATTTTAGGGCATTAATTAGGGCCTTATGGTTAGCAACGTTATATATGTTTCAGAAGTGAAATGAATTTTAAGTGAGTTATAACAACCTTAACTTCAAAAATTAAGAATTCATAATGATAATGCTTAAATATACAAATACTGGGTGTTAAACAATTAATAAACATTCTAAGCATGAATGGTACAATAAAGATTTCCAACACAATATATATATATATATATCATAAATCATGGAAATTACAGTAGATAGAAACCAACCTTGGACTATTTCATTAACACTGAATTAATTGAACACTAAAAATGTTAACTATAAAATGTGGGTCATGCCCGCTCGAAGATAATCCCCACATAATCTCAAATAGAGACACATTCTCAGACAGAGATGCAATAACATTAAATATCATAATAGATAAAAATTAAATATGACTAAAGTGAACTCATACGAATCCGAAAGTCAAACACATGTAAAATCGTTTTAGAAAAAGGACGAACATTGTATGATAATTTTAGGTCCGTTTTAAGATGCACTAGGAAGTCTGCTAGCGAGTTCTTGTATAAAATCATGTTCCGAACAACTTTGTAGTTTTAAGGTCTTTTAAGATCGGTTAAAAAAAGCCTCAAATAGTCATTTAATATTTCAGGCCAGAATGTAACTTTAAAATATTGGGAATTAAAATATTAGGAATTAAAATATAATTGTCATGAGTAAGAAATGTGACAGTTACAGTAATTTAGTCGGGATGCGCGTGTTAGTCATGTAAGGACTTGAATTAGGGGATAAGAAGCTAAATTGGAAATGGGTCTTCCAAACTGTCATTTTGAGTGCGCTAAAGTGTTCGGAAGGGTCGAAATAGTTAGAAAACTAAACTCGGGCTTATGTATAGGGTTTCGGGTCATTTCTGGGTTGACCCATGATGCGACTGAAAATGTGTCTCAGAAATGCATTCATTCTAGGCTCAAGTGCAAGCCTGTCGCTCAAGTAATAATCCGACAAGTCGGGTATCGATCCTCAGGGAAAAAGGACAACGAAGTTGTGACGACGGGAAAAGACGGAGGAATCCTAACTTTGACTCTAAAAATAAAGGAAAAATGATTTGATTTTGGGAATGATTTTAACTAAATGCAAATATGAAATTATAAAAAGATGCAATTACACTAGACTACCTAAAATATGATTGAAAATTTTTTGGAAACTTTTAACTAAGTGATGAGAAAAATAGGACGGGAATACAATCCCCCAACCCTAGTGTATTGCAGTTATAATACTAATCATGAATTTAACTGATTAATTTTGACCCGGAATTTAGTACTCCCAAGCATTATGTATACGAGGTTCAAGACCGCGTCATACCTAATCTGAGGATGAGTAAATCGGTATCACGATAGTAACACTCGAATTGCATTCTAAATCATCACGGTTACCCAGAGGCAAACGAGATATAAAGACCTACAATTGTTGTGTTCCAACACAATACGGTCGTAATCAATCACTAAATTCAGAGGACTAATTTTATATACATGCAATTAACACATCAGGTTGGGTTCATGTATCCCGGCCTTAGAAAATCTAGCCTAGCATGATGAAGGTAATGAAAACAGTGTTTGATATGCAGAAATTCATGATTAATCTAAAACAAACTTGTAAATTGATGTAGAATAGAATTGACAAGAGAGAATTACTCACTAATTTTTACCAAGGCAGTAACAACAGCAATGAATAAAACTCGTAATGAAAGAAATTATGAATAAAGCTTCAATCTTGGAATTAAAATGGAAATTCTATCTAAACTAGGGTTTGTTGGAAAAGAAAAGAAAAATCTATTATTCTCCCTAAAATATTCGTTCTAAGAATGATAATAAAATGGGTTTATATGACCTACAAGACTCCAAGATTTTTAGCAGCACTAGGACTCTCTATTAGAGGAAAATTAGAAAATTAAAACTGCGACAGCCGGACCGGTCCCAGGGCGGACCGGTTCTTTTTATTTTTGCCTTCTTAGGTTTGCTTGTGATCCGGGGTCTTCTGGAGTTTGGCAAAGCGGACCGGTCTGGGGTAGGGGCGGACCGATTCTTTTATTTTTGGCGGACAAGTCCCAGGGCGGACCGGTTCTTTTAATTTCTGGGCGGACCGGTCCCAGGGTTTGACAACTTTTTTCTTGGATTTTTTTCTCAACTTCAAATTGGCATAACTTCTTCACCGTAGCTCGGATTGAGGTGCCGTTTTTTCTAGTGTTCTTGTAATTTAAAGATCTTCAACTTTCCAGTTGGACCCACCTCCGGACTAAGGCTGAAAAATTATGAAAATTCCCTTCAACTCACCGATTCTTGGTTTCTTTCACTATTTTGAGTTCTCTTTTCCATCTTTCTTGCATGAAATACCTGTAAAACACATAAGAGATACAAAAAATACGAAATACTTGCCAAAAGTGTTAGTAACATAAATATGAGACAAATCCAAGTTATTTATACCGCACGGGATCATAAAAATACCGAAATTAAGGGGATAAATATGAAGAATTTATGCTGAATCAAACCCCCCTAACTTAGAACTTTGCGCGTCCCGAGCAATGTAAAAGAATCCTAGTAAGGCTTAACTCTTGAAAATCACATTTTATTGGGATAGAATACCTTTTTCGCGGGCAAGCGATTGCATTTAGCATATGCAACAAGCCTTTAAACCCCTAGGTCATCCTAGTAGGACGAGTTGTGTCTCGTGAGGGTTTGCAGTGAATATACCCACAAAATTCGTTATTGACACAAAAAAAATTCAAAATATGCAAAAATTGTGCAATTCAAACTTTTCCAGAAAATAGTCATCATCAAGTCATATGAGTGCGTGTGTGCGAAGCCGAAAATATAACCGCCAATTTCTACCGATTGATCATTACGTTACTTATCCGAAAATTCGTTTTGATTTTAATTTCTCACGGAATGCTCTCACAAACGAATCTCTCGAATTATGGCTATTCTCTCGGTATGCGTGATATAAAGAGTAAATATAATGGATGCAAAGTCACGCATACAAGTAGAATGACGAAAATTTCAGAATGATAGGATCTCGTCAATGGGTTACGGTTTTAAAAATGGAAACATTGCCTCTTTTTCACGCATTCAATATCTTATATTATCTTTTGGTGTATTATCTCTCCACGCGGTAATCAATTTCGCAATTTAGACTCGGTTAGGACTTTTTCGGATTTTAAGGTATATGGGGAAAAATGACAATTGTCGGGAAGGTTGGAATTGGAAAAGTCATTAATGATGTCCATTTGTGCTTTTTCCGGGCTATTGCTCATTTTTTTTTCTTCTTTTTCTCTAATTTTTTTTTCTTTTCTTTTCATTTCTTTTCTTTTCTTGCTATTTTTGTTGAGCATATTTATTTTTTTCTTGCCCCTTTTTATGCACTTTCTAGACTTAAATTCTAAATTTTCTCATTTTTCACAATTCCGGCTATTTGGGTTTTTCGGGTTATCAAACGAAAGGGACAATTTTTTTTGGCTCAAATTGGGTTACAAAAGGGGTAATTTTCGCTACTTTTTCTGGCCAATATTTTTGGGTGACAAACGAGGGCCTACTTCATTGCCCAAAATGCCAATTGCATTACCATATGCGCTTCGAGATGAATTTAAGTTTAGAGATCAATTTGGCACGTTTTTTCAAAGCAATATTACACACATTTTTCAAAACCGATCAAAATGAAAGGATTGAGATCCTTGACAACTTTTTAGGTGCTGAAAAGAACTTTGAGTAAACAATTAACTCGGATTGATTTAAAGACTCGTAAAAAGTGATAGGCTCGAATCTCACCGGGTTTTTTTAATCTCCACACTTATTCGTTAAGTCGTCAATTTTCGTTCAATTTCCATCTTTGGTCAATTTTGGCTTTGTGTACGTTGAATTTTACAACTTGAGACTTCAATTTGACTTTTAATGATATTTTTAAAAATTTTGAATTCCAATTTTTATTTATTTTGAACAAAAATATTTTTGGGTTTTTCAAAATTTTATGATTTTTTGGGAAATTTCTGGGCATTTTGGCAAATTTGTGAAGTTTTAGAAATACGCACTTGTGACCCCCCTAACTTAGACTTTTACATTGTCCTCAAGCAAAAAGGACTAAAATCTAAATAAGGCAAAATAATAAGTGCGATAAATAAAACAAACAAATGGGAAAAATGCAGCAAGACACTATATAACACCCACGTATGACTAAAAAATACACTAACAATCACCCCATACGCATCGGGGGTGCGACGACCTCTCATCTCTCCACGAACTCACCCGACCCCACTCGCGGGGTTCGATGCTCTCCTCGTTTCTCCTGTCCTAGGATTGTAATCCAACAATCGGAACAAATTGGGACCTCGCCCATAGATAAAGGATAGACCGGGAGACTCATCGTGACTAATTGGACACGGATCCTCGTGATGCTGGCTCAAAGTGTGGTCTGCGTGCGCTGACTCGGAGGTAACACCTAAGTTTCGTTCAATTTTTAAGATGCATGGGTCGGGCTCTAAGTCAGATGAACCACAACTTTTCTCCTCACTTGCCTTCGGGGCCTCTAGTGTTATGGGTGGATTGTCACAACGAAGGAATTCATCAATTTTTGCTTTCAATTCACTTTCGTCTAAGTGACTACATGAATCCAATAGGGATTGTCCTTCAATAGTAATACTTTCATCCACCTGCCCGAAATATCTTTCAAATTCTTCAATGCCCATGTCTCCTAGTTCTCTCTCTCGAGAAGTGCCTACGTCCTCTCTTACTTGCTCGATCTCCAACTCCACCAGTTTTCTCTCTTCTAACCCCTCTCTCTCTCTTTCAATTGCGGTCACTACACACCTCTCCCCCACTTTTCTCTCATTGTCACAACTACCACTATTACTTGATGAAATAGGGCACACCCCTAACGGCTCTCTCTTGTGGGACCCCTCATTCTCATGGCTCGACACTAAGCAGGACCCTAGGGCAACTCCACAATCATTTTCCTCAAATTACTCCCCTACAATCTCGTCTATGAAGCTCACCGCGTGAAGGTCATCTTCTTCCCCCGTATGTTGGGCGACATGGAAGATGTTGGTCTCTAAGGTCATGTTCCCAAACGTGAGTTGCAGTCGCCCATTCCGAGTATTGATGATTGTGTTAGCCATAGCTAAGAAAGGGCGCCCAAGGATGATGGGAACATGGTTGCTCGAGTTAAAGGAGGGCTCCGTGTCCCAAATGACAAAGTCTACCGAGAAGTAGAAAGTGTCAACTTGGACGATCACGTCCTCGACTATGCCTCTTGGGATCTTCACGGTTCGATCCGCTAATTGGAGAGTGACCTTTGTGGGCTTGAGGTCGCCCAAGTCAAGTTGCCTATAGATGGAGTAAGGGAGGATATTGACACTTTCTCCCAAATCAAGTAAGGCTTTTTTGATTTTATTTTCTCCAATGATGCAGGAAATGGTGGGTGCACCGGGATCTTTGAATTTAGGTGGGAGATCATTGAGTAGAATGGAGCTCACATTCTGTGCTAGAAAGACATTTTTCTTTACCTTCATCTTTCTCTTTACCGTCAACAAGTCTTTAATGACTTTTCCATAAGCTGAAATTTGCTTAATGGCATTGAGGAAAGGTAAATTCAGCTTAACTTGTTTTAGCATGTCTAGCACGTCATCACGTGGGTTTCCTTTATGGGAAGGAATTATCCTTCGAGGAAACGGTGCCGCGGAGGGTGGTTTCACTACTACCTCGGGCTCACTAGCGTCTTCTTTGTCACTCTCATTCAAGGGGACATCTTCGGCCTCTTTCGTGCCGGGCAAAATCTCCTTGTCTTTAGGTACGTCTCGTGGGGGAGGTGACAAGTCAACTACTCTCCCACTACGTAGAGTGGTAATTGCGATACATTGATCAGGATGGTCATGGGGTGTCGAGCTAACACTAGTTTTACCTTGGAGAGGTCTTTGGCCCTGGGCAGGAAACTTGCCCTTCTCTTGGATACTCCACAATGATTGCATCTGTGAAATGTTCGCATTCATGTCATTCATCATGTGATCATGCCTAGAATTAGTTGCAGTCTGGGTATTGATAAAGTGGTTGATAGTATCCTCGAGACTTCTCCGCGGTGGCGGGATATAAGATCCTTGAGGTGGTGGTGCTTGCACATGTCCTTGCATGTGTGGGGCTTGTTGAAAGTTTTGTGGTGGAGGAGGGGCAACACGGGAAGTAAGGTTTATCGCAGCGTGTTGTTTCCCATAGCTAAAACCAGGGTGGTTTTTCCAAGAAGGGTTGTAAGAATTCCCGTGCGGTGCACCGAAATTACCCTTAAAACCTCCTATACCACTAACTTTCTCTTGAAGCATCACTTTGTAGGTGGGTATGGTCGGGCATTCCTCAGTTGAATGGCCCGCCTCACAAATTGCACACACCTTTTCAATGGGGTTTGGTATGGATCCAGTTGGTCCTCTTCCACATATCCCACGTAGGTCTCGCACTTCTTTCTCAAGTATATCAATCCGGCTGTCCGTTATAGAACTCTTTTCTACATGAAATAGGTCGGACGCTGACGGAGTGGTGGTCACTTGACGATTTTGATTTTGAGCATTAGGGTCATATGTATCCCAGGATTGGGTAGTCTCGGTGACATACCTCAAGTGAAGCTCAGCATCGTGGGCGTCTAAGTCGACAAAGGGACCACTTCCCATGGTTTCAACAGGTTGCTTGGAGTTGAGATTCAGCCCATTATAGAGAAAAGAGATGATTTGCGTTGCATCAAATCCATGATGGGGGCATGAAGTAACTAACTCATTGAAACGCTCATAACATCGATGAAATGACTCATTTTCAGGTTGTTTGAACGCTTGAATTTGAGCCTTTATGGAGATTGTTCGATGTGGTGGGAAGAATTTCTTAAGAAATCTCGATTGTAACTCGTTCCAAGATGGAATCGAGCTGGGAGGTAAAGACCATAGCCAGGTCTTAGCTTTATCTTTGAGCGAGAAGGGGAAGAGTTTGAGGCGGATCACCTATTGTGTGCAAGTTTGATTATTGAGAGTATCGCACACATCCTCAAATTCCCTAATGTGGAGATATGGCTTGTCAGAATCCATACCATGATAATGGGGTAACATCTATATCATCCCGTTTTTAAAGCGAAATTGACCGGCATTATACGGGAGTATAATGCATCCCAGAGTGACAATGCGCTCGGGATATAAGATTTCTCTCAGCGGGCGGTAGGGGGCCTCTTCCTCACCCGCAGGTGCATTACTGTGTTGGGACATCTCTCTCTCACTTAACGACTCGGTGCTCTCACTTGATGTACTTGGAGTGTGCTCTGAAGTGTGTCCTAAGAAGGAAAATGGAGTGTTATTAGAGATTGAATGTGACGGTGGGGGAGGTGGGATCCAGAATTGTGGGGCGTTAGGAGTGTGGGGGCTATCAGGGTTGTACTCAACGATTGGATTTTCGTGAATGCTGGTCGGAGTATTATGGGGTGTGGGAGTGAGTTAAGAGTTTTGCATTAATGGATTATGAGAGATGATGGTGAATCTTTTTGTGCTTTTTGAATTTATTTATGTTTTTGTTTTTTTTTGAAAATTTTTGGTCAAAGCTTTGGATTGACTCGATCTAATCCTAAGTCTACCTAAATCCCCGACAACGGCGCCAAAAACTTGACGTGACTGAAAATGTGTCTCAGAAATGCGTTCATTCTAGGCTCAAGTGCAAGCCTGTCGCTTAAGTAATAATTCGACAAGTCGGGTATCGATCCTCAGGGAAAAAGGACAACGAAGTTGTGACGACGGGAAAAGACGGAGGAATCCTAACTTTGACTCTAAAAATAAAGGAAAAATGATTTGATTTTGGGAATGATTATAACTAAATGCAAATATGAAATTATAAAAAGATGCAATTACACTAAACTACCTAAAATATGATTGAAAAATGATTAAAAACTTTTAACTAAGTGATGAGAAAAATAGGACGGGAATACAATCCCCCAACCCTAGTGTATTGCAGTTATAATACTAATCATGAATTTAACTGATTAATTTTGACCCGGAATTTAGTACTCACAAGCATTATGTATACGAGGTTCAAGCCCACGTCATACATAATCTGAGGACAAGTAAATCGGTATCACGATAGTAACACTCGAATTGCATTCTAAATCATCACGGTTACCTAGAGGCAAACGATATATAAATACCTACAATTGTTGTGTTCCAACGCAATACGATCGTAATCAATCACTAAATTCAGAGGACTAATTTTATATACATGCAATTAACACATCAGGCTGGGTTCATGTATCCCGGACATAGAAAATCTAGCCTAGAATGATGAAGGTAATGAAAAAGGTGTTTGATATGTAGAAATTCATGATTAATCTAAAACAAACTTGTAAATTGATGTAGAATAGAATTGACAAGAGAGAATTACTCACTAATTTTTACCAAGGCAGTAACAACAACAATGAATAAAACTGGTAATCAAAGAAATTATGAATAAATCTTCAATCTTGGAATTAAAATGGAAATTCTATCTAAACTAGGGTTTGCTGGAAAAGAAAAGAAAAATCTATTATTCTCCCTAAAATCTTCGTTCTAAGAATGATAATAAAATGGGTTTATATACCCTACAAGACTCCAAGAGTTTTAGCAGCACTAGGACTCTCTATTAGAGGAAAATTAGAAAATTAAAACTGCGACAGCCGGACCGGTCCCCCTCCTCCCCCCGGACCGGTCCCAGGGCGGACCGGTTCTTTTATTTTGGGGCGGACCGGTCCCAGGGCGGACCAGTTCTTTTTATTTTTGCCTTCTTCGGTTTGCTTGTGATCCGGGGTCTTTTGGAGTTTGGCAAAGAGGACCGATCTGGGGTAGGGGCGGACCGGTCCTAGGTCGGACCGATTCTTTTATTTTTGGCGGACCGGTCCTAGGGCGGACCGGTTCTTTTAATTTCTGGGTTGACCGGTCCCAGGGTTTGACAACTTTTTTCTTGGATTTTTTTCTCAACTTCAAATTGGCATAACTTCTTCACCGTAACTCGGATTGAGGTGCCATTTTTTCCAGTGTTCTTGTAATTGAAAGCTATTCAATTTTCCAGTTGGCCCCACCTCTGGACTAAGACTGCAAAATTACGAAAATGCCCTTCAACTCCCCGATTCTTGGTTTCTTTCACTATTTTGAGTTCTCTTTTCCATCTTTCTTGCATGAAATACCTGTAAAACACATAAGAGATACACAAAATACGAAATAATTGCCAAAAAGGGTTAGTAGCATAAATATGAGACAAATCCAAGTTATTTATACCGCACGGGATCATAAAAATATCGAAATTAAGGGGATAAATATGAAGAATTTATGCCGAATCAACCCAGCAAGTGAAGAGTCAATTTTTGACCTTTGGATTTCTAGCCTATGTAGAGATATAGGATTAGCTACTTTTAAATCAACTATTTAGCTAATCAAATGGGGAATGGAAAAATCAAGTGAGAGGAAACCAAAGGAGAGAAATTATGAGAGCTTTTACTAGAAAGTGAAGAGTTTCTCAAGAAGGTGAAGGGTCTTAGAGGTGGAGCAACAGCTCGAGCCACCTTGCACCACCACCATACACCGTCAAAATTTAGGAAGAACGAGGAGGAGGAACTTACATCATCTTCTGTAAAGGAAATTCAGAATCATCCTAAGAGCAAGCTGTGTAAACTTGCTTAATTATGAGTTTGCTGAAATACATGCTAGATTATAGGACTTTTGGATAAAAACCCACGTTTATAACATTTTAATTTGAGATAGAAACATTTAGGATTATAGAACTCATTAAATTGGAGATTCACAATCTAAGTAAAAATGAAGTGAACTCATACGAATTCGAAAGTCAAACGCATGTAACATCATTTTGGAAAAAGGATGAACATTGTATGATAATTTTAGGTATGTTTTGAGCGGAAATTAGTAGTGGGCACGCGTGTTCTTGTATGGAATCATGTTTAGAACAACTTTGTAGTTTTAAGTTTTTTCAAAATGGGTCAAGAAAAGCCTCAAATAGTTAATAAATATTTTTGAGTAGAATGTAACTTTATCGAGAAAAAAAGATTATTGGGAATTAAAATATAATTATCATGAGCGAAAAATACGGCAGTAACAATAATTTAGCCGAGATGCGCGTGTTAGTCGGGTCAGAACTTGAATTATGGGATAAAAAGAAAAATTGGAAATGGGTCATCTAAGTTGTCATTTCGAGTGCGCAAAAGTGTCCTACAGGGTCAAAATAGTCGGTAAACTATATTCAAGCATATGTATAGGGTTTCGGGTCATTTTTAGGCCAACCCGGCAAGTGAAAAGTCAATTATTGACCTTTGGATTTGCAACCTATGAAGAGATACGGGATTAGCTACTTTATAATCATGTATTTGTCTACTCAAATTAGTTTGCTGAAATATATACTAGATTATAGGATTTTTGGATAAGAACCCATGTTTATAAGGTTTTGATTTGAGATAAAATCATTTAGAATTATAGATCTCATTAAATTAGAGATTCACCAATCTAACATGAACTGAAGTGAACTCACACGAATTCGAAAGTCAAACGCATGTAAAATCATTTTAGAAAAAGGACAAACATTGTAAGATAATTTTAGATCCGTTTTAAGCGACAATTGGAAGTGTGCACACGAGTTCTTGTATAAAATCATGTTCTGAACAACTTTGTAGTTTTAAGTTTTGTTTTTAAAATCGGTTCAGAAAAGTCTTAAATCATCATTTAATATTTATGGGAAGAATGTAACTTTATCGAGAAAAAAAGGATTATTGGGAATCAAAATATAATTATCGTGAGTAAGAAATGTGGTAGTTACAATAATTTAGTTGAGGCGAGCATGTTAGTTGTGTCGGAACTTGGATTACGGGATAAAAAATTAAATTGGAAATGGGACTTCCAAAGTGTCATTTCAAGTGTGCTAAAGTGTCTGGAAGGGTCGAAATAGTCAGAAAACTAAATTCGGGCTTATGTTTAGGGTCTCGCTTCATTTCTGGGTTGACCCGACAAGTAAAAAGTCAATTTTTGACCTTTGAATTTCCAACCTATGAAGAGATATGTGATTAGCTACTTTTAAATCTACTATTTGGCTAATCAAATAAGGAATTGAAAAATCAAGTGAGAGGAAACCAAAGGAGAGAAAGTATGAGGGCTTATACCAAAAAGTGAAGAGTTTCTCAAGAAGGTGAGGGGTCTTAGAGGAGGAGGAACAACTCTAGCAACCTTTCACCACCACCATACTGTAGACACCCCATTATGTTACCCCCTAACTCTCCTTAGGTCCCTAATACCTCCCTTAATCACTAAAAACCTAGGTCATGTCCTGAGAACTGTACTAGAAGCCATCGGGCACTCCTCGGCTCAGTTTGACCAAAAAAGTCAAACTCTTTATCTCGATCGAGACTAAATGAATCTTCTAAGGGCACTGAATACCCTTTCTAACGGACCGCCCCGTGCACGATTCCAACTTACCATGCGGACGAATGATCCGTTTCCGTTTGAAACTTGACCCAGAGGCCACCGGGCGCTCCCTGGCTCTGTTTGACCTATGTCAACTCTTCAGCTTGATCGAGGCTGAATGAATCTTCGAAGGTCACTGAATCCCCTTTCTAACGGTCTGTCTCGTGTGCGATTCCGACTTACCATACGGACGAACGATCCGTTTGCGTCCAAAACCTAACCTAGATGCCACCGGGTGCTCCTGGACCCTGTTTAACCTATGTCAACTATTCAGCTCGACCGAGACTGAATGAATCTTTGAAGGGCACTGAATCCCCTTTCCAACGGTCCATCCCGTGCGCGATTTCGACTTTCCATGCGGACGAACGATCCGTTTGACTCTGAGTGGTCACCAAATACTTCCCGGGCCCGTTGACTAAAGTCAACTCTCCAAAACGGGTCAAACTCTTTGGAATGTCAAAGTAAATCTCTTAACCTTTTCAACGGTCCACCCCGTGCGCGATTTGGACTTACCATGCGGACGAACGATCCGTTTGCGTCCGAACGATTCCCCGTCCAATGGACCGACAAATGCTTCCGAGTCATATTTGATCCAAAGTCAACTCCCCCCGGGAGTGATCCAAAGAACTTTCGAAGGTCTTTGAATTACCTTTCCAATGGTATGCCCCGTGCACGATTCTGACCAACGGTTTGCCCTCTACGGTCGATTTTCTAAAAAAGCTTGAAGCGCACGCCAAATAACAGGTTCCAGACCCTGCCTATCGGCACCTGCCGATAGGCAGTAGCATGCCAATTCCGATCGGCAATGACCTGAGCCTATAAAAGGAGGCCTTTACCTCATTTGCAGGGGAGCCCAGATCTGATAAAAATCTCTCTCAGCGAATCCCAAAAACCTCTCCCGAAGGCAGCGTGATTTTAACTTCAAAATCCCTAATTTACTTCCACTTTTCATCATCCTTTTCATCAAACTTGGTGAATTAACCACTCTCCATCATCATCCAAGTGCAAGGGCTGCTCTCCAACATTCAAGATCAAGCTCAAGATCTTCAAGAAGGTCCAACTTTCTCAAACCCTCTCTTAAATTCTCTTAAATTCCCAATAACTTGTTTTCTTACTTAGCACTTTTATTATCTCATCTCCCTCATCATAAATATACTTTTTACTTGGTATTATTGCACATCTCATATTTTCATATAAATAAAAAACCCAAAAAACAAGAAAAATAGGGTTTGCTCATAAATTCCAAGTAGGGATTCTCACACTTTTTTCACACTTTTCTCACAACTAAAACACTTTTTCTACACACACACACACACTCAAAAATAAGAGATCCCCATTTGGATTTATGGGATAAACCCCACCCCTCATTTTGTATGCGAACTACGTGGACTTTGATGCCTTTATAGGTTACGTAGGCGTCTCGCGGTAAGATCCGAGACTCGAGTCCTTTTTCCTACTTTTTATCTTATCTTCTATCTTCTCTAAATCCAATCTTCTTATATTCTATATACTTGTTCTTAGTGATGTCTTACTCCATATGCGTTATCGTTCCATTATAACGACCAACGTAGGGGTAATCACGTAAATCTTACTTTCTAATATTATTCTTATATCTTCCTACGGATGACTCGCTTTATCTTTTCCATGATACAAGTCGAGGATTCCCCTCCATTATATATATACACATGCACACATATCACGGGGGAAATATAAAGGAAAATAGCAAATATCCATGAGAGACCGAAAGGGAGGATGGGTGCCTAACACCTTCCCATTTCGTAACTAAGCCTCCGAACCCTTCTCGAATCATTTTGGTTTCGTATGCACCTGTATGTCTTTGGATGCCATCCTTCGGGGTGGCTTCCCCTTTTTCTTTTGACTCTTTTGAGTAAAATAGACTGGCGACTCTGAATCTCTCTATATTTTTGCACCACATCTCAAACGACGCTGGTCGAAGTGCTCTCGAGAGGGATACACGGTACCCGAAGGATCCTTCCTCCATGCTCCCACCCGCACGGGGAGGATCGGGGATGGCCACAGTAGCAACTCTGCTGGGGATTTATGTTTGTTTGTGGGCTTGACTCTATTTACATGGATGCTATATTTGTTTATGTTTCCCCCCATATCCGCATGTTCCCCTTTTCTATGTGTATCCCATGCTTATACTTATATTCACACACACGTAGAAAATTCTCCATGTACACTTCACACCACGTGCCCCTAGGATCACATATATCCCCATGTTGCACGCATCACCTATCGATACTTGGTGTACCTTTTGGGGTACTTGTACTTTGCTCCCTGTTTGGCATAATCAAGAAAAGGCATTCTCATCATAAGATACTAATAAGAGAATCATGAATGATTCACACAACATCACCAAAGGGCATTGCTATTGACCAAATTTCACCCAGTAACTGGAGGGTCACTTCGTGATGGGGGCTGGTCCGACAGGTCGCAGTTAGCCTAAGCGATATGACTCTCACCTTCCATTGGCCAAGTACCTTCAGCGTATATCGAACGGTTCCCCCGCATCGTACCGCTTGACCGAAGTCATGATGAGGGGTATATCGTAGGGAATTCGTTCACGTACGTTGAGTATATCGAATTGGCTCTCACATATATCGTTCCCACGAGGTATATGGTGAGGCAATTCACGTACACTCAGGTATATCAAATGGCTTGTCCACACGTACCGATTGCCCACAAGAGCAAGACGTATATCGTGGAAGTCACTCCAAAGGGGGGAACCCATGTCGCTTCACCCAACCAACTTCATACCCGCATATAGGTGTCAAACCTAGGACATGCACTTTAGATTGCCGGTTTTAACCCGAAACTCTGCCGAAATTCTGGATCGGCCAGCCGCCTAAATTTTCGCGCATTTTTAAAATGGGACCCTGTCTGTGAGCCTGGTTATAAGTCCAATCTTATCTTCTTATGTATTAAGAACCCCACTTTTCCAGGCTCGGGTCCCGTCCGGCATTGCATTTAAGAGAATTAAATACAAGTCAGAACATAATAATCATAATAATCATGCTGAGTCTCGAATCCAAAAACATTTCTCCATTCTTTATTAAAAATCGAAAAATATTTCTCCCTTCTTTATTAAAAATCGAAAAACATTTCTCCCTTCTTTATTAAAAATCTAAAAACATGTGTCCCTTATTTATCAAAAATCCAAAAACGTTTCTCCCTTCTTTATCAAAAATCCAAAAATAGTTATTCATTTTTTCTCAAAAATAAATCTCATCCTACGCCTTCTCAGGTCGATCGCAAGCCCTTGGCCTGGCTCCCTACTGGCTTCGGTCTTCAGTCAAATCACCTCGGAGTTTCATCCGTTCCTCTGCTACTTCTTTCGAGTCCGAAATCCATCCACTTTCTATGGAGAATATAGATCAAGCATCGGTCATATAATCGGATCTGACGACAGTCCTAGCTCAGATCGTGTCTAAGAATGACAACCTCCAAACTGAGGTCCGAGAGATGCAACAAAACCAAGTTCCTATTCCTCAAGAGCTCGAGGCCCTATTCCCTCGTGCTATGGGTCCACCCGATCCTATCTGGGTTCCGGAAGAATATCGGCACGCTCCACGTGCTCCTCCTGCCAATGGGCCGACGCTTGCCCAGCTTCCCATGCCAAACATTGCCCATCCTATGTCTAACCTGCCTGTGGTCGCTGATCCAAAGGAGGAGGAGTTGAATAAAGTCAAAGAGGATCTCAAGATGCTCACCAAGAAGTTTGACCAAATCATGATCTCTGGGAATTACATGGACTACACCCATATGTCTCCTTATCCTAAAGCGAGGTTACCCGAGAAGTTCAAGATGCCAAATATCGAGAAGTTCGGAGAGAGTGGACCCCCGATTATTCATCTTCGTGGTTACCATCGTTCCATGACCCTACTAGGGTCTTCTGAGGAGGTAATGGCCCAATTGTTTCGGCAGACTTTAAAGGATAGTGCCCTCCAATGGTTCTTATCTCTTGAGGAATCCAGAATTCATAGCTGGGAGGATGTAGCCCGAGAATATATGTCACAATACAAATACAACGAAGAGCTTGAGGTCACCCGTCGTGATTTAGAGATGCTCAAACAGAATCCTGGAGAATCAGTCAGTAACTTCATAACCCGGTGGAGGGAGCAAGCAGCTACCATAACTAATCGGCCACCCGAGGAAGAACCGGTCAACATAGTGAAGAAGAACTTTTTTCCCCATATCTGAGCGAAGATGGGAGGATAATACTATCCCCACTTTCAAGCTCTCGGCGAAGCTGGAGTAGAAATCGAGGAAAGTCTCGTTAAAATAGAGGTTGACCTGAAGAAGGTGTCCGAACAGTTCACCCCTAGAAAGTATGATAAGCCTGCGAGTGCTACAGTCTCGACCATCAACAACATCTCTCAACCAACCACATCATGGGCACCAGAAAACCGCCCTGCCCCCATCCGAAGGAAATACACTGAGCTCCATGCTCCCCTCTCCAAAATTTACCAAGCCCTGTTAAGCCGAAACCTCATCAAACCTTTGGATCCACATCTATTGCCAAATCCACTCCCAAGAAACTTCAAGACCGATGCTCATTGCGCCTTTCACCAAACTGCTGGCCATACCATCGACCAATGCTTTCACCTTCGGAACATAATCCAATATCTCATTGACCGGGGTACCATCGCCCCACCAGCCAATGCTAAGCCAAATACTACTCACAATCCACTTTCGAATCACACCAATGCCATCTTCTGGGAAGAAAACCCAGATTTCGACCCCTCAACTCAAATCACACCCATATACCCTCCTAAACCTCTTCAAATTTATCCACATTTCCTCCTACGCCCTACTAGACCTACTGATCAGACACTATCACTTCTTACCAGAGCATGCATCGCTGTCCGTACCCGTTCTGAAAATGGAAGTATGGAATTGTCAGAGGTGTTAAACCAACTCCTAGAGTTCGGGCTGAAATTGCCCTCACAAATGGTCATCGATTGTAAGAAGTTCAACACACTATTTTTGGAGGCACGAAAGTGGGCCCGAGATTCAGACAAATGGGTGGTACCAATCGACGAAGTCAGCGTAGACGATGTTGTCCAGACTATAGCAGAATTATTCGGGCAAACCAACAATATTTACAGTATCACCGGGTTACTTGACACTTTGAAGCTACAAGGGCGCTTGGTCCCTTCAATCACACATATCCCCACAGAATGGGAGAACTTTTATGAAGAAGCCATTGAAGTTGTGGAATGCATCGACTTCACAGGGAAAGACAGAAGTGTTTCCACCAAATGGGGGGAAGAGTTCAAAGATTCGAGCAAAGGATAGGCTTCAGGAAGAGCTGGCCTAGTATCCAACATATGTGGGATGATATCATTTGAAGAGCTCCACGGAGAAATAAATAGGGTGGCAGAACAACCTGAGATTGACGAGGAAACGGGATTCATGTTCTTCCCTTCTTCAATAAATCACATGACCATATCGAGGAGACATTACCAAGTTCCATGATCACTACCAGCAAATGATAAGGGGAAGGGCGTTGAAAACCTTCCTATGCCAGAGATGACCATTGAGGAGAGCAAGATCCTCGATCAACTGAAGAGAACTCAAGCTAATATCACTCTATGGGGACTTTTCATGTCTTTCCAATTGCACAGAAATGCTTTAATCAAATTACTCACTGGACCCATAGTTCTTCCCTCTACCACACCAGAAGAAGCGGTAAATCTGGTCGGATCCTTAACCTCTACCCGAATGCTATCATTTTCTGAAGAAGAAATCCCCAGAATTGGGCCAAATCACAATCATGCACTCAACATCTCCATAGAAGTTATGGGGAAGGCCGTGCCACTCTCTCTTGTCGATAACGGATTCGACTTGAATGTTTTCTCACTAAGAACCTTCAAGTGTTTTGGCCTGAAACAAAGAGACCTCGCTCCAACCTCCGCCACTATGCGTGCCTACGATAATACCCGTCGAGAGGTGATGGGATCCATAAAACTTGTAATAGGGGTTAGCCCTATAAACCCCGTCATTCAATTCCAAGTCATAGACATCCCAGATTGTTTCAACCTGTTGCTCGGACGCCCCTGGCTCCACAATATCAAGGGTGTCTCTTCCTCACTCCATCAGAAATTAAAGTTTTTCACCCACGGGCGAGTCATCACCATTTTGGGCGACGACGAAAATGTCGAGGGTGCAAGAATCAGCAGTCCAATTCTTGAGATACAGCACGGGTCAAATGATACGCTCCTATCAGGATTCCGAGTTGAGCCACTCCTACTCCCGGCGGGGGACAGTTTCAAAGAAAGGGTTTGTCCAGAATATGACCCTCATGGTAATATCAATGTGATTCAGATGTTTAGAAATATGCACTTCATGCCCGGACTGGGGCTAGGGCAAAGGCAACAAGGGATACTTGAGCCCATCAAACTGAAGAAAGCTTTCCATCCTTGCGGCTTAGTGTATATTCCATCATAACAAGAGATCGGAATGATCCGCTAGTCTCGACCAAAGAGAAAATTAGACAACATTTGAACTATCTCAGGAGACTCCTTAAATGGACGATTCATCAAAGAAGGCGAGGACTTCCCTTTTGCGGTTTTCCAGAACCATGGTATGACCACATAGATAAGAAGATAAGGCCGGGAATGGAGATCTTTTTTAAAGATAGCTACCCATGGGACGAAAGTTTCCAACACCGCGTACAACCGTTCATCAAAGATATCAAAGAGACTGAGGAAAGTGATTCTGAAGATTCCTTCAACTTGCAGACACTGGGGCTGGCACTCTGCATGGTTCATTCAGGCACTATATCAATGGATCCATCCCATCTGATTAAAGCTGCTGATACACCCCTCCTCAACTGGCATGCTACGCCAGTTCTACCTCTTGAAATCTCCCATAACCCCAATGTTTACCCTATTTCTTCTTCTATTGTCTATCCTTGCTCAAATGTAATCGAGACCTCTTTTGATGAGGTTCTCAATGCTGTTTTTCCTATCAATGAAATAAACGAAGATTTTGAGTATCTTGTTGTGTCTTATATTAACTGCTTGGATTCTAATCAAACTTTTGATGATGATGATTTTGCAAATTAACAATTCTTAACTGATCTAAATAAGGTTAATGATAAACAACATAACCGCGTTCAAGTTAATAAAGAAGAGACTGTTGTTATTAATCACGGTTCTAGTAGCCAACTGCACGAGATTAGGATAGGGGCCACCCTTGACGAGCATGAGCGCTCACAACTCGAAAAATTATTTAAGGAGTTCGTGGATGTCTTCGCTTGGTCCTATGATGATATGCCCAGCATCGATCCTGAAATAACTCAGCACGAGATCTCCACTCTCCCAGTACAATCCGGTTAAACAAAAATTGAGAAAACTCCGCACCGAATGGTCGCTCAAGGTCAAAGAAGAGGCGGTCAAATAGTTGAACGGAGGTTTCATTCGGGTGATCGAATATCCCACATGGCTAGCCAACATTGTACATGTGCCAAAATCAGGAGGGAAGGTTCGAATGTGTGAAGATTACCGAGATTTAAACAAAGCTTCTCCAAAGGATGATTATCCGCTACCCAATATCGACATGATCGTGGATAACACAGCCAGTCATGCTCTTAAGTCATTCATCGACGGGTTTGCCAGATACAACCAAATCAAGAAGCACCCCGACCACCAAAAAAAAACCTCATTCATCACCCCATGGGGAACCTTTTACTACACCGTTATGCCATTCGGTCTTAAGAATGTTGGGGCTACTTACCAAAGGGCTGCCATAACCATCCTACATGATATGATTCATAAAGAGGTCGAGGTTTATGTGGATGATATGATTATTAAGTCCAAAACTAGAGAAGGTCATGTTCCCGCTCTTCGGAAGTTTTTCGAACGACTGCGACAGTATCAGATGCGACTTAATCCACATAAGTGTGTCTTCGGCGTTATAAATGGAAAACTCTTAGGATTCATGGCTAGTGAGAAGGGGATAGAAGAAAATCCTGCCAAGCTGAAGGCCATACTTGAGATGCCACCACCCCTAATAGAGAAAGAAGTCCGAGGTTTTCTTGGGAAATTACAATATATCAATCGGTTCATCAGACAGCTAACCTCTATCTGTGAACCAATCTTCAAGATCCTTCGAAAGGATTCAACCAAAGTTTGGAACAGGGCCTGCCAGGAAGCTTTTGACCGAATCAAACAGTACATGAACCAACCTCCAGTTCTCATGCCACCACAATCTGGTCTCCCTTTGCTCCTATACCTAACCATACCCGACACTGCAGATGGGGCTTTACTAACCCAATATCTTGAATACTCCCGCAAAGAAAGAGCCATCTATTACGCCAGTCACAAATTGGCTGGGTACGAGGTCAACTACACTACTTTAGAAAAGGTATGTGTCGCACTTGTCTAGGTCACCCAAAAGTTGCGACACTACATGCTCGTCTTCCCCATCAAACTAGTATCCCGAATGGACCCCATACAATACCTTCTTGAGAAACCTGCCTTATCCAGTCGAATGGCCCGATGGTTGATGCTCCTAACCGAGTTTGATATCAGGTACGTCACACAACAATCTGTTAAAGGAAGAGCCATCTCTGACTACCTCGTCGATGACCCTATAAAAGAAGCAGATGTTCGGATCTACGAATTTCGAGATGAAAATATCCTCTGCACCATTCAAGACTGCCTTCAATGGAAAATGTTCTTTGATGGCGCTGCCAACAAAAGGGGATATGGCATTGGGATACTCCTGATCGCCCCAGATGACTCCCATCGCCATTAAATTGGATTTCCCTTGCACCAACAACATGACGAAATACGAGGCATGCATAGTGGGGCTCAAAGTAGATCACAAGAAAGGTAATCAATACCTTGATGTCTACGGGGATTCTGCCCTTATCATAGGTCAAGTGCTCAGAAAGTGGAAAGTCAAGGACGAAAAGCTCCAACCCTTTCATTCCCAATTAGAAGAGTTAGCCTCCCATTTCCGAGATATCGCCTTCCATTACCTATCCCGAGCAAAGAATAACCTAATCGATGCTCTCGCCACCTTGGCCTCCATGGTCGACATGCCCGAGGGAATAACAATGACCCCCTTCCTAGTTCAAAAGCAAGACAAACCAACCCATTGCTACCATATTGAGCTTGTCTCCACCGAAGATCCCGAACTAGCCGATTGCTGGTACTAAGATATCTGGTGCCTCCTCAAACATGGTAGGTATCCCGAGGGTTCCAACAAGAAAGATTGAACAACTCTCCGAAGACTGGACGCCCAGTACATTACTTGTCATAAAGCCCTTCTCAAGAGGAACTTCGATGGAACTCATCTATACTATATTGCTGGGGCTGAGATTGAGAAAATAATACAGAAGATCCATATATAACGGGGAATCCGGACCCCACATGAATGCTCACATGATAGCCAAGAATATCATCCGATAGGGATACTACTGGACCGCCATGATCCAGGATTGCACCGCCTATGTCCGGAGATGCCTCAAATGCCAATAATTCTCCAATCTTCAACAATTGCCTCTGCGAGAGTTATATAACATGACCTCTCCCTGGCCGTTCTCCACCTGGGGTATCGACATCATAGGGAAGGTTACACCAAAGGCTTCAAACGAATATGGGTTCATCCCGGTTGCCATCGATTACTTCACCAAATGGGTCAGAGCTGAGTCATATGCAGTATTAAATGCCAAAAAAGGGCCAAATTCCTCAAGAAAAATATCATCTGCCGATATGGGGTCCCGCACGAGCTAGTGCCAGATAACGGGATGCATTTTGAAGCATAGGTCACAGAATTAGTCAACGAGTACGAGATTCAGAGACATAAATCTTCTCCCTACCGACCTCAGATCAATGGTGCAGTTGAAGCCGCCAATAAAAACCTCAAAGCTATTATGAGCAAGATGACCGAAAGTTGTAGAGATTGGGCTGACCGGATCTCGTACGCCCTTTGGGGCTATCGAACCTCAATCCAAACCTCTACTGGGGCTACCCCTTACTCCATGGTCTACGATATGGAAGCAGTCCTACCTATGGAGCTGGAAAAACCCTCGCTACGCGTCATGTTAGGAAGCAAAGTTAGTGAAGAAGACTGGTGCCAAAGCCGTCTTGATGAGCTAGCCTTCCTAGATGAAAGAAGATTAAAAGCACTTTGCCACATATACGGGTACCATCGCCGAGTAGTGCGATCATTCAACAAGAGAGTCAAGGACCGAGGTGTCCGAGAGGGAGACTTAGCCCTCAAGGAGATAATAGAACCCATCTGGGACCCTAGAGGGAAATTCAAGCCCAATTGGAGTGGCCCTTACATTGTGAAGAAAATCTTATCCGACGGTGCCACCATGCTCACTGACCTAGATGGGGAAGAGATGGCTCGTCCAGCCAATTAGGACCGTCTCAAGTAGTTCTACCCCTAGTCCAAAATCTTGGTGCGCTATGACTCTTCCCATCCCCCTTCTATTCTAAAAAAAAAACTCTTCATTTCCCTCTACCCATAACTACGTGGGCCTGATCCTCTGCAAAAAAATATTTTCAAACAGATAAAGAACTTTTCAAAAACCCCAGAGGTACGTAGGCAGCTCATACACCTCACATGAGTGCGACCCTTTCTTTTTCACAAAATACTATTCTTTTCTTACCTTCGAGAACGGCGGTTCATTCTAAAAATACTTGAACAAAAGGATTATCTATGCCTTAGCTATCAGTATAGATAATTCAAAAATGCAAAATTCATCGAAAGGCACAGCTGGAAGATCATAAACTTGTTTATTTCATTAATAAGAAATTATAGTACGGATTACGTAAGAAAAGGAACGGATAACTCCCCTCCCCCACTACCATAAAAAGCCAAATAAAATCACCACAACTGTCATCCATTACATAAATAAACTCTCAAAGAGTCCTACCCATAGCTACCAGAGGAGCCTGCACCCTCATCATCGACATCCTGAGGTCCCCAAGTTTCCCCTGCCTGAATAGAGTGCCATAAACATTCCATGGATCGATGCGCATTAACCATCTTGAAAAGACCACAACACCCCCTTCCATGGTGTTAGATAAAACAAACCATCTTTGTCCAGTCTCCACTGCCAACATCTTGCTGACTACTTTCCTTCACAACCACTTCATATAATATTGAGGGACATGCCAAACCTTCCTGACAGACTTAGAGGGACGGGTCGACGGATGCCGATTTTCCCACAGAGACCCAAGCAACAGACGCAAGCGCTCAGTCAAATCTTCTAACGGAAAGAAATTTGAAGTCCGAGGGGGCACGACCTGTGCCCAGCTAAATTGGCACAAAATCCGCCAAGGGAAATAAAAAGAGGTATGTCTGAGACCAACCAACCGCACATAGGAATACTCTCCTAGCTCCAGAATGGGCTGCAGCTGTCCTCACCAAGGTACTGACCAATACAACCCACGAGCCCCATGCTCCACAAGCCAACTTTCCCAGTTCTTAACATGTAGACCAACACTGATGAAGTAGCATGAAAAGAAGTTAGGTACGGCCAACAAGGGATACTCTAGAGGAGTCGCCAAGAGAAATCTTTCAGACAACCACATGAACAGCATTACAGGGCTACCCCTCAAAAAGTCAGAACGGCCTTCTCTCTAGGCATCAAGGCCATTTAGGGTCTCTGCTAGTATCACCGTCGCAGGATTGCGATGGTATGACATCCATGAAGTAATGGCTGCAAGTTGTGGTCCACTTGCACCTCCCCAGTCACCAGTAGCAATTTGGAAACCAGACCCAGAACAACGGCTCTAGCATAGCCAGCATCACTTACTTCCCGCAAATGTACGGACTGCAGCACTGTCGGGAGGGAGATCATTCCTCCATCAACCAATGATCTAGCCGCCGAAGGTGAAATATGAAGAAGCCCAACCATTATATCCCTGGGAGAACAGGAAAATTCGGGTAAAGCCGCTGCAACACTGGGATTTACACCCAACATGGCAAAGAACTCCTCGTAGGTAGGACAAACTTCTTCCAACCCAAAGTAGAATACATGGTCTTCAGGGTACCAGAATTGCACCGCCGCCATCAGCACGTTCCACTCAAGAGGCCGATTGCGCCACAGGGAGACTCGACGCATGTTGAAAGCATCGTAGTCGACATTATAAGAGCACATTGCTTCCAAGGCTTCGAGGTAGTTGGTAAACTCGGTGCTACAGGGAGAGCCATCTTGCAAGGCTAAAAGATAATGGACAAGTGGGTAAGAATGCAAAGGTGTGATGAAAACACTCCACCCTCACCCCTTTTTATACTTGAAAACCCTCACAAGGGACATAATCCCTGCAGAAATCGGAAGGAATCCTACCCCACAAGGTACCAAAGGCTGAAGAGGGTACCATTCTAAGCTTTCAATTGATCGTATTGGACTGAACTGTCGATAGCAGGTCAGGGTGATTGCAGATCGGCAACCCCCCCCCCCCCCCCCATTTTTGGAAATTTCCCTATTTTCCTCTTTTGACAAATCAGAAAATTCAATAAAAATAAATTGATATTGTCAATAGAATTTCAAGAATCCCCTGTTCTCCTTATATATTTTCTCCTTTTAATTAAAAACTTTCCTTCAAAAAATTCCAAAAATATTCCTTTTTTACGGTCTCAGCAGCAAAGTAAAAAGCGCATGTGCATTCATTCATCATAAATAAAAGATAATAAAAAACTCCATTGCATTGCATATATTTGTGTTATGTGTTACATAAATTTTGCAGGAAATAAAAAGAAAAAAAATCAAAAACAACGGGACTCTACCTGAACCCACATCCTCTCTCTCTCTCTCTCACTAAGAGCTTCCACCCCTGCGACGTGCTCTCTTTCCCCTATGGCGAGATGACACACCACCACTACCCAAGCCAGAATCCTCCCCAGACGAGGCAGACGGCACCAAGCAAGAAGGAACGAGAACCACATCCCTAATATAAGCAGTCGCCGAAGATATCCAGCCCCTAATATCCCTTAGCCATGTGGTCGACACCCGGACTTGCTGCAGGAAAAGGAAAAATCAGTATCAAAGCAAGGATGACCAAAACAGAAAAGAAAGAGAGAAAGGAACAAAAAGATATACCGCGGGTCGAAGGACCTCCTCTGTCAAACCCAATTCCTCTGGATCCATCGCATGAGGACGGTCCAACATAGGCACCATCCCTCCATCAGCCCACCGAATGTTGTATGAAGTGGTATGCAGTCGCACAAAAGGGATCTTCGAGGTCATCGCCTCTGCAGTTGCCGACGGACCACCACCACTATGGTAAGAACCCACCGCCCAATTCGAACCTGCTGGAAAGAAGGGCAACACATCATATATGCTGGGCGCCATCAACCAGCTTGTCACAAAGTCCATATAGTCATATGACGCGGCCGTATCAGTGTATAGCAGGTAGGACTCACTAATCATCGCCGCGATCCTCTCATCCTCTGACAACAGTCGCTCCCGCCTCACAGACATAGGAGGCTGCGCGGGTGGCACCACCAGATCCTCCTCAGCAATCTGACGAATCAACCTCTCCCCGAGGTACTAGGAATGGCCAAACTCATGAGCCAGCAAACGCCTCATCCGCGCATTCACCCCAGTCACCCCCACATCCTGAATGGATATCCCCCGGGGATAAAAGGTCACCTGAAATATCCAAAGCAAGCATAAATCAATACAAGATCATAAGGTGTAAAAACCAAGACTTAAATGGAAAGAGTCTTACCCTACCACTGGTCAGGTCATTCAAGACCTGACGCACGGCCTCCAGAGAGAGAGATCCCTTCGACCGCCGGTTGGACTTACGCCATCGATACAATCGGCAGAAGTCCCCAACAGTGTTGTCCTTCAAAGCGATCAGCGATGTGTTGCACCCAATCACCTCATAAAACCACGTGTGAATTCGCAAACAAAAAGATACGCATAAGGAAAATGCGAATGCATAAAAGGAAAATGCTAATGCATGAAAAGAAAATGCACAAATTAAAGAATACCTCAAGAAGGTACGTGGCCCCAGTAAAGGTCTGCCGGCAGCACTGACTGAATGCATCCAGAGAGGAGTAAAGGGTCGCCAAGGTCAGACTCACCCAATCATAGAAGGGGATGTTCGAAAACATCCTCAGGAACGACAAGAACCATAAATGGACAACGTCGCCACTCGACGCCACCATGAAACCTACCAACACTAGCTGAATGAGTAACCGGGCCATCTGCCTCACTTGCAGCCCATCCTCCACATCAATATCCCTACCGAACAGAACGTTCTTTAGCAGGGACAGCCGAATAGAATCTCCAGAAACTATCCTCCTTACATCACCAAGTGCCGTATGCACTGCATCCGGCCTCACCCGTAAAGAGCGATCCACCTCTATCTGCTCTCCATCACAATTTAGCCCCAGCAACTTTTGCACGTCTATGGGAGTCACAATCATCTCCCCGAAGCCGAAATGAAAGGTGTGGGTAGTGTCCCACCACCTATCTACCATACCAATCGGCACTGACCCCTTGACTTCCCGAGGTAGCCCAAAAGTCCGTGCCACTGCCGAATGGCACCCTTCATACTATGCCGACCGGCAACCCCCTTTTTAAATTTTGTACAAAAATTCCCCAAAAATACCAGAAAGCCCAAAAAAAATCCTTAAAAAATTCCTGAAAATCCCAGGATGGATTTTGAACATTTCCACCAAGAAAATTTCGCGTTCCCTCGAGCAGAACCCCATATTTCCCCAGCGTAATCCTCAAAAACCAAGTGAAACTCTCGGCAAAGCTCTAGAGGATCTCTAAGGATCGCCTGATCACTTCCCCCAACGAAATTTTCTTACAGCACCAAAATAGGTTGTTCCCCCCAGCGAGGCCTCCTAAAGGCTCCCCAGCTATCAGCTCCCCGTCTCAGATCAAATTCATAAAGCACCTTCTCCAACAGAATCAAAATCCAATCTTTATCCCCTCTTGGGTCAGAATTGGCCCCGGTCTTGGATCGTCACCTGAGTTAGGTCATAATTGACCTCGGTCCTTGGTCGTCACCACTCTTGGGTCAAAATTGGCCCCGATCTTGGATCGTCACCCGAGTTAGGTCAAAATTGACCTCAGTCCTCGGTCGTCACCACTCTTGGGCCAAAATTGGCCCCGGTTTTGGATCGTCACCTGAGTTAGGTCAGAATTAACCTCGGTCCTCGTTCATCACCACTCTTGGGTCAAAATTGGCCCCGGTCTTGGATCATCACCTGAGTTAGGTCAGAATTGACCTCGGTCCTCGGTCGTCACCACTCTTGGGTCAAAATTGGCCCCGATCTTCGATCATCACCTGAGTTATGTCAGAATTGACCTCGGTCCTTGGTAGTCACCACTCTTGGGTCAGAATTGGCCCCGATCTTTGATCGTCACCTGAGTTAGGTCAGAATTGACCTCGATCCTCGGTCGTCACCACTCTTGGGTAAGAATTGGCCCCGGTCTTGTATCATCACCTGAGTTAGGTCAAAATTGACCTCGATCCTCGATCGTCACCACTCTTGGGTCAGAATTGGCCCCGGTCTTGGATCGTCACCTGAGTTAGATCAGAGTTGTGGGTACCCGGAATTTAGTATTATAGGCCTGGACGAGTAGCCCAACCCTAGCGGCCCAAAGTCCAGGCCCCTCATCTCTTGTATTGATCCGATTTCCCCACGACCCCATGAAGGGAAGTTATAGGGGAGCACGATCCCATGGAGGGAAGTTATAGGGAAGATGGCTAATAAGAAGGAACCCATCATCTCCACTAACTAACATACACATATATAAATTAAACCCTAGGTCCGGGGCAAAGGACAAGTTGTATTCTCTGTACTCATTCTCCAGAATATTGAGAAATAATACTGACTTCACCACCGTGGACGTAGGCACATCTTTGCTGAACCACGTACATCCGTTGTTGTGTGATTGGCATTTTATTTTCTTTGTTCTTTCTTGGTCATTACTTCTCTCATATTTATTTATGTTGCACAATCATTGTCTCCATAATTGGCGCCGTCTGTGGGAAACGTTCATCTTTCCCTGAGAAGAGCCCACGCCAAGAAAAGAATCTAAGATGTCTGGTCACAGCAGCAACGCTCCTCAAGCAGGAGATATTCAAGAGCCACCTGCTCCTCGCAGGATAAGGTCTGAAGTCCGACGTTCAGATCGTGGGGCTCGCTTGGAAAGGCCAGCCTCAGAAGAAGGTTAAGGACCAGCAAGGTCCACGTAGATATCCAGATTGATTGATGCATACGAGGCAAGGCTCCACGAGTAGAGGGAGTCTTCTCGCAGATATGAGGCTGAGAATGCTTGTTTGAAAAGAAGACTGGAAAGACTGGAGAAGGAACTACGTCCTGATACCAGGAGACACCCCCATCGCACTCCTAGCCCTCAGGCGAGCAAATCTCGCAGCCGAGAAGGAGCCCTAGGCATGAATATCAAGGGGTCGAAGGTGGGGACTCAGACGACGACCGTCGCGAACAACTAAGAAGAGCTCGCCGCTACCAGAGCCCTGCTCGCAGCGACGAAAACATACGGAACCTGGTCCGCAGAGAAATGGACCAACATCCAGCTCACCGTGGCACCAGGTAGACCAGAGAACTCGCCAGGAGAGCCCTCAAGACCCGGATGAAGTCACCCTTCACGAGGGAAATTGAAGAGGAAGAGGCTCCCAAGAAATTTGCCATTCCAAGGTTCAAGATTTACGACGGGAAGACTGATCCCATTGATCATGTCAGGCAGTACCGGCAGGCCATGACCCTCTGGAATCACCGGGATGCACTGATGTGCCGTATTTTCCCCTCGAGCCTCCATGACGTGGCCCAGAAATGGTTTAAAAAACTCCCTCACCGATCCATCAGAAATTTCAAATCCCTGGCCGAGCTCTTTACGGACCGGTTCATCACCAGCAGCTCCCATCCCAAAAGGATGGATGCTCTGTTAACAATGAAGAAAATGCCTCAAGAAACACTCCGAGACTATGTGAAGAGGCACTGGGAGTTATTCAACGAGATCGAGGACTGCGCGGAAGAGGTGGCAGTGGCTTCCTTCAAACTTGGGCTACCTAGATCTTCCCTCCTTTACCAGTCCTTGACGAAGAAGGAAGCTATGACCATTAACGACCTGATGGCCCGGATTGAGAAATACGCAAAGGTGGAAGATGTCACCCGCCTTAATGTAGGAGAAAATGGTCGAGCCAAGCTCACTACCAAGGGAAGTGAGAAAGTTGAGAACCAGAAGAAAGGAGGAAAGAGTGGAGGCAAGAATGGCTCCAAAAATGGAGGAAACCCTGACGTAACAAAATCGTTCCAGGCGGTCAACACCGTCTTCAAAGAGCCAATTTACAAAATTCTCGCGAAGATCAAGGATGAGCCGTTCATCAAATGGCCCCGAAAAATGGGAGGAGACCCCTCGAAAAGAAACAATGCATTAAGATGCGCTTTCCACAAAGAGGGAGGGCATAAGACCGAGCACTGCAAGGCTCTTAAGTCCCACCTCGAGGAGTTGGCCCAGTTTGGACATTTGAATGACTTTGTGGAAAAGAAGGTTGAGAAAGTGGCTGCCCACAGAGAGGCGAAACCTGACAACGTGCTGGAGGATGATGTCGGACATGGATTCGCAGTAATCCACGGAGTATCTGACGTCAAGCAAATACAAGGGAACTCAGCTCGAATGGAGGTAAAGAAACTGACAGCGGTAATGCAAGCTTTTCAGATTGATCCAGCAAAATCACAGTCAGGAAAACGTCGGCGAGCAGAGGACATCAACTACAACAAGCATATTGTTTTCACGGATGAATACCTAGTGGGAGTAAGGACCCCACATCATGATGCCTTGGTCATTACACTCAGGATAGCCAACTTTGACATCGACAGGCTGCTCGTTGATCAAGGAAGCTCATCCGAAGTAATGTACATCGACCTGTTCAGGAAATTGAAGTTGAGCGTCGCCGACCTAAAGGGAGCTACTGTCCCTCTGGTCGGCTTCGCTGCAAAAATGACCATGCCCCTGGGCAAAATAGTACTTCCAGTGCGCGCTGGAAATGTTTCCAAGATGATCGAGTTTTTGTTGATCGACATTGATTCACCGTATCAGGCCATCCTCGGCAGGGGATGGATTCACGCGATGAAGGCAGTCTCCTCGACCTACCATCAGAAGCTCAAATATGTTACCGAGCGAGGAGTAATGGAGATACACGGTGACCAGGCGATGGCAAGGAAGTGCTTCATAGCGGCCATCCGACCAAAGCTAGAGAAAAAAGCTGATCAACCCAGTGAGAAAGTGGAGGAAGGTGCAATTCCTTCCAAATAGCAATTAAAATACGGAAGGCCTGGAGTAAAAGAGACCAGGCTCCTCCCCTCCGAGCGTGTCGTCGAGGACCTGGTAGAAGTGGCGTCTAGGGAAGGCGACAATAGCAGAGTCTTCCTGATCAGAGCGTCACTCACCGACCAAGAGCAAAAGGAGTTGTCAACCTTACTCAGAAGCAACATAGATGTTTTCGCTTGGGAACCTTATGAGCTGCCAGGAATCGATCCCAATATGGTCTGCCACCAGTTGCACGTCGATCCCATATTCAAGCCGATAACTCAGAAGGCACGGCGAACTACTCCCGAGAAGGCCAGAGCAATAGAAAAAGAATTTGAAAAACTGTTGGATGCAGGATCCATACGGGAAGTGCAATTCCCCAAATGGTTATCCAACCCAGTGGTAGTTCCCAAAAGCAACGAAAAGTGGAGAGTTTGCATTGACTTCACTGACCTCAACAAAGCCTGCCCCAAGGATAGCTTCCCTCTTCCAAAAATAGACCAACTAGTAGACGCCACCGCAGCTCACGAACGAATGAGTTTCCTGGACGCATACTCAGGGTATCACCAAATTCCCTTGTATGCCCTAGATCAGGACAAAACGGCGTTTATCACGACGGTTGGTTTATATTGTTACAAGGTCATGCCTTTTGGGCTCAAAAATGCAGGGGCAACCTATCAGCGGCTAGTTACTAAAATGTTTAAGAATCAAATGGGAGAGAAAATGGAGGTCTACATCGACGACATGCTCGTCAAGAGAAAGGAGAAGGAGAATCACCTCTCGAACCTGTCAAGTACCTTCGAAATCCTCAGGAAGTACCGAATGAAACTTAATGCGAGCAAGTGTTCCTTCGGTGTCCAGTCAGGGAAGTTTCTTGGGTATTTGGTCAGCAAGCGAGGCATAGAGGCTAATCCGAACCAGATTAATGCAATCAACAGAGTGCAACCTCCTCGTACAATCCGGGATGTACAGAAGCTCACTGGAATGTTTGCTGCTCTAAATCGTTTTATTTCTAAATCCTCCGAGAGATGCAAGCCTTTCTTCCAACTCTTAAAGGGCAGCAAAACAGTAGAGTGGAGCCCAGATTGCTCGTGAGCATTGGACAAGCTTAAGTCCTACCTAAGCACTCCACCACTGCTTGTCATACCACAGCAAATGGACTCTTTGTACCTCTACCTCTCTGTATCCAGTCATACTGTCAGCTCGGCGCTAATGTGCGAAGTTAAAGGAATCCAACATCCCGTCTATTATGCGAGCAAAACCTTATTAGATGCAGAGCAGCGCTACCTACCATTGGAAAAGCTCGCATTCGCCCTAGTAATAACCTCGAGAAAGCTGAAGCATTACTTCGAAGCTCATACGATCATCGTCCTTACATCACACCCCCTCAAGGCTGTCCTAAGGAAGGCAGATTTGTCAGGTAGACTGTCTAAATGGTCAGTCGAGATCGGCCGGTTTGACATCCAATTTCAACCAAGGACAGCTATCAAGGGTCAAATCCTCGCTGATTTCATAGCTGAATTCACAGGCGAAGAACCCTCCGACCAGCCTAAGCCAACAGAGCAAAACAACCAAGCTACAGTGGCAAGCTGGAAACTATTCGTTGATGGAGCCTCCAACTCAAAGGGGGCAGGGGTAGGAATTGTTCTCATCACTCTAGAAAACACAGTCCTTGAGCAAGGAATCAGGCTGGGATTTGTAGCCTCCAACAAAGAAGCAGAATACGAAGCCCTAATAGCAGGCCTCCAAAAAGCACAAACTCTGGGAGCAAAGCGTTTGCAGGTATTCGGCGATTCACAACTAGTTTCCAACCAGATAAGTGGAGACTATAACGCAAAGGATGAAAGAATAGCAACCTACCTCTCCTTGGTGAAAAACTTAATGACGAGCTTTGAAGAGATCAACATCCAGTAGTTTCCCAGGGGGAAAAACAGCCACGCTGATGCGTTAGCAGCCCTGAGTTCGGCAGTTGATTCTAGCCTTAAAAGGGTTATCCCTATCGATTTCCTCAGTTGCCCAAGCATTTACCCCAACTGCGAGCTGCCAAACGCGGAACCAATACTCCAATTGGAATTAACCCCCAGCTAGATGGATCCCTTGAAGGACTATTTAAAGGACGGAACGCTTCCAGAGGACAAGAGAACTGCCCACTAGATAAGGGTCAAAGCTGCTCGCTTTCACTTATCCACGGGAGGTGACTTGTATAAAAGATCTTTCTCCGGTCCCTACCTTAGATGCGTCCACCCAGGCGATGTCAAGGCAGAGCTTCACGAGCTTCACGAAGGAATCTGTGGAAGTCATGTCGAAGGAAGGTCTCTAGCCTTCCGAGCAATGAAGGAAGGCTATTGGTGGACATACATGCAAAAGGACTCCGCAGTATATGTCCGCAAATGCCTGAAATGCCAACTTCATGCTCCTATGGTCCACCAGCCCGCCATCGAATTAAAATCCCTGACCAGCCCCTAGCCTTTCGCCCAATGGGGAATGGACATCGTGGGACCACTGCCCACCGCTGCCGGTAATCACAAATACCTGTTGGTTGCAACTGACTACTTTACCAAGTGGATCGAGGCAGAACCACTGGCGAACATCCGAGATGTTGACATGATAAGGTTCGTATGGAGGAATATAATCACTCGATTTGGAATCCCCAGAACCATAATCACTGACAATGGAACATAGTTCGAGAGTGGCCCTTTTCAGGACTTCTGCAACGAACACGGGATCAGGCACCACTTCAGCTCGGTGGCCTACCCTCAAAGCAACGGACAAGCTGAAGCTTCCAACAAAACAGTGATCGCTGGATTGAAGAAGCGATTAGAGCGGGCCAAAGGCGCATGGGCAACCGAGCTACCGCATATCCTATGGGCATATAGAAAGACTCCTAGGCGAGCAACAGGAGAAACGCCATTCTCACTAACATATGGTATGGAGGCAATCATCCCACTAGAAGCGGGATTGCCAATAATGAGATCCGACCTTGTGGAACAGGGCCAGAACGATGAGGCTTTGCTCGCTGAACTCGACCTGGCCGACGAGCGCAAGGAACTTGCCCTAGTGAAACTAGCGAGCTATCAACAACAGCTCGCGAAGCACTACAGCAAAAGGGTCAACCCGATGAGATTCAAAGTTGAGGACTATGTTCTAAGAAAGGTCATGGGCAATACAGTGAAGCCATTAGACTGTAAGCTGGGCCCAAACTGGGAAGGACTCTATAAGATAATTAGAGACGACCTACAAGGTGCCTATCATTTGGAAACAATGGAGGGCAGGGAGATACCACGAGCATGGAACGCAGCTAATCTCAAGAAATTCTATTTTTAGGAATTCTATTATTAAATCTTTTATTGTATTCATTATGTGAAAGGACAGTTCATTTCCCATTTCACTAATGAAAATCTCTCAGTTGATCACTCCCTAATTAGTAACAGTTATATTTTATTACAAATCCCTTTCAAATCACAGGCATAATGGTCGACATAGCAGGGGAACACCCCTCCTTAGGTCACCGTCATGAAGCACGACAGACCTCTTAGCATTGCCCCTGGCAATATATGAAGCCCTACAGAGTATTCTTAGGCATCAAACCTACTTTGGTTAAACAAAATCCTGATCGGATGAAGACATCCAATACCAGGTGTGTCCTCGCCAATTGCCCTACTTAGGCCTAAGGGAGTGTGACGACACAACCTAAAAGGTAAAGTGAGGGCACAATGGTATTCTTGCATTATACTGGACTGGGGGGACACTCGCATGACAAAATAAAAAGGATTATGAAGCAGCGAAAATATAAAAAGATTGGATGAACACGTTTAGTCGGCAAAATTGCCCAAAACGTGAACTTTTCGTTAATCCTTTATATTTACAAACAATGATAATACATGTTTAGTCGGCGAAGCTCGCCCAAAGCATTTACATTATCAAAAAGAAAAAGAATAACAAAATCTCAAGGAGGTGGAAGCCTCCGAGCAAGATAATCAGCAACTTTAGCTCTCCTTCCATCATCAGGAGCGGGGGCTAGCTCTTCCACGACCTCATTTGCGTCCAACTCCAATAGTTGCCGGGGAATAGCATCAATGGGGATCCATCTATCATCCCTCCTGAATGGATTGGGCATCAGAGTGGAGGAAGACATCGCGTGTCGATACCATAACACTGAGTTCATCGGGACCTGCAGCTCTCTCAGGGCACTCAACCACCCTCTGATGAAAGAAAGTTCTTCGAACTCTGATTGTCTCGTGGGAGCATCCAGCCAGCCCTGATCGTAGCCATCAGATCACACTTGGCGAGGGCCCTTCTTGAATAGATGTCGCAGTCGGGAAACGTCCCTCTGGAGTGTGACACCCCGCCTAATTAAACCTTGGGTGATCAAGCCTTATTTTAATATAAAAAGGTTTCTTAAATGGTTCATTCTTAGCATCACTGTCGAACGCCTTTTAAAATTACTAACCACCTAAATGAAATTAAAACGGGTGCCAAATTTTATCTTTCTTAAACAACAAATATTCCAAACCACACATTACCAATACTAGATATGAATGCTCAGTACATAAAAATAATCTGAAAGAAAATAAAGTCTTGCCGTAAACCACGGCCCAAAAAGACAACTACAATTCCATAACTAGAATAAACTGTAATAGTAAAGGTGGAACGACATGTTCCAACTAGAGATAATAAAACTGAGATCCTGCACTAGAAATGAAAAAGAGGAAGCGTCTAAACAATCCCTGCAACCTCCACACTGGCTGCAGCTCCCAAATCTCTGACATGAAATCAAGCTGGGTGTCCTTGTGGCTGGGCACCTAAAAGGTTTTTAAAATATTACATAGCAAGAGTTAGTACTCAAAACATTTGAAAATATTTTGCAAGCAGTTATCACAATTAAGTTATTGATTACACATATTAAGGTTTCGCACACTCCCTTGAACTTCCTCACCTCTCTTACGTAGTACGTAACTATCGAGGATACTTAGTCTACCTAGTTATACTTTCCATAACCGTAGTTAACTCATTTACTGTTCGTTGTCCTTATTCATGTAATAATTTCATCATGTTATAAATTATTACTAAGACATTTACATATCGTTTCATTGACTACTATTCTCAATTTGTAGATTATGCACATAGAAACATTTTGTCCCACAACAATGTATTTAATATTAGTTACCTCTAATATATCCTTTTATTACACACAAAGGACCCTTGGCTCGGAATAATTCATCGAATCCAAGTGAAAGTTGGTTCGGAATGATCCATCGACCCCAACTATCTTTAAATATAAATATATACACATATTCTGGTTCGGGACTCTTTCATCGCGGCACCAGTTCAAAGTTTGGTTCGGCATTAACATCGACCCCAAATATATAATAACTTTATGTTAGTTCGGAATGTCACATCGACCCTAACATAATTAGTTTAGGTAATATTCTCTTAACCCAAACCTATTTATATAGATATAGTAGGTACACACTCGACCTAATAAATCATACCCGTACGTAATATATTTTACTTATATTCTCCGTACTTATTAATTACAATTTCTCTCACTATTGTATTTATTCGAGTATTCGCATAACTCTAAGGGTCCTAGTTACCCCTCCCTTAATTCAGTAGTTAAGTTAATTTTAACCTACTGGTATTTTCTTTCCGGAATTAAGTCTCACTCTTTCCGTAATTAAATTAACCATTTCAACCTACGGCTAAGTCAATCGTTCTATCGTCATTCCATTTCTCCAACATTCCTACTCAATCATTAGTGGAGGAACCTAATGGTACACCTTCTGGTAATTTTCAAGTCCCCTCTGTAATACCCCGCACTTTTGACTATATTTATTTTTGGGATTAATTAATTAAATGCGTATTAATTGATAATTAATCCGGGTTATAAATACTAATGAGATGCGAATTGGTATTTAATTATGTGCATATATGATTATATATGTATTTAGTATTATAAAATTTGTCGTGAGATTTATATACGGCAATTTTGAAATTTTGTGAGATGCGTGGGACCGCCGCGTCACGGTATAATATTTTGATAATAAAAGTGAATTTAAAATCTATAATCCGTATGGTCATTTTGAGTGCTCCAACGCGTCCGAAAGGGTCGAGATAGTCAGAAAACACTAGCCGGGGTTATAGTTTGGGTCCCGGGGTATTTTTAGGCCATACCGGCAACTTAAAGGGTATTTTGGTAATTTTACATTTTGAGGAATTAAAAGTGACGAAAATTAGAGATGTAAATCTGATGTGGATTAAACCCACAAGACCCACTAACCAACCCATATCAACCCTTTAAGCTACGGAGGCTAACATTAGGTTTACAATCTTCCCCAAATCAAACCCTAGCCACCTTAAGCCACCATTGGAGAAGGAGCTTGGAGAGAGGAAATTCTGCAGAAAAACATCATCAACCTACACCAAAGTCAGAAATCAAACCAAGGCAAGTGACTTTATTCCATTTAATTTCAGAGAATGTTCCCTCCATGTTAGAAATTCGGATTTATGGTTTGTTCTTGATAAAATATGAAAACCCATGTAGTTTAGATCATAGAACTTGAGAAATTTGAGAAGGATTGCATGTAGAATGATAGGTAGATGTTTTTATTGATGATATACATGATTGAACAGAAATTAAAACGGATTTTGTTGGGTTAATTCATGATTCAAAATGTTAGGGTTCATGTTCTTGGGATAATTGGGGGAAAGTGTAGGAATTCATATGTTATTTGATGTTGAAGAGATTTAACCCTTGAAAACATGTTAGTAGTTGACTTGAATATGTTTAGGACCACTTAGAGACCATAAAACGTTGTTTGAGATGAACTTTGAATGAGATTAGAAGTGTTAAAATGGTTAAAAACGAGGAAGGGGAAAATCTGGGACGAATCTGGCACCTCGTTAGAAGCCCCTACCCAGGTCGTTCGAACGAACTCGTTCGAACGAGCTTCTAACGAGTTGACCAGTCGCTGCTAACGAAAATGGATTTCGTTCGATATCTCGTTCGAACGAGATATCGTTAGAAGGAACAGTTCGTTCGAACGAACTGGGATCTCGTTCGAACAGTCTCGTTCGAACGAGAGTTCTAACGAGTTGGCAGAGGAATCTGGTTCGAACAGTCTCGTTCGAACGAGACTTCTAACGAGTTGACAGTTTGGTCCTTTTTGGACTGTTTCGATTTTTGGGGACCGTAAACTTGTTCGAGGATATAGATAGCATTCCTTTGATGATATAGTGATAGAATTGGGACATTTGGGCATTTATTAGGAGGAATTTACATACGAGAGTTGTATTACATGGACGGTTTGGGTTGAGACGTGAGTGTCTACTACGATGTGAGAAATTATAGCGCGTATAATTACAAACCGGAATAGTATAAATTGTGATAATTATAGTTAGTGCGAGAATTCGATACGTACTACGATTAAAATACGGTATTACTAAGATGTGTGTTTACTTAGTATTAGTATATGGATTGTGTGTATGACATACCTACCATACTTGCTATCACGGGAGGTTGTGTTCGCTTAGGACCCTCTAATCCTTGTGTGCCTACGGGGGGGATATAGACTGGTACCTCGATGAACATAGGTCATAGAAGGACTTATTGTGATATTAATAAGTCTGCTGATCATGGGAGCGTAGGTATGTGCGTGACCCATGTGATGGTGACTGTGTTCGCCTCCACTATTTGTGATTTGTGTTATCTGAACTATTCCTGAGAGATTCGGAATATGTGATCCTTATGTACGTGATGTACCGGGATGGATAGCAGAGTATGTGTGCACCGCAGCTTAGTTCTCGGGGTGCTTATATTGTATATTTACGATGTGATAATATACATTTAAATTAATGGGAATCCTCATGTTAATGTTATATATATATTACGGTGTTGTTTCGAGATATATAATGAGTTAACTGATAGTTATATATATGGCATATTTAGTAACTGAGTTTACGTTAAACCCCTATTTAATTACGAGCGTGGTTATGTTAAATGGAACCGAGTAATATGGGTAGAACCTTTGGCAGTCTAGCTAGTTATGTTGTCACTTAGCTAGTAGTATGGGTCGTTATAGATGGGTACTTACGTTAGGAGTGCACAGTTAGACGAGAGGTGAGAATATCATGCGAGTGTACGTCCTAACATGTACTTTGCATTTAATGTTTTAAATGTTTTTAAAGCACTTGCAGGTTTTTAAAATATAACTCCACATTCGGGCTCTGACCCGTTTGCTTTTCAAATCTCTTTTTCTTTGTAAAACCATTTTAGGTGCCCAGCCACAAGGACACCAAGCATAGGATATTCATTCAGGTGACGAGCTGTAGCGGTTTGTGGAAGCTACAGGGATTTGCATGTAGACGCTTCTATCTTTTGGATTCCAGAGTCACTATCTATCAGTTGTAGGGCATGTTGCCCATTTCTATTTAGAGACAGCTTTTACATTTCAGTTTTTAGACTTTAGCATGTATTATTTCAGTATTCGGTTATTTAATTCAGTTATGGGATTGTAGTGAGGAGTTTTCCTCCAGACTTTATTTACTCTATTGTGATGGTTATTCGTTTTACTTCAGTATGGTGAATGGTGTTATTTATTTCTTCATTACATTTGTTGCATGTTAATCAGACTTAAATTAAAATTTGGCAACTTGCTTTTTAAATACTAGGTGGTTAGTAATATTAAAATGTTTTCGACAGTGATGCTATTAACTGAGCCAACTTGGCATTTTGAATTAATTTAATAAAGGAGTAGCTACCCGATATTTAATTAGTCGGGGTGTCACAGGTGGTATCAGAGCATCAGGTTCTAGTGTCCTTTAGGATCTGTACGGCTATTATGTTTCCGCTACGTTTCTTTGATATAGAGCCCTATATTTTAGGACTGTTGTACTCTTTTTGTGTATGCTTCGTTCTTCAGCTATATTAAGTTTATAACCGTGAACTTATAAACTTTGTTCTTATTTCAGATGCCTCCACGACGTGCACGACGAGTTCCCAGGAATGCAATGCCCGAACCCCAGCCCGCTCCAGTTCAGGGCATGATGAACGCCGCTGAGGTTGCTGCTATACTAGCCCAAGGGGTAAATGCCGCGATTGCCATGATTCAGCAGGCACCGCCTCAGGCGCCGGTTGCCGCGCCAGCACAGGTTAATGCATTCCCGTCTGCTTGGGAGCGTGTACGAGACGCTTTTCAAAAAGCGCATCCGCCAGAGTTTGCAGGTAGCTCAGACGTGGTAGTCTCGAGCCAATGGAGGAAGGACATACAAAGGCATTTGAGGATGCATGAGTGCACTGATATTCAGAAACAGGTGCTAGCTACTTTCAAGCTAGTGGGATCTGCACTACAGTGGTGGGAGTCTATTACCACTGCGGAGGAGAGGGATACCCTCACGATTCAGGAGTTCTGGGTGCGGTTCGACCGCAAGTACTTTCCGTCCGCAGTTCATACAGAGATGAGGAGGAAGTTGATGAGTCTGAAGCAGGAAGGCAAGACAGTGGCCGAGTATGAGGCCGAGTTCCCTAACCTGTTGAATATCGTTCCAGAAGAGATTCCAAGAGAGAATAAGAAGATTGAGAAGTTCACCGATGGGTTGAATTGGAGGATCCGTCAGCATCTGCTAGGGAACCTATCGTTGGCAACGTATTCTGATGTGGTTAACGCTGCATTATTGCACTGCCAGGACCACCGTTTTCATATGGCCGAGGGCAAGCGGTCGGGGGAGTCTAGCCATCAGGGCAGGACTGGAGGACATGGTGCCAGCGGGGCACAATCTGGTCAGGGGCAGAGGCAGAATGAGCAGGGCTCCCAGCAGGGGGATAATAAGAGGTTCCGGTCAGGGAACTACAGGTAGGGACAGGGAGGTTTTCGTCAGGGCCATCAGGGTCCAAACGGCCATCAGGGCCAACAATGACTGAATGGGCAGCAGTTTCATCAGGGCCAGCAGGGCCAAGGGAGGAACGGTAATGGCCACCAGGGCCGGGGACAGTAGGGGCAAAGGGGAGGGAATTTCCCAGGGAAGTGATTTACTTGTGGCAAGACTGGCCATAAGAAGCAGGATTGTCCTGATAGGGGCAGGGCCCCACAGCAGCAGCAGCAGGGTGCTCGCCAGGAGCCACAGAGACCTATGTTTCCCGTCGCTCTTCCCGCACCGCCACAGATGGCAGCATTGCCACCCATTCCGGCAGTCCCAGCTCAGCAGGGGCAACTATAGTATGGACGTGTCTACAACGTTCACCAGGCTACAGTTCCACAGGCACCGCCTGCGATCGAGGGTACGTTTCCTATCCATGGCACTATGGGTCGGGTGTTATTTGATACGGGTGCTACACACTGTTTTATAGCTACACACTTCGCGAAAGCTTTAGGATTGTTAGCTACGGTAGAGAGCACAGTGACGTGTGTCGACTCACCATTAGGGAGTGGGTCACTTATTTTCTTTATATGCCGGGGAGTGGGGATAGAAATTGGTGGTTTGGTATTGCCTACAGACATGTTAGTGTTAGACATGCATGTTCACGATGTGATCATCGGTATGGATTGGCTCGTAGCATATAGGGCCATGATTGATTGCTTCAGCGGGAGCATTATTTTTGCCATTCCGGGGCAAGAGATGTTTGTAGTGGCGATGCCTCGCCCAGAGGGAGGATCGACCGCTCATCTGTATTACATTGAGGAGGATACCTCTAAGGAGGTTGTGATTCCTTTGGATTCGATCCCGATTGTCAGGGAGTATTCAGATATGTTTCAGGAGATACCAGGCTTACCACCCAGTCGAGAGATAGACTTCGTTATAGATTTGCAACCGGGTACGAGACCTATAGCACGTGCACCGTACCGTATGGCTCCAGCTGAGATGCGAGAGCTACGGGATCAGATAGAGCAGCTGTTAGGGCAGGGCTTTATTCGCAGGAGTACCTCACCTTGGGGCGCTCCAGTTTTGTTTATGAAGAAGAGGGATGGTTCACTGAGATTGTGTGTGGACTACCGAGAGTTGAATAAGGTTACGATACGGAATAAGTATCCGTTGCCTCGAATCGATGACTTATTCGACCAGTTGAGAGGAGCTTCTTTCTTCTCGAAGATTGATTTGAGATCGGGTTACCATCAGTTGCGAATCAGGGAGGAGGATGTCTCGAAGACCGCGTTCTTGTCAAGATATGGTTCTTATGAGTTTCGGGTTATGCCGTTCGGCTTGACCAACGCTCCAGCAGTGTTTATGGACTTGATGAACAGAGTGTTCAGGGATTTCCTAGACCAGTTTGTCATTGTCTTCATTGATGACATTCTGGTTTACTCTCAGACAGAGGAGGAGCACGCCGAGCATTTGAGGCAGGTTTTGCAGACACTTCGTCAGAACGAGCTGTATGCAAAATATGAGAAGTGCGGGTTTTGGCTGAAGGAAGTCCAGTTCTTGGGTCACATTATTTCCGACCAGGGAATATCTGTCGATCCGGGGAAGGTATCAGCGGTGAGGGAGTGGGGACAGCCCACGACGCCAACGGAGATTCGTAGTTTCTTGGGTCTAGCAGGATACTACAGGAGGTTTATTCGGGGTTTCTCGGAAATAGCAGGTCCTTTGACACATCTTACTCGTAAAGGTGTGCCGTTCATTTGGAGTGATGCCTGTCAGTTGGCATTCGATGAATTGAAGGACAAGTTGACCTCAGCACCTGTGTTAGCATTGCCGAGACCGGGAGTTGAGTATTTGGTTTACACCGATGCGTCTTTGCAAGGACTGGGAGGTGTATTGCAGCAGGAGAGACAGGCCATAGCTTATGCTTCCCGTAAACTTAAGCCTCATGAGAAGAATTACCCCACACATGATTTGGAGTTGGCGGCAGTGGTATTTGCCTTACGAATTTGGAGGCACTATCTTTTGGGGGAGAAGTTTCAGCTGTTCACGGACCACAAGTCACTACAGTATCTGTTCACGCAGAAGGAATTGAATATGCGGCAGCGTATGTGGCTTGAATTTGTGAAGGACTACCAGTTCGACATCCAGTACCACCTGGGTAAGGCTAACGTGGTAGCAGACGCGTTGAGCCGCAGGCCAGCAGAAGAGGTGGCAGAGGTGTGGAAAGCTAAGTGGAAGGAATTGGGACACCAGGATGCAGTGGCCCGATCTTTCATGTCTGTGATGACCGTTACACCGCAGATTGTAACGAAAGTAGTACGGGCACAGGCTAATGACTCGTTATGTCAGGAGCAGATAGTTCGATTACTAGCAGAGGGAGCCGAATCCTATACCGTTAGCTCAGACGGGGGATTACGCTTCAATGGGAAATTGGTAGTTCCGGAAGGAGAGGAATTGCGACACGATGTTATGGTAGAGTCGCACGGCTCACTGTTCGCGGTACATCCCGGAGGGGACAAAATGTACCAAGACATGAGACGGCAGTATTGGTGGAGCGGTATGAAGAGAGATATCGCTGAGTTTGTCTCGAAATGCGCCACTTGTCAGCTTGTAAAAGTGGATCATCAAAGACCAGCAGGATTACTACAGCCATTGGAGGTTCCGGTGTGGATGTGGGAGAGCATATCCCTGGACTTTATCACGGGGTTGCCTACGTCGCAGAGGGGTCACGACTCCGTTTGGGTAATTGTGGACAGGTTGTCCAAGGTCGCTCACTTCTTACCCGTAAGGACTGATTACACTTCGGGACAGTATGCCCAGCTCTTCATTTTAGAGATTGTGAGACTTCACGATGTGCCCCTAAATATCGTGTCTGACAGAGACAAGATATTTGTTTCGAGGTTTTGGGAGAGTTTCCAGGAGGCAATGGGCACGGAATTGCGGTTGAGTACGGCTTATCATCCGCAGATCGATGGGCAGACAGAGCGCACCAATCAGATGTTGGAGGACATGCTACGCATGTGCATTATTGACTTCGGGGGTGGATGGGAGCAGTACCTTCCACTGGTGGAGTTTGCTTACAACAACTCCTATCAGTTCACTATTGGCATGGATCCATTTGAGGCATTATACGGTAGGCCTTGTCGTTCCCCAGCATGTTGGTTAGAAGTGGGGGACAACAAACTACTTGGGCCGGAAGTGATTCAGGATACTTCGGCAAGGATTGAGTTGATTCGGAGTCGCATTCGAGTAGCTCAAGACAGGCAGAAGAGTTATGCTGATGCGAAGAGGTTTTTCAGGGAGTTCCAAGTGGGGGACCAGGTTTTGCTCAGGGTTTCTCCGATGAAGGGGATTATGCGATTCGGGAAGAAGGGGAAGTTGGCACCAAGGTACGTGGAGCCGTTTCCTATTATTGAGCGGATCGGACCGGTTGCGTATAGACTTGGACTACCGGAGCACTTGCATCGGATTCACGACGTGTTCCATATTTCCTCGCTGAGGAAATACCTTAGAGATAATTTGGCTCATTCACACATTGCTATGGAGGACATCGATCTCCAGCCGGATAGCTCCTACGAGGAGGGGCCAATTACTATTTTGGACCGAAGCGAGAGGAAACTGCGGTCAAAGATAGTCCCGTTAGTGCGTGTTCAGTGGCGACATCACAATGTTGAGGAGTCTACATGGGAGCGCGAGGATGAGATGCGCGAGCGTTATCCAGAGCTGTTTTTAGCAGGTACTTTCTAGTTTCGAATTTCGGGACGAAATTCAGTTATTAGGGGGGAAGTATGTAATATCCCGCACTTTTGACTATATTTATTTTTGGGATTAATTAATTAAATGCGTATTAATTGATAATTAATCCGGGTTATAAATACTAATGAGATGCGAATTGGTATTTAATTATGTGCATATATGATTATATATGTATTTAGTATTATAAAATTTGTCGTGAGATTTATATACGGCAATTTGGAAATTTTGTGAGACGCGTGGGACCGTCGCGTCACGGTATAATATTTTGATAATAAAAGTGAATTTAAAATCTATAATCCGTATGGTCGTTTTGAGTGCGCCAACGCGTCCGGAAGGGTCGAGATAGTCAGAAAACACTAGCCGGGGGTATAGTTTGGGTCCCGGGGTATTTTTAGGCCATACCGGCAACTTAAAGGGTATTTTGGTAATTTTACATTTTGAGGAATTAAAAGTGACGAAAATTAGAGATGTAAATCTGATGTGGATTAAACCCACAAGGCCCACTAACCAACCCATATCAACCCTTTAAGCTACGGAGGCTAACATTAGGTTTACAATCTTCCCCAAATCAAACCCTAGCCACCTTAAGCCACCATTGGAGAAGGAGCTTGGAGAGAGGAAATTCTGCAGAAAAACATCATCAACCTACACCAAAGTCATAAATCAAACCAAGGCAAGTGACTTTATTCCATTTAATTTCAGAGAATTTTCCCTCCATGTTAGAAATTCGGATTTATGGTTTGTTCTTGATAAAATATGAAAACCCATGTAGTTTAGATCATAGAACTTGAGAAATTTGAGAAGGATTGCATGTAGAATGATAGGTAGATGTTTTTATTGATGATATACATGATTGAACAGAAATTAAAACGGATTTTGTTGGGTTAATTCATGATTCAAAATGCTAGGGTTCATGTTCTTGGGATAATTGGGGGAAAGTGTAGGAATTCATATGTTATTTGATGTTGAAGAGATTTAACCCTTGAAAACATGTTAGTAGTTGACTTGAATATGTTTAGGACCACTTAGAGACCATAAAACGTTGTTTGAGATGAAATTTGAATGATATTAGAAGTGTTAAAATGGTTAAAAACGAGGAAGGGGAAATCTGGGACGAATCTGGCACCTCGTTAGAAGCCCCTACCCAGGTCGTTCGAACGAACTCGTTCGAACGAGCTTCTAACGAGTTGACCAGTCGCTGCTAACGAAAATGGATTTCGTTCGATATCTCGTTCGAACGAGATATCGTTAGAAGTAACAGTTCGTTCGAACGAACTGGGATCTCGTTCGAACAGTCTCGTTCGAACGAGACTTCTAACGAGTTGGCAAAGGAATCTCGTTCGAACAGTCTCGTTCGAACGAGACTTCTAACGAGTTGACAGTTTGGTCCTTTTTGGACTGTTTCGATTTTTGGAGACCCGTAAACTTGTTCGAGGATATAGATAGCATTCCTTTGATGATATAATGATAGAATTGGGACATTTGGGCATTTATTAGGAGGAATTTACATACGAGAGTTGTATTACATGGACGGTTTGGGTTGAGACGTGAGTGTCTACTACGACGTGAGAAATTATAGCGCGTATAATTACAAACCGGAATAGTATAAATTGTGATAATTATAGTTAGTGCGAGAATGCGATACGTACTACGATTAAAATACGGTATTACTAAGATGTGTGTTTACTTAGTATTAGTATATGGATTGTGTGTATGACATACCTACCATACTTGCTATCACGGGAGGTTGCGTTCGCTTAGGACCCTCTAATCCTTATGTGCCTACGGGGGGGATATAGACTGGTACCTCGATGAACATAGGTCATAGAAGGACTTATTGTGATATTAATAAGTCTGCTGATCATGGGAGCGTAGGTATGTGCGTGACCCATGTGATGGTGACTGTGTTCGCCTCCACTATTTGTGATTTGTGTTATCTGAACTATTCCTGAGAGATTCGGAATATGTGATCCTTATGTACGTGATGTACCGGGATGGATAGCAGAGTATGTGTGCACCGCAGCTTAGTTCTCGGGGTGCTTATATTGTATATTTACGATGTGATAATATACATTTAAATTAATGGGAATCCTCATGTTAATGTTGTATATATATTACGGTGTTGTTTCGAGATATATAATGAGTTAACTGATAGTTATATATATGGCATATTTAGTAACTGAGTTTACGTTAAACCCCTATTTAATTACGAGCGTGGTTATGTTAAATGGAACCGAGTAATATGGGTAGAACCTTTGGCAGTCTAGCTAGTTATGTTGTCACTTAGCTAGTAGTATGGGTCGTTATAGATGGGTACTTACGTTAGGAGTGCACAGTTAGACGAGAGGTGAGAATATCATGCGAGTGTACGTCCTAACATGTACTTTGCATTTAATGTTTTAAATGTTTTTAAAGCACTTGCAGGTTTTTAAAATATAACTCCACATTCGGGCTCTGACCCGTTTGCTTTTCAAATCTCTTTTTCTTTGTAAAACCATTTTAGGTGCCCAGCCACAAGGACACCAAGCATAGGATATTCATTCAGGTGACGAGCTGTAGCGGTTTGTGGAAGCTACAGGGATTTGCATGTAGACGCTTCTATCTTTTGGATTCCAGAGTCACTATCTATCAGTTGTAGGGCATGTTGCCCATTTCTATTTAGAGATAGCTTTTACATTTCAGTTTTCAGACTTTAGCATGTATTATTTCAGTATTCGGTTATTTAATTCAGTTATGGGATTGTAGTGAGGAGTTTTCCTCCAGACTTTATTTACTCTATTGTGATGGTTATTCGTTTTACTTCAGTATGGTGAATGGTGTTATTTATTTCTTCATTACATTTGTTGCATGTTAATCAGACTTAAATTAAAATTTGGCAACTTGCTTTTTAAATACTAGGTGGTTAGTAATATTAAAATGTTTTCGACAGTGATGCTATTAACTGAGCCAACTTGGCATTTTGAATTAATTTAATAAAGGAGTAGCTACCCGGTATTTAATTAGTCGGGGTGTCACACCCTCATAGGAAAAATATCAATTCTAAGGTTCCCATTAAGTAACGGAAATTAAAGAAATTTCTACACAAATTTTCTATAGTTCAGACAAGGTCGATCGATCGAAGGAAGATGGTCTATCGATCGACTGCTTTGATCGATCGACATTCAAGGGTCGATCGATCGATCGAGCAGTGACAGACCCAGTTCATCTTCTTCCTACGGGTTTCACCATTTTTACATCTCTAACTTTCATGATAAGCCATCATATTCACAACCAACAATTTCTAATCATTCCTACATATTCTGGGATGATTACTAACGATTTAAAACAACAAAATCATTATAAATCTTGGCCAAATTCACTGAAAATCTCACTAATATTCAAAAACCCTAAAAATGCATTCTTTATATTTTTCATCCAAATTCCAGATTTTCTTACGAATTTCTCATCAAGCTTTCTATGATATAAACATACTTGGTAATTCAAAAACGTCCTACATGCAAATCCTAATCAATCATGGATTATTATCAATTGTTTGTTCCCAAGAATATCATAAAAATCATGTTCTTCCTCAAGCTTAATCATGGGTATTATAACTCAATTATTTTGCAAATAACCACTTGCCTTAAGATTTGTAGGGTCTGATTTCGTGGTTGTTGATGATGATTGATGATATTGATACTCCAATCCTCCTTCCCAACAATCCTTGTGGTGAAATCCTCCTAAGATGATCCCTCCTTCCTACTTTTGCCTTAGGAATTTGCCTCTCTCTCTCTTCTCTAATGGCTATGGTGTAACTCTCATTGCCTAACCCTAGCCACCACTCTTATAATCAGATTTAGGGCTTCAAAATTCGTAGGTCTTCTTTCCCATAATTGTAAAGAGACCAAAATGCCCCCGAATGGTCCCGGTTTAGTCCGAAAATGACCCGGCACTCAACTAGTACCCCGGGCACACTATTTTGACTAATTCGACCCTTTCGGAATCAACCGTGGACTCTAATTTATCATTTGAGTCTCGTAAACATTTTTCTACTCTCATCCCTAAATTTTGACGAGATACTTCCGATACGTCTATTTAGTCACTAGACTGTACATATCAACATTGAAAGTTTCTACTCACCTTAGTAAATTACCTTTAACACATACTCATCTTTATTACATAATATCTATTTAAATTACTCTACTCACGTAATTTAAATCAAACATATTTAATCACATTTAAATTACTCTACTCACGTAATTTAATTAAAGCGCGCATTTAATCCCATCAAATTACTCTACTTACGTAATTTAAAATTAAGCAAAATTACGGGGTATTACATACTTCCCCCCTTACAAAAAGAATATCGTCCTCGAAATTAGAAAAAATACCTGCTATGAATAATTCTGGATATTTTTCTCGCATATCATGTTCCCGTTCCCAAGTGGACTCATCCGTATTGTGATGTCCCCATTGTACTCGCACTAAGGGTACCACCTTGAACCTTAGCTTGCGCTCACTATAATCCAGGATAGCCACGGGTCTTTCTTCATACGTGATATCTGGATGCAAATCGATCTCCTCCAGTGGAATGTGCCAGAAGGCTCTCTCGCTCCTCTTGTATTTCTTCAGCGACGCCACATGGAACACATCGTGTATTCGCTGAAGATGCTCAGGGAGTCCCAATCTGTAAGCTACCGGTCCCACTCTCTCAATGATAGGAAACAGCCCCACATATCTCGGTGCTAACTTCCCCTTTTTGCCAAACCTCGTAACCCCTTTCATAGGAGATACTCGAATTAACACTTGATCTCCCACATCTAATTCCACATGTCTCCTGCCGGCGTCAGCATAACTCTTCTGCCTATCCTGGGCTATTCGAATACATCCTCGAATCAACTCTATTTTGGAGGAAGTCTCCTGTATCATCTCTGGCCCTAAAAGCCTGTTATCCCCCACCTCTAACCAACAAGTGGGTGAACGACAAGGCCTCCCGTAAAGCTCCTCGAATGGAGCCATGCCAATAGTGAATTGGTAAGAGTTATTATACGCAAACTCTACCAAAGGAAGGTATGGCTCCCAATTTCCCCCAAAATCTAGAATACACATTCTCAGCATGTCCTCTAACATCTGGTTTACTCTTTCCGTTTGGCCGTCCGTCTGTGGGTGATATGCCGTACTCAATCGTAAGTCGGTGCCCATGGCCTCCTGAAAACTCTGCCAAAAGTGAGACACAAATATCTTATCTCGGTCCGACACGATATTAATAGGAATTCCGTGCATCTTAACAGTCTCTGAAATAAAAAGCTGCGCGTATCGCATCGTATCGTAATCCGTACGAACCGGTAAGAAATGTGCGACCTTAGTCAAACGATCCACTATCACCCATATGGAATCATGGTCCTTCTGCGAGGTTGGTAACCCGGTAATAAAATCCATTGAGATACTCTCCCACTTCCACACGGGAATCTCTAGTGGTTGTAGCATCATTGAAGGTCTCTGATGGTCGACTTTTATGAGTTGGCATGTAACACACTTTGAGACAAAATCTGCAATATCTCGTTTCATACCTGACCACCAATATACTAGTCGCATATCCTGGTACATTTTGTCCCCACCTGGATGTACCGAGAATTTTGACCCGTGTGACTCTGTCATAACGGCATGCCTCAAATCATCATCTTCGGGTACTATCAGTCTACCGTTGAAACGTAGTCCACCCTCTGAACTGATGGATTAGAACTCTGCCCCCTTGGCCAGTAACTTTCGTACTTTATCCTGATAAAAAGGGTCTTCTGCCTGTTCCCTCACTATCCGCGTAACGTTTTCGAAAGTGATAGCTAGAACTGCCATACATGCTCTCGCCATTTCATCCTCGTGTCGAAGATCACTCCACTTTGCCTTCCAAACTTCTGCTAACTCCCCGGTAGGTCTTCTACTTAGCGCATCTGCCACCACGTTAGCCTTACCAGGATGATATTGTATATCAAATTGGTAGTCCTTCACGAATTCAAGCCACCTTCTCTGCCTCATGTTCAGGTCCTTCTGAGTGAACAGATATTGCAAAGACTTATGATCCGTGAATAACGTGAACTGTTCGCCCAGAAGATAGTGTCTCCAAATCCTCAAAGCAAAAACAACTGCTGCCAACTCGAGGTCATGGGTGGGGTAGTTCTTCTCATGTGGCTTTAGCTTTCGTGACGCATAAGCTATAGCATTCTCCTCCTGCTGTAACACACCCCCAAGTCCTTGTAAGGACGCATCAGTATAGACTCGGTATTCCACTCCGCTCTTAGGCAAGGTAAGAACGGGGGCTGATGTCAACTTGTCTTTCAATTCATCAAATGCTAACTGGCAACTATCACTCCATACGAAGGGAATCCCCTTCCGAGTCAGATTTGTCAATGGTCCGGCAATTTTTGAGAATCCCTTGATGAAGCGACGATAATAACCAGCCAATCCCAAGAAACTGCGAATTTCTGTCGGTGTCGTGGCCTGTCCCCACTCCTTCACCGCCGATACTTTACTCGGGTCAACAGCAATGCCCCTGCTAGATACGACGTGGCCTAGGAACTGCACCTCCCGAAGCCAAAATCCACACTTCTTAAATTTGGCGTATAATTGATGGTTCCACAATGTCTGTAGGACCAATCATAAGTGTTCTGCGTGCTCCGCCTCCGTACGGGAGTAAATCAGAATGTCGTCTATGAATACAATCACAAACTGATCCAAAAACTCCCTGAATACCCTGTTCATGAGATCCATGAATACTGCCGGTGCATTAGTTAGCCCAAAAGGCATCACTCTGAACTCATATGACCCGTACCGCGACAGGAAAGCGGTCTTAGGTACATCTTCTTCACGAATGCGCAATTGGTGGTAACCCGATCTCAAATCGATCTTTGAGAAGTATGCAGCCCCTCTCAATTGATTAAACAAGTCGTCAATCCTCGGTAATGGATACTTATTATGTATCGTTACTTTGTTCAGCTCTCTGTAATCTACGCACAGACGAAGTGAACCATCCCTTTTCTTCACAAACAGTACTGGCGCACCCCATGGCGATGTACTCCGTCGAATAAAACCCTGTCCTAATAGTTGCTGAATTTGCTCTCTCAGTTCCCGCATCTCCGAAGGAGCCATGCGATATGGTGCTCTGGCAATCGGTCTCGTCCCCGGTGTTTGATCAATCACGAACTCTATCTCTCTGCTAGGTGGTAACCCTGGTATCTCCTGAAAGACATCCTCAAAATCCCTCACCACAGGGATTGAGTCCAGAGAAACGACAACCCCATGTGAGGTCTCCTCCTCAATATAATATAAATGAGTTCGCGATCCTCCCTCGGGAAGTGGCATTGCCACAAGGAACATCTCCTGCCCCGGGATGGAGAACACGATGGTCCTCTCGTAACAATCTACCATTGCCCTATTATGTTCCAACCAATCCATGCCTAGGATGACGTCATATCCCTCCATATCCAGCACTAGAAGGTCCACCGCTAGACTCAATCTCCCGACCATAATGTCCACACCCTTACAAATTGAGTGTATAAGGGACCCACTACCCATCGGTGACTCCACACACATAAGATGAGTGTCTGCTGTTGCTAATAGGTCGGCTGCCCATGAAAATCTAGAGGAAATAAACGAATGTGTCGCCCCTGTGTCAAACAAAATATTCCCCTCAAGCCCATGAATAGGAAACATACCCGCAACTGCCGGCGGTGCTGGCGGTGCCAGCTGAAATGGAATGTCACGGATGTTGAACACACGCACGTACTGCATCTGCCCTGGCTGTGGGGCATGTACTACTGCTGGGGCTAATGGTGCCTGTTGCCCCTGTTGGGCACCTTGCTGTTGTGCCCGGTCTTGATGTGGACAATTTCTGCTCTTGTGACCCTGCTGACCACAAGTGAAGCACTGACCCTGAAACTGTCTTTGTCCTTGGCCCTGTTGGCCCTGACGTTTGCCCTATCGCCCTTGGCCTTGTTGTCCCCCATTTTGATTACCCTGGCCCTGTCGACCCTGAGGGACTGGTTGCTAAGGACCTTGCTGGCCCTGCCGGTCGAAGCGATACTTCCCGTGCTTAAATTTCTTGGCAGGGTTCCCCTGTCGGGAATCCTGCCCCAACTATCCCATTGCCTGCTGTTGTGTTGCGCTGCTGCCACTACCTCCATCCACCTTGCCCGGTTGGCTAGGCTCACCCCTCTTACTTCCCTTAGTATGAAAACGGTGATCCTGACAGTGTAGTAGAGCGGCATTGATGACATCTGTGTAGGTTACCAATGCCGGATTACCAATTAAATGTTGTCTGATTCTCCAGGTTAGGCCCTCCATAAATTTGGACTTCTTCTTCTCCTCATTGCTCACCTCGTTTGGCACAAAATTGGCCAAGCGGGTAAACTCCTCCTCGTAGTCAGCAACTGAGCGATCACCCTGAACCACTTCGCTGAACTTTTTTCTCATCTCAGACTCTACTGCTCGAGGGAAATACTTGCGGTCAAACCGCACCCAAAACTCAGAAATAGTCAAAGTATCTCTCTCCTCGGTGGTGGTAACTGACTCCCACCACTGTAGGGCCGCTCCTGACAGACGGAAAGTGACTAGCATCTGTTCCTGTACTCCGGTGCACTCTAGCATGCGCAAGTGGCGCTGGATATTCTTCTTCCAGTTGCACGCTTCCACTATATCAGTACTGCCCTGAAACTCGGGTGGGTGCCCCTTCTGAAATGTCTCCCTGACTCGTTGCCAAGTAGATGGTCCTGCCGGAACTTTCACTGCCGGTGCCACAGGGGGAGGTACTTGGGGCTGTGGAAAGTGGGCTGCCATTGCCCTCATCGCAGTCTCAACTGCCTGAGCCACTATCACTGCAACCTGAGTAGTGGAGATTAGCTCGGGTGGGGGTGGTGGTATCGGTACCTGTGGCTCCTGATGAGCCTCCCTCACCTCCTCTCTGGCTTCAGCCCTCTCTGCTCTCAGTCTCCTTGGCGGCATCTGAAATAAGATTCAAATTGTATAAGTACACAGTTTATACAAAATTTAAGAGCAGAAGTACGATAATGCAACAGTTGGAAGTTTTTATCAACAATCCTAATAGTAGGGCTCTAATACAAAAAATGTAACGCTGAATCGTAGTAAGCCGTACAGATCCTATGGACACTAGAACCTGATGCTCTGATACCATCTGTGACACCCCGCCTTATTAAATCTTGGGTGATCAAGCATTATTTTAATATAAACAGGTTTCTTAAATGGTTCATTCTTAGCATCACTGTCGAACGCCTTTTAAAATTACTAACCACCTAAATGAAATTAAAACGGGTGCCAAATTTTATCTTTCTTAAACAACAAATATTCCAAACCACACATTACCAATACTAGATATGAATGCTCAGTACATAAAAATAATCTGAAAGTAAATAAAGTCTTGCCGTAAACCACGGCCCAAAAAGACAACTTCAATTCCATAACTAGAATAAACTGTAATAGTAAAGGTGGAACGACATGTTCCAACTAGAGATAATAAAACTGAGATCCTGCACTAGAAATGAAAAAGAGGAAGCGTCTAAACAATCCCTGCAACCTCCACACTGGCTGCAGCTCCCAAATCTCTGACATGAAATCAAGCTGGGTGTCCTTGTGGCTGGGCACCTAAAAGGTTTTTAAAATATTACATAGCAAGAGTTAGTACTCAAAACATTTGAAAATATTTTGCAAGCAGTTATCACAATTAAGTTATTGATTACACATATTAAGGTTTCGCACACTCCCTTGAACTTCCTCACCTCTCTTACGTAGTACGTAACTATCGAGGATACTTAGTCTACCTTGTTATACTTTCCATAACCGTAGTTAACTCATTTACTGTTTGTTGTCCTTATTCATGTAATAATTTCATCATGTTATAAATTATTACTAAGACATTTACATATCGTTTCATTGACTACTATTCTCAATTTGTAGATTATGCACATAGAAACATTTTGTCCCACAACAATGTATTTAATATTAGTTACCTCTAATATATCCTTTTATTACACACAAAGGACCCTTGGCTCGGAATAGTTCATCGACTCCAAGTGAAAGTTGGTTCGGAATGATCCATCGACCCCAACTATCTATAAATATAAATATATACACATATTCTGGTTCGGGACTCTTTCATCGCGGCACCAGTTCAAAGTTTGGTTCGGCATTAACATCGACCCCAAATATATAATAACTTTATGTTAGTTCGGAATGTCACATCGACCCTAAGATAATTAGTTTAGGTAATATTCTCTTAACCCAAACCTATTTATATAGATATAGTAGGTACACACTCGACCTAATAAATCATACCCGTACGTAATATATTTTACTTATATTCTCCGTACTTATTAATTACAATTTCTCTCACTATTGTATTTATTCGAGTATTCGCGTAACTCTAAGGGTCCTAGTTACCCCTCCCTTAATTCAGTAGTTAAGTTAATTTTAACCTACTGGTATTTTCTTTCCGGAATTAAGTCTCACTCTTTCCGTAATTAAATTAACCATTTCAACCTACGGCTAAGTCAATCGTTCTATCGTCATTCCATTTCTCCAACATTCCTACTCAATCATTAGTGGAGGAACCTAATGGTACACCTTCTGGTAATTTCCAAGTCCCCTCATAGGAAAAATATCAATTCTAAGGTTCCCATTAAGTAACGGCAATTAAAGAAATTTCTACACAAATTTTCTATAGTTCAGACAGGGTCGATCGATCGAAGGAAGATGGTCGATCGATCGACTGCTTTGATCGATCGACATTCAAGGGTCGATCGATCGATCGAGCAGTGACAGACCCAGTTCATCTTCTTCCTACGGGTTTCACCATTTTTACATCTCTAACTTTCATGATTAGCCATCATATTCACAACCAACAATTTCTAGTCATTCCTACATATTCTGGGATGATTACTAACGATTTAAAACAACAAAATCATTATAAATCTTGGCCAAATTCACTGAAAATCTCACTAATATTCAAGAACCCTAAAAATGCATTCTTTATATTTTTCATCCAAATTCCAGATTTTCTTACGGATTTCTCATCAAGCTTTCTATGATATAAACATACTTGGTAATTCAAAAACGTCCTTCATGCAAATCCTAATCAATCATGGATTATTATCAATTGTTTGTTCCCAAGAATATCATAAAAATCATGTTCTTCCTCAAGCTTAATCATGGGTATTATAACTCAATTATTTTGGAAATAACCACTTGCCTTAAGATTTATAGGGTCTGATTTCGTGGTTGTTGATGATGATTGATGATAGTGATACTCCAATCCTCCTTCCCAACAATCCTTGTGGTGAAATCCTCCTAAGATGATCCCTCCTTCCTACTTTTGCCTTAGGAATTTGCCTCTCTCTCTTCTCTAATGGCTATGGTGTAACTCTCATTGCCTAACCCTAGCCACCACTCTTATAATCAGATTTAGGGCTTCAAAATTCGTAGGTCTTCTTTCCCATAATTGTAAAGAGACCAAAATGCCCCCGAATGGTCCCGGTTTAGTCCGAAAATGACCCGGCACTCAACTAGTACCCCCGGGCACACTATTTTGACTAATTCGACCCTTTCGGAATCAACTGTGGACTCTAATTTATCGTTTGAGTCTCGTAAACATTTTTCTAATCTCATCCCTAAATTTTGACGAGATACTTCCGGTACGTCTATTTAGTCACTAGACTGTACATATCAACATTGAAAGTTTCTACTCACCTTAGTAAATTACCTTTAACACATACTCATCTTTATTAACATAATATCTATTTAAATTACTCTACTCACGTAATTTAAATCAAACATATTTAATCACATTTAAATTACTCTACTCACGTAATTTAATTAAAGCGCGCATTTAATCCCATTAAATTACTCTACTTACGTAATTTAAAATTAACCAAAATTACGGGGTATTACATGGAGCCCAGCAGCAATTACATAAGCTCGCCGAACATCGTCGCGCAGCTCCCCAATCTCCCGCTGTTCGACGGCTTCCGTGTTCCTACCCCTGGCACTCCTGCCAGCACGCGGGAGGGGAGGTCGAGCAGCTCGCGATGAAGAAGAGCCTTGCAGGACTATTGGAACGGTGCTCGGCGAATGCTCCTTAAGCTTCGAGACCTCCCGCCTCAGGTCTTCGTTCTCCTGCTGCAGGAACTCCCCAACTTGGTTAATCTCGGTAGCCTCCAATAACTTTGCTCTCACTGCACTTACTTCTTCTTGTACTGAGGCACCGATTTCTTCCATTTACTAGAGCCTATCCTTCAGCTTAGTCACCAGCTCAGATTGCTCCTTATATTTCTGATTCCTAGACCTAAGTGACTTATAAATCTAACAAAAACCTGGCGAACAGCAGGGCTTGCATTAGGACCAAGAGTCCTACCCAGTTGGGAGGTAGCAGGAATATAGTCATCAACATCAACCAACTACAAGTAAAAGAAAGAGAAGAGAAAGAGATCAGCATAAACAAAAATGAAGTCTTTTCATTAATAAGGAACGATGTTACATCAGATTGAAAAAGAAAAAATTACAAAGCAGCCCTATCAATTAGCAACCTCGGGTGGCCCAGAGGTGGATGGTCCCTTGTCCTTATCATCATCAGCAGGGGCATTACCCTCTGCAGGGGTGTCCTCTGTCCTCTCAACCAAAGGAGCGTCAGTAGGAGTCGCTTGAGAGACAGGATCAGTGCCTTCAGCAGTTGGGGCAGGGTCCTCATCTACGACTGGCCTCGGCCCTGGATCGTGCTCGTCAAAGAGTGGGGATGCAACGTCCACCCCAGCAGCCACGAGAGCCTTATTCCACCCTTTCTTGAAGTTCAGACGGCTGATATAGCCTATCTGAACTTCAGCGTCCTCATACGCAGCAGCCCAGCCAGAGTTGTACGAGTCCTCCTTAAGGGTGGCTGCCTGGGCTTTCTCCGCCTCTAGTTGCTCGGCCAGAACCCTGTTCTTCTCTGCAAGGTCCAGCTTACTCGTGCACACCAGATCATAAGCCTTCCTCAGCTCGCCCAGCTCCCTGACGGCATCATCTCTCTCGCGAGCAGAATTGACAAGGGCCAGGTCAGATGAAACTCGAGCTGCATCAGCAGCCTTCAGGTCAGCCTCCAGCTGAGAGCCCCTAGCTTCCAGAGTAGATTTTTTCTGTTCCAGCTCACCATTCCTCCTCACCAGCTCGTCGCGAGAGCGATAGAGCACAACGAAGTCGGTCACAAACTGCAAAGAATAAAGAAGAAATCAAGAAGAAGAAACCATCAAGACTTGTTAAAAGAAATTGAGAATTAGAAGAGAACTTTACCAAGGCAAGCCTCTGGCTAGCTTGCAGAGCCAGTTGATCGGACCCCAATGCCCTCTGGCGATCCGCAGGAAGGACTGCTCTCTCGAGCAGCGCAGGGGCTAGATGAGGAGAAGTGGCCACCGAAGCCCCCTCAGGCAAGGCAGATACTTGGACCAGGGCTTGACCTATTTTGGTCCTCGATTCCATCTTCCTCCTCTCCTCCTCTTTTTTCCTCTCCCTCTCTCTTGCCTGCTCCTCCTCTCTCCTCTTCTTCTCTTGCTCCTGAGAAGAAGGCCGAGAACCAGTAGCTATGACCCCAGGTGCAGACTTCAGTTTCTTGGACCTTTGTGCAAGGAGCACGTCATCATCATCGTCATCATCTCTGATCAAATTCTTCCTGGGAGGCATCTCTTCACCACAACTGTTGGAAGTTCTCGACGATCCTTGAGCTTCAGAATTCTCCTCAGAATTAGAAGAACTGCTATCGACAGAGCTCCCTCCACCAAGATTACCGACAGGCTCACTTTCAGAGCTCCTCTCCTCTTCGTCCAACTGGATTAGCTCGGCAGTAGTCTCTTCGAGGGAAGCAAACTCTGGAACACTGTCCACAGGTCGTGCTATGAAGCTGGAGCCTACGTTCTTATACTCTAACAAGAAAGCGGCAGATCTGGGATGCTCTCCGTCACCCAAAGGCTCTCTGATGTTCCAAGCTTTAACCAACTCAGAAATTCGGACCTCGCTAAGAGAAGGCTCCACGTTCCTTGACCTCGCTGTAAAAGAAAACGCAGAAAGGAGTTAGAAAAGTCATAAGTCAGCAGAGATTGAAGCAACAGTACAAATATCTACCTATATATTCTTCCCCATAAAAGGGAACAGTGAATCTTTCAGACCTTGACCCTTCAGATTGGGGAGAAAACTGCCAATTCCTAACAAGAAAACCTTCCTGCCAGTAGTCCTTATGGGAATCAGGTTGATTTACTACCAATACCCTATCAGGGCTCCTAGATTTGAGGTACAAGACACCTGAACTAGTTTGAGAGAAGGAGTAACAAAAGCAGACCTCGGCAAGCCCTAACCTTGTGCCATACAATTGATTTATCCTATGCACGCCGTTCACTAATTTCCATACATTGGGCGAACATTGTGCAGGTACAATACTAAAATAGCTAAAAAAAATGCAAAAACAGATCATTAGGGGGAAAAGTAAGTCCCCCCCTGGGAAAGCAACAAAGCATGAATCCAGTGGGTATCCTCTATATCCCTAACGTTCCTAGGAGGCGAGGCACAACACTCAATCTCCACCCACTCTGGAATGTTGTAGAATTTTCTAAATTCCGAGATTGACCTATTTCCAATCTTCTCCATTGGAAAATACAAGAAAAGCTACAAACCAAAGAGAAAATGCAAAAGGCACGAGAGACTTACAATACAGAAGATCAGGTCAAATGACGAAGAAGCAACGAGAATGGAGATCGAAAGTAGAAGGTACGAAGCGCAAGAGTTCTCAGAAGATAGAAGAGTGCTGGAAAAGATGAAACGACGAGAAGAAATGAGCCTTATTCCAACAAAAATTCAAAATCTAATCATATCACACAGTAAGCGAAGCGGCTGCCGCCAGAAATCGACTCTACAGCTCCCGACGAATTACAACACGGCTATTATGGCTAATCATTTAAATCTGTTAGGCCCACATGCATGGCACAACAAATTTAGGGGCAATTGTGGGTACCCGGAATTTAGTATTATAGTCCTGGATGAGTAGCCCAGCCCTAGCGGCCCAAAGTCCAGGCCCCTCATCTCTTGTATTGATCCGATTTCCCCACGACCCCATGAAGGGAAGTTATAGGGGAGCACGATCCCATGGAGGGAAGTTATAGGGAAGATGGCTAATAAGAAGGAACCCATCATCTCCACTAAGTAACATACACATATATAAATTAAACCCTAGGTCCGGCGCAAAGGACAAGTTGTATTCTCTGTACTCATTCTCCAGAATATTGAGAAATAATACTGACTGCACCACCATGGACGTAGGCACATCTTTGCTGAACCACGTACATCCGTTGTTGTGTGATTGGCGTTTTATTTTCTTTGTTCTTTCTTGGTCATTACTTCTCTCATATTTATTTGTGTTGCACAATCATTGTCTCCACAAGAATTAACCTCGGTACTCTATTGTCACCACTCTTGGGTCAGAATTGGCCCCGATCTTGGATTGTCACCTGAGTTAGGTGAAAATTGACCTCAGTCCTCGGTCGTCACCACTCTTGGGTCAGAATTGGCCCCGATCTTGGATCATCATCGGAGTTAGGTCAGAATTGACCTCGGTCCTCGGTCGTCACCACTCTTGGATCAAAATTGGCCCCGGTCTTGGATCCTCACCTGAGTTATGTCAGAATTAACCTCGATCCTCGGTCGTCACCACTCTCTAGGTCAGAATTGACCTCGGTCTTGGATCGTCACCTGAGTTGGGTCATAATTGATCCTAGTCCTCGATCTTGCCCACAGATTTGGCTTTGATCCACCGAATTGATCATACCCAGCACACTCCTTAGGCCCTCAAAATTGGCCTCGACCCTCTGAATTGGTCATACTCCCTCAATAGCATCATGTGGTGTCTATTCGACGATCATCATTTGTTCCAAACTCACCCATCGAGGGGATTTATAGACACCCCATTCTGTTACCCCCTAACTCTCCTTAGGTCCCTAGTACCTCCCTTCATCACTATAAACCTAGGTCATATGCTGAGAACTGACCTAGAAGCCATCGGGCACTCCCCGACTAAGTTTGGCCAAAAAAGTCAAACTCTTCGTATCGACTGAGACTCAATGAATCTTCAAAGGGCACTGAATACCCTTTCTAATGGATCACCTCGTGCACGATTCCGACTTACCATGCGGACGAACGATCCGTTTGCGTCCAAAACCTGACCGAGAGGCCACCAGGCGCTCCCGGGCCCTGTTTGAGCTATGTCAACTCTTAAGCTCAACTGAGGTTGAATTAATCTTCTAAGATCACTGAATCCCCTTTTCAACGGTACATCCCATGCGCGATTCTGACTTTCCATGCAGACGAACGATCCGTTTGACTCCGAGTGGTCATCGAATGCTTCCCGGGCCCGATTGACTAAAGTCAACTATCCAAATCGGGTCAAACCCTTTGGAATCTCGAAGTACATCTCCTAACCTTTCCAACGGTCTGCCCCATGTGAAATTTGGACTTACCATGAGGACGAACGATTCTTTTGCGTCCGAACGATTCCCCGTCCAATGGACCGACAAATGCTTCTGAGCCATATTTGACCCAAAGTCAACTCCCTAACCCGGGAGTGATCCAAAGGACTTTATAAGGTCTCTGAATTACCTTTCCAACAGTATACCCCGTGCACGATTCTGACTAACGGTTTTCCCTCTGCGGCCAATTTTTCGAGAAAGCCTGAAGCGCACTGCCAAATGACAGGTTCTAGACCCTGCTTATCGGCACCTGCCAATAGGCAGTAGCATGCCAATGCTGATAGACAGTGACCTGAGCCTATAAAAGGAGGCCTTCACCTCATTTGCAGGGGATCCTAGATCTGATAAAAATCTCTCTCAGCGAATCCCAAAAACCTCTCTCGAAGGCAGCGTGATTTCAACTTCTAAATCCCTTTTTTACTTCCACTTTTCATCATACTTTTCATCAAACTTGGTGAATTAACCACTCTCCATCATCATCCAAGTGCAAGGTATTCTCTCCAACATTCAAGATCAAGCTCAAGATCTTCAAGAAGGTTCAACTTTCTCAAACCCTCTCTTAAATTCTCTTAAATTCCCAATAACTTGTTTTCTTACTTAACACTTTTATTATCTCATCTCACACATCCTAAATATACTTTTTATTTAGTATTATTGCACATCTCATATTTTCATATAAATAAAAACCCCAAAAAATAAGAAAAAGAGGGTTTGCTCATAAATTCCAAGTAGGGATTCTCACACTTTTCCCACACTTTTCCCACAACTAAAACACTTTTTCTACACACATACACACACACACACACACTCACACTCACAAATAAGAGATCCCCATTTGGATTTATGGGATAAACCCCACCCCTCGTTTTGTATGCGAACTACGTGGACTTTGATGCCTTTATAGGCTACATAGGCGTCTCGGGGTAAAACTCGAGACTCGAGTCCTTTTTCCCACTTTTTATCTTATCTTCTATCTTTTCTAAATCCAATCTTCTTATATTCTATATACTTGTTCTTAGTGACGTCTTACTCCATATGCGTTATCGTTCCATTATAACGATCAACGTAGGGGTAATCGCGTAAATCTTACTTTCTAATATTATTCTTATATCTTCCTATGGATGATTCGCTTTATCTTTTCCATGATACAAGTTGAGGATTCCTACCTCCATTCTATATATACACATGCACACATATCACGAGGGGAAATATAAAGGAAAATAGAAAATATCTATAAGAGATCGAAAGGGCGGAATGGGTTCCTAACACCTTCCCATTTCGTAACTAAGCCTCCGAACCCTTCTTAAATCATTTTGGTTTCGCATGCACTAGTATGTCTTTGGATGCCATCCTTCGGGGTGGCTTCCCCTTTTTCTTTTGTCTGTTTTGAGTAAAATAGACTGGCGACTCTGAATCTCTCTACATTTTTGCACCACATCTCAAATGACGCCGGACGAAGCGCTCCCGAGAGGGACGCGCGGGACCCGAAGGATCCTCCTCCGCACGCTCACCCGCACGGTGAGGATCGGGGATGGCCAGACATACACTGTCGGAATTTAGGAGGAACGAGGAGGAGGAACTTATATCATCTTCTTCAAAGGAAGAATCATCCTAATAGCAAGTTGTTTAAACTTGCTTAATTATTAATTTGCTGAAATACATGCTAGATTATAGGACTTTTGGATAAAAACTCAGGTTTATAAACTTTTAATTTGAGATGGCATCATTTGGGATTATAGAACTCATTAAATTGGAGATTCACAATCTAACTACAAATGAAGTGAACTTATATGAATTCGAAAGTCAAATGCATGTAAAATTGTTTTGGAAAAAGGACGAACATTGTATGATAATTTTAGGTCTATTTTGAGTGGAAATTAGTGGTGGGCACGCGAGTTCTTGTATAGTATCATGTTTTGAACAACTTCGTAGTTTAAAGTTTTTTCAAAATCGGTCAAGAAAAGCCTCAAATAGTCATTTAATATTTTTGGGTAGAATGTAACTTGATCCAGAAAAAAGGATTATTGGGAATTAATATATAATTATCACGAGTTTGAAATACGGCAGTTACAGAAATTTAGCAGGGATGCGTATGTTAGTCGGGTCGGAACTTGAATTACGGGATAAAAAGGAAAATTGGAAATGGGTTACCCAAATGGTCATTTCGAGTGAGCCAAAGTGTCCAAAAGGGTCAAAATAGTCAGTAAACTATATTCAAGAATATGTATACGGTTTCGGGTCATTTCTGAGCCAACCCGACAGGTAAAAAGTCAACTATTGACCTTTGGATTTCCAACCTATGGAGAGATCCGAGATTAGCTACTTTTAAATCAAGTATTTGGCTAACCAAATGAGTTTGCTGAAATACATGATAGATTATAGGATTTTTGGAAAAAAAAAACCATATTTATAAGGTTTTGATTTGAGATAACATCATTAAATTGGAGATTCAACAATCTAACTAGAAATGAAGTGAACTCATATGAATCTGAAAGTCAAGCGCATGTAAAATAATTTTGAAGAAGGAAGAACATTGTATGATAATGTTAGGTCCGTTTTAAGAGGCAATAGGAAGTGTGCTTGTGAGTTCTTGTATAAAATAATGTTCCGAACAACTTTATAGTTTTAAGTTTTTTTAAAATCGGTTCAGAAAAGCCTTAAATCGTCATTTAATATTTTAGGGTAGAATGTAACTTTATCGAGAATAAATGGATTGTTGGGAATTAAAATATAATTTTCGTGAGTAAGAAATGAGGCAGATACAGTAATTTAGTCGAGACACGCATGTTAGTTGTGTCGGGACTTGAATTACGGGATAAAAAGGTAAACTAGAAATGGGTCTTCCAAACTGTCATTTTGAGTGCGTTAAAGTGCCCGACAGGGTAAAAAAGGTTAGAAATCTAAATTTGGGCTTATGTATAGGGTCTCGGGTCATTTCTGGGTCGACCCGACAAGTGAAAAGTCAAATTTTGACCTTTGGATTTCCAACGTATGTAGAGATACGGGATTAGATATTTTTCAATTAACTCTTTGGCTAATCAAATGGGGAACTGAAAAATCAAGTGAGAGGAAACCAAAGGAGAGAAATTATGAGAGCTTTTACTATAAAGTGAAGAGTTTCTCAATAAGGTGAAGGGTCTTAGAGGTGGAGAAACACCTCGAGCCACCTTACACAACCACCATACACCGTCGGAATTTAGGAAGAATGAGGAGAAGGAACTTACATCATCTTCTACAAAGGAAATTCAGAATCATCCTAAGAGCAGGTTGTGTAAAATTGCTTAATTATGAGTTTGCTGAAATACATGCTAGATTATAGGACTTTTGGATAAAAACCCAGGTTTATAAGGTTTTGATTTGAGATAGAATCAGTTGGGATTATAGAACTCATTAAATTAGAGATTCACCATCTAACTAGAAATGAAGTGAACTCATACAAAATCGAATGTCAAACGTATGTAAAATCATTTTAGAAAAGGGACGAACATTGAATGATAATTTTAGGTCTATTTTAATTGAAAATTGGCAGCGTGCTCTCAATTTCTTGTATAAAATCATGTTCTGCTCAACTTTATAGTTTTAAGTTTTTTCAAAATCAGTTAAGAAAAGCCTCAAATTGTCATTCAATATATCTGTGCAAAATGTAACTTTATCGAGAAAAAAAGGATTATTGGGAATTAAAACATAATTTTCGTGAGTGAGAAATGAGATGGTGACAGTAATTTAGCCGGGATGCGCATGTTATTCGGGTCGAAACTTGAGTTATGGGATAAAAAGTTAAATTGGAAATGGGTCATCCAAATGGTCATTTAAAGTGCGCCAAAGTATCCAGAAGGGTTGAATTAGTCAGAAAACTATATTCGGGCATATGTATAGGGTCTCGGGTCATTTTTGGGTCGACCCGGCAAGTGAAAAGTCAAATTTTGACCATTGGATTTCTAACCTATGAAGAGATACGGGATTAGCTACTTTAAAATCAACTTTTTGGCTAATCAAATGGGGAATTGAAAAACCAAAGTGAGAGGAAACGAAAGGAGAGAAAGTGCGAGGGCTTTTACCACAAAGTGAAGAGTTTCTAAAAAAGGTGTAGTGTCTTAGAGGAGGAGCAACACCTAGAGTCACCTTGCACCACCACCATTCACCACTGGAATTTAGGAAGAACGAGTAGGATCAACTTACGTCATCTTCTTGAAAGGAAATTCAGAATCATCATACGAGGCAAGTTGTTTAAACTTGCTTAATTATGAGTTTGCTGAAATACATGCTAGATTATTGGATTTTTGAATCAAAACCCACGTTTAAAAGGTTTTGATTTGAGATAATATCATTTGGGATTATAGATCTCATTAAATTGGAGATTTAACAATATAACAAGAAATGAAGTTAACTTATACGAATCCGAAAGTCAAATGTGTGTAAAATCGTTTTAAAAAATGACAAACATTGTATGATAATTTTAGGTCCGTTTTAAGCGGCAATTGGTAGTATGCTCGCGTGTTATTGTATAAAATCATGTTCTGAACAACTTTGTAGTTTTTAAGTTTTTTTAAATCGGTTCAAAATATCCTCAAATCGTAATTTAATATTTCTGGGCAGAATGTAACTTTATCGAGAAAAAATGATTATTGGGAATTAAAATATAATTGTCGTGAGTAAGAAATACGACAGCTAAAGTAATTTAGTGGGAACGTACGTGTTAATTAGTTATGTGGGGACTTAAATTACGGGGTAAAAAGGTAAATTGGAAATGGGTCATCCAAATGGTAATTTCGAGTGCGCCAAAGTGTCTGGAGGGGCCGAAATGGTCAGAAAATTATATTCTAGCATATGTATAGGGTCTCGGGACATTTCTGGGTCGACCTGGCAATTGAAAAGTCAATTTTTGACCTTTGAGTTTCCAACCTATGAAGAGACACGAGGTTAGCTATTTTAAAATCAACTCTTTGGCTAATCAAACTGGAAATTGAAAAACCAAAGTGAGAGGAAAACGAAGGAGAGAAAGTGTGAGAGCTTTTACCAGAAAGTGAAGAGTTTATCAAGAAAGTGAAGGGTCTTACAGGAGGAGCAACACTTAGAGCCACCTTACATCACCACCATACACCGTCGAAATTTAGAAAGAACGAGGAAGAGGAACTTACATCATTTTCTTCAAAGGAAAGAGGCAAGTTGTTTAAACTTGCTTAATTATGAGTTTGCTGAAATACATGCTAGATCATAGGATTTTTGGATAAAAAACCAGGTTTATAAGGTTTTGATTTGAGATAATATCATTTTGGATTATAGAACTCATGAATAGGATTATATAGTTTATTGATGATTTTTAAATGTGAGAAAATCATGTGATTAAATTGTAGATTCAAATATCTAACTAGAAAGGAAGTGTACTCAAATGAATCCGAAAGTCAAACGCATGTAAAATCGTTTTAGAAAAAGGACGAACATTGTATGATAATTTTAGGCCTATTTTAATCGAAAATTGGTAGTATGCTCGATGGTTCTTGTATAAAATCATGTTTTTAACAATTTTGTAGTTTTTAGTTTTTTCAAAATCAGTTAAGAAAGCCTCAAATCATCATTTAATATTTTCTGGGCAGGATGTAACTTTATCAAGAAAAAAAGGATTATTGGGAAATAAAATATAATTTGGGCTTGTGATAATGATTTCGGGTTTTCGACCAGTAAGTATGGGTTGAGGGTAGCTACTGAAATAATTAATTAAATTATTTATATCCCTTCGATTAACAAGAAATGTTAGGAATAATGGCAAATGGGAATAAAGTGTCAATTATTAGTTTATCGGATAAACTTGAAATATACTTATGTATGTATAGGATGAGTGCATGCATATATTATGTTGATTGTGATATTATGTGTGATGGACATACCTACATTTCTTGCTATCACGGGAGGTTTCACATCATGGGCGGTCTTATCATGATGAGCCATTTTGGGGGATTTTAAACTCATACCTTAGAACATAGAACTTAGGGGTGATCACTATTTGTATGAACAATGTTTTGATCGGTCAATTGGGTGCGTCAGGTATGCTCATAACCCAAAATCCTATAACTATATTTGCCTCCAATATGTGTGTTTTGTATTTATGGTTCGAGAGTGATTCCGAACCGATTGTCGTTTATTTAGTACATGATGCACATGGACTTGATAGCAGAGTATGCATGCACCACATCTCAGCCTAGGGTTGCCCTATTGGTATATATATAATAGAGTAATACATGTATATACTTATGAGTTATTTTACTGTGTGTGGTTAAGTATATGGGAGAGATAGTGACATCTAAAATAACCCGAGTATGTGAAAACTTAATCTCTAATGGGAAAGTTATAATTGGTGAAATGATATGGGTTATGCGATAATGTGTGATATGGGAAATGCGGGTGGCACACCGAATTAGTTTGTGTAGAGATAGATATGGTTCGGACAAGTTAGGCAAGATAGTATAACTAGGACGGGTTAGAAAGATTCGTTAGGTGTGCACATTAGTTGAGAGGTGAGGATCTCAAGTGAGGTCACGTAAACCTAACATGCATTTAATATCTGCTAATTTTCATTTTAAACACTTGCTAAAATTTTCAAATGTTTTCTTGGGCTCCGACCCATTTTCTCCAAACTTATATTTTTGTAAAAACATTTTAGGTGCCCAGCCACAGGGACACCAAGCCTAGGAGTTCCTATCATTTGACATGCTGTAACTGCTGTGAAAGTTGTAGGATCCCAGTAGTAGACGCTTCCACACTTATCATTTACTTCTTATGGGCCACTTTTTTCAGTCGGACATGCTGCCTATTCTTATTCATATATTATTCAGAGATAGTGAATTTACATCTTTATTTTTCAGTTGATTGGACTGGATTTTATTTCGGATTACTGTATTTGGGATTCAGGCTGGAAGTGTTTATTCCAGTCATAGTTATTTATTTTGTCATTTTATTCTCTATGGGTTTGGTTATTGAACGGTGAATGTTTAAATAATTTTTTTTGCATATTAATTTAAAAAGATAAAACAATGACATCAGATTTTTGAATACTAGGTGCTTAGTAAATATTATAAAGTTTTCGATAGTGATGCTAAGAATGAACCCAATGAGATACCATTTTTAATTTAATAGATGAGTGATCACCCAGTATTTAATTAGGCGGGGTGTCACACTCCACTGCTCCTTTGTGATAACCTTAATGTGTTTACATGATAATTAATCCTATTCCCCATATCCAGACTAAGCACGTGGAACTGGACTATCATTTTATTTAGGACAAAGTTTCTCAAGGTCTCTTAATTACTCAATTCGTTCGGTTTGAAGATAAGATAACTATATCTTCATTGAATATCTCTCCACTCTTTATTTAACTTCACTTCGGTTCAAGCTTCGTGTGTTTTCTCCACCCACACCACACTTGTGGGGAAGTATTAAACCTAACACTCAACATGCAGATTGTTCGGTGCTTATGTAACCGATTACTTTGTCAACTTTAAGGATGATGATTATCTTATTGGTTTGAAATTCAAATGTAGTCGATTACGGATTGTATTCTTAATATTTACTAGTCCCACAAGGACTGTTATATCTGCATAAATGTGGTGAACTCACGGATCTTAAAGTAGAGAAGATAAATACTTCCAACCTCTAAATATTATAGTTTTATATATTTTCTTCTTCAATATGAATAAAAACTCACTATTGTGATTCATGTAGTAATTATGAAATGAAACTTTATCTTCATTAAATCAATACATACATCAGACAACCATAATCACCTTATTTCAGTTTTGCACCAACAAAATTACACATATTTACAAAGTACACGCGTATATAGATAAAAGTATCCATGCAAAATGAAAAGTACATGAATAAAATAAAAAAGTACATATATCATTAATTGAAAGTACAAATACAAATTTATTAGTTTTACACATGACATAAACTCATTTTGTATCGTTTAATGCATATATAGACAACAAAAACACACACACAAAATTTATAAGGTACAAGCATGTATCAATAACAATTTAACTTGCATATAATTTAATAAATGAAAATCAACTCTCCGTATTATCAACTTCTACCATCGTTACACGTCTCTACTAAGAACATGCACAAAATTTGCATGAATTTTAAAGATTACCCAAACAAAATGCAACACTTTTTAAAATCCCCCCGGTTTCATAAAAATAGATACCAAATAAATTTATGATCCTTTATTACAAACAAATTTACAACTCTCAACAACATATCTCTAAAACCATAAGTGAAATCATATAACGCATGTATATATTTTTTTAAAACATTACAACACCTTCATAAAAATTCATCATGTTTACATACAAAATGAAAAAATTTCAAAACAACAAAAATATTCAAAATGAAAATCCTACCCCCTTAAACTTAGACCCTACCCATAGCAAGCTTGTGAAACCCTCATCATAAACAAAAAATATTAATAAACTAAGGGAAACTATGAACATTATTCTTCAACATTGACTTGCGCAGTAATCCACACCCTAAACAACTTGAAAGTCTTGGTCTCCTTCACCACCATTGTACGTGTACTTCTTTCTTTTCTCAAAATTTCTTTCTCCCAAGTGTAGTGTACAGTGTGAGCAACACATCATACTAAACATTTAATATATAGGTGCTTGTTTTTCCTTTTCCATATTGGATATGGAAACCTCATATGTTTATAACTGAAATTTTCCTTTCAAGTATCTCTAGTTGTAGGGATCTTCAAACTACTCATTGGTAAATTCTATATAGGATAGTTCATTCTATTTTCGGGAAAATGAATTAGAAAATAATATTTTCCCCCTCGATTATTTTTTTTTAGAAAATTTTAAATCTGGAACCATTTTTTAAGTTTTCAAAATAAAAATATTTTAAGCCACGGTTTCCTTTCCACGTTTTCTAAAAAAATCAGCTAAGGTTACCTAGGGAAAATATTAGACAAATTCTGTCAAAGAATATAACAATATACTAAACCAAATGAGTTCAGAAAACACATTTATTCATTAAAACTAATAACTCAAATAACATATTATATGTTTTAGTAGAATCCTTAGCATATAAATATCAGGGGGGTAACCTATCTTAAGGAGAGAGCGTCCAACGTTTGTCTTAATCTATTTATTCTTTGGTTTGCAAGTTTTTTGTTTTATAAGCACATTATTATATTTTTCTTAACATACTACACTAAATGTACAATATTCTTACCCTATTGACATATAACCCAAGTAGAAAAGAATTCTTCCAAGAATAAGTCATCAAGTAAATGTTTTGCTCCCATGCATATATTTAAAAGAGGCGATCAAGAATACCCCTTGGCATGAAATGTTTGCAATTCATAGCTTAGTATTATAACATACATAGTCTAAGGCCCTTTTTTAACAAAATTACACGCATAATTTACTAAATACCCTTGAAACTCGCGCAACATGTGATTTAAAAACCGGTGCCTCAAAACAACAAATCGGCTACATCTGGTTATCATAACAAAACCATTATCCTGTATACGTTTATTGAATTTTCAAAAATCAGAAGCGATCATAAAACCAAAAAAAGTTCTCCATTGTTGTACCTTGTAATTCCGCACCACTATCATTTTCATACAAATCGCGAGAAGATTCTTTTGAAGATTGAAATTTAAATTAATAATATATTTATAATTTCAATATTTATAGTGTTCATATGATGCTAAAATATTAATAGTAATTCCTTGTTTTTTCATCTTGGTTAGTGATAAGGACAACCAGAAATGAAAATGTTATTTCTAAGGCAGTTTCATGACAGAAATGATTTGCTGATTATAGAAAACCTCAAAAACAGTGAGTATAGCGATTAAATTATTTCTCATCATTGTTTACATCTGAAATTATATTTAGATCTAATTTAAGAAAATATTTAACATGTTGTTAATAATATATGTTTGTAGCATACTCATTGTCGTGAGATTGGATTGATATTTATATACAGGTGTAGGAAATACAATATAATGGGATACAAGTTTTTTCACAATATATGTTCTTTTTCAATGTTAAGTCAAAAATGTGATTAAAATACAATAAATGTTTTTCTATATAAATATAATATACGTATTTCTATGTCTATGTGTTATAATATTGTAGTTCTATATAAATACAATATATATAACAAATATGTGTTATAATATTGCATTTCCATATAAATACAATATATGTCCTGATCCCCTATCTGTGCTTTCACCACCCTCATAACAATCTCGGGCGTGACAACCAATATGGACATACAAGCTCTGATAACCTCATAATCATGTCGAAGATCTCTTTACTTCGCCCTCCAAACCTTCGCTATCTCCCCAGCAGGCCGTTGGCTTAACGAGTATGCCATCACGTTAGCCTTCCCATGATGATACTAAATATCAAACATGTAATCCTTGATGAAATCTAACCATCTCCTCTACCCGATGTTCAAATCCTTTTGTGTGAATAGATACTGGAGTAATTTATGGTCTGTGAACAAGGTAAACTTCTCTCCGAAAAGATAATGCCTCTAGATCCTTAAGGAAAACACAACCACTACTAACTCCAAGTCATGCGTGGGGTAATTCCTCTCGTGGTACTTAAGCTTACGAGACGCGTAAGCTATAGTCCTCTCTTCCTTATGTAATACACCCCCAAGTCCCTACAAGGATGCATATGTGTAAACATAGTACTCCACTCCTCCTCTAGGCAGTGCTCTGACGTCAATTTGTCCCTCAGCTCATCAAAAGCTAACTGACATTGGTCGTCCCAAACAAAAAATAACCCCTAGCGAGTTAGATTCATCAACGGATCACCCTTAATGAATTTCCAATAGTATTCGGCCAGCCCCAAAAAAATACAAACCTCAATTGGTGTTGTGGGTTGTCCCCACTCCCTTACCACCGATACCTTACTCGGCTCGACCTTAATACCCCTGGCAGACACAATGTGGCCCAAAAACTGCACCTCTCGAAGCCAAAACCTATACTTCTCGAATTTGGCATACAATTTGTGATCCCGTTGTGTCTGTAAAATCATCCACAGATGCTCGACATGATCATCCTCAGAACGAGAGTAAACCAGAATATCGTCGATGAAAATGATTATGAACTGGTCAAGTAACTCTCTGAAAACTGAGTTCATCAAATCCATAAATACTGTTGGCGCATTGGTGACCCCAAATGTCATCACCCTAAACTCATATGACCCATACCGTGTCTGAAAGGAAGTTTTAGGAACTTCCTCCTCTCTAACGTACAACTGATGTTAACTCGACCTCAAATCTATCTTGGAGAAGTAAGCTGATCCCCTTAGCTGGTCGAACAGATCATCGATCCGAGGTAGCGAGTACTTATTCCGGATCGTGACTTTGTTCAACTTTCTATAATCTATATGTGGCCATCCTCGATCCTCACGGTGGAGGAAAGGATCCTTTGGGTCCCACGCGTCCCTCTCGGGAGCGCTTCGGTCGGCGTCATTTGAGATGTGATGTAAAAATGTAGAGATATTCAGAGTCATCAGTCTATTTTACTCAAAACAAATAAAAGAAAAAGCGAAAGCCACCCCGAAGGATGGCATCCAAAGACATACTGGTGCGTGCGAAACCAAATGATTCGAGAAGGGTTCAGAGGCTTAATTACGAAATGGGAAGGTGTTAGGCACCCATTCCACCCTTTCGGTCTCTCATGAATATTTGCTATTTTCCTTTATGTTTCCCCCCGTGATATGTGTGCATGTGTATATATAGAATGGAGGTAGGAATCCTTGACTTGTATCATGGAAAAGATAAAGCGAGTCATCCATAGGAAGGTTTAAGAATAATATTAGAACAATAAGATTTACGCGATTACCCTTACGTTGATCGTTATAATGGAACGATAACGAATATGGAGTAAGATGTCACTAAGAACAAGTATATAGAATATAATAAGATTGAATTTATAGAAGATAGAAAATGAGAGAAAAAGTGGGAAAAAGGACTCGAGTCTCGGGTTTTACCCCGATACACCTACGTAGCCTATAAAGGCATCAAAGTCCACGTAGTTCACATACAAAATGAGGGGTGGGGTTTATCCCATAAATCCAAATGGGGATCTCTGATTTGTAAGTGTGTGTGTGTGTAGAAAAAGTGTTTTAGTTGTGAGAAAAGTGTGGAAAAAGTGTGAGAATCCCTACTTGGAATTTATGAGCAAACCCTCTTTTTCTTATTTTTTGGGTTTTTATTTATATGAAAATATGAGATGTGCAATGATACTAAATAAAAAGTATATTTAGGATGTGTGAGATGAGATAATAAAAATTCAAAGTAAGAAAACAAGTTATTGGGAATTTAAGAGAATTTAAGAGAGAGTTTGAGAAAGTTGGACCTTCTTGAAGATCTTGAGCTTGATTTTGAATGTTGGAGAGCAGCCCTTGCGCTTGGATGATGATGGAGAGTGGATACTTCACCAAGTTTGATGAAAAGGAGGATGAAAAGTGGAAGTAAAAAAGGGATTTGGAAGTTGAAATCATGTTGCCTTCGAGAGAGGTTTCTGGGATTCATCGAGAGATTTTTATCAGATCTAGACCCCCTTTGCAAATGAGGTAAAGGCCTCCTTTTATAGGCTCAGGTCACTGCCGATCGGCATTGGCATGCTACTGCCTATCGGCAGGTGCTGATAGGCATGGTCTGGAACCTACCATTTGGTAGTGCACTTCAGGTTTTTTTAAAAAATCGACCGCCGAGGGCAAACTGTTGGTCAGAATCGCGCACGGGGCATACCATTGGAAAGGTAATTTAGAGACCTTCGAAAGTCCTTTGGACCACTCCCAAGTTTGGGAGTTGACTTTGGGTCAAATATGGCTTGGAAGCATTTGTCGGTCCATTGGACGGGGAATCATTCGAACGCAAACGGATCGTTCGTCCGCATGGTAAGTCCGAATCATGCACGAGACGGACCGTTGGAAAGGTTAAGAGATGTAATTCGACATTTCAAAGAGTTTAACCCAGTTTGAGGGTTGACTTTGGTCAAATAGGCCCGAGAAGCATTCTGTGACCTCTCGGAGTGAAACAGATCGTTCATCCGCATGGAAAGTCAGAATTGGCACGGGATGGACCATTAGAAAGGGGATTCAGTTCCCTTTGAAGATTTATTCAGCCTCGGTTGAGCTGAAGAGTTAACTCAGGTCAAACAGAGCCCAGTAGCGCCCGATGGCCTCTCGTTAAGTTTCGAACGCAAACGTATCGTTCGTCCGCATTGTAAGTCAGAATCGTGCACGAGATGGATCGTTGGAAAGGGTATTTAGTACCCTTTAAAGATTCATTGAGTCTCGATTAAGATGAAGAGTTTGACTTTTGGGTCAAACTGAGCCGGGGAGTGCCCGATGGCTTCTAGGTCAGTACTCGGGACATGGCCTGGGTTTGTAGTGATGGAGGGACCTAAGGAGAGTTAGGGGTAATAGAATGGGGTGTCTACAGATCCCCTCAACGGGTGAATTTGGAACAAATGAGAACCGTCGAATAGACACCACATGATGCTTTGGAAGGAGTACGACCGATTCAGAGGGTCGAGGCCGATTCTGAGGACCTAAGGAGTGTGCTTGGGATGATCAATTCTGTGGATAAAAGACAAATCTGTGGGCTTAGGTCCAATAATCGAGGTCAATTTTGACCTAGAGAATGGTGACGATCGAGGACCATGATCATTTCTGACCCAACTCAGGTGACGATTCAAGACCAAGGTCAATTCTGACTTAAGAGTGGTGATGATCGAGGACCGAGGTCAATTCTGACCCAACTCAGGTGACGATCTAAGATCGAGGTCAATTCTGACCTAAAGAGTGGTGAAGACTGAGGACCGAGATCAATTCTGACTTAACTCAGGTGACGATCCAAGATCGAGGTCAATTCTGACCTAAGAGTGGTGACGACCGAGGAGGTCAATTCTGACCCAACTCAGGTGATGATCTAAGATCGAGGTCAATTCTGACCTAAGAGTGGTGACGACCGAGGATCGGGGTCAATTCTGACCTAACTCAGGTGATGATCCAAGACCGAGGTCAATTCTGACCTAAGAGTGGTGACGACCGAGGACTGGGGTCAATTCTGACCCAACTCAGGTGACGATCCAAGGCCGAGGTCAATTCTGACCTAATAGTGGTGACATCTGAGGATCGGGGTCAATTCTGAGCCAACTCTGGTGAGGATCCAAGACCGAGGTCAATTTTAGCCTAATAGTGGTGACGACCGAGGATCGGGGTCAATTATGACCCAACTCAGGTGACGATCCAAGACCGAGGTCTATTCTGACCTAAAGAGTGGTGACGACCGAGGATCAGGGTCAATTCTGACCCAACTCAGATGATGATCTAAGACCCAGGTCAATTCTGACCTAAGAGTGGTGAAGACCGAGGATCGGGATCAATTCTGACCCAACTAAGGTGACGATCCAAGACCGAGGTCAATTTTGACCCAACTCAGGTGACGATCCAAGACCGAGGTCAATTCTGACCTAAGAGTGGATACATATTGGATTTCGATTCTGCTGGAGAAAGAGCTTTATGATTTTGATCTGAGTTGGGGAGCTGATAGCTAGGGGAAGCTTTTAGAAGACCTCGCAGGGGGGAACAACCTATTTTGGTGTTGTAAGAGAATTTCACTAGGGAAGTGATCAGGTGGTCCTTAGGGATCTTCCGGAGCTTTGTCGGGAGGAGTTTTCACTTGATTTTTGAGGATTTCGCTGAGGAAGAGAGGTTCCGTTTGAGGGAATGCGAAATTTTCTTGGTGAAAAGGCTTTAAATCCCTCCTGGAATTTTTAGGAATTTTCTAGAGATTTTTTGAGGCTTTCTGGTATTTTTTGAGAATTTTTGTACGCACTTTTGGGGTAGGTGCACAAACTTTTGGGCACGAACTTTTGGGCTACCTCGGGAAGGTGAGGGGTCAGTGCCGATCGGTATGGTAGGGGTAGGTGCCGATCGGAATGGCGCTTGGCATCCTATATAAAGGGGGCGAATCCTCTCATTTTTTTCACAGATTTCTTGACCTCTCTCTTTCTGCGATTCTTTTGCAAATCGTTCGAGCATTCCGATCTTCAAGAAATGACCGCTTTTGTGAGCACTGCAGTCCACCGGGAGTGGTTAATCGTTGATGACTGGGTGAATGTGGAGTGGAGGGCTATGGCGCCTCTTACTTTGGGGACTGAGAACTCCTTTGATGCGTTTGAGCCTGTTGCGGATGAGAGGACCTTACTGCGGGAGCCATCGCGTCATCGCTCTTTGAGAGTGATCCCCGACGATTATGTAAGTAACCCAACCTTTGGCATTCTTACCTTTTTGGTGATTTTTTCCTTGACTTTTGATGAGACTTTTCTTTTTGCCACTCTGATATTTCTTTGAAGAACATGCGTGCCCGCGGGACGACGGGGCTCAAGGACATCTGGGAGCATCTCCCACCTGTGGTGTGTTGGATGGTATCATCAGCGGGTTTTGGGCGGTTGGCATCGGCGCTGGATGAGACACCTCGTTCGACAGCAGTCTTGTGCGCTTTGGGAGAGAGGTGGTGGGACAGTACCCACACCTTTCATTTTGGCTTCGGGGAGATAACTGTGACTCCCATTGACGTGTAACAGCTACTGGGTTTGGATTGTGATGGAGAGCAGATAGAGGTGGATCGCTCTTTATGAATGAGACCAGAGGCAGTGCGTGCGGCACTTGGTGATGTAGGGAGGATAATTTCTCGAGATTCTATCTGGATATACCTGCTGAAGGATGTTCTGCTGAGCAGGGTGATTAATGTGGAGGAAGGGTTGTAAGTGAGGCAGATAGCCCGATTATTTATTCTGCTAGTGTTGGGAGGTTTCATGGTGGCGTCGAGCGGCGACGTCGTCCATTTATGGTTTCTGACGTACCTGAGGATGTTCTCGAACATCCCTTTCTATGATTGGGGGAGTCTGACCTTGGCGACCCTTTACTTTTCTCTGGATGCATTCATCCGGTGCTACCGTCAGACCTTTACTGGAGCCACATACCTACTTGAGGTATTCTTTAGTTTGCGCATTTCTTTTCATGCACTCATATTTCCTTTCATGCATTCGCATTTTCCTTATGCGTCTCTTTTTGCTTTGTGAATTCAGACGTGGTTCTATGAGGTGATTGGGTGTAACACCCCGCTGATTGCTTTGATGGATGACACTGTTCGGGACTTCTGTCGATTGTATTAATAGCGTAAGGCCAATCGGCAGTCGAAGGGATCTCTCTCCCTGGAGGCGGTGCATCAGGTCTAGAATGACCTGACCAGTGGTAGGGTAAGACTCTTTCCATTTCAATCATGATTTTTTACTCCTTCTGATATTGTATTGATTTATGCTCGCTCAGAGATTTTTAGGTGACGTTTTATCCTTGGGGGACAATCATTCAGGATGCGGGGGTGACCGGGGTGAATGTGCGGATGAGGCGCTTGCTGTCACATGAGTTCGGCCATTCCTGGTCCTTTGGGGAGAGGGTGGTTCGTCAGATAGCTGAGGAGGAGGTGGTGGTGCCATCCGCGCAGCCTCCTACGTCTAGGAGGCGGGAGCGGCTGCTGTCGGAGGATGAGAGGATAATGCCGATGATTGGCGAGTCCTACTTGCTGTACACCGATACAGCTAAGCCATATGACTATATGGACTTTGTGACGAGCTGGTTGATGGCGCCCAGCATATATGATGCGTTGCCTTTCCTTCCTACAGGTTCGAGTCGGGTGGCGGGATCTTCCCACAGTGGCACTGGTTCGTCGGCATCGCGGTGACCTTAGAGGTCCCTTTTGTGCGGTTGCATACCCCTTCGTACAACATCCGACGAGATGATAGAGGGATGGTGCCTATGTTGCACCACCCTCATGCGATGGATCCGGAGTAGTTGGGTTTGACAGAGGAGGTCCTCCGACCTGCGGTATACCTTTCTGTTCTTTTCTCTTTTTCTTTTCTGTTTTGGTGATCCTTGCTTTGATACTGATTTTTCCTTTTCTTGCAGCAAGTCCAGGTGTCGACCACTTGGCTAAGGGACATCAGAGACTGAATATCTTCAGCGACTGCCCATATCCGGGACGTGGTTCCTATTCCTTCTTGCTTGGTGCCGTATTCTTCGTCCGGAGAGGACTCTGGCTCAGGTAGAAGTGGTGCGTCATCTCGCCATAGGGGGAAGAGAGCACGTCGCAGGGGTGGAAGCTCTTAATGATAGAGAGAGAGAGAATGTGGGTTCGAGCTGAGTCCCGTTATTTTTGCTTTTTCTTTTTATTTCCTACAAAATTGATGTAACACAAAACACAAATATATGCAATGCGATGAAGTTTTTTTATTATCTTTTATTTATGATGAATGAATGCATGCACATGCGCTTTTTACTTTGCTGCTGAGACCGTAAAAAGGAATATTTTCGATTTTTTTTAAGGAAAGTTTTTTAATTTAAAAAAAAGGGAAATTATATAAGGAGTAAAAGGGATTTTGAAATTCTGTTAAGAATATCAATTTTTTATTGAGTTTTCTGATTTGACAAAAGAGGAAAAAGGGAAATTTCTATAAATGGGGGGTTGCCGATCAGCAAGCACCTTGACCTGCATATCGGCAGTTCAGTCCAGTCCTATCAATTCAAAGTTTTGATTGGTACCCTCTTCAGCGTTTGGTACTTTGTGGGGTAGGATTCCCTCCGATTTTTGCAGGGATTATGTCCCTTGTGAGGGTTTTCAAGTATAAAAAGGGGGAAGGGTGGAGTGTTTTCATCACACCTTTGCATCCTTATCTACTTGCCCACTATTTCTCAGCCTTGCAAGATGGCTCTCCCTGGTAGCACTGAGTTTTCCAACTACCTCGAAGCCTTGGAAGCTATCTTCTCTTATAATGTCGACTATGATGCTTTCAACATGCATCGAGTCTCCTTGTGGAACAATCGGCCTCTTGAGTGGAACATGCTGATGGCGGCGGTGCAATTCTGGTACCCCGAAGACCATGTGTTTCGCTTTGGGTTGGAAGAAGTTTGTCCTACCTATGAGGAGTTTTCTGCCATGGTGGGTGTAAATCCCAGTGCTGTTGTGGCTTTGCCCGAATTTTCCCGCTCTCTTAGGGATTTGTTGGTCGGGCTTCTTCATATTTCGCCTTCGGCGCCCAGATCATTGGTTGCTGAAGGAATGGTATCATCATAATCATTTGAAAACATTTAGCAAGCATTTAAATTGCAGTTTAAAAGAATAATTTTAGATACACAAGTTAGGTTGCGAGCACTCCCTTGAGTTCCTCACCTCTCCTCTATTTAGTGAGCATCTAACGTTCACTACTAAGCCCACCTAGTCATGCTATCCAAAATAACTAGGTCTATAGTATCTAACTAACTAGTAATCAATCTAGCTCACCTGTATTGCCCACACAGTACGCTATCAATCTACTTAATAATTAATATCTTCCTTATGTTATTATTAAATCTAAATTATCATTTCACATATGATATCATTCCAACCTTTCGTTAAGTTTCTCTACTTAAATCTTTCTTTAGACATACGTTGTATATCTTTCCTACTGTTTACACATTAGTAGGTTAAGCTTTGTTTAGATATACACTATCTATTCTTCTTACTATCGCACATAAGTAAGATTAAACATCGCTAAGATATACACTATCTATTTTCCTCACTATCACACATACGTAAGATTAAACATCCACGCGTATATATAATAATAATAATAATAATAATAATAATAATAATAATAATAATAATAATAATAATAATAATAATAATAATAATATTGCATCTCCCGTAGAGGTCATAACGATGCGCACTCGTGTACTCTGCTATTAGTCCAAGTACCTCTTGTACCTAATCATGGACTATCGATTTGGAATGTCTCCTTGAACCATCAATTAAATCAAACAAACAATGGAGGGGAACATAGTTCTAAGCCTTTAGGCTACGCACATACCTAACGTACCCAAACGACTTGCCGACCCCACTAATACACGACACATAGTGAGCCGTCCTAAGTTCTATGTTCTGGGGAAAAAATCCAAACCTCCTTGGAATCAGTAAGGTCGGATCGCCCACTGCGTGGGAACCTTGATGATAATAAGCATCGTAGGTACATTCACATACATATGAAAGCACATAGTAGGTATACACATAACCTAATCCATATGTCACACATATGCATATGCACAACCCATGAATATCATCTATATAGGTAAACACTCCACCAATAAATATAATTCGTATAGTTATACACTCAACCTATAAACATAATCCGTATAGGTATACACTCAACCTATAAACACAATTCATATAGGTATACACTCAACCTATAAACATAATCCGTACAGGTATACACTCACACACACACACACACTCACCCACCTGCACGCACACACACACACACACACACACACACACACACCACCCCTATACCCCCTGCCACCTCCCCCTTCCCCCCACCACGCACACACCTGCACACACACCACCCCCAAACCCCACTGCCCACGCCCCCTCTCCCCCCCCACCCACCCACCCACCCACCCATACACACACAGATATACACATATATACAAATGAAAGAGAAAGAGAGAAAAAACTCACCTGAAAATGTAGCGAAAGAGAGAGAGTCGCACGGTTAGAGAGAGAAATTGGAGGGAAGTGAAAACGATTGGAAAAAAAGAAGGGGGAAGGGTTTTTTTTTACAGACAAATTTCTCACAGACCTATCATGGTCTTTGACCGTGACAACCTTCTAATGTTGTCACGGTCATCGATCGTGACAAGTCCTTGACAACTGCACTTATCACGGACTTATCACGGTCATTGACCGTGATAAGCCTTTGTCATTAACTTGTCATGGTCATTAATCGTGATAAAAAATACATATTTTTTATCATGGTCAATGATCGTGACAAGGCTGGCTGGCTGAAAGGTGACGATTTGGCCTTTTTGGTATTCGAGGAATTTCTCGAATACCTACTGTATCATTTATTCACAATATTTACTCACTATCGTAAAATCTCTAGATTTATTCTCTGCCCAACCCCTTATGTTAATTTAGTAGTTATTCTACTTATACCCTATTGGTTGTATTCTTAGATTTTGGTTTACTCTTCCTACAATCCAAATCCTAACTCTCTCGGTGTGCAATTCACTCGATTACTACCGTCGGTTAATTATCCCAACTTAAACCTTACCAATAGAAATCAAACCTTAACCTCATGCTTACTGATCTCCCCTAATTCTTCACATCATTACTAATCTATCCCCAAAGATTCTCGTGATTCAATTCCAAGGGATATACAAACAAAGATGGAAAATTATAATTTTTTGGGCAGCCGAATTGATTCGGAATGTAGTAGGTCTATACTACTTTGCATTTTTACGATTTCCAACCTTTATAATTCTCTCAAATCTTTATGAAACTTCACCAAATTTCAAACCCACATGTCTAATCCTTATATGAATGTATAAGAGTTATTTCCAATGTAAAATTATCAGAAATTCGTTACAAATTCAATTCAAGATCCGATTATCTTTAAAAATCCCATAAAACCCTAGTTTATGTGTTTTTCTAGTTTATTCATCAACAAACCCAGATTACTTTCATTTTAATCAACCCAAAGCCTCTGATTTCTTATTACAAACATTAAGGAATATATCTACATTCAATTCCTACTTCAGTTCATGGAGTTTCACACCGAATTACATATTATATCTTCCGAAAACATGAAATCAAACCCTAATCTACATTGGTATTATAACATGCTTATAATAAACGCAATTTAAACGCTTGCCTCTCAATAGCAAGTCTAAATTTTGTTGGTATTATGGTATGGATTTTCTTCCTTCGTTTCGATCTCGATTCTGTCACTTTCGGGGTGAAAAATGGTGTAGGCTGCTTGGTTCTCTCCTCCTCTTCCTCTCATATGGCCTCTCTCCCTTTGGCTCTGTGTTAACCCTATACACTCTCTCTAATTGGCAGATATAAACCTACAATTTTTGGAGTTCTCTAAATCACAAACTCCTGAATGATCGAAACACCCTTAAACGGTATCGGTTTGGTCAAAAATTGCCCTGGGACCCAAACTATACACTCGAGTATACTATTCTGACTATTTCTACACTTTCAGAATCAACCAGGACCTTAAATCATCATCTGAGTCACTTTATAAAATCATCTTATTTCCACCTCAAAATATGGCACGCTTAAAATTAACATCTCCCGAATTAATTTTAAATTTTAAATCACCAAATTAAATAAGTTATTCGAATTATATAAATCTCAATTCATCAATTTAATTAAATCCTAAATCACTAATTTAACTAAATTCTATATCCTTAGAAAGATGGGGTATTAAATGAGGATATGTTCTCTCAACATTTGTAAAGTAATATTGTCTACTTGGGCCATCGATGTTAAATTTTTTAGAACCATACTTGGCAAAGGAGTAAGGCAATTAACGGCACGTCTAAGAATAAAATTCAATCCTTGGAGTTACCATTGGAAATATACGAAATCAATTATATTTCTTATCAAATGTCAAGTTTGGAAAGCATTCGAGCAACAAGAAAAGGCCTCATGACATAGTAAAATTGATCTGGATAAAGAAAAGCATCGTATACGAGCTCCCGTATTGGAAAAAACTAAAGATTCTTTACAACCTTGGTGTGATGCACAATGAGAAAAATATATGTGACAATTTTCTTGGAACTATGTTGAACATGGATGGGAAGAACAAGGACAAAGAAAAAGCACTCCTTGATCAAGAAGACATGGTCATAAAGGAGGAATTGCATTCAGAAAAATGTCCTGATGGGTCTTATATAAAGCCTCCTGCAATATATACATCAAGTCCAAAGGAGATGGAGTGTTTCTATGTTTTTTTGAAATCAGTTAAGTATCCGGATGACTATGCTGCAAACATCTCAAGATGTGTGATCGCAAAAGATGAAAAATTATTAGGCCTTAAAAGTCACAGCCATGTCATGTTACAATGACTCCTTGCCATTGGGATGCGTGGATACCTTCCTAAAGATGTTTGTAGTACATAAGCAGAGTTAGGTGAATCGTTTCAGTAGTGGTGCTCCAAAACACTAGTGATAACTGATTTGGAGAAATTAGGGGAATGCATAATTCTGATACTTTACAAAATGGATAAGATTTTTCGCTCGACTTTTTTTTATGTAATGGTACATTTTGTGGTTGTTTTGGCATGTGAGACCAAACTTGATGGACCAGTACAATATCAATAGATGTTTCCAATTGAAGGGAAATACTACTATTCTGATGTTCATTTAGTTTAGTACCTCACAAAAATGTGTAAAATGCGTAATATTCATGTAACTATTATTAATTTCAAGGTTTCTTGGAACTTCGAAAGAATTTGTATTTAGTTGATCCAGGCCTGAAGGTTCCATTATAGAGACAAACATTGTGAAAGAGTGTCTAACTTTTTACTCAATGCACTTGACCAATGTTGAAACCATATTTAATAGAGAAGAACGCAATTGTGATGGTGGCAAACGTGCCTCGGGGTTAGCAGTCTTTAACAAAAATGTTAGTCATTTCGAACATATCTCAAGGGATCTTTATGTGTTTGAAAAGGTGCTTAATATGGCTATGTGGTTTGTGTAGTATAACTCTGACGAAGTTGAGCCATATCTAGAGTATGTGTTTCAAATTTATATTTTCTTAATATTGAATCTTTATGTTTTATTATTCATTTTATTAATAAATCAAATATCTCAAATTAGGGAACATAAAAGTCTACTTTGTATTCCAAATGGATGTGATATAACTCAAATTCAATGCAAAAAATTCCAGAAGTTGTTTAAAGAACGGGTAAGATGTATAAAGAAAGTTACTTTGCATCACTTTAACATTAATCTAATATAACTTTCATATGTTCTTGATATAGAGGAATCTTTTATGAGTGCAAAGGTCGCCTAAAGCAACTGATGAACTCTAATCATTAGCAAATGGACCCAACGTGATAGTGAATTTGTATTCGGATTGCATTTGGAATGTAGTTTGATTCCATATTAGGGATCGAGACATACATCGTAGGAGTCAGAACATCAGTTGGTCTCCCAAGAGGAACACGAGGGTCGTGAGCTAGACTTTTACAATTACTTGTGAAAAATTTATGAGATGACATATATCTAGGAGTATAAAGTTATTTTGTTCCAATGCGAATGGTTTAACACTGATAGTAGGAAGACAGTGCACATAGATCCACATTTCATGAGTATTGATGTCAAGAGTCAGTGGTATAAAGATGATCAATTTATTTTACCTAATCAAGTGCAAAAAGTTTTATATGTCAATAACAAAGCTAGGTTCACAATGGCAAATCGTACAACGAGTCCAACATCGGGGAACCTAAGAAGTACCAGAGTTGGATGACGATGATACCGGGGCAATAAAATTGCATGGATCTAGTTATATGTTCCAACAAGTTGAAACAACGGGTGTCATCCCAGTTGTCATTGAAGATACTACTGTACAATTTCATAGGAATGATTAAATTCCTAAGGTTATCCATCATAATAGGGTTTTACAACCAATGGGAGAAAACCTTGATGATGACGCCATTAATGATGAAACAATGCTTGAGAATGGAGATAATGAATAAGACTGGGAGAAAATGGATATTGATTATGATATTGGTACTGATATGTAGTGTTAAATGTTGTGATTCTATTTTGTTTTGTATGTGGAAAAACTTTATTAATCAAGTTATATCTTCTATCTAGTGTAATTTGTAGTACGTGAGATGCCTCAAAATTTACTAAAGCAATTGATGATTATGGTATTATAGACCTCGGGTTCATGCATAGTAGATTCACTTGGTGTAATCATATAGATGGTGAAACTCTTATATACTAACTGTTACTAATTGTTATATACTAACTAGTTTTTTGTTAGAAACACTGTTACTAATGTGTCCTTTATACTGACTATTATATTATTATCAATTTAGTTAAAATATGTTCCCATATTGAGCTCCTTGAAATATGCCATCCTTCAAGTTTAATGTGATGTTCATTTTATTTTATTTTTCTGTTTAGTCGAAAAATATTTCCCCAAAGAAAAAAGTATGGCTCCAACCTAGACACACGGGTCGTATGGTTTTAGCATATGATAAAGAAAGGATGAATAATATTAAGAGGAATCAAATTCGACTGAATTCTTTGGTGCCTAGCACGATTAGAATTGGTAATAATCAAAATTTTAATGTAAATGTGCAGGATCATGATGAATACAGATTGTCCAAGGGTGAGGAGGATCTTAGTTCGTCCAGTGGTGATGATAGTAATGAGTATTATAATCCTCAAATGGAGAAGGTAATGCATGCGTGTTATTTTAATTGAAATTAAGTTTATGGTCAATACCTCAATTTTACTTTAAAAGTACATATACAGATTCCATACCTTTTATGCATAACTAATTAAACTGTATTTTGTATTGGCAGGTCTCGAACATGGCGCCTGTATGACGATTAATCCGTCGGTCTCCCACCCTCATAGCGAGAGAAACCTCATTCGAGGAGCCACTTGACGCCCAACTCAATATGTCAGAAGTACCCTCTGTGAGCAACAATGCAGGTAATTACTTATAAAAAAATGGTTATATTTGTTGATTTTTTATATTCATTGATTTGTCAAAAATAACTTTTTAGTTCAGTTTTATTATGGAACTTCATATCTACTGTTATATAAACAAATGCAGCATCATATATATATATACACACTAGGGTATGCCCGTGCCTGAAGGCACGCTAATAATCGCAAAATGACGATAATTTTTGAAGTACGTAATTACATAATTTCCAAAGTACGATAATTCAAGGTCTTATCTGCCAAGCACAACAACAACAAAAATCCAAAAGCATAATGTTAAAATTATATTGCTCAACACCCAAAAGCATATCATTATAAATATTAGTATGTACAAACATAACAAACATCTCATCTCAAATGTATTTTCTACCTCTAAAATATTCAACTACTTCCACGATGTAAGAGTGAAACTTACATTCAATTACTTTAAATTACAGTACATGTTAAATGAATCTCGATGTAAGAGCGAAACATCCATACCAAACTTCCGCCCCCTTCTTCTCATACAGGTAGGGGAAGGAAAATGGATTTCAGAACTTTGGAGATTCCCAACAATTTATTCCCGTTTGCCACAAATGAGTTTTTAGCCAACTCTATAAGTCACTCAAATGGCGCAAAGAAAATAATTATATTTAGTCCAATACCGACTTAAAGTGCTGCACAACTAAATATTATTCACTGAGTTGTGAGGATCGCAATTGTTATATTAACCCAATCGTGGGAGAATCCGCATTGAAATTCGGTGCTTGATGGAACTTAGGAAGCTTGTGGATTCGAGAGTGCTAGCAATTTTTCAGTTGGACCGAATTGTTGTTGTGAATGTAAATCAATCCGGACATCATTCTCTTCTCAAGACTATGTGAACGCTTCTGGGTAGATCATAACAATCCTCTACAAATCGTCCAAGGCATTACCGAATTTCTGACAACCTGCAATAGATCCAGGACTGTCTTAGGTAGTTGGTCAAGCGTCTACAAAATTTCTGGCTGATCACTCGAAGTGTTGCAGTTCTACCATCATCATATGTCCTGATTACTGGTCGTCTCTGTAGTTCATCTTTCCTTGGTGATGAGAGACCCCTCGAAGTGTTGCATTAATCTAAACAATATAAACAACCAATTCACTTACTACCAATATAAACAATATAAAACTTGCACACTGAAACAACTACCAAGATAAAGATTGATTTCCTAAGTTAATATCAAATCTAGCTCTAATTAACATTAATAAATTGTGTTAATTAATCTTAAATCATCCATGTATAGTACCATTAATATCTACATCAAAATAAATTGTCTACTTATTGATCAAAAAAAGTAAACCAACACCTTTAATTAAAGACCTGCCTAATCAAATGCAGTAATTAATTCATCAAAAAGAAAATTAGAAATCTGGAAACCAAAACTCACTAACTCCCCACGGAGTAGATTTGTTAACACTTACCATCAGCTCCTGTCATGAGTTCATCAACACCAATAGTGTCGTGGACCTCGAAAAACTAACATCATATCTATCAAATGCTTTTTTTTCCTTTGGATGGCACAATCATAGTTTTTTTCTTCGGATGTTGTCCATGCCTATGACAGTTCCTGTGCATACTCTACGGTACATCCGCCAACCCGTAACTGAAATAAAAATACAAAACATTCTCACAGATTGAAAATTTTGGAGGAGAAAGTTTATTACTTAATAAAGAACTGGAAATATAAAGAAAAAATTGGAACAAATAGCTGATAAGTAAGGGGTCATTATTTTTTAAGATATAAATCCTAGTTGAATTATCATTGAAAGAAACTAATTTCATTTCTCCCAAACAATGGAGCCTTTTTGAAAAACCAGAAAAAAACATCTACTTATAAGTCAATGGAAATTTGAAGTAGCTATAGGTGAGGGAAAGTTAGTGGTTCAACGGCAAAGCACAATATAATCAAATCTCAATTAGAACATAATCGGAGAATACATACTACACCAATAATATGTAGACGACTCCCGATGAAATTCTTCAGACCCTATTTGCATTCCCTTTACATCAAAATGTTTTCCAGTTTGAATTAAAGATGGAGCATTCCCTTTAGTTGCTCGCCTCGTAACAACCTAGGCCACAACTGCTATAAAACTCAAGTTGCAGCCTTTTATTACACCTGATAGTCGTTATCTAATATGGCTACTTCTGTTGCTTTTTGGATGGATGATATAAGCACATCCAAAGATAACTTCTTAGTTCGAGGGTCTCTTGGAACCTCAATCACTGGGATTGGACTGATGCTACAGAGTTGCCCGGCACTCATGAAGATCATCACTTGGATTACACCAGCGTTATTGATATATTAATAACCATCGGATTTTGGCTGTATCGTGCTCACTGCAATATCATTTTAGCAGATCAATCCCTTTCGAAAAGTCTGAAGGTTCCAACTTCCATCTCCATTCTCTCGATGGAATGTATGAGTATTGAGTAGTACAAAAAAATGTAGGGACATCTCATACAGTGCACTTGAGAATACTTGATTCTTCACTAAACAGTTGTCATCAAAAGCATTAAACAATTCCCATCAAACATGCTCAAACTAAGCATCCGCTTGGGGTGGTAATCACCTTGGGATGGTTTCTACCGATTGAACAAAGCGTCCGCTAAACACTGTAACAAATCAAGAAGAAAACATTTAGTTTTTGAAATCTTTAAATGCTAGAACAAATGAACAAAAAAAGTGTATAGAGATGGAACAAAGTATAACAGAATAAATAAATTTACCAAAAAATGATATTACTGCTCTGAATAGTAATTCAATTACAGCCATCTTATCTGCGACAATCACACCCGTTGAACCTTGTCTTAGTCTATTTGAACCTCGAAAATTATATTCTTTTTCTGATTCTATTGAAATCCTGTATATCAAAATGTAGAACAAAACATAAAATTTAAATATTTAGTCTTCATATTTTACTATAGCAAAAGAAAATTTTCATAATAATAGAAAATAAAAGGAAAGGAAACAAATAGAACTGAAGAATAACTTGAGATATTAGTCAATGAATCAACTACAATTTTAAGGGTGCCTTTCCGTTGAGTGGGGAGATGGATTGCTGGTGAATAAAATCACCCCATGCTTATGGAGTACTGGACCTTCTTTATCGTGTATCAAGTCAACAAAATATATGTGGTAACTCTTCTAATTGGCGTCTCAGGCGTAAATACATTCATGTGAAAGGGCCCTAAGTTTAAGTAACATCAATATTTCTCGAAAATAATTATAGTGCATGGTATTCTTAAGACAATAACACATATTAAAAAATAAAATGCGAATGAACGTTGCTTCCAATTATCAAAATAAAAGATGTTGGTTCAGTTTTCCATCATAGGTATTCTGACTTGTTTTTGTAAAAGGAAAGTACCTCGGATACTCCATCACAAATATGATATGATAGTTCATGATTTACCCATCTTCGGTCCATTCGATCCGTTAGTTAAGTTGATCTTCGTATCGAAGCCATTACCAACTGCAAAGATAAGAAGTCGGTTACATATTGTTTGATTATCACCTACCTGCAACCACCACTGTATAATAACTCCGTGAACTAAGCTAGGCAAATACCTAAAACACGGGAATTGGACTTTGGACTTGGGTACCTCACTGCTGTTGCTGTAACTTAAACTTGATGAAGATCTCAGGTTCCCTCTATCTTTCTCTGGCTTGGCTTCATTGGTTGATCGCTGAAACAACGAAGCTTCATGCTCATTTAATCGACAAAACACTCTTTCAACGGTTTCACTGATTTCTTTTCCCAATCCTTTATCGTCTAATATTAACCCCCACACTGATTTTCATGCCTTCTCAAGCACTGGAGTTTCAAGTTCCTATCAAAGTGCATCAAACATCTCCCTCCTTGTCTGCTTCTCTGCACCAAGGGTATTAAGAACCTTACTCTGCTGCACCATTTTTATTGTGTTATTCTTTAGCTCCTGAGATCATTGATAATCTTGATTCTATTAGCCCATATAGAAACAGGTAATTGTGCTCTGTCTGGATTGGTATTCAAAATATATATACATGTTCTTAAACAAAAGGGGGTGTTAAACATATTTACAAAGTGTCAATACATGTTTTATAACATATTTAGAAACAATATTTCAGAAGGTACTGCTAATTTGGAACCCATTCTACCGCCAACAACATCGCCCGATGTATACTAAAAACTGTTTTTGGAACCAATTTTTGGAAACCAAATCACATACAAAAGCATATATAAAATTGACATAAATAGATACAAACAGGTATATACCAATTTTTGAACCCAAATCAGACATCAAGTCTAATTTTTATGACCCAAATCAACATAAATATAATATCCACTTGACCCCAACAGCAGAGAGAGTGAGAGAGAGTACCCGTGAAATAGTGAGATGGGGAGGGTTCTTCCACTGCATCTAGGCCTCAATCAATGAACATCTTGAATTTCTGCGATTTTGTTTGGGTGCCCACTGATTTTCTTACATGACAATTTCAATCTTGATATAGAAAAGTCGTCATCTCAAAACTTTGAAACCCTATTTTGAAGAAGTTGTCGCACGTGATCGGTGACAATGCCTGCGATAATTTGAGGAGAGAAGCGAGTGATCATATCATTTCTTGCCCGCTTACCTTTGGCCTTAGCTTCATCATAATTGGTCATCAGATGCCTCATTAAAACTCTGAGCTTATCAACGGAAAGCTCAGCCTAAAGATGGGGAAAAGGGTTACCTAGGGGCGGCGGCAAGGGGAGTGGGCGGCGGCGTGGGAGGGGCGGCAAGGGTTTTCTCATGTCATGACCGAGAGAGAGAGGGATAGGGAGAGACGGGCAAAAGGCAAAAGTGAGAATGAGGGAATGAGAAGTCGTCTAGGGTGGGAGCAAATGAGAGAGGAGAGAAGGGTAATGAGAGTAAGAGTACGACTTTGACCTTGTTTTTGAAATTTAAAAATAAGGGGAAAATTAATTAGAGTGTGTAAAAAGAGGGGGAAGTTAAAATTTTAAGGGGTAAAAAAGGAAGTGCAAAAAAATCACAATGATGACATCATTTTTGTATCTTATGACATACATAAGTTTCTTACTTTATTATATATATATATATATATATATATATATATAATTGTGCATCTTTTATTATTAAAATAGGAAACTCGAGTCACTCCTCGACGTGTCTCCGACAAAGAACATTAAACAATAATGTTGTCGACGATATACAAGTCATTGTTCTTGACGTTTCCATGATATGTAAGTCATTTTGATTTTTTTTTTCAAATCAATAATAGAAAGGCATATTCATTTAGAGTTACAATAATAAGATATAAACTAAATATTGAATATAACTATTGGAATTACTCATTGAAAACAACATATAATCCTAAATTTATAATTCACCAAAGCTACTGGAATAAAAGTAAACTATCATATAACTTCTCTCTTTTTCATTTCTATATATTAAAAAAAGACTTCATTTTGGTTAAGATTATTCAAATTTATTTTTTGTATATACAATTTTCGTTCTTTTTTTTATTAAAATAGAAAACTCGAGTCAATCCTCGTCGCGTCTCTAATAATGAACAACAGTCAATGATGCGGCTAAAAATATACAAGCCAATGATCCTGATGTTTACATAATACGTAAGTCATTTTCATCATTTTTCAGATCAATAATAGAAACTCACATTGATTGAAAGTTACGGGAATAAGACATCAACTATATATGGAATAAAACTATTGGAATTATTCATTTAAAACAACATATAATCCTATATTGATTATTCACCAAATTTTCTAGAATAAAATTAAATTTTCATGTAACTGCTTTCTTTTCATTTACGTATATTAAACAAAAATACTTCATTTTTTTCTTCAGATTATTCAAACTGACTTGTTGCATATATAACTTTCCTTCTTCTATATTAAAACATGAAACTCGGGTCACTGTTCGACGCGTCTTCAATAAAGAACACCAGTCAATGATGCTATTGAAGATATATAAGTCGATGTTCCTGATGTTTCCATGATACGTAAATCATTTAGATTATTTTATTAGTAGTTTACCGTATAATACTTGATATTTATTATATTACCTTATGATCTTTCCTTTTCTATAACCATTCCAACCAAAAAACGAGTACGAGGCTTAACACGTGGAAAGAAGATCGAGAAAATAATAAAAAGACATGGCAAACTTGAAGTGTGCGTGTTGGAAAGTCATAGGGGCACCTATGGGTGTAAATTCTCCTTCTCTAGGACCACAAATCAGAGTTGAGGTTAGAAATACGGCACCACTTTAAGGGGTGAATCGTTGGAATAAAATTGATTTTGGGACATAAGATGTAGTAATCGCTAGGATTTGGGTAGTTATATTTGATTCTTTCGGTTAGAGATTTTTTTGTCCTTAGTTTTTCAGTTACAATACACACACACACACACACACACACACACACAAATTTAGGATCTTTTTGGTATGGACATTTTGCACAATTATATTTTGTTGATTTCTAATTAAAAAGAAATTTGTAGGCAAAGTTCGATATTATTATGTATGATGAGGATGAGTCTGTCAAATATGCTATTCATAGGAAGTGTGCGGGTAGGTACGGTAACTGGAGGAGAAAATGTACTTATATTAAAAGAAATTGTTGAAGGATGAAGTCGACCCTAAAAAGAATACATATAGCGGGGTCACACTAGATGATTAAAAGTATACGATAAATTATCTTTGGAGTGGTGAGATGTTTAAGTAAGCAATTTGTAGCTCATTATATTTGTAATTTCGTTATTCCTTGAAAATTGCATTGTTGTAGGTCCATTTAATATATTTTTTATATTTTTAATTAGGCATTGTAAGTAAAAGGTCAACTAGCATATGCTAGTTTGCCTTGGAACCATACTTGTGGGTCACGACCATTTGTAGTTGCCCCTGTTAATTGAGGTGATGCATTTTATAATTTATGAATTTAGTTACTTATCAATGTATAATCATATTCTCATTCATTCCATTTATGAATAGACTGAAGACAAGGGTGGTGAAAGACCCTATATTGCTTACTTCTTTAAATCATCTCATTGGGGTGGTAAAAATAAAGATTGGGTGGATCCAAAGTGCAAGGAAAAATATGTATGTACATTTTTTTTGTTAAATAAATGGATATTGTTATTTTAAAATTCATTGATTAATTATGTTGTGAGCTTATACTATTTCAAATAAAGAAGGAGAAGTTTGTGGAGTTAAAAGAGAGATCCTCATAGCCAAACGCGGCGTTCATGTCCCAAAAGGAGATGTCCATAGAAGTTGTTGAATTAAAGATCGTCTATATTGTCGGATGGGGGTAGGTCCGAAGCCCTCTAAAGCTTCAAGTACTATTGGACATTTGAGGGCCTGTGAAGAAATGGTGAGGCAACTAAGAGAGCAACTGGCTGCATTCTAGGAGAGAAATGCTATCGAACAACAGAAAACAAACGCTCAAGATAAAAAATTAAGGATTTCTAGGAATACACGATGTAAATGTTTACACAATTACGTAAGGATCGAGAATGGGGGAGCTTATCCAGGGGATTTGAAGTTGCGAATCAATTTGGTGAGTATTCATCTCTATGTAGCTACTTGTATATATTTTAATAAATTTGAACATAAATTCTCCGTTTTCAATTATAATATATGTTGATGGATATTTTTCTTGTGTTAGTTTTTGTGTCCGTTGTGGCTATAGTTCTAGGGGTCGGTTGGAGTTAGTCGGAGTAATTCAAAAGTTTTTCTCAATGAAAATCTTATATTAGAATGCTATGGACTTTTCCAATTACCCCACGTAAAGATAATTTTCATTTTTGTTATAAACACACACCTATTCTCGTTGGAATTGAATGACATAAAACCTCATTTAATTCTATTCTTTCTTCTTAGTGGCTTAGATTCTAGTTGGAATTATAGAGGGTGCTGCACAATGCTCGAACCAATGAAAAATGAACGTGGCATGATAGACACTTGTCGTACGGGTGTCGTGTCCACGAAAGTGTTAGATGCAAGCACATTAGTGTTCATGCTACATAGGCAAAAACAAATATTGCATTCATAATTAAAAAACATAAATAAGTCATACAGCTAGTTACAAAATCTAAGAAGCAATATATGGTATCCAGCTTAATAGCTACAGGAACAGTCTTCCAATTACCATCATTGTCCCAAATTTTCTAGAGTTACATAACAACTTTTCTAGACTTAACATGAGAACGAAAAAATTCAGTGCTTGCATCTTCTTCATTCATCCATTTTTTTAATACTCTTTTGAAACCCATTTCGAGTCCGTCAATGGGAGTTGCCAAATACAACCTAAGAGTGCGTTTGGAGACCCAATTCTATGTCACGAAATTAAAACATTTTTAATTCGAAATTTAAAGTTAAAATTTTTAATTCTAAGTCATGGAATTAAGACTCCCAAACATATCCTACTAGAATGTTCACAAGAAGGTCATCCATCACTTCCTTACACCGTATTTGTACTTTACACACAGAGCCTTCGATTTGAGACATACTCATGTCAGGTTCATTGTTTATTTCGGCAGTATCCTGGTTCATTGTAGATTTCGACAGCCCAAAGGGTACAAATACTTTACTCTGAATTATGTCTGCAAATGGATATTATAAATGGTACAAATTTTTTTCTTAATCACAACTATTTAACTAATTGTATATATATAGTACTCAACCTCTTTTTCTGGACCACTTCATGATCTGGTCAATTCCTTACGTCTAGTTCCAATATGGTCTGATGTTCTGGATAATATGCGAGAGGGAGGAGGCTAGGAACTCAGCATGTGATGTGATGTTAGAAATAAATGTGGAAGAAATGGATACTTTAATTTTTGAAGTAGAGAGGGTCAGTTGTGAAGAATAAACTCATTGTAGAAGCTGGTGATAGGTTGTTCAACACTAATAAGAATAATGAATTCTCTTCTTATGACGTCTTTATCTTTATTTCTGATTTTCTAATGAGATTTTACATCTTTGGTCCTTTATATATAGGATTTTGGGTTTTGAGTTCTCTTGTTTTATGTGGTGAAAACACTGCTTGCCTCATGGAATTTTTACCATGTGGTATACATATGTAGATGATGGTTGTAGTGGATTAATGAATCAGTTATTGTTCGAGTGGACTTGACATAATTTTAGGTTTTCTCGAGTGTCATAATATGATATAATGGATTACTTCTGCTTCAGTCTCAAATATGTGATAATTGTTATGTTTCTTACTATTCTTCGTACTAGTTTCAGTTGTCTAGATATGAAAGGTTCCCTAACATTTTTCATAAACTTAATTCATCACATTCACGACTTTTTTCGTATTAGATTAATGTTAGATTGATATAATTTTACAATTTATGTATTGTTAATAGTTTTTAATATTCACTCAATTGAGTAAAAATAATGGTAAACCATAAAGTACACTATCACATTAGCGACTCATATTTATGTTTTTTTTCCTTTTCATAAAAGATCATCTCATTACCACTTGTTTTCTGTCTTAATCATAAGAATTGTTTACTATTTATATGTTTTATATGTTGGAAATCATCTTCCTTAGGAAGGGTGCTCGGTTTCGATGCCGCTCAGCTCCGATCAGAGACATATCTATTTGCTTCATTCCAGGTTTGTCCGCGTAGTTTCTCTTAGTCTGGTTTGTTTTATTTTGTTGATGTTTGATTAGTTTTGCAAGATGTCATATCTGTAATACTTCTGTTGATGCCTTTTAGAAATTTCATACCTGTTAGCATCAGAGCCTAAGATGTGTGGAATAAATTTATAACATGGAAATTCATACATGTTAGCATCATTCTTAGAATCTGTTTTATATCATTCTTAGAATCTGTTTTATGATAATTTGTTAGCATCATTTCGTATCTGTCAGTATAATTTTTCATAGCATCATTTCTTACACTATGGCATACCTGTTAGCATCCTTACAACATGGAAATATCATACATGTTCATACCTGATCATTTTTAAAACAATTCATACATGTTCATTTTTAAAGCAATTCATAATATAAAATTTCATACGTAAAATTTCATACCTGTTCGTTTTGAAAATAGTTCATAAACTAAAATTTCATCCATGTTGGTTTTTAAAACATGTCATACTTGTTCAAGGATAGATATTGTGTTTGGGTCGTATGTCTTCTTTAGCTCATTCAATAAGGATTTGTTTTCTTTTTTAAGCTTCATGCAAAGCTTAGAAAGCTTCTTCATGTTGTAAGTGAGCTTGGACATTTCATTGCTTAACACTTGCACCCTAGCCTACAAGTATTCTTCAGAATTTTTCCATCTGCAAATTCTCAACTTGTTGGATTATTCTTTTTTTTGGAGATCCTCTTCCTCTCTCTTTTCAATTCATGTACATCATGACCTAGTTGATCAAACTTAACCTCTTCAATTTGACCTCTCATAGTTGAAACCACTGTGACACCATGTGCATTAATCCTCACCATAATCGATCTGGATCCAGCAGATGATGCATTGGAGCATGATCCCCAGTGATTGAAATTTGATTGTTTGCACCTTCACAACGAGAAGAACTATTGTTCTGTGCATTTGATCCCGAGAGCATCTGATTGAAACTTCCTTCCATTGCAGAATATTCCTGTATAAGACAGCGACCTAGAGGGATGATATTTTATTTTCCTAAATAGGATGATTTTTTTCACTGAACATTTTTGTGACATTTAATTACCCTGCTCTCTTTATCTATCCCACTTTATAATTTGCAAAAGTCTTGCATTCGGTGTTATCTTACACTTAGTTTTTTCATACATGCCCTACTACATTTTTAGTAATGAATTATAATTATATTTTCTCCTTTTCTTTGTCTATTGTGTTTCAGCGTCTCTGTGTTAATAATTGTTATTAATTGTATTTATTTTCATATTTAGTTTGTTTGTGTTATATATACATTCGTTTGTTTGTGTTAATAACTGTTATCAATGGGTTGTTAAAAACATAATTTTGTGTGTTATGTATATAAGGTTATATAATTTATGGGATGAAACCAAGTTATTTTCGGATTTGTGATAATGAATTAAAAATTTGTGATTGAGTCACTCCTCCCTGTGTTTGTTCACTCTGGCATGTAGTTTTATCACTCCGGCTAATAGTTTGAGAGTTGGTATGTCTGGTCTTTGGTTTTAGAGTTGGTCACTCCAGCTTGAGTTTGGTCACTTTAACACAACCTGTAGTTAAATATCTGAGAGTCTATACGTATTATTGCCAACACATTTGGATTAATCGATATTACGTAGAGAAATACAGAAGGGAAGAATGAAATTCTCTATGTATTGTTTAATGAATCAAGCTTTATATATAGGCCCTTAAGTTACAACTAGCCTAGATGTACATATCAGACTTAACAACCTTTCTAAAAGATTGTAACTAGTTAACTAATATCTAAAACTCTCCCATAAGATGGACTATAAATGTCTTTTATAGCCATCTTGTAAAGTAAGGAAAATAAAGAACTGGCAGGCAAAGCCTTAGTAAACAAATCAGCTAATTGATGCTGAGATCGAATAGACATAAGCTTGACAAACCCAGCTACAACTTTATCCCGAACAAAATGACAATCTATCTCGATGTGCTTCGTCCGTTCATGAAAGATGGGGTTCGAATCAATATGTATTGCAGCTTGATTATCACAGAATAAAAGTGTTGGAGAGTAAAGAGGAACACCAAAGTCTCTCAAAAATTGTTGTATCCAGACTAATTCTCTAGTAGTTGTAGCCAAAGCTCGGCATTCTGCTTCAGCAGAAGAACGCAAAATAGTGGATTGCTTTTTAGCTTTCCAAGATATTAATGACTCACCAAGGAATATACAAAAACAAGTAATGGACTTTTGTGAATCAGAACATGCTTCCCATTCAGCATCCGAGAAGGCTTGCAACTGCAAAGACGAAGAGGAATTAAAAAAAGGCGCTTTGTAAATTTAGGACCTATTGTAAACATTTTATTTATGGTTTTAGTCCCTATTTTTGAATAAAGCCGCTGGCGCGGACCCATATTCATAAAACGTCAACTGCTTAAAAAAAGACTTCAACTGCTTAATGACATCGAGTGAAGGGCCAGTGATGACTATATCGTCCACATATACCAGTAGTGCAACAAAGGATGTTCCCGAGCCTTTTGTGAAGAGAGAATAGTCAGACTTTGATTGAATAAACCCAAAGTTAATCAAGGCATGAGAGAGCTTGGAATACCATTGACGTGAATCCTGTTTAAGACTATATATGGACTTGTGCAGTTTACACACCAACTTTCCACTAGAACTTGAGTGCTCCCTCTTTAAAACATAACCAAGAGGAAGATCCATATAGACTTCTTCAAATAAATCGCCATTTAAAAAGGCGTTGTTGACATCCAATTGAGATAAATGCCAGTTTTGTCTTGAAGCCAAAGTTAAAATAACTTTTACAGTGACAACTTTAACGACTGGCAAAAAAATGTCCATAAGGGTACGATGAGCAGATAAGGTGGATGCAAACACACGACAACCAAAAACTCTGAGAGAAGAATAGTCAACAACAGACTTATATAAATGCTCATAAGGGGATTTATTTCCAAGAAGGGGTGAGGGTGTTCTGTTAATCCAATAGACCGCAGTAACGCACTCACTCCAAAAATGGATTGGAACTGGAGATTGGAAAAACAAAGCACGAGCAACATTCAATAGGTGCAGATGTTTTCTTTTAACCAAGGTTCTAAAAAATGCGGAGCCTTGAACCTTAGAAATCTAAACGTCTTTTTAAATATATTTTAACATTTTTAAATATAACAAGGCTATTAAAAATATTAAAATGGTACATACCTTGAAATATGTCTGAATATATGCAAACTAAAGTACTATTTTTTTTAAATACTAAGAAAAAAAAAAAAAAAGAAAGAAAGAACCCGCATTTTTTTAGACGAGAGGGATAGAGGTTTGGGATACCATTTTATTTTTTATTGTTATAAATGAGACATTAGTCCGGTTTAAAAAAAAATCTTTAAAAGGCAATATCGTTTCAATAAAGTATTTTTGTTTTAAAAAAAAGTGTGCCTTAACCCTTTTACCAATAATAAGGCCTAAAAAACTTAAAGAGGGGCGTTTTGCCCAAGCCTTAAGCCTAGGCGCGCCGTTTAGAACACTGCTTTCAGCCACTGAGTTCTGTTGTGGTGTATTGACACAAGAGTATTGATGCAAAATCCCTTTACTGCTGAAAATGTATTGGAATCCAATTCCCTTGCATTATAAGACCTGAAACTCTTGATTTTACTGTGAAAATGAGTATTAATCATATTGAAAAACTTAGGAATTGTTGTTGCAACATCTGACTTTTGTCTCAGCATATAAACCCAAGTAAATCAGTTCAATTATCCACAATGGTTAAAAAATATCTATAACCAAAACAAGCAGACATGTGATAAGGACCCCATATATCACAATGAATCAGATCAAAAGAAGACAAAGACATATGATTATTAGAGATAAAAGTCGATCATCTTTGTTTAGCTAATGGACAAATGTAACAAATGTCACTATTATTACACTTAGAGAAATCACATTTCAACTGAGGTTTTAACAAGTGCAATATGCTAGAAGAAATATTTCCAAGTCTATTATGCCAAACAATAGCTGAGATTTTATGAGATTTTATTAGCAAGAGCTTTATAACATATTGTAACAAACTAACCTAGATGTACATAACAGACTTAACAACCTTTATAACAAATTGTAACAAACTAACTAATATCTAAAAACCAGACATGCATTATATTCTACTCAAGTTGTGTAAAAAAGTGATATTATATAAAAACAAACTAGATAAGATTTTTTTATATAAATGCATACACATATTTATTATAATTATGTATATTAAGTATCTCAAATCATTTTTAATATATACATAAATTTACGTACTATTTTAATTAGTTTAATTTCAAACAAAGGTTAATAATTCATATATTTTGTATAAACTTGGAAATTTTAGGAAAATACTTTAAATAACACATAAATTTTATGCAAATGCTTAAAGTGCTATTTTTACCTGTTTGAACTAATAATTTATTTTAAAATGGACTTTTATACGTTTTTTTTACGAATTTTGATTTTCAGACTATGTTTTGTTTTAAGATAATATGGTGTTGGACATTCATTTTACCATATTCATTTCAATTCTTATGCGTTTCCCATCATATTAGGTAAATTTACCTGATTATGGTTATAGCTATGATCATATTAGTTAAAATTAACTTTTATTTTTATTTTGTGCAAAATGATGATGGAGTTGCTTGGAGTAGTTACTTATGGGAGAGCTTGGAGTCGTGGTTTCTTCTATCATGTATTTATATAGTCATTATTTATTTGATGCAGATAGCTTCTTGGACATCCTTTTATATTGACGATTTTTGAATATCATTTGATGTATTAAGATGAATTATAATTTTTGGACATCATTTAATGTAATGGGATATTTATTCAACTTTCTTTTGTACTTGATACTTGAAGTGGGATAATGTATTATTTTGCACGATATATATGTTTCGATTTGAGTAATGAGTAATATTGTTTTGGATTATAAATGTTTATGTTGTGTAGACTTTAAATCATCTTTAATGATTATTGCATGAAAAACAAAAGATAAATGATTTTTGCATGAAAAATATAGCAAAAAAATAAAATAAAGTTGTTATGGCAAATTTTTTTTTTTTGTCAATAGTCATTTTATATCTCCTTTAAATCTAATATGGCAACTTAATTTTTGTTGCCAAAAAACTATTTTTGGTGACGAAGTTGATTGTGTTGCTGAAAGGTATACATTAATATACATTTGGCAACACATTTGCGTGTTGCTAAAAGTATACTTTAGCAACATAATTTATTTTGTTTCCCAATACTTTTCCAGACTTTGGGAAACAAGATGGCAACACAATAAATTTTGTTGCCAACACTTATCAACGACACATTTGTAACTTTTAGCGACATACATCGTATGTTGCTTATGTTGTTTTTTCTTGTAGTGAAAAATACACCTTATAAATAAGAGTTATACAAACAACATTCTGAAATTTTATCCTTAAACTGAATATTTGGCTCTCACAAAATATCTATGCCTCACTCAACTCACCAAAAAAATGTAAAAGAACTAACCAAAAAATAACACTATACTACTTCTAAAATGATATTACAAAACTGCTCCTAAAAAAAACTAAGAGAACACTAACAAAAACTTGAAACTCTCTCCTTTGTCCAAATTCTCCATTCTTCAATATGTATATTTCTATATATGATGAGTGTTAAAAACTAAAAGAACGTGGGGCAGCTAGGTTCTCCACAGACACACACAGACACACACAGATATATCTATATAATAAAGTAGAAAACTTATTTATGTCATAAGCTTCAACTATGATGTCATCTTTTCAGTTTATCCTACAATGCCTATTTTACCCCTCAATTCTTTAGTTTCCCCCTCTTTTTTTAATTACCAAATTTACACATAGAATTCAAAATTGGGGGTACTTTGGTAAAGACCACAATACTTCTTTACTTCTCTCCCGCTCACACCCTTTCTCATTTCTCGCACAAACAAAAAAATTTCTGTCATTCTCCACTTCTCCCCCGTTTTGTAAATCCTAAAAAGCTTTTTACATTTTTAGGGTTCATTGTTTGTTTGTTTTTAGTTGTATTGTGGAGATCTTACCCTATTTTGGTTCGATTTGTCTGGGGAAGTAGATTCTCTCTCTTTAACATTGCGTAGATCTGACATTTTACGTTTTCGTTCAATTTTTTTTGTTCGATCTAAGGTGTTGTACAAATTCCATCCGGAAGCTATGAAGGTATCCATCATTTTCTAATTTTTTGAATCCCCTGTTATCTATGATGCGCATTTTGTATTTTTACTGTTTTGATTGAATTCTCGAAGCTTAAATATGCTCAGTTGATTGTGTAGATCTGACATTAGTTTTAATTGTTATTGTTCATAGGTAAACCTGAGCATAGTTAAATCTTGACATACGTTTACATTTTTGTATTGTTCATTTATTCTTCTAATATTTCATTTTTCATTTTTTTTCTTTTCTTTTTTTTTTCTTTTGTTGTTTGTAAGTTTCATTGTTCATTCTATCTCTCCCCCACCATTTAAGTTATCCTCTCATAAGAAGTTGAACCAAATATAATTAGAAATTGAATCAACATTCAATAATAAGTTTTGTGTATTTCTAAAGTTTGAACCATTATGTATTCCATTCCATTACAAAGTTTGAGATTAAGATTTGTTATCACTATTTCTATTTATGTTTGTCTTCAAAAGTTTTACTTGCCAGACATTTTAGAGCATTTTGACGTTGTTTAATGCAAATTTTTGACTACTTAGCAAATATCTAATACTATTGCTTACTTACAGTTTATTCAGGGCTTCAAGATTTCTATTTTGGTCCTCAGATATTTGTATATGGTATGTTAACTTGGGTTATTTCAATATGTATGGTGTTTGATTTGTTATATTAAGTAGATCTAAATGTTCGTAACTGATGTGTAACTGTACATTTTTAAAATGATTAATTTGAGGTGATATTGATTAATTCCCAAATTGTTATTTTAACTAGATTGTTTATTTCGTTTCATTATAGCTGAATCGAACTTACTCTGCTTCAAATGTTATTTGATTTAAAAAATGTTGCATTAATAATCAGATATTTTAAGTAATTTCATGTGTGGAGTTGACTGAGAGGTCTGATGCCATGGTCGGAGGCGGCACGCGGGGGGAAAGCGAGAGAGTGGAGGAGAACAAATCAATACCGAATATATATATTACAGGTATATTTGTACCATAATTCTCTCAACACCATATTGCAAGCGTATTCCTGATCATATATTTGTAAAAGAAAATCTAAAAATTATAGGGATATATATTACCCCTAATTTATTACGTAATGATACGGTAATATATATCCCTATAATTTATTTGTTTTAATACCTGTAATAACAAGTATATTTATTTAATATACCTGTAATATATGTTAATACAGTTGTACATTTGTATTATGTGCATTAGTACTCAAATCTATCTTCCTATGTAATATATATATTTACTATACATGTACGTTGAATTGGTCCCATTTGTTTTGTTGAATTGGTCCCATTTTGTTAATAACTCGGCCAACGCCGAACAGCCGAACAGATCACTATGCTTATGTTGGGTAGCTTGCATTAGCGTCTTTGGTGCCTGTAGATATTGAAGAGGGATTAGAGGCTCTAGAGTCCGCAGGCAAAAAGTTCAAGAGAAGATGAAGGCCTTACAAAAGGAGAGGGAAGAAAAGCTCATAACGATTCTTAAAAATCGCCATGAACCATTATTTGAATGCAAAACTGATGAGTTTCTGAATTGGGAAACATCTAAAGCCCGTCATCTTTCACAAGCTACTTTCAGTGAGGCGAAGCTACATATTATCGGAAATATCTACACAAGGTAAGAAGCAAGAGAATAGGGAAAGGAAAAGAGACGGTATCTGAAGTAGTGATTTCTACCAGAATGGGAAAGATATAAAGGGCATTTCTAGCAGAATGGGAAAGAGATAAAGGGCATTAAGTAATTCTCATGATGTGTGGCAATCAAAGGCAAAGAGGTATGCATCTCAGTCTTAAGAATCGAATTCTTCACCTCTGAAATATGTGCATTATATTCTGTTTTTATTTATTTATTTGTTGAAATTTTAGACTGGGCATAGTGGATTAAATGTTCTACCATGAACTGTTTTGTTCCTATAGGAATGAATGACGGTTGGAACCGAGAATTATCATCAATGACCCTCCAAAAGGTAATTATCTCTAATTCATTTTGTGTCCTTGGTTGTCTCTTAGCGTGATTCCCCCTTTTCATTATTGTTTGGCTTAGATTTAGGAGTTCAATTTTTGTTTATCACGTATTTGACTTTAGGTTTATCAATTTTGGTTTTTCAATATTGGAACTTATTAATTTTTTGAAAATGTCTAATCATATATGGTGGTACTGATTGCGTACTGATTGTTGTCAATTGTATGATCTTAGCTTGCGATTTTTATATTTGTCACATTGTTAACTCTTTTGTAGTACATTAGGAATAAGTAGACAATTGACGGTGATTTAGTCATATTAAACAGTTTATGAGGTTTAAACAGTATGACATATGATTCCATATTACATATTGCAGCTATGATGAAGCATGCACTTTATTTTATTCCAATTCCTATATTAGTTTGTCTCATTCCTCCTCAGTAGTTCCTTTTTTTCATTGTTGTATTTGGTTCGGGTAAGGTTTTTTTGCCTATTTGTGTTGTAAAAAATTATATAACTTAAATTGTTATGTGACTAAATTTAGGATATGATAATTCGTTTTACATTTTCAGCGGAAAGTGGAAAAAATATCCTACCTACTAACAGGATGCTTGATGAGCCCTCATCAGGAAGATAATGTCCTCTCTATGGAAGCTAATAGCATGTGTTGATGACCTGAAGCAACTCTCTTTTGCACTGGATATGAGGTCTGTTTAATTTTACTGCAGACTTTGTTTTAAATTTGGCATAATTACAGAAGAGCACATTGACCTTAACTATTTTTTCATTTTTTCATCAGTCCTGTATGGCCATGACATCAGTCCTGTACGGAGTTTGCTCTGTCTTAGAAACCCCTGCTTTTCCATCAGCTTTTGTGTCGTTGTCATGGCAACACGACCTTTATGGCCTTTATAATTTTTTTTGAACATGGTAACAATCACATGCTACATTTTTGGAATGGTTTTATCATTATTAGATGTATTAAGGAGTGGAACACCGTGAAAGAGGTCTGCATTTTATCATTATTTATCTTTTGTTCAACGATCTTTTTTTTATTTCTTTTTATCAATGGTGTGAATTCATTTTACTCTAAGGTGTTTCTTTTTAACCCTTTCTTTTATTTTTTTTATAAACTTCATCTCATTTGGCCTACAGAGGGAACAAGTTTATCGGCAGATGAAATAGAATACTAAATGGACCCATTCACTAACATCATACATCTGAAATTTCTATTAGGAGAAGATCATCGGCAATTAGATTACTGAAAAATAGACAAGGATGAGACGTTAGATGACCACTATATCATATTTGTGTCCAAGCAATGAGTGTAAGAAATGGTAGCAAGGACCAATGACACGACAAACACCAACACATAACCAATTATGTGCATCCAAATTTCCATAAGCACAACATAGCTCCTGAAGTAAAAGATGTTGATCAACTGAGTAAGATCGTATACCACTTTGTTAGCGAATATACCATTAAGGAAGGAAGTGTAAGGAATAAGAGGATATTCTAATCAGTATCTCTTAAACACTGATTAAGAAGTTGTTATGGGACATCTACCTCATTAATTGTACTCCTGCAATATGTTATTCACTGATATTTCTATAGTTACTATAGTTACTTTATGTACATATTCAATTTTATGTAATTCTACAATTCACTACGTTTATTCAGTGCTTATGAGAAATAGCATTTTGTACTTGCGATTGAACTTGATTGATTCCACTGTTTACATGACTGATGTTTTGATTATTTTTTTAGGACCTTTTCATTTTAAGTTCTGTTTAGGATCTGTTCATTTCAAGCTCATATGTCGGTCACTAAGTGTAAGCGTACACATGCATATTACTCTATTTATAGTTGAAAGTGATTGAATTTATGGGTTAGTATGTGGTTATACAAGTGAAAATGTTGAGATAGTTATATTTTATTATCAAGATATTGTTCAAGTTATTGAAAACGGTTATTCGCATCTCTGAATTACGAGGTCATGTCCTATTGATCACCTTATGATCAAGTTGCTCAATCGAAATTTTACTTCTATGCTGTATTTGCAGAGGTCATGTCCTATTGATCAACTGATGAATATGTGTGTGCCATAGCCATTAGGTTCACTAGATCATCGATAATTCACTTATATTCTCTATTTTAATATCGTCATGAAGTGCCCTGGAGACAAAATTAAGTTTGGAGTTAAATTTCATTTTATGTTTTGTTCCAATATGACTTATTTATTTTTGGAAATTACTTTGTTCTGTTTTTTGACACCATGTTACATGAAAGAGTGATCTCATTTTTGTTCTTGATTGACCTGTTAATGTTACACAGGTGTATCCATATACATTGTCTAAAATAGGTTCATATAGGTTCATAACTTCTATTGTCCTTTGATCATATAGGTTCATAACTGTTGTATCCATATACATTGTCCAAAATAGGTTCATATAGGTTCATAACAGATGTGGTCCTTTGATCATATAGGTTCATAACTACTGTATCCATATACATTGTCCAAAATAGGTTCATAATTGTTATGGTCCTTTGATCATACATGTTCATAACTGCTGTGGTCCTTTGATCATATAGGTTCATAACTAGTGCTCATTGGGTTTTTAGTGTCTCTCTGATCTGTGGAATATGCTATATGTATTTCCCCAGGTGTAACTATTACTATTTATATTGTATGTCTTTGAGTTGTATTGTCCCAGGTGTAACAATTGGTTTTTAGTTAGAAGGGCAGCCTATGTTTACATCAGTGTTATATACTTGGGTAAACTCGAGAGTTGGTATCAATTTACCTCCTTCTTTGTCATCATGTCCTATCTATAATCTTGTAACTTCATATCATATATTTTTCTGTGTCACCTAATTTCATATCATATCTTTTTTCCCTTCCGTTTTAGGTTTCTATATGACCTATTGCACCAATAAAGAAATATTGTGGAGTTAGACGGGGTTAAAACAAAGCAGGTAGATCTCTATATTTGTAAAATAACTTAATTGGATATAGTTATCTCATTCACAACTGTTCGATAAAAAGTAAATGGTTTTATCAATCAAATTAACGTTGGGGTTTCTTTTTAACTATGTATGAATGGAAAGTTGTGTTGGTTGAATGCACATGGTATGTTATTTACCCTTTTTGTGTATTTTGGTACTCCATTTATCATCATGAGTTTTTCTTTTATGAAATGTGAAGCCATGGTAAATTTTGTGGTATATGTTACTAATGGCATAAATGGTTATTTAAATGAATCCATAAATGGTTATTTAAATGAATCCATAAATGATTATTTACTTAAATTACCTATTGATGGCATCGATGTGAGGGAAATTGATACCAACCTACTAAAATTGTACCTCCCTTCATATTTGTTTAATGATATTGTATTTGGTAATGCGAATATTTGATACCTTCTTATCTGCTATAACGTGAATCTTGATAAACTCTTTTTAATTTTCCTAATTTTTAGGGCAATACGATTACATCCCAACTTCAAAGCCTTTCGTCAGCAAGTGTTCTTTTAATTTTACAGACTGAATTGGCACATCCTAGTGATGGAAAATGCCAGCAGCAAGGGTTGTGGAAGCATTTATCTCGGTGAGTACATTAGATCCTGCACCACTGCTTGCAATTACAGGAACACTCACAACATCTGATATAAGCTTTATCAGATCTCCAATTAGTTGTCCCTCTCGCCCACCATTCACCGTGCACTTTATTCAGCTTCATGTTCAACATATCTTACTTTAATGTGTTGTGCACTTGCAGGTAAAAATCCGGATGGTGAGGGTTCAATTGGTGGGAGAATTTGAAATTCTTGAATGGTTTATTAAATTTGTCTGTTGTAAATTTCCTTAACCCAAGGAACCCCAAAGATATTACATTGTTGTATCATTTACTTGAGGCACCCTATATACATTTATGCTCTATTGACTCATTTATAATTTCATAAATGAAATTTAGATGCGGATCTTTGATAAAATTCCTCATTACACTCTATTAACTTAGATTTTGTTATTGTTTTTTTGGACTGCTAATTTGGTAATGTCATTGGTAGTTTTTGTTATATTGTCTAGGGTTTATTATTTTGGTACTAATAATGGTTGGTTTTGTTACTTCTTACATTTTTTTTGACAAGGAAAATTTGACAAATTGGTACTGACAATGGTCATTGTATTACTTATAATGTAATTGGAAATGAGCATTTTACGTATAGACACTAGAATACTTTTTTTCTTTGATTGCGATTTCTGTGTAATATTAATTTTTCATTATATTTCTTCTAATTTGGTGTTATATATAGACACTGGACTGAACTGAAACGCACCAAAAATCCAATATATCCTCTCCTCATCTCCCTTCCTAGCTAAACTGTAACATGCCAGAAATCTTTCCCTTTCGATCTTTGCTCAACTAAACTAAAATGCTCATGTCGGACTAGTATGGATCTCACTCCTCCGGACTGGTATGGATCTGATATTTACCTTTTTTTGGTAATTTACACACACAACACCAATACATATACATATTGACACACACACACACCCTACATATTGATAAACTTCACTAAGATTTGTATGTATGAATTTGAGTTTATTTATTTATTTATTTTGATAACCTACTTAAATAGGCTTATATACACATATACATCAATACATTTACAGATTGATACACACAAAACACACACATATTGACCTGCCACTACTTATTGAAATTTCTTTTTTTTTTAATGTTCATTTTCTAAAAGTCATTAATTAATTCAGCAGTCACGCCACTGAATAGAGAGTAGTTGCTTGATTGATTAACCATTAAACCATTACTGCATGTCATAGAGAAGATGCAGGTACAGGATAAGCCAAGTCCAACGCATGTCTATTATCTATTAGCATGTAGTATTTAGTTGGTTTAAATTTTAGATGTAGTAATTTATTTTGGTTTATTATTTCTTATCAAAATCATTCTTTCTCTTATAGTATTTATAAATGTTGGTATGTGTATTTATGGTAACTGAAGGCTTTTCATATGTATTGATGTATATACACATATGCATCAATACATATACATTTTGGGGGCTCAAATTTATTTTTTATTGTGACAATGTATTATTTTTTTTATCATTGATAGATAAATTGAGAATTTGGTATTATTGAACTGCAAAATTGGAATTCATTTACCACTGTACTTTGTTCAAGTTTTTTTTATAACATCTTTGCTTTTCTATTAACTCAATATGATTGTTTATCCATTGCAGTCCTACATGGTTTGGTCCCCACAATTGTGTGTGAGGACAAGACATGTGAATGGACAAGGTGCGTAGAATGTGGCAAAGCGTTGGTGTGCTACAGAAGATGCCAATTGTGCCACGAGTGGTTTGATGAATCGACATATTTTTAGTTACATAGAAAATTTGTGTTTGTATGATATCTTCATTATGTTGCTCAAGTTGCCAATAGTGGTCTATTATGTACTCATATAAGTATCATGTTCTTGAATAATAGCAAATTGATGCGTTTGTTTATAAGATGTCCGAAATGGACTATTTGTTGGAGTATATTTTGTTTCGTAAAGATATGGATAGTTATATAAATAAAGGAGCTTTTGCCGAATCTTTATAAACTATTGGCAATTATCCTATTGAGATATTTTGAATATTTTATTGCTAAAGATGCAAATAAGGGTTTATATATGAATATTGTTAAATAGTGACGTCTATACTGGTCTTGAATGGATTATTTATGTGGTTAAAGTATTTTTTACACTTTAAACAGGTGGATACTCATATAAACAAAGGAAATTCTAAATTATATATATATATATTTCTTATCTTTTTACCTTTATTTGTATTTAAAGTAAATTTTTGGACTTAAAATTATACTCGATTGAATAATTTTGGAAAAAATATTTGTCATTCAGGAAAATTGACCACGATTAATACTTTGGAAAATTGTATGATAATACCAAACTTTTATGACTTGATCATCCGATTTGTACTTGGGAGAATTGTCAATGTGCCTTCAGGCACGGGCATACCCTAGTGTATATATATATATACTAGGGTGTACCCGTGTCGATGGCACAGTGACAAATTTTCTCCCAATTATTTGTGGTTATAGTCAATGGCACGATTGCACATTCGTTACCGTGCATTTGTCTCTTAGAGACAAATCAATATGTATTTTTTACAACTCGAGTTAATTGACCAATAAATTTTAAAATGAAAAATCATAATCTTGGTCAAGTTTATTTATAATTGTGACAAACATATACTCTGTTTACGACAAGATCATAATGCCATAACATGACATGGATTATATTTTTGGTACATTACATAATTATTGGCTACAATACAATGGCATGATGATAATATCGTTCTCAATGTACTACTATGGTATGAATTATTACCACATACAATACAAAATTTACTTCTTTTTTTATAAAAATTTGCCAAACAAAAATGTATTTTGTACAGAATACCAAATCCGAAAGCAAACAGTTGTAATGCTCACAAATAAATACTCCAATCAATTACAAACTCATCACCTCTGTAGTGTGTAACAAAACTCCATATAATATGATTCAATTTCCTAATGCTTGGAGACAAAATAATAGAGATGTTCCGATAAGGACAGTAAAAATCGGCAAAGAAATATCGTTGCGATGTCAGGAACGGTTGTAATTGTTTTCTCTTTTCACATATGCATTCCCCATATATATCGACATAGTTGTAGAAGACAATTAGCAAAAAATGACCAAAAAAATTCCAACTCGGATAAAGAGTACATTGAAATGTGTATCATTTAGTTTTAGGAAAGAAATCTGTACCATACTCTTATCTGATGTGTTGATAATTAGCTAGCCTGTTAGCCACTTTTGATATCTTCAATGCCAAATTCACTCACCTCATGGTAGACTGAGGGGTATAAGTGATGCATTAATAATTCTAAAGATCAATGATGCATCGTTAATTAGTTGACTTATGTAAGTCGATTTATGTATATTCCACATCATTTTAATGTCAACTATATATCATCAAATGACAATGTCATGTGAGTGTTTCTCCTTTATATACAACAAATCGTATCTAATATGTATATGTCTATATATATGACCAACTTTCTCAAAAGTTCAACTTAATTTGATGATACTGTTGACTCCAGTCTCCACTAGTTATATGAGGGCCTAAAATAGATGGGGGAAGAAATCTTAGGATCAGCACGCAGAGAGTCAATAAATGGAGCCATTTGCATTACCTTTAATTTATGTGCAGCCCCCCGAAACTATGATGCTAGTCTCAATTTGGTCCTTAAACTAAGAATTGTACCTATTAAAAACACGATATTGTTTTGTACAGTTATTAAAAAAAATTAAATACAGTTTTTTGTATTATACTTAATAAAAACACTTTTTTAGTGTTATTAGTTAATAAAACAACTTACAAACACTCCACACAATGTTATTAGTTAATAAAACAAACTAAAAGAAGGTAAAGCAAAAACGAAAGAGTCATGTATATGCCAAAATCAACCATATTACGGGTGCCAACTTTAAATACCTACACATAACCCATCTAAAACAACTGGCCAACTCAAATAAAAGAAATCCTATAAGATCAACCCTTATGGGTAGTCTAAAAATACACTTTACTAGTGTAAAAACAGCGTACGAAAAATAATAAAACTGCTGTTGGTAAACCTAAATATGAACTAGATCAACCCAATACGACGTCGTATTAAAGATGAAGTAGAACCGCGGAACATCTTGTTCCGTTTAAGTAAAAAAAATGCCCCATTGGGCAGAACATCTTGTTCCGTTTAAGGGTTCTTACATTCCCACTTTATCCCCCAAGTTATTTGATTATTATATAAACAACCACATATTTATTACCTCACCAACCATCCAACAACCCATTTAATATATTACCCCTATTTAATATGTTTACATATTGAGGTAATTTTTTTCCTATTATGTTTTTTTCTGTTTTGTTAGTTTTAATGTTTCATTTATTTAGTAATTATTAAATGTTTTATTTATGTGAATGTTTTATTTATTAGGTATAAAAAATAAAAACAGACACTTTTGTTAGTTAAATTTTACTCCATTTTATTTATGTAATTTCACACTCATTTAGTTTGAAGTTTGAAGTAGAGGTATCTTTACATTATATTTAGAGTCTTTATTTAACTATAAAATTTCTTTAGCCTTTATTTATTTGTAGTTAGAAATTATTTGTAAATTTTTATCAATCATGTGTAAAAAAAATTGTAGTTAGTAATTGAAAATTATGATATTTGTAGTTAGTAATATTTATGGTAATTTAATATTTCAGGTTAGTGATTTTTTTTATTAGCCCCTCATTTTATTTACAGCCATTATATAGTCATATATGCTAGTCCAAACAATAATAATAATAATATAGGGAATATTTATATAAGGGAAAGTTGGGGGTGAAAATAGAAATTAGGGAAATAAGGGAAAGCTTGGGCGGAACATCATGTTCCGCTTAAGCCTTTTTTCTTTTTTTTCCCTCCTTCCTTACGCGGAACAAGATGTTCCGTTTTGGCTGTAGGTCCCACAAAAAATCAACTAGTTCAATTGCACCTTTGTTATTTTTTGCCTTAGCAATGGTTATATTTACACTACTGCCTTACCCATAAGACACGTATATACCGCATATATACCAGTTTAGCATACCCGTAAGGATTGCTCTAACAAACATAATCAAAACAAAGCAAATGAGTCATTTCTATATAGTCTAACCGAATTTCTATGTTGTAATTTTGTAACATAGAAATCCGCATTGTCTTGTAACATAGCTATTTCTTGTCCCCCTTGTCCAGATCATTTTGAAAGCCTTTTCATAGCTATTTCTTGTCCCCCTTGTAGGATGCCCTGGAACATACAATACGTACAAAGCTTAGTAAGTGATTCCAAATATTAACACATTTGCAATTATCTTCAATGTTCAACATATAAGATTCACCTTGTACACGGGACCAAATACGCATTGTCCAAGCTTGATATTGCTTGCAAATTTCTCAGTGGCAACTTCTACTAAGTTGAAACAAACAGGGGAAAAAAGTTCATCGTGTCCGAAAAAATGTGTTGAAAATTCTTTACTTTTGCTAAAGTTCTTATATGTGGTTTATTATTTTTCCTCCATGACATTGGGAATGCTGTTAGAAGACAATGAAATTTAATAAGTAGACTTTAATATAGATACCAGTCCACAACCAATCTCCCCCCACCCAAAAAAAAGGCAATATTAGAACACAACAATAGCTAGTTTCAAAATACAGCCCCAGAAAAAATTAGAACATACCGGATAATAATACCAAACAATAGCTAGATCTGTAAAATAGAAAAATGTAATTAGAACACAACACACAACTATGCCTCTGCAAACTCTAGTTAATTAAAACTTAATAACACACAAACTAAACATGGAAAACTTATACCTTAAAAAATGATGGTGAGAGAGAGAGATGGAAAAAACAAAGATACTACTTGTAAAAATGAAACAAAAAATGAGTAAGGTGTTCATTAATAAAGAAATGAGTACCCCGATGTGTTGTATACTGGATTTTGTAAATTTTATACGGGTCTAGATTTGTTCTTGCTATCAATGCCTATAACAAATAAAAAAAACTTGGAAACGTAAAAATAGGTACCCATCTGCTAAAATCGCAAAAATTCAAAACCTATAAATAAAAATGAGTGAGAATGTACCTTGTTCTAATTGTGTAATACCAGGGGTAGAGAGACACAAACATTATGGGTGGGTTTTAGGAAAAAAAAAAACTAATTTCTAAATTTTGAAACTAGCAGAAACAACATGTAAGAGAGAACCGACACCATCGAAGCCCATCCACCTGTTGAAACTGTTGCCTCCGCCGACTCAAATCAGTAACCCACGAAAGCTTGTAGATAACGTCAAAACCCTCTCGTGGGACAGATTCTTCTAGCTGACTCTCCAAGCTTGTAGATTGACATTAAATCTGCATATTTCTGGACAGACATCGAACGCTACTGCCAAACATCTATCTTCCTTCTCTTTCATGATCTGAGAAGAAGCATGAGACAAAAGTGTGTTCAAGGGAGAGAGTCAGCAAAATTAAAACTCAAGTTGTCGTCCTCTGAAACCAGCCAATGGGTGGGTGAGATTTGAGAGTCTCGAGGCATTGAGAGGCTCGAGAACCGATTAATAGGGGTGGGTTTTCAGTTTTGCAGGTACACATGGCTCAACCCTTAAACGTTAGATTGGAAAATTAGATACAAAACCAGTTTAACCCCTCCTCCTTTATTATATATATATATATATATATATATATATATATATATATATATATTGTGTGTTTAGTATAAGTGGGACAAAAGAGAAAAAATTGGGAGGAGGTGTGTCGGTAATAAAAAAAGGGTAAGATAATATGGGTATGTGAATGCCTATGTGGGTGTGAGGTTAGGCATGGGGAATAGGCTGAGAGTATAGGGTGTAGATGGTCTATAGACAGGAGAGAGAAAGAGCTATCAAGTTTGTGTGCGTGGGTCTCACACTGTAGCTAGGTGTGTTCAGGCAGTATAGGAGTTTATTTGGGTTGGATATCAGGGTTAGGGAGTTATGGTGGTTTTCGGGTTGAGATAGTGGTGGTTATAGGGCTCGAGTAAGTGGTTTTGGTATGGGTTGAAGGCTATTGTTGGTAATGGGTATGGGGCTCGAGTAGGTGGTTACTGCTGGCTGGATATGTGGTGTGTGGATGTCCGTGTACATGGGTATCGGGGATATTTATAAGTCATGTTTTTAACATACCTATGAACATACCTATTTTTTTAATAATGATTTTTTTTTATAGATTTTTTTATACATGATCTCCATAATGAGGAGACGGTCTACAAAAATATTCATAGAAAAATCCAACCCGAAAATTGGTGAAATGAAAAGTAGGTATATATGAGCATTTTTGTTCGTTCAAATTTTTTAATGATCTCATCCACTTTGGGGTTGACTTTTGATTATTTTTTTTATAGATGATCTCCTTACTATGTAGATCATATTTATCGAGTTTGGTTAAAACATTACTTTTCTTTTTACAATTTGAAAAAAATGGATATGTTCATTGAAATGTTAAGTGAGGTACGTTGGAGAGCTTGACTATATGTGTATATATATACTAGGGTATGCTCGTGCCTTAAGGCACGATGATATTCAGGAAAGCTTACACAATTGCAACAAAATAACAATCGACCCGATGTAATTGAAATACAAAAGGTTAAATTTTTTAAAAAATTGGAGAGGGTTTCCTTTATTTATAGGACTATCCATTTGTTTAGGATATAAAAAACACTTTAACAACCCAAAAAAAATCACTCAAGGGCCTAATATAAACTTCATACCTATTTAACAATATTCCAAACGTGTGAGTTAAAAACAATGAATTAAGAATCATATTACATAATGAAAACATATCAATCTTCCCCAAATAAGTAAAAACTAAAAATATTGATAAAATTAAACAATAAAATGATTATATCCGTTTGTAAAGGAGAATCATCTTGCACATTAAATATAACAATGTCCACCGTTGTTCGCGGATCTTCGATAACAATAATTCACCTGTTAAAAAACAAAATAAGAATTTTGATTACATATGTAATTTGTAAAGACACTCTTACACAATGGGATATTGTATTTTTAAAGAATATACCCAATTCAACAATTCTTAGAAATTACGATCTTGATGGTATAATGTTGATAATACTTCTCAGATTAAGAAGTTAAATTCTGGTTTGTCAATCAGAACCTGGGCATTAAAGCACACATATATTTATCTCTTTGTTGACATTTTCAAATTACTATTAAATATTTTAAAAAAATAGATTCAAACTAAATCAAACTTATAATTTCTTTTATATTTGATAATTTTTCAAATATTAATTATTAGGTATTTGATAATTTTTCAAATATCTCTTTGTTGACATTTTCCACTGCGGCCAATTATCAAGTATTTGATAATTATTTTGTAATAAATCAAACTGTTCAAATAACATTTTGTTGTTTATAACTGGTATTATGGAAAATGCAATATTAATAACTGAAGAAACATAACATTGACAAAGATTGGATACAACGTACTTCATATGAACAGTTGAAACTTGGAAGTTTTAGATAACCAAACTCCTTTTCAACATAGTTTATTTTAACGAACTATGAATTATAGATTAAATTCTAAAGTAATTTCTACGTAAATATAGCAGTCAGAGTACATAACCTGAAATTTCCAACTTTATGGCCTTGTAAGATGTCATAACCTCCTTGAACTTCATTTTAGCGACCTCCTTGCTCTCCTGTGGGATGCTAGAAAAACATCGTTGCTTAGCAACACAATGTAGTTAATGGCTATTAAAACCGATACCTGCTTGACATACCGTGCGAATTCACTATAGATAGTTATGAGAATAAATCTACAAATCCCAAACGTGTATCCAATAGCCTTCCCTAAACATTTAATCTGTATTAATCCATTGAACTCATTCATCTCTCTTAAAGGTGAAAAAAATCAATAATGATAACCAAATAACACCAATCTTCAAGTGTTTAAAATGATAACTTTGCCCAAGCTTATTAAAATCCAACAAATAGAATACGTCAATGCCATCTGTAAACTTGAAAAATTCTCAATCCAATTAAAGATCTTTTGCCTTATGGTTAATGCTGTTATTTAACCAAAGTGAAGAGAAGAATTAAAAAAAAATATAATCAATAAGATCAAACCAAGTAAAATATACCAGTTCTAGAGAGATAGAAACTTAAGATATTATAAAGAAGAATGTAATGAAACACACAACTATTAGTTACACAACCTCGTTTAGAGAACACTACGATAATATCATGATATTGTAAGGATGAAAAATAGAGCCGCTTAAAGTAAAACAAATTTATAAGGATGAAATTTGAAAGTTAGACATGTCATATCATAATATTTTTAGTTTGATTCAACCAAGTTAAATTGAAAAAGAATCAATCAAATAATATCACAACCATACTAAAAATTAAATGTTAAAAGTACCTCGCCTTAGTGTTCACAAAGGAACTCTATCATGCTTCTTGAGCAGTGTGGATTTTCAAATTAAAGTAAACCTATCATGCTTTTCGAGAAGTGTGGGAGCGTGGAAAATTAGCAGGCTGCACAGTTTCCCTGATTGTCTCAAATTCACCTCGGCTTAGTGTTCAAACCTGCAATGAATCATCAATTAGTTCCACATGAATTGCCACATGCATTAGAGATAAAACATGTTCAAACCTGTAATGAATCCTCAATATTTAGAGACCTTGACTTCTACAATTGAATTAAATTTATTCATGCCTAATAGACAAACAGTTTAGAAGAAATACCTAGAAGATAAACAAAACTCACGTAAAAAAAATGAAATAAAACCACATCCAAGAACATAACCTATAAACCCTTTTAAAAAAACCTAAAAAACGAATAGATAGCTAAGTATAGATAATTTAGCAATGGTAAATAGCTGAAAAAATAAATCCAAATACCTTATTAGATACATGGTGAGCCTTTTTACCTAAAAATGGAAGACGTCTTAACCTTTTTCGTGTGTTTCATAATTCAAAACCATGGGCGGGATAAATTGAAAGTCTCTTCGTGCAATGCATTGCTAGCTCTTGGCTCTGTTTCTGCAATGAAAAAAAATAGAACAAAATTAAAACACAAAAAAAAAACAAATATCCAAAATAAGAAATTGCAAAATGAGCACTAAATTGTAAAATGATCACGAGATATCAAGGAGGCAAAAGGAATTACAAAGAAAGGGACCAAGCATGACCTACAAATCATTTTGTAAACAAATGACACACAAAAGGAGGTGAGTTGGTAAGTTATCGAGAAAAGAAAAATAATGAGGTGAACTCAAATATTTTTCTAATTCAATTGCAAAAGAAATGAGTGCAGAAATCATATTTTCGTAGCACATTCTTACTCTCATGCCTCTGGCATGCCACATTCCTACTACAATTTCTATATTAATATCTAATAACTAAAATACTATTGAAGATGGACACTAAAATTATCACAAAAAAATTACTATTGATAGTGGAAATAAAAATCTTCATAATGATTACGTTTATGACACATCCCTTGCTTACGACACACCAACCATAATACCAAACATACTTCACCAATGTTATTTTAAGAGGCTTCTAACACACCATCAAATTGTGAGTGTTGAAGCAGCAATATACCAAATTATAAAAGGGGATCACATGAACTTCTACCTAGAAAAATTCCTCTACTGCATTTACTATTGTTTTGGATTCATAATGCAATTCATAATGCCTATGTTACAGACAAATACAAATGTATTAGAAGAATAACACAAATCAAAATATTACAATTCAAAGTACATTACTCAATCAACTATTTAATAAATTCCATAAACTAAATTTTAAAATGCCAAACATTAGCAGATGCCATGTTTTATCAAGCATACAAACATTAACAAATCCCATGTTTTACCACCAACCAAAGCAATCAGTACAATATTAGTTTATAGTTTTGTTGCAAAAAAAAATCATGTTGTAGTTTTGTTTTACCTCATCTGAGATGAACAACCAAAAACTTCGAGTCTGATAAAAAAGTACATTCATAAATATCATTAAACATTAGTCAACTTCTTATAAACAAATAAATAACCGGTATTTCATGACCCGCTTCATGGAAGACTAAAAATTATCATTAAACCATAACTATAGACCAATTATCATTAAACCAAAATGAAAAAAGAACAAATTTAGTTTTACCTCAATAATGAAATTTTCTTCCCCGAAGATTAGCACCCTTTCTTGAAAAGAGAAATATAGTGTATAACCGACAATAGCAAGTTGCATCGATTATAGGTTAGGGTCGAATTAAAAATAATTAAAAAAATTATCACAACTCAATTACATAGAGTGGAGATTAAACTGAAAAAACTATAATTTGAACCAAGAACACAAAACCCCTCATTTGGAATCTCTTATTGGAAAGATAAAAAACCCTATTTTGCAACCGAAGATCCGTATTTTTAAACAAAATCCTGCAAATCACACATAAAAACATTGGGGTAGATAGAAAGATAGATGATCTACCCGTGGTGATTTTCGCGGGTGGAACGGCGAGAGATGTTGTGAGATAGCAGATAATAAGTTTGAGAAAGAGGGTTTTGTGAGAGGAGATAATAGAGTTGGTTTATGATAAAATCTTCAAATGGAGAGAGGGGTAGAGTATTCTTCCGACGAGTGATAGAGAGAAGTGTACTCAACAAATGTCAAAAAAGGTTTCAAAGTGTTAATTTCCAAAAATTTTCTTGTATTTGAATTTTGGATAAGAGGAGGAAAGGAAATGAAAGGTTACAAAAAAGGGGGAACTCAAATATTTAAGGGACAAAAATGGTAAGAGGGGTATTTTAATCTCAACCTATTTATAATTTCAGTCACTTGTTTTTCTAAAAAACAAAGATAATGACTGGGATGATATATGTATGGTGTGGGGGGTATATATGGAAAAGTGAAAGTGATTGGTGGTTAAATATGGAAAATTGTTGAAATGGCTTAGTGCTCAGGACAAACAATAAGACATATGTTTCTTACAACTCGAACGTAATGTCATTCTCGATGATTATACCAAAAATGAAGAATAATGAGATCGTGCCACAATTTTAATATTATACCAAAAAAAAAACTTGAGTCAACTTGTGACGTGAAGATTGCGTAAAAACTCTAAAAAAGGTGAAAAGCTCGAAAACTCATGGGCTTAAGTCTCCACTTGTGAGCCTTACAGTTTTCTTGTGGATTTTTTTCAACTTTTGACTGTTATAATGTGCTAAATGTGCAAAAAGTATTGAGTCTAGGAATTCATGGTGAAAACATACCTTATTAGGTAATACCTACACTTACTAGATTAAAGTATCACTTCAAGTTCAAATAAGAGTATTCTTAAACTCTAAAAAATGAATGATGGATAAATCATGTCAAAATGATATACGAGCTCCTTAAAAGATTAAAATGGCCGGTTCTGACAAAATTTTCAAAAGGGGTAGGATTTTAATAAATTTTCACACCAAACAAAAGAGAACATCATCCTCGATGTTAAAGCCATATTTTAAATTGAAAGCACAAGGTGAGAAATATAATACCATAGTCGACCACTAATGAAAGTATGTCGCAAAACGTATCCAAGGAGAAACTTGAATAAGTGTTACGAGACAAAATGTTCAAGTCTATAAAACATATGTTAATCATTGGAAGAAGTTTGGAATAACACCCCCAAACAAGATAAAACTCATACTAAACACTACAATAAAACTAACATTTAGTTGCGATTTTCTTACCTACAAAAAATATTTTGTGCCAGAAAATCAACATCGGCTATGAAATTTATTTCATGGCAAAACAACATAAGATTTAGTAATGAAAATTAAAATTTCTTTGACAATAAGTCCCTAAAATATGGGCGCCAAGGTCTTCCTACGCTTTTGTGTAAGTGCAAAATATTTAGTAACGAAATTAGTATCATTGGCAACAAAATAATTCATAATAATTAATATAATGTAATTGCAACGAAATATTTTTCGTGGCCTAATATAGAAGTTATTGGGCCACGATTTCTTTTGTGGTAAAAAATTAATTTTTTTTAATACCAATCTAGAGTCCCACCCGATCTCTATCGCACCTTTCACAATCCCTCCAAAACTGGAAGAACAAGGTTTGAGACGAAAACCCACAAACCGATCATCTGTATTCTCAATCGCCGTCGTGCTCTCTGTGTCAGGTACTCTCTCTCTCTCTCTCTCTCTCTCTCTCTCTCTCTCTGTGTGTGTGTGTATTCACCAGAACATCTGTATTCACAAACCCGATCATCTGTATCCACCGGAACTTCGAATGCTTTAATAGGACAATTATCTATATTCACAAAAGATGTATTCACCGGAACTTCGAATGCATTTTACATCAAGAAAGTTTTGCGTCTTGGAATATGTTTAAATAATAAAGAGATTTTTGCGTCTTGGATCATCTCTCTGCACAATGAATGTTTTGCATTTTCTCTCTGTATATATTTTTTTCCATTTTTAAATAATCAAGAAAGTTGAAAGAGAGTTAGCAAAGAATGAAAAGTTAAATCGCTATGCCATCAAATTTCTATATATTTCAGTCTTGGAATATGTTTATTCATAACCACATCTTCACTCTTCTCTGTATTTATCAAATTTCTATATATTTCAGTTTTGGAATCTTTGTTCACCAATAGGGGAGCCCTACCATGTCTTGCATTCTACATCAAGAAAGCTTTAATAGGATGGGTAAATACATTTAAAAGAAACCGTGTTTGTGGTCCTATTTAGGGTTATAGTTAATTAGATTCCTATAAGATTACTAAGAAAACATAATTTTTATCTCCAGTATATTAATTAGTGAAGAGTTATCTGTTGAAGTCTTAATAAAATATAAATATATAATGCGATTCTTATTTTTTTAAAGTTGTAACTTGTGAAAATTAAGTGTTTGATTAACACTCATCAGAATGGAATCATTAATTTATTTTTTCTAGTCCTAAACCATTGTTAGGACCTATTTCTAACAATAATTTGTCATTTATTTGTTCTAATGACATGTACCTTTCGAATTATGGATTATAAATTCAAGGCATTTACTACGACTTTGTTTAGTATGTTACTAGATCTCACTTGTTTTAACTAATTTTTTTCTACTTCTTAACTTGCTACACCCCGCATATGTAGCGCGCCTATATATGTAGGAATTTTTTTAAGGTTGACGAAAACCCTCATTTAATTGTTAATGTTGTGTGTTGCTTTTTCATTGATTAGGGGACTTAGTTCTATGTAGCGGGAACCTAATTAGAAATGTTGTATTTTGACTTGAAGGCTTCCTTATATCCTCTAGTTTTATGGATATTGATTAGTGGTTATGAATAAACATATTTTGTCTTATGCTCTGGAATCTTAGAAAATAAAAATATTATATGAAACAATAAACTAACATTTTAATGTATTTGATTTTTCATGTGAACTAGATGGATAAGAGTTGGATGCAAGAAACAAATAGATTTTATGAAAAGTATGTCTTGGGTGTTAGATCATTCATTCGCTTTGCGAAGGATGATATGGGATCCGACAGTTACATTAGGTGCCCATGTTGCAATTGTCTTAACATCGATCTCAAAAATATTGATGAAGTTGAAGATCATCTTTTCTTAAAAAAATATTTGTACCACGTACACACAATGGACATATCACGGGGAATATCTAATGATATAGTTCATGATGATGTCAATGATGATAATGATGATGTCGATGATTGGATTGATAATGAAAATGAAGAAAGGAACGAGAAGCAAGAAGTGTTGGAAGACATGTAAAAAGGGCTTTTTTTTATGCTGGTCCAGCTGAAGGGTTTGAAACTGGTAATACTCCTAGACAAGTTGGTGTCGGGGATGAGATAAATTTTAACAAATTATTGAAAGACGTAGTGCGTGAATTATATCCTGGTTGCACAAAATTCTCTGCATCGTCTTTTTTCGTGAAGTTTCTCTACTTGAAAGTAATCAATCACTGGAGTAATAAATCACTCAAGATGTTGCTTGAACTATTGAAGGAAGCTTTCCCCGATGGTGAGACGCTTCCAAAGTCAGATTATGAGGCAAGGATCATGTTGCGTGGCTTGGGAGTAGGATACGTATCGATTCATGCATGCAAAAATGATTGTTGTTTGTTTTGGAAGGAGCTTGAAAATAATCACGAGTCTTCAATATGTGGAGAGTATAGATGGAAGGTTAATGATGACAGGGGTAAACGTATTCCTCACAAAATACTTCGTTACTTTTCACTAAATCCAAGACTCTAAAGACTATTTATGTCGAGGAAAATGGCTGATGATATGAAGTGGCATAAAGAAAAACGTGTCAAAGATAATGTGTTGAGACATCCTACAGATTCTAGTGCATGGAAAGATTTTGATGCGGAGAATGAGTGGTTTTCAAAAGACCCTCGTAATGTAAGGATTGTCCTAGCAAGTGATGGTTTTAACCCCTTTAGTAATATGCATAACTCATATAGCATGTGTCCAGTCATACTTATGCCATATAACTTGTCGCCTTGGTTATGTATGAAATAGTCATTTTTTATGATGGCGTTACTTATTCCAGGACCTCTGGCACCAGGTAAGGATATGGGTGTGTATTTACGACCATTAATTGATGAGTTGAATGAGTTATGGTAAGTTGGTGTAGAAACATATGATGCATCCACCAAAATGAATTTTCAAATGCATGCGCAGTTTTACGGACTATAAATGACTTTTCGGCATATGGTAATTTGTCTAGTTGGAGCACTAAGGGTTATATGGCTTGTCCTACGTGTAACAAAGATACTTCTTCGAAAAGAATAAGAAGTAAGATATGTTATATGGACCATGGCCGCTATCTAGATCCCAACCATATATGGAGGAAGAGTAAAGAATTTGATGGTAAGCAATAGTTCCGGTTAAAACCCATTGACTTAAATGGGGATGATTTTTTGCGACAATTGAATCATGTTAATGATTATATACCGGGGAAACATTTGGGTAATAAAAAGAGGAAACGTACACCTGAAGAGCTAAGCTCGATAAGAAAAAGTATTTTTTTTAATTACCATATTGGAAAACATTAAAACTTCGACATAACCTTGATGTCATGCATATTGAAAAAAATATTTGTGAGAGTGTTGGGAACTTTGTTAAATACTGAGGGGAAAACAAAAGATACGTATAAGGCGAGGCAAGATTTGGAGGATATGAAGATAAGGAAGGAATTGCATTTGAAGCGGAATGGGGATACATATATAATGCCGCCTGTATGTTATACACTTGGTAAGTCAGAGAAACACATTTTTTGTGAGTTCTTTAAACCAGTGAAGATTCCACATGCATATGCTTAGAATATCTCAGGGTGTGTGAACGTTGGTGATGGTAAGTTATCTGGGTTGAAAAGTCATGATTGTCATGTTCCATTATAACGATTATTGCCCGCTCGGACTCGTGGATATTTACCAAGGAAGTATACAGTGCAATAGTTGAGTTGGGGAATTTTTTCAAAGATTTGTGTTGTAAAACACTGGATGTAGAAGAACTGAAGAGGTTGGAGAAAGACATTGTCGTGATTTTGTGCAAACTAGAAATGATTTATCCACCGGCTTTTTTTGATATAATGGTCCACTTAGCTATTCATTTGTTGCGAGAGGCTATGCTTGGAGGACCGGTGCAATATAGGTGGATGTATCCTACTAAATGGTATGTCAATATACTCATTGTCATATTTTTAGGGTTATTTCGACATGACCCCCACTTTTAAATCAAACATGATATAAAAAAGAGGGGGTTAAGTCAAAATACTTATTTTTTACGTATAGTTTATAGATTTAACATGAGCTAATTTTTATCATTATAAGTGCTAGTAGGTACTTGGGCACATTAAAGGGTTACGTGCATAATAAAGCTCGATCGGAAGGTTTTATAGCGGAAGCCTACATCGTTAATGAATGTTTAACATTTTGCTCATGTACTTTGATGGGATTGAAACTAAACTCAATTGCCCAGAAAGAAATTACGACATTGAGGAGCAAGAGGATGGATTGGATGTTTTCTCTCAAAAGGTACGCCCTTTTGGGTCATATACTTATGACTTTCTCATAGTGACTGAGATGGAAATCATGCGGTGGTATACGTTAAATAATTGTGAGGAAGTGGCTCCATATATAGAGTAAGTTAATAACTAGGAAGTAATCTTGATAAGTATTAATTTTGCAACTACTACGAAGCTTATTATTATAATTATTACCATTGTTAGTGAGCATATGGAGGAGCTGAAGAAAGAAAGATCTTTGAATTTAGAAGAGAGAACTCGAAAGAATTTCCCTAGCTGGTTTGAAGAACGCGTAAGTTTAAGCAAAGTTATCATAATTTATAAATTTATTTATTTTTTAAGTAATATAATTGGTCTAACTTATATTATTCAAATTTTGTCTTTAATAGATGAAAAAGTTGTACGGCCAGAAGTATCTAGAATGTATTGAGCAACTATATGCATTAGCATGTGGCCCTGACATACGGACAAACAAGTATAAAAGTTGCATAGTATATGGAGTTAGATTTCACACTAAAGACCGTGACAATCGTAGGAGAAGTCCAAATAGCAGTTTAGTTGTTAAAGGAGATCATAATGACGAAGAAATTAACTTTTATGGTGTATTAAACAATATTATTGAGTTAGAGTATATCAAAGGAAATCGAGTCCTCCTTTTTTAGTGTGACTGGTTTGAAGCTAATAAAAAGAAAAAAAACAGGAATAAAAATCGATGATCACTTAACAAGCATCAATGATAATGGTAGGTGGTATAAGAGTGATCCTTATGTGCTAGCCATTCAAGCAAAACAAGTGTTTTATCTCAATGACACAAATTTGGGAAAAAATTGACAAGTTGTTCAAGAATTCTAGCAGCGACACTTGTATGATATTGGGGTGGAAGAAATTGACACAGATGTATTAGAAATAAATGATTTTGTGTACCAGGAAAATTCTTCTTAGAGGCCTTTGAGATTTTAGACGTTGAAGATGGTCAGTTGCAGAGAAACGATGTAGAGATGGACACTATTGATGCTGGAATTGTAGATATAGACAAAGGAGTACTATCAGAAGAAGACATTGTTTCCCTTGATGACGTCGATGATGAAGATGAAACACTTGATGAATGTTGTGAAAATGCGGAAGAACTCGTAGTGGTTGAGGATGATGATAGTGATATAGATTGAATTGGTTAATGGAAACTACTTTCTTTAGTTTTATTATGCTGGATTGTTTTTATTTCATGCATCGTATACTATTTGACGATGTTAATGGAATTTAGTTTTATTACTTTCTTCAGTTTGTGCGTTCATGTCTTTATCATCTCTCTCAGTTGAGTTGTCCAAATAGTCAATTTCCTATTGAACTGCTTCTCGATCAGTCGTGGCTTAGCTTTTAGTTGATTAGTTTTTAGTTGACTAAATAGTTAATTTCCTGCTTCTAGATAAGTTGCTTCTAGATCAGACTTTAATATGTTGTTTAATTTTCTTTAGCTTAGCTTTTAAAATGAACATATGAGTTCTTTAAGAAGGTGAATTGTTCCCAGAGTCAGAAGCCATTGGTTTAGGTTCTGCTGAATGAGCTTGATATTCCTAAGATGGAGTCTGCTAAAATTAAGTAAAAATATGTGCCATGACCAAGTAGGAGTCTGCTATGCTGTTGTTGGAATCCCTGCTGTTGGGTTCCCTATTTTGTTCTTTTCAGTGCTTGAAATCCTAAATTAGTAATTAGATTCATTATAAAAGATGGAATGAATCCACTTGTCTAAGCCCCTTTAGGCAGTCATCAGTTTGAATGAATCTAAAAACTTCTTCAACAGATTCTTGGGTCCCACATATGCTTCCATTGATTCCTTCTGGTGAAATAATAATACTAACTGAAACATGCTAAACAATATCAACTTGGTGAGGTATGAACAACGTGGATGAACGAGGTAAGAACTAACATGTTAAATTAAGAATACAAAGTTTAGCTAACTAACCACGAATCTTCTTTAAAAAGGAAACTATGATGCATCCATTAATTCTTATAAATATGAAATGATAATTTCACCCATATTTAACTAATGCTACCTAAAACATGAGTAACTTGGGTGTGTGGTATAGTTGCTCTCACATTTTAAAACTCTTATCCAGTTCGTTGGTGGTATCGTATGTCATATTGTGTAAATCCTATATTCTTCAAATTGTTTAAATTACATTAATGTGTGATTTGATGTTCTTTTTCAGTATTGCACCAGGAAGATGTCTTCGGTTAAATAGCATGAATGATGCTCCCCTGTCTCTCATGGCACCCCCGGATCTCATGGTATTCTCGACTTCCACGACACCCACGGCACCCAAAACACCTATAGAACCCACGACTGAACACGTAATGAATGTAGAATCTGTAAATATGTCAACATCAACACAACAGACTAGTACCGGAACCTCCACGAGTCATGCTGGTACAAAATATAATTTTCAAATGTTTCTTAGTATTGTTAATTTGCTGCTAATATTGTTTATTTGCTTTGAAGGTTTCGAATATAGATTCTACCACAACGAAAAAAGTTCGTGGACCTACACGTGGCAAGGGGCTTCAGAAGATGCTCAAAGCTAGTGGTAAAAAAAATGCGTATTGAGATATCGAAAGAGAAAAACAAGCCATTTGATAAAGACCAGTCCGCTAAATTAACCTAATTCCCATTCCATCCAAATGGAAAGACCTCAGTGAAGCTGATAAGACAAAAGCGTTCAGCAGACTCAATGTAAGTAATTTCTTATTAAAAATGGCAATGTTTTTACTTGATGCAAATCCCCTACCAACCATATATTTCTTTAGCAATTTCTGGCCATTCCTAGTGAATATTAGTGGGTTGAAAATTGTGTGTTTTGTTGTATGCATGACTGTTTAATTGATTTGTTTTTATATTCTGTATGTTTGATTTGATTTGATTTGGATACGTGAACTTTGGTTTCATCCTTTAAAATTGCAACTGATTAATTGCAGTTGGTTTTGTTTCTTGTTTTATTGTATGTATGACTGTTCAATTGCAGTTGGTTTTATTATGTGTTTTGTTGTATGTATAACTATTTGGTTTGATTTGGAAAAGTGAATTGAACTTGCATAAACTCAAACTGCAAAGTGATAGAAGTTTGCTGACTCTATCGAACAATAGGCTCAGAAGGCCACTTGTCTATGTTTTGGTGAAGCCCATGGCCAGGTCCTTATAATTTGTCTCAATTTACCCCATTGTTATTTGGATCTGAGATTTCACTAAAAAAACCCTAAAAACACATGATTCATTACATATAAAATTGGGTTTTGTTTTGTGTTTGGGAACACCTGTCATTACATGCATGCCACCCTTGGGTTTGTGTTTTAATTTGTTCTTTGCATACTCACTGACTTTAGTCATGAATTATAAATTGTGAACTAAAGGATGCAGCATTGATGAGATTATATATATATATATATATATATATATATGGGGTTACTATTTACTATTAAGTGGCTAATGTATGGATTTTTGGCTCCTAATGATCTCCTACAGAGTTAATTGAATGTTCTGGGCCAATTTGTCTGATGGAAATGTTGTTCTTATGTGATCGTTAGTTGCTTGTTTTCAGTGCAATGTTATGAGGGTATGACCCTTTGTGTTTTTTCCATCACTGTAATTGGGATACTTTTGCTCACAAGTATTCTTATTAAATAAAACCTTTATTAAATAATATCGTTTATTATGTGGTGTCATAAATTGACTATGACAGAAAATGTGGAAAAGAGTACCATCTGTGAACTGAAACTTGATGAAGCAAAGGTCAAACAGTTTAAGGATGCTATTAAAAGTAGCTATTGGTTTGAATTGGACTCCTCTTTTCGCTATCCATTCACCTCAGACGAAATTGACTCATTAGCCCCTCTCATTTCATTGGACTCCTCTTTAAATTTGCAAGTAGAGTTACCATTCTGGACATTGATATGATCCTTTTTTATTATTGTATCGACGGTGGTAGTGTCTTTGTAAATACCAAGACTGTGACGAGTTCCTCGACCACAAGCTCATATCCCCTTCTCCAAGGGTGTTGTATCGCTGCATCTCTTTCTTCTCCTCAACTTGGGTGATTTTGCACGAGTTGGTGGGGCTCGTGGTAGAAACTTGTCATTAGGTTTGCCTTAAACATCAAACTCCTCCTCAGTTGCTTGACATCTTCCTCCTTGGTCCTTGCTTCCCGCTAGGTTTTCTCAGCCTCGAGTGCTTGGTGCTTCTCTTCTAATTTCGAGTAAAACTCCTTCCTTCTCTCTGCACGTGTGCTGTACCTGAACACTGGAGCTGCAACAAAAGTCATCTCGGGCTTAATAGTTCTTGCCGATGCTGCAGTAGAGGAAGAAACAGAGCAAGAGTCATCTTTATCAGTATGCTTCTTATTATCCGGTTGCAACGGCTTCCTTATTAGCGAAGGTGAGACTTGCTCATTCGGCTTCTTAGGAATCGGGATTTGCAAATTGTGTGCATGAGATAATTTAGCCACAGGAGTACCCACATCAGGTTCAGTTCCAATAAGATGGATCCCACATAAATCACGCTTTTCAGTTTCCAGGGCAAATGGCTGTGGAACAGTGTACTATGTTTTAACATTTCCAATAGCAGACTTGGTCGAAGATTTCACAAGAGGAATGGTCTTCTTACTATCATCCTTAGATTTTGGGGCTTTAGGTTTCATCTTCTCCTCTGGTAACCTAACCTCACATTTCGAATTCAGTACATCTTGATCGTCCTTACATATTTCAACTCGAATGAGTTCAGCAATCTCAACCAAGTTTTCAGTAGTGCATTCCTTCACTTCACACTCCTTGATTTCGACATTATCTTTCAATAAATTGGGCTCTAGATACCCATTAATAGGCTCATTTGGCTCCCCATCATGATGACTAATAGTTTCATAACTTGAATCATCAGAAACACCATTTGAAAGTATTATGACACAATCAGGCTCCTTTTCGATACAAATATCAGTAACTTCCATCCCCATTTTCGAATGTCAAATTTTGTTTTTCATTTTTCATTTGTTTCTGAAATGTTTCCTTTCTACCAAAATAACACACACCAATATCTAGTTTTTCATTATGTTTCTTGTTTTGTTTTTGGCATTTTATACATTAGTGGAAATCGATATGTTCATGTTATTGTCAAAAAGGATAGAAGTAACTGAGAATGCTAGTTAGGATTATGCCAAAATTGAGGGGCTAGCAGAATACCTAACATTAAAACATGCTACTTGCTTTACTCATTCATTTTGTTTCAGTCCTTTGAAAATTGAGGTCATTGTTCTCCCTAAACCTCTCTGTCTTCAGTCTACCACTTTACTCATTCATTTGGTTTCCTTTAGTCCTCACTTACACAACTTCAGTACCAGTACCACTCCTACCACTTCAGCTCCAACCTCAATGGGTCTATCTTCATGTCCCTAAATTCCTGTGTCCAGCACCAGCCTCAAGGGTCCATCTCCATAGCTGCACAATCTCTGTTCTTAATGTAACCGACTCATTTCTCATTATATGCTGAAACAATTTCACAATTTGGTGCGGAATATAGCAGCAAAATGCAAGCTAATTATCCTAATACTCTCAGGAAATTCAAAGCGTCCAGAATAGGAGGCCTTCTTACCTTTTTTTTTTTTTTCCATTTATATAGTTGAGGAAATAAAAATGTGTTGTCATGTATATGTCTTGGTTAATGCCAATATCTCCTTGTGTTTTTATTAAGTGTTGGGTTTCCATTCACTGGAATTTTAATAATTAGGGTGTGCTTGATTGCCATTCATTTTTTTCCCTTTGTGGTTGTATGATTTTGTTGTGCTAATGTTTCAAAGCAGTAAAGGATGTTTAGTTGATCTTCTTCTATTGTGAAAAATTAGGAAAATGTAAGAGAAATGAAACACATATAATAAAAAGCACAATAATGTTTCAGATGCAATAAGATATTTCAGTTACTAATTGAGTATAAAATTTCAGGAGAGATTCGACATTGATTTGGATGATCATGCAAAGGAGTATTTGGAAGAGCTAATGAAAGGGAGAAGTAGGAGTCAACGGAAGAAGCTTCGTGAAGTGTATAAAAAATATGGATCAGCAGAGGAGGCTCGAGAAAATGTCCCTACTTGTGTGACCAAGGATAATTGGCTTAGCCTATGCGATCTTTATGGAAGTCCAAGATATCAGGTTTGAACTAACTATTGTTGATCCTGTAAATAATTTTTTTATTAAAATATGCATACTTATGATGTTTGAAAAATTACTCTAGAGACAATGTATTGTAAATCAGAATAACAAGTCTAAACAAATTGTAAAGCATAATCAAGAGTCAAAAGCATTTGTGGTGGTTCGTCATGAACTGGTAATAGATCTACTTGTTTTAGTGTGTCAATTGAGAATGTTATTTTGCAATTCTAATTTTTAATTGTTTGTTGTTTAATAGCGGAGTAAAGAGGTGGATAGTTAAGAGATGAATAGGATCAAGTTTTATAAAGAAACTCATTGTAAAGATGAAAAGTGGACATCTCCCAAAGCCGAAACACTCTACGCAAGTCTTATTACTTTTATTTTGAATTTACCCTGTTGTTGCTGAATTACAAACCAACAAACACTACTGGCTTGTAATTCCTTTGGTACTTCTTATCTTCGGTATAAAAATTACACATACTGCATTATGCTTTTCGTAGTTAAAATTATTGTCTTTAATTAGCTTAAAAATTGTAGACATCTTGACAGTTTGGCCAAAACTGTAATCCTTTTTCTTCTATTTTGTTTGTAGAATGAGATGAAACGCCATGAATCTGAATCAATATCCGAGAATGGTACCATGATGAGATCAGACGAGATAGCAGATAAAGTTCTTGGCACAAGAACAGGATATATTAACGGGCTTGGGTATGGTCCCCCAAAAAAGGATTCTAGAATTAATATATTGCGATTGAGGAATGCTGAATTGGAAGAGGCACTTCAGAAGTCTATGAAAGTTCAAGAAGATTTGATGAAGAGTTTAAAATCTCGTGTGGTAGAGGAAACAATTCAAAGATAAGAGTCAGTGGCACAAAAGGCCAATATGGAGAATCAATGTGCAATGCTAGAGGATATTCTAGCTCGACATGCGAAGTCTGATAGGTTGATTCAGTCGCTGATCGCATCACGTTCCTCATCTTCTGAACAATGGTAATATATGAATCCTTTAGTTTTGCTACTTGTGGGGGCAAAAAATATGCCTACATAATAGCATGACACATGGCGAGCACCCCGGTCAAGATGGTGAGCAACAGACGCTCCAACAAGATAATGACGACTAGAGTCCTTAATAAAGGAGAAGATCGAGGAGCAGTATCTGAGTCAAATTAAACTCCACGAAGATAGGACTCATTCATATTTATAACCCTAATGTAATTCCTAACTCTATATAAAGGGGACACCCCCCATTGTGAAAGGGGGATTGAAAGATAGAGAAACACATTCATGTAAACTCTCTCATCATTCTAATGGAACACAGCAGCAGCCCCGTGGACGTAGGCCATTCATGGTCGAATCACGTAAATCATTGTCTTTCTTTTATTTATTATGATGCATACATCGTGGTACATGGGAACCTCCCATATCTTAGATTTTTGTCACCACAATTGGCGCCGTCTGTGGGAAGCGATACAAAAAGTCCTTATTGATGAGACAAAGATTTATGTTGCGACGCAATGATTTACACGCGCGATATTCAAGAGCTAAGTTTTCTTTTATATCTTTGCAAGAACAATTATATATTTTGTATAACGTCTGGTTTATTGATGCACAATTTTTTTTACATTTGTATTCATAAATCATGTATTCAATCTGTATGCATCAAATCTACACAACAGTGTTGTTTCCAGATAATTTTTATTGTTTATTTCAGATAAATTCAATTACTTGTGTGGTCTTTCACGACTCCTCGTCTGGAATTCTACGATAATTTTTGGGAGTGATACGATTGTTCATCATATTCTTCCATCGGCAATGTAAAAATAGGAAGGGATAAAGATCACATAATAATTTTCTCTCTCCTGGGATACCAACTACCCATCTTCGAAAAAGAATGAAAGAATTCGAGATGGGATAAATAAAGAAAAGCCATCCTTTCTCCTCGAATTGTTGACAATATCGGGATTAAAATCATGAAGAGACTATCGATCCTTCCTGTCATATCTTCGTTTATCTCTGACCTACAATCGAGCCCGCCCTTGTTGATCGACCTTCATGTGCGACTAACGAAAAACCTCGGTAAACCCATATGGGCCACTTTGGTGGTCGTCGATCAGCGTGCGAGAATCAACTCAGCGCCTTTCCAACCATAGGAGAAGAACGAGGTCGCCGGACCACTCATTATCATTCGGCGACGACTGTGCTACAGTGACAAGGCCGGAGGAAAGCCACCGTAGGGCCAACGTTACTAGTCGATGACAAATATGAGGTCGACGTCAGCTCAACAGCTTCTATGCATTTTAATAAACACATTTATCTCTTTGGGTCACAAAAGAAACAGGGTCCTCCTCCGGATCTCCACTTGGTCAGAGAACAACGACTATGGAGTCTAAACAATTTGCGAACTACCGACATCCAATAGAGATGGAGACCGAACAGTTCGTGACCTAACATAAATTTTCTTTCGGTTTTCTCTTCGCCCATGCCGACCAAAGTCAGGAGGACCACAGCATGGCGACAATAACACTGAACCGCCCTGGTTGTATCAGAGACACCTCCGGACCACCCGTGGTGGTCGGCGACCACTGTACAACAATGATTTCGCTGGTCGGCGTCGAGAAGATGTTATCAGTATTAGGGATTTCCAACGCTAGTCGGTGTCAAGAAGATGCGTCGAATGGAAAATTGTGATTTTCTTTACTAATTTTGACTTTATTAAAAGATAAAGCACTTTTTGGTCTTTTACACCAGCTCTATGTGCTTTCACAGTTCCATGGAAAAATAAAAATTTGAAATGAATTTATATTATGTGTTTGAAATTCACACAATTTTGCAAAAATTCTAAATCATACCTATCTCTTACATTTGAGATAAAACTGACTAATTTTTGCACTGTTCGGTTCTCTCTGAAATTTTTTTGAGGGGCCATGTGACTTCACTACAATTGTTACAACGATTTTAGTTGGTACTTTTTATGAGACCTTATTACAATTATTTTGTTCACATAAATAGTGGGGGGCACTAATGGAGCACTAATGGAGCACTCATGTCATTTATTCGATCATTTTAATTTTTAATATTGTCATCTGACTACAACTATTTAATTTCGGTAAAAGGAGATTATTGGTTATTTAGCTCAGTCCCGACGGATGCTTGGGCACGGTTATGTAGTGGGATTTTTGTCATAAAAATCATTGGATCATTCATTACATTCATACGATACTATTAATTTTTTCCTCGGCACATGGTTAAGCAGCCGCATACCATATTTTATTTAACGAAATAAATCAGTCTCATGATAATCAGTTTTTGATTTAGCCTCAACAGATGGTCGGGCAATTTATTAACTTCCACGGGTACAAGATTCAGTCCCGACGGATGCTCGACCACAATCTTAAGCTCTTGGAAATCTTATAAATGCTCCGGCAGATGCTCGAGAACGAATTTCTCACTATATCTACTCAGTACTGCTTTGCCCCGATGAACTTTCCAGGCATCACTTATTTTATTAATGCTCCGACGAATAGTCGAGCATGCTACCGCACTTTAGGCACACAGAAATGCTTGGGCAAAATTATTATTACTCCGACTGATGCTCGGGTTCTATGATTCTCAACCTGAAGGACGATCAGGCATATCCAAGATTCATATCGGTAAAATATTTCTATATATTTAGTCCTGAAGATATCTACCGCACAAGTCTCAAATTATCCCCAATGGATGGTTGGTCAGGATAACTCTTATATATAGCACAACCCCAGTTGATGGATACACACATTTATTTGTGCATTGTTCGTTTCTGTCTCATAATATTTTATTTGCTCACAAATTATGCTCACAATTTTTATCATCATAAATTTGTTAGCAGCGGACTATCTATACTGCATACTTCACAATTGTCACTACACAAATTTTTCAGTGAAAATATTTTTTTGAAACCAACTTACAATTAAGTATTTGCTTAGAGTTATTTGCAGAGATTCCAAATTAACTCCTATGTCGTACATCTGGATATATTTGATAAATTTTGCATATTTCATTCGAGTTTATTACAATTATTTTGTCCACATAAATATTGGGGCGCACTTATAGAGCACTCATGTTATTTATTCGGTCATTTAATTTTCAATATTGTCTTCTAGCTATTATTGGTTATACCAATGGATGGTCGGTGTAATATCTTTACTAATACTTAGCGTATCCCCAACGGATGCTCGGGCACGACCATCCTCGTGGGATTTTATCACAAAAATTGTGGGATCATTCATGTCATTCATTCAATACTATGAATCTTTTCCTCGACACATGGTTGAGCAGATGCACATCATATTGCATGATAAATTCTATTTGAATTAGCCTCGACAAATGGTCGAGCAACTTATTAACTTCCACAGGTACAAAATTCAGTCCCGACGAATGCTCGGCCACAATCTTACGCTCTTGGAAATCTTATTAATGCACCTATAGATGCCCGAGCACGGATCGCTCTCTATATCTACTCGAACATATACAACTTTGCCCTAGCAGACAACCTAGACACCAGTTATTTCGTTAATGCTCTGACGGATGGTCGAGCACGTTACACCACTTTGTACCCAACAGATTCTTGGGCAATATTATTTGTGATAACCGACGGATGCTCGGACATTGATATTTCTTCAATTTCAGTATTGATTATCGGGATCTATGATTCTTGACCTGAAGAATGATCAGGCATATTCAAGGTTCATCTCGGCAAATGATCGACAAAATATTTCTATATATATATTTAGCCTCGAAGATATTTACCACACAAGTCTCATTTTATCCCCAACAAATGGTTAATCAGGATAATTCTTATATTCAGTCTCGACAAATGGATCATTCGTAATACTTGCTCGGTGCTTTTTTCCTCGACGGATGCTCGATCATGGATCACCCGTAATATCTACCATATCCTCTACAATTTTTTCCTCGACTGGCATTCAGGCATCATTTATCTTATCAATGCTCCGACAGATGCTCGAGCGTGGATCGTTAGCAACATCTACTAGGTCCTTTGAAACTTTGCCTTGACGGACCCTCAGCTTCGATGGATAGTCGACATTATGTGATCACGTCTTAAGCTCCAATGGATAGGTGGGCAATACAATTCTTATTTAATTCAACCTCGGCGAATGAGAAGTTGGGCGATCTGTATAACAAAGATCTAATAACAGATAAAGCAACATGGAGAGCAACGATCAGCTATATTTATCAATAAGGACGAATCCAACATGTAAAAGTCACATATCCAGCAGGATTACAGTCAATGAGCAGAACAAGTTGATAACAACACTAGACCAACCTGAATGTATCGAGAAACATCGCCAGACAACCCACGATGATCGGCGATCACTAAACAACAAATTAACGCGTCATTAACACTAATATACACACTCTATAGGAACATCATTTCTTGAACGCCATATCAAATCAACGCATTTCTGTACGAAGATGCTTTGAACTCATATCAATTTCTTTAGGTGCATGAGCCATACGAAGTCTTCCACAGCCTCCTAGAACCACCATGCACGGTCAGCGAACAAGTGTGCCCCGAGGAACGATACATTACATGGAGCTATATGAATAAGACAATCCTTAATCATATACAGCTCGACGAATGATCAATATGACACTCTACAACACAACAAAGCCCCGAGGAACGATCATGCACACTTATCATCTCGATTATATAGATCAAATAACTCGATGGACGGTCGGACAATCTTCTCTTCACAGCCCGATTGGGGGCTCCATGGCAACGATGACACGCGAACAAATTCATCGCAACATTTAAAGCAAAATAGAAGAGGCCAACTCAGGATGGATGACAACATGGTTAATACTCGCATTAGTCTTTCAAATGACGATCATGACTAAGCTTGATTTAATTACAATAACTATCTTACTTGTTTCAATTAAGTTAAGGAAGTCCTCAGGTCTTTGTCATGTCCAAACACAAATGGCCCCACGAGTTGCCTCGATAACAATAAAAGCCCTACGAGGGATCCCTAAGCAAAAAGCCAACTCAGGTTGGTCGCCAACTACGTTGGTCGGTTAAAATTCTGAACGGGTGGATGGCCCTTAAATCAGGTGCATTTTTGCCATCGTCTTTTAGGCCTAAGGAAGTGTGAGGACACAACCTAAAAGGTAAAATAAATGGATATTTACATGCGAGGCATTAGAAAATGGAAAAATGCAAATGTAATTGGTATTACATTGACTTGAGGGAAAGGCCTAAGTACAATAAGCATACCGATTACATATCACATGTTATAAAACCTAATGCAGGGTCTTACCCCTACTAGGTACATACTCGAGCAAGTCTCGGCACATAGGCTTTTGGTCGGGCTCTCCAATTGGACCATATAAAAAACCTAATGCAGGGTCTTACCCCTACTAGGTACATGCTCAAGCAAGGCTCGATGCATAGGCTTTTGGTCGGCATCTCCAATTGAACCATATGAAAAACCTAATGCGCAGTCTTACCCCTACTTGGTATATGCTCGAGCAAGGTTCGACACATAGACTTTTGGTCTGCCTCTCTAGTTGGACCATATGAAAAACCTAATGCAGGGTCTTACCCCTACTAAGTACATGCTCGAGCAAGGCTCGATGCATAGGCTTTTGGTTGGCCTCTCCAATTGGACCATATGAAAGTCCTAATGCAGGGTCTTACCCCGACTAGGTACATTCTCGTGCAAGGCTCGACGCATAGGCTTTTGGTCGGCCTCAATAAATGGACCATACAAGATCAAAATACAGGGAGATACCCTAAACTTAATGTACGCTCGAGAAAGCCTCAGCAAACGAATTCTGAATAGGCTTGTGGTCAGCCTCACGAATTGGGCCATGCAATAAAATAGAACAATGAACTACGTTCGACCTGATCCCAAGAGGGTACCTAGGCAGCTCGACACTCTCGAGTCCGGTTCCCATATCAATTGAACGTCTCTCAACTCAAGCCAAGCATTAATCTAAAAACCTATAAAGGCAAGAAGATCAACCAAAGAAGGCTTAAAAGTTGAACAACAACTCAAAGAACGACAGTTCAGTTCACATCGACAACTACACACGTTTAAAGAGTTTATGGACCAACTCCCAGCTCATCTCAGAATCAATTCAGCTGAACTACGACCTGTGGGGATATTGTGGGGGAAAAATATGCCTATATAATAGCATGACACGTGGCGAGCACCCTGGTCAAGATGGCGAGCAATGGACGCTCCAACAAGATAAGGATGACTAGAGTCCTTGATAAATGAAAAGACCGAGGAGCAATATATGAGTCAAATGACTCATCCATATTTGTAACCCCTAACTCTATATAAAGGGGACACCCCCCATTGTGAAAGGGGGATTGAAAGATAGAGAAACACATTCATGTAAACTCTCTCATCATTCTAATGGAACACAGCAGCAGCCCCGTGGACGTAGGCCATTCATGGTCGAATCACGTAAATCTTTGTCTTTCTTTTATTTATTATGATGCATACATCGTGGTACATGGGCACCCCCCATATCCAAAAATTTTTGACACCACACTACTCGCATGCTTTTAAAAAGTTAACATTCGTAATCGATTATTATCTCTTTAATTATCAAATTTCTCTCATCGTTATAACTTTTTCCATGATAAAGACGAATCAAATCCCACTTTATTTTAGCTAATGATATTTTATTCTCTAATTGCAGATTTGATGTGACAGGAAGCTATTTTTGTGGCACCATGAACTTTTGACATTTGCAAAAGGAATCGGAGGCTTTTAAGTCCTTCAACTAGTTTAAGTTATTTTTTTGCACTCTGGATATTTGTCTTTTGTAAGGGGATGAAATGTGGGATTTCTACGTCCTTTAACTAGTGTTTAATTGACTTGACAATGTATATGTATGTGACTTAATGTGGATTTTATTTATTATAATTTAGTTATTTTGTGGATTTTAACGAATGTGTTATTTTTAGATGGTAATTTGTTTAAATTTGGTGGTTTCAAAATAAAAAATATATATTTGGAAACATTCATTTACCAAAATAAATGTTTTAGTAGTTAAATACACAATTGATAAATAAAAGTGCGACTTAAGATTTGATGGTTTATTATTGAAAAATTAATGATTAAGAATCTTCTTCAACAATTAAATTTCGTAGCTAATAGATCTTGAGGGAAGGTACAATTTTTGTATCTAAAAGTTTCTATTTATAGAATTGGCAACGGAATGTAGACATTTAGCAACTAGATGTTCAATAATTAGCTACAAAACAAATTGTAAATTTCATAGCTAAAATTTTCTAGCACTAGTTTACATATAGAATTGGCAACGAAATTAAGATATTTAGCAACGAAATGTTGACTATTACCTAGGAAACAAATTGTAGCCTAAATATGATAATTATCCACGAAAATAATTTCGTGGAAAATGACCTACACAATTGGCAACGAAAGTTCATTTCGTGGCCATATACATTTAGCAACGGGCCTTTGGCCACGAACCTATTACGAAATAATTTTCGTTGCCAAAAACTATCAGCAACAAAATATAAACTTTTGGTTATAAAAAAATCGGAGTTAAAGGTGCGATTTGTTGTAGTGAAAAGACAAAACACGATGGGCAGCCTACCGATAGTGCTAAGTTTAATGTCTTTAGCTAGATATAATGGTACTCACCCATAAACAAGATAGAAATGGGATGACACAAGGGTTGAAGAAAAGTGAGGCTGATGAGAATCACCCCTAAACAAGACTGAAAGTCACTCTTGGGTGATCGGGTCAATATAGTCAATGTACTTATATGGAAAATTTCTTCATGCGATTCAAAGCATCGGTAGACCAAGGGTGGGTCGAGAGAATGTTATTGGGAATAAAGGTGAGGGTAATAGTGGCAGTGATCTCAAGGTGTTCCCATTCTATACACACAAAGTGCACTAATGTAATAGGTTTTAACTACAAAATTTTCCATAATCAAGGTATACATAATAAAATATTGTGTTACACCTTTACCGATGATATGCCAAGTTCCATCTAGTACTGTGAATGATAAAATTTATATTCCATGAGAAATGATGATCTGAATCTTTGTGTGTAAGTGATACTTTACACACCAGATCACGTACTAAGCAGAATTAAAGATATCAATAATATATAAAATAATTCAAACATTATACCCATACACGATTCTCATTAAAACATGAAAAAATCATTTTATCAAAACATAAATCCATAACTAAAACTATTACATAAAACATGATTTTAGTCTACTGCTCTAACATGCCTTCCGTCTACCTTACCTCCACGACTCCTTTGTGATAACCTTAGTTCCGTTTACATCACAATCAATTCCATTTTCCACGCCCAGACTAAGCATGTGGAACTGGACTATCATTTTACTTGAGAGAAAGTTTCTCATGGTCTTTTAGTTACTCAATTTGTTTAGTCTCGAGATATACTAATTGTCATCTTCACCAAAGCTCTCTCCACTCCCTAGTTACTTCACTTCGGTTCAGGCTCGGTGTGTTTTATTCACCCACACGACACTTGTGGGGAAGTACTAAACCTAACACTCAACATGCAGAATGTTTAGATCCTATGTTACTTATTATTAGGCAACTATAGGTATGATCTCATTAGTTTGAAATTCAAATGTAGTTGGCTACTGATTGTATATCTCTTAATATTTCCTAGTTCTCCAAGGACTCTTGTATCTCTACAAATGTGGTAAACTCTCGGATCTTAATGTAAAGAAGATAAATATTTTCCACGTCTAATTATTATAGTTCTATATATTTTCTTCATCAATATAAATAAAAACTCATTTTTGCGATTCACGCAGTAGTTACGAAATGAAGCGTTGTCGCCATTCAATCAATACATATATCAGGCAACCAGTCACCTTGTTTTAGCTTCGAATAGAAAAAGTATGCACATCATTCATTGAAACTACAAATAGAAATTTAACGATATATACATGACATAAACACATTTTTATCGTTTCACACATATATACACATAAAATTTACAAGGTATAAGCGTGTATCATCAACAATTGAACCTGCATATAATTTAAAAAAATGAAAATCGACTCTCCATATTACCAACTACTACCATCGTTGTGAGGACATCATTGTGAGGATTTCACAAGCTTTTCATGGGTAGAGTTTAGGTTTTAGGGGTAAAATTTGCATTTCGAATATATTTGTTGTTTTGAAAACTTTTTCATTTAGTATGTAAATACAGTGAATTTTTATGAAGGTACAATAATGTTTTAAACATATATACATGCGTTATATCATTTCACTTATAGGTTTAGTGAAATGCTATTGCGAGTTGTAAATTTGTTTGTAATAAAAGATCATACATTTTATCTGTTATCTATTTTTCATGAAAATGTGGGACTTTAATAAACATTACATTTTGTTCAAGAAATCAATAAAATACACATAAATTTTGTGCGTGTACTTCGTAGAGACGTGTAACGATAGTAGTAGCTGGTAATATGGAGAGTGAAAATAAAAAATGTTGACGATGAAAATTATATTTTAAAATATAAATATGCCTTATATGTATTTATAATAAAACTCCTTAATATATTTTAAACAAAAATCTAACTTTGTGTCAAAATCGGCCTTGTATCATGAGAGAGAAAATCTCTCAAACTTTTAGAATAAAAATGTTACGGTGAAAACATAAAATTTTAAACTCAAAAAATTAAAATTTTAAACTTCAACTGCCTTAGTGAAGCTTACAATTTATTTATCACAAATTTTGATATTACTAGTGATGCGCACGGATATTGCATGCGTAAATTTGTGCATGATTTTTAATAACTATATAAGGTAAGAAAAATTGATAAACAATTGAAGGTGCATTTTTTATTTTGTTTAGTCTTTAATGGACATCTTAAAAGATAACGTGTTGTAAATATAATAATTTATTTTTACGAAATTCAATACCTTATCCAAACGTCATCAAATCTTATTTTTTAAGAGCTTTGTTCCCCGAGGAAGGTCGTAGCTAGAAATGATTTTTTTAATTACTCTAATATGATGAAAACTTTTAAATGTTCTGAAAACTTTTAAATGTTCTAACCTTAAAAATTGTAAGATTATTGGCCAATAGTACAAATATTGTCCTACATGCCACATTTCAAAGTCTAGAGATATGTCATATTTCATATTATGCTTATTTATAAATGTACCGCAAATACAAAGATGCACGCGCGCAATATATATTTTATATATATCAGATCAAAATAATTCTTTTTGCTATTTTAAAAAAATCAGTCAAACATTCACAAATTCTAAAGTGCTTTAAAAGTATGAAACTTTGACCGATTTTTTAAAATAGCTAATTTTGAGTTGATTTTTTTATGGGTTCCTTGAAATGATTAAATACCACACAAAAAAAATTCAACTCAAAAATAATTTGTTCACTATGTTAAAAAAACCTGTATGTCAACTTGGTATGTACAAAAGCATATATATATATATATATATATATACAAACACAGGGAGAGAGAGATAACATTGCTCTTGTGCGGAGTATCCCTCATTTTAACAATGCAACATTGGTACACGTGTTTAAGACATTTTGTTGTGTCTAAAGCAGGGATGAAGCTTAGATGTTTATGACACTTTACCGTGTATGAAACATGAGTTTCTTGGAACGATTATGGCATGCTATTTGTTGTTCTTGTTCTACATGATGTTGTATGTGAGTGTGATTAAGAAGAGAGAGTAGTTATCGGGAAGATGGCCCGATTGATATCGTGAACCCTAGGTCGTTTCTTTTGATTTGGCTATGTGAAGTCGGGAGCATTTCTTTTAGTTGGGAAAAAATACCCTCTTTTTTATTAATTACTTTTAAAATATTGAAGTAATATTAGTAACATTTACACGAGATTACTAATGATAATTTATTGTGAGAAATAGTAATGGTATAATAACTTTAGTAATAAAAAAAAAGTTTATTATTAAAAGTGCGTTTTGGTGTAGTGTTGGTTACGAATTGTATATCTCTCAATATTTCCTAGTCCTACAAGGACTCTTGTATCGGTATAAATGTGATGAAATCCTGGATCATAAAGTAGAGAATAGAAATACTTTCCACCTCTAAATAAATATTATTGTTCTATATATTTTCTTCTTTAGTATGAATATAAACTCATTATTGCGATTCACGCAGTAATTATGAAAAGAATCCTTATCACCATTAAATCAATACATATATTAGGCAATCATAGTCACATTATTTCAGTTTCCACCGGCACATTACACATAATTACAAAGTACGAGTGTATATAAACTAAAGTACACGCATATAATAAAAAAGGCACATACATTATCCATTGAAACGAAAAATACAAATTTAGCGATTTACACACGGATTAAACTTATTTTTTATTGTTTCACACATATAGATGACAAAAAGAACACACATAAAATTTATAAGGTACAAGCGTGTATCATTAACAATTCAACCTGCATATAATTTTAAAATAATGAAAATCGACTCTCCATATTACCAACTACTACCATCGTTACACGCTTCTACCAAGTAAACACACAAAATTTGCGTGTGTTTTAAAGATTACACGAACAAAATACAACGTTTATTACAATCCCCCAGTTTCATAAAAAAATAGATAGCAGATAAAATGAACGATCTTCTATTACAAACAAATTTACAACTATCAACAACATTTCTCTAAATCAAATAACGCATGTATCTGTGTTTAAAACATTACCATACCATCATAAAAAATCACCGTATTTACATACAAAATGAAAAACATTTAAAAATAACAAAAATATTCGAAATGAAAATCCTGCCCCTCAAACCTAATCCCTACCCACGACATGCTTGTGTAATCCTCACAATGAACCAAAAATATTGATAAATCAAGGGAAGCTATGAAAATTCTAAAACCACTCAGGATATGTTTTACACATCTTTATAATAAAAACTCCTTGATATATTTTAAATAAAAAACCCGACTTCGTGTCAAAATAAGCCTTGTATTCCAAGAGAGAAATCTCTCAAACTTTTAGAATAAAAATCTAAGGGGTGAAAAATGAAAATTTTGAAATTACATATCCTTCACAAATCTTGTTTGATAAATTTCGTCGAGATCTCTACCAATATATATTTTTTTCATATTGAGACTTTTATTTTGATAAATTTATTATTTTAAGGATTCAAAACAAAATAACAAATTAACGAAATGATCTTATGGTTTAAAAAATCTTGATCTAAAGGCAAAAAAAAAAAGGCTGTTTAAAAAATGTTTTCCAGGGGACCTATGAGAAACTTCTAAACAAAAATGTTCAAAGAATATTTGACAAAGGAAGTGAAATGTTTAGTATACTTAACATCATTTCAAAGAATATTTTCCTCAACTGCCTTAGTCAAACATACAATTTATATGTCACGGATTTTGATATTTGATTTCTAATGCCGTTCCATTGAAAAATTTCCAACACTTATGGATTCATCTACGGGATGCAATTCTATAAACACAAAGGCAGCATGCATGCATATATATTCAATTAGAGACATATAATGAAATTAGATGATTCTTATTTCTTTATTGCTGAACACCCATCAAACAATCAAACTGCCAGAGCGGTTTAGAACAAATCAAAGCACCAAAAAGAAAAAATAATAATAATCCCTGCTATATACTAGTTACAAAATATACATAAGAACAGTGGGCTTAAAATTCAAAATCTTTAACTTTATTCACTGTCTTCTTTATGGTCTCGGAACCCTAATAAGAGCAAACCCAAGCCCTCCTTTATGGTCTCGGAATGACCAGAGTTGCACCACCCTGTCTTCTGCCAGGCCATTGCGCTCAACAACTTTTTGCCAATTCTTGGTTAGCACGTAGGTTGGACTGTTACCAATTTCCCAATGTTTGAGAGTAATAGTGTTAACCTCCAAGTTTGGCTCGATCAAGGTGGCTTCGATTCCTGGTTTACTCATCCTCTTTCCAGGGTCCGCGAGTGACGTCTCCTCTTGTGGTGTCAGAAAATTCTTGTTCACCACTTTCTTCTTTGGAATGGATAAGCGGCTTTGAATCTTATCCACATCAGTCTCCGTTAACGTCTTTTGTATTACCAACAGGGGATTGGAGCACCCCTTTCGGGCTATAATATCCTTAAAATCTTGATGAATTGTAAGGCAAGAGGGGTTTTCAATAGCTGGTGGGGTGTCCTTATACTTCATCTTCTTCTCGTGCCTGGCTTCTTTCCTGGCAGCCTTTTCTTCATTACTTAGCCGAGGTCTTTTGGAACCAGGCTTATTCTTTTTTTCAACTTCTTCTTCAACTTCGACTTGCGCAGTAATCCAAACCCCAAACAACTTGAAAGTCTTGGTTTCCTTCACCACCATTGTACGTGTCCTTCTTTCTTTTTTTCAACTTGAAAGTCTTTTTTTCAACTTCTTTCTTCTCTCAGAATTTCTTTCTCCTCTCAGAATTTCTTTCTCCGATGTGTAAAATGTAAGCAACGCAGCATACGAAACACTTACTATATAGGTGTTTGTTTTTCCTTTTCCATATTGGATTTGGAAACCTCGTCTCTTTATAACTGACATTTTCCTTTCGAGTACATCTAGTGTTAGGGATCTCCGAACTATTCCTTGTTCAATTCTATATAGGATAACTGATTCTATTTTCCGTAAAATAAATTAGAAAATAATCTTTTCCGTCTGGATTATTTGTTTTTAAGAAAATTATAAATATGGAACCATTTTTTTAAGTTTTCAAAATAAAAAGATTATAAGTCACGGTTTCCTTTCCATGCCTTTTTCTTTTTAAATCTGTTTAAGATTACCTGGGAAAAATATTAGACAAATTCTGTCAAAGAATATAAATTATGCTAAACTAAATGAGTTTAGAAAACATATTTATTCATTAAAACTAATAATTCATATAACATATTTATAATTTTTAATACAATCCTTAACATATAAATATTGAGGGCGTAACTTGTCTTAAGGAAAGAGCGCCCAACGTTCGTCTTAATCTATTCATTCTTGATTTCTAAGTTTTCTGTCTGTGAAGTTTTCATTGCTCCAATATGACTTTTGTTTCATAAGCACATAATTATATTTTTCTTAACATGCTACACTAAATGTGCCATATTCTTCTCATATTGACATGTAACTCAAGTGGAAAACAAACCTTCCAAGAATAAGTCATCAAGTAAATGGTTTGCTCTCATGTATATATTTAAAAGAGGCGACCAACAATCCCCCCACGGCATGAAACATTTGCAATTAAAAGTTTCATCTTAAAACATGTTTAGTCTAAGGCTCTTTTCAATAAAAATTACACGAGTAATCTATTAAATGCTTATAAAACGCGCGCAATATGTGACTTAAAAATCGGCGCCTCAAAACAGCTAATCGGCTACATCCGGTTATCATAACAAAACATTAATCCCCTATACATTTATAAAAAAAATTAAAAATCACAAGCGGTCGCAAAACCAAAAAAAGTTCTCCATTGTTGTATGGTGGAATGTTGCAGCATTACCATTTTCATACAAACCGCGAGAAGATCATTTTGAAGATTTTTCTTTGATAAGTAGATGATGTTATAAAACCATCGCTAAGGGAGCGAAGCCGTATAGAGGAAATATACAAAGCAGCAAACCAACTAAAAGGAACAAAAACAAATACACCCCATAAAATAAAAAACCCATACTACAAAGCAGAGTGAAACTCCTCGATGAACTGAAGAAAATCCTGAGTCGTGATGACATTACTCTCCTTATACCAACTGATAACAGTGATCAAGAACTGATAGTGAAGTATCGAATGCGCAATCTCAATGCCATCAAAGCACTTCACATTCCTTTCCTTCCAAATCGTCCAAACAAATACTGTGGGGAACCATACGCCACACACACCTGTTACCCTGCCACCCCCACGGGGGTCTCCACCCTTCTAAGAGCGCCCTCACATAACTGAGCATAACCCACGCTGTCCTAGTAAGGTCGAGAAAAATGTCCCACAAATCTCTAGTCACCTTGCAGTGTAGAAGAAGGTGATTGGTCTTCTCCTCCACCTCCTTACATAACCAACAACGACAAGCAAGATGAAAATTTCTCTTTTGAATACCCTCGAGCACAGGATGGCCTATCTAGCGCTATCCACACAAAGAATTTGACCTTCGACGACGCTTTAACCTTCCAAATATTCTTCTAATGGAAATGAATACTGGGATTCCCACTTGAGTTAAGAAGAATATAGTATCCTCTAACCGAGAACCCACCAGACCCATCCCCCTTCCACTGCACGAAATCCTCCCTAATCGATGGACAGGGGGCCGAACCCAACCACTCATAGAACATATCCGCCACCTGAAAATCCCAGTCCCAAAACCTTCTTCTGAACTTCGGATTTCAAGTTACCCTTTCCCCACTAACAGTCACGTGGTCAGCCACCAACCCATCTTGATCCCCTCCTAGGTTAAACATCCTGGAAAAAAGCTCCTGTAAGGACCCTTGTTCACCCCACCTATCTTTCCAGAATCTGATCCTATCGCCTCTCCCCAAAATAAACTCCGTATGTCTGTAAAAATCCGCCCACTTACTCGCTATATGATTCACAATCCCATGCCACGAGCAAAAGTCCCCACCCCGGCAAGTGCTACCTCTTCAATGTGACACCCCGCCCAATTAAATATCGGGTGATCAGTCCTTTATAAAATTTATAACAGAATGTTCGGTTGGTTAATTCTTAGCATCAGTGTCGAAAACTTAAATCCAATTAATTACCTAACATTTAATTAAGCTAGTGGGAAAACATTTCCCAATTTAATTTTAAACCAATTAATTCAATTAATTTATGACTATTGAATTATGAACCACACACAAGAAATGAGTAATGGTTGAATTAAATACTGAATAATTAAGATTGGATAAAACCTTCCAGTTCAAAGTCACCAACAAAACCAAAATAAATACTCAATCCAACAGAAAAGAACTACAAAGGAACTGAGTACAATCCCGCTAATGAGGATGGGCGACACATGCCCGAACTGAAGTTTCTGAACTAGGAACTGAATAAAATGAGAGAAGCGTCTAATCTCAATGACTCGCAACTTCCACAACAGCTGCATCTCGGCAAACTATTCAAGTATCTAGAACTGGTGTCCCTGTGGCTAGGCACCTGTACTAATACATATATATAGAAAATGAGAGGAGAAATACAAGAAACGGGTCAGAGCCCGAGGTGTAAAAATAATTTAGCAAGTATTTAAAACTGGTTCTTAAAACAAGTCTTATACGCATGTTAGTTATCGAACTCTCACATGAGTTTCTCACCTCTCGTCTATTGTGCATGCCTAACGTACATATAATCCCCCCTAGTTATACCTCCCAGTCTAACTAATCTGAAACCATACTAATACTAACTATACTCACTAGTAGTATCCTCGTATTGCCCATACAATACGTTATTCAGATAGTTTATCTCACATACTAAGTTTCATTATTCACCGTTTGAATTGTTAATCTTTTATCCACTAAGATGATTTTATTTCTCATTTCCATTTTATCTACTAGTTTCACAAAGTAGAAAGTTACCCAAGTGCACTTATACATATATATAGTCTCATCATCCCTATATATACACTAATCCTGCACCCTTAGGTTAAGACCACTTGGTGCAAGGTAATGATTATTATTATTATTACCAAGTCTACTAATTTCACACAATAGAAATATTCACAAGTTCATATATATATATATATATATATATATATATATATAGTCACATCATCCCTATAGATATATATACTAATCCTGCACCCCGGGCTAAGACCCATTAGTGCACCTATTAAGAAAATCCCGCATCCCCGAGTTAGCACCCATTAATGCACCTATCAATAATAATATAGCACCCCCGGGTTCTCATCCATTAGTGCGCCTAACAATAATCATCCCTGTACCCCTGGGTTATCACCCATTAGTATACTTAACAATATAATTTATGCACCCTCGAGTTATCACTCATTAGTGGGCTTAACTATAAAATTCTTTCACTCCCGTGTTATCACCCATTAGTGCTCTTAACAATAATTTCCCATAATAGGCATACACGCATCCTATTATAATTTATAGGTGTTTCTCCAACCTACATATATACTCCTCATACGTATTTTAATCTCATCTCTACGTATAGTATAAATATTTAGATTACTATCTCTCTCGTAATCTCCAAAGTATATTCTCTCTATACCGAAATAATTAAAGTATTTATTCTCACATACTTTCCCGAAATTGTGTCTTATTTAAATTTATTATTTGGAAGTTTCTCTCACTCCAATAAACCGGTAAACTCAAAAATGGACTCTAAGAAAATTCTCAAAAATTCCTTCTGTCGCTCGAACCAGATAACATGTCGTTCGAACCCTCGAACCAGAATGACATGTCATTCGAACCACTTCCACATGTCATTTGAACCAATTCGCGCGAGATCCACATCTCATTTGAACCACTTCCACATGTCGTTCGAACCACTTCGCGCGAGATCCCTATCTCGTTTGAACCACTTATCGGGACTTCGCGCGAGACCCACTGTTTCGTCTTCTTCAATAAATTTCAGCATTTTCTACCATTTTTGGACCTAAAAACCTCTAAGATTCAACACCCAACGCCTCATCATCAATACCCATCAACACCTAATGGATTATAAATAATTCCCAACATCCTAGGATCATTAATTCGTCATTAAACATCATAATTATTTAAAATCCCCAAATTAATTTGTATGAACCTTAGTTTTCAAATTTTCATTTAAAGAACCTAATCAATCCAGATTCGTTCATCAATGTGTAATACAATTCCATGATTAATCCTCTACATACATGAAGGAATTTTAACCACTAATTAAACTAATCCTTAATAATAATTTAAATCTCCAATTTTCACCCAATTCATATGTAAATCATGCTTAATTTCACCTACACTAACATGAGCATGATTATTGCTAAAAGAAAGCAAGTAATAAACACTTACCTCGAATATGACGGTCTGATCCGTTGGTGATATTGGTATGGGTGTGCTCCCCTTGTCCCGTTCTACACGGTGGTGGTGGTGATTGTGCAAGGTGGTGTTATCTTGGCCCTTTTATCTTGGAATTAGCTCTCCTTCACACCTCCTATATCCATTCTTAACTTCCTGTAACTTCCTAACCCTAATGGATTTTCCTTGGCTGATATAATTACTCTTAATTTTCGTCCATTAATTTAACCCAAAAATACCATTTACCATAATGCCCTCTCGGAGTGCCGGTTAGGCCTAAAATCGCCTCGAGACCCAGACTAAACACCCGGGTATACTATTTTGACTATCCCGGTCCTTTCGGACTCAACGACGCACTCGAAATGACCATACGAGTTAGTAAAAATAAATTCTCTTTTTATTCTATTCAAGTAGTCCCGACACGACTCACACACGTGTCAGACTTAAATTACCAAACTGTCGTATTTCTCACTTTCGACAATTTATCAAATTTCATAATTCCATATTTCATATCATACAGTAATATTCAATAATTATCCACAATAAGTATTAACCCTTGTCACGCTAGTTAATAATTATTTCAATTCGGATTATTAAAAATTAATTTCTCGCATTTTTAATTTAATTAATCCAATAACAATAATTAATCACATAATTATTTAAATTGGCAAAAATACGGGGTGTTACATACTTCCCCCCTTGATAAATGAAAAGACCGAGGAGCAATATATGAGTCAAATGACTCATCCATATTTGTAACCCCTAACTCTATATAAAGGGGACACCCCCCATTGTGAAAGGGGGATTGAAAGATAGAGAAACACATTCTTGTAAACTCTCTCATCATTCTAATGGAACACAACAGCAACCCCGTGGACGTAGGCCATTCATGGTCGAATCACGTAAATCTGTCTCTCTTTTATTTATTATGATGCATACATCGTGGTACATGGGCACCCCCCATATCCCAAATTTTTTGACATCACACTACTCGTATGCTTTTAAAATGTTAACATTCGTAATCGATTATTATCTCTTTAATTATCAAATTTCTCTCATCGTTATAACTTTTGCCATGATAAAGACGAATCAAATCCCACTTTATTTTAGCTAATGATATTTTATTCTCTTAATTACAGATTTGATGTGACAGGAAGCTATTTTTGTGGCACCATGAACTTTTGACATTTGCAAATGGAATCGGAGGCTTTTAAGTCCTTCAACTAGTTTAAGTTTTTTTTTTTTGCACTATGGATATTTGTCTTTTGTAAGGGGATGAAATGTGGGACTTCTACGTCCTTTAACTAGTGTTTAATTGACTTGACAATGTATATGTATGTGACTTAATGTGGATTTTATTTATTGTAATTTAGTTATTTTGTGGATTTTAACGAATGTGTTATTTTTAGATGGTAATTTGTTTAAATTTGGTGGTATACATTAATTTACCAAATTCAAAATAAAAAATATATATTTGGAAACATTCATTTACCAAAATAAATGTTTTAGTAGTTAAATACACAATTGATAAATAAAAGTGCGACTTAAGATTTGATGGTTTATTATTGAAAAATTAATGATTAAGAATCTTCTTCAACAATTAAATTTCGTAGCTAATAGATCTTGAGGGAAGGTACAATTTTTGTATCTAAAAGTTTCTATTTATAGAATTGGCAACGGAATGTAGACATTTAGCAACTAGATGTTCAATAATTAGCTACAAAACAAATTGTAAATTTCATAGCTAAAAGTTTCTAGCACTAGTTTACATATAGAATTGGCAACGAAATTAAGATATTTAGCAACGAAATGTTGACTATTACCTAGGAAACAAATTGTAGCCTAAATATGATAATTATCCACGAAAATAATTTCGTGGAAAATGACCTACACAATTGGCAACGAAAGTTAATTTCGTGGCCATATGCATTTAGCAACGGGCCTTTGGACACGAACCTATTAGGAAATAATTTTCGTTGCCAAAAACTATCAGCAACGAAATATAAACGTTTGGCTATAAAAAAATCGGAGTTAAAGGTGTGATTTGTTGTAGTGAAAAGATAAAACACGATGGGCAACCTACCGATAGTGCTAAGTTTAATGTCTTTAGCTAGATATAATGGTACTCACCCATAAACAAGAAAGAAATGGGATGACACAAGGGTTGAAGAAAAGTGAGGATGATGAGAATCACCCCTAAGCAAGACTGAAAAGTCACTCTTGGGTGATCGAGTCAATATAGTCAATGTACTTATATGGAAAATTTCTTCATGCGATTCAAAGCATCGGTAGACCAAGGGTGGGTGGAGAGAATGTTATTGGGAACAAAGGTGAGGGTAATAGTGGCAGTGATCTCAAGGTGTTCCCATTCTATACACACAAAGTGCACTAATGTAATAGGTTTTAACTACAAAATTTTCCATAATCAAGGTATACATAATAAAATATTGTGTTACACCTCTACCGATGATATGCCAAGTACCATCTAGTACTGTGAATGATAAAATTTATATTCCATGGGAAATGATGATCTGAATCTTTGTGTGTAAGTGATACTTTACACACCAGATCACGTACTAAGCAGAATTAAATATATCAATAATATATAAAATAATTCAAACATTATACCCATACACGATTCTCATTAAAACATGAAAAAATCATTTTATCAAAACATAAATCCATAACTAAAACTATTACATAAAACATGATTTTAGTCCACTGCTCTAACATGCCTTCCGTCTACCTTACCTCCACGACTCCTTTGTGATAACCTTAGTCCCGTTTACATCACAATCAATTCCATTTTCCACGCCCAGACTAAGCATGTGGAACTGGACTATCATTTTACTTGAGAGAAAGTTTCTCATGGTCTTTTAGTTACTCAATTTGTTTAGTCTCGAGATATACTAATTGTCATCTTCACCAAAGCTCTCTCCACTCCCTAGTTAACTTCACTTCGGTTCAGGCTCGGTGTGTTTTATTCACCCACACGACACTTGTGGGGAAGTACTAAACCTAACACTCAACATGCAGAATGTTTAGATCCTATGTTACTTATTATTAGGCAACTATAGGTATGATCTCATTAGTTTGAAATTCAAATGTAGTTGGTTACTGATTGTATATCTCTTAATATTTCCTAGTTCTCCAAGGACTCTTGTATCTCTACAAATGTGGTAAACTCTCAGATCTTAATGTAAAGAAGATAAATATTTTCCACGTCTAATTATTATAGTTCTATATATTTTCTTCATCAATATAAATAAAAACTCATTTTTTGCGATTCACGCAGTAGTTACGAAATGAAGCGTTGTCGCCATTCAATCAATACGTATATCAGGCAACCAGTCACCTTGTTTTAGCTTCGAATAGAAAAAGTATGCACATCATTCATTGAAACTACAAATAGAAATTTAACGATATATACATGACATAAACACATTTTTATCGTTTCACACATATATACACATAAAATTTACAAGGTACAAGCGTGTATCATCAACAATTGAACCTGCATATAATTTAAAAAAATGAAAATCGACTCTCCATATTACCAACTACTACCATCGTTGTGAGGACATCATTGTGAGGATTTCACAAGCTTTTCATGGGTAGAGTTTAGGTTTTAGGGGTAGAATTTGCATTTCGAATATATTTGTTGTTTTGAAAACTTTTTCATTTAGTATGTAAATACAGTGAATTTTTATGAAGGTACAATAATGTTTTAAACATATATACATGCGTTATATCATTTCACTTATAGGTTTAGTGAAATGCTATTGCGAGTTGTAAATTTGTTTGTAATAAAAGATCATACATTTTATCTGTTATCTATTTTTTATGAAAATGTGGGACTTTAATAAACATTACATTTTGTTCAAGAAATCAATAAAATACACATAAATTTTGTGCGTGTACTTCGTAGAGACGTGTAACGATGGTAGTAGCTGGTAATATGGAGAGTGAAAATAAAAAATGTTGATGATGAAAATTATATTTTAAAATATAAATATGCCTTATATGTATTTATAATGAAACTCCTTAATATATTTTAAACAAAAATCTAACTTTGTGTCAAAATCGGCCTTGTATCATGAGAGAGAAAATCTCTCAAACTTTTAGAATAAAAATGTTACGGTGAAAACTGAAAAATTTTAAACTCAAAAAATTAAAATTTTAAACTTCAACTGCCTTAGTCAAGCTTACAATATATTTATCACAAATTCTGATATTACTAGTGATGCGCACGTAAATTGCATGCGTAAATTTGTGCATGATATTTAAGAACTATATAAGGTAAAAAAAATGGATAAACAATTGAAGGTGCATTTTTTTATTTTGTTTAGTCCTTAATGGACATCTTAAAAGATAACGTGTTGTAAATATAATAATTTATTTTTACGAAATTCAATACCTTATCCAAACGTCATCTAATCTTATTTTTTAAGAGCTTTGTTCCCCGAGGAAGGTCGTAGCTAGAAATGATTTTTTTAATTACTCTAATATGATGAAAACTTTTAAATGTTCTGAAAACTTTTAAATGTTCTAACCTTAAAAATTGCAAGATTATTGGCCAATAGTAAAAATATTGTCCTCCATGCCACATTTCAAAGTCTAGAGATATGTCATATTTCATATTATGCTTATTTATAAATGTACCGCAAATACAAAGATGCACGCGCGCAATATATATTTTATATATATCAGATCAAAATAATTCTTTTTGCTATTTTAAAAAAATCAGTCAAACATTCACAAATTCTAAAGTGCTTTAAAAGTATGAAACTTTGACCGATTTTTTAAAATAGCTAATTTTGAGTTGATTTTTTTATGGGTTCCTTGAAATGATTAAATACCACACAAAAAAAATTCAACTCAAAAATAATTTGTTCACTATGTTAAAAAAACCTGTATGTCAACTTGGTATGTACAAAAGCATATATATATATATATATATATATATATATATATATATATATATATATAAACACCGGGAGAGAGAGATAACATTGCTCCTGTGCGGACTATCCCTCATTTTAACAATGCGGATTGGACATGTGTCACCTGACGATGGGCCTAGAAAAGATAGAGAGAGTGCCTATAATTTAGCGAATAATTTCTACCCTCACTGCCAGGTGACACATGTCCAGTCCTCATAGTTAAAATGCGGGACAGTCCGCACAAGAGAAGTACTTTGTGTGTGTGTGTGCGTATATGTATATATAAACCTTTTGAAACATATAAATAATCAACCTATATGCAACATTGGTACACGTTTTTAAGACATTTTGTTGTGTCTAAAGCAGGGATGAAGCTTAGATGTTTATGACACTTTACCGTGTATGAAACATGAGTTTCTTGGAACGATTATGGCATGCTATTTGTTGTTCTGGTTCTACATGATGTTGTATGTGAGTGTGAATAAGAAGAGAGAGTAGTTATCGGGAAGATGGCCCGATTAATATCGTGAACCCTAGGTCGTTTCTTTTGATTTGGCTATGTGAAGTCGGGAGCATTTCTTTCAGTTGGGAAAAAATACCCTTTTTTTTTATTAATTACTTTTCAAATATTGAAGTAATATTAGTAACATTTACACGAGATTACTAACGATAATTTATTGTGAGAAATAGTAATGGTATAATAACTTTAGTAATAAAAAAAAAGTTTATTATTAAAAGTGCGTTTTGGTGTAGTGTTGGTTACGAATTGTATATCTCTCAATATTTCCTAGTCCTACAAGGACTCTTGTATCGGTATAAATGTGATGAAATCCCGGATCATAAAGTAGAGAATAGAAATACTTTCCACCTCTAAATAAATATTATTGTTCTATATGTTTTCTTCTTTAGTATGAATATAAACTCATTATTGCGATTCACGCAGTAATTATGAAAAGAATCCTTATCTCCATTAAATCAATACATATATTAGGCAATCATAGTCACATTATTTCAGTTTCCACCGGCACATTACACATAATTACAAAGTACGAGTGTATATAAACTAAAGTACACGCATATAATAAAAAAGGCTCATACATTATCCATTGAAACGAAAAATACAAATTTAGCGATTTACACACGGATTAAACTTATTTTTTATTGTTTCACACATATAGATGACAAAAAGAACACACATAAAATTTATAAGGTACAAGCGTGTATCATTAACAATTCAACCTGCATATAATTTTAAAATAATGAAAATCGACTCTCCATATTACCAACTACTACCATCGTTACACGCTTCTACCAAGTAAACACACAAAATTTGCGTGTGTTTTAAAGATTACACGAACAAAATACAACGTTTATTACAATCCCCCAGTTTCATAAAAAAATAGATAGCAGATAAAATGAACGATCTTCTATTACAAACAAATTTACAACTATCAACAACATTTCTCTAAATCAAATAACGCATGTATATGTGTTTAAAACATTACCATACCATCATAAAAAATCACCGTATTTACATACAAAATGAAAAACATTTAAAAATAACAAAAATATTCGAAATGCAAATCCTGCCCCTCAAACCTAATCCCTACCCACGACATGCTTGTGTAATCCTCACAATGAACCGAAAATATTGATAAATCAAGGGAAGCTATGAAAATTCTAAAACCACTCCGGATATGTTTTACACATCTTTATAATAAAAACTCCTTGATATATTTTAAATAAAAAACCCGACTTCGTGTCAAAATAAGCCTTGTATTCCAAGAGAGAAATCTCTCAAACTTTTAGAATAAAAATCTAAGGGGTGAAAAATGAAAATTTTGAAATTACATATCCTTCACAAATCTTGTTTGATAAATTTCGTCGAGATCTCTACCAATATATATTTTTTTCATATTGAGACTTTTATTTTGATAAATTTATTATTTTAAGGATTCAAAACAAAATAACAAATTAACGAAATGATCTTATGGTTTAAAAAATCTTGATCTAAAGGCAAAAAAAAAGGCTGTTTAAAAAATGTTTTCCAGGGGACCTATGAGAAAATTCTAAACAAAAATGTTCAAAGAATATTTGACAAAGGAAGTGAAATGTTTAGTATACTTAACATCATTTCAAAGAATATTTTCCTCAACTCCCTTAGTCAAACATACAATTTATATATCACGGATTTTGATATTATGATTTCTAATGCCGTTCCATTGAAAAATTTCCAACACTTATGGATTCATCTACGGGATGCAATTCTATAAACACAAAGGCAGCATGCATGCATATATATTCAATTAGAGACATATAATGAAATTAGATGATTCTTATTTCTTTATTGCTGAACACCCATCAAACAATCAAACTGCCAGAGCGGTTTAGAACAAATCAAAGCACCAAAAAGAAAAAATAATAATAATCCCTGCTATATACTAGTTACAAAATATACATAAGAACAGTGGGCTTAAAATTCAAAATCTTTAACTTTATTCACTGTCTTCTTTATGGTCTCGGAACCCTAATAAGAGCAAACCCAAGCCCTCCTTTATGGTCTCGGAATGACCAGAGTTGCACCACCCTGTCTTCTGCCAGGCCATTGCGCTCAACAACTTTTTGCCAATTCTTGGTTAGCACGTAGGTTGGACTGTTACCAATTTCCCAATGTTTGAGAGTAATAGTGTTAACCTCCAAGTTTGGCTCGATCAAGGTGGCTTCGATTCCTGGTTTACTCATCCTCTTTCCAGAGTCCGCGAGTGACGTCTCCTCTTGTGGTGTCAGAAAATTCTTGTTCACCACTTTCTTCTTTGGAATGGATAAGCGGCTTTGAATCTTATCCACATCAGTCTCCGTTAACGTCTTTTGTATTACCAACAGGGGATTGGAGCACCCCTTTCGGGCTATAATATCCTTAAAATCTTGATGAATTGTAAGGCAAGAGGGGTTTTCAATAGCTGGTGGGGTGTCCTTATACTTCATCTTCTTCTCGTGCCTGGCTTCTTTCCTGGCAGCCTTTTCTTCATTACTTAGCCGAGGTCTTTTGGAACCAGGCTTATTCTTTTTTTCAACTTCTTCTTCAACTTCGACTTGCGCAGTAATCCAAACCCCAAACAACTTGAAAGTCTTGGTTTCCTTCACCACCATTGTACGTGTCCTTCTTTCTTTTTTTCAACTTGAAAGTCTTTTTTTCAACTTCTTTCTTCTCTCAGAATTTCTTTCTCCTCTCAGAATTTCTTTCTCCGATGTGTAAAATGTAAGCAACGCAGCATACGAAACACTTACTATATAGGTGTTTGTTTTTCCTTTTCCATATTGGATTTGGAAACCTCGTCTCTTTATAACTGACATTTTCCTTTCGAGTACATCTAGTGTTAGGGATCTCCGAACTATTCCTTGTTCAATTCTATATAGGATAACTGATTCTATTTTCCGTAAAATAAATTAGAAAATAATCTTTTCCGTCTGGATTATTTGTTTTTAAGAAAATTATAAATATGGAACCATTTTTTTAAGTTTTCAAAATAAAAAGATTATAAGTCACGGTTTCCTTTCCATGCCTTTTTCTTTTTAAATCTGTTTAAGATTACCTGGGAAAAATATTAGACAAATTCTGTCAAAGAATATAAATTATGCTAAACTAAATGAGTTTAGAAAACATATTTATTCATTAAAACTAATAATTCATATAACATATTTATAATTTTTAATACAATCCTTAACATATAAATATTGAGGGCGTAACTTGTCTTAAGGAAAGAGCGCCCAACGTTCGTCTTAATCTATTCATTCTTGATTTCTAAGTTTTCTGTCTGTGAAGTTTTCATTGCTCCAATATGACTTTTGTTTCATAAGCACATAATTATATTTTTCTTAACATGCTACACTAAATGTGCCATATTCTTCTCATATTGACATGTAACTCAAGTGGAAAACAAACCTTCCAAGAATAAGTCATCAAGTAAATGGTTTGCTCTCATGTATATATTTAAAAGAGGCGACCAACAATCCCCCCACGGCATGAAACATTTGCAATTAAAAGTTTCATCTTAAAACATGTTTAGTCTAAGGCTCTTTTCAATAAAAATTTCACGAGTAATCTACTAAATGCTTATGAAACGCGCGCAATATGTGACTCAAAAATCGGCGCCTCAAAACAGCTAATCGGCTACATCCGGTTATCATAACAAAACATTAATCCCCTATACATTTATAAAAAAAATTAAAAATCACAAGCGGTCGCAAAACCAAAAAAAGTTCTCCATTGTTGTATGGTGGAATGTTGCAGCATTACCATTTTCATACAAACCGCGAGAAGATCATTTTGAAGATTTTTCTTTGATAAGTAGATGATGTTATAAAACCATCGCTAAGGGAGCGAAGCCCTATAGAGGAAATATACAAAGCAGCAAACCAACTAAAAGGAACAAAAACAAATACACCCCATAAAATAAAAAACCCATACTACAAAGCAGAGTGAAACTCCTCGATGAACTGAAGAAAATCCTGAGTCGTGATGACATTACTCTCCTTATACCAACTGATAACAGTGATCAAGAACTGATAGTGAAGTATCGAATGCGCAATCTCAATGCCATCAAAGCACTTCACATTCCTTTCCTTCCAAATCGTCCAAACAAATACAGTGGGGAACCATACGCCACACACACCTGTTACCCTGCCACCCCCACGGGGGTCTCCACCCTTCTAAGAGCGCCCTCACAGAACTGAGCATAACCCACGCTGTCCTAGTAAGGTCGAGAAAAATGTCCAACAAATCTCTAGTCACCTTGCAGTGTAGAAGAAGGTGATTGGTCTTCTCCTCCACCTCCTTACATAACCAACAACGACAAGCAAGATGATAATTTCTCTTTTGAATACCCTCGAGCACAGGATGGCCTATCTAGCGCTATCCACACAAAGAATTTGACCTTCGACGACGCTTTAACCTTCCAAATATTCTTCTAATGGAAATGAATACTGGGATTCCCACTTGAGTTAAGAAGAATATAGTACCCTCTAACCGAGAACCCACCAGACCCATCCCCCTTCCACCGCACGGAATCCTCCCTAATCGATGGACAGGGGGCCGAACCCAACCACTCATAGAACATATCCGCCACCTGAAAATCCCAGTCCCAAAACCTTCTTCTGAACTTCGGATTTCAAGTTACCCTTTCCCCACTAACAGTCACGTGGTCAGCCACCAACCCATCTTGATCCCCTCCTAGGTTAAACATCCTGGAAAACAGCTCCTGTAAGGACCCTTGTTCACCCCACCTATCTTTCCAGAATCTGATCCTATCGCCTCTCCCCAAAATAAACTCCGTATGTCTGTAAAAATCCGCCCACTTACTCGCTATATGATTCACAATCCCATGCCACGAGCAAAAGTCCCCACCCCGGCAAGTGCTACCTCTTCTATGTGACAACCCGCCCAATTAAATATCGGGTGATCAGTCCTTTATAAAATTTATAACAGAATGTTCGGTTGGTTAATTCTTAGCATCAGTGTCGAAAACTTAAATCCAATTAATTACCTAACATTTAATTAAGCTAGTGGGAAAACATTTCCTAATTTAATTTTAAACCAATTAATTTATGACTATTGAATTATGAACCACACACAAGAAATGAGTAATGGTTGAATTAAATACTGAATAATTAAGATTGGATAAAACCTTCCAGTTCAAAGTCACCAACAAAACCAAAATAAATACTCAATCCAACAGAAAAGAACTACAAAGGAACTGAGTACAATCCCGCTAATGAGGATGGGCGACACATGCCCGAACTGAAGTTTCTGAACTAGGAACTGAATAAAATGAGAGAAGCGTCTAATCTCAATGACTCGCAACTTCCACAACAGCTGCATCTCGGCAAACCATTCAAGTATCTAGAACTGGTGTCCCTGTCGCTAGGCACCTGTACTAATACATATATATAGAAAATGAGAGGAGAAATACAAGAAACGGGTCAGAGCCCGAGGTGTAAAAATAATTTAGCAAGTATTTAAAACTGGTTCTTAAAACAAGTCTTATACGCATGTTAGTTATCGAACTCTAACATGTGTTTCTCACCTCTCGTCTATTGTGCATGCCTAACGTACATATAATCCCCCCTAGTTATACCTCCCAGTCTAACTAATCTGAAACCATACTAATACTAACTATACTCACTAGTAGTATCCTCGTATTGCCCATACAATACGTTATTCAGATAGTTTATCTCACATACTAAGTTTCATTATTCACCGTTTGAATTGTTAATCTTTTATCCACTAAGATGATTTTATTTCTCATTTCCATTTTATCTACTAGTTTCACAAAGTAGAAAGTTACCCAAGTGCACTTATACATATATATAGTCTCATCATCCCTATATATACACTAATCCTGCACCCTTAGGTTAAGACCACTCGGTGCAAGGTAATGATTATTATTATTATTACCAAGTCTACTAATTTCACACAATAGAAATATTCACAAGTTCATATATATATATATATATATATATATATATATATATATATATATATATATATATATATATAGTCACATCATCCCTATACATATATATATACTAATCCTGCACCCCCGGGCTAAGACCCATTAGTGCACCTATTAAGAAAATCCCGCATCCCCGGGTTAGCACCCATTAATGCACCTATCAATAATAATATAGCACCCCCGGGTTCTCACCCATTAGTGCGCCTAACAATAATCATCCCTGTACCCCTGGGTTATCACCCATTAGTATACTTAACAATATAATTTATGCACCCTCGAGTTATCACTCATTAGTGGGCTTAACTATAAAATTCTTTCACTCCCGTGTTATCACCCATTAGTGCTCTTAACAATAATTTCCCATAATAGGCATACACACATCCTATTATAATTTATAGGTGTTTCTCCAACCTACATATATACTCCTCATACGTATTTTAATCTCATCTCTACATATAGTATAAATATTTAGATTACTATCTCTCTCGTAATCTCCAAAGTATATTCTCTCTATACCGAAATAATTAAAGTATTTATTCTCACATACTTTCCCGAAATTGTGTCTTATTTAAATTTATTATTTGGAAGTTTCTCTCACTCCAATAAACCGGTAAACTCAAAAATGGACTCTAAGAAAATTCTCAAAAAATCCTTCTGTCGCTCGAACCAGATAACATGTCGTTCGAACCCTCGAACCAGAATGACATGTCATTCGAACCACTTCCACATGTCATTTGAACCAATTCGCGCGAGATCCACATTTCATTTGAACCACTTCCACATGTCGTTCGAACCACTTCGCGCGAGATCCCTATCTCGTTTGAACCACTTATCGCGACTTCGCGCGAGACCCACTGTTTCGTCTTCTTCACTAAATTTCAGCGTTTTCTACTATTTTTGGACCTAAAAACCTCTAAGATTCAACACCCAACGCCTCATCATCAATACCCATCAACACCTAATGGATTATAAATAATTCCCAACATCCTAGGATCATTAATTCGTCATTAAACATCATAATTATTTAAAATCCCCAAATTAATTTGTATGAACCTTAGTTTCCAAATTTTCATTTAAAGAACCTAATCAATCCAGATTCGTTCATCAATGTGTAATACAATTCCATGATTAATCCTCTACATACAAGAAGGAATTTTAACCACTAATTAAACTAATCCTTAATAATAATTTAAATCTCCAATTTTCACCCAATTCATATGTAAATCATGCTTAATTTCACCTACACTAACATGAGCATGATTATTGCTAAAAGAAAGCAAGTAATAAACACTTACCTCGAATATGACGCTCTGATCCGTTGGTGATATTGGTATGGGTGTGCTCCCCTTGTCCCGTTCTACACGGTGGTGGTGGTGATTGTGCAAGGTGGTGTTATCTTGGCCCTTTTATCTTGGAATTAGCTCTCCTTCACACCTCCTATATCCATTCTTAACTTCCTGTAACTTCCTAACCCTAATGGATTTTCCTTGGCTGATATAATTACTCTTAATTTTCGTCCATTAATTTAACCCAAAAATACCATTTACCATAATGCCCTCTCGGAGTGCCGGTTAGGCCTAAAATCGCCTCGAGACCCAGACTAAACACCCGGGATACTATTTTGACTATCTCGGTCCTTTCGGACTCAACGACGCACTCGAAATGACCATACGAGTTAGTAAAAATAAATTCTCTTTTTATTCTATTCAAGTAGTCCCGACACGACTCACACACGTGTCAGACTTAAATTACCAAACTGTCGTATTTCTCACTTTCGACAATTTATCAAATTTCATAATTCCATATTTCATATCATACAGTAATATTCAATAATTATCCACAATAAGTATTAACCCTTGTCACGCTAGTTAATAATTATTTCAATTCGGATTATTAAAAATTAATTTCTCGCATTTTTAATTTAATTAATCCAATAACAATAATTAATCACATAATTATTTAAATTGGCAAAAATACGGGGTGTTACATACTTCCCCCCTTGATAAATGAAAAGACCGAGGAGCAATATATGAGTCAAATGACTCATCCATATTTGTAACCCCTAACTCTATATAAAGGGGACACCCCCCATTGTGAAAGGGGGATTGAAAGATAGAGAAACACATTCATGTAAACTCTCTCATCATTCTAATGGAACACAGCAGCAACCCCGTGGACGTAGGCCATTCATGGTCGAATCACGTAAATCTGTCTCTCTTTTATTTATTATGATGCATACATCGTGGTACATGGGCACCCCCCATATCCCAAATTTTTTGACACCACACTACTCGTATGCTTTTAAAATGTTAACATTCGTAATCGATTATTATCTCTTTAATTATCAAATTTCTCTCATCGTTATAACTTTTGCCATGATAAAGACGAATCAAATCCCACTTTATTTTAGCTAATGATATTTTATTCTCTTAATTACAGATTTGATGTGACAGGAAGCTATTTTTGTGGCACCATGAACTTTTGACATTTGCAAATGGAATCGGAGGCTTTTAAGTCCTTCAACTAGTTTAAGTTTTTTTTTTTTGCACTATGGATATTTGTCTTTTGTAAGGGGATGAAATGTGGGACTTCTACGTCCTTTAACTAGTGTTTAATTGACTTGACAATGTATATGTATGTGACTTAATGTGGATTTTATTTATTGTAATTTAGTTATTTTGTGGATTTTAACGAATGTGTTATTTTTAGATGGTAATTTGTTTAAATTTGGTGGTATACATTAATTTACCAAATTCAAAATAAAAAATATATATTTGGAAACATTCATTTACCAAAATAAATGTTTTAGTAGTTAAATACACAATTGATAAATAAAAGTGCGACTTAAGATTTGATGGTTTATTATTGAAAAATTAATGATTAAGAATCTTCTTCAACAATTGAATTTCGTAGCTAATAGATCTTGAGGGAAGGTACAATTTTTGTATCTAAAAGTTTCTATTTATAGAATTGGCAACGGAATGTAGACATTTAGCAACTAGATGTTCAATAATTAGCTACAAAACAAATTGTAAATTTCATAGCTAAAAGTTTCTAGCACTAATTTACATATAGAATTGGCAACGAAATTAAGATATTTAGCAACGAAATGTTGCCTATTACCTAGGAAACAAATTGTAGCCTAAATATGATAATTATCCACGAAAATAATTTCGTGGAAAATGACCTACACAATTGGCAACGAAAGTTAATTTCGTGGCCATATGCATTTAGCAACGGGCCTTTGGACACGAACCTATTAGGAAATAATTTTCGTTGCCAAAAACTATCAGCAACGAAATATAAACGCTTGGCTATAAAAAAATCGGAGTTAAAGGTGTGATTTGTTGTAGTGAAAAGACAAAACACGATGGGCAGCCTACCGATAGTGCTAAGTTTAATGTCTTTAGCTAGATATAATGGTACTCACCCATAAACAAGATAGAAATGGGATGACACAAGGGTTGAAGAAAAGTGAGGATGATGAGAATCACCCCTAAACAAGACTGAAAAGTCACTCTTGGGTGATCGAGTCAATATAGTCAATGTACTTATATGGAAAATTTCTTCATGCGATTCAAAGCATCGGTAGACCAAGGGTGGGTGGAGAGAATGTTATTGGGAACAAAGGTGAGGGTAATAGTGGCAGTGATCTCAAGGTGTTCCCATTCTATACACACAAAGTGCACTAATGTAATAGGTTTTAACTACAAAATTTTCCATAATCAAGGTATACATAATAAAATATTGTGTTACACCTCTACCGATGATATGCCAAGTTCCATCTAGTACTGTGAATGATAAAATTTATATTCCATGGGAAATGATGATCTGAATCTTTGTGTGTAAGTGATACTTTACACACCAGATCACGTACTAAGCAGAATTAAATATATCAATAATATATAAAATAATTCAAACATTATACCCATACACGATTCTCATTAAAACATGAAAAAATCATTTTATCAAAACATAAATCCATAACTAAAACTATTACATAAAACATGATTTTAGTCTACTGCTCTAACATGCCTTCCGTCTACCTTACCTCCACGACTCCTTTGTGATAACCTTAGTTCCGTTTACATCACAATCAATTCCATTTTCCACGCCCAGACTAAGCATGTGGAACTGGACTATCATTTTACTTGAGAGAAAGTTTCTCATGGTCTTTTAATTACTCAATTTGTTTAGTCTCGAGATATACTAATTGTCATCTTCACCAAAGCTCTCTCCACTCCCTAGTTAACTTCACTTCGGTTCAGGCTCGGTGTGTTTTATTCACCCACACGACACTTGTGGGGAAGTACTAAACCTAACACTCAACATGCAGAATGTTTAGATCCTATGTTACTTATTATTAGGCAACTATAGGTATGATCTCATTAGTTTGAAATTCAAATGTAGTTGGTTACTGATTGTATATCTCTTAATATTTCCTAGTTCTCCAAGGACTCTTGTATCTCTACAAATGTGGTAAACTCTCAGATCTTAATGTAAAGAAGATAAATATTTTCCACGTCTAATTATTATAGTTCTATATATTTTCTTCATCAATATAAATAAAAACTCATTTTTTGCGATTCACGCAGTAGTTACGAAATGAAGCGTTGTCGCCATTCAATCAATACGTATATCAGGCAACCAGTCACCTTGTTTTAGCTTCGAATAGAAAAAGTATGCACATCATTCATTGAAACTACAAATAGAAATTTAACGATATATACATGACATAAACACATTTTTATCGTTTCACACATATATACACATAAAATTTACAAGGTACAAGCGTGTATCATCAACAATTGAACCTGCATATAATTTAAAAAAATGAAAATCGACTCTCCATATTACCAACTACTACCATCGTTGTGAGGACATCATTGTGAGGATTTCACAAGCTTTTCATGGGTAGAGTTTAGGTTTTAGGGGTAGAATTTGCATTTCGAATATATTTGTTGTTTTGAAAACTTTTTCATTTAGTATGTAAATACAGTGAATTTTTATGAAGGTACAATAATGTTTTAAACATATATACATGCGTTATATCATTTCACTTATAGGTTTAGTGAAATGCTATTGCGAGTTGTAAATTTGTTTGTAATAAAAGATCATACATTTTATCTGTTATCTATTTTTTATGAAAATGTGGGACTTTAATAAACATTACATTTTGTTCAAGAAATCAATAAAATACACATAAATTTTGTGCGTGTACTTCGTAGAGACGTGTAACGATGGTAGTAGCTGGTAATATGGAGAGTGAAAATAAAAAATGTTGACGATGAAAATTATATTTTAAAATATAAATATGCCTTATATGTATTTATAATAAAACTCCTTAATATATTTTAAACAAAAATCTAACTTTGTGTCAAAATCGGCCTTGTATCATGAGAGAGAAAATCTCTCAAACTTTTAGAATAAAAATGTTACGGTGAAAACTGAAAAATTTTAAACTCAAAAAATTAAAATTTTAAACTTCAACTGCCTTAGTCAAGCTTACAATATATTTATCACAAATTCTGATAGTACTAGTGATGCGCACGTAAATTGCATGCGTAAATTTGTGCATGATATTTAATAACTATATAAGGAAAAAAAATGGATAAACAATTGAAGGTGCATTTTTTTATTTTGTTTAGTCCTTAATGGACATCTTAAAAGATAACGTGTTGTAAATATAATAATTTATTTTTACGAAATTCAATACCTTATCCAAACGTCATCTAATCTTATTTTTTAAGAGCTTTGTTCCCCGAGGAAGGTCGTAGCTAGAAATGATTTTTTTAATTACTCTAATATGATGAAAACTTTTAAATGTTCTGAAAACTTTTAAATGTTCTAACCTTAAAAATTGCAAGATTATTGGCCAATAGTAAAAATATTGTCCTCCATGCCACATTTCAAAGTCTAGAGATATGTCATATTTCATATTATGCTTATTTATAAATGTACCGCAAATACAAAGATGCACGCGCGCAATATATATTTTATATATATCAGATCAAAATAATTCTTTTTGCTATTTTAAAAAAATCAGTCAAACATTCACAAATTCTAAAGTGCTTTAAAAGTATGAAACTTTGACCGATTTTTTAAAATAGCTAATTTTGAGTTGATTTTTTTATGGGTTCCTTGAAATGATTAAATACCACACAAAAAAAATTCAACTCAAAAATAATTTGTTCACTATGTTAAAAAAACCTGTATGTCAACTTGGTATGTACAAAAGCATATATATATATATATATATATATATATATATATATATATATATATATATATACAAACACAGGGAGAGAGAGATAACCTTGCTCCTGTGCGGACTATCCCTCATTTTAACAATGCGGATTGGACATGTGTCACCTGACGATGGGCCTAGAAAAGATAGAGAGAGTGCCTATAATTTAGCGAATAATTTCTACCCTCACTGCCAGGTGACACATGTCCAGTCCTCATAGTTAAAATGCGGGACAGTCCGCACAAGATAAGTACTTTGTGTGTGTGTGTGTGTATATGTATATATAAACCTTTTGAAACATATAAATAATCAACCTATATGCAACATTGGTACACGTTTTTAAGACATTTTGTTGTGTCTAAAGCAGGGATGAAGCTTAGATGTTTATGACACTTTACCGTGTATGAAACATGAGTTTCTTGGAACGATTATGGCATGCTATTTGTTGTTCTGGTTCTACATGATGTTGTATGTGAGTGTGAATAAGAAGAGAGAGTAGTTATCGGGAAGATGGCCCGATTAATATCGTGAACCCTAGGTCGTTTCTTTTGATTTGGCTATGTGAAGTCGGGAGCATTTCTTTCAGTTGGGAAAAAATACCCTTTTTTTTTATTAATTACTTTTAAAATATTGAAGTAATATTAGTAACATTTACACGAGATTACTAACGATAATTTATTGTGAGAAATAGTAATGGTATAATAACTTTAGTAATAAAAAAAAAAGTTTATTATTAAAAGTGCGTTTTGGTGTAGTGTTGGTTACGAATTGTATATCTCTCAATATTTCCTAGTCCTACAAGGACTCTTGTATCGGTATAAATGTGACGAAATCCCGGATCATAAAGTAGAGAATAGAAATACTTTCCACCTCTAAATAAATATTATTGTTCTATATGTTTTCTTCTTTAGTATGAATATAAACTCATTATTGCGATTCACGCAGTAATTATGAAAAGAATCCTTATCTCCATTAAATCAATACATATATTAGGCAATCATAGTCACATTATTTCAGTTTCCACCGGCACATTACACATAATTACAAAGTACGAGTGTATATAAACTACAGTACACGCATATAATAAAAAAGGCTCATACATTATCCATTGAAACGAAAAATACAAATTTAGCGATTTACACACGGATTAAACTTATTTTTTATTGTATCACACATATAGATGACAAAAAGAACACACATAAAATTTATAAGGTACAAGCGTGTATCATTAACAATTCAACCTGCATATAATTTTAAAATAATGAAAATCGACTCTCCATATTACCAACTACTACCATCGTTACACGCTTCTACCAAGTACACACACAAAATTTGCGTGTGTTTTAAAGATTACACGAACAAAATACAACGTTTATTACAATCCCCCAGTTTCATAAAAAAATAGATAGCAGATAAAATGAACGATCTTCTATTACAAACAAATTTACAACTATCAACAACATTTCTCTAAATCAAATAACGCATGTATCTGTGTTTAAAACATTACCATACCATCATAAAAAATCACCGTATTTACATACAAAATGAAAAACATTTAAAAATAACAAAAATATTCGAAATGCAAATCCTGCCCCTCAAACCTAATCCCTACCCACGACATGCTTGTGTAATCCTCACAATGAACCGAAAATATTGATAAATCAAGGGAAGCTATGAAAATTCTAAAACCACTCCGGATATGTTTTACACATCTTTATAATAAAAACTCCTTGATATATTTTAAATAAAAAACCCGACTTCGTGTCAAAATAAGCCTTGTATTCCAAGAGAGAAATCTCTCAAACTTTTAGAATAAAAATCTAAGGGGTGAAAAATGAAAATTTTGAAATTACATATCCTTCACAAATCTTGTTTGATAAATTTCGTCGAGATCTCTACCAATATATATTTTTTTCATATTGAGACTTTTATTTTGATAAATTTATTATTTTAAGGATTCAAAACAAAATAACAAATTAACGAAATGATCTTATGGTTTAAAAAATCTTGATCTAAAGGCAAAAAAAAAAGGCTGTTTAAAAAATGTTTTCCAGGGGACCTATGAGAAAATTCTAAACAAAAATGTTCAAAGAATATTTGACAAAGGAAGTGAAATGTTTAGTATACTTAACATCATTTCAAAGAATATTTTTCTCAACTGCCTTAGTCAAACATACAATTTATATATCACGGATTTTGATATTATGATTTCTAATGCCGTTCCATTGAAAAATTTCCAACACTTATGGATTCATCTACGGGATGCAATTCTATAAACACAAAGGCAGCATGCATGCATATATATTCAATTAGAGACATATAATGAAATTAGATGATTCTTATTTCTTTATTGCTGAACACCCATCAAACAATCAAACTGCCAGAGCGGTTTAGAACAAATCAAAGCACCAAAAAGAAAAAATAATAATAATCCCTGCTATATACTAGTTACAAAATATACATAAGAACAGTGGGCTTAAAATTCAAAATCTTTAACTTTATTCACTGTCTTCTTTATGATCTCGGAACCCTAATAAGAGCAAACCCAAGCCCTCCTTTATGGTCTCGGAATGACCAGAGTTGCACCACCATGTCTTCTGCCAGGCCATTGCGCTCAACAACTTTTTGCCAATTCTTGGTTAGCACGTAGGTTGGACTGTTACCAATTTCCCAATGTTTGAGAGTAATAGTGTTAACCTCCAAGTTTGGCTCGATCAAGGTGGCTTCGATTCCTGGTTTACTCATCCTCTTTCCAGGGTCCGCGAGTGACGTCTCCTCTTGTGGTGTCAGAAAATTCTTGTTCACCACTTTCTTCTTTGGAATGGATAAGCGGCTTTGAATCTTATCCACATCAGTCTCCGTTAACGTCTTTTGTATTACCAACAGGGGATTGGAGCACCCCTTTCGGGCTATAATATCCTTAAAATCTTGATGAATTGTAAGGCAAGAGGGTTTTTCAATAGCTGGTGGGGTGTCCTTATACTTCATCTTCTTCTCGTGCCTGGCTTCTTTCCTGGCAGCCTTTTCTTCATTACTTAGCCGAGGTCTTTTGGAACCAGGCTTATTCTTTTTTTCAACTTCTTCTTCAACTTCGACTTGCGCAGTAATCCAAACCCCAAACAACTTGAAAGTCTTGGTTTCCTTCACCACCATTGTACGTGTCCTTCTTTCTTTTTTTCAACTTGAAAGTCTTTTTTTCAACTTCTTTCTTCTCTCAGAATTTCTTTCTCCTCTCAGAATTTCTTTCTCCGATGTGTAAAATGTAAGCAACGCAGCATACGAAACACTTACTATATAGGTGTTTGTTTTTCCTTTTCCATATTGGATTTGGAAACCTCGTCTCTTTATAACTGACATTTTCCTTTCGAGTACATCTAGTGTTAGGGATCTCCGAACTATTCCTTGTTCAATTCTATATAGGATAACTGATTCTATTTTCCGTAAAATAAATTAGAAAATAATCTTTTCCGTCTGGATTATTTGTTTTTAAGAAAATTATAAATATGGAACCATTTTTTTAAGTTTTCAAAATAAAAAGATTATAAGTCACGGTTTCCTTTCCATGCCTTTTTCTTTTTAAATCTGTTTAAGATTACCTGGGAAAAATATTAGACAAATTCTGTCAAAGAATATAAATTATGCTAAACTAAATGAGTTTAGAAAACATATTTATTCATTAAAACTAATAATTCATATAACATATTTATAATTTTTAATACAATCCTTAACATATAAATATTGAGGGCGTAACTTGTCTTAAGGAAAGAGCGCCCAACGTTCGTCTTAATCTATTCATTCTTGATTTCTAAGTTTTCTGTCTGTGAAGTTTTCATTGCTCCAATATGACTTTTGTTTCATAAGCACATAATTATATTTTTCTTAACATGCTACACTAAATGTGCCATATTCTTCTCATATTGACATGTAACTCAAGTGGAAAACAAACCTTCCAAGAATAAGTCATCAAGTAAATGGTTTGCTCTCATGTATATATTTAAAAGAGGCGACCAACAATCCCCCCACGGCATGAAACATTTGCAATTAAAAGTTTCATCTTAAAACATGTTTAGTCTAAGGCTCTTTTCAATAAAAATTACACGAGTAATCTACTAAATGCTTATGAAACGCGTGCAATATGTGACTCAAAAATCGGCGCCTCAAAACAGCTAATCGGCTACATCCGGTTATCATAACAAAACATTAATCCCCTATACATTTATAAAAAAAATTAAAAATCACAAGCGGTCGCAAAACCAAAAAAAGTTCTCCATTGTTGTATGGTGGAATGTTGCAGCATTACCATTTTCATACAAACCGCGAGAAGATCATTTTGAAGATTTTTCTTTGATAAGTAGATGATGTTATAAAACCATCGCTAAGGGAGCGAAGCCGTATAGAGGAAATATACAAAGCAGCAAACCAACTAAAAGGAACAAAAACAAATACACCCCATAAAATAAAAAACCCATACTACAAAGCAGAGTGAAACTCCTCGATGAACTGAAGAAAATCCTGAGTCGTGATGAGATTACTCTCCTTATACCAACTGATAACAGTGATCAAGAACTGATAGTGAAGTATCGAATGCGCAATCTCAATGCCATCAAAGCACTTCACATTCCTTTCCTTCCAAATCGTCCAAACAAATACAGTGGGGAACCATACGCCACACACACCTGTTACCCTGCCACCCCCACGGGGGTCTCCACCCTTCTAAGAGCGCCCTCACAGAACTGAGCATAACCCACGCTGTCCTAGTAAGGTCGAGAAAAATGTCCCACAAATCTCTAGTCACCTTGCAGTGTAGAAGAAGGTGATTGGTCTTCTCCTCCACCTCCTTACATAACCAACAACGACAAGCAAGATGAAAATTTCTCTTTTGAATACCCTCGAGCACAGGATGGCCTATCTAGCGCTATCCACACAAAGAATTTGACCTTCGACGACGCTTTAACCTTCCAAATATTCTTCTAATGGAAATGAATACTGGGATTCCCACTTGAGTTAAGAAGAATATAGTACCCTCTAACCGAGAACCCACCAGACCCATCCCCCTTCCACCGCACGGAATCCTCCCTAATCGATGGACAGGGGGCTGAACCCAACCACTCATAGAACATATCCGCCACCTGAAAATCCCAGTCCCAAAACCTTCTTCTGAACTTCGGATTTCAAGTTACCCTTTCCCCACTAACAGTCACGTGGTCAGCCACCAACCCATCTTGATCCCCTCCTAGGTTAAACATCCTGGAAAACAGCTCCTGTAAGGACCCATGTTCACCCCACCTATCTTTCCAGAATCTGATCCTATCGCCTCTCCCCAAAATAAACTCCGTATGTCTGTAAAAATCCGCCCACTTACTCGCTATATGATTCACAATCCCATGCCACGAGCAAAAGTCCCCACCCCGGCAAGTGCTACCTCTTCTATGTGACACCCCGCCCAATTAAATATCGGGTGATCAGTCCTTTATAAAATTTATAACAGAATGTTCGGTTGGTTAATTCTTAGCATCAGTGTTGAAAACTTAAATCCAATTAATTACCTAACATTTAATTAAGCTAGTGGGAAAACATTTCCCAATTTAATTTTAAACCAATTAATTCAATTAATTTATGACTATTGAATTATGAACCACACACAAGAAATGAGTAATGGTTGAATTAAATGCTGAATAATTAAGACTGGATAAAACCTTCCAGTTCAAAGTCACCAACAAAACCAAAATAAATACTCAATCCAACAGAAAAAAAACTACAAAGGAACTGAGTACAATCCCGCTAATGAGGATGCGTGACACATGCCCGAACTGAAGTTTCTGAACTAGGAACTGAATAAAATGAGAGAAGCGTCTAATCTCAATGACTCGCAACTTCCACAACAGCTGCATCTCGGCAAACCATTCAAGTATCTAGAACTGGTGTCCCTGTGGCTAGGCACCTGTACTAATACATATATATAGAAAATGAGAGGAGAAATACAAGAAACGGGTCAGAGCCCGAGGTGTAAAAATAATTTAGCAAGTATTTAAAACTGGTTCTTAAAACAAGTCTTATACGCATGTTTGTTATCGAACTCTCACATGAGTTTCTCACCTCTCGTCTATTGTGCATGCCTAACGTACATATAATCCCCCCTAGTTATACCTCCCAGTCTAACTAATCTGAAACCATACTAATACTAACTATACTCACTAGTAGTATCCTCGTATTGCCCATACAATACGTTATTCAGATAGTTTATCTCACATACTAAGTTTCATTATTCACCGTTTGAATTGTTAATCTTTTATCCACTAAGATGATTTTATTTCTCATTTCCATTTTATCTACTAGTTTCACAAAGTAGAAAGTTACCCAAGTGCACTTATACATATATATAGTCTCATCATCCCTATATATACACTAATCCTGCACCCTTAGGTTAAGACCACTCGGTGCAAGGTAATGATTATTATTATTATTACCAAGTCTACTAATTTCACACAATAGAAATATTCACAAGTTCATATATATATATATATATATATATATATAGTCACATCATCCCTATACATATATATACTAATCCTGCACCCCCGGGCTAAGACCCATTAGTGCACCTATTAAGAAAATCCCGCATCCCCGGGTTAGCACCCATTAATGCACCTATCAATAATAATATAGCACCCCCGGGTTCTCACCCATTAGTGCGCCTAACAATAATCATCCCTGTACCCCTGGATCATCACCCATTAGTATACTTAACAATATAATTTATGCACCCTCGAGTTATCACTCATTAGTGGGCTTAACTATAAAATTCTTTCACTCCCGTGTTATCACCCATTAGTGCTCTTAACAATAATTTCCCATAATAGGCATACACGCATCCTATTATAATTTATAGGTGTTTCTCCAACCTACATATATACTCCTCATACGTATTTTAATCTCATCTCTACATATAGTATAAATATTTAGATTACTATCTCTCTCGTAATCTCCAAAGTATATTCTCTCTATACCGAAAAAATTAAAGTATTTATTCTCACATACTTTCCCGAAATTGTGTCTTATTTAAATTTATTATTTGGAAGTTTCTCTCACTCCAATAAACCGGTAAACTCAAAAATGGACTCTAAGAAAATTCTCAAAAATTCCTTCTGTCACTCGAACCAGATAACATGTCGTTCGAACCCTCGAACAAGAATGACATGTCATTCGAACCACTTCCACATGTCATTTGAACCAATTCGCGCGAGATCCACATCTCATTTGAACCACTTCCACATGTCGTTCGAACCACTTCGCGCGAGATCCCTATCTCGTTTGAACCACTTATCGCGACTTCGCGCGAGACCCACTGTTTCATCTTCTTCACTAAATTTCAGCGTTTTCTACCATTTTTGGACCTAAAAACCTCTAAGATTCAACACCCAACGCCTCATCATCAATACCCATCAACACCTAATGGATTATAAATAATTCCCAACATCCTAGGATCATTAATTCGTCATTAAACATCATAATTATTTAAAATCCCCAAATTAATTTGTATGAACCTTAGTTTCCAAATTTTCATTTAAAGAACCTAATCAATCCAGATTCGTTCATCAATGTGTAATACAATTCCATGATTAATCCTCTACATACTTGAAGGAATTTTAACCACTAATTAAACTAATCCTTAATAATAATTTAAAACTCCAATTTTCACCCAATTCATATGTAAATCATGCTTAATTTCACCTACACTAACATGAGCATGATTATTGCTAAAAGAAAGCAAGTAATAAACACTTACCTCGAATATGACGGTCTGATCCGTTGGTGATATTGGTATGGGTGTGCTCCCCTTGTCCCGTTCTACACGGTGGTGGTGGTGATTGTGCAAGGTGGTGTTATCTTGGCCCTTTTATCTTGGAATTAGCTCTCCTTCACACCTCCTATATCCATTCTTAACTTCCTGTAACTTCCTAACCCTAATGGATTTTCCTTGGCTGATATAATTACTCTTAATTTTCGTCCATTAATTTAACCCAAAAATACCATTTACCATAATGCCCTCTCGGAGTGCCGGTTAGGCCTAAAATTGCCTCGAGACCCAGACTAAACACCCGGGTATAATATTTTGACTATCTCGGTCCTTTCGGACTCAACGACGCACTCGAAATGACCATACGAGTTAGTAAAAATAAATTCTCTTTTTATTCTATTCAAGTAGTCCCGACACGACTCACACACGTGTCAGACTTAAATTACCAAACTGTCGTATTTCTCACTTTCGACAATTTATCAAATTTCATAATTCCATATTTCATATCATACAGTAATATTCAATAATTATCCACAATAAGTATTAACCCTTGTCACGCTAGTTAATAATTATTTCAATTCGGATTATTAAAAATTAATTTCTCGCATTTTTAATTTAATTAATCCAATAACAATAATTAATCACATAATTATTTAAATTGGCAAAAATACGGGGTGTTACATACTTCCCCCCTTGATAAATGAAAAGACCGAGGAGCAATATATGAGTCAAATGACTCATCCATATTTGTAACCCCTAACTCTATATAAAGGGGACACCCCCCATTGTGAAAGGGGGATTGAAAGATAGAGAAACACATTCATGTAAACTCTCTCATCATTCTAATGGAACACAGCAGCAACCCCGTGGACGTAGGCCATTCATGGTCGAATCACGTAAATCTGTCTCTCTTTTATTTATTATGATGCATACATCGTGGTACATGGGCACCCCCCATATCCCAAATTTTTTGACACCACACTACTCGTATGCTTTTAAAATGTTAACATTCGTAATCGATTATTATCTCTTTAATTATCAAATTTCTCTCATCGTTACAACTTTTGCCATGATAAAGACGAATCAAATCCCACTTTATTTTAGCTAATGATATTTTATTCTCTTAATTACAGATTTGATGTGACAGGAAGCTATTTTTGTGGCACCATGAACTTTTGACATTTGCAAATGGAATCGGAGGCTTTTAAGTCCTTCAACTAGTTTAAGTTTTTTTTTTTGCACTATGGATATTTGTCTTTTGTAAGGGGATGAAATGTGGGACTTCTACGTCCTTTAACTAGTGTTTAATTGACTTGACAATGTATATGTATGTGACTTAATGTGGATTTTATTTATTGTAATTTAGTTATTTTGTGGATTTTAACGAATGTGTTATTTTTAGATGGTAATTTGTTTAAATTTGGTGGTATACATTAATTTACCAAATTCAAAATAAAAAATACATATTTGGAAACATTCATTTACCAAAATAAATGTTTTAGTAGTTAAATACACAATTGATAAATAAAAGTGCGACTTAAGATTTGATGGTTTATTATTGAAAAATTAATGATTAAGAATCTTCTTCAACAATTAAATTTCGTAGCTAATAGATCTTGAGGGAAGGTACAATTTTTGTATCTAAAAGTTTCTATTTATAGAATTGGCAACGGAATGTAGACATTTAGCAACTAGATGTTCAATAATTAGCTACAAAACAAATTGTAAATTTCATAGCTAAAAGTTTCTAGCACTAGTTTACATATAGAATTGGCAACGAAATTAAGATATTTAGCAACGAAATGTTGACTATTACCTAGGAAACAAATTGTAGCCTAAATATGATAATTATCCACGAAAATAATTTCGTGGAAAATGACCTACACAATTGGCAACGAAAGTTAATTTCGTGGCCATATGCATTTAGCAACGGGCCTTTGGACACGAACCTATTAGGAAATAATTTTCGTTGCCAAAAACTATCAGCAACGAAATATAAACGTTTGGCTATAAAAAAATCGGAGTTAAAGGTGTGATTTGTTGTAGTGAAAAGACAAAACACGATGGGCAGCCTACCGATAGTGCTAAGTTTAATGTCTTTAGCTAGATATAATGGTACTCACCCATAAACAAGATAGAAATGGGATGACACAAGGGTTGAAGAAAAGTGAGGATGATGAGAATCACCCCTAAACAAGACTGAAAAGTCACTCTTGGGTGATCGAGTCAATATAGTCAATGTACTTATATGGAAAATTTCTTCATGCGATTCAAAGCATCGGTAGACCAAGGGTGGGTGGAGAGAATGTTATTGGGAACAAAGGTGAGGGTAATAGTGGCAGTGATCTCAAGGTGTTCCCATTCTATACACACAAAGTGCACTAATGTAATAGGTTTTAACTACAAAATTTTCCATAATCAAGGTATACATAATAAAATATTGTGTTACACCTCTACCGATGATATGCCAAGTTCCATCTAGTACTGTGAATGATAAAATTTATATTCCATGGGAAATGATGATCTGAATCTTTGTGTGTAAGTGATACTTTACACACCAGATCACGTACTAAGCAGAATTAAATATATCAATAATATATAAAATAATTCAAACATTATACCCATACACGATTCTCATTAAAACATGAAAAAATCATTTTATCAAAACATAAATCCATAACTAAAACTATTACATAAAACATGATTTTAGTCTACTGCTCTAACATGCCTTCCGTCTACCTTACCTCCACGACTCCTTTGTGATAACCTTAGTTCCGTTTACATCACAATCAATTCCATTTTCCACGCCCAGACTAAGCATGTGGAACTGGACTATCATTTTACTTGAGAAAAAGTTTCTCATGGTCTTTTAGTTACTCAATTTGTTTAGTCTCGAGATATACTAATTGTCATCTTCACCAAAGCTCTCTCCACTCCCTAGTTAACTTCACTTCGGTTCAGGCTCGGTGTGTTTTATTCACCCACACGACACTTGTGGGGAAGTACTAAACCTAACACTCAACATGCAGAATGTTTAGATCCTATGTTACTTATTATTAGGCAACTATAGGTATGATCTCATTAGTTTGAAATTCAAATGTAGTTGGTTACTGATTGTATATCTCTTAATATTTCCTAGTTCTCCAAGGACTCTTGTATCTCTACAAATGTGGTAAACTCTCAGATCTTAATGTAAAGAAGATAAATATTTTCCACGTCTAATTATTATAGTTCTATATATTTTCTTCATCAATATAAATAAAAACTCATTTTTTGCGATTCACGCAGTAGTTACGAAATGAAGCGTTGTCGCCATTCAATCAATACGTATATCAGGCAACCAGTCACCTTGTTTTAGCTTCGAATAGAAAAAGTATGCACATCATTCATTGAAACTACAAATAGAAATTTAACGATATATACATGACATAAACACATTTTTATCGTTTCACACATATATACACATAAAATTTACAAGGTACAAGCGTGTATCATCAACAATTGAACCTGCATATAATTTAAAAAAATGAAAATCGACTCTCCATATTACCAACTACTACCATCGTTGTGAGGACATCATTGTGAGGATTTCACAAGCTTTTCATGGGTAGAGTTTAGGTATTAGGGGTAGAATTTGCATTTCGAATATATTTGTTGTTTTGAAAACTTTTTCATTTAGTATGTAAATACAGTGAATTTTTATGAAGGTACAATAATGTTTTAAACATATATACATGCGTTATATCATTTCACTTATAGGTTTAGTGAAATGCTATTGCGAGTTGTAAATTTGTTTGTAATAAAAGATCATACATTTTATCTGTTATCTATTTTTTATGAAAATGTGGGACTTTAATAAACATTACATTTTGTTCAAGAAATCAATAAAATACACATAAATTTTGTGCGTGTACTTCGTAGAGACGTGTAACGATGGTAGTAGCTGGTAATATGGAGAGTGAAAATAAAAAATGTTGACGATGAAAATTATATTTTAAAATATAAATATGCCTTATATGTATTTATAATAAAACTCCTTAATATATTTTAAACAAAAATCTAACTTTGTGTCAAAATCGGCCTTGTATCATGAGAGAGAAAATCTCTTAAACTTTTAGAATAAAAATGTTACGGTGAAAACTGAAAAATTTTAAACTCAAAAAATTAAAATTTTAAACTTCAACTGCCTTAGTCAAGCTTACAATATATTTATCACAAATTCTGATATTACTAGTGATGCGCACGTAAATTGCATGCGTAAATTTGTGCATGATATTTAATAACTATATAAGGTAAAAAAAATGGATAAACAATTGAAGGTGCATTTTTTTATTTTGTTTAGTCCTTAATGGACATCTTAAAAGATAACGTGTTGTAAATATAATAATTTATTTTTATGAAATTCAATACCTTATCCAAACGTCATCTAATCTTATTTTTTAAGAGCTTTGTTCCCCGAGGAAGGTCGTAGCTAGAAATGATTTTTTTAATTACTCTAATATGATGAAAACTTTTAAATGTTCTGAAAACTTTTAAATGTTCTAACCTTAAAAATTGCAAGATTATTGGCCAATAGTAAAAATATTGTCCTCCATGCCACATTTCAAAGTCTAGAGATATGTCATATTTCATATTATGCTTATTTATAAATGTACCGCAAATACAAAGATGCACGCGCGCAATATATATTTTATATATATCAGATCAAAATAATTCTTTTTGCTATTTTAAAAAAATCAGTCAAACATTCACAAATTCTAAAGTACTTTAAAAGTATGAAACTTTGACCGATTTTTTAAAATAACTAATTTTGAGTTGATTTTTTTATGGGTTCCTTGAAATGATTAAATACCACACAAAAAAAATTCAACTCAAAAATAATTTGTTCACTATGTTAAAAAAACCTGTATGTCAACTTGGTATGTACAAAAGCATATATATATATATATATATATATATATATACAAACACAGGGAGAGAGAGATAACATTGCTCCTGTGCGGACTATCCCTCATTTTAACAATGCGGATTGGACATGTGTCACCAGACGATGGGCCTAGAAAAGATAGAGAGAGTGCCTATAATTTAGCGAATAATTTCTACCCTCACTACCAGGTGACACATGTCCAGTCCTCATAGTTAAAATGCGGGACAGTCCGCACAAGAGAAGTACTTTGTGTGTGTGTGTGTGTGTATATGTATATATAAACCTTTTGAAACATATAAATAATCAACCTATATGCAACATTGGTACACGTTTTTAAGACATTTTGTTGTGTCTAAAGCAGGGATGAAGCTTAGATGTTTATGACACTTTACCGTGTATGAAACATGAGTTTCTTGGAACGATTATGGCATGCTATTTGTTGTTCTGGTTCTACATGATGTTGTATGTGAGTGTGAATAAGAAGAGAGAGTAGTTATCGGGAAGATGGCCCGATTAATATCGTGAACCCTAGGTCGTTTCTTTTGATTTGGCTATGTGAAGTCGGGAGCATTTCTTTCAGTTGGGAAAAAATACCCTTTTTTTTATTAATTACTTTTAAAATATTGAAGTAATATTAGTAACATTTACACGAGATTACTAACGATAATTTATTGTGAGAAATAGTAATGGTATAATAACTTTAGTAATAAAAAAAAAAGTTTATTATTAAAAGTGCGTTTTGGTGTAGTGTTGGTTACGAATTGTATATCTCTCAATATTTCCTAGTCCTACAAGGACTCTTGTATCGGTATAAATGTGATGAAATCCCGGATCATAAAGTAGAGAATAGAAATACTTTCCACCTCTAAATAAATATTATTGTTCTATATGTTTTCTTCTTTAGTATGAATATAAACTCATTATTGCGATTCACGCAGTAATTATGAAAAGAATCCTTATCTCCATTAAATCAATACATATATTAGGCAATCATAGTCACATTATTTCAGTTTCCACCGGCACATTACACATAATTACAAAGTACGAGTGTATATAAACTAAAGTACACGCATATAATAAAAAAGGCTCATACATTATCCATTGAAACGAAAAATACAAATTTAGCGATTTACACACGGATTAAACTTATTTTTTATTGTTTCACACATATAGATGACAAAAAGAACAGACATAAAATTTATAAGGTACAAGCGTGTATCATTAACAATTCAACCTGCATATAATTTTAAAATAATGAAAATCGACTCTCCATATTACCAACTACTACCATCGTTACACGCTTCTACCAAGTAAACACACAAAATTTGCGTGTGTTTTAAAGATTACACGAACAAAATACAACGTTTATTACAATCCCCCAGTTTCATAAAAAAATAGATAGCAGATAAAATGAACGATCTTCTATTACAAACAAATTTACAACTATCAACAACATTTCTCTAAATCAAATAACGCATGTATCTGTGTTTAAAACATTACCATACCATCATAAAAAATCACCGTATTTACATACAAAATGAAAAACATTTAAAAATAACAAAAATATTCGAAATGCAAATCCTGCCCCTCAAACCTAATCCCTACCCACGACATGCTTGTGTAATCCTCACAATGAACCGAAAATATTGATAAATCAAGGGAAGCTATGAAAATTCTAAAACCACTCCGGATATGTTTTACACATCTTTATAATAAAAACTCCTTGATATATTTTAAATAAAAAACCCGACTTCGTGTCAAAATAAGCCTTGTATTCCAAGAGAGAAATCTCTCAAACTTTTAGAATAAAAATCTAAGGGGTGAAAAATGAAAATTTTGAAATTACATATCCTTCACAAATCTTGTTTGATAAATTTCGTCGAGATCTCTACCAATATATATTTTTTTCATATTGAGACTTTTATTTTGATAAATTTATTATTTTAAGGATTCAAAACAAAATAACAAATTAACGAAATGATCTTATGGTTTAAAAAATCTTGATCTAAAGGCAAAAAAAAAAGGCTGTTTAAAAAATGTTTTCCAGGGGACCTATGAGAAAATTCTAAACAAAAATGTTCAAAGAATATTTGACAAAGGAAGTGAAATGTTTAGTATACTTAACATCATTTCAAAGAATATTTTTCTCAACTGCCTTAGTCAAACATACAATTTATATATCACGGATTTTGATATTATGATTTCTAATGCCGTTCCATTGAAAAATTTCCAACACTTATGGATTCATCTACGGGATGCAATTCTATAAACACAAAGGCAGCATGCATGCATATATATTCAATTAGAGACATATAATGAAATTAGATGATTCTTATTTCTTTATTGCTGAACACCCATCAAACAATCAAACTGCCAGAGCGGTTTAGAACAAATCAAAGCACCAAAAAGAAAAAATAATAATAATCCCTGCTATATACTAGTTACAAAATATACATAAGAACAGTGGGCTTAAAATTCAAAATCTTTAACTTTATTCACTGTCTTCTTTATGATCTCGGAACCCTAATAAGAGCAAACCCAAGCCCTCCTTTATGGTCTCGGAATGACCAGAGTTGCACCACCATGTCTTCTGCCAGGCCATTGCGCTCAACAACTTTTTGCCAATTCTTGGTTAGCACGTAGGTTGGACTGTTACCAATTTCCCAATGTTTGAGAGTAATAGTGTTAACCTCCAAGTTTGGCTCGATCAAGGTGGCTTCGATTCCTGGTTTACTCATCCTCTTTCCAGGGTCCGCGAGTGACGTCTCCTCTTGTGGTGTCAGAAAATTCTTGTTCACCACTTTCTTCTTTGGAATGGATAAGCGGCTTTGAATCTTATCCACATCAGTCTCCGTTAACGTCTTTTGTATTACCAACAGGGGATTGGAGCACCCCTTTCGGGCTATAATATCCTTAAAATCTTGATGAATTGTAAGGCAAGAGGGTTTTTCAATAGCTGGTGGGGTGTCCTTATACTTCATCTTCTTCTCGTGCCTGGCTTCTTTCCTGGCAGCCTTTTCTTCATTACTTAGCCGAGGTCTTTTGGAACCAGGCTTATTCTTTTTTTCAACTTCTTCTTCAACTTCGACTTGCGCAGTAATCCAAACCCCAAACAACTTGAAAGTCTTGGTTTCCTTCACCACCATTGTACGTGTCCTTCTTTCTTTTTTTCAACTTGAAAGTCTTTTTTTCAACTTCTTTCTTCTCTCAGAATTTCTTTCTCCTCTCAGAATTTCTTTCTCCGATGTGTAAAATGTAAGCAACGCAGCATACGAAACACTTACTATATAGGTGTTTGTTTTTCCTTTTCCATATTGGATTTGGAAACCTCGTCTCTTTATAACTGACATTTTCCTTTCGAGTACATCTAGTGTTAGGGATCTCCGAACTATTCCTTGTTCAATTCTATATAGGATAACTGATTCTATTTTCCGTAAAATAAATTAGAAAATAATCTTTTCCGTCTGGATTATTTGTTTTTAAGAAAATTATAAATATGGAACCATTTTTTTAAGTTTTCAAAATAAAAAGATTATAAGTCACGGTTTCCTTTCCATGCCTTTTTCTTTTTAAATCTGTTTAAGATTACCTGGGAAAAATATTAGACAAATTCTGTCAAAGAATATAAATTATGCTAAACTAAATGAGTTTAGAAAACATATTTATTCATTAAAACTAATAATTCATATAACATATTTATAATTTTTAATACAATCCTTAACATATAAATATTGAGGGCGTAACTTGTCTTAAGGAAAGAGCGCCCAACGTTCGTCTTAATCTATTCATTCTTGATTTCTAAGTTTTCTGTCTGTGAAGTTTTCATTGCTCCAATATGACTTTTGTTTCATAAGCACATAATTATATTTTTCTTAACATGCTACACTAAATGTGCCATATTCTTCTCATATTGACATGTAACTCAAGTGGAAAACAAACCTTCCAAGAATAAGTCATCAAGTAAATGGTTTGCTCTCATGTATATATTTAAAAGAGGCGACCAACAATCCCCCCACGGCATGAAACATTTGCAATTAAAAGTTTCATCTTAAAACATGTTTAATCTAAGGCTCTTTTCAATAAAAATTACACGAGTAATCTACTAAATGCTTATGAAAAGCGCGCAATATGTGACTTAAAAATCGGCGCCTCAAAATAGCTAATCGGCTACATCCAGTTATCATAACAAAACATTAATCCCCTATACATTTATAAAAAAAATTAAAAATCACAAGCGGTCGCAAAACCAAAAAAAGTTCTCCATTGTTGTATGGTGGAATGTTGCAGCATTACCATTTTCATACAAACCGCGAGAAGATCATTTTGAAGATTTTTCTTTGATAAGTAGATGATGTTATAAAACCATCGCTAAGGGAGCGAAGCCGTATAGAGGAAATATACAAAGCAGCAAACCAACTAAAAGGAACAAAAACAAATACACCCCATAAAATAAAAAACCCATACTACAAAGCAGAGTGAAACTCCTCGATGAACTGAAGAAAATCCTGAGTCGTGATGACATTACTCTCCTTATACCAACTGATAACAGTGATCAAGAACTGATAGTGAAGTATCGAATGCGCAATCTCAATGCCATCAAAGCACTTCACATTCCTTTCCTTCCAAATCGTCCAAACAAATACAGTGGGGAACCATACGCCACACACACCTGTTACCCTGCCACCCCCACGGGGGTCTCCACCCTTCTAAGAGCGCCCTCACAGAACTGAGCATAACCCACGCTGTCCTAGTAAACTCAGTATGTCTGTAAAAATCCGCCCACTTACTCACTATATGATTCACAATCCCATGCCACGAGCAAAAGTCCCCACCCCGGCAAGTGATACCTCTTCTATGTGACACCCCGCCCAATTAAATATCGGGTGATCAGTCCTTTATAAAATTTATAACAGAATGTTCGGTTGGTTCATTCTTAGCATCAGTGTCGAAAACTTAAATCCAATTAATTACCTAACATTTAATTAAGCTAGTGGGAAAACATTTCCCAATTTAATTTTAAACCAATTAATTCAATTAATTTATGACTATTGAATTATGAACCACACACAAGAAATGAGTAATGGTTGAATTAAATGCTGAATAATTAAGACTGGATAAAACCTTCCAGTTCAAAGTCACCAACAAAACCAAAATAAATACTCAATCCAACAGAAAAGAACTACAAAGGAACTGAGTACAATCCCGCTAATGAGGATGGGCGACACATGCCCGAACTGAAGTATCTGAACTAGGAACTGAATAAAATGAGAGAAGCGTCTAATCTCAATGACTCGCAACTTCCACAACAGCTGCAGCTCGGCAAACCATCCAAGTATCAAGAACTGGTGTCCCTGTGGCTAGGCACCTGTACTAATACATATATATAGAAAATGAGAGGAGAAATACAAGAAACGGGTCAGAGCCCGAGGTGTAAAAATGATTTAGCAAGTATTTAAAACTGGTTCTTAAAACAAGTCTTATACGCATGTTAGTTATCGAACTCTCACATCAGTTTCTCACCTCTCGTCTATTGTGCATGGCTAACGTACATATAATCCCCCCTAGTTATACCTCCCAGTCTAACTAATCTGAAACCATACTAATACTAACTATACTCACTAGTAGTATCCTCGTATTGCCCATACAATACGTTATTCAGATAGTTTATCTCACATACTAAGTTTCATTATTCACCGTTTGAATTGTTAATCTTTTATCCACTAAGATTATTTTATTTCTCATTTTCATTTTATCTACTAGTTTCACAAAGTAAAAAGTTACCCAAGTGCACTTATACATATATATAGTCTCATCATCCCTATATATACACTAATCCTGCACCCTTAGGTTAAGACCACTCGGTGCAAGGTAATGATTATTATTATTATTACCAAGTCTACTAATTTCACACAATAGAAATATTCACAAGTTCATATATATATATATATATATAGTCACATCATCCCTATACATATATATACTAATCCTGCACCCTCGGGCTACGACCCATTATTGCACCTATTAAGAAAATCCCGCATCCCCGGGTTAGCTCCCATCAATGCACCTATCAATAATAATATAGCACCCCCGGGTTATCACCCATTAGTGCGCCTAACAATAACCATCCCTGTACCCTTGGGTCATCACCCATTAGTATACTTAACAATATAATTTATGCACCCTCGAGTTATCACTCATTAGTGGGCTTAACTATAAAATTCTTTCACTCCCGTGTTATCACCCATTAGTGCTCTTAACAATAATTTCCCATAATAGGCATACACGCATCCTATTATAATTTATAGGTGTTTCTCCAACCTACATATATACTCCTCATACGTATTTTAATCTCATCTCTACATATAGTATAAATATTTAGATTACTATCTCTCTCGTAATCTCCAAAGTATATTCTCTCTATAGCGAAATAATTAAAGTATTTATTCTCACATACTTTCCCGAAATTGTGTCTTATTTAAATTTATTATTTGGAAGTTTCTCTCACTCCAATAAACCGGTAAACTCAAAACTGGACTCTAAGAAAATTCTCAAAAATTCCTTCTGTCGCTCGAACCAGATAACATGTCGTTCGAACCCTCAAACCAGAATGATATGTCATTCGAACCACTTCCACATGTCATTTGAACCAATTCACGCGAGATACATATCTCATTTGAACCATTTCCACATGTCGTTCGAACCACTTCGCGCGAGATCCCTATCTCGTTTGAACCACTTCGCGCGACTTCGCGCGAGACCCACTGTTTCGTCTTCATCACCAAATTTCAGCTTTTTCTACCATTTTTGGACCTAAAAACCTCTAAGATTCAACACCCAACGCCTCATCATCAATACCCATCAACACCTAATGAATTATAAATAATTCCCAACATCCTAGGATCATTAATTCGTCATTAAACATCATAATTATTTAAAATCCCCAAATTAATTTGTATGAACCTTAGTTTCCAAATTTTCATTTAAAGAACCTAATCAATCTAGATTCGTTCATCAATGTATAATCCAATTCCATGAATAATCCTCTACATACATGAAGGAATTTTAACCACTAATTAAACTAATCCTTAGTAATAATTTAAATCTCCAATTTTCGCCCAATTCATATGTAAATCATGCTTAATTTCACCTACACTAACATGAGCATGATTATTGCTAAAAGAAAGCAAGTAATAAACACTTACCTCGAATATGACGGTCAGATCCGTTGGTGATATTTGTATCGGTGTGCTCCCCTTGTCCCGATCTACACGGTGGTGTTGGTGATTGTGCAAGGTGGTGTTATCTTGGCCCTTTTATCTTGGAATTAGCTCTCCTTCACACCTCCTATATCCGTTCTTAACTTCCTGTAACTTCCTAACCCTAATGGACTTTCCTTGGCTGATATAATTACTCTTAATTTTCGTCCATTAATTTAGCCCAAAAATACCATTGACCATAATGCCCTCTTGGAGTGCCGGTTAGGCCTAAAATCGCCTCGAGACCCAGACTAAACACCCGGGTATACTATTTTGACTATCTCGGCCCTTCCGGACTCAACGACGCACTCGAAATGACCATACGAGTTAATAAAAATAAATTCTCTTTTTATTCTATTCAAGTAGTCCCGACACGACTCACACACGTGTCAGACTTAAATTACCAAACTGTTGTATTTCTCACTATCGACAATTTATCAAATTTCATAATTCCATATTTCATATCATACAGTAATATTCAATAATTATCCACAATAAGTATTAACCCTTGTCACGCTAGTTAATAATTATTTCAATTCGGATTGTTAAAAATTAATTTCTAGCATTTTTAATTTAATTAATCCAATAACAATAATTAATCACATAATTATTTAAATAGGCAAAAATACGGGGTGTTACATACTTCCCCCCTTACAACGGAATTTCGTCCCGAAATTTGGAAAAGTATACCAGGTACAGGCAACGCTGTAAAAATATTGCGCATCGCATCCCGGCTCTCATAAGTAAGCTACTCCGTACCACCCATATAGTACGCTATCGAATACCCTTAATAGTGAACACTTCACATGTGTTTGTTTTAAGTTCCAGGTTACCTTGTCATGTAGGATCCCCCCTTAGCCTTAGCATTTAAGTTTCACTACTTATTATATTTTAGATATTCACTATCTAGCTTATACTATTTGCACCTTAGTAGATTTATCCTCCTTTCAAATACATATGACTTCATCTCATGTCATTCATACAAGTAAATTGGCTGTGCAATATATATTTCACACACAATATATACGATAATATCGATTCTTCTTCGACATTTGTAATCATAACTATTCCCCCCGCCTTTAACTATCAAGTAGGACAACAACAAAGTTTACTGTGCCATACTTCTGCTGGCACTCTGCCCGAACGTGAACTTATAGGATTTGTTTAGACACAAACTCCACTAGTGGAAGGTACTACTCTCGTCCTCCCCTAAGATCTCAGGGTCCACATAAAATTTTCTCTCCCGCATCCGATTAGATCGCTTGTCCTGCCCATCCCTTTGTGGGTATTAGGCCGTACTCAATCGCATTTTAGTACCTATAATCTTACCATCTCATCTACATGAGAAAATACTTGGGTATACTCTTCCATTCTTTAGTGGAAGGAGCCCCTACTGGTTTCAAATTGTCCGCCCTTTTTCTAACAGTCAGCTGACCAACTGCAAGACTAACTTTGAAAATTACTCTATAGTAAACCCATTACCACTGTTATTTGTATCCTGATACATTTTTTATTCTCTTGAATGTACTTTTAATCGTGATGCGTGTGACTTTGTCATACCGAGTGACACAAGTCTTTTTTCCCGCTCAAAATCTCAATTTATTTTGAAACGTAAGTCTCTGACAAAACTTAGTGAATAAGCTTCGGCTTACCCGACTACATGTTATCGAATTCACATGCTAATCATAATCCATTTCCTGATTCAATTACCTAGGGAGACCATACACCCTATTCCTTGTGCAACCTTGTACAATTGACATGTAATTATCTTACTTCAATCCTCGCATACCTAGTATGCTTATGTAGTAGGGGTGCACTCAACCACCCCACTAATCATAACTTTATCAATCCTTCAATGGCATCATTGCTCTATTCCGAATGATGCTAAGACTAGGCGACTCTATTGGCCTTAAGTTATAAAATAATTATCAACTCTTAATTATATTCCTTTATAGGTATAATAACCAACATACAAAACTTATGTACTATCGACCAAACTTCTCTCGAACTCCCGACATTCGCTAGTTTCATGCGTGGGATGTCTCGCAAAGCGAAATCCAAATAAGGAACCCCCCCGATACACTATTATTTAACCTAGCCGGTTGTCGAGGTCCGTAAGGCCTTCAGTACATACTATGTACTTTCCCACAATCTACGTATGTTGGCATAAGAGTTTGCTCGGTCACTCTCATGTCTCTAAACATAACACAAAGCATGGCGCTTTCACTATCCCAAGTACTCAGTGCTATATATATATATACTAGGGTATGCCCGTGCCTGAAGGCACGACGCTAATTTTCAGTAGTGTATGTCTTTGATATGGACCATACATCGTATTTAGTTCGCAACATATAAACATTTTTCGAAATAACCTATGCTAAGAACGTGTAAGTTTAAAAAAATTGGACAAAACTTGCTTTGTTTATGAGACAATGCACCCTATTTAAGAATAAAATAATTAAAGAAAGTGTACTATTATTAATGTTAAATCTGGGTCAATGACGAAATTCAACCCTTCCAACCACAACAATTTAGTCACATATGTTATGCTCCGTGAACTTTGTAACACGAATATAATTTGTTGCTACATGGTCCCAATATAAAATGAGGTAAAAATTAAATAAAGAAGAATAAAAACTTGGCCCAAACAGAGAGATCGCCATAGTGTAGATAGCTTCCCAATATAGGTTCACAATGATCACTTGAAGATCGCCACAGTGCGGATATCTTTGATCTCTTGAAGATCGCCATAGTGCATATAGTTGCAAACATTCCAAAACGCCTGATATCATCACACTATTAGAAAAATGACATTAGAAACATTAAAACATGAGTCATACAGTGAAAAAAATTGAATTGAGGTAAGTCAAATTATTATGTTGAGGTAATATGAACATAAAAATTAAAGTTCTGAAACTTGGGAAATGGTTATTATGTTGAGGTAGGTGGAATTATTAAAGTAAAATAAACTAAACATTTAAATAAATAAAGACATACCTTTTACTTCAGATCTTGCAGATGTTGTCTAAGAAGGATGACCTATACCCCCCCGGCAACTTCGAGTCATTTTATGTGAAATGAAACAAATCATATGAACACAAATACAAATGGAGAACAATAGGATCATTAGTTCTCATGTCTTATAATTTCAAAAATAGAACTAATGAAGTAGAAGAATCAACATTGGAGCATAACACCAAGCCTTCATGTCATCATCCCAAAACAAATTGCACAAAGCCTTCATGTCACCATTTTTAAAAGAATCACTGTGAAAGTTATAGTCTACATGAAAACAAAATGATACATAACCTTCACATACATCCTCAATCTGAGTAAAAATTCTTAACAGTTATTATAAACTATATAAGTAATAAGTATTCAAAAAAGAAGATCAAGTATGTTTAAGAAACCAAATATCTAAAAAATAATACACATATATCAAATTAGATAAGTGGAGAACAATTATAAACACAGAGATCTAATAATGATAAATCATCAAAATTAAGTTTGAGCCTTCGAACATATGAAATCAAGAAGCGTAATCTATGTATTTAGTATATGACTTCAAATAAAGAAACTAAAAAATGCGAACTTTTGAAACCCATCCAAAAATTGACAGATAGCATCCACTGCATTTTGTCAACATTTGCATCTAGATGCGAGTCTAATCCCAATATTTTGATTTTGAGAATCCACAGCTACATCAGAATTACGAAGTTTATACTTAGAGAGATGGGGAGATGTCTTCAACATACCTTTATAGTTGATTTGAAGGTGAACTGTCCAGTTGTAGATGATTTCCAAATGACATTTCCATAATGCATTATCTTCTTATTCTACAACACCTCTGATTCTTGTATCACCCAACACCTTAAATTCAAAGATAAAATAATATGGAAATACAAAGATAATAGTTTAATATACACACACAATATGTCATTACGTTATATACATGCAAACAGTAATTATATCCTTAATTATATCCTTAATGACTTCCTTGTTTGAAGCAATTTTATTGATGGTGTTGAGAGCACAGATAAGTGTCCACGGAGGATTCTTTATATGTCCATTTAAGATATCAATTATAAGTTTAGATTCGGCTCTATAATGATTTTAGAAATATTAAGATCTGAAAACATCTTCAGAACCTTCATAATGGCCATACAGTCATCTAAATTATTCGAAGAAGATCCTTCAAAGTCTGAGAAAACATGAATGAACTTGCCTCCTTGATCCCTAATAATCCCTCTTGAACCAGCTACGCATGGATTGCCTTTTGAAGCCCCGTCAGTATTCAATTTGAAGTAGCTTGGAGGAGGTTTAGACCACTGAAGAGAGTTATGATATTTGATGAAATCAGCTCTAGGGGATCTCAACTGCCAAGACATCAGCATAGAGTTAAGAGATATGAAACAGTGGAAGGGTGTGAAGGAATAAAAAAGTATGATAATTTAAAGTAAAATAATAAATAAGTCCATTTGTTATGATCAAATATTGTAGTATCCAAAACAGTGGAAGGGTGTGAAGGAATAGCTTTTCTAGTAGCAGATCCGAGATACCTGATCCGCATTAGTACCCTAAAGTACCTAAAAGAAAAGAACCGGATAAAAAGTTAGATCCAAAAAATAACGATATTGTGTGCATGTTTAAGGGTGTGAATGAATAAATGTGGCGTGAAGGAATAACGATCGTGTGTGTGTTATTTCTGCAGGAACTGTTATGCATCAGTAAATGAAACACAATTTTCATAACATTCTTTTATCCAACCCAAAATTTACTCTCTAATCTCCTCAATTCATGCTGAATGGTTTTTAAATCATTAGTCATTGTAGATATCCACTGCCTTAACTGTTTTCACCCAAAAAAATAGGGATACAATGTGATATTGAAGCTATAGCCCAACTAACGATACACATCCAGTAAAGACTATATGATCTAATGTAGACACTAATCACTGGATGATCACCCAGCACTAAAGAAGCACCAAATAGCTAAGGTTTATTATACGTGGTCCCATTGATGTTTAAAACATTGGAAACAAAGACATGAAATAAGTAGTGCAAATAGCAATCTGCTGAAAGAAGCTTACAATATCTCAAAGCTTGTACAGTTACCGCTGGGACTGGTCCAGTTAGGTTATTGCCTCTTACATCACTAAACAGCAGTCTATACACACCGGAATCGTCCACGTCGTACGCACCGAAACTCCTAAAATGCAAAATGTAAAAAACAACCTTCTAACCTAAAATCTAAAAATAAACACACAATAAAAATGAAAAAGATTATACCTCTTTATAGTTTTGAAGTATAAAAAGGTATTGATCTATAAAAGAAAAAAAAAAACACAAACAACAATTAGATTCCAAAACTAATCAGGTCACCTTGAAAAGAGAATAAATCAACACAAAATAAAAATGAAAAGGAGTATACATGTTGAGGGTGTTCATGTATAATCAGGTGACCTGCAATAGAAAAAATAAATAGATCCTAAAATATAAACATACTTAGAAACAGATCTAAAAGAAAAGGAAAAAATCAAAATAGATCTTTAACTAAACTATCCAAAATTAAGCCCTAATTTCATACTGGCAGTTGATGAACCATCAACCATCCAAAATTGAAGCCGTAAGACCCCCATCCCCCCCCCCCCCCCCAACACACACACACCCAAAATGGACGCCCTAAGCCAACATCTCTACTGACACATCCCCATTGACTGCTTACTAAAGAAAAATAAAAGAAAAGTTATCCGCAACACATAGAGAAAAAAGAAAAGAAAAAAGGCAATACAGATTTTATACCAAAAGGGAGGGTTGAATTTGACTCCAGAAAAATGACATTTAAGCCCCTCAATGGTGTGCTTCGTTGGGAGAAACATGGCCTCTGCTCTCGGTGACATTGGAGTTGGTGGCGTTGACATCTTACGCAATCTCCCAACTTCCACTTCTCCTTCGCTAGCTCGAATGTCGTGCAACCAATTGGACTGTTGGGACCCGCCTATCCGAACCCAAGACAGAATCGCCCTCGATAGAATTATGATGGGGACCATCACTCCCTCTGCTTCGTATATCTGCTTCAATATGGCGCTGATAAATCTTAAGTAAGTCACCACCGAGATCTAAATAATCTTCTACCTTCATAATCAAAGCGCTACAGTTGATGATGGAGAGGCAACGTGCAGCAGATGAGGGAGTTTTTTTTTTTTAGGGTTTTGTTTTGGGGAGAGGTTTGTCTTGTGAGATCGATGAGGAGGCAGATGGGAGATCGTGGGCTTGGGTGAGTGTGTTGGGGAGAGTGTGGTGAGAAGGTGTGGGTTTAGTGTATCTGTTTACCAAAATATCCCCCAATTTGAATTAAAGTGAAAAAGGGTAATCAAGTAGGAGGGAGAAAAGAGGGGGAATCCAAATTTATAAAGGGTAAGATAGGGAGTGCAGAAAAAATTTATATGGATGACATCATCTCTTCATCTTATGACATATATAACTTTCTTACTTTATTATATAGATATATATAGATATATATATATATATATATATATATATATATATATATATATATATATATATATATATAACGAGCTCTATCTCTCTACTCAAAGAAGAACACAATGCATCCTGAGTCTCCTCAGTAAAATAAATTCCTACGCACCGGAATTACATATAACTAGACGACATACTCGCTGAGGTCTATAATACCATAATTTTGTTTTTCCATATATTCATATATCTGGGCCCAACCCTATTTCAGGTGGCGCCGCACAAAATAAAGGTTCCTCCTCCCGGAGTATCCTTACGGTAGTCATATCATTATATTTTTACTATCGTTTAACCATACGATAATTAATCACTACACATTACCATAATAAACTCTACTAAATCTGACTCAATGCAGTAGTAAATTATATCAACAAAACATATTCTTAGGGTCCACCCGATTTACTCACAGGCAATTATCAAAATGCCCTGCTAACAACGAAAAACACGTTTGTAATGAGACTGTTAAAACTAACGTTCCCATTAAACTAGACCCGCATGCGAAGTTTAGGGTTTCCAATTTACATAAAAGTTGTGGCACACCCATGTCACTAGAATATATCCTTTACTCACAAGGAAGAAGCAAAACCTCACCAGTCTTGCCAAATCACAGGCTCTCAGCACGTGGCTGCCATCACGACCCATGAACATCTGCAATCGTCATATATCCTAGGATTTCATCCTATAGTTGTCCTCTTTTGTCATGAACAATTTATTCCATCATGTGGATTTCGCGCCCATTATTCAAACGCTGGCCCAAACTCTCCAAGCCTCAATTATAGCTTTATTAAACTCTCGTTTACATCCCGGGTCCCATAGACCCTGACATACTGTATGCTACTATTAACGAGGAATCTACTGGTCCAGCCTGAACACATCACTCTCGAGTTATAAATTTCCTGGGCCTAATTCCCTTGACCCCAAATTCTTTCGCTGGAAGTCTCGCTCCTCCAGTTGTTATGCCTAACTGGCATGGTTTACCATTTCTAATCTCTTTGGTCTCACATCTCAATTGTGGACACCTTCAATACTTATCGTTCTACTTCCTTCACATAAGAAAAACTTCACGAACCATTTCCCCGTCACTGGTCCCACTGACCATTTTGGGAATGTCCTTCTCTCGGACTAGCAGTCTTAACTCACAATTGTCCTTCCGTTGTCCCTTTGGCTACGTTGGCCATTCGGAACTATGGTTGGCCTCTACAGCCCTGATTGACTTCATCGTCCTCTTGAACTTAATCATTAAAAATAATCTAATCAAGTTCCCTACTGGGTATACTCTCATGTGGGGTTTCACTAACACCGTTAAATTCAGTTTCTTCTCTTCAGCGGATTCGTTAACCCTCTTTACTCCCTTCTCTTGGAAGCGTTAACATTATCATACTAACGCATGACCTTGACGACCTCGACACTAGTCATCCTAGCCATATTTCCCATTCATACTGGTATTCTACTCACGGGTCCTTTATCAACTACAAACACTTTTGATAATTTATACCCCTTTGTCAGGTACGTAGTTCATTATGTAATTCAACCTTTCTCTCACGATCGGTTTTTATCTTACCCATTGTGCTAAACATCAAAATTTCACTCACATTTTTTTACCACATCGAATGGAAGACCTCACGGTCAAATCGTACCCAAACTTCTCTCTAAATTTCAAACACACTCCTTCATATATGGTGATTGCCTCTAATCACTAGATGATGCTCCTAAGAGCTATAAATTTTAACTCCAAATTTAATTTTGAGCGTCGTCACACCCCACCCTACACAATTGCCTTCGAATTTTCTACCTGCATTGGTCTGTTACACTCTCTCATTTTCTTCCTCGCATCTTCACCGATGGGTTTTTCAAAAGAGCTCCTCCGATTTCCCTCTTATCGATTTTGCTAGGTGATCCTGAAATCATTCCACCGTTATCTACGACTGTGCCCTGGGAACCCACTGTTCCGGAGTGATGATTTCTATTATCACTTTCTTAAGCAACCCTCATGGTGAATTTTGTCACGATCACTCTTTCTCGATTACTCAATGTCTTCTGTTAAGCTTATTCTCCCGCAGTTCTTCTTACGGCCCTCGCTGGTCATCCTAAAATGTTTGGTGTTCGAATCACGCCGAATTTCATATAATGAGTCACATCCATTATAATTTGTAGTAGGATAACGTAAGTCGCATACGTAAGGTAAAACAACAATCCTATCATAAGGCTCTACATCAAAGAAAGATGCGCTGAAGCGTAATAAGCCGCACAGATCCTAAGGACACTAGAACCTGATGCTCTGATACCACCTGTGACACCCCGCCCAATTAAATATCAGGTGATCAGTCCTTTATAAAATTTATAACAGAATGTTCCGTTGGTTCATTCTTAGCATCACCGTCAAAAACTTAAATTCAATTAATTACCTAACATTTAATTAAGCTAGTGTCAAAACATTTCCCAATTTAATTTTAAACCAATTAATTCAATTAATTTCTGAACATTGAATTATAAACCACACACAAGAAATGAATACTGATTGAATTAAATACTGAATAATTAAGACTGGATAAAACCTTCCAGTTCAAAATCACAAACAAAACCAAAATAAATACTCAATCCAACAGAAAAGAACTACAAAGGAACTAAGTAAAATCCCGCTAATGAGGATGGGCGACACATGCACGAACTGAAGTATCTGAAATAAAAACTGAATAAAATGAGAGAAGCGTCTAATCTCAATGACCCGCAACTTCCACAACAGCTGCAGCTCGGCAAACCATCCAAGTATCTAGAACCGGTGTCCTTGTGGCTAGGCACCTGTACTAATACATACATACATATATATATATATATATATATATATATATATATATGAGATGACGGAAACTCCCCATCATTAACCAAGAACCCTAGCAGACACATTGGGAAGAGAGAGGAGACAACGGGCTAATGATTAGGCACATATTCTTCACATTTATCCCCTTAATTTCGGTATTTTTATGATCCCATGCAGTGTAAATATCTTGGATTTGTCTCTTATTTATGCTACTAACCTTTTTTGGCAAGTATTTCGTGTTTTGTGTATTTCTCATGTGTTTTACAGGTATTTCACGCAAGTTAGTGCGAAGGAGAGCTCAAAACAGTGAAAGAAACCAAGAAATGGAGAGTTGAAGGGCATTTTCGTAATTTTACAGCCTTAGTCCGGAGGTGGGGCCAACTAGAAAGTTGAAGAGTTCTAAATTACAAGAATACTGGAAAAAACGGCACCTCAATCCGAGCTACGGTGAAGAAGTTACGATGTTTTGAAGTTGTGCGATAATGAAGAGTCTGGATGTGCGGATTTCTGTAATTAATTATGCATTTAATGCAGTGCAACTCTTGGAAAACTTGTGCCACAAGCGAAATTTGATGCCAAATTCGTGCAACTTGGTGCTATATAAGACCAAGCCCTACCTCATTTTCAAAAGGGGAGTTCCTAGAGAGAGGCTAGGTTAGGAGTAGGTTAGAAGTGCTAGATTAAATTTTAGGGTTAGATTTTGAGAGCAAATTTTCTATTCCTTCAAGAGTTTTCATGAACCCTAGTTTGTAAGAAATTCTGGATTCCAATTCCATTTTTTGTTGCTGAATTCAAGTAATATCTTTCCATTCTCTAGTTTTATTATTTGCAAATTATTTCCCATGTCATGTAGATCCATAATTTTGTGTGTGAATTTATTCTTGAACCAAATCATGAGTAGCTAAATTCCCAAGGGTTGGGGTATATGAACTCAATCCATGGCAAATTATTTATGTAGAAAATAGAGGTTAAATTAAAATATTGATTGAATCGTGAAAGCACCGCTTTATATTTACCTTTGATTTCGTATGGTGCGGGCTTGAACCTCATATACGTAATGCTTAGAATATATAAAGACTGGATTCATTCACCACTTTATATCTATCTTTGATTTCATATGATGCGGGCTAGATCCCTCATATATGTAATGCTTAGAATGTATAAAGACCGGATATAGTCAATAATTTTAATTTACAATTCTAGTATTCTATACGGTAATTTGTTAAGGATTGAGGGATTGTACCCTACCCTATTTTCTCCCATTTGTCAGATCTAATTTCTTTTGCACTTTTCAGTTTGTTTTTCTTGAGTAATTTTTTAATCGAAATTTTCCCAATTTTTAATCATCTTTTCGTTTCTTTTACGAAATCATTTCAAGATTTAATAATTTTTCTTATTACTATTTGGCAATCTCGATCCCTGTGGATACGATCCCGACTTACCGGGTTTATTACTTGAGCGACAGGCTTGCACTTGAGCCTAGATTGTACGCACTTTTGAGACAAATATTAAGTCGCGTCAGCTAAGGATAAGGAGAACTCAGTAAAGAAGGTTAAAGAACTCACTAAAAAAATCCTCAAGAAAATCAGGCAACAATTTTCTTGCTAACTTATTTGTCCAAAATATTTCTTAATTCATTGTGATTTATCTTCCATGTAGAATTAGGGATTTTGTAGGGATTTGCGATAACATAATGATGAATTGAATCATGTTTGTAGAGGATTTGAATCTAAAAATAGGATAGAAAATCCAGAAATTAAGATGTGTATTAATTGTGAGTTGGAAGATAGGAACTCATACTTTAAAGTCCTGTTCTAAATGATATGGTTAATAGCATGTAGAGGATTATTGTTTATATCAATATATGAGTTCCTATCATCCCCTTTGTTTTCTTTTGGGAGACCAATTTTTTCCTGGCTGGTCTGGACGATGTCCTCCACTTTGACGTACTTTTCAATACGCGACATGAGATCGTCAACGATATCAGCCTCTTTTTTGGTGAGAGACTGGTGCAGCATGAAAGTAGGGGTAAACCAATTTTGAGAGACGCCACGGTAAACTACTCCGAGTATTCTTCCACTTCATTGAACACTTCCCAATAACTTTTGGCGTAGTCGTGCGAAATCTCTTGTGGCTTCTTCCTCATTATGAGCAACGAGCCCATACTCTTTGGGTGAGAGTTGTTGTTGATAAAGCGAGCAGTGAAGGACTCGACGAGGGCTTTGAAGCTCTTGATGAATCTATGAGGCAGCATCTCAAACCACTTTTGGATAACGTCGTTTAAGCTGGAAGGAAAAATACGATACATCAACGCATCGTTATGACTCCATAAAGTCATGGTCTGCCTATACTGCCAAACATGATCGATGGAATTTGTCTTTCCATCATAGATTTTGAACCTAGATGTTGCAAACTTCTTTAGAAGTTCCTCAAACTCAATAGCCCTTCAGAAAGAAGACTTCATATTAGTAATTAAAGCTCTCCTGGCTAGCTCTTTCATATATCTGGCTGCTCGATGAGCGGGGTATTGATCCATTTCCCTTCGGACCAAACTCCTTCTGTCATCCCCGTGGCGCTCGTTATCTCGATTGCGCCTCTCTAGATGACTTCCATGTTTCGATCGTTTTGGGTCGCGTGCGCTCATCATTTCTCGACTGCGAGTCATGCTCGCCTGAGGGCTAGGAGTCTGACCACGAAGTTTTCGGTCCTGACGAAGTTCTCTTTCCATTTTTCAAGTCGCCATTGGAGATGAGAATTCTTCTCAATCTACTCTCTATTTTTTAAGTCGTCATTGGAGATGATAATTCTCCTCAAACTGGAGGCGAGCTGCCTCCTCCAGCTATTGAAGGCTTGTTTCGTATGCGTGTCGACCATTCGTGAGATCTGGGTAGATCTAGGTTGCCCGTGGATCTCCTCGCAAGGTTGTTGCTCTGGTCGAAACCTTGGGTTCCCATTTTAACAGACCTCAGACATGATCCTCAATGTAGCCAAATCAACTCGCACATCTCCAAGTTGGGGTGCACTGTTTGCTTGGTGAGACATCGTAGTTATCCTTTTCGAAGGGATTTCTTTCGTAGAAAGGAAGTCGTTTCCACAGACGGCGCCAATTGTGAGTGCAAATAATCACAATTAATAAATTCTAGAAAGCAATTAACGAGAGAATTTGTAAATGTCACACACAGCACACAAATATACGTGGTTCGGCAAATTGCCAACGTCTACAGAAAGATCACTGGATTTATATTAGTTTCTCTCAGAGTTTGAAAATTACATCCCCCTTGGTCCTAGAGTGTGGGTTGTATTTATAGTTGTTAAAAACTACAGTTGTTTAATTATTCAAGGAACTCCTTGGGTTGTTATTGGTCCGTATGGTGATTCCCTGAATATCTCATCCTAGATTTTGGGTAACCGATGTGAGCTTATTCAAATGCTAAATGCTTTGTAATTATCCACGTGATAAATGTTTGTATTAATCCTTCTTATTAGTAAATTGGGTCAGGCATGCTTCAAAAGCTGTTGGAAATGGTGGGACAGGCCTGCGTTGGGTCCAATTATGGTTTGATCCCCACAATAGTATATACCTAAAATTGACATCACAACCCAGCGTCGACATTTATCACTCGCACACGTTGGCACATGTACACTTCATTAAGCCATTTATTAATTGTATATTATCTAGATTAATGTAGACACACGCATATATATTTGGTCAACACACACATTTAATTGGTTCATGTATTACGAGGTTCATGTATGAAATTAAATGTAATAGATACATGTATTTGGGTAGATACATTTTAGAGATCCTATAAATACACATGTAATGTTGGCATTTGAAGTGAAGTCATTAAAAGTCAAAAATATTGTGTGAGTAGTAAAGAAAAAAATTCTCCTCATATTGAGTGTCATCTCTTAAATATTAAGTGTGTTAGTGTATTTTATTATCTATCAAATTTTTTTTTGACAGCCATGTATTTGGATAAAGGTATTCACAAGTTAAATGAATACTTTAGTTATTTGAATGAAGGCTTTACTGAAAATTCTTTTCCTATCTGAATTTTTTACGTGATGATTTTAAATTCTTTAGTAAGTTTCTTAATTCTTTTCCTATCTGAATTTTTCCTCTCTTTTCCTATCTCAATGGCTCGCAACTTCCACAACAGCTGCAGCTCGGCAAACCATCCAAGTATCTAGAACTGGTGTCCCTATGGCTAGGCACCTGTACTAATACATATATATAGAAAAAGAGAGGAGGAAAACAAGAAACGGGTCAGAGCCCGAGGTGTAAAAATGATTTAGCAAGTATTTAAAACTGGTTCTTAAAACAAGTCTTATACGCATGTTAGTTATCGAACTCTCACATGAGTTTCTCACCTCTCGTCTATTGTGCATGCCTAACGTACATATAATCTCCCCCTAGTTATACCTCCCAGTCTAACTAGTCAGAAACCATACTAATACTAACTATACCCACTAGTAGTATCCCCGTATCGCCCATACAATACGTTATTCAGATAGTTTATCTCACATACTAAGTTTCATTATTCACCGTTTGAATTGTTAATCTTTTATCCACTAAGATTATTTTATTTCTCATTTCCATTTTATCTACTAGTTTCACAAAGTATAAAGTTACCCAAGTATACTTATACATATATATAGTCTCATCATCCCTATATATACACACTAATCCTGCACCCTTAGGTTAAAGACCACTTGGTGCAAAGTAATGATTATTATTATTACCAAGTCTACTAATTTCACACAATAGAAATATTCACAAGTTCATATATATATATATATATAAAGTCCCATAATCCCTATACATATATATACTAATCCTCCACCCCCGGGCTAAGACCCATTAGTGCACCTAATAAGAAAACCCCGCATCCCCGGGTTAGCACCCATTAATGAACCTATCAATAATAATCTAGCACCCCTGGGTTATCACCCATTAGTGAGCCTAACAATAATCATCCTTGTACCCCCAGGTTATCACCCATTAGTATACTTAACAATAGAATTTCTACACCCCCGAATTATCACTCATTAGTGCGCTTAACTATAAGATTCTTGCACCCCGGGTTATCACCCATTAGTGCTCTTGACAATAATTTCCCATAATAGGCATACACACATCCTATTATAATTTATAGGTATTTATCCAACCTACATATATACTCTTCATACGTATTTTAATCTCATCTCAACGTATAGTATAAATATTTAGATTACTATCTCTCTCGTAATCTCCAAGGTATATTCTCTCTATACCGAAATAATTAAAGTATTTATTCTTACATACTTTCCCGAAATTGCGACTTATTTAAATTTTCTATTTGAAAGTTTCTCTCACTCCAATAAACCGGTAAGTTCAAAACTGGACTCTAAGAAAATTCCCAAAAATTCCTTCTGTTGCTCGAACCAGATGACATGTCGTTCGAACCAGAATGGCATGTCGTTCTAACCAGAATGACATATCGTTCGAACCACTTCCACATGTCGTTCGAACCACTTTGCGCGAGATCCCCGTCTCGTTTGAACCACTTACACATGTCGTTCGAACCACTTCGCGCGAGATCCCAATCTCGTTTGAACCACTTCGCGCGAGACCCACTGTTTCGTCTTCTTTACCAAATTTCAGTATTTTTTACCATTTTTGGACCTAAAAACCTCTAAGATTCAACACCCAACGCCTCATCATCAATATCCATCAACACCTAATGGATTATAGATCATTCCCAACATCCTAAAATCATTAATTCGTCATTAAACATCATAATTATTTAAAATCCCCAAATTAATTCGTATGAGCCCTAGTTTCCAAATTTTCATTTAAAGAACCTAATCAACCCATATTCATTCATCAATATATAATCCAATTCCGTGATTAATCCTCTAGATACATGAAGGAATTTCAACCACTCATTAAACCAATCCTTAATCATAATTTAAATCTCCAATTTTCACCCAATTTATATGTAAATCATGATTAATTTCACCTACACTAACATGAGCATGATTATTGCTAAAAGAAAGCAAGCAATAAACACTTGCCTCGAATATGACGGTCTGATCCGTTGGTGATATTGGTAAGGGTGTGTTCCCCTTGCCCGATCTACACGGTGGTGGTGGTGATTATGCAAGGTGGTGTTATCTTGGCCCTTTTCTCTTGGAATTAGCTCTCCCTCACACCTCCTATAGCCGTTATTAACTTCTTATAACTTCCTAACCCTAATGGACTTTCCTTAGCTGATATAATTACTCTTAATTTTCGTCCATTAATTTATCCCTAAAATACCATTTACCATAATGCCCTCTCGGGGTGCCGATTAGGCCTAAAATCGCCCCGGGACCCAAACTAAACACCCGGGTATACTATTTTGACTATCTTAACCCTTTCGAACTCAAAGGCGCACTCAAAATGGCCATACGAGTTAGTAAAAATAAATTATCTTTTTATTCTATTCAATTAGTCCCGACACGACTCACACGCGTGTCAGACTTAAATTACCAAACTGTTGTATTTCTCACTTTCGATAATTTATCAAATTTCATAATTCCATATTTCATATCATACAGTGATATTCAATAATTATCCACAATAAGTATTAACCCTTGTCACGCTAGTTAATAATTATTTCAATCCGGATTATTAAAAATTAATTTTCACATTTTTAATTTAATTAATCCAACAAAAATAATTAATCACATAATTATTTAAATCGTAAAAAATACGGGGTGTTACATTCTAGCTCCATCAAATCTTCTCCACAACATATGATCCTCTTGAGGGAACCTCCACAACCACTTCCCTAATAAAGCTCTATTAAAATTAGCCAAATTTCTCACCCCCCCCCCCCCCCTCCCTTAATGGGCTTGCCGATCTCCTCCCAAGCAATAAGACAGTGCTTAAATCTATCCTCAGTGACTTCCCACAGAAAATATCTCATGATCTTCTCCACTCTTTTACGAACTGTGATAGGCAAAGGCAATATGGACATAAAGTTAGTAGGCAGGCTAGACAAAGTGATCTTAATCAATGTAAATCTCCCCTCTTTGAAAGGAACCCATTCTTCTAACCCCGCTAGTTTCCTATGCATTCTCTCCAAAACCGGGTCCCAGATTTCCATAGACTTAAACTTAGCACCAAGAGGTAATCCAAGGTAAGTATTAGGGAATGAACCAACCCTAAATCCAAGGATTCCAGCTAACTCCTCCACAACGCCCTCTCCCATGATTGGAATTAACTCACACTTCCCCACATTGATACGAAGTCCCGACACTGCCTCAAAACAAATAAGGAGTAACTTGAGAGCACGAACTTGCCTCCGATCAGCGTCACACAAGATAATCGCATCATCCACAAACAGAAGGTGAGAGACCGAAACCCTGTTGTGATTTGAAGTCCCTTAACTAAAACCCCTGATCCACCCAGTCTTGACCACCATCCCCATCATACAATGAAATGCCACCATCACCAATATGAACAGGAAAGGGGATAATGGGTTTCCCTTACGGAGGCCACGAGAACTTGGAAAAGAGACCTTCGGCACCCCATTAATATTTTTCATATGCTGCTGATTATTTTTTTATCTTAGTAACTGACATGGGCAACCAACAGTGGAAACATTGTCTATAAGGAAGATTCGTCAGAGAAATAATTTATTGATAATAAAAAACCTCATAAATGGTAAGTTAAGTGATTAAATTACTTATCATCATTGTTTTCATCTGAAATTACATTCCGATCTAATTTAAGATAATATTTAATACGTTGATAATAACAAATATTTGTAGCGTAGTCATTGTCATGAGATTTGATTGATTTTTCTACATAGATACGGGAAATACCGTATATTATGATACACGTTTTTCACAGTATATGTTATTTTCCAATGTTATAACGTAGTGTGAAAACACAATGCGATTAGCATTCGAAGAGGTAAATGTTTGTAATAGAGGGCAATCAAAGAAAAAAAACCTTAAACCTATCAACCTTTCAACATTGGTTAGGATAATAAAGGTGTTGAGTAAGTTGAACCTTATCGATGAAGACAAAGGCGCTCTATAACAAATACCATTCTATCATATTTTCAAGGCTATATGGGAGGGAATAAAAATAATTCAATTAGTGAAGAAGTATAATGAAGATATATGTCACTTAATTGAGACATATAATGATAGTAGAAATGGGTTTGTGATTGACGGTTCTACTCTGAAATTTAAAAGCCATCACATGACAAACTTATTTGGGATTTATTGTGAAAACGAGAGTATGTGAGATTGTATACATCTATCCAAGGCAACTGAGAATGAGTTTATGATGAGATGTTTTCTCAATGATATACACGTAAACTACAAGTCAAAAGACTTCTACTAATATCTAAACACACACTTTAGAAAGAGAAATACTCTTTTCTATTTCAAAATTCAAGTCTTACAACTAGGTATTCAAAAGGGAGGAGTAGCTTAGGCTACAAGCTAAGACCCTTATAACAATAATGCCATTACTATCTCTTACCTCTAAATACAATAACAAAAAAAAGGAAAATACAATAACAAAATAAAATGACTAATAAAATCCTAAAATAGGGCCTATTTCTATCACTATCTTCCTCTTAAGACCAAGCTCGTCCTCGAGCATTCAAATAAATTGGGGATTCGTGATTAAATTTCAAAAATTGTGCCAAAAACTTGTGGGAACCCAAAAATAATTTTTGAAAGTTGATGAGCGCACATCGCATAAATCTTGGTCTTCCTTTTTTCTTCATCTCTTCTGAAACAACCCTAAAAACTTCCACCCGAGTCAAAAACCATGGGAGTGAGAAAGAAAAAGTGGCTAGCAGATGGGTTGAAGGAGTTCGAGGACTGTTTTGGGGACAGATTGTTTTTTTTTATATGTTAGGGGTCGACTAGGGGTGGGTGTTTAAGTGTTTGCCTGCGGCTGGAGGGTGGGGATTAGAGGTGGAAGCAGGGCGAGGTTTTTTTTTTGGGGGGGGGGGTGGTCAGGGGTTGAGGCTAATCGTCGGTGGCTGGGCGACTGGCAGAGGGGTTTTTGGGACTGTTATCATAACAAAACCTTTATCCCCTATGCATTTAGTGAATTTTCAAAAAATCACAAGCGATCACAAAACAAAAAAAAATGATCTCCATTGTTGTACATTGTAATTTTGCGCCACTACCATTTTCATACAAATCGCGAGAAGATTCGTTTGAAGATTGACAAAATTATTAATATATTTATAATTCCAATATTTATTGTATTCATATTCTACTGAAATGTCAATATAAATTCCTTGTTTTTTCATCTTGGTTAGTGACAAGGACAATCAGAAGTGGAAACATTTTTTCTAAGGTAGATTCATTAGAAAAACGATTTGCTGATAAAGAAAACCTCAGAAGCGGTGAGTAGGGCGATTAAATTATTTCTCATCATTGTTTTGATATGAAATTATATTTAGATCTAATTTAAGAAAATATTTAATATGTTGATAATAATATATGTATGTAGCGTAGTCATTGTCGTTAGATTGGATTGATATTTCTACACAGATATAGGAAATACATTATATTGAGATATAAGTTTTTTCACAATATATGTTATTTTTCAATGCTGTGTCCCAAATGTGATTAAAATACAATATATATATTTCTATGTCACAATATATGTTATAATATTCGATATCTATATAAGTACAATATATGTCACAAATGTGATAACGATAAAACTAAAAATTAGAAAATTAATTTATACTTTCGCAAAACTCTAAAAAATAATACTAAAAGTTTATTGATAAACTACCCGTTAACGATTATTTGCTAAAATTATTTTAATCCATTAAAAATTAGTTTTTGAGTTAGAAATTTCTAAAATAAGCATTAATTTAAGAAATGTCTATCTCTAGTTTGATTCATAAGAAAATGATGTAATAAAAATTTCGATTTCTTTCTCAATGACCAGATCACCTCATTTCTCATGCGAGGGGAATTTTTTGATTCATTAAAAATAAATCACTTTCTTTCGAAGCATGATAAGAACCCAATGCTTTTGTGGCACCCCGACTAATTAAATACCGGGTAGCTACTCCTTTATTAAATTAAATCAAAACGCCAAGTTGGCTCAGTTAATAGCATCACTGTCGAAAACATTTTTATTATTACTAACCACCTAGTATTTAAAAAGTAAGTTGCCAAATTTTAATTTAAAGTCTGATTAACATGCAATAAGTGTAATGAAGAAATAATAACACCATTCACCATAATGAAGTAATAGAATAACCGTAACATGATATAAATAAAACTGGAGGAAAAACTCCTCATAATACAATCTCTCAACTGAAGTAAGTGATGAAATACTGAATACTGAAATGAATACATGCCAAAGTCTGAAAACTGAAATGGAAATGTATCTAATAGAACTTGGGCAACATGCCCTACAACTGAGGAATAATGAATAAGGAATCCAAATGATATAAGCGTCTAAAAGCAAATCCCTGTAGCTTCCACAACCAGCTACAGCTCATCATCAGAATGGAAATCCTATGCATGGTGACCTTGTGGCTGGGCACCTAAAATGATTTTACAAAAAGATAGATTTGAAAGCAAACGGGTCAGAGCCCGAATGTGGAGACATTTTAAAACCTGCAAGTGCTTTAAAAACATTTAAAACAGTATATGCAAAGTACATGTTAGGACGTGCTCTCACATGATATACTCACCTCTCGTCTAACTGTGCACTCCTAACGTTCCTGTACCCATTCGTGTGTTATCTCATAACTATCTAAAGAGCTTCTAACACTTCTACTCGGTTCACGTTAAATTTCCAACCTTAATAATTAAATAGAGAGTTCTACTTTAATTCCCGGATTCACAATTATTAACAATACCATTTATAGATAAAAGTTCCCTGTTTATCTTTTCAAAATATTAACATAATTATACTCACGATTTAACATCTTAAATTCCTTCTCATATAACCGTATATTTTTCACATCATAAATATACAATACAAGCACCCAAAGGCTAAGCTGCGGTGCACACATACTCTGCTATCCATCCCGGTACATCACGTACATAAGGATTACAAATTCCGAATCTCTCAGGAATTGTTGGAATAAACACCACACACATAAATGGAGGCGAACATAATTCACATATCCATGGTCACGTACATACCTACGCTCCATAGTCAGCTGGCTTATTAACTCACAAATAAGTCGTTCTCTTGAACTATGTCCTCTAGGCACCAATCTAAATCCGGGCAACACAAGGATAAGAAGGTCCTAAGCGAACGTAACCTCCGTGATAGCAAGTATGGTAGGTATGTCATACACGTAAAATTATATACTAAGCATTCACACATCTTAGATATCTCAATGTTAATAAAGGTATACTCTACAGCATTATACCATTATTCCCAATTCATATATTTCAAGTATCCCGATAATATATAAATTAAATAGTCGACACGTCTCACGTCGTAATTTTCTTAAACTTAAACCTATCTCAAATAGACTATTAAGTTCCCATAATTCCCTCATATAACATCGCTATACTTAAGGTCCTTACTTCTGCCCCAAACCTTATTTCATCAAATTATTCAAATTTGTACTATTAACCCAAATATTATCTCACGTAACGAATCTCATTAATTTAGAATAATTCCTCAAATTAAATTCCAATTAAAGTCCAATCTCATAATCATGCCTACTGGTCTTCCCTAAAGTTAAGGGTAATCACAATGTCTCCAATAATATTAATCAAGGGTTAACACCATTAAAATCCAATTTAAGGAAAACTTTATTCATTCTGGGAAGGTCGATCGATCGACCTTGACCTTCGATCGATCGATTGTGGTCGATCGATCGATGGATGAATGTCGATCGATCGATTACACAGGTCTGTTACGGGCTGCTTCGTTTTGCAGTTACAGTTTCGTCCCAAAACTCCATTTTTAAGCATGAAACTCCAAGGTAAGGTTACTATAACATGATACTAACATTCTACAACGGTTTTAACATTCTAAGTCTCATAATTCATCATTTAAAAGCTTAGTTTAGATCAAAACTACATCAAACTATTTTCCAGAATTCTTCCATTCAAGAACATTATGAAATTCCTTCTAATTCCACTTTTAGATCATCATAGGTTATGTTTATCACATATAAATTCGTCCAGAATATACTACATGCAATTCCTACATAAATCATGGCTTTTAACTTTCAATTCATGGGTCTAATTTATCTCCAAAAGTCAATTTCGAAAATTCCTACACATGGATACATATCTTGAATTAAAGGAGTTTAAATCACTTGCCTTAATTATCTCAGAATTTGGTGTTGAATCTTGATAGCCAAGTTGTTCTCCCTCTCACTTTTCTGCAGAATTCTCTTCCTTCTCTCTCTTTCAAGCTCTTCTCAAAGTTTCCTTCTCTCTCTCTCTCTCTCAAGCTTTTCCCAAGGTTGAAGATAATGGAATATGGAGTTGTGTTTGGTATTTGGAAGTTGAATTGATATATCAACTTCTCCCGTTGCCCATAATGACATATAGTGGGGTTAGTGGGTTAAGTGGGTTGAGAAATAGTCAGATTTTAAATTCCCATTTTCGTCACTTTTTAATTCCCCAAAAATGCAATTTACCAAAATGCCCTTTATGATGCCGGTATGGCCCACAAATATCCCGGGACCCAAACTTAACTTCCGGCTAGTGTTTTCTGACTATCTCGACCCTTCCGGACGCGTTGGCGCACTCAAAACGACCATACGGTTAATGGAACTAAAATTCACTTTTTAATTATGTAACACAATACCATGACGTGGCGGTCACACGCGTCAAGCAAAATTCCCAAATTGCCGTATTTATATCTCACGACAATATCAATATTACCAATATTCATATAATGCCAAATATGCACATTATAATAAAATACTAACTCACATCTTGTTAATATTATTATCCGGATTAATTTCCAATTAATAAACATTTAATTCAATTAATCCCCAAAAATAAATAACGCAGAAAATACGGGGTATTACAGCTTTCTGTCAAAATGCATTTTAATATGTAAATGTCCAATATTTATTTTCAAATGAGCATAATAAAGGTTATAAATTACAAAATTAAAATAAATAAAATAAACCCATGGAGGCTTCATATCTCCCCTTGAATGGGAGATTAGCCTTCAATATGAGTTAAATTACACAAAAGTATGAAAATAATTATATACAAAGTCTTGTAGAAATGCAAAAAAAGAAAAAAAAAAGACATGCCAAGCCTCCTTGCATACACTTTCGAATCTTAACAGAAATACACCTAAAAAATGAGTTACACAAACAATATTCTGAAATTTCTACTTCAACTCAATATTTGCCTCTCACAAAATATCTATGCCTCACTCAACTCACTAAAATAATGCAAAATAACTAATCAAAAAATGATACTACACTACTTCTAAAGTGATACTACAAAACTATTCCTAAAAAAAGTAAGAGAAAACTAGCAAAAACTTGGAGCTCTCTACTCTGTCCAAATTCTCCATTCTTCAATATGTCATTTTCTATATATAATTGAGTGTTAAAGAGTAAAGGAACGTGGGGTAGCTGGGTTCTCCACCTGCACACACACACACATGCACATGCATATATATATATGCGTGCGTGTGTTTAGTTTAAGTGGGACGGAAAGAGGAAAAACTATGAGGAGGTGTGTCTGTGATAAAAAAAAAGGTAAGAGAATATGGGTACATGCATGCCTTTGTGGATGTGAGGTTAGGCATGGGGTACATGCTGAGAGAATGTAGCGTAAAGATTGTCCATAGACAAGAGAGAGAAAAATAGTCATCACGTTTATGTACGTGGGTCTCAGGCTGTAGCTGGGTGTGGTCGGGTAGTATAAGAGTTTCCTTGGGTTGGATATCAGGGTTAGGGAGCTATGGTGGTTTTCGGGTGAGATGTTTGTGGCTATGGGGCTCGAATAGGGGGTTTTGGGTTGGGTTGAAGGTTGTCTCTGGTAATGGGTATGGGGCTCGGGTAGATAGTTACTGCTGGACGGATATGTGGTAATGTGTGGATGTCCATGTATGTGGCTATATATATCGAACATACCTATTCTTTTAATGGTAAAAAAAAATTATTTTTTGATTGAATTTTGTATACACGATCTCCATAATGAGGAAATCGTCTACGGGAATAATCATGAAAAAAATCCAACCCGAAAATTAGTGAAATGAAAAGTGGGTATATATGAGCATTTTTGTCCGTTCAAATTTTTGTCATCGTTTCATTTACTTTCGGGTTGAACTTTTTGATTTTTTTTATTGTAGATGATCTCCTTACTATGTAGATCATATCTACCGAGTTTGGTTAAAATAATACATTTCTTTTTACTATTTAAAAAAAATGAATATGTTCATTGGTATGTTAAGCAAGGAATGTTGGAGATACAATATATATATATATATATATATATATATATATAATATGTGTGTGTGCGCATTTATATATACAAGTGTGTATATACGTAAGTGTATATATTTATATATACACGTGTGTGTAAATGTGTTATATAGTATGTATAATATATGTGCTCGACATACGTGTGTGTTAGTTATGCATGCTCTCTCTCTCTCTCTCTCAACCTTTTAATGTTGTTTTAACTCATTTAGGAGATGACTTGGAACATTTTATTGAGACTCAAATCAATTTTCTTGAACAAGAAAATAAAAATAAAGTAATATAAAAACTAAAAAAATAAAAATAACACACACCTATAATAATAAACATAGACGCATATATACTACTACTAGTAATAATAATAAATATAATTCTCTCTCTCTCTCTCTCTCTCTCTCTCTCTCTATATATATATATATATATATATATATATATATATATATATATACTTCTTTTAAATAGTAAAAACTTATGTTTGGGCTTAATTTTTTCATAAAAGTTGCGAAAGTTTGATCGACTTTTTTAAACTAGCAAAAAAAGTTATTTTGAGCCAACATTTTTATATGGATCCCTTGAAATGTTTAAATTCCATATAAAATAAACTCAACTAAAAAAATATTTTATTAATATTTTAAACAAATAGGTTTGCACAAGCAAGTATGTATAATTGGTATATATAAGAGTCGCTAAAATACATACACACAACACCCGAGAGGTTAAGGAACGCTAGGGACATGGTTTGGGACGGGGTTTAATGGGTAGTTGGTTATCGAGGTCACATAAAATTTGACTTTAGCATTTTTAACCACATTTTTTCCATAATTGACTTGAATTATGCATTATGAAATCGCAATGGTTTATTGACATACAAGGTAAATAAGTAAACACAAAGGACTAATATTAACGCGAAAAATAATTAAAATGAGTCTTTTGGGGGGTAAAAATAATACTTTTATGTGATTTTCGTACCACACTGAAAAGAACTTTATTAGTTCTCGAGAAAAAATAGAGAGAAACCAAGATAAATAACCCAAAGTGTGCCACTTTTGCAAGCACTTTCGATTGCACTTAACATGTGTAACAATCCATTAAACTTCTAGGTTTCCCTAAATGTCGAGTGTTGTCTCGTGAGGGTTTTCATTTTCCCGGACACCTCACCAAATTATATCTTTTTATTTAAACAACAACAACGAGCGAAAATAATTACAATAATCAACATTCCATGCAATAATAAATAGTCCGAATAATCACCAGATAAATAGCTAAAATAAAATATTACCAAATAAACCATCGGTTTCCAAATCCAATATAAAATTCCAACAAGTATAAAAAATTTGAATATAAAGTCTGACTGACATAAATGAAATAACTGAGGGCTATATGCTCGAAAGAAATAGTGAACTGCATTCTACACTAGGAATGAAGTAACTGAAGCGATTAAGTCCAAATCCTGCAAGCATCCATAAGTGCTGCAGCTATGCATCCCTGGAACAGATCATCCTGCTTGACATCTTTGTGGCTGGACACCTAAAAGGTTTTGGAAAAAGTTTTTCAAGTACAGGTCAGAGACCATGTAAAATCATTTGAAAACATTTAGCAAGCATTTAAATTGCAGTTTAAAAGAATAGTTATTAGATACACATGTTAAGTTGCGAACACTCCCTTGAGTTCCTCACCTCTCATCTATAGTGCGCACCTAACGTTCGCTACTAAGCCCGCGTAGTCATGCTACCCAAACTAACTAGGTCTATAGTATCTAACAAACTACTAACCAATCTATCTCACCTGTACTGCCCATACAGTACACTATCAATCTACTTAATAATTAACATATCCCTTATGTTATTATTAAATCCAAATTATCATTTCACATCTGACATCATTCAAACCTTTCATTAAGTTTCTCTACTTAAATCTTGCTATAGACATACGTTGTCTATCTTTCCTACTATTTACACATTAGTAGGTTTAACTTCGTTTAGATATACACTATCTAGTCTTCCTACTATCGAACATAAGTAAGATTAAACACCTCCAAGATATACACTATCTAGTTTCCTTATTATCAGACATAAGTAAGATTAAACATCCACACGTATATATAATAATAATAATAATAATAATAATAATAATAATAATAATAATAATAATAATAATAATAATAATAATAATAATAATACCGCGTCTCCCGTATAGGTCATAAGGATTCTCACTCGCGTACTCTGCTATTAGTCCAAGTACCTCTCGTACCAAATCATAGACTATCGGTTTGGAATGTCTCCTCGAACCGTCAATTAAATCAAATTACATACAATGGAGGGGAACATAGTTCTAATCCTTTGGGCTATGCACATTCCTAATGTACCCAAACGATATGTCGGCCCCACTAATACAAGACATATAGTGATCTGTCCTAAGTTCTATGTTCTGGAGCATAAATCTAGACCTCCCTAGAATCAGCTAGGTGGGATTTCCCACTGCGCGGGAACCTCCACGATAGTAAGCATTGTAGGTATATTCACATATATATGAAAGAACATAGTAGGTATACACATAACCTAACCCATATGTCGCACATATGCATACGCACAACCCATGAGTATCATCTATATAGGTATACATAATCTTTGTAGGTATACACTTAACATATAAACATAATTCGTATAGGTATACACTCAAATTATAAACATAATCCGTATAGGTATACACTCAACCTATATAAACATAATCCGTATAGGTACACACACACACACACTCACCCACCCCTCCCTAGACCCCCTGCCCCTCCCTCCTCCCCCTCCTCCCACCATACACACCTGCACAAACACATACACACACCACCCCAGACCCCACTTCCCATGCCCCCCCTCTCCCCCTCCCCCCCCCCCCCCCCCCACACACTTGCACACACAAACACACACATATACACATATTTACCAAGGAAAGTGAAAGAGAGAAAAAAACTCACCTGAAAATGTAGAGAGGGAGAGAGCAGTCATGCACTTAGAGAGAGAAATTGGAGAGAAGTGAAAACGGTGAAAAAAAATAAGGGGGAAGAGTTTTTTTACTGACAAAGTTGTCACACACCTGTCACGATTTTTGACCGTGACAACTTTCTAATGTTGTCACGATCATCGACGTTGACAACTCCGTGATAACTACACTTGTCACGAACTTATCGCGATCATTGACCGTGACAAGCCTTTCTCACAGACTTGTCATGTCATTGACAGGGACAAAAAATGCATATTTTTTTATCAGGACCAATGACCGTGATCGTGACAAGGTTGACTAGTGAAAAGGTGATGATTTGGCATTTTTGGTATTCGAGGAATTCCTCGAATACCTACTGTATCATTTATTCACAATATTAACTCACTATCGTAAAATCACGAGTTTTATTCTCCACCCGAAGGGCCCATTGTTACCCCTTATATTAATTCAGTAGTTACTACACTTATACACTATTGGTTATATTCTAAGATTTTGGTTTACTCTTCCCACAATCCAAATCCTTACTATCTCGGTGTGCAATTCACTCGATTACCATCGTCGGTTAAATATCCCAACATAACCCTTACCAATATAAATCGAACCTTAACCTCATGCCTACTAATCTACCCTAATTCTTCACATAATTACTAATCTATCACCAAAGATTATCGTAATTCTATTCCTGGGGATACATAAATAAAGAGGCAAAATTATGATTTTTTGGGCAGCCAAATTGATTCATTAGGAGCTCGATTCAATTCGCCTCTAGGCCGAATCGATTCGTAATATAGCGGGTCTCTCCTACGTTGCATTTTTACTATTTCCAACCTTTGTAATGCTCTCAAATCTTCATGAAACTTCAACAAATTTCAAACCCACTTTTCTAATCCTTATCTGAATGTATAAGAATGATTTCCAACGTAAAATTATCATAAATTTGTCACGAATTCAATTTAAGATCCAATTATCTTTAAAAATCCCATAAAACCCTAGTTTATGTGTTTTTCAAGTTTATTCATAAAGAAACCCAGATTACTTTTGTTTTAATCAACCCAAACCCTCAAATTTTTTATTACCAACGTTAAGGAATATATCTACATGCAATTCCTACTTCAATTCATGGATTTTCCCACCCAATAACATATTACATCTTTCGAAAACATGAAATAAAACCCTACTCTACATGGGTATTATAATAAACTCAATTTAAATGCTTGCCTCTCAATAGTAGGTCTGAATTTCTTTGGTATGATGGTATGGATTTTCTCCATTTGTTCCGATCTCGATTTCGTCACTTACGGATTGGTTCTCTCCTCCTCTTAGTCTCTTATGGCCTCTCACCCGTTAGCTTTGTGCTAACCCTAGCGCCTCTCTCTAATTGGCTACTTGAGCCATCGATGTTACATTTTTTAGAACTATACTTGGCAAAGGAGTAAGGCATTTAACGGTATGTCTGAGAATAAAATTCAATCCTTGGAGTTATCATTGGAAAAATACAAAATCAATTGAATTTCTTATCAAATGTCAAGTTTGGAAAGCATCCGAACAACAAGAAAAGGCCTCATGACCCAGTAAAATTGATATGGACAAAGAAAAGCATCGTATACGAGCTCCCGTATTGGAAAAAAACTAAAGATTATTTACAACTTTGGTGTGATGCACAATGAGAAAAATATATGTGATAATTTTCTTGGAACTATATTGAAATGGATAAGAAGAACAAGACAAAGAAAAAGGCCTCCTTGATTTAGAAGACATGGGCATAAAGGAGGAATCGCATTACAAAATCATCCTGACAGGTCTTATATAAAGCCTCCCGCAATAGATACATTGACTTCAAAGGAGAGGGAGTGTTTATATGATTTTTTGAAATCAGTTAAGTATCCAGATGGCTATGCTACAAACATCTCAAGATGTGTGATCACAAAAGCTAAAAAATTATTGGGCCTTAAAAGTCATAGCCATGTCATGTTACAACAACTCCTTGCCATTGGGATGCGTGGATACCTTCTTAAAGATGTTTGTACTACAATAGCTGAGTTGGGTGAATGGTTTCAGCATTTGTGCTCCAAAACACTAGTGAGAACTGATTTGGAGAAATTAGGGGAATGCATAATTCTGATACTTTGAAAAATGGATAAGATTTTTCATTCTACTTTCTTTGATGTAATGGTACATTTTGTGGTTCATTTGGCATTTGAGGCCAAACTTGCTAGACCAGTACAATATCGATTGATGTTTCTAATTGAAAGGTAAATGATACTATTCTGATGTTCATTTAGTTTAATACCTCGCAAAATGTGTAAAATGTGTAATATTCATGTAACTATTATTAATTTCAAGGTTTCTTAGAACTTTGAAAGAATTTGTATTTAGTCGAGCCAGGCCTGGAGGTTCCGTTACAGAGACACACATTGTGAAAGAGTGTCTGAATTTTAACTCAATGTACTTGAGCAATGTTAAAACCATGTTTAATAGATAAGAACACAATTGTGATGGTGGCAAGCGTGTCTTAGGGTTAGCAGTTGTGACACGCCGCCTAATAAAACATCGGGTGATCAGGCCTTTATTAATTAAAGCAGGCTTCTCGTATGGTTCATTCTTAGCATAACTATCGAAAACTTTTTAATTACTAACCATCTAAGTGAAATTAGACATATGCCAAATTTTATCCTTCGTTAACAAAAAAAAAATATACCATGGGAAAAGCTAAATAAAACATTCATAGTATACTAGAGTTCAATCCAACACAATGTATATGAATGAAAGACTTGCCGATAAACCATCGAGTAAAAGTTCCAAACCACAATCTACAATACTCAAAAGAACTCAATAACTATAAATCGTCAACGGACAACATGTCCATACATGGAATATAAAATAAGATCCTACACTAGATCAGAAAGGTGGAATCGTCTAATCAAGATCCTGTCAGCATCCACAATGCTACAGCTCCGAGTACCTGGAATGAAATCCTCAAGTCTAGCATCCTCGTGGCTAGACTCCTAAAAGGTTTTGAAAATATTTTATAGAAAGAGTTAGTACTCAAAACATTTTGAAAATATTTAGCAAGCATTTATCACAATAAAATTCAGTTATTATTTACACATGTTCGCCTACACTCTCTCTTGAGTTCTCCTCACCTCTCATCTATAGTGTACGCCTAACATTCTATATTTAGTTTATTTTAGCTACAACTACCCAAGCTATTTAGAATATAGTACTCATCTGAACTTACTTACACGTCTAAGTTCCCGTACCGCCCATACAGTACTAAGTTTCATTAATACCTCTCATATTGTTAATAAATTTCCAACTAACATTTCACACATTTTAGTTTCTGATTTGAATGTTAAGTCTGACCACTTAATGTTATTCATTAGTTACTCACTATCTAATATTATGTTTTTCCCATTAATGTTTCTCCACTTAAGTTAATAGTTAGATGTATTCACGTCATCTAATTATATACTACTTCATCCTAGTAGATTATTCATATAATATATATCTCACACACAATATAGACTATAAGGATAATTGGCCCGGTCTAATCATCGACTCCAATTATCCCAATTTATTTATCTTTTAGATGTATTCACAACATATAATCATCTAGCATTCTAACCAAGTAGATTATTTATATAGTATAAATAATAGCTTGTTTAGACTTAGGTTAGCGACTTGGAACATAGGGACTATGACAGGAAAAGGGATGGAGTTAGTAGATACCATGATAAGAAGAAAAGTTAACATAGCTTGTTTACAAGAAACTAAATGGGTCGGTGAGAAAGCTTGAGAAATAGAAAATACAGGATTTAAATTATATTATACAGGAAAACATAGAAATAAGAACGGAGTTGGAATAATAGTAGATAAAAACTTTAAGGACGATATCGTAACCGTTATTAGGAAAGGTGATAGACTTATACTTGTAAAATTGGTATTAGGTGAAAACATAATTAATATTGTTAGTGCTTATGCACCTCAAGTAGGATTAGATGAGCACACTAAAGTACAATTTTGGGAACAAATGGATGAACTAATTCAAGAAATACCCCTAGGTGAGAAAATCTATATAGGTGGAGATTTTAATGGTCATGTAGGAGAAGATCGTGTAGGATATGAGATAGTGCATGGAGGACATGGTTTTGGAGATAGGAACGACGAGGGAGAGTCTATCTTAGATTTTGCGATGGCTTATGATTTTGTACTAGTAAATACATGTTTTAAAAAGAGGCTTGAACACTTAATAACTTATAAAAGTGGAACACATAAGAGCCAAATAGATTTTTTCATTACTAGGAAAGGAGACCGATTAACGTGTAAAGATTGTAAGGTTATCCCGGGAGAGAGCTTAACCTCACAACATAGGATAATGGTGTTGGATATAAATATTAAAAATCAATCACGAGTGCGAAAAGTGAAGATTAACCCACGAACTAGGTGGTGGAATTTAAAAGGAGAGAAATTAGAACTATTTAAAGATAAAGTATTAAATGAAGCAACATGGAATTGTGAAGAAGAAACTAACATGATGTGGAATAAGATGGCCACATGCATTAGGAGAATATCAAAAGAAATTCTTGGAGAATCAAAAGGCAAAGGGCCACAGTCTAAAGAAACTTGGTGGTGGAATGAAGAAGTACAGAATATAGTAAAAATTAAAAGGGAGTGCTTTAAAACATGGCAAGCAAATAGAAATGAAGAGAATTTTGAGAAATATAAATGGGCTAAAAAGGAAGTTAAGAAAGTGGTAAGAGATGCTAAGTTAAAAGCGTATGATGATCTTTATACAAAATTAGGAACACAAGAAGGGGGAAAAAGTATTTATAAGCTTGCTAAACTTAGGGATAGGAAAACAAAAGATTTAAATAACGTTAAGTGCATGAAAAGTGATGATTCGAGAGTCCTAGTCGAAGATGATGAAATTATGGAAAGATGGAAAAACTACTTTGAGAGGTTATTAAATGGAGATAATGGGAGTAGATTAGATATAGAGGAACTTAGGGAGACTCGAGAAGATATATTTTTTCGTAGAAATAGGACAACAGAGGTCAGGATTGCTCTAAAAAAGATGAAAACAGGGAAGCCTTTAGGACTATATGGTATCCCTATTGAGGTTTGGAAGTGCTTAGGGGAGGATGGAGTATCATGGCTTACAAAATTATTTAATAGAATTTTAATGACTAATAGGATGCCCGATGAATGGAGAAAAAGTATTTTAGTACCTATTTATAAAAATAAAGGGGACATACAAAGTTGTTCAAATTATCGTGGTATTAAGTTAATGAGTCATACAATGAAACTTTGGGAGAGAGTGATTGAATATAGATTGAGATTTAAGACAACAGTATCTGAGAATCAATTTGGGTTTATGCCTGGGAGGTCAAAAATGGAAGCAATCTATTTATTGAGGAGATTAATGGAGAGGTATAAAGAGAAAAAGAAGGATCTTCATATGATTTTTATAGATTTGGAGAAGGCATATGAAAGGATACCCAGAGATATAATATGGTGGGTTCTACATAAAAGAGGAGTGACTCGCAGATATATTGAAGTGATCAAGGATATGTATGATGGTGCGATGACTACAGTAAGAACATCAGCTGGAGAAAGTAGTGAATTTTCAATTACGGTAGGGCTACACCAAGGTTCAGCATTAAGTCCTTATCTCTTTTCTCTTGTTATGGATGAGTTGACTGGACAAATATAAGATGAGGTGCCATGGTGTATGCTATTTGCAGATGATATTGTTTTAGTCGATGAGACTAAGATGGGGATAAATGCTAGGTTGGAATTGTGGAGAGAAACTTTAGAAACAAGAGGATTTAAAATAAGCAGAACTAAAACAGAATATGTGGAGTGTAATTTTAGTAGTAATAGGAGGACAAATGGAGATGTGGTGAAATTGGAGGGTCAAGAAATACCTAGAGATGATCATTTTCGTTATTTAGGATCGATTATACAAAAAGGTGGAGATATTAGTGATGATGTTACGCATAGGATTAGAGCAGGCTGGGTTAAGTGGAGAAGTGCGACCGGCGTTCTGTGTGATAGGCGTATACCTTTGAAGTTAAAAGGAAAATTTTATAGGACGGCCATTAGACCCGCCATGTTATATGGGACAGAGTATTGGGCAACCAAGAAACAAAATGTGCAGAAAATGAGTGTGGCGGAGATGCGAATGCTAAGATGGATTTGTGGTAAAACTCGAAAGGATAAATTTAAAAATGAACAAATTCGTAAAACGGTAAAAGTAGCTCCTATAGAAGATAAATTGAGAGAAAATCGACTTAGATGGTTTGGACACGTCAAGCGTAGACCAATGGATGCTCCTGTAAGGAAGAGTGATTTAGTTAGTATTGATGATAACCCAAGGGGTAGAGGTAGTCCTAAATTAACTTGGTGGGATATTATAAAAAAGGACATGATATCATGTGGTTTGACCGAAGATATTGCACTGGATAGATTGGAATGGAAAAATAGGATTCATGTAACCGACCCCAAATAATTGGGAAAAGGCTTTGTTGAGTTGAGTTGAGTATATTTCATAGATAATATATACTATAAGGATTATTGGCCCGATCTAATTATCAACTTCAATTCTCCTATCATTTACATTGCCCCAGTCTAATCCTTGACTCCAATTATAAATGAAATAATACAATATTGGCTCGGTCTAATCCTCGACTCCAATATCATATAGGCACTGTAGGTATTCGCCCAACCAAAGTACGAAATTTATAGGTATTCACACAACCAAATTATTTCTCTCTAATATATTTCTCTCTAATATATTTTACGTAATACAAAATTCATACTTTTACGTAATATATTTCTCTCTAATATTCACCGTACTTGTTTACTTTACGAATTTATTTCACTTTCGTATTTATTCGAGTATTCTCTCTACTCTTTATTGGCTCAGACTCATACTTTGATCACTAATTTTTTATTTAGTATACTATCGGTATTAACATAACCTATATATTACTATGCATCAATAGGTGTTCACTTAACCCGATAATACGCATTAGTACGTAGTATATATCTCTCACATATTTGCAGTACTATTTACCTTACGATTTATCTCACTATTGTACATATATGAGTGTTCACACAACTCTAAGGGTCCTAGTTACCCCATGTTATAGCAATTCAGTAGTTACCCTTGTTAACTAACTGATCCAATAAATTTAAGCTCGCTCACGCTTTTTCGTAATTATATTCTTGTCATCTTGAATTAGAATATGTCACAATCAAGCCTATGAATCTCCACTTTAATTCTCTTACAAAATTAAAGTCCAGCACTCAATCATAGACCTACTTCCATATCATTATTCCAGCAATATATTTCATCGAGGTCTCAAACATTTCCTCGATAAAATTTTAGGCATTTGAGGCTTAAAAAGAAAAATCTCACATTTTCTGGCAGCCGAAACGAATCATAAGTTTTCTGGCAGATTAAACACCCTCTAGTAAAATTTTGATTTGTCTTTCTATAGAACTACGATTGACCTAATTATAAGTTCATTGAAAATATAAGATATATACCTTTCTATACATCTATTATTCACACTCTAATTCTAAGTACAATTCAAATCGTACACATTTAAAGTCACGTCAAAATTTTGGCAGATTACTCTGCTCGCAGATCAAACACCCTGTAGTAACATGTCGATTACTCCCTCTACAGAACTTCAATTGACCTGATTCCAAGTTCATTGGATATCTAAGAGATAGACCTTTCCAGGAATGTATGCTTCACACTCTATTTTTGAATTACAATTTAAATGGCATACGTTTAAAGTTACATAAAAAATTCTGGCAAATTGACATCTTTTGTTCATCAATTAAACCCTAAGTCATTTAAGATTCATGTCCTTCAACCAAGAACTCATAAATATCCCATGTTAATCATAAAATATATTCAAATTTCATTTTATCTATACTTAGGTATTCAGTCTACATGAAATCCTACCCAAACATGTGCTCAATTCATAATTTTAATTCAAGGTTTTTCAATAGAATCATCCAATTGTTAAAACTCCCCATGCATGGGTATTATAACTTGAATTTGATTTGCAATAAACACTTGACTCATAGTTTGTAGGGTCAGATTGTATGTTGTTGATGGTGTATTGATGTTCTTCTCCCTCCATCCTTCTTCCTTGGATGATTTGGGTGCAAGATTCAAGTCCAAATCTTTAAGAATCCATTCTTAAACTTTGGAATTGGTTTCCCCCTTCTCCCTAATGGCCTCTCTAAGTTTTGTAAGTTATTAACCCTAACCCAAAATTCTAATTACCAGATATAGGGTGATAATTTTCGTAAGTCTTTTAACCCTTATTTTTAAAATGACCAAATTACCCTCAAAAGGTGCTGGGTTGGTCTAAAATTGACCTGGGACCCAATCTATACCTCTGAGTACATTATTTTGACTATTTCGACCCATCCAAAATCATTCGTAACCTCTAAATTATCTTCTGAGTCACTTAAAATATATTTCTCATTTCTCACCTCAAAATGGTAACACACGTGACTCTCGATGAGATAAAATAAAATACGCACATATCACTCGCTATGCCATATATCAAAATTCACCATTATTTACTATTCACGCACATAGTAAATATCATAACATAATGTTAATCAATCTCTATCTCTCGATTAATATTTAATAATCACTTTTATTATTTAATCACATTAAATTACGTCACACATGTAATTTAACTTAAACGTATTAATTCAATTAATTTATGAATTAATTAAATCATAAATACGTAGAAATACGGGGTATTACATACTTCCCTCCTTACAAAAGAATTTTGTCCTTGAAATTAGGACAATGCCGATACTAAAACTTAGGATTTTTAAAATCACGACATCCTCTAGTACCCAAATCCAAATCATAATAACATAAGGGTTACTCCACTATACACCCACTAGTGGTACTCACCTATCAAAAGGCTTAATCACTATAGCCTCAAATTTCAACAAACTTTCTCAATTCACTATGTATTGATACGCTCTATCAGTCATATGATCTCAATACTGGCTCTATCATCTCCATATTGAGAAAAGGTCGCACCTCCCTATGCGCCAATTCCTCTTACTCACCACATATCAAAACTCCTTTCATAGGAGGAATCATGATAACTTCTGACCACTCATGTCAGTACTTAGAACTTCTGTTCATGGTGGCGTAGATCTTACGACATTCAAAAGTCACCCAAAATAGTTTGTGGTTCACTCCACACTTAACAACGGACTCCAAATCACATTCAGTCCAAAAATCTAGTTATCCACTCAACTCTAATAAACTAGAGGGTGGATGACAAGGCTTTCCATTCCAAAACTCAAAAACTACCACATGCCTGATAAATTGGTATAAGTTCTTACAAACACTCTACCAACGGTAATTTCTCCCCATAATTATCCTATAAGGCACCACACCCACTACTCGCATTAGCTAGCATAATAAACCACCTCTTGTCTAACCCTCGACCTGTAGGTGCTACCATATGCCCAAAATAAATCTTTGTCCCCATCACTTCCTGATAATCCTCATCAGAGGTGTGATTGGAGGATCTCATCCTGATTCATAACAATATTGGGAAGCACCTTGCACCGGTGAAATCCTTATTTTCATAGAGAGCATAACAATCTCTTCATCTCAGCTAATCTATTCCATACACTCGGAGGAATTCTTTCCCTAGTCACGATGTTAGTAGCCAATCAATGCATTTTAGCAGTCTACCTACCCATTCCGTCACTAGAGTCGTAGGCTTGTTATCAAATTCTGGTTAATCATCTCGAGCCAACCTTTCTCCATCTATGAGTGGTGCATCCGGAGACAGTCTCACTATGTCTCACCCCCTCACCAATTTCCACTTATAATATCTCATATTTAAGTTCTGCTTTATACCCCCTTCTTCCCCCGGGGTATACCAACAGTCACGGCACATGCACTTTTCGCAACTGACACCCTTCTTGGGTCTTCTTGCCTTATAGTCATCAATATTCTATCTGCGCGTAAGCCACTCTCATCGTTTGATTGAGTAAAGCTCAGCTCTATTTTCCCACGATAGTTTGGACTCGTCTTTATCAAGAGATATATTTTGAATGGATTTTCATAACCTTTCAACCTATTTAGAGTGTGATATCTCTCTTAGCACATATATACTTGGATCAGCGTCCTTGTCACACGACGTTCAAGCCATTGTACCATTTCAGCTTAATTGATAACTGCCCCACATGTATACTTTACACGCATTAATTTTCATGCCCCTCTATCTTGGACGATTTATAAACCAACTAACTAGGGCATCCATACACCCTATAACTCGTGCATATCTCCACAACCATTGCAAACGTCACACATTTTTCTTAAGATTTTCCTCATGTTCTCGACCGAGTTATAGCACATGGGTCTTCTCAATCATCCCATAAACTCAATTTAATTCCTCTTGAGATTTTCCTAACCTTCGAATCATGGTGAAAAGAAGGCTTTAATGCTCTTTTTCCAGCACTACCGACTCTACTGGCCTTACACCGTATTATAACTCTCAGCTCAAAGTGTTTCCTCAACACGTTTGAGGATATATATTTAAAATTGATGCCCTGGCATCCATCAACATCCATCTACTCCCGACGTTTAAAAAATTTCATGCGAATTTCATCTCGCATCAACACCTAAAGAAGGAACTTTCCCCAATACTTAGTATTGGTGGTGATTGAGTTCCACATGCCTCAAACACACAATCAGGACACTCAGATGTTACCCCCAACCATATACTTATAAATCTCAACTCCCGTATCTCTAAAGGAGTTAAATAACACTGCGCTCTCACTATTACTAGGCATTAGCGCTAATCGCAATAGTGAGCTTTATCTATCTGCTCGACAATAGACCCAATATTCCTTGAATCTTATCACAAAGTCCCTACGCACCATGATCAACTACAACATGACATATATTCTCTCTGAAGTCTCCACCATAATATAATATAAATGCGAGATCGACCCTCTTTTAGGTTAGGCCTTGTCAAACAACACATCCTGCCCTAGAACATTAAACATGATGGCCTTGCTATCACCGCCCTCTATCGTTCCACTTACATCACTAATCAGTCCATACCCAGGTTAATATTATACTCGCATGACACCTCACTAGAACGAATAATTCCATCATCCATATACTCCCTCTGTCTTCACCTACCCTTGCGATTAGTACTAAAGAGAGTCCCGTTATACAAAGGAAACTATATACACATTATAGTGCTATCAACTATATACCCACTAAACTCATCTCACATACGAATCTAGTGCTAATAGAGTACTATGACTCGCTCGTGTCACATAAAAATTATCCTACCACTCGAGGATAAAACTCATACTTCCAATAGTCAATAATGCTGGTAGCTCAAATGGTTCTTCATAACACCCTCGTCCCAGCCGAACCAAAATTTCTATAAATCGTTGCCCCAGCTGCCCTAACACTCTTGTACCCTAACTTAAGGTGGACTAGGGTCACACATGTGTCCCTACTCTTTAAAAGTAAGACACCTCTCCATGTCATTCCCATTCCTCGATCTCTGTTGGGTATTACATGATGGTCCTTCTCACAAACTTGGTAGTCTTGACCCAGGTTGCTACCACTGGTGTTCCTTGGGCCCCACTTGTCCTATGGAACTTGGTGTTAGCCTTGTCTGTCCTGAGTAAACCTACCGTCACTTGGTAGTAAATTCCATTGATCTGAAATATTTTAATAGATCCCTAGAATTTATGTAAGCTTGCAAACAAAGGATCTTGACGACATCACAGTGGTCATCCTAACCGACGTTCTCATTCACTCCCAGGTATTCTTCTCGAGGTTCAAATATCAACCTATGGATCCCTTTATTAAGTTCCCATATCCCTTTGCTGGATACGAAGTTCACAAAGCCAATCCTCGCCTCCCTACTTACAAAGATGGGTGAGTCTAAAGTTGTACCACTATTTTCTACAATGATGTTTGGGAAATTACAATTCCTGAAAGATTATCCTTCTCATTATTTACTCGAATAACATTATGATGATCTCTAGCGTGATTACCCTTTCCTGGACACTCCAAGACTTATGCTGAGCCCTTCCCTCCTGCAGTCCTTGTAACGCCCTTCGTTGGCTGCCTTACAATGTTCGATGTACCATACCCAATCGACCTCGTATATGAGTCACATCAACTGTACTTAATAGCAAGAGAACGTAAGCCACGTACATAGAGGAATACAACAATCATATGATAGGGCTCTATATTAATCAAGTGATACACTGAAAACGTAGTAAGCCGTACATATTCTAAGGACACTAGAACCTAATGCTCTGATACCATTTATGACACCCCGCCTAATAAAGCATCGGGTGATCAGGCCTTTATTAAATTAAAATTGGTTTCTCACATCGTTTATTCTTAGCATCACTGTCGAAGACTTTTTAATTACTAACCACCTAAGTGAAATTGGACCTGTGCTAAATTTTATCTTTCGTTAACAAAAAAATTGTACCATGCAAAAAGCTAAATAAAACATTCACAGTATACTAGAGTTCTTTAGAACACAATACATATGAAGAAAGACTTATCGATAAACCATCGACTAAAAGTTCAAAACCACAATCCACAATACTCAAAAGAACTCAATAACTATAAACCGTCAAAGGACAACATGTCCATACATGGAATATAAAATAAGATCCTACACTAGATCATAAAGGTAGAATTGTCTAATCAAGATCCTGTCAGCATCCACAGTGCTACAGCTCTGAGTCCCTGGAATGAAATCCTCAAGTCTAGTATCCCTGTGACTGGACACCTAAAAGGTTTTGAAAATATTTTATAGCAAGGGTTAGTACTTATAACATTTTGAAAATATTTAGCAAGAATTTATCACAATAAAATTCAGTTATTTTTTACACATGTTCGTGTACATTCTCTCTTGAGTTCTCCTTACCTCTCATCTATAGTGCACGCCTAACATTCTATACTTAGTCTATTGTATCTACAACTAACCAAGCTATTTGGACTATAGTGCTTATCTGAACTTATCTACACGTCTAAGTTCCCGTACTGCCCATACAGTACTAAGTTTCATTAACACCTCTCATATTGTTAATAAATTTCCAAGTAACATTTCACATATGTTAGTTTCTGATTTGAATGTTAAGTTTGACCACTTAATCTTATTCATTAGATGCTCACTATTTAATATTATGTTTTTCCCATTAAGATTTCCCCGCTTAAGTTAATAGTTAGATGTATTCACGTCATCTAATTATCTACTACTTCATCCTAGTAGATTATTCATATAGTATATATTTCACACACAATATAGACTATAAGGATAATTGGCCCGGTCTAATTATCGAGTCCAATTATCCCAATTTATTTATCTTTTAGTTGTATGCACATCATATAATCATCTACCATTCTACCCAAGTAGATTATTTATATAGTATATATTTCATACACAATATATACTATAAGGATTATTGGACCGGTCTAATCATGGACTCCAATTATAAATAAAATAATAGAATATTGGCTCGGTCTAATCATCGAATCCAATATCATATAGGCATTGTAGGTATTCACCTAACCTTAGTAAAAAATTTATAGGTATTCACACAACCAAATTATTATACTTGTAAGTAATATATTTCTCTCTAATATTCACCGTTCTTGTTTGCTTTACGAATTTATTTCACTTTCGTATTTATTCGAGTATTCTCTCTACTCTTTATTGTCTCGGACTCGTACTTCGATCACCAATTTTTTTATTTAGTATACTATAGGTATTCACACAACCTATATATTAATATGCATCAATAGGTGTTCACTCAACCCGATAATACGCATTAGTACGTAGTATATCTCTCTCACATATTTGTCATACTATTTACCTTACGATTTATTTCTCCGTCGTATATATAGGAGTGTTCACACAACTCTAAAGGTCCTAGTTACCCATTGTTATATCAATTCAGTAGTTACCCTTGTTAACCTACTGACCCAATAAATTTAAGCTCGCTCACGCTTTTCCATAATTATATTCTTGTCATCTTGAATTAGAAAACGTCACAATCAAACCTATGAATCTCCACTTTAATTCTCTCATAAAATTAAAGTCCAACACTCAATCATAGACCTACTGCCATATCATTATTCCAGCAATATATTCCATCACCATTATTCTCATATAATTAGTTACATTGATTAAGTAATTTATAGCTTGCGGTTCCAAAGTCACATGAATTATGAATTTGTTATTTCCATTTCAAACAAGTAATAATTATTCCTAATTATTAATTTATTTCCATAATTAATAATAAATAAATACCAAATAAAATACGAGGTATTACAAAATTCAGGCTCAAAAAATATTTTTCCAATATTATCTGTTTGCCTCTTCTGAAATCTAAAACTAAATGGACTACTAAAAACATTATCGCCTTATTCTTATTGCCCATTATTGGAAACATCTTTCCTTTAAGTAGTTTCTTGATTATGTGGAACCTCTGCAAAGAGTTGCAGACATGATTTATGGTTTTCAAGTCTACACACTAGGTTTTTGTAGATCGGATCACAAATCATATATATACTTTGAAAGATAAAAATCCATTACCTTTTAATTTTCCTTATATTACTTGTAAACCAATCACCATGACTATTATTGTTCTAACTGCTTGCAGTGAAAACAACTTTCATTTTTTTACTACTCCCTAAGCATTATGAACTTTCTTAATCATATTTCGTTGTAACCAAGATTTATCCTTCTTATTCACCTTCCTCAATTTTGGGGAAAAATTGAGGGCTTGCATACAAATAACACCATACCTTGGTTTCTAATTATTCTCACTACCACCAAAAACCCCTCAATCAAGTCCACTGCTGAATCAATCAAATTGTAAAATATTACAATTCATATGGGATTGCTTAAAAGATTCAGGTAGCTACTAGGTCACGAAATTGATTTGGGTCTACCCATCAATTTCTAATCCAAGGGATCCCTACTTTGCCAAATATGAACCATATTAAGAAAATGATCCCTAATCAAAGCGTCATCAACCAATATTGGTGTTTACTAACTCCAATTGGTTTACTCTTTAAAATTTCACATGTTCATATAGAACTTCCCCATTGAGGGCATCGAACATACTCACATTTAATTTCAAAAAATTATCAATTAGGAATTTTAAAATCTCATAATACCATTATCAATTTCTTCTATTGTGGGAGGAAAGTCCAGTTAACATGAGGACTTAATCACATCACCTTTTAAAATACCGATGGTAACCCTTGGTTAAATACGTATCTGGTCCTCCACAATTTAAATTATATCAAATATTATTTTTAGTACATGAAATTTATTCAAGTTAAACTTGTACTTTAAAATTAAAATAAATGGTGGTTGAGCTCATTTTCAAATCTTAGAATCATCAGTAAAAAAACATTTTCAATTAAAGATGAAGGATTTAACTTTTGAGTAAATTTTGAATTAGATTGCTTGCACCGCTAATTAAAATTAATCTCATTGATCATCCTAATTCTTTTGTAATATAAAATTCCTCATTAGGAGCTCAAAATATTTTACACTAAATTAGGCCCACATTACATCTTTCAATTATGCAATCTGAATATTCCAGGAAACCTCTGTCTAACATAATTAATTAACTGACGTCTTTTGATCCCACATTTAATGCCATTGATTACGTTGGGGAGGATATCACTACTTGTGTTAAAGAGTATACCATTGATTCATTCTTTAAAATTAAATGTGCTCTTATAAAATTTCCCTGTTCAGGGACCAAACACACTCACATTTAACTTCAAAGTACTATCATTTAAGAATATAAAATCACGTGATACCGTGATTAATTCTCTCAAGTGGAGAGAAAAATTAAGCTAACAAGAGGAATTGATCACGTCACCATTTGAAATGCCAATGGAAACCACAATATTTATTTTTAAATCCCTCTCACACTTAATATTTTGAACTTCTGGATATTATAAAACATAATTATTCGATTCCAATTTCTTGAATGAAATCAACTATAATATCCTAATTTCTTTTATGAATTAAATTACCCAGTACAATTATTTTAATTTTTCAAGGTAATATAATATTATAATTAAAATAAATATTTTGAGACCAAAATTCAATTTCTATGATAAGTTGATTACATAATTTAATTCAATTTAGAAAAGAATAAATAATTTTGATTTTCTAGAAAAATCATGATCTAGGTCGGTTACATAAATATTCCACGTTTCCCATAATAACGTGGATACTAATTCATTAATTAACTAGTGCATGATAATGAATAACATGAGTAGAGATGGTATAATCATAATATGATACAATCACGTGAAATTATAATTTAAATAGGAAATATTCCCCTTTTCATCATGGCTTAGAAATCCTCTTGGAGTAGAATACTTCAAGGACAAGAGATCCTTTTGAAGTTAACTTTTTTTATGAGCAAAACTTATTATCAAAATAGACTTCTTCATAAACCATAATTAATCATAAATTGAACCTCTAGAAATATTATGCACGACCATCAAAATAATAAGGAGGACCTAATCGATTAGCATCCTAGAACCAATTGATTACCCAATCGATTGGGACCAGGGAGATTGATTGTGTTTGTCCAAAGCTACATCGTTTGATCTTCGTCTCCACTTCTAAACAACCATGGAAAAAGCCATCAAACATGAGAAAAACATCACCAAACTCCAAGGAATTTTTCCCACAATCGATCCTTATAAAATAAAGGATTTTAAAATTTTAAACCTTTTACATCCCCTCACAAGCTCCTCTTATTACAATTTTTTTTATTAAATTAAATTATAACTAAATCGAAGAAAAATAACTAAGTATAAACCATCGTAGGATCCCTTAACATAAAACAACATGCATGTGACCGTGATGTCAGGCAAAACTAGTGTTTCATGGTGGAAAAAATGGTTATTCTAAAATATAATGAATCCATAATTGGGGCTCTGATACCAATTAATAGGATTGTCAATAAAAGAATTTATTTCCTACGAACTTTAATTCTTTCTATTTTAGAACATAAAATAATGTAAACTAGATTTAGGGTTTATATCAAGGGTTTAAATCACTATAATTTTGCATATCTTGTAGGTGATTTAATATGGGAAACAAAGTTGATGAAAAAGATGTTATTGATGATTGATCACCTTTAATTCTTGCTTAGATTAAAAAAACCTTAAATCTTTTAGTATGTGATCCACCAAAAGCAAGACATATGGGTGGGCACTTTTGGTGAATAAAACTAGATGATATAATAGAAAAATAATTTTCTCTCCTCACCTCCTAATAAAAACAATTTATATCCTATTATGTTTAATTATAATTAAATCCAAAAAATAACTACAACTCCACTCTAATTTAGTTATCTTAAAACTACTCATATAGAGATGCCTTGTTTGCAAAGTTAGATAACACATAACATGGTTCCTTGCATTAAAGATATGATTTCACATGTAGTAAGAATTTGATTAGAAACAAAGTAGGCCTAAACAGTCTATAACCATTCTTTAAGTTGTGAAATGGTATATGTAATGTTGAAACTACAATTCATGTAATTATACATGAAAATTTAATTTATGAAATTTCAAGTAGGGATATTGTTAATTCAACTTTATTAAATATTATATTTAAAAGGATAAATATGATTTCATATGTAGTAAGAATTTTTGGAACTTAATATACTTTCTTTACCTTTTGGAAAATTACACCATTGCTATTGGAATTGTTGGATTAGAATAATAATATGATTCTTTCTCTCATAATTGAAATTGGACTTAAATTCATATACTTATTACTAAAGTATGAAAATTGTAATATTATCACGTGATCCCCTCTTTTAGTTGGAAATAAAATTAAAGACTTTGAATTACATCTTCTCCATAATTTGGAATTTTAAAGGATTGAACTCTCATACGAAATTAACATAATTCTAATAGATTTTCTTTAATAAAGTAACTAAGCTGTAATTTGATTAGAATCATCCTTTGGATTGGTGTTATACTATTACTTTGGAATTGGGTATTCGTATGACTTCTCACTTGTTGACCATTCTCCCCATGAAACTTCGCATACAACATGATAAATTATATAATTACACATTTGGACTTAAAGTTGTGGTTGTGATTCTAGTTTTTTTTTTCGCTACACATAATGAGAATATATATGGATTAAAAGATTAATTTTCATATTTAAAACTAAAGAAAATAATTAATCATCCTCTAGGCTAATACGATAAAATGTGCTTAGTATGGACGTTTATATTATTGGCATAGCCCAGGCTAGATTCATTGTTATATTATGATTGGTTATTTATATTATGGAGGCGGGCGCGAGTCATGCCAATTTATTTTTGTCCCCGCCAGCTAAAAAATGATGAACTTGCGTGCTAGTGATCCCGTAGTTGGCGGGGGCTAGTAATAGGTTATTTGGTGTAATAGTGACCCTGTAGTTAGTGGGAGCTAGTTCCAATTTTTTTGTTATGATGCATTACTGACATGTAGTTATTTGATGATGACCGTGATTATATTATAGTGGTTATTGGGTGTACTAGTGATCTCGTCATTTATAGAAGCTAGTGGGATTTTATACGAGTTCATAAAATGCACATTATGAAAGATTAATACCGTTAGGGGGGGGGGGGTAAAATGTAATACCCCGTACTTCTACGTATTTGAAATTTAATTAATTTGGTAAATTACTCGTTTTATTTTAAATTATATGAATGAATGAATTTAATTGAACTAAATAAAAATGTGGTTATTAAATATTATTTAAGAGAAGGAGATAATGATTAATATTATGTGTTAAATTTACTAAATGAATAGTAAATGACTTATAGATTTTATTATGCATCATAACGAGTGAGATTGGCGTAATTGAATTTATCTCAACCGGGAGTCGCGTGTAGACTAGATTGAGGTCGAGATAGGATAATTATTTAGAGTGAGTCGAATGATGATTTCAAGGTCATAGATGAGTCAGAAGGGTCGAAATAGTCAAAATAGTATACCCGGGGGTGCTGATTTGGGTCCGAGGTAATTTTAGACTAAACCGGCACCATACAAGGGCATTTTAGTCATTTGGTAACTAAGGGGCAATGTTAGACTAAATCGACACTATATGCTTTCCTCAATTACTCGTTATTTGATTTTTGAGTTTGAGGAGACATGCCTAACCAATAATCCTTATTTAAGTACGAACGGTACATGGACTGATAGCAGAGTATGCCTACTTTCACGACAGTACTTTTGTGAGATGCCATAATTATATATTTAGTGAGATAAATATATATATAACCATTTGAATAATTCTACTTACGTGTTATCAGTGTTCTAAAAAATGTGCCTAGGCGGCGCCAAGGTGCGAGGCTTTTTAGATACGTCAAGTTTTGGTCCCTAGGCATGGATTAAGGCGTGGTCAGTGATGGTCAACATTTTTTTGGGTAAGGCGTGAAAAAATGCGTGTTTTGGGGAGGTAAGGCATGAAAATATGCGAGTTTTTTAGATGTAAGGCGTGAAAAAATGGGAGTTTTTTTGGTTTTTTAAGTATTTTAAAAAAAATAGTATTTTAATTTATAGATATTTAGACATATTTTTAAGATATATACCATTTTAGTATTTTTTAATAACCTTGTCATAGTTAAAAAATAATAAAATATATTAAAAAAGGCCTAAACACCTTTTCACGCCTAAGGCCCGCCTAGGCTTCTAAGGCTTAAGGCTTGGCCTCCACGCCTCGGTCATGCCCTGCGTTTTTTAGAACCTTACATGAGATAGTAGAAATATTAATAGTGTGTATGAAAATAATAAATTAAGTAGTGAAACTTAATTAAATGAGAAAATGAGAAAAGATGGAGAATGTTACCTATGATATCAATCATTCGAATAGCGTAGTGTTTGGGCAGTACGGTGACTTATAGGTGTCGATAGTCCAGATAGATACTTACGTCTAGTTATATTGGGTAGTAGGGGTAGGTGGGCTAAATAAAAAATATTAGGCATGTATAGTAATTGATAGGCGAGGAAACTCAAGAGAGTGTACGTGAACCTAACATGTGTAATCAATAACTGATTTTTAAATTGTGATAAATACTTGCTAAATCTTTTCAAAATATTTTGGGTTCTAACCCTTGTTATATATATTTTCCAAAACCTTTTAGGTGCTCAGCCACAAGGACGCCAGAATTGACGATTTATTCCAAGGACGATTAACTGCAGCACTGTGGAGGCTTGCATGGCTTGATTAGACGCTTCCATCTTTCATTTCTAGTGTATGATTTCATTTCAGTACTTTAGTTGGGCATGTTTTACCGTTTAGACTTTATTTATTTCAGTTATTCAAATCATACTTATGTTAGGATTTATTTACTATTTATTGGACTTATTTGGATTTGAATTTTGTAGCCGATGGTTTATTTGGCAAGTCGGTTATTCATCATTTATTTCTAGTGATGGTTTAGACTACATTAATGGTGTGAATGTTTTGATATAGTTTTTAGCATATTATTATCAATTGTTTAATGAAAGATAAAAATTTTGACACCGGCTTAATTAACTAATAGGTGGTTAGTAATTAATATGATTTTCGACAGTGATGCTAAGAATGAACCAAATGAGAAACCTCTTTTAACTTAATAAAGGACTAATCACCTGGTATTTAATTAGGCGGAGTGCCACAGATGGTATCAGAGCATCAGGTTCTAGTGTTCATAAGATCTGTACGGCTTACTACGATTTCAGTGTATCGTTCTTTTGATTTAGAGCCCTATTATTAGAACTGTTGCTTTTATCTTTACGTGGTTGAGATATCGTACTTATGCTATTAAATTTTGCATAGACTGTGTACTTATACAATTTGATCTATTCTTAGATTCCACCAAGGAGAGAGAGAGAGAGAGAGATCAGTGAGAGCAGCCTCCAGGGAAAAGGTGAGGGAGGCCTAACAGGAGCCACAAGTACCGTCGCCATAGCCACCACCTTTCTATGGCATAGGTGGCCGAAATAATGGCCCAGGCGGTAAACGCAGCTATGATAGCCATAACCGTTCATTTCCCACATCCCCAGCCACAACCACTAGTGGGTCCAGTGATCCACACCTAGCCAGGGAGACATTTCAGAAGGAACACACGCTCGAGTTTTAGGGTATCTTTGATGTAGTTACTACGTGTCGGTCGAAGACGAATATACAACTCCTCATGCGCATAGTGGAGTGTAGTGAGGTGAAAAAATAGATGTTGTCTACTTTCAGACTTGCTGGAGCAGCATTACAGTGGTGGGAGTCAGTTACCACCGTCGATGAGAGAGATACGATGACGATTACCAAGTTCTGGATGTGGTTTGACCACAAGTACATTTCGCCAGTAGTGGAGACAAAAATGAGGAAGAAATTCATTGAGGTGACTGCTCCATGGCAGAGTATCAGGAGGAGTTCACCCGTTTGGCTAATTTTGTGCCAAACGAGGTGAGAAATGAGGAATGGAAGAAAGTAAAGTTTATGGATAGAGTAGCCTAGAGGATCAGGTAGCACTTGATCGACAACCCCGCATTGGTGACGTATACAGATGTCATCAGTGCCACATTATTACACTGCTAGGACCATCGCTTCCACATGAAGAAAAATAAGAGAGGAGATGAGCCTAGCCAGCTGGGCTAGGAAAGTGGGGGTGGCACCAACGGAGCACTACAGTAGCAGGCATGTAGGAAGCAGACGTAGAATTCTCGACAGGGGGATCAGGCCAAGAGGTTCAGGTCAGGAGGTTACCGACCGGAGGGCTAGGGAAACTGACAAGGTCAACAGGGCCCTAATCAGCAGCAACAGATTCCTCAGGGCCGTGAGGGCTAAGTGAGCAATGGAGGTGGCTAGCAGGGCCAGGGTTATCAGGGTCAGCGACAGGGCCCTAGGCAGAGACTATTTTTGGGACAGCGCTTTATATGTGGCCAATATGATCATAAGAGGAAATATTTCCCACAGATGGGTAAGGCAAAACATCTGGGTGCCCAACAGGGGTAGCAGGCTCTGTTACCTCCAGCATCAGCACCACCATCCCCACAACATCAGCAAGGACATATGCACTACGGGTGTATGTATAATATTCGGGATGTACCCATGCCACCAGTACCTCAGACGCCTCCAGCAGTTGAGGGTACATTTCCTATTCATAGGCATGAGGGTAGGATTCTTTTCTATATGCAGGCGTTATATTACTTTATTACTACTAGATTTTCACGACGTTCGACCTTTTAGAGACAACCAGTACCCTCCGTATGTGTGTAAAGTCACCCTTGGGTAGTGGGTCACTCACACATTAAGTATATAGAGGTGTGGACATTATTAATGGAACTTTAAGCTTAGCAGCGGACCTTCTTGTATTAGACAGGAAGGGATATGATGCTAACTTAGGTATGGATTGGTTGGCGGGTTATAGGGTGACGGTAAACTATTACAAGAGGACCATAATTGTTCGCAAAAATTCTCCGTCTACGCGGACCAGTCAGAAAAGGACACCTGTCATCCTACATGGCAATATTTATACTTTCTTGGCACCCGAGGAGAGTTGGTCGGCATACCAACCAACGCACTGTATACCAACCAACTCAAGGAAGACCAACCACCCATGAAGACCAACAGTTATATTCATTGTATATAGATGTAAATGTCTGAATGTATAAAGACATTCCATCTCTTGGTCTCCCATCAATATAAATACATGCATTCCCTTGGCCAAAGGGATAGGAGACACGATACACTTGATACACACAATCTAAATTAAGCAATTCTCTACACACCTCTCTCTCTCTATACCATATTGCGCTATTGTACACCCCTGGGAATAAAAGAATAGTGGACGTAGGCTTTATTCGTAGCTGAACCACATTAAAAACCTTTGTCTCTTATATATTTGATATGCTTGTTTATCTTTATCTTCAATCTCATCCTCATCATTTATCTGCTGTTGATGCCACTAAAATGGCATAGACCATCTTCTGTCTTCAACAGATTGGCACCGTCTGTGGGAATTCGACACAAGAATTCTTTTTATCACAAGAGATGAAGATCATCTTTAAAAGCTAAGGTTTTCTTTTCCTTGTATATAAATAATTACATACTGCGTACATATTTCTTTTTATTACATCATGATCCTTATATGTTCATGTTCACGAATTGTTTGAATCTGAAATAATTGGATCTTAAAACCATAAGTTAGATTTTGTATACCTAACTATACATTATAATAAGGATAAGTTAGATCTTAAAACCATAAGTTATGAAAATAGGGCAAAATCGTATACCTACTAGGTTAGATTTTGTATTGTGATATTTCAAATTGTCAAAAAGGGGTAAAAATGATTTTCTCTCTCCGAAATGTTAACAATTTCATTCATTTTGATGAACTATCTTCAAATGACTCCCTGATATTGCATGATCATGTTTACATACGCAACCGGTATAAAAAAAATTAACTTTTCATTTCCCAACATAAGAAACCGCTTAAATTTGAAGCTCCGGAATCAAATTAGATATGGACGTTTCTAAAAAATTCTTCATACTTCAACATCAGGTCTGATTTATATACTCAGGAAATTATTATATGATTATGAAAGGGTTGTTTCTCCAAAATCCAGAAATCCGATCGAAAATCAATCAGTTGCAATAAATAAAAGATTTGTACTCCCAGTTTCAGTATTTTGTACTCACCAGTATCATTATTTGGTTCCTTCGTTACATGTGGTTTGCTTAACAAATTTTTAAGGGGTGTTATAATCAGTCATCTTCGATTTCTCTGGCCTGTCAGCAGTTCCAAGTCGACTATCAATATAGTCGAATAATTTGCCGACATATATCAGAGCAACAAATTGTTAATCGTCGACCTCAAATTCATTTCTCTACATCTATAAGGTTATTACGGCGTTGATCGACATGACTTCTACAACCATTAGAGATTCCTACTTGGAAATGGGAGAGCATCTCCACGGACTTCATCATGGGGTTACCTACATCACAGAGGGTTCACGACTCCATATGGGTAATCGTGGATAGGTTGACCAAAGTTTCTCATTTTCTGCCAGCCTAGACAGACTACACTACGGGACAGTATGCCCAAATTTTCATAGCGGAGATAGTGAGACTTCACGGGGTGCCACTCAATATCGAGTCTGACCGAGACAAGATATTTGTCTCATAATTTTGGGAGAGTTTCTAGGAAGCCATGGGCACGGAGTTGCGGCTGAGTACGGCATATCACCCACAGACAGATGGGAAAATCGAGCGAAAGAATCGGATGTTGGAGGACATGTTGCGTATGTGCATACTAGACTTTGGAGGTGGTTGAGAGCAGTACCTTCCACTGGTGGAGTTTGCTTATAATAAATCCTACTAGTTCACTATTAACATGGATCCAATCGAGGCGTTATACGGTAGACCTTGTCATTCCCCAGCTTGTTAGTTAGAGGTGGGGGATAACAAACTCCTTAGTCCTAAAGTGATTCAGGATACTTCGGCAAGAATAGAGATGATACGGAGTCGTATTCGGGTAGCTCAGGATCGACAAAAGAGTTATGCCGATGCCAAGAGGTTCTTCAGAGAGTTCAAGGTGGGGGACCATATGCTACTCAGAGTGTCTCATATGAAGGGGATTATGCATTTCGGGAAGAAGGGGAAACTGGAACCTAGATATGTGGGGCCATTTCCTATCATCGAACGAATTCGTCCGGTTGTGTATAGACTTGGATTACCGGAACACTTGCATAGGATTCATGACGTGTTCCATATTTCCTCGCTAAGGAGATGTCTTAGGGATGATTTGGCCCATACCCACATTTCTTTAGAGAACATCGACTTACAGCCTGATAGTTCCTACGAGGAGGTGACAATTGCTATTCTGGACCATATCGAGAGGAAACTGAGGTCGAAGATAGTACCATTAGTACGTGTTCAGTGGCGGCATCATAACGTCGAGGAGTCCACATGGGAGCGCGAGGATGAGATGCGCGAGCGTTATCCAGAGTTATTTTTTCCAGGTATAATTTAATTTCTAATTTTGGGACAAAATTCTGTTATTAGGAGGAAGTATGTAATACCCCGTAATTTTATTGATTTTTATTTAATGGATAAATTGAATTATACGAGAATTAATTGGAAATTAATTCGGATTTAAATACTAGTGAGACGTGAGTTGGTAATTGATTATGATGATGATATTATATATTACTGAGTATATATGGTAATATATGAGTATTGAAAGTATCAAAATTGTCAAGAGTTATAAATACGACACATTGGGAAATTAAGTTGTGACGCGTGTGTCAGTCGCGTCAGAACTCAATTTAATTAGATTTAAAAAGTAAATTATAATTTTATCAACTGTATGGTCATTTTGAGTGCGCCAACGTGTCCGGAAGGGTCGATATAGTCAGAAAACAGTAGCCGGAGGTTTAGTTTGGGTCCCGGGGCATTTTTAGGCCAAATCGGCAACCCTGAAGGGTATTTTAGTAATTTTAAAAACTAAGGAATTAAGACCCCCGAATTTTAGAGTTTATTTATATATTATTAGAAAAGCCATTAGGGCCATTATCAGCCAAAAACAAGAGAGTGGGCTACGTGAGTTAGAGGGAAGTTGCAAAAGGGTTTCCAAACCAAAACCACCACCCACCACCACCATTTTGGACGGAAATTGTGATCGGAAAGAAGAGAGAATCAACCCTTGAACACCAACAATGAATCAGAAAATCAAACTTAAGGCAAGTGATTTGGTTTCATTAGTTTCAATGAATATTTCCTCTATGTTTAGTGTAGAAATTAATAATTGTCTTGAAAGATTTGATGAAAACCTAATGAATTTGATGTACAACTCTAAACCTTGGTTAGGAATTACATGTAGGATTGTTATGGACGAATTTAGTACCCAAAACATAACTTCTTGTGATTTAAAAACGGATTAAAGAGGAGAATTATCATTGTTCTTGAAGAACATAGAAAACTAGGGTTTTTATTGAAGTTTTGATCCATATAAGGCCAACGATTGATGATTAAAAGGTTTTGGAACGTTAACAATGACGTATTTTGGTTGTATGATGATCCTATAACATTAGATTTGAATTTCATACCTTGTAATGTAGTTTTGGGATGAATTTTGGACTAAAAAAATGAAGCAGTCTGTAGCCCATCTGGTGCGATCGATCGATCGACCACCATCGATCGATCGACATTCAAGGTCGATCGATCTACCTTCCCAGAATTGGTCATATTTTCCCCTTGGTTGAATTTTAATAATTTCGACCCGAGAGAATTATTGTTGGGAACTTTGTGAACACTCTTAGACTTGAGGAAGACCAGTAGGTTTGTTTGTGAGACCGGAGTATAATTAGGATTCAATTTTGGGAATTATATAAAACCTAATAAGGCTCGTCGAGTGAGATACTATTATAGCTGAGATTAAATGATTAAATTTTGTATAGTGAATAATATAAGGTTAGTGGAAGAAATGAGGACCTTAAGAATATTGGATTTAAGTGTGGGATTTATACGAGACTTAGTAACCTTTATGAGGTAGGTTTTAAGTACTTGAAACTACGACGTGAGATGTGTCGGTGGACTATATTATATAACTATCCGAAAGTATAAAAATGTACTAATTGGATTAATGGTATAAGGATTGAGCACATATATTTAATAATATTATAAAGTATCTAAGTTATGTGAATGCTTAGTAAATGGATTTATATGTGTATAACATACCTACCATACTTGCTATCACTGGAGGTCGACTTTCGGAACAGGGCCATCTAATCTTTGTGTGCCTACGAGGGGATTTAGATTGGTACCTTAAGGACATAGGGATGTGAATGACTTATTTGTGAGTTGATAAGTCAGCTGACCATGGGAGCGTAGGTATGTGCGTGACCCATGGGTATGTGAACTATGTTCGCCTCCAATATGTGTGATTTTGCTTATTAAAACGGTTCCTGAGAGATTCAAAATACGTAGTCCTTATGTACGTGATGTACCGGGATTCGATAGCAGAGTATGTGTGCACCACATCTTAGCCCAAGGGTGCCCCAAGTATAATATTATGTTGAAATTTATATATTGTTGATGATAATAGACTCCTTGTTAATGTAGGTGAATGTTCTTATTAATGTGTGTGAATAGTTGCGACACTTTGAGTAAAGTTAAAATTGAGAATTTCCTATATGATTTCAAATAAATTAATCTGAGAAATGAAAAGGTAGATTCACATAAGTTAGATTGGAATGTCTTGATCAAACCCCTATATTATCATATGAGGACGGGTTGCAGTATAGACTAGTTAGTTAGCGGCATAACTAGGATGGATTATGGATATACGTTAAGCGTGCACATCAGTGGAGAGGTGAGAAACTCACGTGAGAGCACGGAACTAACATGTATTTTATATTCACTGTTTAATGTTATCAAACACTTGCTATATTTTTAACTGTTTTCACATCGGGCTCTGACCCGTTTGCTTTCAAATCTATTTTTCTTGTAAAAACCTTTTAGGTGCCCAGCCACAGGGACGCCAAGCTTAGGAGTTCCATTCCAGTGACGTGCAGTAGCTACTGTGGAAGTTATAGGACCTCGATAATAGACGCCTCCACTTTCTACATTGACTCCATTTCAGATTTATTCATCTGTAGGGCATGTCTCCCTTTTCTTTTAGAGACAACTTTTTACTCAGTTCTATTTTAGTTTTGGATTTAATTAATTAGACATTCAGACTTTGTATTTGGTTTTATTTAGTATTCGGATTAGTTGGAGGGGTGTCCCTCCAGATTCATTTTATTTCATTATTATTCTACCGTGACTGTGATGTGACTGTGGTATCATTATTTCATAATTATATTGGTTGCATGTTAATCTAATTTAATAAAAATTGACAACTCACTTATTAAATATTAGGTGTCTAGTAATTGTTTAAAAAAATATTTTCGACAGTAATGCTATGAACTGAACCAACTTGACATTTTGTATTAATTTGAATAAAGGAATATCTACCCCGCATTTAATTAGTCGGGGTGTCACAGGTGGTATCAGAGCATCAGGTTCTAGTGTCCTTAGGATCTGTACGGCTTGTTATGTTTCCGCGTAACGTCCTTTGAGATAGAGACCTATTATTAGGATTGTTCCACTCCTTGATTTAGTTTTGTAGACTACGTTCTTTTGCTAGAATGTTATGTATGGTCGATGGAATAATATAAATCAGTTAAATTTCAGATGTCGCTCTTGAGGGAAGTACAAACTAAAACTGACGAGGGAACGAATGCTGGACAAGAACAACAAGTACCCCAGGTACACTAAGAAAGAGCAGAAATCACTGAGATAGCAAATATCGTGGCACAGGCAGTGACTACCGCAATATTGCAGTACCAAAATAATAGAGTGCAGCTTGTAGGGGGCAAAAGAATAAGAGAAGTCGATCAAAATGTTATTTCTTAGGTTAGCAACAAAAGGAAAATACCACCGCAGCAGCGACAAGTGCCTCAGGGTCGTTAAGATCAGAGGGGCAATAGAAATGGCGGAAAGGGCCAAACTCGCCAGATCTAACAAAGCCAGGAGAAGAGGACTACCACCAAGAGGTGTTTTAAATGTGGGAGAAATGGCCATACACGTCGGGTCTGCCTAGATTTGGCTTGTGATAAACCTCGTCCTAATCAGCAGGGACAACAAGGCCTAAAAAGGGAAGGGTTCAGGGTCAGGGTCATAAGTGCGAACATCAGGGTCACAGGTGGAGGGACTTCCCGCAACTAGGTATAGTGCCAGGACAGGCTGCCCAACATAATGAAGCCTGGATACTTACCCCAACATTGCAGACACCACAACAACATCAAGCAGTACAGTATGGATGTGTCTATAATGCCCGATATGCAGTTATGCCATTAATATCGCAATTACCACATGCTTTTAGAGGTACGATACTTCATTATTAATTATATCCTTTAAGATAAAAGGGAAATCTCGAATAACTTAGATGTGTTATCATTTATTCCTATGCATTGAGAAATGTGAGTGTAAAATACATTCTTATCCAGTTATAATTTAAATTAACTACAACGGTTTGAGTGTTAATAAACCATTATAGTTATATTATGGCGTTTATTGGAAATTATACTAAGTGTCACTTGAGTGGAGGCAAAGCCATATTTATATTTATATATTTCTTATGGTGGCATATAAAGACTTCGTAAAGACGTCGTCCGGTTATATTTAATTCCGGTGGGTAGGGATGTCTATTAAGAAAATTAAAGATTTGTTAAAATGTTTCTAAGAGTGGGGACTATCTCGTAGTATGCAATCGAGTCTAACGCCAATATAGTAGGAGGATTGTGTTGAGTGTAGCCTCACGTATCTTGAGAGGAGGTAAGTTAACTTCTTAGCAAGAAGTAAGGAAAATAGGTACTAGTCAAATACCAATGGCCCCAAAGCTCATTGACCAACAACACTAGTTAGTAGTGTATAAGGAGGGTTCCTTATTTGGATTTCTCTTTGCGAGACATCCCACGCATGAAACCTAGTAAATTCCGGGAGATGAGAAGGTTTGGCTTTTAGTACAAGGATTAGTACCCTAATTTTCATTCGCAAATGAAATGATAACTTAATTGTTATCAAATGTCTTACCTCGTGAGTGAGTCGAAGCGACAAGGAGGATTATGGCTACGATTATTAGGCTGATTTAATCTAACCCTATCGAACCTTTGGAGATGCAAGTCCAAACTGGGCAGCTGTTGGTAAAAATCTCCATCAGGAGGAGCATCTCGTTGAGCGTGCTCACATGTTACTTGTGAGGGTTAGATATTTACGGTTGCGTGTCGATTTCAGAGAGTTTAATAAAGTCACAATCTAGAGTAAATGTCCATGGCCAAGAATCGATGACTTATTCAACCAGTGGAGAGTAGCCTCCTTCTTCTCAAAGATTGACTTGAGATCAGGATACCATCAGTTGCGTATCAGGGAACAGGACGTTTCGAAGACTGCCTTCTTCACGAGGTATAGTTCCTATGAGTTTTGGGTTATGCCTTTTGGCCTAACCAACGTCCCATCCGTGTTTATGGACTTGATGAATAGGGTGTTCAGAGAGTTCTTAGACAAGTTCGTTATCGTCTTCATAAATGACATTCTGGTTTACTCCCAGAAAGAGGAGGAACATGTCGAGCACTTGAGACAGGTTTTGCAGATGCTGTGTCAGAACGAGTTATATGCAAAATATGAGAAGTGTGGGTTTTGCCTGAAGGAGGTGTGACACCCCGCCTAATTAAATACCGGGCGATCACACCTTTATTAAATTAAAATCAAGGTGAACAGTTGGTTTATTCTTAGCATCACTGTCGAAAAATAACTTTTTCAATTTAAACACCCTAAATAATTAAGCTAAGTGTCAAAACCATTTTTAGACATTACTTTCCAAATTTTATTTTATAAAACAAGATTTAAATATGTACAACAGTTCAATATTAAAGAATCACACCACAATTATCATGGAACATATAATCCAAATAAATTTAACATTCAACAACTAAGTCCCAACATTTAAAATTTAAAGTAAAACATCAAGACAGTAATAAATCCCAAAGTGACAATACTAGAAATAAATGAATCACAATGTCCAATAAAACAAATGGATAATGGGAACGGACGACACATGCCTAACTGAATAAATAAGCTAGGAGTGGAATCAAATAAATGAAGTCGTCTAAGCAAGAGGCCTGCAACTCCCATTTAAGCTGCAACATGTTCCTTCCAAAGGATCCTATGCAAGATGCCCCTGTGGCTGGGCACCTGTAATATATACATATATATACAAGAGAGAAAGAAAAAATAGAAACGGGTCAGAGCCCGATAGTGTAAATGAGTTAAAATTTGTATAGCAAGTATTTAAAATGTTTACAGGCCAATGCAACAACATATTAGTGCGGCACTCTCTTGAGAAATTCTCACATCTCTTCTAATGTGCACGCCTATCGCACTAATCTTCCCAACGGATTATCTTATCTTATATCGCACTAAACTTCCTAATGGTTTAACTTATCTTAGGTCACTCGTAAGATTTAAACTGAACAATATAATTGTTTAAGAGGAAAATTTCATTCAGTAACAAAGTTCTCATTTTAACTTTATTTATTAATAAAGTTTCCCAGTGTCATATATTATACTATTCAAAACAAGTATTTCCAATTTGAAGTCATTATTCATTTCTTACTTACCTTAGCACAGTAGGCAGTTTCAAATTTCATAATCTAATATATATATATATATATATATTAAATACTCGTATAATATATATATTCTCACAACACCCCACATAAAAATTATGGTGCGGCCATACTCTGCTATCCAATCCCCGTATCACTCGTACTAAGGGAAATACAAGTTCGGAATCACTCTTGAACTGTATTAACACATACACAAACAATATTGAGGCGAAGCATAGATTCCAAGTCTCTAAGAGGATAGCACATGCCCCCACGTCTCTTAGGACCGTCTGAACTATCGATTCGATAGCCTGTACCAAGGATTTCTATCTTCTAGGGTATGAGTCAATATCCCCCATAAAGGCACATCGAGATAAGATCGTCCCAGCGCGGTAACCTCAGGGATAGCAAGTAGCGCGGGCATGATTTTCACACATAGATAGTATATGCATAAATACAGTCATATAACTATACTACTATTACCATATCAAATTAGGTACATTTATAATCCCATAATTACGATATTTGTCCTTATTTCTCATTATTTAGTTCTCACGTACAACCGTTCATTTCTTACTTTAATTTGAGGGATCATTCCAACTTATTGCGTAACACTCGTGGACTTTATCCTCCCAAGTGTAGAATTCAGTAGGTAATCTAATTTCCAACGTAACTATCTTACGCATCTCTCCCCTTAATACATAATTTCATCATCCCTTATATGTAAATATCTCGAAAATACAACTCTCGTTTTACATTAAAGGTCCCATAATTATTTATATGTCCTACTGGTCTTCTTTATCTCCCAAAACATTTTAATAAGGATGTACAAGGGTTATTTCTCATTAAATTGAATTCAACTAATTTAAAAAGGGGAAATATGAGTCTTCCAGAAGGGGTCGATCGATCGATGGCAGGAGCTCGATCGATCGATGCGTCGATCAATCGACATTCCTGGTTCGATCGATCGATCAAACAGGTTTGCGAATTCTGCAGATTAGCAGTTACGGGTTTCACAATCCAACCTCAATCAAATCCAGATTTTTCACACCCAAACTCCCTAAAATTCGTACTATAATCAGTATACACCCATATTATTCACCTTCTACGTAAAGGATGCAATTTTCATCAATAACCATGGATTAATAGGCCAAAACTTCATAAAAATCTCAAGAACCCTCGAATTTCTTTAACATGGTTCTAATCAGTATTTTTCCAGAAATTTCTACTCTTAATTCATCATAATTTTGTGGTTAAGCCTCTACATATGAAGGGGTTACCAGATTTACATTCAAATCAATTCTACATGCGATTTTCCTATCTCCAACATGGATTTTCTTCTACCAAACTCGTCCTAATCACCCTAGACTAACATGAACGATGCATTAACGAAAATAAGCAAGATAAATACTTGCCTGGGATTTTCAGCGTTCTGATTTGTGAACGAATTTGGTGTTGTTGCGTTCCCCGTCGCGCGATCTACGCGTTGGTGGTGGTGGCGGTGCAACCGGATGGATTTTTGGACTTAGTTTGCTTGGAAAGCTTTCTCCTTCCCTCTCCTATGGCCGTTCTAAGGTTTTGAGTCTGATAACCCTAAAGGACTCCTCTAAATGGCTGATATAACCTAATAATTTTCGTGGGTTTAATTACCCAAAAATATAAAATGTCCAAAATGCCCTACCGGGGTGTTAAATAGGCCTAAAAACACCCCGAGACCCAAACTAAACCCCCGAGTACACTTTTCTGACTATCTCGACCCTTCCGGACACGTTGGCGCACTCAAAATGACCATACAGATAAATTAAAAATATTTCACTTTTAGTAATCAACATTTATTCCCGACGCGACACAGGCGCGTCCCGACTTAAATTTCCAAAATTGTCATTTTATTCACTCGTGACATTTCATAGAACCAATATTATATTACTTTACTCATTAGTAATATTCAACAACAAGTTTCCCATAATTACTAACTCACATCACGTTAATAATTATAAAGTGATTAATTTCCGAATTTATATTAAATTAATAACTCACATTAAATTTAATAAATCCCCAAATTAATATTGCATAAAAATACGGGGTATTCCATACTTCCCTCCTAATAACAGAATTTGGTCCCGAAATTCGAAAAATAAGGCACACCTAGTAAGAATAAATCTGGGTATCTCTCACGCATATCTGCCTCATGCTCCCAAGTGGATTCCTCCACATTATGATGCTCCCACTGGATCTGTACAAGTGGAACTACCTTCGACATTAATCTCCTCTCGCTATGGTCTAGGATAGCCACGGGTCTCTCCTCATAAGAGCTGTCAGGCTGTAAGTCTATGTCATCTATCGCAATGTGAGTATGGGCCATATCATCCCAAAGATATCATCTCAACGACGAGATGTGGAATACATCGTGAATGCGATGTAAATGCTCTGGCAGTCCCAATCTGTATGCTACCGGACCTATCCTCTCGATAATGGGAAATGGTCCCACGTACCTCGGGGCCAATTTCCCTTTCTTCCCGAACCTCATCACTCCTTTCATAGGAGATACACGTAGTAACACTTGGTCCCCCACATTAAACTCCCGGAAGAACCGTTTCGCATCGGCGTAGCTTTTCTGCCTGTCCTGGGCTACTCGAATGCGACTCCTGATCATCTCAATCCTCGCGGAGGTTTTCTGAATCACCTCTGGTCCTAGAAACTTGTTATCCCCCACCTCGATTCAATAATTTGGGGAACGACAAGTCCTGCCGTACAAAGCCTCGAATGGATCCATGCCAATCGTGAACTGATAAGAGTTATTATAAGCAAACTCTACCAGTGGAAGATGTGGCTCCCAACCTCCTCCAAAATCAAGAACACGCATGCGTAGCATATCCTCAAACATATGATTAGTGCGCTCTGTCTGTCCATCTGTCTGTGGGTGATAAGCTGAACTCAGTCTCAACTCAGTACCCATAGCCTCCTGAAAGCTCTCCCAGAAACACGACACGAAAATCTTGTCTCTATCTGACACAATATTTAGGGGCACCCCATGTAATCTGACCATCTCAGCAATGAACAACTGAGCATACTGACCCGTGGTATAGTCTGTACGCACCGGCAGAAAATGAGCCACCTTGGTCAAACGGTCTACAATCACCCAGATGGAGTCGTGGCCCCACTGTGATGTAGGCAACCCTGTAATAAAGTCCATGGAAATACTCACCCACTTACACGTGGGTATTTCCAATGGCTGCAGCAACCCTGACGGTTTCTGATGGTCCACCTTTACCAGCTGGCAGGTAGAATTGGACACAAACTCAGCAATCCCCTTCTTCATCCCACTCCACTAGTATTACCGCCTCATATCCTGGTACATCTTATCTCCTCCAGGATGTGTCGCAAATCGGGACCCATGAGACTGGGTCATCACTGTATAACGTAATTTTGATCCTTCTGGGACCACTAATCTCCCATTAAACCTCAAATCCCCATCAGAACTAACAGAATAGGACTCAGCACCCTCAGCTAAAAGTCGTACAATTTGCTCCTGGAAAAACGGGTCTTCGGTCTGTGCCTGTATCACCCTCGTAACAATCTCGGGTGTCACTGTCATAACAGATATGAAGGAACGGGCTACTGCGTCCTGGTGGCCTAACTCCTTCCACTTTGCTTTCCAGACGTTCGCTACCTCATCTACCGGTCTACGGCTCAACGCATCAGCAACTACGTTGGCCTTCCCCGGATGGTACTGTATGTCGAACTGATAGTCCTTCACAAACTCTAACCATCTGCGCTGACGCATATTCAGCTCTCGCTTAGTGAACAGGTACTGTAGTGACTTGTGGTCTGTGAACAAGCGGAATTTCTCCCCCAATAAATAGTGCCTCCATATCCTCAATGCAAAAACGACCGCTGCTAACTCCAGGTCGTGGGTGGGGTAATTCTTCTCATGCGGCTTAAGCTTGCAGGAGGCAAAAGCTATAGCCTTCTCCTCCTGCTGAAGTACTCCCCCAAGTCCCCGTAAAGAGTCATCGGTATAAACCAGGTACTCCACATCCGGCTTCGGTAAATCAAGGACTGGTGCTGAAGTAAGCTTATCTTTCAGCTCGTCAAAAGCCAATTAATAAGCATCATCCCACACATATGGTACCCCTTTACGAGTCAGGTTCGTCAATGGACCCGCTATTTTGGAGAATCCCCGAATGAATCTCCGGTAGTATCCGGTTAACCCTAAGAAACTATGCACCTCTATCGGTGTCGTGGGATGTCCCCACTCCCTCACCGCTGATACTTTACTCGGGTCAACTGCTATCCCCTGCTCAGAAACAACATGCCCCAAGAACTGTACTTCTCGTAACCAGAATCCGCACTTCTCATACTTAGCGTACAACTGATGCTCTCGTAGAGTCTGAAAAACCTTCCTCAAGTGCTCGGCATGCTCCTCCTCAGAGTGTGAATATATCAAAATGTCATCTATGAAGACAATGACGAACTGATCTAAGAACTCTCTGAACACTCAATTCATTAAGTCCATGAACACGGCTGGAGCATTTGTGAGGCCAAATGGCATCACTCTGAACTCATAGGACCCATATCTCGTCAAGAAAGCAGTCTTTGAAACATCTTGCTCCCTAATACGTAGCTGATGGTACCCCGACCTCAGATCTATCTTCGAAAAGAAAGTTTCTCCCCTCAGCTGGTCGAACAGATCATCGATTCGAGGCAACGGATACTTTTTCCGTATTGTGACCTTGTTCAACTCCCGGTAGTCCACACATAGCCTCAGTGAACCATCTCTCTTCTTCATAAACAAGATTGGAGCACCCCAAGGTGAGGTACTCCTGCGAATGAAGCCCTGACCTAACAGTTGCTCTATCTGATCTCGTAACTCTCGCATCTCTGTCGGAGCCATACGGTATGGAGCACGTGCTATAGGTCTAGTATTTGGTAATAAGTCTATGACAAAGTCTATCTCTTGACTGGGGGGTAGGCCTGGTATCTCCTGAAATACATCGGAATACTCACGGACAACTAGGATCGAGTCTAAGGGAATCACAACCTCCTTAGAGGTATCCTCCTCTATGTAATACAAATGAGCGGTCGAGCCTCCCTCTGGGCGAGGCATCGCCACTACAAACATCTCTTGCCCCGGAATGGCAAAAATAATACTCCCACCAAAACAATCTATCATGGCCCTATAAGTAGCGAGCCAATCCATACCGATAATAACGTCATGCTCATGCATATCTAAGACTAACATGTCTGCAGGTAATACCAAGCTACCAATCTCTACCCCTACTCCCCGGCATATAAAGAAAATAAGCGAACCATTTCCCAGTGGTGAGTCTACACACGTCACAGTTCTCTCTGCCGTGGATAATAATCCTAAGGCCTTCGCAAAATGGGTAGCTATAAAACAATGCGTCGCCCCAGTATCAAACAAAACTCGACCCATAGTACCATGGATAGGAAACATACCCTCGATCGCGGGTGGTGCCTGTGGAGCTGCTGCCTGGTGGACGTTATAGACACGTCCATATTGTAACTACCCCTGCTACACTGGAGTTGCTGGAATGGCTGGTACTTGGGCTGGTGCTGGGAGGGAAGTTGAAAAAAGTGGCCTCTGTGGCTCATTACGGACACCCTGCTGCTGTGGGGCCCTCTCTCCCTCTGGACAATCCTGGAGCCTATGGCCATGCTTGCCGCACCCAAAACATCGGCCTTTGAAATTTCCTCCCCTCTGACCCTGCTGACCACGGCCCTGCTGGTCGTTACCACCCCGCCACTGGCCCTGTTGCCCCTGATGAAAATGCTGTTGGCCGAGTTGGCCCTGCTGCTGTCGGTGTTGGCCTTGCTGGCCCTGCCTATAACCCCCAAATCCCTGCCTGGAATCACTTGATCGGAAGCACTTGGCAGGGTCCCCCTGATGGGAACTCTGCTCGTGCTGACGAGTCTGTCCCTGGGATGTCGATGCTCCACTAGCACTATTACCCCCGGTCCTGCCCTGTTGGCCGGACTCTCCTGCTCGCTTGCTTCCCTACAGATGGAAGCGGTGATCCTGGCAATGTAGTAAAGCAGCATTGAGTACATCAGTGAAAGTACTCAGAGATAGATTCTCTATAAGGTGCTGACGGATCCTCCAAGCTAACCTGTCCACGAACAGCATTATCTTCTTACCCTCAGTGGGTGCCTCATCTGGCACTATGGTGAGAAGTCTCGTCAACTCCTCCTCATACTCAGCAAAGGTAGAATTCTCCTGCTTCAAGTTCAGTAATTTCTGCCTCATCTCAGTCTGCACGGCGGGTGGAAAGTACTTACGGTCAAACTGCTCCCAGAATGACTGAATCGGGATTGTATCCCTCTCCTCCAAGGTGGTGGTGGACTCCCACCACTGCAAAGCGGACCCCACCAGCTTAAAGGAAGCCAACATCTGTTTCTGCACATCTGTGCACTCATACATACGAAGATGCCGCTGGATATCTTTCTTCCATTGGCTGACGATGACAATATCTGAATTACCTGAGAACTCAGGGGGATGCGCCTTCTGAAAGGCATCCTAACCCGCTCCCATACAGATGGAAGCTGTGCAGGTACTGGCGCCACTGCCTGAATCTGGGGTGGAGCCTGCTGTACCATCGCTAGCGCGGCATTCACCACCTGAGCAACAATAGCGGCTACCTCATTAGCATTCATCGTACCCTGTGCCAAAGCTGCTAGCTGCTCGGCTGGGGCACGCCTATCCTTTGGTGCACGTCTCGGAGGCATCTGAAACGTGAAGAAATTTATTAGTCTATAGTTATTACCAAATCTCAAATAGCTGAAGACGTAAACGTAAAAGCAAGAATACAACAATCCTAAAATAGGGCTCTATAGCAAAACTGTTAAGCTGAAAGCGAAATAAGCCGTACAGATCCTAAGGACACTAGAACCTGACTCTGATACCACCTGTGTCACCCCGCCTAATTAAATACCGGGCGATCACTCCTTTATTAAATTAAAATCAAGGTGAACAGTTGGTTCATTCTTAGCATCACTGTCAAAAAATAACTTTTCCAATTTAAACACCCTAAATAATTAAGTTAAGTGTCAAAACCATTTTTAGACATTTGTTTCCAAATTTTATTTTATAAACCAAGATTTAAATATGTACAACAGTTCAATATTAAAGAATCACACCACAATTATCATGGAATATATAATCCAAATAAATTTAACATTCAACAACTAAGTCTCAATATTTAAAATTTAAAGTAAAACATCCAGACAGTAATAAATCCCAAAGTGACAATAATAGAAATAAATGAATCACAATGTCCAATAAAACAAATGGATAATGGGAACGGGCGACACATGCCCAACTGAATAAATAAGCTAGGAGTGGAATCAAATAAATGAAGTCGTCTAAGCAAGAGGCCTGCAACTCCCATTTAAGCTGCAACACGTTCCTTCCAAAGGATCCTATGCAAGATGCCCCTGTGGCTGGGCACCTGTAATATATACATATATATACAAGAGAGAAAGAAAAAATAGAAACGGGTCAGAGCCCGATAGTGTAAATGAGTTAAAATTTGTATAGCAAGTATTTAAAATGTTTACAGGCCAATGCAACAACATATTAGTGCGGCACTCTCTTGAGAAATTCTCACATCTCTTCTAATGTGCACGCCTATCGCACTAATCTTCCCAACGGATTATCTTATCTTATATCGCACTAAACTTCCCAATGGTTTAACTTATCTTAGGTCACTCGTAAGATTTAAACTGAACAATATAATTGTTTAAGAGGAAAATTTCATTCAGTAACAAAGTTCTCATTTTAACTTTATTTATTAATAAAGTTTCCCAGTGTCATATATTATACTATTCAAAACAAGTATTTCCAATTTGAAGTCATTATTCATTTCTTACTTACCTTAGCACAGTAGGCAGTTTCAAATTTCATAATCTAATATATATATATATATATATATATATATATATATATATATATATATATATATATATATATATTAAATACTCGTATAATATATATATTCTAACAACACCCCACATAAAAATTATGGTGCGGGCATACTCTGCTATCCAATCCCCGTATCACTCGTACTAAGGGAAATACAAGTTCGGAATCACTCTTGAACTGTATTAACACATACACAAACAATATTGAGGCGAAGCATAGATTCCAAGTCTCTAAGAGGATAGCACATGCCCCCACGTCTCTTAGGACCGTCTGAACTATCGATTCGATAGCATGTACCAAGGATTTCTATCTTCTAGGGTATGAGTCAATATCCCCCATAAAGGCACATCGATATAAGATCGTCCCAGCGCGGTAACCTCAGGGATAGCAAGTAGCGCGGGCATGATTTTCACACATAGATAGTATATGCATAAATACAGTCATATAACTATACTACTATTACCATATCAAATTAGGTACATTTATAATCCCATAATTATGATATTTGTCCTTATTTCTCATTATTTAGTTCTCACGTACAACCGTTCATTTCTTACTTTAATTTGAGGGATCATTCCAACTTATTGCGTAACACTCGTGGACTTTATCCTCCCAAGTGTAGAATTCAATAGGTAATCTAATTTCCAACGTAACTATCTTACGCATCTCTCCCCTTAATACATAATTTCATCATCCCTTATATGTAAATATCTCAAAAATACAACTCTCGTTTTACATTAAAGGTCCCATAATTATTTATATGTCCTACTGGTCTTCTTTATCTCCCAAAACATTTTAATAAGGATGTACAAGGGTTATTTCTCATTAAATTGAATTCAACTAATTTAAAAAGGGGAAATATGAGTCTGCCAGAAGGGGTCGATCGATTGATGGCAGGAGCTCGATCGATCGATGCGTCGATCGATCGACATTCCTGGTTTGATCGATCGACCAAACAGGTATGCGAATTCTGCAGATTAGCAGTTACGGGTTTCACAATCCAACCTCAATCAAATCCAGATTTTTCACACCCAAACTCCCTAAAATTCGTACTATAATCAGTATACACCCATATTATTCACCTTCTACGTAAAGCATGCAATTTTCATCAATAACCATGGATTAATAGGCTAAAACTTCATAAAAATCTCAAGAACCCTAGAATTTCTTTAACATGGTTCTAATCAGTCTTTATCCAGAAATTTCTACTCTTAATTCATCATAATTTCGTGGTTAAGCCTCTACATATGAAGGGGTTACCAGATTTACATTCAAATCAATTCTACATGCGATTTTCCTATCTCCAACATGGATTTTCTTCTACCAAACTCGTCCTAATCACCCTAGACTAACATGAACGATGCATTAACGAAAATAAGCAAGATAAATACTTGTCTGGGATTTTCAGCGTTCTGATTTGTGAACGAATTTGGTGTTGTTGCGTTTCCCGACGCGCGATCTACGCGTTGGTGGTGGTGGCGGTGCAACCGGATGGATTTTTGGACTTAGTTTGCTTGGAAAGCTTTCTCCTTCCCTCTCCTATGGACGTTCTAAGGTTTTGAGTCTAATAACCCTAAAGGACTCCTCTAAATGGCTGATATAGCCTAATAATTTTTGTGGGTTTAATTACCCAAAAATGTAAAATGTCCAAAATGCCCTACCGGGGTGTTAAATAGGCCTAAAAACACCCCGAGACCCAAACTAAACCCCCGAGTACACTTTTTTGACTATCTCGACCCTTCCGGACACGTTGGCATACTCAAAACGACCATACGGATAAATTAAAAATATTTCACTTTTAGTAATCAACATTTATTCCCGACACGACACAGGCGCGTCCCGACTTAAATTTCCAAAATTGTCATTTTATTCACTCGTGACATTTCATAGAACCAATATTATATTACTTTACTCATTAGTAATATTCAACAATAAGTTTCCCATAATTACTAACTCACATCACTTTAATAATTATAAAGTGATTAAACTCCGAATTTATATTAAATTAATAACTCACATTAAATTTAATAAATCCCCAAATTAATATTGCATAAAAATACGGGGTATTGCAAGAGGTACAGTTTTTGAGGCATATCATTTCAGGCAGGGGGATATCAGTTGATCCGGGGAAAGTATCGGCGGTGAGAGAGTGGAGACAACCCACAACACCAACTGAAATACGTAGTTTCGTGGGCTTAACAGGATACTACAAGAGGTTTATTCGGAGTTTCTCTAAGATAGCGGGTCCTTTGACACATCTGACTCGTAAAGGTGTGACATTCATCTGGAGAGATGCCTGTCAATTAGCATTCGACGAGTTAAAGGACAAGTTGACCTCAGCGCCAGTGTTAGCATTTCCCAGACCGAGAGTTGAGTATCTAGTCTACACCGATGCGTCCTTACAAGGACTTGGAGGTGTACTACAATAGGAGAGTCAGGCTATAGCTTATTCTTCCCGTAAGCTTAAGCCTCATGAGAATAATTACCCCACCCACGAGTTGGAGTTAGCAACAGTCGTATTTTCTCTTCGGATTTGGAGACATTACCTCCTGGGGGAGAAATTTCGTTTGTTCACGGACCACAAGTCCCTACAGTACCTCTTCACGCAGAAGAAACTAAATATGCGTCAACGTAGGTGGCTCGAGTTCATGAAGGATTATCAGTTCGATATCCAATATCTCCCAGGGAAGGCTAATGTGGTAGCAGACACGTTTAGCCGTAGGCCCGTAGGTGAGGTGGCCGAAGTGTGGAGAGCAAAGTGGAAGAAGTTGGGACATCAGGATGCAGTGGCCCGATCATTCATATCTGTGATGACTGTTACGCTCCAGATAGTTACGAGAGTGATACAGGTCCAGGAAAAAGACTCATTGTGTCAAGAGCAGATAGTTCGATTACTAGCAGAGGGAGCCGAGTCCTATACCATTAGTTTAGACGGGGGCTTACGCTTCAATGGGAGACTGGTCGTTCCAGAAGGTGAAGACTTGCGACATGAGGTAATGTCAGAGTCGCACGATTCACGATTCTCAGTACATCTTGGCGGGGATAAGATGTACTAGGACATGAGGCGACAGTACTGGTTAAGCGGGATGAAGAGAGATATAGCCGAGTTCGTTTCTAAATGCGCCACTTTTCATCTAGTAAAGGTGGACCATCAGAGACTGGTAGGACTTCTACAGCCATTAGAGATTCCTATGTGGAAATGGGAGAGCATCTCCACGGACTTCATCACGGGGTTACCTACATCGCAGAGGGGTCATGACTCCATATGGGTAATATTGGATAGGTTGACCAAAGTTGCTCATTTTCTGCCAGCCCAGACATACTACACTACGGGACAATATGCCCAAATTTTCATAGCGGAGATAGTGAGACTTCACGGGGTGCCTCCCAATATCGAGTCTGATCGAGATAAGATATTTGTCTCACGATTTTGGGAGAGTTTCCAGGAATCCATGGGCGCAGAGTTACGGCTGAGTACGGCATATCACCCACAGACAGACGGGAAAAATCGAGCGAAGGAATTGGATGTTGGAGGACATATTGCATATGTGCATACTAGACTTTGGAGGTGGTTGGGAGCAGTACCTTCCACTAGTGGAGTTTGCTTATAATAACTCCTACCAGTTCACTATTAACATGGCTCCATTCGAGGCGTTATACGGTAGACCTTGTTGTTCCCCATCTTGTAGGTTAGAGGTGGGGGATAACAAACTCCTTGGGCCGGAAGTGATTCCGGATACTTCGGAAAGAATAGAGATGACACAAAGCCGTATTTGGGTAGCTCAGGATCGATAAAAGAGTTATGCCGATGCCAAGAGGTTCTTCAGAGAGTTCAAGGTGGGGGACCATGTGCTACTCAGAGTGTCTCCTATGAAGGGGATTATGCGTTTCGGGAAGAAGGGGAAACTGGCACCTAGATATGTGGGGCTATTTCCTATCATCGAACGAATTAGTCCGATTGCGTATAGACTTGGATTATCGGAACACTTGCATAGGATTCATGACGTGTTCCATATTTCCTCGCTAAGGAGATATCTTAGGGATGATTTGGCCCATACCTACATTTCTTTAGAGAACATCGACTTACATCCTGATAGTTCCTATGAGGAGGGGACGATTGCTATTCTGGACCACAACGAGAGGAAACTGAGGTCGAAGATAGTACGTGTTCAGTGGCGGCATCATAACGTCGAGGAGTCCACATGGGAGCGCGAGGATGAGATGCGCGAGCGTTATCCAGAGTTATTTTTTCCAGGTATACTTTAATTCTGAATTTCGGGACGAAATTCTGTTATTAGGGGGGAAGTATGTAATACCCCGTAATTTTATTAATTTTTATTTAATGGATAAATTGAATTATACGAGAATTAATTGGGAAATTAATCCGGATTTAAATACTAGCGAGACGTTAGTTGGTAATTGATTATGATGATGGTATTATATATTACTGAGTATATATGGTAATATATGAGTATTGAAAGTATCAAAATTGTCAAGAGTTATAAATACGACAAATTGGGAAATTAAGTTGGGACGCGCGTGTCAGTCACGTCAGAAATCAATTTAATTAGATTTAAAAAGTAAATTATAATTTTATCAACTGTATGGTCATTTTGAGTGCGCCAACGTTTCTCGAAGGGTCGAGATAGTCAGAAGATATTAGCCGTGGGTTTAGTTTCGGTCCCGGGGCATTTTTAGGCCAAATCGGCAACTCGGAAGGGTATTTTGGTAATTTTAAAAATTAAGGAATTAAGACCCACGAATTTTAGAGTTTATTTATATATTATTAGAAAATCCATTAGGTCCATTATCAGCCAAAAACAAGAGAGTGGGCTACGTGAGTTAGAGGGAAGTTGCAAAAGGGTTTCCAAACCAAAACCACCACCCACCACCACCATTTTGGACGGAAATTGTGATCGGAAAGAAGAGAGAATCAACCCTTGAACACCAACAATGAATCAGAACATCAAACATAAGGCAAGTGATTTGGTTTCATTAGTTTCAATGAATATTTCCTCCATATTTAGTGTAGAAATTAATAATTGTCTTGAAATATTTGATGAAACCCAACGAATTTAATGTACAACTCTAAACCTTGGTTAGGAATTACATGTAGGATTGTTCTGGACGAATTTAGTACCCAAAACATAACTTTTGATGATTCAAAAATGGATTAAGGAGGAAAATTATCATTGTTCTTGAAGAACATAGAAAACTAGGGTCTTTATTGAAGTTTTGATCCATATAAGACCAATTATTGATGATTAAAAGGTTTTGGAACGTTAACAATGATGTATTTTGGTTGTATGATGATCCTATAACATTAGATTATAATTTCATACCTTGTAATGTAGTTTTGGGGTGAATTTTAGGACTAAAAGAACGAAACAGTCCGTAGCCCATCTGGTGCGATCGATCGATTGACCACCATCGATCGATCAACATTCAAGGTCGATCGATCGACCTTCCCAGAATTGGTTATATTTTTCCCTTTGTTGAATTTTAATAATTTTGACCCTAGAGAATTATTGTTGGGAACTTTATGAACACTGTTAGACTTGAGGAAGACCAGTAGGTATGTTTGTGAGACCGGAGTATGATTAGGATTTATTTTTGGGAATTACATAAAACCTAATAAGGCTCGTCAAGTGAGATACTATTAGAGTTGAGATTAAATGATTAAATTTTGTATAGTGAATAATATAAGGTTAGTGGCAGAAATGAGGACCTTAAGAATAGTGGATTTAAGAGTGGGATTTATAGGAGACTTAGTAACCTTTATGAGTTAGGTTTTAAGTACTTGAAACTACGACGTGAGATGTGTCGGTGGACTATATTATATAACTATCCGGAAGTATAAAAATGTACTAATTGGATTAATGGTATAAGGATTGAGCACATATCTTTAATAATATTATAAAGTATCTAAGTTATGTGAATGCTTAGTAAATGGATTTATATGTGTATGACATACCTACCATACTTGTTATCACGGGAGGTCGGCTTTCGAAACAGAGCCATCTAATCTTTGTGTGCCTACGGGGGGATTTATATTGGTTCCTTAAGGACATAGGGCTATGAATGACTTATTTGTGAGTTGATAAGTCAGCTGACCATGGGAGCATAGGTATGTACGTGACCCATGGGTATGTGAACTATGTTCGCCTCCAATATGTGTGATTTTTCTTATTAAAACGGTTCCTGAGAGATTCGAAATACGTAGTCCTTATGTACGTGATGTACCGGGATTCGATAGCAGGGTATGCGTGCACCACAGCTTAGCCCAAGGGTGCCCCAAGTATAATATTATGTTGAAATTTATATATTGGTGATGATAATAGACTCCTTGTTAATGTGGGTGAATGTTCTTATTAATGTGTGTGAAAAGTTGCGACACTTTGAGTAAAGTTAAAATTGAGAATTTCCTATATGATTTAATATAAATTAATCTGAGAAATGAAAAGGTAGATTCATATAAGTTAGATTGGAATGTCTTGATCAAACCCCTATATTATCATGTGAGGACGGGTTGCAGTATAGACTAGTTAGTTAGCGGCATAACTAGGATGGATTATGGATATACGTTAAGCGTGCACATTAGTCGAGAGGTGAGAAACTCATGTGAGAGCACGGAACTAACATGTATTTTATATTCACTGTTTAATGTTATTAAACACTTGCTATATTTTAAACTGTTTTCACAACGGGCTCTGACCCGTTTGCTTTCAAATCTATTTTTCTTGTAAAAACCTTTTAGCTGTCTAGCCACAGGGACGCCAAGCTTAGGAGTTCCATTCCAGTTACGTGTTGTAGCTGCTGTGGAAGTTACAGGACCTCAATAGTAGACGCCTCCACTTTCTACATTGACTCCATTTCAGATTTATTTATTTGTAGGGTATGTCTCCCTTTTCTTTTAGAGACAGCTTTTTACTCAGTTCTATTTTAGTTTTGGATTTAATTAATTAGTCATTCAGACTTTGTATTTGGTTTTATTTCGTATTCAGATTATTCGAAGGGGTGTCCCTCCAGATTCATTTTATTTTATTATTATTCTACTTTGACTGTGATGTGACTGTGGTATCATTATTTCATAATTTAATTGGTTGCAAGTTAATCTAATTTAATAAAAATTGACAACTCACTTATTAAATATTAAGTGGATAGTAATTGTTTAAAAAAATATTTTCGACAGTGATGCTATGAACTGAACCAACTTGACATTTTGTATTAATTTGAATAAAGGAGTAGCTACCCGGTATTTAATTAGCGGGGTGTCACATTATCCTTGTTCGGCATTATGCAATTCTGCCTCATTAGATCAGCCAAACACTTTATTATTATTATGAATCATTCTTTATATCTATCCGGATGCATATTCTATATTCATCTCAGCATGGAGCTCGGTAAAATATTTATTATCATATATTCAGCTCCAAGGAAATCTGTATCAGTTATGATATTATCTCCAACAGACTGTTGGTCGGGAAAATTTTTCTCTCTATATATATTCCGCAACCACCAACTAAAAGTTGGTGGACATTAGCAACCACCAACTAAGGTTGGTCGTAATATCAACAACCACCAACTAAGGTTGGTCGGCATTAACAAACCTCACCAACAATGTTGGTACAACAATAGAGCAAGGCAAAGCCTGTTTCATAATGGGTGACCTCAAGGGGCATCCAAAACTAGGCAAGAAGATGGGTGACCTCAAGGGGCATCCACTACCTAGGAACCAAGTAAATCTAGATAAGATTGTTACAACTAACCAGGAGCATGGAATAAAAATAATTCCATTTCTTAGGCACTTATGGGTGATCAAAAGATCGCTACAACTAGGGAGGAGCATGGGATAAATATTCCATTGCCTAGGCACACTAAGACAAACAGAAATTGGCAAATCGTTAATTCATATACAAAGATTAAGCAGAAGATAAATTTCATGATTATATATTATTGTTTGAAGAATACCCAGGAAATCTATTATTCTCTAACAATGTAGGATCAATCGATCCCTTCCTTATTATTATCTGGATTTCTTACTAAGCCAGACAGATGGTTGGCACTCTTATTATCTGGATTTCTTATTAAACCCGACAGATGGTCGGCACTCTTATTATTTATCTGGATTTCTCTGTACTTCTATTATGTATATGGATTTCTCACTAGAACGGATATTCGATGCAAATTATATATTATGCTCAATCAGGCTTATTATGGGATCATTCTATCAAGTCCTGAAAAAATCTCGGGAATCATCATTATTATTCAGTCTCCTAAGCCTAACTGGGCTCCACATATGCCAATCAATGGAACATACCAGAAACAGATTCCTAATTGGAATATATCGCATTCCTAATTGGAATGCCAGCACATTTCTAATTGGACTATGTGTTCAAAGAAGTTTTACTCAACCAAAATTACTTGGTTGGCAAGAACATCAAATTATTTCTATGGTCACATCAGGACAGTATGGAAATGCAAACATGCAAAGTTCTTAGGAAGTCATTTCAGGTAATATGTCCTCGACCTTATCTTTTCTAGCAAGATCATCATACTTCAAGGCCAAAAAAGTAGTCCTAGTTCATATTCCGCATTTGGGGGATTTTACTATAGAATTAATTATTCATTCGGTGGCACAGTCTGCTAGCATCATGTAGTATCAATCGAGCATCAAATTTAACTCCATAAACCTACATGGTCGGGACCCCGACCAATCATCATTCAGGAGTTAGTTTTGCTCATGAGTTATGTTTTTGAAGTTCAGGAGGTATATTCAGGAGTTAGTTTTTCTATTGAAGTTCAGGAGGCATATTCAGGAGTTATTATGCACATGATATTGAAGTTTGGGAGTCAGATTCAGCATCCACTACTACTGCTATCCCAACCAACACTGAAGAAGAAGTTGTACTTATATGTAAATGTTTCAAATATTGTTACTAGCTCGGCACTAATCAAATTGAAGGATTGGGTTCAAAAGCTAACATGTCGCAACAACAAAGCACTCAAAGGAGCAGAGGTAAAAAAAATCAAACACAGACAATCAACACTCAGTTGGTCGGCACAGAAGGTGGTTGGTCGGCTAACCAGCCAACCAACCAACATACTTGACGATTATGACAAGCTACAAGATCCAAACTATGAAGTTACCGCATCTAGATTCCCAGGGGTGATACATAGCACCCGTTCACTTGACGAACAAGAGTTCCTTATAAGAAAGATTAGCTCCAATGCAACCATCAATCAGCCTAAATCATCCGTTGACCAGAATATAGTGCACTTTATATTGAACAAATCAAGAAGGCAGATCAGTAATTTCATTATGCACGAGTATCGAGCAACATTGGAGAATAAATACTCCATCCTTCCAGTAAATAATCAATCATGGAGCATTGGGGGCTTCTGTTAACACAAAAATTATCCGTCTACGTGGACTAGTTAGAAAAGGACACCTGTCATCCTACGTGGCAATATTTATACTTGCTCGACACCTGAGGAGGGTTGGCCAGCACCCTAGGAGAGTTAGTCGGCATATTAACCAATGCACGGCGTACCAACCAACTCAAGGAAGACCAACCATCCAAGAAGACCAACAGTTACATTCATTATATATATATGTAAATGTACGAATGTATAAAGGCATTCCATCTCTTGGACTCCCATCAATATAAATACATGCATTCCCTTGGCCAAAGGGACAGGAGACACGATACACTAGATACACACAATCTGAATTAAGCAATTCTCTACACACCTCTCTCTCTCTCTCTCTACACCATATTGAGCTATTGTACACCCCTGAGAATAAAAGAACAGTGGACATAGGCTTTATTCATAGCCGAACACTTTAAAAACCTTTGTTTCTTATATGTTTGATATGCTTGTTTCCCTTTATCTTCAATCTCATCCTCGTCATTTATCTGCATCTATGCCATTTTAGTGGTGTCAATAATAATGTTCTCCATTTCGGGTCAGAAGATGTTCTTGATGGTGATGCCTCTTCCCGCGAGAGGGTCATGCACCCACCTATTACATTAAGGAGGAGACCTCACAGGAGATATTTATTCTGATAGACTCGATTCTAGTTGTGAGAGATTTCGAGGATGCATTTCAAGAGATACCAGGGTTACCACCTAATGAGAGATCAAGTTTATTATTGACCTAGCACCGCATATAAGACCGATTGCCTAAGAACTATATCGTATAGTCCCTTCAGAGATGCGGGAGTTGAGGGAGAAGATTCAATAGCTATTAGTGAAGGGGCTCATTTGGCGGAGTATATTATCATGGGGTGGACCTGTGTTATTTGTGAAGAAGAAGGATGGTTCGCTTTGCTTATATGTATATTATATGGAGATGAATAAGGTCAAGAGATGGAATAAGTATCCGTTGCCAAGGATGGATGACTTGTTTGACCAGTTGAGAGGGGATGCATACTTCTCCAAGATTAACATGAGACCGGAGTACCACCAGTTGCGCATTTGAGAGGAGGATGTCCTCAAGACTTCTTTCTTATCACGATACGAGTTGTACGAGTTCAGGGTGATGCCGTTTGGGCCCATTAATGTGCCATCAGTGTTCATGGATCTCATGAACAGGGTAATCAAGGAGTTTTTGGACTAGTTCGTGATCGTTTTTATAGACAATATTTTTTTTACTCTCACACTTAGGAAGAGCATGCGAAGCATCTGTGTAGGGTACTACAGACATTTCGGGACCACCATTTTTATGCGAAATTTAGGAAGTGGGGATTTTAGCTATGGGAGGTATAGTTTCTTGGCCATATCATATCCGACAGGGGTATTTCTGTTGATCCGAGTAAGGTATTAACGCTGAGGGAGTGGGTACAACCCACGACACTGATAGAGCTCCACAACTTTCTGGGGTTAATCGAGTATTATCCCCACTTCATTAAGGGATTTTCGAAGATTATGGGTGCGTGATGAACTTGACTCGTAAGGGGGTACAATTTTTGTGGAGTGATCACTTTCAGTTATCCTTTGATGAGCTAAAGGATAAATTGACATCAACACCTGTACTTGCATTGCCTAGTAGTGGGGTGGAGTACTGGGTCTACACGGATGCATCCTTACAGGGACTTAGGGGTGTATTACAACAGGAGGAGAGGGCTATATCTTATGCCTCTCGAAAGCTTAAGCCCCATGAGAAGAAATACCCCACACACGACCTTGAGTTGACAGTGGTTGTGTTTGCTTTGAGGATATGTAGACACTATCTTTCAGGGGAGCAGTTTACATTGTTCATATTCATAAGTCACTTTAGTATCTCTTCACATAGAAGGATATGATTATGAGGCAGAGGCGGTGGCTGGAATTCATGAAGAACTACCTGCTTGATATACAATATCATCCTGGGAAGGCTAATGTGGTGGCAGACGCGTTGAGCTGGAGACCCACTAGGGAGTTGGCAGAGGTCTGGAGGCAAAATAGAGTGAGCTTCGACACGATGATGAGATTTCCAGAGCGTGCATGTCATTTTTAGCTATCACTCCCGAGATTATCATGCGGGTAGTGAAATCATAGGCGGAGGACCAGTATTTTCAAGATAGAGTGCTCTAATTATTAACTGAGGGTGCAGAGTCTTACTCAATAAGCTCAGAAGGAGGCCTAGATTTTAATGGGAGACTAGTTGTGCTCGAGGATGAGGATTTTAGGCATGCGATTATGACTGGGTCTCATGGATCGAGGTTTGTGCTACATCCCGATGGGGATAAGATGTACCAGGACATGAGGAGGAAGTATGAGTGGATAAGGATAAAGATATACATAACAGAGTTTGTATCAAAGTGTGTTACCTATCATTTAGTTAATGTAGACCACCAGAGACCTTCAGGGATGCTACAACCACTAGAGATACCGTATGGAAGTACGAGAGCATTTCGTGGACTTTATTACCGGAATATCGACATCACAGAGAGGTCACGATTCCATTTAGGGTATTGGATGACCAAGGTGGCCCATTTCTTACCAGTTCGCACCGACTTTGAGACGGTGCAGTATGCACAGCTGTTCGTAGCGGAGATAGTTAAGCTACACGGAGTGCATGTCAACATTGTATCTCATGGAGATAAAATCTTGCGTCTCATTTCTAGTAGAGTTTTTAGGAGGCCATGGGCACTGACTTATGACTGAGTACCGCATACCACCCACAGAAAGATGGATAGACTGACGGGGTAAATCAAATGCTAGAGTACATGTTGAGGATGTGCATCCTGGATTTTGGGGGAGGATAGGAGCGATATCTTCCATTTGTACAGTTTTCATATGACAAATCTTACCAATTTAATATCGGCATGGCATCGTTTAAGGAACTTTATAGGAGAACTTGTCATTCATCGGCTTACTGGTTAGAGGTAGGGCACAAGAAGTTATTACGGCCAGAGATGATACAAGAGACGACTGCTAAGATGGAGCTAATTTGGGGACATATTAGAATAGCTTGGGACAGATAAGAAAGTTATGCTGATACAGACCGAAGGCATGTAGAGTTAGAGGTTGTCAACCAAGTTTTGGTACGTGTGTTACCCATGAAGGGGGTTATGAGGTTAGGTAAAAAGGGAAAGCTAGCACCGCGATATGTGTGACCTTCCCTGATTATTGAGAGGGTGGGACCAGTGGAATATAGACTGGATTTACCAAAGCATATTCATCGGATACAACGTATTCCATATGGCATCATTGAAGAAGTACAAGAGGAGTGAGAGAGCTTTTGAGAACGTTCCACTCGAGGAGATTGATTTGCATCCAAATGTCTTGTACGAGGAGAGACCCGCGGCTATTTTGGATTGTAGTTAGCGAAAGTTGTGGCCTAAGGTGGTACCATTAGTTAGAGTTCAGTGGGGACACCACATTATTAACAAGTCTATATGGGAGCGGGAGGATGACATGCGAGAGCAGTATCCAGAGTTATTCGTCGCATGTATGACCTAATTTCGAGGATAAAATTCCTTATAAGGGGAGAAGTATGTAATACCCCGTATTTCTACATATTTGGAACTTAATTAATTCGTTAAATTATTAGTTTTATTTTAAATTACGCGAGTGAAGTAATTTAATTGAACTAAATAAAAATGTGGTTATTAAATATTAATCAAGAGAAGGAAATAATGATTAATATTATGCGTTAAATTTACTAAGTGAATAGTATATGATTTATAGAAATTATTATGCGTCAAAGTGAGTGAGATTGGCGTAATTAAATTTATCTCAATTAGGATTCGTGTATAGACTAGATTGAGGTCAAGATATGATAATTTTTTAGAGTGACTCGGATGATAATTTTGAGGTCACGGATGACTTCGAAAGGGTCAAAATAGTCAAAATAGTATACCTGGGGGGTGTTGATTTGGCCCCGGGGTTATTTTAGACTAAACCGACACCATACGAAGGCATTTTAGTCATTTGGTAGCTAAGGGTTAAGAGACCTACAATTTACAACATCTTTATCAGCATATAGATGGGTGAGGCTAGGGTTTAAAGGTTAGAAAACTCAGAAAAACGATAAAGGAAGAAGAGGGACCATTTGTGAAGCCAAAGAGGGAGTTTTTAATAAATTGGAGTGTGATCTTGCACCATTATCAATCTTGGAGTGAATATTGGAAGAGAAGGCACACCATCCAAGATTAAAACCACGAAATTAGATCACACAAGCCAAGGCAAGTGTTTATTTACAGTTTTCTTTGAAGTTATAATACCTATGTTGATAGGGTTTTGAAATATGTGATTAAAGTCATGTTCTTGGAAGAAAAGAATAATTTAAATCCATGTTATGGGTAGGATTTCATGTAGACTGATTATATGTATGTAGAGGTTATGGAATCGAATCATGAGTGATAATCTGGATGAGAAAAATCCGGGCTTTATGTTGTGTATGAATAAAGAACATGAAAATTTAGGGTTTTGATGAATAGAGGTTATAATTCATGTTTGATTAGAAATTTTAATGTTTTGAGGATTGTATCATGCGGGAAATCATCCTAATACATGTAGATAATGTTTAGGACAAATTGTTTGAAGTTTGTAAAAGAATCATGGAGAATTGAGTGAGAAAGATGGTAAAAAATGCATTTGCGTATTGAAGAAGAAGACGATCTGCATAATTTTGAATCGATTCGATCCAGAGGCGAATCGATTCGGAGAGCGAATTGATTCGGCCTACTGGAGAATCGATTCATTTTCCCAGAAAATGTGAAATTCCCTTTTTTATTAGCCTAGAACTCTTAAAATTTTGTTGGGGAAACTTTTGGGGCTTTGTTAAAATACAATGAGAGATTTGCTATATTACAGTAGGCTTGCGATGGGATTATGTAATGTCTTAATGAGAGGTTTAAGGCGAGATTTAATATACTTAAATTAAGGCGTAATTAAATAGAGAGAAGGAGAATAAATTACGGGGAATTTAAGTGAAGTTATATTATAAACCGATATTGTATGATATAGCTAGCTACTGAATTTCATTTAAGGGTTACCTAGGACCCTTAGAGTAGAGAGTAATACTCGGATTAACACGATAGCGAGATAAATCGTAAATTAATGGTACACCGAGTATTCGAGAGAAAAATACTATGTACGAAATATGATAATTAGGTTGAGTGTATACCTATTGATTTGATATATATAGGTTATGGGTATACCTATTATATGACTGGTGTTAAATGCAAATGTACATACGCTTCCTGCTATCTCGGAGGTTCCTGCACAGTGGGCGATCCCAACTTGCTGATTCCAGGGAGGTCTGGATTTGTACCCCAGAACATAAAACTTTTGGCGGATCACTATGTGACGTGTATTAGTGAGACTAACAGGTTATTTGGGTACGTTAGGTATGTGCGTAGCCCAAAGGCTTAGCATTATGTTCGCCTCCATTGCTCGTTATTTGATTTTTGGGTTCGAGGAGACATGCCGAACCAATAGTTCTTATTTTAGTACGAGAGGTACATGGACTAATAGCAGAGTATGCCTACTTTCATGGTGGTCATTTTGAGAGACACCGTAATTATTTATATATTAGTGAGATAAATATATATAACCGTTTGAATAATTCTACTTACGTGTGATAGTTGACAAATTAATAGTGTATATACAAATAATGGATTAAGTAGTGAAACTTAATTAAATAATTAAATGAGAAAAGGTGGAGAATGTTACCTATGAGATCAATAACATACGAGAGATGTTAATTCAGATAGAGTACTGTATGGGCGGTATGAGGACTTATAGGTGTTGATAGTTCAGATAGATACTTATGTCTAGTTAGCTTGGGTAATATGGCTAGGTGGGCTAAGTATAAAATGTTAGGCGTGCACAATAGTTAAGAGGTGAGGAAACTCAAGTGAATGTACGTAAACATAACATGTGTAATCAATAACTGATTTTTAAATTGTGATAAATACTTGCTAAATGCTTTCAAAATATTTTGGGTTCTAATCCTTGCTATAAATATTTTCCAAAACCTTTTTGGTGTCTAGCCATAGGGATGCCGGACTTGACGATTTATTTCAGGGACGATTATCTGCAGCACTATGGAGGCTTGCAGGACTTGATTAAGCGCTTTCATCTTTCATTCCTAGTGTAGGATTTCATTTCAGTACTTCAGTTGGACATGTTGCCCCATTTAGACTTTATTGATGTCAGTTATTCAGCTCAGACTTATATTGGGATTTATTTACTATTTTTTGGACTTATTTGAATTTGGATTTTGTAGCCGATGGTTTATTTGGCAAGTCGGTTATTCATCATTTATTTCTAGTGATGGTTTAGACTGAATTAATAGTGTGAATGTTTTAATTTAGTTTCCATCATATTATTATCAATTGTTTAATGAAAGATAAAATTTTTAGCACCGACTTAATTAACTAATAGATGGTTAGTAATTAATATGATTTTCGATAGTGATGCTGAGAATGAACCAAATGAGAAACCTATTTTAATTTAATGAAGAACTAATCATTCGGTATTTAATTAGGCGGGGTGTCACATAAAACAGTTGAATTAACAATTGTGAATTATTATTTATATGCATGATTATCAATTTTATTACTAAACTTCGTAGCTTCTGGACCTAATCTGTCGCGTTGTTCCAAGTGATCCAATTCTCCAGACTTAGATTTCTCTCTCGAGCACCCAGTCATATGTCCCAATCATCACCAGTTCACAGATCTAGGTATTGGACTGTACTTTTATATTATTGTTTTGTGTGATGCGAGGTTTATTTTTTTTATTTTTTACTTATACTCAATTTTGGATTATGTTATGTTGGAGGTTATGGCGACAATAGTTTGCATGTATTACTTTTGGGATTATTAATGTCAGACCTTATGAGTTTTATTTAGTTAGCGGCGATGATTGACTCTTATTCCTTACTTATGATTATTAAGGTTATTCATGTCGCACTCCATTTGGATTATCATTATTCATTGTTTCCTTTTTATGCAAAGGATGATACTTAACTGTTTTACAAAATCTATATAGATTTAATAAAGGTACTTGATCAACCGAATTATTATAATATGCGGGGTGTCATATTAGTCGTGTTCAATAGATTCCTGATTTATCGGTATAATCTTCTTTGAACTATCAAACAAGTTCCTCACCATTATATAGGTTACCATAATCGAGATAAACTATGAAGATTGTACACACAACTTTTTAAATAGGATATCAACTCCATCTAGACTGCGAACTATTCAACTATACTAGAACTAGAATTCTGATCTTCTGTGATTGGATTGAACCCAATTCAACAAAATTCCTACTATATACAATTGCCCGACTTATACAATATATTTATAAACAAGGCATTCAAAAAAACATGATTTACATTTCAAACGATTTTTGACAATCATTTATTAATAAATAATGAATGTCATAAATCATGAGTTTGAGAATAAAAGTAATAGAGATTAATGTAGGAGGAAGAAGTATACATCACTAAGATCCTTTTATTTCCAAATCGAATCAGCATGGAGCAACCTTGAGCCACACAACAATTATGATAAATCATCCTAATGGAGATTCTGGCAGAGAGTAGTTTTAGAGGACATTCATTGCCACTCCTTTCCTGAAATTATTTAATACATTGATTGGTATGTGAATTAATTCTAATTAATACACTTTGAGTGTTAATAGAAGTGTCCACTCTTGGAATCTTCATGCAATGCACATGCCTCATTTACTGGTCCACGCTAGTGAAAACCAAGGTTCTAAAAAATGCAGGGCGTGAAGGCCAAGCCTTAAAAACCTAGGTGGGCCTTAGGCGTAAAAAGGTTTTTAGGCCTATTTTTAATATATTTTAATATTTTTAATCATAACAAGAGTATTAAAAATACTAAAATTGTACATACCTTAAAAATATGTCTGAATATATACAAATTAAAATAGTATTTGTTTGTTTTGGACGAGATATGGGTCCGGTTTGTAAAAAAGTATTTAAAAGACGATATCGTTTCACTAAAGCATTTTTGTTTTTAAAAAAAATGCGCCTTAAGGCATTTACCAAGTATAAGGCGTAAAAGGTTTAAGGCGGGACATTTTTTTCAAGCCTCAAGCCTAGACGCGTTTTAAAACACTGGTGAAAGCTCATCTTCTTCCAAAGAGGCTAAATTCCAAGATGTTATCTAAAAATTTCTGAAGGCGAAATTTTAGAAGAAGAACAATAAAGCCTTCCAAGGCCAGGGTTACAATCTAATTAGTCATCAGATATGAAGGTCCTCGATTAGAACATTAGAGGGATATCCAACCCTCAGTCGAAAAAGATGCTAAAAAATTGATGTCTTCTCAATAACCTGATCAGTTCTGTTCTGTATCTCAAAAACCCAAATTCCTTTCTCTTTAGTTTCTCCTGAAAATGAAGGTCAATAGGCATGAATCAAATTTCATTCAGATTCCTTCCCTATCCCTCTTTAGTTGTTAATAAAACCCAACAAATTTATTTTAATGGTTAAACTTATATTATATCTCTGGTATATGCTTCAACTGATTATATCAAGAGGGGATCTTTATGGATTGGACTAGAATAATTAAATGATCAATTATAATACCCTTGGTTGGTCAATGTTGAAAGACCATGAGTATTCTAGTCCAAACCATCCTCTTAGACTGGCCTATGAGTAATTTTAATCCATGTGATCTAATGCATGTTGATACCATTGGAGTTGAATTCACTTGGATCATAAGATGTTGTTGGCTTAGCAGTTAGACTGTAATAAGGGAGGTTTATACGTCCCACTGTTTTGACTTTGGGTACTATTTATACATGGATTGATTGCACTCATAGAGATATCTATTGTTCCAAAGGAATGTATAATGTTGTGAATTATTCCAACACTTTTCTAATAATGTGTTTTCGTTTTGAAAGATTTTCCAATTAGGCCAACAATGCCTTTTGATCATGATGGCATGAAGGAAGTCAGAAAAGTTCTTTCCTTTCGATTTTGGATGACCCTTTTAAATTTCAATTTTGCCCTTATTTGAGGAGATATAAGGTGCTCCTCACACAATTTTTTCCTTGTTATTCCCCATGTAGAGGCACCTCCCCCTCCTGTTTAGATGATCGACAATTTCCCCCTCGCCACTATAATGACCATCCTTTTTATTGGAAAAGTGGACAAATTAAAGCTGTCCAGATTTTTTTGGATAGAATTTTGAGCAACTTTGAGCTCAAATTTAGGTGGGACCCACCTACGATAATTGTAGGACCATATACATACGCGCTCTCCTCCGCAAGGAGATTAACGTAGTATATTCATATGTCCAATTTCAATAAGTTATGAATGATAAATATGTCCCCAAAGTGACTCACAAAGCAATGAAAGTTAATGAATTGGGTATGTTTAACTCTTGTCCCACATTGGAAGAGTAGTGGGGAAATGATGAGTTAATAAAAGCCAAATAATGGACTAAGGCTTGGATGCTTTGAGGGTATCCCAACTCTTTGAAGGGGAGATGACCTAAGCTATGCGCGGGTTGGCTTTCGGTCAAAGGTCCGCGCGCGCGCGTCCGTCCGTCCGGCCAGCCAGCTCGGCTCGGCTCGGTTCGGTTCGGGCTTGGACTTTGGCTTATAAAAATCTCCTACATTTTTTGACCGAATTAATTTAACTTTCTGGGCTTTAATTATGAATTAATTACGAAATTAATTAATTAATTAATAAACTGTTGGCAGTTATTGCCAACAGTCAACAGTTAAATTCGTTTAACTGTTTAACTGTTTTTTGACAGTTATTGTTACTTTTTTATAAATACAGATGCCTCCCTCCGTTTTTAAAACAATGAAAAATTTCCCTCCTCCAGAATTGCTATCATATTTTATCATATTTGTTCCAGAAAATTCCTGTCATATCTGTTCCAAAAATTCTTTTTCCTGCATAACATCTGTTGCATTGTTGTTGAGTAAAAGCCACAGAATTTGAGTTTGTCGTAATTAATTATTGTCATGGTACATAATTAATTGGAAAATCCATTCTATCTTGGGAGACAATATTCATCAACCTCGGAGCACATTGGAGGGAATAAATTGTCTTAAGGACACTGTGAAATTCACAGGGCTCTGATTATCTTTCTTTTTCTATTATTGTTTCTGAAAATTCAAGTAAGTTTTTATTTTCTGTAATTTCGTTTTATTTATGTAATTAGATTTAATTCGTAATTCTGTACTTTTGTATTTATTAAACAGTAGAGATAACAATCTTAAGACAATTTACAAGTTCTACTGTTTTGTAGTGTACAAAAATTTTTTATTACAGAAATTTATTTGTTGAAAATAAATCTGTTTTGACAGAATAAAATGAATTAAATTATTGCTTTATTGTAGGAAGTAGTAAAACAGTTTTGATATAGAAATTAATTTCTATAATGTTTTTATATTCTGTTTTAGAAAATAAAATTTTATTTGTGTATTTTTATTAAAATTTGTTTATGTAAAAATTTTAATCTTAAAATTATAATTCTGTTTTGTATGGAATTCCTTTTATTATTAAAAAATTATTGTGTCACAGATTCTATAATTTAATTCTGTTTTGTACGGAATTCTGTTTATATTATAGTTTAATTCTGAATTTTATTTGGAATTCTTTTGGAATTCATTTATTGTGAATTATATTTGGAGGAAATTGGTGCACAAAATTTTGTATTTTGTTTTGATTAATTCATTATATATGAATTTTATCATTGATAAAAATTATGTTTTTGTAACAGAAATGGAATCGCAAAGTACGAACACTACTCCTACTAAACTGATTGTCACCAATACAAATGTGACTGCACCCGTATCTATGCCACACGGGTTCATTGGGGCTGACTTCAAACGTTGGCAAGGACAAATGTACTTCAATCTCACTACCTGCCAACTGGGTTGGTTTGTATATGAAGATTGCCCCTCTATTCAAGAGGGAGATGACTCTGAAAAGGTTGTTGTTGTCGATGCTTGGAAGCATTCAGACTACCTATGCCGGAATTATATTTTGGTTTACTTGGACAAGACACTGTACCATGTCTACTGCATGAGCAAAACATCCAAGGAATTATGAAATTCTTTGGAAAATAAGTATAAAACTGAAGATGCTGGGATGAAGAAATTTATCGTTGGGCGTTTTCTGGACTTCAAAATGGTTGATTCTAAATCTGTGATCTCGCAAGTGCAAGAACTCCAAGTGATCCTCCACGACGTTCATGCTGTCAATTAGTGAAACTTTCAAGTTGCTGCAATTGTTGAAAAATTGCCACCATCTTGGGCTTTATTGAAAAACTATCTCAAGCACAAGTGAAAGGAGATGAATGTGGAGGAGTTGGTGGTCAGGCTGAGAATCGAAGAAGACAACCGTGAGTCTCAAAAGAAAAGTGGGAAGAATCCAATGGAAATGAAGGTCCATGTTATTGAAGGTTCTAATAAGAACAAACGAAAGTATGATGGGGAAGGCACTTCCAAACAGAACAAGAAGAAGTTCAAAGGCAAATGCTACAATTGTGGTAAACCTGGACACCGCTCAAGCGAGTGTCGTAAGCCTAAGAAGCAAAATAAAAATAACTCTCAAGCAAATGTAACTGAGGGTGAGAATATCGCCAATGATTTGGCGGATATGAATCTTTCTGCCGTGGTCTCTGAATGTAACTTGGATAGAAATACCAAGGAATGGTGGGTGGACACTAGAGCCACACGACACATTTGTGCAAACCAATGGATGTTCACCACCTATAAGCCTTTGGAAAATGAGGAGAACCTCTTTATGGGAAATTCTTCCACTTCTAAGGTGGTGGGACAAGGAAAGATTGCTTTAAAAATGACTTCTGGAAAGGAACTTACTCTCAACAATGTTCTTCACGTGCCTAATATCCGAAAGAATATGATTTATGGATCTCTTCTGAATAAAATGGTTTCAAGCTTGTGTTTGTGTGTGATCGTTTTGTGTTGTCTAAGAATGACATGTATGTAGGAAAGGGCTACCTAAATGAGGGGCTCTTTAAACTCAATGTTCTTACTGTAACCCCAAAAACATCTATTTCAATGAATGAAATTACTAGTTCTTCTTACTTGATTGAGTCATCTAATATTTGGCATGCTAGATTAGGACACGTTAAGTTTGATACATTGCGTGATTAATTAACTTGGAATTTTTGCCAAAATTTGATATTGATAAAAATCATAAATGTGAAATTTGTGTGGAATCTAAATTAGCTAGATTACCTTTCCATTCTATTGAAAGGATAACTGAACCTTTAGATTTAATTCACACCGATATTTGTGATTTAAAATTTGTTCAAACTAGAGGTGGGAAAAAGTATTTTATTACTTTTATTGACGATTGCACAAAATATTACTATGTATATTTGTTACATAGTAAAGATGAGGCTATTAATGCATTTAAACAATATAAGAATGAAGTTGAGAATAAATTAAGCAAAACAATAAAGGCTATTAGGAGTGATAGAGGAGGTGAATATGAATATCCATTTGAGGAATTTTGTTCTGAAAATGGGATTATTCATCAAACAACCGCTCCTTATTCTCCTCAATCGAATGGTGTTGCTGAACGCAAAAACTGTACTTTAAAAGAAATGATGAACTCAATGTTATTAAGTTCAGGAGCTCCACAAAATTTATGGGGGGAAGCCTTACTTTCTACTAATTACATTCTCAATAAAGTACCTCATAAAAAGACTCACAAGACACCTTATGAATTATGGAAAGGTCGAAGACCTTCCTATAAATATTTACGAGTGTGGGGGTGCTTAGCCAAAGTGATGGTTCATAAACCTAAAAAGGTAAGAATAGGGCCAAAAATCGTGGATTGTATATTCATCGGTTATGCTACTAATAGCAGTGCATATCGATTTTTAGTTTATAAATCTGAGATTTCGAATATTCATGTAAATACGGTTATTGAATCGAGGGACGCTTCATTTTTTATAAAAATATTCCCGTATAACATGACCCGAGAATCTGGTCTTTCAAAAAGGATAAATCAAGATACTACAAGTGGTACTCATCAACCTATTGAATCAATAGAGGATGAACCAATACGTAGTAAAAGAGCAAAAACCTCGACTTCTTTCGGTCCGGATTTTCTAACATATTTGCTAGAAAATGAATCTCAATCGTATAAAGAAGCCACATCCTTACCCGATGCTTCCAATTGGAAAGAAGCAATAAATAGTGAAATTGAATCCATATTACAAAATCATACATGGGAACTAGTGGATCTTCCACCAGGTTCAAAACCGTTAGGTTATAAATGGATCTTCAAAAAGAAATTGAAGGCCGATGGATCAATTGATAAATATAAAGCTAGACTTGTAGCTAAAGGCTCTAGGCAAAAGGAAGGGTTGGATTACTTCGACACATATTCACCGGTAATAAGAATAACGTCCATTCGGATGTTAATAGCAATAGCTGCTATTAATGGACTTGAAATACATCAAATGGATGTAAAAACTGCATTCTTAAACGGTGAACTAGACGAGAAAATTTATATGGAGCAACCTGAAGGGTTCAAAGCTCCCGGATAAGAAAGAAAAGTATGAAGCTTGTTAAATCACTATATGGATTAAAATAAGCACCTAAGCAATGGCATGAAAAATTTGATAATGCAATGTTATCAAATGGTTTCAAAATTAATGAATGCAATAAATGTGTTTACTTTAAATACATTCATAATGGATATGTCATTGTATGCCTCTATGTTGATGATATGCTTATCATGGGTAGTAACTTGGAAATTGTCAAAACTACAAAACAAATGTTGAGTAGTAGATTTGAGATGAAAGATTTGGGAATCGCCGATGTTATATTAGGAATTGAAATTTCTAGAACATCGGATGGACTTATATTATCTCAATCTCATTACATAGAGAAAGTACTTGAAAAATTCAAGAAGTATGATATTAGTCCTACCAAGACACCTGTAGATGTAAATTTACATCTAGCAAGAAATAATGGTGAAAGCATATCTCAACTTGAATATTCTCGTATTATCGGCAGTTTAATGTATATCATGAACTATACGCGGCCAGACATAGCATACTCAATAAGTAAGCTAAGTCGATTTACGAGTAATCCAGGAAGAGATCACTGGAAAGCAATATTGAGAGTTTTGGATTATTTAAAATATACTCAAAACTATGGACTGCATTACTCAAAATATCTAGCTGTTCTTGAAGGACATTGCGATGCAAATTGGATATACGATACAAAAGACTCTAAGTCTACGAGTGGGTATGTGTTTACCCTCTGAGGTGAAGCCGTATCTTGGAAATCCTCAAAATAAACATGCATTGCTAGATCGACAATGGAATCTGAATTCATTGCACTAGACAAAGCTGGAGAAGAAGCTGAATGGCTTCGAAATTTCTTAGAGGATGTTCCAAATTAGTCTAAACCTGTGCCCGCAATATGTATACATTGCGATAGCCAATCAGCGATTGGAAGGGCACAAAACCACATGTATAACGGAAAGTCACGACATATTCGTCGTCGACACAATACCGTTAGACAACTTCCCTCAAACGGAATTATCTCAATTGACTATGTAAAGTCAAAAGATAATATATCGGATCCACTAACGAGAGGTTTAAACCGAGAGCAAGTTGAAAGATCATCGAGAGGAATGGGTCTAAAGCCTATAAATAAATAAGAATCAATATAGTGGGACCCCAACCTAGCTGACTGGAGATCCCAAGATCTAGGTTCAATGGGCAAACCGAACTACATTGTATTCAGTAAGCACTGGAGGATATTTAATCCTATCCATTCCAAAGATGAGATAGTGCATATCTGCCACGAAATTAGTATAAGTTATGATTCTAATGACATCTATATCTTAGTACGTCTAAGTGGGGTATTGCAGGATACTCTTTATGGAAGTCACCTACGTGAGTAAGAAGGGGGCCACTTCTATGAGAATAATGAAAGGCATATTCTCTAAAATACTCACGGAACCAAGTGGTGTTCATGGCCAAAATAAACACAAACGTGAGAACCAACTGTGTTGAGGAATTGTTGTGTGAATACTGTTGTCTAGGTTTATAAATACGGTTGAAGGTTCAAGGACGTGAAGTCTACTGATTAACCAAGTAAATCCGATAGTATATCACTAAGGAAAGTTCAAGGCCACTAGGCTACTTCTCCCGATGCAATAAATCTTCAGTTTTACTCAACATGTGTCTGCATCTGCATCTGCATCTGCATCTGCATTAGCATCTGTTCTGTTTTATTTATAGCGATATATCATTCATGTGGGGGATTGTTGGAAAATTGGACAAATTAAAGCTGTCTAGATTTTTTTGGACAGAATTTTGAGCAACTTTGAGCTCAAATTTAGGTGGGACCCACACTACGATAATTGTGGGACCATATACATACGCATTCTCCTCCGCAAGGAGATTAACGTAGTATATTCATATGTCCAATTTTAATAAGTTATGAATGATAAATATGTCCCCAAAGTGACTCACAAAGCAATGAAAGTTAATGAATTGGGTATGTTTAACTCTTGTCCCACAATGGAAGAGTAGTGGAAAAATGATGAGTTAATAAAACCCAAATGATGAACTAAGGCTTGGATGCCTTGAGGGTATCCCAACTCTTTGAAGGGGAGATGACCTAAGATATGCACGGATTGACTTTCGGTCAAAGGTCCACACGCGCGCGCGTCCGGCCGGCCGGCTCAGCTCGGCTTGGTTCGGGCTTGGGCTTGGGCTTATAAAAATCTCCTACATTTTTGGGCCGAATTAATTTAACTTTATGAGCTTTAATTATTAATTAATTACGAAATTAATTAATTAATTAATAAACTGTTGGCAGTTATTGCCAACAATTAAATTCGTTTAACTATTTAACTGTTTTTTTTATAGTTATTGTTACTTTGCTATAAATACAGATGCCTCCCTCCGTTTTTAAACAATGAAAAATTTCCCTCCTCTAGAATTGTTGTCATATTTGTCCCAGAAAATTCCTGTCATATCTGTTCCAAAAATTCTTTTTCCTGCATAACATCTGTTACATTGTTGTTGAGTAAAAGCCACAGAATTTGAGTTCGTCGTAATTAATTATTGTCGTGCTACATAATTAATTGAAAAATCCGTTCTATCTTGGGAGACAATATTCATCAACCTCGGAGCACATTGGAGGGAATAAATTGTCTTAAGGACACTGTGAAATTCACAGGGCTCGGATTATCTTTCCTTTTCTATTATTGTTTCTGAAAATTCAAGTTTTTATTTTCTGTAATTTCGTTTTATTTCTATAATTAGATTTAATTCATAATTATGTACTTTTGTATTTATTAAACAGTAGAGATAACAATTTTTCCATGTACCCTAGCCTCTCTTTATGAATTTGGGCAAGGCATATAGTATTATCACCCCAAGAGGGTTGTTAGACAATTTGGGTACGATGATGGGTCCTTTTGAATGATTTTCATGCCTCAAATGATTTTGAGCTCCTTTACAATATTTCATATTCCAATTTTATTGAGCTAGGAGTGTATAAAAGATTTTCCCAACTCGCACAAGAACAACAAGAAAGAAAAGAAGATTCTCAAATCCTATTACTCAGACAGCAGCATTAATTCAAGAGCAAAGTTTTGGAAATTGACGGTGCAAATATCAGTGAAACATTTAGAAATGATACAATGCGCTTGAAGTGGCATCTTCATAAAATCTTCTTGAAACGATACACCCTTCCTTTTGTGAAGGTATTCCAACTGTTACTTTCGATATTGCTCAAACTCGAAAGGTTGTGGTTGGGACTTCATATTTCTTTTGAAAAAGAGCTTGTTAAGTATGGGAGCAATCTCATTTGTGATTATCATATATCTTCTTCAACTGAGTTAAAATGACACCTTAATAGCAAGGAACTCATATCTGATCTTCCCCTTTTCACTTTGGCTCATGAGGGAGAAAATGTTATTTTAATATACAACTCTCTCAATCACCATGAAGAGGTTATGGTTCACTCGCCTAAGATTACCAGTCCTATGACCTCTTCTACTACTATTTTCTCAATTTCATCCCTTGAGTTATGTAAAATCTTTGTTAGTACATTGCATTGATTTTGCATTTTTAATTTTACTATTCATTTCTAAGTTTTTTTAGGGGACAGATCCCTAGCTCTGCTTAAGTGGGTGTTACCCATGGGTGAGAACAAATCCTTTGTTACTACCACCTCTTCCATCCATACAATAAGAATCCCTTTTCGCACTGCAAGGAATTCCTTGTTTATCACTACTTGGAGCCCCTCATGCAAAGTAAGTAGCTTTCATTGAGTTATGTTTTATTTTCTTGGACAATGTGCATTTGTTTTCATAACCCCCACAGTAGGTACCGTTGGGAATTCCTTGATTGCAGTTTCAACCGCTGCTATCAGGTATCATTATCTTCATAAAATCAAAATTATATATGTTTCTTGCTGCGTTCAGTAACTCAGACATTTAACTTCTCAAAACTGATATTTCTACTGTCAGCTCAAACTTCCATTTCTTTGATTTTCATTAAAGCTTCCTTTACCTCATCGAGTTACCTTCCAGTGGTGACTACTGGTACTCTTGGTGCCAGATCCTCCTCATTTAGGTATGGAATTTATTTATGTTTTTACTTGGAAGGAGTATCCCCATTAAGCCTAACTGTTTAAATTCTATGTGCTTAGCTCTACTTTTGATCTACATTGAATGGTCTACCCATATCCGAATTTACCTTCTTTGGGGAGGCTGCCTCGATTAGGATTCCTATGCCCATATCGCTTTACCTAGAAACCCTTACCCATCGTGGTAAGATGTTATGTATTAATATCTTTAATATTTTAGTGAAGGTACCAAGATTACATCCTATGTCTCGTGGATTAAATAGTGTTTCCCAACTGTTTTTTCTTACTTGTGCATCTCTAATAGGAGACTCCCACTACCGTCTTAATTGTTGCCTATACCCAAAAGGCAACTGTGACTTGATTTTTTTTTTTTTTGCGTTGGAATTTCTATTTCCTTCTGAAAATACGGGCATACATTTTTTTTTTTCAACCATACACTCATTTATTTATTCTTAGGTGCTAAATGTTAACGATGAAGGCACTTCGAGTACAAAAGTGCCGACTGAGACTCATCTATTATGATCAATATAGTCTTATCTTTTCTGTTTGCGTGCTTGAACTTTTACATCACTGTCTATACTTTTAGGTACAAGGAAGTGCTAAAACTTCTTGTTTAGGTTCTCAAATACCTGCGAAGGCCCAAGTATGTTTTAACTTTCGTTAACCATACAATTTTTTCATTACTTGCTCGCTTTCTCCATCAGTTTCCATGTACTCACGTGAGGAATAATGCGAGCTCACTAGGTTGGTTGCTAAAAATTCTGCTGAGACCGATGTATGATTTAACTATTCTAACTATGGTGGAGAATTTTTAAAATAAGTGATTAAGAGTTTTGGGAGTAAAAGCTTAAAAGCTTGTCCCACACTGAAAGTATGTGGAGAAAAGTGGGACGCAAACCTAATATAAACGGGAGAGTATCCCACATTGGAAAATGAGTAAAGTTAAGTGATACCCACTAAGCTATAAAAGAAGTGAGCAACATTTGAGTCCCACATTGCAAAAATATTAAGAAAGTTTGCACTTAATAAGTAGAAATGGAAGATGAAGAGTTACTTCATCTACCATTTAAGAGGTTATTCAAGAGAGTTCTAATACGGTGCCGTACGCACGCGCCGGCGCGCGTGCGGGGCAGTGGGCTATAGAGACGCTAGTAGCGCACTTTGCACTTTGCATGTTCGCAGTGGTAGCGGGTTGCCGGGATTCGTCCGGCTCGGTCGCGATCACTTTTTGGAGGGTCCGTGTAAAACTGTTTCGGTATTACTATACCTATTCGGAAATGATTTAATATCGTTGGTAATTAACAGTCATACCATTTCGAAATTAAGTAAAGACTGTTAAAACTTAACAGTCATGACCCCTGAGATGCATCATTTCATTTCCTATAAATAAAGACATCCTATTTCGAAATTGCACATAATAAATATTACCCAATTCCGAAATTTCCAACCCTTGCTATTACTCTATTATAATTTTCAGGAGATATAAATTATTTATTCTGTTTTGTGCACATAAACAGAATAAGAACTTGATTGACTGTTCTTCGCTGGTGCATCCAAAGGCTGTCTTCAAATATACAAGTTGCAGACATTACAAGTTGCTTCATTATATCTTGAGTACGGATTTGCGAATTTCCGTTTGTATACCGAAGTTATTCGTGTGGGGCAAATACTGTATTTAGGAAAGTGACATCACGCCTTGAAGTTTTCTAGTATCTTTTCAGAAGTTACATTATTGTATTGAAGTTGACATTACTGTGAGATATAAAGAGTTTCATTTCTGTATTTGCATTCATATTATACAACAATCTAAATACAATATTATCATAAATGGCCGACTCTTCCAAATCACTTCGAAAAATAACAGAAGGCTTTGTTAAGTTGGACCGTTTTGATGGTGGTAATTTTCTGTGTTGGCAGCAAAAAGGTTCATTTTCTTCTAACAACATTAAAGATTGTATATGTCTTGTCACAACCGAAACCAAATGAAGAAGAAGATGAAACCGTGGAACAGACTAGGCAACTCACAAAATGGGAGACCGATGATTACTTGGGTCGTGGTCACATTCTCAATACACCTGCTGATAATTTGTTCGACTTGTACCAAAATGTTGGGACTGCAAATTTTTTGTGGGAAACATTGGAGACAAAATATCTTGCGGAAAACGCTACAAGTAAGAAGTTCCTTATCGGTCAGTTTTTAAGCTTTAAAATGCATGATAATAGGCTTGTGCTAGAACAATTTCATGACATCCAACGCATTAGAAAATATGGATGATAATGTAATTGTTTCTGCCATAATTGAAAAACTTCCTCCTTCTTGGAAAGATTATAAGAAAGAACTCAAACACAAAAAGGAGGATCTTTCACTTGAAGCGTTAGAGACTCATTTAAGAATTGAACAAGAGTCTCGAATTCTAGATGGTAAAAAGGAACAAGAAAATTTTGTTTCCAAGGTCCATGTGGTGGAGGAAGGAAAGGAGCAAAAATATGGCAATCATAGAAAAAATAACAAGCGGAAGAATTTTTCAAATAATTCTAAAGCAAACAAAAAGAAGGAATTGATTATTTTGATACCTATGCACCTGTTGCTAGAACCTCCACTATTAGAATTTTAATTGCATTAGCATCGATATATAATTTTGAGATTCATCCAATGGATGTGAAAACTGCCTTTTTAAATGGTGACTTAGAAGAAGAAATTTACATGGAACAACCTGAAGGGTTTGTTATGCCTGGACAAGAAAATAAAGTAGGTAAACTTATTAAGTCCTTATATGGCCTAAAACAAGCACCTAAACAATAGCTTGAAAATTTTGATAAAGTCATTATTTCTTATGGTTTTCAAATTCAGGAATCTGATAAGTGTGTTTATAGTAAATTTGCTAATGGTAAATGTGTGATAATTTGTTTATATGTAGATGACCTGTTAATTCTTGGTATTGATTTAGAAAGCATTAATAATACTAAGAGTTTTTTATCTTTTAAATTTGATATGAAAGATATGGGTGTAGCTGATGTCATATTAGGAATGAGAATAATAAGTAAAGATAAAAAAAAAAATTCTCACTCAATCTCATTATGTTGAGAAAATTTTAAAGAAATTTAATCGGTTTGATTGCACACCTGTTAGTACACCTTTTGAACCCCAACTAAAGATGATCCCTAATAATGGTAGAGCTATTTCACAATTGGAATATGCACTAGTAATTGGTAGTTTAATGTATGCCATGACACGTACTCGACCTGATATTGCGTATGTTGTTGGTAAATTAAGTAGATATACTAGTAATCCAAGTTTATTGCATTGGCATGCTGTCAATAGAATATTAATATATTTAAAAGAAACTATAGACTATGGTATATACTATAGTGGATATCCTTTAGTATTAGAAGGGTTTTCTAATGCCAGTTGAATAACTGAGCGGGAGGATCATTTCTCAATAAGTGGATGGATTTTCACTCTTGGTGGAGGAGTTGTTTCTTAGGATCAAAGAAACAAACTTGTATAGCTGATTCTACTATGGCAGCTGAGTTTGCAGCATTAGATGCAACTAGTAAAGAGGAAGAATGGTTAAGGAATTTATTGATTGAAATTCCAGTTGGGCCAAAATCAATGCCTCCAATATCTATACGTTGTGATAGTGAGTCTACACTTTCCAGAGCTTATAGTAAAGTGTACAATGGAAAATCTAGACATATTGGCCTGAGACATAGTTATGTCAGACAAATGATTACATATAGTGTAATCACAATGGATTATGTAAAATCAAGTCAAAATTTAGCTGATCCTTTTACAAAAGATCTTGCAAGAGGACTGGTGTCTCAGACATCAATAGGGATGGGACTAAAGCCCATTAATAATAATCACTCTCAACTTCAAACTTGATATATTCAAGTCTCAAGTTCAATGATTAAAGTACATCATACGACGTGATTGTAAGCACTATAAAATTTAACATCCCAAGGATAAGTGTTGAGAACATGTAATGAATAATGAAAGAGGGTGAGTTTAACTTTAATATTTTTATGGTGTTTTAGTTACATGGACACCTATGATAATCTACATATATGAGTGTGGAAGTGGTGCCGCTTTCTATGAGAACTGGGCTTGACTCTAAAGCACTCACGAAATCAAGGTACAGACACAAGGCCTAATACGTGTGTCGACTTATATGGATAATCAGTGACTAAAAGATTTGTGTGTGAAGACAAATTCGGCCGATGAATATGGATTACACTATATGTTGGTTGATGGTCATACATTTTTTAGTGGTATTCATCAATTCTTGAGTGGTATTCATCAATTCGTTCTCCAACATCTGCAAGCGTGCGTCATTTGTCTCTGAGAAGACAGAGGTAAGAGTGTCTCATGCATCCTTGGGTGTCTTGGCATCCTTGATACGCCACAATAATTCTAGGTTTACTTTTCGTTTCCTTAAAGCCTCAATATTTTCTTGCGAGGGTGGTGTAGTATTGCTACCATCAACATTCTCTCATAGATCTTGTCCTTTTAAGTAGGACATTATGCTAGTGCTCCAAATTTTATAATTAGTGTGGTTTAATTTTCTAAACCCACCACCAAACGCGTTAACCAAGTATGTCATAATCAAGTACTTAAATTAAACCGGTCCCTGACCAATAATACTGACACAGTTCCAGACTATTTTTTATTCTTCGACATTACTTCATTTGAGTGGCCCTCTGTTTTCGATTCTTCGACATTACTTCATTTGAGTGCCCCCCTTATAGTTATCCCTAATCATTTGGAATTGATACCAAATTATTGAGTTAAAATTGTGCAAGTGGTGAACCACAAATACAGTATTTTATTAGAATTAATAATTGTATAAATTTTAATACAATATTTCACTCACAAAATACACACTCAAGCGACCCATTAATATTAGAAGATTCACTTAATATCTAGGACATAATTTTATTAATCAAAGATACATCTCACTCACTCTAAATAAACTCACTTTTTATTTTACCTCACTCGATTGTGGTTGCCTCGCTTGATGTCCTAAAAGGGGGAGATGGGTCTCATATTTATACTCACGAAAGTCGGTGGGAAACCACCATTACAGCCACACTTTTTGTGGCGGTGGGAGAACTCTCTAGTGGGAGAAGATTCTAGAGAGGAGAGGGAGATAGGTTATGAGAATATTCTAGAGAGATATAAATGGAGAGAGAGAGAGAGAGAGAGTCAGTGGTGCTCTCTTAACATACTTAGCATTCCTCAAATACATTTTTTAAACAATTCGAGCAGCCAAAAGGATTTTGCCTTTTTTTGTATTTAACAAAACCAAGAAAGGTATATTACTCATAAGTTATCTCTAAAATTACTTAGTCATTGTTGATGTAAAAAATTAGATTATATCTAATTATTTAATCACAGATAAAATAAATGAGACAAAGAAGTTTTAAAGTGGTTCAGCCTTATAAGAATGGCCTACGTCCACTATTTCTGTTATTGATGACTGATTGGGACTTCTCGATTACAAGTTTAATCAAGAAATTTCGGTCCCCTTACAATGAGGGTAATACAATGTATTTATAGCCCTAAGGCTGTAATGTGAAAGGGTAATACATTCAATACTGTACATGTGAAAGGGTAATACATTCAATGCCCCTTAAATGTATACATCTGAATGATAAGCATTTAATGAATAGTCAAACTGTTGGTTATCCTGCTATTAATGCTTTGTTCGAGGTGCAGCTCGGACCGCCTACGCTGCTCGGATCGCCTAAGGTCCTCGGTAATCAAAAGTTCCTCGGTACTCAAAAGTTCCTCGGAGAGTTCTTGTAGGTCGGAGCGTCTGAGTTCCTCGGGGAAGCAGTGTTCCTCGTTGTAGTATGATTCCTCGGAGCGTCTGAGTTCCTCGGAAGTGTTTTTTGTTGCCACGTAGATTGCCATGTGTCTTCACTCGATTGAGCCATGTCAGCAGACTAAATTTGGTATCAACAGAAGCCCCCAATGTTTCATAGTTCGAAATTTGAGGAGTGTAGAACATTCTTTCTCGGAATATGGTAGTTTTAAATAGTCCTCCTGATTTTTAGGAGTGTTTCCTTTGTATTTATTTTTTCTTCCAAATTCGTAGAATCAGGCTTTTTTGAATTTTTATAACCGCCTCGATCTCCGCGTACTTTTTGTCCTTCTAGCCGCCAGTAGCGTAATCGTTTCTTTTTGTAATCATTAACTTTACCGTTTCCCAAGATAAGGTATTTATGCGTCACAGACAATCCCATCGTCTTCTACTTTTTCAAATTTGTTTCTTCGAGTTTTCCTTTGTCTTACTCTCTTGTGCGTTCATCCTTTTCATCGTTCGTTGTCAACAGATCCACTCTTTTTCTGTAAGATCTTCTTTCTTCTTCTTCATTTCCTTTATTCATCATGGTTTACCTTGTTGAATCTCTTGATAAATTTCGTTATGATTTTTCTATTCCTTCATGGGTTGTTCTGGAGGAACTTTCTGAACCTTCCGATTATTTTCGTTTGGCTGAGGGACATTGGTTCCCCAGTCTCTTTATTGCTGATTGTGGCTTTTCTTTTCCGCCAAATCCTTTATGTCTGGAATTCTGTCAATATTTTAACGTTGTTCCTGCAAGAATAGCCCCCAATACATGGAGAATAGTTAATGGGGTTCATAGACCAAAATCAAATTCATGGAACTCGCATAGGAATTCCAGAAATCATGTTTTGTTATAGATGGGCTATTGGTGATAATACTTTTTATTTAAAAACTAGATTTTTAAATAGGGCTTTAGTGGTCAATCTCCCGGATGCTAATAGGGACTATTTTGAGCACGGGGTTGTTATAAAAAATTGGCAACATGCTCCTTTATCTGGAGATGAAGTGTATCAGGGTCCCAGATGCCCTCCCTATGGTAATGGGATAGGTTATTTTATTTCATTTTATTTATTTTGAGATTATGTTTCCTTTGTGTTTGATAAAATGTGCCACTGATATTTTAATTTTGAATTATTTGCAGTTGATAAATAAAGAAAGTGTCCAAAAGAGGCAGACGTTAATATAAGGCACTTGAAACTTTTCTGGAGTTTGCATCAAACTGTTGTTGACGAGCATATTAGGTCAGCTTCATATCTGCTTCAGTACAAGAGTTACACATCCTCTTTTACTGCTCGTACGGTGATAAGCGACGCAGAACCCATACCAGCCTCTACAAGTTCTTCACCTGAGTCACACATTCCTTTGAATGAAAGGATTCAGAAAAGAAGCCCTCCTACCCTTTTTTAGAAGCCTGCCTCTGGTGCTGGAGAGGCAAAAAGAAGTAAACATGATGTCCCAGAAGGGATAAAGAAAATTGATGCCGCTCCTCTGGCTGCTCCTGTGAAGGTTGCCGAGAAGCCTCCAGTGGCCCCGAGCAAGACTGATGCTCCAAAAGAAGTGATTGTCATATCACCGATCAAGAGTTCCTCCTTGGTCGAAACTATTCCTATTCCCCCGAGGAAGCTGAAGAAAAGCTCCTCGGTCAATTTGGCTGAAACCATCTCTCAGCCCCCAACTACTAGAACTGGTGTTCCTACTTTTGTTCCCCCGAGCTCTGCCATGAGCTCGGCGAAGACTTCGATCATTCCCGAGATCCAAGGTATTGAAGAAAACCTTTCTCGGGACATGGTTACCTCATTGGCTGCTCGTCATATTGCTTCTGTAAGTCTTATTATTTTGAACTTTTCATCTTTCCCTAGTTATATCTGTCTCTGACTTTCTTTCATTTTCTTTTGACAGTTGGTGAGCTGCTTTAATACAATTTTGAAGAAAGATGAAGCTATTAAAGCTTCAATCTCCTCATCTGGTGTAGAGGTATCTCTGATGGGTCTATCGCGGTCTTTGGAAGATTCTCGTCAGAAGCATGATGATGACAAGGCTGCTTGGGAGAAGAAACTTACCTTAACCGAGCAGGAGAAGGCTCAAGTTGTTGAAGTCTCCAAGGGGTTGGAGGAAAAAATAAATGATTTGGAGAAGAAGAATAAAGAGATCGAAGGGAAGCTCAAAAATGCTGGGGAGCTTGAAAATAAGCTCAAGGTTGCTGAGGAGGAGTTGGGTCAACTTCGAGAAGTAAGTCGGCAGAAGGAGGAAGTTGAGAATAAACAGAAGGCTGCTGAAAATCTTCTGTCCGAGAACACTACACCAAAATAGGCAAATTGTCACCTTTCAACCGGCCAGCCTTGTCAAGGTCATTGACCGTGACAAAAAACACGCGTTTTATGTAACGGTCATTGACCTTGACACGACCGTGTCAACTAATTGTCACTGTCAATGACCGTGACAAATTTACTTGTCACGGTCAATGACCGTGACAATTCTTTGAATACTTGTCACGTTCAATGACCTTGACACGACCGTGACAATGTTTACAGCAAAAACCCTTTCCCCCTTCTTTTTTCCCTCCCGCGTCGTTCCCTCCCCCTCTCTCTCTCTCTCGACGCTGCTCTCTCTCTCTCTCTCTCTTCCATTTATATATATGTTTGTGTGTATATTTATGTGTGTATGTGTATATATATATTTGTGTATGTGTGTGCGTGTGTGGGGGTGGGGCAGGGTGGGGGTAGGGGGTGGGGCAGGGTGGGGCAGGGCGGGGTGTGTGCGTGTGTATATGTATGTGTATGTATGTGTGTATGTGTGTGGTGGGGGAGGGGGTGGTGGAGGGGAGTAGGGGGTGGGGTGGGGTGAAGTGTGTGTGTGTGTGTGTGTGTGTATGTGTGTGTGTGTGTGTGCGTAGGTGTGGGTGTGTGTGTGGCGGGGGCAGGGGGTGGGGGTGGGGGTGGGGCACCCAATTAATAAGTTTTAAAATATTTGAAAAAAACTTAATATTACAAAATTGAAACGAAATGGTATTGACGGAACTTACACATACGTTATGTACTGTGCTCTTACGTTGAAAATTATTAGATAGAAAAAGAAAAATATAAATTGAGATAACCTTAGAATCTAATAAGGCTAAAAATATAATGGCATCAACTAACATATATACACAACACTAAAAGTAGACATCAATTTTATAAATAATTGATAATAGTTGGATAATAATTGGATAATAAACATCGGGAGGGGGTGGGGGTGGGGGTGGGGGTGGGTGGGGTTTTGAATATTATTTACATTTATATTTTTGGATATTATATACATTCAAAATAAATAATTGATAATAGTTGGATAATAATTGGATAATAGTTGATATTTTCATTCAAAATAAATATTTCATTCAAATATATTAGATAATAATTGATATTTTCATTTAAATTGATAATAATTTTATTCATGAAATTAATTCAATTGATAATAATTTATATACATGTTTGTGTGTGTATGTGTGTATATATGTGCGTGTGTGTGCATGTGTGGTGAGCCCTTCATATTTTAAAAATGTTGTTTTTATTCCTATAGAACAGCTTAGATAGTGTGTGTGTGTGTGTGTGTGTATGTGGTCAATACATGAATTTATTTTTGTATTTGAATTAATCCATGAATTTATTTTTGTATTTGAATTAACCCATGAATTTATTTTTGTATTTGAATTAACCCATTATATGAAACATACTTGAAATTAAATATAGTGCGCATAGATACTAGCATTCTAGTTCTTATTCGTACGCATTCAATAGCCCTTAGACCCGTTCGAGAGTCATTACCCCTGTAATGAGATCTCTCGAATTGTCCCATTTGGACAGTTTGAGACTGTATAATTTCTGTATAATATTCTTATTGGCTTAAAGTTGTTACTTTTGGAGGAAGTTCTGCAGTCGTATCTTAATGTTCTCTGGGTACATACTAGATTGACAAGTGTGACTGTTATTTTAATTGACCAATTGAAATAACACTCACACCTGCCAATCTACGTCGTGTACTTGGAGAACTAAAGGGATATGCTGTCGATTTTTTTTCAAATCGTAACAATGTGCATGAGCTGTTAAGTATATTACAGAAAAATGCATTCTTGAATGGGATAGGACCACTTACCCTTTAATAGGATAATTAAATGATGGGATAATTAAATAAAACATACTATAAATCTAAGTTTTGTTTACCTTTAATAGGTGTTTAGTTGTGGTAGCTGTGATGGGATATCCGAAATACAAAGAGTGGATGGGTGAAACTAATAGAATGGGGGATGTGTTTCGCAGAGGTGCTAACGAATTTGTGAAATATGCAAAGAGATGTCGTATTGATGAAGAGTTTCCGTGTCCGTGTCCGTGTGCTAGGTGTAAGAATGGTAAGGTGTTTGAGTGGAAAACAGTTGAACTACATTTGTTAAGATCGGGTATGCAAGATAGTTATCGATTTTGGAGTTTTCACGGTGAATTGAAAGTTCCTTTTGTCCCCGACCAACCTTCACAACAACCTTCAACAAGTAGAATAGATGAAGAAGGGAACGACGTAGATCATAATATGTTAGAGGATTTAGTTGATGATGCGTACGGAGTTTATGAAGCTGAGGAGAATGAGGTTACTAATGATGTAGAAGATTCAAGTGCTCGTGAAGATAACACGATAAAACTTGACGATGACTACCAAAGTTTAAAATTTAAGGCGACCCAACCGTTATACTCTGGCTGTGAGAAAGTTCAAACAACTTTACATGCCATGGTTGGTTTGCACAGTTTGAAGACGCAGTACGGTTTGTCTGGCAATAGCGTGACGGGAATTCTGAAATGGGTGAAGGGCTTATTACCCAAGGTGAATACACTTCCAAATAGCTATCCTGTTATGAAGAACAGTTTGAAAGGTTTGGGAATGAAGTATAAATCGATTCATGCTTGTGTGTATGACTGCATACTATACCGAAAGGAGTATGAAAATCTCGATCATTGTTCGGTATGCGATGAACCTAGATATGTCCAATCTACTAGTAAGGAAGACACAAGCTCAAAAGTGCCTCAAAAAGTATTGAAATATTTTTCCGTTAGGCCTAGATTAAAGCGATTTTTCACAGTACCATGGATTGCAGAGGCAATGACTTGGCATGCTAGGGCAGAAGTAGGGGTAATATCATGCGTCATCCTATTGATTCTACTGCCTGGCGGAGGATGAATTATGAGTATCCCGATTTTGCTCGAGAACAACGCAACATTCGTTTGGCTATATCAACAGATGGTTTCAATCCATTTGGAAATCTAAGCACCAATCAGAGTGTATGGCCAGTGATCCTAGCCCCACTCAACCTCCCTCCTTCACAGTGTATGAGACCTGAATTTTTGATGATGGCTTTATTGATAGAAGAATTAAATGAGTTGTGGGAAGAGGGTGTGCAATCATTTGACTCTTTTAGAAAAGAAGAGTTTACGCTGAAAGCTATGTTGATGTGGGCAATTCATGATTTTCCAGCTTATGGGACATTATCCGGATGTGTAATACATGGTTATTTCGGGTGTCCTATTTGTGGAGAGGAGACTGAATCTCTTCGTCTATCCTCTAGCTTAAAAAATGTATACCATTGCCACGGGAGGTTTTTACCCCCAGCTCATAGTTTCAGATTTGAGAAAAGTTCCAATTTTTTATTGGGCGGAGTTGAACATAGGCTACCGTCGAGACAACTTTCGGGTTCAGAAATTGAAAGTAAATCTTCTGAATGTGGCCCAAATATGCCAGGTAAGAATCCCAAATTTAAGAATGTCAAGCATAAGAAGACCCCAACTGGGAATGAAACTGAGATAAGAAAGGCATGGTCTCGGAGGTCAATTTTATTTGACTTGCCTTATTGGAAGAAAAACCCGGTGCGCCATGTATTGGATGTGATGCATGCAGAGAAGAACTTCGCTGAACATATTGTGGGTACTTGCCTTGGGGGGAGTCATTCGAAGGATGGAGAAAATGCACAAAAAGACCTTAAAACGTTAAAACTTAAACCACAACTATGGTTGAAAGAAGATAGTAGGGGAAGGACAATAATTCCCCCTGGTGCATTTACTTTGATGAGTGAGGAAAGGAAGGTGCTTCTAGACACAATATATAATTGTAAGGACCCATCTACTTTTTCGTCCAACTTGCAAAGGATTGTGAATTATGTTACTCACGATTTACATAAGTGTAAGTCCCACGATTAGCATGTGATCATGCAATTGGTTCCTCTATTGTTTAAGCACTGTTTCTCCAAGCACAAGGATTTGCGTAGGGCTATTATGAAAATTAGTATTACCTTCTCCCTCTTGTGTGAGAAGGTAGTGAATCGAGAACACATAGTGGCCGCAAAATTGGCTGTGAACGAAGCGATTTGTGTATTGGAGAAGTACTCCCCCCAGCATTCTTTGACATAAGTGTTCACTTGTTGGTACACCTATGCGACGAGGCACTTCTTTGTGGTCCAGTTAGATATCGGTGGATGTATCCGTTTGAAAGATTGATGAAAGTTTTTAAAGATTACGTCAAGAATACGCGATATATTGCAGGATCAATTGCAGAGGAATACATCACCGTGGAGTCATCAATATATACTCGGGAATATATGCCTGACTCGACCAGCATTGATGACACTAATGAATTCCTCGATGATGGTGGTAATGTGATGGGAAAACGAGTGAAATTAACGAGTTTGCAACATGAACAAGTAGCTCGTTATCTATTTGACACCCATGAAGATGTCGAAGAATGGAAAAAGTAAGTTTCGAATATTATAATGTTTAACATTATTTTAGATTATTTTATACATGATTAATTTTGTAATATGCAGTAAATATGAAGCCTGTGAGAACAATAAAAGACGAAAAACAATGGTACAATCAGACAGCGAATTTAGGCTATGGTTGACACAAGAGGTAATTATAATGAAAACAGTCGTTATATAACGTTACATTACACTCAAATTTTACCACTAATATAATTAATTTATCTATATTCTCAGCTCCTAAAGATGGGTGATGCGACATCAAGGCTTGCTCGTCTAGCCACTAGACCCTTGTTCGTGGCACAAGAGTACAAAAAGTATCGATTGAACGGTTACATTTTCGACGCTAAAGTGTACGAGGAAAGTACAAATGTACAGAACTTGAGAATTTCATACAAGGCTCTTACTTTCTTTCGAGCGAGCGCAAAAGATAAAAACCTCGTTGAAGCTGAAATGACTTACTATGGTGTAATCCAAAATATATTTGAATTGGATTATATAAGCTTCAAAGAGGTTGTATTTTACTGTGAATGGGTAAGAATTGAGGATAAAAATGCTTGTAAAGTTGATCATGTCACCAATTTGATCATGGTTGACTTGTCCAAGTTGAAGAGCAACGACCACGTGAGCGATGAGCCATTTGTTTGTGCATTTCAAAAGGTTAAGCAAGTGTTTTACTCGGAGTATATCAACAACAAGCCGTGGTTAATTGTCCAACACGCGCCAAGGCATCTAAATAGTAGTGTGGATGACTTGGCTGCTCCTACCGAATATCAATCCATTTTTTATGATAACCGGAATTTGAAATAATTTTTCAATTTGTACCGAAACATCCATTTTTAATGCTTTTACTTGATCTACACTTTATCATTTTCACTCTTGTGTAGTGTGCGTGTGTGGAGAGGAGATTAATACATAAATATTCCAACTACATCTAAGTTTTGTTTATACTAATCCATGAATATACGCTTCTTACCTTTAATAGGTGATTAGTACATAGTTATTTAGGGTGTCCTATTTGTGGAGAGGAGACTGAATCTCTTCGTCTATCCGAACAATAAGAAATGCCATAATCCTATGGAGCGATGCTCTGCAAATTCCTCCCAACCGTTATGTAGCCAAACATCACCAGTTGAAGTTGTCAATTCCACTTTCCATACCCCACCACTTGGAACTTCTATCAAAACATGGGAGACCATTGAAAGGTGGAATTGACAACTTCAACTGCTGATTTTTGGCTACACAACGGTTGAAAGGAATTTGCAACGCATAACTCCATAGGATTATGATATTTCTTAGTGTTTAGATATGAAGAGAATTATAATTGACACGATTGCCTGGGGTACATTAGTTGGAAGGAGGTGCCATATGAGCTCAAGTTAGCTGTTTGAGTGACACTACAGGTAATGTATTTATATTTATATGTCAATTTCGATTTCGATTTCAATTACGATTTATATTTATCTATATTTGAGGGGCGGATACTAATTTTACTTTATTTCAATTCAGGGGACAGGGAGTGGCTCTAAGGGTAGGCCACATATGCTCTATACTTATGTGGTTATTCGGACGAGAAGGGAAGGATAAGGAGGTGTTCCCGAGCATCGCGGTACAAAATCTCTTTTCCATGCAAATAGTTTGTAGATTTGAGATAAAATGATGGTGATGTTGTTTCTTTTTAAATAGTTTCTTATTTGAATATATATTTGCATTATCTTTAGTTTGTTCGGATATATGATGTTTGGAACGGGTACAACGTTGCTATAACATGTACAAATATACTGCTGGGCAGTGGCAGTGGCCATACTGCCTAGCAGATTTTTTTAAATTCTGCCCAGAATTGTCACGGTCATTGACCGTGACACGTCCGTGACAATTTTTTTACAAAGGGTCACGACTTTGTCACCGTTATAAACCGTGACAAACGTGTCACGGTCATTGACCTTGACACGATCGTGACACAAAACGCGAGTTTTGTGTCAAGGTCAATGACCGTGACACGACCGTGATAAAAAAAGTTATCTCGCCTCGAAATGTCACGGTCATTGACCTTGACAAGGTGGATTTGTCAAGGTCAATGACCTTGACAAATGGGCAGATTTGGTGTAGTGGAATCTTTCCTCGGAGAAGTTAAAGAGGAAATTGGCTGTGAAGAAATCTTTCAGCGCTGGCTGGGATAAAGGGTGGAACAAAGGCTTTGCTTCCATGATGTCGCAAGTAGAATATGGTAGACTCAAATACTTTAGAGATGGGTGGGTCGCTGATCTACAAGAGATAAAAGATGATGAAACTTCTGAACTATTTCAGCGGCACATCCCTGGTCCCCCTCCAACTCCTGAAGACGAAGAAGAGGACGAAGCTGCCTCTGAGGAGTCTTTTATGGTGATGGGAGATCAAGTTTCTCATCCCCCAGCCATCCAGCCTACTAACGAGGAACTTCAGCAACTCGCTACTTCATCCGAGCAACTTCCAGTGTTTCCCGAGAAACTTTATGTTCCCTCCAAGCAACCTACCTCCTCGTCCCAGCCTCCCGAGAAAGTTTTGGGAGACAAGGAAAAGGTGTAGAGTTGTTCGGGTTTCTCTCTATTTTATTTTTCTTTGTCAAATGTAACCCTGAACATATAACTATGAACTTTGTGATATAATAAAATTTGAACTTTTGTTTATGCATACTGTTGTTTTCTCCTCTTCATGCTATGTTGGTACTCTTATTGATTATTTCTTTTTCTTCCTCTACTAGTTTCTGGCTAGGATGGAATTATTGTCTGCTCATGATACAAAGTTGTTACGGCAATGCAATGAATATTTTAAGTCTGGTCACACAGATCTGAGTGTAGCACAAATCGTCGACATCCTCGGCCAAGATGCTTCGGAACAGGCGATTGAAGCCTACCAATATTTGAAGTGTCTGCTTGATCGTGCAGTGGCCAATAATGTAGCTTATTATGATATGATTGAGGATCTCCAAGGCACTCTTGAAGAACTTCATCAACAATATAAGGAATCCACTGCCCTTTTGCACGAGGGGTACGAGAAGAAGTATCAGCAAATCATTGCCGACAAGGGATATGATAAACGATTTGTTGCTTACGATGTGAGGGAAAGAACTTTGAAAGCCGAGGTCGAGGATCACAGGTAAATAGCCGAGTTGTTGGAGCAAGAAAATAACAACTTGCAAAGAGAAGTATCTCAATTAAAATATGTTGCCTCCACCTCAAATTCTTTGGTTCCTGTAAACGATGAGGGATTCTCTTTCTTAGAGGTTGAAAATGCCAACCTGAGGGATGAATTGGAGACCTTAAAGAGAACTGGCCCTTCTACTTCTTCTCGTGGACGAGCAAGAGCTCCTCGGGGATGAGCAAGAGCTGCTCGGATTCCTGTCGAGGAACAGAGGACTCAATCTGCTCTAGAGAACCAGGCCTTCCAGCTGATGGCGAAGAACCAGGCATTGGCTGAGATGTCTAAAAAAATCAGGGACCTGAAAGAGCATCTTTCTGCGCAGAAGTCTATCTTAGAGAATAAAGAACTTTTTATCAAAAATCTCCATGAGCAGCTGGAAAGATTGACATATCAATTCCACAAGCAGCCCAGGGAGTTCTGGATGGCTAGCTACAATGAGGCTCTCTACCACTTGGACGATCGTATCCAGAATGCAAATAATGAGGGCTACAAACAGGGATGGTTGAATGCCTTAGTTATGTTGCAACTGGAACAGGATCATTACCTGTGGGATTACCATAATCCTGGGCTGCTCGACCTACCAGTGCCACCATTCAAGCTTGATATGAATTGGATCCCTGCTCGGGCCATCCCTCGATGTCTGATTTCCAAATACCTTGGTGATTACAATCTCCACTCCAATTTCGAGATATCTCGTCCCGAGCACCTACTAGATCGACCATCTGTGATGAATATCAGGATGTTAAAAGATCTTAACTTCATAAATTCTCCTCTTGCTTTAAATGATCCACCTACTGGCGAGGAACCTGTTTCAAAAGTAGAGGGGAAGAAACCAATAGAATAGGAATATTGATGTAATAAATTTGTATTTCATTCCTGAAGTATTTTGTTCTACATTTAATGAAATAATTTTATTTGCAAATCTTGACTGCCATTGCCTTGTAACACTTTACATTTGTGCATGTGTATCTGTTAAAAAGATAATAATATTGTGTTATTTGTCGATCAACTTATCGTCGACTAGTTTGAATTTGTGGTAATCATTTGACAAAAAATGATGTTTTGTTTCTCGACCAACTTAGTAGTAATTTAAAAAGTTACGAGTATCAAAAATTTTGCTCGATCACTTTCTCGTATTCATAAACTGTTTCCGACCAATTAAGGTCGATAGATTTTCCTTTTCGACCAACTGCAGTTAGTGGGTTTTTATTCCCGACCAGCCATAGTTAGTGGATTTTTTCTTCACGAGCAACTTTGGCCCTTTCTGGAATAATTTTACCTCCCGACCAACTTTAGTTGGCGTTTTCGAGAATACATTTAATTCCTAACCAACATAAGTTGGCATTTTTAGGAATACTTTTACTACCCGAGGAATACATTTACTTCCTAACCAACATAAGTCGGCATTTTTAGGAATACATTTCCTAACCAACATAAGTTGGCATTTTTAGGAATAGTTTCACTTCCCGTAGGAGTACATTTACTTCCTAACCAACATAAGTTGGCATTTTTAGGAATACATTTCGTAACCAACATAAGTTGGCATTTTTAGGAATAGTTTTACTTCCCGTAGGAATACATTTACTTCCTAACCAACATAAGTTGGCATTTTTAGGAATACATTTCCTAACCAACATAAGTTGGCATTTTTAGGAATAGTTTTACTTCCCGTAGGAATACATTTACTTCCTAACCAACATAAGTTGTCATTTTTAGGAATACATTTATTTCCCCGACCAACCTTAGTTGGCATTTTCGGGTTTCCCGGCCAACCTTAGTTGGCGTTTTCTAGAATAGATTTGAGTAGTCCGAGTTTTGCTGAGTAGTATGTAGCACTAGTATTCCGCAAAAAATTTCCAACAAAAGGAAAGAACTGGGCAGAACGTTGTCACTTTATTCATACTGATGAAACTGCATTACACGAGAGTTTACATTACTAATAATATTTGCGTAAGTGTTCTGCATTCCATGCATTCTTCAACTCCTCCCCCTCTAAAGTTTCTATTCGGTATGTCCCTGGTCGAACAACTTCTTTAACTCGGTAGGGTCCATGCCAGTTTGCTTCCAGTTTGTTGTGCTTTTGAATCACCTTCTTTAGCACATAGTCTCCTTCTTTCAAGTCACACTTCTTCACTCTTTTGTTGTAAAACAAAGATGTTCGCTGCTGATAAGCAGCATTTCTAATGGCTGCTTCTTCTCTAACCTCCTCGAGCATGTCCAAGTATAACCTTCTCATTAAATCGCTGACAGGGGAATTGAAAGTCAGTATTCTGTGGGTTGGGAGACCCAATTCGGCGGGTATAACAGATTCACTTCCAAATGCTAGCATATATGGAGATTCCCCTGTTGCTACTCGTGGAGTAGTTCGATAAGCCCATAGTACTGATTATAGCTCGTTGATCCAATTTGCTTCCGCATCATCCAATCTTTTCTTCAAGCCATTCAGTAGCGTTCTTTTTGTCACTTCAGTTTTCCCATTGCTTTAAGGATGGCCTGGTGCTGAGTGGATCTTCAAAATATTTGACTGATGGCAATAGGCAGCGAACTCCTAATTGTCAAATTGTGTTCCATGGTCTTTGATGAAGGCATGAGGAAGACCATATCGACAAATGATGTTCTTCCAAATAAATTTGTACACCTTATCGTACGTCATATCAATGAGAGGCTCAGCTTCAACCCATTTAGTAAAATAATCCATAGCGACCATGAGATACTTAAACCTTCCCCTGGTCGTCGGCAGTGGCCCAACCAAATCTATTCTCCATATGGAAAATGGCCAAGGGGAAGTAATGGGTGTCAATAATTCTTAGGGAGTTCTTTGAATGGAAGAGAAGCGCTGACACTTGTCACATTTTTTAGCATAGGTTATACAATCAGCCCTTATCGTTGGCCAGTAGTATCCTTGCGTCATCACCCTTTGTAAAAGAGTCTGACCTGCTACATGGGCTCCACAGGACCCTTCATGGACCTCTTCAATTAAATCTTTAACCTCGGTGGGATACACACATCTCTGCAAACCTGCTATAATTCCTCGTTTGTATAGAATACCGTTGGTCAGTACATAACGAGCAGCCTTAAACTTCAGTTTCTTGGCTGCAAGTTTGTCAATTGGTAATTCCCCTTTCTCAATATATGCCCTGATGGGATCCATCCATGATGATTCTAAATCGAGGGTAATAAATTTCATCGTCAGATCTTCATCTATACTCCGACTAGCTAAAACTTCAATTGGGATTGTTCTTCGTAGCTCGGTACGAGTAGCTGATGCTAATCGAGATAGGGCGTCTGCTCTCGCATTCTCCATTCTTGGTATTCTGACCAACTGAATAACAGCAAATTTTGACACCAGTTCCTTTGCCTTTGCATGATATCTGATCATTAATTCTCCTTTGGCTGCATATACTCCCATCATTTGATTTATGACCAGTTGCGAATCACTGAAGACAATAACTTGTTCCGCCCCCATGGTTTTTACCAAACTAAGACCTGTAATCATGGCTTCATATTCAGCCTCATTATTCGAAGCTTTGAATTGGAAACGTAGGGCGTATTCCATGTCGGCCTCGTTCGGACTACCCAAAACTATCCCTGCGCCACATCTTGTAGTGCAAGATGAACCATCCACATCCATATAGATAATTGGTCTTCAAATTTCTGATCTGACAGAGTTCCTCGGTAAAAAATTTGTTGCTTCCTTTCACCATCTCCTGATTTTTCTTGCTGTTCGTCGATCATCTTTTCTTGCCTTTTTACCAACCTGAGCTGGTATGGGCTTGAATTTGATGATCCTGTAACATCTACTTGCCCTTTTACCAAGCTAAGTTGGTCTGAGCTTGCATTTGAGGATCCTGTAACATCCACAGGTTGATCAGCGAGCAACTTTTGCTCCTCGGGGGTATCAGGATAGGTGAACTCTGCTATAAAATCTGCTACCGCTTGCCCTTTTAGTGATGATCTGGGTTCATAAACTATATCATATTCACCGAGTTCTATTTCCCAACACATCAATCTTCCTGATTTCCCTGGTTTATGAATGGCTTGCCTCAATGGCATATCAGTATATACTACTAGGGTATGAGCTTGAAAGTATGGCTTCATTCTTCTACTTGCCTCGATCAATGCTAGTGCTAATTTTTCCAACCTTGGATATCTGATCTCTGCTCCTCGGAAGGCCTTACTTGTATAGTAGATTTGCTTTTGTACTCCATTATCCATTCTTATCAATGACGAACTAACTTCATTTTCGGACACTGCTAGATACAAGTATAATTTTTCTCCCATCACTGGCCTGGATAACAGTGGAGGTGCTCCCAAATATTTCTTCAAGTCTTGGAAAGCCTTCTCACATTCATCATTCCACTCAAAAGTTTTTCTGAGCGTCTCGAAGAATGGAAGACATCGATCAGTTGCTCGCAAGATAAATTTGTTGAGTGTTGCTACTCGTCATGTAAGACTCTGCACATATTTCTTCGTCGTTGGGGATCGAAGCCCTAACAGAGCTTTGAACTTTTCAGGGTTAGCTTCAATGCCTCGTTGATTGACAATGTACCCAAGGAACATGCCTTCTCGTACTCCAAATATGCACTTCGTCGGGTTCAACTTCATTTGGTATTTATCTAGTTGATCAAAGGTCTGGCTTAAGTCAACTAGATGATCAACAGCTTTCTTGCTCTTTGTCAGCATATCGTCAACATAGACTTCCATATTGCAACTGATTTGTTCTGCAAACACTTTGTTCATCAGCCGCTGATATGTTGCACCTGCATTTTTCAAACCAAAAGGCATAACATTATAACAATAAGTTCCCCTAGGGGTAATGAAAGAAGTACTCTCCCTGTCTTCAGATTTCATTTTAATCTGATTGTAACCAGAATAAGCATCCATGAAGCTCAGCAGCTCGTGTCCCGAGGTAGCATCCACTAGTTGATCAATTCGGGGCAGCGAAAAATGATCCTTTGGGCATGCTTTGTTGAGGTCGGTGAAGTCTACACACATCCTCCATTTGTTGTTCTTCTTTTTCACCATCGCCACATTTGCTAACCAGTCTGGATATTTAACATCTTCAATAAAACAAGCTTTCTGGAGCTTCTCGACTTCCTCCTATATAGCTTGATTCTTCTCGGGACTAAATACTCTTCTTCTCTGTTTCACAGGCTTGATCTCCTTATTCATATTGAGTTCGTGATATAAGAAATTTGGATCTATCCCGGGCATATCCTCATGACTCCACGCAAAAGTTTGCTTTCTGCTTCTTAGGAAAGTTATCAATTCCTGTTTTAGTTAAGCTTCCAACGATGAACCTACTTGAGTAGTTCGTTCAGGGTGCTCGTCATCCAGGATGATGTTTTCAGTGGCTTCCACCACTTGACCCTTCACAAGTTGCGACTCATCTCTAGGATCGAATGTTTTAATTTCTGCACCTTCATCCACTTGATAGGTAGTAGTCTTTTTCCTTGATTCCTCCATTTTCCCTTGCTCGGCGGATGAATAATAGCATTCCCGAGCTACTTTCTGATCACCTTTCACAACTCCTACTCCAAAATTTATTGGAAATTTTAGGCATTGATGTACCGTAGATGGTACAGCCTCAAACTTCTTTAATCCTACTCTTCCCATGATGATATTATATGATGATTGAACATTCTTATCCATCACGAAGAAACATATTCTTTTTGTTCGACAAGCAAACCACGTACCAATGAATATGTCCAATTTGATCGTCCCAACTCGCCAGCAAAACCGAGGAGGGGTCTATGATAAGGCTCCAGTTGAGATAGCTTTAGATTTAAACTATCGAAGCACGATTAGAACATGATGTCTGCCGAGCTACCATTGTCGACCAGTACTCTTGAAATCATTACCTCCTTCATCCTCATTTTGATCACCAATGGGTCATCATGAGGATATAGAACACCTGCGAGGTCGTTCTTTGAGAAACCAATGACCAATTTCTCTTTGTTCACCTTTCTCGGGCGATCCTCCTCAGCTAGATTTATTCATTGAATGTATGAGCAAGCTTGAGCCTCACAGAGGTAAGATTTTCTCTCGGTAGTAAGGTCTCCTCCTGCATCTCCACCTGTAATAACATTACAGTCAAATGACCCAAAGCGTATTGAAAATACCTCACGTTCTGGCTACCTTGGTCTCTTGGGAAGATCGGGGTCATCTTCTGGATCAACTTCATGGTCTCTCTTCTTGTTCTCCTCTGCTCGACGAGGAGATCTAGACCTCTCTTTTGCTCGGTCGTTATTTCTTCTATCATTCCTCCGATTAACATACTTTGCCAGTTTTCCTCGTCTGATGAGTGTTTCAATCTCATTCTGAAGAGCTATGCAATTTTTAGTCATATGACCATGATCTTTGTGAAACTCACAATATTTTGCCTTATTTCTCCTTTCGGGGTCTGCCTTCATTTTCTCTGGCCAATTTAATTCCTCGTTGTTCTTGATTCCTTCTAGAACGTGGTTGATGTCTTTCTTCAAAGGAGTATAATTATCAAATTTCTTCAATACTTCCCATGACAACCTTGTTCTTGAATGTTTGTCACTAACATTGTTCTTATGCTCTTTCTTCTTAGCTTTATCACCTTCCACCTTAGTTTCTTTGGCATCCATATTCTTCTTCGCAACCATAGCCTCCTCGGCATTCATAATCTTGTCCGCTTTTCCCATCAGATCTGACATGGTTCTAGGTGGATCTTTGGCCAAAGTGTAGTACAACTTATTGGGCAATAGTCCACTCATCAAGGCGGAAATCGCTGTCTTTTCCTCATAATCAATGACTTCGAGCTTCTCGTTATTAAAACGAGTTATATAATCTCCGGTACTTTCACCCGCTTTTTGTCTAACACTTAACAAATGCGCTACTCGTTTAACTGGCTTTGCCCCAAAATAGAAATTCCCAATGAATAACTCGGCCAGTTGAAAGAAAGTTGAGATCTTACCCCGAGGAAGATTATTATACCATATTTAAGCAGATCCGGTAAGAGTTCCCGAGAATGCTCTGCATCTCATCTCATCTGGGACAGCATATATGTCGACTGCAACTTGGTATTTTTCTCTATGAAGGACAGGGTCGGTCTTTCCATCATATTTGGGGGTCACAACAGGTGCTTTGAACTTTGATGGTGTTGAAAAATCTACAATAGCCTGGACAAAAGGTGTTCCTTGAACAAAAGTTCGTTGTAGAGGGTTCTTGGCCTTAGCCATTTCCCCTAATCTATCCTCCAGCCTCTGAATAGAGCCTTTCCACGCATCATTTCTTTCCTCGGGCCTGTTGGTTCGAGCAACTGATCGCGTTGATGTGGCTTCCTGAGATTTATCTTGACGAGTAGCTGGTCACGGCTGGGCAGATCCTTCCCTTAAGTCTGATGGTCGTCGAAAACTCCTCGATGCGGCTCTAGGAGGACTTTTGCTCCGCCTAGGACCTAATAGATCAAAAGGAGATACTCTGCTTAATCTTTCTAGGTCACTAGTCCTTTCTGGAGAGAGAGTGATACGTTGTTCAGTATCTGTGGCTCGTACTGACGAAGTTCGTCCAGGTTGATAAGAAAAATCTTCAGACTCCTCAGTACGATAGGAATCGGTACGCCTAGTACGTGAAGAAGGTAAACGCGTATTTCTTTGAATACTTCGTGATTCTGAATGGGTTGGTGCACCGCCATGGAGGGTTCGTATGAGTTGTCGCATCGTTTCTTGCATGATTGTCTGGCCCTGGGCCAGATTTGTCATTATTCCAGCCATATCTGGAATATTTGGCGGAGCAGATGGATTTGGAGGGCTTCCAGCATTTCGATTGCTGGGTTCTGGAATATCAGCCATTTGTGATGAATTATTTTTGATGAAAAACGATATTACTAGTCGTTTCCCACAGACGGCGCCAATCTGTTGATGTAAAAAATTAGATTATATCTAATTATTTAATCACAGATAAAATAAATGAGACAAAGAAGTTTTAAAGTGGTTCAGCCTTATAAGAATGGCCTACGTCCATTGTTTCTGTTATTGATGACTGTTTGGGAATTCTCGCTTACAAGTTTAATCAAGAAATTCCGGTCCCCTTACAATGAGGGTAATACAATGCATTTATATCCCTAAGGCTGTAATGTGAAAGGGTAATACATTCAATACTGTACATGTGAAAGGGTAATACATTCAATGCCCCTTAAATGTATACATCTGAATGATAAGCATTTAATGAACAGTCAAACTGTTGGTTATCCTGCTATTAATGCTTTGTTTGAGGTGCAGCTAGGATCGCCTAAGCTTCTCGGACCGCCTAAGGTCCTCGGTAATCAAAAGTTCCTCGGTACTCAAAAGTTCCTCGGAGAGTTCTTGTAGGTCGGAGCGTCTGAGTTCCTCGGGGAAGCAGTGTTCCTCGTTGTAGTATGGTTCCTCGGAGCGTCTGAGTTCCTCGAAAGTGTTTGTTGTTGCCACGTAGATTGCCATGTGTCTTCACTCGATTGAGCCATATCAGCAGACTAAATTTGGTATCAACAGTCATCAATAAAAAAAATTGATAGAATTAAGTTGTGTGTACCTTTGACATAATTCTTTCAAATTAATAAAATTAGGAGATTTTATAACCATTTGTAGTTGATTTACTGCAAGTAGTCACGCTCTAGTTTTGATATATGACAGTAACCTTATTTTCCTACTATCCTTATACACTCTATGGAATCAACATCCATTGTGGGACAATATTATCCCAATGTCGTTAATTAGTCATAGAACTTGGGCCCCCCATGTGAGAAGGATTGTGGACCTTTTTTTGAGAACTTCCTTCACTTCTTACTCTACTATGAATCTTACTATTATCTCATTATAGCCTTATTTATAAAGCTCTCCATTTACCACTAAGAAACAAATGAATATTTTATTTAGGCCAATTTCACTATCTTTCTTATTATGTAATTCCCCATCATTCATTCAAGTAGGCGATGTTGGGATGCCTCCAATCTTCTACCACCTCCATAAACTCCACCTTTATAGGTTAATCAAAATGTGTTTGACATTAATGCATCTTTATTTTACTTTTATTGCAACTTTGTTCATATAGTTCCAGGAGTAACCTTCTCAATTCAAACATTTAAAAATGGAGATGTTAGTGTCATTAGAATGTGACTCGTGCATTGATAACACTCTTTCTTGATATCCTTCATCACATACACGCCTAAATAAGTGTCCACTATGATTTAAAAGTATAAATTTCTCTATAGCATAAAAGTTAACTAACTCTATCACCATCATTGGACCTTCTCGTGTTACTAATTGCCTAACAATATAACTTCACCAATAATTGTTTTTCAAAGAAATAAACTTTTCACATTGGTTGTTTCTTCCTTACATGGATGGTTACTACTGTAAGAGTAGTTGTATACTCATTTTCCCCCCAAACCCAAAGAATATATTATCATATTTTGTTTTACAAAATATAATTTTAGTCTTTTGTTTTATAGGTCGTTTCATCAGAGCTTTACATAAAGTCACATTCATAAAAAGTTTCATCAAATCTCACCCCGATACCGTACATGTTCACACTCGTTGGAATGCCACTTATGCTAAGGTAGTTGGACTCGGTAGACTGACACTTTTGTCATACTTCAAATTAATTATTTAATAATTCAAAAATTATTTTGTGTGTCTATTTAAATTGTGTTTGGTAATAGTGATATGAGTATGCAAGTATATGTTCATATAAAAATCATTTCAAAATGAATACTACATAAATATATCATATGTTTTTTTATTAAGGTTAAATATTGTGTAGCTTTTATTTCCTTTGACAAAAGCTCTGGGAATACTCATGATAAAGTCGCATCAACGAAAAAAATTCGTCATAAATAGAGCCAAAGTTTTCTTCCACAATTTTCATATGTATTGCATGACCTCCCTTCTCACGTGGGTGAAGGAGAACGTCACATCCGCTATGTTTATTCACTGGCAGCGAAGTCCGTTTGAAAAGTAAATCATTTTAAGAGATATTTCACTTATCTTTGGTGAATCCGTAAAAGACTTTCTTTCATTCATTTATTTCCTTATTTAAACAGTTAAGTGTATGATTTTGTTAATAAGGTCACACTCCCCACTTGTGCAGGTGTCTGATTTTATTAATAAGGTCACATTCCCCACTTGTGCTACTTATGGCTCACCACAAATTTAGAGAACTTTATATATATGCAGAGATTTACCTTATTATAATCATTTTTTGTCAAAAAATTAGAGAGAGAAAATATTGAGAGATTTCTTAGGTATTAAAAGGATATTTAATTAAAGGGATTTTTAAATAAACAAGATTTTTAGTAAACCACTCTTGAGAGTAAAACTATTATTTATATTCTTCACTTTATCTTTTCATTTTTTAGATGTTTGTTTTCAAACTTTGATCATAAGTCCTAATCAATCTTAAAGAAATTTTACATTTATTCTTGAACAAATTGTTCTTGAGAGACTTGTGTGAATACCTCAAAAATACATTGTGAGGTTTGAGTAAGCCAAATTATTTTTCAATACTTTCAAAGCCTCCGGGATAACTCACATCTGAGAAAGTGGTATCCAAGCATTTTGAGGATTCTCATCAAAGTTCATATTTAAATTCCATAAATAAATTCATCAGGTCAAATACAAAAATCACGACAATAAAAAAATATTTGGTAACATTCTCAGTATAACGTAAATAAATAAAATAAAGTAACGCAAAGTACAACAAGATAATAACTACTAAATCAACTACAACATCCCTGATGTGAATTACTGCCATGAGAAACAAATGCAATCCTGAAAAAAAATCTTAATAATAAAAATCCATCTATGAATACAAGTACCATATGTACAATCTATGACTGGAGATAAAATTGAAATAGATACACCTGCATGTTCTAAAATATAAATACATCTAAAATATAAAAATTACATTACTCGACGCCTATATCCTAGGAATGAGGAATAGTGCCGCTAGAGATACCCATCCAACAAACCAACAAAGAGTAGAACAACAACCGCGGCCTAAGACATGTGGAAAATAGTTCAAAATCGAGTGTTACATCATGTCTACAAAGAATAAGGATTTAACTGAAGTTGGACCATAATAATAATAATAATAATAATAATAATAATAATAATAATAATAATAATAATAATAATAATAATAATAATAATAATAATAATAATAATAATAATAATAATAATAATAATAATAATAATAATAATAATAATAATAATAATAATAATAATAATAATAATAATGCATCTTCCTCTCCTATTAAGTGGATTTTAAGTTATTTAGGTTACCTAACCCAAAAAACCTAAAAATAGCATGCTGTTGTACTCCCAAACCCATATATGATCCATGTGTTAAGTATTCATCTTTTAATCCAATATTTTTTACTTTCTCACTTCTTCAATTAATCTCTTGTATTAAAAATCATTCACTTTACATTACCTCTTACCTTATAAGCATTCCCTAAATAAAATAGTATATCACTAACGGTCTCCAGTTATGATTCTAAAAGAATATCTCAAGTCAAATAATCTCGACTAGTCACATGCCACTGATTTAGGATATATGTCTTAAGTATATACAACACATTATTCCCGAGCAAAAAAGTCTATGAATATACATCACTAGTATCAGTCACAATCCGGTACAACACTCGTAAGGTACTGCAAAACATAATCATAGTATTCAGAATACATGTGAGTATACACAACCCATATCAAATATCATTGATGACTCTCTCTCCCGTAACTAAAAGTACGAAGGCTTATCCCTAATGCCTTCACAGATCACTCGTGTATACTAAGTATAGTTTTATGGTGTCCCACCCCCATAACCTTAAAGCCTCAATAAGGGATAATCATTATGAATTCCCATCATAACGCTCGACCTCCATACCCAAAGGTTATACGCTAAAAAACACCATTTATTCCTCCTTAGGAAATATGAGTAAGCTAGCCGTAGGATCGGGATAAAATAGAACCTCGCTAGAGCCCGTCTCCTCACCTAAAATACCATGTGTGGTTAACGTTATACGTGACCCATCAAAATCCCTCCTCGTACATCCCCCGTGAGTACTCACATAATATGATATAATTTCCACATAAATCAATTAAATAAGCACAATCTTAAGCATGCGGGTTAAACAAACACATACAACCCTACATACCTGGGTTAAACATAAAAATATAAATCGTACTCAACCAGGATACACAAAATGTATATTTTCAAAATTATTAGTTAATATGCACGTAAACTGTAGTCATATATCCATAACATTTACCCGAACACTTAAGGGTTTCCAAATCTCGGAATTATCTCACATTTAACTTTCATAAAAATCAACTTAATATAATCACTACCCTATCCAATGGGTCATAAAGTATTCTAAACTAACGTACAATCTACACACTCACCGAGCTTCTATCATTCTCATAAATCATCTCAATTCTAGGTCCTATACTCAAGGTCCTCAAGCCACATGAATCTAATTTACCCACAGATTACTATAAGTGTCTTAAGTTCTAAATTAGTTACTCCAATTAGTTAAGAACAAATATTTAAACTTAACATACCTCGATCGAACATAAAACTCTACATATTAGTTCAAAATAGTCTTATGATGTTCCTCCTTATGATTTACCATAAACCTCAACAGTAATCACCAAAAAAATATCCAAAACTAAGCTTCCTGACATAGTCGTGCGCACTGATTAAATCCTATCCGTGCACACGTATTTCTTTTTCCAGGTCCAAAACCCTACAGTGCGCACGACGCGTAAAATCCTAAATGCCAGAAAAGAAAGTTTCTTCATTCTTATGCCCTTTGTTACGAACCCAATATCCAAAACTGCCATTATCGACCTGAACTAAGGTTCTAGCACCTTATATATATATATATATATATATATATATATATATATATATATATATATATATATATATATAATAATGGCCTAAAAACACTAATAGATAATTATCTAATATATCTTTACCGGTCTTAGATGATTTAATAAAGATTTAAATGTCAATTTCAGATTCTAAGCAAAAGAACCGCATTTCATATTTTTAACAATTAAATCTCAAATTTGATTCAATATTCGAATTAAATGTGAGGATTTTATAAGATTCATTAAGATGATTCAAAATACAATGAATTAGATCTAGTTCCAAGGTTAATTCACCAGATTACTCATCAAATTATTATAGTTGATTAAATAGTTGATTAATGTTAATTTCTCATTTAAACTAATTTCAAAAGTGCGTTTATAAGATTAAACTCGAATTATAATCATACTAGTTCATATTCCAATGAATTACTACTAGTACTAAAACACAATCGTAATTAAATACTTAAACAACGTAAACTTACCTAAGGTCAATTGTATGAAATCAAGCCTCAATTCCCCCAATCTTCTTCACCACTGAGTGCCTCCTCCCTCCTTAGCCTTCTAGGGTTTTTCTAATGCTTCCAATGTATTTTAGGTACTAATAACTACCTAATAATTAAGATTTTCACGAAATTGGGATTGGGCCTCACTTAAGCCCCAACCTAATGAACCTAAATAACATTTTAAATAGACCAAAACTCTTTCCAAGTCATTTAGTAACCCAATGGACATAAACCCCACTATTTTAATTCAAAAAGGGCATTCTAAACGTCCCAAAAGTCAATGCAAAACATGATAATTTCTATTAAATTAAGAATCCCAATAACTTTAGTTATAAATCGATACAAGTCGATTTAATTAAAATCTAATTATTAATTAATTTCGTGTGGCTCGGTATTGTAAAAAACTACTTCACAATCGGTGGAACCCGACACCTTGGGGATAATTTGGTGGGTTTTAAAATTATAAGTGACCTTCGACCAATAAGTCCTCCCATCTGGACCTCAAATAGGTAAAAAGGGATGAATGTCAAAGTGTAAGGCAAGTATTTTAAAATGGTTCGGACCTCAACTGGGAATCCTACGTCCACTGTCAAAAAGTTATTACAATCTATTAGACTTCTTAGGCTCTGAAGAATAGAGTCTGAGGTCCTTACGGCATTTGTCAACAATCCAAAGGATCTTAGGAAGTAACTTATAGACTTGTCAAAGATTTAGGGATAAACAATGAATACAAAGTATTTGGTAGCTGGATGTGATCCAAATAATAAATATAAGCTCATAGCAGTGGATTGATAGAGTATACAACAATGCGTAAATGCTTATTAATGCTAAAACTCTTAGTTCTATGAAAGTATGATGATTTGAATATGTCTTTAACCTTTCCCCAACCTCTCTTATATATGAAAATCTTGGAGAGCAAGCAAGAAGACTAACATATATAGCTCTGGTGTTCGTGAGGTCTGACAGAGTTAACAAGGTAGTGGAGTGTTGGTAAAAGTTTTTGCAGGTGGTGTAAGGTAGTTACTAAGCGTATTAAATACGGATGAGAGCTTTCAATGTAAATGGTCTTGAGTGGTAGCGGTTAGGGGTGGCCATAGGCCCGAGGCCCGCCAAGCCCGCCCAATCCGCCCATTAAAAAAATAGGGCTTGGGTAAGGTAAATAGGCCCGCCAAGCGGGCTTGGCAAAATTTTATAGGCCCGATTTTTTTTCGGGCACGCTTGGGCATGAGTTCTTAAGCCCGATGAGGCCCGGCCCGGCCCGAGGCCCGAAATATATATATATATATATATATGGGGGGGGGGACTTTTATAGATATAAAAACGTATACCAAGTCTTTTCATGTAAAGTGAGAAACTTTATATATGGACTTTGTAATATATGGAGTTTAAAACGGATTTTTAATTAAAAAAATTAGTCTTTAAATAAAAAAATAGGTATTTTAATTTTAAAAAAAATCTTTTAATTAACATAATAGGGCCCGATCGGGCGGGCCTGGGTAAAGAGATTTCAAATCTGGGCAGGCTTGGGATTACATAATAAGGCCCGATCTAGACCTGAGCGGGCTTAGGATAACACTTAATTTTTCAAGCCCGGCCCGAGCCCAATCGGGCCTGCCCAGGCCCGGCCCACGGCCACCCCTAGTAGCGGTGGGTGAAACAGTGTTGTGCATTTCACCCACCTACCAAACTGGTTGCAGAATCTCTTTCGGAGGCTTAGGAGCTCAGGAACTACCATATGATTAACATAAGTTAATTTTGAGGTGTTTTGCAGTGGTACAACTTTTTGCTAAGGATTAAGTAACCTAGAAAGGTTACTTCTCTTCATACTGAGGTCTGATTTAGGTGTCAGACATGGTGGAACTCTGGCTCCCTGATTTTTGAGCTCAGTTGAAGTGATACGTTGGAACAAATGATCATTTTAGGAGGAAGAAAATGTGATTAAGGTCTGCTTTAGTACTTTGGCACTTTCTTGATATCAACAGAGATCATGGGGATTAAATATTGGTTTGGATGAGGTTAGGGATGAACCTTGGGACCTCTGTTCTTTCCTAAGGATAGTTGAGGGCTCTAAGAGCCTTTGAAATGCCAAGAGTTAAATAAGGCATCATTGGTATCCCCTTGTTTCTTTTTATAAGGATTACAAGGATAAACACTTATCTTTTACATAAGTTAGGGTCATGAGTGTAACCAACCACTAAGATACTAGTCATAATTATATTACATTGGAAAGAATCTTACAAGTGACTGGGAGCATTAATGGGAACGATTCATCGCAATGAACAAATATACAAAGCTGATCTGAAAGAAAACTATAAGTCCTTTCATTTTTTTATCTCCTATTTCATAATTGTTTAAACAATTATCCTTGCAATACTATATGTTTATCTTAGTAAACTATTTACGAATCTGGATAAGATTTTTTTAATAACATATGTTTGAAAAATTTCTATGCAAACATGTTAATATAAAAGTATACATGTTTATATACACGATTAATCATATGCGAGATATCTGACAAAAAAAAATCAGAGAATTTCTCTCTCATTGTAATCTTTTCTAGCACAAATTCATATTTGATTATAAGGTGTCGTTTGTTTTTACCTTTTAAGTCTGAATCTGAACCATTCAGACTTAAGAGGTACCAAAAAAATGTTTGTTTTTTTAAATGATTCAGAGGCTAACGTCTATATTTGTCTCTTAATGGTTAAGAGGTAGAATTACATCTGAAGTCTGAATCTGAATTCTGAATGAGTCTAAATGCACTCATTCAAAGGTACATTCAGACATAAAAACAAACATTTTTTCAGATTCAGATTTCAAGGTACATTCAGACATAAAAATAAATATATTTTTCATATTCAGATTTCAGACTTCAGATTCAATCTTCAGATTTCAACAGCCTAAGAGATCTTAGTCAAATTGATTTATTACAAGCAAACGGGACCATAAATTCAAATCGATTAAGGAAATCAAACTGGAAAACCAAATATATATATATATGGTGATAAAGCCCTATGGGGACCTAAATCGACACAGGAGATCTAGAGGGAATACGAAATGGAGAAATGTTTATGGATGACTTCGAAACTAATGGTTTGATAGATATATCATTGGCCCAATTTCAACAAAACTAGGGTAAAAACTCAAGACGATGTTTGTTGGAATTATTTTTAGTCCCAAACCCATTTTTAATCAAGTCTTGGTGGTCAGCGACCCACTGTGAGAGGACCATCAAATAGTCGGCAGCAAAAATAAAACATGAACAACTGTTCAGATGTATCTATTATTGGTTGAAGAAGGATTAATCGGTGGCAAAATACTGATTAGAGATTCATTGGTCGACATCACTTGGTCTAACGCCAGTGCCTAGAAAATGGATCTGACTTGTTGGTCGGCAACATGGATTTAGATAACAGGACTACGATCATCAAAACAGGTCGGCGGTGCCAGAGTTCTTAATCTACTGAAGGTCGGCGACATGATTTTCATAAGTCGGGGGGTTTCGACCACATCTAACTAGTCGACGGAATGGGATCTAAGTACCGGAGTTTTATCAACTTGTTTTTTCTTTTGCTGGCACCAGAGTTTTATATAGAGCACCTATTACAGATCGACGAAATATACTCTTAGTCGGCATCGACTCCAGACCATTTTTTTATCGGTATCAGATATTACAGGTCAGCGTAATCAATTATCGATCGAAACTGGTGGTCGGCACAGGTCGAAAGTTCTCCTATTACTGGTCGGCACTAGCTAAACAGGTCGGCGATCATCTTCTTCTTGGTCGACGACGTCTAATGTTGGTCATTGACCATCCAACACTAACCTACTCCCGGTCGTCAACATCAACTCCTGGTCGACATTGAAAGAGATAAAACAAATAAAGATTTCTTTGAGGGTGATGCATGGTTTTAAATTACGGTATCGAGTAACGTAACGGTTACAAAATCAGTGTAACAGTATCAGGAGTATCGGACGTAATGTAACAGGAATCAGTTACTGCAAGTGTGATTTTTTTTACCATTCACAAATACCATAAATTAAAATGATATTTTTATTTTGACTATATAATGTTGAATTTAATTAATATGTGGGTTCATTACATAGTATTAAAGTACATTGAAGCATTTTATTACTTAATCGATTACTAAAAAAACACCATAAAAGCATTTTATTACTTAATCAAATACTAAAAACACATCATTCAATAACAACTTGTAACATGCTTAAATTTAACAACTAATAACTTACTTAAAGTCATTGCACAATTGTGAATCATTACAACCATACCAATAAACAAATATGATAATAAACTAAATTACATATATTACAAATGTTTCCATGCTTCACCATAAAAAATAATGCCATGGCGGGTCTCTAAGAATCTCCATATCATCATCATTATTATTAGCCCGTTCATGTGGTTCATATCCAAAGTAATTAGAATATGAAGTACTTGAATTAGATGCACCCATTCCAAAATTGCTACTTTCATTTGATGCCCCTTGTTGTGGAAAATAACCTTGAGGCACTAACAGAACAATATACCCATGTGGTTAGTTCTCGGTAGATGAAACGGTATTATATGAAGGTTCGGGTGGATGAGGAAGATAGTAATATGACCCGGTGGGTGGATAATAGTGTTGTGGTGGCGGGGGATAATATGAGAATTCAGGGGGGATGGGGATACATGGGTTGTGCTTGTGGGTTTCTTCTTTCGTTTCCACGAACTCCAAGATCAAGCTCAACAAAACGGTTCTCTAAATTATCTCCCATTGGAAGACGTGTACGCCTTTGTGTCCCAACCCATGCTTGTAGATTTTGTCTATCCTCCAAATTGTCATCATCATCCCGAATTCCATAACTTCCAACTTCTCCTTGATACGGTGAGTAACTATCACCTCTTTCAATCAATGATATATTTTTGTTAGAAGTGGAATCTAAGAATAATATAATACTATAAATAAAATTTAGACTGCAATATTTATTTACCTACATATTACACATCTCTACCACTAGCACCACCTCCATAACTACCACTAGCACTATCTCCTTGAGTACCACTACTTGGTTGACTCAAGCTAACACCACCACTACCACCGCTATTAGTTTCACTACCAGAAGGAACTAAAGTAGCATGATCATTTTGTTCATTTTCATCAACATCCAACCATTCATAAATTTTGTTGATATTTTAGGTTACTTAGGACCCTTGCTTCGATGGAGGTCCACATCCACTTAAGCTAATCTATATTTAGGTGAATTTATATCCTCTCATTCCTTACGTCGCATTTCAAATATACTAGAAGATCGTTGAGGAGCTTTAGGTAAACCCGCTCTACTTGAACTTCCAGCCTCATACCCACCATTTGGTTTAGACCTCTGTGTCTGCTTCCATTCCCTAGATTTATTTCTACTCATATTTCTTACCATGGTCATCTCAGAATCTGAATCATCACTTGAAACAACAATCCCCTCAAAGCCATAACCCCCATACTTATTTCTAATATAATCAAGGACTCCTTCCTTTTTGGCGGCTTTATCTTTTTTTTTTTTACTTTTGCTATTTGAAGATGTTTCATCATTTGCTCCCTAATTTTGGTTGTGACGTTAGGACACCCTCTTACTTATCCTTTTACATGAGCTAAATGTTGTTTTAGTCTGGTTATACCACCATTTATTTTTCTTCCGAAGAATTTGCAATTTAATTTTAACCTTGTAGAGGGGGCTTGGAGGTAATCCTGAGATTAGGGATAATCCAACCATTAGCAACAGTGTTTGGGATTAAGACAACTAAATAGCTCAAGCGAGGACAGTTACATCCATAAACCGGTGCAGCTTCGGGATATTCGATCCAGCTCTAAACGGTCAGCAATCTCCTGGGCATCCAAAGCCTCATCAGTATAAGGCTCATGACATGTTGCTTCAAGGCCCATGTGCTCACACACGTCTTCCAACGTCACCGTGAACTCACCCCACGCAGCGATGAATGTATGGGTAGTAACGTTCCAGTGAGACACCAAAATGGGAAGGGCAACATTATTCTTGGATAGAGTGAACTCACCAAACCACTTAGCTCGTTGCATACCAATCTTGGTGAGCGTTTTAGCATAAGAACTCTGCATGTGGGAGTTCCACACAGCAAACTGAGCAGGAGAACCCCCGGGTGCTTCAAACTCAATGTGGGACCACGGGAAGTCCCCTCGCTCCAAACGAAATTGGAGAGTCCCCTCGGGAGGAAGAAAACCCCACTCAGTAGAAGCTTCTTCTTCATCACCCAGCAATAGAGGTTTAAACTTAGAAGAAAAATGGACCCTCTTACATGCACCAGCAAAATCATCACCTTTCCCAAAAATAGGTGATCAACGATAAAACCTTAGTTGTCCCCGACGGGTAGCATCCAAGGTGGTGGCATGGTGGAGGTAGAAGGCAGAACACTGGTGGCAGACACGGTGGGGTTGCTTGAGGATGCCATAGCAGATATCGATAAAGTAACCAAAAAGCTTTGAGCAAGAAGGGGTTGAGAACGAGAACGGAGGAACACGGTCACAACTAGGGGTAGAGAAGGTGACAGAAGAAAGAAGTTAGGTAAGAGCTTAATAACAATGGAGTTCTCACAGATTTTCTCTCGCTAAAGCGAATGGAAGCTTGAAGACGATGATAGCAAAGTAAGAGAAAAGAAGGGTTAAGTGTTGGGATATGGCCGTTTGAAATTTCCGAGTTCGGCATTTTGATTTTCCCACCATCACATGTGTGCGGCCGCCTATAATCATTTCAAATGACACGTGGCACTTCGGGAAGTACTTTGGTAGTTGAAAAGACAACGTCGCGTCATCAATAAACTGACGCATAAGGAACACAAAGCGTTGCCTTCTTGAACAAGTTTCAGTTTTGGCGCCAAAAATTTTTGTCAGGCATATCCAATCAACTTCTAACGAAGAAGATCGCACATGTCCAAACATTTTTCGAACACAGTGAAGCACCACGGGGGAGAATATCATTTATCAGGAGTCCAAAAGAGTATTTGAGAAGGTTAGTAGGTCTTTCGGGAGAACTTAAACTATTAAAGCTAGAATGGTTGAGGATCAGCATGAGGAAAAAGTGGCGATGTCCCCTCACCCCAGCCCCAATGAGAATAGCGCTTCGTCTTAGGTACATTGGGGAGAATTTTACTTTTTCCAGAAGATTATATCGTTGCGGTTCTAACAGGGGAAAGAAGGCCAGAATTTTTTCACGCAGAGAAGGTTCATCGGATTGAGAAGTTTTCGTGCTGGCATTTCTTGTTCCCACAACAAATCCCTCCACGAGGGGGAAAATGTAGAGGGGGCTTGGAGGTAATCCTGAGATTAGGGATAATCCAACCATTAGCAACAGTGTTTGGGATTAAGACAGCATGGCAGCTCAAGCGAGGCAGCTCAAGCGTGGCAGCTTGGTGTGGCAACTCATACTGTAGATTGTTTGATTATTTAGTCATATTGTATCTTTTTTTTATATTGGCTATGAGTTATAACGATTGTAATCATGTAACGAGAATAATGAATCTGTGTGAGGTCGAACGGTACTCGAGAGAGACCAGACTTGGCAGGGCCTGGGAGAGCTTTCATGCTCTATCGAATGACCTCACCATGGGAACTTTAGAGGGACTTAGTTTGGAGTATTGAGAAGTGAGGCACCATTGGGGTTTGACCTGACCATCCTAGATACACCTGGTAAAACACCGAAGGACCCTGACCGTGGAACCTCAGGCAGAGCAGCTTTGAGTTCCATCGGGTGTTGAGTTGTGAACCAAATAACCCTCTAGTTAATGTCACATCAACTGTAGGTGACGTCACTAGCCAGCTAAACAATGTCAGACCTGCACTTGAGTAAATCACCGTGGTATTTGGGGCTGTCAGGAAGTTGGTCAGCCACCTCTGCGACAACAGCCTCTTGACACACAATGGTTAGGTAAAAGGCATGTCTTGGCATTTAATGTTTATGACATGGAGACGACTAGTGCATCAGGCATTTAATGTTGTGACATAAAGCATGAGGGATGTCTTTCATAGTCTTTAATGTCTGAGTTGCCTCGGGGAGGATGTGGGGGGCTATTTAAGGACCCCAACCACCCCTAAGGAGATAATAATCTTTTTGAGAACTCTGGAATTATTGCTAGAAATACACATCAGAGAGAGAGTTATTGCAAGACCAAAGGGTTTATTCACTCACCATTATTATTTATTACGAAACTTTTAATACTTGACAGAGGTTGTTGAGGGTGTTTCTACCTGCCTACCAGGGTGTATCTAGGGTGCTTACTTATATCTCCCTCTAGCTAAGCTATTTCTAAGGTTCATTACTACTTCCTGAGTTATACACGAGAGTTTTGTGAGTTTAAACTGAGTCTTGTCTTCATTGAACTTGTGATTGGATGTTTTAATGCTAATCCAAGTCTTTGGCCAATTAGCTTATTATTACCATACTCAAACAAGGGTTACGCCTCCATTTATAATCTAAAGTACCCTCTTGCATTTGGCGACTCTCCTAGGGAGGCATTCTCCTAGGTAAGGAGTATGGCGCAAGATAATGCTACTCGAAGACTCAACTTTGATGATATCTAGCATAATGAAGAACAGGTTGTGAGAGAACTGGCGGCCCTAAGGATGGGGCCCCTCGAGTAGAGGTACCTTCAGTTCCGACGGCATCAGGCGTTCCAAGGGCCGAAGCTTCTAGAGAGAAGAAAACTTAACAAGTGTTTTCGTTGTTAAGTCACCGTCATAGGGGAGTTTGTGAAAATTCTTCAATAAAAATGCATAGAATTAATGAAAATACCGCAGTCACGGCCGGGGCAAGAACGGGAGTCACCATAGCAGCCATAGGGGCAGGAACTATTGGGGGCGGGCTCATTACCTCAGAAGACACAATGGGATCCCTGGTTGCAGAAGCCTCAACGGCAGGCAAAACTCCCTCACTAACATAGGGGACCAAAGCCAGCATGGGTTGTTCACTGGTAGAAGATGAGGGGCTCCCAAATGAGGCCTCAATAGGGGTGGATGAAGAAAAACCACCACGAGGGGCAGAAGCACCAACCTTGGCCTTATACGCACGCAAACCTTTAAGAGAAGGTGGGGCAAGATTGGGAGAAAACTTCAACATGAAGTTCAGTGTTAAAAAAAGATAAGAGGAATAAGCACAGAAAAAGGGGAGAAGCACCTCTAAATGTCACTTACCTCAGTTACGGTACGAAAAAGGGGAATTATGGTCAAGGGTCTCGTTAGCACCGTGGGAAGACAAATGTTGGCTAACAATGAAGACACTTCAACCTAGGGCGTCTCAAAATCTCAAGGTTCAGCATTATAAATAAATAATGGGGTGAGACTGAAAGGACATTATACCAAATAAATTATAGAGGAAATCATACCTCGGGCTCATCTTCTTCAGCCAGAACGATGGGCAGAAGAAGCTCGGGTAGAGAAGATAAACTAGAAGGGGTGGAGAGAGTTGTCTCGGGTCGCGAAGAGACGCCCACTGAGTCAATAGCATCACCCCCCACAGAAACATCCCTTGCACGTTGAGAGGATGAACGGTGGGAATAGGTGAGCCCGATCATGGGCGAATGAGGAGGAGTCACATCGAGTGGAGAAACACTGAAGTGTCCCCCCACGAAAGGACTCACGGGAGGGGGGGGGCTACGGGGATTGGCACTTTCTTCTTCAATCTCCTGCACCAAAGTCACCAAAATGCATAAGAAAATGTACTTTTTCCTTAAGTAAATGGAAAATGATAATAGAACAAGTATACATACCTCAGATCTGACAGGCGAGGGGGTAGGAGATAAAGGCACTTGAGGATTTTGTCTCCTCTGGGACTTGGTACCCAGAGTTTTCTTCCTCGTTCCTGATGCACCAGTGCCAGTACCTCAAAGAACGTTTGAGATTTTTCTCCTCTTCGCCGTGGGCTCGGTGGGATAAAAAATAATGGTGGGAAAGGTTCCCGATGGAGGAACAGCTGGAGCGCGCCGTTGGAACTCAGCGTTTATGCGTGCCACCTCAGCTTGCGCTTTCCTTCTCAACTCCTCAGCCATCTCTGCAGGCATAGGAGGAGGAATGGAGGCAAGGGGGAATGCCTCCTTAGGAGCTTGAGATTTAGTCCGGGACTTGGACTTGGAAAAAGCTCCGCTTTTTGCCTTCTGGCCTGAAGGTACATCGGTAGCAGCTTTGGCCGAAGGGGAAGCTTTCTTAGAGGCTGCAGCACTCTTGGGTTTGGACGTAGTAGTAGGGATCATTGAACAAAGGGGAGGAAGCTCAGTGGGACATGCCTTGGGGGTATTACTGATAGGAAACTTAACCCCAAGAATGGAGTTGCCCTTTAAACCCAGCTCCAACGCAAAAAAGGAAAGAACTAAAGGGTACACTGGATCCCCCTCGATGAACTCTGCAATATCAGCCAATTGTTTCGTCCAGTATCGTGTAGCGAACAGAGAGGACACATTCCCTTGCCTTTTGTTACTAGGAATGGTTACTCACCAGCCATTGTAGAACTTATTCCCCATGCAGCATTAGATGAAAACAGGGAGCAGGCCTTGCTAAAAGAAACCTTAGGGTTTGATGATTGAAAAACTAGGCGAGGAGCCCCCTGATCAAAACCAAATTAGCGGATGCATCGATTTGGATTTTAGTGCTCACTTGTATATCCCCACTCGGTGAAGGAAGTCAGATACCCAGGGGAGAACAGAACAACGACGGCCAGTGAAGGATCTTCAATATCTGTGCCTACCTCCACTAACCTGGCTTCATGTTGGAAAAACTCACAGTTGTGAACAAAGATGTCCTCTTCGTAGGGCCTCAAATGAATTCCTCAAAACGATCAATCACAGGGAGCAACTACTTTCGACTTTGTTTCTTATGATAAAGGAAGGAGCGTGGGGGCAGAATTTTTTCCTAGAAGGAGGACGATTGATCTTTGTCGCTACAGCGGGAAAACGAACATAGAGGAAGCTCGTCAGAATGACACAGTTGGCAAAATTTGCCAAGTTATATCGACCAAGAGATCGTTCCTTGTCGAAGAGGGTCCTATCGAGCCATGTATACAGAGAACCCAAGGCAATTGCAGCCAGGGGAAGCTTGGTACCTCGAGCCAAACGAAGGGATATATTGATAAGGTCCCTTCGGGGTTGGTCATTGGGTTTTCCCGATAAAAGGAAACGGGAAAGAATGACAAGGATATAAGAAGGAAGTTCCAGCGATGTACCTTGACCAGGGGCACCTCCAGAATAACTACCTTCAGCAGAATCCTTAAACAAATAATTAATAAGTGGGGAGAAAATGGCCTTGTTCGATAAACCGGTGCAACTTCGGCATATTCGGTCCATCTTCAAACGGTCAGCAATCTCCTGGGCATCCAGAGCCTCATTAGTATAAGGCTCATGACATGTTGCTTCAAGTCCCAGGAGCTCACACACGTCTTCCAACGTCACCGTGAACTCACCCCACGCAGCGATGAATGTATGGGTAGTAACGTTCCAGCGAGACACCAAAATGGGAAGGGCAACATTATTCTTGGAGATTGTGAACTCACCAAACCACTTAGCCCGTTGCAGCCCAATCTTGGTGAGCGTTTTAGCATAGGAACTCTGCATGTGGGAGTTCCACACATCAAACTGAGAAAGAGAACCCCCGGGCGCTTCAAACTCAATGTGGGACCACGGGAAGTCCCCTCGCTCCAAACGAAAATGGAGAGTCCCCTCGGGAGGAAGAAAACCCCACTCAGTAGAAGCTTCATCTTCATCACCCAGCAATAGAGGGTTAAACTTAGAAGAAAAATGGACCCTCTTACATGCACCAGCAAAATCATCACCTTTCCCAAAAATAGGTGATCAACGGTAAAACCTTAGTTATTCCCGGCGGGCAGCATCCAGGGTGGTGGCATGGTGGAGGTAGAAGGCAGAACACTGGTGGCAGACACAGTGGGGTTGCTTGAGGATGCCATAGCAGATATTGATAAAGTAATCGAAAAGCTTTGAGCAAGAAGGGGTTGAGAACGAGAACGGAGGAACACGGTCACAACTAGGGGTAGAGAAGGTGACAGAAGAAAGAAATTAGGTAAGATCTTAATAACAATGGAGTTCTCACAGATTTTGTCTCGCTAAAGCGAATGGAAGCTTGAAGACGATGATAGCAAAGTAAGAGAAAAGAAGGGTTAAGTGTTCGGATATGGCCGTTTGAAATTTTCGAGTTCGGCATTTTGATTTTCCCACCATCACATGTGTGCGGTCTCCTATAATCATTTCAAATGACACGTGGCACTTCGGGATGTACTTTGGTAATTGAAAAGACAACGTCGCGTCATCAATAAACTGACGCATAGGGAACACAAAGCGTTGCCTTCTTGAACAAGTTTTAGTTTTGGCGCCAAAAATTTTTGTCAGGCATATCCAATCAACTTCTAACGAAGAAGATCCCACATGTCCAAACATTTTTCGAACACAGTGAAGCACCATGGGGGAGAATCTCATTTATCAGGAGTCAAAACGAGTATTTGAGAAGGTTAGTAGGTCTTTCAGGAGAACTTAAAATATTAAATCTAGAATGGTTGAGGATCAGCATGAGGAAAAAGTGGCGATGTCCCCTCACCCAGCCCTAATGAGAATAGCGCTTCGTCTTAAGTACATCGGGGAGAATTTTTCTTTTTCCAGAAGATTATATCGTTGCGGTTCTAACAGGGGAAAGAAGGCCAGAATTTTTTCACGCAGAGAAGGTTCATCGGATTGAGAAGTTTTCGTGCTGGCATTTCTTGTTCCCACAACAAATCCCTCCACTAGGGGGAAAATGTAGAGGGGTATTGGAGGTAATCCTGAGATTAGGGATAATCCAACCATTAGCAACAGTGTTTGGGATTAAGACAGCATGCAGCTCAAGCGAGGCAGCTCAAGCGTGGCAGCTTGGCGTGGCAACTCATACTGTAGCTTGTTTTATTACTTAGTCATATTATATCTTTTTTTATATTGGCTATGAGCTATAACGATTGTAATGATGTAACGAGAATAATGAATATGTGTGAGGTCGAACGGTACTCGCGAGAGACCATACTTGGCAGGGCCTGGGAGAGCTTTCATGCTCTATCGAATGACCTCACCATGGGAACTTTAGAGGGACTTATTTTGGAGTATTGAGAAGTGAGGCACCATTGGGTCTTGACCTGACCATGTTAGATACACCTGGTAAAACACCGAAGGACCCTGACCGTGGAACCTCGGGCGGAGCAGTTTTGAGTTCCATCGGGTGTTGAGTTGTGAACCAAATAACCCTCTACTTAATGTCACATCTTCTGTAGGTGATGTCACTAGCCAGCTAAACAATGTCAGACCTGCACTTGAGTAAACCACAATGGTATTTGGGGTTGTCAGGCAGTTGGCCAGCCACCTCTGCGACAACAGCCTCCTGACACACAGTGGTTGGGTAAAAGGCATGTCTTGGTATTTAATTTTTATGACGTGGAGACGACCAGTGCATCAGGCATTTAATGTTGTGACATAAAGCATGAGGGATGTCTTTCATAGTCTTTAATGTCTGAGTTGCCTCAGGGAGGATGTGGGGGGCTATTTAAGGACCCCAACCACCCCTAAGGAGATAAGAATCTTTTTGAGAACTCTGGAATTATTGCTAGAAATACACATCAGAGAGAGAGTTATTGCAAAACCAAAGGGTTTATTCACTCACCATTATTATTTATTGCGAAGCTTTTAATACTTGACAGAGGTTGTTGAGGGTGTATGGGGTGTTTCTACCTGCCTACCAGGGTGTATCTAGGGTGTTTACTTTTCTCTCCCTCTGGCTAAGCTACTTCTAAGGTTCATTACTATTTCCTGAGTTACACACGAGAGTTTTGTGAGCTTAAACTGAGTCTTGTCTTCATTGAACTTGTGTCTGGATGTTCTATTGCTAATCCAAGGCTTTAGACAATTAGCTTATTATTACCATACTCAAACAGGGGTTACGCCTCCATCTATAATCTAAAGTACCATCTTACAAACTTATTATTTAATACTGGGGTAGAAAGCTTCCACCCGATATCCCCACTTGGGGCGATCTCCGGGTCATCTTCCTCCATCCTCCCACGACGCATTTTCCTTTTTTAAACTATCATAGAAAACAAATAAATAAGAAGTTCATTATTTTTATGCATTTATATAAAGAAAAAAAATAAGTTGACTTAATATTAAATTGAATAATAATGAATTTTTAGAACGTAATAATAATCACTAAACTTTAACAAAAAAAAAATTCTAAATAGTTTGACAAAATTTTATTATTTTTGGTACTTTTATTAAATTTTTTTGCACAATATTTTCTAGGACATAATATCATATTAAATAATAACTCATATTAAATTGAATAATAATTTATTTTTTAAGACATGATAATAATTAGTCGACTTAAATACTTTTTTTTTAAATTTTTGGATAAACTTTTGTAACATTTTGAGTGTTTTGTTAACATTTTTTTGGACACATTATATTTTAAAACATTTTTTTAGTATAAAATTGAACTTATCTCATCCGTTAAAAATGAGATGAGATGAGGTTTATTTGTTGTTGTTTGTTCCTTTTAATACCACAAGAAACTCTTTCTTTTGGCAAAAACTCTCTCTCTCTCTCTCTCTCTCTCTCTCTCTCTCTTACGGGACAAAGATAAACCCAAAACCACACCATATATTCACACACCTTGATCTCCGGCGCCGTCCCTGAGATATGCCGCCTTCCCTCCTTCCCCTCTGACATCTTGCTAGTCATGTGCTGAGTATTGATTCCTCCTGATATACCGCCGTCGGCCGACCTGACGTGAGGTTGGGTTTCTTTAGATGGAGAGGATAAAATTGAAAGGCTGTAACCGTGTAAGAGTATGGATCTTTATGGATATTCTTAAAATAAATAAATACTCAAAAGATGATGAGAATCTTATTTCAAACAAAGCCTATACCAACAGCTACTACACGGTGTCTCTTTTCTTTCCTTACCAGGTTTGTCTTTGTCCCTTTCTTTCTGTCTCTTTTTCTTTCTTTTCATGAGATAAAGTTATTGAATAAACTTAAAGTACTGATGTAACTGTCCTTGTGTTTTCATCCCTTTTTTTCCTATACAAAAAAATGAATTATATCGGACACTAACAGAGTGTAACGGATTGTAACGGCGTTATCGTTACGTATCGAATTCGTAATGTGATACGGGTGTGAATTTGGTTCAATCCGATAAATCAGTGTGTATCCAAAATGTGGCTTCAAGATTCCGTTACGTAACGGCCGATTTGTTACGTAACGAACGATTTTTAAAACTATGGGGTGATGGATTTCAGATCTCGCGTTTGGGACCCATATTTATTTGACTTTATTAAAATAAAGTGTTTACTATTTAAAAAGGACTTTTGGTTTATTACACCAACTTATAATTGGGTATTTTCTATAGTACCACATATTTATATGTTCACATATTTATATTTCCAAGCTTTATGTGGAGTACCACACCCTTATGCTTCAAAGCTTTACGTGGGAATAATTTTTTGAAAACCAACTTATATTTAAATTTTTATCTAGAGTTCCATTAATTTTACGAAAAACTCTAGAGTACACAATTAGGCTTTACATATGATATATTTGTAACATATATTTGCTCACATGACACATATTCGACATGACACAAGACATATTATTTCATATTTTGAAATTGATATCCTTATTGCCCGAGCAAATACATATCATATATTGATTGACTGACTAAATTATTATCATGACTAATTTATTAAGCCTCCTCACATGTTTGAGAAAGTTATTAATTTTCACAGGTATAAGATTCAGTCTTGACGAAGTACTCAGCCACAATATTAATTTCCTAGAAATCTTATTAATGCTCCGATACATATATGTTCATACACAAACAACTGCTCGGTCATATTCTTATGTGCTGGAAAGTATTATCCTTGTTCGACATTATGCACTTTTGCCTCAACAAATCAGTTAGGAACTATTTATTTTCTTATTGCTCCGATGGATGATTGAGTATGTTACAACACTTTAAGGCCCGATGAATGATTGGGCTAGATTATTTCTTATATTCGAAAAATGCTCGGACTCTGATATTTCCTCAGATTCATTATTTATTATCTGATTCTCAACCTAAAAGAGGGTTATGCATATGTACTATTAATTCTATTATTTCTCTGATATATGCTCAAGCACAAATCATTCTTTATTCGAATGCATACTCTATATCCATCTCAATATGGAGCTCAGTGAAATACTTATTATCATATATTCATCTCCGAGGAGATCTGTAGAAATCATTATATTTTTTCTCCAACAGATAGTTGGTCGGGAAAATTCCTCTCTCTCTCTCTCTCTCTCTCTCTCTCTCTCTCTCTATATATATATATATATATATATATATATATATATATATATATATATATATATTCAACAAACTAACAAAATGTTGATCGGCATTAGCAACCACCAACAAAATGTTGGTCGGCATCAGCAACCACCAACTAAATGTTGGTCGGCATCAACAAAGGCAACACAGACCAACAACTAAATATTGGTCGGTATCAATAAAGACATGAACAAAGTTGGTCGTCAACACATAAAAACCATGCAAGGCAAAATTGTAAGTCATAAATGCTTGGTTAATGAAGACTCAGATGAAAAATGTTCATCTAAACTAGGAAAAAAGATGGACAAATGTTCCACTCACGCATGGGAACCAAGGTAACTAATGCAATTACCTAAAAATTTAGGTATATTAGTATAACCATGGTGATGCATTGGTAATTGGTATGATACTTAGGATAATCCTAAGGGTATCAATAGAACAGTGAAAAACTACAGATTGACAAATCGTCGATCCAAAATTAGAGGTTGACAAATCATCAATCCATTCATCTACAGAAATTAACAAAAGGTGATCCATCCACATACAAGGATTGGCAAGATAAGTTAATCAAATTTCATTCATTCATTCATTTAAATAATTACATATTGTATCATGCTTGTTACTAACAATGCAGGATCAATCTATCCCCTCTCTTATTATTTATCCGGATTTCTCATTAAGCCCGATAGATGGTCGACACTCTTATTATTTATCTGTATTTCTCAATTCTTTTATTATGGATATGGATTTCTCACTAACACAGATATTTGATGGAAATTATATATTATGCTCAATCATGCTCATTATTGTATCATTTTATTATGACCGGACGAATGCTCGGGCGTCATTATTATTATTCAGTCTCCTAAGCCCAACTGGGGGCTCCACATATGCCGATCAATGGCACATATCAGAATCAGATTGAACTTATGAAATTTTAGAGATTCCAGACTATCATAGATTCCTAATTGGAATATATCACATTCCTAATTAGAATGCTAGCACATTTCTAATTGGATTATATGTTAAAAGCAGTTTTACTCAACCAAAATTACTTGGTCGGCAAATTATTTCTATGGTTACATCAGGACAGTATGGAAATGCAAACATGAAACGCTCTTGGGAAGTCATTTCAGGGAACATTTCCTCGGCCTTATCTTTTCAAACAAGGCCATCATACTTCAAGGCCAAGAAAGTATTCAGAGTTCATATTCCTCATTTGGAGCTTTTACTAAAGAATTAATTATTCATTCAATGGCAGAGTCTGATAATATCATGCAGTATCAGTCGAGCATCAGATTCAAATCCAAATCATAATATAATAAGACATATCACTAGCCAATCATCATTCAAGAGTTATTATGCACATGCTATTGAAGTTCAGGTGTCAGATTCAGCATCTACAACTCTAGGATCTCCACTAATGGTGTCCCGGCCAACACTGAAGAAGAAGTTGTACTTATATGTAAATGTCTCAGAGTTCATTACTAGCTCGGCACTAATCAGATCGAAGAATTGGGTTCAAAATCTAGCATGTTACATCAGCAAAGCCAATAGATTGGAGCATAAATCAAAAAGATCAAACACGTATAGTCAGCACTCAGTTGGTCGGATAACTAGTCAGCCAACCCACTTGCACATTATGATAAGCCACAAGCTGGAAACTACGACAGATCTCATTGATGCATCTAAAATTACCAAGGGTGACACATAACACACGTTCGTTTGACGAACAAAGTTCCTCAAAAGAAGGATTAGCTCTAATGTAACCATCGATCATCCTGCATCATCCATCGTCCAGAAGATAGCCCACTCATATGTTAAAAAAATCAAGAGGACAGATTAATAATTTCATTATGCATAAGCACCGAGCAACATTTCAGAATAAATACTCCATTATCTCAGTAAACCATCAAGCATGGAGCATTGGGGGCTTCTGTTGATGCAAAAAATTATCCATCTACGTGAACCCGGCCAACTCTCCTCGGGTGACGACCAACTGTATTCCATGCCAAGCAAGTATGAATATTTCCATGTAGGATCACAGGTGTCCCTTTCTGACTAGTCCACATAGATGGGTAATTTTTAGCATCGTCAAGGGCTATAAAGGAGCCCCTTGGGCTAGCTTAAGCTTCACCATTCACTCTAACCATCTTCTCCCTCTAGAATTCTTTGAGAAAGCAATTTCTTTTTCCATTCCCTTAACATAAAGATATGTCCCTAAAATATTTCTTCTTCTAAAGTCTTAGACCCAACACCCCTCTCGACTATTAGGCCTTACGTCTCTCTTCGATTAGATACACAGTAATAAGTTGAGGCCTCTGAGCATATCCCCACTTAGACCATTCCTTTAGGTACCAAAGTGATTACCTACTTGGGGGGTAATGACACCAATTTCTTTGATGGAGATCACTTGGTTTCTTTAATTTTGAAGGAGGACTTAGCGGATATTCAAAAAAATTACAAAATTCTAGAGAGTGTCATTATGAGGACCGTATGACCTAATAAGAGGGCTTGATCTATGGTCTCTCAATATGTGTACTTTAATGAATGCTTCCTCTAATATAATTACAGGTTTACCTTGCCTCTACTAGTGGTGATGATTTTAAAAGTTGTGGGGAATTCCCTTCTAAACTGGTGGAAAATTCCTCAAGGTCTTTGATGGCCACGGTCTCGGCGGTCTCGGCCTTCAAGGAATCAAGTGGAGATCTGCATGACATTAACCTGACCTAATTCTTCAATTCGTATAGGATTTGGGAGCAGAAAAAACCCAGGGATAAAGGGTAAAGTATCGGGCTCCTAAGGACACTCTGGTCTGTTTTCGGGACAAGCACAATGCTCCCAAGACCTGGAAAAATATATTCTTCTTTATCGGCAGAGCCTGGGCTACCCCTGAACCTACTGAGCCAATTAGTTTCCCTAACCTCTGGTGCAACCCTCCGGTCATGGGTAATTTAAATCTTACCTTTTCTTTTGTGTTTGAGTTTAATCATTGACTTTTCCCATGAGTTTTAGTGATCTCCTTTCCTTTGCAGTTATTGTTGAGCCCTTTAAGCACTACACAAAAAATAAGAAGACGGCATGGTTTAAAATTGTGCCAGATCAAATATGGCACGATTTTGAACTGTACCAGAATCAGGTGTTCCAAAATGGCCATTTTTTTGGCACGGCTTAAAAGTGTGCTAGATTTGACCAAACAAGAATACTTCCGCCACACTTTTAAACCGTGCCAGAATTTGATATTCCTGGCACACTTTTGGCACAGTTTTGAATTGTGCCAGATTGAGCACATTTTGACAAACTTTTGGCATAGTTCAAAACTGTGCCAAAATTTGATATACTTTTGGCACGGTTTTGAACTGTGCCAAATTTTTGGATAAAGAAAAAAAAATTATCTGAAAACAAGAAAACTCACAAATTACAAATCTTGCACGTTGTTGATAAACTAATGTACATACAAACTTGAAAATATTACAAGTCTTTAGTAGTTCACAGACAAAAAAAAATTGGGCAGAGTTTCCTCTATTTTCTGGACATTCTAAAACCTGCTAATATAAAACCTGCATAACATAAAGCCCTCACGACCACAAAATATAACAATAAACTTACAAAAGCCCGCACGGCCAAAAAAGTTAACAATAAAACTACAAAAGTTGGCACGACCATAACACACAAAAAGGAACTCAAGAATAAACCCCTTGTTGTAAACAACTGATTTCTCCGTATGTTCCACGTGAATAAATGCTAATAATAAAATGTTATCCTGAAAAAAAAATAGGATACAAAAAAGAAACGATATTACTAACCAAGTAATTTATAAAAAAAAAAGCTCTCTCAAGAGAAAAAATTAGATATAGGAGTTGCAATTATTATATTCTATAATTGAAAATCTTACGCAAGTTATGACAATGTGATCAGTTCTTACAAGTTACATTGGTCTCGTATGAGGTGTTAGTGCTTATTACGGGATCGTTTGGGGACTGGTTTGGGTTTTCACCCATCAACGACTTGTTTCTAAGCCTAATCCATATATTATCAAATTATCTTCATATTCTCAAACCAGGAGATCCGTGACTACGCGTTCAGTTCCTACAAGTTACGTTGGTCCTGTGCGAGGTGTTCGTGCCTGTTAGGGGGTCGTTTGGGGCTGGCACGGGCGGACGGAGCTTGGGCCTAACCGGGGCCATCGCCCGGATTGAGAAATAAAAAAAAGGGTTTTTAGGTAAAAACACTCAATTTTTTTAACCTATAGCTGCTTGCTTCCAACGAAACCCAACTCTAACTCATTTTTGCCTTTTATTGGCAGCCGCCCAACGAAACCAAACCATCCCAAAACCCATTTCTCCTTTTCTTCTCCTTCCATGCCCATAACCCATTGTCCCCCGCCGCAAGCTCCGTCCGCCCCAAGCCCCAAGCTTCGTCAGCCTCACGCCCAAGCTCCGCCCGCCCCTGCTCAGCATCCTCACGCCCCTGTCCTGCTGCCAACACAAATAAGGTAAAAGTTTCTTATACGAATGGTTTTTTTGTATATGGTTTTGTGAGAGTGAGATGATTGATTAGTGTACTGTACTGTGTATATGATTTTTGTGTATATGGTTTTTGTGAGATGATTAGTGTATATGGTTTTTGTGATTTTTATGATTTAGAAATCATGTAATGTGTGTTTTTTGTGTATATTATTAGAAATGTAATGTATTTTTTTTATATGTGATTTTTGTGTATACACAAAATGTGTATATAGAATAGAAATAATTTGTAAGAAATTTGTGGTTTTTTTATACATGGCTTTTATATCTAAGAAATTTGTATAGAAATTTTTATATAAAATTTTGTGTATATAAAAATTTGTATATATAAAAATTTGTGTATGTAGAAATATGTAGTCTAAAATATTTGTTTTTTTTAAATAGGAAGTCATGGAGAAATTTTTTAAACGGCAAAGAACGGACAACCCACAAATTGTATCCGAAGCTGAGGTTCAATCATCTCCCAATGCGGAGTCCGATAATCTTATCCATCAAGAAGTTCAATCCCAACACTCACAACACTCACCTAATATTGGGGTGAATTTGGATGAACTACCATCGGATCCCGATTTGAGGAAATCTATTTCGGAATATGGTGATTCTAAACAAATGGAGTTAGTTCGTCGAGCATATCTTACTAGAGGCCCTTGTCAACAAAAAAATCACAATTTCCCATGGATACAATTTGGAACAGGCAAACGTAGATTTATTCCATCATGGTTTGGGGAGTTTGGGAGATAGTTAGTGTATAGTGTGGCGAAGGAGGCTGCGTTTTGTTTGTTTTACTATTTGTTCCAACCAAATACATGGGGGTAATGGGGTGGTGGTGTATTTGTTACTGGAGGCTTTTCAAATTGGAAAAAGAAACAACTGTTTAAAGATCATGTTGGCCCCCATTCAAGTATTCATAACAAATGCATGAATGCGTGTGATGACTTGATGAAATAAGATCAACACATCGAAGTGTCCTTGTCTAACCATTCTGATAAGACAAGAGTTGAATATCGTATTCATCTGACTACATCCTTAAATTTCCTCAAGTACTTACTACGCCAAGGTTTAGCGATGTGAGGGCATGATGAATCTGTGGGTTGATCTAACCGGGGTAATTTTGTTCAACTTTTACAGTTTCTTGCCGAGAAAAATGAAGCTATAAACAAAGTTGTCTTAAAAATTCCCCCAAAAACCACCAAATGGTAGCTCCATCAATTCAGAAAGAGATCATTAATGTCGTCTCCTCTTTGACCACTAAAGTCATAATTCAAGAAATTGGGGATGAGGTATTCTCCATACTAGTTTACGAGTCCCGTGACATCTCTGTGAAGGAGCAAATGGCAGTGACTTTACGTTATGTGAACAAAAAAGGCTATGTGGTTGAATATTTTCTTGGCATTGTACATATTCTTGACACTACATCTTTAACACTTAAGGCAAGCCTTGAGTCACTTCTCCTGAAACATGGGTTGAGTATGTCAAGTATTCGTGGGCAAGGTTATGATGGGGCGAGCAACATAAAAGGGGAGTTCAATGGGATGAAGAGTTTGATTCTAAGGGAAAATAGTTCAGCTTACTACGTTCATTGTTTTGCTCATCGGCTGCAGTTGGCATTGGTAGCGATCGCAAACAATCATAACGCAATTGGTTCTTTCTTTCTCAAAGTTTCAATTTTATCGAATGTTGTTGGAGCATCTTGCAAGCGTAGAGATATATTTCGGATAAAGAAGTATGATGATATACTTGAAGGAATATACACCAGTGATCGGGAGATGGGTCGTGGTTTAAACCAAGAAGAAGCATTCACACGAGCAGGGGACACACGTGGGGTTCACATTACGGTACACTTTTGAGTTTAGATCATTTGTTCTCTGTTGTGATTGGTGTACTTTAGGTGGTTCAAGTTGATGGTGATGTAGGTACTCAGAGAATAGAAGCATATGATCTGATTAGCTATTTGCAGTGCTTTGATTTTGTGTTCAAATTATAGTTAATGAAATCAATTTTGGGGATTACCAATGACTTGTCGCAATCACTACAAACGAGGGATCAAGATATTGTGAATGTAATGGATCTTGTTAAAATAGCTAAGATGCGTTTACAAAAATTGAGGGAGTATGGATGGGATAAATTGTTGAAAGTAGTCTCTTCATTTTGTAGTACACACGACGTTGTAATCATAAATATGGAAGATTGTTTTGTGGCCAATGGAAGATCACGTCGAAACGTCGAAGAGAGGACAAATCTTCATCACTATCGGGTTGAATTGTTCTATTCGGTGATAGATATGCAACTATAGGAGTTGAACCATCGGTTTAATGAGGTGAATACAAAGTTACTTTTATGTATGGCATGTCTTGATCCAAGTGTGAACTTCTCCAAATTCGGTATGGAAAGATTAGTTCGATTTGCAGAGTTTTATTCGAATGATTTTGATCCGATTGAACTCACAGTCATTGGGGAACAACTTGAAAATTATATATACAGTGTGTGTGATAAGGAAGAATTCAAAGACTTGAAAGGGATTGGTGCTCTTTCTCAAAAGATGGTTGAAACTCAGAGGGATCGATTATTTCCATTAGTGTACTTGCTTATAAAACTTGCCTTGACATTGCCGGTTACAACTGCAAGCGTGGAAAGAGCATTCTCCGCAATGAAAATCGTGAAGAGTACATTACGTAACCGAATGGGAGATGATTTTACAAATGATTGCTTGGTGGCGTACATTGAACAGGATATTTTTAAAAATGTTGAGACGGAAGATATCATTCAATATTTTCAGAATATGAAGCCGCGTAGGGGAATATTGTAAACCATCTCATTGTATTTGCAATTTTTGGTTATGTATGGATGAATTGATATGAAATTTTGGCATATTCAGTATTTATGTTTTATCGGTTGTTGGTTTTAATGAGTTGATTATTTATTATTGTCGGTAAAAAAAAATTTGAATCGATTTGGCCCCGGTTGAACTAAAATCCTGGATCCGCCACTGGGGGCTGGTTTGGATTTTCACCCTCAAACGGCTTGTTTTTAAGCCTAATCCACATATTTTGAATGAAATTATCTTCATATTCTCAAATCGGGAGACCCACGACTACGCGGTCAGTTCGTACAAGTTACATTGGTCCCGTGCGAGGTGTTCGTGCCTCTTACGGGGCCATTTCGGGTTGATTTGCGTTTTTACCCTCAAATGGCTTTTTTTCAAGCCTAATCTACATATTTTGAAATTATCATCATATTCTCAAACCGAGAGACCCGCGAATATACGGTCAGTTCCTAAAAGTTACATTGGCCCCGTGTGAGGTATTCGTGCCTCTAATGGGGCCGTTTGGGGGTTGGTTTGGGTTTTCACCCTTTAAGGGCTTTTTTTAAGCTTAATCGATATATTTTCAAATTATCATCATTTTCTCAAATCGAGAGGCTCGTGACTACATGGTCAGTTCCTACAAGTTAAATTGGTCCCGTGTAAGGTGTTGGTGCCTCTTATAAGGCCGTTTGGGGGCTGGTTTGGGTTTTCACCCTTCAACGGCTTGTTTCTAAGCCTAATCCATATATTATCAAATTATCATCATATTCTCAAACCGGGAGACTCGTGACTACGCGGTCAGTTCGTAAAAGTTACATTGGTCCCGTGCGAGGTGTTCGTGCCTCTCATTGGGCCGTTTGGGACTGGTTTGGATTTTCACCCTCAAACGTCTTATTTTTAATCCTTATCTATATATTTTGAATCAAATTTTTGTCATATTCTCAAACTGGGAGATGCGCGACTATGAAGTCAGTTTGTACAAGTTACATTGGTCCGGTGCGAGATGTGCGCGCCTCTTACGGGGCCGTTTGGGGGCTGATTTGGATTTTCACCCTCAAACGGCTTGTTTTTAAGCCTAATCTAGATATTATCAAATTATCATCATATTCTCAAACTGGGAGGCCCGAGACTACGTGGTCAGCTCCCATAAGTTACATTAGTTCCGTGCAAGGTGTTCGTGCCTCTTACAGAGCCGTTTGGGGGTTGGTTTTGGTTTTCACCTTTAAACGGCTTGCTTTTAAGCCATATCTACATATTTTGAAATTATCATCATATCCTCAAATTGGGAGGCCCGAGACTACATGATCAGTTCCTATAAGTTGCATTGGCCCCATACGAGGTGTTCGTGCCTCTTACGGGGCCGTTTGGGGGCTGGTTTGGGTTTTTACACTGAAACGACTTGTTTCTAAGCCTAAAGTATATATATTTTGAAATTATCGTCACATTTTCAAACGGGGAGACCCGTGACTACGCGGTTAGTTCGTACAAGTTCCATTTGTCCCGTGTGAGGTGTTGGTGCCTCTTATGGGGACGTTTGGGAGCTAGTTTGGGTTTTCACCTTTTAACGGATTTTTTTAAGCCTAATCTAGATATTATCAAATTATCATCATATTCTCAAACCAGGAGGCTCGTGACTATGCGGTCAGTTCCTACAAGTTACATTGGTTCCGTGCGAGGTGTTTGTGCCTCTTACGGAGCCGTTTGGAGCCTGGTTTGGGTTTTCTCCCTCAATCGGCTTGTTTTTAAGCCTAATCTAGATATTATAAAATTATCATCATATTCTCAAATCGGGAGGCCTGTAACTACGTAGTTAGTCCTACAAGCTACATTGGTTCCGTGCGAGGTGTTCATGCCCCTTACGGGGCTGTTTGGGGGCTGGTTTGGGTTTTACCCTCAAACGGCTTATTTTTAAGCCTAATCTACATATTTTGAAATTATCATCATATCCTCAAACCGAGAGGCCCGAGACTACGCGGTCAGTTCCTATAAGTTACATTGGCCCCGTGCGAGGTGTTGGTGCCTCTTACAGGGTAGTTTGGGGGTTTGGGTTTTCACCCTTTTAACGGCTTGTTTTTAAGCCTAATCTAGATATTATCAAATTATTGACATATTCTCAAATTGAGAGGCCTGTGACTACGCGCTCAATTCCTACAAGTTGCATTAGTTCAGTACGAGGTGTTCGTGCCTCTTATGGGGCCGTTTGGGGGCTGGTTTGGGTTTTCACCCTCAAACGGCCTATTTTCAAGCCTAATCTACATATTTTGAAATTATCATCTTATTCTTAAATTGGGAGGTCCATGAATACACGGTCAGTTTCTACAAGTTACATTGGTTCCGTGCGAGGTGTTTGTGCCTCTTACGGGGCTGTTTGGCGATTGGTTTGGGTTTTCACCCTCAAACGGCTTGTTTTTAAGCCTAATCTACATGTTTTGAAATTATCATCATATCCCCAAATCGGGAGGCCTGGGACTATGCGGTCAGTTCCTACAAGTTACATTATCCTCGTGCGAGGTGTTCGTGCCTCTTACGGGGCCGTTTGGTTTTTCACCCTCAAACGACTTGTTTCTAAGCCTAAAGTACATATTTTGAAATTGTCATCATATTCTCAAATCAGGAGACCCGTGACTACCAGGTAAGTTCGTACAAGTTACATTGGTCCCGTACGAGGTTTTTGTACCTCTTACGGAGCCGTTTGGGGGCTGGTTTTGGTTTTCACCCTTTAAGGGCTTTTTTTTAAGCTTAATCGATATATTTTCAAATTATCGTCATATTCTCAAACCGAGAGGCCCGTGACTACACGATTAGTTTTTATAAGGTACATTGGTCCCGTGCGAGATGTTGGTGCATCTTACGGGGCCGTTGGGGGTTGGTTTAGGTTTTCACCCTTTAACGACTTGTTTTTAAGCCTAATCTAGATATTATCACATTATCATGATATTATCAAATCGGGAGGCCCTTGACTACGCGGTTAGTTTTTATAAATTACATTGGTTTTGTGCAAGGTGTTTGTGCCTCTTACGGGGCTGTTTGGGGGCTAGTTTGCGTTTTCACCCTCAAACGACTTGTTTTCAAGCCTAATCTACATATTTTGAAATTATCATCATATTCTCAAACCGGAAGGCCCGTGACTACGCGGTCAATTCCTACAAGTTACATTGGCCCCGTGCGAGTTGTTCGTGCCTCTTACGGGGCCGTTTGGGGGCTAGTTTAGGTTTTCGCATTTTAAGGGCTTTTTTAAAGCTTAATCGATATATTTTAAAATTATCATCATATTCTCAAACTGAGAGGCCTGTGACTGCATGGTCAGTTCCTACAAGTTACATTGGTCCCGTGCGAGGTGTTGGTGCCTCTTACGGGGACGTTTGGGGGCTAGTTTGGGTTTTCACCCTTTAACGACTTATTTTTAAGCCTAATTGATGATGCTGGAAACAACACCACCAGATAAGGTGTTGACAAGCTCAAACAAGTGATAACAATGGCAGCGCAAGAGTGCATATATGTAGAAGGAGGTGAGGAAAAAAGGATGAACACTTGAATATAAGTGGTTCAGCCAATCTGGCCTACGCCCATTGTGACTTTGTGAGTAATATCACTGAATGAAGCCACTAATGGCTATGGATACAATCTCTCAATCTTTCTCTCTCTACTGTGTAAAATGAAAGAGTTTTAGCTAGGGTTGCCATTCTAGATCCCCTTACAAGGTTGAGGATGACCTCTATATATAGTGTTTGGGGGGGGGGGGGGTGTAGTGTACCCCCTAAGCATGCAATGAGCATGCCCATGAAGATCTAACCAGTATAAGGATGACACCTGGATGATCTTAAGTAAACAATGATGACCTCAATATTCCCTCACGTGGAGGGAATGATTCAGCTATAACAGATTTGTCCACGTGTACCAAACCATATATGTGCTTGTAAATGCTCGGACCTGTCTTTGATTGGTATCAACCTCGGCCCGAAAGAGTAAGAGGTTGGTGAGGCCCGACAATTACTTTGTCTGCGGTCAATATCCATGATGACCTTGGCTAGCAAGGTTGGCCAAGTTAGCTATGTGTAGTTGTAACATTGGCTTGGGCCAATGATGATGTTGCCAGATGACTGATCTTGTGTAACATTATCGATCTGGACTGATGACTGCGACGTGTTCTGGGGACGATGATGGTGTTGAAGGATGGTTTAACCCATAAGTCCTTGTCGACCTCGATTGATGCTCAACAGAGGTTGATGTACGAGGTAGATGCAATGTCAGCTAGGGCTAACCTTTTGAGTGACAACCTTGCTGATGGTTGCCATAAGCTTTTGGCCACCTCGATTGTGAGACTGGACGAGGTTGGTTGCTCTGAGTAAGAGGTGCACTTTGGGTATATCAATCACCCCTAGCCCTTAGTACCTATGTGAATAGGTGATTGAGAGGTATACAAGGCCGATGCTGAGTTTTTTTATGTGGTAATACTTTCTTAGCACATGTCACCTGCTCAAGTGAGTGGCGTGCCTGTTAAGGCATGATGATTTTAATTTTCCCCTTAGGTTCCCTAGTCAGTGATGGGCCTTGGGACTCACGCCAAAATGATTTGGTGGGTTTAAAACCCTCTATCTTTCCTTTTCTTCTCGCCTTAGTTTCCTTTTGCCTCTGCAACTTCTCTCAAGCTTTCATTATTGATCTCTCTGGTTTCCTTCAATTTCTTCCATCCTCATCCCTCATTTACAACCAATCAAGTACCCTTTCCAACCTCTTTTCTATTTCTGGGCCTTGTTTCTCATTTTTTCATTTTTCAGTAAGGGCTTGTGTTTTTCGGTGAGGGTTTTTGAGTTTTCTGGCAAGTCTTGGCATTTTTCGGTGACCTTGTTCTTAGGTGTTCTTGGTGTTCTTAGTTTGAAAACCTTCCACCTCCCTATTTGATCCTTAGTTTAGGTTGAGTTAAAGTTGTTTGTCTGTTTGCGGTTTTGAGTCCAAGTGTTATGTCGTCTGCCTTATGCTCAGACCTCTGTACCAACTCATAGAAGTGTTCCCTTCCTTTCATGAGAATACTTTTGAAAAAATTGGGCAGATAGAGCTAACCCAAGCGAAAGTTCATAGGGTTGAGGCCTTCCCTCTCAGAGCCATCTTTCCTCCACCTCTGAAGGTTATCTACCCCTATACGACTGAGTCTGCTGAGGTTGTAGAGGTTCCAGTAAAACTAACACCAATGTCTGAGTCTGAGTCATCTTCTTCAGACCCTATGGCTGTAGACTCTTTTCAAGAGGCTATGGATTACTTAATCAGGAAAGATGAGGTCCCTGAGAAGGCCAAGGTTTCGAGTCGTGCCTCGTCTCATCAAGGTACTAGCACCTCACAACATTCTTTTGATGTTGAAGTTGTGGGGACAAGTGTGGCCATTCCACCCATCATTGATGCCATTCCTCTGTCGACCACCACCGGGGCTGAATTCTCTCAGAGATTTCCTGATGGGGACCCTGCACCTGCCCAGGCCGATGTTGCTAGGGATGAAGATGATGGGCAGGATAGTGATATTGATGCATTTGAGGCAACCTAGATTGAGATCTCTGTCAGTGAATATGACCTTCTAGCTTTTAGGCACCTCTATTCGATAAACTCTTCCATTAACCTTAGTGTGGCCATCCCCGCCGATCCCCGCCGTGGAGGGAGGAGGAATCCTTCGGTTCCCGCGCGTCCCCTCTCGGGAGAGCGCTTCGGCCGGTATCAATTTTGTAAGGTGTGAAAAATGTAGAGAGATTCAGAGTTGCCAGTCTATTTTACTCAAAACGGACAAAAGAAAAAGGGGAAGCCACCCCGAAGGATGGCATCCAAAGACATACTGGTGCGTGCGAAACCAAAATGATTCGAAAAGGGTTCGGAGGCTTAGTTACGAAATGGGAAGGTGTTAGGAACCCATTCTGCCCTTTCGGTCTCTCATGGATATTTGATATTTTCCTTTATGTTTCCCCCCGGGAGATGTTTGCATGTGTATATATATAGAATGCAGGTAGGAATCCTCGGCTTGTATCATGGAAAAGATAAAGCGAGTCATCCATAGGAAGATTATAAAAGTAATACTAGAAAAATAAGATTTACGCGATTACCCCTACGTTGATTGCTATAAAGGAACGATAACCCACATGGAGTAATGTGTCACTAAGACGAAGGATAGATATAATATAAGAAAATTGGATTTAGAGAAAATAGGAAATTAGAGAAAAGGTGAGAGAAAGGACTCGAGTCTCGGGTTTTACCCCGAGACGCCTACGTAGCCTATAAAGGCATCAAAGTCCACTTAGTTCGCATACAAAGCAAAGGGGTGGGGTTTATCCCATAAATCCAAATGTGGGGTCTCTTATTTATAAGTGTGTGTGTGTGTGTAGAAAAGGTGTTTTAGTTGTGAGAAAAATGTGAAAAAAGTGTGAGAATTTCTACTTGGAATTTATGAGCAAACCCTCTTTTTCTTGTTTTGGGATTTTTATTTATATGAAAATAAGAGATGTGCAATAATACTAAATAAAAAGTATATTAGGATGTGTGAGATGAGATTATAAAAGTGCTAAGTAAGAAAACAAATTATTGGGAATTCAAGAGAATTTAAGAGAGAGAGTTTGAGAAAGTTGGACCTTCTTGAAGATCTTGAGCTTGAGCTTGATCTTGAATGTTGGAGAGCAGCCCTTGAGCTTGGATGATGATGGAGAGTGGTTAATTCACCAAGTTTGAGAAAAGGATGATGAAAAGTGAAGGTAAAAGAGGGATTTGGAAGTTGAAATCACGCTGCCTTCGAGAGAGGTTTCTGGGATTCGTTCAGAGAGATTTCTATCAGATCTGGGATCCTCCTTGAAAATGAGGCCAAGGCCTCCTTTTATAACCCCAGGGGACTATCGATCGTCCCTATCATGGCACTGCCTATCGGCAGGTGCCGATAGGCAGGATGTGGGACCTGCGATTTGGCAGTGCGCCTCAAGCTTTTTCGGAAAATTGGCCACCGAGGGCAAACCGTTGGTCAGAATCGCTCACGGGGCATACCATTGGAAAGGTATTTTAGAGACCTTAGAAAGTCCTTAGACCGCTCCCGAGTTCGGGCGTTGACTTTGGGTCAAATGTGGCTCGGAAGCATTTGTCGGTCCATTGGACGGGGAATCGCGCAGACGCAAACGGCGCGTTCGTCTGCATGGTAAGTCCGAATCGCACACGGGGCATACCGTTGGAAAGGTTAGGAGCTGTAATTCGACATTCCAAAGAGTTTGACCAAGTTTGGAGAGTTGACTTTGGTCAACCGGTCCCAAGAAGCGCTCGGTGGCTTCCCGGAGTCAAACGGATCGTTCGTCCGCATGGAAAGTCGGAATTGCATACGGGGCGGACCGTTGGAAAGGGTATTCAGTGCCCTTCGAAGATCCCGGTGGCCTCTGGGTCAGGTTTCGGACGCAAATGGCGCGTTCGTCCGCATGGTAAGTCAGAATCACGCACGGGGCAGACCGTTGGAAAGGGTATTCAGTGCCCTTCAAAGATTCATTGAGTCTCGATCATGAAGAGGAGTTTGACTTTTGGGTCAAACTAAGTCGGGGGGTGCCCGATGGCTTCCAGGTCAGTACTCGGGACGTGACCTGGGTTTATAGTGATGAAGGGAGGTACTAGGGACCTAAGGAGAGTTAAGGGGTAACAAAATGGGGTGTCTACACTTAGGAGACCTCTGAGGGGAGAGAGGGCCTTTGACGGTCGAGATGGTGAGATCTGCGTTTATGAGTAGATGTTCAAGTTGGGTTTCTATCTTCCTATCCACCCTTCCATCAAATACATATTATCCTACATAAATCTAGCCCTGTCACAATTTTCCCCTAATGCCTGGAGGGTCATGATTAGAGCCATCGTCCTTTGGATGTCTGTCCACCACTCAGACCTTCCAGTTAGGGTCTTCACAGGTTGCTCCGTCCCTTCCTCTGCTAAAAACCACCCTTGCTATTAACACTTCTTAGTTGGGAAGTCAGATAATAAAATGATGTTTGTTACCTAGACTTTAAACCACAATTAGAAACCTCGATATTTCTTTTCATCTGGGGTATGGGAATTTGGTCCCCATGAGGCTTCTGGAACGTCGGTTCCAAGGAGCCCTCTGAGATGGGGGGAAGTCTCACTTATCGTTAAAATCGACCCTAGACTTAGCCAGGACAATATTCAAAAAGTTAAGGATCTTCAAGATCAGGGGGAGCAGGGTCGTCTGGTTAAATATGAACATCTGATGACAACATACTACCTCTCTCAGACAAGCCTGGGGGGTGGTTTTGTAAGTATTATTTTTCACAAGTTGTACCTCTTACTTTTCATTCCTCTGATATACTAACTCCGATATTTCTTTTTGTAGAGCGACCTGAAGGTATATCTGATGACCTTTGGAAAATGTCTTCCCCAAGCCTTGTGAAGTTGATAAAGAAGGTTGGCCAAAATGTACCACCTCCTACCACCCAAAAGAATGTCGGCACATCCAAGGCCAATGCCACAAAGAATAGGAAGATTGCAACCGATGCGAAACCTCTGAGGCGGAGCAAAAATCATAGAGTGGATCGTGTTATTCCAATCTCCATAGACGATGCCTTAACTACTCATCTTGCTCAGCTGAAGATCAACGATAGTCTGATTGGCCATGGTCTGAAGGCTGCTGTTGCCATCGGCTCAGTGATGACTAAAGAGGATAAGAATTTCCTACGCTTTTTAGACATCCCGCTCCTAGATGAGTTTACCTCCATAGATAAATTCATGTACTAGTTTATGTTCATTTTCTCTCCTAAAGTGTAACCTCAGCTATCTTAAATTAATGTTCTTATACATTTGACCTTCCATTGTAGAATATCTTATCCATTCACCGTTTTGTGGACTGGACCCTGAAGAATATGCCCCTTATCGAGAAGGGTCAGGATGCTCAGAAGGTCTAAGCCTTTTTGAATGCAGAGGTTGATCGTCTGAAGGAAGAGCTAAAAGAAGTTGACAAGATGAAGGACCTTAGTAAGTAGAGGTATCGGGACGTAGACAATCTCAAGAGGGACCACGAAGCAGCTCTAAGGGCTAAAGCTGATGCCCTTCAGACCAAGGTAGATGCTGCAGTCAAGGCTTCATTAGAGGACTCTGCAGAGAAGATTATTGTGAATTATAAGGTCTCTGGTGAGTTCATTAGTTTTGGCTTTGAATACCTTGAAAGAGGTATCAAAGCAACTAGCAAATGGGCAGCCTCCAAGGAGAAAGAGTCGGGGAGTCTAACTGCCTCAGACTTTGAGGGTCTAAGCTTTGGGGACCCCCAGTTTTCTCAGGCCTTACAAGAGGTTGAGGAGGCCGATGTTGATCCTGCTAAGAATTCTCCCTTGGAAGTCACTAAAATTAAATAGGTTAATCCTCAGGATGATAGGACCGAGGTGACGAACATCGGCTAAGAAGACCCGACTGCGACTGCATGTATTTAGGACTTTCCTTATGAAGCTTTTGTAATTTTTTTCCTTTCTTGTCTACACCTCTTAACTTTTGTGAACTCTGATGGCATCTTGGTACATTTGATTTGTAACTCTTTTGAATGTTCAACTGTAATCATTAATACCACCATATTGTTTCTTTCAGTGGATGTCTTCTCTTGCATGTTGTTTTAAAATCTCATATAATGATGTTTAAGGTTTGAGGTCATCATATAATGATGTTTACCTCATAAATTTCACCAAGTTAATGATGTTTAAGGTCTGAGGTCACCATATAATGATGTTTACCCTCATATTTTCACCAAATTAATGATGTTTAAGGTCTGAGGTCACCATATCATGATGTTTACCTCATAATTTTCACCAAATTAATGATGTTTAAGGTCTGAGGTCATCATACAATGATGTTTACCCTCATATTTTCACCAAATTAATAGTTTAAGGTCTGAGGTCATCAAATCATGATGTTTACCTCATAAATTTCACCAAATTAATGATGTTTGAGGTCTGAGGTCACCATATAATGATGTTTCACCTCATAACTTTCACCAAACTAATGATGTTTAAGGTCTGAGGTCATCATATTATGATTTTTATGTCATAATTTCCACCAAATTAATGATGTTTAAGGTCTGAGGTCATCAAATCATGATGTTTACCTCATAATTTTTACCAAATTAATGATGTTTAAGGTCTGTGGTCACCATATAATGATGTTTACCCTCATATTTTCACCAAATTAATGATGTTTAAGGTCTGAGGTCATCATATAATGATGTTTACCTCATAAATTTCACCAAATTAATGATGTTTGAGGTCTGAGATCACCATATAATGATGTTTCACCTCATAATTTTTACCAAACTAATGATGTTTCAGGTCTGAGGTCACCATATAATGATGTTTTCCCTTATATTTTTTACCAAATTAATGATGTTTGAGGTCTGAGGTCACCATATAATGATGTTTCACCTCATAACTTTCACCAAACTAATGATGTTTAAGGTCTGAGGTCACCATATAATGATGTTTTCCCTCATATTTTTCACCAAATTAATGATGTTTGAGGCCTAAGGTCACCATATAATGATGTTTCACCTCATAACTTTCACCAAACTAATGATGTTTAAGGTCTGAGGTCACCATATAATGATGTTTACCCTCATATTTTTCACCAAATTAATGATGTTTAAGCATAATGCAACAAAGTATTGACACGAAAATTTCTCTTTTCATTAATATCCTCCTCATAAAATGATACATGTATTATAAAGAAAAGAAAACTGCAACATCATATGTAATATTTCTTCAAGTGGTCAGCATTCCAAGGATTGGAGAAAGGTTCCCCTTTGAGATTTTCTAGGCAGTAGGTACCAGGCACAACCTCATCAACTACTCTGTAAGGACCATACCAGTTTGGGTGGAGCTTATTTGCCTTTTGCAACGTCTTTTTTAGGACTAGGTCTCCCACAGTTATAGGCCTTGATTTCACCCTTTGGTTGTAGAACCTTGCGGTTCTCTACTGGTAGGCTGCCTGTCTAACCTCCGCATCTTCTCTTCTTTCTTCAATCAAATTCAGATCAAGTCTTATCTCTTCCCCATTCCTCTCTGGGTCATAGGTCTGAACTCTATGAGTGGTAAGTCCTAACTTTATAGGGATGGCAGCTTCTGAGCCATAGGCCAACATAAATGGGGTCTCTCCCATTGGTGTCCTTATTGTCGTCCTGTAGGCCCATAACACTGCATATACCTCTTCTTTCCATATCCATTTGTCCTCTTCCAATCTCTTCTTAATCCCATCAAGGATGTTCGATTCGTGACCTCCGTTTGACCATTTTCCTGGGGTCGTCTAGGAGAAGAGAAGAACTGCTTGATGCCTACTCTTTCGCAATATTTCTCTAAGGAAGCATTCTTGAACTGAGTTCCATTGTCTGAGATGAGGGTGTTTGGAAGACCATACCTACAAATGATGTTCTTCCAGATGAACTGGAAGGTCTTCTACTCTATAATCGTGATCATCGGCTCAACTTTTACCCACTTGGAGAAGTAATCAATGGCTACCACTAAGAATCGATAGTTATTCCCAGCCCTTGGTAAGGGTCCTACCAAGTCGATACCCCATACTGCAAATGGCCAAGGTGAGCTGATGGACGTTATAGGTTGATGAGGTTGATGGGGGATGGTGGAGAATGTTTGTCAGTTATCGCATTTCTTCACGTATGATGCTGCATCTTTGGCTAAGGTCGTCCACCAGTACTCCTGAGTGATTATCCTCTTAGCTAAAGGTCTTCGTCCTATGTGACTGGAGTAAGATCCCTCATGTACATCTTGTAATACATGCATAACCTCTAAAGGGTGGACATATCTGACGAGAGGGAGTACGAACCCTTTTTTTACAAAACATCTTCTATAATTGAGAACTTGACAGCCCTGAACCTCAACTTTCTCCTTTCTAACTTTGATTCTGGAATCTCACCATGTCTGATGTATTTGATAAGAGGGTCCATCCATGAGGCTCCCATATTCAAATTGAGGCAAGTTCTCGAAACCTCTTCTTCTTTAACGGTTGGCTTGAGCAGAATTTCAACCAGTACAGATCTTCTTATGTCTGTCCTTGTTACTGAGGCCAACCTTATGAGTGCATCAACTCGAATGTTGTCTTACCTAGGTATCCTCTTCATTTTCACTTCCTTGAAGCTTTTTAGAATCATGCTCACTCTCTTCAGGTATTTGGCCATCCTTTTGTCTTTGGCCTCATAGACTCCCAAGACTTGGTTGATAACCAACCTTGAGTCGCTGTGGACTAGGAGTTGGCCAATATTAAAGGCTTTTGCCACGGAGAGACCTGCGATCAGTTCCTCATACTCTGACCCATTGTTCGAAGACTTGAAGTTAAACGTCAGCGCATATTCAATATCGGTGTCGTCTGGTGCCGATACTATCAGCCTGCTCCATTTCCACATTCATATGAGGACCCATCAACGAAGAGGTTCCAAATATCTTCATTTAAGGAGAAGTTCCCTTCTGACAAGGTCCCTTGCCTGAAGAGGTATTTGTCTTCCTCATTTTTCACTATGCTTTTTCTGGCCTTGCTTGACTCAACCTTGTTCGGGACTTAGAAGATGTTACTGTCTGGTTCATCTGTAACCTCTTGACTATTCTCAATCTCAGCCTCTTCCCAGGTAATCTCAGCTACAAAGTCTGCAAGTGCCAGCCCTTTGATGGCAACCCTGGGTTGATAAACAATGGCATATTCCCCCAACTCGATGGACCAAGTCATCAGCCTTCCTGACATCTCCGGCTTATGTAGGACCTGTCTGAGCGGGGAGTCAGTGAGGATGACCATAGAGTGGGCTTGGAAGTACGGCTTCATCTTCCTAGAGGCATGTATTAGGGCATAAATTAACTTTTCCTTTCGATGGTACTTCTGTTCAGACCCTTGAAGGGCCTTACTATTGAAGTATACCGACCTCTGTACTCCATCATCTTCTCTTACTATGGTTGCACTAATGGATGATTCTGAAACAGCTAGATATACGTACAACCTTTCCCCCGGAATGGATCGCGATATGAGTAGAGGGGATCTGAGGTAGGACTTGAGCTTCTTAAAATCCTTGTCGCATTCCTCATCCCATTCAGAAGCCTTTTTAAGAACTTTGAAAAAAGGGAGACACTTGTTCGTAGCTCTTGAGACGAACCTGTTCAGCGCAAAAACTCTTTCGATTAACCTCTGAACGTCTTTGATGATTCTTGGTGTCTTCATTTCTAGCAGGGCCTTGATCTTATCAGGGTTAGCCTATATCCCCCTCTGGTTGACAATGAATCCTAGAAACTTTCCTGCTCCTACCCTGAAGACACATTTGGTTGGGTTGAGCTTCATCATGTATTTGTCCATGGTGTCGAAAGTTTTTTCAAGGTCGTCCACATAAGTGTCGGACTTCAGACTCTTCGTTAATATGTCATCCACATATACCTCTATGGACCTGCCTATCTGATCTTCGAACATCTCATTTATAAGACGCTGATAAGTAGCCCCTATATTCTTCAAGCCGAAGGGCATGACCTTATAGAATAGGTCCCCTTATCTGTGATGAATGTTGTCTTTTCAGAGTCTTTCGGGTTCATGCATATCTGATTATACTTGGAATAGGCATCCATGAAGCTCATGAGTTCATGTACAGCTATGGAATCCACCATATGATCAATACGAGGCAGGGGGAAACTGTCTTTCAGATAAGACTTGTTCAAATCAGTGAAGTCAACGCACATCCTCCATTTCCCATTAGTTTTTAGCACGATGACAGCGTTAGATAACTACTCAGGGTATATGACCTCCTTCATAAACTTGGCTTCTTTAAGCTTTCTAACCTCTTCTCTTATGACATCATACTTCTCTCTTGAGTATACTCTCCTCCTTTGCTTGATGGGCTTAGCATCTTCCATAACATTGAGTTTGTGGCACATGACCTTAGGGTGAATGCTCGGCATATCTGCGTGGCTCCAGGTAAAGACAGTTTGTCTCTTCCTTAGTAACTTCACTAGTTCTTCCTTAATCTCGAGTCTTAGGGATTTACCAATTTGTACGGTTTTTTTCGGCTCGTCCTCATTAAGGATGATGGATTCTACCTCTTCCGCGGATTCTCCCTTCTTGAGTTTTGTCTCATCCCTATGATTAAGTCTGTCGATGTTGTATGTGGCTATTTCCCTCTTATGAGCCTCTCTCTCTCTTCCGCCGAGTTGAAGTAGCATTCACGTGCCGATATTTGGTCACCCTGCTTTTCCCTACCCCATAGGGGGTCGAGAATTTTAGCATTTGGTGGACCGTTGAAGGAACAAACTCAAATTTCTTTAGGGCTACTCTTCCTATGATGAGGTTGTAAGCTGAGAAGACGTTCTCATCTATGAAAAAAAGTTAATTTTTCTTGTCAACCTCTTAGGTCACTCATCTCCCATCCTTACATCCACCTCACACATGCCCAACGGATGAACCTTTTCTCCACTAAACTTTATCAAAGGGTGATGATAAGGGACAAGGCTAGCTCTATTGAGGCCTAGGCTCTTAAAATAAGGCCAGAACACTACGTCTGCTGAACTTCCCTCATCAACGAGGATTCTTTGCACCTCACATCCATGCACCCTTGTGGTGATTACCAGAGGGTCATCGTGTGGAGCTAAGATACCTTCGAAATCGACCCGTGAGAAGCCAACTATAAGGGTATCCATATATACCTTCTTTCTCTTCTCATGTTTTACCTCTGAAGATGCTAAGTTCGTAACCTCTACTTTGGTCACTGACTTGGCTTCTGCCACGTGAGCTTTGCGGTCAACTACCTCTGAGCCACCCCTGCTTATCCTCCACAGATGGTGTTAACTCCAAAAGAGATCATATTGACCCTCTTCACTGGGACATTGTCGTCTTTTGGTGGGAGGTCAGGGTCATCATCATCATCATCTGAGTCCCCAGATCTTCTAGTTGGGGAATTTTCTTGACACCTGTCATTTATCTTCTTTTTAGGGTCATATCTTCCTCCCTTAGAAGCTCTTCCATCTACGTACTTTCTGAGTTTTCTAGATTTCAACATCTTCTCAATCTCATCCTTTAAGGCAAAGCACTTGTCAATCAGATGGTCGTGGTCTTGGTGGAACTCGCACCACAGGTTATTATTCCTCTTATGCGGAGGTGCCTTCAGTTTCTTCGGCCATCTCAGGAACCTATCATTCTTTATTTCATTGAGGATGTGTTTGCAGCTCACAGTTAGAGGAGTGTAGTGTGCAAACTTGTCATCTGCGGCCCTCTTCTTTCCATTCTTCTTTCTTTGGAATTTCCTGCTGCTACTTCCATTCTCATTCTCATACTTTGCAGCCATTGCTTCTTCAGCATTCATGACCCTACCAGCTGTTGCTAATAGCTCGGCCATAGACTTAGGAGGGTCTTTTGCAAGCTTCCAAAGAAACTTCCCCTTCTGCAGACCTCCTAGAAGGGTTGCCATGGCTATATTTTCTTTGTAATCTTCAACCTCCAACTTTTCCTTGTTGAATCTTGCAATGTAGTCACTTAGGCTCTCATTCTTGCCTTGCTTTACGTAGAGTAGATTGGTTGTCTTCTTCTAAGTTCTTACCCCAAAATAAAAGTTGTGTATAAACCTCTCGGCCAGGCCCTTAAAGTTTTCAACAGAATTCTTCGAAAGATAAGTAAACCAAATATGTGCAGCTCCGGTTAAAGTACTTGAAAAGGCTCTGCACCTCATCTCATCAGGGATTATAAATGTCTGTTGTAGACTGATACATCTCAATGTGATGTACAGGGTTGGTACTTCCATCATAATTGGGAGACATCATTGGTGGTTTGAATTTTGTGTTTTCTAAAACCTCATATGGCTCCCAGAAGTCTGTTGTAGCATCATCTGATTCAATATCGTCATACCTATCCTCAGGGCAAGGGTTTCCTTACCTCCCCAGACTTAAACGTCTAGGATTAGCAACGTCCCTCCTTCGTTGAGGCGTAGGTTGGTCCTTTCGTGGTGCCCAGGGTGGTCCCCTAGCCTCTGGATGTAATTGAACAGCCACCAGAGTAATCACTTCTGGTTAGACCCCAGGTGGCCTCATCATATTATGGCTTAGCTGGGAAAACTGCTCCTTCTTTGCTTGCAGCATTGTAATTGAGGACCTCAAGGCTGCTGCCACCTCAGCCATCTCGGACTGGGGTGGTGCTTGGCTAGAACTGGGTCCTCCAACACCAGATGGTGGAGGAGGTGGTGGTAACTCCGATGCCATATTTTAGGATTAAAGATCTTGCGATTAAAATATTAGAGAGCTTAAATACCTTAACTCTTTCAATGGTGAAACAGCTTCACACAAAGGGTAAGGCCTGGTTCACCACCAGAGTCTCTGGTGAGGTTAAGCCACAAAATGGAAGATATGAATCTTCTCGTTCCCACAAACGGCGCCAAAAATAATGATGCTAGAAATAGCACCACCAGATAAGGTGTTGTCAAGCTCAAACAAGTGATATCAATGGCAGTGCAAGTGTGTATATATATATAGAAGGAGGTGAGGAGAAGAGGATGAACACTTGAATGTAAGTGGTTCAGCCAATCTGGCCTACGTCCACTATGAATGTATGAGTAATATCACTGAATGAAGTCACTATTGGCCATGGATACAATCTCTCAAGCTTTTTCTCTCTTCTGTGTAGAATGACAGAGTTTTATCTAGGGTAGCCATTCTGGATCCCCTTACAAGGTTGAGGATGACCTCGATATATAGTGTTTGGGGCTGTAGTGTACCCCCAAAGCATGCAATGAGCATGTGCATGGAGATACAACCAGTATAAGGATGACACCTGGCTGATCTTAAGTAAACAATGATGACCTCAATATTCCCTCACATAGAGGGAACGATTCAGTTATAACAGATTTGTCCATGTGTACCAAACCCTACATGTGCTTGTAAATGCTCGGCCATATCTTTGATTGGTAGAAACCTCGGCTTGAAAGAGTACGAGGTTGGTGAGGTCCGACCATGGCTTTGTCCGAGGTTAATATCCATGATGACCTCAGCCAGCAAGGTTGGCTGAGGTTAGGTATGTGTAGTTGTAACATCGGCTTGGGCCAATTATGACGTTGCCAGATGATTGATCATGTGTAACATTACTAATCTCGACTCATGACTGTGACGTTAGCTGGGGATGATGGTGGTGTTGAAGGATGGTTGAACCCATGAGTCCTTTTCGACCTCATTTGAAGCTCAGTCGAGGTTTATATATGAGGTAGATGCAATTTCGACTGGGGCCGACCTTCTGAGTGATAACCTTACTCATGGTTATCATAAGCTTCTGGTCACCTCGGCTGTGAGACTGGCCGAGGTTGGTTACCCTAAGTAAGAGGGTGCACTTTGGGCATATCACTAATCTATATATTATCAAATTATCATCTTATTCTCAAACCGAGAGGCTCATGACTATGCGATCAGTTCCTATAAGTTATATTGGTTTCGTGCGAGGTGTTTGTGCCTCTTTCAGGCTCGTTTGGGGGCTGGTTTGGGTTTTCACCCTCAAAAAACTTATTTTTAAGCCTAATCTACATATTTTGAAATCATCATATTCTCAAATCGGGAGACCCGCGACTACGCGTTCAGTTAGTACAAGTTACATTAGTCCCGTGCGAGGTGTTGGTGCCTCTTACGGGGCCGTTTGGGGTTGGTTTGGGTTTTCACCCTCAAACGATTTATTTTCAAGCATAATCTACATATTTTGAAATTATTATCATATTCTCAAATCGGGAGACCCGCGACTACACGATCAGTTCGTATAAGTTGCTTTGGTCCCGTGTGAGGTGTTCGTGCCTCTTACGGGGTCGTTTGGGGATTGGTTTGGGTTTTCACCCTCAAACGGCTTATTTTTAAGCCTAATCTACGTATTTTGAAATTATCTCCATATTCTAAAATTGGGAGACCCGTGACTACGCGGTCAGTTCGTACAAGTTTCATTGGTCATGTGCAACGTGTCCGTGCCCCTTACGGGGCCGTTTGGGGGCTGGTTTGAGTTTTCACCCTCAAATGACTTGTTTTCAAGCCTAATCTACATATTTTGAAATTTTCATCATATTCTCAAACTGGGAGACCCATGACTACGCGGTCAGTTCGTACAAGTTTTATTGGTCCCGTGTGAGGTGTTCGTACCTCTTACGTGACCGTTTGGGGGCTAGTTTGGGTTTTACCCTCAAACGGCTTGCTTTCAAGCCTAATCTACATATTTTGAAATTATCATCATATTCTCAAATCGGGAGATCCGTGACTATGTGGTCAGTTCGTACAAGCTACACAGGTCCGGTGCGAGGTGTTCGTGCCTCTTACGGGGCCATTTGGGGGTTGGTTTGAGTTTCCACCCTCAAACGGCTTGTTTTCAAGCGTAATCTACATATTTTGAAATTATCATCATATTCTCAAACCGGAAGACCCGTTACTACGCGATTAGTTCGTACAAGTTACATTGGTCCCGCGCGAGGTGTTCGTGCCTCTTACGGGACCATTTGGGGGCTGATTTGGGTTTTCACCCTCAAACGGCATGTTTTCAAGCCTAATCTACATATTTTGAAATTATCGTCATATTTTGAAATTATCGTCATATTTTCAAGCCTAATCTACTAACTGATGCTCGTGGTTGAGTTTTATTCTTCTATTCTTTTATGATTGTAGGTTCAACTTAACAACGAAGGCCGACCCATAAAAAAACCCAATTTAACATCCATTTTATAAAAACATCCTCAAGAAAACCTAAAGCCCACACCATCTAAAAAATCTTGTTTAGATAACTTCTTCTTTTTACGCTTCCGCACCCATATTCACATCAACAACACATCAATATATATATATATATATATATATATATATATATATATATATATATAATTTATCACCATGCATATCTACTGAGAATGATGTCATGTGAACTTTGCACATTGCGACACATATCAGACTTAAGGTATATAAAACTTTGAGTAAATACCTTCATGATTGAAACATTCATGGAACAAACGCTTCAATAATCCATAATCAGTTCGTTGATCGAGTGCCAGTAATGGAAGTATGATGCAAATTCCACTGGGTGAGACTTGCATAAAACCTTCAAAAAGAACATAATTTATAGTAAAGTTGAACATCTAATCAAAAAGATAAAATGTATAAAACTTACCTCAACATGAGTTGATAACTTCTTTTCGCATATGTTTTTCATACTTTTGCTTCGTTGTAGCAGGTTTTAAATGCTGCCAACCTGCCATGAAATGCTAAAAAGGGTCCTGTTCAAAGAGTATACAACTAACTGAAACACATTATGTATTATGGAAATAAATAAATGTGAAACAATACAATACAAGAGGCTCAATCGTAAAAAATGAATTGCTTTACAACCTCAAAAAGTTTTCCACTGCAAAAAGCCAACTAACATTCACAAAAAGAGAACCCAGTCGTTAAAGATTGCAGCATTTTAAAAATTGGAGCCAACCATGTTCTATAGTAGTGTAGAGTAATTTATCCTGAAAACTAATTCACAATATTTTGAGTAAAAAACCAATAATTCATAGCACTAATTTTAAACACGATATAATCTAACCCCAGATAAGTAAAACAAGAGCTACTTTTATTTACTCTCCTTTTGGATAAATAATTTGAAATTTCAACACCCACACATTATTTTAGCAGCTGATTTTTAAACTGATGGAATTTTGTTGAAGATTGTTCTTATCAGATGAATAAAGTGAAAGCTTATAATGTATTGTTTCTAAAATGCATTAAAAAAGTTCTGAAAAAATAAAACATAAAGAGGTGAGCAAAATCTTATTTGAGGTTTAGCAGAAAGAAAAAGGCAATTGAAGAGAGAATTTAAAGTTGGTTACCATTGTTTGAATTGAGCAATACCTTCATAAGTGAACTACTGGGATTAAGGTTTGATTTTGATTTTGATTTAGGCAAAGGAATAGATAATGACTTTAAATTTCGGGAACCAAGAGAGAGTTGTGCCTACTTCGGTTTACCCCATAGGCTGACAACTAAAACCAACAATGGAGAATGACGTTACTGCTAACTTCGGAGGGGACAAACCAACCATGGAGACATTAGTGGTAACGCGGCTAGAATTCTTCAGTACACCTTAAAACCTTTTGGGAACCACATCTGGAGAAGAATTATTCTGTTTCAATTGCAATCATTTAGTGGTGACGGATGTCTTAGCTATTTTAGCTTCTTAATGGAGATTACACAAAAATCATGATATATTAAATAATTTGTTAGTGGAGTGGAGAGATAACAATAGTGTCAAACTTTCAATTTTTTTTCTTTTGTTGTTCAATTTTTCCTTTCCAAGTTAAAGATAATTAGATTTAATAGAGTAAAATATTGCAAATACCATCAAACATACTCGAAATTGAAATAGAAAAGTAATAAGAAATGAAAAAGTACCTGAATTTCCTTACGAATGTCATTGAAATTGTAGAACCTCTTCCTCGGTAAGTGCAAGAACTCCCCGTACTCCTCGTCAGTCTTGTCGGCCTTATGTTTGGTCTACAATAGCTGAAGAACAAGTGGTAGACGAGTACAAATATCGGAACCTCTTATGGTGGAAACGACTTAGGGTTTTGTTTTAAGAGTGGGAGGGCTTTTTTGGGGGTCGGGATGTTTTGGCGGAAGAGAGATCACAAGCGCGTTGACCGGAGAAAGGTAGGGGTGGACGAAGAGAGAGAGCTGTCTGGAGAGAGAACAAGTTAGGGCGAGAGATGGAATGAGAAGAAAGAGAGAGGGCGAGAGCAGGAAATATACAATGTTTCTCTAATGTTTTTTTTTGTATTATATATTTTAGTAAACGTACTAAGTTTTGGCACACTTTAAAATAGTGCCAAATTTTGGCACTGTTTTAAAGTGTGCCAAATTGCCATTAAACCGTGCCAAAATTTGGCACCCTTTTAAATTGTGCCAGATTTTTAATATCAGGGTGTGCCAAATTTTTGTTTTTGGTGTAGTGAAGATGGATAGGATAAATTAGGCCCAGAAGATAGAATCTATTCCTTTCGAGGTCCTTGTTACCTCCAAATCTCTCTAAAAAAATGGGTTGGGACCTGAGCCCAAGCCTTTGACGCCTGGGAGTGATCCTTGGATCCACAAGATCATGGTTTGGGAAATACCAGGGTCTGATCCCTTTACCGTGATGCCCCAAAAGATGAAATCTGTTGTCGAAGTTTCTTCTGAGTTCCCTGAGGCCTTTGAGGGTGGGGATAACTAACATAGGGGGAAGGTCGAGCTCCCCCTAATAATGGAGAGGTCCTCCCCTTAGTTAAGGAGCTTATCTTATTGGACTATGGTTGTCCTCCTAGTATGTAACTTATGTTTTATCCTTTTTTTACTGTAATCCCAGTCTTTATTATTTGATAGCTACCTATGATATTATTCTTGATCTAGTAGATGAATGGGATGAGCCGAGGATGGCCATGTGTTTTTCTAAGGAAACCCCGACTGAGGCCTTAGTCAGTAAGAAGAAAAGGTCCAAGACCACCAAATCTTTGAAGTTCAATACATCGGTGGATCTTCCAGGCATTGAATTTTTTTAATTTTATAATCATGGTCCTTATGGTAGTTACATCACATCTTCTAATCTCCCTTTTCTATGCCCCCCCTACATTGGGTGTCATTGTAAGAATGGCTCATCTTTAATCTGAGGCAAATAATTTGGATCACTTTTTTTAAGACAATGTTTCTCCTAAGTAGGCCTGCCTTCTTGTTTACTCCTAACGCACCATCATTGATTTCTCCATTCTTTGAACCTTTCTTAGGGGTATCCATTCTTAGTTATTTTTGTATCAACCTTATCATTTGCTAGAAGAAACTTTTCATCTACCTTGGAGCACTCCATACGGACCATAATGTCATACACATTACTTGCATGTTTCTTGTCAAGAAATAATACAAATTGATTGTTTTGGATAGAACAAACTTGAATGATGAGACAACCAGCTGAAAATTAAAGTTTTCAATCTCATTATATGTTTTTTAGTATCTCTAAGCATTTCTTCCTAAGGTTTTACCCCTATTTCAGAGGGAGACTAATAAGTACAACTCATTGGCAACCTTGTTTCCAGTGATGAACTAGGACTAACTCAGTAATGTGGATATTGACCTAGAGATAGGCTTTTCAAATCACTTTAGGAAGATCTCTTAAAACATTTAAGGGAAGACTAAACACATGAGTATGTTATTAGTATGTAATTACATGGGTTTCCAATAACAACTGATGTGATGGGAAGGGTATGATTTTGCATCCCAGGTGTCCATTTTTAGGACATATAATTTCATAGGCAGTTAAGTGTCTTCCATTTCCTGAAACAAAGGGGATGTTGATTTAACCCATAAAACTCTCTTTGTTAAGTCTTTGGGGGTATGTCCAGTAGTGTCCGAAAATCGTCTCTCAACTCCTTCCTAATAAGAGACATGAAATCTTCGCTTGCGGGGGATCGATCATATAACTGATTACACTCTTGAAAAACTTAAGGGTCGAATAAGGATGATCCAAACACAAATACCAAATTTCATGTTTTTTTAATTTTAATTAACCAAATTAAAATATAGCACCAATTAAACCAAGTATTTTGAAAATAATTTGCAAATTTTATCTTACCTAAGCATGCATCTATATGATAGTAAGAATAAAATAAAGGAAACAAACCACAACGCCCGATATACGAGGAAAACTCAAATGGAAAAAAACTCGAACGACTCAGCTGTGCATGTTCACTATGTCCAGAATTACACAAGGATACCACATAAGACTTACACAACCAAATTGAGTCCTTTAAGTCTTGACACGTCTTCATTCCTTCGAACTTCTGCACAGCAACACGTAAGAATTCACTTGCATACTACCACAAAGTGTGAGTCAACACATGCCTCGGTATTTAATGATCAAGGCTCAACAACTACCAATGTAGAGAATATAGAGTCCACATCTTTAAACGGCCACACACACAAAGTTCATCGTATGTAAACGAGCAAACGATGCACGGAGTCCACTACACAAAACATTTTTAATCAAGATGATGAGAAAAACAAACTTGGTGCACAAAACGGATATCTCAAAGCATAAAATGATTGAATATTGGATCTCAAAATGTTTGGGTCTAAACTAGGATTTGGAGGCTTTTGGTTATGTATAAGAAATCAATTCTTCCCAAAACTCTCAGAGAAAAATGTTCACAACTTGCCTATTTGTATAAAACATGATTTTCAGGGCACTAGAAACTCGTTCGAATGAAAAAAAGTAGACTCGTTCCAATCAATAATAACCTCGTCCAAAAAAATGACTAATCTTATTTTAACAGACTTCGAACGAGCTTTCAACAATATTTTCCTTCTAAATAAAGAAAACTCGTTTAAACTTCATCTCAATGTCATTTGAACAATTATAACTAACTCATTCGAACTGACTTAAAACCTCGTTCGAATGAACATCATGATTTTGTTTGAACAGGTCTTTCAAATTAAATTTTCAAAAAAAAAATTCCTTTACAAATATTTTTTTTTAAATAGCCTCGAATATTATTTAAAATAATACCCAATGAAATACGAAGGATAAAAAATATATTCATTCATACCTTATGAGATCCTTGATTGTAAAAGAGGAAATGTGGCACTAAAAATGACACAATGATTTAGATGTTCTAACTTGCCCGCTATGGTCTTTAATCAAACGCGCCACATGCTTTTAAGGATAAACCAACTAAAAACATAACTTATGACTCAAATGATTTTGTCCAAATGGAATTAACACAGTGCATACAAATTGACTTGATTAAAAAAATTATCCTTACAAATGTCACACTTTGGGTAGTCTGGGACAAAACCCCAAAATAAAAACTTATGGGCCGTCAATCTCATCTAAAGGCTCAATCCCAACCCTAAAAGAAAAAAGTATAAACACAATCTTTGAGTAGTTTTTTTCTTGTCACTTTTCCTCATCATTGCAAACCTGCACACATAAGTACACCTTTCAAATTCAACATGAATATAAATTGCAATTCCCCCCCCCCCCCCCCCCCCCGTTTAATAATCTCCACCTAAGATAGGAAGTCTCCCCCTTAGGTAAAATTTATCCCCCGAGTTAAAGAGTTAGATACCGTTTCTCCCCCTTTTTATACATAAATAGACAAAGAATAAGGTGCACAATATAAACAACTTCTCTAACTAAATGTAATATATGTAAACATAAAGGAACCCAAGTATATCATTCTATGATGTAAAGTGAAACATGTAACAATAAATACCTCGGTAACACAAGCATAAATAATCCAACCAATGAATAAAAGATACCAATTTTGATGCATAAAAGAAACACCCATGATAACAAGAAACAAAATATATCAACGTGATCATATAACATGCTAATATTAATCAAAGATAAATCATATGACAAATATGGATGAGATGAAAATGAAGAGAATCAAAATAAACATACCATATATATATAGTCATGCTCTCTAACATACCCATTTTAAAAGATAGCAAAAAAAATAATTTTCAACCAAATTTGGTGTACATGATCTACATAGTAAGGAGATCATCTACAAAAAAAATTATCAAAAAATTTAGCATGAAAGTGGGCAAGATGGTGGAAAAAATTTGAACGGTAAAAAATACACATATATACCCACTTTTCATTTCACCCACTTTCAGGTTGAATTTTTGTAGATGATCTATTTACTATGTAGATCATGTATACCAAATTTGGTTGAATACATTTTTAAAATGGGTATATATATATATATATATATATATAAATATGTATACGTATAAACACCACAAAAGACACAAAATAAATAAGTTTTTCACACTCGTACAGTATCGACGTGTTTAAGCAAAAGTGGTACAGAGTGAAGGGGTGTGAACTAAAAATAAAAGAATTATGACCTAATCACTCAAAAAATGTCTAAGGAGTTCTATTTGATTGCCAAAACCTATCAACTTTGATCTAGCCTCATAGTGACAAATAAATAACTCATAATAAATAAATATACACAATGCACACTAGCCTAGAAATCTTGATGATTCTCAAATCAACAGTGTTGAAACATTTGAGATTAAATAGTACTCATTGTGAAAACCTATTAATCTTCAACTTTAACACCCTTGAAATAAATAAATATCATTGTCACTTTATGTTCTTTTGAAAATATTAATTTTGAAACATCAATAAAAATTTGGCCAAATTTTATATGGAAAGGAAAACACACACTAATGTTTCTTTTATTTTGCCTCTCTGTTTTTGTAGGCTCTTTCCAATGGTGTCCTTTCACAGAAGGAAGATTTTATCCCTTTGTATCCCTTTTCCATTACACCCTCATATTTTTAACAAACTAAACGAACTCGCGGACAATGGTTCTTACATGCACAAATTCCCCATAGTAAAACAAGTAAGCAAATGACAAGATTGATATGAGAACACCTCACTTAGCTCACGCAGTATAGTAAGTATAATTCAAAAGACCTCATGCAAAGTATGTGCATAGGCATATGTAAAGTGAATCCATTAAGAAAATCAAATTCGAACTACTCCATTCAAGAGTGATTAAAAATAATCCTAATTATTGAAAATCATAATCAACTATCCTGGCCACATGGAAACATGGAACGAATGGGATTCAAACACATAGATATGACACACAAAATGTGTAAAACCAAACTACACAAAACATAAATCCTTTTAAGTTCTTAAATTCTTTCAAAAATAACACTAAATTTAATTAAAAAAATCAAAAGAGAACAAAATCTTTTTATATTTTTCTCAGTAAGACTTAAAAATAAAATCAAAATACAAAAGACTCAAACATATTACAACTAGTAAAAACATATAACTTGAAGTACTAAAGATAGTGTATGAAAACATGCGAACACTATTAACCATTGGATTTTGTATGAGAAATACTATGTGCACGCATTTTAGAATCAATAAGTCTAATGCTTAAAGCCTCCAAATTTGATTTTCTATTCCACATAGGTGTAACATAATGCTCTTGGGTTTGGGGAACCTCGGTGAATCTAATTTTAGAGTTTCTAGGACATTTTCTAAGATCAGAGCAAAAATGCCTAAGGTGACCTTTCCTACCATAGTGTGAACATGTAGACATAACGGGGAATGTTACCTAAGGTTTGATTTTTCAAACGTCCTTGGCAGTGGTGGACCCCCTCAAAAGGTTGGTCTTGGATTTATCAACAGAAATATTTAAAATATCAAAACCAATTCTAAATTTGTTATCTTTGATTCAGACGATGCCTAATGTCTTATCAAGCTTCTCTGACCTAGATTCCAAATCAAATTTGATTTGGCTAAAGCCTCTACATCTTTCCTCTAACTCCTATATCCTAGACTCGAGCAAACGAAAAGACTATTTAAATGCAAGGGACTCCTTTTTTAAAACCTCCATCAAACTATGCAGGGGATCTCTCTTTCCCTCAACATACTCGAGACTCTCCCTAAAAGTCTTCTCAAGTTCCCTAATAACTTTAAACAATTTATTATCATCATTCCCTATGTCACGTTCCTTCAACTTGGCTTCCAACTTCAAGTTCGTTTTCTTTAACCTTAACGACTTTGCATATAATTTCTTAAAGGAAAACTAAAGTTTGCTTTCTTCTTCTTCTTCTTCTTCTTTATCACTGTTGATGTAAAAAATTAGATTATCTCTAATTATTCAATTACAGATAAAAATAAACAAGACAAAAGATTTTTAAAGTGGTTCAGCCTTGAAGGAATGGCCTACGACCACTGTTTTGTTATTGCTGACTGTTTATTTGGAATTCTCGATAACAGGTTTTACCAAGAAATTCCGAGTCCCCTTCTAATGGGGATGATACAATGCATTTATATCCTTGACGCTGTACATGTGAAAGAATAATACATAGCTGTATAATAGGCGTGTACATCTGTATGATAATAATGAGAATTTAATGTGCAGTTACTCTCTTGATTATCCGGATATGAATGCTCTGTACGAGATGCAGCTCGGACCCCCTAAGCTACTCGGACCGCCTAAGTAGCTCGGTATACATGAGTTACTCGATACAATAAAGTTTCTTGGAGAACACTTGTTGCTCAAAGCGCCTAAGTTGGTCGGGGAGGTTGAGCTCCTCAGAGTCAAGGTGTTGTTCAAAAAATGTTTGCGGGTGCCATGTAGATTGACACGTGTCTCCACTTAATTGATCCACGTCAGCAGACTAAATTTGGTATCAACAGAAGGCCCCAATGTTTCATAGTTCGATGCTGAAGAAAAGTATGGAACATTCTGCTGCCTAGACTTTCAATTTTTACAGATTTTAGATAAACTTTCGTTGTACATAACTCCTTTTTTGAGTACATAGTATCAGGATTTTAAAGTATTTTGAATTTCCATAACCGCTTCGTTTTTTGTGCCCCTTTCTCCTTTTTAGCCGCCAGGTACTCAATCGTCCATCCTGGTAATCATTATTTTTCTCTATTCCTGAGGTAAAGTATTTAAACGCTTCAAAAAATTCGATCGTCTTTTACTTTTTCAAATTTGCATCTTAGAACCTCTTCACTTCTTCTCTATTTTATGTGTTTGTTTCTTCCATTGTTCGTTGTCAACTGATCCACCCTTTTCCTGTAAGATCATCTTCCTTCTCTTTTATTTTCTTTGTTCATTATGGTTTACCTTGTTGAGTAGCTTGATAAATTTCGCTCTGATTTTTCTATTCCTTCATGGGTCATATTGGAAGAACTTTCTGAACCTTCTGACTATTTTCATTTGGCTGAAGGACATTGGTTCCTCAGTCTCTTTGTGGCCGAATGTGGCTTTTCTTTTCCTCCAAATCCCCTATGTTTGGAATTCTGTCAATATTTTGACATTGTACCTGGAAAAATAGCTCCCAATACATGGAGAATATTTAATGGAGTCCATAGGTTAAATCAGATTCGTGGAACCCGTTTAGGGATTCCAGAAATTATGTTTTGCTCTAGATGGGCTGTCAGCGATAGTACTTTTTATTTAAAAACTAGGTTTTTAAATAGAGCTTTAGTTGTCAATCTCCCAGATGCCAACAGGGATTACTTCGAGCATGGGGTTGTTATGAAAAATTGGCAACATGCTCCATTAAATGGAAATAATGTATATCAGGGTCCTAGATGCCCTCCCTATGGCAATGGGATAGGTTGTTTTTATTTTATTTTATTTTTGAAATTATGTTTTCTTTGTGTTTGATAAAATGCGTCATTGACATTTTAATTTTTGTTTACTTGCAGTTGACAGCAAAAGAAAATCTCCAAAGGAGACAGAGGTTAATTTAAAGCATTTGAAACTTATCTGGAGTTTGCACCAAACCGTTGCTGACGAACACATTAGATCAGCCTCTTACTTGCTGCAGTACAAGAGCTACACTTCATATTTTACTGCTCGTCCAGTGGTGAGTGACATCGACCCAGTACCAGCTTCTGAAGGTTCTTCCCCTGAATCGCATATTCCCCTCAGCATCAGAATGAAGAGACGAAAAGCTCCCTCCTTCTTTGATAAATCAGACTTTGCCAATGTGGAGGCAAAGAGAAATAAGCAGGATGTCCCAGAGGAAGGGACAAGAAAAATTGATGCACCCCCTCCAGTTGCTGCTAAAAAGGTTGCCGAGAAGCCCCCTATGGCTCCGAGCAAGGTTGTTGTTGTTTCTCCTTCAAGCGAGGTTATAGTTATATCACCGACCAAGACAACATCCTTAGTTGAGAATGTTCCTGCTCCTACGAGGAAGTTGAAGAAAAGTTCCTCGGATAAATTGGTTGAATCTATCTCTCAGCCTCTAACTGCGGGAAGTGGTGTTCCTACTTTTATTGCTCCGAGCTCTGCCATGAGCTCGGTGAAGTCTTGAATTATCCTTGAGATCCAAGGTATCGAAGACAGTCCTTCTTGAGATAGGGTTACCACCTTGGCATCTCAATATATTGCCTCAGTAAGTATTACTAATCTAAACTTTCATTTTTCATTGTTATATCCCTGCACTGGCTTACAATTATTTTCTTTTTCAGCTGGTAACATGTTTCAACATTATTCTGAAAAAGGATGAGGCTATTAAAGATTCGAGCTCTTCGAGAGGTGTGGAGGAGGCTTTTGTGGGTCTGACACGGTCCTTAAAGGATTCTCATCAGAAATATAATGAAGACAAAGTTGCTTAGGAGAAGAAACTAAAATCCATCGAGCAAGAGAGAGAGAAAGCTGTGGAGGCCTCTCAGGAGTTGGAGAGGAAAATGAAAGAATCAGAGAAGAAGAATAATGAGCTTGAGGAAAAGCTTAAAAATGTTAGAGAGCTTGAGATCAAGCTCAAAACTGCTGAAGAGAAACTTGGCAGACTCCGTGAAGCTGATCGTCAGAGGCAGGAGATAGAAGGAAAGATGAAGGCTATCGAGGAGCTTCTTACTGAGAGGATTTCCTCGGAGAAGGTAAAGAGGAAACTGGCTGTTAAAAAGTCCTTTAGCGCTGGCTGGGATAAAGGTTGGAATAAAGGCCTAGCTGCTATGTCTTCTCAGATGGAGTTTGCTAGCCTCAAGTATTTCAGGGATGGATGGATTGCTGCTCTGTAGGAGTTAAAGATCTCTGAGAGTTCTGAACTTTTTCAGCGCCATGTTCATGGTCCTCCTACCTCTCCTGGAGAAGAAGAAGAGGACAAAGCTGCCTCTGAAGAGTCTTCAATGATAATTGGGGATCAGGCCCCTACTGTTGAACTTCACTATGAGCAGCCCCAACCAACTATTACTCCTACCGAGCAGCTACCCGTGTCCACCGAGCACCCAGCCTCTTCCTCAAAGTCTCCTGAGGAAGTTATAAGGAATAAAGAGAAGGTGTAGAGTAGTTTGGGTGTTTATTTTGTCACTTTATTGGATGTAACATCAACTTTTGTATTTCCTTTTGTGATGAAATAAAAATTCAAGCTTTTGGTTGTTTATCTTGACTTCTTCCTCTTCTTGCTCTGTCTACATTCTTATTAATTCTTTTTATCTCTTTTCTTTACTAGTTTATGGCTATAATGGAGCTCTTGTTAGCCCAAGATACATAACTGATGAAATGACTACTTCAAGGCTGGTCATGCAGATTTGAATGAATCTCAAATCATCGACATCCTCGGTCCAGATGCTTCAGAACGAGCAGTCGAAGCCTACTAATATCTAAAGTTCTTGCTCGACCATGTAGTGGACAACAATATATCATATTACGAGATCATTAAAGATCTCCAGGGTACTATCGAGGAACTTCAACAATAATACAAGGAATCTTCTTCCCTTTTGCATCAGGGGTATGAGAAAAAATATCAGCAACTGAATGCTGATAAAGGGTATGATAAGTTCATCGCTGCTTACGAGAAGAAGGAGTAACTTCTAAGGGTTGAGGTCGAGGAGCATAGGCAAATCGCGAAGCTATTGGAGCAGGAAAATAATAACTTGCAAGGAGAGATATCCTAACTAAAATCTGCAGCATCTTCCTCGGGAGCCATTGTCCCTATTAATGATGAAGGTTTCTCTTTTTTGGAGGTGGAGAATACCAACTTGAGAGATGAATTGGAAACCTTAAAGAGGAATGTACCCTCTACCTCTGCTCGTGAACGAGCAAGAGCTTCTCGGGGATGAGCAAGGGCTGCCCGGGTGACTGTTGAGGAAGCTAGAACACAGGCAGCCTTGGAGAATCAGGCCTTCCAATTGATGGTGAAGAATCAAGCTTTGTCAGAGATGTCCAAGAAGATTCTGAACCTCAACGAGAAGCTTTTTACAAAAAATTATTCCTTGGAGAATAAAGAACTATTAGCAAAGAATCTCCACGAGCAACTGGAGAGATTAACCTACCAGTTTCACAAACAGCCCAGAGAGTTTTGGATGGCTGGTTATAATGAAGCCCTCTACCATCTCGATGATCGGATCTAGAATTCAAATAGTGAGGGTTACAAGCAAGGATGGCTGAATGCATTGGGGGTTTTACAGTTGGAGCAGGATCATTATCTATGGGATTACTATGACCCTAGGTTGCTCAAGTTGCCAGTGCCACCTTTCAAACTTGATATGAGCTGGATTCCTGCTCGGGCAATTCCTCAGTGCTTAATCTCCAAGTATCCCGGCGACTACAGTCTTCATTCTAACTTTAAGATATCTCGCCCGGAGCACTTGCTTGATCGGCCATCCGTGATGAATGTCAGGATGCTTAGAGACCTGAACTTCATAAACTCTCCTTATGCCTTGGTTGATCCTCCTGCTGGAGTAGAACCTGTTTCAAAGGCAGAAGGGAAAAAGCCAATAGAATAGGATCTTTCATGTAATATTTCCTCATGTGATATGTAATTTGTTCTCTATGTAACTTGCTTTGATTTTAATGAAGAAATTTTTAGTTTTCCTGCAATATTGATTGTCATTACTTTATAAAACATCTATTTTATTCACTGATGAATGTGTATGTATATCTATAAAAAGGCAAAAATGTCCTGTGTTATTTTAAATTTCTGACCAACTGGAGTTGGTGAAAATTTATTGTTAACTATCCTGAGTTGGTAATAATTATTTGACGACCAACCTTTGATATATCACAAGTAAAGAAATTTTGTTTTATTTTTTTATTATAGTGACTTATCACTTTTTAATTCTAAGCCATGAAACAACTTTCATCCCATGATCCTGCTTTGTCTAACCAAATGTTTCTGACCAACCGTAGTTGGTGGATTTTTATTCCCGACCAACCGTAGTTGGTGGATTTTCATTCCCGACCAACCGTAGTTGGTGGTTTTTTATTCCCGACCAACCGTAGTTGGTGGATTTTCATTCCTGAACAACCGTAGTTGGTGGATTTTTATTCTCGACCAACCGTAGTTGGTGGATTTTCATTCTCGGCCAACCGTAGTTGGTGGATTTTCATTCCTGACCAACCGTAGTTGGTGGATTTTTATTCTGGACTTGATGCGTAGTGTGTAGCACTGGTATTCTGAAAAAATTTCAACAAAAAGAGAAAATTGGGCAAAACATCCAAAACTTTATTCATATTGAAGGAAACTTCATTACATAGGGATTGAACTACTGATAATATTTGCGTAGATGCTCTGCGTTCCATGCATTCTTAAACTCTTCTCCTTCTAAGGTTTCAATCCTATATGTCCTTGGTCGAACAAGTTCTGTTACTCTATAGGGTCCATTCCAGTTAGCTTCCAGTTTGTTGTGCTTTTGAATTACTTTCTTTAGCACATAATCCCCTTATTTCAAATCACATTTCTTTACTCTCTTGTTGTAGAACAGAGTTGTTCGTTGCTGGTATGCAGCATTCCTGATTGCTGCTTCTTTTCTAAATTCCTCAAGCATATTCAAATCTAATCTTCTCATCAAGTCGCTGATAGGAGAATTGAAATTCAGCACTCTGTGTGTTGGGAGGCCCAGCTCGGCAGGTATAACAGCTTCACTTCCAAATGCCAGCATGTATGGAGATTCTCCTGTTGCTGCTTGTGGTGTAGTACGATAAGCCCACAGTACAGAGTGTAGTTCGTTGATCCAATTGGCCTTCGCATCATCCAGTCTTTTCTTTAACCCGTTCAATAGGGTTCTATTCGTCACCTCAGTTTATCCATTGCTCTGAGGATGACCTGGTGCTGAGTGGGTCTTCAATATATTTGACTGATGACAATACGCAGCAAACTCCTCGTTGTCAAATTGGGTCCCATGATCAGTAATGAATGCATGGGGAAGACCATATCTACAAATGATATTCTTCCAAATAAATTGATACACCTTGTCATATGTCATATCAATAAGGGGCTCAGCTTCCACCCACTTAGTAAAGTAATCCAACGCGACCACGAAATATTTAAATCTTCCCCTGGTTGTTGGAAGTGGCCCGATCAAGTCTATTACCCACATGGAAAATGGCCAAGGGGAAGTAATGGGTGTTAACAATGCTTGGGTAGTTCTTCGGATAGAGGAGAAGCATTGACATTTGTCATATTTTTTAGCATAGGCTATACAATCAGCCCTCATCGTTGGCTAATAGTATCCTTTCGTTATTATTCTTTGGAAAAGCGTCTGACCTGCTACATGGGCTCCACAGGACCCTTCATGGACCTCTTCAATCAAGTCTTTCACCTTGAAGGGATGCACACATCTCTGCAAACCTGCTATAATTCCTCATCTATATAAAATACCATTATTCAGTACATAACGAGCATCTTTAAACTTCAGTTTCTTGGCTGCGAGTTTGTCAGTTGGTAATTTCCCTTCCTCAATATATACCCTGATGGGATCCATCCAAGATGGTCCTAAATCAAGGGTAATAAAGTTCATCATCAGATCTTCGTCTATGCTCCGACTAGCCAAGACTTCAATTAGGATTGTTCTTCGTAGCTCGGTGCTTGTGGCTGAAGCGAACCGAGCTAAGGCATTTGCTCTTGCATTCTCCAATCTTGGTATTCTAATTATCTGTACTGCAATCAGGCTTGATAAAATCTACATGGATTTTACGTGATACTTGATCATTAATTCTCCTTTGGCTGCATATACCTCCAGCATTTGATTTATAATTAATTATGAATCACTGAATACAATAACCTGTTCAGCCTTCATGGTTTTTGCCAAACTAAGACCAATAATCATTGCTTCATATTCAGCTTCATTGTTAGAAGCTTTAAATTGAAAGCGCGGAGCATATTCTACATCAATTTCATCTGGGTTTTTTAAAACAATCCCTGCCCCGCTACCTGTAGTGCACGATGATCCATCTACATACAAATTCCACACAGGTATATCATTATCAAACTCTTGGTTGGACAGAGTTCCTCGGTGGACTATTTGTTGCTTCCTTACATCCTCCTCTAGCACTTCTTGCTTCTCGTCGACCATCTTCTCCTGCTCGTCAACCAACTTAAGTTGGTCGGGGTTTAAATTTGATGATCCTGTAACATCCACAGGCTGGTCGGTATTCAACTTTTTCTCCTCGAGAGTGTCAGGATAAGTGAACTCTGCTATAAAATCTGCTACTGCTTGCCCTTTAAGCGACGATATAAGCTCATAAAATATGTCATATTCACCAAGTTCTACTGCCCAGTACATCAATCTCCCTGATTTTTCTAGTTTATGAAGAGCTTGCCTCAATGGCATATCAGTATACACAACTATGGTATGAGCTTGGAAGTACGGCCTCATTCTTCTACTCGCTTCAATCAATGCTAGTGCTAACTTTTCCAGTCTTGGATATCTGATCTCTGCTCCTCGGAAGGCCTTGCTAGTATAATAAATTGGGTTTTGTAGTCCATCCTCCATTCTTATCAATGCCGAGCTAACTGCATTCTCCAAAACTGCCAGATACAAATACAACCTTTCTCCCATCACTTGCCTGGACAACAGTGGAGGTGCTCCCAGGTATTTCTTCAACTCTTGAAAGGCCTTCTCTCATTCATCATTCCATTCAAACATTTTTCGGAGTGTTTTGAAGAATGGGAGGCATCTATCTGCTACTCGTGATACAAATCTATTAAGTGCTGCAACTTGACCAGTGAGACTTTGCACTTCCTTCTTCGTTATTGGAGATCGTAGTCCCAATAGAGCCTTGATCTTTTCAGGGTTTGCTTCAATACCTCATTGGTTGACAATATACCCGAGGAACATGCCTTCTCGTACTTCGAATATGTACTTGGTAGAGTTCAACTTCATTTGATATTTATCTAGTTGATCAAAGGTTTGGCCTAAGTCAATTAGATGGTCAGCAGCTCTCTTGCTCTTTGTCAGCATATCATCAACATAAACTTCCATATTGTGACTGATTTTCTCTGCAAACACCTTATTCATCAGTCGCTAATATGTTGCACCTGCATTTTTCAATCCAAAAAACATAATATTATAACAATAAGTTCCCCTAGGGGTAATAAAAGAAGTACTTTCCCTGCCTTCAGGTTTCATTTTAATCTGGTTGTAACCAGAATAAGCATCCATGAAGCTCAACAACTCGTGTCCCAAGGTATCATCCACTAATTGATCAATTCGGGGCAAAGGAAAATGATCCTTTGGGCATGCCTTGTTGAGGTCGGTGAAGTCTACACACATCCTCCACTTGTTGTTCTTCTTCTTCACCATCACCACATTAGCTAACCAATCAGGATATTTGACATCTTCAATAAAGCAGTCTTTTTGAAGCTTCTCGACCTCCTCTTATATAGCTTGGTTCTTTTCGGGACTGAACACTCTTCTTCTCTGCTTCACTGGCTTGATTTCCTTGTTCACATTGAGCTCATGACATAAGAAATTTGGATCTATCCTTGGCATGTCCTCATGGTTCCATGCAAAAGTTTGTTTTCTTCTTTTTAAGAAGGCTATTAATTCCTGTTTTAGTGAGGCATCCAACGACGATCCTATTTGAGTTGTTCGTTCCGGGTGCTCGTCATCCAGGATGACATTTTTAGTAGCTTCTACCACCTGGCCTTTCACGAGCTGTGATTCATCTCTAGGATCTAATGTTTTAATCTTCACACCTTCATCCACTTGATAGGTAGTAGTATTTTTCCTAGATTCCTCCAGTTCTTCCTTCTCGATAGATGAATTGTAGCATTCTCGAGCTACTTTTTGGTCACCCTTCACAATTTTGACTCCAAAATTTGTTGGAAATTTCAGGCATTGATGTACAGTAGATGGTACTGCTTCGAACTTCTTCAAAACTACCCTTCCCATGAAGATATTGTAAGCTGATTGGACATTCTTATCCATCACGAAGAAGCGTACTCTTTCTGTTCAACATGCAGGCCATTTACCGATGAACATATCCAACTTGATCGTCCCAAGTAGGAAAACTTTCTCGCCAGCAAAACCGAGGAGGGGCATGTGATAAGGCTCCAACTGAGACAACTTTAGATTTAAGCTGTCAAAGCATGAGTAGAACATGATATCCGCCGAGCTACCATTATCCACCAGTACTCTTGAGATCATTACTTCCTTCATCCTCATTTTGATCACCAATGGATCATCATGAGGATATAGCACACCTGCGAGGTCGTTCTTGGAGAAACCGATGACCAGTTTATCTTTGTTCACCTTCCTCGGGCGATCACCCTCAGCTAGATTTATTCATTGAATGTATGAACAAGCTTGGGCCTCATTGAGGTAAGCTTTCCTCTCTGCAGTAAGGTCTCCACCTCCTGCATCTCCACCTGTAATAACATTACAGTCAAATAATCCAAAACGAATTGAAAATACCTCACGCTCTGGCTGTCTTGGTCTTTTGGGGAGATCGGGGTCGTCTTATGGATCATCTTCATGCTCTCTTTTCTTGTCTTCTTTTGTTCGATGAGGATATCTAGACCACTGTCTTACTTGGTCGTTGCTTTTTCCTTCATTTCTACGATCAACATACTTGGCCAGCTTTCCTCGTCTGATGAGTGCTTCGATTTCATTTTGAAGAGCTATGAAATTTTTGATCGTGTGACTATGGTCTTTATGGAACTCGCAATATTTGGCCTTATTCCTCTTATCATGATCTGTCTTCATTTTCTCTGGCCAGTTTAGCTCCTCGCTGTTCTTGATTTCTTCCAGAATGTGGTTTATGTCTACTTTTAAAGGAGTATAATTTCCAATTTTCTTCAACATTTCCCACGATGGCTTTGCTTTTGACTGCTTGTCACCAACATTGTTCTTATGCACTTTCTTTTTAGCCTTATCAACCTCCACCCTGGTCTCTTTGGTATCCATATTCTTCTTCGCAGCCATAGCCTCCTCGACATTCATGATTTTAGCCGCATTTGCCATCAGTTCTGACATGGTCCTGGGTGGATCTTTGGCCAAAGTGTAGTACAATTTATTGGGCAACAGTCCACTCATCAAAGCAGTAATCACTGTCTTTTCCTCGTAATCAATAACTACGAGCTTCTTGTTATTGAAATGAGTTATATAATCCCTGGTGCTCTCACCTGCTTTTTGTCTAACACTTAACAAGTGTGCTACTCGTTTAACTGGTTTTGCTCCAAAACAGAAATTTCCAATAAAGAGCTCAGCCAGTTGAAAGAAAGTTGAAATCTTCCCCCGAGGAAGATTATTGTACCATATTTGTGCAGATCCGGTAAGAGTTCCTGAAAATGCCCTGCATTTCATCTCATCTGGCATGGCATAGATATCAGCAGCAGCTTGGTATTGTTATATATGAAGGACAGGGTCAGTTTTTCATCATATTTAGAAGTCACAACAGGTTCTTTAAACTTCGATGGTGTGGGAAAATCCACAATTGCCTGGATAAAAGGTGTCCCTTGGACAAAAGTTCTATGTAGAGGATTCTTGGCCTTAGCCATTTCCCCTAGTCTATCCTCCAACCTTTGAATAGAGCCTTTCCATGCATTATTTCCCTCCTCGGGCCTGTTGGTTCGAGCAACTAATCATGTTGAATTTGCTTCTTGAGATCTTTCATTACGAGCAGTTGGTCGTGAGTGGGCAGAACCCTCCCTTAGATCGGATGGTCATTGAAAGTTCCTCAACACAGCCTTGGGAGGACTTCTATTCCTCCTAGGGACTAAACAATCAAAAGGAGAGGCCCTACTTAATATATCCAATGTACTAGTCCTTTCTGGAGAGAGAGTGATATTTTGTTCAGTATCTGTGGCTCGTACTGACGAAGTTCGACCCGATTGATAAGAAATATCATCAGATCTCTCAGTGCGATATGAATCGGTATGCCTAGTACACGAAGAAGGTAAATGGGTGTTTCTTTGAACGCTTCGTTGTCCTGAATGGGTAGATACTCCACCTTGGACCGTTTGTATGAGTTGTCGCATAGTCTCTTGCATGGCCGTCTGGCCCTAACCCAAATTAGCCATTATTCCAGCCAGATCTTGGACATTTGGAGGAGCAGATGGATTTGGGGGGTTTCTAGCGTTTTGATTACTGGATTTAGGATTATCGGCCATTGGTGATGAATTGTTTTGGTGAAAAACAATAATTATAGTCGTTTCCCACAGACGGCGCCAATCTGTTGATGTAAAAAATTAGACTATCTCTAATTATTCAATCAGAGATAAAAATAAATAAGACAAAAGATTTTTAAATTGGTTCAGCCTTGAAGGAATGGCCTACGTCCACTATTTTGTTATTGCTGACTATTTATTTGGAATTCTAGATAACAGATTTTACCAAGAAATTCCGAGTCCCCTTCTAATGGGGATGATACAATGTATTTATAGCCTTGAGGCTGTACATGTGAAAGAATAATACATAGCTGTCCAATAGGCGTTTACATCTGTATGATAATAATGAGCATTTAATGTGCAGTTACTCTCTTGATTATCTGGATATGAATGCTCTATACGAGATGTATCTCGGATCGCCTAAGTAGCTCGGTATACATGAGTTGCTCGGTACAATAAAGTTCCTCGGAGAACACTTGTTGCTCGGAGCGCCTGAGTTGGTCGGGGAGGTTGAGCTCCTCGGAGTCAAGGTGTTGTTCAAACAATGTTTGCGGGTGCCATGTAGATTGACACGTGTCTCCACTTAATTGATCCACGTCAGCAGACTAAATTTGGTATCAACAATCACTACTCACTTGGGATTCACATTATTTGGCTTTGTAACACCATGTATTGAATAATTTTCATCAGAAGACTTTTCATTTAAGCTCACATGGTTGTCTATGAACATGGTATAATTTCACTCAATGAGGGAATTAGGTTCCTCTTCCTATTTACTATCTCCAAGGGTAGTATTGTATGCTTTAGGCTTCTTACCTTCCTTCCCTAGTTTAGTAGGAAACTCATCTGCCCTATGTCCATAATACTTACACCTAAAGCATATATTCTACTCATTCCTTTTAAAATGTTCATTAGGATTCTTCGGGAATTTGTCATCCTTGTTAAACTTATTTTTCTTAAACTTCTTTCCATCAACTTTTGATTGTTTTTTGAACTTACGAAATTTTCTAAACTTCTTAGTAAACATAGACATATCATCATGATCGATGTCAGACTCTTCATCCAAAACTGGTGTTTCCTACTTTCAGTCTTTCAAAGCAACGCCCTTATCTTTCTTCATATTTTAGAAGAAAACATGTCAAGATCATAGGTTCAAAGGTCACCCATAAGCTCTTCGAATTTCGTACAACTAATAGTACCCAAAGAATTCAAGAAAGTCACTTTAGGATTAAATATTTCATGTAAGGACCTTAATATTTTCTTGACAATTCTGGTGTTGGGTATTCTCTCTCCCAAGTTAAAAGATGAGTTAACTATATCTAAAAGTTTCGCATAAAACTCATCGAAGGTTTCTCTCTCCTCCAACCTAATGGTCTCAAACTGAGTAGTGAGTTTCTGGATTTAAGAAGCTTTAACTGAACCGGTTCCCTCATGGGTAAGTCGTAGTATATCTCAAGCCTCTTTAGACGTTTCACATATTGTAATATGGCAAAACTCCTCAGGTGTGACTGCAAAAAATAATGAATTTAAACCATGGGAATTGTAGTTAGACAACTTATGCTCCTCATCACACTAACTTTCTATATGTTTGGGGGTACAATTTATCCTACTAATTAGTAGGCATCATTAGACCTATCAAAGTCATTGGTGGGGTCCATCCTTTAATAGCAGCTAAATAAAATCTCTTATTAATAGACTTAAGTGTTGATTTCCTATGCATTTTACAGTAAGCATAATTAGACCCATCAAACAAAGGTGGTCTAGAAAAAGATTAACCCTCTATATAAAAACCACGCGGATTCATGATTAAATAATTCATAAATAACTACTCTGATACTAATTTGAAAAATGCTAAGTGTCTAATATGGATGCTCCAAAACATAAATACCAAATTTTATATTTTTCCAATTTTAATTAACCAAAATAAAATGTAGCACCAATTAAGCCAAGTGTTGTGAAAATAGTTCATCAAATTTTATCTTACCTAAGCATGCATCTAGTTAATAACAAGAATAAAATAAAGGCAATAACCCATAATGCCCAACGTCCAAAGAAAACCCAAATAGAACAAACCTTATATGGCCCATCCATGCAAATTCATTATGTCAGGAATTACGTAAGGACACGATAAAAGACTTACACAACCAACATGACTCCTTCAATCCTTTATGTGTCTTCATTCCTTCGATCTTACGCTCATCGACATGTAGTAATCCACTTATGCACGGTCACAACGTGTGAGTCCACACACACCTCGATATATACCGTTCTAGTGTTAATAACTATAATGGAGAGAACATGGAGTCCACCATATGCAAATGATTAAATGATGCACATAGTCTACCGCACGAAACTTTCTCAATCAAAATGATGAGAAAAATAAGCTTGTTGCACAAAACGGATATCTCAAAGCATACAAAGATTAAGCCTTGGATCTTAAAGTATTTGGGTGTGAACTAGGATTTGAAGGGATTTGGTTATGTATAAGAAATCAAATTTCAGCAAAACTCTCACAGAAAGATTTTCCCAACACACCTATTTATACAAACACATGATTTTCGAGGCGGCGAAAACTCATTCGAACGAAAATAATAGTCTCGTTTGAACCAAAAACAACCTCGTTCGAATGAAATGGCTAATCTGGTTTGAATAGAATCGAACAGTCTTTGAACGATATTTTCCTACTAAATAAAGAAAACTCAATTGAACTTCGTTTGTAACTGACTCGTTCGATCCAGCATCAAACCTCATTTGAATGAATATCATGATTTCATTTAAACAAGTCTCTCGAATGACTTTTCACACAAAAAAAATCCTTTAAAAACCTTTTTTTATGAAAAATAGCCTCAAATATTATTTTAAAATAACACCCAATGAAATACCAATGATAAAAAAATATATGCATGCCTACCTCATGAGATCCTTGATAGTTGAAGACATAACACAGCACTAAACATGTCATGATAATGTAGATGCTCTTATATGGTTGTTATGGTCTTCAATTAAACGCGTCATAAGCTTTGAAGAAAAAACCAACTCAAGACTTAACCTATGACTCAAACTATTTTGCCAAAATGGAATTAAGCCAACACATACAAACTCTTCTAATTAAATCCTTGGGTTATGTCCATTAGTGTAAGAAAATTATTCCTTAACTCTTTCCTAATGAGAGACATAAATCTTCCTTTGTGTGGGATCGTTCATATGACTGATTACACTTCTGAATTTTAATGACTTCCATGGGAAGATGCACCATTGCGGTCGGTTGTTGAAGTAACATGGCAAGGGGGCAGTTGAATCTCATGGTGGTGTGTATTATAATCCTTTTGGGGGCGCTAATAATTGGATATCCAACCATCTTAAAGAGTTTGAGGCATTTATTATAATCAGTTCATGAACAACCGATTATAACTGAATAAGTTTGTTTCCTTTATTCATGTTATTAAGTTGCATTCATAACCGAGTGTTTTCATCCCTATCCTTATAAATCTTCCTGCTGCATATGTTGATTAGTTTCTCCTTGTATATGTTGGTTAGATCAAACCTTAGGTTTCTAATGAGAGGCTTATTACTAGGGAAATTATAAAACCTTCTCTCATGGTAGCTATGGATTCCACGTACAATGTTCCAATGTTCCACTCCTTATAATAAGCCTCGTTAAAAGGAGGATGAGATTTGGTAGTTTGTTGGTCGGTGGAATCGATGGTGATTTCCCATAGGCAATGCCCAATGGATGGGTAATAAACTCTTAACAATATAAAATGTATGGTATAGCCTTGAATATACAGTATAAAAGATAAATGAACATAATATTTACGTTATATAACAAGGTCGACATTGTGTATGTCCCATGAGATAAATAGGAGTAATATTTTATTCATTATTGGACTTGGGTTCTTGAACTACTAGCTGATTGCAAGACGTTATGTTAAAAAGTGTATCTTGAATCACTCTGCTCATAGAGATATGCTTTGACCTAGTCAATCCATTTATCATGTAAATTTATATTGGCATAGATTGACTTCCACATGGGAACGAAATTAACATCTGCACACATTTCACCTAATTATTGGATGAATTATCAACCCTCATTTACATATGTGTATATTTATGTGTGTTTTTGGATTTATGTATCTAGATAAGATGTTTTTGATGAAAAAAAGTAAAATTTTAAATTATATTTACAAGATAATTCACTCTAATGTATTTACCAAAATATTGCACCCGGTGTATTTATTTACAATTGAATTCGCATTGGGAATATATGGATTTGCATTATTTAATAATGATAACTAATTCTTAATGCACTAAGTAAATTGCACTTCTCAAATGTGATTTTAATTAAATTTTCACTTGGAAAGAGCAAATTCTCCCTCATCAAAATATCTTTTTAATTTTTCAATGTCACTCCCTCCCCCCCCCCCCCCCCCCCACATCTTAAAACACATTTCATGTTACTTTTTTCTCTCTCATACCCTCTAAAGCTATAATCTTACCCATCTCCTCTCTTCACCTCACATAATCTCTCCTACATCAAATGGGTTTTACAGTAATCTAATTATTCCTAATGGTAATAGTGTAATTATCTTATGGTGAAACTAAGACAAAGACAAACATAATAAAAAAATATATTATCAATATGCTTACACAATGAAATGAGCCTGAAGAATCTCCCTTTCTTTACATAAGCCATATTAATGATGAATGGAGATTAGCCAAATTTATGACAAGTGGGTCCCACGTAGCTTATTTTGGAAGATCATGACGTCACCCGAATATATAAAGAGATAAGATCAAATCTTAGAAGACTACGTTGGCAAGTGGGAAGACCACTTCTAATAGAACTCTGTACTTACGCATAGGATAAACTTAAAAGACCTGAATTAGGAAAAGACTCAGCAGTATACATAAGGGCGACCTCACCTAATTTGGGGTAATTAATTGTAACCCACATGTGGTGACTTGGACTCTCAACTAGAAATCCTTGCACTCCAATCGTCATTGTTCTTCCTAAAAAATAAATCGATCTCCCTCCCTTCTCCATGGATGTAGGAAAACCTATGTCCTAAATCACGGACATCTTGTGTTCTTTATTCTTTCCTACATTCATAACTGTTTTAGGGCTAATCTCTAATTATTGCTTTTAATTGTGGGTCTATATCCCCTAAAATTTGGTGTCATCCATGGGAAACTCGAATTCTCCCCATTATCAAAGTCATTTAGCCTAACAATCATCATGAGTGCAATTCAGTTTCATTGCACGCATGTGAGGAACCGCATACAATATGAGATATGTATCATTAGGAGGGAGCACACTCCTATCAGGATCCCCTCATTGCTATGACATCTTGGTCTGGGGGCGTTCCCCCATAAGATTAAGGCCCAGCCATCGATACTGCACTCCGCCAGTTGAGCGACCAGAAGGAAGTGTTTATCCCCATCTAGCTAGTATTTATGAAGAAAGACAGGACGACAATGATCAGGAAATCGTTAGTTTGAGGAGACAATTAACCCAATAATTTGAAGATCACATGTCTAGTTCTAAAACATAGGAACATCACAAGAGAGGATCCCACTCTCTAAGGAATAACAAATCTTACCAAAATGGGAGGACTTCCCATTCAATAATCCCTTGCACGGTACACCGTAACAAATGAAGTGACAACTATTATCCTGGGAGAAATTCCATTAATTGCAATTACCATCAAGTTTAGCCTATTAAATCTCAGAAAAGTAGCAAGCCTGCTCATCCAGAGGCACCGTCAAATAGAGTAAGAAGTGGAAAACTTAGGGAGATCATCCAAAAAACGCTAGAAGAAAGATTTAATCCAAATCTGTATCAAACTCCTAAACATTTGGCAAGAAAGGCACCAGGGCATTGTTTCTCATCCCGCTTTATTGTGAAGATAGAGTCTTTCGAACCACCAAAGAAGTTATCTATGCCAAAGGTTATAACATATGATGGGAAGGTGGATCCCCCCAATCAAATTAGGAACTACAGATAGACCATGTCTCAATGAAATCATCATAACGCTATAATGTGAAGTGTGTTCCCATCCACTCTGGGGGAGATCGATCTAAAGTGGTTTAGAAATTACCCCTTAAATCGATGTCTTCTTTCAAAAAATTGGCCTAGGCATTTGCGACTTGATTTATCACTAGTAGCAAAGAAATCAAGTAGGTTAATTTGCTAATTTCCCTTAAGGAAAAGAAAGGAGAGTCCTTCATAAAGTACATGCAGACATACCGGAAGCTATATAACAAAGTTGATGATTACAACAAACATCTAGCGAACTCTTCATTCAAGTTCAAACTGGAGCCATCAGATAATATCTACCAGTCTTTGATGAAGAAACCAACCTCTATGATGGAAGACTTTATGTCCCATATTGAGAAGTATGCCAAGGTGGATGATGAACTCATCAATGCAGAGGCTCCAGTTTACTAGGAGAGGAATGAACCTAAGAAGGCCTCCAAAGGGGGGAATCAACCCTCTATGACCAAGAAACGATTCAAGAATAAAACTCTTAGAGGTATCCCCAGATATCAGGATAATGAGAGCATTTATAAGACGATGGAGATTGTGACACGCCGCCTATTTCAATAATGAGTGATCAGTCCTCTACTAAAATAGGAATCTCATCTGATTCATTCTAAGCATCACTTATAAAAATATTTTAATTACTAATAATCTATTAGGCCTGGAGTCAATTTTGAAAACTTATTAATTTACTTACATAAAATTTCCATTCACATAACCAACCATGCAAATAATGAAACTCGCACTCATTGGTATAAATAAATTAATCGATAACTATCGATAAAAAGTCACAATACAATAATCCAACTAACTAAAAGGAAAATATGTTAATTAAATAAACACCAACTAACTGGGCGAAATATCCAAAATAACTTTGAAGCACCTCATATCTAGATTTCAAGTATAGAAGCATCTAATCAATCCCTACAATCATCCACAACTGCTCCCTCATCATTTGACTAGAAGGACAATTAAGTTAGACGTCCCTGTGGATGAGCATCTAAAAGTTTTAAAAATATTTTGATGCGAGTTAGAGCCCAAAACCTTTTAAAAATATTTTGCAAGTGTTTTAAAATACATTAACAAATATGTCCTGTAATATTTCATATTTAAACCGGTGTCGCACTCCTATGAGATACCTCTCACCCCTCATCTATAGAGCACACCTAATGCATGTATTTTAAACACCCTAGTTATGCTACCCAAACTAACTAGTACTTCAACACTACTCTTTGTCCCATATGCTACCATGTATCATGCGTACACTTTATTTCACTTTAAATTCTCAGCTATCTTTCACATCCGCTTTATAATTATAATCCTCAATTATAATTTATCAATTCACTTGACATAGCTTTATTCTAGTTATTAATTAGTGTCATATACCCGAATGTATTTTCTTCACACTTATATACATATTTTCATATCACATCAAATATGTATACATATATATATTGCTCATTATATATGTATAACCGTAATCCATTCGAGCATTACCTCGCTGGATTGCAACCATCCCTCCGAGAATTACCCCTTTGGATGTAAATGTATAATTTCAATTTCTCCAAGTATTACCTCGTTGGATGAAAATCTCTAGCATGCTATCAGGCACCATGGATATATACCTCCACCTGAGACATTAGGTTAGAATCTCTCCATCGAACCCAAATCGTAACATAAACCATAGGCAATCATAGTATCAAGTCAGTGGATCATAACCATATCACATTACTCCATTGAACTCCAAACTCACATAGGGTGTTTCGTGAAAAGACCAATGATCCTAGGGATCGATACCACACCTATTGGGATTCACTAGGAGAGACTGCTCACTGCACGCAACCTCCACCGATAGCATCCCCTTGAGTAGGTATGTTTCACATATATCAATCTCACACACACACACACACACATATATATACATATATATATATATGTAAGGACATTTTTGTCTGTTATCAATTTGTATGTCGTATACCACTACATAGTCGAAGAAGTTCAAGAAGACATTCACATCAAGACGAATCTGAATAATCAAGGTTCTTCAACAAATATCCACCCCGGGATTAACTTTGGTAAGGTTACATTTTAGAGTACCTTAATAATTCACTTAGAGTATGGGGATTATTTTTTACAAAATATTTTCTAAGTGTTGGAGCGGAGCTTTAAATACTTTTCTTCAAAAAATATAACTTTCGTAGTTTTTGAGGTGGTGCATTTATCGATAAAAAGAAAAGAAAATAATTTAAAAAATAGATGACGTTCGAACGAAATCATTTGTCTCTCAAATGAGATTTGATGTCACGCGATACTCCAAATGACATCGTATCTCGTTCGAACGACACCACCGCCTTAAGTCTTCAATAAATTTGTCTTTCCAACTCCGTTTTTCTTAAGAAGTCTTTTCATTTTTCATTCTACAAACACTACATATCAGCAGAATACTTTTGGCTTCTTCATTCAAGTCTTAAAAACCTTTTTGTTTTCAATTCACGAAATCCCAATATCTTTCTGTGAATTATTTTGGAATCCGAACAACAACCATGCTATTGTTCAACCTCTATGGAGTAGGCATCTCCATCCCTTATAATTTTTGGAGGGAACTCACTGCTAATTGGTGGATACCGACCGTATATCTCTGCGTGTGGACGACTTAGACTGCGGGCTGAGGCATAGCTTTGATGAAGACACCATGCATTACACTTGTGGGCAATTATCAGGTTGTATGTAATTAAATGGTCTTGTAAACTTTTCAAAGTTTTCTAAAAGGTTTTACCCGAAAGGGTTTTTTTCCTATATCTTTCGTCTTTATTTTACATGCATGATTGGATTGATCTGATTGGACACTTGGATGCGTGCATATGGGCTAAATTAGAATTTAATTTGGTTTGATAATATTTAGACACCTAATAAAATAAGTGTGTTCGAATCCATTAGAGAATTGCGAACTTGATTGATATCACACATCGTTTTACAAATTAGTATCAGGGCTTTATTAAAAGAGAGTGCATACCCTTTTGTAAGGACACAAATTTCCAATTGAGTCGCTTGTTGTTTTGGCTTAATTTTGGATAAAAACGTTTGAGTCACGGGATAGTTCTTAATTGTATCCATTCAAGCCTATGACGAGTTTGTTAAAGACGTAGCGGCCAAGTTTAAAGCTTCATCAAAATGTCGTGTGTATTGTGCCTCGTTTCTACGTCATCAACGTGGTTCCATTGCTTCTAAGGTATGAATGCATTTTAATATATATATCGGATCTTGGAACAATATTTTTATGGGTGTTCAGAAAGTTTCTTTAAAACTTTAAAATAAAGTTTCTGGGGTAATATGGATTTTTTAAGCTTTCTGTCTCTTCGTTCGAAGTTTTCGTTCGAATGAGTTTTTCGTTCAAACGAGAATTTCGTTCGAATGAGGCGTGTCAATGACTTGCCACTGGAACCTCGTTAGATAGTTCATTCGAACGAAATGTCGTTCGAACGAGATTTCGATGGGAACAGTTTTTGGCAGTTTTTTGGCACTTTCCCACTACTTTGCCCCACTATTCTTTCACAGAATTTAATGACTTCGGGAACAGAATTTTAAAAAGAACTTTTTCTTCTCCTAGAGAGTGTTTGAAAGCTTAATTCTTTCATAAAAAGTTCCCTTGGTGTTTGTTATTTAAATTGATTTTATTCAAAGAACAAAACCAAGTTTACACCCAATAAACATTGTTTGTTTAATTCAAGTTTCTATCTATATATATATACATCTTGCTTGGAGAGTTTGTTTTGGCACCGAATTCATCTCTATCGTAAAAGAGAGTTTGGGTTTGCTTCTACATCCCACAAATAAGAAGCTTGTTTGTTGTGACATACCCACTGGGAGAAAGGCTTCTTGTTTGGGTGGTGGTGACCGAAAAAGTCCGATCGGTGGATTCCGAGATCGCGGTGGAGCTCCGTTGTTATTCGCTAGGAAGAGGTGTATACAACAAGAAGCGTTGGGTCTTGGACGGAGTCAAGTCGAGAGTTGTAAGTCTTACTATCTTGTATTTGTAAAATCGTGCTTAGTGGATTTTTGGCTAGGGCCGTCCGAGGTTTTTTCCCGTTGTGAGTTTTTCCTCGTACATCGTGGTGTAGTGGATGTTTACTTATTTTATCTTTTTGCAAATCTCACATTAGATACATGCTTAGATAAAAAGATAAAATTTGGTTTAAGTCACTACTTGTTTAATTTGGTGCAAAATTTATTTGGGTAATGTTTATGTTAATTTAATTCAAGTCATCACTTAATTTGATAAAATTGGTTTGGCCTCATCTGGTTATATTAAAAATATGTTTTAGGCAAATTTCTAGGACTTGGGTTGAGTTAATATATTAAAGTGAAAAATTCATTTGTTAATTAATTTAATTTCACTTTAAGTTGTGTTTAATTTTAATTTGGAAAGAAATTAAAATTAGTTAATTTGCTTAATTAAACCATCTCGCTTCCGCATCTAAAAGGAAATTACTATTTGTAGTAAGTCTACAAAAATTGAGGGCCTCGTGTTCCAACACCCTTTACAAATTGGTATCAGAGTGGTATACGCTAATTTATCTTGTGATCTTGATTTTTCACATATTTTTTGCTAATACAATTTGACTACTCACATCGTCAAATTGGTATCAAAGCATGTTACTCAAATTTATCGCGTATTCTTATTTTCGCATAAATTGTGTGATATTGACTTTTTTTGAGAAAAATATATTTTGTGAAAAAATGCATTTTTCAATGGATAACTTATGTAATTGGATGTCCCCTCATATTGGCACGAGTAAGAGTTTTGATGATTTAAATGGTTTGATTTTGACGTTTGCGAAAAGAATTGAAATTTTGGAAAAAGAAAATTCTTGTTTTAAATTCGCGATGGATCTTTTGCAAACGGTTAAAAATTAAAGAGATTTTTATCGTGAAAAATTTGTTTCTTTGGTCCATGAATTTAATTCTTTAAAATTGTTCAAAAAGGAGAGTGGTGATAGAGTCCTAGTTGAAGAGAAAGAATTGGAGGACTTTAGAAATTCTAGGGTTCTTGTTTGTGTCGTTGAGGATAACAATTTAATTAATGATTTTACGGCACGTGAAAAGACTCTTAGGGATAAATTTATTTTAATTGAGGGTGAGAGAGATAACCTTCTAGACTTGATTGTTAATTTGAAGAAGAAGTCCCTCAAATTAGAAGAGTTTAATTCTTTGCTTGAGTCTAAAATTTTGAAATTGAAATATGATTTGACAGACTCGAGTAGTGTTAGTAGTGATGGTAATGGCTCGTCGTATTCTCATGCTTCAAGTGTTAAAGCCAAAACCATTATTTGTTTTAGAGGGTCAATTAATCCCAAGGACGTTAGAAAAGGTCAACCCATAGGTGTCATTCCACCCATTTACACATGTTTATATTGTTGTAGGAAAGGTCACCTTAGGCGTTTTTGTTTCGATCTTCGAAGAGGTCCTAAGAAGTTTATGTCTAGTGTTCCCTTAGTTCCCAAAGCCCCCACATGACGTTTCATATTTATTTGGGTTAGGAAATCACTTTTAGAAGCACTAGATAGTAGACTAGTTGATTCTCAATTGCTTACACATTATTCTTTTCTTGCCATATTATATAGATCATTGTGTTTGCATGTTTGTCATATGCTAGTTGTGAATCTTGATATATTCTTGCTAGTGTTACGACGTGTATATTTTTTGTATTAGATTTTGTTTTGAATTTTTTTTGAAAAATCCAAAAATATTTGTGTATTTTGTTTAGCACCATATATGAATGAACATTTAGGATGACCAAGTCACAACATCATTCCATATACATGTGATGATTTGATTGTGTTTTGAGACAATATGTTGTGTCATCCATGTGGTTTATAATATTTGGAGTCTTTGAGATGATAAAGTGTTTCTACCTACATGATTGACTCTTCTTGTCCTTTATTGCACACATGCACGAATTTATTTGACTTTTGTGCTTGTCTATCACATGTTTGTTGAAGATTGAAAAAGTTTGAAGACTTGTCATTTACCTTTTCAGTTTTGGGTTCATGGGAGGGTAGATTTGTATAGGTCATTTGATATTGATAATTCGGATTTTTTTTATTTTGTACCGTTATAGACATAGGGGGAGATTTGCAAGGAAAATTTTGTCCGTTATCAATTTGTATGTCGTATACCACTACATCTTCGAAGAAGTTCAAGAACACCTTCACATCAAGACGGGTCCGAATAATCAAGGTTCTTCAACAAATAGCCTCCAAGAGATTAACTTTCATAAGTTTATGTTTTAGAGTACCTTAATAATGCACTTAGAGTTTTGGGATTATTTTTTATAAAATAGTTTCTAAGTGTTGGAGCGGAGCTTTAAATAGTTTTCTTCAAGAAATATAATTTTTGGAATTTTTAAGGTGGTTCATTTATCGAGAAAAAGAAAAGAAAATAATTTTAAAAACATATGTCATTCGAACGACATCGTTTGTCACTCAAACGAGACCTGATGTTGTGCAATACTTCAAACGACACCACCGCCTTAAGTTTTCAATAAATTTGTTTTTCCAACTCCATTTTTCTCTAGAAGTTTTTTCGTTTTTCATTCTACAAACAGTGCATATCGACAGAATACTTTTGGCTTCTTCTTTTAAGGCTTAAAAACCTTTTTGTTTTCAAATCATGAAATCCCAATATCTTTATGTGAATTGTTTCAGAGCCCGAAGAACAACCGTGTTATTGTTCAACCTTTATGGAGAAGGCATCTCCATACCTTGTAATTTATGGAGGGAACTCACTACTGATCGGTGGATACAGGGCGTATATCTCTGGGTGTGGCTGACTTGGACTGCGCACTGAGGCTTAACTTTGAAGGTTTGATGAAGACAATGTGCGTTACACTTGGGGGCGATTGTCAATTTGTATGTAAGTCAATGGTCTTGTAAACCTTTCAAAGTGTTATAAGAGGTTTTGCCCAAAAGGGTTTTTTTCCTAAATCTTTCGTCTTTATTTTACATGCATGATTCGATTGATTTGATTGAACACTTAGATGCATGCATAGGGGCTGAATTAAAATTTAACTTAGTTTGATCAAATTTAGACACCTAATTAAATAAGTGTGTTTGAATCCATTAGAGAATTGCGAACTCAATTGATATCACACATCGTTTTTCAAATTGGTATCAGAGCTTTATTAAAAGCGAGTGCATACCCTTTTACAATATATATATATATATATATATATATATATATATATATATATATATGTATGTAATAAAAACCAACTAACCGTGCATGTCACTTTTAGCACTAGCCAATATTCTCTTAGTCGAAATTTGACTAGCAATTCCATAACACTTACTTATTTTTATATCATGATTATATTTTATTCTGAACGCTAAGCCTTTCTTAATCCAACTCGTATTCCAATTCCATCCGAAATTCCCATTCGAATCCATGAATATATTTTTGAGTGTCATTCATCCTAAACACTCTTAAATCCATAACCGACAAGGGGACCTATTATTACAAGGTCATGCCCTTTGGCTTGAATAATGTCGGGGCAACATATCAAAGATTAGTTAATAAGATGTTTGAGGAAAAAATTGGGAAGACGATGGAGGTTTATGTTGATGACATGCTAATGAAGAGTCTCAAGGTTGACACTCATGTGCCCGACCTTGAATGAACTTTTGATACTATGGATGACTTAGGATGAAACTCAACCCCGCCGAGTGTGTCTTCGGCGTGGGGGCAGGCAAGTTCTTGGGTTTTATCGTGAATCATAGGGGGATTTTGGCAAACCCTGAGAAGATCAAAGCTTTAATGGAGATAAATACTCTAACAACAATAAAAGATGTGCAGAAGTTAACTAGACGGGTAGCAACATTGAACAGGTTTTTGTACAAGGCTAGCGATAAGTACCTCCTCCTTTTTAAAATACTAAAAAAATCTTTAAAGTGGAATGAGGAGTGTGACAAGGCCTTTCAAGAGTTGAAGACCTACCTCGACTCCCCACTCCTGGTGTCAAGGCCAATTCAAGGAGAGAAGTTGTATTTGTATCTAGAAGTGGCGGAATCGACCATTAGTGCTACAATTTTCAGAGACAAGGATGGTGTACAGAAGTCAGTGTACTTCAAAAGTAAGGCCCTCCAAGGGGTCGAGAAGAGATGTCTTAAAATGGATAAGTTGGCATATGCTTTAATCCATGCCTTAAGGAATATGAAGCCATACTTCCAAGAACAAACCATGGTCGTCCTCGCCGACTCTCCCCTCAGACAGGTCGTCCATAAACCTGAGAAATTGGGTAGGTTAATGGCCTCGACAATAGAGCTGGGAGAGTTTGATATCATTTACCAACTAAGAAACGGCCATTAAGGGGCATGCTTTAACTGATTTTTTAGTCGAGTTCATGTGGGACGAGGACGACGCAAAAGAGATTGATACTCCAACTTGTGAGACAAAAAGAATAATATATCTCCCCCTGGTTGAGGTTAAGACGAGTTCAACAAGAAGTAAGGTGTCCAAGAATGAGGAAGAAAGATACCTCTTCAAGAATGGGGCACTGGAAGAGGGTAATTTTTCAAAATATGGTATTTTCTAGAACTTATTTGTTGATGGCTTCTCGTGTGAGGCCAAAAGTGGAGCAGGTCTGATTGTGTCAGCCCTAGATGGGACTGACATTGAATATGCTCTAAGTTTTAATTTCCAAGCCTCCAATAATAAGTCAGAGTATGAAGCCCTTCTGGTAGGACTCTCCCTTTCCAGAGCACTAAATGTTAACCAACTCTTGGTTTATAACGACTCCAGGTCAGTTGTAAATCAAATTTAGGGAGCATATGAGGCCAAGAACAACAGAATACCCAAGTGACTTGGAAGGGTAAAAAAAATGTTGAAGCATTTTTAAGAGGTACAACTGAAGAGGATACCTCGGTTAGATAATGGTAGTGTCAATACCCTGGCAAGGTTGTCTTATACCACAAGAATAGAGATTAAAAGGTCAGTGTGGAGATGTTACATCGGTCGACCATTGAAGAGGAAAGTAGCACTATGTAATTTTGTTTGAACTTGAAAATGGGAGATTCTTGGGTGGATCCTATCATCCGATACATTAGAGATGGGGAATTACCCAACTGAAAAGCCAAGAAGAAGAAACTGAGCTACAAAGCGAAAAAATTCTCCATCATAGGAGACATCCTGCACAAGAAAGGATTCCTACTCCCTCTACTTTGATGTGTCCATCCGTGTGAGGTAGAATATATTTTGAGGGCCATACACAAGGGATCTTGCTCCAGTCACATAGGATGAAGGTCATTAGCAAAGAGAATCATCACTCAGGGATATTGGTGGTCGACATTGATCGAGGATGGAGTTGCATATGTGAATAAATGCGACTAGTGCCAGAGGTTTTCCCCTATTCCCCAACAACCTCATCATCCTTTTACTTCAATCAACTCCCTCTTGCCATTTGCAGTCTGGGGGATTGACTTGGTAGGACCATTGCTAAGGGCTATGAATAATTATTTTTATCTGATTGTAGCTATTGATTATTTTTCTAAGTGGGTAGAGGCCGAGGAAATTATCACAATAACAAAGAAGAAATCCTTCCAATTTATATGGAAAAACATTATCTGCAGATACAACCTACCAAACACTCTTATTTCTGATAACGGGAAGTAGTTTAAGACCATCTCTCGAGAGAAGTACTGTGAATATTTCGGCATCAAATAGTTCTTTACAACTCCAGGCCAACCCCAGGATAATGGGTAGATAGAGGTGATGAACATAGGAATTCTTGTTATAATCAAGAAAAAGATGCCAAAGGGAGATGGACTGGTGAGGTTCATGCCATCTTATGGGCATATAGAATGATAGATAGGACACCAACGGGGGAAACTCCGCTCATATTAGCCTATGTCTCAGAAGATGTGTTACCGACAGAGATTGGTCTCCCAACTCATAGGGTCCAAACATATGGCCCAAAGGAGAATATGGTAGAAAGAAGACTTTATTTGGATCTTATATAAGAACGAAGAGAAGATGTTGAGGTTAAATAAACTGCCTATCAGCAAAGAACATTAATTTTTTACAATAAGAGAGTATAGGCCCAACCATTAGCAATAGGAGACCTCGTTCTAAAGAAGACTTGACAAAAGCTCAATAAGCTCCATCTTAACTAGCATAGTCCTTACCGGGTAATTGAAAAGGTGGTTCCAGGAATGTATCGATTGGAGAACTGAGATAAAGAGCCATTATCTAATCCATGGAATGTTGACCATCTCAAAAAATACTATCAGTAAGAGTTTTGTACCAGTTTTGTTTGTCTATGTATATGAGAATCAGATTATGAATGAAAATTTTCCAAGTGTTCTCTCCTATTTTTTTATTTAAATGATTTTATATTGAATGTATTAGATCATCCTAAGTTATAGAACATCATTCATGGTGAAGTATATCCTACTCTCTCTCGGTGATATGACAGTCCATACGGGGTCAACCTCATCCATGGACTCTCGATAACACCGAAAAGGGGAACACATTAAACATCAATAATTTAGTGGAAAAACTTTCTCGATCGAGATGATAGCGCATGAATGAGCTTGCTCTTGTCCATATAGTCTCAAAACGACGAGAGGGGACTTGTATAATTTAGTGGAAAATTCACTCATGATTAGAACATCATTAATTTGGTGTAAGAACTCTCTCGGCCAAGACGACAATGTATGGATGAGATGATTCTCATACATACACTCTCAAAATGACAAGAGGGGATTTATGATGCAAACACCATAATTTGGTGAATTCAAATTACATATAATCACTTAGTTATGGTTCATATCAAACATCATTGATTTGGTGAGAAAACTCTCTCAATCGAGATGAGAGGGCATGGACGAGCTTGCTCTCATCCATACACTCTCATAGACAAGAGGGGACTCGTATAATTTAGTGGAAAATTCACTCATTGTTAAACATCATTATATCTCGTCTTATAATGAGATGATGTAAATATTGAGAAATTTCACTTATACCCGTCTCATCTAATAATGGGACGATGTGTGCATTAGTCAGTTAATTGTGATATCAAGGTTATTAGACATCTTGTGGTTAGTTGATTAAACATCAGAAGGAGGCCTAGATGTATAGTAAATGAGGGAAAATAATAAATACTATTCCTACATTCAGACTGTGGTAGTAAATAATCAGAGCATTTTTCATTCAAAAACATGAAATGATAAGTGTTCAAGAAGAGACGCAATGTTAGCCATAAATTACAAAAATTGTTCAAGTGATCAGAAGGTTTAAAGCCAAACGGCATTAGGCCACAGGCCGCCACCCAAAAATAGAAAAACAACTAGCTAAGCTTAAGGATTCATCCCTGTAGTATTCAATTTCTCCACCTCCTAAGGAGCCAGCACGTCTTCAGCTGCAATGCTTTGGGCTTTGGTATCTTCGATAGGCTCATCCTTATCCACCTTGTCCCTAATCTGAACTGTGGGATACTATTCATCCAATGTCGTAACTTGGGTTAAAGCTATCATTTTAAGAGAGTCGTCTAGAATGAAAGTCTTCAACTGATCAAATAGGTGGGTGATCTCAGGTAACTTCATAGCTACCCATAGGCAACCAGTGTGAGCATCTCTTTCAAGGTACTGCACACTATAGCCCAAGAACTCCACAAATGATTTGAAGACCTACACAACCTACTACTGTGACTCATAGATCTTGCTATTAACAACCTCCTTTATCTTCCCAGTAATCTCGATGCAGTGTTGGTTGTTCAAGGACTTGATAGCCTCATCATGACTTTTGTTCAAATTGATGATTGCTTCTAAGTGATGTTTCTTTAGGTTCTCAATTCGAGTCTCCAGCTTTTGGATATAGGTCTTGTGAGCCTCATCATCCCTGATAGCTTGACGATCTAGGAGGATCTCAAGTACTTTTTTCTTGATCCATTGATAGATCTTCTTAAGGCAGATAGTTGATTGCATAAAATAAAAATAAGTTAATAGGAAAGGACCTTATGGTATGACCTTATAGTTGTGACAAAATATGACAATAAGAATAACTTACTTGGATAAGCTTGTGAAGGATGAAGTCATTCATCAGGGAGATGCTTGTGGCCTCCAAGAACCTGCTATCAGACTCAGAGGTGTTGGAGGTTAGGAACTATAGGCCTTTATTCTTGCTCCCTAAGGCAGAGTCATGGATAATCTTTAGGTTCTCCAACCTCACAGCAAGTGGATCCTTTGAGGAGATAGGGATGGCATGGATCGTCCTGGTCTTAGACGGGACGTCCTTACTCTTCTTGCTCCAATGGATCATGGGGAGATTCTCCTGGCCTTCTTTTCTTTTTTTGGACCCCTCAGCTTAGATATGGTTAGCAAGAGTGGACTTTTTGGTCTGAGGCGCAGGGGCCAATTTCTTCCCAACTTGTTTGAGCGAATTGGCAATGCTTGGAGCTGCCATATTCCATACAACTTTTGAGGTATTTGGTGATCGGTCTTCAATAAAGAGAATGAGATCATAAGGTCGAATAGATGAAATATAACACAACAGTTAGAATAAATAATGTTACTACTTTCATGGCTCAGAAAGGGAGTTCTCCCCCATATCTATCTGCTCTAAGAAATATGGGGTCATCAACTATTCAAATTGGATGAGACCCCCTTTATCTCATTATTTCCAAACATTCTCGAGGTTTTTGGTGGCTTCAACACTTAAGCCAGGATCAACTTTAATCGATATTCTGGCCTTGGACCATCATTGGGGAACTCGAGGGTTAGAGGCAGCGCAAGGGACGTCAGGGCCGAATTCCCATGTTCCCGAGATGAAAAAAATAACAAGGTTTTCAATTATGATTGGAAGTTTGGGTTACCATCAGAGTCTTCTTTTCAGACTTTCTAGCTACGAGGTGACAGTAGCCATGTTGAGTCTTAGGAGACGAGACAATGTAACATCCTCTGAAGACACAAACAGGGAGGTATGTATGGTGAACTACCTTCCACGGGGTGATGAAGCCGATAATAACTCTCTAGGCATTAGGTGAAAGTTGGGAAGGGTGAGGCTGAGGCTATTTAAAATGGCTTGTACATTCGGATGCACATGTAGCCTAAATTTGATCGTAAACATCTCGTCTTATACATAAATTTTACCCTCTCGGCCTTGAAATGCTCTCTTATCGATTGAGGGTGCTCTCATATGGATGGAAGGTCCAAATCTATAGAGATGTCTCCACAACAAGTGGTCAAACTCAGTAATTGTACTTATATAAGCTTCATCATGTGATGTGTTAAGTATACCGTCGGCTGCATCTTCGTCATCATCTTGATCTACATCCAGGACGATGCTTGGGGCATGGAAAGTTCTAGAGAAGTGCTTCCCCGAAACAATAATGAAAGGAATTTCATCTATCGGGGGTGGAATAGCAACATCCACTCTCATCCCATTGTGAGATGAAAGGATCTATATGTCAAACCCCGTAAAATTCGACCAACAGGGTGGCCAGCCACCGCCGCAGAACTAAATCGGGCATGAACTAAATAAATACCATTCTTAGCATGAGACAGATATGAGACATAAATAAATCAGTCCATAAGATAAATAATTGAATCAATCTCAAATGATCATAAACAACGAAGCGATAAAAGACCCATCACATGCTAACTCCGAATCAATCCAATCTCCAATAATGATTAAATAAAATTTGAATAAATAAACCAACTATAAATGCTCCAACTAAAAATCCTTAAACAACTTTGGAACCGAGTGGCCCAATAAATCTATCAACTGAGTGTCATAATGAAATACGAATGAAAAGAAAGTCTTAACTTAAAATAATGCAGTAAAGTAATTCGGCTCCAGCTGCACCTCCAAATGATAGCCTCCAAAAATCTAATGCAGCCACTCCAAATACTAATCTTGAAAAAGGTTAGTCAACGCATGGGTAAGAGCTAAAGCCCCGAGCAAGAATACACACTACTCCCCTCAAATAGGATCCTTGAATCCAGACAGTATCATTATACGCAATAAATATCACAATAGAGTATTTTAAATTAAACAAGATAATTAAACGTGATGAATATAAATCACTAACTACCCGAAGGAATCCCCATTTAAAAAGGCACACCAATATGATTTTAAAATCTCAAGTCCCACGATGTTAATTTAATTAAATTAACAAACTTTTCTTACATCGTCAATTTACTATGGCAGTCCTCCCGCCTCGGGTGATTTCTCCACCAAAATACACATCCCCTCATCAAAACGCTGGTTGTCTCATTTAAATTGTCGGCCATTGCTGATTGACAAGGTTCCACACACGACACGACATAAAATGTCGGCTGGCCCATTTAAACTGTCGGCCCTCGCTGATTATGTCGCCAATATATTTTAATACCTGTCTTATTATCTTAGGTATTAATTCTCAATTTTCTCAATTCACAATTTCAAATGATCCCACCCTCTTATCGATGTGAGATCCTCAAAATACCCCTTAGTCCCATACTTAAGGGCCCCCAAGTTATCAATACGTCATACCCTATGTATAGGAGGATTTTCTAACATAAATCTCAACCTAGTCTCATACCTAGACTAGCGTAATGATGATAAAGTAATAAAAATCACCCACCCCCGACATGATAAAACCGTGATAATTTTACCCTCACTAGTCCCATTCCTAGACGGCATTCTAAAATATAGGGAAAGCAATAATACCCAATAATCTGTCCTCACAATGATATTTAATAATACCAACAAGTCACACTAATATGCATAATAAATCATTGTTCCAAACTACGCATGATAGTCCAATCCATTAAATCTCAATTTAATTATTATAACGACAAAATACCCAATTAATCTCATTTAATTATTTTAACTTAAATATACCGCTATTTCATCATTAATATAACAAAATTCCAATTTCATTATTTCTATATAAATTACGTGAGTTATACGCACCCAAAAAAAATAGGGTTTTTCTACATGCAACCTACACCAATACAACCCAAAATCCACTCATCAATCCTACGTACCAAAGGGTTATGAATATTATTCAGATTAAAAGACTTAATCAAAATAGCCCCATAAATGGTGTCCACTTTTCCTAATTAAGTCACTACTTTCTTTTAAGAAAACATGTAATTAAGTGTTTACGCAAAACTTAAAACGCATAATACTAAAGAAAAATAATAGAGTATTCATGCCTGTGAAGATTGCGTTGAAAATCTGATTATAAATCTGGATTCCTCTCGAAAAATTAGCAAATATGTGTTGTTGAATCAATCTTGATTAAGCCCCAATTAAGCCTCCCAAAACTTGTGATAAAAAACATGATTATGAAGAAGGTTGATGATTATGAGTGAGAGGAAAAATATTTGAAAGTGTTCTCTGGTTAAAAACTTGAGAAAAAGTGATTATGAGAAGTTTCCCTACGGATTAACAAGGTTATATTGGGATTAGGAGTCCTAATCCTAAACAAACTCTAATTAAAAACAACTTGCAGTGCACAATTTCTGTTGGGGTCGATCGATCGACCCCTGGCGTCGATCGATCGATCGCCCGGGAAATCTGACAGTTCGCCTAAAAAATTATAAGGGCCAAATATTTTAAAAAATCATATAAAACTTTTTTTAACTACGATTTTAATTCCGCTTGAAGTTTTATTCTTCTAAAATTATAACCAACATATTTAACAAATAAAAATTATTAAATCCAAAAATTTATTTTTCTCGAATATTCCAATTAATTAATTAACATAATTAATAAAAACATGGGGTGTTACACTATATAGACAAATCTGACCCCTAGGAAGAATGAGATTGGCTTGATGTTGACTCAGCCTGGATTGATGCCGCAGTTTCGCCTGATGACTCGGTCTGACTGGATGGCCCAACTTGGTTAGAATATAAGGCTCTTGAAAGAACCTTTAACCTCCTCAAACCCATCATGAGGAACTGATATTGCCACTTGGAAAGAATGAACACTCTATAAAAAAAATAATGCCACTTAACACCACAACAAAACAGATAATTAGTGACAATAAATTCGTCACCAAATAAAACAATTTAGTCACCAAAGACTAGGGGTGTTCGCGATCTAGTTTTTAATGAATTTAAGAACCGGATCGATTATACCAGTCCTAAAAATAAAAGGACCAAGATCGGACCGATTGAATCGATTTTCTACGCTTAGTCGGCCCAATTTTTTATATGGTCGGTCCGGTCAAACTTATCGGTCCTAATCTTATTGAAAAAATCTTTTTAAAAATAAAAACTACCCAAATTTTATCATAAAAAACTGCTCAAATTTTACCCTATTCTGTATATCAAGTGCATATGTGAATACTTTCTATGCTGCTCCTAAATTTCTAATTTACTTCTTTGATTTACATGGTCTTTCAATCGAATTCTGCACCTTACCTCTACAGGTGCAGACCCTATCTGGGACAGCACGAACACACAGGTTTGCTACTAAAACAGTTGATCTTCCTACACAAGAAGGAGAGAGAGTAAACATTACTTTAGCAGCTCCATCAAATGTTTATAGAGAGGTGAGTCCTTTGAAGTTTAGTCCAAAAGCCCCCAATTTCTACAAAAAAAACTGATGTGATCATCTTACCATCAGTAACGAGTCATAACGCAGATCATAGGAGAGAAGAGAAGCGATGAGCGATGGCAGGCAAGAGACGGCGTGGCGGGGTTAGAGGAGAAGCGGTCGGTGTGTTTTGCTGTTTAGCTCTACAAATCAGAGGAGAGGAGAAGCAGATCAGATGAGAGGAGAATGGCATAGCTAGCGGCCACACACAGTCTCACATGGAGAGCAAAGCAAAGAGATGAGAAATAAAAAAAAAACAAAGGTCCGGTGTACCCCTTTCTAGTGTTTCTTTGATTAGGGTTTCTTTCTTTGTTTACTTCTTTTCTTATTTTTGGACCAGCGTACCCCTTTCTAGTGTGTGTTGTTGTGCGTGAGTTATTGTTATATATTATATATGTATAAATATAATTAAATGCATATATATTATAGTAACCGGTCCGGGTTGGTCCAGAATGGATTTTTATTAAGGAAGACCGAGGACCGGACCGGTTAGACCAGTCTGGAAAAAAAACTAGACCAGACCGATGAAAAAAAATGGAAAAATTATGACGGTCCGGTTCGGTTCGGTCCGCTGGTCCATTCGGTTTTCTGAACACCCCTACCAAAGACATTTGGTGATGAAATTTTTTTCGTCAATCGTTCATCACGAAAGCTTCGTCACTAAAGGTTTTGGTGACGAAATACAAATTTCATCACCAAACAGTACACCATTTGGTGACAAAATATGCTTTGTCATGTAATAACAGGCTTTTAGTGATAAAATTATTTGTAGCCAAAGATCTTACTTTTTATCACCAAAAGGCCAATTTTGTCACCTAATGTACATGATAATATGCAAAATGATTACCATTTGGTGACAAAATTAATATATTTTGGGGACAAAATATTTTTGTCACGAAATGAATTTTGTTGTCAAAAAATTATAAATTTAGAACTCATGTTTTTTTGCATTTTTCATATAGTTATTCAATCAAATAAATACTAATTATAGAATCAAGTAATTTTTTTTTAAATATAAAAATCAACTAAATTTCATCAACATTATATAAGTAATCAACTACCATCATATACATACTCAAAATTAAGGTTCAAAAGATTATATAATTGAGACGAAAGCATTCATACAAATATCTCAAAACCATTGGTAAATTACAAAGTCGCCTACATCGTTTGTTACAACACATCACTACAAAGTATCCACCAAAAAATAATTCCTAAGGCATTAGTTTCTAACTTTATATTTCCTAATGCTATTTCTAATCAATTACAAAGTAGCCTCCAAAAAACAATTCCCAATAAGTTTGCTAAATTCTCCTTGCATCTTCATCATCCTAAAAATAATTTACAAAAAAAAGGTCCTCACAACGTCCTAATATGCAATTCAAAAGGTTCCAAGGCATTAGTTTCTAACTTTACAAGTATATTAACAATTGATAAATAGAATAACATCAACTAAAAAATAACACATTGAGCAAAACACCAAAAAAATTACGAAATTCAGTTTTATTTTTAATATTTGAAAAAAATTCGACAAAGTTTCCTTTGTTTATAAACTAAAATTACCCTGTTAAATTAAAAAATTAAAAAGTAAAGAAGCCCAACGACAATCCACCAAAATACCCCTTCCGTCGATTCAAAAGATAAGGTAATAGCGTTGCCAACATTTTAAAAAAATTCGGCAGAGTTTCCTTTGTTTATAGACTAAAACCACCCTGTTAAATTAAAAAATAAAAAAGTCAACAAAATTCAATGACAATCCACCAAAATATCCCTTCCACCGATTCAGCAAATAAGGTAATAGCATCACCAATAAAGATATTAAATAACTCAAAGGATGTGAATCCAACAATGTAGTTTTGATAAATTCAACATTGAAATTATTAAAACTTACCATATAGTAAATGTGGGAGGAAGGGAACCTGATGCTTTTGAAGCATCACACAACTTGTCGAATCCAAATTGATGAGCCTCTAAGCATTCCAGACGGTCATCATAAGCCAGTAGTTGTTCCTTTAACTCACGATTCGCTCTCCGAGCTTCCCTAAGGGCCTCCTCCAACTCTGCGTCTCGTCGTTATGTTTTTGATTTGGTAGCTTTCGGACCATGCCCAAGACCTATGATATATCCCGATTTAGTTCCAGGTACTCGATCATCTATCTCATCGGGAGTCAAAGGTTCACTACCCTCGAAAGTAGGCTCATCTTGCAATTGTTTCATCTTAATCTGTAAAACAAATTAGTATATATCATTAGTCCGTAATCAATACGCTATTACTATAAATGTGTTTCAAATGGAATTGGGTGGGGAGTATATAGAGATAATTTTTCTAATTTATTATCTTATAATGGGACTCTCCACCAATCTTCTTTCCTTGAACTATTTGAGCCATCATTCTTTTGTTGTATATAATGGCATGAGCTTAATTGTTTATGTAGATAATTATCTTTGCAAATGTCTTATTACAAATTCAGCACATTTGAAGATTCCAAAATAGTTGAGACTCATATTGAAATTAGTATTGTTTCTTTTCTCTTGGTGGTGTTTCCCTAGTCAAATCTACGTTCTATCTCACTATTGCTGGGAATTGTATGCGTTTGCCTATCAATTTGTATCCTCTCCGACATCAATGCACTTGTCTATCATGTAGATTAATTGGATTCAATTGAGTCCTTTCATATCCCTTACGATGTTGATTAGGCTGGTGATTTAGTAGACCACTTTTGTGTTTTGTTGACTCTTTATCTCCTCCTACAAACAGGTCACGCAGTGTCGTTCCAATGGCTACATTTAATGTTAATTGTTTAGTAAGGGTGGTTGCTTGCCCATATGAGCACTCCAGTGTTCTCTCCTTCCCCCTAAATGTGTGATAAATATATTTCATGAGGGTACGAAGGATATCCAGATTTATTTTAACTTTCTGCAGCAAAACTTTCAACTTGGAACCATCATTTTCCATGCGTTGCTACCACTATGCAGTTAGCTAAGTTAACAAAGAGACACCATTACATGATAATATTATTTCTTATTGCCAAATTCTCAGTTCTACTTGCAACTACATCATAATTTTAACAAGGGGTGTTAAATTTGAATTTTCTTATAAAGATATTATACTTCAAGGGTGGAGTCTTTCAATGTTTTAGTATTTGGTAAATGTATCATCAAATTCAGCAAACAACCAAAAAATTAAATAGAGAAAAGCAATGAACATGAATTATTCATTTTGTAAACTAACATCAATTAACTAACTAAGATAAATAAATTAACTAATAAAACCTTAAACTAAATTAATAATAAAAAAAAAGAATGACGAAAGTTCATAAAAGCAGGCGAAAGCTAGAGTTGGAGTTAGAGTTATTAAGTTTTGGATCGTTTCGGACCATTCGTTGTTGGTAACAACAAACATAGCATCGTCTCCTTGTTCAGCATCATCGTTTAATATCTCTTTTTCAAGATCTTCAAGTCGATATCTCATCTTCTTCTCTGAATCTTAACCTGCAAAGTTCGAAAATGGAACGCCTGAAAAGTTAGGGTTCCGAACAGGAACATTTTGTTGTCGGAGTTGCTGAAAAATCTGAAGTCTGTATCGACTAGATGAAGACGAAATGGATGAATTTTCCGGTGAAATGGAGAAATCCACTGGAGAGAGAGGGGATATCGGAGACGTGTGCTGGTAACTTCTCGCCTTCTCATTTCTAAAATCGGAGACTCAAGAGCTGGGGAGAGGAGAAAATCAGAGAACCAATCTTTGTTAAGTTCCAGCGAGAAAAGAATATTTGTTGAGTTTCAATCGGCGAGAAAAGAGTTGTAGTGGAGGCCAGACGGAGCGGTAAGAAATGAGGAAGGAGCCGTGAGAAATGAGGACGAATGAGCTTTGGGTGAGTGATTTTTTAGTGTGTAATTTTTGGGGATCGATTTAGGGCTTAGAAGAATAAGTCTTGTTATTTTTTTTAAGGAATAAGTGATGAAATGTTTTGTCACCATTTTTTTTTGTGTGATAAACGTATTTGTCACTAAATGTATAATAATTTTGTCACGAATAGATGAATGGAACATTTTGCAACGCGGGAATGATGGTGTCAAAATTTTAATGAGTATTTGGTGACAAATATTATTATTTCGTCAACAATTTAACGTTTGCACACTCAATCCGTGATGAAATTAATTTTCCTCACAAAAAGGTTACTTTTTGTGACAAAATTACTTTTGTCCTAATTTTTTTTGTCACTGATTAGACAGTTTGTTGTAGTGTAAGTTGTTTAAAAGGTTTAAGACAGTTTAATTGACTCCAAACAGTTTGTTTGAGAAACTCCTTTTTTTTATGAAACAATTACTAACACAAGATGTGTATAAAAAGTTATGAACGAGATATTTGAGTTATTAAGTATCCAAGTTTTAAAAAATAAAACTAAATAAATTCTAAATCAGCACACAAGTAGAAGGTGATGAGAGGAAGATGAAACATGCAAGAACACAAGATTTCAACGTGGTAAAGCCCCACCCAATTGGGGAAACATCGACAGAGATCCATACACCTCAAGACAAAAATCCACTAAATAAGAATATAGGTTACAAACTATATAATAGACTAAACACACAATAAGACCTATTCTAAGTCCAAAAAATATACCAGCTATGTTAGGTTAATCTGACTTCTCTCAGATGTTGAAGGTGTTCTCTCAGCTTTGTTCCTCTTCTCCTTTTTAGCTTTTAGTCAACTCTAAAGTCAATGATCTCTCTACCAACACTTCTTTAGTGTTGTAGTGTGAATACTGTAAGTGGTGAAGTGTCTAAACACCTGCATGCAACACACACACACACTTATACAAACAATATACCTATAAAATTAGAGATTTCGTTCTAAAATGCAGTTATGATTTCTAAATCTCAATTTTTTTGAAAACCTCGGACTTATAATCTTTATTTATATCCACAAATCTCGAGGAAGCCTTTCTATCAGAAAGAGACAAGGTCCTAAACACTTCCCTTTTATTTATCTACACAGTTATTTCACAAATTGTGAAATATAAGTATGAAAGTGTAAATGCCATTCAAGATCTTAACTAGATCTAACCCTAGTTTTTTTCAAAACTGGAAACAGAAAAGGAATTGTTGGTAAGATCTTTGACAAAAACATTTACGAGTAAAACAACCCACAAATATGGATTTCTTGAAGAAAGAAATCAACCTAAGTATGTATACATGTTTTGTATCACACAAAGGTCAGATCTACACTTTCTATAAAAAGAAAATGAAATCCAAATTTCGTGACTAGTTGGACAAGAGATTAGAGACCAGAAAGGAGGGATCTTCACACACAATCGAACACACTCAAACTCACAAGGTATTTTTTGAAGAAAAAAATCATAAGAGTTTGATTTAGGGTTTGATATTCTCTCTCTCTCTCTCTCTCTCTCTCCCTCTCTCTTCTTATTTTCTCTCAAAACGAATCTGATCCAAAGATTGTAAATGTATAACACTTCGTCTCTATGTATACAATCAAGAGAAGGATCTGTAAGGGCGAACCAAATAAAGGGGTTGGATTAAATCTTATCAAATCGAAACAAATCCTAAGGCTGTAAAACCACCGCTTCTAAAGTCCATGTGATTGGTCCAATTTATAAAGACATGGATTGAGATAAGAGAAATTTAGACCATAGATAACATAAATCCAGCGCTTCAGATTGAGTCTAAAGTTTGTGAGAGAGGAAAAACACAAATCTGATGGGTAACTAGCCAACACGTGTAGGGCCGGGATCAAACCAAAAATGAGAGGTTTGAAACTTTTTAAAATATAATTTGTTACCACAAATGCTTCTGCCAGTTTTGGATTCTACCCAGCCAAGTTTTTAGGAGATAAAAGTATTTACAAATAAGTCCAAAACATTTTAAAACCAATTTTTAAATGTTTTAATAATGTTTATAAATTCCTAAAAATTATTTAAAAATCCCAAAAATTATTAGAAAATTATTTTAATGGGAATAAACACTCACACTCCTAAATTAATATGAATGCAACATAGAAATGCAATCCTAGGTATAGTGTTGGTAATATAGCTTTGAGACTGATATAGGAAATATCATATAGTGTCTGAGGTTCTTTGGTACACAAGGGTATGACTTAAATTTTGTCACTATTTTTAAACTAGACAAGCGCCTAAATAATATAGATTCAAGTGAGTAAAAGATATATGGTGATTCAATCTCCCCCTTTGGAAATATGAGAAAAAATATCCTTTGAGGCATCGAGGACTCGTAAGGATACTAGAAAATAAGAAAATCCTATTCTTATACAAAATTCTATCTACCACAATCCTAAAAAAGAAAATTACATTACTCAACTAAATACAGACCAATACCCTAACAATATTCTGATAAAAAGAGGTACTGATTTCCTGAAAATAAGATAACTAAGATCGAGTATTTTAGTTGAAGTAATCAAAATAATGTCCAAGTGAACTTAAAGTTTCTCTCCCATTTTTTCTCAAATGGACAAAGAGTGGGCATAAATATGCATTGGTGGTGGTGTAATTTATGGTTGTTGGATGTAATTAAATTCTATTGGTGATCATAAATGAGGAGGGTTTTTGGTTGTTGGAAGAAGATAGGAGTCCTAGGTCTGCTATGACCGGTCGACCGCAGTTCCAGGACCGGTCGACCAGGACTTCGGGGGAGGGCACACTGCTTTCCTACCTAAGTCTGAATTTTGGAGCGCGGTCGACTGGCCCCTCCTAACTGGATTTTTTGCTTTTCTTCATAGGCCAATCCTTGAGACGCGATCGACCGCGGTCGGAGGACTGATCGACCGGTCCCCTGTTTTTCACTCTTAAACTTTATTTTTATTTTCCTAGGTTCTTCTTTCGAATTAGGGAATAGGAACCTTCTTGTATGAAGTAAACATAGAGTTTTAGAGTTTTAGTTGAGTTTGGTCGTCACCCTAGAGTTGAATGGGTTCACTTGGGGTTATTCTGTGGGTTCTTAAAGTGATGTTTAGGCATCACTTTTCTTTTCGTGAATTATTAGGATCTATGCATAATAAGCCCATACTTGGAAGCTCTAGGAACTCTATGGAGGTATATAAAAACCTTAGGACTTATGAGATTTTGGGGATATCTTAGAGGATAATTTGGGACTTAAAATATGATGAATATTAATAAATATTCAAGGATAATGGTTTCAACTAAAATGAAACACATGGAATAAAAGGTAATGATAAAGAGATCTAATTTAGTAAATGTTAATTTACTTAAACACACCTCTCGAAATGCTATCATAAGGGAAGCTCTTGCATGAGGTGATGTCCCCTGGCTAATGAATGCAGGTTGACAATAGTCCTCGGCCATATACGGGATTTGTATATGTTTTTCTACGCTAGTGAGGTAATTTCGGGTGTGGTTATGACTCACTCGCAGGTATATAGCCACTTCCCGACGTGCGTTAGGTGCCCAGGTTGTCTTGTATAGATAGGCCCTGGAAGATGATAGTCATTTAGGGGCGCGCCCAGTGGGGAAACTCGAAGGGGCGGTCTTAGAATCATTATATGTATAAGAATATAGCCTTACTAACTCAAGTGGGACTTGAGATATGTGAATTTCCATAAGAAAATAAGATGGTAATTGTATTCCTGTTAAGGAATGGAAAAAAGGAAAAACATGTGATGAATAATGATGTTAAATTATATTCTCTTGCTTAAGTTAATAAATGTAGAATCATTTAAATTGCCTAATCATGCATTGAAATTTAGGTTGTTAGATTTTCATCAAATGTCATTCATGATTAATTGTCCATATCTATCATGCTTTTTGTTCTATTGGAAATCATATATAAACCGGGCCCTGACCCGTTTATTCTTCTTTGTTGTGCATGTTATTATATTCGCTCAGGTGCTCCTCCGCAAGGGCGCCCGTTATGATATTTCTATTCCTATGCTTTTGACGAGCTGTATGATTTTGCGGATTATTACAGGATTTTGTTAGACGCCTTCATTCTTGGGTTCTAGATACGATCGGGTCTTCCATTCAGGCGTGTGGCCCATCTTTTGTACTTGTTAATGAATGTAATATGTAAAGTATTGAATTGTTGAAACACCTTGAATGTAACTGTGGACCGACAGATTATTCGATCCTTTTACTGTATGTCATTTTTGTATTAACATATATGTTCCTTTGTAATTCCACTTTCTTCAGATTTGGGTTGTTTAATTTATTTCTTAACTTGTAAACTAAACTTAAAACTTTGACAACCCGTTTTCTGAATTATTGAGTGGTTTTCCCCGTATACCTATTTTATTGTAATGATGCTGAGTATGATGTCCATCCATGACTCCGTTATGTGGAGGTATTGGGTTGGCCACCCCTTATTTCGGATGGCGAGTTGTCACACAAAGGTTCTAAAATATTTTAGATTTGGTTTCTTGTCGTACCACAATTCGTAAGGAGTTTGTTTGGTATCTTCTCTAATATAGACACGGCTTATGATGTGGCAGGAAGTCTTAACAACTTCTACCCAAAAATACTTAGGATGGATTTTGGCATGAGTCATCACTCGTGCCATTTCTTAAATAGTCATATTCTTTCTTTCAGCTATACCGTTTTGCTGATGGGTTTTAGGAGCGCTAAATTCGTGTTAATAACCAATATAGGTACAATATTCAATTACTCCTAAGTCTTTAAACTCTCCCCCACGATTACTGCGGATATGATTTACTTAACTATCCTTTTCGTTCTTAATATGTAGAAGAATTTTTAGGAATTCTTAAAAGGTGTCGGACTTTTGTTTAAGGAAAGCTATCCATGCAAAGCGGGTAAAATCATCGACCATCACTAAGATGTAGCTATTTCCACATAGACAAACCTTTCTAGCAGGACCCATTAGGTCCATATGGATGAGTTCTAGAGTTTTAAAAGTCAATATGTCTTTGACTTTTTATGCGGAGACTTAACCATTTTTCCTTCTTCGCAAGGTCCACAAATAATGTTTGATATAGACTTTATCTTAGGAAGACCTCTAACTATTTATTGAGAACACAATTTACCAAGGCTTTCAAAATTTATATGACCCAACATATTATGCCAAATGTCATTATCATCCATTCGGGCAATGTTACAAACCTAGTTACTTGGATTAATTGTGTAACAGTTATTCGGAGTATGAATGCCTGTAATAATGCAGTCACCATTTTCATTACAAATTTTGCAATTATTCTTTGAAAATGTGATAGTATGGTTAAAGTCACAAAATTTTGATATACTAAGTAAATTTTCTTTTAGACCTTTTACTAGAAGCAGATCTTCAGGAGTAGGTAATCCTTTTTTCATGAAGTGTCCCTTTACCAATGATCTGGGATAATACTCAATCTCCAAACAAAACTTTATGCATGGAGAACCTAGTTTTATTTGAAAGTTTGGTATAATCCCCAGTCATGTGTTTAGAACATCCTGAATCCAAATACCATCAAATGCTGTGTGCTCAGCTTTCAAAGCACTGATCACAATATCATATTTCATCTGGGGTTTTAATTCATCCTTCCTAACCCAAATTGCTCTAGTTTTTTTAGTTTGCACTGATTATCTCGAATACGGTAAAATTTATGGGCAATAGACTTTTCTTTAAAAGATTTTTGCGCAAGTTAATTTTTCTGAGTATTTGGTTTCGACATGAATCTTCGATCCCCTTTTGATGATGATCTTTTAGTACTAGATCTTTTCTTCCTATTACCATAGTTAGAGTTCTTATCTGGTTGCCTAGGAAGAGTATAGTTATTTCTGCCTTTCCTAGAGTAGTTGAAGTTATGATAGACAGGTGAGTTAAATACAAGTTTGTATAGATGTTTAGAAAAACATCCATCAAGGGAATGTCCAAAGACATCACAGCATGAGCAATAAAGATGGCTCGTAGGAGGCTATCCTTAGGAAAACTGTTAAACATGAGTTTGCCTAAAGGTTGGACTCTAGCTTTATTTCTAAGAGGCACAGGTTGGAAAGATGATTAGCATTTCCTTATAGGAGGATAGACGTATTTATCCTTATGTTCAGCATTAAGCTTAGAGGTACTGGCTTCACCAATGTCTATCTTTTTTAGTTTCAAAATAAAGTTATTTTTCAAGGCATGAAAATCTGGACAGGTTTCAATAGGTCTTTTGCCACCGGACACAAACTTGATAGTTTTAATATTTTTTGTTTGTTTGTTAGTACTGGGGAAAAATCCTATTCCAATTTTTTCATCCTAATTGCTTTTACTTTAAGCAACAAAGTCTTCAAAGCAGTTTGAGTTATTTTCAAATTTTGCAAAGTTTTTGAAGACTGTTGATGTCTTTTTTTTAGTTTGTTCCAATTCTAACAACGTCCTTTTACATTTATTTTCTAGAATTTCATTTGATTCTGACATTTCCTTGATTTTTTTAGAAGAAACCTTAGTCTCATTCTCATGATCTGCACATTGAGAGGTGTACTCTTCAGCATTCTGTTTGATCATTTGGCTTAGGGTTTCAATTTTTTGGGTAAGGTCCTTGACTTCTTTTTCAAGTTTAGTACTCTTCTTGAGGGTTTTTGTGTATAATATGGGAATATCTGGGAGGTTCAAATTGTAGAAGTCACTAAGTGTACAGTGTCCCCTGGCGATTTATTTTTAGGACTCACACATACATTCTCATCGTCAATAGAATGTTCCATTTGACTCACACACACGACATTGGAACCACTAGTAGCATTATCCAGTAATAAAGCAGATAAACTATTAGGAACAATATCATTCAATATAGCATGGTTAGAAATACTACTATCGGATTCAGTACTAGTCATAGGTTCATCAGTATAAATGATTTTGGCAAAGAATGACATACAGGGGTCAAAAGATTTAGATGACTCGGGCTCATCAATTTCTGATTCACGTGAGTCATCCCAGGTCTTGCACAAATTATCCCTATTGTTTTTATTATTCTTATTCAAGTTGACTCTACAATCATTTGCCATATGTCCTAATTTCCCACATCTAAAACACTCAACATTTTTTACGTCTTTTCCAAATTTCTCTTGGTTATCAGTCTGGTGTTTGTCCTGTCTTTTCTCATGAGGCCTATTATTTCAAAATTTTGAATAACCAGGTTTGCCTTGTCTGTTTGGAACTTTATTTCGATATTTTAAAATTTTCCTAAACTGTTTAGACATTAAGGAAATGTGATTATCCAAACTGTTTAAATTACCGTCCTCATCAGAATTTAAGTCAATTTGAGGAAAATTAAACTCAGGTTTGGTCAACTTAGAGGTGAAGACAAGATTGGAAGTAGAATATTTATTTTGGGTCTGAGTTAATTTCTTATTAAACTCTAATTCCATTTCCACTATCCTTAGCTTGCTATTGAGGAGTTCAGGTGTTAAATTCGGATCGTCCATCTCCTCAATGGCATAGCGCTTATTGTCAAATTTTTGTGGAAGTGACCTCAGAATTTTGAAAAAAATTTCTTTCCTATCATAAATTATACCATTAGCATGCATCTTAGTCACTATGTATGTCAACCTAAGATAGAAATCATCAAATGACTCAATCTCTACCTAAATACTTTTGGGTAGAATCTATTAGAACTGTCTGTCACATCCCTAATAGGGTCTATCTTAGGAAAAACTCTAAACAAACCCCATATGAGTTGTGGTACGGCAAGAAGCCTAATCTGAAATACCTAAGAACCTTTGGAAGTCAGTGTTATGTCTGTAAAGATAGAGAACATCTGTCTAAATTCGAAACTCGTGGTGATAAAGCCATCTTCCTAGGATACTCTCCAAACAGTCGTGCTTATCGTATATACAATCTGCGTACTAAGGCCCTTATGGAATCGATAAATGTAATTGTAAGTGACACTATTGTCGAAAATAAGATATATGAATCACCTATTGTGGTTGAATCTGAAAATGATTTCAAAACTGATTCACCAGAAATAGATGACTCATTACCTATTGAGAGTCCAGAAGTACCTAGTTGGGTATCTAAAGATCATCCCATTGACAACGTGGTCGGTAATCTTAATGAGCTAGTTCGCACTAGATCCCAGTTAAGAAATTATGCTAATTATGCATGTTTCGTCTCCCTTGTGGAACCAAAAAATGTTAATGAAGCATTGAATGACACACACTGGATTTTTGCTGGGCAGGAAGAACTTTTATAATTTGTCATTCACGATGTCTGGTATCTTGTACCTCGGCCTCAAAATAAAAATGTTATTGGAACACGTTGGATTTTCAAGAACAAATCTGATGAAAATGGGGTAATCCTTAGAAACAAAGCTAGACTAGTTGCTCAAGGCTACTCTCAAATAGAAGGGATAGATTTCAGCGAGACATTTTCTCCTGTTACTCGTCTTGAATCTGTTCGACTTCTTTTCGCCATAGCGTGTCACTTAAAATTCACACTTTATCAAATGGACGTCAAATCTGCCTTCCTAAATGGAATTCTGTCCGAAGAAACATATGTAGAACAACCCAAAGGGTTCATTGATCCTAAATACCCTAACCATGTCTTTCGTCTAAAAAAGGCTTTGTATGGCTTAAAATAAGCTCCTAGAGCTTGGTATGAACGTCTTTCCAACTTTTTGTTGGATATGGGTTTTAAGAGAGGAGGAAATGACCAGACTCTCTTTGTCAAACATTTTGACAGACACATTATTATAGCCCAAGTCTATGTAGACGACATTATTTTCGGTTCAACTTCAAACTCTGAAGTTAAATCTTTTTCTGCTATAATGCATAAGGAATTTCACATGTCCCTTATGGGGGAGCTACAGCTTTTCTTAGGATTTCAAGTGAAACAGAATTCTGATGGATTATTTGTCTCTCAAACCAAGTATGCCTTAGATCTTGTTAAGAAATTTGGTTTAGATAATGCTAAAGTCGCCAAAACGCCTATGAGTACTACTGTTAAATTATGTAAAGATGAAACTGGAAAGTCAGTTGATTCCACACTCTATCGTAGTATGATTGGTAGCCTACTCTATCTAACTGCCTCACGACCAGACATAATGTATGCTGTATGTCTGTGTGCTCGTTACCAGAATAACCCTAAAGAGAGCCATTTATCGAGTGTAAAACGTATAATAAAGTACATAAAAGGCACTCTTAATCTTGGACTTAGGTACACTAAGGATACCTGTAGCAACATCATAGGGTATACTGATGCTGATTGGGCTGGTTGTACTGATGATAGTAAAAGTACATCAGGTGCCTGTTATTATGTCGGCAATAATTTAGTTGGTGGGAGTAGCAAAAAACAGAATTGCACATCATTATCTACGGCTGAGTCCGAATATATAGCAGCAGGAAGTTGCTGTGCTCAATTGCTATGGATCAAACAGATGTTAAGTGATTATGGGATTAAAGAAGATCAATTACAATTGTATTGTGACAATCACAGCGCCATTAACATATCTAAAAACCCGGTTCAACACTCGCGAACTAAACATATTAAAATAAGGCATCATTTTATACGCGAACTTGTTGAAACTAAGGAATTAGAAATTCATTACCTGCCTACTGATCTGCAACTTGCAGACATGTTCACTAAACCTTTAGACTATAACAGATTTCTGTATTTGCGAAATTCTATAGGCATGGTATGCGCTGATTAAACTCTCAAGACTTTAAGTTTTACCCTTTGTCCATTTGAGACAAAATGGGGGAGAAATTTGAGTTTTATGAGTTCATTTTTTTGTTCACATTTCATCTAAACTGCTTGATCTTAGTGTGCATATTTGCAGGAATCTCTTCTACTGATTGTCTACCGTTTCTAGTGTAAAAATTGGTAAATAGTTGAGTTATGTAATTTTTGACTTTCTAGGAATTGGGTAGATAGTATCTTTTGTATAGGACTAGGTTTTATTTTTGGTTCCCTACGAGTTTTAAGCTAACTCAAAGGAGATTTTGTCTCATATTTCCAAAGGGGGAGATTGAAGCACCTTATACCTTTGACTTGCTTAAGTCTACATTGTATAAGTGCTCAACTAATTTGGAAATATTGACAAAATTGGTAGTCCATCCTAGAAACCAAAAAGCCTCAGAACTTATCTCTCTAATCATCTTCAATGATCCATGATGGTATAAAATGAATCATACTACACACAATTAGAAGTGCATAAATGTGTTCATATTGCTTAAAATTGAGTGTGTGTTTAATTCCCCTTGAATTGGAGCTTTAATAATTTTTGGGAATTTTTAAATATTTTTTTAAACCTTTTTAAACCTTTTTTAAACATTTTTTTAATAAAGGTTTTTATTAATAAAATGGGATAATATAATTTGTGGGGTTAATATTCTATTTTGGAAACTTCTGTTTTCATTAAAATGTTTGGTTGGGTAGGAACTCAAAGCGCTAGAGACTTCAGGGTGATGTTTTGCAATTATTTTGATGCGCGTGTGAGAGCCACTCACAGGCCAACACTTGTCATCCTCCGGGTGAATGTATTTGTGTTTGTTATGTGAGAGGGCTGGATGGATGTTTGATGAACGTTGGATCATTCCTTATCAAGGGTCTGCATGTGTTCTTGGTTAATCCCGGTGCTATCCATATGAACCAATCAGAATTATTTTAATCCACCGCTGTCTTATAACCTTTGGATCAAGTCAAACCTTTCAAGACTTGATCACAGCCCTTGATTACCCTCGAACGTCCAGAACCTTCCCTCAGCCCTATATATACCCTCCTCTTCTCAGCCTTAGAAGACTTTTGGGCATTCGTCTTTCTGAGAGAAAAAAATAAGAGAGAAGAGAGAAGTGAGAGAAGAGAGAAAAGAATAGAGAGAAGAGAGAGAAAGGGAAACAGTTAGCCCAAAACCAAACCCTAACCCTTAAACACTTCAACTCAGAAACAAACCTTCGTATACATTCAACCCCAAACACAACCTGAGTGTTTGAGAGAGAGAGTGGTTTGTTCATATCGTTGTTGTAACCTCGTGATCTTTTGATCTTGTTCACAACTTAAACTTTAGAGTGAAGATCTTGTTTCTTTTTCCATAGAAACGTTAGATCTATACTCTGCATGTTACATTTTTCACTAGATCTGCATATTTTCTACTTGGTTTAAGAAAATCATTTCTGATTTGGTTTTAAAATGTTTTATAGTTTCTGTTTTTACAAAACTTAACTCTGATCTAGTTGGATTCGCACTTGGAGGGTTTTCAATCTCATAAATATTTTCAAAAGAGATTGATTAAGGTCTTGACCGATTTCTGAAGCAAGATCTCCGTGGAATCTGGGTTATATTTAAAGGTCAAAAAGGGTTCGAGTTCTGTGAGAAAGAAATAAACTAAAATCACTGCATATAGACTTTATATGTAATTTACTAGGACTGTTTGTAAATCTAAGTGTGTGTGAGTTCATGCATGTGAATAGGAATCACTACACAAACACTTAACACACTACTACACTGGAAGTGTTGTGTTTAAGATCTGAGATCATTGAGTCGACGTAAAGAAGCTAAATCAAAGTAAGTTAGCAAACTAGAAGAACATCATCAACAAATCCGATCTATGAGAAGTTAGAAGGACACCAAGGGGGTATATTCCTAAACTTAGAATAGGTTGATTTGTGTGCTTGCATGTTGTATTGTTTGTAACTGATTTTTGTTATTAGTGGATTTTTTGCTTTTGTGACTTAGAAGTCACCGTGGATGTTTCCTCTGTTGGGAGAGGTTTACCACGTTAAAATCATTATGTTGATTATCTTCATCTACTCATCTCATTCTATAAGTGTGCTGAATTTTTTTGAAACTGCCTTAGTTTTAAAAACTGATTACACAATCTTAATTACTCTTGTACATTAGTTTCTTTGTAAACACATCTTGTTTATAATTTTTATTTTCAAAAGAAAAGGGTTTCTCCAACAAACATTCGGAGTTGCTTATACAGTTTAACCTTGTGTTAAACGGCATTAGCGACGTTTTTCACATGCAATACACACACACACACATACTTATATAAGCAATATCCCTATCAAATTATAAATTTCGTTCTAAAATGTAATTATGATTTCTAAATCTCAGTTTGCTCGCAAACCTTAGACTTCTGATCATTATTTATATCCACAGATCTCGAGGCACCCTTGTTATTAGAAAGAGCCAAGGTCCTAAACATTTCCTCTTTATTTTATCTACACAACTATTTCATAAATTATGAAATATAAGTATGAAAGTGTAAAACGCCATTCAAGATATTAACTAGATCTAAGTCTAGTTTTTCTCAAAACTGGAAACAAAAAAGGATTTGCTGGTAAGTGTTTTGACAAAAATATCTACGAGTAAAATAACCGATAAATATGGATTTCTTGAAGAAAGAAATCAACCTAAGTATGTATACGTATTTTGTATCACACATAGGTCAGATTTACACTATCTATGAAAAAAAATGAAATCCAAACTTCGTGACTAGTTGGATAAGAGATTAAAGACCAGAAATGATGGATCTTCACACACGATCGAACACACTCAAACTCACAAGGTATTTTCTAAAGAAAAAATTCACAAGAGCTTGATTTAGGGTTTGGTATTCTCTCTCTTTCTTTTCTCTCTCTCTCTCTCTCTCTCTCTCTCTCTCTCTCTTTTCTTATTTTCTCTTAAAACTAAATTGATCCAAAGATTGTAAATGTATAAAACTTGCGCTCTATATATACAGCCAAGAGAAGGATCTGGAAGCACGAACCAAATAAATAGCATGTATTAAATCTTATCAAATTGAAGCAAATCCTAAGGCTGTAAAACCACCGCTTCTAAAGTCCATTTGATTGGTCCAATTTATAAAGACATGGATTGAGATAAGATATATGCATACTATAGATAACATAAATCCAATGCTTTAGATTGAGTCTCATGTTTGTGAGAGAGGAAAAACAAAAATCTGATGAGTAACTAGCCAACACGTGTAGGGCAGGGTTCAAACCAAAAATATAAATTTTAAAACTTTTTGAAATACAATTTGTTACCACAAATGTTTCTGACGATTTTGGATTCTCCCTAGCTAAGTTTTTAGGTGATAAAAGTATTTAGAAATAAGTCCAAAACATTTTAAAATCAATTTTTAAATGTTTTAAAAATGTTTATAAATTCCTAAAAATTATTTAAAAAATCCCAAAAGTTATTAGAAAATTATTTTAATGGGAATAAATACTCACACGCCTAAATTAATATGAATGCAACATAGAAATACAATCCTAAGTGCAGTGTGGGTATTATACCTTTGAGACTAATAGAGGAAATATCATATAGAGTCTGAGGTTCTTTAGTAGATAAGGGTATGACTCAAATTTTGTCACTATTTCCAAACTAGACAAGCGCCTTTATAATATAGACTCAAGTGAGTCAAAGATATGTGCTTCACTGTTAGCAGCCAACTCAGACATGGAATCTGTAATCTCTACAACTGGAGGATGAATAGTTACAAGAAGGATGGAATAGATAGGGTGAAGAGGAAAGGCATCAACCCTGCGTAAGGCAACTTCCTTAGCCTCTTACCTTTTGATCTCCCTGAAGAACCTCTCTTTGAGAGTAAGGAAATCTTCAGCTAGATCGTACAGCTTCCTCAACATATAGAGTACGACCCTCAACTTATTGGAAATAATGAAAAATAGGCAAATAGCTAAAGGTTTGACTGGGGTTTGATTAAAAGATCAAAAGTAAGGAATATGAAAGGTTAAAGCCAAGAACACTCAAGAACAGGTTGAGTGCTTCACCGGAGAAGGTGACCGGTGATTTAGCAAAAGTGACCGGATAAGGGTTAAACAAAGGGGGAAACCTTAAAACTACCACTAAACCCACAAACCAACTTTTTCAACCCTTAAACCAATATTTTCATCCCTAAAAACCACCCAACACAGTGGTCAAAAAAGTAATAAACTAGCCAAAAAAATTAAACAACCACAAAAATGGCTAAAAGCGATGAAAGCAAGCAAAAAAGGAAGAAGATGAGTATCTGGAAGAGTGGGATAGGTTGACAATTACTAGGGACTCGGAAAAGTCTCCGAAAAACCTGAAGACAATGGAGGAGAGAGAGAAGAAGATCTGGAACTAAAGAGTTTAGAGAGAGAAAGTGGCGCACAAATGTGTAGAGAGAAGAATAAACTTTGGATATTAAACTCTTTAAAACCCTTATAATGATGGGGTTCAACTCTCAATGCACCCATCATTATGGCACAACTACCAAGGTGTGCACACGTTGCCCCCACTACATGGGGAGCACGCTAGGCCAAGGAACAGATGACAAGTGTCACCCTACCATACACATTAGTAAGTCAGCATCTGACAAGTCAGAGGCGTACCTTCATTAGTAGAGCTTGAAATTTTTACCCCTCGGTCTTCTATCTACGCAGAAGACTAAGGGTTAGGGGTGATTGATATGCCAATATAAGACCTCGTCTCAGCTCAAACGAAGCTCAACTCAAGCTAACCCTATAAAGTGTGCTCCCCTAAAACGTCCTCCATCAACTGTCTCATCCCCGTCTCGTGCCAGGCCGAGACCATATGTACCCTAGTGGGCCTACGCCTTGCCTCATCCATCTCAGGAAGACGATACCATATCAACTAGGGGATATACCTTATCTCAACCTGACGGCCAAGATTACATTTTGAAACTATCAACATGCAATCCAGTGGAACATCAGTGGTCTCGTACTCGCCCAGACCGACACCTCATCCTAGCATAACACGTAAGACTTTCGATAAGGTGCGTGGAATGGAGCACGGATGGGAGAGAGTGCATGGGTTATGAGCCCACGTAAGTAAAATCGTTACAAAGGACAGATGACACTATGTTATTAGACACTTGGTGTTGTGCATGACTCATTCATAACTGGGTTGCATATGACACCAACCCAGCCATATAAGTACTTGTCTTCTATATCATTGTAAGGGATATTAAATTGTTTACACTACTGAAACTCTGTCTAAACCTTTACTTAGAGAGAGAAACCTTGAGTGCTTGTATTCAAAGTCCATTAGAGGCCATATTTAATGGGTTTCACACACTCACACAGTGGACGTAGGCCCTTCAAAGGCTAAACATTTATATCTGGTGTTATCCTCTCCTTTGCCTCATTTATTTTTGTATTACATATATTTGTTATACTCCATTATTTTCTGGTTTTGAGCTCACATAACACATTGAGTTGGTGATACCAACTTTGGTATCATCATCAGGCACCTAATGTTTGGCATCAACCCCACCTAAAAATGGTGGTACAACCTAACTTGGGTTGGTTGGCCTAGAACAAGTATAAATTCACATAAGAATGGGTGGTACGACTTAAAAATAAGTTGACCGCCTAAAACCAGACAAAAAACCCACGAAGACACTTTGATACAACTTTAAAGCTAAGTTAGATAAGAATGTTAACTCATAAGTTTTAAATAACTATTTAATCATTTAACCTTTAAATTATATGCTACACGTTAGAGGAGTCAGTCAGATACCACAACTCCCCTAACTACTAGTTAAGTTGAATAAGAATGTTAACTTATAAGATTTAATTAACTAGTTAGCCCATTAACCTTTTAATTAAAATTAACAAGTTAGTGGAGTTGGTCACATACCACAACACCACATACTATAAGTCAAGTTTAATAAATGTGTTAACCTTCAACTCTTGGTTACAATAGTTGGGTAGATTAATTTAGCAATTATGATGCAAAACTCACTATGACATAAATAATGAAATATAAAAACAGATTTCATTAATTAAAAAATGAAAATGGCACATGGCCTACAAAAGACATCCAAATGACTTACAAATAAAACTAAAAGAAACGAAATGCAAAATGAGAAGCAACAATCCAAGGATGTTAGGGGTGACCTCCCCCTAGTTGGCAGCAATAACATTTTCTTATTTGGCGATAACGTTACCTTATTGGCTATTCACCTCAGTAGGAGAAGAAGCTTCGAAGACCATTTACTCGACGTCGTGGACTCAAGCCAGGTAATCTTCCACTTACATTATGATGGGATTATCTTGGGGGGGTGTTAAACGTATGCTAGATCATTCTCCAGGACATTTCCACGTTGAATAGTAGTAAGACAACAAAGATTTAAGGCAAATAGCGTGTTATAGTCTAGTTGCATAGCAACCTCTTGCACCCCGACCTCAAAGCACCCGTTAAAGGACTTCTCCAGGTCAACCTTTCAACTAGACTCAAAAGACCTCTTTTGCCTTTGCAAAAACAGTGTTTGCAAAGTCTTTTGGGGGAAGCCTTTTTTTCAGGGTTGAAAAATCTAGAGGGATAGCGAGTATACGCGGAGTGGTAAAAACAAAGTCAATTTTTAATTTTTTCAAATTAAATATTAAACTTAAACAGTTTAACCTTAAGCACTGATTTTAAAAATTATTGTGATAAACGATATACCAAATTTTATCTTGTCTTAAAACATGCATCTAGGTCTGAACAACAATAAAATAAATCAACAAACCACACACGCAGATGTACGAGAAAAACCCATAATGAGAAAAACCTCGGATGTCCCAGCCATGCAAATCCACTACATATGTAATTACTAGGACACGACAATATATATACAACACAGACTCAACGCCCTTACAATCCTTGGTTCCCTTTGTTCCTTAATATCCTCCCAATAACACACATGTGTCCACCTACACAACCGCCATAATGTGTGAGTCCACACACGCCTCGATGTCCACTGATAAGGCTCAGCAACCATCTATGGATCTAGAACACGAAATCCATCATTTTTTTTACCGTAACACCACAAACACAGAGTTCACCGTGTGTAAATAGTAAATACATAATCCACCGCATGAAACATACACAACAAAGATTATGATGAGTAAAACCTTGATGCCAAATGAGATCTTAAAGCATATAAATATTGAATCTCGAATCTCAAAGAGTTTGGGTTAAACTAAGGTTTGGGAGCTTTTGGATATGTATAAAAAAATAATTTTCTCCAAAAGTCTCTTTAATAATTGAGGCTAGGATCCCTTTATATAGAAAAACATTTTTCGAGGTGACACAAATTTTGAGGGTTCTTTCGAACGAAAACAAAGGTTAGTTTGAACGAAAACGCAATTTCATTCGAACCAAACAGGAACTCATTTGAATAAACATGACGATCTCGTTTGTACAAACTTCGAATGACATATTTCTAAGAAACATAATTTCTCGTTTGATGTTCATTTGAAGGTCGTTTTAACGACATTCACATCTCATTTGAACGGACAGTATAACTCGTTTGAATGACTGAAAGCCAAAAAATATTTTTCTTTTAAAATATTTTTAAAAACTATCCCTCAAACTTTTTTTTATAAAAACAAACACCTAGTATTAAGTTCCAAGGATCAAAATAAATACGCATTCATACCTGAGAGATCCTCAAAACATGAAGACGAAACATGGCATGAAACACAACACGATAAAGGCAATCTCTAAAACTTTTCCACTATATCTTCAAACAAACACGTCATTGGATTGAAAGGTCAACAAACTCAAGTCCTAACCTATGACTCAAAGGTTTTGGCAAAACATGGAATAAGCCAAAATACATACAAATTGACTCTATAAAAAATTTGTCCTTACAAATCTTTCCCTTTGGCTATTCTAGGAAAAAACATAAAATAAAAAATATATGGGCTGTCAAGCTCATCTAAACTACTCGATCCCAATCCCAAAAGAAAAAAGTACAAACATTTGATAGACACATACTTAGAGTAGCTTTGCTCTTGTTTAATCTTTAATGCATCATTGTAAACTTACACACTTAAACACACCTTCAAATTAAAAGCGAATATACTAATATAAATCTACATAAGAATAAACCCTCCCATGTCTAATGATCCCCACCTAGGTAAGACGTATCCCCTTAAGATAAAGATCTCCTCCTAAAACTAAAGTGAAAGATACCATTTCTCCCCCTTTTCTTAATTAATAAACAAAGATATAATGCATAATAATCCATTTCTCCCCCACAAAACATACGATATCCATTGAAATTAAGGAAATAGGAATAATATCATGGAACGGTGTAAAGTGTGACAAGCACAACGGAGTAACACAAGTACAAATAATCCAAACAATTCTCAATAAATACCAATATTGATGCAATAAATGTTACCAATTTGAATACACAATGAAGCATGAGATATCAATGTAAACATGCAACAAGAGATACTAATATGATCATATAGCATGCCAATTTGATTCAAAGGTAGAGAACATGGATTAAATGCAAATGGAGATACTCGAAATAAAATGATACCATATATATAAATATGAAAAATATATCAATGACACACATGCACATATATATAGGTATAAATAATCAGAACATGACACAAAACACATAAGCTTTACACACTATCATAATATTGATATGTCTAAACATGTGGAATGGAATAAAAGGGGAGTGAACTAGAAACAAACAAAATATGAACTAATCACTCAAAAATGTCCAAGGAGATCTATTTGACTACAAAACTTTATCAAATTAAGCTTTAGCCTCAATTGATAGATAAAATGAACTCAAAGAACAAATAAGTACAATCAACACAAGCCTAGAATTTTGATGATTCTACAAGTCAAAAGCATCATGACATGTTAATCATAACTAGGATTCATTGTCCAAACCCATTGATCTTCAACTATAGCACCCTCAAAAGCTAAACAAATATCATCTTTTTTCACTCAATTTTTTAAGATACCAATTTTTAAAAGTCAAACAAAAAAACATATTGTCCTTTAATATTTTCTTTTTTTCCTCATATTTTTTAGGCTCTTGTAAACGGTGTCTTTCCTGTAAAGAAGATTTTCTCCTTTCGTAGCCCTTTCCCATGAACCTTCATATATTCAGTAACAAACAACATACTCACGGGAAATATTTCTTACATGCAAAAATCCCCCATAGTCAAAAGATATGTAATGACAAGATTAATGAGAGAACATATCACTTATGTTAAAGCTTAAATGAGATCGTACATGTTTGTCTGGAGCCATATACAAAGTGAATACGTTAAGAAAATCAAAGTCAAACAACTCCATGCAAGCATGATTAAGAACAATCTAAGCATTGAAAATCATAATCAAATGTCCTAGACATATGAAAAAATGTAATGAAGTGTATTCAAACACACCAATATGCCACATAAAATGTATAAAACTAACTACACATAAACTAAAAACCTTTTTGAGTTTTTATGCATTTTTCAAAATGATACTAATTTATCATAAAAAAACTCAAAACATATGTTTTTTTATATTTTTATTAATAAGACCCCAAAAGGGGAAAAAATACAGAGTACTCAAACCACATACAACTAGCAAGCACATATGTCATGAAGTAAAAAATTTAGTGTATGCAAACATGAGAACACAATCAACAATTACAGATAGCATGAAAAGTATCATGTGAAAGCATTCGACAATCAACAAGTCTAACGTGTAAAACCTCTAAATTATATTTCCTAACCCACATAGGTGTGACAGGATGCCCTAGAATTTTGAATACCTTGGTGACTCAATATTAGACTTTCTAGGACCAATTATAAGATCAAAGAAAAAACACTTAAGGTGACCTTTCCTACCGCATGTACATGTGTAGACATGAGGAATGTTACCTTTAGGTTGACCTTTCTAACATTCTTGGCAATGGTTGACTATATCAAAAGTATGGTTTTAGATTTAGTAGCTAAAGCATTTGGAATATTTAATCCAATCCCACACATGTCATCTTTGATGTCGACGATTCCTAACATCTTATCCAACTTTTTCGACCTAGATTCCAAATTAAATTTGACACGAATCGAGTCTCTCAATCTTATTTTTAGCTCCACTATTCTGGACTCGAGTAAATAATGAGACTCCTAAAAAATTAGGGCACCCTTCTTTAAAATGACCATCAATCCCCAAAGGCTATCTCACCCCTCCTCAACCAATGGGATTTTTTTTAGGATATTCTCACGTGCCCTAATATCCTTAATCCAAACATTCTCATCATTACCTATGACACATTCTTTTAACATATCTTCCAACTTCAAGTTTTCCTTTTTTAATTTCATCGTTTCCATATACAGCTCATGAAAATCCACTTAGATTCATTCTCCTCCTCCTCTTCTCTATCTTCTTCTTTATATATACTCTATCCATAGTCACTCACTTGGGAAGCAACCAAAATGGACTCGAAAGTGTCATTATCAGAATTATCTTCATGGAAAGATTTTTTTATCAAGACCCGTGTGATTTTCCATGATTGTGGTGTAGTTATGCTCAATGGGAGAATCGTGTTCCTCTTTCGGATTACTATCACGAAGGGTGGTATTGTACACCTTCTGTTTTTTGCCCTCCTCCCTTATTTTAGCCGGACACTCAACAACCCGATGTCTATAACCCTTACAACCCAAACATCTATCTAATTCATCCCTCTTAAAATTATCATTATCATTTTTAGAGAATTGATCGGCCTTATTATTCTTATTTTCTCAAACTTGAGAAATTTCCTAAACTTCTTTACAAACATGGCTATATTATCATAATAGATGTCAGAGTCATCATCTGAAACTCTTGTTTTATCCTTTCGGGATTTCAAAATAATCCCCTTATCTTTTTTTCATCTTTTTAATGGAAAACATGTCAAGCTCATAAGTTTTAAGATCACCTACAAGCTCTTAGAGTTTCATAGAGTCTAAAGTACCTAAGAAATTTAAAACAATTACTTTTGAGTTAAATCTTTTAGGCAAGGACCTAAATATTTTCTTGACTACATGGGTTTCAAGTATTCTCTCTCCTAAGTTAAATGTTGAGTTCATAATATCAGGTAATCTAGCGTAGAAATCATCAAAGGATTCACTCTCCCCAATCCTAATGCTTTCAAACCAAGTGATAAGATTTTGGAGTTTAGAAGCCTTAAAAACACTAGTGTCTTAATGGATGAGTTAGATTATGTCTCAAGCCTCTTTATATGTTTCACGTGTTATAATGCGATAGAACTCCTCCAGTGTAACTGCATAAAACAAATAATTTAAACCTCACAAATTATAATTTTCTACCTTATGCTCTTCCTCACTCCGTGATTCTATGGGTTTGGAAATCTTATAATTACCAGATTAGGATGTGGGTGGGGACTAACACTTAAAAACTCCTTTCCATACCCGCTCATTTATCGACTTAAGTGTTGATTTCATACGCACTTTCTAGAAAATGTAGTTAGAACCATCAAACAAAGGTGGTGTAGAAAACGATTAACCCTTCAAATAAAAACTGCTAAAACCCATGCCTAAACACGGATCTAACATAATAACTTAGTATTACAACTCTGGTACCAATTTTAGAAAGCTAGAGGGATAGGGAGTATACACAGAGTGGTCAAAACAAAAGCCAATTTTTTAATTTTTTCAAATTAAATATTAAATTTAAAAATTTAAATCTAAGCACCAATTTTAAACAATTATTGTGATAAATGATAAGACATTCATTTAGGTCTAAAAAAGAATTAAATAAAGAAAAAAACTAAAACATGCTTATGTACGAGGGAAATCCATAACGGAAAAAAAATCGGATGACCCAGCCACACAAATTCACTATGTATGGAATTACAAGGAAACAATAGTAGACTTACAACAAAGACTCAACACCCTGGTAAGCCTTGATTCTCTTCGTTCCTCAGCCTCCACATGATGACACACATGAGTCCACCCATTTAACATCCACAATATGTGAGTCCACACATGCCTCGGTGTTCACCGATAAGGCTCAACAATTATTTATGGAACAGAGTCCATTATTTGTTCATCGCAACAACACAAATATGGAGTCCACTATATGTAAACAGCAAATATGGAATCCACCATATAAAATTTAATCAACAGAGGTGATCATGAGTAAAACCTTGATGATAAGGAGATGTCAAAGCATATTAAGATTAAATCTTGGATCTCAAAGTGTTTTGGCGAAACTACGATTTGGGATATTCTGGATATGTACAAGAAAATAATATTTGCAAAAAGTATCCTTAAACACTGATGCTAGAACCTCTTTATATAGAAAATACATTTTTTGAGGCATAATAAATTTTAAGGGTTCGTTCGAACGAAAACAGAGGTCCATTCGAACGAAAATGAAATCCCATTTGAACCAAACGAAACTCATTCTAATGAACATGCCAATCTCGTTCAAACCCACTTTGAATGAGCTTCGAACGATATATTTCTGAGAAACATAAATTTCTCGTTTGGTGTTCATTTTAAGGGCGTGCTAACAACATTCTCATCTCATTCGAACAGACAATATAAACTCGTTCGAATGAATGAAAGACAATAGATATTTTTCTTTTCAAATCTTTTTAAAAACAATCTCTCAAACATTTTTTTATAAAAACAAACACCCAAAGTTAAGTTCCAAGAATTAAAATGAATATGAATTTATATCTGAGAGATCATCGAAATATGAATACGAAATGTGTCATTAAACACGGCACGATGAATGAAATCTCTTAAACTTCACCGTTACATCTTCAAAGAAACAAGTCATAGGCTTAAAAGGTCAACAACCTTAAGTTCTAACCTATGACTAAAAGGCTTTGTCCAAATACGGAATAAGCCAAAATACATACAAATTGGCTAGATAAAAAATTCTACTTACAAGGACCACCTATTATGAGTCAATTTTTCTAAAACCTAGATGGATGGATCTACTTCTTCCACCGCCTTCCCATTACAAGTTGTATCCTAGTTTATATTTCCTTTTAGATCGGTGACCTAACTAGTCTTCTCCTTATGAGATTCCTTTATAAGATTACTGCATACCTTACATGGATTAAAAGACAAGGAAAATCAAGTATTAGTAATCAAGTTAAACGAAAGTCTTACAAAAATTAAAGTAAATCTTAACATACCAAAGCAGTGTGATGAAGCCCTTCCGTGTGAAGGTGATCCATGTTGAAGGTTCTTAAGGCCTCTATATCCCTAGGAAACATGGTGGACTGAGCCAATAAATAATCGAGTTGTATACTTTGACAGGTCGAGTCATCTATGGTAATGGTATCCTTTCCCTTTATAAAGTTTATTACCCAGGGGTGGACCCTGGATATTATTAGTGGTGGAGTTTACTAGCAAGTAATCTACTAATGAGTGGAAATAACTAATGGACGGTTATTACCATTAAAAGGAGTTGGAGGAGCATCCTTATTCCTCTTCCTCTTTTGCCAAGTTTGTCTTGTCTCTAATTCTCTCACTCTCTCCTTATATTGGGATTCTTTCTCCCGAAGGGAGACCATCGTCTTCTTAGTGTCAGTTGCATCTTAAGGGTTCTATTCGTCTTCACCGCCTTACTTTTCCTAGTTGACATGGATGACAAAAACATTAATGGTCCATCTAGGTTGGTTTGTTATCTCTTAAATATTTTCTAGGATTAGCAAAAGGCAGAAGTGTCTTTCTTGTTCTTCTTCTTCCTCCTCAACCTCTTCCCAAAGTTGACCTAAGATGTATAACTCTTTGTATGATAAGAGTGGATCGAAGTCATCGAAGAAAATTTCTTCTTATTCTTTGACCAAGTTGTCCTCAGAATTAGTAAAAATGATGTAGGTATGATATAAATCTTCACTAATGAGCAGCCATCTTGTAGCATCGCAAGTATTCGGGGTTGTTGTTGGAATTAATGGATCATCCACCAATTAGTAATTGACAGTAATGAGTTTTGGAACTGTTGTGAAATTCTTGGTTGACGCAATTATTTGTTCCTAGACAAAAAGGATTCGAGAAAATCTTCAGTGAGTCTTGACCCCGAATGGTGTTTTCTTAGCCCAAACTTTCTTCAAATCTACCAAGTTAACATTTTGATCTATAGGTTTTCTCTTGCACTAAGGATTTGCATACAAGAAAAAAGAGGATTAGTAACAAAAATGGACAAATTCATAAAATAATATTATTTAATGTTAAATAACCTACTAGGATATCCGGCCTGGATAAGCACAAGAAGACCTGCATACTATTCACCATATCATAATCGATAAAACAGCAAGACATCCAAGTAAAGTTACCAACTTACCAAATTACATGCTTATGCTTGTCTTGGAAATGACATGTGCTAGACACGGGAGACGTACTTAGGTAGAAGAAGTATCTAATTTCATTCAAACCCATATTGGTCCCATAGATTTGATTAATGTTGATTGCCCCCATTACAATACGAAAAAAAACATTTGTTTTCTTTGATTGGAAATATTTTATATATTTAGTGTACTTTCACCTATAATGGGTGAAGGAGGGAAATGAACTCCCCCACCAATTATGGAAACTATCATGAAAGTAACCTCGCCTTTGATGTCATAGACACACTCATCATCTAGAGAGGTCCTTATCATGATATTTCCATGTATGATATATTTAGCCTAAAAATTATTTTTGAGGTCACTTCGTACTTCCTCAAACATGTAGACATAACTGTAATGAAATGAAAACAGAGAAGAGATAAAGATGACTATTCTTTAAATATTTAAAACTCAAACATAAAGAAAGAAAATGAAAACCTATGATTATTCAAGTAAAGTGATTATAAGTGGGATTGAAACCCCGTATACCCCGTTGTCGCTAAAAAAAGTTGAGGTGATGGCTCTCTTATGCAGAGATCCTCACTTTCTCTTCCCCCGGGTCATGCCCTTTTAAAAAAAAAATGTGTGATCACTTGAAATAACCAATTCCCCCTCTAGGTTAGTCTAGTGACCACACACTTGCATTTTCAATTGGTAACAGAGCACAGTGTCTCGACTTGGCTTAACATCCTGAGTAGATTGTGTATGCATTTGTTTGGTTATGAATATTCATGAAGATTATTGATTTTTATGTTTTATGTGTTACCTTATAGAACATGTATCCATCCTCCTATTCATCTTTAGTGAAGAACACTTCACATGCTTCGAGTGAGTCTAACTACAAAATTACACATAATAAGAACAAGATGAGTAATGATGAAAAAATGAGCGAGATTAACTATGCTTATAATAAATCGTTCCACAAGTCACTAAAATTGAAGAAACCAAACTGTAAAATATGGAACAAAATAAAATCTTTTGAAGAGGAAAGTGGTTTGTTGAATTAGAAAAATAAAATGAATTTTGAACTTAAATGTAAGTTAAAATGTGTGAATGATCAAACCTCTTATTTAGAAAGTGAAAAATATGATCTCATTGAAATGAAATGTAAACTTGAGAAAGAGTGTAAAATGTTTGAGATTAAATAAAAATAATATTGAAAGGAAGTTGAGTCTCTTAGAGTTAATTTGTCAAATGATATGAATGTGAAACTTGCATTAGAGGATAGGTCCCAGAAAATGAGTAAAAATATTTTAAGTAGTCTATGATATAAAATGAAAAGAAAGTCATTAGTTATGATTCTATCAATTCTTCTCCTAATGTTTGAGTAACTTTTGTGAATAAGAAGAAAGATGATGTTGAACAATAGGATGATACTCAAGTTGAAAATCATAAAGTTACTTCAAAAGGAAAAGAACTTGAGAAGAATGTATTTCCAAACAAAAGTGCAAAAATTACATGTTGCTAAAATAGAAAGGATTTTCAAGTCAACCAATAAAAAAAATTTCAAAGGCCTCAAAGGCAAGAGAATCAAAGAAACATTTTCAAAGAGACAAATCCTGATTTTAGGCATCATACAATTCATTTAAAACGAGAAAGAGTTTTTCAAAATCAAAAGAACATTTTGTTAAAAGAAATGTGAATTTTGCTCAAAAAACTTTTCAAATCTACAAACGTTCTTATTTTTCATGAGAGGAGACTAAAGAGACTTTTGTTATAAAATTCAAAGAGATGCGATACATTCATACTCTAAGTTCTTAAGGAGAAATGATTTTCAAGGGGCTAACATGAAACTTGAGAGTGAGTTAAAAAAACTTCAAAAAGGGGTAAGTGAGTTAAGAAAGGGCACTCAACTAAAACCTAAATGGATTAGGAAAGAGATTCATAATTTTTATATGGTCATTACGGCTCTTAAAGCCTCAAATTCCATAAATTGGTACTTTGATAGTGGGTGTTTGAGATACATGTCGCATGTAAAGTAATTTTTATACTTCTCTTAAGGATTATAATGGTGGTTTGATTACAATTGGTAATGAAAAAAAGTCAAGTGTGAGTGGGATAGGAACGATGAGAATTTCGAATAACATGACACTTCACAGTGTTTTATATGTGAAGGACTTGCAGCTAATCTCATTAGCATAAGTCAAATTTGTGATGATGATAATTTTGTGAGTTTTTAAGGGATAATGTTTGGTAATAAAAGAAGAAAATGGAAAATTGATGAGAGGTGTTGAAACAAGTAAGAATTTCCAAGTTCTCATAAATGAACCAAACCATGTGTGTCAAAATAAAAAAATAAAATGTATTAATTTAAGACATCAAAGTTGGAACACCTAAATTTTCATGTTTTCAAAATATCGTCAAAGAATGTTGGACTTGATATTGAAAAATGTTCAAAAAACTTGACAAAATCCATTTGGAAATGAATCAAATTCAAAATAACAAGTGTGATTTAAGGTTTGACAATGTTGGGTCTTGTATCAATTTAACACAACTTGTGTGGAACATAAACCAATAAGAATGGTTTGATCCTCTTTGAATGTTATGAGAAAAATAAGAATTTGAGAAAAAATACGTTTGTTCCTCTAAGTGTTTTGAACATAAAAGAAAATGACCAAAATGTTTTCAAGGTTCTGTTTTTGAAAAAGGTCTGGAACGTTTGAAAAGGCCTTCTAAATCCTACACTTACATACTTTATCACAAAAAAGTAATTTTAGGAAATTTTTCTTTGAGTTGTTTAACAATCGACAAAAACCAATAATTGTTCTTAAATCTCATATTAAGGTGGTCTACTATGGACTATATGTTTGTACTTATTGTCATAAAATCAGACACCATAGAGATTTTTGTTTCATGCTTAGGAATTCTTATGTTGTTTCACTTTCACATGACCACGATTTAGTTAATGACTTAAAATATGATTTGAATGTTCTTGTGATAATGGTGTAATACCCCGTAATTTTTAACAACTTTTATTATGCGATAAATTAAAAGTTAATGGGGATTAATTGGAATTAATTAGGAAATAATTAATTGGGATTAATTTGGATTTAATATTACTAGAGATTATAGTAATGTGCGATTCTGAATATTACTTGTTGATATATAAGTAATATATGAATAAGATGTCATTTATATTGCCGTGAGTTACTAATACGGTAATAATGGAAATTAAGTCGGGACAAGGTATGGAACGTGTCAGGACCATTTTAATTGAATAAAAAGGAAACATTATTTTATATTAATCTTATGGTCATTTCGAGTTAGTCGTTGCGTACAGAAGGGTTGAAATAGTTAGAAAAGTCTATTCGGGTGTTGGATTTGGGTCTCGGGTCAAGCGGGAGATGAAAGGACACCCCGAAGGGGCATTTTAGTCATTTTACTTAGGAGATGAATAGTAATTTTGGGTTTTGTCTTATTATAAAGGTGTTGGGTTAAAGGAACGTAGGATCATTCTGTTTCATCACAAAATATTTTAGAGGTCTTAGTGTGAGAGAGAGTAAAAGGTTCCTTGGGAGAAGAATGGTCGCTTAGAAAAGGGAAGAGACTTTTGGGGAAAACCAAAGGGGATTAACCACCTTCTGCCACCAGCACCACCATCGAAAAGTCGCTAGATAATGAGGAAGAAATCCTACACCATTATCACCAAAGGTTCAGACCTACATAACTAAGGCAAGTGCAATTCTTGCTTTATTTTTATGCTTAAAATATCCATGCAAGATAGGATAATTAGGATATCAGACTTTGCATGTTTCAATGATAAACTATAAAGTTTTAGTTTAGTTTTGGACATGAGAATTAGATAGAATAAATATCTTTCTATACAAAGGTTTTAATCCACGAAATTTGGTTTCAATTAATGGAAGAAATCAGGGTTCATGTAATTTTCTGGGAGAAATATTAAAATATGAGAATTATGGGAATGATATGATTTAATCCAAACTAATTGATGAATTTAGGTTGTTTGATAGAATTTGATCATATACCTTACTATGTCAATTGAGATGAAGTATGAGAGGTTTTGGATTGATTTATGTTGGTTTTTATGAGAAAGAAGAATTAAACCTGTAGGTTCTAATATGCAGAAACAGGGATGATATCTAATCGATCGATCGACCCAAGAATGTTGATCAATCAACTGATTGATCGATCGACTCCCCCTAGAAATGTGAAATGTTTTCTTTTTAAAGTTTTATTGAATCCCAAATTGTGAGAAATATTTATTGATGATTATTTGAATATGATGGGACTTAAGAGAGAACAGTAGGATATACTTGAGACCCGAAAAATGTACTTTGTGTGGGATTAAATCGGGGAAAGATTAAGGGGGGAATTAATTATATAAATTTCGGTTGAAATAATATTTGAATAATTTTGTACATTAACAAAATGTGAGGGACTTGGGTGAATGTTGGAAAATTATATTTAATAGAGGATAATATTATGTGAGTGATAACTACATAGTAATAATGTGACAAAGAAAATAATTATATTTAACTTGTATGGGTGTTGTTGATGAATACAACTGGTGCATGGGGATAGGATAAATTCCTAGTATTATACATAGGTCGAAAGATTACCTAATTTTATATAGGTAGATGATAATGCCTACTGATTGATAATTATGTGTATGACATACCTAGCTTACTTGCTATTGACGGGAGGTTTACGCGTGAGGGCAGCCATATCCTGATGATTCTATGGGGTTTTTGACTTGTCAATCGAGAACATACGACTTAGGTCGATTACCATTAGTGAGAACAATGGTATAGAACGGTCATTTGGATGCGTAGATATGTGCATAGCCCAAAGGCTTAGGACTATGTTCGTCTCCATTATTTTAGATTGAATATTTATGGTTCGAGGGATCTTTACCGAACCTATAGTCCCCTATATAGTGACGAGATGTATTGGGACATGATAGCAGAGTAATGCAGCATCGCAGTTGTGCCTCGGGGTGCAGTATAGTACATATATATAGTATATTGAATTTAGGAGAAGGCTCTCCTACATCATGCTTTATACATCACCCATGCATCACGCCTAATTCTGGGCCCTAAAAAACTTTTTTTTTTCAAATTTATATTTTTCCCTCGAATTTAACCTTCCAATCAACCCATATGCAAAAAATTAGGTCAAAATACATTTTTTAGCCATTTTTAAAAAATCCACAAAAACCTGCTAAAAATACCTTATTTTTAAGGGTCTGCGCCAGCAGTTTTTTGTGAATTTTTTAAAAATAGCTACAAAATGTATTTTGACCTAATTTTTTGCATATGAGTTTATTGGAAGGTTAATTTCAAGGGAAAAATATAAAATTTGAAAAAAAAAAGTTTTCAAGAGCCTAGAATTAGTTGTGATGTACGGTGTGATGTATAGTGCATGATGTAGGTGAGCCTCCCTTATTGAATTTATATATATACATATGATGATATCTATTGTGTGACTAAAGTAGAATTGAATGATAATGATATCTAGAATTATTTAATTATGAGAATACTTAATTGAATTATATTGATAAGGGGCTTATCCATGTTGAAACTAAATGGATATATATGCTTATGTAATTACTACATGTATTATGAGATTTATACGTGGGAATGAATTGGGATATTATTAGTGGATACACTGGTTTAAACTAGTTAACATGGGAACAGTAACTAGGATGGTTTATAGGTACGTTAGGTGTGCACTCTAGATGAGAGGTGAGAATCTCAAGAGAGAGTGTGATAATCTAACATTTATATTATAAGTGATAAATATTGCAATTAATCACTCGTTGTTTTAAAAACTATTTTCTGTCGGGCTCTGACCCATTTCCTTGCATATTCTCTTCTCTCTCTTGTATCTCCTATATCAGGTGTCCAACCACAGGGACGCCAACCTTATAAGATTATTATGTTGACGAGTTATGGACGCTATGGAGTTTGGAGCATTGTTTAGACGCCTTCATATTTGTTAATTCCTACTCTGTAGTTGATTTTTATTTAGGGCATGTCGCCTAAGAGGATTATAGTATTTACCTTCTATTTGAGTCATGATTTTATACTCATGTCGTTATGATACATTTGTTATTATTGGGATTTATGTATTGAGATATTTTATTGGAAAGTATTATTCCATTTGCATTTAAATTCTGTTGTGATTCATTTATTGTTGTGGATTGGATTATTATGAATTTGTTCGTAATGGTAAAAATGGAATTTTATTGAATTAAAATTTGAAAAGTTTAATACATGCTTAGTTGGATATTAGGTGATTAATATTTTTTTGATGGTGATGCTAAGAATGAACCAACTATAAATTATGTTTTAATTGGGTGTGGGTATGATCACCTGATATTTAATTGAGTGGGGCGTTACAGGTGGTATCAGAGCATCAGGTTCTGGAGTCTTTTAGGATTTGAACGATTTTTTATGCTTTCACCTAAGCATTTTTTGAAGTAGAGACCTATTCTTAGGACTATTGTATCTTTACTTGCATTCATACGATCTTCAACTATTCTATGATATCAAATATTCTCAGCTGACTAACTTGGTGCCAGCAGAGGTAACCACTGAAGAAAGGAGGAATTAAATGTTCACTGATGGCTTGAACCATAAGATTCGCCAACACTTATTGGTCAATCTCTCCCTACATACTTACGCAAATTTTCTTAATGTTGTGATGCTTTATTGCCAGGATAACTGCTTACATGCCCAGGGTGTTAAGCGGGGGATTGAGTGGAGCCATCAGGGTAAGACTAATGGAGGCAGTTCTAGTGGGACACCTTCGGGTCAAAGTCAACAGCGACATGGTGAGCAGGGTTCCCATTCTGGGGACTATGCTAAACATTTACGATCCAGAGGATTTCAGTTTGGGCAGGGAGGCAATAGGCAGGGCCAGTAGTGCCAAGGGAGAGGAGGTAATGGCCAGCAGGGCCAGGGACAGTAGGGGCAGAATGGGGGAAAGTTCACTAGAAAATGTTTTGCGTGCAGTAAGCCTGACCATAAGAGGTAGGATTGTTCTGATAAGGGTAAGAATCCTTAGCAGGGAGCACAACAGGATCCATATAGACCAGTATTTCCACCACCCGCCCTCTCAATACCAACTCAGTTTCCAACACTACATCCCATTCCAGCAGCTCCAGCACAGCAAGGATAATATGGTCGTATGTATAACGTCCATCAGGCAGCATTTCAGCAGCCACCACCCATGATTGAGGGTATGTTTTGTATAAATGGGGCAGTGGGGAACATTCTATTTGACACGGGGGCCTCACATTCATTTATAGCTACTAAATTTTCACGGGCCACAGGGTTACTAGACTTGGTCGATAGCACCGTTACTTTTGTAGACTCACCAATGGGTAGTGGGATGCCTATTTTCTTTATATGTCGTAATGTGAGTATAGAGATTGGGAGTCTGATATTACCGACAGATTTACTTATTTTGTACATGTCCGAGTATGATGTGATTTCGGCATGGATTAGCTTATTGCATATAGAGCCATGATTGACTGTTATAGTCGATGAATTATTTTTGCTATTTCGGGACATGAGATGTTACTTGTAGCGATGCCTCGTTCTGAGGGAGGGTCATCAACTCATTTATATTATATAGAGGAGGAGACTTCTACGGGAGTAGTATTCCCTTGACTCGATACTGATAGTTTGTGAGTTTGTGGATGTATTCTAGGATATACCGGGATTTCCTCCCAGCAGGGAGATTGATTTTGTGATTGATTTAGTGTCGGGCACTCGTCCCATTACTCGTTCACCTTATCGTATGGCTCCAACAGAAATGAGGGAGCTCATGGATCAAATAGAACAGCTTTTGGGGCAGGGATTTATCCGCATGAGTACGTCACCTTGGGGTGCCCCTGTATTATTTGTTAAGAAGCAAGACAGTTCTTTAAGGCTATGCGTAGATTATCGGGATCTTAATAAAGTCATGATACAGAATAACTATCTGTTGCCTAAAATCGATGACATGTTTAATCAACTGAGAAAAGCTCCCTACTTCTCAAAGATAGACTTAAGGTCTGGTTGTCATCAGCTGTGAATCAGGGAGCAGGACGTTCAAAGACTGCCTTGTTGACCAGATATGGATCATATGAGTTTCGAGCCATGCCGTTTGGGTTTACTAACGCGTTGGCAGTATTCATGGACTTGATGAATAGGATCTTCTGAGAGTTTTTAGATTGGTTTGTCATTATTTTCATAGATGACATCCTGGTTTATTCTCTGACTGGGGAGGATCATAACGAGCATTTGTTATAGGTTCTACAGACCCTACGTGAGCATCAGCTGTATGCGAAATATGAAAAGTGTGGGTTCTATCTTCGTGAAGTTCAGTTTTTAGGGCATGTTGTGTCTGAAATGGGGATATCGGTGGATCCTAGTAAGGTATCAGCGGTGAGGGAGTGGGGATATCCCATGACACTGATAGAAGTGCATAGTTTCTTGGGACTAGCCGGCTATTACTGATGTTGTATCCGGGGTTTCTCAAAGATTATGGGTTCACTGATGAATTTAACCCGTAAGGGCATACCATTTGTCTGGAGTGATGCTTGTCAGTTAGCATTCGACGAGATGAAAGATAAGTTGACCTCAGCACCAGTATTAGCACTGCCTAAGACAAGAGTGGAGTGCTTGGTTTACACGGATGCTTCCTTACAGGGGCTTGGTGGAGTACTACAGCAGGTAGAAAAGGCCATAGCTTATGCCTTTAGAAAGCTTAAGCCTCGTGAGAGGAATTACCCCACTCACGACTTAGAGCTTGCGGCAGTCGTGTTTTCTCTTTGAGTATGGAGACATTATTTATTGGGGGAGAAGTTTCGTCTATTCACTGATCATAAGTCACTGCAATATCTATTTACTCATTGGGAGTTGAACATGCGCCAGCGCAGGTGGCTTGAATTCATGAAAAACTATGAGTTTGAGATACATTATCACCCAGGAAAGGCTAACGTGGTAGCAGACGCGTACACCAGGATGCAGTTGCCAAATCATTTATGTTAGTTATGACTGTTACACCTCAGATTGTGATGAGGGTGGTTCAGGCTCAGGCAATCGATTCGTTTTGTCAGGAGAAAATTTGACAACTTTTAGTCGGGGGAGCAGAGTCTGACTCCGTGAGTTCAGATGGGGGCTTACCTTCAATGGTAGATTGATTGTTCCAAATAGTGTGGATTTACGGCATATTGTGATGATAGAGTCGCATGGATCCAGATTTGCAGTACATCCCGGTGGGGATAAGATGTACCAAGATATGCGATGATAGTATTGATGGAGCGGGATGAAAAAAGACATCGCTGAGTTCATCTCTAAGTGTACCACTTGTCAATTAGTGAAAGTGGGTCATCAGAAGCCTGTTGGGTTTCTTCATCCATTAGATATCCCCATGTGGAAATGGGAGAGCATCTCTATAGACTTCATCACAACGTTACTTACTTCTCAAAGGGGTCACGATTCCATATGGGTGATTGTGGATCGGTTAGCAAAGGTAGCTCACTTTTTGCCTGTTCGGATTGATTACACTATGGGACATTATACCCAGTTCTTTATTGCCTAGATAGTGAAGTTGCATGGCGTACCCCTAAATATCGTGTCTGACAGAGACAAGATTTTTGTGTCACGTTTCTGGGAGAGATTTCAGGAGGCTATGGGCACCGAATTGCAGTTGAGTATGACTTATCACCCAAAGATGAATGGGCAGACATAACGTACAAACCAAATGTTAGAAGACATGATACGCATGTGTATCTTGGACATTGGGGGAGGTTGGGTGCAATACCTTTCACTTGTAGAGTTCGCGTATAATAATTCATATCAGTTCACCATTGGTATGACTCCATTTGAGGCACTGTATGGTAGACCTTGTCATTCTCCTTCACGTTGGCTAGAAGTGGGGGACAATAAACTACTGGGGCCAGAGGTGATACAGGATATGTCCTCCAAGATTTAGATGATTCGTAGCAGTATTCGGGTAGCCCAGGACCGATAGAAAAGTTATGCCGATGCGAAATGGTCCTTTCGTGAAGTCAATGTGGGGGACCAAGTATTATTACGAGTATCACCTATGAAAGGGATTATGAGATTTGAGAAGAAAGGGAAATTGGCACCTAGATATGTAGGACCATTTCCAATCATTGAGAGAGTTGGACCGATTGCTTATAGATTGGGGTTGTCGGAGCACTTCCATAGGATACATGATGTGTTCCATATTTCTTCGTTAAGGCGATATCTCCGGGATGAGTTGGCACACACTCATGTTTCATTAGAGGAGATCAACTTGCAGCCAAATAGCTCTTACGAGGAGAAACTGGTAGTGATCTTGGACCATGGGGAAAGACGGTTGAGATCCAAAGTAGTTTAGTTGGTGCATGTACAGTGGTAACACCATAACATTGAGGGATCTACTTGGGAGCGCGAGGATGATATGCGCGACAAACATCCGGAGTTATGTTTACCAGGTATGCTTTTATTTTTCAAATTTTGGGATGAAATTCCTCTATAAGGGGGGAAGTATGTAATACCTCATAATTTTCAATAACTTTTATTATGCGATAAATTAAAAGTTAATAAGGATTAATTAGAATTAATTAGGAAATAATTAATTGGGATTAATTCGGATTAATATTACTATAGATTATAGTAATGTAGAATTTTGAATATTACTTGGTGATATATAATTAATATATGAATATGATGTTATTTATATTGTCGTGAGTTACTAATACGGTAATAATGGAAATTAAGTCATGACACGGTATGGGATGTGTCAGGACCAATTTAATTGAATAAAAAAGGAAACATTATTTTATATCAACCTTATGATCTTTCGAGTGCGCCGTTGCATCTGAAAGGGTCAAAATAGTCAGAAAAGTCTATTTGGGTGTTGTATTTGGGTCTCGAGTCAAGCGGGAGATGAAAGGACACCCCGAAGGGGCATTTTAGTCATTTTACTTGGGAGATGAATAGTAATTTCGGGTTTTGTCTTATTATAAAGGTGTTGGGTTAAAGGAACATAGGGTTATTCCATTTCATCACAAAATATTTGAGGAGAAGAATGGTTGCTTAGAAAAGGGAAGAGACTTTTGGGGCAAACCAAAGGGGATTAACCACCTTCTTCCACCAGCACCACCACCGAAAATTCACTAGATAACGAGGAAGAAATCCTACACCATCATCACCAAAGATTCAGACCGACATAACTAAGGCAAGTGCAATTCTTGCTTTATTTTGATGCTTAAAATATCCATGCTAGATAGGATAATTAGGATATCAAAATTTGCATGTTTCAATGATAAACTATAGAGTTTTAGTTTAGTTCTGGACATGATAATTAGATAGATTAAATCTCTTTCTATACAAAGGTTTTAATCCATGAAATTTGGTTTCAATTGATGGAAAAAATCTGGGTTCATATAATTTTATGGGAGAAATATTAAAATATGAGAATTATGGGAATGATATGATTTAATCCAAACTAATTAATGAATTTAGGTTGTTTGATTGTTAGAATTTGATCATATACCTTACTATGTCGATTGATATGAAGTAGGAGAGGTTTTGGATTGATTTATGTTGGTTTTGATGAGAAATAAGTATTAAACCTGAAGGTTGTAATATGTAGAAACTGGGTTGATATCTGATTGATCGATCGATCTAAGAATGTCGATTGATCGAATGGTCGATCGATCGACCCAAGACCATCGATCGATCGACTCCCCCTGGAAATGTGAAATGTTTTCTTTTTAAAGTTTGATTGAATCCCAAATTGTGAGAAATCTTTATTGATGATTATTTGAATATGATGGGACTTAAGGGAGGACAGTAGGATATACTTGAGACCCTGAAAATGTACTTTGTGTGGGATTAAATCGGGGAAAGATTAAATGGGGAATTAATTATATAAATTTCGGTATAAATAATATTTGAATAATTTTGTACATTAACAAAAGGTGAGGGACTTGGGTGAATGTTAAAAAATTATATTTAATCGAGGATAATATTCTGTGAGTGGTATCCACATAATAATATTCGATGAATTAAGGCTGGATAAATTTTGGTACATTAACGAGGAACAAAAGACTTGGGTTAATGTTGGAATTTTTATTAAAGTGAGGAGGAAATTATGTGAGTGATAACTACATAGTAATAATATGACAAAGAAAATAATTATATTTAGTAAGTACTGGTGGTATTGATAAATACAACGGGTACTCGGGGATAGGATAAATTCCTAGTATTATACATAGGTCGAAAGAGTACCTAATTCTATATAGGTAGATGATATTGCCTATTGATTGATAATTTATGTGTATGACATACCTAGCTTACTTGCTATCGACGAGAGGTTTATGCGTGAGGGAAGTCATATCCTGATGAATCTATGTTACTCCTCCATTATTTGTGATTGACAATTTGTGGTTCGAGGAATCTTTACCGAACATATATTCCCCTATATAGTGACGAGTGTATTAGGACATAGTAACAGAGTAATGCAGCACCGGAGTTGTGTCTTGGGGTGCAGTATATATATATATATAGTAAAGTGAGTGTATATATATACATATGATGATATCTACTGTGTGACTAAAGTAGAATTGAATGATAATGATATTTATAATTAATTAAGTATGAGAACACTTAATTGAATTGAATCAATAAGGGGCTTATCCATGTTGAAACTAAATGGATATATATGCTTATGTAATTATTACATGTATTATGAGATTTATACGTGGGAATGAATTGGGATATTATTAGTGGATACACTAGTTTAAACTAGTTAACATGGGAACAGTAACTAGGATGGTTTATAGGTACGTTAGGTGTGCACTCTAGATGAGAGGTGAGAATCTCAAGAGAGAGTGTGATAATCTAACATGTATATTATAAGTGATAAATATTGCAATTAATCACTCGTTGTTTTAAAAAATATTTTATGTCGGGCTCTGACCCATTTCCTTGCATATTATCTTCTCTCTCTTGTATCTCCTATATCAGGTGTCCAACCACAGGGACGCCAACCTTATAAGATTATTATGTTGACGAGTTATGGACGCTATGGAGTTTGGAGCTTTGTTTAGACGCCTTCATATTTATTAATTCCTACTTTGTAGTTGATTTTTATTTAGGGCATGTCGCCTAAGAGGATTATAGTATTTACCTTCTATTTGAGTCATGATTTTATACTCATGTCGTTATGATACATTTGTCATTATTGGGATTTATGTATTGAGATATTTTGTTGGAAAGTATTATTCCAGTTGCATTTAAATTCTGTTGTGATTCATTTATTGTTGTGGATTGGATTATTATGAAATTGTTCGTAATGGTAAAAATGGAATTTTATTAAATTAAAATTTGAAAAGTTTAACACCAGCTTAGTTGGATATTAGCTGATTAATATTTTTTTGACAGTGATGCTAAGAATGAACCAACTATAAATTCTGTTTTAATTGGGTATGGGACTGATCAACCGATATTTAATTGAGTTGGGTGTTACAAAAAGTAAATGAGGTTAATATGAGGTGGGGTAAGGATTTTGAAAAGAAAAACATTTTTTTAGAGAAATATTAATTTTAGTCCACATGGAGATAATTTTCAAAAAGACTTGTCTTGTGTTCTTCCTCAAAGTCATGGAAATGAAAATCATGTGAGGAGTGTGGATTTTGGGAAAAGGAAAGTTTTAAAGAGGAGTCAATGTGAATTTAAAGCCTCAATTTGTGGCAAGGATTCTTAATAAAACTAATAATCCTATTTCAAGGGATGCTTGGAAGAAAAAAGATGTTATAGATGATGGTATTTGTTTTTTCACCTCTAAGGGTGAGTCGTCTTCAAGTGTTCCTCCACCTCTCATTGATACCAGAAAGGTTCTCCCTCCCACTTGATTTGATTGGTGCTTATCGTAGTTAATATCTTTTTGTATTATGTCCCATATTTTTTTCCTAGGCTATGTTTTTTGACCAAGTGAGTTTGTTGTGATGATGTGATTTGTGTGGTTTATGCTTGTAATCATTTAGGAGAGTCTTTATTCCTAGTTTGAGTGAGTGTTTTATTTGTCATTTTGAGATTTTTTGTGTGAGAGTTTGCTTTCTTTTTTATATATATGTATATTGAATCTCTTGCTTATCCTTATCTCTTTATTTTAAGAAAAAATCAAAAAATATGTTTTTTTGTTTCATTTTTTATTTGTGTTTAACCATGTTATCATAGAGGGTGTTTGGGCTTGATTGAGGTTGAGTGATTTTGCTTCTTTAGAGTGTGAGGTGAATATTTATATTTAAAATTAATCTTGCATAAGTTTCATAAGCACTCTATGGTCTATTTGTCAAAAATTGAGATTTATATATGAAGGATTTGAATATGTACAATTTATGCATTAAAAGGTGCTAGCCTTATAGTGATAATGCCCGATTTGAATTTAAGTATTAATGGGAAAGTGTCATCCGTGTGTGTGAAACACCAATCAATGGCAAAAACTAATGTGTTGGAAAGAGACACAAGTCAACTTCTTAATTGATAATAAAAACAAGAAAGGGCTTTATCATAAGAAATTTATATTTTAGTTTGGCATTCAAAAGATTTGAACAACACTTTTCGATGGAGTTTGTAGATAGAGTAGATGTTAAAGATAAAATCATGATCACATATCATTTTTACTAGAAACGTTTTGCTCAATGTGTTAAGAAATTGAATTGTTTAATGATTTTTGTGTTTTCCCACTTTTATGCACAGGCAAGCCAATATGACTCTTATTGTATTATTGTTGTGTTTAGAATGTGAATTGAAAATGTTTAAATTTCTCAACATACGTAGAAAATTTTGATTTGATAAATCTTTAGTATCTCTGGAAAATGTACTTTTGTATATTATATAATGACTATCACCCGTGTCAAAATATTTGAGTCATGTACTACATCGAGCCCAAAATCTTGATTCACAATAGATGAATGAGAGTGTATTTTTCCTTTGTTGATGATGATTGAAATTTGAAGACATTAAGACCACACAGTTTTAAATCCACCCGTCACTGAATTTAAAGTATATCATTTTATAGAGTTATATTAAAGTTATTGCATGCACTCACAGTTCTTAAATTGAAATTTTTTTCATAAAATTAGTTTTTGAAAAACACCTTTTGAGTGATGTATTTGTTGGAGAAAATGGGATCAAGTCTATATTTCTAAAAGCTCATTGAATTTATTTTAAGAAAGTTTTTGTCTCGAACAGCTGACTTTTGGCTCGTGTGAATGAAAATTATGCAAACGACTTTATTTCCTCCGTGCGCACGGCCCCGGATCAATTTCGAGTTGGGGTCACACTGTCCAAGATCGTGCGCATAGAAAAACTCGATCGTGCACACGACGAAGCTGGGATTTAAATTTTATTATAAATAAACTTATTTCCCTCCATTTCTTGACAACACTTTTACCTCATTTTAAAATACATTATCTGGGGAGGTTTTCTTGTTTGAGATATTTTATTTCTTTCTTTAATTCAAAAGTTAAAAATGCTTTGAGAGTTTGTGAGATTTTTAGATCTAGGATGAGATCTACATTTGAGAGTTGATTTGAGAACCTTTTATCCATATCTAGCCAAGTTTACATATGAATTCTGATTAATTTGATGATCTATACTCTAAGATCTAAATGGAGGTGTTCTAGATATTTAGAGTTGGAGCATGGTGGGGATCTAGGGCGGATAATGGACTTATATGTTCAAGTGATGGAGTTTCACTTGGATTCTCACTGAAACGGGGGAGAGTCATGATATTCATTAATAAATTCTTTTGAGTGCACTTGATTTATTTATCTTCTTATATCGTGTAAAGAAGGTTTATAAATTTAATGAGATGCTAGGTCACACTGCAAGTTTTTGCCTAGAAGTTGAGTTTTTTTCTCATATACCCAATGTTATGCCTTTCATGTGGTTGATTATCATTTTGATTAATTGATTGTGTTTCTATGATTGTAATGATCAACTTGTGATTTAAAAATTTTACTTAAATCTAGGTTTTGTTGAATTGCAAAATTAAAATTGGGCATAATTTGTATTATAACCTATTCACCCCCTCCAAGTTATTTACAGTGAATGCACACTTGCATTTTCAAATCTACAGTCAATTTTATGTGATTTTTTTATGATTTTCATAGTTGTTCAGTATTTGAGAATTAATCTAGCGTTGACTTGTATATATTAGTATTTTTATTTGTACTAATGATCTTTCTTTGATCTATAGTCTTTGAGCTTGCTGTTTATGCATGGGATCTTCATTTGCTTGAAGAGTTGTTACGATAAATCATGTATGAAAGTGTTTTTGTTTGTGATAGTATCTTTGTTAGAATTTTTTTGAAAATCTTCTTGAGTGCGTGTGCACAGCATAATATTTTCTTATACAAAAAATTGAAGAGATTTTTTATTTGTAGGCACACTACGTGATTTCATGCACCCCCTAAATGGCTCCATGCGTAAGTATCCATTACTTGACTTTGAAATTCTGTTACTAAAGCCGTTTATTAAAAATAAACTATTTAAGTAACTCCGAGATGTTTTTTGAGGAAACTCTTTTCTTGAAAAAACAAAACTATTTGAACACAAGATGTGTTTAACAAAACAGTATGTACGAGATCTATTCAAGATTTGAATAACAGGTTTATTAAACAATTTTAAAACAAGCTTTTAAACCCAACACAACCAAGAATGAGATGAGAAGATGTAGGAAGATTAAGTACAAGAATTTTACGTGGTAAAACCTCACCAATTGAGGAAACATCCACGACTCCCTCTACGGAGTAAAACAAAAATCCACTATAAACAAATTTAACAGTTACAAACTATATAACAAACATGCATACAACTCAGACCTACATAAGTTTAGGAATGTACCCTCTGGTGTCCTTATAACTTCTCTGCAGTTCTGATTGTTGATGTTGTCCTCTCAGTTTGTTAACTCCAATTTGTTCAAGCTCTTTACGTCGACTCTTTTTTCTCAAGATCTTATTACCAACACTTTTCTTGTTGTAGTGTGAAAGTGTTTGTGGAGGTGCTCTCTAACACATGCATGCACACACTCACACTTATTAAGTACAAACAGTCCTAGCAAATTACATATAAGTCTATATGCTGTGATTTTTCTTTTTCTCTCTTCTCACAAAACTTTGAACCTATTTTGACCTTTAAATCAATCCCAGAATCCACGAATATCTTGCTTAGAAGACAGCCAAGATCTTAATCAATCTCAGTTTTGAAAAGATTTTCGAGATTGAAAACCTCCAAGTGTGATTCCAAACTAGGTCAAAGGTTTAGTTTTAAGAGAACTAGAAACAGAAAACATTTTTGTTGATTTCAAAGTTAAAAACATTTACAGAAAATGAATCAACAAAATATTTCTCAAGCTGAGAAACAAACATGCAAACTAAGTGTAATATATCATGAAAAACTCAGATCTGAAAATTTCTATATACAAGAACAACAGATCTAAGAAAATGATTAAGTTGAAAACAAGATCCAAAGAAGAAGAGGTTACAGCAACAAACCAACTCTCAAATCATCTCTCAAAAACACTCAAACACTCAAGGTTGTGTTTGGTAAAGTATAGAGGTTTAAAGGTTTATATTTGGTTTGAACTGTGTAGACGATTTGGGGTTAGGGTTAGGGTTTCTAACTCTTTCTCTCTCTTCTGGTTTCTCTCTTCTCTCTCTACTCTCTCTTCTTTTCTCTCAAATGACGAAAATCCCAAAAGTCCTCGAAGGCTGAGAGTAGGAGCCTTTTTATAAGAGGCTGGGAAGATTCGAGAATAAGGATTGAAACCAAGGGTCCAGATTTAGTCAAGTTCGATTGACTTAGATCCAAGGGCATACGATATGCGGTGGTTAAATCTCTCCTGATTGGTTCAAAGAGGATCACGGGGATAATGATGGAAGACATGCAGAACGTTGATAAGAATGATCCAAGGGATGAGAATGATCACTCGATTTGTCTCAGCAAGGAAACACACTTCTCACCAATCAGAAGTTGACACATGTTAGCATATGAGACGATATAAAACGCGCATCTAAAATAATTACAAAGTAAACCCTGAAGTCTCTGCCGCTTTTGGTTTCTACCCAAACCAACTTTGAGACAATTAAACCAACATTCTAAAATAGCAGATTTTGCCCATAACTTTTTAAAGCCAAGTTTTATTAATAAAACCTTATTTTTAAAATGTTTTAAAAAATCCCAAAAAAGATTTAAAAATAATGTTGGGGATTTCAACACACACAACATATGTACACACACTAATATGCAATATGACATGAAAATGATACATTCTACTGTGTGTGAGTGTTGGTAATTAGGTCTAGGTCCCTTCAATCAAAGATGAAATAGAAATGCAAGTTCTGAGGTTCTTTGGATTCTAGGTTAGACATAATTTTGCCACTATTTCCAAACTAGATGAAAGACTCAAGTGAGTCAAGAGTATAAGGTGCTTCAGACTTGAAATGTTCTGGTGTGCATAGTCCCTTGTTTCTTGCTTAATTGTTTTAATATATGGTGCTTACATCTTGATTTGTCATTAGTTAGTCCTTATATTTCTCCAGCTTTTACTTGATTGTACTTTGTTTATATCTCTCTTGTCCTCATATGCTTCATGTTTTACTTTGTTTTATTCCGTGACAGAAATGGGGAGATATTTTTTTTACCGAGGCGAGATTGTTTGTTTGGGGAAATACATTATTTGCTCATGTTAATAGTTGATAGTAAGGGAGATAAATGTTATTTTGTTGATTTTTTTTTGTTATTTTGATGTTCTTGTATTGAGGGGGAGATTAACAAACCTGATTTATACTTGCTTGATTGATACATGCATTGATTATGATCTTTAGGGGGAGTTTGATGTGTGTTTGTTTGATATATTTATGATTGAGGGGAATCTTTATTAATTTATAAGTCATTTATCATATATATTTGTCATATCATTCATATTTGTCAATATTATTATTTTTTGAAGGATTCCTGAGCGGGGGGGTTTCTTCATATGCATGTTCCCGCGTAATTATTATTTTTGTAGGTTTTCTCCCATTAATCAAGACTAAGAGCTTATATTGGAGAATTGAGACGGTCTAATTCAATTTTTGTATTGCGACAAGCCTCTCTCATTGTTTGACTAATGTGGAGTGAGTCTTGCTTGACGTGATTAAAAGTATTTTGTGGTTTAGGGGGTTTTTTCACCGAATAACCAAAGGGTGAGATTGAAAATGTAAACATTTGTATTATATATTAGCTGGCAATCTTTCGTGTCAAAGAATTTGAGTCGTGAACAAATTCGAGCCCAAAAGATTGATACACTTAGGTGGTTGTGAGAGAGTCGTTGCCTATTGATTATGGACATTTATGTTTCTAAGACATAGTGACATCTCTACTTTGAAGATGAGGACTTTTTTTGCTGAGTTATATACGCTATCCTTTTTCTGGATGCTTTAAACTTTTTGCTATTGCACACATTCATTACTTTTCAAGATGAGAGATTCTTTCATAAAAATGGTTTTAGAATATTTCTTTTGATTTGTGTATTTGTTTTTGAAAAGGGGTCAAGGTCTAACTTTGTTTTAAAAGGCTCCTTAAAACTTTTTTAAATGATTTTGTCTGTCAGCCATTGGCACGGTGGATTTTCAGCACGGTAGTGCGGTTTGTTGGACAAACTGTGCATATGGCTCCTTGACATTTTTGTTTTCGGGTGATACTATCCAAAATCGTGCGTACGACTAAAGTTAATCACGCACATGACAGAGTTAAAATTTCAAAATTCAGTGTATACATACCTTGTTTCCCTCCAATTCTTTGAACACTCTTTCCTGATTTTAAGTACATACTCTGAGGATATTTTCACACATGAGAGCTCTACTTTCTCTCTATATTTCAAATTGAGTGTTCAATTGGGTTTTTGTGAGAATTTTTAGATCTACACTTAGATCTATATGTTTAAAAGTTTTTAGAGGATCAATTCACATAACCACTGTCGACATATGATTTTCTATCAATCCATAGCCAGAGTTAGAGCATGGTGAGGACCAACGATGAATAATTTAATGTCGTATTCAATGGATTGAGTTTCGGTTGAATTTCTAATTGAAACGAGCGAGAGTTGCAATGGTCCATGGGTAATTTCTTGTGAGAGCACGAGAGAGAATTGCTTTATTTCATTTTGTAAAATGTTATTTTCAAATATAATATGATGCTACGTTAAACCGAGATTGTTTCCCTATAAGTTGGGGTTTTTTCTTGTACATTCGTTGTTGTATGAGTTTGTTGCATTTTTCATTGGTTGTTTGTGTTCGTTTGATTGCACATTGAACTATATATAATTGGAAATTTAAAAATGACTTGAATTTAGGTTTAATTTGGAAAAAAATTTAAAATTCGAAAAATATGTTAGATAACCTATTCACCCTTATAGGTTATTTATAGTTACCACACACTCGCGTTTTCATGCTTCACGATCCATGATTTGCCCTTGGAAAATAACCTTCAGTGCACGCTACCCTAAGCCTAAAGATTATGTGCATCGTTGCAATGATTACACTCCCATTAAACATAAGTGGGGGGGGTACATCAATGGACAACTGGTGAGAAAAACTACACCAACAAATGCATAATTTAATAGGGAAGAATTAGGCTAATCAGGCCTAAAGACTGCTCACCCCAATTTCGGGGGCAATTGAAGGGACTGTTAGTCGAATATGCCATGTGACACAACACGTGACATTGAGAGAGTGAGGTGGCGTAGTCGTCCAGAGATCAAGGAACCTCTAAGGGAGGATCAACGAAGATGATGATTGGATTTGGATGGACACATACCTACTGTCACTGTACTACCTCAAAGGTAAGGCCAAAGATAACAAGCAATCCATATGGAAGAAATCTAGAATTATAGCACACCTCTATCTATAAAAGTAATGACCCCAATGGTTTGGGATACAGTTGACCACACGCTTGTAATCACTGCTTGAACTCTTAGCTAGCAATCCTAGCACTCTAGTCGTCATCTCTTTCCTCCATTAATAAAGCTCTCTCCTCCCTTTTCTGTAGATATAAATAGTTGTGGTTGGAAAAGGTAGTAGAGAAACTTTGGAATGAAGGTGAGGGATTATTGACGGAAGTGGTATAGATATTACCAGTGGTAACTAGACTTTAGGGACGATACAATTAATATTTTTCGTATGAATTCATAGGATGAATTGAAATTCAGTAAAAGTTGATCGTATCAAACATCCACAACAATTGTGCACCTCCCTGGCGAAAGATAATATTCCACTCATCATGTACAATTACCCTTCACCTCATTAAAAAGTGTTTTGTAGGAAGCAAAAAACTAAGTGGGCTTCACTCATACTAAAAATATTTACTAGAGATCATTATTTTGTACAGAAAATAGTATTATGATTCTTTTTATGGAAGTATCATGAAAATTAACTACAAAACATCAATTTATCTATTTCCAGTGGAATAGATAAAAGACAAGATAATACAGAACACAAGGAAAGGAGAATTCAGAAAAGAATCAGGAAAAAATAAAAATTACTTGGTTCCCGGGGTCACGTATGGACATTAACATGTGATATCACTAAGGACAAATTGGGAAGAGAAATCAAAAGATTTTCACTTGGGAGTCACAGAGCAATTTGAAACTCATCAGTGACATGTGACAGTCTACCTTTCCAACTTTTTGTCCAAAAAAATTATTATGAGGAGCCCAAGGACCGTTTGGTCTTCAACATATGTTTTGCAGCTCAAAAAGCTATAAGCAGCTTAATTAGAACATCCAAAGCAGATAAAGTAAAGAGAAGATTGAAGAGAAATAATAGCATAAAGAAGATCCAATGTATCAAAAGTAACAGAACCAACGTTTAGTTTTTCCACCTTTCTAACATAACAGATCTCTCTCTCAATGTCTGATTCTCCGGAAAATCATTACTACTGCATTCTCATGCTCATCAAGATACCCTCTTAATACACTTGGTCAACATCCTATTCACTTTATTCTTTAGCTCTCCCGTTGTTTCTTATTTAAAATTACACCTAATCATTTTCTTTTCTTTTTGGGATATTTGCTTTCAGTCTCCACTTGTTATGTATACACTTAAAATTTTGAAAAATAAAAGTTGAACACCCCAAAGTATTATCGTTGTTAAAAAACGGCCTTATAATACAATTAAAAAGCTGTCTAAGAATAGATACAGTCCCTTGTGTTTTACCAAACTGTTTTCCCTAGTCTCATTTACTCATCTTTTTATCTATTTAGCCCCCGTGTTTACAAAAAATCACCTCTCTCTCTCTCTCTCTCTCTCTCTGTATTTTTGTATGCTTTCTGTTCCAATCTCATGCTACAAGTATTTTGGTACAGAATAGCTTATAATCTTCACCCAAAAAATACAAGATTACATAAATGTTAATGGTAATGAGCATGTTTACAAGAAGTCTAGTGGAGAAGTTGGACAGTCAACTACAACCACTAGTGGAGGCGCCACCAGTGATGGTGGTGGAGCCAAGTCACTCTACCCACCGATCAATCGAGACTCTGGTAGTTGTGTTAGCAGTGATCACAATCGCAGCTGTCATTGCCGGTATCATTGCTCGCCTATGCGGTGGCCGACATATTGGCAACAGTGGAGAGCATGACATAGAAGGGTGGGTAGAAAGAAAGTGCAGGAGCTGCATTGATGACGGAGTTCCGCCACCACCACCACCTCCACCACCACCACCACCACCTCCGCCACCAGCCGAGCCACCCAAGCCAGCGACAGAGGAAGCTAAGAAGTGAGAATAGAGAAAGAAAATAGATTCTAAGGTAAATTGAAAATAAATCTATAATTATTTGTCCCAAATTAATATTAGTACTTTCTTTTTTACACCACCCAAAAGTACAGTTATCCAAATGTATGTTTTGCGTTCAAATGTATTAACAAGCAAGAATTACTATAATTGCGATTAAATACTTGGACCATATACAGGTTTTTATTATGAAAGATCCTAACAACGTGTCTCTTAGTGCTCGATGGTCGAGCTTTTGTGATAAGTCTTGTAATTCATGTCAAGAGCTTAAATAAAATATTGTCAATTACTTTATGAATGTCAGAAATTTTACTTGTGAATGTCTTAATTTAGACTCCGAAATCACTACATCTCAACCTGAACAAGCACTTTTAAGATATATGGAAAGAACCTGATGATAAATATGAAGTTCTCGCAAATAATTAATAGTAGGAACATGTTTTCATTTTCGGAGAACTTTTTTCAGTGACATGTCCAGTCTTATGTACAACTTTTTAGAAAACCTTTGCATCCTTATTAATGTCATGACTGAGTTGCAGTGAAAGTAAATGGAGAAGTTTATTAAACGTTTAGCAGAGATAATATCATAAAAACGTATTGTTACAGATTGCTGTGACCAGTATATGATGTCTGATATTGTTGGATGAACAGGTTATAGCTAGAGCTTATGTGAAGTATCTGTCATATGATCATCAAAGAAGACACAGAGAGCAATGATGAGAGAGCTTTAGTAGCATCATTGTCACAATTTGATTGAGATATGGTGAAGAGTGGAGAGATGGGGAGGAAAACTCTTGATGCTTCACTGCTGCACTGTATTATAATAGTGATTGTAGGAAATACTATAACTAGTGTGTCACTACATGTCTTGCCTTATTTACTAATTCTAAATGAAGTGACATGATTTTCTAGGCCTTATCTATCCTGACTTTCTCTAAACCAGCGGAAATGATTTTTACAATTTTAATAATGCTAGACATATAAAATATAACATATTTCATAAAATATCCCTCATTAATTATGTTGTATATTATTTTGGCTACCAAAATTTGAAGTATTATAACTTTGGGTATGATTTTCACTTTTTACCACATATTTTTAAGGAAAAAGGGTTGCAAAAGTTACAAGAAATGTCAAAATCCATCGTGAAAAGCGCAAATGATATTTCAAGTGATGTTACGTTAAATTTGAGCATCCAAAATGATATAGACCATAGCTAATGGAGAATAATGTAACACCCCGTATTTTTGGTACATTTAATTTAATTAATTCGGAGATTTTAAATTACTTAGTGTGTTGTAATTTAATGAATTAATTAGAACATAAATATATATAAATATTAATCTGGGATTGAATGGTTAATATTTAGGGAAAACTTATTTACTAAGCGAATAGTAATAATGTAATTATGTCGTCTAGAGTATTAATGACGAGGTATGTACTTATCGCATCCGAAAGTCGGTATAGACTGTATTAGGTGGGGGATAAGTATTTTTAGAAATTAACTCGGATGCAAATTCTGAGGGTACAGTTGAGTCCGGATGGGCCGAGATAGTCGGAAAAGTGTACCCGGGGGTAGTAAACAGGTCACGGGACGTTTTTAGACATAGCCGGGCCCACTCGGGGACATTTGGGTCACTTGGGCTTGGCCCATTAGTCAAAAAACGGGATTAAGTTAATTAATCTAATAAAAAGTGTAGAGGGGGCTTGCAGCTCAGCGTAGCAACTCAAGCGTGACACCTTGGTGAGGCAGCTCAGCGTGGCAGCTCAGCGTGGCAACTTGGTGAGGCAGCTCAGCGTGGCAACTCAAGCGGGACATCTTGGTGAGGCAGCTCAGCGTGGCAGCTCAAGCGTGACATCTTGGTGAGGCAGCCCAGCGTGGCAACTCATATTTTAGCTTGTGGTTTTAATCACATCGTACTTTCATTATTGATTTCTGTAAGCTTTAACGATTGTAATGACGTAACGATAATAATTGAAGGGTTTGTATGAGGTCAAACGGTACTTGCGAGAGACCAGGCTTGGCAGGGCCTGGGAGAGCTTTCATGCTCTATCGAATGACCTCACTGTGGGAACTTTAGAGGGACCTGGTTTGGAGGATTGAGAAGTAAGGCACCGTTGGGGCTTGTCCTGACCATCTTAGATACACCTGGTAAAACACCGAAGGACCCTGACCGTGGAACCTCAAGTGGAGCAGCTTGGAGTTCCATCGGGCATTGAGTTATGGACCAAAAGACCCTCTACTCAATGTCACATCTACTGTGGGTGATGTCACTAGCCATCTAAACGTTGTCAGACATGCACTTGAGTAAACCACTGTGGTATTTGGGGCTGTCAGGCAGTTGGTGAGCCACCTCTGCGACAACAACCCCCTGACACACAGTGGATAGGCAAAAGGCATGTCTTGGCATTTAATGTTTATGGCATAAAGACAACTAGTGCATCAGGCATTTAATGTTGTGACATAAAGTATGAGGGATGTCTTTCATAGTCTTTAATGACTGAGTTACCTCGGGGGTGGTGTGGGGGGGCTATTTAAGGACCCCAACCACCTTTGAGGAGAGGATCCTGTTTTTGGAGGATTAAAAAGAGTTATTGCAAATTAGAGAGCTCATTTTTGACTTACCATTGTCATTTATTACGAAGCTTTTAATATTGGACAGAGATTCTTGAGGGTGTTTGGTGTGTTTCTACCTGCCTATCAGGGTGTATCTAGGGTGCTTACTTCTCCCTCCCTCTAGCTAGGCCACTTCTAAAGGTCCATTAGCATGACCTGAGTTATACACGAGAGATTTGAGAGTTTAAACTGAGTTCATCTTCATTGAGTTTTGTGTGTGCATTTCCTATAATTAGTCTAGGGTGTTGGCTAATTTAACTTGTGATTTCCATACTCAATAGGGGTTACGCCTCCATATATATAATCTAAAGTACCCTCTTACATTTGGCGACTCTGCTGGGGAGGCATCCTTCTAGAGAAGGAGTATGGCGCAGGATAACGCTACTAGAAGACTCAATTTTGATGACATACAGCATAATGAAGAACAGGCTGCGAGGGAGCAGGAGGCCCTAAGAGATGGGGCTCCTCGGGGAGAGATACCGCTGGCTCCAATAACGATAGGCGTCCCAGGGGTTGCACAACCTTCCACGAGCGTAGGGCTGGGACCTGCCCAGATGGCGCTCCTCATGAGCAAATTTTACGAGTTTTTGCAAACCCCAGTAGCTTCCACTATGCTGGGAGGATTGGAGACTAGTGCCTTCGTGACACCAGGAGTGGCCCCAGGGGCCCCACCAGGGGCAGGCATTACGGGAGCGGTACCAGCAAGTGTACCCTCTATTATGAATCCCACTGGGGGCGGCTCGGGAGTTTCAACGGCACAACCGATAACGTTCGCTCCGGTTCCAACGAGCGCTCAACCGTCTGCTCCGTTGCAGATGGCCCCAGTAGCCTCGCCCTTGGAAGAGATGAGAAAAGAGATGCAGAAGGAGATGCTGAAGTTCATGCAGTCTTCCTCGCAGGCCGTAGGCGAGGTGGCTGCGGTCTACGATGACTTTCGAACACCTTACCCCCAGGAGTACAACGACGAACCCTACCCGAAGGACTATATTCCCCCTACCTTTGAAAAATACTCAGGGAAGGGTGGGAACCCGAAGGAACACATTAAGCGTTTCGTTGAACACTTGGGGGCGCATTGCAATGACAAAAAGCTTAGGCTGAGAGAGTTTTCCAAATCCCTGACTGATAAAGCCTACACTTGGTACTCTCACTTGCCTCCCAACAGTGTCTCCACGTGGGAGGAGATGCACGTGTTGTTTGTCCGAAAGTTCTTCTTGGCAGAAGATGAGTTCACACTAACCCAACTTGGCAGGGAGAGGCAAAGGCCAGGGGAGGAGGTAGTGGCCTATATCCGAAGGTTTAGGGAAAGGTCCCTCGACGTGAGGGAAGAAGCTAAGGAGGCCAGGTTATTACAAATTTGCGCTGAGGGATTACTTCCTGAGTATATCTGTCACCTGATCAATGAGACACGCGAGGGAACTTTTTTAGCTTTCTTAAAATCTGCAAGAAACATATCGTTGGTGGTGCGACCTAGCCCGGTAGTAGCCCCCATGATGTTCAGACAGACGATACAACCCATCGGGGGAAGGACTCAGGCCCCACGGGTAGGATATGTCGAGAGAGAAGATGGGGGCAAGGCTCAGAGGAAGGACAACAAAAGAAAGTTCGGAAGGGATAGAGAAGACCCGCCACCGTTGCCTTGTACGGTGGAGGAGGCTATGAGTTGCTATAACGCAATGGTCCAAGGCGGAACGGTTTACGAGCCAAAAGGCGTCCCGGTAGAGGAGCCCGACGTGGCAACTAGGGCCAATCCCAAATATTGTCAGGTTCATCGAAAGCTCCAGCATCCAACAGAAAGCTGCTTCACGCTGCGAAGAATCATAGACAAGTACGTGAAGGCGGGAACGCTGCAAATTCCCCCACAAAACGTTAACAATAACCCGCTCCCGGCGCATGGGGCCAATGTTGTGACGGCCTATGATAAGGAGGTAGAGCGAGAGGGGAGAGGGGCAACGATGGAGTTTGATAAAGCACTGGAGTATTGCACTAGGGGAATGGCTAACGTAGTTCTGGCGTATGATGAAGCAAGTGCTAGGGACGTAGAAGACGCCTATAGCGTTGAGGGCGAGGAAACGGGTCCAGTCATAGAATATAGCGCAGTTTCAAAATCCCCAAAGTTCGCTTGGTTCTTCGATCAAGTGGGGATACCAAAGGAGAGCAGACTGGAAATAACTCGGGCAATCCTTGACATCGCGAAGAAGGACGCGGTTCCCTCGCTGAAATGGAGGGGACCCATGGCGAGGCTGGTGAAAAAGTTCCTATCAGAGGTGACCTTCAGCGATGCAGATAGAGCTGTAAGGTTCCCTCATAACAGGCCCTTGTATGTGACGGCCGGTATCAACGGGGTTAGTTTTGCAAGAACGCTTATGGATGGGGGTGCTTCCATCAACATTATGCCGATCAACTCCTTCCACGCAGATGATATCCCAGAAGAAAGGTTGGTCCCCATGCCTCTGGTAATCTCAGGGTATGACAACCAATCTTCCAAATCCATTGGGTATGTGAATGTGGGAATTGTAATGGGAAATCTGAGTTCCCACATCAAGTTCCATGTAATAGAAAGTGCAACTTCCTATCATTTACTCATAGGAAGAGTATGGATGCACAATCAAGGTTTAGTTCCTTCAACATATCATCAATGCGCCAAGGCGAATGTCAAAGGAACAGAAGTGACCATTAGGGCTACAAAAAGGCCTTTTGCTATCGAGGAAGCTCACTTTGTAGATGCGGCCTTTTATACGGAGTTGGAGGAGGATGCTCGAGTCCTAACGAGAAGAATGGAGGGGGCATGGGTTCCCTCGATTAGAGATAGAATGGGGCCTCTGAACGAGCAAGGCAAAGAAGCCGCGAGTGACGAAGGGGTGAGGGCCGAAGAAACCCATCAGGTGATCCCTCGACCCCAAGGTACTACGAAGCAACTCAAAAACAAAGTAAAGCTTAGAATGGATCCTGTGGAGCATGAGGTCCAATGGCAAAGCGTGCTGAGTCGCTTTTCAGGGGGAAGAATCGCTGAGGCTTCGAGAGAAAGAAAGAGGAAGGTCGTGGCAACAGTCACCAACAGGCAATGCAAGAAGGTGGTCACTGAAGAGGGGAAGGTGGTATACCTTTTATAACGATGTGAGCGGGCGGCCGAAGAAACCGAGGATGGGGCTGACCCGTTATATGAGTGCTTCTTGGTAGATCAACAGGGACAGTGTATGGTGATAGACAACTCCAACATACAGGAGTTCGTGGAGGAGGTCGCCGAAGAACCGGACTACATGGCAAATCAACCGAAGCCCCAGGCACAAGAGTTGGAGCAGTTGAACCTGGCAGGAGAAGGGGAAGACCCAAGGCCCATCTTCATCGCGAAGGATCTCGGTAAGGAGAAACGAGAAGCCTTGGTTGGGCTAATCCGGGAGTTCATAGATGTCTTTGCATGGAAGTATACCGAAATGGAAGGGCTTGATGAGGAAGTGAGCTGCCACAAGTTAAACGTGATGCCTTCAGCCATCCCGGTAAAGCAGTCAACAAGGACTTATAAACCTGAGTTGGACTTGAAAATTAAGGAAGAGGTTCAGCGTTTGTTGGCAGCAGGATTCATCAAACCCATACAGCATCCCCTTTGGCTATCTAGCATTGTGCCAGTAGGAAAAAAGGACAAGAATCAAATAAGGATCTGTGTGGATTTTAGAGATTTGAACAGGACTTGCCCCAAAGATGAGTTCCCTCTACCCTCCATTGATAGCTTGATAGATGCCACGGCTGGGCATGAGATGTATAGCTTCATGGATGGGTACGTTGGGTACAACCAGATCAAGATGGACCCTGTGGACGCAGAGAAAACGGCATTCAGAACCCCGTTGGGCAATTTCATGTACAAAGTAATGCCGTTTGGACTTAAGAACGCGGGAGCTACTTATCAAAGAACAATGATGGCCATTTTTCACGATTTCCTCCACAAATTTGTAGAATTCTATGTGGATGATTTGGTCATCAAATCGAAGAAGGAGGAGTCCCACCTAAACGACTTAAAGAAGGTGTTTACTCGATGTAGGAAGTATAAACTAAGGATGAACCCATTGAAGTGCGTCTTCGGAGTAACATGTGGGAAGTTTCTAGGCTTTGAGGTTGATCGACAAGGGGTGCAGATGGACCAGGATAAACAACGCGCGATCTTAGAAATGCCGTACCCAAGAACGGTGAAGGAGATGAAAAGTTTCCTCGGTAAAGTCTCCTACCTTAGAAGATTTGTACCAGGATTGGCCGAGGTAACACACCCGTTGATGCAGCTACTGCGAAAGAACACAAAGTTCAGGTGGGAAAAGGATCACCAGGAGTCTCTCGATGAGTTGAAGAGGCTTCTCGTTTCACCACAAATCATGGTTCCTCCACAGACAGGAGTACCGTTGCAGTTGTACCTCACCTCCACTACAAGGTCCGTTGGAGCTTTGCTGGCACAGGAGATCGACGGGCAAGAACGGCCAGTGTATTACCTCAGCAGGATCATACATGGGCCAGAGATTAGATATAGCAGCCTAGAAAGGCATTGTTTGGCCTTGGTCTTTGTAGCACAAAAACTTAGACATTATATGCTGTCTTTTACAATTCATATTGTAACTAGATGTGATCCTATTAAGTATTTGTTGGCTAGAACTATCTTGATTGGCAGGGCAGCCAGGTGGTTCCTTATTCTCTCCGAATATGATTTAAAGTGTGTGGTTCCTCGTGCTATCAAGAGCCAGGCGTATGCTGATCTGTTGGCAATCTTCCCATCAGGAACGTTTGAACCACCTAAAGAAGACATTCCGGGAGACGACTTACAGGCCAATTATCTGGATGCAACCGATGAGGAATGGACGATGCAATTCGATGGGTCTTCGGCAGGAAAAAAAGGAGGGGCAGGGGTCATCCTTTCAAAAGGAGCGGAGGAGATTTGTCTGTCCTACAAACTGGATTTCCCTTGCTCCAATAACGAAGCAGAATACGAAGCGTTGGTACTAGGGTTGTTAGAGGCTCTTCGAAGGGGAATTCGTTCACTCTGCATCAAGGGTGACTCGAACTTAGTAATTCAGCAAGTTAACGGAGAATATGCGTTGAAGCACATGAGTTTGGCACCATACAGGACGATCATTCAAAGGCTCCTCAGCCAGTTCCATCGGACCGAAATTAGAAGATATCCCAGAACGATGAACCGTCATCCAGACGCTTATGCCACTATTGCTCAAAAGATGGTCATGGGGAGCGATACGACTATTGTTACGATCCAACGAAGAACAGTTCCTTCGGTGGTACAGTCAATACTACCGATGGAGGGAGACGCGGATTGGAGAGGAGAGGTCAGGAAGCAACTAGAGTCTGGCGAGGGAGCTATGGGACTCAGAGAGTTAGCCCAATACTTTACAAACCAGGGAAATCTTTACTTCAGAAATGCAGGGGGATGGTTATCAAGATGCATTGGGCCAGAGGAGGCAGAGCGGAGGTTGAAGAAAACACATGAGGAGCACTGCGAAACAACTGAGATACCTCTTTATAGGAGAATTCAAAGAGGGGGATATTTTTGGCCTAAAATGAAACAGGATGCGGCAGAACTACAACGGAATTGTGATAAGTGTCAGCTATTTTTCGAAGCAGCTGAGTGCCATTTCATTGAAGCCCAAACAGACTGGAGGCAGCCCTATATCGACTTTATTCAGGATGGAATTGTCCCAACAGAGAAAATGGATGCGATGGGACTAAGGCGAAGGGCCCCGAGGTTCTATATCCAAGAGGGGCAGCTTTATGGAAGGGGGTACTTCAATAGGCCATTGCGTTGCATTACAAAAGAAGAAGCAACTGAGGTCCTCAAACAAGCCCATGACCCAGCTCACATGGGAGGGGCCAAGTTATATGATCAGCTGATGACGTTGGGGTATTATTGGCCAACGATGGAGAAAGACTCCGCCGAATTTGTCCGAAAATGCAAGGCTTGCCAGCTTCATGGAAATATGATCCATGCCCCATCGGTGGACTTACACTCTCTGGCAACGCCTTATCCTTTCCACACTTGGGCGTTCGACCTCGTGGGGGCGATACATCCTTCGTCGAGGGGCAAGATATGGATACTGGTAGCAACGGATTGCTTTACAAAATGGGCTGAAGCAATACCACTTAGAAGGGCAACGGCTGGGGAAGTGAGTAGCTTCATCAGAGAGTATATCATTTGCCATTTTGGGATCCCAAAGGTTATTCTCTCAGATAATGGGACTCCCTTCGTCAACTCGGAAGTAACGATGCTCACAGACAAGTACTTCATTGTTCATCACACTTCAACCGTGGCATACCCGAAGGGGAATGGTCAGGCTGAAGCAACTAACAAAACTCTGGTTAATATCTTGGCTAAAACGATGGAGGACTTTCCAGGATCGTGGGATGACAAGATACCAACAGTGTTGTGGGCCTATCGAACGATGAAGAGGAAGCCCACAGGGTACACTCCGTTCTCCCTGGTCTATGGGGCTGAGGCAATTCTTCCAGTGGAGTTGGAAGTTCCCTCGGCTCGATACGCCTTGCGAAGCAGCATGCTCCCTCAGAACAGGCATGTGCAGTTGGAGGCATTGGATGAACACAGAGACAACGCGATGCAACATTTTCAAATGTATACAAAGCAGCTCTCTAGGGCATATGACAACATGGTAAGACCAAGGAGGTTCGTGGAGGGAGATCTCGTTTTGAAGGCAGCAGTGAAACACATTAGGGGACTTCCTCTGCCAAAGTTCGCAGCCAATTAGGAGGGACCTTTCATCGTGAACGAAGCTCATGATTCAGGTTATTGCCTAATTTCTAAGTTGGAGGAAGATAGGCCATTCAAAATTAACAATAAATGGCTGAAAGTATATCATGTGTAGACAGTTAGTTTGTACCATCGATGTATCGGGTCTCTTTATTATGAATATACAAGTTTTACTGATGATGTGAAGTATAGACATTGATATATGAAAACAGGCATAACTCAGAGATAAATTGAAAAATGTACATTCTTTCATTCATTAAAGAAGAGAGCATTACAAGCAAAATGGGGAACTACTGCCCAAGAATTACATGAATGAAAGAAAGAAAATATGTACAGGAGTTTTTACTACCCTAAGAGAAACCACAGATCCGGGGAAGAGAAAAAATCCCCGGGAAGGCCCGAAGAAGCTGATACAAAGGAATTTTGAGCGTTGACAGCAACCTCTAGCCTGGTTTGCACCTGGGCGCGTTCAATAAGGAGCCTTTCCCGTTTTAGCTTGGCCAAACGCAGAGCTTCTTCGGCATTCGTTACTTCTTCATCCGCCGATTCCAAAAGAGGTGCCAGCTCAGCTAACTTAGCCTCCTCAGCCCGTTGGTCCTCCTGGTGCCTTATCAGCACTTCCCTCTGGCCGATCAGTTACTGGTTCTTCAAGGTCTTTAGATGCGTTATAAGCCAGTCAAAACGGAAACCATCACGCCCCAACTCCTTCAGAAAACCTAGAAATTGGTTGAAAAGGGATCTGGTAACACTGGCAGTGGGGGCACTAGCAATTTCAGCAACAACGATCACCATGCCTTGCAGCCTGTGACTCATCACATGAATATTTGAGCGCAGGCAATCCGGTGTGAAGGTCTCAGGATGGCGATCCACCAATTGTTCAATCACCAGCCGATGGTTGACGGGCATTTGAGGAGATTGCCGAAGCACCATGAGGCAGAACGAGTGAGGAGCTAGGTCGGGAAGAGGAACCTCACACCCAGATTCGCTCTCGACTGCAGCACCAGTCGTAGAACCTCGATCATCATGAATTGAGTTTTTCGAAGCATCAGGTTCTCGGAAGGGCGAGCCTACAGGTGAGAGGACTGGGGGCGAATCTTCCCGAGCAACCTGAAAAGAAAAGCCCAAATAAGGAAATGAAAAATCTTAACAAGCGTTTTCGTTGTTAAGTCACCATTATAAGGTGGAGTTTGTGAAAAAACTTAGCAAGTGTTTTCGTTGTTAAGTCACCATTATAAGGTGGAGTTTGTGAAAAAACTTAGCAAGTGTTTTCGTTGTTAAGTCACCATTATAAGGTGGAGTTTGTGAAAAAACTTAGCAAGTGTTTTCGTTGTTAAGTCACTGTTATAAGGTGGAGTTTGTGAAAAAACTTAGCAAGTATTTTCGTTGTTAAGTCACCCTTATAAGGTGGAGTTGGTGAAAAAACTTAACAAGTGTTTTCGTTGTTAAGTCACCGTTACAAGGTGAAGGTTGTCAAAAAAAAAAAAAAAAAAAAAAAAAAAAAAACTTAACAAGTGTTTTCGTTGTTAAGTCACCGTTATTAGGTGGAGTTTGTGAAAAAAACTTAACAAGTGTTTTCGTTGTTAAGTCACCGTTATAAGGTGAAGTTTGTCAAAAAAAAAAAAAAAAAAAAAAAAACTTAACAAGTGTTTTCGTTGTTAAGTCACCATTATAAGGTGGAGTTTGTGAAAAAAAACTTAACAAGTGTTTTCGTTGTTAAGTCATCGTTACAAGGCGGAGCTTAAGAACAATCTTGTGAAAAAATCATCAGATGGAGATAACGGGAAAGATAGTAAGAAAAACATACCTCAGTCACAATGGGAACAGTTGAGGCAGCCACAGGGACAGGAACCGTTGCGGGCGCGATTATTGCCTCAGATGGCATAACGGGGTCCCTGGGCGCAGAAGCCTCCACCCTTGTCCAAACCTGATCACCCGTATAGGGCACAAGGGCCAGCATATTGGGATCATCATGAGCAGACACTGGGCCCTCAAACAAAGCCACGGCAGGAGGGGGTGTAAACACACCAACCTGGGACCTCACTACGGGAGTTGATGCAAGATCAGGAGACAACTGTGCGCAAAGCCAAGTGTTAGAAAAGAAGAATGGGCACAGAAATTATGAAGAAATACCTTGACGTCTTACTTACCTCGGTTAGGGTGCTAAACAAGGGAATGACAGATGGGGGCCCTAGCAGCACCGTTGGAAGAAGAATGCTTGCCAACAACGCGGACACTTCCACCTGGGATACCCAACACATATCACAATTCAGTAAGCCGAAAATGACAAGAGCATGACCGAAAGGACTATAACAAACAAATTATAGATCACATCATACCTCGGGCTCATTCTCTACCACAAGTACAATGGGCAGAGGAAACTCAGGGAGGCCTGTGACTCAGAAGGGACAAAGGAGGTTATCTCGGGCTGTGCCACTTCGGGCAAGATTACCACTTCCGGCGAGGAATCACTTGCATGATCAATGTCATCACCTCCCACAAGAACTTCCCTCGCGCGTTGACTGGCTCCACGGCGAGAATACGTGAGCCCCGTCATGGGGGAACGGGGAGGAGTCACATCGGTATGAGGTCCACCGAAGCGCCCCCCCACAAAACGGCTCACGGGAGGACTGGAAGGGTCTGGGTTTTCTATTTCAACCCCCTGCAAAACAGTTGTCAAAGAAAGGGGGGAGGGATAAGTATACACACAAGCAAAGACAGTCATCCTCAAGCAAAAAGGGGATAATAATTAAGTCAGCAATGCATACCTCCGATTCAGAAGGAGAACGAGAGGGCACAACCACGGGCGAAGTGGGAGGAGTGGAAGCAATTGAGGGGGAAGAGGTTGATTGCACCTCAGGTGTCAGGCGTACTTCAGGAGTCCGTTTCTTCTGGGACTTGGTGCCCAGAGTCTTCTTTCTCGAGCTAGCTGCACTAATGCTGACGCCTTGAGGAACCCGGGAACTCTTCCTCTTTTTGGCCGTTGGCTCTGAAGGATCCACCACCACCGTGGGGAAAGCAGCGGGGGAAGGGGCAACGACCGCATGCCGTTGATACTCAGCATGTATTCGGTCCAGTTCTGCCTGGGCCTCCTTCCTCACACGCTCAGCCATCTCAGCAGGCATGGGAGGAGGAACGGATGCTATAGGAAGAGCTGCCACGGGAGTTTGGGGCTTCTGGGACTTCGACTTTGATTTCGATGTCCCACTCTTGGCCGTTCTTGCTTTCTTAGCAAGAGGTTGAGAAGCCCCCTCATCGGTAGTAGCTGCAGCAGAGGGGGCAGCCTTTTTTGCAGCAGCAGTTTTTGACTTAGGCGTGGCAACTGGGACCATGGCACAAAGTGGGGGAAGCTCCTTGGGAGGTGCTTTGTGGGTTGAACTTAGAGGGAACTCTATCCCAAGCACAGAGTTGCCCTTTAGCCCCAACTCTAGGGCAGAAAATGAGCAAACAGGAGGGTACACTGGCTCTTGCTCGATGAACTTAGCAATTTCAGCTAGTTGTCTTGGCCAATATTTGGTGGCAAAAAGAGGGGTCACATCCCCACGCCTAGTAATACTAGGAATGGTGACACGCCCAGCCATTGCTGAGGATATCCCCCACGCAGCAGTTGAAGAAAACAACGAACATGCCTCGGCAAAGGAGGCTTTGGGGTTTGATGATTGGAAAACTGGACGTGGCACCCCCTGGTCAAACCCAAACTGACGGCTGCATCGGTTGGGGTTGTAATGCTCGCTCGGGTATCCCCACTCGGTGTATGAGGGCAGATATCCAGGAGAAAGAAGAAGAACTACGGCCAGCGAGGGGTCCTCGATGTCAGGAGAGGGATCCCGTATCATTCTGGCATCAGGATGAAAAAACTTACAAGTGTGAAAAAAGGCCTCTTCTTGATAAGGCCTCATAACGAAGCTCTCAAAACGGTCAATCACTGAAATCAACTCCTTTCGGCTTTGCCTCTTATGGTAAATAAAGGACCGAGGAGGCAGAATCGATTCAGCCGAAGGAGGTCTGTTGGACTTGGCCGCTACGGCAGGAAAGCGGAAGTAAAGAAAGCTAGTCAGAAGCACACTATTGGCAAAATTGGCCAAGTTATAACGACCAATAGAGCGTTCCATGTCGAATAAAGTCCTGTCTAACCAGGTGTACAAGGATCCCAGGGCAATTGCAGCCAGGGGAAGCTTTATGCCTCGAGCTAGGCGAAGGGACAGGTTGATGAGGTCTCTTCGGGGCTGATCATTAGGCTTGCCCGTCAAAAAGAAACGGGACAAAATCACAAGAATGTAAGCGGGAAGCTCCAACGATGTACCTTGACCAGGGGCAGTTGATGAAGAGCTGCCTTCGCTGGAACTCTGGAAGAAATAGTTGATCAGGGGAGAAAAAGTAGCTTTGTTGGAAGAGCCGATGCAGCTTCGGCATATGCGATCCAACTCCGAACGATCCGCAGTCCCTTGAGCATCAAGAGCTTCATCGGTGTAGGGCTCATGGCCTGTTGCATCGAGGCCCAAGAGCTCACACACATCCTCCAGAGTTATGGTAAACTCACCCCAGGCAGCAATGAACGTATGAGTATCCACGTTCCATCGAGAGACCAAGACAGGAAGGGCAGCATTGTTCTTTGAAATGGTGAACTCACCAAACCATTTAGCCCGTTGCAGTCCAATCTTGGTAAGAATATTTTGCATAGGAACTCTGCATATGAGAGTTCCAGGCAGCAAAGTGGGCGGGGGATCCCCCGGGTGCTTCGAAATCAATGTGGGACCATGGAAAGTCCCCTCGCTCTAAGCGAAATCTCAGAGTTCCTTCTGGGGGCAAAAATCCCCACTTAGACACCTCTTCGTCTTCATCACCCAGCAACAGGGCGTCAAACTTGGAGGAAAAGCAAACAGCGTTACAGGCAACAGCAAAGCCATCACCCTCCCCAAAAACGGGAGAGCGACGGTAAAATCTCAGCTGCTCTTGGCGAGCAGCACCCCGGGCGGAGGCAGCAGTGGTGGTGGCAGACGGAACACTGGTGGCAGAAATGGTGGGGTTTCTTGAAGACGCCATGGCAGAAATGGTGCTTGAAGCCGTAACAAAGAAGGTTTTGAGGAAAAAGGGATTGAAGGCAACACTGGAGAAGAACGATCACAAGTAGTGTTATAACTCTCTGCAACAATGGCGTATCTCTCTCTCTCTCTCTTTATAAGAACAGAAGCGATAGTCTGAGGAAAGAAGATAACAATGAAGTAAGGAAATAAGTGAAAAAGAAAGAAGAAGTAGAAACAGACCCTTTAGGCCCACGTGGTTAAGGTTCAAAGTATTTTGAAAAAATGGCTGTTGAGACTTTCGAGTTTGGCGTTTAGATTTTCCCACCCTCGCACGTGCACGGCCGCCTGTAATCATTTCACAAGAACACGTGGCACTTCGGGAAGTGCTGTGACAGTTGAAAAGACAGCGCACGTCACTAATGAAATGATGCATAGAGAACAGGAAGCGTTGCCTTCCTCAGCAAGTTTGAGTTTTGGCGCCAATCTCCTTGTCAGACTTATCCAACGGAGCCACAACGAAGAAGATGTTCCAACGGTTACACAAAGAAAAATCCATCAAGATGAGCCATTTCGTGCAGACATTTCTTGTCCCAATAAATCTCTCCACTAGGGGGCAAATGTAGAGGGGGCTTGCAGATCAGCGTGGCAACTCAAGCGTGACACCTTGGTGAGGCAGCTCAGCGTGGCAACTCAAGCGTGACACCTTGGTGAGGCATCTCAGCGTGGCAACTCAAGCGTGACACCTTGGTGAGGCAGCTCAGCGTGGCAACTCAAGCGGGACATCTTGGTGAGGCAGCTCAGCGTGGCAGCTCAAGCGTGACATCTTGGTGAGGCAGCCCAGCGTGGCAACTCATATTTTAGCTTGTGGTTTTAATCACATCGTACTTTCATTATTGATTTCTGTAAGCTTTAACGATTGTAATGACGTAACGATAATAATTGAAGGGTTTGTATGAGGTCAAACGGTACTTGCGAGAGACCAGGCTTGGCAGGGCCTGGGAGAGCTTTCATGCTCTATCGAATGACCTCACTGTGGGAACTTTAGAGAGACCTGGTTTGGAGGATTGAGAAGTAAGGCACCGTTGGGGCTTGTCCTGACCATCTTAGATACACCTGGTAAAACACCGAAGGACCCTGACCGTGGATCCTCAAGTGGAGCAGCTTGGAGTTCCATCGGGCATTGAGTTATGGACCAAAAGACCCTCTACTCAATGTCACATCTACTGTGGGTGATGTCACTAGCCATCTAAACGTTGTCAGACATGCACTTGAGTAAACCACTGTGGTATTTGGGGCTGTCAGGCAGTTGGTGAGCCACCTCTGCGACAACAACCCCCTGACACACAGTGGATAGGCAAAAGGCATGTCTTGGCATTTAATGTTTATGGCATAAAGACAACTAGTGCATCAGGCATTTAATGTTGTGACATAAAGTATGAGGGATGTCTTTCATAGTCTTTAATGACTGAGTTACCTCGGGGGTGGTGTGGGGGGGCTATTTAAGGACCCCAACCACCTTTGAGGAGAGGATCCTGTTTTTGGAGGATTAAAAAGAGTTATTGCAAATTAGAGAGCTCATTTTTGACTTACCATTGTCATTTATTACGAAGCTTTTAATATTGGACAGAGATTCTTGAGGGTGTTTGGTGTGTTTCTACCTGCCTATCAGGGTGTATCTAGGGTGCTTACTTCTCCCTCCCTCTAGCTAGGCCACTTCTAAAGGTCCATTAGCATGACCTGAGTTATACACGAGAGATTTGAGAGTTTAAACTGAGTTCATCTTCATTGAGTTTTGTGTGTGCATTTCCTATAATTAGTCTAGGGTGTTGGCTAATTTAACTTGTGATTACCATACTCAATAGGGGTTACGCCTCCATATATATAATCTAAAGTACCCTCTTACAAAAAGAAATAAGGGGGTGGCTGAACTTAATTAGAGAAAGCAAATTAAGGGTTAGGAAACCCTAACAGCAGCCAAAGCCAAATTGGGGATCAAAGAGAAGCCATCAAAGGTCATCTTCAACCTTGGGATTTAGCTCCAATTCAGACTCTACGAACCTTGAGGCAAGTGGATAACTTGCAATAGCATTAAATCTGTTTTCGATTCATATTCATGTGTAGTGATTATGTAGAAATCCGTTTTTGGGTGTTAATGGAATGAATATGGGATTTTGAAAACTACAATTCTGATTTACGAAACTTGGGTGATGATTCTTGTAAAATATGATAATGGTGAGTTATTGCATATCTGATAAAATGTTATCTGCATATTTGGAAACGAATCTGATGATGAAATTTGGGGTATAAATGGACCTAGGGTTTATGATGAAACTTTCCCCAAATCTAGAAACTGGAGTAAATGGACGAATTATTTATGTTGAGGAATATTTTGGAGATCCCTAATGAGTTTCCTAATATGTACAAATGCTAAAAGAGACTTAGTTTCGGTGTAGAAGGAAATTAGGGTTTGCAGATTTTCGCCCATGGCTGTCCGTCTTCGCGAAGAAGACGAGTACCTGTTCGATCGATCGATCGACGCCATGAAGTCGATCGATCGACGGTCGGCAGACACGGACAGTTCGCCCAGTTTATTTATATAGGATGAGATTTATATAAAAAGTTGTTATGCAATTAATTATTGTTGAGAAATTAATGCATGGGGTATACCAAATTAAATGTGAGTGAATTAATTAGGAGATGGGAAGGGAAATTTGGATGACACGTCAAAATTGGTTGAGTGACATCGAGGTAAATTATATTACGTAGTAATGGACTAAGAAATTTAGGGTCGGGATTTAGACTCGGGTGAGGTTAATTCGGGCTATGAGATTTAGTCCAATTAAATGGTGAGGGCAACATTAAAAGTAACTGAATTTATTAATGTGCTATTATTAATAATTCGAGTTGGGTAATAACGTCATAATAAAAATGGAATAGGCTTGTGTCACGGGTTAGTACACGGTGTAGCTGGAGCATTTTTATGTATGTATATGTATATACGGTGTGTGATAGTATATATATATATAGTGTATGCCTTAATATCAGTGGTTAGATATTATTATACTCTAGTGCTATAGGGGGAGGTTACGCGCAGTGGATGAATCCCCTAGCTTGAGGAGTAGGGCGAGTAGATTCCCAGGTCATAGCGTCCGTTGCAGGGGGTGAGGGGCATCTCACTTTCCGGGAAGGAATATGACCTCCTCCAATCGTATACTAAACCAAGTTAGTGAGCGATTCTAACTTGGATAACTAGGATATGTGAATATACCTAGTGTACTAGCACTTTAGAGAAATTATATCCGGGGAGTACTTTTACTCGGGTGGATATTAGTGGTTTATGTATTCCAGTATGTGTGTGAATGCTGCAATAAATTCTAAGTATATAATTAGGTGATTATTATATACGGGCTAAATAAATACAAGCATGTGTTGTTGTATATGTATAACGAGTGGAGTAGTTATATGAATTAAAAAGGGAAATGATTTAACTAAGTTGATGTTACTAATGACTTAAAAATCATAATCACATTTTACTCAGGTTAGAGTAGGGGAGGAGTATAAGGAGACTTTAATAATTATCTAGTCATGAGATAGATAACTAGGTGATAATTAAAGCGTTAGTGGTGCACATTAGAGGAGGGGCAAGGAAGTTCTCAAGAGAGTGCGACACTAACTAAAATATGAAGAGCATGCATATTTATTATTACTGCAAGTTAATCATTTGCTAAATGTTTTCAAATGTTTTGGGTACTAACCCTTGCTATAAAAAAATTTTAAAAACCTTTTAGGTGTCCAGCCACAGGGACGCCAGACTTGACTTAATTCCAGGAACTCCGTTGCTGCAGCATATGTGGATGTTGCGGGACCTTTGATAGACGCCTCTTCCTTTCATTCATAATGTAGAGACTCATTATTATTTATTCGAGCATGTCGCTCACTTTCCATTTATTTGTTTCTTAGATTGTTGGAATTTTATTCTTGTCTTTATGGGATTTATTATTTGGACCGATGGTTTATTCGGTTAATTATTTTACTTGTGGAATGATTAGTTCAATTATCTGTGATGGTTATATTGCTTTATTTTCCGCATGGATTTTAGTTTAATTAATGAAAGATAAAAATTGACACCAGTCTATTTTTCTCACTTAGGTGGTTAGTAATTTAATAAAACGACAGTGATGCTAAGAATGGACCAAATGAGAAACCTGTTCTAACTTGATTTAGGACTGATCACCCGGGATTAATTAGGCGGGGTGTCACAGATGGTATCAGAGCATCAGGTTCTAGAGTCCTTAGGATCTGTACGGCTTTCTACGTTTCAGCGTAGCGTTCGGTTGTTGTAGAGCCCTATTATTAGGACTGTTGATTATATTTTCCGCTTGTGAGATATCGTATTCCTGCTATTAATTTTTGTATAAATTGTGTACTTATACAATTCAATCTATTTCAGATGCCGCCAAAGAGACAGAGAGCGGAGAGGGCTGAGGCTAGAGATGAGGTGAGGGAGGCTCGACAGGAGCCACAGGTACCGCCACCACCACCACCGCCCGAGTTGATTTCCACCACTCAGGTGGCAGTGATAGTGGCCCAAGCAGTCGAGACAGCGATGCGAGCTATGGCAGCTCATTTTCCACAGCCCCAGGCACCGCCTCCATTGGCTCCAGCAGTTCAGGCTCCAGTGGGACCACCATCTTGGCAGCGAGTGAGGGAGACCTTTCAGAAGGGTCACCCACCTGAGTTTCGAGGTAGCACCAATGTGGTTGAGGCTTGTGACTGGAAGAAGAACATTCAGCGCCATCTGCGCATGTTAGAGGGTACAGAGGTGCAGAAACAGATGCTGGCTACCTTTCGTCTGTCAGGGGCAGCCTTACAGTGGTGGGAGTCCGTAACCACCGCTGAGGAGCGGGATTTGATGCCGATTTCTGAATTCTGGGTGTGGTTTGACCGCAAGTACTTCCCTCCAGCAGTAGAGTCTGAGATGAGGAAGAAATTCAGCGAGTTGGTACAGGGTGACAGGTCAGTGGCAGAATATGAGGAGGAGTTCACCCGTTTGGCAAACTTTGTGCCAAACGAGGTGAGCGATGAGGAGCGGAAGAAGTCCAAGTTCATGGATGGTCTGTCTTGGAGAATCAGGCAGCACTTGATTGGAAACCCGGCATTGGTGACCTATACAGATGTCGTTAATGCCGCACTTATACATTGTCAGGATCATCGTTTCCACACTAAGGGGAACAAGAAGGCAGGTGAGCCGAGCCAGCAGGGCAAGGCGGTCACTAGTAGTGAGACGAGTGGCACACAGCAGCAGGTCATCATTCAGCAAGGGAATCAGGCTAAGAAGTTTAAGCCTGGTGGGTTCCGACCGGGAGGACAGGGGTTCAGACAGGGGCAACCAGGCCCTAATCAGCAACAGCAGGTTTCTCAGGGCCGTCAGGGCCAAGGAAACAACGGGGGAGGCCAACCGGGCCAGCAACGTCAGGGCCAGCAGGGCCAACGGCAGGGTGACGACCAGAAATGTTGTTTCTCCTGTGGCCAGCCAGGACACTTCAAGAGGGAGTGCCCGCAGAGGGGCAGAGGCCAGCAGCAGGGTGCCCAGCAAGGGCAACAGGGTCAGATACCACCAGCAGCACCAGCACCACCCGCCCCACAGCAGCAGGGGCAGATGCACTACGGGCGTGTGTATAATGTTCGGGATGTTCCCAATCCTCCAGCACAGCAGGCGCTGCCCGCGATCGAGGGTACGTTCTCTATCCATGGCACTATGGGTCGGGTATTGTTTGATACGGGAGCCACTCATTGCTTTATAGCTACACATTTCGCGAAGGCTTTAGGGTTGTTAGCCACCGCAGAGAGCACTGTTACGTGTGTCGACTCACCGTTGGGAAATGGGTCGCTTATATTCTTTATATGTCGGAGAGTAGGAGTGGAGATTGGCGGTTTAGTTTTACCTGCGGACATGTTGGTACTAGATATGCATGTTCATGACATGATCATCGGTATGGATTGGCTCGCTGACTATAGAGCCATGATTGATTGCTTCGGTGGGAGCCTTATCTTCGCCATTCCGGGACAGGAGATGTTTGTTGTGACGATGCCTCGCCCAGAGGGAGGCTCGACCACTCATCTATACTACATTGAGGAAGAAACCTCGCAGGAAGTGGCAGTTCCTTTAAACTCTATCCCTGTAGTGAGGGACTTTGAGGATGTATTCCAGGAGATACCAGGATTACCACCCAGCAGAGAAATCGAATTTGTTATAGACTTGGCACCGGGAACGAGGCCTATTGCTCGGGCACCTTACCGAATGGCCCCTTCAGAAATGCGGGAATTGAGGGAGCAGATTCAGCAATTACTGGGTCAGGGTTTTATTCGGCGGAGTACATCGCCGTGGGGTGCGCCGGTGTTGTTTGTGAAGAAGCGAGATGGGTCACTCCGATTGTGCGTGGATTATAGGGAGCTGAACAAGGTGACGATACGGAATAAGTATCCGTTGCCTCGGATTGATGATTTATTTGACCAACTGAGAGGGGCGTCTTACTTCTCCAAAGTCGACTTGAGGTCAGGGTATCATCAACTGCGTATCCGAGAAGAGGATGTTCCTAAGACCGCTTTCTTGTCGCGGTATGGATTGTATGAGTTCAGGGTGATGCCCTTCGGGCTCACTAATGCACCAGCAGTGTTCATGGACCTCATGAACAGGGTTTTCAGGGAGTACCTAGATCAGTTTGTCATCGTGTTCATTGATGACATCCTAATCTACTCGCGTACCGAGGAGGAGCACGCAGAGCATCTGCGCCTAGTTTTGCAGACACTGAGGGATCATCAGCTCTATGCCAAATTCGGGAAGTGTGGATTCTGGCTACGGGAGGTACAGTTCCTTGGTCACGTCGTGTCAGATCAGGGTATTGCAGTGGATCCGGATAAGGTTTCGACGGTGAGGGAGTGGGGACAGCCCACGACACCGACCGAGGTGCGCAGTTTTCTAGGATTGGCCGGTTACTACAGACGATTCATTAAAGGATTCTCTAAGATTGCAGGACCTTTGACGAATCTGACTCGAAAAGGGGTGCCTTTCAAGTGGGATGATAGTTGTCAATTAGCGTTCGACGAGCTAAAGGACAAGTTGACATCTGCACCAGTGCTGGCATTGCCAAAGGGAGGGCTAGAGTATCGGGTTTACACAGACGCATCCTTACGGGGTCTTGGGGGTGTGCTCCAGCAGGAGGAAAGGGATATAGCTTATGCTTCCAGGAAGCTAAAGCCCCACGAGAGGAATTACCCCACTCACGACCTAGAGTTGGCAGCGGTCGTTTTTGCTTTGAGGATATGGAGGCATTATCTTCTAGGAGAACAGTTTACTCTATTCACGGATCACAAGTCACTTCAGTATCTCTTCACACAGAAGGATCTGAATATGAGACAAAGGCGGTGGCTAGAATTCGTGAAGGACTACCAGTTTGATATCCAGTATCATCCTGGTAAGGCCAATGTAGTAGCAGACGCATTGAGCAGAAGACCGACTGGGGAAGCATCGGAGGTATGGAAAGCGAAGTGGAGAGAGCTTCAATATGAAGACGACGTAGCAAAGGCTTGCATGTCGGCTTTGTCCATCACACCCGAGATCATTATGCGGGTTGTGAAGGCTCAGGCAGAGGATCAGAATTGTCGGGATAGGGTGGGCCAGTTGTTAGCTGAGGGAGCGGAAGGTTACTCGATTAGCTCAGAAGGAGGCCTACGTTTTAATGGGAGGTTAATGGTGCCAGAGGATGAGGATTTAAAGCACGCAGTTATGACAGAATCCCATGGTTCGAAATTTGCAGTACATCCCGGTGGGGATAAAATGTACCAAGATATGAGGAGGCAGTATTGGTGGGCAGGGATGAAACGGGACATAGCGGAGTTTGTTTCGAAGTGTGCCACGTGTCAGCTTGTGAAAGTTGACCACCAGAGGCCATCAGGGATGCTACAGCCGTTAGAAATTCCCGTGTGGAAGTGGGAGAGCATCTCCATGGACTTCATCACAGGGTTACCGGTATCGCAGAAGGGTCACGACTCCATATGGGTTATTGTGGATCGGTTGACTAAGGTAGCCCACTTTTTGCCGGTACGCACAGACTTTGAGACGATGCGTTATGCACAGCTATTCATAGCAGAGATTGTTAAGCTGCATGGAGTGCCGATAAATATCGTATCCGACCGAGACAAAATCTTTGTTGCCCACTTTTGGCAGAGCTTTCAGGAGGCAATGGGCACGGAGTTACGCTTGAGTACAGCGTATCACCCACAGACTGACGGACAGACTGAGAGAGTTAATCAGATGCTGGAAGACATGCTCAGAATGTGCATTTTGGACTTCGGGGGAGGATGGGAGAAATATCTTCCTTTGGTAGAGTTTGCGTATAACAACTCTTACCAATTCACAATTGGGATGGCACCGTTTGAGGCACTATACGGGAGACCTTGTCGTTCACCCGCTTGTTGGTTAGAGGTGGGGGACAACAAACTCTTGGGGCCGGAGATTGTCCAGGAAACATCTGCTAAGATAGAGTTGATTCGAGGAAGGATTCGAATAGCTCAGGACAGGCAGAAGAGTTATGCTGATGCTTCTCGAAGACATGTGGAGCTAGAAGTTGGGGACCAGGTTTTAGTCCGGGTATCCCCTATGAAAGGGGTGATGAGGTTCGGAAAGAAGGGTAAGTTAGCACCGCGATACGTAAGACCTTTCCCTATTATTGAGAGGGTGGGACCGGTGGCGTATAAGCTTGGATTACCAGATCATCTTCAGCGGATACACGATGTATTCCATGTGACATCGCTGAAGAAATATCGAAGGAGCGAGAGAGCCTTTTGGCATATTCCACTCGAGGAGATCGACTTACAGCCAGACATCTCGTATGAGGAGAGGCCGGTAGCAATTCTGGATCATAGTGAGCGGAAATTACGATCCAAGGTTGTTCCATTGGTTAGAGTACAGTGGGGTCATCACAATGTTGACGAGTCTACCTGGGAGCGAGAGGAGGATATGCGGGAACAATATCCAGAACTTTTCAACGCAGGTACGATCTAATTTCGGGGACGAAATTCCTTTATAAGGGGGGGAGTATGTAACACCCCGTATTTTTGGTACATTTAATTTAATTAATTCGGAGATTTTAAATTACTTAGTGTGTTGTAATTTAATGAATTAATTAGAACATAAATATATATAAATATTAATCTGGGATTGAATGGTTAATATTTAGGGAAAACTTATTTACTAAGCGAATAGTAATAATGTAATTATGTCGTCTAGAGTATTAATGACGAGGTATGTACCTATCGCATCCGAAAGTCGGTATAGACTGTATTAGGTGGGGGATAAGTATTTTTAGAAATTAACTCGGATGTAAATTCTGAGGGTACAGTTGAGTCCGGATGGGTCGAGATAGTCGGAAAAGTGTACCCGGGGGTAGTAAACAGGTCACGGGACGTTTTTAGACATAGCCGGGCCCACTCGGGGACATTTGGGTCACTTGGGCTTGGCCCATTAGTCAAAAAACGGGATTAAGTTAATTAATCTAATAAAAAGAAATAAGGGGGTGGCTGAACTTAATTAGAGAAAGCAAATTAAGGGTTAGGAAACCCTAACAGCAGCCAAAGCCAAATTGGGGATCAAAGAGAAGCCATCAAAGGTCATCTTCAACCTTGGGATTTAGCTCCAATTCAGACTCTACGAACCTTGAGGCAAGTGGATAACTTGCAATAGCATTAAATCTGTTTTCGATTCATATTCATGTGTAGTGATTATGTAGAAATCCCTTTTTGGGTGTTAATGGAATGAATATGGGATTTTGAAAACTACAATTCTGATTTACGAAACTTGGGTGATGATTCTTGTAAAATATGATAATGGTGAGTTATTGCATATCTGATAAAATGTTATCTGCATATTTGGAAACGAATCTGATGATGAAATTTGGGGTATAAATGGACCTAGGGTTTATGATGAAACTTTCCCCAAATCTAGAAACTGGAGTAAATGGACGAATTATTTATGTTGAGGAATATTTTGGAGATCCCTATTGAGTTTCCTAATATGTACAAATGCTAAAAGAGACTTAGTTTCAGTGTAGAAGGAAATTAGGGTTTGCAGATTTTCGCCCATGGTTGTCCGTCTTCGCGAAGAAGACGAGTACCTGTTCGATCGATCGATCGACGCCATGAAGTCGATCGATCGACGGTCGGCAGACACGGACAGTTCGCCCAGTTTATTTATATAGGATGAGATTTATATAAAAAGTTGTTATGCAATTAATTATTGTTGAGAAATTAATGCATGGGGTATACCAAATTAAATGTGAGTGAATTAATTAGGAGATGGGAAGGGAAATTTGGATGACACGTCAAAATTGGTTGAGTGACATCGAGGTAAATTATATTACGTAGTAATGGACTAAGAAATTTAGGGTCGGGATTTAGACTCGGGTGAGGTTAATTCGGGCTATGAGATTTAGTCCAATTAAATGGTGAGGGCAACATTAAAAGTAACTGAATTTATTAATGTGCTATTATTAATAATTCGAGTTGGGTAATAACCTCATAATAAAAATGGAATAGGCTTGTGTCACGGGTTAGTACACGGTGTAGCTGGAGCATTTTTATGTATGTATATGTATATACGGTGTGTGATAGTATATATATATATAGTGTATGCCTTAATATCAGTGGTTAGATATTATTATACTCTAGTGCTATAGGGGGAGGTTACGCGCAGTGGATGAATCCCCTAGCTTGAGGAGTAGGGCGAGTAGATTCCCAGGTCATAGCGTCCGTTGCAGGGGGTGAGGGGCATCTCACTTTCCGGGAAGGAATGTGACCTCCTCCAATCGTATACTAAACCAAGTTAGTGAGCGATTCTAACTTGGATAACTAGGATATGTGAATATACCTAGTGTACTAGCACTTTAGAGAAATTATATCCGGGGAGTACTTTTACTCGGGTGGATATTAGTGGTTTATGTATTCCAGTATGTGTGTGAATGCTGCAATAAATTCTAAGTATATAATTAGGTGATTATTATATATGGGCTAAATAAATACAAGCATGTGTTGTTGTATATGTATAACGAGTGGAGTAGTTATATGAATTAAAAAGGGAAATGATTTAACTAAGTTGATGTTACTAATGACTTAAAAATCATAATCACATTTTACTCAGGTTAGAGTAGGGGAGGAGTATAAGGAGACTTTAATAATTATCTAGTCATGAGATAGATAACTAGGTGATAATTAAAGCGTTAGTGGTGCACATTAGAGGAGGGGCAAGGAAGTTCTCAAGAGAGTGCGACACTAACTAAAATATGAAGAGCATGCATATTTATTATTACTGCAAGTTAATCATTTGCTAAATGTTTTCAAATGTTTTGGGTACTAACCCTTGCTATAAAAAAAATTTAAAAACCTTTTAGGTGTCCAGCCACAGGGACGCCAGACTTGACTTAATTCCAGGAACTCCGTTGCTGCAGCATATGTGGATGTTGCGGGACCTTTGATAGACGCCTCTTCCTTTCATTCATAATGTAGAGACTCATTATTATTTATTCGAGCATGTCGCTCACTTTCCATTTATTTGTTTCTTAGATTGTTGGAATTTTATTCTTGTCTTTATGGGATTTATTATTTGGACCGATGGTTTATTCGGTTAATTATTTTACTTGTGGAATGATTAGTTCAATTATCTGTGATGGTTATATTGCTTTATTTTCCGCATGGGTTTTAGTTTAATTAATGAAAGATAAAAATTGACACCAGTCTATTTTTCTCACTTAGGTGGTTAGTAATTTAATAAAACGACAGTGATGCTAAGAATGGACCAAATGAGAAACCTGTTCTAACTTGATTTAGGACTGATCACCCGGGATTAATTAGGCGGGGTGTCACAAATAAATGCCAAATGGCCCTAAATTAAATCATACTTGTATCTAGTTAAATTATATCTAATCAAACACCAACACATATATTTATGAAGTGATCCTTTATAAATTTTAAGTGTCCGACAACACTTTTATTTTTTTCCCACTTAAAAAAACCCTTAAAGATTACCTTTTTATTAACAGCTTTCCAACGAGGACGTGGTGGTCTATTAAGAGGAAACAACATAAACAAAATAAGAATCAGTGTTGTACTTTGTTTAATGTTGAATTTCATTTATGTTGGATAGTGTTGCATAAAATATAATTGTTTAATTCCGTTTCAATATATTATTCTCTTATTTAATTCCACCACACCATTTCTGGCCGTCTGCATGGCTACATCGTTTTTCTTTTGATGCAAATGCATAAAATTAATATGTTTCTATTAAGTAATCTATGGCGCAGATCAATATTATAAACCGAAAACTTTATATAACCCACCATTTAAGCCAAATTCAAAGACGAAGCACTTTAATATGTTGCCGCCAAATTTAAGCGGCTAGCTCAGTTGGTGAGGGCTTGGGTTTTCTCCCTAGAGGTCGTCAATTCGAGTCACCGCAAGGGCCACGGACCATGGGTAATTTATGTGTGAATGCACACTGCCTGTTTCGAAAGCGTTGTTTGGGGAGAAGGGATTAGTCTCGAGGTGCGCGCAAGCTGGCACGGGAATTACCCTCCGTACAAAAAAATAAAGTATGTTGCCGCCGAACTCTAGTACAACCTTGGCACAACTTCCATAGTGTCTGTGGTATGCAAAGAGACTATATAAAAATATGTTGAAGTGTCATGAGAGTTTCCGCTCGGTTTTAAATAACACGTCAATGTGAATTGTCTATAATTTTCATACCTTCGATAATTTTATGGGTTATTTTAACTTTAATACATTTCTAATTTGATAGCATTTATCGACAAAAATGTATTTTAACGATAAAAAATGTACTGATGTCTAATAAATTAATTAAGTTGTATTAAAATTTAAAATAAAAAATTGGTTTTGTATTAGACAAGAAAAAAAGTGACTGCAATTTGGCGAACTTGTGTAGATGGACGTACTTAAGACAACGATATGTATACATAACTATCAAAATTGTTAGTGTGGTTAATTTCATCCAAAAGTAAAGTAGTATCACAATTTATATCTAATCTATATAACTATATGAAAATTGTAAATCCAAATCGTTTGAGGATGACACGTGGTAGCCCCAAAAATGAATTTTAAGAATTACTCCTGAGAGTTGGATTTCCCCTCACTAAACCACCTTGACCTTTCATCTCCTCTTTTTCAACATAAAATTTTATAGTTTCTATGCTCCATAAATGTGTTCTCTTTATTAATCTCCCCGTGCCATCTTCTACCCATAATAAATTATGTATCTGAAGAGGTATGGTTCATTTTCATGAAGATTTAGAGGCTCAAAATCCAAGTCCAATTCCATTAGCCTTTATAAATCGATCAGTCTATCTAAGTAATCATGGTGTTATGAGACTTGGTTTTATTTTTTTAGTGTGCTTAATAATCCCCAGTTAGCATTTCATTGTTCTTTGATTATTACTTCCTTCATGTTAGACTTTTTATCACCTTTATTGCACACATGCATGGACTTTCTGAACATTGTACTTGCTTGTCATATGTTGAATATGGTGTTCTCATCTCAATAGTATTTAATAACTAACCAAATGTACTAGGAACAAATTGTGCTTGTAAGAACCATTGCCCGAATTTCTTTTCCTGAAAAAATTAATTTCACTTAAAGCAATGGAAAGGGGCTACGAAAGAAGAAATCTTTTTTGTGTTAAAGGACACTATTGTCAAGAGCCTAAAATATTATTTCATCACACAAAAACATACGTGCCAAGGCCAATTTTTTTCATGGATGCTTCACTATTAAAAGCATTATGATGCCTTCAAAGATTTTGAGAGTGTTTACTTAAAATTTTAGATTTTGAGGGTATTCTAAGTTGAAGATCAATGGGTTTGCACAATAAACTTCCTCAAAAAATATTAAATAGTTTGGCCTTATTGATTTGAGAAGAATTAAAATTCATGAAATTTTGTATTAGTCGAGTCAATTTCACTTCGTTCAATAATCTTACACCTAAGGTTGAAATTGAGTTCTTTCTTTAGGAGTAACTCATTGACTTCGTGCAACTTTGCTTCATATGTCTATGTTGATTTTTTGTTCACACAATTTCATTCCACTTTCATGATTTGGATATTTTTGTGTTACTCCATGGTATGATTATTTGTATTTATACTTATATGTACTTTTTATACATATGTACTCTTTACAGATTTGTGTATTTATATACTCAAAAAATTAAAAAGTTTTCAAAAATATTTTGTTGCTTATTTAGAATTTCATCACATGTGCTTAATTTTTTACTCTTTGGGATGATATTTCATATTTGGATTTTAGTGATACTACCATTTCAGGATTATTCTCTAATCCTTTGTCTATTACGAACAAAAAAGGAGAGAACATATTGAGGGGGGGTTTATGCTCTCTTTAAACTCCAATGCGTCACGGGTATTTCATTTGCTTCATGTGTTTAGGTCATTTTCGCCTTGGTGATTTCATGCACTTTGCGTAAAGACTTTTATTTAAAGACAATATTACTTATGGTTTTTCATTTTATGGTTTGGAAGGGCATTAGATATTTGTCTTAGGGGTAATCTATTTTTTATCTGTGTTTTGTACCGGAATAGCAAAATGAAGAGATTTGTAAAAGCAATTTTTATAATTTTTCATCATTGATTATGGTTTTGTCTTATCCCATTACACCCTATTGCACCATCATGAACACTCCCAAGATTTCAAGTAAAGAAGAGTTAGTGGCTGAATGCAAAAATTGAAGATTGATCATCACTGCATTATTGAAGAAGGTTTATGAGGTTGTTTATGTGAACTCTTTTTGTTTAAGGGTATTTTTTTAGAGTTTGAAAAACTTAAAATATTTTTCCAAAATCATTTTTAAAAGTTTTTTGAAAAAATTCGCTAAGTCGTTAAAAAAACCTTGGATGTCATTTGAACGAGATCCTATATCTCGTTAGAAAGCTTCATACTTCGTTTGAACAAGATCTGTAGTGGCGTATTTTGTCAAGCTATGGAATCTTGGTGGATCATTCATTGGGAGTATGTTCGAACGAGAAAAGGTGGGCCATTCGAACGAAAATGTACCTTTATTTGAACGAGTACACGAAAATTTATTTTTTACCAGATTTCAAATTCAATCTTTCATACCTATCTCTTGGAGATAATTCACCCTATAAATAGAGATGTGGGGCTGCATTTTTATATAAGCCTTTTAGAGTTCTTTTTGTGATTAAACTCTTTTATCTTTTCAATCCAAACCCCTTGGATGATTTGAGATCAGTTTTTTAAATCACGAAGAATACATTCCATGTTCAAAATCTTGTGGAGTTAATTTTCTACTCCTGACCTTATGGATTTTATTCTCTATGGTTGAAGAAGAAAGAAATATCAACTCTTGAGGTCGATCAGTGGATACCAAGGCAAGAGGAAGCTTGATGTGGAACAGTGTTGGATCTGCATCATTTGTTGTGGACAACTTGAAGATATTATTGTATAGCTTAGTGCATCTCTAAGTTTTTGTAAGTCTGTAATTGTCTGTCTAGTTGAAAACAGTGCTTAATATAGATTTTTTCTAAAGGAACTTTTTCCTCATCTTCTTATTTTTGGTTTTGGTGTTGGTTTGCTTGGCTTCATTTAGATTTAAATATCTTGCATGCTCACGTAATTTAATAAAGATAAAATTTGTTCAAAATAGAATTTGATTTTGTGCGTGCTTGCCCTACTCTACGACTTATTTATATAACCAGAACCTCACAGTTTCAGAATCTTGAATCTTAAACTAGTTGGGTGAAAACTAGGGTTTGGAGGCTTTTGGTTATAGATAGGAAAATAATTTTTGCCAAAATTCTCAAGTGAAAAAGTTCTTAGCACACCTATTTATAAAAAAACATGAATTTTAAAGTGATGGAATCTAGTTTGAACGAAAATAGTAGGTTCGTTCTAACAAAGTCATTAATCTCGTTCGAAAGAAATATCATATCTTGTTCGAACAGACTTAGAACGAGTTTCGAACGAGAATCCACTGATGAACATAGGAATATCATTTGAAGGCATTCTTTGAATGACATTCACTAACTCGTTCAAACAAACATAATAATCTCGTTCGAATGACTTTAAAAAAATGAAAAATAATTTTTCTTTTCAAATTCATTTTATGAAAAATAACCTCATATAAGATTTTAAAATAACACTCAACGAAATACCAAGGATCAAAGATATATGCATTCATTCCTCATGATATCCTTGATCGTTCAAGATAAAATGTGGCACGAAACATGGCACGATGATGTAAACATTCTAGCTATGCCGCTACGGTCTTCAATTAAACATATGTTACACGCTTTGAAGGATAAACACTCAATACCTGACCTATGACTCAAACGGTTGTGTCCAAACATAATTAAACTAATACATACAAATTGACTCGATTCAAAAATTTGTTCTTACATAATAACTCTGAGCAAAGAATCGAACATAGGGCATTATGAAATCCCATTATATGATTAAAAATCATAATAAAGGTAAAGACCCTAGACTAGGTTCACTCTTAAGAAAAACTCGACATAAGAGTAGTTGATGGCCTTTAGTCGGCCTATCCAATTGGATCATGGAATAATATTTAAAGTTAAAGAGATCAATTAACTCTTGGTCAGCCTGCGAAACTAGATATTCAATATAAATTGGATATAAATGTCAATTTGTAGGTCAATGATCTGTATAACGAAAGCTCATTCTAATTTAGACAACAGTAGCCTTGGAAAATTTTGTTTATGTCATGAGCCCAAGATATATAAATCAACATGCAGAGAAAATATATTACCTGATACCATGTAGTTATGTAGACATCTTGACACACTCGATTCCGGTCTATATATCGATTAAATATCCTTCAAGTCAAGCTGGAGAGTTTTTTTCAAGATCTAGCAAAGACATATGAGTTAAGTACTAATAGTATGAGTCCACTTGTTTTGTTTGAAATAATGTAGATACTTATTTTGAATATTAAAGACCATTTCTCAACTCATCTCAAGGTCCAGGGATGGAGCTAGGCTTTGGCTGGGTGGGGCAATTGCACCAGCCAAGAATATTAAAAAAAATTATAAGTTTTGGGTAATTTTGAAAAACTCAAAAACTTTAAAGGTTAAATATAGAAAGTCAAAACAACTCAAACTCAACTTAAACCTAAACTCAGCCGCTCAAAACTCATTTCTCCAACTTTGGCTGGCTCCCCATTTCTCCTATAACTCTCACACCACCGATTTTCTCTCCCCATTTTGGCTTGCTCCTCCTCTCACTATTCATTTTGAAGGTAAGTTAACTTTGACAAGTGATTCATGTTTTGACTTTTTTTTAATGTGTCTTATTGTTTTGGTTTCCTAAATCCACCACTTACTCCATTTTGGCTTGCAGTTTTGATAATTTTTCTTTTAGGGTTTGATTTTATTTTTGTTAGGTGTTTATTTTTTTATAAATTAATTAAGTGTTTTGTTCATTTTATTTTTTTCTTTTAGGGTTGATTTGCTTTTGCCTTATTATGGATTAGTGGAACTTATGAAAAAAACTCATAAAAAAAATGTCTATGATGTGATACGAGAGCTTATTACGTGTGACATATACAAATTATCAATGAAATTTTAGTAAAAACGGAAAAATAACCCTAAATTTTTGTTTTCGAGGAACCCTCGTCAATGATTTGTACCCCGCCCAGTCTCAATTCTTGGCTCTGCCACTGTCAAGGTCGACTTAGTTTAATTGTAAGGAGGGGGTATTATAGGAAGGAAATATTCCTCCAATAATGGCATGACAAAAGCGAGTGGATATGTCTAAATTAGACTCCATATCAGATACTACCATATAAAAGACAATAAGCTTTTAAGATAAGGCCAAAGACCGACTTCAACAGAAGGAGTGTTTTATTATCAATCAAAATCTAAAAGGATAAGATTTATCTTATGGTAATCGTTAGTCTATATAAAAGGGAGACCTTGATTAAATTAGGGTTAAACTGACAAAACCCCACTTTAATAATACGATATTTGACTTAACCTTGTTTTTTACAGATAATTAAACATAACACCAATGTCATATAAAACGATACATATTTTATATAAATAGTCAACTATAGACGCATATTTCATGAAAAACTATACATATTAAATGCAAATCAATACTTTTTTTCATACAAATCTATCATTTTTTTCATGAAATTTATGTTATGTTTAATTATTTGTAATAATTGGGTTAAGTCAAACATCATATGATCAAACTGGGATTTTATCAAAATGAGTCATTAAATTAAGAGGACTTGGAAGCTAGAAGAAACTCTCTCATGTAATATTTTAATATTATATTGAAACTCCAACCCACGCTAGTTAATATAGGCCTATAATGGCTTAGCCATGTAAATCGTGGTGTATGTTTCACGTTTAATTTATGTTATTGTTATTATTGCTGGGTACCCTCCAACGGGTGATTTTTTACTTATACAGTATTTATACTAAATAAATGAATATTTGTGACTAATATATTTGGACATCCATGTTTTATTTAGAGCTAATAATAAAATATTTAATACAGGGTTAAAAATTACATTATTAGAAACCGTAAATGTTGAAAATTAGGCCGGTAAATCGGGTTGGGTGAGTCGGGCTTCGGATTGCTCAGGCTCAGCCTGAAATTTCCTAGTCATTTCCCAAGCCCGAGCTCAGCCCGAATTGAAATAGGAACCATAGTCTCAGGCTCGGCTCACCAAACTTATGGGCTTCGGGCCCATTTTTGGACAGGCCCGATATCAAACTTGCCTTATACATTATACCACCGACCAAACAAATGCATATTTTCTAGAAGGGACTGAACAAAATCTCACTATACCCTATTTTATTACCAACCCAGTAGTGTTTTTTTACCAAGAGAGTTTTATAAAACATAACAGTAGACAAAAACCTTAAAAGTTGAATAATAGTTTATCCAATCTTTTCTTTAAACAGTAAAGACGAACTGGAACAAAGTTTTTTTTATCTAAAGCATCGTTAACTGATTTAGAAGATCTAGTTTAAGAGTTCTTTACAGATCATTCACTTTCAAATGCAAATGAGAAATAATAGTTCAGATCAGTGTTAAATTTTTATCTGGATGGTTTTGATGTGGTGATGCTTGAACTTAACTACATATTCCTTTAGATTTTTACGTTACTGACTTCCTTCCAACAGGTCATCTAAATCAGTAAATAAACCATAACTCTACTAATCATCTAAATCTACAAACCCATTTTGTTAAGGACGAAAATACACAAATCGGGTTAAAAAAATAGAAATGATACCAGATGAGATTGAAACGTTTGGACGACTGGGGAAAAGAGTGGAGCAGCGGAGGACAACGGTAGGGGACCACCTTGCAGCGATGGACAACGACGATTTAAAAAATTTGGGTTCCAGACGAGAGAGGGAGAGAGTTTGGACAGCAGTTGTTCTCTTTTGTTTTGAGATTGAAACTTTTGCCCCGTGTGTGTAAAAATGAGACTTTTGTTCCATTTTTTTTTTTGGCTTTAAATTGACCAAATGGTCCAAAACCATAATGCTAGTAAATAATTATTATAAAAGGACTATATGGTAAATATACCTAAAATTATATATATATATATATATATATATATATATATATATATATAATATTTGAGTTCGGGCCGGGCCCAAATTGGGATTAATCCTGCTATGCTCAAGCTCAGGTCGAAATACATTCGAGCTTTAAAATTTGGCTCAAGCTCGTCTAACACCCCGCCTAATTAAATACCGGATGGCCAGTCCCGTACCAAATTAAAACAGAATATACAGTTGGCTCATTCTTAGCATCACTGTCGAAAATATTTACAAATCACCCAATACCCAATTAAGCTGGTGTTAAAAAACTTTCCAAATATTAATTCAACAAAATTCATTTTTAGTTTACGAATAACACTACATATTTATTCTACCACAATAATAACTGAACAGATAACACACAAGGATTTAAAAGCAATTGGAATAAACACTCCCAAATAATCTCAATACAGTAATCCCAACAATAATAAAAGTATTAAAATGACACGACTACAAGACTATTTGACTCAGATAGAAAAGAGATAACTGAATTCCTTTGGGCGACATGCCCTAAATAAAATATCGCTGTGAATCAAATGAAGAGAGGCGTCTAAGCAATACTCCATAGCTCCATAGCTCGTCATAATCCTCTAAGGTTGGCGTCCCTGCTGCTGGACACCTGATATAGATGATACAATAGAGAAGAGAATATGAAAGGAAATGGGTCAGAGCCCGATGTAAAATGATTTTGAAAATAGCAAATATTTAACAAGTGCAATAAAGTATTTATTATGTACATGTTAGTATCCAGACTCTCACTTGATATTCTCACCTCTCACCTAGAGTGCACGCTTAACGTTCCCTAGTAACCTATGGTTCCTCCTAACTAGTTTCCATAATATGATTCTATTCCAATATCATAACCCCGTATGTCCCATACCATACGTAGTATAATCATTCATATACGTTTCTCATTAATATGAATTAAGCATTTCAAATCTATAAGAACAAATATTCATTAACTCAATTCAATTCTTTTTCTCAGTTCGCCGTTATCTACAATTATCACACAGTAGATTGATCTAACCACTATATATACATTCATTTAATTCATTATATATATATATATATATATACATATATAATACGGCATCCCGAGACACAGCTGCGGTGCATGCATTACTCTGCTATCACGTCCCAGTATCGATGGTCGCCGAATATGGGACTAAAGGTTCGATAAGGATTTCTCGAACCATAAATAACAACACAACAATTTGAAGGCGAACATAGTTCTCATACCCACGGGTCACGCACATAACTATGTTCTCATAGTCAGCGGACTTATCAACTCCCCGATAAGTTTTTCATAGACCTATGTTCTCGAGCGACAAATCAAAAATCCCATGGATTTATCAGGATATGACTGCCCTCACGTGCAAACCTCCCGTCGATAGCAAGTAAGCTAGGTACATCATACACATAACTTATCAATCAATCAAATAGGCATTATCATCTACCTATATAAATATAATATCAACCAGGTATTCACATTACCCTAAGATAGTTCCCATACGTAGCATTATATCTCTTTAAATCCTATGTATTAAAATATTATGACTTTTCATCTTAAATTTAATTATCATAATTCTCATCAATTAAATCCCAATCACATTAATTCGGTTCTTATCTAGGGATTACTGACCTTCCCTAAGTCCCATTATATCCAAGATACATTCTCTCTATACCGAAATTAAAGTGTGAATTCTCACATACTTTTCCCCAAAATGTTTTCCTATGTGAATTTACTATTTGGTAGTTTCTCTCACTCCAATAAACCGACAAACTCAGAACTGGACTCTAAGAAAATTTCCAGAAATTTACCCTGTCGTTTGAACCAGAATGACATGGCGTTCGAACCACTTTCAATATCGTTTGAACCACTTCCAATGTCATTCGAACGACTTCGCGCAAGATCCCCATCTCGTTTGAACCACTTCGCGCGAGACCTACTGTTTCGTCTTCTTCACCAAATTTTAGCGTTTTTCACCATTTTTTAACCTAAAAACTTCTAAGATTCAACACCCAACATTTCATCATCAGTATCCATCAACTCCTAACAGGTTATAAATCATTCCTACCCACCTAGGATCATCAAGATTTTGTATTAAAAGCATATATTTATCCTCTTTTGCAAGAAAATTATATACATAATATCTTCAAGAACACACCAATGATTCTCAGAATTTCTTCAACAACTTAAGGATTATTTCGTGGATTATTATCTACCTACAACATGAGTTTGATTCCTATATATTTCTATTTTGCAGAAATCATTTAGCAACTCTATCCTTATCTTCCAAACATGTAAAATTTCATTTTTTTATAACTATCCTAACATGGACAATATACTAACTAGATTGAAATTATCAAATACTTGCCTCTAATGAAGGTCTGATCCTTTGGGGTGGTGTATCACAGGTGGTTCTCCCCTTCTCCGGTCAGCTTCCGGTGGTGGTTGGTGGTGGTGACCTTTGATCCTTGGTTCTCCTCCTTTCCAAGCAAGCTTCTCTTTTCCCAAGCAACCTTTCACTCTGTCTAAAAGATGACCTCTCAATTTTGTGTAGAAGAGATGAATGAACCCACGTACAACTAATCTCCAAATACTTATAATAAGACAAAATCTAAAATCACTATTCATCCCCCCTGTAAAAATGACCAAAATTCTCTCTGGGTGTCTTTTCATTTTCAAATGACCCGAGACCCAAAACCAACATCCAAATAGATTTTTCTGACTATTTCTACCCTTCGGATGCAACGACGCACTCGAAATGACTATAAGGTTGATGTAAAAATAAGTTTCTTTTTTAATTTAACAAATTTCTCCCGACACGTCCCATACCGCGTCCGATTAAAAATTTAAATTACTGAATTAATAACTCACAGCAATATCAATAACATCACATTCATATATTACCTAAATATCTTTAAGTAATATTCAGAATCATTCATTTTAATATCCACAATTCGGATAAAACCTAAATGAATTAATTTATAATAAAATCCAATTAATCCCTTAATTTAAAATAAAACACATTTTAAAAGTCATTAAAAATCACGGGGTATTACATACTTCCTCCCTTATAACAGAATTTCATCCCGAAATTCGGAAAGATAAATCATACTGGTAAGGTCAACTCTGAGAATAAATCTCATATCGCAAGTAATCTATGTCGTACCACCCATACAGTAAATTATTGAAAATCCTTATTTATGTTATACGCCCAGCCTCACCATAGAGTTTCAACTGAATCGAATTTAAACTTTACCCAATCTTCCCTATACCATCCTCATGATAAAGTTTGAAAAAAATGATCCTTGATCATTAAGTAAATAAATCATGAAGTCACAACTACTTACTGTTTCACAATTATGAAAAATACTACAATCCAACCATCCAGGGCGCCCATACACCCTATCGTATATCTTTCATTATAAAAAGGATATAATTACCCGCATAATACTCTGATTTACCGCAAAGGTTATAAACTCATATCCTAAAGACCTAACTTACTTCGACTCCCAACGTTTGTTAGTTTCATGCGTAGGGTGTCTCGCAAGCGAAATCCAAACAAGGAACCCCCCCGATACACTACTACCTAAAGTTGTCGGTCATCGAAACTCCTCAGGTCCTTAGTCAATAGTATATAACTTCTCTACAGGTTTTATCTATTTCAAATAAAGTCTACTCATCTACCCTCGTGTTAAAGACAAGATGTTGGCTATAGTAGTACATACGCTCTCATATACCACAAGTCAATCCACGCCGCTAGTCACATCATGTTCGGACATGCCTAAAGTAAGTAATTCCGTAATAAAAATCAGACCCACGTGATGACATGTAAAAATATAGGTGTCCCACAACCCCTCGGTGAGTCTACGTAAATAATAGTGCAATAGGCTAAGTTTAGTAACCCGTTAGCCCCTACAGTATTAATCGCTACAAAAATCAGTATGCGCCTCATAACTCCTTAGATAGAAAACATACACTCATTCGCGGGTGGAGGTTGTTGAATCACTGACTGATGGACGTTATATACGCACCCATACTGACCCTGTTGCATGGGAGCTGCTGGAATGGGAGGTAGTGCTAGCACCGGAGCTGGAGCTAGAAGAGCAGCTGGTGGAAACACTGGCATCTGTGGCTCCTGTCGAGCATTTTGTTGCTGAGGGAGTTTGTCTTTATCAGGACAATCTTATCATTTATGGTCATACTTACCGCACACGAAATATTTTCCAGCAAACTTCCCACCATTTTGTCCCCATTGACCCCGACCCTGCTAGCCATTACCTCCTTTCCCTTAGCCCTGAAGAGCCTGCCTCTTGCCCTGCTGTCCTTGCCCATTACCTATATCCTCAAATCGAGAATCTTCAGATCGTAAACGCTTAGCATAATCCCCTGCCTGAGAACCCTGCTCACCCTAACGCTGATGACTCTGTCCTGGCTGAGTCCCACTAGAACTTCCCCCAATAGTCTTACCTTGCAGTCTTGACCCAAACCCCCGCTTGACACCCTGAGCATGTAAGCGGTTATCCTGGCAGTGAAGCATTGCAGCATTAAGAACATCTGCATAAGTACGTAGTGAAAGATTTCCCAGTAAGTGTTGGCGAATCTTATAGTTCAACCCATCAGTGAACATTAGAATTCTCCTCTCCTCAGTGGGTACCTCTGCTAGTACCAAATTAGTTAGTCGTGTAAATTCTTCCTCGTATTATGCCACCGTTTTCTCTCCCTGTTTCAAATCAAGTAATTTTTGCCTCATCTCTGTCTGGATGGCGGAAGGAAAGTACTTTCGATCAAACTGTATCCAAAAGTCTTGGATAGTCACTCTGTCTCTCTCCTCGATAGTGGTCGTAGCCTCCCACCACTGCAAAGCTGCCCCTACTAGCTTGAATGTGGCTAGTATTTAACGTTGAACCTCATTACATTCGAGCATTCTCAAGTGCCTTTGATATCTCTCTTCCATTGGCTAGCAGTCACGACATCTAATACACCCTGAAACTCAGGTGGGTGTGACTTTTGAAAGGCATCCCTAGCTCGTTCCAAGCAGTAGGAAACACTTTCCCTTGCACGGGTGGCACAATCGGTGCCTGTGCTGGAGCCTGTTGAACAGCAGCTAGAGCAGCATTGACTGCTTGAGCGACAATTACAGCAACTTCGGCCGCAATCATTGTACCCTGAGTTGGGGCGGTTGAGGTGCACTTCGAGGAGGCATCTGAAACGAGAGTATACTATCAGTATTTGATATAACAGAAATAGCCGAAGAACGTAGGTGAAAATAGAAAAGCAATAATCCTACTCATAGGGCTCTACATCAAAGAACGCTAACTGAAAACACATAAACCGTACAGACCCAAAAGGACACTAGAACCTGATGCTCTAATACCACCTATAACACCCCGCCTAATTAAATACCGGGTGGCTAGTCGCATACCAAATTAAAACAGAATATACAGTTGGCTCATTCTTAGCATCACTGTCGAAAACATTTACAAATCACCCAATACCCAATTAAGCTGGTGTTAAAAAAACTTTCCAATTTTTAATTCAACAAAATTCATTTTTAGTTTACGAATAACACTACACATTTATTCTACCACAATAATAACTGAACAGATAACATACAGGGATTTAAAAGCAATTGGAATAAACACTCCCAAATAATCTCAATACAGTAATCCCAACAATAATAAAAGTATTAAAATGACACGAGTACAAGACTATTTGACTCAGATATAAAAGAGATAACTGAATTCCTTTGGGCGACATGCCCTAAAAAAAGATCATTGTGAATCAAATGAAGATAGGCGTCTAAGCAATACTCCATAGCTCGTCATAATCCTCTAAGGTTGGCATCCCTGCTGCAGGACACCTGATATAGATGATACAATAGAGAAGAGAATATGCAAGGAAATGGGTCAGAGCCCGATGTAAAATGATTTTGAAAACAGCAAATATTTAACAAGTGAAATAAAGCATTTATTATGTACATGTTAGTATCTAGACTCTCACTTGATATTCTCACCTCTCACCTAGAGTGCAGGCTTAACGTTTCCTATTAACCTCCTAGTTAATGGTTCCTCCTAACTAGTTTCCATAATATGATTATATCACAATATCATAACCCCGTATGTCCCATACTATACGTAGTATAATCATTCATATACGTTTCTCATTAATATGAATTAAGCTTTTCAAATCTATTAGAATAAATATTCATTAACTTAATTCAATTCTTTTTCTCCGTTCGCCGTTATCTATAATTATCACACAGTAGATTGATCTAACCATTATATATACATTCATTTAATTCATTATATATATATATATATACATATATAATACGGCATCCCGAGACACAGCTGCGGTGTATGCATTACTCTGCTATCACGTCCCAGTATCGATGGTCGATGAATAGGGGACTAAAGGTTCGGTAAGGATTTCTCGAACCACAAATAACAACACAACAATTTGGAGGCGAACATAGTTCTCATACCCACGGGTCACGCACATACCTATGTTCCCATAGTCAGCGAACTTATCAACTCCCCGATAAGTCTTTCATAGACCTATGTTCTTGAGCGACAAATCAAAAATCCCATAGATTTATCAGGATATGACTGCCCTCACGCGCAAACCTCCCGTCGATAGCAAGTAAGCTAGGTATGTCATACACATAACTTATCAATCAATCAAATAGGCATTATCATCTACCTATAGAAATATAATATCAACCAGGTATTCACATTACCCTAAGATAGTTCCCATACGAGCATTATATCTCTTTAAATCCTATGTATTAAAATATTATGACTTTTCATCTTAAATTTAATTATCATAATTCTCATCAATTAAATCACAATCACATTAATTCGGTTCTTATCTAGGGCTTACTCATCTTCCCTAAGTCCCATTATATCCAAGATACATTCTCTCTATACCGAAATAATTGAAGTGTGAATTCTCACATACTTTTCCCCAAAATATTTTCCTATGTGAATTTACTATTTGGTAGTTTCTCTCACTCCAATAAACCGACAAACTCAGAACTGGACTCTAAGAAAATTCCCAGAAATTTACCCTGTCGTTTGAACCAGAATGACATGTCGTTCGAACCACTTTCAATATCGTTCGAACCACTTCCAATGTCATTCGAACGACTTCGCGCAAGATCCCCATCTCATTTGAACCACTTCGCGCGACTTCGTGCGAGACCTACTGTTTCGTCTTCTTCACCAAATTTCAGCATTTTTCACCATTTTTTAACCTAAAAACTTCTAATATTCAACACCCAACATTTCATCATCAGTATCCATCAACTCCTAACAGGTTATAAATCATTCCTATCCTCCTAGGATCATCAAGATTTTGTATTAAAAGCATATATTTATCCTCTTTTTCCAGAAAATTATATACATGATATCTTCAAGAACACACCAATGATTCTCAGAATTTCTTCAACAACTTAAGGATTATTTCGTGGATTATTATCTACCTACAACATGAGTTTGATTCCTATATATTTCCATTTTCCAAAAATCATTTAGCAACTCTATCCTTATCTTCCAAACATGTAAAATTTCATTTTTTTTTTATAACTATCCTAACATGGACAATATACTAACTAGATTGAAATTATCAAATACTTGCCTCTAATGAAGGTCTGATCCTTTGGGGTGGTGTATCACAGGTGATTCTCCCCTTCTCCGGTCAACTTCCGGTGGTGGTTGGTGGTGGTGACCTTTGATCCTTGGTTCTCCTCCTTTCCAAGCAAACTTCTCTTTTCCCAAGCAACCTTTCACTCTGTCTAAAAGATGACCTCTCAATTTTGTGTAGAAGAGATGAATGAACCCACGTACAACTAATCTCCAAATACTTATAATAAGACAAAATCCAAAATCACTATTCATTCACCTGTAAAAATGACCAAAATGCCCTTTGGGTGTTTTTTCATTTTCAAATGACCCGAGACCCAAAACCAACATCCAAATTGACTTTTCTGACTATTTCTACCCTTTAGGATGCAACGACGCACTCGAAATGACTATAAGGTTGATGTAAAAATAAGTTTCCTTTTTAATTTAACAAATTTCTCCCGACACGTCCCATACCGCGTTCGACTAAAAATTCAAATTACTGAATTAATAACTCACAGCAATATCAATAACATCACATTCATATATTACCTAAATATCTTTAAGTAATATTCAGAATCATTCATTTTAATATCCACAATTCAGATAAAACCCAAATGAATTAATTTATAATAAAATTCAATTAATCCCTTAATTTAAAATATAACACATTTTAAAAGTCATTAAAAATCACGGGGTATTACAGCTCAGTTCGGCTCAAACTCACTTAAAGCTCGGCCCAAATTTAGCGGGCCGAACGGGCAGGCTTCGGGCTTGCTCAACTTAATTTACAGGCCTATTGAAAATATCATAAAATGTCTAGGATATTTGGTATCAATGTTATTTCAGAAAAATTGGCTCTAAATTTGAAAATTCATAAATTTAAATGTTTTATAATTATATTCCAACTTTTTTAGGGAATATTAGATCCAAAATTTAATATAAAGGGTGAAAATTGGAAGAAATAAAATAAAAAAGTTGATAAATAATTAGGGGGTGATAAACGGACGGATACAGATCAAATACCATGCTTTTCATATCCGTATCCGCTATCTGGATGCACTATCCGTATCCGTATCCGCCTGGATAGTTAAAATAACTATCCATATATGTATCTTCTCGGATACCTCGGATCCGAATAATATCAGTATTCGTTTACATTGTTTAGCCTTCGCAAAAAATAACTATTAAAATATCCAATCCAATCCAAATAACAATTTCACTAAAGATTCATTTCTTGGTATTTTCACATGATTTTCGGATATGTTATACATATATGAGTCTATGTTTATCTCCAACTTGAATTATTCAATTCCAATAAATATAAAAAAAAAAGATATAGGAGTTTGAATACACAAGGTTTCCAATCGAAGCAATATACATGATTTACACGTTCAACTTTGCCTAAACTCGCATCTATTCATACATATAAACCAATCCATGAAAGTTCCATAATAAATCTATGATTTATACCCTTTCAATCAGTCACACAAGAAAATTAACAAGATTTACATATGGGATTACCTTAAGGATTCTTCCGTGATTTTTCATAAATTTTTCTCCTCAACTCTTCTTCTTCGACTTCCCATTTCTCTTCCTCTCAAGCCAAACTCTTTAATGGCTGAAATATGCTGAAGGAAGATCTTATTTCAATCCTTTAAAGTCGGCCAAAACCCACCTCCTTCCTTAATCAATCAAAATCCAACATTTGTTAACCTAATAAGATGAAATATCATTTGACGAATGGACAAATTTGCCCCTGCTTCGTAATTCTAGTATAACTTCTTGCTCGGACCTCTGTTTTACACACCGTTTGTTGTGTTACAAACTTAACTTATATATATACAACTATCTAGTTTTCACCTCAAGTCAGTTATTATATTATAGTGGTCAAAACTAGTCCCGAACTCGAACATTCCTACCGAAAACTTCACAAATTTGTGTTTGTGACTAATGCAATATTTCATAAGTTATGAAGGTAGGATTAAACTAAACAAAATAACTTAACATTATATATTATAATAACACATTATCCCCATCCCATACGGTAAGAATGATTTAAACATGGTTTATCATAATCATATCCGGGGCGTCACAGTTATATATTTATATTTTTATTTTATATGTACCTGTTGTTGCTAACTTTCTGTTGCAAGAGGAAGGGATGCGCAGCGGAGGAGCGACAAAGTTGATGCGTAGCGGAGGGGTTGATGAGAAGCGGCGAAGGGGGTGTAATACCCCGACCTAGAAAATAGGTATTTAACGTTATTTAAAGTGTTTGCTCCAAAGAAAAATTGGAGGAATAAATAATCAAAGTGTAACACGTCAAGTAATACGTAAGGTGGCATATTAAATAAATGGTTTAAACAAAAAAAAATCCAACGATGCATGTGTCGCATTAATGTGTATTTAATCTCTAATAGTATTGGCTAGGATGTCCATTAAGTGTGAGGAAAAAAATATCAAGGAACGGATGTGACACGGATAAGGTTAATATGACGCGATATTTAAATGGTACGAAAAGCAAAATATCGCAATATGGGTTAAACGAGATAGTTTTATGTTGCATGGTTCACACGAGTTTTATTTTGAGTTATATAATTATTTTATGCACTTTGGTTAAGTTTCGTGCGATTCGGACAAGCAACGAATGCTACGCAAGCATGTGTACTAATTGTCTTACGACGCGCGACACAGCGATAGTCCAGTCTTGTGCAAATTGTTTAGGACGTCTTGGGAGGTTAAAAAAATATTGTGAATATATTTTTTGACTCACAAAAATATAAGGAATATTATTATGAAGAGAAAAATCGAAAAAAAATAGTTTTGTACGGAAGTCCCGATTCTTGCGCGTCTTGTATAGGACAATCCGGGAGACCAAACGACTAATGTAAATATGGTTTTTTAGCCAAAAAAAAATGCAAGGAATATGATTCTTAAGTTAAAATTTTCAAAAAAAAAATTGGGCTGGTACCAAAAGTGACGCAAATCAACTTTTGTGGATGTTTTTGGGCATTTTTCAAATGAATTTTTGGGGTCACATGTTTGGGGTATCTGTAGTCTCTTTCAAGACTTATTATGCAGATCTTGGGGAACCAAATTACACCCATTTGGGCATTCAAAACCTTGGGTTTGTTGGTCAAGGGTGGAAAGCTTCCATAATTACATTATAAGATAAATGGGAGGGAAATACTTGAAGCCAAAATTCTCAAAACATTTTCAGATTATATCTCCATCTTCTAGCTCTTGCAAGAGTTGTTCTTCCTTCCAAATTCGTGGTCCTCCTTTGCCACCACTTTTTCACTATCAAAACACCACATTGGAGATCCCTAGCATTGGCAAAATTATGGGTTGGCGTAATTTGGGTGGGTCAAATATGGGTTGGGCTAAATGTGGGTGGACCAAATATGGGTTGGGTTAAATGTGGGTCGGGCCAAATATGGGCGGACCAAATATGGGTTGGGCCAACCCATTGTTTTTCTACTAAAATAAGTATTACAATTCGAGGTATATGTAAAAAAACTCATATTTTACTCACAACTTTTAAAAATGAGTATTATATTTTATTTGCATCTTTTAAAATTGGATTTTATATTTGATTCCTAGCTTTCAAATATGGGCGTCATATTTAACTCATAGGTTTGAAATATGGGCCCCATATTTAACTCGTATCTTTTAAATATGAACCCCATATTTAGATGAATGGACGAATATGAATTGTTTTATTATTTGGGCCACATTTTGCCACTAGTAGAGATCCCCAAACTCCATTAAAACACCTTCAAAGTTGGGACAGCTCATAGGAGATTTTGAGATAAGTTTTTAGAGCTCAAAGGAAGTATTGTTGGGTGATTTTAAGAGGAGTTTCTCATAGTAGAAGAAAGAGTAGTTTATAGAGCTTGAATATTAATTGGGAGCTTGAAGAGGGGCTATTGTGACTCCCTTTGGGGCCATCTTTGGAGGTGGGGGAGTCACCCACCTTCTCTACCATTATTTAAGGACATTTTGAGGTGGAAAATACTTATCTCTTACTAAGTTAAGTTGATGATGATATTAGTATGAGTATTTTGCATCATGTTGATATTAGGTGTGTAGAAATAGTCATCCATGATTAAAGATTAAATACTACATGATTTCAAGATATAGTTTAGAAGAAAATAAGATTTTCTATCCTTGAAATGGGTCTTGTAGTAAATCTATGTTTAGCTTTATTTTTTACATATTTAGACCTTAAAATAATTTGATTAAGGTTATAAATGCACTAATATACTTATTAGTACTATTCTCACCTTTTTCTATGAAAATGGACACTTAAAATGAAGGATTGAATAGGTTTTAAAAATGGATAGTTTTCATCCCACTATTCACAAATATTTTATGAAATAAAATGTTTTAAACTCAAGTTTTAAGGTGAATAAATGATTTATTTGATGTGAAGAACACTTGGTATCTATATGCCCTTTTTATGAGATTACTATAGTAATTTTAATGTTGATGAATCATTATGAAATGAGCAAATGGAGTTTCATTTACAAAGTGTACTATTTAGTTTGTTAAACTAAGTTTTGGGGTTAAAAATGTAAATAAGTGAAAGTGTAGTCTTCTTGCAAACTTTGGGTGAAAATATAAATAATAAAAGTCTAGAAGACTTGGTGTAAATAAAATGACTAAGTATGAGTCTTTATACAAAAAGTCATAATTAAAGTGTGTAACACTAAGTTTGAAAGATAAGAGTGTCAAATGTTTGAATATTGACGAAATGAGTTTTAAGTTGTCAAAAGACATAATTAAAGTGTGTAGGTTTAAATATGAGAAATAAGACTTTAATATGTAAAAAGCGCGATTTTATATATTAAAAAGGGTTAAAATGCAAAATGTGTAATTTTGGCAAAGTGAGAAGTTGAACAAGTGTTTTAATGAGTAAAATGCCTAAGTGTTGAGCTTGGAACATGATAGAGCTATTTTTGTGAATAACACTTGAAAATGATAAGATTGCACGTTTTGGTAAAGAAAAATGGTAAATTGGTAATTTACTTAAAGTGTGACATTTTTATAAAATAAAATACTAAAGAGTGTTTTGGCACTAATTTGGAAAGAATAATTTAAGTCCTTAAAGAGAAAATGATTTTCGGGATAAACATCAATGCGTGCGTGAGAAAAAGTACTTTAATGGAATATAATGATTTTTTCTAAATGAATAGCGGGAAAATGGACGGTTAAGTCCAACGCTTTAGCCTCGGCTCGAAAAAGACAAATTAATGTGAACATTATGAAAATATTGAACACATTGGTAAGATAATAATATTGGATGATGTCGGGATAATAATACTGGATGATGAATGTATTGTAACTTTAGTGTAACTCCATGATAATATACCCAATAAAATAATAATAAATGGTATTTTATAACATACCCAATAAAATAATAACTTTAGTGTGTGATAGTGGAGTATGTGTTTGTTTTGTTTTAGGGAATAAATGATTAAGATTTTTTTAATATTATTTTATTAGTAATACTAATACTAATATTATTATGAATATTAATCGTGTCGGATACTAGTACTATCCGTATCCGTATCCATTTTCTCGGATATTTTTATAGAGTATCCATATTTGTATCCGTTTTCATTTTTTCGGATAAATATTTACAAATTCGAATTCGGATATCGGACGAATGCGAATTTTTGAATATCCGTTTAGGGCGCTATAAATAATTGGCACTCGTAACCAAATAATATTGATTAAGTCCGTCATCAAAGTAAAATGGGATAGAGATTGACCTCAAATGTGACTCCAGTCTAGATATGTTTTCAAAGAAGACGCTCAAGTGAACTGAATTAACCAATCAATTAATCAAATTGAATGCATCTTTAACGGTCAAAAGGTTACAAAATTGGCCACTACCACAATTGGAGCTGCTATATTGTCATCGTAAACCTAACCCACTACCACTTTCACTTACATTCAACGCTTCTTATACTTGATAAAATATTTATACACATAAATATGTTTAACAATGGGGTACTTGTTCACGAGATTTGCGCCTTCTCCAACCTTTACGAGGTCTGAAATTTGTGTTAGCTTTAGGTTCACGATTTTCCAGCTCTAAAGTTAATTCCAAAAACCAGTTTAAGCAACTGTTTAGCGTAACTTTTTAGCTTCTTCACACCCTTTTCATGCAAATTCCAGATCTGTGTTAAAACTGCTCACTATGAGCTTAATCAAAATGTAATCTTGGAGTTTCCCTCTTCCATTGTGCAACACTGCATCTCTCAATCGTAATCCTCAAGACCAAATTTTGGTATTTACTTACCTTAGTGATTCTAATAATTTTGCATGTAATTCTTGTTTGGTAATTGCTTACTACTATATATAAATTGGCTTACCAAAACCCATTTATATTTATAGGTTTTACCTTTATTTTCATGTTTTGTTCCAAAGTTTTGTTGAAAATTTAATTTTGATTGAGTTGGATTTGTAGTGATTGAGAATGATGGGGTCATGCTTTCCAAAGTTTAGATTAGGAAGAATAATGGGTTTGCTTCAGATTGTATTGGGAGGGCTTGTTATCCTTATAAGCTTGTCTAGTTTATATGTGTTTTACTCTGCTGGGTTTTTCTTACACCGTGAAGATATATGCCACACTTTTTATGGAGTGGACGATGTTTATGAGGGCTTTGATATCAGGGCATTATCTGCTGGGGTTCAACAAGTTCTTACCAAGATGGAGAGCTTGCAAGATAAACTTGAATTGACTGTCCAACAAATGGAAAAGGACAAACATTTGATTGAGGGAGCCAACATTTCTAAATTGGAGTACAAAAGATTTTTAGCCCAAGAGGTGATTGCACCCCTTTATAGCGCTCACATCGCGCTTAGGCAGATTCGTCTGCCTAAGATGGATGGGATTAGGAACACGTCTACCAAGGAGGAACCCTTGATCAACACATTCTTAATTGAGGAGATTCGAAAATATATAACCCCAAAAGAGAATAGGGTTGGGAAAATCAATATATACGGAACAGCGAAGATATATAATACGATAGGGCACGCGTGTGTGTTGATGAAGAAAGAACTGGAGGAATATATGGATTATGATATTGGGTCGTATTGTAAAGATGATTGGACACTTGCCCAAAAACTTATGATCAATGGTTGTGATCCGTTGCCTAGGAGACGATGCTTGACACGGGCCTCGAAGCTCTATCAGAAACCCTATCCGATCAACGAATCTCTGTGGAGATTACCTGACGGTAGAAATGTACGGTGGAGCAATTATATGTGTAGGAACTTTGAGTGCCTCTCGAGCGAAAATCCTAAAAGAGGTTACTCCAAGTGTATCGGATGTTTTGAGATGGAGAAGGAAAAACTTAAGTGGGTCACCAATTCATCAATCCCGATAGACTTCTTGATTAATGATGTTTTGGCGATTAAGGACGGGGAGATTAGGATTGGACTTGATTTTGGCATTGGAACGGGGACATTTGCTGCTCGAATGAGAGAGAAAAACATTACGATTGTCTCAACTGCTTTAAACCTTGGGGCTCCCTTCAATGAGATGATAGCACTTAGGGGTTTGATTCCTTTGTATGTGACGTTGAATCAACGACTCCCATTTTTCGATAACACAATGGACTTGATTCATACAACTGGATTTATGGATGGTTGGCTTGATTTGCAATTGATGGATTTTATTTTGTTTGATTGGGACCGGATTTTGAGACCGGGAGGATTGTTGTGGATTGATCGGTTTTTCTGTAGTAGAAAAGATTTGGATGACTACATGTACATGTTCCTGCAGTTCAGGTACAAGAAACACAAGTGGTCTATTTATCCCAAATCTAAAGATGAAGTTTTTCTTTCTGCATTGCTAGAGAAACCTCCTAGATCTTTATGAGTTTATTACTATATTGTTTATTCGTATCTTGCATTGATTTTTCTGTACTTGTTTGTTGGCAATTCATTAAGTTTATAATAGTAGAATAATAAAACTTTGCGCCTCTACTTTTTGTTTTTGACAGTCTTTTTCTTCTACTAAGTTTAGTAGTTTAAATAATGGCATGACAACTTGTGCTTCAATTGATTATTGTCTGGCAGCAAATTAATTGTGCTATATTTCCTTCATATTCCAGATACTGGGAATATGAAAATGGAAACTTCTAATCGCCAGAGTTTCACTAGTAATTTGGATGCTTAATATAATAAACATTTGTGTATTTACACCTAGTTAAAAAGTAAAGCTAAACCATTTTTTCTGCAAAGTGATACACTAGCTGAATCAGTTTATCTGCATTTAGTGACAATTCTCGCTGAACCAATTTATTTGCATTGTGTTGGTGAAAATAGAAAGAGTAAGTTTAGGAGACAATTTCACTGTTACAATGATCGGTCAAACTTTCTTACTCATAAGGACTCAAACAATGAGCAATGCACGTAATAAATTAAATTGTGTTGGAATACAAAATGTCCCAATAGAATTACTTAGAAAATAGTAAAAACGGTCTTGGTGTTAAAGTAAAATATAGGAAAACTTCTTGTTTGGGTTTTTCGACCACTATAAATTTAGGAGATGGAAAAACAACAAATTTAATTTATGATTTTAAACATATCATATTTGAACTTAAAAATCCAATGTTCCTTTTCACAAATTTCAACATGCCGCCTCATTTTTCTACAAATGAACAAGGCCTATGCTTGCGTTCCCTTACTATCAAATCATCTCATTTTGCATTTTGTACTTTCCTCATATTAGGGGTCGTTATGCTATGATTTTTTATCGTACCGTACCGTTTTGATACGAAAAAATATGATTTTGATTTACTACTTTTCATTATCGAAAATCGAAATCACGAAAAAACTGTGGTTGATTTTGGTTTAGACAGTTAAAAAATCGATTTATCGAAATTACCGTACTGAAACTAATATACCAAAAATATCATCGCAATATACCAATTAATATGCTAGAAGTACCAAATGAATATCATATTTGTTGATTTTTATCATTAATTGGATGGAAAAAATAGAAAATAATGTTATAATTTATTACGTGGGTAAAATGAAAATTGCAATAAAACGAATGTGACTAACGAAAAAGTATAAAATACTGTTTTTATTTGTGTTTCGTGCTAAAGAAGGACGTGAAGGGCAAATGTGGGCATTAATTACCACATGCTCATAATAAAAGCATCAAGGAAATGTGTGCTAAAGAAAAATTGAAGAATTCCGAGGCTTTAAAAAAAGAAAAATGATGTGTGTACTGGGACTTAGTACCATCCCAGTACTGGTCATGCATTACATCGCTTGTACCATGGTACAAGCCATGTAATGCATGACCAGTACTAGGACGATACTAAGTCCCGATAAGTGTAGCATTCCTCTTTAAAAAATGTCCTACCATTACCTCATACTCGTAACATAAGCATATGGGCATTTGGTGAAGTGGTTTGTTGCGAGTCCCATATCGATTAAAAGATGGGATGTTGCTCCTATCCTTTTCTATAAATACACCTCCGTAATACAATCTCTACACTCAAGTTGTTCATCTCTAATGAAAAGGTTAGCCATTTGATTATAAGGATGTGTTTGTTTTTTCATCTGAAGTATTAAGTTTGAAATATGAATGAACTTCTGAATAAATGTATTTAGACTCATTCAGACTTCTTATTCATATGTACAATTACATCTTAATCATTCAATGACAAAAATAGTAATTAGCCTCATCATTTAAAAAAATAAATATTATTTGGTACCTCGTAAGTCTGAATGGTTCACATTCAAACTTAAGAGATAAAAATAAACGACACCCAAACGATTGATGATCATTGTTATTTTGATCAAAAATAAATTGACTAAATAAAAATGGTGTTATCCTAGTTTTTTTTTTTTACTTTATCGACAACTTTGATACATCACACCAAAGTTGGGCAAGCTGTAATGAGTGTAACCCTTGAGAGTTTCAAAAAAATTCGGTTCATTCTTGTACTTGTTAATTTATTTATTTTATCTAAATGGAGAAGTTTTTTTTTTTTTTTTTCAAAATTTTTTGGGGGAAAAAAATAATTTTACCGATGTATCATGCAATCTGGTTTTGATTTTAGCTAGGTTGTACCGACAGTACAATCGGTAATTTCAGTTTTGAACATATCAATAATTAATTTTGGTATTGGTATGATCTAATTGCCGATCAAACCGATCGATAACTAGTCTACCTCACATACACTATCAAACACTTTTCTACTTAAATACTTTATAACCTCGCCAATAACTACATCAACAAACATTAAATATGCTTCATATATAACTTAACTCAATCGTATTGTTTGAAAAATGAAATGTGTGGCAAAACGATATGTAAGTGAATAATATAGAGCAATGTACTCCATTTATCTTATATAAATACTTATGTTTTACTTTTTCAATCCCACACGAATTAAAAAAATAAATTCAAGTACGTATGTCTTGCATTCAGTGCTCATTTGGCTTAAGATTTTGTTCTTTCTGAAAATCTAAATTGGTAATCTCACATAAAAAATTCTGAACATTGAGAAATGAATGGACATTATATTTTTTTTACGCTGTGAACATGTATTAGGAGACTGCATTTGTTAATTTATAAAGAGTCCTGCCATGAGTCTGTAATACCCCGTATTTTTATGGCTTTTAAATTTAGGGATTTATTAAATTAAATTGAGATAAATTAATTTAATTTTAATCCGAAAACTTGTTTTAAATATTTACTAGCGTGACGAGAGTTAGTAATTATTGGAAATTTGTTGAATGTTACTGGATGAGTATAGTAATATATGAGATTGATTTTTATAAAAATTGTCACGTGCGAATAAATGATAATTCTGGAAATTAAGTCGAGACGCGCCTGTGTCGTGTCGGGACTAAATGTTGATTAATAAAAGTGAATAAATTATAAGTCACCCGTATGGTCATTTCGAGTGCGCCAAAGTGTTCGGAAGGGTCTAGAAAGTTAGAAAAGTGTACCCGGGAGTTTAGTTTGGGTCTCGGGACGTCTTTAGGCCTATATAGCACCCCGGGAGGGCATTTTGGACATTTTGCATTTTTGGGTAATTAAACCCACGAAATTTATTAGGCTATATCAGCCATTTGGAATAGTCCCTTAGGGTTAGCAGACTCAAAAGCTTATAACGGCCATTAGAGAGGAAGGTAGGAAGCTCTCCAAGCAATCCTAGGCCATAAAGTCATCCGATTGCACCGCAACCACCACCAACACGTAGATCGCGCGACGGGGAACCAACCACACCAAATTCGTCCACAAATCAGAACTCTGAAATTTTCAGGAAAGTATTTATCTTGCTTATTTTCGTTAATGCATCGTTCATGTTAGTCTAGGGTGATTAGGATGAGTTTGGTAGAAGAAAACCCATGTTGGAGATAGAAAAATCGCATGTAGTAATGATATGAATGATAATCTGGAAACCCCCTTCATATGTAGAGGTTTAACTACGAATTTATGATGAATTAGAAGTAGAAATTCTGGAAAAAGACTGATTAGAACAAAGTTAAAGAAACTTCTAGGGTTCTTGAGATTGATATGAGTTTTGGCCTATAAATCCATGGTTATTGATGAAAATTCGCATGCTTTACGTAGAAGATGTATAATATGGGTTTATACTGTTTGTAGTACAAATTTTTGAGAGTTTGGGTGTGAAAAATCTGGATCTAATTGAGGTTGGATTATGAAACCCGTAACTCACTACACCAAAATGCTAATTTTATGACTGCCTTATTGTGACTGCTAATGGGGGTGACAAACTTATAACTCCCGAAAGCAGTCACAAAATTATTTGTAACTCCCATTAGGGGTGATAAAATCAATGGGTAATAAAACAATTGATTCAATTAGTTTGTCACCGCTAATGACTGTCACAAATGTCACCATATAATTAATTTGTGACTCCTATAAGCAGTCACAAATTTATAACTGTTATAAGCAGTCACAAATTTATAAGTTATGACTCTTATGAGCAGTCACGAAATTATAACCGCTAAGAAGAGTCATAAATTTTGGTATAATACTAAATTTGTGACTGCTATCGGCAGTCATAAATTTGTAACTGCTCGTAGCAGTCACAAATTTTGGCCTAACACTTTATCGTAACCGCTATTAGCACTCACAAATTTGTAACTGCTCCTAGCAGTCACAAACTTTTCCCTAAAACTCAATTGGTGACCGCTACTAGGAGTCACAAAATTTCCATCTAACTTTAATTTCCCTCATCTCCTCTCTCTTTTCACAACTCCCGCCACTTCTCTTTTCTCTCTTTCATTTGGTTGCTATGAGTTACTTCATTTTGTGTTTGTGAGAACAACCCTAGAAGCATTTTGTTCCGTTATTTTGGTTTTCTCAGAGGCATTTTATTTCGTTGTTGTGAGTTTTCTCCCTTTTCTCGGAAGAATTTCATTTCGTTGGTTTGTTCATTTCGTTATATCTGATTTCATTTCGTGGGGGTGAGTTTGTTATATTTGATTTCATTTCATTGGTTTGTTTGTTTTATAAATTATATATAAATGTTTATTTATGTTTCATTTCGTTATATTTGATTTCATTTCATTGCTGTGAGTTTGTTATATCTGATTTCATTTCGTTGGTTGGTTTGTTATATAAATCAGATATAAATGTTTATTTATGTTTCATTTCGTTGTTGTAAGAAGTATATAAATGTTTATTTATGTTTGAGTAAGAAGTATATAAATGTTTATTTATGTTTGAGTTTGATTTCGTAAATAAACATTTAGTTTGCTGAAACATTATTGTAGAGTTGTTAGAGGATTATCCAAACATGTAATGGATGAGAATGGAAAGTGGGATACGAGAAAATTGGTTGTTGTTGTTCCTCAGGTTAGGTTACCATAGTTGTATTCAGTTATTTACTTTAGACTTCCAGTTTTGATTTTGGGTCCTTGCTTTATGTTTATGGTATTGTAGAGTTGTGCTCGTTATCATTTAAATTGATTAAAGGATGTATGAATATTTCGATTTATATTTATTGACATTCTTATGGCATGTTTTATCAATATTTACGATGTTATTTTTTTTTGCTTAGAATGATTCTTAGGTATTTGGTTCTTATAATTACATGGAGTTTGCGAGTCGTCACTGTTTTCCTTGTTGGTTGTATTTTCATAGTGTTATAATTACTTATAAGGTTTTGATTCCGGCTAAGTGAACCGAAGATACTCAACGATTTTAGTGTTATGCTTAGAATGATTCTTACTTATGAGGTTTTTACAGTGTTATAATTACTTATAGTACTGTTTGGAACTATTTTAGTATTTTGAATTTATGTTTCTATGAACATACTGTTGTTTTGAATTACACATGTAATATATATACATATAATACTAAATTTATACATGTCTCCGACACACCCTTCGGTGATTACTTTACACGAAGATTTCATTGCAAACATGCTCCAACAGATTTTACAAAGGATTCAAATAAAGGACATGAACATACTTAAATAGCATGGAGTGTGCAAACAAATTAGATTTGTACCACCAGAGGCGTTGGAGCCTCTTTAAGGTTCATTCGGGCACTGTTTCAAAAATTCACCTTCAAAACCCCTATTTTCACCTAAAACATTCCTTTACTTGTCATCTCGTTACGTTTAGGGACATTTAATTGCACAAAGAGTTCAGACACATTAGATTTGTCCCACTAGAGGCATTGGAGCCTCTTTAAGCATCATTCGGGTGCCATTTTGAAAATTCATCCCTGAAAGCCGCATTTTAACATAAAAGATGCCTTTATTTGTAATTACGGACCTCTGACAAAATGGATTTTTTTGACAAAATATAATCAAATGGATTTTTAATATTACGAGTTTTGCCCGAGCTTTGTGATCAACGTTCTCTAGACAAAATATAATCAAATCTGATTGTTTTGTTGTGAGTATATCTACACATCGTTTAACCTCTTTCGTTTTTTGAATATTATCTTGTTTGGGAATATGTTAGATTTTTTTCAATAATCATTTTATACTATTCATATTTATTTTATCTAAAAATTAATTAAATAACCATTGTTTTGTGCTCGTTGAAGTTTTGACGTTTTGTGCTTGGTTGGGTTTTCCTGTGAGTTTTAATGCAATGATAGTATTAAATTCTCAATTCTCAATTTTGGTGCCGTTAGCAGGGGTGATTGGGTTTTCCTGTGGGTTTTCCCGTTAGCAGGGGTGATTGGGTTCGATAAATTCTCAATTTTGGTGCCGAGCATCCCCCGGCACGTGTGGGGTTGCATTTTTTGGTTCCGGACCTGTTACATACATTAGATATACCATATGGGTCCAAGAAATCAAGTTGAAGGTGGCCCAATGATCAAATTTCATGAGATTTAGGAAATCAGCAAAGCAGAAAGTTGGATCCCATCATCCGAATCGATTTGGTTTATCACTGAATCGATTCGACCCCTTCCAGTAGCCAATTAAGGGTTTGCGAATCGATTCGGGTTACTTCCGAATCGATTCGGCAAACCAAAACTGTCAGGTCTCTACATCCGAATCAATTCGGTTTATCACCGAATCGATTCGCCCTTAGACAGTGTTGAATTCGAGAGTTTCGAATCGATTCGGTTTAACTACTGAATCGATTCAGTTCACCTGGTCACTTAAAATTCCCTCATTTGTTTAAATCAACTTCTCATTCTCTCTTCTCCCTTAGCCGAAGACCTCCTCCTCTCCCATATCATTTCCTTTATTTTATTCATTTTCACCCTCATGGCTTCCTATCCAGGGCATCCTCATCTAAGGTTACTAATTCAACCCTCTTAAATTGTTTTCAAATCTTATTTAGTGTTCTTTGTATAAAAGTAGGGTTAAATGCATTCTTGTAAAATCCACATTTTCTGCAGGAAACTTCATATTTTCTCATTGTTTGTGATGTGAATCCAACAAATACAACTTGTTTATGTTGCTTTGATGATTAAGTTGTATTTGTTGGGGTTGTTTCACTTTGAAAATGCCATTTTCACCCTACTTTCTATACATAGCACGCTATATGTTCGATAAAATGCCTCTGTGAAGGTTTTGTGCGCTAAAGCTCCATCTTCGCACCTTTTATCGCACATTCTTGTTGAATTATCCTTGTTTGAGTGTGGTGTGCATCGGTTACGTCTACTCGACCAATTTTTCCCAACGCGCACCCTCCGAACCTAGTTTCCCCAAATTTCACGATTACTTTGATTATATGCATCGTACTTATGGTGTGTGTATTGAATTAATGTTTTGTAGGTTCCTTCGATCACCAAGCCATCATCCAATGCGGTTACTGTACAGGGAGGCGCTGGTTTTGAATCTTTTCGTTCCAAGGATGAGATGGAGTGGTATCGGGCCATGTTCAAAACCAGTCGCCCGATTGCTATTGAGAAGGAGGTGATTTTAGATGAGATGTCGGCTTCTGTAAGACGGTAATTAGCCAAATTCAATTGGGAGGCCCATCTGTCCATGAGAGGGGAGGTCAACGAGGACCACGTGCGCCATTTTTATGCTTCTCTAGTATCTACGCGCGGCGGTACGTATGAAGCGTATGTAAGAGGGAGGCGGATTACTATTTCTAAGCCCATCTTGGATGCGCACCTTAGTAGGGCTTCTAACCCCGAGCTCTATCATTACCCGGTCCTCGCAGATGCGCCTCAGCTTCCACAAGAGGTACTTATTGCGCGTCTTGCACCTGGTAAGATTTGGGCGGGGGAGACTTTCCCCACTTCGGGCATGCCCGATGTACATCGTATCCTCCATCTCATCGCCATTAATTCCATCATTCCAACTCAGACCAAGGCTGTCCTCCGTTACAAGCAGGCCCTCTTCTTATACAGTCTTTTAGGGGATGACATGGTCATCAGTCTTCCCGCCCTCATGTTGCATCAAATAGTGAACGCTGCCTATAGCGAGAAGGGAACAACTCTTCCTTTTGCGCGACTGATTTCCCGGATTTGCAGGGATGCCGGATGTGAGGTCTTGGGCAGCGACAAGATACCTAGGCTGCCCAAGGTGTTTAATGATAAGACCATTGCTAAAAGCTTGGGGCAAGATTATTGGGAGAGGAGGAAAAAGCGTATGTTGGATGCTCCTGATGTCCCTGATGCTCCTATGCCGGATATTCCGGAAGTGCCTCATCCAGTCCCACCTCCTGTGCCTCCTACTGTTGACCCCATTACATATCTCGGGGGGCGGATGGATGAGTTACAGGATGATTTTACTGAGTTTCGGGGCACCTATATGGCAAACTTCGCATCGTTGCAGGCTGATTTTACCGAGTTTCGGGACACTTATATGACGAACTTCGCATCCTTACGGGCTGACTATCAGCGAGATACTTCCATGATTGCCCGGGCACAGATGGATTTGTTTGCTCATATTCGTGGGGGCGAGGCTGTTGTGCTTCCTTACCTTTATGATCCCTATGCCCCTCGTGACCCCACCGCGCCCGAGTCCTCGAGCCGCCATCCGGACCATATGTAGGGCGTTGTCATCCCGCTTTCTCTGCTACTAACTTTTGTGGTTCTTTATTTTGATTTTTGGGTTTGTAACTTTGTAGTGGTGTAGTGGTGTGGGGAAGAGAGAGTACATTTATTGTATTTTCTAATTTTGGTTTTTGTGCCCCATGTACACAACTTGTGATTATTAATGAAATTACTCATTTTTTTTTTCATATTTGTTCTTGTATATATCTCTTTTGTATATATTGTTGTTTTTGGTACTAACATATAACAGGCATGCCGTTGCTATTTTTATTTATTTATTTATTTATTTATTTATTATAAAAATAAAAATAAAAGGTTCATTTACTCCTTGTAAAGCTTTGATTACTAGTTGTTATAAAAAAAAGGTTTTTACTCACTTGTAAAGCTTTGATTACTAGTTGTTATTAATGCAAGAAAGGTTCATTTACTTCTTCTCTACTTTTTCTACTAGCTTTAATTTGCATTTAATTCCATCTCTTGTATTGGTTTGTGTTTAAACTAGATAACTAACTTAATTATGTTGTTAACTAGCATGTGTAGTGTAGTTTCAATTATGAGTAGCTAGACTTATGATTGGGGATCATAATCCCACCTTGGATGCTTGAACTTCATATTTAGGGTTTGGTTTATAATTGTTCTAATGGAACTTCATGTGTTGGTATTGGAGTATCATAGTTTCTTAACTTCTCTTGTCATGCAAGGGTTAGTGTTTGAAGCTCTACTACAAACCCAACCCATCTAGCAATAACTAACTAACCCATAATCCTCCATTGTTGAGTTTAGTCTCTACATGGTTGATGTTCGGACTTAATTAGTTATGCTTGATTAGAATTAATTTCAACCAAGCCCTATAATCCCCTTCTTTGTGAATCCGAGGTGGGAGAATGATCCTCGATCCCTTTAATTTCTTGAACTCAAGCTTATCTTAGTTCTTTTCATAGTTTCGTAATTATTAATTAATTAACTGATCATCAATAGTATGTTAGTTTAGAGATTACTCTCAAACACTTTTCCAAACTATTAAATCATCTTTTACACTTTAACTTTTGTGACGTTTAGAGAATCCCTTTAACCTAATCCTGTTCTCTTAGGAGTGTTTCAATCCCTGTGGATCACGATTCCGTACTTACCGGATATTACTTGTTGCGATAGATTTGCACTTGAATCACAAGCTTTATTTAGAGCGCATCAATGCGTCATGTATGAAACCTGTATTATTTCTTAAATATGTACTACCCTGCCGAGGTCTACTAATCAGCAAACCATCATGTTCACAACTTTGTAGTCGTTTGGTACCAGTAACTGTTTATTTATATGCTGCTAAACTCTCAAAGACAACATCTCTATTAATTATATGACAGGTATGTGAATTACTATTTCATAAGGTTTATTTGATTGTTGTATTAATAGTCTGGGGGACTTGATTGAAAATATTCAAGAATGGTTTTTATGTACCTATAAATTGTCACATATGCATAGAATGCTTCTGTTTTACAATGATTTTTGTATTCAAGTAAAATGGATGGTTTTTGGTTCAAGTTGTGCTATCATTTTTAATTATCAATTCACATGTCTTATTTCAGGTGAAGGAGTAGGTAAGATATAAGTGAAGCTATCATTTAACGACGAGAAAATGTAAGATGATGGTAATGAAATTCATATATGTTTACCCAACTTTGGGAAAGTTGTTTGTTTGTATCATTCCTATCATATCCACCACCACCCCTTATATAGATTACTTTGTAGTTATTTGTAGATTCAAAGTTTTGGGATTACTATGTAGTTGAACGGTGATGCGTGCGGTTCTTGACTCAACATCCTATTCAATAGTTGTCAATATTATTGTTAAATTGATGAAGTGTTTGAAATGAGGTCCAATATGGACCTCGAGTATTGTAGTATTGCTGTTGTTGAGTATTTTTATTTTTTTAAACAGGGTGGATAGTCCTATAAATAAAGGGAACTCTGCCCAAATTTTTTAAAATTAGAACAGAAATATTGTACATTTATTTCACTTTGTTGTCGGGTAACGATTTTTTTTTGCAATTTTCGTCGTGCCTTCAGGCACGGGCATACGCTAGTGTATATATATATAAGCTATGGTAGTTTCTTTATCACAAAAAATGAATGTGTGTGTATATATATATATATATATATATATATATATATATATATATATATATATATATATATCTTAATCACATTTTATTATTTGCAGGCATACACATGGCATATCCGGCATACGTAGTATTCAAATGCCTAAATCCAGGTGTTTACACTTCGTGGCAAGCAACACAAGCACAAGTTAATGGATACCGAGGCGCCGTATTCAAAAAATTTGAGTCCATTGAACTTGCTCAACAGGCATACTCCGAGTACACGAGGGAGGATGTCACCGCATCAATACCCCCCACGGCTGATATACCTAGACTTCACGAATCGTATCCACTGCGTGGTGACTCCTGGTCTAGATTTAGAATGATTTGTTACATGTTCATGGCATTCCATGTCATCGAAGTGTTGTGTCGTTACTTTTTTTAGTTTATTTTTTATTCTATGTTCATTTTGTACTTGGCGCCCACTTAGGGGTTGTTTGATGTTAAATTAAGTTTAACAAGTTTTATGTGTACTGGATATTTGGAATATGAGAAATATAAATGAAATGTTGTCAAAATTTTTAGACTTGTTATCATTATATTTATTTTACTTTCATTATTTCATCATTTTGTGGAAATATAAAGATATTTGTAATAGCTTTTACAACATTTAACAAATTTAATTTTGTAGCTCCTAATAGGAGTCACAAATTTGTCACTACTATCAATTTTGTAACTGCTAACAGCAGTCACAAATATATGATTCGTAACTGCTGTCAGCAGTCACAAATATAACATTCGTAACTACTCACAGCAATTACGAATGTTATATTTGTGACTGCTGACAGCAGTTACGAATAGCAGTTACAAATTGGGGTCACCAGTCATAACTCCATAGGTGTTATAAAAAATTGTGACTGCTGTTAGGAGTTATAAATTTTCTTTTGTCACCCCCTAAATTATGACGGTAAATAGCAGTTATAAAGGTCATTTGTGAGTGCTAACAGCACTCACAAATCTCCCATTTTGGTGTAGTGACTGTTAATCTGCAGAATTCGCCTTACCTGTTTGATCGATCGATCGAACCAAGAGTGTCGATCGATCGACGCATCGATCGATCGACCCCTCCTGGCAGACTCATGTTTCCCTTTTAAATAGTTGAATTCAAATTTAATTGAGTAATAATCTTTGGTCATCCTTATTAAAATATTTTGGGAGATAAAGAAGATCAGTAGGACTTATTAATAATTATGAGACCTTTAATATAAGATGAGATGTACATTTTTGGGATATTTAAATATAAGGGATGATGGAATTATGTGTTATAGGGAGAGACGCGTAAGATAGTTACGTTGGAAAATAGAAGAATACCTACTAAATTCTACACTTGGGAGGATAGAGTCCCTGAGCGTTACGTAGTAAGTTGGTATAATCCCTCAAATTAAAGTTAGAGACGAACCGTTATACGTGATAACTAATAATGTGAAAATAAGGATAAATGTTATAATTATGGGTTCTGAGATTAACCTAAATTTGATATAGTAAAAGTAGTATATTTATATGACTGTGTTTATGCATATACTATATACGTGTGAAAATCATGCCCACGCTACTTGCTATCCTTGAGGTTACCGCGCTGGGACAGTCTTATCTCGAATGGACCTTTATGGGGGATATTGACTTGTACCCAAGAAGATAGGAATCCTAGGTACAAGCTATCGAATCGATAGTCACGGTCCTAAGAGACGCGAGGGTATGTGCTGACCTCTTGGACTTGGAAACTATGCTTCGCCTCAATATTGTTTATGTATGTATTAATACAGTTCGAGAGTGATTCCAAACTTGTATTTCCCTTAGTACGAGTGATACGGGGATTGGATAGCAGAGTATGCCTGCACCATAGTTTTTATGTGGGGTGCTGTTAGAATATATATATTATACGAGTATTTAATATATATATATATATATATATATATATATATATATATGAATTTCTGAAATTTGGAACTTCCTACTGTGTTTATGGTAAGTAAGAAATGAATAATGATTTCAATTGAGAAATACGTGTTTCGAAAGTATAGTATATTACTGGGAAACTTTATTCACAAATAAAGATTAAAATGAGAGCTTTGTTATTAAATGAAATTTACTTCTTAAACGGTTAATTTGTTTAGTTGAAGTCTTACGAGAGACCTAAGATAAGATAAGATAAACCATTGGGGAGATTAGTACGATAGGCGTGCACATTAGAAGAGAGGTGAGAAATTCTCAAGAGAGTGTCGCACTAATATGTTGTTGCACTGGCCTGTAAACATTTTAAATACTTGCTAAACAAATTTTAAATCATTTTTACAATCGGGCTCTGACCCGTTTTCATTTTCTCTTCTCTCTTGTATATATATGTATATATTACAGGTGCCCAGCCACAGGGGCGTCTTGCATAGGATCCTTTGGAAGGAACGCGCTGCAGCTTAGGTGAGAGTTGCAGGCCTCTTGCTTAGACGACCTCATTTCTTGATTCCACTTCTAGTATTATTTATTCAGTTGGGCATGTATCGCCCTTTCCATTATTCAGTTATTTAGCGAACATTGTGATTCATTATTTCCAGTATTTTACTCCTTGAGATTTATTACTGTCAGGATGTTTTCATTTAAGTATTAAATGTTGAATTCACTTAGTTGAATGTTTAAATATTTGGATTGTATGTTCCAGGATAGTTGTGGTGTGACTATTTAATTGTGAATTATGCAAGTTTTTAAATCTTGGTTTATAAAATAAAATTTGGAAAGTTATGTCTAAAATGGTTTTGACACTTAGCTTAATTATTTAGGGTGTTTAAATTGGAAAAGTTATTTTTAGACAGTGATGCTAAGAATGAACCAACTGTTCACCTTGATTTTAATTTAATAAAGGAGTGATCGTCCGATATTTAATTAGGCGGGGTGTCACAGAGTCCAAAATAAGTCCCCCAAAACAATAATTTTTTGTGCCCTGATGAAACCCATGCCACAAAAAAAAAAATTTAATAGGTAAGTGAAAGAGGAAGTGAAATACACATCACTTTTGAGGGAGATTTTGATACTCGTATCATTATTCATTTATCGATATCGATTACTTCAAACCTCGTCTACATCATTTGGCAGACTAGAAGCAAAACAACTTGTACGTCAGCAACAATGGCACTTTCAAATTGACTTATTATATGTAGTCAGGATAGGCAATTGCCTAAGGACCAAATTTGGAGAGGGACTAAATCTCATCCAGCCGACAATAACAAAAAAAATGGACTATTGCCTTTTGGTTTTAATATATTACATTTTACCGAAAAAAATAGAGAGGGACCCCAAGTAGAAAAATATGATATTAGCGTTTGAAAAGGTAATAATAATTAATTCAAACATATACATTTCATTTACTTTTCAACCTAATTCTTAACTTGTTAGTTAGGCCACTACTAATAAGTTCATATTCTAGAATTGTAGGGGGGGCATCAGTTAAAAAAAAAATAAGATTAATAGCTGAGATTTCATAAACCATCTCTCTATATTAGCAATTTATTGTTTGCCGCCAGCAACCAACTGCTATTGTTACAGGGAAAAAAAGCAGTCTCATGTCACTAAAGCCAATTGTGCATTCTATACTGCTATTGTTTATATTTGAAATTAAATGTTGTGCACTATCAGTATAATTACTTGTTTATTGCGGTATTTAAAATAATACTTTGTTATGAAGTTTAATTTAAATATTTGGCCAAGTTGTGACTAAATCTTTTAAGTGATACTTTTATGATGTAAATGAAATTGTGCCTTTTTTATGTTGATGTTCCACATGGCGCTAAAAATAGTGTTACTTTTAGTTTGTGTGCATATAAAGTGCTTTCTCTTAATAATCCACCTAAGGCACTCAAAAATATTAGGGCCAACACAAATTATATACATTACATCTCACGCATGCGAATAATGTCTGCTTAGTCAAAGTCAACCGAGTATGCACAATTTTCACATACTTGGAACGTTTGGTGCATACTCAGCTACTTTAGATTGAATTTTATGGCCGTTGTCAGCGATGGGGAACCGAAACATATAGTAAAAGATTTACTTGATATCATTACATCAATATGGTTCTTACAAAAATACCACCCTATAAGTGAACAAGGTAAAAAAAAAGAGCATTAGCTCAAGTTGTGGTGTTAGTGAAACAATTTTTTTTAATTTCTAACGGATATGGTAATGGCTGGTCTGATCTGATCATGCCCAAACTACATTTTCATTGACCCCTTTCCAATCTCTTTTAACTATATATATATATATATATTCAATCCAAACCACGTTACTCTACTAGTAAGGTTTGATCATTGAAGATCAATATTGTAAAACTTCTCTTTTTCAGTTCTTGAAGGTAAACCCTTTGAATTTCAAAAGCGTAATTATATTTCTCTAAAACACATAAAGGTATGGAGTTCTTAAAACTTAAACAACCTGAATTTCCCCAGATGAACAATTTGCATGCAACTTACTTGACTGTAGCTTTCCCTCAACATGACCAAAAACTGTCCTACTATTTATAAAAGTGCTTATAATTACAACTGACAGTTCTTAACGTAATCCATTAAACTAACGTAAATACAACATAATGTTAGCAAATTCAAATCGTCAACAGATTGCCGGATTAACCGGTTTTACACATTGTTAATACAAACTTGACTAGCAATAACAAAGGAGTTTGGTATAAATTAAGTCTGTCACAAGCAGACCCATTTGTTAGACCAATTGGTAGGGCCAAAGATTCAGGCCCTACCAATTGGTATAGTCCAAACCCCGAACATATCTCCTCACTCTGATTTGAAACAGTGAGATAATGCTTGTACAGGTTGTACAGTAGAGGTGAAAATGAAAAGACCATAATCCATGCAAGCAGTGCAACCATTTGCATTCAAATACAACGAAGGCCAGAGAATGTGGTTATCATATATATTCAAAAGTACTGCCTCAGTTTGCAACCCGGCTTTTCACAAGGTCATCGTAGGAATACTATTTCAGGTTACTGGGTAGCTTCTGGGAATTCCTTTCAGCTCTTCCTTTGGATTGGATATATAATCCTCCAGGGGAGTTGTTATCTCAGTGAGTTCAAAGGCAAAATTATGTTTTTCCTTGTAGCCTTTACAAACCTGTTAAAATTGGCTCAATTCTTTCTTCCATCTACTTAAGAGCAGACAGTTCTCTAATAAATTAAAGGGTTGGACAGATACTTGTCTTCAATCTATTGAAAGAACCTTCAATTCGATTAACGGGTTTTACTTCAGTTCACTTTTGCTAAACGTCATTTCAGTATTGGCTGAGTGAGGTTTGTTATAAGTACAAGTTTGGCTCGTTTTCAAGGCACTCCTAGAACAATTTCACATGTAGAGGGAATTAAGAGTGATTTCAATATGTATTTTGAAGTGAGTATAACTCTTTTATGATCCTACTATCATAACAAATCGCTATCCCCGGTGGACATAGGCAAATGTAATTTTGGCAAATCACATTAAATCTCGTCTTCATTTTTTGCATTTTTTTAGCTTTGTTTAAATCTCCATCATTTGCACGAATTCCTAGTTTGGTTGGGTGTGGTGCCATTGTTGCTCAACAATTTGGGGTCAAAGCGCACACAAGGTGTGACATAAGTCAGATTTTGTTTTGACACCACTAGTTTTTGGAATGGGGTGATTGTTTTCAATCATGTTTGGAAATATGAGTTCACAGCAGACGGTGGATCAGTTTGATGAAAGTGATAACTTCACTTTATGACAAGGTAGGGTGGAGGATCTACCCGTTCAACAAAGTGTGGCACAAAGATTGATAAAATGATCCAACGAGAATTTGGAAATCTTCGGAGAGTGCTAGCTTGAGTTTGGCCATGTATGCCCATAGTGCAAATCGAAGGAGGGGCTTCCTTCAGCTTGTTTGTTTTCTATAGGGTGATTTCAGTATTGGCTAGGTGGGGCTTGTTCCCAATTTTGGTTAATTTTCAATTGAGATATTCATTGGCATTGAGAGAGCAGCATGTGTAGAAGGTATCAATAGATACAAGTTTAGAATTTCTATATGATCCAACATGAGAGCTAGTTGTACAAGGGGATTCGAGGTTGAGAGCGAGTGACCTCGAATGTGATCCTAAAATCTCAACTCAACTCAACAAAGCCTTTTCCCAATTATTTGGGATCGGCTACATGAATCCTATTTTTCCATTTCATTCTGTTCAGTGCAATATCTTCGGTTAAACCACATGACATCATGTCTTTTTTTTTATAATATCCCACCAAATCAATTTAGGCCTACCTCTACCCCTTGTGTTACCATCAATACTAACTAAATCACTCTTCCTTACAGGAGCATCCATTAGTCTACGTTTGACATGTTCAAACCATCTAAGTCGATTTTCTCTCAATTTATCTTCTATAGGAGCTACTTTTACCGTTTCACGAATTTGTTCATTTTTAATTTTATCCTTTCGAGTTTTACCACAAATCCATCTTAGCATTCACATCTCCGTCACACTCATTTTCTACACATTTTATTTCTTGGTTGCCCAACACTCTGTCCCATATAACATGGCGGGTCTAATGGCCGTCCTATAAAATTTTCCTTTTAACTTCAAAGGTATACACCTATCACACAAAACGTCGGTAGCACTTCTACACTTAACCCAGCGTGCTCTAATCCTATGAGTAACATCATCAAAACTATCTCCATCTTTTTGGATAATCGATCATAAATAACGAAAATGATCATTTCTAGGCATCTCTTGACCCTCCAATTTCACCACATCTCCATTCGTCCTCCTATTACTATTAAAATTGCACTTCACATATTCTGTTTTAGTTCGGCTTATTTTAAATCCTCTTGTTTCTAAAGTTTCTCTCCACGATTCTAACCTAACATTAATCCCCGTCTTAGTCTCATCCACTAAAACAATATCATCTGCAAATAGCATACACCATGGCACTTCACCTTGTATTTGTCCAGTCAACTCATCCATAACAAGAGTAAAGAGATAAGGACTTAATGATGATCCTTGGTGTAGACCTACAGTAATTGAAAATTCACTACTTTCTCCGGCTGGTGTTCTTACTGTAGTCATCGCACCATCATACATATCCTTAATCACATCAATATATCTGCGAGTCACTCCTCTTTTATGTAGAACCCACCATATTATATCTCTGGGTATCCTATCATACGCCTTCTCCAAATCTATAAAAATCATATGAAGATCCTTTTTTTTCTCCCTATACCTCTGTACTAATCTCCTCAATAAATAGATTGCTTCTATTGTTGACCTCCCAGGCATAAACCCAAATTGATTCTCAGATATTGTTGTCTTTAATCTCAATCTATATTCAATCTCTCTCTCAAAGTTTCATTGTATGGCTCATTAACTTAATACCACGATAATTTGAACAACTTTGTATGTCCCCTTTATTTTTATAAATAGGAACTAAAACACTTTTTCTCCATTCATCGGGCATCCTATTAGTCATTAAAATTCTATCAAATAATTTTGTAAGCCATGATACTCCATCCTCCCCTAAGCACTTCCAAACCTCAATAGGGATACCATCTGGTTCTAAAGTCTTTCCTGTTTTCATCTTTTTTAAAGGAATCCTAACCTCTGTTGTCCTAATTCTGCGAAAAAATATATTTTCTCGAGTCTCCCCAAGTTCCTCTATATCTAATCTACTCCCATTATCTCCATTTAATAACCTCTCAAAGTAGTTTTTCCATCTCTCCATAATTTCATCATCTTTGACTAGGACTCGCGAATCATCACTTTTGATACACTTAACGTTATTAAAATCTTTTGTTTTCCTGCCCCTAAGTTTAGCAAGCTTATAAATACTTTTTTCCCCTTCTTGTGTTCCTAATTTTGTATAAAGATCATCATACGCTTTTAACTTAGCATTTGTTACCACTTTCTTAACTTCCTTTTTAGCGCATTTATATTTCTCAAAATTTTCTTCATTTCTATTTGTTTGCATATTTTAAAGCACTCCCTTTTAATTTTTACTATGTTTTGTACTTCTTCATTCCACCACTAAGTTTCTTTAGACTGGTGATTCTCCAAGAATTTCTTTTAATATTCTCCTAATGCATGTGGCCATCTTATTCCACATTATGTAAGTCTCTTCTTCAGTATTCCATGTTGCTTCATTTAATACTTTATCTTTAAATAGTTCTAATTTCTCTCTTTTTAAGTTCCACCACCTAGTTCGAGGGTTAATCTTCACTTTTCGCACTGGTGATTGATTTTTAATATTTATATCCAACACCATTATCCTATGTTGTGAGGTTAAGCTCTCTCCCGGGATAACCTTACAATTTTTGCACGTTAATCGGTCTCCTTTCCTAGTGATAAAAAAATCTATTTGGCTCTTATGCGTTCCACTTTTATAAGTTATTAAGTATTCAAGCCTCTTTTTAAAACATGTATTTACTAGTACAAAATCATAACCCATCGCAAAATCTAAGATAGACTCTCCCCCGTTGTTCCTATCTCCAAAATCATATCCTCCATTCACTATCTCATATCCTACATGATCTTCTCCTACATGGCCATCAAAATCTCCCCCAATATAGATTTTCTCACCTGTGGGTATTTCTTGAATTAGTTCATCCATTTGTTCCATGGGATCCTAAAATAGTAACCTATATTTTCAAATAGTGAAATTCTCTCTCACCAGTGGATGTAAGCAAATATAATTTTGTTGAACTGTGTTAAATAACTTGTATTCATAGTCGTGTACGTTTAACTTCTTTATATTTCCATCGTCTTGCATATATTTACTTTTTGGTTGCACACGGTGCCATTGGTGCACAACAAAACTATTAGCACAAAAACTAAAGGAACAAAACAAAATGTCCAACTCCACGCCGAAGCAAAAAGAAAACGCAGATTTAGAGAACGAATAGGTCACATTATGACATATATAGAAGAGTCACATTTTGGCATACGAGTAGTTGGGTTATCTAAGCTGTTAGAAGAGTTTATTTCTTTTTTCGATAATTTTCATGTTTTTCTTTCATTTTATTAGTACAGTTACTTTTGTTACATTAAGTATGATGTAAGCCCTATGTTATAAAGGGTCAGGACTAGAATCTCCATTGTATTCTTTTTAGTCTTTCAACCTATTTTAAGTATTGCCCTAGGCACACTTCCCAAGGCTATACAAACTCTTGTACTCCACATTATTAGACATTACATTTGACTAAGATAAGAAAGATTTTTCTAATTTCGTGCTTGGCAGCTCTTGCATGGCTGTTGTCAAAGCTATTCCATATTAAGTGATCATATTATTACACAATAAAAACAATTTCAGATATGGAAATTCAAGAAATGTATGTGCTCAAAGCAAAGGTTCAAAGGACCCAAAAGCCAAAGAATTTGGACATAAGAGTGCAGAACATGGTTTACATATAAAGAAAATATAAAGGACTGAGTGGGGAAAAAAATTGAACTAGACTAGGGGTTTCAGTTTCAAGAGGTACAAGTTACCAACTCGGTCACTAAAACTAATAGCTGGGTGCTTAAACTGTCAAAAATCAGCTCATACTTTTCCCCCTTCAGATAGAAACACTAGTGAGTTACTAATTTCTCCATGTCACCAGGAGAGAACGATAACACTAACAACCAAGTCAGGTACACTGGCCTTCCAATCTGATGTCAAGAAAAAAATGAAATGATTTCTCCATCCCGAATTAAGAACCATGTTTTCTTCTTTTCTTTTTCAAGTTCCAAATTAAAAGTTCATTATGAAAATCAATTAACCAAATGTGGTCTTGATTTGGGACAGAGGAAGTATATGCAAGTTATAGTCATTAGGGTAGATGAAAGGAAACCTTGCTAAATCAATTTATAAATTCCACCAATTCCATTGCACTTGACGAGAAAATAATCTAACAAATATATAAAAGGAACCTAGACTACAAATCAAGGATAACATGTCAATTTTAACATAAGCATTCCCCTAATAAGGGCCAAGATATGAACAAAATTATGCAACCAGACATACCGGTTCGATGTACTCTGCACTCTGAAAATGGAGACGACTGTATTTACTTTTTCATGGAAAACCCAGATTCTCAATTTGTTGTGATATTCTGTAGGAGATTAAGCACTATAATGGTTTTGAAAAGACAGTAAACGGTCTGGAGGGGGAATGATATGGAAGAGTTGTGTAGCTTATATATAGAGATATAAATACATATTCTTCATATAAAACTAGAAAATATTTAAATCTTTATGAACTTTTTGGTAATAGTGGATGTGGGCAAGGCATGTTTAGCAAATATGTGTCGTACAAGATGATGTTAATGGCATTTTTCTTATATCTTTCTATTGGGCAAGGCATTCGATATATTTGAACCACTTCAAAGTCTCAATTTTCGGAACGGTCATTATAGAACATGCATATTTCCCACCATAAGACACAAAATATTTTCATAACCATGTAGGCAATATATTCTCAACATTATTTCCTTACACATACCTCGGCCTCTAATATCTACCTGCAACACAAAAATAATACAATAGCACATACTAACTACTTTTAATGTATACTTCGAACAAGTGTAGTAGACGTGGATGACCAAACTGACAGCCCGTTTCCATACCAGCTCTTTGCATCAACTGGGTAAGGGCTACACCAGCCTAATTACGTTATGCACGGGCAAAGGCCAAACCCTCATCATCACACATACAACACCGGGAAAACTTCCTCTGGTCCTAAAAGCAGCCCTGGAGGAATCAGGCAGTAAGTTGACATAACTCACTGTCATTTAGACACCTAGGATATCTTATCGGTAACCTATTGATCCTTTCACCTTAGGAAAACTTGGGACGCATGTTTACCGATTAGCACTGTATGGCTGACCATCAAATCTCAGCATGAAGATGTTGCTGTCACTTTAAGGGCTCGTTTGGTTCCAGGTTTAGAAAGATAATTTAGAATTCCTTGCATTTAAAATTCCCTGGTTGAAATTTTCAGAGGAACTTAGAATTCCCATAAAATTGAAATTCTTCTTTTCCGTCTAAAATGGGGAGAATGATATATCACCGAAGATTCTAACTTACTCTAGTGGTGAGACAAAAATACCCTCACATACTCTCCCTCTCTCTCTCTCTCAAAAACACACACGCACACTCTCTCTCACACACACACACAGACTCTCTCTCACACACAACCTCACTCTATTTCTCACACACACACTCCCTCCCTCGCACACACACAAACCTACACGTATACACACACAATCATTCTCATAGAACTCTCATAGACACACACACAATTGCACTCTCACACATACACCACTCTCTCTCTTTCTCACACACAGACACACACACTCTCTCTCTCTAATACACATACAAAGACACTTTCTCACACACACAACCTCACTCTCTCTTTCACACACTCCCTTACTAACTCTCACACACACACTCACATACTCATTCACCTGACTCACACACGCATGCACCTTCACATAGCAACACTCTCTCACACACAACACACCATGCACACAAACCAGGCTCACACACCATGCACACCAACCAGGCTCACATACATGTCAATCGACATATAACTGGATTCACTTCAATTATACCAATCCATAGCAGCAAACCCATGGAATTACATAATAAGATGCTATGCAACTTTACCACTTTTCTCATACCAAGCACAATATTCGAAATTGTGTTTGAGGCTATAGCCTCAAGGCGCACCTCGTAGCGAGTCTATAGATTGCCAAGGTCAAGCCATAACCTCGGGAATTATTTGTGAAACCATCGCTTCAAATAGTGGTAGCGGACTCCATAAGGCAATGTATGGCGCACGCATATTTTTAAACGGTAAAAATTTCAAACCTCATTCCCCCAACATAACGCAAAGTCCTAGTTCTTCCTTTGTTGCGAAACCCTTTACCTTGCAGTTGTTCGACCATGTTCGTTTCTCTCTCTCTCTTTATCTATCTCTCTATCTTTATTGATATGTACATACATATACATATCTTCTATCTCTCTATTTCTTTCTCTCGTCTCATTATCCCGAAGCCATATTCCCCCCCCCCCCCCCCTCATTTTTTTTGGGTTCGAAACCACTTGTATATTACTTCCAAACCCTATTTTATGTCCCAAATTGTTTCTATTTTAGTTCCAGCTAGTTATTTGTGTTTTGTGTTTTTTTTTATTAAACTTGGTCATTTATTTCCATTTTGTAGTTATTTGGTGATATGGGTAGAAAGAATCCGGGTTGGATATATGGGGTTGAAGTTTAGGGAAATAGTAAAGCTTGTGTATGTTGAATGCAACTTTTGTATTTAAATTTGTAGAGGAATCACTCGCTAAAAAACCTTCTTGTGGGAAACCATGGTAAGATTGAGCCATGTTACACGCATACCAAGTGAATATAAAGAAGAGGTTAAGGCACATATAAAAAATACCAAGCAATCAAATGAGGTAAAATAAAGAAATGGTGTTGAAAAATTTGAAGTGGGTCGTTTTAAGGTGGCCCAAGTCATCATTTCGTGGGAGGTTCGAATTCGGAAAAGGGTAGTGACACTGAGATGGGCGTTCGGGAACCAATGTGAGGAAGATTTTCAAACAATTTGGCTTGAAACCCAATGGCATATTAATACGTTGTAATACCCCGTATTTTTATGCTTTATAAATTTGGGGATTTATTAAATTTAATGTGAGTTATTAATTTAATATAAATCCGGAAATTAATCATTTTATAATTATTAACGTTATATGAGTTAGTAATTATGGGAAACTTGTTGAATATTACTAATGAGCAAAGTAATATATAATATTGGTTCTATTAAATGTAACGAGTGAATAGAATGACAATTTTGGAAATTTAAGTCGGGACGCGCCTGTGTCGTGTCGAGAATAAATGTTGATTAATAAAAGTGAAATATTTTTAAGTTATCCGTATGGTCGTTTTGAGTGCGCCAACGTGTCCGGAAGGGTCGAGATAGTCAGAAAAGTGTACTCGAGGGTTTAGTTTGGGTCTCGAGGCGTTTTTAGGCCTATTTAGCACCCCGGGAGGGCATTTTGGACATTTTGCATTTTTGGGTAATTAAACCCACGAAAATTATTAGGCTATATCAGCCATTTGGAATAGTCCTTTAGGGTTATCTGACTCAAAACTTTAGAACGGCCATAGGAGAGGGAAGGAGAAAGCTTTCCAAGCAATCCAAGGCCAAAAAGTCATCCGATTGCACCGCCACCACCACCAACGCGTAGATCGCGCGACGGGGAACGCAACCACACCAAATTCGTCCACAAATCAGAACTCTGAAATTTCCAGGCAAGTATTTATCTTGCTTATTTTCGTTAATGCATCGCTCATGTTAGGCTAGGGTGATTAGGATGAGTTTTGGTAGAAGAAAAACCCATGTTGGAGATAGGAAAATCGCATGTAGTAATGATATGAATGATAATCTGGAAACTCATTTCATATGTAGAGGTTTAATCACGGATATATGATGAATTAGAAGTAGAAATTCTGGAAAAAGACTGATTAGAACCAAGTTAAAGAAATTCTAGGGTTCTTGAGATTAATATGAGTTTTGGCCTATTAATCCATGGTTATTGATGAAAATTCGCATGCTTTACGTAGGAGATGTATAATATGGGTTTATAATGGTTGTAGTACGAATTTCTGGGAGATTGGGAATGAAATCGAGCCAAGAGCTTCGATCGATCGAAGGTTCGATCGATCGCCCCCTTTCTATCGATCGATCGACCCCTCCTGGCAGACTCACCTTTCCCCTTCTAATTAGTTGATTTCAATTTATATGAGTAATAATCTTTGGACATCCTTATTAAAATATTTTGAGAGAAAATAAAGACCAGTAGGACTTATTAAAATTATGAAACCTTTAATATAAGACGAGATTTACATTTTCGAGAATGTTTACATATAAGTGACGATGGAACTATGTATTAAAGAGGGAGACGCGTAAGGTAGTTACGTTGGAAAATAAATGAGTACCTACTGAAATTACACTTGGGAGGAGAGGGATCCACGGGTGTCACTTAATAAGTTGGGATAATTCCACAAATTAAAGTAAGAGGCGAACCGTTATAAGTGACAATTAAATAACGAATAATAGGGACAAATGTCATAATTATGGGTTATGAGATGTACCTAAAGTTGATATGGTAATAGTAGTATATTTATATGACTGTAATTATGCATATACTATATACGTGTAAAAATCATACCCACGCTACTTGCTATCCATGAGGTTACCGCGCTGGGACAGTCTAATCACGAATGGGCCTTCATGGGGGATATTAACTCGTACCCTAGAAGATAGGAATCCTAGGTACGGGCTATCGGATCGATAGTCGGACGGTCCTAAGAGACGTGAGGGTATGTACTGACCTCTTGGACTTAGAAACTATGCTTCGCCTCAATATTGTTTTTGTTGTGTTAATACAGTTCAAGAGTGATTCCGAACTTGTATTTCCCTTAGTACGAGAGATACGGGGACTGGATAGCAGAGTATACCCGCACCATAATTATTATGTGGGGTGCCGTTAGAATATATATATATTATATGAGTATTTAATATATATATTAAATTCTGGAATTTGGGAACTACCTATTGTGTTATGGAAAGTAAGATATGAATAATTATTTCAATTTGGGAAAAAGTGTTTGAAAAGTATAATATATTGTTGAGAGACTTTATTAGTAAATAAAGCTTAAATGAGAACTTTGGTGTTAAACGGAATTTACTTCTTAACCAGTTGAAATTGTCAATCTAAATCTTACGAGTAACCTAAGATAAGATAAGTTAGACCGTTGGGAAGGTTAGTGCGATAGGTATGCACATTAGAAGAGAGGTGAGAATTTCTCAAGGGAGTGTCGCACTAATATGTTGTTGCATTGGCCTGTAAATATTTTAAATACTTGCTAAACAAATTTTAAATCATTTTTACAATCGGGCTCTGACCCGTTTCCATTTTCTTCTCTCTCTTGTATATATATGTATGTATTACATGTGCCCAGCCACAGGGGCGTCTTGCATAGGATCCTTTGGAAGGAACGCGCTGCAGCTTAGGTTGGAGTTGCAGGCCTCTTGTTTAGACGACCTCATTTCTTAATTCCGTTCCTAGCATTTATTTACTCAGTTGGGCATGTGTCGCCCTTTCCCATTATTTCAGTTGTTTTATTGGACATTGTGATTCATTTATTTTTTCAGTATTTTACTCCTTGGGATTTGTTAGCCAGGATGTTTTCATGTAAGTATTAAATGTTGGATTCATTTAGTTGGATGTTTAAATATTTGGAATGTTTGTTCCAGTATAGTTGTTGTGTGATTCTTTATTTATGAATTTCGTAAAGATGTAAATGTTGGTTTACATAAAATAAAATTTGGAAAGTATTGTCTAAAATGGTTTTGACACTTGGCTTAATTAATTAGGGTGTTTAAATTGGAAAAGTTATTTTTCGACAGTGATGCTAAGAATGAACCAACTGTTCACCTTGATTTTAATTTAATGAAGGAGTGATCGCCCGGTATTTAATTAGGCGGGGTGTCACAGGTGGTAACAGAGCATCAGGTTCTAGTGTCCTTAGGATCTGTACGGCTTATTTCGCTTTCAGCTTAGCATTTTTGATATAGAGCCCTAATATTAGGAATGTTGTATTCATCTCTATACACTGGGAATTCGTGCTTCTGCGATTTGTTTATGCGAATGATGAACTCATCCAAATTATTTAAATTTCAGATGGATCGTCAAGAAGAACTAGCTAATGCCGTTAAGGGAGTCCACGAGCAAGGTCGACTCACACCTCAGGTGTCTCCAGAGAAAGTATCAACCGCCGAGTTAGCGGGTATTGTGGCACAGGCAGTTACCACTGGGGTCTTACAGTATCAAGAACGCAGCACACAGCTTATGGGGGGCAAAAGATCTAGAGAGTATAGTCAGTCTGTCATGACTGGAAATAACAAGTGTGTGAAGATGCAAAAATCGCAACAACAATCTCTTCAAGACCGTAAAAGCCACAAAGGTAACGAATTGTGTAGGGAAACCCAAAAGCGTCAGAGTCAACAAAGCCGGGGGCCGAGTGAAGTCACGAAGAGGTGTTTTAAATGTGGAATGGACGGTCATGAACGTCGAACTTGTCCGGATCTGGAAAGGAACTTCAACCCTACCACAGAGAACTTTCAGGACTTTGCTGTAAGTGTGTACAAATGGGTCACAAGCGGAAGGACTGTCCTCAACCAAATATCGTTTTTCATCCTGATACTCAACAAGGCCAAGGAGAAAGTGGAACTATACAACCGGACCAAAACCAACAGAGCCGTAAAATGAAACAGTTTAGAGGTAGATGTTTTAATTGCTGCAGGATGGGTCACCGGAGGCAGGATTGCCCAGATAAGAGTAAAATACCCCAACAACAAGGGCAGGGTCAGCATGAATGTGTGTACGACGCCCAGCATACTAAAACCCAGCAGCCATCATCGGCCATTGATGGTAAGTTCTTTCCTTCCAGTACTATGAGGTACATTTTATTTAATACTGGGGCGTCATACTGTTTATATGGATACTCTCTTGGCACAGACTTTCTGATTATTTTTTTTATATATATATTACTGAAGTACGGTGTCATGCGTAGAATCAACATTGGGGAGAGGACCATTTATTTTCTATATACACCGAGGCGTAGGTATATAGTTTGGTAGTTTGATTTTACCTGCAGTCATACTAGTTTTGGTCATACGTGAACACAACGTTAATATTTGGCACCAATTGGCTCACTATGCACAGAGTCATGATGAATCGATTCGGTAGGAGTGTTATATTTGTCATTGCGGGATAGGAAATGTTCGAGTGGCGATGCCTCGCCCAGAAGGGGGATCTTACACCTATTTTTTATTATATAAAGGAGGATACCTCTAAGGAAATTGTGATTCTCCTGGATTCGATTCCAGTCGTTCGTGAGTTTTCGAATGTATTTCAAATGATAAGTAGATTAAATATCGAGATATCTTGTGGAGAGTGAAATCACACGTGCTAAAATATTTTCCGAAACAAGTATGGGGACAGAGTATGGTGTCTAGTAAGGGACAACGATTAAAGTAGTTTTGTTTTGGTTTAAACAGGTGTGTCACGTCCGGGGATCATCTGTGCAGCCAAAACGATTGGCAAAGTAGAAGTATGAGTTTTATCCTCGACGGATGAGGAGTGTTTTATGTGACCCGAGCGAGTCACTACTTCTTTGCTCGTTGCTATATTAGCATGTGAGACGAGTTTAAGGCATATAACTACAAATGATATTATTATGTGAATATTTTCCTGGTGTAGCGGGATTTCATTTAGTGCTATCCGCGGAGGATGAATGGGTGTATTGATAATGTTATATACTTTATTGAGATTTCTCGTTTTAGTAATGTGGTATACGAGTATGATATGGCCTTGGTTACAACCTTTTATAGGAATGGTTAGTACGATAGTAGGTAGTTATCGCAAGGCTATCGAAATGGTTGTATTAGTGCAACATGTCATGTTTTGGCGAGGCCTCACCTGCGAGAGGGCCAAACTCACACCTATATTACCTACTTTAGGGACTCGGAGGGGATAGTGTGCTCGAAATATTCGATCCCGGTGTGTATAGAGACCTTGTTGTTATAATTTAGTATGTATTGGGTTTACTGTGGAGCGAAAAGATTTAACTCATGATTGTGTTTAGTACTCAAGACTTGGTGATAGGAAGAGCTCATTGATGCATCTATTATTTAGAGACGTGAGAGTTAAGAATAGGACCCATGTGTTTGGGGGCAGGACTTCGAGATCCCCGAGCGTATGTATTCAAGGTTTATGGAGTGTAATTTCCACCAATATTAAATGATTGTACAATTGGCAAAAATGTTCGTTGTTAAGTATATTTATGGGAAGAGACGTAACTTTTCTGTCAAGAGACGGAATAAAAGGGTACATGCTATGGACGGAGGACCTAACGGATTTCGATAACCGACAATTCTAGCTAGTAGTGTATCGGGGGGGTTCCTTGTTTGGATTTCGCTTTGCGAGACATCCCACGCATGAAACTTAGCGTAAAGTTGGAAATAGGGAGACGATTGGTCATTATTCCATGAGTTCGGTACCCCAATCGAAATGGGATCAAGTAATTACATCTATAAGATAGAAGTTGAATCATGGTTTAAAACCAGTGGAGCCGGTTATGTAGTAAGAAAGCATTGAAAGTTATCCTCACGAGTTGAGGGGTGGAATGATGATAAGGAGGATTTAAAATTTTGATTTTTAGGGTGATTGAGAGTACCCAAGTGTTGTAATCACGTTGCGAGCACTAGGGAAAAACAAAGAATTAGTTATTAGGTGAAAAGCATATGTGATGCTTACGCTAGTATGCATGGTTTATAAGGTGTGTAGACATCCTGGTTAACTAATGTTAAAACTCGTCCGAGATGAAGGGACGTGGTAATGGACGTGTGAAAAATGTGTTTGTGGGGCTAACAGAACGAAGTGGAAGTGATGGAGTGGATTAAACGTCACATGAGGGGCGATAATCCATACGTAAGTGTGCAATTAGAATAGCACAACCTAATTTGATGGGAAGGCTGTGGGAAGCCATTTAAGAAGGGATATTCCTTGAATAAAGTAGAATTTAATTATTATGAAGACGCTCGGAGCGGAGTTGTTAGTAGTCAAGTGTGAGAGCGAACTTGCGCATGCAAAGAGCGATGATGTTAGTATGGTGTTGAAGATTCAAGAGTGCGCTTCGTGGAGGAAAGAGCGCGGGTCGGAACTTTCGGCATACACCGAGGAAGGAAGGGGAGTATTACGTGTCACTTAATGTGAGACATTTCAGGAAAAATCGATGTTTAGCGAGACGTAGTGAGTAGTCTCTACATGAACCGCCCATAGGTAAAGTTCGGTCGAAAGAGGAGAATCAACCAGAGAATTTTGTCGTTATCGACGATTCCTGAAATTAGAAGAGGTCGGTAAAGTCGGTAAAGTTCTTGGATGGGTTACCATCCTCAAAACAAAATCAAGGGTTCATTCGGACATGTGATTTAAGTCCCCCAAGAAGGAAGTGATTGATATTCCTTTGGGGTGGTTTACAATATCAACTAGTATAACCCAAACTTCCTTTGAAAGGAAGGATCGCGCAGATACATGGTACGGCACACTATTAATTTTTGAATCGGGATGAGAATTGTGAATCCCACCTTTAATATGGGATTTCAGGAACCAGCGGAGGTAAGGTTTCGTTTCGAGTAGGATGTATCACCCTTAGCCGGGGAATAGGCACACGCTGATTAGAGATTAGTGGAACCACGTGAAGGAAATTTTGGAATCTTAGTACGGTGTTTTCAGGAGTGCTCTGTAAAGGCACTCGTACCTGTTAATCGCGTACAAGGTGCTTATTAAGGTTTTGGTATGGAATAACCTCGAATATTCTCTTTTTGTATGTTTAGAGGTGAGCGGATAACCAGAATTTTGTATCGGTCGAGTATAAATCCGATGACTATGGTAAAATTCCACGACTGTTTTAGGCGAACAAGAGTGGTCAGATGTTTGTATGGTTCTTCTCAGAATGGGAGTTTTGTATATAGATAAATCCGAGTAGCTGTCATGTAGTGAGGTGCGGACTCCCAATGATAGTGAAATAATGGAAATTTATAATGTATAGGCATGACCTATGCGAATGTTGTCAGTTGGGAGCACCATGTGAAGTGTCTCCAATGAGAATGTTAATCAAGCTTGTTGCGAGGCTTGTGCTATAGTGATTAAACGCCATACTATGTGGTTAGATTGCGTACTGTTAAGGTAGCCGAAATGTGTATACCAGGTAGGCCTTATTTTCCAAATTTCGGGACGAAATTCAGTTATTAGGGGGGAAGTATGTAATACCCCGTATTTTTATGCTTTATAAATTTGGGGATTTATTAAATTTAATGTGAGTTATTAATTTAATATAAATCCGGAAATTAATCATTTTATAATTATTAACGTGATATGAGTTAGTAATTATGGGAAACTTGTTGAATATTACTAATGAGCAAAGTAATATATAATATTGGTTCTATTAAATGTCACGAGTGAATAGAATGACAATTTTGGAAATTTAAGTCGGGACGCGCCTGTGTCGTGTCGGGAATAAATGTTGATTAATAAAAGTGAAATATTTTTAAGTTATCCGTATGGTCGTTTTGAGTGCGCCAACGTGTCCGGAAGGGTCGAGATAGTCAGAAAAGTATACTCGGGGGTTTAGTTTGGGTCTCGGGGCGTTTTTAGGCCTATTTAGCACCCCGGGAGGGCATTTTGGACATTTTGCATTTTGGGGTAATTAAACCCACGAAAATTATTAGGCTATATCAGCCATTTGGAATACTCCTTTAGGGTTATCAGACTCAAAACTTTAGAACGGCCATAGGAGAGGGAAGGAGAAAGCTTTCCAAGTAATCCAAGGCCAAAAAGTCATCCGATTGCACCGCCACCACCACCAACGCGTAGATCGCGCGACGGGGAACGCAACCACACCAAATTCGTTAATGCATCATTCATGTTAGGCTAGGGTGATTAGGATGAGTTTGGTAGAAGAAAAACCCATGTTGGAGATAGGAAAATCGCATGTAGTAATGATATGAATGATAATCTGGAAACTCCTTTCATATGTAGAGGTTTAATCACGGATTTATGATGAATTAGAAGTAGAAATTCTGGAAAAAGACTGATTAGAACCAAGTTAAAGAAATTCTAGGGTTCTTGAGATTAATATGAGTTTTGGCTTATTAATCCATGGTTATTGATGAAAATTTGCATGCTTTACGTAGGAGATGTATAATATGCGTTTATAATGGTTGTAGTACGAATTTCTGGGAGATTGGGAATGAAAAATTTGGTTTTGGATGAGTTTGGATGATAGAACCCGGAACTGGTTTCCTGCACAATTCGCCATACTTGCTTGATCGATCGATCGAGTCAACAGCTTCGATCGATCGAAAGTTCGATCGATCGACCCCTTTCTATCGATCGATCGACCCCTCCTGGCAGACTCACCTTTCCCCTTCCAATTAGTTGATTTCAATTTATATGAGTAATAATCTTTGGACATCCTTATTAAAATATTTTGGGAGAAAATAAAGACCAGTAGGACTTATTAAAATTATGAAACCTTTAATGTAAGACGAGATTTACATTTTCGAGAATGTTTACATATAAGTGACGATGGAACTATGTATTAAAGAGGGAGACGCGTAAGGTAGTTACGTTGGAAAATAAATGAGTACCAACTGAAATTACACTTGGGAGGAGAGGGATCCACGGGTGTCACTTAATAAGTTGGGATAATTCCACAAATTAAAGTAAGAGGCGAACCGTTATAAGTGACAATTAAATAACAAATAATAGGGACAAATGTCATAATTATGGGTTATGAGATGTACCTAAAGTTGATATGGTAATAGTAGTATATTTATATGACTGTAATTATGCATATACTATATACGTGTAAAAATCATGCCTACGCTACTTGCTATCCATGAGGTTACCGCGCTGGGACAGTCTTATCTCGAGTGGGGCTTCATGGGGGATATTGACTCGTACCCTAGAAGATAGGAATCCTAGGTACGGGCTATCGGATCGATAGTCGGACGGTCTTAAGAGACGTGAGGGTATGTACTGACCTCTTGGACTTGGAAACTATGCTTCGCCTCAATATTGTTTTTGTTATGTTAATACAGTTCAAGAGTGATTCCGAACTTGTATTTCCCTTAGTACGAGACATACGGGGACTGAATAGCAGAGTATACCCGCACCATAATTATTATGTGGGGTGCCGTTAGAATATATATATATTATATGAGTATTTAATATATATATTAAATTCTGGAATTTGGGAACTACCTATTGTGTTATGGAAAGTAAGATATGAATAATTATTTCAATTTGGGAAAAAGTGTTTGAAAAGTATAATATATTGTTGAGACTTTATTAGTAAATAAAGCTTAAATGAGAACTTTGGTGTTAAACGGAATTTACTTCTTAACCAGTTGAAATTGTCAATCAAAATCTTACGAGTAACCTAAGATAAGATAAGTTAGACCGTTGGGAAGGTTAGTACGATAGGTGTGCACATTAGAAGAGAGGTGAGAATTTCTCAAGGGAGTGTCGCACTAATATGTTGTTGCATTGGCCTGTAAACATTTTAAATACTTGCTAAACAAATTTTAAATCATTTTTACTATCGGGCTCTGACCCGTTTCCATTTTCTTTTCTCTCTTGTATATATATGTATGTATTACAGGTGCCCAGCCACAGGAGCTTCTTGCATAGGATCCTTTGGAAGGAACGCGTTGCAGCTTAGGTGGGAGTTGCAGGCCTCTTGTTTAAACGACCTTATTTCTTGATTCTGTTCCTAGCATTTATTTACTCAGTTGGGCATGTGTCGCCCTTTCCCATTATTTCAGTTGTTTTATTGGACATTGTGATTCATTTATTTTTCCAGTATTTTATTCCTTGGGATTTGTTAGTCAGGATGTTTTCATTTAAGTATTAAATGTTGGATTCATTTAGTTAAATGTTTAAATATTTGGAATGTTTGTTCCAGTATAGTTGTTGTGTGATTCTTTATTTATGAATTTCGTAAAGATATAAATGTTGGTTTACATAAAATAAAATTTGGAAAGTATTGTCTAAAATGGTTTTGACACTTGGCTTAATTAATTAGAATGTTTAAATTGGAAAAGTTATTTTTCGACAGTGATGCTAAGAATGAACCAACTGTTCACCTTGATTTAATTGGAAAAGTTATTTTTCGACAGTGATCGCCCGGTATTTAATTAGGCGGGGTGTCACATACGTTTCCTATGAAAAAAATTTGTTGGGTTCCATAATTTATTCTCAATGCAAAAAGTGCAATTCACCAATTTGTATTTCCTTCCCTTAGCTTCCAGCTCACTTTTTCTCAAAGGGTTCTGTGAGTGCAGAAAAATTCACAATAAAGGATCTACAAAAACAATCACAAAGGGCAGGAAATAAATGGAATCACACACAATAATGATGTACGTGGTTCGGCAACTTGCCGACGTCCACGGAAAGGTTACTTGTTCTTATTAAGTGTCTCTCAAAGATTCCAAATTTTCATCCCTTTGCCCCCTGATCAGGGTGTACAATTTATATGTCTTTTACAGAGTTTGAGTTGTTTAAGGAACTCCATCATAGTTCGTGAATTGGCCATGAGATGATTGAATATCTCGATCGAGATTCTTGGCACCTGATTTGACCACATCTGTGAGTTTATCCTCCTCTATCTAAATTGCCCGTGTAGAAATTAAGTTATGATTTTGGGCGGGCCAAATAACTCAAGTTATCTTGGTTGGCTACTCTCATGAACTTGTAAAAAATGGAATCCCATGGCTCTCTTCTGAAGGTTGCCTTTCTTGGAGAAACCTTGGGTTTGTATGTTGGCGAATTTCAAACCTAACCCTAGGAGGGACAGGCTCCTCCTGTGGTGAGACATTGTTGCCTTTCTGGTAATGTTGCTACTATGGTGAGACATTGTTGCCTTTCTGGTAATGAATGCTTTCGTAGGAATACAAGTCGATTCCCACAAACGGCGCCAATTGTGAGTGCAGAAAAATTCACAATAAAGGATCGACGAAAGCAATCACAACGGGCAGAAAGTAAATGGAATCACACACAACAACGATGTACGTGGTTCGGCAAATTGCCTACGTCCACGGAGAGTTTACTTGTTCTTATTAAGTGTCTCTCAACGATTACAATTTTTCATCCCTTTGCTTCGGGTCAGGGTGTACAATTTATAAATATGTCTTTCACAAAGTTTGAGTTGTTTACGGAACTCCATCATAGTTCGTGGATTGGCCATAAGGTGCTTGAATGTCTCGACCGAGATTCTTGGCACCTGATTTAACCACTTCTGTGAGTATCCACCTCTAACTAAACTGTCCGTGTAGAAATTAAGTAATGATTTGGGCCGAACCAAATAACTCAAGTTATTTTGGTCGGCTACTCTCATGAACTTGTAAAAAATGCTCTCCCACAAGTTCCATGTTCTCAAATGCCCAACTTGTTGAGAAACCATAATATTAGATTCTTCAAAGGCTTCTCTTAATTAGGCTTATTGTGGCTCGAATTTGAGTGGAGTTGGATTTGCTGAAAGAGCCCACTAATCTAAGTTCGGATAGGTTTATATGAAACCCCGCCTAGTACGAAAGTTTAAAATTGCATAACTTTGGACTCGAAGGTCCGATCGAGGTGAATTTTTTTTTTTTTGAATTTGGGTTTATTTTGGAGATTTATCCATCTGCAAACCTCCGAAGGCGGTTTTGACAGCGTCACTCGATCAACGAGCACATCTTCTTACTGACATTACTTTTCTACTAGGATGTGGACATTATGGCATCCAATAATTCGACCATATTGAAGGACATTGGGGCTTTATGTACTTTTCTTTTATGCCGTGTGTCGATCGGCCGACAGGTGGCATTGGGTATCGATCATATTTGGCAATGTTATTGTTTACAATGATGGAAACATGAACATCATTCCATAATCGTGAGGGTCAAGTAATGCTAATGCAAGAAGATATTTAAAAAAAAAAACAGTAGAAGACAATGGCCCAATTCCTCGACAAGCCGGGTCAACCTTATCAAATAGCCCCATCGATTCTACACTCTGAAAAATCCTCAACACCACTAGATCCTATGGAGGCGGTGGTCATTGTACCCACTCATAAAGTCGGAAACTATGGCCTATCAAACTTTCTAGGATCAGTAGGGCCAAAAATTGTCAAGTGATTGCCAATGAGGACTCGCGACGGCTTCAACAAGCCCCGCCTTCAAACAAAACAACTTCAGTAGCAAAGAAAGGAGGGTGGAAGAGGTTGTTGATAGACAACAAGAGCATATGAAGCTCACGGCCCAGGACCACGTTGTGGGCGATGTTGAATCTGATTACGTGAAGCCCCTTGAATCGGGGTGATAGCGATGGAGTGAGACAAGGGTTGTTGAGCGTCTATCATATACCGAGGTGGTGCAGCGGTTTTTAATGAGGTAGAAGGGTTGGTTTGAAACAGAACTCGGAATCATGGTGTAGTTGGGCCTCGTCTAATAAGGAAAGAGGGCTTCAGCGTGGCCGAGTCGAGCGCGGACTGAGGCTCGATGGACATGGTGCGAGGTTGCCAGCGATTCGGGGCGCATGTCTGTGATTGCAAGAATCAAGGCATTGATATCAGCCCTCATCTCACTACTGGTGGTTCCCCATTGGTGATTCTTCGTTCCCAACAAGGTTAATAGTTCTTGTTGGCACCATTGTTGTTTTGCAACAATTCTTCTACAACAAAAAGAAGAACAACGAGTTGAGAAACAAGGCTCTAATACCAATTGAGAAAACACGTCAATGGCACACAAGAATAAGTTACCATATCAAGGAAATCCTCTCTCCAAAATACATTGAATGAATAACAAGAGGTTTACATCACATCACATATTTATAGTCTAAATATGGGTTCCTAACTAGGCTATACACTGCTAAAGAAATAAAAGAGAAAAAAAGACAACAGGAAATAAACCTCACTCGCTATTAACCATAGCAAAACTAAGGGAAATAGATGAGAAAAGCATGACAAAAAATAATAACAAATCAACCTCCATGTCAAATTAAATAAATAGCAGGATTGGCTTTATAACAAAGCAACAACAAGCATATAAAGAGACAGAAGGACAAGCGAAAGACCTAATACTCATTCAAGCCAAGGCCTAAAATAATCAGTGAGATGTAAGATCTGATATTTTGGATTCATATATTTGGACCATTTGGTTTTGATACAAAACTTACACATTTATTTTGTCGTAAATGGCTGGATTGTATATATGTTACTTGTGCACATTAAATCCGAGCTTTGATGATTTCTGTGCTTTAGAATTTAGCTTTGATTTCAACTCTCAAAGAGTGTGCTGCTGCATGTGGTATGCAGATATCATAATTACATTGGGTGCAAAATTTATCATTGTATGGTGCATATGTATGCCTTTAACAGTCTTTCTTTTTCATTAGTTTTCATTTCATTATCATTGTATACATATGTTAAGTTCTTAACGGCATGTGTAACATGTGTGCCTAAATTAAAACAAAATGCGGCAAGATCATGTAACTTGCTGACAACAATAGTTGGTATCAATATTGACATAATTCCCATTTTCTGTATAATATTTACAAGAGTTTAATTCATGTGAACTTTGACATCATCTATTATTCTATAATTATCTAACACGCTTGCATGTTGGTTAAATGCCGGGAGGCCAACATTCCCTTGCTGCCGGCCATTGGTTGGCTCTTGTGCACGTCTTCTGACATCGTCTTTTTGGACATCTCTAGATTCATTGGCAATTGTCTATGTGTCCAGGTTCGGCTATTCTGGATTTGCCTGGGTGTAGGGCATTGGTTATTGGAAAACGGACAAACACAACAAATGACTTTTTAGGCCGAAAAAGTTGGGTTTGTTTTAAGGATCAATTACCAAAAAGTCTTTCAAATATTTTTTAATACACATTTAGTCCAAGCCTTTTTATTTTGTTCCAAAAAGTCCCTCAAACACCCATTTAATCAATATTATCTTGAGGGACTTTTTGGAACAAAATAAAAAGGCTTGAACTAAATGTGCAATAAAAAATGTTCGAGGAACTATTTGGTATATGTCCCTTGTTTTAATCGGATATCTACTTGGATATTTGTGGTCCGATATGTGAGTATTTGAGTTTATATATGATTCAATATTTGTAAAAACCCAATATATGGCTGTGAAAAAATTGTGCGCTCTTACTACCAAACCCTAGCAATATTAGTACAGTAGGTTTGATGCATTTTTTCATTGGCACACATGCGTTGTAGTTGGCGCGACACAAGAAATAGCAAATATGCAACCATGCTAATGGCATGGGGTATACCTAGTATGCATAATGCGCGCGCACACACACACACACACACACACATATATATATAATAATGCTCCTGTGCGGACTAGTCCGCATTTTAAGAATGCGGATCGGACATGTGTCACCTAACGGTGCGCCTAGAAATTATCGCCTAAATTATAGACACACTCTCTCTCTTTTCATGGGTCACCGCCAGGTGACACATGTCCGGTCCGCATTCTTAAAATGCGGACTAGTCCGCACAAGAGCAGAAGTGTATGTATATATATATATAGTTATAGTTATAGTTATAGTTTTAACAAAAGGCACACATGCTTCAACATGGCCAGAGTAAGCTATAAAAACAGGAGGACAAACAATCTTTAAGATGTAAACAAAAGAAATAAGCCCTCAAAAGCAAACGCTTCATCGTTGGAATGCATTTTAAGAAGTACAAATGCATATGATGTCATTGTGTTCAACGAGAAATCCAACAGATTTCAAAACAACGAGAAAAGATCATAAGCTAAATCGCAATTACAGAATAATAGCATACGCAGATTTCAAAATCCAACAGATTTGGGAATTCAGGGTTTGAAATCGAACAAAAAACAGTAGAGAATAGGAATTACAAACTCACAATCGCGGGCTCTGAGTTGGATAAATACACCGATCAATTTATGTTTCATCTTCGTACTGAGACACATGAGAGTCCGATCATCGTGTGTTACCATTTTCACGCCATCCAAGGAGAATCACAACCCTCACAAATTAGACATCTCCATTCCTCACATCAAACAAAAGCAACGATTTCCCAATTTCTCTTCTTTCCGTGTTGGGTTTGTTTTTCGAATAATATTTGAGCCTCTCTAAACACGGGTTGTTTCGTTGTAAAGGGAGACGGAACGGATGACTTAATTTGTCGGAATTGTGATTCTCCTCCGATACAACGTAAAAATAATATCAATCAATGGACAAATCCTTCATTCTCTCTCAACAAGAAAAGGAAACAAAATAGATCGCTTTCAAAATACTTAATTTGATAATGTGAATAGATATTTTGATATTTATATTGATTTAAGGGTCATTTTAACTTGAACTTTGTATCTAATTTCATTTCACTCTTCGTTTTCATAATCATTTGAGTTTGGTCTCAACATAAGGGGTTAAATCTAATTTGACTTTATCAAATAAATCTTCAAACTTAACCCTCTATCTTTATTCAATATTTTGAGATAATCCCTCATATAAAAGTTATATCAAAGAGATTAATAAAGTCGAAATTAAGTCAAATATTACATTAAAAAGTGGAGGTTAAGTAAAAAAAAAATTGGGAGAATGAGGCTTGGGAGGGGATTTTTTATCATTTCTATCTTTCTTGCAACCGGCTTGGGAGGGGATTTTTTATCGTTGATTTGACCCAATTGGGTGAATGAGGGTGGAAGAATGATTGGATGGGGCAATCAATCTTGGACTAGCCGCCAGTGATCTTGAATTGAGTCTCCAGAGTTAATTGGGGAGAACACGTAATTTTTTTGATGATTGGGTTTGAACAATGGGTTGTGGGTTGGGGGTGGAGGAATTTTGTAAGGTTGAAGGCTAGGCATTGTAAATTGTGATTTGGATTGTAAAATGGTAAGTGAAACCCTAGAAGTGGGTTGTCTTGGATCTTGAATGGAGGGTTTATGGAATGGATTTGGGTTTGGGGGGAAATTAGGGTTCAAGATTTGGGTTTTCGGGGTGGTGGGTTTGGTGTAGAGGGTGGGGCATGGCAGGGGTTGTGTGTAGAGATTTCTAGGGTTAGGGTTAGAGTTTTGAAAATGGGTATAGATTTGTTATTGTGATTGTACCTCCTCTCTTGTTCGTTTTTTGATCTCCTCTTTTAGTTGTTTGGATTTCTTGGGAGCCATTGAAGAATAGTGCACGAATTTGATACAAAATACACCGATACACTAACACCAATGTGGAGCTTTACCCGCTCTGATACCAATTTGACGTAAATCACCCGTCAAAAGGCTCCTAAAATTATCTAACACACACTTTTAGAGAGATAAACACTCTTTTCTATTTCAAAATTCAAGTTTACCTCAAATGAGGCTACAAGGGGATATTTAAACGAAAGGAGTAGCTTAGACTCTAAGTGTAGGCCCTAATTACAAAAATGTCATTACTACTCCTTACCTCTAAATACAATACAAAAATAAAGGAAAATACATATAACAAAAATAAAGAAAATAAAATGACTAATAAAGCCTTAAAAATAAACCATTTCCATCACTATCTCTCTCTTTCTTTCTCTTGTCCCAGTATCGCAAAGCCATATTCCCTCCCTCTCTATTTCCTGGATTCGAAACCACTTGTATATTACTTCCAAACCCCATTTTATGTTCCACATCAGTTGTATTTTTGTTCTAGCTACTTATTTTGTGTTCGTTTTATTTTTTTGCATTAGTTTAATATTATTATTATTATTGTTATTATTATTATTATTAAACTTGGTCATTTGTTTCTGTTTTGTAGTGATTTGGTGATATGGGAAGAAAAGATTAGGATTGGACATATGAGTTTAGGAAATTAGTAAAGCTTGTGTATGTTCAAACTGAGGCATATATAAAAAGTACCAACCAATCAAAGGAGGTCAAATAAAGAATATATGGTGCTGAAAAAATCGAAGTGGGTCCTATGAATATATTTCATTGGACTCCAAAATTTATTCTCAATGCAAAGTGTTCAATTACACCGGCTTGGATTTCCTTCCCTTGGCTTCAAATTTAACTTATTCTCGAAGGGTTCCATGTTCTCATATGGCCAATTTGTTGAATAACCATTAAGACTGGAAGCTTGCAGCCCAGGACCACGCTGTGGGCGATGTTGAATCCGATTAACGAATCCCCTTGGATTGGGGGTGACAGCGATGGAGTCAGACAAAGTGTTGTTAAGGGTCGATCAATTCCCAAGGTAGTGCAGCAGCTTTGAATGGGGTAGTTTTAGACAGAAATCGGAAGCATGATAGTTGGGATTCGACTAACAAATGAAGTGGTTTTCCGGGTGGCCGAGTCGACAAGCGTCTCTGGGCACAGTTTGGAGTTGAGGCTAGTTGAACGTGGAGCGAGGTTGACAATCGCTTGGGGCTACATGCCTGTTCTAGAGAGTCAAGGCATCAATATGAGCCCTCATCTCACTAATGATGATTCCTCTGTGTCTCTTTATTCCAAGCAATTTTGACATTTCTTGTTGGCGTCATTGTTGTTTTGTTACGATTTATTTACAACGAAAAGTAGAACGGGCAATGTTTAGAAAATCACTCAAGGCTTACGCCTCGAAGCAAAGCGGGGGAAAATCGCCTTAAGACTCAAGTCTCAAAGGTCAAAAAGAGTCTTACGAATCAATGCCCCTCGCCTCATTGAGTCACAGATAAAAATTCTTTTATCTTTTTCTATCACGAACTCTGTTTTTTGGATATTTTAATACACACACACACACATACACAGAGAGAGTCTCTGAAAAAACCTCATATATACATACCTCGTACAAATCATTTCTTTAAAAAGTAAAAAATTGAATGTTTGGATGAAACTTTTTGTAAATATTTTCCCCACTATGGAAATCATCAACAAAAAATTCATGTTTTTTATTATTTAAAAGAATGATATGCAAAACCAGTGACGGAGCCAGGAATTCTCGAGAGTGGGGGCTAATTTATAGGCAATTTTCGGGGGTTTGGCGACGGGAGCCCCCGAATCGAATTTTTTGAAGTTATTTTTGAGTATTTATAAAAAAAATAACATAATTTAATTAATCTAACGGAAAGAGAAATTAATATTTAAACCAACATTTCAACCCCAAATTTAAACTAACAATATTCCTAATTATCCCCTAAAATTGATCCTAAAATATAAACCACCAACAACAACATTATAGCAAACTCTAACAAACAGTAACATTATAACCCTACAATAACTCCCAGATTTTAACATCAATATAATTAGTTCAATGCAAGTTACAAGAAAGTTTTAATCGTAGTATGTATATAACAGAGGGTAGGTGGTGGGTGGGGGCACCGGTTATACCCTAACCCCCAAAAACACGAATTGCCACCCCTGATATATAGTATTGAAAAGATTGTGTGCCCTAGCATTTTTAGCACACATGCCTTGTAGTTGGCAGGAACACAAAACATAGCAGGTATGCAACCACGGTAACGGCAAAGGTTATACCTAGTATGTATATAACAAAGGCACACATGCTTCTTCAACATGAGCTATAAAAAAACACGAATTCGTGTATCCTCGTCGTCTCGTGTCGTGTCGGCCCGAAACACGGACCTAAAGCACGAATTGCCACTCCTAATATATAGTATTGAAAAAATTGTGTGCCCTAGCATTTTTAGCACACATGCCTTGTAGTTGGCAGGACACAAAACATAGCAGATATGCAACCACAGTAACAGCAGAGGTTATACCTAGTATGAATATAACAGAGGCACGCATGCTTCAACATGAGCTATAAAAAGGCAAATCTTTAATTTAAGATGTTAACAAAAGAAATGAGGCCTCAAGAGATTTTCATCCTTGTATGCATATTCGAAAGCATATATATAAGGTCTGTCTGACTCTGAACAGCCATCCCTCAAATGAAAGCAGAACAAAGAAAAATGAAACCATGTGCAAAAACAAAGCGAAATACTCCGATCAATTTTAGAATCTACGGATATTTGCAGATTTGGGGGTTAGGGTTTGAAATCGAACGAAAACAGTAAAAAGTAGGAATTACAAACTCACAATCGCTGGATAAATACTCCGATCAATTTCTGTTTCATCTTCGTACTGAGACACATGAGAGTCCGGTCATCGTCTGTTACCATTTTCACGCCATCCAAGGAGAATCACAACCCTGACAAATCAGACATCTCCGTTCCTCACCTCAAACAAAACCATCGCTTCTCTTCTTTCCGTGATGGGTTTGTTTTTCGAATAATATTTGAGCCTCTCTCAACACGGCTTCTTTCGTTGTAAAGGGAGACGGAACGGGTTACTTAATTTGTCGAAATTGTGATTCTCCTCCGATACAACGTAAAAATAATATCAATCAATGGACAAATCCTTCATTCTCTCTCAACAAGAAAAGGAAACAAAATTGATCGCTTTCAAAATACGTAATTTGATAATGTGAATAGATATTTTGATATTTATATTAATTTAAGGGTCCTTTTAACTTGAACTTTGCATCTAATTTCATTTCACTTTTCGTTTGAGTTTGGTGTCAATATAAGGGGTTAAATCTAATTTGACTTTATCAAATAAATCTTTAAACTTAACCCTCTATCTTTATTCAATATTTTGACATAATCCCTCATATAAAAGTTATATCAAAGAGATTAATAAAGTCGAAATTAAGTCAAATATTACATTAAAAACTGAAGGTTGAGTAAAAAAAAAAATCATTGATGTTAAGGAGTCGCTTATAAACCAAGTGAATTTGAAAAAACACTTGTTTTCTTTAGAACCACATAAAACAATATAATTATCGTAGTTTGAATTTGATACCTTGTACAATTTGATTTTGAATTTGATCGTTGTTCTATAAAGGGTTCGTTAGACTTATCAATCGCGTATTAGATAATTTAAAAAAATACTTGGAAAAAAAAGTGAAAAAGGAAAACTATAAAAAAAATAGAAGAAATAATCAAAATAAAATAATTTAATAAAAACAGAAAATAAAATTAACACCCTCACGTCAATCATAAATAAACACAAGATTTTTCCTTCGTGTTCTTTTTGTTTTTCGAATAATATTTGAGCCTCTGTCAATATGGGTTGTTTCATTGTAAAGGGAGGCGAGGCGAATTACTCAATCTGTCGAAATTATGATTATCCTCGAATATAATGTAAAAATAATATCATTCAATAACCAAACCATTCATTATGTCTCAACGGAGAAAGGAAACAAAATGATTGCTTACTAATTTGATATTATGAATAGATATTTTGATATTTATGGGTCAAGCGAACCAAAGGACGCTTGCCTTCTTTAAAACCACATAAAATAATGGGGATTTTGGAGAAAGGTCCTCATAATTCTCAAAATGTATAAAAATTGGACACTCCATAGAATTTTATAAATTTAGTCCCTGTACTAAAAACACCATGAAAAATTGTGAAAAATAATGCCGCTGGCGTGGACCAAAAAAATGAATTCCTAACTCTAAAGGGACCACACAAATAAATGATATTGTACCACAGGGACTAGATTTATAAACTTGAAAAACATTGTCCTAAAAATCCAAATATAGGAAGGAACATGGCATTTATCTTAATTCTCTATAAAATAATTTATTTTGATTTTGGTACCTTTTTCAAATTGATCGTGAATTTTTTAGTTTTTCTATTAAAGGTTCGTTAGACTTATCAGTCGTGTGTAACATGTGACAAAAAAGTATTTAAAGATATTAGAAAAAATGAAAAAAAAATACTAGAAATGAGAAAAAAGGAGAAATAAAAAAAAAATTGAAGAATGAATACAAATAAAAAATAAAAAATAAAATCAACATCTTCTTGTCAATCATACATGTTCACGAAATTTCACATCCTCCTCCCGTCCCATGACCTAGAGATTATGAATAAAAATCATTCGATTTCATATCTCGAATTTCATATCCAAAACATGAAGCGGGTTTTACATTTGTAACGATTCCATTCTGACTCATCTTTGATATTTCAATTGTTGTTGTGGGGGGGGGGGGGGGGGTAGGTGGAGGTCTCGCGACATGAGTTGTTTCCCTTGAAGATGGGGTAGGTGGTGGGTGGGGGCGACTAACTAGAGATGGCAGTTGTGGGTTCTAGGCGGTCTGGCGGGGTGTAACAATCTGCATATGTAAGTCATTAAAATTAAATAATTTTTTTAGCATGTCACAGAAATATTAGACATTTAAAACTTTTTTCAAAAGAAATAAATCAAGATAATACGACAAGTATAAACAATCCACCACAATAAGATCCATCACCATTGTTGATGTAAAAAATTAGATAGCTCTAATTATTCAATCACAGATAAATAAAATGAGACAGAGATTTTAAAGTGGTTCAGCCTTATAAGAATGGCCTACGTCCACTGTTATGTTATTGCTGAGTGTTTTAAGAATTCTCGATTATATGTTTTCTCAAGAAATTCCGGTCCCTTTGAATGAGGGTGATACAAGGTATTTATAGCCCTTAGGCTGTACATGAAAGGGTTGATACATTAAATGATATACATATGAAATGGTAATACATTTAATGCAGCGGGTGCGTCAAGATGATAAACATTCAATGAATAATTGAACTGTTGATTATCTGGCAATTAATGCTACGGCCGAGATGCAGCTCGGACCGCCTTAGTTGCTCGTTGATCAGGAGTTCCTCGGAGCGCTAGAGTACCTCGGAGTGCTGAAGTTCCTCGGTGTATCCTCGTTGCTCGGGAGTTCATGAGTTGGTCGGGGAAACGAACTTCCTCGTTACTATTGTGCCAAGTAGATTGACACGTGTCTTCATATTATTCGTCCATATCAGCATATTAATTTTGGTATCAACAGAAGCCTCCAATGTTTCATATTTCGAACTTTGAGGAGTATGGAACATTCTTTCTCGGTATATGGCGATATTAAATGACTTTCCTGGGTTTTAGGAGCCTTTTCTTCATATTTGAATTTCTTTCAAATTCACAGAATCCGCCTTTTTCGAATTTTTATGAGTGCTTCGATCTTCGTGCATTTTTGTCCTTTTAGCCGCCGGTGGCGTATTAGTTTCTTTTGTGTAATCATTTCCTTCGCAGCTTCCCAAGGTAAAGTATTTAAACTTCTTAGGTAACCATACCGTCTTCTACCTTTTCCAATTTTCTGCATTCAAGTTTTCTGTTCTCTCTCTCCTTTGTGCGTTCATCTTTTCCTTCGCTAGTTGTCAGCTCTTCCTTTTTCCTGTAAGATTCTCTTCTTTTCTTCTGTATTTCTTTTATTCACTATGGTTTATATTGTGGAGTCTGTTGAGAAATTTCGTTCCGATTTTTCCATTCCTTCCGGGGTAACTCTGGAGGTTCTTTCTGAGCCTTTAGATTATTTTCGATTAGCTGAAGGACATTGGTTCCCCAGTCTATTCATTGCTGAATGTGGATTTTCTTTTCCGCCAAACCCCTTATGCTTAGAGTTCTGTCAGTACTTTGACGTTGTTCCTGCAAAAATAGCCCCCAATTCATGGAGAATAATTAATGGGGTGTACAAATTAAATCTAACTCATGGAACTCGTATAGGGATTCCTGAGATTATGTATTGCTATAGATGGGCTATTTTAGATAATGTTTATTAATTAAAAACTAGGTTTTTAAATAGGGCTCTTGTAGTTAACTTCCCTGATGCAAATAGAGATTATTTTGAACATGGGGTGGTTATTAAAAATTGGCAATATGCCCCCTTGGTTGGAGATGCAGTATACCAGGGTCCTAAATGCCCCCCCTATGGCAATGAGATAGGTTTATTCTCATTTTCCTTTACTTATGAAATTATGCTTTTATCATATTTGACAAAATGTATGACTGATATTTCATTATGTATTTATTTGCAGTTGATAGTAAAAGAAAAACTCCAAAAGAATCAGAGGTTAATATTAAGCATCTGAAACTTATCTGGGGTTTGCATAAGAACGTTGCAGACGAGCACATCAGATCTGCATCATATTTGCTGCAGTATAGGAGTTACACGACTTCTTATACTGCTCGTCCTGTGATTAGATCTGTTGAGCCAGCCTCAACTCCAGAGGATTCTTCTTCAGATTCTCACATCCCTTTAAGTCAAAGAATGGGCAGGAAAAGAGCTCCCCCTGCTCTATTTGATGACACTACTTCTGCTGCTGAAGCCAAGAAAAGCAAAATTGATGTCCCAGAGGGGACTAAGAAGGTGGATGTTGCGCCTTCCAAAGCTACCGAGAAGCCCCCAGTGGCTCCGAGCAAGAAGGTTGCTCCTGTGGAGATGACTGCTATCTCTCCGACCAAGAGCTCTTCCTTGGTTGAAATTGCTGAAGTCCTTTTAAGGAGATTGAGGAAATCGTCCTCAGTCAATTTGGCTGAAACTGCCAATCTGGCTGAAACCATCTCCTCTCTACTAGCTGGTGGTGTTGGTGTTCCAACCATCATTCCTCCGAGCTCTGCCATGAGCTCGGTAAAAACTTGGATCATACCCGAGGTCCAAGGAATTGATGAAAAGATTTCTAGGGATATGCTGACATCCCTAGCTACCCGTCACCTTGCTTCGGTAAATTTCTCACACTCTGAATTTCCTTTCTTTCTTTGAATACTTGTATTTTTGTACTGACCTGTCACTTTTTCCTTTGTTTAGCTGGTGAATTGTTTTAACAACATCGTGAAGAAAGATGAAGCAATTAAAGCTTCCAGCTCCTCGTCGGGGGTAGAGGATGCTCTACTGGGTTTGACCCAATCTTTGAAAGATTCTCGTCAGCAGTATAGTGAGGATAAAGTTGTCTGGGAGAAAAAGTTGTCTATAGTTGAAGCTGAGAAGGTGAAGTTGGCTGAGATCTCCAAGAGTTTGGAGAATAAGGTGAAAAGTTTAGAGGTTGAGCATCAAAAATATGACGACAAGCTCAAGAACTTTGGAGAGCTTGAAGATAAGCTGAAAAAGGCAGAGGAAGAGTTGTCCGTCCTGCGAGATGTCAAGCGCCAAAAAGAAGAATTGGATGCGAAGCTAAAGACTGCCGAGGATCTACAATCCGAGAAGCTCTCCTCGGAGAAACTGAAAAGAAAGCTCGCAGTTAAAAAATCCTTCAGCGCTGGCTGGGATAAAGGATGGGACAAAGGGATTGCTGCGATGACATCCCAAGTACAATACGGGAAGTTGAAATACTTTCGAGATGGCTGGGTAGCTGCCCTGCAGGAATTGAAGATTAAAGACGACTCTGAGCTATTTCAGCTACACCTCCCTGGTCCTCCCCCACCAATTGTAGAAAAAGAAGAAGATGAGCCTATCTCTGATGAATCTTCCATGGCCATAGGTGATCAAGTCCCTGCCTCTCTACCTTCTGCCAACGAGGACATTTCTTCCATGCTTCCTCCTCCTGAGAAAAATTTAACTCCTGCTGATCAAGTTGCTGTTACCACCGAGCAACCAAGCTCCTCGTCCCAGCCTCCCGAGAAAGTCTTGGGAGATAAGGAAAAGGTGTGAAGTTGTTCGGTATCATTTCTATCTTTCATTATTTGTAATCAAACAATGTAATCTTTTTGTGATCTAATAAAATACATCTTTGTTCATCTCTGTTGTTGATGATTTGTTTTTGTTGACTGTTGTCTTCTTTTCATTATTAGTTTGTGGCTAGAATGGAACTGATATCTACACATGATACAAAGCTGATGCAGCAATGCCATGAATATTATAAAGCTGGTCATACAAATTTGAGTGTATCAGAAATTGCTGACATCTTTGGCCATGATGCCTCAGAACAAGCAATTGAATCTTATCGGTACTTAAAGGATTTACTTGACCGAGCTGTGGCCAACAACGTGGCCTACTATGACTTGATTGAGGAACTTCATTATTCCTTAGAAGATCTTCAGAGTCAGCACAATGAATCAACTGCTTTGTTGCACAAGGAATATGAGAATAGGTATCAACAGCTTTCCTCTGAGACAGGTCACAAAAAGATCATCGCTGGGTACGATGTTAGGGAGAGAACCCTAAAAGGTGAAGTTGAGGCCTGCAGACAGATCGCCGAGCTGCTGGAACATGAGAACAACAATTTACAAAAGAAGTTGGCACAATATGAGTCTGCAGCTTCATCCTCTACTGCCTTGGTACCGGTCACTGATGAAGGATTCTCATTCTTAGAGGTTGAAAACGCCAAATTAAGGCAAGAATTGGATACTCTGAGAAGGTCTGGTATCTGTACTACTGCTCGGGGATGAGGAAGAGGGTCTCGTAGGCGAGGAAGAGCTGTTCAAAATGTTATCGAGGAGCAAACTTCTCCACCTGCTCGGAGTCGATCAAGAGTTCTCAGCCGTAATGTTGAAGAATCTCGTACTTTGTCAACATTGGAAACCCAAGCGTACCAACTGAACGCCAAAGATCGGGCTTTGTCTGAAATGTCCAAGAAAAACCTATCTTTGGAAGATCAACTTACTGCGATGAAGTCTGCTTTGAATGATAAAGATGTTTTTGCCAGGAGCCTTCACGAGCAACTAGAGAAAATAACTTTCCAATTCCACAAACAACCTCGGGAGTTTTGGATGGCAGGATACAATGAATCCCTTTGTCACTTGGATGCTCGTCTTGAAAATGCCCATAACGAAGGTTATAAACAAGGATGGTTGAACGCCCTGGGTGTGTTAAAGCTAGAGCAGGGCCATTTTTTATGGGATTATCATGCTCCTGGGCTACTAGACTTGCCTGTACCGCCTTATAAACTAGACATGGAATGGATCCCAGCTCGTGCCATTCCTCGTAGCTTAATTTCAAAATACCTTGGTGACTATAGTCTTCATTCTCATATTGAATTATCTCGTCCCGAGCATCTCCTGGATACACCTTCTGTGATGAACGTCAGAATGCTCAGAGATGTTAATTTCATTAATTCTCCTCTTTGCCTGGAGGATCCTCCTGCTGGCGAGGAGCCTGTTTCAAAAGCTAAAGGAAAGAAACCAATAGAATAGGTTTTTCAATGTAACAGTTAACACATATATGTAGCTTGTAATTTATTTTGATTTTAATGAAAGACTTTCATTTTCTGTTTGTAAATCTGTATTGCTACTGTTTTGTGTTTATCAAATATTTTTACATTTGTGCATATGTATCTGTTAAAAAGATAACAATATGGTGCTGTTCATCAACCAACTTAGTAATCAAAATTACAAGTATCAATGTTGCTCAATCACTTAATAAATGAGTATAAAATGTTTCCAACCAACCAAGGTTGTTAAATTGTGTTTGTCGACCAACTACAGTTGATGGGTTTTTATCTCCAATCAGCCATACTTGGTAAAAAAAAATTCATAAAATGTGTCCGACGAACCAAGGTAGATAAATTCTCCTCGTCGACCAACTACAATTAGTGGGTTTTTATCCCCGACCAACCATACTTGGTTCAGTTTGGAATATTTTGTTCTTTGAGGAACTTTTATATTTTCTGTTATAATCTTACTTTCCGACCAACATAAGTTGGCATGTGAGAGCATATTTTGTTTTCAAACCAACCGAGATTGGCATTTTTAAGAATGTTGTTCTTGCCCTTTTACCAACCGGAGTTGGTCATGGGTTCGAACTATCAGGTTCTTTCGAACTATCGGGTTCTTTCGAACTATCTGGTTCTTTCGAACTATCTGTCCACTAGTTATCTTACCAACCGTAGTTGGTCACGCTAGTGTACGCCTCCTAACCAAAGGAGTATATTTTTTAGTTCTTTCGAACTATCTGGTTCTTTCGAACTATCTGGTTCTTTCGAACTATCTGTCCACTAGTTATCTTACCAACCGTAGTTGGTCACGCTAGTGTACGACTCCTAACCAAAGGAGTATATTTTTTGGTTCTTTCGAACTATCTTGTCCATAAGCTCTTTTACCAACCGAAGTTGATCACGCAAGTGTACGCCTCCTAACCAAAGGAGTATATCATTTGTTCTCGCTCTTTTACCAACCGGAGTTGGTCGTGGGTCTGAACTATCGTCTTCTTTTTGCTGTCGAGCAGCGTAGTGTACAACACTAGTATTCCCCAAAAAACTTTCAAACAAAGGAGAGAAAAATGGTGAAAACATCATCGTTTTATTCATATTGATGGAACTGTTGTACATTTTACATCATTGATAATACTTGCGAAGGTGTTCAGCATTCCAAGCATTCTTGAATTCCTCTCCTTCTGGAGTTACTATTCGGTAAGTTCCTGGTCGGACAACTTCTGTAACTCGGTAAGGTCCATGCCAGTTGGCTTCAAGCTTATTGTGCTTCTGAATGACCTTCTTTAGCACATAATCCCCTTCTTTTAAGTCGCATTTCTTCACCCTTTTGTTGTAGAACTGAGCTGTGCATTGCTGGTAAGCAGCATTCCTAATGGCTGCCTCTTCTCTAACCTCCTCGAGCATGTCCAAATCTAATATTCTCATCAAGTCACTGACTGGGGAATTGAAATTTAGCACTCTGTGTGTTGGGAGACCCAACTCAGCAGGTATTACAGCCTCACTTCCAAATGCCAGCATGTATGGTGATCTCCAGTCGCTGCTCGGGGAGTTGTTCGGTAAGCCCACAATACTGATTGTAGCTCATTAATCCAATTAGCTTTAGCTTCACTTAGCCTCTTCTTCAAACCATTTAGTAGTGTTCTATTTGTCACCTCAGTCTGCCCATTGCTTTGAGGATGACCTGGTGCTGAATGGGTCTTAAGGATGTTTGATTGTTGACAATAAGCAGCAAACTCCTCGTTGTCGAATTGTGTTCCATGATCTGTGATGAAGGCATGAGGGAGACCATATCGACAGATGATATTCTTCCAAACAAACTGGTATACCTTCTCGTACGTCATATCGATAAGCGGCTCAGCTTCTACCCACTTAGTAAAATAGTCCACTGCAACTACGAGGTACTTGAATCTTCCTCGGGTGGTCGACAGTGGTCCAACCAAATCAATTCCCCACATGGCAAATGGCCAAGGGGAAGTTATTGGTGTCAACAATACTTGTGGAGTTCGTCGGATGGAGGAAAAACGTTGGCACTTGTCACATTTCTTAGCATAGGCTATATAATCAGCCCTCATCGTCGGCCAGTAGTATCCTTGAGTCATTACCCTTTGCAAAAGTGTTCGACCTGCTACATGAGCTCCACAGGACCCTTCATGGATCTCTTCAATCAATTCTTTCACTTCGGAGGGATGTACACATCTCTGTAAACCTGCCATAATTCCTCGTCTATACAAAACACCATTAGTTAGTACATACCGATCAGCTTTATACTTCAGTTTCTTAGCAGCGAGCTTATCTTCCGGTAATTCGCCTTCTTCCACATATGCCCTGATGGGATCCATCCAAGATGGTCCTAAATCGAGGGTAATAATATTCATCGTCAAGTTTTCATCTATGCTCCGATTTTCCAGTACTTCAATTGATATCATTCTTCGCAGCTCGGTACGAGTAGCTGATGCTAGTCGGGCCAGTGCATCTGCTTGTGCATTTTCTATTCTGGGTATTCTGATCAACTGAATCGCATCAAATTCTGCCAATAATTCCATTACCTTGGCATGATACTTGACCATTAATTCTCCTTTAACTGCATACGTTCCCATCATCTGATTCACAATCAATTGAGAATCACTGAATACCATCACTTGTTGTGCTTCCATAATCTTTGATAAATTAAGACCAGCTATCATGGCTTCATACTCAGCCTCATTATTGGAGGCTTTGAATTGGAATCGCAAAGCATATTCCATGTCAATCTCGTCTGGGGTGTTCAAAACAATTCCTGCCCCGCAACCTGTTGTGCAAGATGAGCCATCTACATATAATCTCCATATGGGCAACCCGTCTTCAAATTTCTTATCTGACAGAGTTCCTCGGTGAAATATTTGTTGCTTCTTTTCATCCTCCCCCGACACTTTTTGCTCCTCGTTGACCATCTCTTCTCGCTCTTTTACCAACCGGAGCTGGTCTGAGCTCGAAGTTGATGATCTTTCTTCATCTATAAGCCCTTTTACCAACCGGAGTTGGTCTGGATTTATGTCTGTTGATCTTGTAACATCCACAGGTTGGTCAGCGAGCAATTTTTGTTCCTCGGGGGTATCAGGATATGTAAACTCTGCTATAAAATCTGCTACAGCTTGCCCTTTCAATGATGATCTGGGCTCATACACAATATCATATTCACCGAGCTTTATTGCCCAGTACATCAATCTCCCTGACTTTTCTGGCTTATGAAGGGCTTGCCTTAGTGGCATGTCGGTATAAACGACGATGGTATGGGCCTGGAAATATGGCCTCATTCTTCTACTTGCTTCAATTAATGCCAATGCCAATTTCTCCAGCTTTGGGTACCTGATTTCCGCACCTCGGAAAGCCTTACTTGTGTAATAGATTGGTTTCTGGACTCCATTCTCCAATTTGATCAATGCTGAACTGACTGCATTCTCTGATATTGCCAGATACAAGTACAACTTCTCTCCTGTTATTGGCCTGGACAACAATGGAGGTGCTCCCAAATACTTTTTCAAGTCTTGAAAGGCCTTCTCACATTCATCAGTCCATTCAAAAGTTTTTCGAAGTGTTTTGAAGAATGGGAGGCATTTATCAGTTGCTCGGGACACAAATCTGTTGAGCGCTGCAACTCGTCCTGTAAGACTCTGCACTTCTTTCTTTGTTGTTGGAGATCGCAACCCTAAAAGAGCTTTGATCTTATCTGGATTTGCTTCAATGCCTTGCTGGTTGACAATGTACCCGAGAAACATTCCTTCTCGTACTCCAAATGTGTACTTCATCGGGTTGAGCTTCATCTGGTATTTATCCAGTTGATCAAATGTCTGAGCTAAGTCAACTAGATGATCTGCAGCTTTCTTGCTTTTTGTCAGCATATCATCGACATAGACTTCCATGTTACAACTGATTTGTTCGGTGAAAACCTTGTTCATCAGTCGCTGGTATGTCGCTCCTGCATTTTTCAAACCAAAAGGCATAACATTATAGCAATAAGTTCCCCTAGGGGTAATAAAAGAAGTACTTTCCCTGTCTTCAGGTTTCATTTTGATCTGGTTGTAGCCAGAGTAAGCATCCAAGAAGCTGAGAAGCTCATGTCCCGAGGTAGCATCCACTAGTTGATCAATTCTGGGCAATGGAAAATGATCCTTTGGGCATGCCTTGTTAAGATCGGTGAAATCAACACACATTCTCCATTTATTGTTTTTCTTTTTTACCATCACCACGTTTGCCAACCAGTCTGGATACTTTACGTCTTCAATGAATTGGGCTTTCTGGAGCTTCTCGACCTCCTCTTGTATAGCCTGATTCTTCTCGGGGCTAAATACCCTTCTTCTCTGCTTTACAGGCTTGATCTCCTTATTCACATTGAGCTCATGACATAAGAAGTTTGGATCTATTCCTGGCATGTGTTCATGACTCCACGCAAAAGTTTTCTTCCTGTTTCTCAAGAAAGTTATCAACTCCTGTTTTATTGAAGCATCCAACGTAGACCCTATCTGGGTTACTCGTTCAGGGTATTCGTCGTCCAGAATAATATTTTCTGTAGATTCCACCACCTGTCCTTTTATAAGTTGGGATTCATCTCGAGGATCCAGTGTTTCAATTTCTGTACCTTCATCCACCTGGTAGGTAGTAGTCTTTTTTCTTGAATCTTCAAGTTCTTCTTGCTCGGCAGACGAATAATAGCATTCCCGAGCTACTTTCTGATCACCTTTCACAACTCCTACTCCAAAATTTGTTGGGAATTTTAAGCACTGATGCACTGTAGATGGAACTGCTTCGAACTTCTTCAAACCAACTCTTCCCATGATGATGTTGTAGGCTGACTGCACATTCTTATCCATCACAAAGAAGCGTATTCTCTCTGTTCGACAAGCAGGCCAAGTTCCAATGAATATGTCCAACTTGATCGTCCCAAGTGGAAAAACTTTCTCGCCAGCAAAACTCAGGAGGGGTCTGTGATACGGTTCCAATTGAGATAATTTTAAATTCAAGCTGTCAAAGCATGAATAGTACATGATGACTGCCGAACTTCCATTGTCTACCAACACCCTTGAAATCACTACTTCCTTCATCCTCATTTTGATCACCAGAGGATCGTCGTGAGGATAAAGAACACCTGCTAGGTTTTTTTTTGAAAAGCCAATGACCAGCTTCTCTTTGTTTACCTTCCTCGGACGATCGTCCTCGGCCAGATTTATTCGCTGAATATATGAACAAGCTTGAGCCTCTCGAAGATAAGCCTTTCTTTCTGCAGTAAGGTCTCCTCCTCCAGCATCTCCTCCTGTAATGACATTACAATCAAATGACCCAAAACATATAGAAAATACCTCTCGTTCTGGCTGTCTTGGTTTCTTGGGAAGGTCAGGGTCATCATCTGGATCATCTTCATGGTTTCTCTTCTTTTTCTCTTCTGCTCGACGAGGAGATCTAGACCTCTATCTAGTCCGGTCGTTATTTTTTCTTTCACCTCACCGATCAACATATTTTGCTAGCTTTCCTCTTCGGATGAGTGTTTCAATCTCGTTCTGAAGAGCTATGCAATTTTTGGTCATGTGACCATGATCTTTATGAAACTCGCAATATTTATCCTTACTCCTCGAATCAGGGTCTGACCTCAGTTTCTTTGGCCATTTTACCTCCTCGTTGTTCTTGATCTCTTCCAAAACATGATGAATACCCATTTTCAAAGGAGTATAATTGTCGTATTTCTTCAGGACTTCCCATGATGATTTATTATTTCTGGAACGTTTGTCACCGCCATTGCCCTTATGTTCTTTATTTTTAGACTTGTCGACGTCCACTTTGGTATCTTTATCCATTTTCTTCTTTGCAGCCATAGCTTCCTCGGCATTCATGATTTTGGCCGCTTTTGCCATCAACTCTGACATAGTTTTAGGTGGATCTTTCGCCAAGGTATAATACAATTTATTAGGCAACAACCCACTCATCAAGGCGGTGATTGCTGCCTTTTCTTCGTAATCTATGACTTCCAGCTTCTCGTTATTGAAACGAGTTATGTAATCTCTAGTACTCTCACCTGATTTTTGTCTAACACTTAACAAGTGTGCTACTCGTTTTACTGGCTTTGCTCCAAAACAGAAATTGCCAATAAACAACTCAACCAACTGAAAGAAAGTTGAAATCTTACCCCTAGGAAGATTGTTGTACCATATCTGGGCAGCTCCAGTAAGAGTTCCTGAGAACGCTCTGCATCTCATCTCGTCGGGGACGACATAGATGTTGGCAGCAACTTGATATTGCTCTATGTGAAGAACAAGATCTGTCTTTCCATCATATTTGGGGGTCACTACAGGTGCTTTGAACTTTGACGGTGTAGGAAAATTCACAATGGCCTGTACAAAAGGTGTTCCTCGAACAAAAGTTCGTTGTAGGGGGTTCTTTGCTTTGGCCATTTCTCCTAATTTATCCTCCAATCGTTGGAGAGATCCTTTCCATGCTTCATTTCCTTCCTCGGGCCTATTGGTTCGAGCAATTGATCGTTCTGAGGTAGCTTCTTGAGATCTATCTTGACGAGCAGCCGGTCGTGATTGTGCCGATCCTTCTATTAGATCTGATGGTTGTCGAAAACTCCTCGACATGGTCTTAGGTGGACTCCTATTCCTCCTAGGGCATAATCGACTGAAAGGAGACATCCTACTCAGTCTTTCTAAAGCACTGGGTCTTTCTGGAGAGAGAGTCATATGTTGATCAGTATCTGTAGCCCTTATTGACGAAGTTCGCCCAGGTTGATAAGAGAAATCATCAGACTCCTCATTACGACGTGACTCAGTACGCCTGGATCGTGAAGAAAGTAAATAAGTTTGCCTCTGACCACTTTGCTGTCCTGAATGTGCAGGTGCACCACCATGAAGGGTTTGTATGAGTTGCCTCATTGTTTCTTGCATGGCGGTTTGTCCTTGAGCCAGATTCGTCACAATCCCGGCTAGATCTGGAGGTGCAGAGGGATTCTGAGGATTTCCAGTATTTCCAACGTTTCGATTGCTAGATTCTGGATTATCCGCCATTGATGATGGACGGTTTTGATGAAAAACGATAGTAACAATCGTTTCCCACAGACGGCGCCAATCTGTTGATGTTAAAAATTAGATAGCTCTAATTATTCAATCACAGATAAATAAAATGAGACAAAGATTTTAAAGTGGTTCAGCCTTATAAGAATGGCCTACGTCCACTGTTATGTTATTGCTGAGTGTTTTAGGAATTCTCGATTATATGTTTTCTCAAGAAATTCCGGTCCCTTTGAATGAGGGTGATACAAGGTATTTATAGCCCTTAGGCTGTACATGAAAGGGTTGATACATTAAATGATATACATATGAAATGGTAATACATTTAATGCAGCGGGTGCGTCAAGATGATAAACATTCAATGAATAATTGAACTGTTGATTATCTGGCAATTAATGCTACGGCCGAGATGCAGCTCGGACCGCCTTAGTTGCTCGTTGATCAGGAGTTCCTCGGAGCGCTAGAGTACCTCGGAGTGCTGAAGTTCCTCGGTGTATCCTCGTTGCTCGGGAGTTCATGAGTTGGTCGGGGAAACGAACTTCCTCGTTACTATTGTGCCAAGTAGATTGACACGTGTCTTCATATTATTCGTCCATATCAGCATATTAATTTTGGTATCAACAACCATTTTAAATTATAATGACAATAAACTCAAATGAAATAAAGTCAACAAAATAAAAACTCTTTAATTAAAAATCACAAAACAAATGTGGAGTCATATGACTACGAAATCCAAAATAATTGTCTCATAAATAAAACGAATGGAAAGGAATTAAAATAATGCAACAAAATAAACATTAGTTGCAAGTCCCGATATGTCCAAAACAATGCAACCACCCATTAACCTATCCTGAAAGGTTAGTCAACAGCGACGGGTCAGGGCCCACCGTAAGAATACTAGTTACTCTTCCCAAATATGATCCATTGAAAAAAATAGAAGAAAGAATAAAAATAAATTAAAATAAAATAAAATAGTAAAAATATAAAATAAAATCAACAGTCTCTCGTCAATCATAAATAGACACAACAGTTCCCTTGCTATTCCCCCTCATATCCTTCCCCACCCCACACCCCACACCCCCACCCATCGACACAAATGTGGCGTCATTGTTGTTTTGCTACAATTTATTTACAACGAAAAGTAGAACAACGGACAATGTTTAGAAAATCACTCAAGGCTTACGCCTCGAGGCAAATCGGGGAAAAATCGCCTTAAGACTCCAGTCTCAAAGGTAAAAAAGAGGCTTACGAATCAATGCGCCTCGCCTCATTGAGTCACAGATAAAAATTCTTTTATTTTTTCTATCACGAACTCTGTTTTTTGGATATTTTAATATACACACACACATACACACACACACACACACAGTCTCTTGTATACCTCATATATACATACCTCGTACAAATCAATTTTTTTTTAAGTAAAAATTTGAATGTTTGGATGAAACTTTTTGTAAATATTTTCCCCACTATGGAAATCATCAACAAAAAATTCATGTTTTTTATTATTTAAAAAAATGATATGCAAAAACAGTGACGGAGCCAGGAATTCTCAAGAGTTGGGGCTAATTTATCGGCAATTTTCGGGGGTTTGGCGACGGGAGCCCCCGAATCGAATTTTTTGAAGTTATTTTTGAGTATTTATAAAAAAAAATAACATAATTTAATTAATCTAATGGAAAGAGAAATTAATATTTAAACCAACATTTCAGCCCCAAATTTAAACTAACAATATCCCTAATTATCTCCTAAAATTGATCCTAAAATATAAACCAACAACAACAACATCATAGCAAACTCTAACAAACAATAACATTATAACCCTACAATAACTCCCAGATTTTAACATCAATATAATTAGTTCAATACAAGTTACAAGAAAGTTTTAATCGTAGTATGTATATAACAGAGGGTAGGTGGTGGGTGGGGGCACCGGTTATACCCTAACCCCCAAAAACACGAATTGCCACCCCTGATATATAGTATTGAAAAGATTGTGTGCCCTAGCATTTTTAGCACACATGCCTTGTAGTTGGAGGGAACACAAAACATAGCAGGTATGCAACCACGGTAACGGCAGAGGTTATACTTAGTATGTATATAACAGAGGCACACATGCTTCTTCAACATGAGGTATAAAAACAGGAATACTTGTTTTTAATAATTTCTCTCAACTTTGTTTTTATGAGGATTTGTTCTACAAAATTCCATCGATTTTATTATTGTTTTCTTGATAGCATAAATTGTCAATATTTATATTGGGTTAAGTGTTATTCTCATGCACTAAATTTTTTTTGTTCTCTGTCATTTGTTAATATTCATACTCTGTAATTTGTCAATATAGATGTTTATATTGATATCCCCACCTCATGACTAAAAAGCTTTTAATAATCAAAAGTCCAAATCATAAAGTTTTCAATACTTCCAAATTATAAAATTTATAATTTGTTATTTGTTGATTGTTGTAGTTTAAATCTTTGTTTAGGATATCTTCTCTATATATTATTTGCAATCACACGGTTTTTTGTGTTTAGATTTTGTGTATTGTGCATTCTATATATGTAATAACTGAAATATTTAGTCATGTCATGTATCTAATTCATATATCAACTGCATTTTACTTTACAACTGCATTTAGAACAACCCTTATTATCTAATGTTTGTTTGTTACTTTACATCTGCATTTGCAATGTACTTATATGAAAATTTCTATATCAGTTATAATTTTAGATTATGTCATTGTAATTATCCATTCTCAACATTATTCTGCGTTATTTTAGTAGGCATGTCAGGTACTCAACCAGTTAATGACTCTACTATTCCATTGTCTACTATCATTGAGGGTGACAATGAGAGTGCTCAAACTGTTGAGAGTCCTAAAAACGTTAACAATCTTGAGGATCGAGATTTAGTCGAGAAGCCTATTGAGAAAAAAGAAAGGAAGAGAAAATCTAAAGTTTGGAACGATTTTACGATCATCGTAGCTAAAGATGGTAGCAAGAAGGCGAAATGTAATTATTGTGAAGCAAAGCTTGCAATCAATGCTCAAGGTTCTACAACTCATTTTCACAGGCACTTGGATGGTTGCGCAGTTCGAATGGCTAGTGTTAACAAACAAAAGCTCTTAACTATTCAACCTCTTGGTAAGCATGATTTTGGTGGTGGTTTGGGTGGTACCATTGCAACGTACAAGTATGATAAGGAAAAAGTCAGAGAATGCATAGCAAAGATGATTATCGCACATGAGTACTCATTCAGAATGGTGGAGCACAAATTTTTTATACTGTTGTGCAAAACTCTAAATCCTCGGTTTGATAAAATATCACGTGTAACTGTGAGAAATGACTGCATGAAGATGTATTCAACAGCGAAGAAGGCATTAAAAGCAGTGTTTGCTGGGATTAAAAGAATTAGCCTCACAGCTGACCTCTGGACTTCAAATCAGAATATTGGGTATATGTGTCTTACATGTCATTTCGTTGATTCGGAATGGAAGCTACAAAAATGCATTTTAAACTTTTGTTGTTTGGCACCTCCACACACAGGAGTTGCTATAGCGGATAGTATCTTCGAGTGTCTTCTTGATTGGGAAATTGAGAACAAAGTATCCACAATTACACTTGACAATGCTTCCTCTAACGATGTTGCTGTGAGAAATTTGAAGGACAATTTCGCTATAAAGGGAAAACTTTATTTTAAGGGTAAGATTTTCCATGTTCGATGTTGTGCACACGTTTTGAATCTCATGGTGCAAGATGGATTGAACGAGATACGTGATGTCATTGACAACATCCGCGAAAGTGTGAAGTACTTGAAAATGTCACCTTCACGACTTCATAAGTTCGTGGACATAGTTAAACAACTACAACTCCCAACTTCAAAGCGTCTTATTCTTGATGTGCCTACCCGTTGGAACTCAACTTATGCCATGTTTGAATGTGCATTGGTATTTAGAGAAGTCTTTCCAAGATACAAAGAAAGGGACCCTTACTACCAATGGCTACCATCTCCGAGGGATTGGGAAAAGGCTCAAGTAGTTTGTGGGGTCTTGGAGGCTTTTAATGAAGTTACTCATGTTTTCTCTGGAACTTTATATCCAACGTCAAATTTGTTTCTTCCGGAGATTTGGAAGATAAAACAAATTTTAAATGAGAACGCAATGGATGATAGAGATTACATGATAAACATGATCTCCAAAATGAGTGATAAGTTCGATAAGTATTGGGGACAGTGCAATTTATTGATGGCAATAGCGACAGTTTTGAATCCACGATACAAGATGAAGTTGATTGAGTTTTGCTTTCCTAAGATATATACAACTTTTGAAGTTAATATCAATATTCAATTGGTACGCTCCTCTTTGTATGAACTTTACACTGAATATGTCTTCACTCACGCTTCAAGTGTTGTTAACAGCAGCGAATCTCAATCTGGATATTCTTCAACCAAAACTAGCAGCGTTATTGGGGGAAGCATTAAGGTAAAACTAAGAGTCGGGTTGAATTTGATTCATGGGCTCAAAGGCTGGATACTATTGAACCACTTAAATCTGATTTGGATATATATTTGGAAGAAGGACTTTATGTCTGCAAGGAGGATTCAGATGTGGAATTCAATGCATTAAATTGGTGGAAAGCCAATACTTTGAAGTTCTGAATTCTTTCAAACATGGCACGCGATATATTATCCATTCCTGTTAGCACCTTAGCGTCTGAGTCAGCCTTTAGTGTTGGGGGTCGGGTTCTTGATCAGTATCGAAGCTCTTTAAAACCGGAGACTGTTTAAGCTTAGGTTTGTACCGGAGATTGGTTACGTAATTGGGGAGTCCAAAAACTACCTGTGGTAAAGATATTTCTTTTAGTATATTTAGATGTATTTTTTTAATATGATAAATTTAATAGGGTTAAGTCTAATTTACATTGTAAATCATGCAGGACGATGAAGAATCTATGCAAGAAGTGTGCTTGGAGTAGCTTGAGGTAAATTTTATTACTTTCTTGTTTCAATTCGGATTTAAAAATTGTTATATATAAAAGTATATGTAATTAGAATGTCTTATATGTTTTTTTTTCTGTTTTATAGGTAGAGGAGCATATATATCCAACCTTCCCAAGAGAGTGATTTCAACAGCTTGATTCTTTTTTATTTGAGTTTAAGTATCTAAGTATTGGATCAGATAGGGTTTTAATTTTTTTAGTTTAGATTCATTTGTTATGATTGGTAATTTTAGGTAACTTAGTTTGCTTTATATTCTGATTTGCAAAAATATTTTATCAAATGTGAGTTTTTTAGTTAACACATGCTGCTTATGGATGAGTATATTTCATCCTGTTGTTTAATACTTCATTTCATACTGCTTAAACTCCATAATTGAAGGAGTTTTTCCATTGATATTTTTTAAACTCCATTATGGAAGGAGCTTTTATAATGATGTTTGTTGTCTAATATTTTCACGAGATTTTTTATAATAACATATTTAAATTTCAGATCTTGCATTGCAGACTACAGGTTGCACTGTGAAACCTGTCTTTTATCATTCACTGATAAAGTTTTATTTCAATTTATATTAATGTTGTGTGGCAGATGTTGATGATTGACATGATGTAAAAATAATAAAAAATAATAATCATTGATGGGTTTGACAGTTTGATGTACATTTACAAAAAGAGTTGTACTTTTTTGCTTTTATTAAAAGCAAAGTCTTGTTGCCTGTCACTCTTAGATGTTTGCTTTTATTAAAAGCAAATGTCTTTTTGTCCTGGCCTAGTCGTCTCACTGACTCACTGTCACTGGGTCTAGCAGACATTCAATTGAATACAAACGAATCAAGTATCAAACTTTGGCTCGAATTTGAGCTCGAAATCACCTAAAACGAGCAGAGCCGAATACATTTTGACCATGTTTATTTGAAACCAAGCCGAGCTCGGCCAGAATCTGAAAATAATGGCTCGAGTTCGAGCCAAATCTGAACATCAACTAAAAAAAATGGGTCAAGCCTGAGAATATCCTTATTTGGTTTGACTCGGCTCATTTTCAGTCCTAGACGGAGCCAGGAATTCTCGAGAGTGGGGGCTAATTTATCGGCAATTTTCGGGGGTTTGGCGACGGGAGCTCCCGAATCGAATTTTTTGAAGTTATTTTTGAGTATTTATAAAAAAAATAACATAATTTAATTAATATAGTTAGTTCAATGCAAGTTACAAGAAAGTTGTCATGTCTACTTATGTCCAATTTAGTGTGAAATTTAAGAAATCGTGTTATTCATGTCGTGTCGTGTTGTGTCATTTTTAATTGGGTTGTGTTCGTGTAAACTAAAAAAAACACGAATTCGTGTATCCTCGTCGTGTCGTGTCAGCCTGAAACACGGACCAAAAACACAAATTGCCACCCCTGATATATAGTATTGAAAAGATTGTGTGCCTAGCATTTTTAGCACACATGCCTCGTAGTTGGCGGGAACACAAAACATAGCAGGTATGCAACCACGGTAACGGCAGAGGTTATACCTAGTATGTATATAACAGAGGCACACATGCTTCTTCAACATGAGCTATAAAAAACACGAATTCATGTATCCTCGTCGTGTCGTGTCGTGTCGGCCCGAAACACGGACCAAAAACACGAATTGCCACTCCTAATATATAGTATTGAAAAAATTGTGTGCCCTAGCATTTTTAGCACACATGCCTTGTAGTTGGCAGGACACAAAACATAGCAGATATGCAACCACAGTAACAGCAGAGGTTATACCTAGTATGAATATAACAGAGGCACGCATGCTTCAACATAAGCTATAAAAAGACGATCTTTAATTTAAGATGTTAACAAAAGAAATGAGGCCTCAAGAGATTTTCATCCTTGTATGCATATTCGAAAGCATATATATAAGGTCTGTCTGACTTTGAACAGCCATCCCTCAAATGAAAGCAGAACAAAGAAAAATAAATTATTCGTCGTTTGAAAAATGAAACCATGTGCAAAAACAAAGCGAAATACTCCTATCAATTTTAGAATCTACGGATATTTGCAGATTTGGGGGTTAGGGTTTGAAATCGAACGAAAACAGTAAAATGTAGGAATTACAAACTCACAATCGATGGATAAATACTCCGATCAATTTCTGTTTCATCTTCGTACTGAGACACATGAGAGTCCGATCATCATCTGTTACCATTTTCACGCCATCCAAGGAGAATCACAACCCTGACAAATCAGACATCTCCATTCCCCACCTCAAACAAAACCATCACTTTCATTATATACCATTTGTGTTTGGGTCGTGATACACTTACCCCAAAATTACTTCAAAATTATCGAAATTGTACTTTAAGGGTTTGTACCCTGGTGGGACCCACATCATAGTACAATACTATTAAAGTACATTCAATAAATTTTCGGTGCACATTTTCGGTGCATACATCATTTTTCTTTGTGTGTACGTCGCTGTTGTGTCTTCGGATAATATTTGTGCGTGAGTGAGGATATTTGTCGGTTGTTTCGTCGTTATTGCGAAAGACGATTGAATTTATCGGAATTGTAATTCTCGTCCGATTGAAAGTAAACATAATATCACACTATGAACAAACAATTCATTATGTCTTAGCAAGAAAAGGAAACAAAAGTGATCGCTTCCACAAAAATCTAATTTAAATCTAATTTGACAATATAAATAGATATTTTGATATTTATGAATCAAGCGAATAGAAGGATACTTTTCCTTTACGATCACATATTATTTTATAGATTTTTTATTAATTAGTTTCGTTTATTAAATATTCTAATTTGCAACTCGCGTAAAATTTGGTAAGAATATATCAAAAAAATTATAACAAATGGAAAATAGGCAATTATAAAATAAAATAAAAAGTTTACATGCTAAGACTATTTTTCAAGGTGACTAAATTAAAATTTTAATTATAGATATTACAAATGAAATCAATCCTATGCTTTAACATATAAGTTGAAGGGTTATTAGAGGAGTAATAACATTTCTTCTAAAGAAAACATCGTTTGGGTCTCTTTTATGTTAATGAAAAAATCTTGGGAAAGTGAATAGCATTGTATATAGAATGTTAAAAAAATATACACGTGACCCTATAGAGAAGCGACAAATGCTAGGTTCTACTGTCAATTTTATTTATATACTATAATTAGCATGCAACCCACGGGATGCGCAAACCCTCTATTAAAATTCCATAGGCACCCATCTAAAAATTATCAATTTAGAAAAAAAAAGTATGCATTATTTTCCTTAAAAATATAAATAAAGAACTACATAATGACACAATCTCTTGCACAATTTATATATTCCATTACATACAAAGAGAATCATACATACACTGAGTTTTTCTTAAATGTCCCAAGTGTTGAGTATAACGTAAACTCGTATAACTCTTTAATGTATTCTCAAACATGAGACATTGAATCATAAGATGATGCCTTATTTGAGAGAGTGTCTTTTTTTTTTACGAAAGAAACAGGGCTTGTTTAGATCCTATCTCTCTTGTTTGCTTTCTGCCTTCATCCCTTATGCAGATTAGAAGTCTGCTACATATTCGTAAGGACAATATTATAATGACGGTCATCACACTTACACGAAGAAGATATATATATAAGACTGAACATTATATTCGATTGCCTTAAGAAGGAGACGAAGAAAAATGAAGAAACAAAAAAGTCTAACCTGGTTAAAAAAATATGTGATCGATCGAGGAGCATATTCTTCTCGGCATTTAATATTAGCGGATATCACACTTGCCCAAAAAATGCATTGTGCAACCTTGTTATTATACACAAAAAATGAAACGAACATTTCCAAGGCTTGGAAGCCTTTCCAAGTCATTAATTTGTATAGTTTCCAATTCAACCTCTTTGTACAGGAGATAGAATAATCCAAAAATTTCCCTTGCTACTGTACACTTCATGGCTTTTACATGTGGGGTCTATTGGGACTAATTGGGGGAAAAACATAAGAATTATTTTAATCTAAAAATTATTTAAGATTGAGAATAAAAAAAGACATAAGAATTATTTTGCAAAAAAATATAAGAATTAGTTTACATGTGGTGGTCTATTAACTAATTGGGAAAAATGTAAATTGCTCAATCAAACCAACCGAGTAATAAACCAAAAACATAAATATTTGGTTTGGGTATTGATCATCTTTATGCTCTCATGGATTTAATTCAAATTAGTTGTGTTATTCTTTTATTAAAATTGATCACCATATATAAATTCAATACCCTTATAAACATTTTTCACGTTTCAATTTTTACACCGTAAAATGGCTTATAAAGTGCTATATATCCAAAAACTAAAGAAAAAATAATGTTGGCTAGTTTGAGCATATAATGTTAAACACATTAAAAAAATAACTCATATATCATGAAGGAGCAACAGGAGTTTCAAAGTTCCAAATGAGTCTCCAACATCCAGATTATGAAAAACTTCATGTTCCTTATACAATCAGTGCTTGAAAACGAACTTTAAATACACACACTACCAGATGTTGATTTTAATTGAACATTATTAAGAAAAAAAATCATATAACCAAAGTAGGAAACAAAAAATAAAACCAAAATTTTAACACACATCCATTAACACCCATCAAAATGAAATACAAACGAATGTATACCTCAGTAAAACAAAACCAAGTTAGAAATGAAAACCCCATAATGAGAGACTTGCACAAAAACGTAAATACAAACCGAATGAAGAAACAAACCAAAAAAAAAAAGAATAAAAATCAGATTGAAAATTAAAAATGAAACAAATATTTAAAATAAAAAAAGAAAAACACAAGATGGAAAACAAAAAGGTTATAAGAAAATTGATCTTCAAAAAATGCAGAATTACAAAAAATATAAAAACATTATAACTTTTACTCTAGGTCATATACATGACTCCCAAAAAGAGACGGAAGTAGAAGAAGATGAAAAAAATAAGGGATAGATCACATAGAAGGATGCAGAACGTGTGTAGTTTTAAGGCTTACTATAGAGTACATCAATTAAATGTTATGTCCCTTTGAGTTACTATAGAGCACAACCTTTTGAATTCTGATGAAGAGATGCAAGACAGAAGGCCAAGTTAGGAGTATGAAAAGTTTGTAGAGGAAAGGGGAAAAGATTGGAAGATAGATCGGTGTGAAAATGTCTAAAGTCGATTTACTATAGCCGAGAGAATAAGAAAGGTGCCAGAAAGTAATGACAGGTGGAAGCATGGATGGAGTTGAGAATTAAGTATTCTCTTCCATTTTAGAGTAATAGATAGATATAGTTTAATAAATTTTATCATTTTTTTTTACTTCAATAGGTTCTATAAAAGAAGATTTTTGGACCAATAGGTCCTATTTGTAAACATATAGTGAATATTCACTCTATGTATAAATAGAATCTATTGCAAAAAAATATTATGATATGACCTATTAGGAAATGTCTTATGTAAATAAGACTTATTTATCAAGCTCCCGCTCCCTTATTTTATTTTACTTTTGGTATCTTTTACAAATTGATTGTAAATTTGATAGTTTGTTTATTAGGGGTTTGTTAGATATATTAGTTACGTGTCGTGCACATTACCAGTGATTAAACATATCAGGAAAAATGAAAAAAATACTATAATAAGAAAAAATGAAAACTTTAAAAAATAGAAGAAGGAATAAAAATAAAATAAAGGAGTAAAACGGAAAATGAAATCAACAGCCTCTCGTCAATCATATATAGACACAACATTTCCCACCCCCTCCTGTTGCATGACCAAGAGATTTTTAATAAAAATCATTTGATTTCATCTCGAATTTCATATCCAAAACATGAAGCGGGTTTTACATCTATAATGACTCCATTCGATGTTAGTTTGAAACTTCAATTGTAGTGTGTGCATGTGCACGCGCGTTTGCATGTGTGTGTGTGTGAGAGAGAGAGAGAGAGGGGGGGATAGAGAGAGAGAGAGAGAGAGAGAGAGAGAGAGAGAGAGAGAGAGAGAGAGATGGTTGAGCGGAGTTGCTACAGGTGGTGGTCACGGCATGAGTTGTCTGGCTTGAAGGTCGGGTAGGTGGTGGGGTGGGAGCAACCGACTAGAGATGGTAATCGTGGGCTCTAGGCGGTCTAGCTGCGTATTATACTCTGCATATTTTATAATTGAAGTTGACCAGCTCGATATCAAAATATGAAAGTAATTAAAATTAATAACATTTTTAGCATGTGACGAAAATATTAGATATTTAAACTTTTTCCACAAGATATAAATCGAAATAATACAGCAAGTATAGACAATTCACCACAATAAGATCCATCACCATGTTAAACTCCAATAATAAATATCAACTTCAATAATAATAAACTCAAATGAAATAAACCCGACTACATAATATCTCTGTAATTAAAAACTATAAAATAATTGTGGAGTCATACGACTAAGAAATTCAAAACAATTGTCTCATAAATAAAACGAGTGGAAAGGAATAAACTAATGTACAAAAATAAACACCAGCTGCAAGTCCCGTTATATAAAAAAAATAAAGCTACCCAGCAACCTATCTTAAAAGGTTAGTCAATAGCGATGGGTCAGGGGCCATAGTAAGAGTACCAGTTACTCTTCTTAAATAGGATCTATAAATCCAGTTATAAGCAATATAAGAGACAAATATTACAATAGAAGATTTTAATTAACGAAATAGTATAATAACAATGGGAGTAATTTAAACTATAGCAACTACCCATATAAAAATAAGCCAACCCATTACCTACGTTTAATTATATTTATTTCAACATTAATTAAATATTTTTTTCATTATAATACTCAATTTCAATTATCTTTCTCCATATTAATCATATTATGAATGCAATACCATTATAGTCAGATTATCTTTCTATTGGCTCTGCACATACTCATGGTGCGCATAATTTCTCGTCACATCAAGTCCACACACATTAATATAGCCCGTCAACCAAAATTGTTAGCTAGTTGTTCCCCCCATGCAAGACATATCAGTATAGCCAGTTAGCCTAGGTCCCGCAATCATTGGAATGGTCGGTATACCCACACTCGCATATGTAATGATGAACATCAATCCGTCTCTAAAGCATATTTATTATCTTAGGTATTAATTATCTTTTCATTATTCACAACTAGCCCCAAATATAAATTGGCAATCACAACTAAAACTCATCCCTAGTCTCATATCTAGAGATCACCCAACCATAAGTATCTCATAGTATATCACCTAAGAAGATTACCTAAAACATAATCATCACCTAGTCTCATGCCTATAATAAAAACAACAAAATGCCATACTACCTTGTAACGACCCCACTTTTATATACTCGTATAAAGTTTGTTTTAAATTGTATGTTATTTATTAGTGGATAAATGCTATACATGTGGTATTATGATAAAACCTATTTTTAAATATGAAGAACAAACTGCAAACTAGGTAAAATTGAAATATTATGACATATCCTAAGATAAATGATAAGTTTCGGGGTCGAAAATATAATTTTATGAAACTATAAGGACTTTGCTTTAATAAAAAAAAGTTTTAGGGACTAAAATAAAAGAAAGGGGACCTTTTTGTAAATAAAATATTTTCAAGGACCACTAAAAAATATTGAAAATATGTAGTGTGAAATTATCAAAATACCGTTCATGTGTAAAATGACTTTTATACCCTTAATAACTTTCACCTCGTGCTTTATTTTGCCACCTCCACCTTACACATGTCATATTTAGAGAGAAAGTTAACATACTTATCACCATTTGGTATGGTAAGACTGCAAGACCACTCCATCACGCGACACCTCAACTGTAAAAGATTAGTCACCTAGACACATGTCAACATCGTGATAACCTATAAATAGGCCCTTTGGGATCATTTGAAACTCACACCAATTCTTTGAGAATTATAGTAAGAACGAGTGATAAAAGGCTTAAAAAATATCTTAAGAAGGAGTTCTATAAGTTTGAAAAAAAAATCATTTCATAATTATGATTTTATTTAAACGTTGTAATGCATTTTATAGTTTTAATTTCGTGTATTATAGCTTTAATTAGTAGTTATGCTGGTAAAATATACTTAAGGTTCAATGAATGGAAACTCAAAAATTGGAAATCATGTATATGGATTTTATTTTCGACATATGTAAACTTGTTCAAAATTTTATATATACTTAAAAAAAATAAATTTTTAAGTAATTACTCGCTACTAGTATAGAACCCACGCGATGCGCGGGCATTTTATAAAAAAAATTACTATTTAAAAAAAGTATTTTAATAATATAAATAGATAATAATTAATAGCATTTGTAAATATATTGTGCTTAATATTTTATGGTGAATATTCAATTAGTTGGTACATTGTTACTTAAACAACATTGACAATAAACTATTGCTACATAATCTTAGATTCTTAAAAGTTAAAAATGAAGAAGTAAAATGAGCCAAATAATTCTTAAAAAACTAGACAATAGAACCACGACAATTCTTATTTCTCAAAAACTAGGTACTACAAAGTTAAATTAACAAAAATATATTAAGTAAACTAGAAAGGACAATTTTTTATACCCACAAAACTATATTTTAATCCCAAAAGCAAATCTACATATATATCTGAAAAGAAATAGGCACGTTTTCTCCCTATCTTGGCGGAATTTTTAAACTATTTAACTCTTTTGAATATTTATTGAATTGTCACATAAATTAAGACATCATCTCATACAAAACCATATTTTAATCCCGAAATCAAACCTACTTTTTCTAATCGCATTTGTTAATTTGCTAAACTAATTAGTTGTTTGACATGAACTCTTTTGAATATTTATTGAAAATACAACAATTTTCTAAACTAATTAACTAAAGAATTACCAATCTTGTTGATTTAATCATTTTTGTCGTTGAATAAACTAAATATAAGAAATCATATATACATGAGTAAATAAAATGTACAATCAATTCAGAAAACATTCGATAAATTTCTTCAAATGCCAAATATAAAGATATGACCACATATATAAACATCATCTAGAAGAAGAAAAAGAAGGAAACTCATCTTCAAGTGTAATTGAAATATTTTCAAACAACTTATATAATTTATCAATATTTTCAATTGCTTCAAAACGCCTTGTCTCTAACGCTACCAAACAACATAGATATCCTAATATACACATCCAAACAACAAAACGAGAACAACCACCATTATCGACCTAAATCCACCGGTATAAAATAAACAAACACCGGACTCAATCTTAAAAGTAACACACCCCAAAACCCGTCTATAATCGTAATAAAAAAAGGTGTTTTTTTATGCACCACATTTTCCTATCAACAGCCCCACTTAAGTTTTTTTTTAAAGGTTTAAAGGCTTCATTGTATAATGACAAGCTTGCCCCTTTTAACACCCCCACCATTTCTTTTCGGACTCTTTCTGGAACATAGTTCTAATAAGGAAAGTGGCTAATCCAATCATCCACCACAAATATATTCTTCATCAGTATATCAAAACTTGTGTTGTCATCCTAACCAAAAACTTGTCTTGAGTACATGCTGCCATTGCATTAGACATTAATAGATGGAATTTATGAGGCAAACTGCCAACAGGGGTATGTTGGGTTTCAATAATGATTTAATTCATTCATTACAATAAATGCATTGCCCATTAATTCATGGCCCCAAAACTTTTTGTGTTAAATTGTGTTCAACAGACATAAAGCGATTGATGATTTTTTTATATAATCCTTGACAGAAAAAAAAATCGCTCACTCCATCCTCACTACTATCAGTCCCATCGGAAAGATAATAAAACGACTAAGTCTCCTTGTCATCAACAAAGAGGAATATATTGAGTTTGACTAAGGTTTTTGATTGGCGATGGATGTGTTTGTTAATATCACAAATACACTAATATCCTCACAAAACAAAATCACACTCATACGGCCAATCATCTGTAAGCCTCTCGACAGGTTTGTCCATAAATGTATATACACACATTTTTGTTTTTGTATATTTAGAATAGTGGGTTTGTCCTTATTTTGGTTAGATTTCAAGTTCAACTACACCTATGGTTTGGTGGATCATCAGTTAGTGATTTTGATCTGCCCATATTGCTTTTTTCACAGGCAAACCCCAACAACGGGGGAGTTAAAAAGGGTGTTAACCCAAAAAAGGGGGATAAAAAAAGTTGGGCGCTCCAACAAGAAAACTGCGATCTAAATAAAAACACCTAAAAAAAAGATTGATTTCCAAATAAACGTTAAAATAATATAGAAGTCGCTTTGTGGAAAATATTTACTCCCTTCTCCAATTCAAAATTAATTCATCCAACCACATCATCCTCATCCACCCTTTCCCTTATTGCCACGTACAACCCCTTTAACGTTATGTGACTCGACAGAGCAGCCCATCAGCTCTCCATTCATCACCCTCTCTCCAGTGCGTGTAAATCAACCTTCAAAATATGAACACTGTCCTTACTTCCGACAGAAAGTCGTCGACATCTACCAAGAAAATCACAATCGACCTCTGCGATCCGAAAACTTCAACGGTCAGAAAGTGTGGAAAGATTATGAGAACGAATTCTATGAGTATATTGGTCGCTGAACGAAGAAGAAGATGAAGATGGAAATGACATCGACGCGTCATAATCGCTGTGCTTGATTATGTTGTGACGATCCAGCCTCAACCGATGACACATACATAGAATGAATTAAGTTTTGTGTTAAATTGCATTTAATTGAAACCTCGTGTATTACACTTGGAAAATTATGCTTTTAACTTTTTTGTTGCACAACGTTAGTGCTTAAAGAAATATTTTGAATTAAATCCACGCGTGACTATTTTTTGTTAAATGTTTTATTTCACACTTTTAGATTAATTTCCTTCTTGGGTAAGGTTTACGATTAATTGAATATGCTCGGTTGAATGCCTTTGAACTCAAATTCTAATTATGTGATGTTTATCCCTTGGCGGGGATGTAATCCTGACTCTCATTTATTAATTAATTTTTAGTTTTAACGTCTTATGTATGTTTGATTACATATATAAATTGCGTGTATTTTTTGCGAGAGGGAAACGAATTGAGATAAAGGAGGTCCTTATTGAATGATAATGAAACACACGCGGTCATTAAACAGTGACCAAACTCTAATAAGTTTTTTGCGTGTATTTTTAAGTGGTGCCCCTATGACCATCCATCTCTACTGGGAATCGACTGATTAGGAAGAACTATGAATTTAATTCTTCAATTACGATCAATAAATATTAAAAGTTAAGAAAATATATTTTAATAAGTTTTTACAATAATTTAATTTAGGATTAACACCAAATATTTAGAATTGGACTTTGTTTAGATCGTGTACTTAAACCTTTATCGTATTTGTTAGATTAACGTGTAATTCAAGACTACAATATTGCCCACCTCCGTCTCTCGCCATAAGGCCTTCATTATGGGAATACCTGTCACCTCCACCTTCCTTCTTTCTCATCGTGACATGAGATTGAATATCTTGCACAACCTCGTTGCACCGGAGCATAGACTTCCTAAATATGAGCGTGGTCACAAAATGCTCATATGAATCGGGTAATGATGCAAGCAACAACAATGCTCGATCCTCCTCAATGAATTGAACGTTTATCCGATTCAAGTCATTTATCAAGGCATTAAAAACGTTGATATGCTTCATCATATCCTCACCCTCCTTTATCTCAAGCTTGAAGAGTTTCTTCTTGAGGAACAATTTATTTGACAACGACTTTCCCAAATAAATCTCTTCAAGATTATCCCACATGACTTTAGTCGTGGTCTCCGCTATCACATTATTCAACACATCATTCGTGATAGGCATCTCAATACACGAAGCCGCTGTTTGATCAATGTCAATCCACTCGGCATTCGTCATGCCTACCGGTCGTCCCTCTACCCCCAACAATTCTAATTGCAATCTTTGTTGTACAAGAACGCCTCGCATTCGTCTTTGCCATAACCCAAAATTGATCTTCTCATCAAAAGCCTTCATGTACGTCTTCATTGAGCCACTCGATCCATAAATCGAATCCCATCTCTTAGAGCCTCCGCTCATAGAGGTTGATTCTCGAGTACTCTCCACATTTTCCGTCATTTAGAACAAAAACAAAAGCTATGCCAAAATTGCCAAAATTAATTCAACCTCGAACAAAAATACCGGGCAAACAATGCAACCAAAGCTCTGATACCACTTGTTGCGCTAAAGCAAGACTATCTCTAGCGACCAAGACGATAAAACTCACTCGGGAATTTTATCAAACAGTTGGTGTGCGGAAAACACCCAAGACCTTTTTCCCAAAACGAACTAGTGTGCAAACTCCCAATCAATTCAACCAAGCATCAATGAAGAGACACTAAGAACATACAAGCAATCATCAAAGCAAAACAACAACGATATACCGTGATTCACCCAAATTTGGGCTACATCCACCAAGGAGGATTTCTTCTTTCTATAGATAAATGGAGGAACCCAAAGGTTATACACACACATAATTTATCTCTCTTAGAAAGTCACTCACAACCTCACAAGAACTCACCCCTCAAATTAGCTCTTTATCTCTCTTTGCCTTTGATTAGCTCTCAAATATGCCCACTCTTGTCCTCTCCCAAAACCTAGAAATAACACTTGTATCTATAGATTTTAGCCAAAATGGTAAATTTGTAAATAAACCAAAACTGAAAATAACACAACACAAAGTTGCCTCAATCTCAGTTCTGCCCTAAACATCATAGGAGAGCCAAAACCAACACCTTTCCCCTTAGGAAAAGTTGCGACACATGTTTATCAATTATCACTATATGGATGACCATCAAATCACAGCATGAAGATATTGCTGCCACTTTAAGGGCTCGTTTGTGTAATACCCCATATTTTTATGGCTTTTAAATTGAGGATTTATTAAATTTAATTGAGATATTAATTTAATAGTAATCCCGAAATTTATTTTAAATATTTACTAGCGTGATGAGAGTTAGTAATTATTGGAAATTTGTTGAATATTACTTAATGAGTAAAGTAATATGAAGAATTGAATTTATTAAAATTGTCACGAGTGAATAATATGACAATTATGGAAATTAAGTCGGGAGGCGCCTGTGTCATGTCAGGACTAAATTATTATAATAAAAAAGTGAATAAATTATAAGTCGCCCGTATGGTCATTTCAAGTGTGCCAACGTGTCCGGAAGGGTCGAGATAGTCAGAAAAGTGTACACGGGGGTTTAGTTTGGGTCTCGGGGCGTTTTTAGGCCTAACCGGCACACCGGGAGGGCGATTTAGTCATTTCCCAAATTAGGCCTTAGTTAATGACGAAAATTAGGAATTAAAATTAGATGTTAGGAGAGTCTTCTAGGGTTAATATTCTCGGCAGTGAGAGGAAGGGAGGAAAAATCCTTCCAAGAATTCAAGGCCAAGAACTAACCGGATTATACCACCACTGATCGAGCGCAAAACGTGCGTCGTGTAATAGGCAAATCGTTGTTATCGGTTCGGCAACTCAATGAAAAAAACCTAAACTACAACTACACTTGACAAGAAAGCACAGCGGTAAGTCGGGTATCGTAAGAAATCCACAGGGAGTGATTGAATTTTAAATTTTAATTGCTTTAAAACTTCAGGAATAAAGTTGTAAAATAAATAAAAGAAAAGGTAATGGGTGGTTACGGTGGAAAAAGAAAAGAATAAGTTACGCTACACAAAAGTAAAGCGAGGATCGATATCGCATCCTACCACACGGATCTAAACAACTACTAATCAAGATTCCGTCTCGAAGGCTATTTAACCGACATAATCAATTAAGCATAAACATCACCTATTAAGGAATTCAATCCAAAGTTGCGAGATTAAACATTTAACGGAAAATGGTCACACGGGGATTAAATTCAAATTGTCGCTATAAACACTAAAGTTGCGTGGCAAATAAAGTTAAACGAATAACAATCCAACTTTAATACACGCTGTTTCAATTAAACGCAATTTTTCACGAAACCCTAACTTTCGAGGTCCAAACCTGTAAATGGCGGAACACAACCCCGACCCTATTTATCTAAGGGCACAACATGAAATAACTAATTAACAAAGAAGTAAACTAATTAATCAAGAAATAATCAACTACAACTAATTAACAAAGCATGAAATTAATGGAAGCAAGTAAAGAAAGCAAGAGAATAAGGAAAGACAACTTAAATTAATAAGCATACATACATCAAAGTGGGCAAAACACCCAAAGTGGTGGAGTAGAGCAAAGCTCCATACAAACCCTAAACTAATGTGAAATGTAAGATATCCCTCTCCCAAATGAGAGAAATGAGTTATATACAAAATATCCCATAGCAAACTTGTAAATAAAGAGAAGAAAAACAAATATTTGCAGGGCCGAATCGATTCGGCGGAAATCTGAATCGATTTAGAATGGAAGAACTGGCACTCTGTCTCAACCCGAATCGATTTAGATTTGGGCTGAATCGATTCGGACCTACAGGTCTTGGATCCTTCCCCTGTTTTTGGTGTGTTGAAATTCCCTTCCGCTAAAAAGGCCATAACTTCTTCGTTCGGGCTCGGAATTGTGCCCCGTTTATAGCCAGGCGAAGCTTGTTCAGAGGGGTTCAACTTCTGAGAATACATTGGACTAGTTGCCCAAATTGTGAAATGACTAAAATTCTCTTGCGCGTGCGATTGTGTACGAAACTTCACCGGAATGCATACAAACTTCATACTAAGCATCCAAATACCTACAAAAGCTCAATTAGCCCCTGCAAAACTTGTTAACATAAAAATCCGAGGTTGTATGGTTAACGAGCATAAATATAGGGATTAAGATACCCGAGGGGGCTAATAACGCGTAGGTTAACGGGTGAAATACGGAATATTTGCGTCGTATCAACCACCACCACCTAAACGCAGATCGGAGCGAGGGGATAAAGTCTATACCTGTAAAATTCGTGGAATCAGACCTACGATCCTAGGGAAAGTATCTATCTTGCTAATTCCTAGTTGATATTTCACCCATGTTAGAATAGGATTAAGAATACATGTTCTTATTGAAGAATTATATACTTTAGAAGATTTAAATCGCAAGTTTTAGGAGTAATTCATGAAATCTGAAAGTCTTGTCATATGTAGAGGATTACCCACGAATTTGTAATGGTTTAATAGAAAGAAATCTGGAACAAGAATGAGAATTTTGGAAATCAATACAAAACTAGGGTTCTTGATAATTCTGTTGAATTGGCCCCTTTAATTCGATGACTTTGATGAATTCGTACATGCTTTACGTAGGAAATCATGTAGATAGGTGTATATAATCAGCGGTGTAATTGTTTGGGAGTTTGGGATGTATTAAACACGATTTAGAGGTTGAAAGGTGATGAAGCCCGTAGGTTGGAATAGCAGAATTTGGGCAAGAATTGCTCGATCGGTCGATCGATCGACTGATCGACCTCATTATTGGCATGAGCACGACGCCATTGTTGGCATGGGTTAGCTCGCTGCGTACATAGCTATGATAGATTGTTTCGGTAGGAGCATCATCTTTGCCATTCCTGGTCAGCAGATGTTTTTAGTGGCGATGCCTCGCCCAGAGGGAAGATCTTCCTCCCATTTGTATTACATAGAGGAGGAGACCTTTAAGGAGATTGTGATTCCCCTGGATTCAATTATAGTTGGTCATAGACTTGATCGAGCACTCGGCCAATAACACGTGCACCGTACCGTACGGCTCCAGCGGAGATGAGGGAGTTACGGGATCAGATAGAGCAACTGTTGGGCCAGGGCTTCATTCGCAAGAGCACCTCGCCTTGGGGTGCTCTAGTGTTGTTTGTGAAGAAGAGAGATGGTTCACTGAGGTTGTGCATGGACTACAGAGAGTTGAACAAGGTCACGATACGGAATAAATATCTGTGGCCCCGAATCGATGATCGGTTTGACCTGCTGAGAGGAGCAACCTTCTTTTCGAAGATAGATTTGAGATCGGGATACCATCAGTTACGGATTAAGGAGCAGGATGTGTCGAATACTGCTTTCTTGATGAGATATGAGTCCTATGAGTTCAGAGTCATGCCATTTGGGATGACAAATACTCCAGCCGTATTCACGGACTTGATGAACCGAGTGTTCATAGAGTTCTTAGATAGTTTGTCATCGTCTTTATAGATGACATCCTGATTTATTCACAGATTGAGGAGGAGCATGCCGAGCACTTGAGATAGGTTCTTCAGACTCTACGAGTGCATCAGTTGTATTCTAAGTATGAGAAGTGTGGATTCTAGTTACGGGAGGTACAGCTTCTACTGCACGTCGTGTCGGAATTGGGAATATCAGTTGATCCGAGTAAATTGTCGACAGTGAGGGAGTAGGGACAACCCACGACACCGACAGAGGTGCGTAGTTTCTTGGGGTTAGCCAAAATCTACATGCGGTTCATTCGAGGCTTTTTAAAGATAGAGGGTCCATTGATAAATCTGACTCGCAAGGGGCTACCGTACGTATAGGATGATGCTTGTCAATTGGATTTTGACGAGCTGAAGTATAAGCTGACTTCGGCACCAGTTCTTGCTTGATCTAGGTCAGGAGCGGAATACCTAGTGTATACTAACGCCTCTTTACAGGGACTCGGTGGAGTACTTCAGAAGGAGGATCAAGCTATAGCTTTTACCTCCCGGAAGCTTAAGCCTCACGAAAGTAATTACCCCACCCACGACCTGGAGCTAGCTGCGGTCATATTTACATTGCGGATTTAGAGGCATTAATTGTTGGGGGAGAAGTTTCTCTTGTTCACAGACCACAAGTCACTGCAATACTTGTTCACTCAGCAAGAGTTGAACATGCGTCAACGCAAGTGGCTGGAGTTTGTGAAAGACTACCAGTTCGAGATACAGTACCATCCGGGATTGCTAACGTTGTTGCTGATGCGTTAAGCCGTAGGCCGGTAGGTGAGGTAGAAGAAGTATGGAAAGCGAAGTGGAAAGAGTTGGGACACCAGGACGCGATAACCCGTTCCTTTATATCCGTTATGATAGTTACACCCAAGATTATTACGAGGGTGATGCAGGCCCAAGCAGCGGATACATTTTGTCAGGATCAGATTATACGGCTCTTAGCTGAGGGTGCTGAGTCCTATTCAGTGGGTTCTGATGGGGGTTTGAGGTTAATAGGAGATTGGCGGTCCCGGAGGGAGATGATTTACGTCATGCAGTGACAACACAGTCGCACATGTCTAGATTTACGGTACATACTGGAGGGTATAAGATGTACCGGGATATGATGCGGCAGTACTGGTAGAGTGGGATGAAGAAGGACATTAAGGAGTTCATGTCCAAATGTACTACCTGTCAGATGGTAAAGGTGGACCACCAGAGATCGCCAAGGTTACTTCATCCGTTGGAGATATCTACGTGGAAATGGGAAAGCATTTCCCTGGATTTCATTACTGGGCTGCCTACATCACAGTGGGGTCACGATTCCATATGGGTTATAGTGGATCGGTTGACTAAGGTAGCTCATTTTCTGCGAGTGCGGACAGACTACACCACGGGCCAGTATGCACATTTATTTATTACCGAGACAGTTAGGCTACATGGGGAGCCCCTGGATATTGTGTCTGATAGAGACAAGATTAGTGTCGCGCTTCTGGGAGAGCTTTCAGGAGGCCATGGGTACAGAGTTGAGATTGAGTTCAGCTTATCACCCATAGATGGATGGACAGACAGAGCGTGGTAATCAGATGTTGGAGGATATGCTACATATATGTGTCCTTGATTTTGGAGGGGTTTGGGAGCCGTATCTTCCACTGGTGGAGTCCACTTATAATAACTCCTATCAGTTCACGATTTGCATGACCCTATTGAGGGTTTGTATGGCAGACCTTGCCGTTCTCCCGCTTTTTGGCTAGAGGTGAGGGACAACAAGTTGCTCAGACCAGAGGTGATTCAGGAGACGTCAGCTAGGATTGAGCTAATCAGGAGTCGCGTTCGGGTAGTCCAGGACCGACAAAAAAGCTATGCCGATGCAAAGGGGACCTTCAGAGAGTTTAGCGTGGGGGACCAAGTATTACTTCGTGTGTCTCCTATGAAAGGAGTAATGAGATTCAGGAAGAAGGGGAAGTTGGCTTCGAGGTATGTAGGACCATTTTCCATTATCGAGAGGATAGGGCCGATGGCATACAGATTGGGGTTGCCAGAGAACTTGCACCGTATTCATGATGTATTCCAGATCTCATCGTTGAGACGATATCTTGGGGATGATATGGCCCACACTCACATCGCAATAAAGGAGATTGATTTACAACCCGATAGTTATTATGAGGAGAGACCAGTGGCTATCCTAGACCATAGCGAGAGGAGATTGAGGTTGAAGGTAGTCCCACTTGTACGGGTCCAGTGGGAGCATCATAACGTGGAAGAGTCCACTTGGGAGCACGAGGCAAATATGCACGAAAAATATCTATATCTATTTTTATCAGGTATGCCTTATTTTCTTAATTTCGGGACGAAATTCCGTTATTAGGGGGGAAGTATGTAATATCCCGTATTTTTATGGCTTTTAAATTGGGGATTTATTAAATTTAATTGAGATATTAATTTAATATTAATCCGAAAATTTATTTTAAATATTTACTAGCGTTACGAGAGTTAGTAATTATTGGGAATTTGTTGAATATTACTTAATGAGTAAAGTAATATATAAAATTGAATTTATTAAAATTATCAAGAGTGAATAATATGACAATTATGAAAATTAAGTCGGGACACGCCTGTATCGTGTCGGGACTAAATTATTATAATAAAAAAGTGAATAAATTATAATTCTCCCATATGATCATTTAGAGCACGCCAACGTGTCCGGAAGGGTCGAGATAGTCAGTAAAGTGTACCCGGGGGTTTAGTTTGGGTCTCGAGGCGTTTTTAGGCCTAACCGACACCCCAGGAGGGCGATTTAGTCATTTCCCAAATTAGACCTTAGTTAATGATGGAAATTTGGAATTAAAATCAGATGTTAGGAGAGTCTTCAAGGGTTAATATTCTCAAAAGATTAGAATGGCAGTGAGAGGAAGATAGGCAAAAGCCTTCCAAGAATTCAAGGCCAAGAACTAACCGGATTACAACACCACCACCACCTAAACGCAGATCGAAGCGAGGGGATCAAGTATTTACCTGTAAAATTCGTGGAATCAGAATTATGATCTTAAGGCAAGTATCTATCTTGCTAATTCCTAGTTGATATTTCACCCATGTTAGAATAGGATTAAGAATACATGTTCTTATTGAAGAATTATATAATTTAGAAGATTTAAATCGCATGTTTTAGGAGTAATTCATGAAATCTAGAAACCTTGTCATATTTAGAGGATTACCCACGAATTTGTAATGGTTTAATAGAAAGAAATCTGGAAGAAGAGTGAGAATTTTGGAAATCAATACAAAACTAGGGTTCTTGATAATTTTGCTGAATTGGCCCCTTTAATTCGATGACTTTGATGAATTCGTACATGCTTTACGTAGGAAATCATGTAGATAGGTGTATATAATCAGTGGTGTAATTGTTTGGGAGTTTGGGATGCATTAAACACGATTTAAAGGTTAAAAGGTGATGAAACCCGTAGGTTGGAACTGCTCGATCAATCGATCGACTCAAGAATATCGATCGACCCCTCCTGGAAACTGAATGTCTTTCCTCTCTTTGTTTCATTCGAATAAAATCCGTTGAATATTATTTAAAGAGCATAATGGGTCATGAAGAGGACCAGTAGGGTCTAATTAGGTTCCGTCTAATATAATTTTATACGGGAGGTAACTGTGGGATAACGGGGGTATGTCACATATTAGAAATCGTGCTTACGTTAACTAAGGAATTGAGAGATTCATGAAGGACTTAGATCAATATGTTAGTGAGGGTGTACTTACTGAATTTACCTTTTGAAAGAGAGAATACTTCGAGGGACGAGAAGTAATTATGAAATGATTATAATTGAGAATAAAAAGAGATAAGTTCTTTATGCGTAAGAATTGGGTAAAATTGTATTACGTACAGTTAAAAAATATTATTATGAATCGTGGACGAACCTAACTGGAAAATGAGAATATTTATATATATGACCGAGTGCATGTGTATATATATATATATATATATATATATATATATATATATATATATCTTATATTTGTGTATAATCATACTCGCGCTACTTGCTATCACGGAGGTTGCCGTGCCGGAACAGTCTTATCTCGATGGGACATTTATGGGGGATATTTACTTGTACCCTAGAACATAGAATTCCTTGGTACAAGGTATCTGAGAATGATAGTCAGACGGTCATACGAGACGTGAGGGGTATGTGATGACCTCTTAGTGACTTGGTTATGCTTTGCCTCTATTTTGTGTGTATTGTGTTAACACAGTTCGAGAGTGATTTCGTACTAGTGTTTCCCTTGGTATGAGAGATACGGGGACTTGATAGCAGAGTATGCCAGCGCCATAGATTTTTTGTGGGGTGACGATAATATATATATTATACGAGTGATTAATACATATACGTATATATGGAATTCTTCTACTGTGCGTATAAGTAGATAAATATTGAATAAATGCTCCAAAATTTAGCAAGTGTTCGGGAACTTTACAACAGTATTGAGAAATACATAATCGACATAAGTAATCATTAAGAGACTGATCTCTAAACTCAAATCATAGGCTTGTGACTTCTCGAAATAGAATTTATGGGAGATGAATTAGCTAGACTTATGAGGCATTTTATTCGTACAGTAGTCGTGCACACTAGATGAGAGGTGAGAATTCTCAAGAGAGTGCCGCGTACTAACATGGTTGTTATATTAGCCAGTAAGCATTTTAAATACTTGCTAAACTATTTTTAAAACTGTTTTATACTCGGGCTCTGACCCGTTTCATGTTATTTTCTCTCTCTTGTATATATATGTATATATTACAAGTGCCCAGCCACAGGGGCGTCAGGCGTAGGTTCTTTGGATTGGACGTGTTGTAGCTTAGGTGGGAGTTGCAGGCTCTTGCAGTAGACGACCTCTTCATTGATTCAGCTCTTGATTTAGTTCTTCATAGCTAGGGAATGTGTCGTCCAATTTCCTATTCCGTTTAGACTTATTAGAGATTTTTTATTTATTTATGTTTTCAGTATTCAGTACTCATTTGGGAGTTATTTCATGTCATATTGATCATACTTATGGATATTGACTTGGTTTGAATAATCTAGTTGGCATATTTCTTTTGGATGATTGATACCCTTAACATTTGTGTTATTCTTAAACTGATTTATATTTAAAAAGGTTTTACGATGAAATCTAATAAATGAAATAATATTTTAAAATGTTTTGACACTTAGCTTAATTAATTATAGGGTGATTAAAATGAAAAAAAATATTTTCGACAGTGATGCTAAGAATGAACCACAACGTTCACCTTGATTTTAATTTAATAAAGGACTGATCACCCGGTGTTTAATTAGGCGGGGTGTTACAGTTTGGTTCCAGGTTTAGAAAAATAATTTAGAGTTCCTTGCATTTAAAATTCCCAGGTTGAAATTTTCGGAGGAACATAAAATTCCCATAAAATTAAAATTCTTCTTTTCCGTCTAAAATGGGGAGAATCATATATCACCAAAGATTCTAACTTCCCCTTGTGGTGAGACAAAAATACCATCACATACTCTCCCTCTCTCTCTCTCTCTCTAAAAAACACACGCACACTCTCTTTCATACACACACAGAGACTCTCTCTCTCACACACACACAACCTCACTCTCTTTCTCACACACACTCCCTCCCTCGCACGCACACATACACACACACGTATACACACACACACACACAATTGGACTCTCACACATACACCACTCTCTCTCTCATACACAAACTCTCTCTCTCTCTCTCTCTCTCCAATACACATACAAAGACATTTTCTCACACACTCCCTTACTATCTCACACACACTCACATACTCATTCACCTGACTCACACATGCACGCACTCTCACATAGCCACACTCTCTCTCACACAAACACACTATGCACACACCATGCACACAAACCAGGCTCACATACCATGCACATAAACACACCATGCACACCAACCAGGCTCATATACATGTCAATCGACACCCACTTATGAAATGTCAATCGACATATAACTAGATTCACTTCAATTATACCAATCGATAGCAGCAAACCCCTGGAATTACATTATAAGATGCTATGCAACTTTACCACTTTTCTCATACCAAGCACAATGTTCAAAATTGTGTTTGAGGCTATAGCCTCAAGGCGCACCTCATAGCGAGTCTATAGATTGCCAAGGCCAGGCCATAACCTCGAGAATTATTTGTGAAGCCATCGCTTCAAATGGCGGTAGCGGACGCCATAAGGTAATGTATGACGAACGCATATTTTTAAAGGGTAAAAATTTCAAACCTCATTCCCCCAACATATCGTAAAGCCCTAGTTCTTCCTTTGTTGCGAAACCCTTTACCCTTGCAGTTGTTCGACCATGTTCATTACTCTCTCTCTCTTTATCTATCTCTCTATCTTTATATATATATATATATATATATATATATACATATCTTCTATCTCTCCATTTCTTTCTCTCGTCTCATTATCCCAAAGCCATATTCCCTCCCACTCATTTTTTTTCAGGTTTGAAACCACTTGTATATTACTTCCAAACCCTATTTTATGTTCGAAATCGTTTCTATTTTAGTTCCAACTAGTTATTTATGTTTTGTGTTATTTTTTTATTAAACTTGGTCATTTATTTCCGTTTTGTAGTTATTGGGTGATATGGGTAGAAAGGATCCGGTTGGATATATAGTGATGGGAATCCATAGTTATTTTCCTTTTATTTGTCCTTTTATTTCTATTTTTAGCTCTTTCAAGTCATTTTCTTTCTTTAATTAGCCTCCAAGCATGTTTGGGACTAATTGGGCATTCTTTTATTTTTAGTAGGCCCTTTTAGTCATTTTAGCTAATTACTTGATTAGCAAGTAATTCAGCCCCTATAAATAACTTTGTTTCTCTCATTTGTACTTACTTTTCATTTCTTGAATAGAAGAACTCTTTTGTTTCTCTCTCTAGAAATCAAAGTGTCTTGATTTTTAGGTCATTGACGTGTAGTTCACGTCAAATTGGTATCAGAGCGGGTGAAGCTCCAAACATCGGTGTATTCGTGTGTTAGTTTGTGTTGGTGAGTGTAGATTATCAAATCGTGTATTACATTTTCAATGGCCCCAGAGAAGATGATGCGAATTCAAGTTGAGATCGACAAGGAGTTAAGAGAAAGTTATCAAGAATTGAAAGAGAAATTGAATAGAATGGAGGAAAAAATGGAAACCCTAATTCAACTTGATAAATCTCTAAACCCTAGCCCCCAAAATAGCCCCACCCTCACTTCCGCAACTATTTTTCCCCAAGAATCTATTTTTATGTTTAAAAAGGCGTTTGAGGCTTACGCCTCGAGACTCGCCTCGAGGCGAGGCGGGCAAAAAATGCCTCGAAGCTTGAGCCTCAGGGTTGAATTTGAGGCTTACGCCTCAATGCGCCTCGAGGCTTACGCCTCGGTGCACCTCACACCTCGCCTCGCGCCTTTTTGCTGAGACGAAAAGAAAAACTCTTGTTCTTTCTTTTTTAAAAAAACTGCACTTAACTTATACTATTTATTATTATAACTTGAGATAAATTTTAAAAAAATAACCAATATGTTAATGAAACTTAAAAACTGATTTTGTCAATTTGATTTTGTTTGAAATAAATGTACTAAATTAACTTCAATATGACTTTTTTAAAAGTTTTCTATTTTTTGGTTTTCAACTTAGATTAAAATGTTATCTTTAACTAAACTGAATATATATTAAGAAACTAATATATTTTAAAAGTTCCTGTTTTTTTAAATAAACTTAGGTTGATACGTTTTATTATTTTTTTAATAAAATTGTTGTTTTTTTAATCTTAGCTTGAAAATCAATGTTTTTTAATAAATTTGCTTGTTAAGTTGCATTGATTAATTTACTGTCATATTATAACATAACCAATAAGTGAATGAAGCAAAAAAATGATTTTGCCAATTTGATTTTGCATTAATTAATTTATTGTCATATTGTAAAATAACCAATATGTTAAAATTGATTTTCCCAGATTACTTTTTTTTAAAGTTATCTCGGGGGAACAAAAAAATGTCATACTATGTGTCGAGGATGTTTTTTTTGTAGTTTTATTTTATATTTCTTTGTTAGTTTATTTTAATGGTTTTATTAGTATTTTTTTAATAATATTTTGCTCTTTTTTCTTTTCTTTTCTGTGAGGCTTACGCCTCAAATGCCTCGAGGCTTACGCCTCGCCTCTTGCCTTTTTAAACATTGAATCTACCCCAAACTATTGCCCTAAGCAGCAATTCTGCCCAGACACATACCGAGCAACGCCAATGGTCTCTTTTGACCTATTCCGCCCCCAAAACATAATAGAACAATGACCAACTGCCCTTACAACATCCGACGTCCCTTCCCAAGGCCATCGACCTTCGATCAGCACCTCCGAGAAGAAGCTGTCACGGATTAGACCCACCCAGATGGAAAATAACCTCGATCGACTCCAACGAACATCTCCCCGAGGTCACCCCACCCCTCTGGCGGCCTGCGGCACCTCTGCGGCAAATTCTACCCCTGTCTACGCTGATCCCCTTATTTCATCTTTCATCTATAATTCTGCCTTATTCCTATGTTTTCTCCTCAAATCTTTACCAAAAACAACATCCAAACCTTCAAAACCCTAATCAAGAAGGTGGAACCCTCCAACAAGTTCAAGAACTAGGGTTTTGTGGCCAAGAAAAGGGTTTTTGACCCGGGTGGGCACTAATTTTTTGGTGGACATGAGAGGTAAGAGGAAGATGATGAAGATAGAAGCAAGAATTGGAAAAAAAAATGACCCTTTTCTCAAATTTTTAAGAAAAAAAATTTGCCTCACAAGTTTTGCGCACATTTTTTGGAGCTTCTCACGCGATTCTCCAATTTTGCAAGTTCGAGGACGAACTTTTTTGAAGCCGGGGAGAGTGATGGGAATCCATAGTTATTTTCCTTTTATTTGTCCTTTTAATTCTATTTTTCGCTCCTTTAAGTCATTTTCTTTCTTTAATTAGCCTCCAAGCGTGTTTGGGACTAATTAGGCATTATTTTATTTTTAGTAGGCCCTTATAGTCACTTTAGCTAATTACTTGATTAGCAAGTAATTCAGCCCCTATAAATAGCTTTGTTTCTCTCATTTGTACTTACTTTACAATTCTTGAATAGAAGAACTCTTTTGTTTCTCTCTCTAGAAATCAAAGTGTCTTGATTTTTAGGTCATTGACGGTTCACGTCCTATGGGGTTGAAGTTTAGGGAAATAGTAAAGCTTGTGTATGTTGAATGCAACTTTTGTATTTAAATTTGTAGAGGAATCACTCGCTAAAAAATCTTCTTGTGGGAAACCATGGTAAGATTAAGCCATGTTACACGCATACCAAGTGAATATAAAGAAGAGATTAAGGCATATATAAAAAGTACCAAGCAATCAAATGAGGTAAAATAAAGAAATGGTGTTGAAAAATTTGAAGTGGGTCGTTTTAAGGTGACCGAAGTCATCATTTCGTAGAAGGTTCGAATTCAGAAAAGGGTAGTGACACTGAGATGGGAGTTCGGGAACCAATGTGAGGAAGATTTTCAAATAATTTGGCTTGAAATCCAATGGTATATTAATACGTTTCCTATGAAAAAAATTTGTTGGACTCCATAATTTATTCTCAATGCAAAAAGAGAAATTACACCAGTTTGTGTTTCCTTCCCTTAACTTCCATCTCACTTATTCTCAAAGGGTTCTGTGAGAGCAAAAAAATTTGCAATAAAGGATCTACGAAAACAATCAGAAAGGGCAGAAAGTAAATGGAATCACACACAACAATGATGTACGTGGTTCGACAACTTGCCTACATCCACTGAGAGGTTACTTGTTCTTATTATGTGTCTCTCAATGATTCCAAATTTTCATCCATTTGCCCCCCGGTCAGGGTGTACAATTTATAGATATGTCTTTTTACAGAGTTTGAGTTGTTTAAGGAACTCCATTATAGTTCGTGGATTGGCCATGAGATGCTTGAATATCTCGATCGATATTCTTGGCACCTGATTTGACCACATCTATGAGTATCCTCCTCTATCTAAACTGCCCATATAGAAATCAAGTTCTGATTTGGGCCGGGTCAAATAACTCAAGTTATCTTGGTCAGCTACTCTAATGAACTTGTAAAAAATGGGCTCCCATAATTTCCCCTAAAATCTTTGGGCTAATAACCATGGGCCAACAGATTTCGACTGGGTCGGAGGTCCAAGACCTAAAAATGTAAATGAGAGTTTGTGGTGGCATCTATGTAATAACAAGGCTTGCAACAAGGGCACACTTTTCTTAAAAGAGAAAATGAAGCACCAAAATCTTCCTAGGAAGTCGAAACTCATCATTTGAGTGTTCTGGTGATCAGTTGTTGCTTACTCAAGCATTTGTTCACTATTTCTGGTCGTTCTTGTGCATACTCCATTCTTAAGCTCTTTTTCTTCAAAAGTCGAAGTTTCCTTCCTTCTGTGATTTCTCAAAGCTTCGTTACCGCCTGTAAGTTTTAGTCTATGCCTCTTCTTAGTTCTTTTTCCATGTATAAGCTAGTTACTATAGTTAGGGTTTTTTCTTTATTCAGTAATGGCGATGTTAGATGGTAAACCTGTAGAAGAGCTTAGGTGCAAGTACAACATCCCTAAGTGGGTGCTTATCGACTGTGCCCCCTTCCTCGTAATGTTCATAGAGTCTATGGGGGGGATTGGATTCACCCCCTGTTGATAACTCAAGAGGGTTTGACATTTCTCCCAAATGAGTTGTTCCTTGGATTTTTTAGGTTCTTTGTCAATATTCCTGCTCAATATGCCCCCAACGTATGGAAGATAAGAAATAGTGTCCATAGGATAAATACTCATTATGGAACAAAGTTGAGTCTTGTTGAAATATATTACTATTATGTTTTCTCGAAGACCAAAGAAGGTTTGTTGTATCTGAAAACCAGAAAAGCCGAGCAAGTTCTAGTGGTAAATCTTTCGGATTCCCATAAGGACTATTGGGAATGTGGGTTCATTTCAAGGAACTGGCAGCACCCTCCACTGTTGGAGGGAGAGAGACCACGTGACCTTCACATTTTTTACTATATAGAGGCCGAAATGGGTCGCTTCCTCTTTTTTCCTTTTTGCTAACTCCTTGTGAATTCTTCTCATTTTTGTGGCTGATATTCCTCTTCTTTGTTATTGCAGCTCGAGCCAAGAACCAGGCGCCTGACATCGGTGAAATCTATACTGAAAATCTCGTAAAGGTATGGAGCATAAGGGAGAGATTGGCTGAAGGTGAGATCCCAGGTCAGCAGCCTTTCTTTTGGAATACAAGAACACAGGCACCAACTTCATTGCTCGACTAGTCGACCAAGTCCCAATTTTAAGGTCTCCAAAGGTAGGTCCTTATGATCCAGTTCTTTCTAAGGAGGAAAGTTCTAAAGAAAAAAAGAGAGGAAGAGAGTGAAGAAGAGAGAAAAGGAGGAGGAGAAGAAAGAGGAGAAGAGGAAACAGAGGAATAAGAAAAAGAAGAAAAAGAGGACATGGCTCCTAGTTAAGAAGAGGAGGTTAACGCTTCCTAATGATGATGAAGACCATGTTGTCCTTACGGCCCATCTTATAAAGGAAGAGACCAAAATAAGGAGAGAGATAAGGAGAGAGAGAGAGAGAGAGAGAGAGAGAGAGAGAGAGAGAGAGAGAGAAGAGGAAAGAGAGGAGAAGAGGAAAGAGAGAGAGAAAGTTGAGGTTAAGAAGAAATTAGCCTAACCATCTGCTGGAGTCCCCATCGTCCCTAGTCTTTGTGACACCCAGCCTAATTAAATACCGGGCGATCACTCCTTTATTAAATTAAAATCAAGGTGAACAGTTGGTTCATTCTTAGCATCACTGTCGAAAAATAACTTTTCCAATTTAAACACCCTAAATAATTAAGCTAAGTGTCAAAACCATTTTTAGACATTACTTTCCAAATTTTATTTTATAAACCAAGATTTAAATATGTACGACAATTAAATATTAAAGAATCACACCATAATTATCATGGAACATATAATCCAAATAAATTTAACATTCAACAACTATGTCCCAACATTTAAAATTTAAAGTAAAACATCCAGACAGTAATAAATCCCAAAGTGACAATACTAGAAATAAATGAATCACAATGTCCAATAAAAAAAATGGATAATGGAAACGGGCGACACATGCCCAACTGAATAAATAAGCTAGGAGTGGAATCAAATAAATGAAGTCGTCTAAGCAAGAGGCCTGCAACTCCCACCTAAGCTGCAACGCGCTCCTTCCAAAGGATCCTACGCAAGACGCCCCTGTGGCTGAGCACCTGTAATATATACATATAGATACAAGAGAGAAAGGAAAATAGAAACGGGTCAGAGCCCGATAGTGTAAATGATTTAAAATTTGTTTATCAAGTATTTAAAATATTTACAGGCCAATGAAACAACATATTAGTGCGACACTCTCTTGAGAAATTCTCACCTCTCTTATAATGTGCACACCTATCGCACTAATCTTCCCAACGTTTTAACTTATCTTATATCGCACTAAACTTCCCAATGGTTTAACTTATCTTAGGTTACTCATAAGATTTAAAACTGAACAATATAATTGTTTAAGAGGAAAATTTCATTCAGTAACAAAGCTCTCATTTTAACTTTATTTATTAATAAAGTTTCCAGTGTTCCATTATACTTTTCAAAACAAGTATTTCCAATTTGAAGTCATTATACATTTCTTACCTACCATAGCACCGTAGGTAGTTCCATATTTCAGGAATTCATATATATATCAAATACTCGTATAATATATATATTTTAACAGCACCCCACATAAAAATTATGGTGCGTGCAAACTCTGCTATCCAATCCCCGTATCACTCGTACTAAGGCAAATACAAGTTCGGAATCACTCTCGAACTGTATTAACACATACATAAACAATATTGAGGCGAAGCATAGATTCCAAGTCTCTAAGAGGATAGCACATGCCCCCACGTCTCTTAGGATCGTCTGAACTATCGATTCGATATCCTGTACCAAGGATTTCTATCTTCTAGGGTACGAGTCAATATCCCCCACAAAGGCACATCGAGATAAGATCGTCCCAGCGCGATAACCTCAGGGATAGCAAGTAGCGCGGGCACGATTTTCACACATAGGTAGTATATGCATAAACACAGTCATATAACTAAACTACTATTACCATATCAAATTAGGTACATTTCGAATCCCATAATTACGACGTTTGTCCTTATTTCTCATTATTTAGTTCTCACGTATAACCGTTCATTTCTTACACGTATAACCGTTCATTTCTTACTTTAATTTGAGGGATCATTCCAACTTATTGCGTAACACTCATGGACTCTATCCTTTCAAGTGTAGAATTCAGTAGGTAATCTAATTTCCAATGTAACTATCTTACGCGTCTCTCCCCTTAATACATAATTTCATCATCCCTTATATGTAAACATCCCTAAAATACAACTCTCGTTTTACATTAAAGGTCCCATAATTATTTATAAGTCCTACTGGTCTTCTTTATCTCCCAAAACATTTTAATAAGGGTGTCCAAGGGTTATTTCTCATTAAATCGAATTCAACTAAATTTAAAAGGGGAAATATTAGTCTGCCAGAAGGGGTCGATCGATCGATGGCAGGAGTTCGATCGATCGATGCGTCGATCGATCGACACTCCTAGTTCGATCGATCGATCAAACAGGTATGCGAATTCTGCAGATTAGCAGTTACGGGTTTCACAAGCCAACCTCAATCAAATACAGATTTTACACTCCCAAACTCCCTAAAATTAGTACTATAATCAGTATATACCCATATTATTCATCTTCAACGTAAAGCATGCAATTTTTTCATCAATAACCATGGATTAATAGGCCAAAACTTCATAAAATTCTCAAGAACCCTAGAATTTATTTAACATGGTTCTAATCAGTCTTTTTCCAGAAATTTCTATTCCTAATTCATCATAATTTCGTGGTTAAGCCTCAACATATGAAGGGGTTACCGAATTTACATTCAAATCAATTTTACATGCGATTTTCCTATCTCCAACATGGATTTTCTTCTACCAAACTCGTCCTAATCACCCTAGACTAACATGAACGGTGCATTAATGAAAATAAGCAAGATAAATACTTGCCTGGAAATTTCAGAATTCTGTTTTGCTGACGATTTTGGTGTGGTTGCGTTCCCCGTTGTGCGATCTACGCGTTGGTGGTGGTGGCGGTGCAATCAGATGACTTTTTGGCCTTGGATTGCTTGGAAAGCTTTCTCCCTCCCTCCCCTATGTCCGTTCTAAGGTTTTGAGTCTGATAACCCTAAAGGAATCTTCTAAATGGCTAATATAGCCTAATAATTTTCGTGGGTTTAATTACCCAAAAATGCAAAATGTCCAAAATGCCCTCCCGGGGTGTTAAATAGGCCTAAAAATGCCCCGAGACCCAAACTAAACCCCCCGAGTACACTTTTTTGACTATCTCGACCATTCCGGACACGTTGGCGCACTCAAAACGACCATATGGATAACTTAAAAATATATCACTTTTATTAATCAACATTTATTCCCGACGCGACACAGGCGCGTCCCGACTTAAATTTCCAAAATTGTCTTTTTATTCACTCGTAACATTTCATAGAACCAATATTATATTACTTTACTCATTAGTAATATTGAACAACAAGTTTCCCATAATTACTAACTCACATCACGTTAATAATTATAAAATAATTAATTTCCGAATTTATATTAAATAATTAACTCACATTAAATTTAATAAATCCCCAATTTAATAAAGCATAAAAATACGGGGTATTACAGTCTTGCGGGGGCTAGAGTGGGTGATTCCCCTTTTTGGGCCCCTGACCTCCTGAAGAGGTCGGTGCTCGATGCTGATTGCGAGCGTTCCTCGAGTCTAGGGCCAACTCAACTTGCCCTCAAAACTGCACAGGGAATGGCTCTGGTAAGTCTTTCCTATCTGTTTCTTTTACTTTACTCTTTCCTGTTTATATTCTCATTCTTTGTTGTTCTTCTTCTTTTTGTAGATGTTGTCTAATTTCACTACCCTTCTGAACAATCAATCTGATGGCTTCAGAAGGGAGGAAGAGCTAAAAAATCCCTGGAGGCCGAGAAGATGGACCTTATCAATGCTTTCCAGGCGTGGGAGCGTGATAAGAGTGAGATGTATAAGGCCTATGATGCTCTAGGGGCTGCCCAGAAGGTAATGATTGCTTAGAAGTCCAAATTAGTGGAGGCCAACAAAGAGTTGACGGCCAAGGTGGTCAAGTTGGAAGGCGACCTTTCTCAAGCCAAAAATGATAGCTACCATAAGGGTTTTTATAAATCTTACGTGGATGTTGAACGCCAGATGGCTTACGCTTGCAAGGTCTCCTTCAAGAAGGGATGGGACCAGTGTTTGAAGGCTGCTGGAACACCTGCAGATTCTATACTTTTCGGCCTTCACTCTCCTGGTCCTAACCCTTATATTGAGGAAGAAGAGGGAGAAGGTGACGACCAGGATGCTGGCAACACTCAGATTATTCCTGCTGTAATTGGCGAGAGTACTAGTGCGGGCCAAGAACAGTAAGTGGTCGGCAAGGGGAAAACCATAGTTGGGGGAGACCAGGTGAAACACTAGGCTCCTATTTTCATTTTCCTCATAAAATTTTAGTCTTGTTGGTTTATACCCTTATTCTGAGAACTTCATGTATTGGCCATTGACCTTCTCTTTATTTTATGTGATAATGCATTTCCCCCTTCTGCTCATGTGTTTATATGTTTTCGTTTATGCTGCTATACTTGCTTCTGGTTTGATGTGTATCATTTGTAATCTGCTGATTTAGATCACTATGTTTCTCCCAATTCTCAACTAGGAAAAATTCTTGAACCTGATATCAGCCTACAAGCTCGTAAAGCCTTCGTAAAAATCTGCAAGTCACTGAGAGCTAGGAACGAATAATACAAAAACCAGACTAAATTGATTCTAAAACTGAAGGATGACCTCCAGAGATGGAGGAGATAGGTTCCTCTATTCAGAAGGAAGTTAATTCCCTGAGGGCCCAATTGCTGGAGAGGACTGAGGTCGACCTAGTGGGCGAGGTCCTGCAGTCCAAAAATGATGCTCTCGGAAAAGAGGTGGCGAGCTTGATATCTTTTAAAGGGGTGTTAAAATATAATGCCAAGAAGATGGGATACTCCTTTAAAGTGGGACCGAGAGAAGTTTGGGGAGAAGGTTATAATACTGGTTGGGAAGATGCCCCAGCAAAACTCAAAAAGGCTGAAAGTATTGCTTTTTCTTGAGGATGGCTAAGTACTCTTAAAGAGGCGACAACTCCAAAAGAATACAGGCTCTGGTATAAGTACTAGGTTGAATGTCCTGCATATTGCCATAATCCTTTCTCGAAAGATAATGAATGGATTTCGGCTGATGCTATTCCTCCCCAACTCTTGGATCAGGATCTCGACGAAGATGTCGAAGAATTTGCTCCAAAGCCAGACGACGGTCAGAGGGAAGTTGTAGCAGCATATCTTGCTCGATGCCCTAGCCCCCTCTTAGGCTTTTATGTATCTCTTTTTGGTCTTGTGATTGTAACCTTGTATTCTAAATAAAGAACTTTCTTATGTTTTGAGCGTGTGATGACTAAATATATTTTGATTTTACATGCTCGTAAGTTACTTAGGACTTTTATTGACCAAAATGATATTGATTGATCGATTGTAGGATTTCGGTAGACTCATACTTAAGTTTAAATCATTTTGGGCTTTTTATAACCGACTAAATGATGTTTAAGTGCGGGCATTCCGCCTTTCATATGTTTGAACATTCTCCCAGTCCAATATGTCTGAGCAATATCATTCCATTCACTTTACCTTTTAGGTCTTATCGTCACACTTCCTTAGGTCTAAATGAGATGATGGCGAGAATGTACATGGTTATTAGGCAATCCACCATAGCAGGGTTTTTTGCGACCAACCAAAGTTGGCTTTATTGCCTAAGGATCCCTAATAAGGATTTTGTTGTTACCGGGGCAACTCATGAGGCCTCTTGTGTTAACAACTAGGGCTTGAGGGTAATTCGAAGTGTTCGTATTTAACTTGCTAACCCTTCTCATCAAACATTCTAGACATGCAGAAAGGAATTATCAATGGAAAAGGTGCAAATTAATGAGATATAGTCAAGATGAGTTAAGCAACCAATGTAAACTTTGAGGATATATGGGCCAATCCGGCCTTTATTCATGCCTATTGTCTCATCAAGCAACAAAAAACTAAAAATTCTGCTAAAAAAGAAAATCTCAAAGTAGAACTTCTTGAGTTTAGCTGTGTTCCATGCTCTTGGTATCTCCCTGCTAGGGCTGTAAATCGGGCTGAGTTAGTCGGGCTTGAGGTTGCTCAGGCTTGGCCTGAACTACCTTTTCCAGACTCAAGCCCGAGCTCAGCCCGAAATAAACTTTTCTACCTAAGCCCGAACTCAGCTCATAAATATTTCAGGCTTTGGGCCCGATTTTAATTTTTTTGTTAAAAAAAGTCTGAATCGGTGTTTTTTTCTTGTGTTTCATCATGGAGAAAATGTACACACCAAAATCTAATTGATATTTCATAAAATAAAGTACATAATTATTAAATGTATTAAAATAAAACAAGGGAAGTAAGAATGAAAACCTACAAAGACTAATTATATTTCATACATATAAAATTAGTTAACATAAATATGTTATATTTTATAAAATAATTTATTTCTTTATTTATATATTCAAAGTTCGGGCTTCAGGCCTAATTCGGGCTTGGCAAAGTTCGGCTCAAGCTCGACCCAAAATTCATTCCAGCTTGAAATTTTGGCTTAGGCGCGGGATGGCTCAAACTCAAATAAAGCTCGCCTAAAAATAGCGACATTCGGGCTTGCCCGACTCAATTTACAGGCCTACTCCCTGCCTCCAGCGTTTACAAATGATATGCTCCCTGAAGATCATCATTGATCACTCTGAATGGTCCTTCTCTGTTTGATCCCAATATGCCATCTAATGGTTTTACAGCACTACCGAGGACTTTTCGCAGGACACAGTCTCCTATTGAAAACTTCCTAATATTAACCCTTTTGTTGTAATGCTTGGCTAGTTATTATTGGTAGGAGGCCAGCTTGATCAAGGCTAGCTCTCATCGCTCATCTGCTAGGTCAAGTTCAATGCGTAAGGCTTCATCATTGATGCCTTGGTCGACTAGTGTGGTTCTCATAGTAGGGAGGCCTGTTTCCAAAGGGATGACAGCCTCCATGCCGTAAGCGAGGTTGTTTCCCAGTTGGTCTCCTAGGCGTTGTGCGATAGGCCTATAGAACACGAGGGAGTTCATCCACCTAAGCGCCCTTAGCTTTAGGTAGCCGTCCCACGATGTCTAATCCCCACTAGGCGAATGGCCATGGACTGGTAAGTGACTTTAGGTCATTGGCGGGCTGGTAAACCATGGGCGAGTGATTTTGGCACTTTTCACATTTGTGAACATATGCCAATGTCTTTTTTCATGTGAGGCCACCAATATCCTTCCTTGATCGCTCAAAAGGCTAGCGATCTTCCATCTGTGTGACTTCCGCATATGCCTTCGTGAAGTTCTCTAAGTACTTGCTCGGCATCTTGTGGTTGAATACACTGGAGGTAGGAGCTTGAGAATGACTTCTTATAGAGTTTACCTTTAGGGCAAAGGTAGAAACGAGCATCCTTAACTTTGATTTGATGGGCCGACTTCTTATCTTCTGGCAGAACGTCGCTCCGTAGATAATTGATGATGGGGTCTATCCAACTTGGGGCTTTATCTGTAAGGAGGACTTACTCGGCTATGGCTATATGATCGATACTAGGTTATGTGAGGAACTCAATATGTATTGTCCTTTTCAGGTCAGAGTCAATTGCTGAGCTTAATGTTACTAATGCATCAGCGTGACTGTTCTGTCCTCGCGGGAACGGTTGAATCTCCACTTGCTCAAAGTCTCTCATGAGTCCTCTTACTATATCGAGGTATGCTGCCATTCGTTCATCTTTGGTGTTGAAGTTTCCATTTACCTGCTTGGATACCAGTTCGGAATCATCGAATATGTTGAGGCATCTTTCCCCCAATAATTTAGCTTTTTGTAAACCGGCGATCAACGCTTCATACTCAGCTTCGTTGTTAGAGGCTTCAAATTTCAGCCTAATTTCCAGCTCGATTATTGTGTCTTCGAGGGCAACGAGAACAATCCCTACTCCTGGACCCTTGGAATTTGAGTCTCCATCAACATACAGTGTCCAGAGTTTAGACGTTGCATCACATGTGAGCAATTGCTCTTCATTCAGCTGATCTGATGGTCGATCTCCTGTGAACTCAGCAATAAAATTTGCTAGGACATGTCCTTTGATCACCGTTCAGGGATGGAAGTGGATGTCGAATCTCCCAATCTCGACCGACCACTTCAAAAGACGCTCAGAGAGGTCATCTTTTTGTAGAACAGCCTTGAGTGGGTAAGAAGTGATTACTGTTATGGAATAAGCTTCGAAGTAATGCTTCAGCCTCCTCGAAGCGATCACTAGGGCATAGGCGAGCTTTTCCATAGGCAAGTACCGTTGTTCAGCATCTAGTAACGTCTTACTGGCGTAGTAAACCGGATGTTGTTCTCCCTCCTTTTCACAAACTAAGGCAGAGCTCACAACATGGTCTGATACTACTAGGTAAAGGTACAGTTGTTCTCCATCGTCTGAAATTACCAGTTGTGGGAGCTTACTAAGGTAATACTTGAACTCTTCCAAAATTATGAGCAGTCTTCACTCCATATTAGGCCTTTGCCTTTTTTTAAGAGCTAGAAGAATGATCGATAGCACTCCGAAGACTTGGAGATCAGCGATTGAGCGCAGGGAGGATTTTAATAAGCTTCTGAACATCTCTCAGTGTCCGAGGACGCTGAACCTTGGTGATAGCATCGATTTGATCTAGCTTGGCCTCATTTCCCCTTTTACTCATTATGTAGCCTAAGAATTTTCCTGACTAGACCCCGAATGAATATTTACTTGCATTAAGCTTCATCCGATTCTTTCTGAGGATTTTGAAGGTTGATGCTAGGTCTAAGAGGTGATCGGCCTTGTTCTTACTTTTGACTAGCATGTCGTCGATGAGCACTTCCATCGTCTCTCCCATTTGTTTGCTAAACATCTTGGTTAATAATATTTGGTAAGTTACCCCTACGTTCTTGAGGTCGAAAGGCATGACCTTATAGCAGTACAAACCAACTAAGGTCATAAAGGAGGTCTTATCTTGGTCGGGCCCGTAAAGGGGGATATGATGATATCCTAAGCGTCAAGAAAGCTCATCCTTTCGTGAGTTGTTGTGGCATGACCAATTGATCTATGTTCGGGAGAGGAAAGCTATCCTTAGGACATGCCCGGTTAAGGTCGGTAAAATTGATGCATACCCTCCAACTGCCATTGCTTTTGGGTACTACCACTGGGTTGGATAACCATACAGGGAACTGAACTTCCCTGATGGAGTAGCTTCCCTACTTCTTTCTCTACTACCTTGGCCTTTTCGGGAGACGTTCGGCGAGCCTTTTAAGTGATGGGCTTAAAAGTATGATCGACGTGTAGGCGGTGGCCCGCCAAGCTGGGGTTAATCCAGGAAACTCGTACGGCTCCCATACAAAAACATCTATGTTTATTTGAAGGAGTGCAACCAATTCTCTTTTCTCCTGATCGGTAAGATCAGATCCAATAAAAAACTTCCTATCTGTCAAGTTGTCATCGGCTACAAATTCTTCCAGGCTTTCAACAACCCTGTCTTCGGGGTGGACCCTGGTCTCTTCCACCCCTGGTCAACTATCCCGTAGTTGTTATTTAAAGAGAATAGCCACTTCCTGGAGTTTCTCCTGGGTGTTCTCGGGTTCCTTCTTTTTCTCTTTCTTCGAGCAAATGGTTGTAATTGAACATTTTTGGGCTGTAGCCTAGTCGCTGCGAATTTTGACCACTCCACGAACTGTAATGCATTTAAGCTTTTGATGATAAGTTGATGGAACGACGCTCATGGCGTGGAGCCAGCCTCTGCTCTAAATAACATGGTATAGGGACTCGATGTCCACAACTAAGAATTCGATTAAATTCGAGATATTCCCTACCCTGACTGGCAAGGTGATCTTTCCGAACGGTATGGTAATCCTTCCTACGAAGCCGAACAGTGGTTGAGGTCGGTGACATTCAATTTCAACTTATGGAACAGGTCTAGATACATCATTTCAGATGAACTCCCATGGTCTACTAGTAGCTTGTCGACATCCCAATTAGCAATCCTGAACGTCATTACTAATGCGTCATCATGGGGGTCCTTACCCCGACCAAATCCTCTTCGATGAACACGATGTGCTTCGTGTAATCAACATCTTCTGGTCGCCGATGCTTTTCAGCCTGAGTTTTAACTGGATCGATCTGAAAAGCTTCCATCATGGTAGTCACCTTCTTGAGTTCCATTCTCACGGCATTCCCTGAATCTGTTTGACGTCTGAAGCCCTATGAATGACTGCAAACTCGTGTCTTGTATCATCATCGAGGACAGTTTCTGGCTTTTGGTCGCTATTAGCTGCGACCTTCTCTATCTTCTTATCAGCGTACTCGCTAAGGTGCCTACCTGAATTAGCTCTTCCATATGTGACTTCATAGCTTTGCAATTCTTAGTTCAACGACCACCCTCCTTGTGGAATGTACACCTCAGTGCGTTATTTCTCTTGGTTGGATCGCCGTCCATCTTCTTAGGCCATTTAATGAAGGGCTCATCTTTGATTTTGCTAAGAATTTTGTAAATGGGTTCTTTAAAGACTGGGTTAACTGTCTGGAATACCTTGGAGGGGTCATTCTTATTTCCACCTTTGGAGCCATTTTTGCCCCTATTCTTATTTCCTTTTTGCGAATGTCGTTCTTCTCTATCCCCTTGTTCACCTTCGCTCGACCATTATCTTCCCCATTAGGATGGATCACGTCGACCTTGGCGTACTTCTCGATACGGGCCATAAGATCATTGATGTTTATGGCTTCCTTCTTGGTGAGAGATTGGTGCAGCAGAGAGGTGGTCGGCAAGCCAATTTTAAAGGATGTTACGATAACTTACTCCGAGCAGTCCTCGATCTCATTAAACATCTCCCAGTATCTTCTTGACATAATCTCTAAGGTTTTCCCGAGGCTTTTTCTTCATTGTGAGCAGTGCATCCATCTGCTTAGTATGGGAGCTGCTCGTTAAGAATCGGGTCATGAAAACTTATGCCATGGCTGCGAAATTCTTGATTGACCTATAGAGGAACCTCTTAAACCACTTTTGTGATACATCGTGTAGGCTAGAAGGGAATATCTTGCACATTAGTGCGTCATTGTGGCTCCATAGGCCTACCGTTACTACCTGACATGATCTATGGGATCTATTTTTTTATCGTAGACCTTAAACTTAGGGACATCGAATATCTTGAGGGGCTCGTAACGTTCAATTTCCCTTGAAAATGGGGTTTTCATCTGAGAGTTTAAAGCTCTTCTAGCAAGCTCTCTAGTCAATCTAGCTCCTCGGTGCTCCACATGTTGGTCCATATCCCTACGGACCAGAATCCTCAAATCCTCACTTAGTCGATCATTGTTCCTGGGGAGCCTCTCTTGGTGGCTATGCTCTGATCGTGCTCGCTCTGATCTATCACGTTCAGTTCTCACTTGGTCACGCCTTATACTCCTTCCTCGGCTGGGGGAGCCCCCCACCCCACCCCCCGAGGGATGGGAGTTCTTTCTCTATGCCGCCTTGTGTTTCTGGGAAGATGCCTCTCCATTCTTTCAAGTCGCCTCTTAAGGCGAGCATTTTCTTCTTCTTGGCAATGAGTTGCCTCTTCCTGTTCTCGAAGTCGGGCTTCATAGGCGTCGACCAACCTAGAAATCTAAGTGGATCTAGGAGCCCCATGGCACTCTTCTAAAGGTTGCCTTTCTTGGCGAAACCTTAGGTTTGTATATTAGCGAATTTCAGACCTAACCCTAGGAGGGGCAGGCTCCTCATGAACATCACCGGCTTGTGGAATGTTGTTGCTGTGGTGAGACATTGCTGGCTTTCTGGTAATGAATGCTTTCATAGGAATACAAGTCGATTCCCACAGACGACGCCAATTGTGAGTGCAGAAAAATTCACAATAAAGGATCTACGAAAACAATCACAACGGGCAGAAAGTAAATCAAATCACACACAACAACGATGTACGTGGTTCAGCAACTTGCCTACGTCCACGGAGAGGTTACTTGTTCTTATTTAGTGTCTCTCAAAGATTATAATTTTTCATCCCTTTGCCCCGGGTCAAGGTGTACAATTTATAGATATGTCTTTTACAAAGTTTGAGTTGTTTACGGAACTCCATCATAGTTCGTGGATTGTCCGTAAGGTGCTTGAATATCTGGACTGAGATTCTTTGACACCTGATTTGACCCATCTGTGAGTATCCTCCTCTAACTAAACTATCCATGTAGAAATTAAGTTATGATTTGGGCTGGACCAAATAACTCAAGTTATCTTGGTCGGCTACTCTCATGAACTTGTAAAAAATAGGTGTGACACCCCGTCTAATTAAATACCGGGTAGCTACTCCTTTATTCAAATTAATACAAAATGTCAAGTTGGTTCAGTTCATAGCATCATTGTCGAAAAATATTTTAATAATTACTAGCCACCTAATATTTAAAAAGTGAGTTGTCTAATTTTAATTAAATCCAATTAACATGCACTAAGTTAAATTATGAAATGCTAACATAACCACCACAACATATTCATAATAGAATAACCATGGAATAATAATGAATCTGGAGGAATACTCCTCACAACAATCCGAATACTGAAATAAACAAATACAAAGTTTGAATCATTAATTAATTACAACCCAAAATCTGAAATAGAACTGAATGAGTAAGATGTCTCTGAAAGAAAAGGGGAACATGCCCTACAGATGAATAAGTCTAAAGTAGAATCAAGATAGAAAGTGGAGGCGTCTACTATCAAGGTCCTGTAACTTCCACAACAGCTACAACTCATCACTGGAATGGAAATATTATGCTTGGTGTCCTTGTGGCTGGGCACCTAAAAGATTTTTACAAGAAAATAGATTTGGAAGCAAACGGGTCAGAGACCGATTGTTAAAACAGTTTAAAATACAACAAGTGTTTAATATCATTAAACAGTGAATATAAAGTACATGATACTGCGTACACTCACATGAGTTCCTCACCTCTCAACTAATTGTGCACACCTATCGTGCCCGTATCCTTTCTTGTTATTCCCATAACTAACTAATCCACTACAAAACCTCACATTACTACACGATTCACGATTCAATTCCCGACATCTTAATTTAAACAAAGAGTTTTACTTTTCTTCTTGGTTCCCAAAATTAATAATACTAATCACTAGAAATTTTCCATTTTTTTAGCTTCTATTACAATGTTGTTATTATTCACACTTACATTTATACATGACAGTTCATTTCGTTTAACAGTATATTATTCTCATCGTAAATATACAATACTGACACCCCGAGACTAAGCTGCGGCGCACACATACTCTGCTATCCAAATTCCGGTACGTCACGAACATAAGGACCACACATTCCGAATCTCTCAGGAATCGTTCTCAAATAACAATAATCACACATAATGGAGGCGAACATAGTTCACATCACAAGGGTCACGCACATACCTACACTCCCATGACCAGCAGACTTATTAACTTCCCAATAAGTCCTTCTCTGACCTATATCCTCGAGGTACCAATCTAAATCCCCCCGTAGGCACAAAAAGATTAGATGACCCTGATCGAACGTCGACCTCCTATGATAACAAGTATGGTAGGTATGTTATACACAGATAACCACATATACTAAGCATTCGCACATCTTAGATATCTCAAAATATTAATAGAGGTATACTTCTCGTTCTTATACCATCATTTAATGTTATACGTTTACAAGTCCCCGATTTATATACATTAAAGTTGTCAACTCTTCTCACGTCGTAATTAGGTACTCGTTTCCTAATCCACAAATGTCATCCGGTTTACTACAAGATTCTAAGTTTTACTCCTCAACCTACTCCAATCTCACCAATATACCCACTAGTCAATAAGGGAAGGTTATTACTCCATTAAATAAGTCTACGGGACATTTGAAATAGAATCAGGCCCAAAAAGGCCATTCTGTCGACTCGTTAGAAGTCTCGTTCGAACGAGGTCATTCAAACGAGTGTCGTTCGAACGAAAGGCTTCAAAAAAAACTACCAACTTGTTAGAAGGGATACTGTCATCTTGTTAGAAACTCGTTCGAACGACCTGGGCAGGTCTTCTAACGAGATGGCAGACTGCGCCCAGAAATCTCCCAATTTGTTTTTCTTCCTTTTTCTCTTCTCTAAATTCATCCTAAGACCATACCAATCACATTTTAATGTTCTTAAACTACTCTAAGTCCTCTTAGGTCACTTCTTAACATATTTTTGGGGTCAAATCCTCCTAATCAACAAGCAATTATCATTAATCCCCAAATTTTACACCATACTCTATGAACATGAACCCATAATTTTATTGTGTCTAATTACTCATCATAAGTTCGTTTTTAAATCATCATAATTAAGTTTTTGGATACTAAATTTGTCCCTAGTCATTCTACATGCAATCCCTAACCCAACTTTAGAGTTTTTATAACAATTTCAATAGGTTTTCCTCAAAAATTTTCAAGATAAATCAGTTCATACAATTAACATGGAAGAAACATTCAATGCACTTAAAAATATCAAATCACTTGCCTTAGATTCGTTCTTCAGATGTGCTGTCGATGGTTCAAGGTTGATTCTCTCCTCTTTCCGGTCACAAATCTTTTCCAAAACTGATGGTGTGGAGATGGTTTGGCTTGGGAACCCTTTACCCTCTTTCTAACTTCTCTCAAAAACCTCCGTAGCCCACTTTCTCACTTTTTGGCTGATAATGGCCTTAGTGGATCTTTTAAAATATCTAAATTAACACTAAAATTCGTGGGTCTTAATTCCCTAATTTTTAAAATTACCAAAATACCATTCTAGGTTGCCGGTTTGACCTAAAAATGTCCCGGGACCCAAACTAAACCCCCGACTAGTGTTTTCTGACTATTTCGACCCTTCCGGACACGTTGGCACACTCAAAATGATCATTCGGTTGATACAAATATAATTCACTTTTTAATTTAAATAATTTCATTCCTGACGCGACTGACACGCGCGTCCCAACTAAAATTCCAAATTGTCGTATTTCTGCCTCGCGACAATTTTAATATTTTCAATACCCATATATTACCATATATACTCAGAAGTATTCAATTTTAACATCTTAATCAAATACCAACTCACATCTCACTAGTATTTATATCCGGATTAATTCCCAATTAATTCTCATTTAATTCAATTAATCCCTTAAATGAAAATCAATAAAATTACGGGGTATTATAATGGGCTCCCACAAGTTCCATGTTCTCAAATGCCCAACTTATTGAGAAACCATTAGATTAGATTCTTCAAAGGCTTCTCTAATTAGGCTTGTTGTGGCTCGAATTTGAGTGGAGTTGGATTTGCTGAAAGAGCCCACTAATCTAAGTCCGGATAGATTGTGGTGAGAAAGGACATTGCCAAAAAAATTATATGACCCCCCACCTAGTACGAAAAGTTTAAAATTGCATAACTTTGGACTCGAAGGTCTGATCGAGGTGATTTTTTTTTTGAATTTGTTTTTTGTTTTTAGATTTATCCATTTGCAAACCTCCGAAGGCGGCTTGACAGCGTCACTCGATCGACGAGCACGTCTGCTTACTGACATTACTTTTCTACTAGGATGTGGAAATTATGGCATCCAATATTTTGACCATATTGAGGACATTGGGGCTTTATGTACTTTTCTTTTATGCCGTGTGTCGATCGGCAGACAGGTGGCATTGGGTATCGATCATATTTGGCAATGTTATTGTTTACAGTGCTAGAAACAAGAACATCATTCCATAACCGTGAGAGTCAAGTGATGCTAATGCAAGAAGATATAATAAAAAAATAATAATAATAAATAAAAAAATAGTAGAAGACAATGACCCAATTCCTCGGCAAAACGTTTGGAGTCAAAAAGTCAAACCGGGTCAACCTTATCAAATAGCCCCATCGATTTTACATACTTTGAAAAATCTTTACCACTACTAGATCCTACGGAGGTGGTGGTCGTTGTACCCACTCATAAAGTCAGAAACTATGGCCTATCAAACTTTTTAGGATCGGTAGGGCCTAAAATTGTCAAGTGGTTGTCAATGAGGACTCGCGACGGCTTCAACAAGCCCTGACTTCAAACAAAACAACTTTAGTAGAAGAGAAAGAGGGTGGAAGAGGTTGTTGATAGACAACAAGAGCATATGAAGCTCGCAGCCCAGGACCACGCTGTGGGCGATGTTGAATCTGATTACGTGAAGCCCCTTGAATTGGGGGTGATAGCGATGGAGTGAGAAGAGGGTTGTTGAATGTCTATCATATCCCGAGGTGGTGTAACGGTTTTTAATGAGGTAGAAGGGTTAGTTTGAAATATAAATAGGAATCATGGTGTAGTTGGGCCTTGACTAATGAGGGAAGTGGGTTTCAGCGTGGCCGAGTCGAGTGCAAGCTGAGGCTCGTTGGACATGGTGCGAGGTTGCCAAGGGTTCGGGGCTGCATGTATGTGATTGCGAGAATCATGTCATTGATATCAGCCGTCATCTCACTACTAGTGGTTCCCCATTGGTGATTCTTAGTTCCTAACAAGGTTGATAGTTCTTGTTGGCACCATTATTATTTTGTAACAATTCTTCTACAACAAAAAGAAGAACAACGGGTTGAGAAACAAGGCTCTAATACCAATTGAGAAAACACGTCAATGGCACACAAGAATAAGTTTCCATATCAAGGAGATCCTCTCTCCAAAATACATCAAATGAATAACAAGAGGTTTACATCACCATATTTATAGTCTAGATATGGGTTCCTAACTAGGCTATACACTGCTAAAGAAATAAAAGAGAAAAGAAGAAAACATGAAATAAACCTCACTTGCTATTAACTATAGCAAAACTAAGGGAAATAGATGAGAAGCATGACTAAAAATAATTACAAATCAGCCTCCATGCTGTTATTTACATCAAAAGCAGTAAACAAGGGTTAAGTAAATTAAATCAAACTAGGCATTCATATTTGCTTTGCGTGTAAAAATCAAATTAAATAAATAGCAAGATTAGCTTTATAACAAAGCAACAACAAGCGTATAAAGAGACAGAAGGACAAGTGAATTCCTAATACTCATTCAAGCCAAGGCCTAAAATAATCAATGGAGATGTAAGATCTGATATTTTGGATTCATATATTTGGACCATTGGGTTTTGATACGAAACTTACACATTTATTTTGTCGTAAATGGCTGGATTGTATATATGTTATTTATACACATTAAATCCGAGCTTTGATAATTTCTGTGCTTTAGATTTTAGCTTTGATTTCAACTCTCAAAGAGTGTGCTGCTGCATGTGCTATGCAGATATCATAATTACATTGGGTGCAAAATTTATCATTGTACGGTGCATATGGTATGCATTTGACAATCTTTCTTTTTCTTTAGTTTTCATTTCATTATCATTGTATACATATGTTAAGTTCTTAACGGCACGTGTAACGTGTGTGCCCAAATTAAAACAAAATGCCGCATGATCATGTAACTTGCTGACAACAATAGTTGGTATCGATATTGGCATAATTCCCATTTTCTGTATAATATTTACAAGAGTTTAATTCATCTGAACTTTGACATCATCTATTATTCTATAATTATATAACACACTTGCATGTTGGTTAAATGCCGGGAGGCCAACATTTCCCTTGTTGCCGGTCATTGGTTGGCTCATGTGCACGTCTTCTGACATCGTCTTTTTTGACATCTCGAGATTCATTGGAAATTGTCTACGGGTCTAGGTTTGGCTATTGTGGACTTGCCTGGGTGTAGGGCATTGGTTATTGGAAAACGAACAAACACAACAAATGACTTTTTAGGCCGAAAAGTTGGGTTTGTTGTAAGGATCAATTATCAAAAAGTCCTTCAAACATTTTTCAATACAAATTTAGTCCAAGCCTTTTTATTTTGATCAAACACCCATTTAATAAATATTATCTTATTTTTAAAGGCCCTCCCGTCGGAGCTCCTTTTTTTTATAGTATTTTTGTGTGGTGAGGGACTTTTTGGAACAAAATAAAAAGGCTTGGACTAAACGTGTATTTAAAATTTCGAGGAACTATTTGATATATGCCCCTTGTTTAAATCGGATATTTACTTGGATATTTGTGGTCAGATTTGTGAATATTTAGTTTATATATGATTCAATATTTGTAAAAACCCAATATATGGTTGTGAAAAAATTGTGCGCTCTTACTACCAAACCCTAGCAATATTAGTACAGTAGGTTTGATGCGTTTTTTAATTGGCACACATGCGTTGTAGTTGGTGCGACACAAGACATAACAAATATGCAACCATGCTAATGGCACGGGGTATACCTAGTATGCACACACATACTCACACACACACACACACACACACACACACACACATATATATATATATATATATATATATATATATATATACATATACATATAGTTATAGTTATAGTTATAACAAAAGGCACACATGCTTCAACATGGCGAGCAAGCTATAAAAACAGGACATACAATCTTTAAGAGCTCGTTTGGGAGTTTTGGAGAGAAAAGAAAAGAAAGGAAAATTTTTATTAGGAGAGAAAAGAAAAGAAGAGAAAGTTTATAAGAGAGAAAAGAAGAGAAAAGAATGGAGTTTAGGAGAGAAAATAAAATAATTTTCTTTCTTGCGTTTGAGAGTTTGGGAGGAAAATAATTTTTTTAAGAGGAAGAAGGAACAATTCATTAAAAAAATTTCCTTTCTCTCCATTTCTTTCCGATTTAGAAAGAAAGTTCTGAAGAGAAAGGAAGGGAAAGTTTTTTAAAAAAACTTCCTTTCTTTTCTCTCCTTTTAAACTCTCAAACGAGAGAAAATCACTTTCTTTCCTATTTAAACTCCTAAACGAAGGAAAGGAAATACACTTTTTCTTCGTTTCCTTTCTTTTCTCTCCAAAATAGAACTCGCAAAGAACGCCTAAGATGATAACAAAAGAAATAAGCCCTCAAAAGCAAACGCTTCATAGTTGGAATGCATTTTCAGAAGTAAAAATGCATACGAGGTTCAAACATCCATCCCTCAAATGAAAGCAGAGCAAAGTGCTCTTAAAAGAAAAAAAGAAATGATGTCGTCGTGTTCAACGAGAAATCCAATAGATTTCAAAACAACGAGAAAAAATCATAAGCTAAATCGCAATAACAGAATACTAGCATACGCAGATTTCAAAATCCAACAGATTTGGGAATCAGGGTTTGAAATCGAATAAAAAATAGTAGAGAGTAGGAATTACAAACTCACAATCGCGGGCTCTGAGTTGGATAAATATTCCGATCAATTTCTATTTCATCTTCGTACTGAGACACATGAGAGTCTGATCATCGAGTGTTACCATTTCCACGCCATCCAAGGAGAACCACAACCCTGACAAATTAGACATCTTCGTTCCAACCTCAAACAAAACAATCACTTTCATTATATACCATTTGTATTTATGTACCATGTGTATTTATGTCGCTCTTCTATCTTCGGATGATATTTGTGCGTGTGGATATTTGTCGGCTGTTTCGTCGTTATTGTGGATTCGAAAGACGATTGAATTTATCGGAATTGTGATTCTCCTCCGATTGAAAGTAAAAATAATATCACATTATGAACAAACAATTCATTATGTCTTACCAAGAAAAGGAAACAAAAGTGATCGCTTCCACAAAAATCCAATTTGAATCTAATTTGATAATATGAATAGATATTTTGATATTTATGGATCAAGTGAATAGAAGGATACTTTTTCTTTACGATCACATATTATTTTATAAATTTTTTATTAATTAGTCTTGTTTATTAAATATACATAGTTTAATAAATTTTGTCATTTTTTTTTTGCTTCAATAGGTTCTATAAAAGAAGATTTTTGGACCAATAGGTCCTATTTGTAAACATATAGTGAATATTTACTATATGTATAAATAGAATCTATCAAAAAAAAATTATGATAGGACCTATTAGGAAATATGTTATGTAAATAAGATTTATTTATCAAGCTCCCTTATTTTATTTTAATTTTGGTATCTTTTACAAATTGATTGTAAATTTGATAGTTTGTTTATTAAGGGTTTGTTAGATATATTAGTTATGTGTCGTGCACATTACCAGTGATTTAAAAATATTTAAACATATCAGGAAAAATGAAAAAAATACTATAGTGAGAAAAAAGGAAAACTTTAAAAAATAGAAGAAGGAATAAAAATAAAATAAAGGAGTAAAAACGGAAAATTAAATCAACAGCCTCTCATCAATCATATATAGACACGACATTTCCCATCCCCTTCCTGTCGCATGACCAAAAGATTTTGAATAAAAATCATTTGATTTCATCTCGAATTTCACATCCAAAACATGAAGCGGGTTTTACATCTATAATGACTCCATTCGATGCTAATTTGAAACTCCAATCATAGTGTGTGCATGTGCACGCGCGTTTGCACGCGTGCGTGTGTGTGTGTGAGTGTGAGAAGGAGAGAGAGAGAGATAGTTGAGCGTAGGTGCTGCAGGTGGTGGTCGCGGCATGAGTTGTCCGGCTTGAAAGTCGGGTGGGTGGTGGGGTGGGGGCTACCGACTAGAGATGATAATCGTGGGCTCTAGGCGGTCTAGCTGCGTATTATACCCTGCATATTTTATAATTGAAGTTGATCAGCCCGATATCAAAGTATAAAAGTAATTAAAATTAATAACATTTTTAGCATGTGACGGAAATATTAGATGTTTAAACTTTTTCCACAAGATATAAATCAAAATAATACAATAAGTATAAACAATCCACCACAATAAGATCCATCACCATGTTAAACTCCAATAATAAATATCAACTTTAATAATAATAAACTCAAATGAAATAAAATCGACTACATAATATCTCCGCAATTGAAAACTATAAAATAATTGTGGATTCATATGACTAATAAATTCAAAACAATTGTCTCATAAATAAAACGAGTGGAAAGGAATAAACTAAGGCACACAAATAAACACCACCTGCAAGTCCCGTTATATAAAAAAATAAAGCTACCCAATAACCTATCTTGAAAGGTTAGTCAATAGCGAAGGGTCAGGGGCCATAGTAAGAGTACTTGTTACTCTTCTTAAATGGTCTCTATAAATCCAGTTATAAGCAATATAAGAGACAAATATCACAATAGAAGATTTTAATTAACGAAATAATATAATAACAATGGGAGTAATGTAAAATATAGCAACTACCCATATAAAAATAAGCCAACCCACTACCTAAGTCTAATTATATTTATTTCAACATTAATTAAATATTTTTTCATTATCGTACTCAATTTCAATTATCGTTCTCCATATTAATCATATTATGAATACAATACCATTATAGCCAGATTATCTTTCTTTTAGCTTTGCACATACTCATGGTGCGCGTAATGTCTTGTCACATCAAGTCCACACACATTACTATAACCAACCAACCCAAATTGTTAGCCATTTGTCCAACAATCATTGGAATGGTCGGTATACCCACACTCGCATATATAATGACGAACATCAATTCGTCTCTAATGCATATTTATTATCTTAGGTATTAATTATCTTTTCATTATTATCTTTTCATTATTCACAACTAGCCCCCAAATATAATTTGGCAATCACAACTAAAATTCATCCCTAGTCTCATATCTAGAGATCACCCAACCATAAGTATCTCATAGTATATCACCTAAGATGATTACCTAAAACAAAAGCATCGCCTAGTCTCATGCCTATAATAAAAATAACAAAATGCCATACTACCTTGTAACGACCCCACTTTTATCTACTCGTATAAAGTTTATTTTAAATTGTATGTTACTTATTAGTGGATAAATGTTATACATGTGGTATTATGATAAAACCTATTTTTAAATATGAAGAACCAACTGTAAACTGGGTCAAATTGAAATATTATGACATATCCTAAGGTAGATGATAAGTTTCAGAGTCGAAAATATAATTTTATGAAATTTTAGGGACTTTGTTTTAATAAAAAAAAGTTTTAGTGACTAAAATAAAAGAAAGGGGACCTTTTTGTAAATAAAATATTTTCAAGGACCACTAAAAAATATTGAAAATATGAAGTGTGAAATTATCAAAATACCGTTCGTGTGTAAAATGACTCTTATACCCTTAATAACTTTTCACCTCATGCTTGACATCTCGTACTTTATTTTGCCACCTCCACCTTACACATGTTATATTTAGAGAGAGAGTTAAAACACTTATCACCATTTGGTATGGTAAGACTGCAAGACCACTCCAGCACGCGACACCTCAACTGTAAAAGCTTAGTCACCTAGACACATGTCAACATCGTGATACCTTTGGAAACCTATAAATAGGCCATTTGGGATCATTTGAAACTCACACCAATTCTTTGAGAATTATAGTAAGAAAGAGTGATAAAAGGCTTGAAAAATATCTTAAGAAGGAGTTCTATAAGTTTGAAAAAAAAAATCATTTCATAGGTATGATTTTATTTAAATGTTGTAATGCATTTTATAGTTTTAATTTCGTGTATTATACCTTTAATTAGTAGTTATGCTGGTAAAATATACTTAAGGTTCAATGAATGAAAACTCAAAAATTGGAAATCATTTATATGGATTTTATTTTCGACATATGTAAACTTGTTCAAAATTTTATATATACTTAATTTTTTTTAAAGTAATTACTCGTTACTAGTATGGAACCCACACGATGCGCGAGTATTTTATGAAAAAAATTACTATTTAAAAAAAAGTATTTTAATAATATAAATAGATAATAATTAATAGCATTTGTAAATATATTGTGCTTAATATTTTATGGTGAATATTCAATTAGTTGGTACGTAATTACTTAAACAACATTGACAACAAACTATTGCTACATAATCTTAGATTCTTAAAAGTTAAAAATGAAGAAGTAAAATGAGCCAAATAATTCTTAAAAAACTAGACAATAGAACCACGACAATTCTTATTTCTCAAAAACTAGGTACTACAAAGTTAAATTAACAAAAATATATTAAGTAAACTAGAAAGGGCAATTTTTTATACCAACAAAACTATATTTTAATCCCAAAATCAAATCTACATATATATCTGAAAAGAAATAGGCACGTTTTCTCCCTATCTTGGTGGAATTTTTAAACTAATTAACTGTTTTGAATATTTATTGAATTGTCACATAAATTAAGACATCATCTCGTACAAAACCATATTTTAATCCCGAAATCAAACCTACTTTTTCTAATCGCATTTGTTAATTTGCTAAACTAATTAGTTGTTTGATATGAACTGTTTTGAATATTTTTTGAAAATACAACAATTTTCTAAACTAATTAACTAAAGAATTACCAATCTTGTTTATTTAATCATTTTTGTCGTTGAATAAACTAAATATAAAAAATCATATATACATGAGTAAATAAAATGTACAATCAATTCAGAAAACATTCGATAAATTTCTTCAAATGCCAAATATAAAGATATGACCACATATATAAACATCATTTAGAAGAAGAAAAAGAAGGAAACTAATCTTCAAGTGTAATTGAAATATTTTCAAACAACTTATATAATTTATCAATATTTTCAATTACTTCAAAACGCCTTGTCTCTAACGCTACCAAACAACATAGATATCCTAATATACACATCCAAACAACAAAACGACAACAACCACCATTATCGACCTAAGTCCATCGGTATAAAATAAACAAGCACCGGACTCAATCTTAAAAGTAACACACCCCAAAACCCGTCTCTAATCGTAATAAAAAAAAGGTGTTTTTTTATGCACCACATTTTTCTATCAACAGCCCCACTTAAGGTTTTTTTAAAGGTTTAAAGCCTTCATTGTATAATGACAAGCTTGCGCCTTTTAACACCCCCACCATTTCTTTTCGGACTCTTTCTGGAACACAGTTCTAATAAGGAAAGTGGCCAAACCAATCATCCACCACAAATATATTCTTCATCAGTATATCACAACTTGTGTTGTCATCCTAACCAAAAACTTGTCTTGAGTGCATGCTGCCATTGCATTAGACATTGATCGATGGAATTTATGAGGCAAACTGCCAACAGGGGAATGTTGGGTTTCAATAATGATTTAATTCATTCATTACAACAAATGCATTGCCCATTAATTCATGGCCCCAAAACTTTTTGTGTTCAATTGTGTTCAACTGACATAAAACGATTGATGATTTTTTTGTATAATCCTTGATAGAAAAAAAAATCGCTCGCTCCATCCTCACTACTATCATTCCCATCGGAAAGATAATACGACTAAGTCTCCTTGTCATCAACAGAGAGAAATATATTGAGTTTGACTTAGGTTTTTGGTTGGCGATGAATGTGTTTGTTAATCTCACAAATACACTAATATCCTCACAAAACAAAATCACACTCATACGGCCAAATCATCATTTGTAAGCCTCTCAACAGGTTTGTCCATACCTGTATATACTCACATTTCTGTTTTTGTATATTTAGAATAGTGGGTTTGTCCTTATTTTGGTTAGATTTCAAGTTCAACTACACCTACGGTTTGGTGGATTGCGAGTTAGTGATTTTGATCTGCCCATATTGCTTTTTTCACAGTCAAACCCCAACAACGGGGGAGTTAAAAAGGGTGTTAACCCAAAAAAGGAGATAAAAAAAGTTGGGGGTTCCAACAAGAAAACTGCGAGTAGCCCATCAGCTCTCCATTCATCACCCTCTCTCCAGTGCGTGTAAATCAACCTTCAAAATATGAACACTCTCCTTACTTCCCACAGAAAATCGTTGACATCTACCAAGAAAATCACAATCGACCTTTGCGATCCGAAAACTTGAACGGTCAGAAAGTGTGGAAAGATTATGAGAACGAATTCTATGAGTATATTGGTCGCCGAACGAAGAAGAAGATGAAGATGGCGATGACACCGACGCGCCATAATCGCTGTGCTTGATTGTGTTGCGACGATCCAGCCTCAGCCGATGACACACACATAGAACGAAGTCTATGTGTGTGTGCGTGTTTGATTACATATATAAATTGCGTGCATTTTTTGCGAGACGGAAACGGATTGAGATAAAGGAGGTCCTTGTTGAATGAGAATGAAACACACGTGGTCATTAAACAGTGACCAAACTCTAAATTGGTGTCTTTTTTATACAGCTCTTTGCTTCAGTTGAAATCTACTTTAACTCCAAATAGTGACCAAGTCGGCTTTGTTGGCTGACTGTTTTGGGTTTCTTCTGGTGATGCTGATATGTTGGCTGGGCGATGTTCGTTGGGCTGTATTGACTAGTTTTCGATGGTTGCCTCGAAGTTTGATTTATTGGGGTGCAAGTAATAGTGAATTGGGGGGGTGGACAAAGGGTAAAGAGAGTTATTGAATAACGAATCACTTACTTATTAAGTCTTGTCTTGTGTTATGGGTTCTCAACATAAAAAAATATTACTTTGGAAGATGTTTTGAAAAATTTATTTGGGACTTATAGCAGGACTCTTGTATTAAATGATATTAATACCTCTAATACTATCTTGTTAGAGGTATAATATAGATTATGAAATCCAATTAAGTAATTTCAAAGTCAGTCCCGATGAAATTTTGTCTAGAGGATATGATTTTTAAGTGGTGCTCCTGTAACCCTCCATCTCTACTGGGAATCGACTGATTAGGAAGAACTATGAATTTAATTCTTCAATTACGATAAATAATTATTAAAAGTTAAGAAAATATATTTTAATAAGTTTTTACAATAGTTTAATTTAGGATTAACACAATATTTAGAATTGGACTTTGTTTAGATCGTGTACTTAAACCTTTATCGTATTGTTAGATTAACATGTAATTGAAGACTACAATCTTGTATTTCAAACCTCTGTTCTAGGTGAGTACTATATGACATTCCTTGCGCATTTCAATTTTATGATTCTATGCGCACTATATATATTTTGTGAACTACTTTTATTCTCAAAATGCATCTGATACCGATGATTTCGTCGTTTGTTATATGTTTATATCTCTCCACATAAATATTTTATTTGAATTTCGAAATTATTGATTCGGCCTATGTAAACTCTTTTACTATGTTGGCCTTGACTATCGCGTGAAAATATTTGGGTGGTACCTTCCCAGCTAGTTTATCATTAGTATGCCCTAAACAAGGTATTGTTCCAGAAATCGTGATTTTTATTTGTGATGTTATCGGGTGGAAAGATTTGGTAACACTATCTGTCTGGGTATTAGAGCATACATGGCCGCCAAAACTCAATAGTTGACATATGCACAATTATTTTATATATTGTACTTTGAACTGTTCACTCTGAATATATATATATATATATATATATATATATATATATATATATATATATATATATATATATATATATATATATTTATATATATATATATATATTAATATATTAATGCAAATTCCTATCTGTATATGTATATGCATTCTTTTCTAAATTGAATAGGTATCACTTTTTTTGAAAAAAATTGGAATGTCAGGAGATTAAATCTCATTTGGATTTTAGCTGATGTTGTATAAATAACAATTTTTCAGGAAATAATTAGGCTCGCATATGGAACGCATAAGGAATATGTTGAAGATTTAGCTTATGGAGCTCTTTTTGCAATAATTTTAAGTAAAACGTTTATTTTATTAGATAAAGCATGTTTTGGCTCTTTAATATTTGGTTTTAAAATTCTATCTTAAGTTGTACTCGTTAATAGTTTTAATATATATGAAGTTTCCTTTTAGAAAGCTCTGATCACGTAATTCCTTTATTATTAGTAGTTTATGATTCATGACCATGTGAATGTATTTTCGTTGCATTTATTTAAGGAAAGAATTTAAGTACGGAATACTGAATGCCTTAATGGCATGTCAAGACACCCGTTCCCCACTATTTTGGGTCGGAGTCGTGACAAAGATGGTATCAGAGCATAGATTATGAACCCATAAACTGCCGAACTTGAATTTTGAACGCTATAAATGTAAGTTTCCATACTCTAGAGATATAATTAATTACTTGCCTTATATCCCTCCATCCGTGTTACATGATATATAATCGTTCTTCTAATTTTAAATTTTAAAATAGTATAGTACATCTTACGTTTGGCCATGACTATAGAAATGACCAAGATAAGATCAACTACGGGAACTAGTGATTCGAATATGGAAGGATTGGAAAGTGCATACAAAGCAATTAAAAGTCTAACAAAGATTGTGGAGCATTAGGTGAATAATGGAGTACCAAGGAATATTGAACTAAGTAAATGTATTGTTGAATAGTTCAAGAAGTTGAATCTGCCATCTTTTAAAGGTACTCCTAACCCCACTGAATGCATATTGAAATTATACTCGATGTTCTTAGGTGTACATATGAACAAAGGGTTTAATTTGCAACATTTATGTTAGAAGGTGAAGCCGATCGTTGGTGGAGAATGACTAAGAGAATACGCGAGGAAATGAATACTCATATAGGTTAGAATGACTTCTTAGTAATCTTCTATAAGAAATACTTCCCAGAATAGTGCAAGACCAAAAAGTAGCTGACTTCATGAGTTTGGTTCAATAAAATGTGATGATTAGTGTTGATACCAAATTTAGTCTGCTGATGTGGATCAATTAAGTGGAGACACGTGTCAATCTACATGGCACCCGCAAATATTTTTTTAAACAACACCTTGACTCCGAGGAGCTCAACCTCCCCGACCAACTCAGGCGCTCCGAGCAACAAGTGTTCTCCGAGGAACTTTATTGTACCGAGCAACTCATGTATACTGAGCTACTTAGGCGGTCCGAGCTGCATCTTGTACAGAGCATTCATATTCGGATAATCAAGAGAGCAACTGCACATTAAATGCTCATTATTATCATACAGATGTACACGCCAATTGGACAGCTATGTATTATTCTTTCACATGTACAGCCTCAAGGCTATAAATAGATTGTATCATCCCCATTGGAAGGGGACTCGGAATTTCTTGGTGAAAACCTGTTATCTAGAATTCCCAAACAGTCAGCAATAACAAAATAGTGGACGTAGGCCATTCTTTCAAGGCTGAACCACTTTAAAATTATTTTGTCTTATTTATTTTTATCTGTGATTGGATAATTAGAGATAATCTAATTTTTTACATCAACAGATTGGCGCCGTCTGTGGGAAATGACTGTAATTATCATTTTTCACCAAAATAATTCATCACCAATGGCTGATAATCCTGAATCCAGTAATCGAAATGCTGGAAACCCCCCAAATCCATCTGCTCCTCTAAATGTCCAAGATCTGGCTGGAATAATGGCTAATTTGGCCCAGGGCCAGACGGCCATGCAAGAGACTATGCGACAACTCATACAAACTGTACAAGGTGGAGTATCTACCCATTCAGGACAACAAAGCGTTCAAAGAAACACCCGTTTACCTTCTTCGCGTACTAGGCATACCGATTCATATCTCACTGAGAGATCTGATGATTTTTCTTATCAACCGGGTCGAACTGCGTCAGTACGAGCCACAGATACTGAACAAAACATCACTCTCTCTCCAGAAAGGACTAGTGCATTGGAGAGGTTAAGTAGGGCCTCTCCTTTTGATCGTTTGGTCCCTAGGAGGAATAGAAGTCCTCATAAGGCTGTGTCGAGGAACTTTCGACAACCATCCGATCTAAGGGAGGGTTCTGCCCAATCACGACCAACTGCCCGTAATGAAAGATCCCAGGAAGCAAATTCAACACGATCAGTTGCTCGAACCAACAGGCTCGAGGAGGGAAATGATGCATGGAAAGGCTCTATTCAAAGGTTGGAGGATAGATTAGGGGAGATGGCTAAGGCCAAGAATCCTCTACAAAGAAATTTTGTCCAAGGGACACCTTTTATCCAAGCAATTGTGAATTTTCCCATACCATCGAAGTTCAAAGCACCTGTTGTGACTCCTAAATATGATGGAAAAACTGACCCTGTCCTTCATATAGAACAATACCAAGCTGCTGCCGACATCTATGCCATGCCAGATGAGATGAGATGCAGGGCATTTTTCGGGAACTCTTACCGGATCTGCTCAAATATGGTACAATAATCTTCCTCGGGGGAAGATTTTAACTTTCTTTCAACTGGCCGAGCTCTTTATTGGAAATTTCTATTTTGGAGCAAAACCAGTTAAACGAGTAGCACACTTGTTAAGTGTTAGTCAAAAAGCAGGTGAGAGCACCAGGGATTATATAACTCGTTTCAATAACGAGAAGCTCGAAGTTATTGATTACGAGGAAAAGACAGCGATTACTGCTTTGATGAGTGGGCTATTGCCCAATAAATTGTACTACACTTTGGCTAAAGATCCACCCAGGACCATGTCAGAATTGATGGCAAAAGCGGCCAAAATCATGAATGCCGAGGAGGCTATGGTTGCGAAGAAGAATATAGACACCAAAGAGACCAAGGTGGAGGTTGATAAGGCTAAAAAGAAAGATCATAAGAACAATGGTGGTGACAAGCAGTCAAAATCAAAGCCATCATGGGAAATTTTGAAAAAATTTGACAATTATACTCCTTTGAAAGTAGACATAAACCACGTTCTGGAAGAAATCAAGAACAACGAGGAGCTAAACTGGCCAGAGAAAATGAAGACAGATCCTGACAAGAGAAATAAGGCCAAATATTGCGAGTTCCATAAAGACCATGGTCACACGACTAAAAATTACATAGCTCTTCAGAATGAAATTGAAGCACTCATCGGACGAGGTAAGCTAACCAAGTATGTTGATCGTAGAAATGACGGACAGAGTAATGACCGAGCAAGACAGAGGTCTAGATCTCCTCGTCGAGCAAAAGAAGACAAGAAAAGAGATCATGAAGAAGATCCAGAGGACGACCCCGATCTCCCCAAAAGACCAAAACATCCAGAACGTGAGGTATTTTTAAATTATTTTGGATTATTTGATTATAATGTTATTACAGGTGGAGATGCAGGAGGAGGATACCTTACTGCAGAGAGGAAAGCTTACCTCAATGAGGCCCAAGCTTGTTCATACATTCAACGAATAAATCTAGCTGAGGATGATCGCCCGAGGAAGGTGAACAAAGATAAATTGGTCATCGGTTTCTCCAAGAACGACCTCGCAGGTGTGCTATATCCTCATGATGATCCATTGGTGATTAAAATGAGGATTAGGGAAGTAATGATCTCAAGAGTACTGGTGGATAACGGTAGCTCGACGGATATCATGTTTTACTCATGCTTTGACAGCTTAAATCTAAAGTTGTCTCAGTTGGAACCTTATCAGAGGCCCCTCCTCGGTTTTACTGGCGAGAAAGTTTTTTCACTTGGGACTATCAAGTTGGATATGTTCATCGGTACATGGCCTGCTTGTCGAACAGAAAGAGTACGCTTCTTCGTGATGGATAAGAATGTCCAATCAGCTTACAATATCATCATGGGAAGGGTAGGTTTGAAGAAGTTAGAAGCAGTACCATCTACTGTACATCAATGCCTAAAATTTCCAACCAATTTTGGAGTAGGAATTATGAAGGGTGACCAAAAAGTAGCTTGGGAATGCTACTATTCATCTGCCGAGCAGGAAGAACTCGAGGAATCTAGGAAAAAGACTACTACCTATCAAGTGGATGAAGGTGCAGAGATTGAAACATTAGATCCTAGAGACGAGTCACAGCTCGTGAAAGGCCAGGTGGTGGAAGCTACTGAAAATTTCATTCTGGATGACGAGCACCCGGAACAAACAACTCAAATAGGTTCGTCGTTGGATGCCTAACTAAAATAGGAATTAATAGTTTTCCTAAAAAGCAAAAAACAAACTTTTGCATGGAGCCACGAGGACATGTCAGGGATAGACCCAAATTTCTTATGCCATGAACTTAATGTGAACAAGGAGATCAATACAGTAAAGCAAAGAAGAAGAGTGTTCAGCCCCGAAAGAACCAAGCTATACAAGAGGAGGTCGAGAAGCTTCAGAAAGCCTGCTTTATTGAAGATGTCAAATATCCTGATTGGTTAGCTAATGTGGTGATGGTGAAGAAGAAGAACAACAAGTGGAGGATGTGCGTAGACTTCACCGACCTCAACAAGGCATGCCCAAAGGATCATTTTCCTTTGCCCCGAATTGATCAATTAGTGGATGCTACCTCGGGACACGAGTTGTTGAGCTTCATGGATGCTTATTCTGGTTATACCCAGATTAAAATGAAACCTGAAGACATGGAGAGTACTTATTTTATTTCCCCTAGGGGAACTTATTGTTATAATGTTATGCCTTTTGGATTGAAAAATGCAGGTGCAACATATCAGCGGCTGATGAACGAGGTGTTTGCAGAGCAAATCAGTTACAATATGGAAGTTTATGTTGACGATATGCTGACGAAGAGCAAGAAAGTTGTGTGACACCCCGACTAATTAAATACCGGGTAGCTACTCCTTTATTAAATTAAATCAAAATGCCAAGTTGGCTCAGTTAATAGCATCACTGTCGAAAACATGTTTATAATCACTAACCACCTAGTATTTAAAAGTAAGATGCCAAATTTTAAATTAAGTCTGATTAACATACGGTAAAAGGATAATGAAAGAATAACAACCATTCACCATAACGAAGCAATAAAATAACCAACAAAGTGATAATAAGTTCGGAGGAAAACTCCTCACAACAATCCCACAACTGAAATAAGTAAAACAATGTATCCTGAATTAATTACATGCCAAAAGTCTGAAAATCTGAAATAGGAAATGTTTTAATAGAAATGGGCGACATGCCCTACAACTGATGAAAGCTGAATATAGAGTCAAGATAGATGAAGCGTCTACTAGCAAAGTCCTGTAACTTCCACAAACAGCTACAGCTCGTCACCTGAATGAGGATCCTAAGCATGGTGTCCTTGTGGCTGGGCACCTAAAATGGTTTTTACAAAAATAGATTTGAAAGCAAACGGGTCAGAGCCCGAAAGTGGAGAGTATTTTAAAAATAGCAAGTGCTTTAATGACATTAAAACAATGAATGCAAAATACATGTTAGGACGTGCACTCGCATGAAATACTTACCTCTCAACTAATTGTGCACTCCTAACGAATAGCACCCATCTAAGTGATATTTATATCTAACTAAACTGACATGAGTTCTATCCTTTCTACTCGGTTCTCATTATACATTCTAACGTCATCAATTAAGTAGAGGGCTTTACTTAAACTCAGATTCTCAATTATTAGCAATACAATTCATTACAGGTTATCCCTTTATAGTTACTCAAAGCGTTTCGGTATTTATACTCACAATACCAACATGAAAGTTCTCATTAATTTAAGTGTATATTATTCACGTCATAATTATACAATACAAGCACCCCGAGAATAAGCTGCGGTGCACACATACTCTTCTATCCATCCCGGTACATCACGTACATAAGGATCACGCATTCCGAATCTCTCAGGAATCGTTCTCAGATAAAAACAATCACAAACAATGGAGGCGAACACAGTCACATCACATGGGTCACGCCCATACCTACGCTCCCACGATCAGCAGACTTATTAACATCCCAATAAGTCCTTCTCTGACCTATGTTCTCGAGGTACCAATCTAAATCCCCCCGTAGGCACACAAAGATTAGATGGCCCTAAGCGAATGCAAACCTCCCGTGATAGCAAGTATGGTAGGTATGTCATACACATAAAATCATATACATATACTAAGTATGCACACCTCTTAGTAATCACCATAATTTATTTGTGGTACACTTCTCATTCTCGTACCGACTTATAATGTTACACAATTCACATGTTCCCGGTTAATTCAATTATTTAAGCCGACAATAATTCTCGCATCGTAATAGTCACTCACGTCCTATTCCACAATTTCCATTCAATTCAAATCACACTTCTAAGTTTTACTCCTCAATATATCCCAAATATCCCAACTATATCAATTTATCATCAAGGGAATGTTATCTCTACAATTAAACAAGGTTACGGGACACGCGAAATCAAAACAGGCCAAAAAGCCTAAACTGTCAACTCGTTAGAAGTCTCGTTCGAACGAGGCAGTTCGAACGAGAGTTAGTTCGAACGAAGTGGGAATTCTAACGAGATCTTGTTCGAACGAAAGTCATCGAACGAACAACCCACTCGTTAGAAGTCAAACTGTCAACTCGTTAGAAGCTCGTTCAAACGAGCTCGTTCGAACGACCTGGGCAGGTCTTCTAACGAGAGGCCAGTTTCGAGCCCAGATTTTTTTAATTCGTTTTTCCAACTTTTCTTCACCTCTAATCTCATCTAAATGTCATTCCAACAAGGTTTCAAGGTTTCTAATCATCCCTAAACATATTAAACTCGTATTACAACATTTATATGGGGTCTAATCATCCAGACCACATCTAATCATCAAATCTCCCCAATTTTTCCCAATTTTCAAGAACATGAACCCTAGAAATTTAAAGTCTTCCATAGTTATGATTAAATCCGTCTTTGTAATATAAAAGTAGTAATTATCTTAGTTCAATCATCAAATAACAATTCTACATGCAATCCTACATTAAAATCTGAATTCATAACTCCAATTTCATGGGTTTTTATAGATCTCCCAAAAATAATACAATTATATAAATTTCCTACACATGGAAGAAGCATTCTTTGCAAAAATGAAATTAAACCACTTGCCTTATGTTTTTCTCTGATTTTGATGTCGAATTGATGAATTGTTCTCTCTCTCTGCATAATTCTCCTCTCTCTCTCTCTATACAAGTTCTTTTTCTCCAAGGTGACAATGGTGGCTAAGGTTGCCCTAGGAAGCTCTTGAAACTAATTCCAATAACCCCCGTAGCCCATTAAGTCATTAAGTGTAGTTAGTGGGTTTAGTGGGTAAAGGTTAAATCAGATATTAATTTCTAATTTTCGTGGGTTTTAATTCCCAAAATTTCAAAATTACCAAACTACCCTTTTACGTTGCCGGTATGGCCTAAAAATGCCCCGGGACCCAAACTAAACCCCCGGCTAGTGTTTTCTGACTATTTCGACCCTTCCGGACGCGTTGGCGCACTCAAAACGGCCATACGGTTAATAGAAAATAAAATTCACTTTTTAATTAAAATAATTATATTCCTGACGAGACTGTCACACGCGTCCCAACAAAATTTCCAAATTGCCGTATTTCAATCTCAGGACAAATTTCATAATTCAATATTCATATATAGCCATATATACTCATTAAAATCAAATACCAACTCGCATCTCGTTAGTATTTTTATCTGGATTAATTTCTAATTAATACACATTTAATTCAATTAATCCCATAAATAAATATCATAAAAAAATACGGGGTATTACATACTTCCCCCCTAATAACAGAATTTCGTCCCGATATTCGGAACTAGAAAGTACCTGGTAAGAACAGCTCTGGATAACGTTCGCGCATCTCATCCTCGCGCTCCCATGTGGACTCCTCGACATTATGATGTCGCCACTGAACACGCACTAACGGAACTATCTTTGACCGCAGTTTCCGGTCACTTCGATCCAAAATAGCAATCGGCCCCTCCTCGTAGGAGCTATCAGGCTGGAGATCGATGTCCTCCAAAGCAATGTGAGAATGAGCCAAATCGTCTCTAAGATATTTCCTTAGCAAGGAAATATGAAACACATAATGAATCCGATGCAATTGCTCCGGTAACCCAAGTCTATATGCAACAGATCCAATCCGCTCGATGATAGGGAATGGCCCCACGTATCTCGGTGCCAACTTCCCCTTCTTCCCAAATCGCATAATCACCTTCATAGGAGATACTCTGAGTAAAATCTGGTCTCCCACTTGGAACTCCCTGAAGAACCTCTTCGCATCAGCATAGCTCTTCTGCCGATCCTGAGCTACCCGAATGCGACTCCGTATCAATTCTATCCTTGCCGAAGTATCCTGAATTACTTCTGGCCCAAGTAGTTTGTTGTCCCCCACCTCCAACCAACATGCTGGGGAACGACAAGGTCTACCGTACAACGCCTCAAATGAAGCCATGCCAATGGTGAACTGGTAGGAGTTGTTGTAAGCAAACTCTACCAGTGGAAGATACTGCTCCCATCCACCCCCGAAATCAATGATGCACATACGCAACATGTCCTCCAACATCTGGTTTGTACGCTCGGTTTGTCCATCGGTCTGCGGGTGATACGTCGTACTCAACCGCAATTCCGTGCCCATGGCCTCCTGAAAACTTTCCCAAAATCGTGAAACAAATATCTTGTCTCGGTCGGACACGATATTTAGTGGCACACCGTGAAGTCTCACTATCTATGCAATAAAGAGATGGGCATACTGTCCCGTAGTGTAGTCTGTCCTTACGGGTAGAAAATGAGCGACTTTGGTCAAACTGTCCACAATTACCCAAATGGAGTCGTGACCTCTCTGTGACGTAGGCAACCCCGTGATAAAGTCCATGGATATGCTCTCCCACATCCACATCGGGAAAATGGCTGTAGAAGTCCTGCCGGTCTCTGATGATCCACTTTTACTAGCTGACAAGTAGCGCATTTAGAAACAAACACGGCAATATCTCTCTTCATCCCACTCCACCAATACTGTCGTCTCATGTCTTGGTACATTTTATCCCCACCGGGATGTACCGCGAACCATGAGCCGTGCGACTCTGCCATCACCTCGTGCCGCAATTCCTCCCCTTTCGGAACTACCAATCTCCCATTGAAGCGTAATCCCCCCGTCTGAGCTAACGGTATAGGACTCGGCTCCCTCTGCTAGTAATCGAACTATCTGCTCCTGACAGAACGAGTCATTTGCCTATGCCCTTACCACCTTCATGACAATCTGCGGTGTAACCGTCATCATCGACATGAACGATCGGGCCACTGCATCTTGGTGTCCCAACTCCTTCCATTTAGCCTTCCACACCCCTGCCACCTCATCTACTGGCCTACGGCTCAACGCGTTTGCTACCACGTTAGCCTTCCCCGGGTGATATTGGATATCAAACTGATAATCCTTCACAAACTCAAGCCACTTTCGCTGCCGCATATTCAACTCTTTCTGCGTGAATAGGTACTGTAGGGACTTGTGATCCGTGAACAATCAAAACTTCTCCCCCAAAAGGTAATGTCTCCAAATCCGAAGGGCAAATACCACTGCCGCTAACTCCAAGTCATGAGTGGGGTAATTCTTCTCGTGAGGCTTAAGCTTACGGGAATCATAAGTTATGGCGTTACTCTCCTGCTGCAATATAACTCCAAGTCCTTGTAAGGACGCATCGGTGTAAACTAGATACTCAACTCCCGGTCTCGGCAATGCTAACATAGGTGCTGAGGTCAACTTATCCTTCAACTCATCAAATGCCAACTGACAGGAATCACTCTAGATGAATGGCACACCCTTACGAGTCAGATGTGTCAAAGGACCCGCTATCTTAGAAAATCCCCGAATGAACCTCCTGTAGTATCCTGTTAGGCCCAAGAAACTGCGGATCTCAGTCGGTGTCGTGGGCTGTCCCCACTCCCTCACCGCGGATACCTTCCCCGGATCAACAGATATCCCCCGGTCGGAAATAATATACCCCAAAAACTGAACCTCCTTCAGCCAAAACCCACACTTCTCATACTTTGCATACAGCTCGTTCTGACGTAGTGTCTGCAAAACCTGCCTCAAATGCTCGGCGTGCTCCTCCTCTGTCTGGGAGTAAACCAGAATGTCATCAATGAAGACAATAACGAACTGATCTAGGAACTCTCTGAACACCCTATTCATTAAGTCCATAAACACGGCTGGAGCATTGGTCAAACCAAAAGGCATAACCCGAAACTCGTAGGAACCATATCTCGTTAAGAACGCAGTCTTCGAGACGTCCTCTTCCTTGATACGCAACTGATGGTACCCTGATCGCAAATCAATCTTTGAGAAGAAAGAAGCTCCTCTCAACTGGTCGAATAAGTCATCGATTCGGGGCAACGGATACATACTCCTTATCGTGACTTTATTCAACTCCCGGTAATCCACACACAACCTCAACGATCCATCCCTCTTCTTCACGAACAACACAGGGGCACCCCACGACGAAGTACTCCTCCGTATAAACCCCTGACCCAACAACTGTTCAATCTGATCCCGTAACTCTCTCATCTCAGCTGGAGCCATACGGTAAGGTGCGCGGGCAATAGGCCGAGTGCCCGGTGTCAAGTCGATCATAAAGTCTATCTCTCTACTCGGAGGTAATCCAGGTATATCCTGAAATACGTCGGCAAACTCTCGAACAACCGGAATCGAATCAAGTGGTATCACCACTTCCTTAGAGGTCTCCTCCTCTATATAGTACAAATGAGTGGACGATCCTCCCTCAGGACGAGGCATCGCCACTAAAAACATCTCTTGCCTGGGAATGACAAAGATAATACATCTACTAAAACAATCAATCATGGCTCGGTACACAACAAGCCAATCCATACCAATAATGGCATCATACTCAGTCATCTCTAATACTAACATATCCGCGGGTAAAGTAAACCTCCCGATCTCTATACCCACGCCTCTACATACACGTGAAATCACGGAACCCCTACTCAACGGCGAATCTACACAAGTAACCGTACTCTCGGCGGTGTCTAATAGCCCAATGGCGCATGCAAATCTCATAACAATAAAACAGTGTGTAGCCCCGTGTCAAACAAAATACGCCCTATAGTCCCCTGAATAGAGAACATACCCTCAATGGCTGGTGGATCCTCTGGGGCTGCGGCCTGCTGAAGCTGATATACTCTCCCATACTGAAGCTGCCCCTGCTGAACTGGGACTGCTGGAATGGGTGGTAATGCTTCCATCTGCGGTGGTGCTGGGAGGGCGGTGGGAAACATAGGTCTCTGCGGCTCCTATCGAGCACCCTGCTGCTGCTGCGGGGTCCTGCCCCTATCAGGACAGTCCTGGCATTTATGGGCAGTCTTGCCACAAACGTAACACTTCCCCGGGAAGTTCCCCCCTCTCTGTCCCTGCTGCCCCCGACCCTGGTGGCCGTTACCATTCCTCCTCTGGCCCTGCTGAAACTGCTGTTGATCATTCTGACCCTGCTGGTTCTGATGGCCGTTCGGACCCTGATGGCCCTGCCGGAAACCTCCCTGTCCGTGACTGAAATTCCCTGATCTGAACCTATTATGATCCCCTTGATGGGAACCCTGATCACCCTGCCTATGCCCCTGAACAGAATGTGCCCCACTGGCACCATTTCCCCCAGTCCTGCCCTGATGGCTGGACTCTCCTGACCTCTTGCTCTCAGCCATGTGAAAGCGATGATCCTGGCAGTGTAACAGTGCAGCGTTAACCATGTCAGAATAAGTGGCCAACGAGAGGTTCCCCAATAAATGCTGACGGATCCTCCAAGTCAACCCGTCTGTAAACTTCTGGATCTTCTTCTCCTCTGTCGGTATCTCATCCGGAACAATATTCAGCAAATTAGTGAATTCGGCCTCATACTCGGCCACAGTCTTTCCCTCCTGCTTGAGGCTCATCAACTTCCTTCTCATCTCTGTGTGAACAGCTAACGGAAAATACTTGCGGTCGAACCGCACCCAAAATTCCTATATAGTGAGAGTATCTCTCTCCTCCACGGTGGTAATAGACTCCCACCACTGCAGTGCAGATCCCACTAGCTTAAAGGTAGCTAGTATCTGCCTCTGGACATCGGTGCACTCATACATCCTTAGGTGCCGCTGAATGTCCTTCCTCCACTGACTCGAAACCACAACATCGGAGCTACCTGCGAACTCTGGAGGATGTGCTTTCTGAAAAGCATCTAGAACACGTTCCCAAGCAAACGGGAATGCATGTGCCTGAACTGGCGCGGCTACCGGCGCCTGAGGTGGTGCCTGCTGTACAACGGCAAGAGCGACATTTATCGCTTGCGCTACAATGGCTGCAACCTCAGCGGCATTCATAGTGCCCTGTACTGGAGCTGGCTGTGGCTCGGGTTGTGCATCCCTGGGAACTCGCTGCGCACGTCGTGGAGGCATCTGAAATAAGAGTAAAGTCTATAAGTTCGCAGTTATAAACTCAAAATAGCTGAAGAACGTATCATATACAAAAGAATACAACAATCCTAAAATATAGGGCTCTACATCAAAGAAAGCTCAGCGGAAACATAATAAGCCGTACAGATCCTAAAGGACACTAGAACCAGATGCTCTGATACCACCTGTGACACCCCGACTAATTAAATACCGGGTAGCTACTCCTTTATTAAATTAAATCAAAATGCCAAGTTGGCTCAGTTAATAGCATCACTGTCGAAAACATGTTTATAATCACTAACCACCTAGTATTTAAAAGTAAGATGCCAAATTTTAAATTAAGTCTGATTAACATACAGTAAAAGGATAATGAAAGAATAACAACCATTCACCATAACGAAGCAATAGAATAACCAACAAAGTGATAATAAGTTCGGAGGAAAACTCCTCACAACAATCCCACAACTGAAATAAGTAAAACAATGTATCCTGAATTAATTACATGCCAAAAGTCTGAAAATCTGAAATAGGAAATGTTTTAATAGAAATGGGCGACATGCCCTACAACTGATGAAAGCTGAATATAGAGTCAAGATAGATGAAGCGTCTACTAGCAAAGTCCTGTAACTTCCACAAACAGCTACAGCTCGTCACCTGAATGAGGATCCTAAGCATGGTGTCCTTGTGACTGGGCACCTAAAATGGTTTTTACAAAAATAGATTTGAAAGCAAACGGGTCAGAGCCCGAAAGTGGAGAGTATTTTAAAAATAGCAAGTGCTTTAATGACATTAAAACAATGAATGCAAAATACATGTTAGGACGTGCACTCGCATGAAATACTTACCTCTCAACTAATTGTGCACTCCTAACGAATAGCACCCATATAAGTGATATTTATATCTAACTAAACTGACATGAGTTCTATCCTTTCTACTCGGTTCTCATTATACATTCTAACGTCATCAATTAAGTAGAGGGCTTTACTTAAACTCAGATTCTCAATTATTAGCAATACAATTCATTACAGGTTATCCCTTTATAGTTACTCAAAGCGTTTCGGTATTTATACTCACAATACCAACATGAAAGTTCTCATTAATTTAAGTGTATATTATTCACGTCATAATTATACAATACAAGCACCCCGAGAATAAGCTGCGGTGCACACATACTCTTCTATCCATCCCGGTACATCACGTACATAAGGATCACGCATTCCGAATCTCTCAAGAATCGTTCTCAGATAAAAACAATCACAAACAATGGAGGCGAACACAGTCACATCACATGGGTCACGCCCATACCTACGCTCCCACGATCAGCAGACTTATTAACATCCTAATAAGTCCTTCTCTGACCTATGTTCTCGAGGTACCAATCTAAATCCCCCCGTAGGCACACAAAGATTAGATGGCCCTAAGCGAACGCAAACCTCCCGTGATAGCAAGTATGTCATACACATAAAATCATATACATATACTAAGTATGCACACCTCTTAGTAATCACCATAATTTATTTGTGGTACACTTATCATTATCGTACCGACTTATAATGTTACACAATTCACATGTTCCCGGTTAATTCAATTATTTAAGCCGACAATAATTCTCGCATTGTAATAGTCACTCACGTCCTATTCCACAATTTCCATTCAATTCAAATCATACTTCTAAGTTTTACTCCACAATATATCCCAAATATCCCAACTATATCAATTTATCATCAAGGGAATGTTATCTCTACAATTAAACAAGGTTACGGGACACGCGAAATCAAAACAGGCCAAAAAGCCTAAACTGTCAACTCGTTAGAAGTCTCGTTCGAACGAGGCTGTTCGAACGAGAGTTCGTTCGAACGAAGTGGGCATTCTAACGAGATCTCGTTCGAATGAAAGTCATCGAATGAACAACCCACTCGTTAGAAGTCAAACTGTCAACTCGTTAGAAGCTCGTTCGAACGACCTGGGCAGGTCTTCTAACGAGAGGCCAGTTTCGAGCCCATATTTTCTTAATTCGTTTTTCCAACTTTTCTTCACCTCTAATCTCATCTAAATGTCATTACAATAGGGTTTCAAGGTTTCTAATCATCCCTAAACATATTAAACTCGTATTACAACATTTATATGGGGTCTAATCATCCAGACCACATCTAATCATCAAATCTCCCCAATTTTCCCCAATTTTCAAGAACATGAACCCTAGAAATTTAAAGTCTTCCATAGTTATGATTAAGTCCGTCTTTGTAATATAAAAGTAGTAATTCTCTTAGTTCAATCATCAAATAACAATTCTACATGCAATCCTACATTAAAATCTGAATTCATAACTCCAATTTCATGGGTTTTTATAGATCTCCCAAAAACAATACAATTATATAAATTTCCTACACATGGAAGAAGCATTCTTTGCAAAAATGAAATTAAACCACTTGCCTTATGTCTTTCTCTTATTTTGATGTCGAATTGATGAATTGTTCTCTCTCTCTGCAGAATTCTCCTCTCTCTCTCTCTCTCTACAAGTTCTTTTTCTCCAAGGTGACAATGGTGGCTAAGGTTGCCCTAGGATGCTCTTGAAACTAATTCCAATAACCCCCGTAGCCCATTAAGTCATTAAGTGTAGTTAGTGGGTTTAGTGGGTATAGGTTAAATCAGATATTAATTTCAAATTTTGGTGGGTTTTAATTCCCAAAATTTCAAAATTACCAAACTACCCTTTTACGTTGCCGGTATGGCCTAAAAATGCCCCGGGACCCAAACTAAACCCCCGGCTAGTGTTTTTTGACTATTTCGACCCTTCCGGACGCGTTGGCGCACTCAAAACGACCATACGGTTAATAGAAAATAAAATTCACTTTTTAATTAAAATAATTATATTCCTGACGCGACTGTCACACGCGTCCCAACAAAATTTCCAAATTACCGTATTTCAATCTCACGACAAATTTCATAATTCAATATTCATATATAGCCATATATACTCATTAAAATCAAATACCAACTCGCATCTTGTTAGTATTTTTATCCGGATTAATTTCCAATTAATACACATTTAATTCAATTAATCCCATAAATAAATATCATAAAAAAATACGGGGTATTACAAGTTGCTGATCATCTAATTGACTTAGGCCAGACCTTTGATCAACTAGATAAATATCAAATGAAGTTGAACCCTACCAAATGCATATTCGGAGTACGAGAAGGCATGTTACTCGGGTATATTATCAACCAACGAGGTATTAAAGCAAACCCTGAAAAGATTAAGTCTCTATTGGGACTACGATCTCCAACAACGAAGAAGGAAGTGCAAAGTCTCACAGGGTGAGTTGCAGCACTTAATAGATTTGTATCATGAGCAACAGATAGATGCCTCCCATTCTTCAAAACACTCAGAAAAATATTTGAATGGAATGATGAGTGCGAGAAGGCCTTTCAAGAGTTGAAGAAATACCTGGGAGCACCTCAACTGTTGTTCAGGCAGGTGATGGGAGAAAGATTGTACTTGTATCTGGCAGTTTCGGAGAATGCGATTAGCTCGGCATTGATAAGAATGGAGGATGGGGTGCAAAAACCAATTTATTACACTAGCAAAGCCTTCTGAGGAGCAGAGATCAGATATCCGAGACTAGAAAAGTTGGCACTAGTGTTGATCAAAGCAAGTAGAAGAATGAGACCGTACTTCCAAGATCATACCATAATTGTGTATACCGATATGCCGTTGAGCCAAGCTCTTCATAAACCAGAAAAGTCAGGGAGATTGATGTACTGGGCAGTAGAACTTGGTGAATATGACATAGTTTATGAGCCTAGATCGTCGCTTAAAGGGCAAGCAGTAGCAGATTTTATCGCAGAATTCACTTATCCTAACACCTCCGAGGAGCAAAAGCTGAATACCGACCAACATGTGGACGTTACAGGATCATCAAACTTAAACTCCGACCAACTTAATTCGGTTGACGAGCAAGAGGAGATGGTCGACGAGCAGCAAGACGTGTTAGGGAAGGATATAAAGAAGCAACAAATATTCCATCGAGGAACTTTATCCGATCAAAAATTTGAGGATGAAGTACCTATATGGAATCTATATGTGGATGGCTCATCTTCCAGTACAGGCTGTGGGGCAGGGATTATTTTAAACAACCCGAATGAAATCGACGTGGAGTATGCTCTGCGCTTTCAATTCAAAGCTTCTAATAATGAGGCTGAATATGAAGTTATGATTGCAGGTCTTAGTTTAGAAAAAACCATGGGGGCAGAGCAGGTTGTTGTATTTAGTGACTCACAATTGATCGTAAATCAAATGCTGGGGGTATATGAGACAAAGGGAGAATTGATGATCAAGTATTATGCGAAAGAAATGGAGATTATATTAAGCTTTAACGCAGTGCAGTTAATTAGAACACTAAGATCGGAGAATGCAAGAGCCGATGCCTTAGCTGGGTTAGCCTCAGCCACACGCACCGAGCTACGAAGAACAATTCCGATAGAAATTTTAGCTAGCAGGAGCATTGACAAAGATATAATGGTGAGCTTCATTACCCTTGATTTAGGACCATCTTGGATGGATCCTATCAGGGCATATATTGAGGAGGGGACATTACCAACTGATAAACTCGCAGCCAAGAAACTGAAGTTTAAAGCTGCTCGTTATGTACTGACTAATGCTATTCTATACAGACAAGGAATTATAGCAGGTTTGCAAAGATGTGTGCATCCCTCCGAGGTGAAATACTTGATTGAAGAGGTCCATGGAGGGTCCTGTGGAGCCCATGTAGTAGTTCAGACGCTTTTGTAAAAAATAATGACGCAAGGATACTATTGGCCAACGATGAGGGCTGATTGTATAGCCTATGCCAAGAAATGTGATAAATGTCAACGATTCTCCTCTATCCGAAGAACTCCCCAAGCATTGTTAGCACCCATTACTTCCCCTTGGCCATTTGCCATGTGGGGAATAGACTTGGTCGGGCCACTTCCAACGACCAAGGGAAGATTTAAATATCTCGTGGTCGCGGTGGACTACTTTACTAAGTGGGTGGAAGCTGAGCCCCTTATTGATATGACATATGATAAGGTATACCAATTTATTTAGAAGAACATCATTTGTAGATATGGTCTTCCCTATGCATTCATTACCGATCATGGAACTCAATTTGACAACGAGGAGTTTGTCGCGTATTGTCATCAGTTGAACATATTGAAAACCCACTCTGCACCAGGCCATCCCCAGAGCAATGGACAGACTGAAGTGACAAACAGAACGCTGCTGAATGGTTTGAAGAAAAGACTGGATGCTGTGAAGGTAAATTGGATCAACGAGCTAGATTCTGTGCTATGGGATTATCGTACTACTCCACGAGCAGCAACAGGAGAATCTCCATACATGCTGGCATTTGGAAGTGAAGCTTTTATACCTGCCGAGCTGGGCCTCCCAACACATAGGGTGCTGAATTTCAATTCTCCTATAAGCGACTTGATGAGAAGATTAGACTTGGATATGCTCGAGGAAGTTAGAGAAGAAGCAGCAATCAGGAATGCTTCATACCAGCAACGAACAACTCTGTTCTACAACAAGAGAGTAAAGAAATGTGACTTGAAAGAGGGGGACTATGTGCTAAAGAAAGTAATTCAAAAACACAACAAACTTGAAGCTAACTGGCATGGACCCTACAGGGTAACAAAAGTTGTTCGACCAGGGACATATAGGATTGAAACCTTAGAAGGAGAGGAGTTTAAGAATGCATGGAACGCAAAACATCTTCGCAAATATTATCAGTAGTTCAATCCCTATGTAATGCAGTTTTCTTCAATATGAATAAAGTTTTAGATGTTTTGCCCAATTCTCTCCTTTTGTTGAAATTTTTTCGGAATACTAGTGCTACACACTACGCATCAAGTCCAGAATAAAAATCCACCAACTACGGTTGGTCGGGAATGAAAAATCCACCAACTACGGTTGGTCGGGAATAAAAATCCAGTAACTAAGGTTGGTCGGGAATAAAAATCCACCAACTACGGTTGGTCGGGAATAAAAAATCCACCAACTACGGTTGGTCGGGAATAAAAATCCACCAACTACGGTTGGTCGGAAATAAAAATCCACCAACTACGATTGGTCGGGAATAAAAATCCACCAACTACGGTTGGTCGGGAATAAAAAGTCCACCAACTACGGTTGGTCGGGAATAAAAATCCACCAACTACGGTTGGTCGGGAATAACAATCCACCAACCACGGTTGGTCGGGAATGAACATCCACCAAACACGGTTGGTCGGGAATGAAAATCCACCAAACTATGGTTGTTCAGGAACATTTGGTTAAACTAAGCGGGATTATGGGATGAAAGTCGTTTCATGGCTTAAAATTAAAAAGTGATAAGTCACTATAATTAAAAAATAAAATTTCATTCACTATAATTAAAAAATAAAATTTCGTTACGTGATATATCAAATTACCACTAACTCTAAGTTAGTCGGGAAACAAAATATCACCAACTCTAGTTAGTCATCAATAAATTTATACCAACTCCGGTTGGTCGACAGTTTAAAGTAACATGAGACATTTTTGTCTTTTTACAGATACACATTCATCAGTGAATAAAATAGATGTTTTATAAAGAAATGACAATCAAGATTGCATGGAAAACTAAAAATTTCTTCATTAAAGTCAAAACAAATTACATAGAGAACAAATTACATATTATATGAGGAATCATTACATCAAAAATCCTATTCTATGGGCTTTTTCCCTTCTGCTTTTGAAGCAGGTTCTACTCCAGCAGGAGGATCATCTAAGGCGTAAGGGGAATTTATGAAATTCAGATCTCTGAGCATCCTGACATTCATCATTGATGGCCGATCAAGTAAGTGCTTCGAGCGAGATATCTCAAAATTAGAATGAAGACTGTAGTCGCCGAGATACTTGGAGATTAGGCACTGAGGAATTGCCCGAGCAGGAATCCAGCTCATATCAAGTTTAAAAGGTGGCACGGGCAACTCGAGCAATCCAGGGTCATAGTAATCCCAGAGATAATGGCCCTGCTCCAACTTTAACACCTCCAGTGCATTCATCCATCCTTGCTTGTAACCCTCGTTATTTGCATTCTGGATCCGGTCATCGAGATGTTAGAGGGCTTCATTATATCCAGCCATCCAAAACTCTCTGGGCTGTTTGTGAAACTGGTAAGTTAACCTCTCTAGTTGCCCGTGGAGGTTCTTCGCTAAAAGTTCTTTAGTCTCCAAGGCAGAATTTTGTGTGGAAAGCTGCTCGTTGAGGTTCAGAATCTTCTTGGACATCTCTGACAAAGCCTGATTTTTCGCCATCAATTGGAAGGCCTGATTCTCCAAGGCTGCCTGTGTTCTAGCTTCCTCGACAGTCACCCGAGCAGCCCTTTCTCATCCCTGAGAAGCTCTTGCTCGTCCATGAACAGAGGTAGAGGGTCCAGTCCTCTTTAAGGTTTCCAATTCAGCTCTCAAGTTGGCATTCTCCACCTCCAAAAAAGAGAAACCTTCATCGTTAATAGAGACAATGGCTCCCGAGGAAGATGCTGCAGATTTTAATTGGGATATCTCTCCTCGCAAGTTATTATTTTCCTGCTCCAGCAGCTTCGCGATTTGCCTATGCTCCTCGACCTCAACCCTTAGAATTTTCTCCTTCTTCTCGTAAGCAGCGATGAACTTATCATACCCTTTGTCAGCATTTAATTGCTGATATTTTTTCTCATACCCCGATGCAAAAGGGCAGAAGATTCCTTGTATTGTTGTTGGAGTTCCTCGAGGGTACCTTGGAGATCTTTAATCATATCATAATATGCCACATTATTGGCAACTGCACGGTCGAGCAAGCATTTCAAATATTGGTAGGCTTCGACTGCTCGTTCTGAAGCATTTGGACCGAGGATGTCGATGATTTGAGATTCATTCAGATCTGCATGGCCAGCCTTGAAGTAGTCGTTGCATTTTTTCATCAGTTTAGTATCGTGGGCTGACAAGAACTCCATTCTAACCATAAACTAGTAAAGAAAAGAGATAGAAAGAATTAATAAGAATGCAGACAGAGCAAGAAGAGGAAGAAGTCAAGATAAACAACCAAAAGCTTGAATTTTCATTTCATCATAAAAGGAAATACAAAAGTTGAGGTTACATCCAATAAAGTGACAAAATAAACACCCAAACTACTCCACACCTTCTCTTTATTCCCTATAACTTCCTCGGGAGACTTCGAGGAAGAGGCTGGGTGATCGGTGGACGCGAGTAGCTGCTCGGTAGGAGTAATAATTGGCTGGGGCTGCTCGTAACGAAGTTCAACAGTAGGAACTTGATCCCCAATGATCATTGAAGACTCTTCAGAGGCAGCTTCGTCCTCTTCTTCTTCTTCAGGAGAGGGAGGAGGACCATGAACATAGCGCTGAAAAAGTTCAGAACTCTCAGAGACCTTTAACTCTTGCAGAGCAGCAACCCATCCATCTCTGAAGTATTTGAGGCTAGAAAATTCCATCTGAGAAGACATAGCAGCTAGGCCTTTGTTCCATCTCTTGTCCCAGCCAGTGCTAAAGGACTTTTTAACAGCAAGTTTCCTCTTTACCTTCTCCGAGAAAATCCTCTCAGTAAGAAGTTCCTCGACATATTTTAATTTCCTTTCTGCCTCTTCCTTTTGACGATCAGCTTCACGGAGTCTGCCCAGTTCCTCTTCAGCAGTTTTGAGCTTGGTCTCAAGCTCTCCAGCATTTTTGAGCTTTTCCTCAAGCTCATTATTGTTTTTCTCAAATTCTTTCATTTTCCTCTCCAACTCCTGAGAGGCCTCCACAGTTTTCTCTCTCTCTTGCTCGATGGACTTTAGTTGCTTCTCCCAAGCAACTTTATCTTCGTCATATTTCTGACGAGAATCCTTTAAGGACGGTGTCAGACCCACAAAATCTTCCTCTACACCTCCCGAGGAGCTCGAGGCCTTGATGGCCTCATCCTTTTTCAGAATAGCGTTGAAACAGGTTACCAAATGGAAAAAGAAAATAGTTGTAAGTCAGTACAGGGATATAACATTAAAAAATGAAAGTTTAGATTAGTAATACTTACTGAGGCAATATGTTGAGCTGCCAAAGTGGTAACCCTATCCCGAGAAAGACTGTTTTTAATATCTTGGATCTCGAGGATAATCCAAGACTTCATCGAGCTCATGGCAGAGCTCGGATCAACAAAAGTGGGAACACCACTTCCCGCAGTTAGAGGCTGAGAGATAGATTCAGCCAATTTATTCGAGGAACTTTTCTTCAATTTCCTCGTAGGAGCAGGAACATTCTCAACCAAGGATGTTGTCTTGGTCGGTGATATAACTATAACCTCGCTTGGAGGAGAAGCAGCTACAACCTTGCTCGGAGCCACAGGGGGCTTCTCGACAACCTTTTTAACATCAATTGGAGGGGGTGCATTAATTTTTCTTGTCCCTTCCTCTGGGACATCTTGCTTATTTCTCTTTGCCTCCACAGAGGCAGAATCTGATTTGTCAAAAAAGGAAAGAGCTTTTCGTCTCTTCATTCTGATGCTGAGGGGAATATGCGATTCAGGGGAAGAACCTTCAAAAACTGGTACTGGGTTGATGTCACTCACCACTGGATGAGCAGTAAAAGATGAAGTGTAGCTCTTGTACTGCAACAAGTAAGAAGCTTATTTAATGTGTTCGTCAGCAACGGTTTGGTGCAAACTCCAGATAAATTTCAAATGCTTTAAATTAACCTCTATCTCCTTTGGAGATTTTCTTTTGCTGTCAACTGCAAATAAACAAAAATTAAAATGTCAATGAAGTATTTTATCAAACACAAAGAAAACATAGTTTCAAAAATAAAATAAAATAAAAACAACCTATCCCATTGTCATAAGGAGGGCATCTAGGACCCTGATATGCATCATTTCCATTTAATGGAGCATGTTGCCAATTTTTCATAACAACCCCATGCTCGAAGTAATCCCTGTTGGCATCTAGGAGATTGACAACTAAAGCCCCATTTAAAAATCTAGTTTTTAAAGAAAAAGTACTATCGCTGATGGCCCATCTATAGCAAAACATAATTTCTGGAATCCCTAAACGGGTTCCATGAATCTGATTTAACCTATGGACTCCATTAACTATTCTCCATGTATTGGGAGCTATTTTTGCAGGTACAACGTCAAAATATTGATAGAATTCCAAACACATGGGATTTGGAGGAAAAGAAAAGCCACATTCGGCCACAAAGAGACTGGGGAACCAATGTCCCTCAGCCAAACGAAAATAGTCAGAAGGTTCAGAAAGTTCTTCCAATATGACCCATGAAGGAATAGAAAAATCAGAGAAAAATTTATCAAGCGACTCAACAAGGTAAACCATGATGAACAAAGAAAATAAAAGAAAAGGAAGAAGATCTTACAGGAAAAGGGTGGATCAGTTGACAACGAACAATGGAAGAAACAAATGCACAAGATAGAGAAGAAGTGAAGAGGTTCTAAGATGCAAATTTGAAAAAGTAAAAGACAATCGAATTTTCTGAAGCGTTTAAATACTTTACCTCGGGACTAGAGAAAAACAATGATTACCAGGATGGACGATTGCCTACCTGGCGGCTAAAAAGGAGAAAGGGGCACAAAAAACGAAGCGGTTATGGAAATTCAAAATACTTTAAAAGCCTGATACTATGTACTCAAAAAAAGAGTTATGTACAACGAAAGTTTGTCTAAAATCCATAAAAACTGAAAGTCTAGGCAGCAGAATGTTCCATACTTTTCTTCAGCATCAAACTATCAAACATTGGGGGCTTCTGTTGATACCAAATTTAGTCTGCTGACGTGGATCAATTAAGTGGATACACGTGTCAATCTACATGGCACCCACAAACATTTTTTAAACAACACCTTGACTCCGAGGAGCTCAACCTCCCCGACCAACTCAGGCGCTCCGAGCAACAAGTGTTCTCCGAGGAACTTTATTGTACCGAGCAACTCATGTATACCGAGCTACTTAGGCGGTCCGAGCAGCTTAGGCGGTCCGAGCTGCATCTCGTACAGAGAATTCATATTCGGATAATCAAGAGAGTAACTGCACATTAAATGCTCATTATTATCATACAGATGTACACGCCTATTGGACAACTATGTATTATTCTTTCACATGTACAGCCTCAAGGCTATAAATACATTGTATCATCTCCATTTATAAGGGGACTCGGAATTTCTTGGTGAAAACCTGTTATCGAGAATTCCCAAACAGCCAGCAATAACAAAATAGTGGACGTAGGCCATTCTTTCAAGGCTGAACCACTTTAAAATTCTTTTGTCTTATTTATTTTTATTTGTGATTGGATAATTAGAGATAATCTAATTTTTTACATCGACAATTAGTTAATACGAGGCAAAGTTTACTGAGGTATCTCAATTTGCACGTCATGTAGTGTCAACTGATGTTTTAAAAACCAACAAAGTTTCAACGTGGGTTAAGGTTGAATATTCATAGTTGAATTCCATCCTGAAGTTGACATCATATATTAACGTCGTGACTAGGTCTACAATAGCAGACAGGGATATAGATGAGTAAAATCAAATTAGAGATGATAAGAGGAAGTTTAGGGAACAAAAAGGAAAGAACCCGAATAGTAAAAGTTTTTTTAAGAGTCTATTCAATGTTGGGGGAGCTAGTGATAATAAATAGTATAATAACTAGATATGTCAGCAATATAGTAAGATGCATGGAGGGTGACCTTGTTACCAGGATTCGGGAGCTTATTTTAGATGTGGACATAAAAGACATCAGATAAAAGACTTCTTATACCCAGTAAGAGTGCTGATAAAGTCTTTAGGCGAAAAGAAGGATAAAAGCAAACAAGGTAGAGTTTTTGTACTTTTTGATACCCAAGCTTCTAGCACAGAAATGCCAGGTACTCTTTTTATATGTGCATAACCTTTTCAAGATTTAATAGATCTTGTTCTACCCATTCATTTATACTAAATTGCTTTCATAATAAGCTTGAACCCTTAAATTATAACATACACGTTTCTACTCCTCCAGGTGAGTTATTGATGGGTAAATTAATATAATAGATATGGATAGTCATAAACTATTTGTTTATTTGATAGTTTTAGACATTAGAGAATTTGAAGTCACTTTAGGGATGGATTGGTTAGCATCATATCATGCTAAGTAGATTGTTTTGAGAAGACTATTACTTTTTAAATTTCACACCAACCAAAGTTTAGTTTTAAATGAACTGGCATCATATCTCCGATGCGTATTATTTCTGCAATACAAGCCTATAGTTTTCTTAAGAAAGGATGTCAGGATTTCTTACGACTGTTATTAGTTTGTAGATGGTAGAGACAAACTTAGAAGATATTCTTATTGTTAAGAAATTTCCAGATATTTTTCCAGATGATTTACGTGGCCTACCTCCCACTAGAGAAATATAATTTACCAGTGACCTTATTCCTGGAACTATACCAATCTCAAAACCGCCATATCATATGGAACCTTTAAAATTAAGAGAGTTAAAATTTTAATTAGAAGACCTTTTAGACAAAGGTTTTATCAAACCAAGTATATCACCTTAGGGTGCTCTAGTGTTTTACATAAAAAATAAGGATGGGACAATGAGACTATGTATAGATTATCATGAATTGAATATGGTAACCATTAAGAATAAGTACACCTTAACTCATATAGATGACTTGTTTGATCCATTAGAAGGTTCACAAGTATTCTATAAGATTGACCTTAAGTCAGGCTATCATCAATTGAAGATTAGGGAAGATGATATTTTAAAATTAACTATTTGTACTAGATATGATCACTATGAATTTCTTGTAATGCCATTTGGACTAACTAATGTACCGGTCACTTTTATGGATATAATGAATGGAGTGCTTAGGAAATATTTTGATCAATGTGTTGTTATTTTCATTAATGATATTCTTATTTATTCCAAGAGTATGAAGAACTCGGGAAGCATTTAGAGATAATATTACAAATCCTTAGAAACGAGAGATTATATGTGAAATTAAAGAAGTATGAGTTTGGTTGCCTAGTGTTTATTTTTTAGGACATGTCGTATCTAAGGAGGGAGTGTCGGTTGACCTTTAAAAGATTGAGGTTATACTAGATTGCCAACTAATGTAACTGAGCTTCGTAGTTTCCTTTGAGTAAGAGGTTATTACCGACGATTTGTTAAGTGATTTTCTAGTATTTCCAAGCCTCTATCTAGGTTAACACAAAAGAAGTTAAAATATAAATGGTCTGAGAAAGCTGAGAATAGTTTTCAAAAACTTAAGAATCGGTTAGTGATTGCGCCAATTGTGACTATTCCTTCAGGTACAAAAGGATTGGTGATTTATAGTGATGCTTCAAAAAATGGTTTAAGATGTGTGTTAATGCAAAATGGACTTGTGCCTCAAGACAGTTAAAACCATATGAGTAGAATTATCCAACCCATGACCTAGAATTAGCAGCTGTAATTTTTACTCTTAAGATTTGGAGACACTATTTATATAGTGAGACATATGAAGTTTATAGAGTTCATAAGAGTTTTAAGTATATATTTACTCATAAAGAATTCAACATAAGACAAGTAATTTAAACATTTATTATCACCCAAGAAAAATCTAATGTAGAAGCTAGCGCTTTAAGTAGGAAGTCTACACCAAATTTAGCATGTCTGATTACAAATCGGGAAACTCTATTGAAGGATTTAAGAAGTATGGAAATAGATGTATGTATTCTAGTAAAGGAGCAAGAATTGCGAAGTTACAAGTACAACCATGTTGATGGAAAGGATAAAAATTGCACAAGTAAATGACCGACAACTAAAGAATATTATAGAAGAAGTTATGGAAAGGAAAAAAAAAAAAATTGCCATACGAGATGATATATTGAGATTTAGGCATAGAGTGTGTGTTCCATGTGACACCCAACTAAAGAGGCAAATTTTGGAGGAAGGTCATTATTCGAGATTCACTTTTATCCCGGATATACAAAGATGTATAGAGATCTTCGAGAAGTGTTTTGGTGGAACAATATGAAAAGGGAGATAGAAAAATTTGTATCTCAATGTTCGGTTTGTCAACGTAAAGGCTGAACATCAGAAACCATGAGGATTATTACAACCTCTACCTCTCCTTGAATGGAAATGGGAACATATTACTATGGATTTTGTGACAAGTTTACCTACGAGTTCAAATGATAATGATTCTATTTGAGTAATTAGTAATAGGTTAACTAAATCTGCTCATTTTCTTGCCATTGAGATTACCCATTCTTTAGAAAAGTTAGCTAAATTGTACGTGCGGGAAATTATTAGGTTTCATGGAACCCCAATTTTAATTATTTCTGATCGTGACCCTAGGTTCGTGTCTCTCTTTTGGAAAAGCTTACCAGTAGCCATGGGAACAAAATTGAATTTCAACACTGCTTTTCATCGTCAAATGGATGGACAATCTGAAAGAACCGTTCAAACATTAGAGGATACACTTAGGGCATGTGTACTTGATTTGAATGGGAATTGGGATGATCATCTACCATTAGTGGAATTTACACATAATAATAGTTATTAAGCAAGTATTCAAATGACTATATATGAGGAACTCTATGGTAGAAGGTGTCATTCTCCTGCATGTTGGGTAAAAGATGAAGAAAGAAAATTAATAGGACCAGAATTAATTCAAGACCAACTTCGAATCGCTCAAAGCCGTTGTTGTATGTAAAAATTACTCATCTACGTGGACCAATGAAAAGTAGACACTTATCTTTCTATGTAGTCACTCAGCTATCTTAGTCGGCTTCAGAGATACTTAGTCGGCTAGAATGTCGACCAACACCAGGAACGTGAACCATCAGGAATAACAAAGGTTACTCAGGTGAAATAGCGACCATCATTGAATATTAAAGGTCTCATTTATTATATAGACATGTAAGTGCCTAAAAATATAAAGGCATTCCATATCTCTAGTTCCTAATGAGTATAAATGCATGTTCTCCATTAGATTAAGGGGAGAATTTAACCAAGCACAAGCACACCCCATACTGAGCTATTGTACCTTTTTATAGCTGAACCACTTTAAAAACCTTATATCCGGTGTGTTTGTCTTGTTTGCTTATCTTTGTTTATCGGTGATTATAAATTTGGATCCTATCCATTTTTGGACATCAACAGTTTGGCGTCGTTTGTGGGAAAGACTGCTTGTCATCGTTCTTCATCTCTTTTATTTATTTAGTTCATTTTGGAAGTACTCTAAAGAATGACAACCATTCCTGATAGCAGCCTTGCGACTGCAGGTAATAATTCAGATCCATCTACTCCCCTAGTGTGGCAGATTTTTAGGAAATTTTGCTCAACCTGGCTAAAGGATAGGAAGCCAAGTAGGAGTTGGTTAGGAAATTGGCTCGCATATTACAAGACAAGTTCACCAATGAACCTTCCCAGAGGGACATTCCACTTCCATCTGCCAGGAATGAGAGAATTCATCGCTCCAGGTCCTATTATGACAAATTATATCGTCTTAGAGCAACGTCATCAATCCGATCAATGGATTACTACAATGGTCGATCTTTTTCCAACAAGCAGCCGAGTGTGTGGGAGCGGTTGAGTAAAGAATCTATATTTGATCATTTCGGTCCTTGAGTATCTTGAGGCTATTATAGAGAGCATGATCAACCCCGCGAGCACGGAGAGGGATCCGTGAGGACTAGGGCTAGCATGCGAGGCTCTGTGCGTGCCAAGCAAATTTCTTGGAAAGAGAAATAAACATATGTGCATAGTAAAGCCACGAAAGCTACTTCAGCCAAGTCTAAATCAGAGGAACATTCCTAGAAAGTATCTATGCAATGACTTGAAGATTGGCTAGGATAAATGGCCTAAACTAAGAATTCTTTGCAACGAAATTTTGTAAAGGGATCCATTTTTATCGGGATATTTGGACTACCCCACTCCTTCTAAATTCAAGCCACCAGTTGCTACTCCCAAGTATTATGGGAAGACTGGTCCAGTTATCCACATTGGACAATATCCATCCAATGTTGATATCTATTCTATCCCCGAAAAAATGCAGTGCAAGTCTTTTTCTAGTTTTATCACATGCTCAACATAGATATGAAACAATAGCCTTTCTAGAGGTAATTTTTTTAGTTTCCATCAGTTGGACGAGCTATTTATTAATAACTTCTATTTTGGGGCTAAGATAATAAAAAGTGTTACTCATCTCTTGACCGTGGATAAAAAACCTGGAGAAAATACTCGAGAGTACATCACACACTTTAATAATGAGAAACTAGAGGTGGTAGATTATGAAGAAAAGACCGCCATTGCAGCACTGGTGAGTGGATTACTTGCCAAAGATCTCTATTATGCTCTAGTAAGGAATGCACTCAAAACTATAAGGAAGCTAATGGCTAAGGCTGGGAAGATTATAAACACCGAGGAAGCTATGGCTGCTAAAGAAACTCCGGAGGTGAAAATCAAATGTCATAAGACTTCGATCAAGAAAGATAAAAAAGACAAGAAGATTAAAAAAATTAAGAAGTATGACGATTACACTCCTCTCACCAAGGGTGTCCATCATATATTGGAAGAAATCAGGGGCAACAAAGACTTAAATTGGTCGGGAAAGCTAAAGTCACCACCTAATAGGAGAGATACATCTGAATATTCCAATTTTTACAGAGATCATAGGCACACAACTGACAATTGTATCACCCTAAAGAATGAAGTGGATAATCTTATTCGACGGGGAAAGTTAACTAAATATGTTGATCGGAGTGGTAGCTGAGTAGAAGAAGATATGAGTCACCTGTCCGAGGAAAGGATGCCATAAAAAGGGCACGAAAAGGGTGCGCAACAACAGCTATGAGGATGATCCTAACTTACCAAAAAAACCTAAGGAACCTAAAGTGGAGGTAGGAATGATTTCTTTTAGCTGTCATTTTATTGTAGGAGGACATATAGATGGGAAATATGAGCTTAATGAGAGAAAGGCTTATCTGAATGAAGCCAAATCTTGTCTTATTATAAGAGAGATTATCATGTTCGAATAAATAGATGGTCGACGACCTAGAAAACTCAACAAGGACGTATTAGTGATCAATTTCTCTAAGAATGATTTGAGTGGAGTAGTTTATACTCACGATGACCCACTAGTCATCACTTGCAGAGTTCATAATGGTAGAGTAGTAAGAATTAGGGTTGTCAATGGACCGGGTCTGGACCCGGACCCGATCCGGACCCGACCAAAATTAACGGATCTAAGCAAATTTTATAGACCCGATTATCCGATTACCCGATTACCCGATTAGTTAATGGACCGGATCTGGATATACATGACTCCGATCCGATAAGGACCCAACCCGAATGTGTATATATATATATAATATATAATAAATATATATTTATATATAATATTATATATATATAGTCTTACATATATAGTTACTAAATATACATATAACTAACTTATATATATATATAACTGTTTTACATACATACATATATATATATATATATATATATATATATATATATATATATATATATATATATATATATATATATATATATATATATATAAACAGTTTTATAAAAATAGTTTTATATTATAAAAACAGTTTTACATACATATTTACATATAAGTTATATATAACAGATTTATATTATAAAAACAGTTTTACATACATATTTACATATATATATATATATATATATATATATATATATATATATATATATATTCGGGTCGGGTCTCCGGGTCCTTAACGGATCCGGGTCTGGATCCATTTTCTGAGACCCGTCGGGTAATCGGGTAAGACCCGATCCGCTAAAAATATACCCGGATCGGATCTGGATATACCCTGACCCGATCCGTTTACACCCCTAGTAAGAATCCTGGTAGATAATGGAAGTTAGGAAGACGTTGTGTTCTACAACTGTTTTCACAACCTAGGGCTAAAAGACAGTAAGCTAGAAACTTATCACTGGCCTTTCATAAGGTTCTCAAGAGAAAGAGTGTATCCCTTAAGAATAATTAAGCTAAATGTACTGGTCAAGCAGAATTGAAAGGATTCGTTTCTTTGTACTAGAAAAAAACATCCCTTCAAATTACAATATAATTCTTGGTAGAGTGGGAATGAAGTAGTCAGAGGCACTACCGTCTACTGTGCATCAGTACATGAAGTTTCTTATCAATTATGGAGTCGACATAGTGAATGAAAACCAAATAGAATCTAGAGAATGCAGAAGTCTAGAAAAGAACTACCACTTATCATATCGACACTATGGATCCTCGAGAGGAAGAATATTTAGTGAAGGGATGGGTTATGGAAGCAATAGAGACTATTGTGCTTGATGACGAGAATCTAGAAAGGACTACTCAAATTGGTTCAATATTAGCTCCTTCCCTCAAAATGGAATTGATTGTATTCCTCAAAGAAAGCAAGAATGTATTCTCTTGGAGCCATGAGGATATGCCAGGGATTGATCCTAAATTTCTCTCTCACAAGCTCAACATCTACAAGGACTATAATCTGATCAAGCAGAAATGCAGAGTTTTTAGTCTCGAGAAGAACAGGGCAATCTAGGAGGAAGTGGAAAAGTTATAGAGAGCCCAGTTTATAGAGGATGCCAAGTATCCTAATTGGTTGGCCAATGTGGTGATGGTAAAAAAGAAGAATGACAAGTGACGAATGTGTGTAGACTTTACCAATCTTAACAAATCATGCCTAAAGGATCATTCTCCATTGTAATACCCCGTAATTTTATTGATTTTTATATTGGGAATTAATTAAATTAAAATGGGAAATTAATCCTGTAAAATTAATATTAATTAGCGAGATAAGGGTTAATATTTATTTATATTGAATATTACTTAGTGAATGAGTAATAAAAATTTTAAGAAAATATTATGATTGTCGTGAGTGAGAAATACGACAGTTATGATAAATTTAGTCGGGATGCGCGTGCCAGCCATGTCGGGACTAAATTTGGGAAATAAAATGTAATTTTAATTTTTACGATTCAAATGGTCATTTCGAGTACGCCAGTGTATCCGAAATGGTGGAAATAGTCAGAAAAGTCTATCCGGGGGTTTAGTTTGGGTCCCAGGGTACTTTTAGGCCAAACCGATACCTCATATGGGTATTTTCATCTTTTGAAATTTTAGGTCAAATAAACCTATGAAAATTGGAGAGTTATACTTGAAATCACATAAGAGGGGTTAGGGTTATCAGTTACCAAACCAAAGAGAGAGCAGAGGAGGGAGAAGGAGAGGTGTTCTTAGGTGTCCCAAGGATAAAAACCACATTCTTGCACCACCACCACCACCACCACCAGATTGTAGATCGGGAAGAGGAGAACATAAATCTCACCATCAATTCTGCAGAAATTAGACTTTTGAATTAAGACAAGTGTTTATCTTGCTGATTTATGATTTGATATACCATCCATGTTAGAATATGATGATTACTTTATGAATTTTATGACTTTTGGACTTAAATTTTAGGATATAAATCATGTTCTTGGGTAGGAATTGTGATAAACTTGATCAATTATACATATAGGATGAATTTGATGAGAAATATCATAAATTTGTGAAGAACTCTGGAATTATATTAAAGTTCTTGAATAAGAATGATAATCTAGGGTTTTTAGAGATTAATCTTGATTTAATCCAATTTTAAGTTGTTCTTTAAAGATTTAATGATTCTATTACATTAAAAATCATTTATACATGTTATTATAATATTTGAGACCTTTGGTTGGGAGTTTGGGATAGTGTAATGGTGGTTTAGAGGATTAAAAATGGTGAATTCATGTAAGAGTTTAATCGAGAAGATGATACATGTTACATCGAATCGATTTAGCTCCTTGATCGAATCGATTCGGAAGGCGAATTGATTCGGTTTCCCAGATTTGGACAGTTTTTCCCCTTTTTCTTAGAATTCGTGGGAAACGATTAGGTTGACCTTTGAAGTAATTTTAAATCCTAATAAGAGGTAATCTATTTACAAGCAGGGTAATGTGGGGATTGAGGTTAGTCACACAAGGCGAGCTTAAGCCTATAATTGATTAGGTTTAATAGAGTAATAAAAGCTTATTAGATATTGATTTCGGGTCGTGGGAAAATATGGGAACGTAGTACCAAGACCAGTAGGCCTTGAGTGAGATACCCCCCGAATTTACTTAAAAGACAATTGGTAACCGTTTGGGTATTAGAAAACATTCGGTATTATACAATGAGAAGTATTATGATACGTGGAATATTCGAGAGTTACTATACTATGTATGGGGTATATGATATAGGTTCCATGTATACCTATAATGATTTTGTACATATATGGGTGGTGTGTATACCTACTATTTGATTTGTGTGAATAATCATACCTAGCTACTTGCTATCATGGGAGGTTTCGCGTCATGGACAATCTTATTCAGATGAGCCCATTAGGGAGATATTGACTTGTACCTCAGAACATAAAACTTAGGGATTGAGCACAACTTGTGTGAATAAAGGTGTGACCGGTCATTTGGGTACGTTAGGTATGAGCATATTCCAAAGTCTTAGAACTATGTTCACCTCCAATATGTGTGATATGATTTATGGTTCGAGGGAGATTATTCGAACCAGTGTCCTTATTTACTACGTGATGTACCAGGACTTGATAGCAGAGTATGCCCGCACCGTAGGTCTCAACCTAGGGGTGTTGTATACGTATATATAATAAGAGTAATGTATATGTATATATGTGTGATTGATCCTACCACCGGTGTATTAGTATATATGATTGATAGTGATATCTAAATTCCTCTAAGTGTATGAGAACTTATTTATAAACTGGTGCTTCCTAATAAATAAATAAATTGCAAATGTGGTTTAGTATTCTATGGGCAATATGGATGGGCACTATATATTATTAGACGTGAAGATATGTGAGTTAGACTGGTTAGGTGGGTTGCAAAACTAGGTGGGTTAGAGTAGTACGTTAGACATGCACAATAGTGAGAGGTGAGGATCTTAAGTGAGAGCACGTGGTACTAACATGTATATAATATCTTATCTTGATGCATTTTTAACACTTGCTAAACTTTTTCAACTGTTTTACTTGGGCTCTTACCCGTTTCAAATTCATTTTTGTAAGAACATTTTTAGGTGCCCAGCCACAAGGACGCTAGGAATAGGAGTTCCAACATTTAACGTGATGTAACTACTGTGGAAGTTGCGTGATCTTGCTATCAAACGGCTCCACATATATCCAGTTCTTATTTATCTTTATCTATCTCAGTCGGGCATGTCGCCCATTTTTAGTTGGTTATTATTTACAGAGACATTGTATTTCCAATTATTTCCAATAATTGATTTGGACTTTACTTATGGATGATTGTCTTGGGATTTTATCTGGACTGTTCTTCCAGACATACTTATTTATCTCGTTTTCTCTTTATTCATTATTTTATGCATAAAAATGGTGAATTTAGTTTTATTCAGTTTATATTTACTGCATGTTAATAATAAATAATTAAAATTTTGACACCGGGCCATTAGGGTATCATTAATTAATTGGATTTCGACAGTGATGCTAAGAATGAAACCACTAATGATTCATATTTAATTTAATAATGATGGACTGATCACCCAAGATTATAATAGGTGTGGTCTCACATCCATTACTAACGATTGATCAATTTGTAGTTGCAACTGCAGGTCATGAGTTGCTTAGTTTCATGAATGCCTACTCTGGGTACAACCGGATCAAAATAAAGCCAGAAGACAAGGAGAGCACTTCCTTTATCACCAGAGGAACATATTGCTACAACATTATGCCCTTAGAGCTGAAAAATACCAGAGCAACATACCAAAGTTTGGTGAATAAAGTATTTGAAGAACAAATGGGCAAAAATATAGAAGTGTGTGTGGATGACATGCTCACCAAGAGCAAGGCTGCCCCTCGACCACATAAAAGACTTGGCTTGAACATTTGACCAGTTAGAGAAGCACCAAATGAAGCTCAACCCGACCAAATATATATTCCAAATACAAGAAGGAATGTTCTTAGGATATATTATGAACCAAAGGGGAATTGAAGCCAATCCTGACAAAATAAAGGCATTAATAGAGACGCAGTCCCCTACCAATAAAAAAGACGTGCAAAAACTAACTGGAAGAGTGGCAACTCTAAATCGTTTTGTGTCCCGAATAATAGAAAAATGTCTCCCATTCTTTTAAGGTGCTCAAAAAGATCTTTGAGTGGAATGACGAGTGCGATAAAGCTTTTCTGAAGCTGGAGAAGTATATGGGATCTCTACTTATCCTCCCCCGACCAGTTTTAGGAGAAATATTATTTCTATACTTGGTTGTTACAGAGTCAAATGTTAGCTCGGCTTTGATCCGACTAGAGGGAGGAGTTCAGAAGCTAGTGTACTACATTAATAAAGCATTCTTAGGAGCAGAAATTAGGTATCCACACGTAGAGAAATTATCACTTGCACTTATTGAAGCCTAAAAAAGAATGAAACCCTACTTCCAAGCCCACACTATTGTGGTGTACACTGACTTACCTTTATGAGAAGCTTTGCACAAACCTGAAAAGTCAGGAAGGTTGATGTCTTGGGCATCTAAACTTGGGGAATATGCGATTTTATATAAGCCAAGAACATTAAAAGGGCAAGCGGTAGCAAACTTCATTGCAGAATTCACATATGCAGAGGTACCTAATAATTTAAGTTTGCCTGCCTATCATACTTCTTCGAAAGATAGCTCAGCTCAAAAGCAAACTGAGATTATCGTCGACCAACTAGAATCATTGGCCACTCAAGAAAGAGCTCAATGAATAGCTTAACAAAGCAAAAAGATATTCAGACATGGAGTGCTGTTAGAGGAAGACTTCAACAATGACATTCTAGTTTAGAAATTATTTATAGACGGATCTTTATGCACCACTGGTAGTGGAGTAGACTTATTATCAACACTCTAGACGATTTAAATATGGAATATTCTTTATGATTTTATAGTTTCAATCTTCTAACAATAAATCCATGTATAAGGTATTAATTATGGGATTGGAACTAGCTCCGTCTTTGGGTACCGAGCAGGTAATGGCCCACAGTGATTCTCAACTCATTATCAATTAGATGCTTCAGATATATGGAGTTAAAGGAGAAATAATGGTAAAATATTTAAACAAGGCTTTGGAGGTTATCTCTTTATTTCCTTCAGTCAAGATGGTCAGAATTTTAAGAGTGGAGAATGCCCGAGAAGATGCCCTTGCTCAGTTTGCCTCAGCGACTCAGATTGAGCTCATACGAACCATTCCAGTGGAAATTCATACCCATAGAATCATTGATGTGGAAGCCACTAATATAATCTCTGTGGAATTGGGTCTTTCTTGGATGGATCCAATCAAAGATTACATTGAAAGAGTCTTATTACCAGTTGATCAGAGAGAAGTTAGGAATATGAGATAAAAAGTTGTTAGTTATGTTCTGGAGAAGGGCCTTCTATATAGAAGGGGATACTCTGTCTCTTTACTTCGTTAGGTTTAGCCAACTAAATTAAATAATCTGATCAAGGAAGTATATGAAGGCTCATTTGGAGCACATTTAGCCAACTGATCACTAGTACAAAGAGTAGCCACACATGGCTACTATTGGCTGATGATGAAGGCAGATTGTGTTTATTTCACCAAAAAGTGTGACAAATGCCAAAAATCTACCACTATCCATAGAAGATCTAGAGTTACCTTAAATCCCATCACTTCTCCCTGGATGTTTGTCATTTGGGGAATAGACTTGGTTGATCCATTATTGACCACCAAAGGAAGGTTTAATTATTCGGTTGTAGCAGTGGATTACTTTACTAAATGGGTGGAGGTTGATCCTTTGGTTAATATTCCTTATCAGAGGGTTTTCCAGTTTATATGGAAACAAATCATATGTTGCTATGGGATGCCTTATGTTTTCATCACTGACCATGGTACCCAGTTTGATAATGATGAGTTTGAGGAATTTTGCATCCGGTCTCGAATTCAAAAGCTTAATTTAGCACCTGGACATTCGCAGTGTAATGATCAAATAAAGATTACTAACAAGACAATACTAGAGGGGTTGAATAATATATTGGATGATGCTAAAGAAAATTGGATAAAGGAGATGCATAGCATCCTTTGGGCTCATTGGACTATACCAAGAACAATGACAAGGGAACTCCATATATGCTCACTTTTGGCACTGAAGTAGTGGTACTCGCTGAAATAGGTTTACCAACTCATAAAGTGTTGAATTTTAACTCCCCCAAAAGTGATTTTATGAGGCGATTAGATCTAGACATGGTTAAACAAGTCAGAGAGGATGCTGCAATTTGGATGGTTGCTTATGAACAAAGGACTGTTAGACTATACAACTGGAGGGTTAAGCCGACCAACTTAAAGCAGGGAGATTTGGTACTTAAGAAGTTAACCCAAAAAATCAACAAGTTGGAGCCAACTTATTATGGTCTATACCGTATCTCGGCAGTTATCCGACCAGGAACATATCATCTGGAAGCACTGGAAGGAGAAGAGTTTAAGAATCCATGAAATGCCGATCACCTTCACAAATATTATTAGTCATTTCATTTTAATTATTTCATTTCATTAATAAGTCAGTGGTTATAGAGGTGATTACATTACAAAGGAAAAGAAGAAGAAATGGAAAATACACAAGAAGGAAGTAAAAAACTAGCTGAAAGGAGCTAAACCTTCTCCTTGTCCTGATCAGCAGGAAGAAGGTCAACAGTATCTACTGTCACTTTGGAGGATTCCCCATCATCAAAGTCCTCATAGTAGTTAGGAGGAGTTCCTGGGCCATGTCTCTAAAACAACTCAGAGTCTGCCTGGGTGCCGACCTACTTTAAAGCATCCGGCCAATCCTCCTTGTATGAAAGATTCCTGGCATACTCTATTTCAATGTTATAAAATAAAGGGAACATAAAAGTTTTAATAAAATTCGAGTTAAAATGCAATTTTAGTAACAATAAGGGGCAAAATCATAATTTTAAAAACTTTATGAGCCTGAAAATATTTATTAAATGTTTATTTAGGCCAAATAATGTTCTTTCTGGAATTTTGATGAATTCTGAATTAAAACGAGCAATTAATGAATTTCGAGTGCTAAAATGCATAGAGGGGTAATTTTGTAAATTTTAAATATTTGTGACCCTAAATTAGAATTAATTATTTTTATTTTTTCATTTTTACAGGTACCTCGAAAATTTGGACAACAAAGGAGTCGATATGCAAAAATTATCAAGATACATCGCAACGCAACACGACACGATTAACACAGATGTACTAAATATTTTTTATAAAATTGCTCGAGTGTCCGTTGAGGTTGTGCCATAGCTTTTCAGAAAGGTCTTGCCAAGACTCACAACTTTGAAGTTCAGACGAAATGAGATATTGAAGTTTTATAGGTCAAAAATACAATTAAATTTGGTGTTGTGAATCGTGACGTGAATAGTGTCGAATTGGGGATAATTATCTCCAACTTTTCCCAAGACTCTATGAGATAATTATCAGCTCAAATACAACCAGTCAGGGAGAGTCCATATCATCCAAATACCCTACAACTAAGCCTATAAATAGGTTCCTTGGGTTCATTATTTTTTTACAGAGAGTTGTAGAGAGCCACTTTAGAATAATTGTTAGCAGTTTTAGTTTGAGTGTTTTATTTATATTTGAGGGCCAATAATTATTTTGAGGGTGGAATTTTGACAAGAATATTTGTGACACACCATTTGTAAGTTTGTTTATTTTAAAGAAAATTAGTATTCATTCTTGCAAATTTATTATGTCAATAATTATGCTCGCTTAATTTCTTTACTAGGACTAGGTGGAATTTATCATGTCTGATTAATATTGGGCATGATTTAAATTTATTTTTTTCCCGATATGTGTTAAAGGTTCTAAAAATTCGGTATTCATTTAAAACGATACGAGAGTGCGTTTTAAACCTTCGGAATTGCTTGAAAAAATTCATTTTTTTTATTTTAAGTATGAGTACTTTTTGATGGGCTATACTTTTATTAAATTGATTGATAACCCATGCTTAAAGACTATATTTTGAAATTTAAAAGTGAACTTTTTAAGGGAATAGGGATTTTAGGCGTCTAAATTTAGAGACGTTAAATTTTATGTTGGACTTATAACGTGTTATTTTTCCAAATTAAATACGACGAGAGTCGGTATAATTTGAGTTATAAAATCAAGAATGGAGAATTTTAATTATTGAACAGTGTTAGTTAAACGTGATAAATGGATTCAACATCCTAGTTTTCACGCTCCCTTGATTATCTCTCTCGTAGTCTTACTTTTTGTTTATTTTGCTTAGTTAATATCACATCCCAATTCCAAACTCATTTCGTCTAGTTGGACAGTCACAATAATTTTTAACGGAAAAAAATTGATAAATCCTCGTAGGTTACACTCGTTATTCTATAATAGCCCGTGCACTTGCGGTATTTTAATAAATTGACAACATAAATCCAGTTTTTTTTCTAATTAACGTTTCATTTGTTTGGCATACAACTTCAATTTCAAATCAAACTACATGAGGGACCAATAGGAAGCATCGGCGAAGTCCAAGCATACAGAGCTACTAATGTAAAATAAAATAGAGTACTTACATGTGCAACACTCTTAAAATATGAATCCGAACCCAACCTGTCATAACGAAGATGAGGGTGTAAGCCGAATGCTTAGTGGAAAATATACAAATACAATATAGAATCCCATTTTACTTTTCTCCTTTTTGTTAGTAAAAGAGAAAAAAAAAGAAAATTAAAAAAAATTTAAAATAAATTCAACAGCTAATATTTCTGTTTTTTTTAGTTACTAAAAAAAATCTAATTTAACTTTTTTTTTAAGAAAATAGCTCTTTTAGCAGTAGTTTATCATAAAAATACATAAAACTTGAAAAAAAAAAAAATTATGAAAATATCCATTTTCGCTTTTTTTATTTAGTGGACCTTAAAAAAAAAAACTTTTAAAAAAATCAAAAAATTCTATTTTTTTTATTCCCAGTAGTAATTCTGTTTTTTTTTCGAGTATTAAAAAAAAATATTTCATAAGTGTGCTTTGCTTTTTTTGTGTATTATATACATCACTAGTGCGTGTGTCTTGTTTTTTTTCTTTCTCTTTTCTTTATTTTTTTTTTGTGTTGCACTTTACGTTTGGTGTAGTTTTTTTTTTCTTTCAAAAGCATACTAAAAGAAAAAGGAAAAAGAAGTGAAGAAAAATTCAAAAAAGTGTTCAACGGTGCGCGAGCATGAAGAAAAAAATTGTGCAATCTTGTAACGAGCACAAGAAACTCTCGGGGACGACTGAAATGCAGGCGGCATTTCCCTCCGTTCGACGTAAACTTAAACTTCGGCGCAGCGTAAACAAGTGACCTTAAAAAGTCCACGTCGGAGGTACGTTTTTGTGTGCTCCTACGTGGTTTATTTTCGCATTTAATTTAATATGTTGCATAAATTGACTTAAAGGCAAGAACCCGTGTGAAAGATAAGGTGAGAATTTCATCACCCTTCCTTAGGGGTGGGCGCGGTCCGGTCCGGTCCGATTTTTGGTCATTTTAGGGACCGGACCAAATTATTCGGTCCTATATTTGAAAAGTTCGAATTCAGACCGATTTAATCGGTTTAGCCTATTTAATCGGTATAGGCTATTTTCGGTCTGGTTTGGTTAATAATCGGTCTACTTTTTATTTTTATTTATTTTTTTTCGATAAAAACCTGTTAATTTTTTGTTGTTTGTACTATTTAAGGGTTGTTTTGAACTTTTTAGGGGTTGTTTTGCACCTTTTTGGTGCTGTTTTGCCATTGAAATAGTGTTGTTGTGCACCATATAAGGTGATGTTTTGTCACTTCAAAGGTGCTGTTTTGCACCATTTAAGGTGCTGTTTTGCCACTTCCATGGTGCTGTTTTGCACCATTTAAGGTGCTACTTTCTCCTTCAAATGTGTTGTCCTGTTTTGCCTAATTTTAGTAGAATAAAATATTATTTTTCCCAATAATATGCAAATATTAAAATAGCTTCAAAAGTAAAACATGTCCACCATAACAAAATATTACATGTCCAAGCAAGCACCATAAGAAAATATTACATGTCCACCAGATTACAAGTCCCATAGTCTAGAATAAAAATAAAATAGCTTCAAAAGCAAGTTAAAACAAAGTCCTCGAGTCTCTTCCACCTCCTCCAAAAGGAGGATCAATCCACCACAATAGTTGAAATTGAGGTCTTGAATCTCTCCCAATATTTCTACAAAAAATACAAAACAATGATTGTATCAAATAAAAATTCAATAACAAAAGTTTAACATTTAAATTATGAAAAATATACATTAAAAATTTAAAATTAACTTTTACCCAAATCAAGTTTCTCCATTTCTTGAATTTCATCCATGGCATCTCGAATGTTGATAGGTTTTGTTGAAGATTTGAGCCAATTTTGTGCACAAACAAGTGCCTCCACCGTTGTAGGAGCTAGAGAGCTACGAAAAGGATCAATCACACGACCACCCGTACTAAAAGTGGATTCAGAGGCAACGGTAGACACAGGAATAGATAATACATCTCGTGCCATACGAGATAGCACTTGATACTTGCCTTGATTATTTTTCCACCAACCAAGAACATTAAAGTTATCATTTTCCACTTCACAAGTTTCTAATAAATACTTTTCCATCTCCGATTTTGCACCTAAATTATCCTCCGAATCTAAATGCCTTTTAAATCGAGATGTTAAAAATGCACGACCATCCTCATCCTCATCAACCCCAACCACATTAATTGGTTTATTCATATTATTTGAAGATGCATTAGATGATTTATGACCATCATACCACTCAAACAAACGAATTAATGTATCTTTAACTCTTCTTGACAACTCCATTGATTTAACACAACCATACAACTCACTAAACCAAAATTCAACATACTTTAACTTGTAACGTGGGTCAAGGACAATGGCAATAAACAACAAGAAGTTAATTTTGTCTACATTCCAATACTTTTCAAATTTGGCAATCATTTTCCCAGCCATTGAAGATAAAAAATCAACACCATAATTTCTTAAATGAACCAACTTACTTTCAATAATCACAAGTTCATGAAAAAACGTATTAGATGTAACATATAATGACCCCGAGAATTTTAGAGTAGCATTATAAAAGATTCGAAGAAACTTCACAAAACTCTTAGCTTTTTCCTAATCCTCAAATTTTGGAGGTCCTAAATTTCTACCAAACACCGACCCTCTTCCCCTCTCATCACCATCACTATCACCATCATTTTCCTCTTCTACACCAAAGTAGGACAAATAACCATTGTCATCTTCCTCCATCCTTTTAACTGCTTTCTCAAATTTAATGGCCGCCTCCAACATCATAAATGTGTAGTTCCATCTCGTTGGAACATCAAGACATAACAAACCATTTGATTATATCTTTTGCTTCTCACAACAATTTTTAAACTTTACCAACCTAGAAGGTGACGACTTCACATATTTTACGGCCCTACGCACTATTTCAATTGATTCATTCATGTCCTTTAATCCATTTCCAATAATAAGATTGAGAATGAGTGAGCAATATCTCATGTGTAAATACTCATGGTCTAAAATGGTACCATTCCAATGTTTTGTCATTCTTTTCAAATAACTAATGGTACCATTATTGGAACTAGCATTATCAACCGTGAGAGTGAAAATACTATCTATCCCCCAATCACACAAACAATCCTCAACAACTTGTCCTAATTCCTCACCCTTACGAGTTTTGACTTGACAAAAGTTCAAAATCTTTTTGTGTAGGTTCCATTCTTTATCAATATAATGTGCGGTGAGACACATGTAATTTACATTTTGAATGGAAGTCTATGTATCGGTGGTAAGACAAATCTTTTGACCTTTTGAATCCTTTTTCAACCTCTTCTTTAAATCCACATATATGTTTAGGCAATCTCGTGCAATTGTTCGACGACTAGGAATATGCAATTTTGGTTGTGCGAGAGCCATAAACCTCCTAAACCCCTCATTCTCCACAAATTTATACGGTAGCTCGTCAATTATAAGGATTTCAGCTAGCCCTTGATGACAAGCTTCCGCATTAAAAGAGATAGCCAATAAATTTGAACTTGGCTTATTTTCGTTTGGTTCTTTTTTCAACATAAATGACAACTTTTTTGTCGATTTTCCTCTACTAATCTCTTATTAGCAGGTAGCTCTCTACAAGAAGGAGTGTGTTTTTTCATATTTTTAGTCCCATTCTTTTTAGAGCCGCACGCATAAGAAATGCCACAATAATTACAAATAGCTCTAGGCTTTTTGACATCATTATTTCTATGGAAGTGATCCCATACCGTAGATGCATTTTTCCATTTTTGTTGCACAGGATGAGTTCTTGGTGACGCTGGCGAACCATATAAAGTAGCATTCGCCCATCTACACATGAAAAAAAAAATGTAAGGTAAAAATTATGAGCATATAAGGTAAAAATTCAAAACATGTTATGTTTATTTTTAACAGATTAACATCATTTTGGTACTACTAAGAGGTCCATTCGTTTCCTTAAAAGTATAAATTTATATTAACATATTATGTAACTTCTGTACGTAAAAAGAAAAACAAACCATAAACAAACCATAACTTCTACTGTAATAGTATCCATTCACAATACTTGCATATAAAAACATTTTCTAGTGGATCAGTGTTTTATAACTTTCCCTACTAATTTTTTCTTACACCTGAAGCTTGAATATAGCAATTGAAGAGATAAAATGGATCTGATCATTAATTTCTGATCATAAATAAACCATAACTTCTGTATGTAAAAAGAAAAACAAACCATAACTTCTGTATGTAAAAAGAAAAAAAAACTGGTTAATAGTCAATGGATCCGTGACAAAAACTGTATGTAACCAAAATTTTAGGGTTTGATTTAGTCAAGCCATAAACAAACCATAAACAAATAGCATATAACCGGAGGTTAGCCGTAGAACCAAAATCAAAATCAGATCAGAATATAACCAAAATCAAAATCAAAATCAAAATCAAAATCAAAATCAAATCAGAATATAACCGGAGGTTAGTTCGATTAGGTTCACTCAACTAGAATATAACCAAAATCAAAATCAAATCAGAATATAACCATAGAACCAAAATCAAAATCAAAATATAACCAAAATCATAATATAACCGGAGGTCTTGTGGAGGTGTGCATCAGAATAGCTGCTGTGGAGGCGAGGTTAGCGGGATCCACTGTGTTGGCCATCTCCTACACTTGTTTTGGGCTACTGGATCTGGTGTTCATAGCATCAGGTCGTGTGTTCATGATGGCGGCGGCGGTGCAAGATCGTGATCGATCGGAGAGTTGAGAGAGAGAGAGAGAGAGAGAGAGAGAGAGAGAGGAAGAGAAGGTGTCGGCAGCGGTGCAAGATCGACCGGAGAGTTAAGCTTGAGAGAGAGAGAAAGAGAGAGAGAGAGAGAGAGAGAGAGAGAGAGAGAGAGAGGAAGAGAAGAGGAAGTAGGAAGAGAAGAGTGATAGGGTTTTTTGGTGCGTGCGACCGTGTTTTTTGAAAGTGCAAGTGTTGTGTCTTTTTTAGGGTTTACTTATTTTATATATGATATATTTATATAAAATTAATATATATTATATAATATTAAATTAAACGGTCCGATCCGGTCTCAAGACCGAATTTACAATGGATACTTTAAATCGAATCGAATATTTTGGGTCTCTTAATTTGGGACCGAATTAGGACCGATTTTTAAAAAAGCCTATAGAAGTGGGTCCGGTCCGGTCCAATCGGGTCGGTCTTTTTTTTGTCCACCCCTACCCTTCCTTGGCCCGAAAATCACTAATTAACCCAGCATTTGCATATCCTAGCCCATCACATTTAATTTAAAATCAAGTAGACATTGGTGTTAGGATATCACATAGCTCATTGGAAACCTCTTAACGAGGCTATAATTAAAAGCTACTCGAACGCGAACTTGTCAAATCGGTCCCGTTTCACCTTGTCTAGGATTGGTGGTTTTTAATGTGTTTTCATACCGACCACATACCTGGAGGAAAAAACGGGATTTGAGGTGATAATCGTAGTTGATCGTCTTTTAAATTCTCCTTTGTCGAAGAGTAGGAGCTGCCTAATTGGGGAGATTCATTCAGAGACCCTGCTGTCTTCGATTAATCAGGGAAAAACTAGATTCTAAAATTTGAAAATCCCCTCACCTAAATTAGATAATTCAATTTGCTTTGTGTTAGCTAGGAATTACGTGGTTTGAGTTAATTTTTTTTTAAATTTTCTTCACATAAAAAAAATAAAAAAATAACAAAGAGAAAAACAAAATTCGATAAAAAAAAAAGAAAGGGAGAAAATTTCGAATGAACTCAGTGTATGCGAAGTTGGTTTCGAGATTATATCGGTCGTTTGTCGAGTCTAGCTTCCTCGATACTTACGTAGGTAGATTTTCAATTTTCACCGAAATGGGATACGAGTTAGCGCCACGTGCCCTTAAAGATTACCTTTACCCGACCAGGTCTAGTCAACCTTCGTGCATACGTCTACCCGATCACATTACGAATAATTTCCTATTCCATCATGGAACAATCCAAATGTTGCCCGTGCTTCGAGGTACCAACAAAGAGGATACCCACCTTCATATTCGCGAATTCGAGGAGATATGTGAGACCATTAAGTATCAACAACTCACCGATGAGATTGTCAAACTTAAATTATTCCCATTCTCATTGAAAGACAAAGCCAAGAGTTGGTTTAACTCATTAACACCCGAATCCATACCACTTGGAACCAAATCAGTGTCGTCTTACTGGAACAATTCTTTCCCAACCAAAAGACGGCGTCGATACTTCACGCCATCAACACATATAGCCAAAAGGAGGGATAAGCCTTGTGGATGTATTTGGAGAGATTCAAGGACTTGCTACTGCAATGTCCGCACCATAGGCTTGAGAAGGAACGCCAAGTCCAAATTTTGTATGAGGGGTTTGATTGTAATACTCGAACCATGCTCGAGTCATTATGTAACGGTTATTTTACCGAGAAAAGTGAGGTCGACGCGTGGTTATTCCTAGAAGTCGTAGCGAAAAAGTCCCACCGATGAGCACCCAATAGAGAATCTAGGCCCACCACGTCCAATGAGGGTTTTTCTCACCAAGTCGAACAAAGTTTTGATTTAAATTCCAAAGTGGCCACATTGGCCCGACGTTTAGAAGCTTTAGAGACGAGCAAAGAGGGTAATCGAACCGCATCTGAGTTCGTTCAACATGTAATTTCCCCTATGTGTATACTTTGCGATGCATTCAACCACTTAGTCGAAAATTCCCCCACCCTTTCGGCCCACAAGACACTCACTGAGCAAGCCAATGCCCTTTACCAAAATAGGCCAAAGTATGACCCATATTCCAATATGTACAATCCGGGGTGGCGAGACCACCCCAATTTTTCATGGTCCAAGGGTCAATACCAAGAAAGTGGAGGTCAATCTTCTGGTAATGCACCTCCGGGTTTCCAAAAGAATGCCCCCGAACCATCGTATCCTTCTTCCCAAAAGATCTAAGCTTTAGAGGATGCAATGAATTTGCTTGCTCAAAGTACCCTGCAATTCCAGCAAACCACTCCTCTCTAAAGTACATCAAGCCCACATAAACACTTAGGACCCATGACACGCCTCAACCTCACTCTCATAATGCGTGTACACTCTCCCGTACGTGAAAGCTCAATGGTTCTCAAACCTTCCTAACTCACGACCTTAATGGACCTCTAAGCTACTCTAAAACTAATGCTACTCATTTTTATACACAATATCCACCAGATACACGTGGGGGTGCAATGACTTATCTCTCCCCCCTAAAAAATCATTTGAATCCATGTACGGGGTCTGATGCTCTCCTCATTTCCATCTTCTAGACATCATAAATCAATAGTCATAACAAGATGGGACCATCCCCATAGATTAGGGGGACACCTTGAGGCTAGTGATGACTGGGTTGAATGAGATCCTCAAAGAGTCCAATCGAAGCGCAACTTACTTGTACCAATTTGGAGAGAACATCTCAGTCACAATTGGAAGGACATGTTAAATTTATATTTCCATTAGGTTTGAGAATGCTTGGGTCGGGTTCTAAATCAGACGAAACACTATGCCTCCCCTCGATCGCATTCAAGAACTCGAGTGGCATGGGTGGGTGGTAACGAAGAAGGAATTGATATATCTTATCTTTCCATTCGCTCTCTTCTAAGTGACTGGATGAGCCCAATAGAGATTGGACTTCAAAAGTGAGGCTCCCATCCACCGACCCGAATTCTTTCTCAAAGTCCTCTAAGCTCATATCTCCTAACTCTCTCTTTCTTACTCGATCTTCGAATCCTCTCTCTTACTCTCATCACGAGTCGCTCTCTCATTCACGTATGCGCGCACCCTCTCACTATCAATAGCAGTCACTAAACACACCTCTTCTACCTCATGCTCAGTGTCAGAATTACTGCTCTCCCTTGAGGTAACAAGACACACCTCTAACGGCTCTCTCATGTGACTCCTGTCAATAAGATCGTGTATTGTCTCTTCCATGAGATCCATTTCTCGCAATTCGCCCTCATCATCCTCGTACTTGGTGATGTTGAAGATGTTTATTTTGAGAGTCATGTTCCTGAACGTGAGTTGCATTTGCCCATTGAATGTGTTAATTAGTGCATTAGCCGTAGCTAAGAATGGGAGGCCAAGTATCACAGTAACATGGTTACTCGGGAGAGCGGGGTGTTCCTTGTCCTAAATGAAAAAATCCATCGAGAAGTAGAAAGTGTAAACTTGGACGATCATGTCCTAAACGATTCGCTGACGTATCTTCACAGAACGATCCGCTAATTGGAGATTTATCTTTGTGGGCTTAAGGTCCCCTAAGTCTAATTGTGTATAGATGGACTAGGAGAGAATGTTAACACTCGCCCCTAGATCTATTAACGCTCTCTTAATTCGGTTCTTCCCCATGATGCATGAAATGGTCGGTGCACCTGGATCTTTTAATTTTATTGGAAGGTTACTCAAAAGTACTGAACTGACATTATGTGCTAAACGCACATATTTCTTTACCTTTAGCCTTCGTTTAATTGTGAGCGAGTCCTTAAGAAAATTATCATACACGAGAATCTGCTTTATGGTATCGAGAAAAGGTAAATTAATATTTAGTTGCTTAAGAATGTCTAAGACATTATCACGGGAGGTCTTTTTGGCGTGAGAAACCAATCGTTGGGGGTATGGGGAAGCAATGGGGGGTTTCATGACCACCTCGAACCTTACTGTATCATCACTACCACTCTTTTTCAAGGGGACATCTTCCGGGTCTTTCGTACCGGGTAAAATCTCCTTGCCATTTTGCTCATCATGTGGAGGAGGTGACAAGTTAATGACTCTCCCACTACGTAGAGTGGGTACAGAACTACATTGCTCTTGATTCACGTTGGAAGTAGAGATAATAGTATTTTGATCTTGGGGAGGTCTTTAGCCTTGGGCTTGAAACTTGCCCTTATCTTGGACACTTGAGGAAGATTCAAATTTAGAAATGTTCACATTTATGTCGGAAAACGTTCGGGCATTTTGAGCGTTGGTTGTCGATTGAGATTGCATAAATTGGTGCAAAGTATCCTCGAGATTTCTTTTTGGTCGGGTGATATAAGGCGCAGGAGGTGGTGCTTGCATTTGTGTAGATTGTTGGAAATGTAGAGGCGATGGTGGAGGAGGGGGAACGTGTGAAATAGGATTCAACGCAGCATGTTGTTGCCCATAACTAAAACTGAGATGCTTTCTCCATAAAGGGTTGTAAGAATTCCTATGAGGGGCATTAAAATTACCTTTATACTCTCCTACCATCGCTTTATAGGCGGTAATCGTCGGGCATTCCTCAGTTGAATGTCCCACCTCACAAATAGCACACACCTTCTCTCTCATTGCTTGAGTGGATCCAGGTGTTTCTCTTATCCGTGCTTCGACTACGTATTCCAATCTTTTAGCAAGTTCGTTTATTTGAAGTTTTATCTCAGCTTTTTTGTCCAATTGATAGAGTCCACACGCAGAAGGAGCTATGGATATTTATAGAGCCCAGGTTTAGGTGTTAGGATCAAATGTGTCCCATGCTTGAGTAGTCTCAGTGACATACTTAAGGTGGGCCTCTGCGTCATCTGCATCTAACCCAAAGAATTATCCCTCACATGTAGTCTCAACGAGTTGTTTAGAAGTTATACTTAACCCGTAGTGGAAGAAAAAGATAAGACGATAATTTTCAAAATAATGATGGGGGCATGTGTTGACTAACTCATTGAAACGCTCCCAACATCGATCAAATGACTCATTTTCTTGTTGTTTAAACGTTTAAATTTGAGATTTAATGGAATTTGTTCGATGTTGGGGAAATAATTTCAAGAGAAACTTGGCTTGCATATCCCTCCACGATCCAATTGAGTTCGGTGACAACAACCATAGCTAGGTCTTGGCTTTATCCTTCAACGAGAAAGGAAATAGTTTTAGGCGAATGACATCTTGAGTGCACGTTTGATCACTAAAGGTTTCGCACGCCTCTTCGAACTCGCGGATATGGGTTTTTCGAATCCATACCATGGAACGTGGGAAGAATCTGAATCATCCCATTATGAAAGAGTTGGTTGAGGATTTTTCATGTAAAGACTTGAGAGATTTTCTGGAAAAAAATTGTCTTTTTATTTTTCTGATTTTTTGTTGAATTTTTATTTTTACGATTTTTGTGGGGGCTTTATAAGAATTAGAGTCAAAATTGAGACTAATTTGACCTAACCTACTTGTCTACCTAGTCCCTGAAAATGGCGCCAAAAACTTGACACGACTTTAAAAGTGTCTCTAGATCATTCTTATATCGGCTCAAGTAAGCCAGTCACGTAAGTAATAATCCGGGCAAGTCGGGTATCGAACATAAGGAATAGGATGTACGACGTGATGGCGAATGGAAAGATGAAAAATCTTACGTTTGACTCTAGAAAAAAAGATGATTGTTTTGAGATCTGGTAGTTAACTAAAGCAAACTAATTAAACTAGTGAATTAACTACGCATGCGATACCAACGAAGTAGTTTTAAACTACATGAACCATCAGTAAATTCTTTGGATATAACGGTTTAAAAATTATATTAATAATTCGAAGATAACATTAAACCTTTGAAAGAATTAACTATATGAGGATTTAACTCCGCACAATAATTAATTAATAATAAATTTAACGTGAATGATTAGATTGTTGGTGCGCATATTATACTCTCAAATACATCGGCTACCTAGGGAAAACGATGTTAAGATATCTATCATGTGTGTTTCAACAAAATATCAAGCCTTCAAGTTATCTCCATATTTTTATTCAATTTTATACCCAACTCCTCACCTAGGTTAGGTTCATGTACCCCAACCAGCTAAAATCCTAGCTTGACACGGTGTAATTACTAGAAGATGCGAATTCTACGTTGCATGTAATCAAAGTCATAAGAAAACTAGATTTAAATATCCATGAAAATCTTGGAATATCAGAAAATAAACAAACATGCAAATAATATTACTTTCATATCAAGGTAGAAGAAAGACAAACTTTATTGATGATAATCTTTAACACTAATCCATAAAAGTGTAAGCTTGATGAAGGAAATTGAAAACTATCTTCTTCCCTCTTCTCCTCTTTTTTTTTAAGTCCAAAATTGAATAAAACTAAGTCTAATATCAAACTATAACATTTCATGTCCGTTTTTGCAAGAGTCCTAACCTAATACAACTCTAAAAGAAAACAACAATTAAATGAATTTTCGAGTGTCGGGTACCCCGAACCGGTTTGAGTACTACAGCAAACCGGTTTGGATGCACAGCCGAACTGGTTTGGAGTGCGGTTTGAATTTTCCTACTGCCTTGGGGTGCTTCTTCTCTTTTCTTTCCTTGGATTTGTTTCTCAACTTCAAATGCGCATAACTTCTTTATCGTAGCTCGGATTACGGTGCCATTTTTTCCAGTGTTCTTGTGATTTTGAGCCCTTAAACTTTTCAGTTTGCCCCACCTACGAACTAAGACTAAAAAATTACAAAAATTCCCTTCAACTCCCTGTTTCTTGATTTCTTTCACTGTTTCGAGTTCTCTCTCGCACTAACTTGTATGAAATACCTGTAAAGCACATGAGAGATACACAAAACACGATACACTCACTAAGGGGAGTTAGTAGCATAAATATGAGACAAAAACAAGTTAATTACAATGCATAGGATCGTAAAAATACCGAAATTAAGGGGATAAATGTGAAGAATTTATGCCTAATCAGTAGGCTAAAGTTACAAATCAGAAATCAAAACTCGGAAATGGAAAAGGAAAAAATCCTTACCTCCAACTCGATGTCCATCTCACGAAAAGGAGGGAAAAATTATACTGTCGTCTGAGGAAGATGGGGCACCTGAAAGGAACACCCTCTTACAAGTTGAATGTAGTACGAAGGCATTGGATAACTACATACATTGGATAGTGTCTGAGCGGAGGTGGTTATGTAGCCGTCACACCACTCCCAAAATCCTGAGCCAAGGAACCAGTTGTGCTGTTACAACCTATTGACTCTATAAACGAAAGAGGCACACCACCCATGCCGTAGATCGATGCCCGTATCAATCATCTTATCGACTAGATAGTCGGACGATGCCACCCTGTCAGTATGTAGCGAATAGTGATCTCCCTCCATCGACATCATTAACTCACCCTCTGACATCTTCTTCGAGCTCCTCGTATGAAAGGGGGTCACCGAGGGCACAACCATCTCACTCTCCGTCACCTATTGCACAACCCGCTCGCCCAGATACCAGGTGTTCCCGAACTCTACATCAACAACCGTTGCCATTGGGCATGTAGACCCCTAGTTCCCATTTCTCTCGAAAGCTAACTCCAGGGATAGAACAACTTCTATACAAATAAAAGCCAATCATTAATGCATAATAAAAAAAATGAAAATGAAAAAAAAATCAAGAAGAGCGCAATATATAAAAAACCAAAATAAATTCTAACATGTGCACTCTTGAGAGAGTTCAACACAACTCTCACATCATTAAGGGCCAAGGGCTCCTTCGCCGACATGTTGGCCTTTCTCCACCGCATCATCCTAAGACACGCATTGGCCTCACTCTCCAGCAAAGGCATCAACATCATGTTGTGTCTGATCACCTAGTAAAACCACAAGTAAGGGACCAACAAAATTATCTCAACAAAAAAGAATTTACATGCCCCCTTAAAGTCGCCCTACAACATCGACTGAAAATGTCCAGAGATAGATACGTATAAAGAAGTCAATGTCAGGTGCCCCAATCATAAGTGCCGACCTTAGATATGACTCAAAGATATGGAAGAAACTAATAGATGGACGTCGTCCCCACTCTTCGAAACCAGAATATCACCCAACAGGATTAAAACAAACATGCGAGTTGCGTGTCACAACTGCTGGCCATCCTTGATGTCGATCGCCCTCCTCATCAAGGTGTTCTTATCAAGGATACCTTCACTGACTCTCCTCAACCCACTCGGCCAATGGGTCCCAGTGCCTTTCGGATCACCACCTAAGTCAAGAAAAGGGACCGATCCACCACTATTTTCTCCCCGTTACAAGATAACCCTAGGATCTGGTGCACGTCTAGCAATGTTACCATCATCTCACCCACATCCAGATGAAATATGTGGGTGGTATCCCACCACCGCTCGCTAAGGGTGCGCATCACTGCAGACGATCGTGATGTGTCATCCAAATCCCTTGCTAGGTAACCGAACACGATAATGTCCACCATACGCCTCACCTCCTCAGTGAGCTTGTCCCAAACCGCTTCAACCCTCGTCGAGCCTCGGGAGAGAACATTCGACGGCAAGATGCTCATTTGCCAAAAATTCGATCAATAACATAAATCCCCCAGGAAAATTAGCAAAAGTCAATCAAAACTCAAAATAAAAATATAATAAAAATAAATAAATAAATAATAATAATAATAATAATAATAATAATAATAATAATAATAATAATAATAATAATAATAATAATAATAATAATAATAGTAGTAGTAGTAGTAGTAAGAAGAAGAAGAAGTAATACCCATTTAGCCCTCAAGTTTTTTCACCCAAGCAAAACGGTGAGTCTCAAACTCCCGTAATAAGATTCCCTCACCCGCCACAATCTTGGCGCCATGCTATGTTTTCTTCCTCCCCACTCGTATTCCCAGGGGGTGGGCCCATACGATGTTAGCCCACTCATCAACATTCATAATATTGGTTGTCCTTTCTTCAAAAAATTCAAAAATGAGCTCGAGAGAGAATATTTTTTAAAGAGAGGGAGAGAGAGAGAATTAGTTTGGTGTGAGAAAAATAGGTTGCCTTCACCTCCTTTTTAAATGGGGATAAGAGGTATGTTGTCCGACACCCCGAGTTATGCCAGCCGACAGTGATCCTTTGGAATTACGAATGCCTTGAATCATTGTGCCACTGTCGATTGGCAATTGTCAGTCATGCCAATCAACACCTCCTACAAATTTTGTTAAAAAAAGTCAAAAAGTTAATAAAAATGCACATAAAATTATCAAAAAACAAATAACAAATCATAAAATCTCAAATTTCATCAAAATCACATTTTTCCATGAAAAATCATCCAATTCCAAAATTTCTACATGCATTTAAAAAAATCATCAAAATTTCAAAAATTCTAAAAACTCACAAAAAATCTAGAAAATTCCTTAAAAATCAATGCAAAAAATTCCAAAAATCACAAAAAAACAAGATTTACACATTTTCATGAAAAAAATCAAGATTCAAAATATACACCGGCATTTAAAAATCATCAAAAATTGCAAAAGAATCTCAGAAAAATTAAAAAAAATACCAAAATATTATCACATTGTTGTATGACATTTCCAAAACTATTTATCATCCTTTAAGTCCTAAAAATTGACCTTTTTCCACTTTATGTCTGCAGAAATGACCTTCTCACCCTTTAGGTCCTCGAAATTGATCGCTTTAATCCTTTAGGTCAGTAGAATTGACCTTTTCACCCTTTGGGTTCTCATAATTAACCTTTTTACCTTTAGGTCCTCAGAATTTGACCTTGGCCCTTGGAAACATCCACGATCCTCTTAATTGGTCACTCACACTCCTTAAGACATCAGAATTGACCTTGGATCTCATAGTCGGCCACAATCCTATGAATTTGTTCCCTACACACCCTTAGGTCCTTAGAATTAGCATAGGCCCTCAGAATTAGATCGCGATCCCCGTATTGGTCGCACACACTCCTTAGGTCCTTAGAAACGACCTCGACCCTCATAATTGGTTGCTTACACTTCCTTAGGTCCTCAAAATTGACCTTGGCCCTCAGAATTAGCCTCAACCCTCTGAATTGGTCGCCTACCCTCCTTAGGTTCTTAAAATTGACTTCGTCCCTCTGAATTAGTCTCCTACACTCTTAAGGTCCTCATAGTTGACCTTGGCCCACAGAATTGGCCTCAACCCTCCAAATTGGTCGAGTGCACTCTCTAGGTCCTCATATTTACCTTGGCCCTTAGAATTAGCGACGACCCCTGAATTGGTCACATACGCTCCCTAGGTCATGAGAATCATACCTTCACCGCAACATGATCTACTTATCTCCATAAGATAATTCACACACATGAACTCAACACTCATGATTTCCATTAGGGTATATATATTTTGATGAACTTCTCTTATCATAAGCTTATCTGTTAAAGGGATACGTAGAAACTCCATTCTAATATCCTCCATACATCTCCACAGTATCCAAACAATGTAGCTTCAAACCCTGGACCCTGGGTTCTCCATCAAACCTTAATAGGAGAACTATTGAACGCTCCTCGAGTTCTATTTAACTTTGATCAACTCTTGGACCAGAGAGCATCTCAATTAATTTTCATATAAATCTGAATAATCTTTCCAATGGTCCTAATCGTGCACGAATTGGACATACAGTTCGTATTTCCCAATCCTTTTACCCACAAACCCAAATCGAAGTTCACTGAATGATCCCCGAGCTCATATCGTCAAATCTTGGACACTAAAGTATCTCAACAGACTTTCATACAACTCTGACCTCACCATTCAAGGGGCTTCAACCTCATAATTCGTGCGATAACCTAATTATATCACTCCTAAAACTATTCTCTTACATTCCTTTACATAACTCCCTCACCTCACCATTTTCCACCACCATCCAAAAATCAGATTCCCCAACTTTCAAAAATCATTGTTTTCTCACCACTACTCACACTTTTTATCATTTATATACTCTTAAACTTATTTTTATAAAATCAAAAACCCAAAAATATGGTTTATCTTATAACCCCCAAATCAGATTTTGTTACCACCTTTTCATACTTTCACCACCAGTGCATTTTTTCATAAACTAAAGATAAACTCTAGTTTTGGATTTATGGGATAGATCGCACTGTGTTCCTATTTCAAACTGCATGGACTTTGATGTCGATTTCTACTATGTAGGCGTCTCGAGTTTATATCGGGATTCGAGTCCTCTAATCTTTCATTTAACTTCTTTCACTTTATTCTACTAGTTTTCTATTTATGTATTAGTTTATCTCTTATTACCTATTTTCTCACCTTTAGCGATCCCGTTGATATGTGTATTCACTTTTTCATAGTGAGTTACGATTCGCCGCATCGTTCATTGTCTATCTATTTTTACTTATTTCAATTAGCGATCCCGATGACATATATATTCACTTTATTTATAGTGAGTCACGATTTGGCGCATCGCTCATAATTTAGCCACTTTCACTTTTTTATTCACTTTTTAGCGGTCACGTTGATATGCGTATTCAACTTCTCATAGTGGGTCACGATCCTATGCATCACTTCCGACTAACTATTTACATTATTTTCACTTGCTTTTAGGTATACTCCATAAAATGATTTGATCTTGTCTTTTCCATAGCGTGGACACAATGATTTTTACTCCTCACACACGGCTCACGTATATATTCATTTTCATTCCACACACATTATGCACAATATTACACATTTCAGGATAAGATGCGTATTTTTATAGACCATGAGAGACCCAAAGGGTGGAATGGGTGCCTAATGACTTCCCATTCTGTAACTTCATCCCCTGAATCTTGATCAATTTGGTTTCATATGGATCAGTAGTCTTTTATGTCGTCTCTTCGGGTAAGAATACCTATTTTTCCTATTTAAAGTGGAATAGGTTGGTGACTCCAATCTCTACACTTTCAAACATTCTTCACGACGATCGCTTCATGTCCATGGAATCCCACGAAAACTCTGCGTGAGCGGTAGGAAGGGTATCTCCCCTTTTGACCCACATTTCCACCTCTTCTGGGGAAGAAACCCTCAAGATATCCATATTGGCAACTTTAAAAGGAACTTTTTTAAAGGACTAGACGCTATTTACATGGACTTTATTTTTCTTTTTTCTCCTTTCTCCATCTGGGAATATATGTTTCCACTTGTGTATTCTTCTTCTTCTTTTCTTACGCTCACATACAATATATGTCATACTCATATTACACTATCCATGCATATTCTTTTTTTTCCATTATATCCATCTTCTTATCACATGATTATACCATTTTTCTCTCACATTGCTCATGCCACTTGTACATATACATGATTATTCCCATTTGTATATATTCACATGCTTCATCTATCACATTTTTCATCACTTGTACATACCACATGCTTCATGTATATATTTCATGTCACTTTCACATGTTTTCTTCACTTATACATATTCTCATGTTATTCCCACTTTGTACATACTTTTATGCTCCATATCACTTATATATATCCACATGTTTCACACCATGTACATATCACCATGATTGATCCACTTGTAAATGCTTTATGCTTCATGTTACTTGTAAATATTTTTATGCTTTATCCCACTGGAATATTTAGCTCTTTTATTACATGCCACTTATGTATATTCCCATTCTTTACTTTAAGATTAGTGTTTGTACATATCCCTCTTAGCATGCATAAAACATTGCATAAAGATACTAATTAAGACACATGCATCTTGCACACTACATGTTTACCCAATATTTCTCCCGTACTGGGGAGTCACTTTATGATGCGTATTCCATGTTGACTCATATTTTAGACACTTTTACTCTTTTATTTAGTTTTTAGCAATTCTGTTGACGTGTGTATTCACTTGCTCATAATGGGTCATTATCTGGTGCATCCCTCATGTTTTGGATATCTTTTTACATCTTTTTCACTTGCTATTTGTTATAATCCATAAAATGATTCAAAAATGTCTTTTTCTTGACACGAACATGATGATTTTTACGCCTCACACACTGTTCACTTATATATGCATTTTCACTCCAAACACATTATGCACACGATTACCACATTTTAGAAAGAGAATATTTGTATATCCCATGAGAGACTGAAATGGTGGAATGGGTGTCTAACACCTTCCCATTCTGTAACTTAGTCACGGATCCCGTGATCTATTTGGTTATGTATGCATTAGTAGTCCTTCATGTCACTTTTTGGGGGATGATTATCTCTTTATTATGTTTTTGAGTTGGTGAATCCAATCTCTACACTTTCATACACGTTTGACGGAGATCGATTCATGTCCTTTGAAGACCGTAAAAATGCCATGCGAGTGTTAGGCAGGGGATTTCTCTTTTTTTTTTTTTGGTTTACACGAGGGTATCCACTAGAGACTTAGTGACTAATCCCTTCGCTGATTTGTAGGCACCTCGATGGGTGGGACAGCTGGCCCAGGGATTTAAAGATGCTCCATGCCTAAGGCGGGGATCGAACCCCCGACCCTTGGTTAAGGGAGGAAGATCCCCTTCCGCTCTACCACACCCCCTGGGTTAGGGGATTTCTCTTTTCAACCTGCATTTCCACCTCTTATGAGCAAAAAACCTCGGGATGGCCACACTCCAAACCAGAAGTCTCAAATTATCCCATATTGTCTGGTTACTCGAGCCCTACTTACTCGAGTAAGACCTCATGCTAAGTTAACTTGTAATAACAGAAAGATAATTAGTTTGTTAATGAGGGGTTGCTCATGTACCCCTTTACAATGGGTATGAGTTATAACTAATACTATTTTCAATCACAATATAAAATATTTTATCTGATATAAGTCGTTCACAAAAAATTACAACGTACAAATTTGTAATACATTATCAAAATAGGACTTTCCTAATCCTTCCACAATTGATTGATTCCTTATAATCCCTATCATAAATTGCAAATTATCAATTTCAATTGTTAAGATGCGTTGGTTTGAATTTGGGGTGAATAGATGGACTTCCATTCGTATTACAACCAATCCAACACAAATATTCTGTGCTTGATGTTCATAAGGATCCAGTAGGATCCTTAAGTAGCAAATACGCCCCCAGTTGAGTTGTATCTAAATTCTGTTACAATCGCAACGACTTATATAAGAAAAGCATTTGATACTTCAAGAATAATATCATATTAAATGTAAAAAAAAAATTATAGTAATTACTAAGGGCAATTTTTTTTCGGATGTGTTTTGTTAATTGTTTGAAATGTTACTTGACATCCCAAATCGATCCCAAATCGATGTACCCAGGACTCATTGCTCATTTCCATAAAGCTCTATAGAAGCTCTTGTACTTGTTGTACAAAAAAGTGTGTGGTTAAATAATGTTTACAAGTGTATATAAACACTTTAAACCCATAGATATTCCTTTATGCCTCAATGGACTACTTAATCTTATAGTTGCTACCAAAGTTGCAGGTGAAGTGATTCGTCAATGACAAAAGTAAACAGTGTGTAGTTATTGATACAATCTTAAGTTATCATCTCCAAGTGATGTAAATAACTAATGTTGTCAACTCAATTGGTAGCGTGTTGTCATATCAGTTTAGTAAGTAATTTGAATTTTGAATTTTGAATTTTTAAAATAGGCCACTAAATATTGCAACCCATCCATCTCCCATGCACAATTACTTTGAAATCTTTATTGCGTTGGTATAGATACAGGGGAAAGTTATGCAAATTTAAACAACTGTCCTGTAACAAAAAATGAACTCTCCAACTTAATAAAAATACTAGTATGAAGAAAACAAAATGATATGATATTAGTGAGACATCGTCAATTTCACCGACTGAGACTAAGACAACTCTGGATACCTACGTTAACAAGAAAGGAATTCCTTAGTATGAGGAGAAAAGGAAGTTCGAAAACAACTCGATTGATACAAGCGTTCCATAATTTATTGTTAGACATGTGATTTTCTACCCATCATAAAAGGTTGAGGCGAAAGATGAGACTATTTTGTATAGTTATTTAGAATAGACACGCCTATTGATGTGATCTGGAGGTTTATTATCGCTCGTTCCACAGGTGAGGTCAGCAAAATACTGTAAGGACAAGATAAAGGACAATTTTAGAATCATTTAACTTTTCAAAAGGGAAATTCAGCAAATGTAACGACGTTTGCACCACGCACACGCGTACAACTATTTTAAGAAACACATAGTAGATCTTTTTTACACATTTGATCATAAGATGCTAGATGTTTGATGGGAACTAAAAGGCCTAATTGTTATATTCTTTGGAACCTTATATAATTTGGCAAATGTATTATCATTATTTATCCATCCAATATTTTATTTCGGTTGTAAGGGTTTGCCAAGTGTACGTAATGATATTTCTTTTATTAAGAAGTGGGCGTTATTCAAAGTCATATTTATCATTCTCGTTCTAAGTAGTAGGTTATTTCTAATTTAAATTGCATTAATATTGGTATCTATGGTAGAATACACAAAGGTAAATATCAAATAAACTTAAAATATTTTACTTGGTTTCGATACACAACATTCCTGACCGTACGATAATGGAACCCAAAATTTAGTACAACCAAGTAAGGTTATTTCATCAACCAATTACGATTACATCCAAAATATGTATCGTAGTACTTAAAAAAATCAACACACACTTAAATAATAGTGTAGTGCCTAATCTTAAGCAAGCAACGTATTACCCGTCATTGTACATAAATTTAAACGACATAAAATCACTAGGACATCACTTTTACATAAATAACATAAAGACAAGATCCACACACGTCCCTCCTAACAATAACAAATTGTAGTCTCCTCACCATTAGTGCAATCTTGTGTTAATTTCCATCAAGAACATAAACATGACCATTCAAACCAATATCATTTTTTAAAAGAACAATGTTGGACAACTCTTTCGTTCAAACATTGAATTCATCAACGCCGTGGAAATTGATTCACATGTAAGTCCAGTATACTCAATGTTACCGATCCTAGCCATTTATCACACCTTTTACAGTAACGGTACACCCGTCCTTGATTATTGTTCATGTTAGAACATGCCACTTTAACATCTGACACCCCTTGCATTCACAATTCTCTTGTTTGAACCTAAGTTGCAAGTTGATGATTCCACTCGATGGATTTATTAATGACATTTTCAGTACCTACTAAAAATTTAAAAATTTATTGAACCTCTCAATAATGAGAACATTGAATTAAATTCACTACCAATATAGGTGTTACACTATATAATATCAAAGTTATGAATTAACCCTTGGATAAAAAAGGTCGGTGGTCCTTCTTTCATTCCACATCAATGTAGCCATTACGTTCTGTTTTTCATTCCACGTCGCTTGGGTAGTGAACATAATAGTCTCATTCAGTGAGGAATCATCAGGGATGGCATTGGTTTTATCTCATCGTTACTCTCTCTATCCCCGTCACATACATCATATTTGTCATAAACACGTAAAATGTTATGTAGAGAACAATAAGAGAGTACAATCTTCGATTGAGTCTCAATATCATGAAAATGTCGATGGCGGTGATATACGAATCACTTGTTCAATAAATCGATTGTCCTTTCAACTACATTACAAAGAAACAAGTGTTGAAAATTAAACAACTCTCAACTACTCGTCGACCGTTGACCTTCCACATCTCGATAGTGGTAGCTTGGTATGGTAAAAGAACCCAAGAACTAAAGAGAATCACACATCAACCAAATAATATTTACCAAGGAAAGAGAAAGTAAATTATTCTAGTAAACGGGTAAAATTTGTTATTAAATATGCCATTGAATAAGCATGATCACAAACTTCCCATTAGGTACCATTAGTTTGGCATAGTGACGTTGGATCGCGACTCTTAGCAATCACTTTTCATGCGCAGATCCCTCCCATACAGAAATAAAATATTCGAATTTCATGTCAAGTGTACTTGCAACAAGCATGTATCGAGATATCATTTTTTCAGATTAAGACACCTAGGTTGGTTAACTAGGGGAACGTTAGAAGATATGTGTGTTACCTAAATTTCTCCAAAGGCATCCTAGTAAGGTAATTAGATTAAATAGCGTGTAGCCATATTAAAAATAATAATTAAACAATTGATTATATATGTAAGCGCAACTAAGAGTTATACCCTAACTTTAAAATAATGGTACCAGTTTTTGCCATTGCCATTATCGTCGAGAGAGTTTTCTGGCTTCACATTAATTTCTAGTTCCCTATACAATTCTAGACATACCCGCAAAACCCGATGAAAATAGAAGCTAATAATTTGTTAAGAAATGTATTTGTTTCCATTTTAAAATGTCCGACATGACCTACAATGTTTAAAAATATAGCAACCTGATCCTAGACCAAAACTGAATGATTATCTTTTAACCTATACACATGTAATCTTGTGCACAAATGTTGAAAGTGCCAATGTTCATCTTTAGTATTTTGTGGCAGACCTATCACTCATACCGTAGATATGGTATAAAGATTAGGTGGGATGGTCATCCCAGTTCATTTGTGGGGCGCTAGGAATACCAAAACTCTTATTATTTTGGTATATCGCAAGTGCACGCAAACCTAGGAACCAAAACAACATCAATTGGTGTCGTTGGAGTCGTGATGGTGTGTTTGGAATTTTAAATTTCAACGGACAATTCGATAAACAAATTAGAAAAAAACATTATTATTTGAAATTAAATGATAACCACATAAATAAATATAAACATAGTACTAATATCATAATATTAACCGTGTATCGTTATTTTTTTAGTTTTACCTCATACAACAAACCCATTATAACTCAAACAATACACTACTGGTGTTCGTGGTAAGATAAAAATCCGTAGCGTACAGTTTTGTATCGAAAAATATGGTAATGGTTCATGTTTTAGAGAATTCTCCTTGAAATGGAACACTAGAATAATTATATATAAGGCGTGAATTTGAGTATTCGCGAGTTTGAGTTATAATAAAACCAACAGAGTCCCACGTCGGTAAAGAGAATAAAATAAATGGGAGTGAATTTGAGTATTCGCGAGTTTATGCTTTCATTTTGTTTGGATTTTTAATGCTTTAACATTTTGTAGGCTTTTTAGCTTTTATTTTGATTGGTGAACATTATTTTGATAAAATAATTACTAAATAAAAAATGATGCAACCTAGATTTTTTTTCAAATATAATAATTTGAGTTGGGCTAGTTGTAAAGAGAAGGCCTAATGTGGGAAATTCAAAATTCAATGTGCAATCTTATTTTGTTATTTTATTTTTTTTGGAATTTTATCAAAAAATCCGATTTTATCGGGATTTATCGCAAAATGTGTTGTTCGGTTTTAGTTTAAGTCAGGTTGTACCGAGTGGTACAAATGGTAATTTTGATTTTATCTTATCAAAATCTATTTTGATATTGGTATGTCCTATTTGTCGGTCGATAACCCACTGTAACACCCCGCCTAATAAGATATCGGGCGATCACTTCAATATTAAATTAAAACAGGAGTCTCATATGGATCATTCTTAGCATTACTGTCGAAAAATCCATTTAATTACTAATAACCTATTAGGCCGGTGTCAAAATTTTAACTTTACTACTCTTTTTAACAACAATAAAACATCCACAAGTTACTGCGTAATCGAAACTGAAAGGAAAATGAAATGAAATAAAATAACCGAACACTCGGTTCAAATAATACAACCATATCGAATGTTGTACCGAAAGAATAAATAAATGCAGTTGAGCCATTGGCTCGAATATTTATACAGTACCTCCTATCTAGAGTACAACGATGGAAGCGACTATCAAAAACCTGCATGCATCCACAGCTGTTGTAGCTGACGTCTGACTCGAAAGAATTTCCATCCAGACGTCCCTGTGTCTGGACACCTAAATATATATATAATATATAGAAAGAAAGGAGAGTAGATAGACGGGTCAGAGCCCGAATTTTGAAAATATTTTGCAAGTGCATAAATGCTTTATTTTAAAAAAAATAGTTTTATCTCATATTTAAATTGGTATCGCACTCCCATGAGATACCCCTCACCTCTCCACTAACAATGCACTCCTAGCGCATCCCTCTAGACATCCTAGTCAAGCTATCCTGCTAAACTAGTCTATCCCAAACCCACTATCAATCCTAGATAGTCCAAGCAATGTACTAAGGGCTAAACTTCACCCCAGTCTCAACGCTATGCCATGTTCGTGCGTGGGGTGTCTCGCAAAGCGAAATCCAAACAAGGAACCCCCCCGATACACTACTATGCGGCAAGGTCGATCGTCGAGATCCGCCAGTCCCTCAGTACAGAAAGATATATATAAATATATATACCATAAACATTTATAATATTAGAGCACTAAGGATTAAACTTCTCCCCAGTCTCAACACAATGCCATATTCGTGCGTGGGGTGTCTCGCAAAGCGAAATCCAAACAAGGAACCCCCCCGATACACTACTATGCGGCAAGGTCGATCGTAGGGATCCATTAGACCCTCGGTACTCGATTCATCCATTTATATACATATACATATTTTACCATAACCATCCGGATCTATCTCCCGGACCGAGGATTCATATACAAAGTATTTATCAATACTTTACATTTTCTCAAAACTTCCCATTTCCCTTTTTATACTCAGGAAATGTAAATATAAAAGCCAATTCATTATCACGAATTGCTTTAACAAATCATATACTTTTAAAAGCCAGTTTTATTATCATAAAAATGCTTTTTCCTTTATGTCATCCCATTTCCCTTTTTATACTCAGGAAATGTACCCAAAGCCATTTCCATTTTCATGAAAATGCTTTGATCAAATCATGCTTCCACATCCCTTCTTCCATCCGGGAGTGTTACCGAAGCCAAACCTTTATCCCATTTCCCTTTTTATACTCAGGAAATGTAAATTAAAGCCAATCCATTATCATGAATTGCTTAAATAAATCTAAGACCGCCCCTCCGGGTTTCCCCACTGGACGTGCCCCTAAATGGCTATCATCTTCCAGGGCCTATCTATACAAGACAACCTGGGAACCTACCAACGTCGAAAAGCGGCCATATTGCCTGCAGGAAAGTTAGGACCACACCCGAAATCCCTTAACCAGCGCACTAATACAAATGCCCATATGGCCTAGGGACTATATCCAACCTGCTCAACAGCCAGGAAGGCTTCCCCACAACGCACGCAACTTCCCTTATGATAGCGATTTAGGGAGGTGTGTATAATCCATATTTTACCAATTATGAAAATCATTTATTTACCATTTTGAAAATATTCATTTATATATTTTCAAAATCATTTCCATCGTACCATATATATATACCTAAATCACACAGTATATACATATCCTATATATTCTTCCTAGAATATATAAATGGCCATAGTGGCCTATAGCATCTAGAGATGACCAATAATCCCAAAGATTCCCTCCAGGAATCATAATCATGCATTCATATTAGCATGATTCTAAATCCAAATATTTCTTAATTTTAATAATCACTATATACATCAATCCCATCTAAGGATTTATTGGATATCTCCAATGATACCCTTCACTCTAAGTGAAATCAACACATACCTATAATCCCAGTTTATCCTAATTATCTCCTAGGATACACTTAACGATAATCGATATAATTATGCTTTCTATTAGCATAATTATATAGGCCTGTATGCCTACTAGAAATATCCTCGGGATTTATCTCACCCGAACAACCTTAAATTCAACGAGTTAAGGATTTCATTTCCTTGAACTCCAAGACTACACCTAGTCCAATTAATCGTTTAGAAGTCCCCAATATGCTTTAGGAACCCTAATCCATCAATTTCTGTAAATATTCTATTTTCCTCGAAAATATAGATTAAGGGTTATATACTTAAAACCCTTACTTTACCCTCCTAAATTTCCTCAACTTATGGACCATAAAGTCCTAAAAGGTCCTTTAGGTTATCACCTAATTAGCCTCAAAGCAAGATGAAGTGGAATCTATTCCATCCAAATCACCCTAAGAAAATTATCAACTTTCAGCAGGGGTCGATCGATCGACCTTTCAGAAGGCTTCGATCGATCGAGCCCCAATGATCGATCGATCGATCATGTCGGGCAGCTTCTTCTCCGAGAAGCTGTTTCGGCCATAGAAGCTTCCTCCAATCTTCCATCTCTTCACCCAACGGCCTACAACTTCTACCAATAACAAATACACCTATAATACGGGTCCTAAACATCCTAGAACCCGGAATCACCTAATATTTTTGGTTAATTTCTAAATTTCTCCAATTTACAAATTTTAGGGGTTTATTCGTTTTATCTCCCAAAAACCCGTTTTATCCACGAATACCCAACCCAAAATCATTAGGGTTTGTTATACCAACAATGATATGAGATATTTATGCTAAAAAATAAATAAAGCAAGTAAACACTTGCCTCGTGGATAAAATCCGACGTCCTCGAGCCGAATCCTGCGGAGGCTGGCCGGAATCTCCCCCTTTTTCCTCTTTTCTTCCCTCTCTCTCTCTTCCTACTCTTCTTTCTTCTTTCTCCCCCTCTTCCTCTTTATATAGAGAGAAAAAGGGTTTTAACCCCTTAAAACCCAAAAACGACTCGTTTACCCAATTACAAGTTACTTTTACCTCTAAAATTACCCGAAACTCAATTTCGATAATCGGACACTCTTTTCCGACTATCTCGGCCATTCCGAGAATCATGGCGCAGTAAAATTCCCATCCGAGGTATTTGACTGCAAATCACTATTCCAACCCAAAATAAATAAATGCGGTTTTTCCAATTAAAAATCTTACCTCGTGTCGCTTTACTCAACAGCGACATATAATTTAAAATATTTTGACCTATATAGTCCCAAAATAATTTATAACACCCTTCGAAAATTATTAAATCCTCGAAAATCCCAAAAATTACTATTTAGGAAAATTCTCCAAATTCCAATTTATACTTAATTATGGAATTTAATCGTCCCCAAAAGGGCGGGTTGTTACACCCACCCTACAATATAGCCATTATACCTCAAAATATTAAACATGTCATACCTCAAAAATTAATCCCATTCAAACCTCAAACATTTTAAACATTATACCTTAAACAACAAACCCATTATACATAAAACATTCAACCCGTGAACATTATTAATTTGAAAACACAAAAACCAAAGAGAACAAGATGTTCATATAACACAAAAACTGGATTTGAAAATTATTACCTTTGCATAAAATGTATCATGGTTATATTTGTATCATTACGAAAGAGAAAAAGAATAGAAACAACGGCAGTTAAAAGCAGTAAATAAAAAAATTGCTTGTTAGGAATGAAATATGGAAGAATTTATAGGGAAAAATCATCCACCTTTTGCGTCACAAAGAGAAGTTGTAACAGGCAATGGAGATATGTGGGTTTGGGGTTATGGATGTCATGTAAAAATCTTCATTTGGTCAGATGTATCTAATCAAACTATGGGGTATTTGTTATGTAGGAGCGAAAAGAAGGGTGGTAAATTTTTCTTTTGGTCTTACAAAAGAAATTTTTGCTGAAAAGGTGTAAAAAAAAGGGTCACGTTGAGAGAAAATCGAGAAAATTTTGGCTGGATAAATTTTGTATATCGAGCATGTAAAAGGAAGGACAATGGGTGACAAATATGGGAAAATAGTGTAAATTTTTTTTGTGTGTGATTATAAAGGGCTCTCTCTTAATACTTCACCCAAGGCACCCAAAACCTTGGCGGCCAACACTGATCATAGCACACTTACACTTAGTCAAAGCCAACTGAGTAAGCACAATTGAGTAAGCACAATTTTCATATATTGGAATGTTTAGTGCGTACTCAGCTAATGTAGATAGGGTGTGCTAAGTGCATCCTATTTTTTCTCCCCGACACCACATCATGCTTTAAATAATTGTACATCGTATTTAGAAAGTTTTGTTATGGTGATGGAAAAAAATTAGGAGTGTCAGCACGACCCAAATTAGATGAGTTTGATCTCTTATGTCATCGATGGGGAACTGAAACATAGATTAATAGGGTTACTTCATATCATCACATCTATTTATTTCTTACAAATAATAGCACCTTAAGTGTATAGGGTCATGACCCTAAGGTAAAATAACTGGTTAAGTTGTACTATTAGGTCCTTTTCATCGATATGGAATTGTTTTCCATGAAAAATAATAATTTTAGTTCCTTTTTTACTTTTGCGATACTTGATTTCAAATTCATTCTATAAAAATAATGGCATAAATCAGAATTTTTTCCCAAAATGTTATCATTTTTTATGGAAAAACATTTCTTTCCCAATCCCCAAAGAATGATTTATATGGAATACTCCAAAAGCAAGTTATCTCGCACTTATCTCTTTCCACTCATTTTCCAACTTCTTGTGAAACTGAACTAATTTTCATTTATTTTCCAACTCTATTATCAAACACACCCTTAGTGAAACATTTTTTAAACCTATGAAGTGTAGGGTTATATAGCCTGTTTGATCTGATCGTTGCCAAACTACATTTTCATTTAACCCTTTCCAAAAGCTTTATCTTTTCATAAAAAAATATTCAATCCAAATCATATTATGCTACTGGTAAAGTTTGAGCATTTGAGATCCCAATTATTGTAACACTTTTCAGTTTATGTGAGTAAAACCCTTTAAATCTCAAAAGTGTTAAAATAGTCCTCTAAAACACATTTAGGATCTAAGTTTGAAACTTAAATAGCCTGAATTGTACCACATGAACAATTTACATGCAACTTGAAAAATTATCGCCTTCCCTCCACATGACTAAAATACATCCTACTAAAGTTGCTTATAATTTGAGTTGATGGTTCTTAACGCAATCCATTAAACTTACGTAGCGATGGCATATTCACCCACCTCGTTGGATTTTCTCCCCGTCCCGATGGCATAATTTGAGTTGATGGTTCTTAACGCAATCGATGGCATAATTTGAGTTGATGGTTCTTAACAGGACGGGTTTGAAAATGATTTTTCAGGTTTGGGGTTGGTTCAAATTTGAAAAAATATACTCGAGGCGGGTTCGAATTTAGGTGTAAAAAAATCTGCCCCGTCCCGCTTATACATATTTAGCAAAAAAATATAGAAATATATATTTTACAATAAATACCTTTAGATGAATATATTTTAAGTTATATCCTATTTATGACTAATCATATAAGTTGGTAATCATGGTGATGTACTTTTACATTATTTTAAATGTGTAAAAATATAAGTTCATTAAATTAATTAAATTTAATAGGTAGGATCTAGTCGGGATCGGGTTTTGCAAAATTCGCTCCGTTGTCAACCGTAAACGTATGCAAATACAATATAATGTTATCTAATAACCAATGAGAATAGGAAATCTTTGGAGAGATCTAGCTTCAGCCCGACAATTTATGCTCATAGACCAAATCGCAAAAGGATTGTACTTCAATATGTTTTTCTAAACGGTGGCTCCCTTATTGGCTATATGGGACTTGTTTTAATACCCATACTTTTATTATTATTTTTTTATTTTCGTGTGAATGATATTATTAATTTAATTGGAGAAATTAAATTGGATTTTATTAAATATTAATTAGCGAGATAAATGATTAATACTTATTCGAATTATTATTTACATGTGTGTGATAAGTAAATAATTATACGATTTATTATATGTCGCGTATGAGTAACAACGATGACTTAATTGGTGATAGATCGATAGGATTTGACATCGACGGATCAATATAATTTGTGGGAGATGTGTAGGATACATATGTGTCGGATTCGATTAGTGAAAAGTTGGCATAATTGGACTTGGGTGACTCGTATGACCTTTTTGAGTACACCGGTGACCCGGGAAGGGTCAAAACAGTCCAGAATAGGTACTCGGGTGTTGTGTTTAGGTTCCGGGGGCTTTTTAGACATAAAAGGGCCCGTATAAGGGTAGAAAGGTCATTTTAGACCTCTAATCAAAGGGAAAACGGGATTAGGCTTTTGGGAAGACTTTTAAGGGTTTGGGAAGGTGGATGACAACCAACATTTTTCATTCTAAACAAGAGGTTGAGATAAAAGAACCTTAGAGAAAAGAAAAGAGGCAAGGAGGAAGGATCTTGAAGAGGAGATTCAACCCGCTTCAGAGATACTTTGAATTTGTATTCCATCAAGGCAAGTAAAAACTTATTTTATATCGAATTTTCAATTGGTAGTTAATTACTTTCTTAATGTAAATTGGGGATTGGGGATTTGATTATGAAAAATTGAAATTGATGATTTGATAAAGAAATATATTGGTAAAGAATGCATGATCTCGAATAAATGAATATTTTGGGTTTGATTCTTTTGATAAAATTCTGAATTTTAATGGAAGGATAGCAATAACTTAAATGAAAGACGGGATCTTTAATTATCAACTTGATATAATAGTTTTAATCTTGAATATGTGGTGATTTATATGTTAGATTCATGTATATATAGCGATAAGAATGTGCTTTATGGATGATACATGAACTATAATTCTTGAAAATTGGGTAGAAGGAACCCTAGAAACGAAGTGGGGGATGAATCCCGCCTAAGAAAAGTGCTTCAGGTCCGTTCGCTGAAATCTCATTTGAACCTCGTTCGAACGAGGCTTTTCATTCGAACGAGATGGGTTTACCGTTCGAACGACCCGTGGGTTTGGATCGCGAAAATGTTCCGGGTATTTTTATGAACTCAAGCGAGTATGTGGGAGGTTATCCAAGTGAGTAGATATTTAATTAAAAATTGAATTGTATCACAACTTATTATTGGGAATTTGATAATTAACTAGGGTGCTCGGATAAAGGACTATTTAGATAAATAAAATGGGAAGTTGGATGAACTTCGGGTTTTGGGTGAAACATGCGTGGTGGGATAAGCGTACATGTTCGGTAATTAGTATATATACATATTAAAGTGGCGTGTATATATATATATATATATATATATATATATATAAGTGTGTATGTGTGTGTATGTGTGTGTGTGTGTTGTGTATGCTACTTATTTTATTTGAACATACCTACTCGGTGGTTTTATCGGAGGAGGTTGCTCGTAGTGGACAGTCCACCATGGCTTTCACCAACAGGTGTTAGGTTGGTTCCCCAGGTCATAATACTGTTTCATAGTCATTATCCCAGTGTGAGGATAGGTGTTGGTTTGGATCGGTGAGGAGCGATGTGGTATGGCCGCGATCCCCCGGGCGTATGTATATGACCACCTCCATTTTATGTGTTTTCGTTTAGGATCGGCGGTGAGATTCCGTCTTGGTAGATCGATGTGAGGCGTGATGCCAAGAGCCGGATATCTCATGAGGAATGATTCCACTAGGTCCAAGCTCTACGTATACGGTTATAAGTATATAGTGAGCGATATATATGTATGCTTATATGATATAGTGTGCATATCTACTTATAGCACGAGTATCGCTATATTATATATCTTATGTGATTATTTAATTATAATATGTGTCGCTAAAATAGTGTATTAAATGAATACTTAGTAAAGGTAGTTAGACTAAGCTAATAAACAGTATTAGCAAGGTTGGGCTTAAATAACAGTTGTGTACCGGGTAGTTGAATTAGAATAAATAAAATGACCACGTTAGATGCGCAATGTAGTTGAGAGGTGAGGTTTATCTCAAGGGAGTATGACCAGTTAATCTTGAAAGTAATACGCTACGATTTTAAACGATTTAAAACCATTATTTACTTGCGAAAATATTTTGTACTCTTTGGGCTTTGGCCTGCATATTTTGGTATTTCCTTATTTTTCTTTTTACACCCCAGGTGTGCAGCAGTAGCAGCCGGGACAGAAAGGATAGATCTGCTCTTATCGAACTGTGGATGCTACATCCTTGCTTAGACGCTTCAGTCAATTCTACTCAACATAGGATAAGTTATTTCCTTTTACTGTTGGGCGTGTTGCCCGTAGATGATAGTTTTTATCTTACTGTAAAGTATTATAATTGGTCAAACATTTACTTCAATATTCAGTTTCTTCCGTGGATGTTATTTGGTGACCGATGCTTTATTCAATTCACCCTTATTACTTATTTATGCATGATGGTTACTTATGTTATTGCGGTTGTGTGGATTATTATTATTATTAATGTTATATTATTATTTGTGACAATGATGTTGATAATTAACCATACTGAGATTCCTGTTTTATATTGATAAAGGATTAATCACCCAGTATTAAAATAGGCAGGGTGCCACACTTGTTACTGGTCTTGATTAAATTTTCAATGGATATTTCTATTAGCATTGAGAGAGCAACACGTGCAGGAGGTATCAATATAGAAAAGTTTAGAATTTCTAAATGATCCTAACATGACAATTGGTTATATTTGGGATTTGAGGTTAATAACGAGTGTAACTCGAGTTATTTAATAACTATAAAACAGTCTTTGAATGAGAGTGAAAATGCGGGATGTCATACCACTTTTAAATTTTGCAATATTTCAATAGATTAAACTTATTTAATTAGAGTCAATCTTCAAACCAATTTTAATAAACCCTAAACATGCAGGTATGAGAATGAAAGCATTAAATCAACAAGCATGCAAATTTCAGGAAAAAACCTTTTATTTCACTAATAAAATGTAAATACTTACAAGTGAAACACTACAATGATTTTTTGCAAAAACCCACAAAGACCGCAACCTTCAGATCAACAATGACTCCCTCGAGAATCACAAGAACCGCATCTTCTCCTTCAGCAGTGAATACCGTCGAGTATCCCCAAGTCAGCAGTAGAGACAACACTCCACAAGAATAAACTTCGTGACATAAGTTTTGGGGTTCCAAAGAAGATTCACAAAAGTAATTGGGATGTGTTTGTGTGAATCAAAAAGGGTTTTAGCCCTAAAATGTGAAGATTTAATTACAACAATTCTTCAGTTTGCGTAAACGAAAAGTCTTAACTGAAAAGCTTTACGAAACATGCATTTATAAGCTAACAAAAAACTTTGAGGCGACGAACGTCATGAGAACGACTTCATCATGTCATTCGAACGACAGTGAGAAGTCGTTTGAACAACCCAAGAAATGACATAATAAAAATCATTCCAGTACGCTCTCATTTGATCCAAAATCGACCAGGCCATCTAACGACATCGGCATGTCGTTTGAACGACATTGCCATATCGTTTGAACGACATGAGTTTTTTTTTTTTTACAGTCCGCCTACAAGTCTATCAGAAAACATTTTAAGTTCGAAAAATGCAACTGATTGATAAAAAATATATTTATAAAAGTATCCCAATACTTAGTAAAAAATCTAAGCAACTCAAAACAAAATCTATATCAAAGTATACATCATGCCACGTAGATGTTGAAGATGCTTGATATTTGGATCTGTTTTCTTGAACGTGTGAACGTGAACTTCCTTGACGGTTGTAACAGGATCCGACATACTCAATGTAAACTAGAGACTATGAAAAATATTTCCTTACAAATCTCCCCCTATGTCTATTTAGATACAAAATAAAAACATCTGAAATATTAATAAATGTCCTATACAAATCTAATACCCTCCCATGAACCCAAAAGTGGAAAGATATTAAATATGCAAGTCTTAAAAAATCTTCAACTTTTAAATCTTACATTCTCTTTGCTTTCCTTGCTCCTCTTTTGTGTGATTTTCAAATGTTCATCAAAGTTCTACGCACAATGAACAAAGCAAATACCTTCATGATGTATCAAATTTGAAATGAGATAAACATAAACAAGGAAAAGAATAAAACATAATAAAGATAGAGTGTCACGATAAGCATAGCAAATATATTTCAATTAAGCTCATGCAAGGATAAACTCAAAAGGCTTCACAAACTATTTTTTATTTTTAAAATATTTTTCAAGCAAAAATAATTTACAAAAAATAACACACACCGTGAATTTACACTAAGATAACCAAATCGTGGAAACGGAAGGAATGGGTGTGAACAAATTTGGTAGAAAAATCACCTCAAACATTCATAACATATGTGCACGATGAATATGGATACTCGTAACGAATGAACGTACTTAGGTGTAAAAAAATGTTTAATTCAAATGATATCGATTAAATCTAATCAACAAATCAAAGTCTAAATTGATTTCAATATCAACAACGCCTAAAACTATGTAATGCTTTTTTCAAGATTTTGTCAGGACGTGTAAATCCATTGATTTCCAACCAAACTCCCCCATAAATAATAATTCTTTTTATTTTTCTATTGAATTCTCTTTTTAAGAGATTTCCTATTGGCTCCTTTTGGCATATATTTCTTTTTATTACCTTAATTGTTTCTTAGGCACTTTTAAACGGCGACTTTAACGACGAGTTAACATCCCTCTCACAACCCTTTACCATGTACACTCGTATTTTTTTTCAATTCTAAACAAACACTCACGAACAACAGTTCTTACATGCACTACTTTCATTGTCAAGTTTTATCATTTTTGGTTCATTTTAAAGATAGAGTTAAGATGAAAACACTTCGGCCAACATGTGATAAACAATTACAATAATCAAATAAATCTGTGCACGCGTGAATTCAAGAAAATCATGAGTCAAACATGTAGAAAATAATCACCAATCGCATATTAAGGACTCCAAACATTATAAAGCACATGGATGAAATGATGTTACGTCTCAAGCTACTATCAAATAGCCACATGGATAATGGAATGATGTTGTGACTTGGTCATCCTAAATGTCCATCCATAAACGGTGTACAAAGAAATGCAAAAATCTTTCTGTGTTTTTCAAAAAAATTTATCGAACATAAAATCTTTTTGGCTTTTTCAATTTTTTCTTAAAAAATAGAAAATCTTTTTGTATTTTCCCAAAAAAATTCAAAAACAAAAATTGTTTTGGTTTTTCAAAAAATATATCAAAATGTAAAAATCTAAAATATAATGGTAGTACACACTAGCAATAGGCATAAATTATTCTGTCTCTAAATTCTCGATGTACATATCTCTAAATGCTTTTTAGAGATCACCTTCACCCTCACTTCCAATCTCACTCTCACACTCACTAGCCCCCGAATGTATCAAAACATCATCGAGGCACTCACATTTACAAGTGTCCTCATCGACACGGGACAAACAAGATGTGCTCACGTGACTGGCCATGAAAGCAACTCACTTTTCATGTGATGATTCATTCCAGAAATCATCCAACTCGATGTAACTATCGCTAAGAGTGGTGATATTAGCAATCTTCTTACCCTTTCCCTTTAGCATAGTGGGGCACTCAAAAGCTTTGTGCACTTTACACTCACATTCATAACATGTAAGGAAAAAATTTCCAATTAAGTTAATTTGTATGTAATTGACTTAATTCCGGACAAAACTTGTTTGAGTCATAGATAGATTTTTATCTTGTCATCATACCCACGTAAGTCTATGACGTGTTGTGTTGAAGACGTAGCTTGCAAACTTCAAAGATTGATCATGCCGTGTTTATTGGTGCGTGTTTCACCTCTTCATATCACATTGCATTCCGAGATACACTCAAGTATGAACGCAAAATGTTTATGGGGCTCGAAAAATATTTTAAGGATGTTATTTTGTTTAAAAATGATTTTAAAATATTAAAAATGGTTTTAAAAGGTTTTAACTTTGTTTATTCTGAGATAAACACTGTTTAGAGCCATATGAATTCTCTCCTTGTGTTTAGAGACTTCAAACGACATGTGATGTCGTTAGAAAAACATCTCACTGTTGTTAGAACCACATGGCGATCTCGTTAGAACGACCGACCGACTTGACTTTTTTATTTAAGGCGTTTTTCTCCTCGAATTTTGAACTGTGCAGAACCAAAATACAGTTTAGAACAGTTCCGTTTTTTTACATAAGTTTTCTAACGATTTCAAAGTCTAAAATCATCCTTAGTGTTTAAAAGATCCGCGTTTACAAAGCATATGTTATAGAGATCTTGTTTGCACCATTGGTTTGTTCATCTGTATTGAATAAGTTGGTTTGTTGGAGTTTTGCGATGAGGGTCGTGTTTCGAATCGTAGAGGTTGCCAAAACTACATTAGTGGACACCAAGGCACTCGTGTACACGCGTGCTATGGACAAGTATCGTGGAAAGATTTCTGCTTGGGCACTGTAGAGGAGTGGTTAAAGAGAAAAAGAGCTTCAAGGTTTGTGGGAATCGAGTCGTTGCATAAGTCTATATGTCTTCCTTTGTTATTATTGTATCATAGTGATTGTCTGGCTTGAGCCATCCGAAGTTTTTTCCATTACTGGTTTCCTAATACATCCGACATTGTGAACTTTGATTTATTTTACTTGCTTTAATCACTCAAATGCATGTTTAGGATTTAACAAGATAAAATTGGACTTAAGTAATATTGGTATCACTTTTGGATATATAGTATTCTTTAATGTTTTGGATAATTTTATATACTTTAAAACTTATGTCATGGTGGATTGTTCATATATTGTTTTTCTCCACTTTTGAGTTGTTGCTAAGGATTAATGAAGAGACTAAACGCCTATCAAATGAGAAAGAGGAAAAACAGTTATGTGCTAAAGATTATTAGAACACGAGAAATCCATAATCGATTGTGCCAGATTCGTCATCTTGCATATACTTCCTTTTTTATTGGGTAAGATGCCACTAGTGCACAACAAAACTATAAGCACGAAAACTAAGGGCCCGTTTAGTTCTGTATTCAAAAAACTTGATTTAAACGCTGTTTTTAAATACAGTTTTAAAATTCAGTTTTATGTATTTATAATTATTGGTGTGCATTTGGTAAAACTTGTTTTTAAATACAGTTTTTTTAAAATTTGACAAAATTGACAAACGTGTATATTTATATCATGCATATGTATGTGTGTGTGTGTGTATAAAAATACATACATACATACATATATCATAAATTATATACACGTACATTTAATACCATGTATTGTTAGGTATATTGAATGAGGTATGCTATGGAGTTTTGACTATATATATATATACATTTAATACTATGTACTGTTAGATATATTTAATGAGGTATGTTGGGGAGTTTTGACTATATACATATATATATATATATACATGAATTGATAATATTTTTAAATACAAATGTATTATATGTATATTTTATATTATTCCATACATTAATAATACATGTATAAAACTATATATCAGTATCATGTATCTATCGATAATATTATTTACCTTTATATTATTTCGTACTTAATTTTGTGTACATATACATATACATTTTTTATTTATAAGAATTACACACATATTAATGTATTATGTATGTATATTATATATTAAGGTACAACTGCATTAAAATATTAAGAATGAATAATTCTGAGTTGAAAAATAAAAAATAAAATTTAAAAACACCCTAAACCTGTTTTCTGAAAAACTTAATTATAACACAAAAATATTGTCATTATGTGTTTAAAAATAACTTGCCTAACGAATTTTTTTACCATAATTGTATTTAAACACATAAAATAAAATTATAATTGCAAACCAAACAGGCCCTAAAGAAACAAAACAACATACACAACTCCAAAAAAAAGCTAAAGGACAACATAGATTTAGAGATAGAAAGAATATGTCACATATTATGACACATCCGTAGCAGAGGGACAGTTTAGGCATGAGTGGTTGGGTTATCTTCGCTGTTATAGGAGTTTCTTCTATTTTTTCAATTTTTTTTTCTTGTTTTTCTTTCATTTTAGGATTTTTTTTTCACTTTATTACATTACTAATTCTTGATTTTATCCTAAAATGCACTTTTATTGAAAAATTAGACTCCGCCCAAAATCGTCAAAAAAACTGTCAACTTTAATCGCCACGTCCAACCAAAACAATTAAAAATTAAAAAATAGAAAGAAAATCAATTTTAAACCCAAAATAATTCAGAAACCAAAATTCCCCCCCACCCACATCCACCACACACAGAATATAAAAACCAACCCCACTCCCCTCCCATGCAACCCCACTTCCACCTTCTCCAGCACCACACCAACCCCCAAACAACTTGATCACTACCTATGAAGCATGGACTCGACACGTAATACGTGACGAGGTTTTTTTAGAAACAAGGATCCGCATAATATGTGTGTGTGTGTGTGTGTGTGTGTGTGTGTGTGTGTGTGTATATATATATATATATATATATATATATATATATATATATATAGAGAGAGAGAGAGAGAGAGAGAAGCTCATGTGCACACTAAGCTTGCACACTAAGTTTGCACATCACTTTTTTTAAATAGTAAAAAAAAAAATTGAGTTAATTTTTTTTTGTGTGATATTTAAACATTTGAACGGACCCATGTAAAAAAAATCAGCTCAAAAAAATTATTTTTTTCTATTTTTAAAAAATCGGTCAAACTTTCGATGCTTTGTGAAAGTTTGACCGATTTTTTAAAAATGGTAAAAAAAGATTTTTTGAGCTGATTTTTTTTAAATGGTTCCGTTGAAATGTTTAAATATCACATAAAAAAAATCAACTAAAAAATATTTTTTTAATGCTTTAACAAAATTGGTGTACTCCAACACTATACAAACTTAGTGTGCAGAGGAGCCTGTCTCTCTCTCTCTCTCTCAGAGAGAGAGAGAGAGAGACTCCTGTAATAACTCCTTATGGTGCAGACTCCGATACATACTATTTTTAAAATATTAAAAAAGTATTAATGAAACTTCATGAATATGATCTCCACGATGAGAAGATCATCTCTAATTTTTTTCGTCAAAAAAATCAATAAAAAAACCATTGAAACGAGGTGATACGTAAAAAAAAATTGTATAAATATACATTATCGACCTTTGAAATGTCTGGTCGACGCCGCCACTTGATTGATTAAAATTTTTTATGAAACTTTATGGCTATAATCTTCTCACTGTCGAGATCATATCCATAAAGTTTCATCAAAAAATTTAATTAAAACGTGGATGCTCGTCAACATTTCAATGGTCGAAAATGCATATTTATATCATTTTTTTACGTATCACCTCATCTCAACGATTTTTTATTGAATTTTTTGATGAAAAAAATTGAAGATCTTCTCACTGTGGAGATCATATTCACGAAGTTTGATAAAAAAAATTATTTTTTTACTAATTTAAAAAAAAAGATACATACCGAAATCTGCACCATATAAAGTCCTTACAGGAGTGAAGCTATATATATATATATATATATATATATGAGAGAGAGAGAGAGAGAGTCTCATGAGGACCTCGGTTTGCATACCGTTGGGGCGGGCCAATTTTCATAAAATAGTAAAAAAAATATTAGTAGGACCATATAAAAAAATCAGATCAAAATGATTTTTTTTACTATTTTAAAATAATCGTTCAAACTTTGTCGATTTTTAACAACTTAAAAACTGATAAAGTTTGACCGATTTTTTTAAAATAGCAAAAAAATTCGTTTAGAACTGATTATTTTTTTATGGTCATATTGAAATGTTAAAAAATCATAAAAAAAATTCAACCAAGAGATATTTTTTTTTACTATTTAAAAAAAATTATCCTCATTCGGGATCTTCAAACTGGGACCTCGCTTGATCCTCTCTCTTTCTCTCTCTCTCTCTCTCTCTATATATATATATATATATGAAATAAAACATATTTGTTACCATAAAATACCTTATTAGAGCATTCTTAACATGAAATTAAGAAATTGACTATAAAACACCTTTCCCAATTGTTGTGCGAGAAGGCTGTGCGAAAAAGGTGAGAAAAAAAACTAGTGTTTTGGGGGTTCGTAAGCCAGACAGAAAAGTCTTTGGATTTTTTAAACTGTGCTACTTTTGTGTTATTTTGTATTGTGCAATAGTAAGTTGGCAATGTCCTGCGGTGGTAATTGGCAACGCTGCGTTTGTTTGTCAGGAAAAGAAAGGAAAAGTGAAGAAAAATAACTTTTCTGCACTTTTTGATGAGTTTGGTTAGCAAGAAAGTAATGAGAAAATTATCCTGCAGGAAAAACTTTCCCACAAAACACATCCTACCAAAGGGCTTGGATTTTCAAGGAAAGTTGATATATTACAATGTAGATTATTATTACTATTATTTTTACTTACATTCAAGGTTCTAAAAGGCGCGAGGTGTGATTGAGGTCAAGCCTTAGGAGCCTAGACGCGACCTAGGTGAAGCCTAGGCGTAAAAAGGCGTTTTTTCTTTTATTATTATTTTAATTATTCCAAGGGTAGTAATATAATAAAATAGTACATACCTTGAATTTTGAAAATATATCCATATGTTTGGTAGTCATTTTTCCCATATTCATGCTCCATAACCAATATTTGTCAACTAATCCTTTGTTTTTAAAGCCTCAGCCCTAAGAGGGCCTAGGCGGGCCTTTTAGAACAAAACTTACATTATTATTATTATTATTATTATTATTATTATTATTATTATTATTATTATTATTATTATTATTATTATTGTTGTTGTTGTTGTTGTTGTTGTTGTTGTTGTTGTTGTTGATGTTGTTGTTACAACTAGTACAAATATTTACCAATAAATATTCACAATAAAACCCAATATATGGATATTTTTAATAATTCAATGTTCAAAGTTTTTATTCATATTTACTAATGTTTGAGTTAAATGAATGTTTATTATATAAATCATATTTACTGATGATTGAAATAATAAATATATAATACTTATATTTATTATAAAATTATAACTACATATGTGTATATATATATATAATTTTTTATTTTTCGTTTATAACTTTCTTACAGTTTTCCTCATGTTAATTAAACGCACACAAGAAAATAATTTTTCTTTTATTTCACTTCACTTTTCCCGAGAATCATTTTCCCACTTAATTCTCCTGACAAACAAACGAAGCCTAAGTAATATTTTTTTTGTTTTCTATTTATGTTATTTAACCAATGTTTAAGTCATTATATTTTTTGCCACGTTTAAAATTTTTAAATTGTAAAACTAACCCCCCATGTCCTAATGTACGTGTCCAGAGCGTGTCCTCAACGTGCCCGCCACAAAAATTGACACTCTAGGACGTGCCCACAACATATCGGAGTGTGTCGCATGTCCGACTTGAGTCAAAGCCGACTCGTCGCCTCAAAGAGAGTGTCCGTACTTTATAGATCACTACCACCGCAAACCACTCAAACACACCCCAATCCAGCCCCCAACCCGCCGCCCATTCACCACCACACCAAAATCTAAATCAACAAAAAATGAATCACAATGGACACACACACACCCGACAATTGAAACTGTATTTGCAGAAATTTGAACAAATAAGGAACCTATTTTCATAAATTTAAAGAACTGAAACCCTATTTGCAAATATCTTATCTATTTTTCTTAATGTTTTCGTCAGTTCTCTTTGTGGGAAAAGTAAGGGGAGGGAAGGAGTTCGATCGTGGCCGTCAAAAGAGAGGGGTTGAAGAGGGTGGTGGTTGGTGTGTGGGTACAGGGAGGGCATTCATGTTTCTGATGGGTGTTTTGAATGGTGGGGGTGGGTGGGAAGGGCGGGTGGTTCTCTCGGTGGTGGTGGTTTTTGTATGTGTCCATGTGTGTGTGGTTATAGGGAGGGAGATAATTGGTTTTTGAATTATTTTTAGATTAAAATTTTATTTCATTTTTATTTTTTATTTTTTTAATTGATTTTGTTAGATTTTGATATTATTTTAAACGAAACTGACACGTGGCAATTAATGTTAATAGATTTTTTGACGGTTTTGGGTGGAGCCTAATCTTTCAATACAGTGTCTTGAGGTCAAAAGTGAGAAATAGTAATAAAAAAACAAAAAAAAAACCTTCAATCTGTTAGTATAGTTACTCCTATTACAATTAGTAAGATGTAAGCCCTATGTTATAAAGGACTAGGAGTAGGACTTCCTTTTTATTCAATTTTCAGTGTTGCCCTAGGCACAGTTCCCAAGGCTATATAAAATCTTTGTACTCTACATTATTAGACATTATATTTTACTAAGAGGATAGAGCTTTTTATAATTTTGAGCTGGCTCTTGGGCGCCTTTTGTCGAGTTACATCATTCTAAGTGGAAAAAAGAAATCTAAGGGTCCGTTTGATAGAAAACTGGAAAAATGCAAATGATTCCAAAACATTTGATTCCAAGGCAAATGAATATTTTCTAACTTGTGTCTCTTTGATACAAGTTGGAAAATCATCAATTTCCACATTTTCTATCAAACGCAAAAGCTGAAAAATAGATATAAATGTGCAAAATTTGTTTACGGAATATATATATATATATATATACTAGCAGAGGCGATAAATTCCCCCCCGTAATAAAACCCAGTCCATAATAAAAAAAAAATTTAAAACCCAGCACATAAATTTTTTTACAAAAATGCTTTTAGCATGACATTTCATGCATGGGCATGAAATGAGAAAATGTCATGCATTAAAAAATGTAGATATTTTTTCAAAAACCATACTCCTTTGTTATATATATATATAAAAAATATATATATATATACAGCCCAACCCAATTGTTATGTCTGTATGTATGTATGTATTTATGTATGTATGTATGTATGTAGGTATGTTATGCATCCATGTATATGTATGTTATGCATGCATGAAGTACATAAAATATCATACATAAGAAAGCAAAAATATTATATATACATTCGTATGTATGATATTTTTGCTTCTTTATGTATGATATTTTTTTCTTCTTAATATATATATATAATATATTTTGTATATATAATAATATATATTAAAATATATATTATATTACATATATTTCGTAAATAATATAATATTTATTATTATATTATATATAATAATAATTAAATGAAAATATAATATATTATTTACGGCATATATGAATATATATTATATACTGAATACTAAATATATATATGAATATATTCTGTATATATGTAAAAATATACAGAATATACATATTCTGTATATGTTTACATATATACAGAATATATTCATATATATATTTAGTATTCAGTATATAATATATATTCATATATGCCGTAAATAATATAATATATATTATTATATTATTTACGAAATATATATATTATATTATTTACGGCATATATGAATATATATTATATACTGAATACTAAATATATATTATTTACAGAATACATACATATATTCTGTATATATTTACATATATACAGAATATAATATTATACTGAATATTATATTTTGTACATATGTAAATAATATTATATTCTGTATATATGTAAATATATACAGAATATATGTATGTATTCTGTAAATAATATATATTCAGTATACATATAATATATGTGCGTGTGTGTGTATATATATTCTGTAAATAATATATATTCAGTATATATATATATATATATATATATATATATATATATATATATACGAAATAAATGAATTATTTTTAAAAAACTATACGAATATATTAAATGTACGAAATACATAAATATAAGGAATATATGAAATATACAATATATACGAAATATAAATATATATTAAAATATTCTATATAATACATATATGTGCAATATACAAAATATATAAAATATTCCATATAAATGTACGAATATATGTGCTAAAATACATATATGTGCTAAAATATATAGAGTTTTACAAAAAAAATTGGTTTGGAATGATTTGCCACCCAAAGGTGGCAAACAAAAACCCGCTCCCCCCCCTCCCTCCAAAGAATTGAATTCCACCCGAAGGTTACAAATTGTGCCTAAGGATTGTTGTACATAGAAAACAAATTCCAATGCAAATTAAGGATATCAAACAGCCTAAAAGCTGGAAAAGAGCAGAATTTTTCAACTTTTCTAAATTTGCCTTGGAATTGGAAGGCTATCAAACGGACCCTACGTAAACTATGAATTTCAGTTTCAAGAGGTACAAGTGACCAACATAGTCACTAAAGCTAATAGCTGGGTGTTTAAACTTTCAAAAATCAGTTCCCCCTTAAGATAGAAGCAGGAACGAGTTGCTATTTTCTCCATGACACCAGGGGAGAATGATAACCCTAACAAATATGTCAAGTACACTAACCTTCCCCTCTGATGTCAAGAACAAAACTCAGAAGATATCTTCATCCCAAATTAAGAACCACGAATTCTTCTTTCCTTTTTTCAAGTCCCAAATTAAAATATCATTATAACCAAGTTCCATAATATTTGCGCAAGTTTTAATTTGACCAATAATTCTGTGGGGAAAAAAATTTGTTCAAATGTGGACTTCTTGATTTGGGACAGAGGAAGTACATGAAAGTTAGTCATTAGGCTAGATGAAAGGAAACCTAGCTGAACCAATTTATAATTTACACCAATACCTTTGCACTTTACAAGGAAATAATTAAACAAAGATATAGAAGGCACTTTACAAGGAAAAAATTAAACAAAGATATAAAAGGCACCTAGACTACAAATCAAATATAACACGTCAATTTTGACATAATTCTAAGCATTCCCCTTCATGAGGGCGCCATGATATGAACATAATTATCCAAGCACTCTGCAATCTGTAAAATGGAGATGACGGTATTTATTTTTTCATGGCAAACCCCAGATTCTCATTTTGTTGAGATATTCTGTAGGAAAATAGAGATACCCACTAAAATGGTTTTGAAAAGACAGTAACAGTCTATGGAAAAATTATGTAGCTTATATATAGAGATATAAATATATATTCTTCATTTTATACATGGTACTACTCTTCACATAAAATTAGAAACTATATAAATCTTTATGAATATTTTTGTAAGACTGGAAGTGGGCAAGGCATGTTTAACACGTGTCGTACAATTCTTAAACTGTTCTATTGGGCAAGACATGCGATACATTAGAACCACTTCAAATTATCAGTTTTCAGACAGTCGTTACAGAACATGCATATTTCAATTTATAGGACACAACATATTTTCATAACCATGTAGGCTATATATTTCTCAAAATTATTTCCTACACATACCTCGGCCTCTGATATCTACCAGCAACATGGATCTAAAATAATAATACATACTAACTACTATTAATTTATATTGATGAGTATATACTAGCTATGGACAACCTCAACTGAACCCCGTTTCCAACCAGCTCTTTCCCATCACAACTGGGTAGGGTTCCCCCAGCCTAATTACGTTATGCACGGGAAAATGCCAAACCCTCATCATCACACATACAACACTGAAACCTCTTCTGGTCCTGAAAGTAGCTCTAGAGAAATCAGGCAGTGAGTTGACGTAACTCACAGTCAATCAGACACCTAAGATACCTTATCAGTAACCTATTAATCCTTATGCCTTACGGAAACTTGGAGAAATGTTTACCGATAAGCACTGTCTGGGTGACCATCAAATCTCATGAAGATTTTGCTGTCACTATAGAAGTGTCTGATGTGCATCAAAGCTGGATGCCAACCAGGCTCGCATATATGCCAATCGACACCCATGGAATTACATAAAACTGGATTCCCCTTCTATTATACCAATCCATAGCAGCACAACCCATGGAATTACATAATGAGATGCTATGCAACTTTCACATTTTCTAATACTAAGCACAATGTTCAAAATTGTGTTTGAGGCTATAGCCTCAAGGAGCGTCTCATAGTGAGGCTATGGACTGCCAAGTCTATGCTATAGTATCAAGGGTATTTTGTGAAACCATTGCTTCAAATGTAAGGCGTACGGCTTAAATTTATCACTGAAACCCTATTTTTAAACGCTAGAAACATGAAACCTCATTCTCCTAACATATCACACCCCTAATTCCTCTTTTCTGTTTGCGGAACCCTTGCCATTGCAGCTGTTCCAACACGTTCGTCTCTCTCTCTCTCTCTCTCTCCACACACACACACACACACACACACACACATATATATATATATCATCTCTCTATCTGACGTAAATCACCAGTCAAAAGGCTCCTAAAATTATCTAACACACTTTTAGAAAGAGAAATACTCTTTTCTATTTCAAAATTCAAGTCTACCTCAAATGACGCTACAAGGGAGTATTTAAAAGGAAGGAGTAGCTTACGCCCTAATTACAAAAATGCCATTACTCCTCCTTAACTCTATATACAATAAAAAAATAAAGGAAAATACAAATAACAAAAATAAAGAAAATAACAAAAGAAAATAAAATGACTGATAAAGCCATAAAAATGAACCATTTCCATCACTCTCCCCGGCTTCGAAAAGCTCGTCCTCGAGCGTAGGAGATGAACGATAAGAAAGCAATGCAACCATCAAATAGCTCCTCACTAGGAAGAAGAGCCATCCTCGAAAACTCGCCATGTACAGGCTTGCCGTAAATCCCGGGAGAATAGGAACACAATCCAATTGTGGCCGACCAACAAAATCGCGACCCGAGATTCCCACGATAAACCTCCTTAATGCTACGCTGCGGAAAATTTTCTCCTTGCACCGATCAAAAGCTACCACGAATGAGTTCAGATACCAACCACCAAACAAATCACCTCCAATATCCAAATCAACCCAAAGGGAGATAATCTCCGATCCAACGTCAACAAAATTATCATCCTCTCGTAAAGATTGAAAAAAAATCTCCCAAATCAAATGTTTCCAACTGCGAAATTGGGTGCGAGTCACTCATCCAATGGTAGTCAAAAAAATCCCCAATACTCAATCCAATTTCATCGTTTCTATCTTTTTTGCAATCAACCGACGTGGGAGGGGATTTTTTTATCGTTGATTTGACCCAATTGGGTGAATGAGGGTGGAAGAATGATTGGGTGGAGCAACCAATCTTAGACTAGCCATCGGTGATCTTGATTTGAGTCTCCAGAGTTAATCGGGGAGAGCACGTAAAAAAAATTATGATTGGGGTTTGAAAAATGGGTAGTGGGTTGGGGGATTCGGGTTGGGGGTGGAGGAATTTGTTAGGGTTGGAGGCTAGAGTTTTTAAATTGTGGATTGGATTGTAAAATGGTAGGTGAAACCATAGAAGTAGGTTGTCGTGTATCTTGAATGGAGGGTTAATGGAATTGATTTGGGTTTGGGGGGAAATTAGGGTTCTGTATTTGGGTTTTCGGGGTGGTGGGTTTGATGTAGAGGGTGGGGTAGGGCAGGGGTTGTGTGTAGAGATTTCTAGGGTTAGGGTTAGGGTTTTGGAAATGGGTATAGATTTGTTGTTGTGATTGTACCCCACTCTCTTGCTCATTTTTGAATCTCCTCTTTTAGTTGTTTGGGTTTCTTGGGAGCCATTGAAGAGTAGTGCACGGATTTGATACAAAATACACCGATACACTAACACCAATGTAGAGTTTTACCCGCTCTGATACCAATTTAACGTAAACCACCCGTCAAAAGGCTACAAAAATTATCTCACACACACTTTTAGAGAGAGAAACACTATTTTCTATTTCGAAATTCAAGTCTACCTCAAATGAGGCTACAAGGGGATATTTAAAGGGAAGGAGTAGCATAGGCTCCAAGCGTAGGCCCTAATTACAAAAATGTCATTACTACTCCTTACCTCTAAATACAATACAAAAATAAAGGAAAATACAAATAACAAAAATAAAGAAAATAACAAAAGAAAATAAAATGACTAATAAAGCCTTAAAAACGAACCATTTCCATCGCTATCTCTCTCTTTCTTTCTCGTCCCAGTATTGCAAAGCCATATTCCCTCCCTCTTTGTTTCCTAGATTCGAAACCACTTGTATATTACTTCCAAACCCCATTTTATGTTCCACATCACTTGTATTTTTGTTCTAACTACTTATTTTGTGTTCGTTTTATTTTTTTGTGTTAGTTTATTATTATTATTATTATTATTATTATTATTATTATTATTATTATTATTATTATTATTATTATTATTATTATTATTATTATTATTATTATTATTATTATTATTATTAAACTTGGTCATTTGTTTCTGTTTTGTAGTGATTTGGTGATATGGGAAGAAAAGATTAGGATTGGACATATGAGTTTAGGAAATTAGTAAAGCTTGTGTATGTTCAAACTGAGGCATATATAAAACGTACCAACCAATCAAAGGAGGTAAAATAAAGAATATATGGTGCTGAAAAAAATCGAAGTGGGTCCTATGAATATATTTCATTGGACTCCAAAATTTATTCTCAATGCAAAGTGTTCAATTACACCGGCTTGGATTTCCTTCCCTTGGCTTCAAATTTAACTTATTCTCGAAGGGTTCCATGTTCTCATATGGCCAACTTGTTGAGAAACCATTAAGACTGGAAGCTTGCAACCCAGGACCACGCTGTGGGCGATGTTGAATCCGATTAACGAAGCCCCTTGGATTGGGGGTGACAGCGATGGAGTCAGACTAAGTGTTGTTAAGGGTCGATCAATTCCCAAGGTGGTGCAGCAACTTTGAATGGGTAGTTTTAGATAAAAATCGGAAGCATGATAGTTGGGATTCGACTAACAAATGAAGTGGTCTTGAGGGTGGCCGAGTCGACAAGCGTCTCTGGGCATGGGCACGGTTTGGGGTTGAGGCTAGTTGAACGTGGAGCGAGGTTGACAGCGGCTTGGGGCTACATATCTGTTGTAGAGTCAAGGCATCGATATGAACCCTCATCTCACTAATGATGATTCCCCATTTGTCTCTTTATTACCAACAATTTTGACATTTCTTGTTGGCGTCATTGTTGTTTTGTTACAATTTATTTACAACGAAAAGTAGAACAACGGACAATGTTTAGAAAATCTCTCAAGGCTTACGCCTCGAGGCAAATCGGGGAAAAATCGCCTTAAGACTCAAGTCTCAAAGGTCAAAAGGAGGCTTATGAATCAATGCGCCTCGCCTCATTGAGTCACAGATAAAAATTCTTTTATTTTTTTTCTATCACGAACTCTGTTTTTTGGATATTTTAATATACACACAGAGAGTCTCCTGAAAAAACCTCATATATACATACCTCGTATAAATCATTTCTTTAAAAAGTAAAAAATTGAATGTTTGGATGAAACTTTTTGTAAATATTTTCCCCACTACGGAAATCATCAACAAAAAATTCATGTTTTTTATTATTTAAAAAAATGATATGCAAAAACAGTGACGGAGCCAGGAATTCTTTTTCTACCTAATAAGCATTGCCATTAGACCCCCTCTCTTTCATGTCTAAACCTCCCCCTATCAAGTAAGGGGCGCTCTCTCTCTTTTATGCCACCATCTACCTCACATATGGATAGAGGACTAGAACTAGATTAGTCGGATGCCAAGAGCTTGAAAGCAACCTGCTATCTATCGATAGGCGAGAACAGACTGAATTCTCGAGAGTGGGGGCTAATTTATCAGCAATTTTCGGGGGTTTGGCGACGGAAGCCCCCGAATCGAATTTTTTGAAGTTATTTTTGAGTATTTATAAAAAAAAAAAAAATAATTTATTTAATCTAATGGAAAGAGAAATTAATATTTAAACCAACATTTCAGCCCCAAATTTAAACTAACAATATCCCTATTTATCCCCTAAAATTGATCCTAAAATATAAACCAACAACAACAACATTATAGCAAACTCTAACAAACAGTAACATTATAACCCTACAATAACTCCCAGATTTTAACATCAATATAATTAGTTTAATGCTAGTTACAAGAAAGTTTTAATCCTAGTATGTATATAACAGAGGGTAGGTGGTGGGTGGGGGCACCGGTTATACCCTAACCCCCAAAAACACGAATTGCCACCCCTGATATATAGTATTGAAAAGATTGTGTGCCCTAGCATTTTTAGCACACATGCCTTGTAGTTGGCAGGAACACAAAACATAACAGGTATGCAACCACGGTAACGGCAGAGGTCATAGGTCATACCTAGTATGTATATAACAGAGGCACACATGCTTCTTCAACATGAGCTATAAAAAAACACGAATTCGTGTATCCTCGTCGTCTCGTGTCGTGTTGTGTCGGCCCGAAACACGGACCAAAAGCACGAATTGCCACTCCTAATATATAGTATTGAAAAAATTGTGTGCCCTAGCATTTTTAGCACACATGCCTTGTAGTTGGCACGACACAAAACATAGCAGATATGCAACCACAGTAACAGCTGAGGTTATACCTAGTATGAATATAACAGAGGCACGCATGCTTCAACATGAGCTATAAAAAGACAATCTTTAATTTAAGATGTTAACAAAAGAAATGAGGCCTCAAGAGATTTTCATCCTTGTATGCATATTCGAAAGCATATATATAAGGTCTGTGTGACTCTGAACAGCCATCCCTCAAATGAAAGCAGAACAAAGAAAAATAAATTATTCGTCGTTTGAAAAATGAAACCATGTGCAAAAACAAAGCGAAATACTCCGATCAATTTTAGAATCTACGGATATTTGCAGATTTGGGGGTTAGGGTTTGAAATCGAACGAAAACAGTAAAAAGTATGAATTACAAACTCACAATCGCTGGATAAATACTCCGATCAATTTCTGTTTCATCTTCGTACTGAGACACATGAGAGTCCGGTCATCGTCTGTTACCATTTTTACGCCATCCAAGGAGAATCACAACCCTGACAAATCAGACATCTCCGTTCCTCACCTCAAACAAAACCATCACTTTCATTATATACCATTTGTATTTATGCCGCTGTTGTGTCTTCGGATAATATTTGTGCGTGAGTGAGGATATTTGTCTGCTGTTTCGTCGTTATTGCGAAAGACGATTGAATTTATCGGAATTGTAATTCTCCTCCGATTGAAAGTAAAAATAATATCACACTATGAACAAACAATTCATTATGTCTTAGCAAGAAAAGGAAACAAAAGTTATCGCTTCCACAAACATCTAATTTGACAATATAAATAGATATTTTGATATTTATGAATCAAGCGAATAGAAGGACACTTTTTCTTTCCGATCACATATTATTTTATAATTTTTTTATTAATTAGTCTCATTTATTAAATATTCTAATTTACAACTCGCGTAACATTTGGTAAGAATATATCAAAAAAAATTATAACAAATGGAAAAGAGGCAATTATATATAAAAAAAAAAGTTTACATACTAAGACTATTTTTCAAGGTGACTAAATTAAAATTTTAATTATAGATATTACAAATGAAATCAATCCTATGCTTTAACATATAAGTTGAAGGGTTATTAGAGGAGTAATAACATTTCTCCTAAAGAAAGCATCGTTTGGGTCTCTCTTATGTTAATGAAAAAATCTTGGATAAGTGAATAGCATTGTATATAGAATGTTAAAAAAATGTACACGTGGCCCTATAGAGAAGCGGCAAATGCTAGGTTCTACTGTCAATTTTATTTATATACTATAATTAGCATGCAACCCACGGGATGCGTGAATCCTCTATTAAAATTCCATAGACACCCATCTAAAAATTATCAATTTAGAAAAAAAATTATGCATTATTTTCCTTAAAAATATAAATAAAGAACTACATAATGACACAATCTCTTGCACAATTTATATATTCCATTACATACAAAAAGAATCATACATACACAGAGTTTTCCTTAAATGTCCAGAGTGTTGAGTATAACGCAAACTCATATAACTCTTTAATATATTCTCAAACATGAGACATTGAATCATAAGATGATACCTTATTTGTGTGAGTGTCTTTTTTTTACGAAAGAAACAGGGCCCGTTCAGATCCTATCTCTCTTGTTTGCTATCTGCCTTCATCCCTTATGCTAATTAGAAGTCTGCTACAGATTCGTAAGGACAATATTATAATGACGGTCATCACACTTACACGAAGAAGATATATATATAAGACTGAACATTATATTAGATTGCCTTAAGAAGGAGACGAAGAAAAATAAAGAAACAAAAAAGTCTAACCTGGTCAAAAAAAATATGTGATCGATCGAGGAGCATATTCTTCTCGGCATTTAATATTACTGGATATCACACTTGCCCAAAAAATGCATTGTGCAACCTTGTTATTATACACAAAAAATGAAACGAACATATCCAAGGCTTGGAAGCCTTTCCAAGTCATTAATTTGTTTAGGTTCCAATTCAACCTCTTTGTATAGGAGATAGAAGAATCCAAAAATTTTCCTTGCTACTGTACACTTCATGGCTTTTACATATGGGGTCTATTGGGACTAATTGGGAGAAAAACATAAGAATTATTTTAATCTAAAAATTATTTAAGATTGAGAATAAAAAAAGACATAAGAATTATTTTGCAAAAAAATATAAGAATTATTTTACATGTGGTGATCTATTAACTAATTGGGAAAAATGTAAATTGCTCAATCAAACCAACCGAGTAATAATCCAAAAAAATAAATATTTGGTTTGGGTATCTTTGTGCTCTCATGGATTTAATTCAAATTAGTTGTGTTATTATTTTATTAAAATTGATCACCATATATAAATTCAATACCCTTATAAACATTTTTCACGTTTCAATTTTTACACCGTAAAATGGCTTATAAAATGTTATATATCCAAAAACTAAAGAAAAAATAATGTTAATTAGTTTGAGCATATAATGTTAAACACGTTAAAAAAATAACTCATATATCATGAAGGAGCAACAGGGGTTTCAAAGTTTCAAATGAGTCTCCAACATCCAGATTATGAAAAACTTCATGTTCCTTATACAATCAGTGCTTGAAAACGAACTTTAAATACACACACTACCAGATGTTGATTTTAATTGAACATTATTAAGAAAAAAATCATATAACCAAAGTAGGAAACAAAAAATAAAACCAAAATTTTAACACACATCCATTAACACCCATCAAAATGAAATACAAACGAATGTATACTCAAGTAAAACAAAACCAAGTTAGAAATGAAAACCCCATAATGAGAGACTTGCACAAAAACGTAAATACAAACCCAATGAAAAAACAAATCAAAAAACAAAATAAGAATAAAAATCAGATTGAAAATTAAAAATGAAACAAATATTTAAAATCAAAAAAGAAAAACACAAGATGGAAAACAAAAAGGTTATAAGAAAATTGATCTTCAAAAAATGCAGAATTACAAAATATATAATAACATTATAACTTTTACTCTAGGTCATATACCTGACTCCCAAACAGAGACGGAAGTAGAAGAAGATGGAAAAAATGAGGGATAGATCATATAGAAGGATGCAGAAGGTGTGTAGTTTTAAGGCTTACTATAGAGTACATCAATTAAATGTTATGTCCCTTTGAGTTACTATAGAGCACAACCTTTTGAATTCTGATGAAGAGACGCAAGACAGAAGGCCAAGTTAGGAGTATGAAAAGTTGGTAGAGTAAAGGGGAAAAGATTGGAAGATAAAGAGGTGTAAAAATGTCTAAAGTCGATTTACTATAGCCTAGAGAATAAGAGAGGTGCCAGAAAGTAATGACGGGTGGAAGCATGGATGGAGTTGAAAATTAAGTATTCTCTTCCGTTTTAGAGTAATAGATAGATATAGTTTAATAAATTTTATCATTTTTTTTACTTCAATAAGTTCTATAAAAGAAGATTTTTGGACCAATAGGTCCTATTTGTAAACATATAGTGAATATTCATTATATGTATAAATAGAATCTATCGCAAAAAAATATTATGATAGGACCTATTAGGAAATGTCTTATGTAAATAAGACTTATTTATCAAGCTCCCTTATTTTATTTTAATTTTGGTATCTTTTACAAATTGATTGTAAATTTGATAGTTTGTTTATTAAGGGTTTGTTAGATATATTAGTTGTGTCGTGCACATTACCAGGAAAATTCCAAAAAATACTATAATGAGAAAAAATGAAAACTTTAAAAAATAAAAGAAGGAATAAAAATAAAATAAAGGAGTAAAAACGAAAAATGAAATCAACAGCCTCTCGTCAATCATATATAGACACAACATTTCCCACCCCCCTCCTGTTGCATGACCAAAATATTTTTAATAAAAATCATTTGATTTCATCTCGAATTTCATATCCAAACATGAAGCGGGTTTTACATCTATAATGACTCCATTCGATGTTAATTTGAAACTTCAATTGTAGTGTGTGCATGTGCACGTGCGTTCGCATGTGTGTGTGTGTATGTGTGTTTGTGAGAGAGAGAGGGGGGGGGGGGGGAGAGAGAGAGAGATGGTTGAGCGGAGGTGCCACAGGTGGTGGTCGCGGCATGAGTTATCTGGCTTGAAGGTTGGGTAGGTGGTGGGGTGGGAGCAACCGACTAGAGATGGTAATCTTGGGCTCTAGGCGGTCTAGCTGCGTATTATACCCTGCATATTTTATAATTGAAGTTGACCAGCTCGATATCAAAATATGAAAGTAATTAAAATTAATAACATTTTTAGCATGTGACGAAAATATTAGATATTTAAACTTTTTCCACAAGATATAAATTGAAATAATACATCAAGTATAGACAATCCACCATAATAAGATCCATCACCATGTTAAACTCCAATAATAAATATCAACTTCAATAATAATAAACTCAAATGAAATAAAATCGACTACGTAATATCTCTGCAATTAAAATCTATAAAATAATTATGGAGTCATACGACTAAGAAATTCAAAACAATTGTCTCATAAATAAAACTAGTGGAAAGGAATAAACTAATGTACAAAAATAAACACCAGCTGCAAGTCCCGTTATATAAAAAAAATAAAGCTACCCAGCAACCTATCTTGAAAGGTTAGTCAATAGCGACGGGTCAGGGGCCATGGTAAGAGTACCAGTTACTCTTCTTAAATAGGATCTATAAATCCAGTTATAAGCAATATAAGAGACAAATATCACAATAGAAGATTTTAATTAACGAAATAGTATAATAACAATGGAAGTAATGTAAACTATAGCAACTACCCATATAAAAATAAGCCAGCCCACTTCCTACGTCTAATTATATTTATTTCAACATTAATTAAATATTTTTTTCATTATCATACTCAATTTCAATTATCTTTCTCCATATTAATCATATTATGAATGCAATACCATTATAGTCAGATTATCTTTCTATTGGCTCTGCACATACTCATGGTGCGCATAATGTCTCGTCACATTAAGTCCACACACATTACTATAGCCCGTCAACCCAAATTGTTAGCCAGTTGCGCAAGACATATTAGTATAGCCAGTTAGCCTAGGTCCCGCAATCATTGGAATGGTCGGTATACCCACACTCGCATATATAATGATGAACATCAATCCGTCTCTAAAGCATATTTATTATCTTAGGTATTAATTATCTTTTCATTATTCATAACTAGCCCCCAAATATAATTTGGCAATCACAACTAAAATTCATCCCTAGTCTCATATCTAGAGATCACCCAACCATAAGTATCTCATAGTATATTACCTAAGAAGATTACCTAAAACATAATCACCACCTAGTCTCACGCCTATAATAAAAACAACAAAATGCCATACTACCTTGTAACGACCCCACTTTTATATACTCGTATAAAGTTTGTTTTAAATTGTATGTTACTTATTAGTGGATAAATGTTATACATGTGGTATTATGATAAAAACCTATTTTTAAATATGAAGAACAAACTGTAAACTGGGTAAAATTGAAATATTATGACATATCCTAAGATAAATGATAAGTTTCGGGGTCGAAAATATAATTTTATGAAACTTTAAGGACTTTGTTTTAATAAAAAAAGTTTTAGGGACTAAAATAAAAGAAAGAGGACCTTTTTGTAAATAAAATATTTCCAAGGCCCGCTAAAAAATATTGAAAATATGTAGTGTGAAATTATCAAAATACCGTTCATGTGTAAAATGACTCTTATACCCTTAATAACTTTCACCTTGTGCTTGACATCTCGTGCTTTATTTTGCCACCTCCACCTTACACATGTCATATTTAGAGAGAAAGTTAAAACACTTATCACCATTTGGTATGGTAAGACTGCAAGACCACTCCATCACGCAACACCTCAACTATAAAAGCTTAGTCACCTAGACACATGTCAACATCGTGATAACCTATAAATAGGGTCTTTGGGATCATTTGAAACTCACACCAATTCTTCGAAAATTATAGTAAGAAAAAGTGATAAAAGGCTTGAAAAATATCTTAAGAAGGAGTTCTATAAGTTTGAAAAAAAAATCATTTCATAGTTATGATTTTATTTAAATGTTGTAATGCATTTTTATAGTTTTAAATTCGTGTATTATAACTTTAATTAGCAGTTATGCCGGTAAAATATACTAAAGGTTCAATGAATGAAAACTCAAAAATTGGAAATCATGTATATGGATTTTATTTTTGACATATGTAAACTTGTTCAAAATTTTATATATACTTAAAAAATAATTTTTTATGTAATTACTTGTTACTAGTATGGAACCTGCGTGATGCGCGGGCGTTTTATAAAAAAAATTACAATTTAAAAAAAATTATATTTTAATAATATAAATAGATAATAATTAATAGCATTTGTAAATATATTGTGCTTAATATTTTATGATGAATATTTAATTAGCTGGTACATAGTTACTTAAACAACATTGATAACAAGCTATTACTACATAATCTTATATTCTTAATATTTAAAAATGAAGAAGTAAAAGGAGCCAAATAATTCTTAAAAAACTAGACAATAGAACCACTAAAAATCTTATTTCTCAAAAACTAGGTACTACAAAGTTAAATTAACAAAAATATATTAAGTAAACTAAAAAGGACAAATTTTTATACCAACAAAACTATATTTTAATCCCAAAATCAAATTTACATATATATCTAAAAAGAAATAGACGTTTCTCCCTATCTTGGCAGAATTTTTAAACTAATTAACTCTTTTGAATATTTATTGAATTGTCACATAAATTAAGACATCATCTCAATCAAAACCATATTTTAATCCCAAAATCAAACCTACTTTTTCTAATCGCATTTGTTAATTTGCTAAACAAATTAGTTATATGTCTGGAATTGTTTTGAATATTTATTGAAAATACAACAATTTTCTAACTTAATTAACTAAAGAATTACCAATCTTGTTGATTTAATCATTTTTGTCGTTGAATAAACTAAATGTATAAAATCATATATACATGAGTAAATAAAATGTACAATCAATTCAGAAAACATTCGATAAATTTCTTCAAATGCCAAATATAAAGATATGACCACATATATAAACATCAATTAGAAGAAGAAAAAGAAGGAAACTCATCTCCTACTTGAAATATCTTCAAACAACTTATATAATTTATCAATATTTTCAATTGCTTCAAAATGCCTTGTCTCTAACGCTACCAAACACCATAGATATCCTAATATATACATCCAAACAACAAAACAACAACAACCGCCATTATCGACCTAAATCCACCGGTATAAAATAAACAACCACCGGACTCAATCTTAAAAGTAACACACCCCAGAACCTGTCTTTAATCGTAATAAAAAGAAATATTGGTTTCAAAATACACTTGAAAATAATATAGAAGTCGCTTTGTGGACCATATTTACTCCCTTCTCCAATTCAAAATTAATGCATCCAACCACATCATCCGCATCCACCCTTCCCTTATTGCCACGTACAACCCCTTTAAGGTTATATGACTCGCAAAGCACCCATCAGCTCTCCATTCATCACCCTCTCCTCAGTGCGTGTAAACCAACCTTCAAAATATGAACACTCTCCTTACTTCCCACAGAAAATCGTCGACATCTACCTAGAAAATCACAACCGACCTTTGCGATCTGAAAACTTGAACGGTCAGAAAATGTGGAAAGATTATGAGAACGATTCTATGAGTTTATTGGTCGCCGAACGAAGAAGAAGATGAAGATGGCGATGACACCGACGCGTCATAATCGCTGTGCTTGATTGTGTTGTGACGATCCAGCCTCAGTCGATGACACACACATAGAACGAATTCTATGTATGTGTGCGTGTTTGATTACATATATAAATTGCGTGTATTTTTTACGAGAGGGAAACGGATTGAGATAAAGGAGGTCCTTGTTGAATGAGAATGAAACACATGTGGTCATTAAAGAGTGACCAAACTCTAATAAGTTTTTTGCGTGTATTTTTAAGTGGTGTCCCTGTGACCCTCCATCTCTACTGGGAATCGACTGATTAGGAAGAACTATGAATTTAATTCTTCAATTACGATCAATAAATATTAAAAGTTAAGAAAATATACTTTAATAAGTTTTTACAATAATTTAATTTAGGATTATCACAAAATATTTAGAATTGGACTTTGTTTAAATCGTGTACTTAAACCTTTATCGTATTTGTTAGATTAACGTGTAATTCAAGACTACAATCTTGTATTTCAAACCTTTGTTCTAGGTGATTACTATATGACATTCCTTGCGCATTTTAATTTTATGATATTATGCACACCTCCTCGATTACAATCGGCCAATGCATGTGTGTAACTAAACCGGGTCAACATCACCCGTTGGCCCTGGAGGGGGACTTCGATCCATCCCCTTCACTAGTAGGTATTATTCAATCACTACCGTCTACTCTCGGAAAGATAGCACACAATGTCTTCACTTTGTTCACAAACGAGACATGCCTCGAACGTTCGATCACTTGTGCACACCGCTTCCCCATCTTTCTCGAAGTCTGATTTAGACGATACAACCCCTCTCTCTCCTCTCCCCTCGCTAGGACCATACAATCGCGTGTGACTTTCAAGACTCCACCCGCTACCGACACCCGGCAACCCTTGGAATCCAAACAGCTAATGGTATAAAAATCGTGTGAAATTTAAGAAATTGTGTTATTCGTGTCGTGTCGTGTCGTTTTTATTTGGGCCGTGTTCGTGTAAACTAAAAAAAACACGAATTCGTGTACCCTCGTCATGTCGTGTCGTGTCGTGTCGTGTCGGCCCGAAACACGGACCAAAAACACGAATTATCACCCCTGATATATAGTATTGAAAAGATTGTGTGCCCTAGCATTTTTAGCACACGTGCCTTGTAGTTGGCGGGACACAAAACATAGCAGGTATGCAACCACGGTAACGACAGAGGTTATACCTAGTATGTATATAACAGAGGCACACATGCTTCTTCAACATGAGCTATAAAAAAACACGAATTCGTGTATCCTCGTCATGTCGTGTCGTGTCGTGTCGGCCCGAAACACGGCCCAAAACCACGAATTGCCAATCCTAATATATAGTATTGAAAAAATTGTGTGCCCTAGCATTTTTAGCACACATGCCTTGTAGTTGGCAGGACACAAAACATAGCAGATATGCAACCACAGTAACAGCAGAGGTTATACCTAGTATGAATATAACAGAGGCACGCATGCTTCAACATGAGCTATAAAAAGACAAATCTTTAATTTAAGATGTTAACAAAAGAAATGAGGCCTCAAGAGATTTTCATCCTTGTATGCATATTCGAAAGCATATATATAAGGTCTGTGTGACTCTGAACAGCCATCCCTCAAATGAAAGCAGAACAAAGAAAAATGAAACCATGCGCAAAAACAAAGCGAAATACTCCGATCAATTTTAGAATCTACGGATATTTGCAGATTTGGGGGTTAGGGTTTGAAATCGAACGAAAACAGTAAAAAGTAGGAATTACAAACTCACAATCGCTGGATAAATACTCCGATCAATTTCTGTTTCATCTTCGTACTGAGACACATGAGAGTCCGGTCATCGTCTGTTACCATTTTCACGCCATCCAAGGAGAATCACAACCCTGACAAATCAGACATCTCCGTTCCTCACCTCAAACAAAACCATCGCTTCTCTTCTTTCCGTATTGGGTTTGTTTTTCGAATAATATTTGAGCCTCTCTCAACACGGCTTCTTTCGTTGTAAAGGGAGACGGAACGGATGACTTAATTTGTCGAAATTGTGATTCTCCTCCGATACAACGTAAAAATAATATCAATCAATGGACAAATCCTTCATTCTCTCTCAACAAGAAAAGGAAACAAAATTGATCGCTTTCAAAATACTTAATTTGATAATGTGAATAGATATTTTGATATTTATATTAATTTAAGGGTCCTTTTAACTTGAACTTTGCATCTAATTTCATTTCACTTTTCGTTTGAGTTTGGTCTCAATATAAGGGGTTAAATCTAATTTGACTTTATCAAATAAATCTTTAAACTTAACCCTCTATCTTTATTCAATATTTTGACATAATCCCTCGTATAAAAGTTATATCAAAGAGATTAATAAAGTCGAAATTAAGTCAAATATTACATTAAAAACTGAAGGTTGAGTAAAAAAAAAAATCATTGATGTAAAGGAGTCGCTTATAAACCAAGTGAATTTGAAAAAACACTTGTTTTCTTTAGAACCACATAAAACAATATAATTATCGTAGTTTGAATTTGATAACTTGTACAATTTGATTTTGAATTTGATAGCTCTTCTATTAAGGGTTCGTTAGACTTATCAATCGTGTATTGGATAATTAAAAAAAATACTTGAAAAAAAAAGTGAGGAAGGAAAACTATAAAAAAATAGAAGAAAGAATCAAAATAAAATAATTTAATAAAAACAACAAATAAAATTTACAGCGTCACGTCAATCATAAATAAACACAAGATTTTTCCTTCGTGTCCTTTTTGTTTTTCGAATAATATTTGAGCCTCTGTTAATATGGGTTGTTTCATTGTAAATGGAGGCGAGGCGGATTACTCAATTTGTCGAAATTGTGATTATCCTCGGATATAACGTAAAAATAATATCATTCAATAACCAAACCACACATTATGTCTCAGCGAGAAAAGGAAAAAAATGATCGCTTTAAAAAAAACTAATTTGATAATATGAATAGATATTTTGATATTTATGGGTCAAGCGAACCAAATGACGCTTGCTTTCTTCAACCCACATAAAATAATTCGTTAGACTTATCAATCGTGTATTAGATAATTTTAAAAAATACTTGAAAAAAAAGTGAAAAAGGAACACTATAAAAAAATAGAAGAAAGAATCAAAATAAAATAATTTAATAAAAACAACAAATAAAATTAACAGCCACGTCAATCCTAAATAAACACGAGATTTTTCCTTCGTGTTCTTTTTGTTTTTTGAATAATATTTGAGCCTCTGCCAATATGGGTTGTTTCATTGTAAATCGAGGGAGGCGGATTACTCAATCTGTCGAAATTGTGATTATCCTCGGATATAACGTAAAAATAATATCATTCAATAACCAAACCACACATTATGTCTCAGCGAGAAAAGGAAAAAAATGATCGCTTTAAAAAAAAAACTAATTTGATAATATGAATAGATATTTTGATATTTATGGGTCAAGCGAACCAAATGACGCTTGCCTTCTTTAACCCACATAAAATAATTCGTTAGACTTATCAATCGTGTATTAGATAATTTAAAAAAATACTTGAAAAAAAAAGTGAAAAAGGAACACTATAAAAAAATAGAAGAAAGAATCAAAATAAAATAATTTAATAAAAACAACAAATAAAATTAACAGCCACGTCAATCATAAATAAACACAAGATTTTTCCTTCGTGTTCTTTTTGTTTTTTGAATAATATTTGAGCCTCTGTCAATATGGGTTGTTTCATTGTAAATCGAGGGAGGCGGATTACTCAATCTGTCGAAATTGTGATTATCCTCGGATAGAACGTAAAAATAATATCATTCAATAACCAAACCATTCATTATGTCCCAGTAAGGAAAGGAAATAAAATGATCGCTTTAAAAAAAAGCTAATTTGATAATATGAATAGATATTTTGATATTTATGGGCCAAGCGAACCAAAGGACGCTTGCCATCTTTAAAATCACATAAAATAATTTGTTTTGATTTTGCTACTTTTTACAAATTGATTATGAATTTTATAGATTTTCTGTTAAAGGTTCGTTAATCTTATTAGTCATGTGTGACCTATGACAAAAAAAGTATTTAAACATATTAGAAACAATAAAAAAAATACTAGAAATGAGAAAAAAGGAGAAACTATAAAAAATAAATAAAGAATGAATAAAAATAAAATAAAGGAGTAAAAACAAAAAATAAAATCAACACCTTCTCGTCAATCATACATAGACACGAAATTTCACATCCCCCTCCCATCCCATGACCTAGAGATTTTGAATAAAAATAATTCGATTTCACATCTCAAATTTCATATCCAAAACATGAAGCGGGTTTTACATTTGTAACGAATCCATGCGATTCTAATTTGAAATTTCAATTGTAGTGTGTGTGTATGTGGGGTGGAGAGAGGAGGGGTGGGGTGGAGGTGCTGAAGGTGGTGGTTGCGACATCAGTTGTTTGCCTTAAAGATCGGGTAGGTGATGGGGTAGAGATGGCAGCCTTATGCTCTAGGATATCTAGCTCAATGTAACAATCTGGATATTTTATAATTCAAGTTGATCAAGCCCCGATACCAAAATATGCAAGTCATTAAAATTAAATAATTCTTTATCACGTGACAGAAATATTAGATATTTAAAACCTTTTTCAGAAGATATAAATCAAGATAATACGATAAGTATAAACAATCCAGCACAATAAGATACATCACCATTTTAAACTCCAATAATAATAAACTCAAATGAAATGAAATCAACTACATAAAATCTCACCCATTAAAAATCACAAAACAACTGTGGAATCATATAACTACGAAACACAAAACAATTGTCTCGTAAATAAAACAAATGGGAAGGAACTAAACTAATGCAATGAAATAAACACAGTTGCAAGTCCCGCTATGTCCAAAACGATGCAGCTACCCAGTAACTTATCCTGGAAGGTTAGTGAACAGCGACGGATCTGGACCCACCATAAGAATACTAATTACTCTTCCCAAATATGATCCATGAATCCAATCGTAAGCATTATGGGAGATAAATATCACGATATAAGATTTTAATTAACGAAATAATATAATAACAATGCAAGTAATATAAACTATAACAACCACCCACATAAATATAATCCAACCCACTACCCAAGTCTAATTATGTTTATTTCAACATTAATTATATATTTTCTATTGTTTTACTCAATTTCAATTATATTTCTCAATATTAATAATATTATATATGCAACACAATTATAGTCAGTTTGTCTTTCTATTGGCCTGGCACACACTCGTGGTGCCCAAATTATTAGCCAACACATACCATGACGTTCCCTTACACAAATTATATTGATTTAAGGGTCATTTTGACTTGAACTTCGTATCTAATTTCATTTCACTATTCGTTTTCATAATCATTTGAGTTTGGTCCCAACATCAGGGGTTAAATTCAATTTGACATTATCAAATAAATCTTTAAACTTAACCCTCTATCTTTATTCAATATTTTAAGGTAATCCCCTCATATGTAAGCTATATAAAAGAGAATAATAAAGTCGAAATTAAGTCAAATATCACATTAAAAAGTGGAGGTTAGGTAAAAAGAAAAAGAAATAGTTGATGTAAATGAGTCACTTATGGACCAAATGAATTTAAAAAAACACTTGTCTTCTTTAGAACCACGTAAAATAATATAATTATCGTAGTTTGAATTTGATACCTTGTACAATTTGATTTTCAATTTGATAGCTCTTCTATTAAGGGTTCGTTAGACTTATCAATCGTATATTAGATAGTTAAAAAAAATACTTGAAAGAAAAAGAGAAAAAGGAAAACTATAAAAAAAATAGAAGAAAGAATAAAAATAAAATAAACTAATAAAAATAGAAAATTTAATCAACAGCCTCACGTGAACCATAAATCGACACAACATTTTTCCTTCATGTTCTATTTGTTTTTCGAATAATATTTGAGCCTCTGTCAATATGGGTTGTTTCATTGTAAAGAGAGGTGAGGCGAATTACTCAATCTATCGAAATTGTGATTATCCTTGAATAGAACGTAAAAATAATATCATTCAATAACCAAACCATTCATTTTGTCTCAGTAAGGAAAGGAAACAAAATGATCGCTTTAGATTTTGATAGTTATGGGCCAAGCGAACCAAAGGGCGCTTGCCTTCTTTAAAACCACATAAAATAATTTATTTTGATTTTGGTACCTTTTACAGATTGATTATAAATTTTATAGTTTTTATGTTAAAGGCTCGTTATACTTATCAGTCATGTGTGACCTGTGACAAAAAAGTATTTAAACATATTAGAAAAAAATGAAAAAAATACTAGAAATGAGAAAAAAGGAGAAGCTATAAAAAAATTAAAGAATGAATAAAAATAAAATAAAGGAGTAAAAACAAAAAATAAAATCAACAACTTCTCGTCAATCATACATAAACACGAAATTTCACATCCCCCTCCCATCCCATGACCTAGAGATTTTGAAGAAAAATCATTCGATTTCATATCCAAAACATGAAGCGGGTTTTACATTTGTAACGATTCCATTCCGACTCAAATTTGAAATTTCAATTACTCTATGTGTGTGTGTGGGGGGTGGGGGTGGGGGGGGGGGGGGGGGGGAGAGGTGGTTAGGTGGAGGTGCTGAAGGTGGGGGTCACGACATGAGTTGTTTCCCTTGAAGATCGGGTAGTTGGTGGGTGGGGGCGAGTGACTAGAGATTGCAGTCGTGGGCTCTGGGCGGTCTGGCAGGGTGTAACAATCTACATATGTAAGTCATTAAAATTAAATAATTTTTTTAGCATGTGATAGAAATATTAGACATTTAAAACTTTTTTCAAAAGATATAAATAAAGATAATACGACAAGTATAAATAATCCACCACAATTAGATCCATCACCATTTTAAATTCTAATAATAATAAACTCAAATGAAATTAAGTCAACTAAATAAAATCTTTCTAATTAAAAACCACAAAACAAATGTGGAGTCATATGACTACGAAATCCAAAACAATTGTCTCATAAATAAAATGAGTGGGAAGGAATTAAAATAATGCAACAAAATGAACACTAGTTGCAAGTCTCGATATGTACAAAACAATGCAGCCACCCAGTAACCCATCCTGAAAGGTTACTCAACAGGGACGGGTCAGGGCCCACCGTAAGAATACTAGTTACTCTTCCCAAATATGATCCATTGAAAAAAAAATAGAAGAAAGAATAAAATAAAATAAAATTATAAATATATAAAATAAAATCAACAGTATCTGATCAATCATAAATAGACACGACATTTCCCCTCCTACTAGGGGTGTGCACGGGTCGGTTCGGTTCAGTTTTGGACCGCAATTCAAATCGAACCGATCGGTTCGGATTTTGGAAACAATCAAACGGAAACCGAACCGACGATGAAAAAAACTGTCGATTTCGGTTCACATCGGTTTCGGTTCGGTTCGATTTTAATCGATTTTCAATTTTGGTCGGGTCTTTTTAGGTCGGTTTTCGGTTTTTGAGGTTGGTTAATGGTTTTTGGATATAAAAATAAAACATATTTAAGGCTTTTTTTAATATAAATATTGATGTCGGTTCGGTTCGGTTCGAATCAGTTTTTTGTTTGTCTAAACCGCCAACCGAACCAACATTATCGGTTTTTTAAATCCTTAAACCGCAAACCGAACCGAGCTAAAAGAAATCGTCGGTTTCGGTTCGGGCCGGTTCGATTCGGTCGATTCTTTTGCACACCCCTACCTCCTACTCCCCCCCCCCCCCCCGTCGCGATTGAGCCCTAGATCTTGAATCAAAATTTCAGATATCGAATTTTCATATAAAAGACATGAAGCGGGTTTTAATTCTAGAATGATTTTATTTGATTCTAATATGAAATTTCAATTGTTATGTATGAGTGAGTGAGTGAGAGATGATTGGGTGGAGGTGCTGAAGGTCTTGGTTGCGACATGAGTTGTGGCACTGGGGCCAACTAACTAGAGATGGTAGTCATGGGTTTCAGGTCGGCTGGCGGGGATAAAGGCTAATAGGGATAGGGGTGGGTGGGTGGAGGGGTGAGACGATTGGTTGTGATTTTCATTTTCAAATTTTTCATTCGTGGTTTTCCTTTTTTATTTTTCTAATTTGGTTAAATATTTTTCCATACATCATATGCAAGGGACATGATCGTTAAGTCTAATAGACGCCTTAAATTCATTATGGATTATTTAATTCAAATAAACTTTAAAATAAAAGAGTGATGTTAAAGGCTCTCATTTTTTCTCTAAATATCAAAATATTATTTTTTATACACAATATATAATTATTTTTAAGTACTGTGTGGTGTTAGGTAGAAAAAAAATGGGTGTTGAACTTTTATTAACACTCAAAATAAATAAATTAAAAGAAATGAGATAAGTAGATTGTCATTTTAACACACGATAGAACAATCTCACAACTATGCGATATGATTGTATTTCACAATTATTATGATAGTAAAATATTTAAACCATCTCCACGCATGTAGGGGAAATGGGTTAGTTAAACTAAATCCAAATGAGCAGGCAAAACCCTTGTCAAACCCAAATCTTGAACCATGCAAGCATGACATAAGTTATATTTCGGCTTCAACTCACTTAATGCCCCAACATTTCCTTTTCTTATTGTAATTTTTTTACTCTCAACAAAAGGTGAGTTGCCGCCTAACTTTCTCCTAAATTTTAATGGTGGAGTAGTACAACCTGCTGTCATGAGGAAAATATTTGTCAAGCGCTTGGGTTTGCCCCTTTATAAAACTAGTTTAATTTTTTTTTTGTCGTATAAGATGGTCAAATGTGTGGGTGTGATATTAGATCATCTCTAATGCTAGTGTGAATTAAAGATTTAACAGTAATGAGTATCCACATTGTGAAGTGTGAAAAAGTCATTTAAATGTAAATAATTGTAATACCCGCACTTTTTTAGAATTAAATAAAGGATTATTTAATTATTAATTAATACTTGACTAGGTGAATTAACGGTTAATTATTAATTAGAATCTACGAATATTTGCAGATTTGGGGGTTAGGGTTTGAAATCGAACGAAAACAGTAAAAAGTAGGAATTACAAACTCACAATCGCTGGATAAATACTCCAATCAATTTCTGTTTCATCTTCGTACTGAGACACATGAGAGTCCGGTCATCGTCTGTTACCATTTTCACGCCATCCAAGGAGAATCACAACCCTGACAAATCAGACATCTCCGTTCCTCACCTCAAACAAAACCATCGCTTTCCCCATTTCTCCTCTTTCCGTGTTGGGTTTGTTTTTCGAATAATATTTGAGCCTCTCTCAACACGGGTTCTTTCGTTGTAAAGGGAGACGGAACGGATGACTTAATTTGTCGGAATTGTGATTCTCCTCCGGTACAACGTAAAAATAATATCAATCAATGGACAAATCCTTCATTCTCTCTCAATAAGAAAAGGAAACAAAATTGATCGCTTTCAAAATACTTAATTTGATAATGTGAATAGATATTTTGATATTTATATTGATTTAAGGGTCATTTTAATTTGAACTTTGCATCTAATTTCATTTCACTTTTCGTTTGAGTTTGGTCTCAATATAAGGGGTTAAATCTAATTTGACTTTATCAAATAAATCTTCAAACTTAACCCTCTATCTTTATTCAATATTTTGACATAATCCCTCATATAAAAGTTATATCAAAGAGATTAATAAAGTCGAAATTAAGTCAAATATTACATTAAAAACTGAAGGTTGAGTAAAAAAAAAATGATGGCTTTAAAAAAAACTAATTTGATAATATGAATAGATATTTTGATATTTATGGGTCAAGCGAACCAAAGGACGCTTGCCTTCTTTAACCCACATAAAATAATGGTGGGTTTGGGGAAAGGTCCTCATAATTCTCAAAGTGTATAAAAATTGGACACTCCATATAATTTTATAAATTTTGTCCATGTGCTAAAAACACCATGAAAATGGTGCCGTTGGCGCGATCCAAAAAAATGAATTCCTAACTCTAAAGGGACCACACAAATAAATGATATTGTACCACATGGACTAGATTTATAAACTTGAAAAACATTGTCCTAAAAATCCAAATATAGGAAGGAACATGACATTTACCTTAATTCTCTAAAAAATAATTTATTTTGATACTGGTACCTTTTTCAAATTGATCGTGAATTTTTTAGTTTTTCTATTAAAGGTTCGTTAGACTTATCAGTCATGTGTAACATGTGACAAAAAAGTATTTAAAGATATTAGAAAAAATGAAAAAAAAATACTAGAAATGAGAAAAAAGGATAAATTATAAAAAAAAAATGAAAAATGAATAAAAATAAAAAACAAAAAATAAAATCAACATCTTCTCGTCAATCATACATGTACACGAAATTTCACATCCCCCTCCCGTCCCATGACCTAGAGATTATGAATAAAAATCATTCGATTTCATATCTCGAATTTCATATCCAAAACATGAAGCGGGTTTTACATTTGTAACGATTCCATTCTGACTCATATTTGAAATTTCAATTGTTGTGTGGGTGGGTGTGGGGGGGGGGGGGGGAGGGGGGGGAGGGGGAGGGGGTTAGGTGGAGGTCTCACGACATGAGTTGTTTCCCTTGAAGATGGGGTAGGTGGTGGGTGGGGGCGACTAACTAGAGATGGCAGTTGTGGGTTCTAGGCGGTCTGGCGGGGTGTAACAATCTGCATATGTAAGTCATTAAAATTAAATAAGTTTTCTAGCATGTGACAGAAATATTAAACATTTAAAACTTTTTTCAAAAGAAATAAATCAAGATAATACGACAAGTATAAACAATCCACCACAATAAGATCCATCGCCATTTTAAATTATAATAGTAATAAACTCAAATGAAATAAAGTCAAATAAATAAAAACTCTCTAATTAAAAATCACAAAACAAATGTGGAGTCATATGACTACGAAATCCAAAATAATTGTCTCATAAATAAAACGAATGGAAAGGAATTAAAATAACGCAACAAAATAAACATTAGTTGCAAGTCCCGCTATGTCCAAAACAATGCAACCACCCAGTAACCTATCCTGAAAGGTTTGTCAACAGCGACGGGTCAGGGCCCACCGTAAGAATACTAGTTACTCTTCCCAAATATGATCCATTGAAAAAAATAGAAGAAATAATAAAAATAAAATAAAATAAAATAGTAAAAATATAAAATAAAATCAACAGTCTCTCGTCGATCATAAATAGACACAACAGTTCCCTTACTATTCCCCCTCATATCCTTCCCCCCCCCCCCCCCCACCCCCACCCATCTATTGATCCCTTGATCTTGAATCAAAATCCTTCAATTTCAGATTTCGATTTTTCATATAAAAAACATGAAGCCGATTTTACTTCTAGAGTGATTTCATTTTATTTTAATCTAAAATTTCAATTGTTATGTGTGAGTGAGTGAGTGAGAGATAGATGATTGGGTGGAGGTGCTGAAGGTGGTGGTCGTGACATGAGTTGTTTGACTTGAAGGTTGGGTAGATGGTGGGGTTGGGGCCGACCAACTAGAGATGGTAGTCTTGGGTTCCAGGTCGGCAGACGGGGAGAAGGGCTAATGGGGGTGGGTGGGTGGAGGGGGGAGACGATTGGTTATGATTTTCATTTTCTAATTTTTCATTCATGATTTTCCTTTTTCCATTTTTTTTTTTTTTTTATTTTTCTAATTTGGTTAAATATTTTTCCATACATCATATGCAAGGGACATGACCGTTAAGTCTAATAGACGCCTTAAATTCAATTTGCAAAAGGCATGTAACTCAAAATGGGGTCATTATGGATTATTTAATTCAAATAAACCTTCAAATAAAAGAGTGATGTTAAAGGCTCTCATTTTTTTCTCTTAATATCAAAATATAATTTTTTAGACACAATATATAATTATTTTTAAGTATTGTGTGATGCTAGGTAGGAAAAAAATGGGTGTTGAACTTTTATTAACAGTCAAAATAAAATAGAAGACATAAGATAAGTGGATTGACATTTTAACACACGATAGAACAATCTCACAATTATGCGATATGATTGTGTTTCACAATTATTATGATAGTAAAATGTTTAAACCATCTCCACGCATGTGGAAAAAATGGGTTAGGTAAACTAAATCCAAATGAGCGGGCAAAACCCTTTTCAAACACAAATCTTGAACCATGCAAGCACGGCATAAGTCATATCTCAGCTTCAACTCACTCAATGCCCCAACATTTCCTTTTCTTATTCTGATTTTTTTACTCTAAACAAAAAGTGAGTTGATGCCTAACTTTCTCCTCAATTTTAATGGAGGGTAGTACAACCTGATGTCATGAGGAAAATATTTGTCAAGCTCTTGAGTTTGCGTCTTTATAAAATTAGTTTTTTTTTTTGGTCGTATAAGATGGTCAAATGTGTGGGTGTGATATTAGATCAGCTCTATATAACAACCTGAATTTTTTAAAAAAGGGAATTTTTAAATTAATTTTGGAAACTGGAGAAAAATAATTTTTTTTATTTAATACTTAAATATGTTGAGTTTTATATTTGAAAAATGTATTTTCAATCGAATTGTAATCGAAATTAAAATCAGAGGATTTTAAAATAAAAATAAAAATGAAAGCGTTTGTCACGGATTTGGGCCGTGACTAATGGGAAATCTTTTTTTTTTAGTTAAATAGAATTAAACTAGGGGGAATGGTTATGGCCGCATACCTTCTCGATCGACCTAGGGATTCGATCGATCGACGAGCCCAGATTTGAGGCGGTTCGGCTAGCTGTTTTTATAGATATGGATTGGGATTATGATTCCTAATCAGTATATAACCTTACTAATTCGTGGGGGGACTTATCATAATCACTTTTTCACAAGCGTTTCTCCAGAGAACACTTCTAATATATTTTCCTCTTAACTAAAGTCATCAACCTCCAACATAATCAAATTTTTGTCACAAGTTTTGAAGGGTTAAAATAGGGGTTTAATCAAGTTTGTTCGAGAACACTTCTTTGCTAATTTTTCAAGAGGAATCCAATCGTGCTATCATATTTTCTTCATCTTAATCACATGCATGAATACTCTATTCATTTTGTTTAGTATTATGCATTTTAAGTGTCGCCTAAACCTTTTAATCATATGTTTTTTTTAATCAATTAGTAACTTAATTAAAGAAAGTGGACACTAAATTTTAGGGTTGTTTTGATAAAACTTTTTAATATGATTTAATCCTTGAAACCATTGGGGTGCATAAGTTAGATTATTGAATTTTTAATGGTTTTTAGGGTGTAGGTTCACACGTAGAAGTTATGGGATTATTTATATGTTATGTGGGACGCGAACACACATATAAAAATTAGAGGATTTATAAAAGAGAACAATTAAGTCATATTGAAAAATGTCACATGTTAAATAAATTAACAGTATTGAACGTAAATAATTATGTTGAAAACGACGACTATATTATTAATGGAATTAAATTGAATTGTGACATTTGTGATTAAAGTGCCATGTTGAGATTATGATTTGTGATATTGTGTGAATTGTTTTATTCACTTTTGCCATCGCGGGGACGAGGGTTTTTTGGGTAGTATATAGCTCACCTTGATTATAGGATGCTTACTAGGCATGGGACTAGTGGGTAGGCCTTGTTTATAATTTATGCTTGCTAGGTATGGGACTAGTTAGTGTAGATTCGTGCGGATTTCATATTTTGGGGTGGGACAAATTTTTAATATTTTATCGTCGTCACGCTAGTCTAGGTATGAGACTATGATGAGTAAATGTTAGAAACTCATCTCATACATAGGATATGATGTATATGTACTTTGGGGACCCTTAAGTATGGGACTAAGGGGTATTGTGAGGATCTCACATCGAGAAAAAGGGCGGGGTAATTTGATAACTTAATAAATTGAGAAGATTAGAATTAATGGCTGAGATAATAACGGGTATTAAAATTTGTGGTGACATAATTTGTCAGGGATCGACGGTTTAAACAGGTCAGCTTGGGTGATTTATGTTGTGTCGTGGGTGGAACCTTGTCATATTGCGGGATCGACAGTTTGAATGGATCAACTGGCTATTGACAAGGGAAAGTGTGACACTTTGGTTGATTACCACCCGTGGCGGGAGGACCGCTATAATTAAGATAAAAAAATGAGGTAAATGATAAATTGCGTTAATTTAATTAAATTAACATCGTGGGACTTGGGGATTTAAAATCATATTGGTGTGCTTTTTGGAATGTGAATTTCTGAGGGTAGTTAGTGATTTATATTTAACGCGTTTAATTATCTCGTTTAATTAAAATACTCTATTATGATATTTATCATGTATAATGCTAATGTCTGGATTCACCGACCCTATTTGAGGGGAATAGTGTGTATTCATGCTCGGGGCTCTGACCTCGTGCGTTGGCTAACTTTTTCAGGATAAGTCTAGAGAAGTTGCATAGGATTATTTGGAGATTATCATTTGGAGGTGCAACTGGAATTTATTTTATATTACTGCTTAGCAGTTTAGTTTAGCTTCCTTTCTATTGTATTTACATTGAGACACATTTTATGGTTTTGATTGGGTCATTCGGTTCCAAAGTTGTTATGGATTTTATTCAGATTTCTTTATGGATTCAGTTCGAGTTTATTCAGTTTTATATTATTGGAGATTGGATTATTATTTGGAGTTTTAGCATGTGATGGCTATCTTATCGCACAGTTGGTTATTATCATTTGGGATCGATCCAATTATTTATCACGTGGACTGATTTATTTATGTCTCATATCTGTCTCATGCTGAGAATGGTATTTTATTTACTCGCCCCCGACTTAGTTTTGGTAGGGCTGGCAATTTTTGGCACGATAACCCATTTATGATAATAACCCGAAATGACCCAAAGATGACACGATTAACTTGTATAGATTTAAGAGTACTTAAAATTTATACTTAAATAAAAATCAGCCCAACCCAAAAATGACACGATTAATCCGAATTGTCACCCCTAAGTTTTGGTGGGGCTCGACGCCAAAATTTAGCGGGATGTGACACTCTAATGCTAGTGTGAATTAAAGATTTAACAGTAATGAGTATCCACATTGTGAAGTGTGAAAGAGTCATTTAAATGTAAATATTTGTAATACCCCGTACTTTTTAGAATTAAATAAATTATTATTTAATTATTAATTAATATTTGATCAGGTGAATTAACGGGTAATTTGTTGGGTTTAGTGGGTTTATATTATTAACGGGAATTTAAAATGAAAATGTTAAATAATACTAGCATGTAGAACCACGCGATGCGCGACGATTGCATTCTTTCGAGAAAAAAGACATCAATCGTCAAATATTTTATGAGCAATTTCAAATGAATCGAAAGTATAAGATAACAAAATATATATTTCATAAATATATCGGATGGTATCCTTTTAATTATCGTATAAGACCACGTCTATAGTACATTGCTATTGGCAAAATTTCACTAATTTATAAGATTAGAGGTGGAGAGAAATCAGTAAGACGAAAGAACTAACTTGTGTTCAAACCAATATTATGAGAATTAAGTAATTGAATTAAATTAAATTTAAACAGTCATAAAAGATATTTTTTTCACAAGAAAAGAAAAGGGAAGGCCATCAAACCACAAAATTTATTAAACATCTAAGATATGAAAATTGAAGTGATTTTTAGATAATATTTGTGCTTGAATGTACTTATTTATTGGTGGTTTTTATGGGGTAAAAAAACATACCACTAATAATTGCGTGACACGTAGGAATCGGGTTGATCAAGATAATAATCCATACCTGATCTAGCAAGATAAGGACGATCAAAGTCCTTGATAAAGTAGAAGACCAAGAAGCATTATTTTATTGTAACTCAAACTCTACAAGGATAGGACTTATCGAGTTGTAACCCCTAACTCTATATAAGGGGCACCCCCATTGTGAAAGGGCGGTTTAGAGGCTAGAGAAAAACTCTCATGTAAATTCTCTCAAGTTTATAGTGTAAACACTTTTGAAGCCCTAGGGACATAGGCCAACAATGGTCGAAACACGTAAATATTTGTCTCTATCTCATATATTTTTATACTCTCATCAAGATTGTTGGTAAATTCCCTTCAGGTGAATCGTCGGAGCCGAGTATTTCCGATTAATTTCTGTTTCATCTTCGTAGTGAGAAACATGAGAGTTCGGTCATCGTCTGTTACCATTTTCATGCCATATAAGGAGAATCACAACCCTGACAAATTATACATCTCCATTCCTCACCTCAAACAAAACCATCACTTTCACCCATTTCTCTTCTTTCTGTGTTGGGTTTGTTTTTCGAATAATATTTGAGCCTATGTCAATACGGGTTGTTTGGTTGTAAAGGGAGACGGAACGGATGACTTAAATTGTTGGAATTGTGATTCTTCTCCTATAGAACGTGAAAATAATATCAATCAATGGACAAATCCATCATTCTGTCTCAACAAGAAAAGGAAATAAAAGTGATTGCTTTTAAAAAACTTAATTTAATAGTGTGAATATATATTTTGGTATTTATATTGATTTAAGGGTCGTTTTGACTTGAACTTCATATATAATTTTATTTAACTCTTCGTTTTCAAAATCATTTGATTTTGGTCCGAACATAGGGGGTTAAATCTAATTTGACATTATAAACAGAGAATAACGTTAAATAAATTCTTAAACTTATCCATCTATTTTCATTCAATATTTTGAGCTAATCCCCTCGTGTAGGGGTTATGTCAAAGAGATTAATAAAGTTGGAATTAAGTCAAATATCACATTAAAAAGGGGGGGGGGGGGGAGGGGGGTGAGCCAAAAAAAAAAGTCATTGATGTAAAGGGATCACTTATGGACCAAGTGAATAAAAAAACACTTGTCTACTTTAGAACCATATAAAATAATTAACGTATTTTGAGTTTGATACCTTGTACAATTTGATTTTGAATTTGATGTCTATTCTATTAAGAGCCCGTCAAACTTGTCAATCGTATATTAGATAATTAAAAAAATTGAAAATAAAAAGAGAAAAGGGAAAACTATAAAAAAAAGAATGAATAAAAAGAAAATAAACTAGTAAAAATAGAAAATAAAATCAACAACCTCTCGTCAATCATTGATAGACACAATATTTTCCCTTCGTGTTCTATTTGTTTTTCGAATAATATTTGAGCCTCTGTTAATATGGGTTGTTTCATTGTAAAGGGAGGCGAGGCAGATTACTTAATATGTCGAAATTATGATTATCCTCGGATAGAATGTAAAAATAATATCATTCAATAACCAAACCATTCATTCTGTCTCACCAAGAAAAGGAAACAAAATGATTGCTTTAAAAAAAACTAATTTGATAACATGAATAGATATTTTAATATTTATGAGCCAAGTGAACCAAAGTACACTTGCCTTCCTTAAAACCACATAAAATATTTTATTTTGATTTTGGTACCTTTTACAAATTGATTGTGAATTTCATAGTTGTTATGAGGTTTGCTAGACTTATCAGTCATGTGTGACATGTGACAAAAAAGTATTTAAATATATTAGAAGAAATGAAAAAAAATACTACAAATAAGAAAAAAGAAAAAACTATAAAAAAACTAGAAGAACGAATAAAAATAAAATAAAGGAGTACAAACAGAAAATAAAATCAACGGCCTTTCGCCAGTTATACATAGACACGAAATTTCACATCCCCCTCCCATCGGATGACTTGAAGATTTTGAATACAAATCATTTGATTTCTTATCTCGAATTTCATTTCCAAAACATGAAGCGGGTTTTACATTTGTAACGACTCCATTCGATTCTAATTTGAAATTCCAATTGTAGTGTGTGTGTGTGTGCATGTGCTAGAGAGAGAGAGGAGGTTGGGTGGAGGTGCTGAAGATGGTAGTCACGACATGAGTTATTTGCCTTAAAGATCGGGTAGGTGGTGGGGTGGGCGCGACTGACTAGAGATGGCAGCCATGGGCTTTAGGCGGTCTGGCTGGATGTAATAATTCGCATATTTTATAATTGAAGTTGATCAGGCCCCGATAACAAAATAGCAAGTTATTAAAATTAAATAATTTTTTTAGCATGTGACAAAATTTTTTGATATTTAAAACCTTTTTCAGAAGATATAAATCAAGATAATACGACAAGTATAAACAATCCACTACAATAAGATAAATCACCATTTTAAACTCAAATAATAATAAACTCAAATGAAATAAACTCAACTACATAAAATCTCTCCAATAAAAAATCACAAAACAACTGTGGAGTTATATGACTACGAAATCCAAAACAATTGTCTCATAAATAAAATGAATGGAAAGGAACTAAACTAATGCAATAAAATACGTACTAGTTGCAAGTCCCGTTATTCCCAAAGCGATGCAGCTACCCAATAACCTATTATGAATGGTTAGTCAATAGTAACTGGTCAGAGTCCACTATAAGAATACTAATTACTCTTCTTAAATATGGTCAATGAATCCAGTCATAAGCATTATAAGAGATAAATATCACAATAGAAGATTTTAATTAACGAAATAGTATAATAACAATGCAAGTAATGTAAACTATAACAACTACCCACATAGAAATAAGCCAACCCACTATCGAAATCTAATTATGTTTATTTCAACATTTATTATATATTTTTCCATTATCTTACTCAATTTCAATTATATTTCTCAATATTAATAATATTATCTAAGCAACACCATTATAGTTAGTTTGTCTTTCCATTGGCCCTGCACATACTCATGGTGTGCCTAACGTCTTATTATATCAAGTCCACACACATTACTACAGCACGTCGACCCAAATTATTATCCAAAACATACCATGATGTTCCCTTATACAACGAATGTCACTAAAGTCAGTTAGCCTAGGTACCATAAGCATCGTAATGGTCGGTTTACCCACACCCACACATATAATGATGCACATCGATGCGTCTCTAATACCTGTTTGTTATCTTTGATATTAATTATCTTTTTATTATTCACAATTACCCCCAAATATAATTCGGGCATCACAACTAAAATCCATCACCAGTCTCATACCTAGATATCACCAAACTGTAAGTATCACCTAGTACCTTACCTAGGAAGATTATCTAAAATATAATAATCACCAAGTTTCACGCCTATAATTAAAATAACATAATGGCGTACTACCTAGTCCCATACTTAGGAACTCACTTGTCACGACCCCGAGCCAAAAAAGTAGGGAACAAGTGTCTTGACATGCCACCAAGTCATTCAATATTCCGACCTTAAAATATTTCTTAAAATAATGCAATGGAGATACATTCACATAGTTATGAATCATAGACTACTAAAAAATAAAAGAATTGGGCGATTAGAGCTTTCTAAAAGGAAACTTTATATATATTAAAAGTATTAACGAGTACAACTTAAGACAAAATTTAAATACCTGTTACTAAAGAGCCAAAACATGCTCTATATAATAAAACAAACGTTTTACTTAAAATTATTGTAAAAAGAGCCCCATAAGCTAAATCTTCAACATAGTCCTTCTACATTCCATTCACAAGCCTAGATATTTCCTGAAAAATTGTTATTTCTGCAACATTACCAAAAAGCCGAATGATATTTAATGTCCCAACATTCCAAGGTTTTCTGAAAAATGTACCTATTCAAGTCAAAAGAGAAGGCATATATATATATGTATTGGAACTTGATGTAATAGGTATATGAATTAAAATGATAGTATATATATCATAATTGAATAGCTCGGAATAAAAGGGATGCGACAAAATCAAATGTGATATTGTTTTCTTTAAATATATCATATGAATGGCCAAGTAAACTTTAATATTGTATTCTTTTACCGTATTATTGATGTCTAAAAGTGGACTAAATTTAGATTTATAATCATAGATAATAATATAATAACGGATTCAAACCACACACATAAGAGAGAAGATTTTTAGAGTGGTTCAGCTGTAAAATAGCCTACGTCCACTGTTGGTTTTTATTCGGTAAGGTTTACAATAGCTTAGTATGATGTGCATATGAGTGATTTGAGTTGTTCATTGAGCTAAGGGAATAGTTTGTATTTATATGGGTGTAAATCCTTAGAAATTCAGCGTCTTTATATTGATAGGTGTTTACATATGTGTATAATAAATGAAACTCTTATAATTCAGTACTGGTTGGCATCCCATCCGAGTAACTATTGGTAGTCCTATTAATTGGCCTTCTGGAGTTGGTCGGCTACCTAGTCGACTAAGTATCTATGAAGCCGATCAAGGTGGTTGGTCGTCCACGTAGGTGGACAAGTGTTTATTCATCACTGGTCCACGTATGAGAGTAATTTTTACATATAAGAAAAGCCCTTAATTATCCATGCTTGATACTTGATTGAAAGTATGAAGTATTTAGCCCAGGAGTTGCTCGGCGTACTGTTTTGAGTGTTTAGTCGGCAGCAGACCGCCCATACTTGTAAAAATTTCCGCTGGCACTGTTTGATAATGGCATTTTTTAAATAATTCAAACTTTTTTAACCGCCAAAGGATACAATAGTTTTTTATGCCTCAAAAGGCGTGGAGTCAGTAATAGCTATACAATTCGTTCAGTTAATCATTTCATTCTCATTTATCGAGGCAATCTATAAATACAGAGAAATTTCCCTCCTTTAATTTGACCTCAAATCTTCTGTACTCAAAAGTTTTCTTTCATCTCCAAGCTTTCTTTGTGCGATCGTTTGTTGTTGTTTCTTTCTTTTCTTCAATTCTTGCAATCAACTCTTTTCCCTATAAGCCTTCTTTTCCCTTTTCTCTATTTTACCATCTTTTTCTCTATTTCCACCATGGTTCACATCGCAGATGAGAGTTCATTAGATGAGTTTAGGGAGAAAAGGAAAATATCGGCTTCGGTCGATTTAGAGGTAGCCCAAGGTCCCATAGATATTTATTCCCTTCCTGAGGGTCATTGTATCCCAACTTTATGCATAGATGAATGTGGCATCATCTTTCCACCAAACCCCCATTTTCTCTAGTTTTGCTAATATTTTAGTGTCGTTCCTACCAAAGTAGCACCCAATACTTTGAGGGTTATAAATGGTGTACATAGGATTAATGAACTTTATAGGACCCTAATTGGGGTCTTGAAGTTGATGTTCTGTTGCAAATGGGGTACTATTGGAGAAAGTACCTATTAATTGAAGACTAGGCAAGCCAATAGGGCTTCAGTAGTGGATCTACTAGATTCCAATAAGGATTATTGGTAATATGGGGTAGTTGTTAAGAACTGACAACATGCTCATCTCCCTATTGGAGTGTCTTATACTAGTCCCAGATGTCCTTAATCAGGACATGGCATAGGTTGCAACTCTATTGATTATTTTTCCCCTTTTGGTATGCATTTATGATCTTTGTCGACTAACTTTGTTGTTTCTTTTTTATGCAGAGGAAAGTAAGAAAAGGTGCCCCAAGGAAAGGGAAATCTATATTGATGAGCTTAAGTTATTTTGGGAATTAAATCAGAAGATTGGAGAGGAACGTCCTCGATTATCTTCTTTGTTATTGGAGTATAAAATTTATATCATGTCTTTTGTTCCCCAACCTACACTTGATCTGCCCCAAATTACTGTCAACCTTGAGGAGGATCCTATACCAACCTCTTTAGCTACTGAGTCTACCGGTGTTGAATTCATTAAAGGGGGACTTCTTCCTCCTTTGAGTCATTTTATATCTTTGATACCCACCCTCTCATTCAATAAACATGACCAAAAGGAAGATTCCCAACTTGATGGGTGGGCCTTTGGATCCTACCCCCAAGAAAACTGAGTAATACGCCATAATTTTGAGAACATATTTATGAATATTCTATAAGATTTCAGTCAGGATATTTTATTTTAGATGAAAATGTTTCTTTTATATTATATTTAAAAATAATTTATTTTGGTTTGAAATCGAATCAAACATTTAAATTCAAAATTAAATGGCTTTTGGACATTTTGTAATGGTTTATATATGTAAATTTGATAATTTTGAATTTAAGGGCAATATAGTAATATGCATTGTCTTAGGCTCCAAGATAGAGTTTGAGAGAGGGGATATATAAGGAATATTATGGGTGTTTATAAGGAAATGAAGATTAAAAAGGGAAGCCAAAAACGAAATCCAAATAGTAAAAAATGAGTAGAATGAGAAGAGCCAATTTTGAGTGTTTAGAACTTCTTTTTGAGTGCTTTCGGATGAGATTTGAGAAAAACTCAAAACACATACCTGACCTAATTTTTCGTGTAGAATACAAATCTGAAGTTGGATTTCCAGTTTAAATAATTTTAAGAGTTGATTTTTTTTGAGTTTTCAAAACAAGCCTAGAATGGTGGATTTTGACTCGCTTGAGGTAGTTTCGTTCTCTCGTGGTTAATTTAGTGTGCTACACTTATTCAATCTTGATTGTATATTTATATCCATGCTCTGTGTTGCATTTATATGTATTGTATTCTCGTATATTACATTCGTTTTTGCACTCATTTTGTATGTGTTATTTTCATGCCATGTAGTTTGGGGTAAAGAAACTAATTGCTTTTACAAGCATGTTGCGTTATAGAATTTGGGTAGAAAATATGTACACTTGATTTATGGGAATCAAATCTGAAATTTATTTGAATTAAGATAATGATATTATGATGATTATTACTGGATAATGCATAGGCATTCCTTAGCCAAACCACTGCTGGACGGGGTGTTCTGTTGACTATGATTTTGTTTATTATTCAAAGACTAGGACATGGACCCCGATTAGTGAGTATGCCAAGTGTTATTATGACATTGATGCCAATATTTTATAGCGGCAATGACAGGTTATGATGGGTCGTGTACCCGAGTTATGTAAATTATTTTGGGGGGCCATTGGATTGTTCCGAGTATAATTAACAGGATAGTCGATGGTAGTCCATACCGTACTGTGGGAAATGCGGTTGGAATTTTGATACTGGGTCTTGAGTTTTGTAGTGCCGCGGTGAGATCATAGGTAATTATTATATTATTGGAATTTTAGTTTGAGTGTTCATATTGCATACACATTTGTATATGATGCACGCACACACGAGTATGTGTAGTTACACTTGGAACATTAATACGAGCTAGTGAGTTTCTCGCTCACCCCCCTAGTTTGTGTATTTCAGGTTTGATGGGAGATGCTATTTATGGCATCGTTTGGATTGGGACCGTCAGTAGAGGCTCTGGATCTTTATTTTCAAAATTTATTCGTATCATTTTGTTTCTTGTAAATTGTTTTGTAAAAGAACATTTGAGATCCAATAAAATTGTGAAATTTTATTCAGTTGATTTATTATTTATGCTTTCGCAAATTTATTCTCAATCTAAATGGTATTGTTTTATAAAAAAATTCTATAATTTATCAATATTTTTCACTAGCACCTTTCGGGGTGTTACAAAGTGGTATCAGCGCATATGTTATTCGTATTCTTAGGCTTGGGGCTATTGGTTCGTTACGTTGCCCGTTAAGAGAGATTTGCTTTATGTTCGATCTTATTTGGGTGATGTTGAAATTTCTGTTTGAATTTAAGATAAGAAAATTTTGGGTGAATTTCGATGGCGAAATTCCTTTTGTAAGGTGGAAGAATATAATACCCCGTAATTTTGAGAGCATATATATGAATATTTTATAAGATTTAAGTCGGGATATTTTATTTTAAATAAAAATATTTTTTATATTATATTTAAAATCAATTTACTTTGGTTTGAAATCGAATCAAATATTTAAATTCAAATTTAAATGGCTTTTGGACATTTTTAATGGTTTATATATGTAAAGTTGATAATTTTGATTTAAAGGGCAATATAGTAATATGCATTAGTTTAGGCATTAAGATAGGGTTTGAGAGAGGGGCTATATAAGGAATATTATGGGTGATTATAAGGAAAGGAAGATGAAAAAGGGTGGCCAAAAACGAAATCCAAAGAGTAAAAAATGAGTGGAATACAAATTTAGAGTGTTTAGGTCTTCTTTTTGAGTGCTTTCGGATGAGATTTGAGAAAAAATCAAAACACATACGTGACCTAATTTTTCGTGTTGAATTCAAATCTGAAGTCGGATTAACAGTTTGAAGATGATTTTTTTGGATTTTCAAAATAGGCCTAGAATAGTGGATTTTGACTGGCTTAAGGTAGTTTCGTTCTCCCGTGGTTAATTTAGTGTGCTACACTTATTCAATCTTGATTGTATATTTATATCTATGCTATGTGTTTCATTTACATGTATTGTAAGCTTGTATATTACATTCGTTCTTGCACCCATTTTGTATGTGTTATTTTCATGCCATGTAGTTTGGGGTAAAGAAACTAATTGATTTTACGAGCATGTTGGGTTATAGAAATTGGGTAGAAAATATGTACACTTGATTTATAGGAATAAAATATGAAATTTATTTGAATTGAGAGAATGATATTATGATGACTATTATTGGAGAATGCATAGGCATTCCTTAGCCAAACCACCATTGGACGGGGTGTTCTGTCAACTATGATTTTGTTTATTATTCAAAGACTAGGCCATAGACCCCGATTGGCAAGTATGCCAAGTGTTATTATGGGAGTGATGCCGAGATTTTATTGCGATGATGACAGGTTATGATGGGTCGTGTACCCGAGTTATGCAATTTATTTTTTTGGGGGGGGGGGGCATTGGATTTTTCCGAGTATAATTAACAGGATAGTGGACGGTACTCTATACCGTACTATAGGAAGTGCGACGAGAATTTTGATACTGGGTCTTGGGTTTTGTAGTGCCAAGGTGAGATCATAGGTGATGATTATATTATTGAAATTTGAGTTTGCGTTTTCATATTGCATACACATTTGTATATGATGCACTCACACACGAGTATGTGTGGTTACACTTAGAGTATTTATACAAGCTATTAAGTTTCATGCCCCGCCCGCCCCATAGTTTGTGTATTTCAAGTTTGATAGGAGATGATATTTATGGCATCGTTGGGATTAGGACCGCCAGTAGAGGCTCGGGATATTTATTTTCAAAATTTATTTGTATCATTTTGTTATTGTAAATTATTTTGTAAAAGGACATTTGAGATCCAAGAAAATTGAGAAATTTTATTCAGTCAATTTATTATTTATTCTTTCGTAAATTTATTCTCAATCTAAATGGCATTGTTTTATAAAAGAATTCTCTAATTTATCAATATTTTTCAGTAGCACCTCTCGGGGTGTTACAAACTGTTGATGTCGGGAAGAAGGCAATTGAAAAAGGTCTCAAGCCAGTGACAAGAGGCCTATTAGTACAGATGAGACTCAAACTGTTGAGACTCAATTGAAGAGGATGAAGAGAGGTTTGCCCGATCCTCTAAAGTAGGACCATAAAACATTATCCAACTAGCAAACGTTGGCTACAAAGAAGAATACCGACCAACAAGAGTTGGTGTGAAGAATTCAGACTGACCTTGACATTAAGTTTGTCTCTGTTGTTGTTAACCCTGGACTAGCCAGGGGTTTGATTAAGTTTGGAACCCTTCCTACCAATAAGGCTACATTAGCCCCCATGCCTAGGTTCAGGCTCATTGAGAGGGCTTGCTATAACTTAGCACTTGTAATTTTCTCATTTTCTGCTCTTTTTTCCATGTTGATGAACTCATCAGACCTCTGGTGTTTTGCTCTTTTTATAGTTTTTAGTTGAATTCAACCAAATGATGGAGAAGGACAACCAATTGAGGTCCTCTCTTGGTGAATTTTAAGAGGACTTTGAAGGTCTAAAACAATCTTTGGAGGCTTCTCAATAAGCTTTAGAGACAAAGCAGAAATCCTGGGAAAATGATTTGAAGAAGGCTAATGACCGGGATACTGAGGTTGAAGGCTAAATAAACGATATCGAGGAAAGAGCCAAAGCTACTGAGAAGAAGCTAAATGATGCTAAAGGCAGGGCCAAGGTTGCCGAGGATAAGCTTTTAGACGCCACATAAGATAAGGTGGTTAGCTTGCTTGAAGGCCAAAGGCAAAGATACCTTTGATAAAAGTTGGGAGAAGGCCATTTTTGCCGCCCCTTGGGTATATAAAAAAATTATCCTTCAAGGAAGGGTGGACTGAGGCCCTGAAGGTGGTCGGCACAGAAGAAAATTATGAACTCTTCCAAAGGCATGACCCTGGTACTCCTCCTAATTGGATGATGAGTTTGATGACAATAAGGCGTCTGGAGAATCTTCTGTGTTGCCTCTAGAGTCTTCATTGGTGTCAAATGCTAGTTTCGACCAGCCTGTTGCCAACCAGGAGGACAAGGTCAAGGTTTAATTACTTTTCAACAAGTTTACTTTTTATTTTTCCTTTTTTTAATGATGTATGAGCTCTTATACTTCAACCATTAGTAAATGAAAGAACAATATTCTCTCTTCAACTGTTGTTTATACCTTGGAATGATTTTTATTTCTTGTTGAACTGTGTTTTCTATTTCTCTAAATTTGTATTATAAACTCATATTTTTAACCTTTCAGTTTGATTCCAGAAAGAAAGTTATTATTTCTAATGAATCCGACCTACTTAGACGATGTAAGAATCTCTTTGAGGCAGGCCATGTTCCTTTGTCCAAGGAAGATTTATTAGGGTTGCTCGACCCATAAATTTCTGATCAAGTAAAAGAATCTTACATCTATCTCTACTGCCTTTTAGACAGAGTTGTGGCCAATAATGTTGGCTATTATGAAAAGATTAAGTAGATGCGTGAAGACCACAAGCTCTCTAAAATATTGTTTCATTCTGATTACGAGGCTAAATATAAAGCATTAAGTGACGACTGGAGTTTTGATAAGAAGTTTAAGGACATTACTTTTGATTTGAACAAGAAGAAATTGTCTCTAAAATAAGATTTAGAGAGTGCCCGATCAACTGCTGCAATGTTGGAGAAATAACATAATGCCCTAACGGATAAACTTGACAGCCTGAAGAGATCAACCACTACTAGACCAGATGAGGGGGTTTCTTTTTTAGAGACTAAAAAATATAAAACTATTGAAGGAGATAAAGCATTGCAGAAGAAAAAGACCAAGCATGGGCAAACTTCCAGTCAAAGTATTATTGTTCGGTTAATTATTGAGGAGGAGAGGACTAAGAAAACTCTCGATGACCAAGCTGCCCTGATGAAACCCAAAGATATATTCATCAAGAACCTCCACGATTAAGTTGATAGATGACATTCCAATTTCATAAGCAGCCAAGGGAAGTTTGTATGGGTGGGTATAATGAGGCCTTGATTCACATGGATGACCATCTTACCCAAAGCAATCGTGAAGGATACAAGTGGGGGTTGACTAATTTGTTGATTTTGCTAAAGTATGATCAAAATACTAATTTGTGGAATTATAATAACCCAAGCCTCTTAGATTGTGACAAACTTCCCTTTAGAATTGGGCATAAGATGGATTCCTCCCAATGACATTCCCCAATGCCCGATAAGTAAATATTTAGGTGATTATGGCCTCAATAACGAATGTGAGATTGTTCATCCTCGTCACTTGCTTGATAGGTCGAGTAGCAGTAATATGCAGATGTTAAGGGATTTCAACACAATCAATTATCCATATACACTTGATCCTCCTGTCGGGATGGACAAGGCACAATGCAAGAGCCCAACAGAATAAATTTATACTTATCGTACTACATTTTGATAAACGATTGCTATTGTACTACATTTTGATCAATAAAATGAAGTTATTTTTGATTGATTTCTCATTATTCAAGCTTATGGTCAATGTTAATTTTTTTGCCGACTAGGTAACCTGTATAATGATTAGTTAATCGACTTATAGACTAAATAACTTTCTTAAATGTTTAATATCTGATTCATGTTTGAATCATGTATATGACCTTATATTCGACTAATGTACTTAGATAAAACTGTAAATAGCTCTATTGTACTAAGTTGTAGCATTAGTTATCCGTGGCGACCAAGTGTATTAGGAATGTATAATTATTCCAGTATTTTAACATGTTTGGGTAAAACCTCGAATTAAGAAATTTTACTGACTTCTTATTCATGACTTGCCGAGTACAAATCATACATGAAGTTTAACTTTTCTGAGATCGGAAAAGTTTGAACCATGCTATTTGGCGAGGAATATTTTGTAAAAAATTTTGAAGTTGGATAAGTTTTGTACTATGCTTTTTGACGAGGAACTTTTTGTAAACTTTTCTGAAGTTAGAAAAGTTTGGAAAATTTTGAACCATGCTCTTTGGCGAGGAAATTTTTGTAAACTTTTCTGAAATTGGAAAAGTTTGGAAGAGTTTGAACCATGCTCTTTGGCGAGGAAATTTTTGTAAACTTTTTTAAAGTTGGAAAATTTTGGATTAAAATTGCTCATTAATTCTGGTTAAGGTGTAGCCACCATACTTCGAAAAACAAAACATAAAAAGGATGTATAATGGAGGAAAATCTAAAATTTCATTAACTTGAATAATCAATTATATGAAGGACAAAAATTTTTGAAAACTGAATTACTGATGATACTTGCGCAGATGGTCTACGTTCCAAGGATTGTTGAATTCCTCCCCTTTTAGAGTTTCCAAATGATAAGTTCCTGGTCGGATAACCGCTGAGATACGGTATGGACCATACTAATTAGGCTCCAACTTGTTGCTCTTCTGGATTACTTTCTTGAATACTAGATCTCTCTGCTGAAGGTTGGTTGGCTTGACCCTTTGGTTATAAACTTTGCAGTCCTTTGTTGGTAGGCAACCATCTGAATATCAGCATCTTCTCGAACTTCTTCTATTATGTCCCGATCCAGTCATCCCATGAGGTCACTCTTGGGTGAATCAAAGTTCAATACCCTATGAGTCGGCAGACCTATCTCCATTGGTACCACTACGTCAGTGCCAAAAGCTAACATGTATGGAGTTTCCCCTATTGTTATTGTAAGGACAATTTGTCCATCTTTATGTATATGTTATGTCATACGCCGTTACAAGATTGTTGGTTGAAAAGATCACATCGTCATCAACAAAATCCGAAGATCAAAAGAAGAAAGACCTGGCCGGACCGATCCGGTCCAGAAAAAGAACCGATCCGGGTTACCGGACCGATCCGACCATCTACCGGACCGATCCGTTTTGTCAGACTCCAGTAGCCACCGGATCCATAGCGAACCGATGAAGGCAAAAGTCCCGGACCGATCCGATGCCAACCAGACCGATCCGGTTTCAGAAAAAGAACCGATCCGACTTACCCGGACCGATCCGCCTAATCGACCGGACCGATCCGGCGAGGATAATCACTGCCAGATCGTGCAGCCGATTTTGAAGGGTTTCGATCCCTTATTTAATCCACGATCAGCAGTTGGTTTTCTTAAGACTTATACACGATTTTCAGAGCATATCAACCCTAAAGTCTTCACCTATTGAGTCCTATGATTCTAGGTTTTTAGATTCACACATCTTCCGTATCTTTGTGAATCAAATTTGGTAACCCAAAGAACACCATTGATGTTGTTCAACCCTTTGTGAAGTGGACCGTTTCTTCCTCTTCATTGCAGCCCTACTGGACAGGGATAGTTCCAGCCGCAAGCCCTTCTGGAAAGGGATTTTTCTTCCAGCCGCGACTACAGAATCCGATACCCGAGGGTAATTCTTAGTCAACCTGTATTTCATTGTAATCCGATTGTAAACCGTATTTTACAAATTATAGTGATATACAAATGGTTTTGCCCCTGTGGGGGATTTTTCCTTAAACTTTGTGTGTTGAATAATTCTTGCATGATTTCATATTGTTTCAATCACACCTAGTTGCTTGCTTAGGGTTAATTTGGGTTAAAAGGCATTTATTATATTGTTTCCTTATTTGAACGCAAGCGCCAACTCTTTCAAATTGGTATCAGAGCAGGTTACGCCATTCTATTGCGTATTCCTTACTTCCGCAAATTTTTTTCTAAAAGATATCAATTTCTGAAATAAATTGATTTTTCAAAAGAGCGTGTTCAAATGGAGAAGTCATATTATAAAATGCCTATTTTTGACGGGTCAAATTATGCTTATTGGAAAGCCCGTATGAGGTCGGCTTTAAAAGCCATTGATGAACGTGTCTGGATTTTGGTTGAACGAGGGTGGACTCCTCCAACCGTGACTGTTGATAATGTGACCAACTTGAAACCTGACATCACTTGGACTGATGATGAATTTAAATGGTCGTCTTTTAACTCTAAGGGTCTAAGTGCTATTTCTGGGTCTGTCACTCCTGATGAGTTCAAACGCATTATGACGTGCACCACGTCAAAAGAAGCATGGGATATTTTGCAACTTACCCATGAAGGAACAAATGCTGTTAAAGAGTCAAAATTGCAAAATTTAACAACTCAATTTGAAACCATCACCATGCATGAAAATGAATGTTTTGATGAATTTTATGCTAGGCTTTCTGACATTGTTAATACTAGCTATAATCTTGGTGAACATATTCCAAATGCTAGAGTTGTTAAAAAGATTCTTCGTTCCCTTCCTAAGCGTTTTATACCTAAAGTCACTGTGCTGAATTCCTTGGGTAATTTAAATACTCTAAAATTGGAAGAACTGGTAGGAGATTTACAAACTTATGAAATAGACATGTTTCCTAAATCTGCCAAGCCAAAAGATAAGGGGATTGCCCTTAAAGCCCAAGAGAGAAAAAGTGAGGGGTCGGCAAGAAAGAGAGTCGAGTCGTCTAGAAAGATAGAAACTTCTGATTCTGAATGTGAGTTTGACCTAGATGATTTGGCACTTTTTGCTAAAAACTTCAAGAAAATTCTGAAATTTAAGAAAAATGGGAATTTCAAAGATAAAAAGAATTTTCAGAAAAATAAGTTTGAAAAGAAAGACTTTAAAGAACCCCCTAAAGACAGTGAGAGGTGTTTTGAGTGCGACGGTAAGGGACACAGAGCGTTTGAGTGTGCCACTCGTCTGAATAGGGAAAAGGGTAAAGCTGTCCTAAACGCTACCCTTAGTGACGACAGTGAGGTCGAGTCGGTGGACTCGGGAGATGAGTCACCGCATGAGCGTAACTTCACCGCGTTCATGGCTAGTCATGTGAGTACTCCTAGTGCATCTCATGACGATGAGGATGCTACTTCACAGGGACACCTCGACAGCGAGAGCGAAGAGAGTGAGGGAGAGGAGGAAGGTAGTGAGGACGAGAGTAGCCTTCAACGCGCCTACGCTGAGTTATATGATGAGTCTTTCAAAACTAAAAAACGTAACAAGGCGTTAGTTCTTAGGATCACCGCATTAGAAGAAGAGTTAGGAAAGATGAGAGAGAGAGAGTCCTCCACCTGCACTGCTATGAAAGAGAGAGAGTCTGCCTGGGTTAGTAAAGAAAATTTGCTTAAAGAGAGAGAGTGCAGTTTTGAGAAAGAAAAAGCGTACTTGACTAAACAAGTGGCTAGTCTTACGAGTGAGCTCCATTCCTCCCTAGAGACTCGAAAGAAACTTGAAGCTCTTGTTGCTCAGCTTACTCATGACGTTGAGAGAGCTAGGAAAGTCAAGGTACAAATCGAGGACAGATCTGGGAAGATGGGAAAGATGCTCCTCGGTCCCGCTTTAGGTTTTGGTGACCGGCATGGAATAGGTTTTGATGGTGCCTCCACGTCTCAAATTGCACCCGGACCAATTCCTGAGTTTACTACGACTCCTTATGGCCGTCATAAAAAACCAAGAAGGAGAGTTCGACCTAGAAAAGCAAACCAAGGTTCTCCTAAAATTGTGCCCTTTTGCTCCAATTGCAAAAGAAATGGACACCTTAGGGATGATTGCTATAAGTTGGGTTGGACACGACGTACGGTTGCTCCACCACTTCAGACTGATGAGTTTGCCAGTCTGAGAGAGCGTGTTGAGTTTCTAGCCGCCACATCACAGAGCTTGATGGAGGAATTCCGACGGATGACCTTACCATCAATGAATGCGCCCCGCATTCCGGCTAAAACCAACAACAACAAGGGAATACTAAAAGGTACCTTCTCTTGGGTTCCTAAGAAAGAGAAAAAGGCCCTTGTTGTCCATGTCGCTCTCAAAGCCCATAATACCTCACAGTGGTATTTTGACAGTGGTTGCTCCAGACATATGACAGGTGATACCTCATATTTTACCCATCTTGAGGATTATAATGATGGGAGAGTCACCTTTGGAGATGGTAGCAAATCTAACATAGTAGGACGAGGTACAGTAGAGTTACCAGGATTTCCAAAGCTAGAGAACGTGCTGTACGTCAAAGGTTTGAAAGCAAACCTTATTAGCATCAGCCAGCTGTGCGACGATGACTTTGCAGTGAAGTTTGACCGGAAAACTTGTAAGGTCTATGATCAAGCCGGTAAACTATTAGTGCAAGGGGTGAGGACAGAAGATAACTGTTATGGGACTGAGCCTAAATCCTCACTTGTCTGCAACAGCGCCACGATCACTCATATGGATCTGTGGCACCAACGTCTAGGTCACATGAACGTTAGAGACTTATCTCGTTTAGTCAAAAAGGACCTAGTACGTGGCTTACCATCACTTGGAAAGCCAACTTCCACGATCTGTGGACCCTGTCAGTTGGGAAAGCAAATTCGTAGCCCACATAGGAAGTTGAATTCCATTACCACCTCACGTGCTCTTGAGTTAATTCACATGGATCTTATGGGTCCTACTCGCACAGAGAGTCTAGGTGGTAAGAGATACATTCTCGTGATGGTGGACGATTTCTCTAGATACTCTATTGTCGGTTTTCTAAGAGAGAAATCAGATGCTGTTGAATTCCTAACGACCAAGTGCCGTGTCCTGCAAAATCAACACGGGGTCACTATTAACAGAATACGTAGTGACAACGGCACTGAATTTAAGGAAGCAAAGATGGATTTGTACTGTGATAGCCTTGGGATCAAACATGAGTTCTCTGCTGTGAGAACTCCTCAGCAAAATGGGATTGTTGAGAGGAAAAATAGAACGATCCAAGAGATGGCTAGATTTATGCTTCTTGGTCGTAAAGTTTCTAGGAGATTTTGGGCAGAGGCAGTGTCTACTGCATGCCACACGGTGAATAGGGTCTATCTGCGTCCACACACACTTAAGACGCCTTATGAATTGTGGACAGGCAAGAAACCCAACCTAGCATATTTCCGTGTTTTTGGGAGTAAATGCTACATCCTACGGGATAGAGAGCAATTAGGAAAGTTCGACTCCCGGAGCGACGAGGGAATACTGCTAGGATATTCATCGGACAGTAGAGCATACCGGGTTTTTAACCTGAAGAGCTCTAAGGTTATGGAATCAATAAACGTCACTGTGCAAGATGACGAACCTCCGACGATTATTGATCCCAACCTTCAGTGTGAGGATGAGGACTGTTCTGACAGTGATTTACCTGTTCCTCTCTCACACTCTGTGGACCCTACTCCTGTGTTAGGGGACACACCTGCTTGGGTTCGCAAGAGTTATGACCCCTCTGCCATTGTTGGTGATCCCACTCTAGGGGTCAAGACTTGTGCTCAGCTAGAGAACGTTGTTAGCCATCTTTGCTACACGTCCAAAGTCGAGCCCAAGAATCACAAGGAAGCACTCAAAGATGAACACTGGATATCTGCTATGCAGGATGAGTTGCTTCAGTTTAAGAAGAACAATGTCTGGGAACTTGTCCCCCGACCTAGTGATACTAATGTTATTGGTACCCGGTGGATTTTCAAGAATAAAATGGATGAAAATGGCACCATAATCAGAAATAAGGCTAGGTTGGTCGCTCAAGGCTACACACAGATAGAGGGTGTAGACTTTGGAGAGACATTTGCTCCTGTTGCGAGGCTTGAGTCCGTCCGCTTACTACTCGCCATCGCATGTCATCTGCACTTCAAGGTATATCAGATGGATGTCAAGAGTGCCTTTCTGAATGGCATTCTACAGGAAGAGTTTTATGTGGAACAACCAAAAGGGTTTGAAGACCCTAAGCACCCTGAACACGTCTACTATCTGAGGAAAGCCTTGTATGGTTTGAAGCAAGCACCCCGTGCTTGGTACGAGAGGCTTACTTCCTATCTCTTAGCCCGTGGCTTCAAGAGAGGGGGAGTTGATATGACGTTGTTCGTCAGGAGAGATGACGGTGCTATTTTGGTTGCCCAAGTCTATGTGGACGACATAGTCTTTGGATCCACATGCTCCCAGCATGCTCACCACTTTGAGGAGGAGATGAAAAGTGAGTTTGAGATGAGCATGGTAGGTGAGCTTACATTCTTTCTTGGTCTCCAGGTTCGTCAGCTAGAGGATGGGATGTTCATCTCCCAATCCAAGTATGCTAGAGACCTAGTAAAGAAATTTGGTTTAGACTCCGCTAAGCATGCTCGTACTCCTATGAGTACCACTACCAAGCTTAGTAAGGACACTTCAGGCAAGGACGTAGAGCAAACCTTGTATCGGAGTATGATAGGCAGTCTTCTCTACTTGACTGCTAGTCGTCCCGACATTGCCTTTAGTGTTGGAGTCTGTGCGCGTTATCAGGCGTCTCCCAAAGAGTCACACTTACTCGCTCTAAAACGTATTATCAAATACATGAGTGGGACTCTCTCATACGGTATTTGGTATTCCTTTGATACCGATGACCGTTTGTCCGCCTATTCGGATGCCGATTGGGCTGGGGACGTAGATGGTTGTAGGAGCACTTCTGGTGGGTGTTTCTACTTTGGTTCTGCTCTTGTCTCTTGGTTGAGCAAGAAGCAAAACTCCATCTCTTTGTCCACTGCGGAGGCTGAGTACATCGCCGCCGGGAGTTGTTGCACGCAACTCATGTGGATGAAGCAAATGTTGGAGGATTATGGGATTTCACAGGACACCATGACCATTTCCTGTGATAACACGAGCGCGATACACATATCCCGCAATCCTGTCCAACATTCGCGCACAAAGCACATCAGGTTACGCGAGCACTTTATACGACAGTTAGTTGAAGAGAAAGTCGTAACCCTGAGTTTTGTTCCTACCGACCGTCAGTTAGCCGATATTTTCACGAAACCTTTAGATGCCCTTAGATTTGAGAGTCTTAGGAAGTCTTTGGGGATTTGCACTGTTGACTGAGGTGTTGGTCTATGTCTAGAATAGGATGCTTCTTCATGGTCATATCATATGCTTCCTATTGCTAGTCTGTTTATATGTACAATAGCTTTGTTGTACAGCTTTTATGTATTTGTTTCTTATTCTTAGAAAAATACAAAAAGATTTTTTTAAAAAAATTTTGAGAAAAGCACAAAAAGATTGTATTTTGATAAAAATTTTTTGAAAAATTCAAAAAGAGATTTGCCTTTTATGGATGAGCATTTAAGATAGCCAAGTCACAACTTCATTCCATATATCCATGTGACTGTTTGATAGAGATTTGAGAGGCTACATCATTTCATCCATGTGCTTAACATTGATTGGAGTCCTTGAGATGTAATTAGTGATATTTCCTACATGCTTGACTCCTATATCCTTTTTTTTTGCACACATGCACGGCTATATTTGATTGTTGCACTTGTCAATCTCATGTTGGCTTGAGTGTTTCCATCTCAATCCTGTCTATACAATGTATAAGATGCGATAAAACTTGACAAGATTGGATTGCATGTAAAAACCGTTTGGTGAGACTGTGCGCATATTTTCATAACGGGGAGGGGCTGCGAAAGTTGATTCTTATCCTTTGCGCAAAAGCCACCGTTAAAAAGGACCTAAAAAATGGAGGAATTTTAATATCCGAGGTCCTAAGAGGTTAAAAGAGCCCGAAAAAATTGTTAAGGCAGTCAAAAGCAATACATGACAAATATGGGCCATTTAGGTTTTCACCACCAATTCTCCAAAGTTTGAGAATTTAGTATACCTCTATTCAAAATATAAATCTGAGGGAGTTTGGAGATTGAAAAAACGGGTTTGCACTTCCTTGAAAGTCCTGAAAACGCATGAAAACCATTTTGGACGTTATTGGTGTAGAAATCACTTTGAGCTTTGATTTGATGATTTGATTGAGTCAATATCTTATACTGTCACTCGTTTACACCAAAGGAAGCATTTGAGTTCATTCGTTAGGAATATCCAATATTCATCGTGCACATATGTCATGTTTGTATGCTTTGATTTTCCTATCGCATTTTGATCACACCCTTTCTTTTACGCTTTCACCGACTTGGTTGTTTTATGTTCATTCATGGTGTGATTTTATGCCTTGTGTCACCCCGGTACTTGATTGCTTGACATATGTTTATTATCTCATTTCAAACTCGATACGTCACTTGGTATTTGCTTTATCTCATGTGTGTAGGTACATCCTTGATAATCCCATGATACATACCCTGATGAGAAAAGCGTGAAGATTCCTGAAGAATTGAAGAACAAACGATGCAGTCTTATTCACTTGTACTCTTTCAGTTTTGGGTTCATGGAAGGGTAGATTTGTATAGGAAATTTCATATTTGATAATTCGGATTTTTTATGTTTGTTCCGGCATAGACATAGGGGGAGATTTGTAAGGACAATTTGTCCATCTTTATGTATATGTTATGTCATACGCCGTTACAAGATTGTTGGTTGAAAAGATCACATCGTCATCAACAAAATCCGAAGATCAAAAGAAGAAAGACCTGGCCGGACCGATCCGGTCCAGAAAAAGAACCGATCCGGGTTACCGGACCGATCCGACCATCTACTGGACCGATCCGTTTTGTCAGACTCCAGTAGCCACCGGATCCATAGCGAACCGATGAAGGCAAAAGTCCCGGACCGATCCGATGCCAACCAGACCGATCCGGTTTCAGAAAAAGAACCGATCCGACTTACCCGGACCGATCCGCCTAATCGACCGGACCGATCCGGCGAGGATAATCACTGCCAGATCGTGCAGCCGATTTTGAAGGGTTTTGATCCCTTATTTAATCCACGATCAGCAGTTGGTTTTCTTAAGACTTATACACGATTTTCAGAGCATATCAACCCTAAAGTCTTCACCTATTGAGTCCTATGATTCTAGGTTTTTAGATTCACACATCTTCCGTATCTTTGTGAATCAAATTTGGTAACCCAAAGAACACCATTGATGTTGTTCAACCCTTTGTGAAGTGGACCGTTTCTTCCTCTTCATTGCAGCCCTACTGGACAGGGATAGTTCCAGCCGCAAGCCCTTCTGGAAAGGGATTTTTCTTCCAGCCGCGACTACAGAATTCGATACCCGAGGGTAATTCTTAGTCAACCTGTATTTCATTGTAATCCAATTGTAAACCGTATTTTACAAATTATAGTGATATACAAATGGTTTTGCCCCTGTGGGGGATTTTTCCTTAAACTTTGTGTGTTGAATAATTCTTGCATGATTTCATATTGTTTCAATCACACCTAGTTGCTTGCTTAGGGTTAATTTGGGTTAAAAGGCATTTATTATATTGTTTCCTTATTTGAACGCAAGAGCCAACTCTTTCAGTTATTCTGGGAGTAGTCCTATTGTGGCCATCCTCGCCGATCCCCGCCGCGGAGGGAGGAGGAATCCTTCGGGTCCCGCGCGTCCCCTCTCGGGAGAGCGCTTCGGCCGGCGTCGATTTTGTGAGGTGTGAAAAATGTAGAGAGATTCAGAGTCGCCAGTCTATTTTACTCAAAACATACAAAAGAAAAAGGGGAATTCAGAGTCGCCAGTCTATCAGGTGTCCAGCCACAGGGACGACATCCATAGAGGATTGAGTTTATTGACGTTGCTATGGATGCTATGGACTTGTGGACATTGTTTAAACGATTTCATTCTCGTTGATTCATACTATGTTGTGACCTTTCATATTAGAGCATGTCGCTCAAGAGGATTTTAGTTTTTCCATTATGTCAGTCAGATGATGCACTTCTATTGGTTTTCGATACATTTGGTTTTATTGGATATTAAATTGAGTCTTTTAAACTGGAGAGTTATAATCCAGTTACATTTTATTCAGTGGTTATGATATACAGTTATTGTTCCTTATTTGTTATTGTGGATGGATATATTATTATACTATTTAAAATGTTGAAATTAGAATTTAACTAAAATTGGAAAAAGTTTTCAGCACCTGCTTTGTTGGATATTAGGTGGTAAATATAAAAAAAATGTTTTTCGACAGTGATGCTAAGAATGAGCCATTTGTTTATTCTATTTTAATTGGGTATAGGACTGATCACCCAGTATTTAATTAAGCGGGGTGTTACAGGTGGTATCAGAGCATCAGGTTCTAGAGTCTTTTAGGATCTAAACGGTTTATTATGCTTTTTGCTTAGCGTCCTTTGATATAGAGCCCTATCATTAGGACTGTTGCATTCTTATTTATGCATATACGTTCTTTAGTTATTTGTGATTTTGAATACTGATGGTATATTCTCTCTCATTTCAGATACCTCCTCGATAGGGGTGGAAGTGGTACGGTTTGGTCGGTAACGATTCCTTACCAATACCAAAACCATAATTTTGATAGTAAAACCGTTTGTACCGAATTTACCGATCGGTATATCAAAATAGAAAATAAAACCAAATCGTCCGGTATTATGGTATTTTTGGTAATTTCGGTTTTATTTTTGTTTCGGTAATTTCAGTTTCTTTTTTGTTTCATTCCGGTAAATACCAAAATTACAAGCTGATTTTATGCAATAGGTAAATACGGTACAAGTTTTGACATTGTGATTTCGGTAAATTTGATTTAAGTTTCGGTACAACATTTTAAACTCAATTCGGTTAAATTCATTCGTTAAAACTTGAATCAAATATAATTTGCAGCACAAAATAACATGAGTATATGAAGCATAAAGTAAAAGTCATAATTAATTATGTCCATTCTAAATCCATAAACATAAAACTCCACATTAAGATTTACATTCATCCGAAATAGTTTCTTGCAATGTTGAAACAAACCAAAAGTAACATGTAACTCTCAATGGTTTGATCAATTCTTTCTCTTCTTTCTTCTCTTTTGCCTCTAATTTTTCCACCTATAAATCAATACAAAAGAAACAATAATATGTCAATACAACATCCTCTAAATGGCCTAAAAAATAGCCTCAAATGGCCTAAAAATGGCTTGAAAACAGCATGAAAGTGCCTTAAAAACAGCCTAAAAGACAGCCCCCAAATGAAACAGCCTAAAAAACACCCCCAATTGGCTTAAAAACAGCCCCTAAATGGCTTAAAAACAACCTAAAAACACCCCCAAATAGCTTAAAAACAGCCTAAAAAATAGCCCCCAAATGGCTTAAAAACATCCTTGAAAACAACCTCAGAATGGCTTAAAAACAGTCTCAAAATGGCCTAAAATTAGTGTCTACGATTGGCGTAAAAAATAGCCTCAAAATGGCCTAAAAACAACAACAAATGGCTTAAAAAACAGTCCCAAATGGCCTAAAAACAACCTTCTTAAATAGATAATGCAATATAACTCATGTTTCAAAAGCTGAATGCCGCTCAAACCGATATAATGTTCATTGCATTGAACTCATCCATTACACCTACAAGTGAACAACAACAAAAATGCATATCAATATCAATAAATATATATAAATAAGATACCGAAATAAGTACAATTAGAGCTTATGAATGTAAAATACATACAAGTTTCAATACTCTCAAGTGCCTCAAGTGAATCTTCAATTTCGATGGTTGGGGAGCTCGGAACACAACTTATACATAAAAAAAACACAACTTATACATAAAAAAACACAGCTTATACATAAAAAAACTGCTATTAATAGCTTATACATCAAAAAGACCAATGACAGCACATCAAGCAATAGAAAAAAAAACCCAGCTTATACACATCAAGAAATAGCAAAAAAAATCGGAGGGGGAGTGTGTCCTGTGTGTGTGTGTGTCGTGGCTATTACAATCGGAGGGGGAGTGTGTCGTGTGTGTGTCGTGTGTGTGTGTGTGTGTCCTGTGTGTGTGTCGTGGCCGTACGTGGCTATGTTCGTGTGTCATTTTTCGTGTGTGTGTGTGCGTGGCAGTGTGCATGTGTGTGGCTGTGTGGGAGATGGGAGATCGGAGGGGGAGGGGGATATTGGAGGTGGAAGGGGGAGATCGGAGATGGGAATCAATTAGTTTACCTTTTTAGTGTTTGCTCAGCCTCCGTGTGGTGCTCGATTGGTTTGTTAGGGAAGTGAATGTGAGAAACATTTAGGGTTTGTATTTTATATAAAGAAGAATGGAAGGATGAGATGGGTTTACTTTAAATGGAGGGTCTTGATAATTTAGAATATATATTTTTTTAATACAGAATTTATTTGGTAATTGGTATAGTAACATTCGGTAAGTTTGGTATGGTATGTTAGTACGGTAAATTCAGTAATTTCGGTAGGGTACATCGGTACGATAAAGCGGTACGGTAATTTTATAAATCGGTTTTTTATATCTAAAAACCAAAACCAACCAAACTTTTTGTGGTATTTTTGGTTTCGGTAATATCGATTTTTGGTATTTCATAATATGAAACCAAAACCATTTTTTCGGACCAAAACGGTATGGTACGTTATGGTAAAAAATCGTACCGCTTCCACCCCTACTCCTCGACGTGCACTTAAGCCCGCCCCAGCTCAAGGTACCATGAATGCTGCCGAGGTTACTGCCATTATTGCTCATGCAATCAATGTAACTTTGGCCATTGTACAGCAGGCACTAGATGTGCCACCAGTACCAGGTCAAGTGTTTCCTACTTCTTGGGAATGTGTTAGGGATGCCTTCCAAAAGGCGCATCCACCAGAGTTTCAGGGGGTTTTGATGTTGTTGTTGCTAGCCAATGGAAGAAAGATATCCATAGGCACTTGAGGATGTTCGAATGCACGGAGGTTCAGCAATAAATACTGGCTACGTTTAAGCTAGTAGGCGCAGCTTTACACTGGTGGGAGGCTATTACCACTGCTAAGGAGAGAGACACGATGACTATCCAGGACTTCTGGGTGCAGTTCGACCACAAGTATTTTCCCTCCGTCATTCAGACTGAGATGAGGCGAAAACTACATGACTTGACCCAGGAGGGGAGGACAGTGGAAGATTATGAGGAGGAGTTTACTAGGCTAATTTGGTGCCGGAAGAGGTACCTAGTGAAGAAAATAGAATTCTGATGTTCACTGATGGCCTGAACTGTAAGATTCACTAGCACCTATTGGGCAATCTTTCACAATATAATTAAGTAGATGTTCGAAATGCTGTGATGATTCATTGCCAGGATAACCACCTACATGGTAAGGGTGGCAAGCGGCATTTGAGTCTGACTAGGAGGGCAAGATTGGTGGAGGCATTTCCAATGGAACACAGTCAGGTCAGAGTCAGCAGCGTCAGGGAGAGTAGGGTTCCTAGCCTTGGGACTATGCTTAGCGATTACGATCCGGAGGATTTTGATAGGGGCATGGAGGTAAGATACAGGGGCAGCAGGGATAGCAGGGCTAAGGAAAAGGTGGTAACGGCCAGCAGGGTCGTGGTCAACAGGGATAGAATGGGGGAAAGTTTACTGACATGTGTTTTGTGTTTTCAAGACTGGCCACAAACGACAGGATTGTCCTGATAAGGGAAAATTACCTCAGTAGTAGGGTGTTCAGAGGCTAGTGCTTCCACCAGCCGCTCTCTCAGCACTAGCTCTGGTGCCAGCATTACCTGTCATTCCAGCCGCTTCAGCACAGCAGGATCAGTATGGGCGTGTATACAACATCCATCAGGCAGCGGTTTAGCACCCACTGCCCGCGATTGAGGGTATGTTTTCTATCTATAGGGCTATGGGGCGCATTCTGTTTGATACGGGGGCCTCACATTCATTTGTATCCACTAGATTTACACATGATGCAGGGTTATTAGATATAGTGGATAGCACTATTACATATGTAGACTCGTCGTTAGGTAGTAGTACACCTATATTCTTTATATATCGTAGAGTGAGTATAGATATTGGAAGTCTGATTTTAACAGTTGATTTACTTATTTTGAACATGTCCGAGTAAGATGTGATTATCGGCATCGATTGGCTCATTACATATAGGTCCATGATTGATTGTTATATCCGGTGTATTATTTTTGCTATCCTAGGACATGAGATGTTCCTAGTGGCAATGCCTCGTTCTGAGGGAGGATCGTCTACACATTTATACGATATAGAGGAGGAGACCTCTACGGGAGTTGTGTTATCCCTTGATTTGATATCAGTAGTTTGCGAGTTTGCAGATGTATTCTAGGAGATACCGGGGTTGCCTCCTAATAGGGAGATTGAGTTTGTAATAGATTTAGCGTCGGGCACTCGACCTATTTCTCGTGAACCGCACTATATGGATCCAGCAGAGATAAGGGAGCTCAAGGATCAGATAGAGCAGTTATTGGGCCAGCATTTTATCTGCAGTAGTACATCACGTTGGGGGAGCCCCTGTGCTATTTGTAAATAAGCGAGATGGTTCTTTTCGACTGTGTGTGGATTATCGAGAGGTTAACAAAATTACGATACATAATAAGTATCCATTGCCTATAATCGATGACTGGTTTGATCAGCTGAGAGGAACAACCTACTTCTCAAAGATAGAATTGAGATCTGCGTATCATCAGTTGCGTATCAGGGAGCATGATGTTTCTAAGACTGCTTTCTTGACCAGATATGGATCGTATGTGTTTCGAGTTATGCCATTTGGGCTAACTAATGCGCTAGCGGTATTTATGGACTTGATGAACAGAGTATTCAGAGAGTTCTTAGATTAGTTTGTTATTGTCTTTATAGTTGACATTCTAGTTTATTCTCGGACCGAGGAGGAGCATGCCAAGCATTTATGACGGGTCCTACAAACACTACGTGAGCATTAGTTGTATGCGAAATATGAGAAGTGTGGATTTTGGCTTTGGGAAGTTCAGTTTCTGGGGCTTATTGTGTTTGAGATGGGGATATCTGTGGATCCTAGCAAGGTATCAGCGGTGAGGGAGTGGGGATATCCCACGACACCGACAGAGGTACGAATTTTCTTGGGAATGGCCGGGTATTATCGACGTTTTATCCGGAATTTCTCAAAGATAGCGGGTCCATTGACTAATCTAACCCGTAAGGACGTACCATTTACATGGGATGATGTGTCTCAGTTAACATTTGATGAGCTGAAAGGTAAGTTGACTTCAGCACCGGTACTAGCACTGCCCAGGCCAGGAGTGGAGTACTTAGTTTATACTGACGCATCATTACAAGGTCTTGGTGGAGTATTACAGCAGGAAGATAAGGCTCTAACTTATGCCTCTAAAAAGCTTAAAGCCTCATAAGAATAATTACCCCACCCACGACTTGGAGATAGAAGTAGTGGTGTTTGCTCTTTGGATGTGGAGACATTATTTGTTGGGGGAGAAGTTTCGCCTATTCACGGATCATAAGTCACTGCAATATTTGTTCACTCAACAGGAGTTGAACATGTGTCAGCACAGGTGGCTTGAGTTCATGAAGGATGATCAGTTTGAGATACATTACCACCCAGGGAAGGCTAATGTGGTAGCTCGGGCTGTTTTTTTTTTCTTTTCGATTTTCAGAATTCCGATCCGATCTTTTTTATGATTTTGGAAAGATTTTTTATTGCCAATTTTTGATTTTTCGATTTATGATTTTTTCAAAAAAAATCGGATGGGAAATCGAAATTTTTTTATATTCCGAATTTTCGATTTTTGCCGATCCGAATTTTTGAAATTTGTTCCGATTCGAATTTCTGAATTATTTTCCGAAATATTATCCGATTATTTTTCCGAACTATTTTTCGATTGTTTTTCCAAAATATTTTCCGAAGTATTTTCCAATTTTGCCACGAAATATTTTTCGATTTATGTTTCTGGAAAATTACCAAATTTTTCAAAGTTTGCCGAAATTCTAAATTTCCAAAATTTGTCGAAAATTCTGAATTCGAGAAAAAAAAATTATTCCGAAAAAAATTGAATTCGGTATGCCGATTTTTTCCCCGATTTTTTCAAATTTTTTTTCAAAACATGCTTTTTCGATCCGACCGAAACACAGCCCTATTGGTAGCAGATGCGTTGAGCCGAAGGCCGATAGGTGAGTTAGCCACGGTGTGGAAGGCGAAATGGAAGGAACTGGGACATCATGATACAGTTGCCCGATCTTTTATGTCAGTTATAACTGTTACACCTCAGATTGTGACGAGGGTTGTTCAGGCACAGGCTGCAGATCCGTTTTGTCAGGAGAAAATTTGACAACTTTTAGCCGGGGGAGCAAAATATTACTCATTGAGTTCTGATAGGAGCTTGCGCTTCAACGGTAGTTTGATTATTCTAGAGGGTGTGGATTTGCGACATGCAGTGATGACGGAGTCGAACGGATCTAGATTTTCGATACATCCCGGTGGGGATAAGATGTACCAAGATATGCGATGGCAGTATTGGTGGAGCGGGATGAAGAGGGACATTACTGAGTTTGTCTCTAAGTGTGCCACTTGTTAGTTAGTGAAAGTGGATCATCAGAAGCCTGTTGGGTTTCTTCAGCCATTAGAGATCCCGATGTGGAAATGGGAGGGCATTTCCATGGACTTCATCATAGGGTTTCCTACTTCTTAGAGGGGTCACGATTCCATATGGGTGATTGTGGATCGGTTGACTAAGGTATTTGACTTTTTGCTAGTTCAGACTGATTACTCTACGGGACAGTACGCCCAGATTTTTATAGACGAGATAGTGAGGTTACATGGGGTACCGCTTAATATTGTGTCCGATCGGGACAAGACCTTTGTATCTCGATATTGGGAGAGTTTTCATGAGGCCATGGGTACTGAGGTTCAATTAAGTACGACCTATCACCCACAGACAAATGGTGAGAGGGAGCGTACTAACGAGATGTTGGTGGATATGTTACGCATATGTATCCTGGATTTTAGGGGAGGTTGGGAGCAGTATCTTCCACTTGTGGAGTTCGCGTATAATAACTCCCATTAGTTCACCGTCGGTATGGCTCCATTTGAGGCACTTTATGGTAGGCCTTGTCATTCTCCTGTGTGTTGGTTAGAGGTGGGGGACAACAAGCTACTTGAGCCAGAAGTGATACAGGATACGTCTTCCAGGATTGAGATGATTCGTAATAGTATTCGGGTAGCTCAGGACACACATAAAAGCTATGCCGATACGAAGCGATCCTTCCAGGAGTTCATTATAGGGGACCAAGTATTATTGCGGGTATCTCCTATGAATGGAATAATGAGATTTGGGAAGAAAGGGAAATTGGCGCCACGACACATTGGACCCTTTCCTATTATTTAGAGGGTTGGATCGGTTTCTTATAAATTGGGGTTGCCGGAGCACTTGCATAGGATTCATGATGTTTTCCATATTTCTTCGTTAAGGAGATATCTCGGAGATAAGTTGGCTTACACTCATGTAGCGTTGGAGGAGAATGATTTGTAGCCTGATAGCTCTTATGTCTCCCACTGGACACGCACCAACGGGATTACTTTCGATCTCAACCGCCTATCGCTATGGTCCACGATCACTACCGGTGTCTCCTCATACGAGCACTTCTATTGGTTTTCGATACATTTGGTTTTATTGGATATTAAATTGAGTCTTTTAAACTGGAGAGTTATAATCCAGTTACATTTTATTCAGTGGTTATGATATACAGTTATTGTTCCTTATTTGTTATTGTGGATGGATATATTATTATACTATTTAAAATGTTGAAATTAAAATTTAACTAAAATTGGAAAAAGTTTTCAGCACCTGCTTTGTTGGATATTAGGTGGTAAATATAAAAAAAATGTTTTTCGACAGTGATGCTAAGAATGAGCCATTTTTTTATTCTGTTTTAATTGGGTATAGGACTGATCACCCGGTATTTAATTAAGCGGGGTGTTACAGATGGTATCAGAGCATCAGGTTCTAGAGTCTTTTAGGATCTAAACGGTTTATTATGCTTTCTGCTTAGCGTCCTTTGATATAGAGCCGTATCATTAGGACTGTTGCATTCTTATTTATGCATATACGTTCTTTAGTTATTCTGTGATTTTGAATACTGATGGCATATTCTCTCTCATTTCAGATACCTCCTCGATAGGGGTGGAAGTGGTACGGTTTGGTCGGTAACGATTCCTTACCAATACCAAAACCATAATTTTGATAGTAAAACCGTTTGTACTGAATTTACCGATCGGTATATCAAAATAGAAAATAAAACCAAATCGTCCGGTATTATGGTATTTTTGGTAATTTCGGTTTTATTTTTGTTTCGATAATTTCAGTTTCTTTTTTGTTTCATTCCGGTAAATACCAAAATTACAAGCTGATTTTATGCAATAGGTAAATACGGTACAACATTTTAAACTCAATTCGGTTAAATTCATTCGTTAAAACTTGAATCAAATATAATTTGCAGTACAAAATAACATGAGTATATAAAGCATAAAGTAAAAGTCATAATTAATTATGTCCATTCTAAATCCATAAACATAAAACTCCACATTAAGATTTACATTCATCCGAAATAGTTTCTTGCAATGTTGAAACAAACCAAAAGTAACATGTAACTCTCAATGGTTTGATCAATTCTTTCTCTTCTTTCTTCTCTTTTGCCTCTAATTTTTCCACCTATAAATCAATACAAAAGAAACAATAATATGTCAATACAACATCCTCTAAATGGCCTAAAAAATAGCCTCAAATGGCCTAAAAATGGCTTGAAAACAGCATGAAAATGCCTTAAAAACAGCCTAAAAGACAGCCCCCAAATGAAACAACCTAAAAAACACCCCCAATTGGCTTAAAAACAGCCCCTAAATGGCTTAAAAACAACCTAAAAACACCCCCAAATAGCTTAAAAACAGCCTAAAAAATAGCCCCCAAATGGCTTAAAAACATCCTTGAAAACAACCTCAGAATGGCTTAAAAACAGTCTCAAAATGGCCTAAAATTAGTGTCTACGATTGGCGTAAAAAATAGCCTCAAAATGGCCTAAAAACAACAACAAATGGCTTAAAAAACAGTCCCAAATGGCCTAAAAACAACCTTCTTAAATAGATAATGCAATATAACTCATGTTTCAAAAGCTGAATGCCGCTCAAACCGATATAATGTTCATTGCATTGAACTCATCCATTACACCTACAAGTGAACAACAACAAAAATGCATATCAATATCAATAAATATATATAAATAAGATACCGAAATAAGTACAATTAGAGCTTATGAATGTAAAATACATACAAGTTTCAATACTCTCAAGTGCCTCAAGTGAATCTTCAATTTCGATGGTTGGGGAGCTCGGAACACAACTTATACATAAAAAAAACACAACTTATACATAAAAAAAACACAGCTTATACATAAAAAAACTGCTATTAATAGCTTATACATCAAAAAGACCAATGACAGCACATCAAGCAATAGAAAAAAAAACCCAGCTTATACACATCAAGAAATAGCAAAAAAAATCGGAGGGGGAGTGTGTCCTGTGTGTGTGTGTGTCGTGGCTATTACAATCGGAGGGGGAGTGTGTCGTGTGTGTGTCCTGTGTGTATGTGTGTGTGTCCTGTGTGTGTGTGTGTGTCCTGTGTGTGTGTCGTGGCCGTGCGTGGTTATGTTCGTGTGTCATTTTTCGTGTGTGTGTGCGTGGCAGTGTGCATGTGTGTGGGTGTGTGGGAGATGGGAGATCGGAGGGGGACGGGGGGATTGGAGGTGGAAGGGGGAGATCGGAGATGGGAATCAATTAGTTTACCTTTTTAGTGTTTGCTCAGCCTCCGTGTGGTGCTCGATTGGTTTGTTAGGGAAGTGAATGTGAGAAACATTTAGGGTTTGTATTTTATATAAAGAAGAATGGAAGGATGAGATGGGTTTACTTTAAATGGAGGGTCTTGATAATTTAGAATATATATTTTTTTAATACATAATTTATTTGGTAATTGGTATAGTAACATTCGGTAAGTTTGGTATGGTATGTTAGTACGGTAAATTCAGTAATTTCGGTAGGGTACATCGGTACGATAAAGCGGTACGGTAATTTTGTAAATCGGTTTTTTATATCTAAAAACCAAAACCAACCAAACTTTTTGTGGTATTTTTGGTTTCGATAATATCGATTTTTGGTATTTCATAATATGAAACCAAAACCATTTTTTCGGACCAAAACGGTATGGTACGTTATGGTAAAAAACCGTACTGCTTCCACCCCTACTCCTCGACGTGCACTTAAGCCCGCCCCAGCTCAGGGTACCATGAATGCTGCCGAGGTTACTGCCATTATTGCTCATGCAATCAATGTAACTTTGGCCGTTGTACAGCAGGCACTAGATGTGCCACCAGTACCAGGTCAAGTGTTTCGTACTTCTTGGGAATGTGTTAGGGATGCCTTCCAAAAGGCGCATCCACCAGAGTTTCAGGGGGTTTTGATGTTGTTGTTGCTAGCCAATGGAAGAAAGATATCCATAGGTACTTGAGGATGTTCGAATGCACGGAGGTTCAGCAATAAATACTGGCTACGTTTAAGCTAGTAGGCGCAGCTTTACACTGGTGGGAGGCTATTACCACTGCTAAGGAGAGAGACACGATGACTATCCAGGACTTCTGGGTGCGGTTCGACCACAAGTATTTTCCCTCCGTCATTCAGACTGAGATGAGGCGAAAACTACATGACTTGACCCAGGAGGGGAGGACAGTGGAAGATTATGAGGAGGAGTTTACTAGGCTAATTTGGTGCCGGAAGAGGTACCTAGAGAAGAAAATAGAATTCAGATGTTCACTGATGGCCTGAACTGGAAGATTCACTAGCACCTATTGGGAAATCTTTCACAATATAATTAAGTAGATGTTTGAAATGCTGTGATGATTCATTGCCAGGATAACCACCTACATGGTAAGGGTGGCAAGCGGCATTTGAGTCTGACTAGGAGGGCAAGATTGGTGGAAGCATTTCCAGTGGAACACAGTCAGGTCAGAGTCAGCAGCGTCAGGGAGAGTAGGGTTCCTAGCCTTAGGACTATGCTTAGCGATTACGATCCGGAGGATTTTGATAGGGGCATGGAGGTAAGATACAGGGGCAGCAGGGATAGCAGGGCTAAGGAAAAGGTGGTAACGGCCAGCAGGGTCGTGGTCAACAGGGATAGAATGGGGGAAAGTTTACTGACAAGTGTTTTGTGTTTTCAAGACTAGCCACAAACGACAGGATTGTCCTGATAAGGGAAAATTACCTCAGTAGTAGGGTGTTCAGAGGCTAGTGCTTCCACCAACCGCTCTCTCAGCACTAGCTCTGGTGCCAGCATTACCTGTTATTCCAGCCGCTTCAGCACAGCAGGATCAGTATGGGCGTGTATACAACATCCATCAGGTAGCGGTTTAGCAGCCACTGCCCGCGATTGAGGGTATGTTTTCTATCTATAGGGCTATGGGGCGCATTCTGTTTGATACGGGGGCCTCACATTCATTTGTATCCACTAGATTTACACATGATGCAGGGTTATTAGATATAGTGGATAGGACAATTACATATGTAGACTCGTCGTTAGGTAGTAGTACACCTATATTCTTTATATATCGTAAAGTGAGTATAGATATTGGAAGTCTGATTTTAACAGTTGATTTACTTATTCTGAACATGTCCGAGTAAGATGTGATTATCGGCATCGATTGGCTCATTACATACAGGACATGATTGATTGATTGTTCCTAGTGGCAATGCCTCGTTCTGAGGGAGGATCGTCTACACATTTATACGATATAGAGGAGGAGACCTCTACGGGAGTTGTGTTATCCCTTGATTTGATATCAGTAGTTTGCGAGTTTGCAGATGTATTCTAGGAGATACCGGGGTTGCCTCCTAATAGGGAGATTGAGTTTGTAATAGATTTAGCGTCGGGCACTCGACCTATTTCTCGTGAACCGCACTATATGGATCCAACAGAGATAAGGGAGCTCAGGGATCAGATAGAGCAGTTATTGGGCCAGCATTTTATCTGCAGTAGTACATCACGTTGGGGGAGCCCCTGTGCTATTTGTAAAGAAGCGAGATGGTTCTTTTCGACTGTGTGTGGATTATCGAGAGGTTAACAAAATTACGATACATAATAAGTATCCATTGCCTATAATCGATGACTGGTTTGATCAGCTGAGAGGAACAACCTACTTCTCAAAGATAGAATTGAGATCTGCGTATCATTAGCTGCGTATCAGGGAGCATGATGTTTCTAAGACTGCTTTCTTGACCAGATATGGATCGTATGAGTTTCGAGTTATGCCATTTGGGCTAACTAATGCGCTAGCGGTATTTATGGACTTGATGAACAGAGTATTCAGAGAGTTCTTAGATTAGTTTGTCATTGTCTTTATAGTTGACATTCTAGTTTATTCTCGGACCGAGGAGGAGCATGCCAAGCATTTATGACGGGTCCTACAAACACTACGTGAGCATTAGTTGTATGCGAAATATGAGAAGTGTGGATTTTGGCTTTGGGAAGTTCAGTTTCTGGGGCTTATTGTGTTTGAGATGGGGATATCTGTGGATCCTAGCAAGGTATCAGCGGTGAGGGAGTGGGGATAGCCCACGACACCGACAGAGGTACGAATTTTCTTGGGAATGGCCGGGTATTATCGACGTTTTATCCGGGATTTCTCAAAGATAGCGGGTCCATTGACTAATCTAACCCGTAAGGACGTACCATTTACATGGGATGATGTGTCTCAGTTAACATTTGATGAGCTGAAAGGTAAGTTGACTTCAGCACCGGTACTAGCACTGCCCAGGCCAGGAGTGGAGTAGTTAGTTTATACTGACGCATCATTACAAGGTCTTGGTGGAGTATTACAGCAGGAAGATAAGGCTCTAACTTATGCCTCTAAAAAGCTTAAAGCTTCATAAGAATAATTACCCCACCCATGACTTGGAGATAGAAGTAATGGTGTTTGCTCTTTGGATGTGGAGACATTATATGTTGGGGGAGAAGTTTCGCCTATTCACGGATCATAAGTCACTGCAATATTTTTTCACTCAACAGGAGTTGAACATGTGTCAGCACAGGTGGCTTGAGTTCATGAAGGATGATCAGTTTGAGATACATTACCACCCAGGGAAGGCTAATGCGGTAGCTCGGGCTGTTTTTTTTTTCTTTTCGATTTTCAGAATTCCGATCCGATCTTTTTTATGGTTTTGGAAAGATTTTTTATTGCCAATTTTTGATTTTTCGATTTATGATTTTTTCGAAAAAAATCGGATGGGAAATCGAAATTTTTTTATATTCCGAATTTTCGATTTTTGTCGATCCGAATTTTTGAAATTTGTTCCGATCCGAATTTCTGAATTATTTTCCGAAATATTATCCGATTATTTTTCCGAACTATTTTTCGATTGTTTTTCCAAAATATTTTCCGAAGTATTTTCCAATTTTGCCACGAAATATTTTTCGATTTATGTTTCTGGAAAATTACCAAATTTTTCAAAATTTGCCGAAATTCTAAATTTCCAAAATTTGTCGAAAATTCTGAATTCGAGAAAAAAAAATTATTCCGAAAAAAATTGAATTCGGTATGCCGATTTTTTCAAAATTTTTTCAATTTTTTTTTTCAAAACATGCTTTTTCGATCCGACCGAAACACAACCCTATTGGTAGCAGATGCGTTGAGCCGAAGGCCGATAGGTGAGTTAGCCACGGTGTGGAAGGCGAAATGGAAGGAACTGGGACATCATGATACAGTTGCCCGATCTTTTATGTCAATTATAACTGTTACACCTCAGATTGTGACGAGGGTTGTTCAGGCACAGGCTGCAGATCCGTTTTGTCAGGAGAAAATTTGACAACTTTTAGCCGGGGGAGAAAAATATTACTCATTGAGTTCTGATAGGAGCTTGCGCTTCAACGGTAGTTTGATTGTTCTAGAGGGTGTGGATTTGCGACATGCAGTGATGACGGAGTCGCACGGATCTAGATTTTCGATACATCCCGGTGGGGATAAGATGTACCAAGATATACGATGGCAGTATTGGTGGAGCGAGATGAAGAGGGACATTGCTGAGTTTGTCTCTAAGTGTGTCACTTGTCAGTTAGTGAAAGTGGATCATCAGAAGCCTGTTGGGTTTCTTCAGCCATTAGAGATCCCGATGTGGAAATGGGAGGGCATTTCCATAGACTTCATCATAGGGTTACCTACTTCTTAGAGGGGTCACGATTCCATATGGGTGATTGTGGATCGGTTGACTAAGGTATTTGACTTTTTGCTAGTTCAGACTGATTACTCTATGGGACAGTACACCCAGATTTTTATAGCCGAGATAGTGAGGTTACATGGGGTACCGCTTAATATTGTGTCCGATCGGGACAAGACCTTTGTATCTCGATATTGGGAGAGTTTTCATGAGGCCATGGGTACTGAGGTTCAATTAAGTACGACCTATCACCCACAGACAAATGGTGAGAGGGAGCGTACTAACGAGATGTTGGTGGATATGTTACGCATATGTATCCTGGATTTTAGGGGAGGTTGGGAGCAGTATCTTCCACTTGTGGAGTTCGCGTATAATAACTCCCATTAGTTCACCGTCGGTATGGCTCCATTGGGGCACTTTATGGTAGGCCTTGTCATTCTCCTGTGTGTTGGTTAGAGGTGGGGTACAACAAGCTACTTGAGACAGAAGTGATACAGGATACGTCTTCCAGGATTGAGATGATTCGTAATCGTATTCGGGTAGCTCAGGACACACATAAAAGCTATGCCGATACGAAGCGATCCTTCTAGGAGTTCATTATAGGAGACCAAGTATTATTGCGGGTATCTCCTATGAATGGAATAATGAGATTTGGGAAGAAAGGGAAATTGGCGCCACGACACATTGGACCCTTTCCTATTATTGAGAGGGTTGGATCGGTTTCTTATAAATTGGGGTTGCCGGAGCACTTGCATTGGATTCATGATGTTTTTCATATTTCTTCGTTAAGGAGATATCTCGGAGATAAGTTGGCTTACACTCATGTAGCGTTGGAGGAGAATGATTTGCAGCCTGATAGCTCGTATGAGGAGACACTGGTAGCGATCGTGGACCATAGCGATAGGCGGTTGAGATCGAAAGTAATCCCGTTGGTGCGTGTCCAGTGGGAGAACCATAACATTGAGGAGTCTACATGGGAGCGCGAGGATGAGATGCGTGACAGATACCAGGATTTATTCGTACTAGGTATGATTTATTTTTCTAATTTTGGCACGAAATTCTGTTATAAGGGGGGAAGCATGTAATACCTCATAATTTTATGACTTTTAAATTGAGAATAATTAAATTTAATGGACCAAATTATTGTGGATTAATTGGAATTAATTAATTAATTAGGATTAATCTGGATTGAGTATTACTGCTGATAAGAGTAATATATTATTGAATATTACTTAGTGATATAAAGGTAATATGTGAATCTGATAATTATGAAAATTGTCGTGAGATACAAATATGGCAATTATAGAACTTAAGTCGGGACGCGCTTATGAGTCGTGTCGGGGCTAAAGTTGGGTAATAAAATATAAATTAATTATAAATCATTGGGATGATCATTTCGAGTGCGCCATTGAGTTCGGAAGGGTTGAAATAGGCAGCAAAATATACCCATGTGTTTGATTTGGGTCTCGGGTCAATTGGAAGATGAAAGGACACCCCGAAGGAGCATTTTAGTCATTTGGCTTGGGAGATGAATAGTATCCACGTTTTTTGTTTTTTAGCTAGCCTTAAAGACTTGTTAAATAAGTGGGTTTAAACTCTATATAAGGTTCACTTCATCTATTTTCATTTGTGAGTTTTTTGAGAGAAAATAAAAGTTACCTTGTGGAGAGGAAGAGTTACCTTGAAGAAGAAGAAGAGTCATAGTGGGCAATCAAAGGGGACAACCACCACAAAACACCATCTCTACACCTTGTACCACCACCGGAGGGTCACCGAAAAAAGGAAACATGAGGTTCTAACATTATCTTCTCCAAAGGTTCATACCTACATTAAAAGGCAAGTGATTCTTGTTATATTTTAGTGTTTATAATATCCATGTTAGAATAGGATTTTCTTTGGGATTATGGACTTATGAATTTGGGATTAAAATGATTGATAAATCTTGTTTAATGGATATGCAAATTCATGTGGTTGATTATTCACATGTAGAGGTTATGAACATGATGAACTTGTTAGGATGAATGTAGAAAAAATATATGTTTATGGAGAAAATGGAAAATGATGATAGGTATTGCATGTAGATGAATCCTACTCATGATTGAATATGAAATTTGATGATTTAGAAAAGGAATCTTAATTCTAAATTCTGGGTTTTTAAGGTGTATAAAAATGGAAAATTTAGATAAATGAAATTTTGAGGGTTAATTGAGTTTGATGTTAATTCTCATATAAAATTGGTGATTTAGATGTTTTTTCCTTGTATTATAATTACCCATAATCATGGGTAAATGATGTTAAGATATTTGGGGTTCGTTAGAATATATTTCATGTGAGTTTGGGTGAAAGAAAATGGATAAAAACACATGAAAAATTGTTAAAAAAGGACGAACATTGTATGATAATTTTAGGACTATTTTAAGGGGGAATTGACAGTATGCTTGCGAGTTTTTATATAAAATCACGTTCTGCACAACTTTAGAGTTTTAAGTTTTTTTAAAATCGGAGCAAAAAATCCTCAAATTGTAATTGTATATTTCTGGGCAAAATGTGCCTTTATTTAAAAAAACAAGGTTTGGAAAATGGTAATTTGGCCCATGCATCATCAGGTACATTAACAAGGAGCGAGGGACTTAGGTTAATGTTGGAAAATTATTTGGATTTGAGGATTAAAATTATTTGAGAGATATCTACATAATTATATTACGATTTAGAGGAGAATAATCGTTATATCAAGTACGGGTAATATTGATGATATATTTACCGGTACTTGGGTCGGATAAAATATTATGTGAGTGATAAGTACATAATAAAATATACGATAGTAATAGTGATTAGCAAGTACGAGTGGTATTAGATAAACACGATTGGTACTTGGGATATGATGAATTGCTAATATGATAGAGGTCGTGTGATTACCTAATACTAAATAGGTGGATGATAATGCCTATTTGATTGATTGATGATTATGTGTATGACATACCTAACTTACTTGCTATCAGGGGAGGTTTGCCTGTAAGGGCAGTCACATCCTGATGAGCCTATATGGGGGATCTTTGACTTGTCGCTCGAAAATATAGGACTTAGGTCAATTACCATTAGTGAGAATAATGGTATAGAACGGTCATTTGGGTGCGTAGGTATGTGCGTAGCCCATAGTCTTAGGACTATGTTAGCCTCCATTAATTTGTGATTTGATATTTATGGTTCGAGGGATCTTTACCGAACCTATAGTCCCCCATACAGTGACGAGATGTATTGGGACATGATAGCAGAGTAATGCAGCACCGCAGCTGTGTCTCGGGGTGCAGTATTGTATATATATAATAGAGTGAATGTACATAAATACATGTGATGATATCTACTATGTGACTAATGTAGAATTGAAAGATATTGATATATGGAATTAATTAAGTATGAGAACACTAAATTGAATTTAATTAATAAGGGGCTTATCCATTTTGAATCTAAATGGATACATATGATATTATGACATGTATTGCGAGAGTAATACATGGGAATGAATTGGGCTACGGTTAGTGGATACACTGGGATGAACTAGTTAGCATGAGTCTGTAACTAGTATGGTTTAGAAGTACGATAGGTGTGCACTCTAGATGAGAGGTGAGAATTTCAAGATAGAGTCCGATAAGCTAACATGTATATAATAACTGTTGAATCTAGCATTTATTCACTTCCTGTTTTTAGAACTGTTTTCACTTTGGGCTCTGACCTGTTTACTTGCACATTTTATCCTCTCTCTCTTCTATCCTCTCTCTCTCTCTCTCTCTATCTATATATATATATATATATATCAGGTGTCTAGCCATAGGGACGTCGGCCATAGAGGATTGGGTTTATTGACGTTGATATGGATGCTATGGACTTGTGGACATTGTTTAGACGATTTCGTTCTCGTTGATTCATACTATGTAGTGACCTTTCATATTAGAGCATGTTGCTCAAGAGGATTTTTGTATTTCCATTATGTCAGTCAGATGATGTACTTATGTTGGTTTTCGATACATTTGGTTTTATTAGATATTGGATTGAAACTTTTAAACCGGAGAGTTATAATCCAGTTACATTTTATTCAGTGGTTATAATATACAGTTATTGTTCCTTATTCGTTGTTGTGGATGGATATATTATTAAACTGTTTAAATTGTTAAAAGTAGAATTTAACTAAAATTGGAAAAAGTTTTCAACACCTGCTTATTTGGATATTAGGTGGTAAATATAAAAAAAATAATTTTCGACAGTGATGCTAAGAATGAGCCATTTGTTTATTCTGTTTTAATTGGGTGTAAGATTGATCACTCGATATTTAGTTAAGCGAGGTGTTACAGGTGGTATCAGAGCATCAGGTTCTAAAGTCTTTTAGGATCTAAGCAGTTTATTATGCTTTCTGCTTAGCGTCCTTTAATATAGAGCCTTATCATTAGGACTGTTGCATTCTTATTTACGCATATATGTTCTTCAGTTATTTTGTGATATTGAATACTGATGGCATATTGTCTCTCGTTTCAGATGCGTCCTCGACGTGCACCTCAGCCCGCCCCAGCTCAAGGTACCATGAATGTTGTCGAGGTTTCTTCCATTATTGCTCAGGTAGTCAAATTCCAAGTCTCTCTAAATCGGGTTGAATATCCTCTTCAAGATCCTTACTCCTTGCCTCTTTTCTTTTCTCTATCTCAACCTCTAATTTGGAATGAAAAAGGTGGGTTGTCATCCACCTTCCCAATCCTTTAAAAGTCTTCCCAAAAGCCTAATCCCGTTTTCCCATTTGATTAGAGATCTAAGATGACTTTTCTACCCTTATACGGCCCCTTTTATGTCTAAAAATCCCCCAAAACCCTAATACAACACTCGAGTACCTATTTTGGACTATTTGACCCTTTCCGGATCACCGGTGTACTCGATAGGGTCATACGACTCACCCAACTCCAATTATGTTAGCTTTTCACTAATCGAATTCGACACGTATGTATCCTACGCATATTACATAAATTATATTGATTCGTCGATGTCAAATCCTACCGACCTGTCACCAATTAAGTCGTCGCTATCACTCATACGCGATATATAATAAATCGTGTAACTATTTACTTACCACCCACATATAAATAATAATTCGAACAAATATTAATCATTTATCTCACTAATGAATATTTACTAAAATCCAATTTGATTTCTCCAATTAAATTAATAATATCATTCACACGAAAATTAAAAAAAAATAATAAAGTACAGGTATTAAAGTCAATACTGAAGCCACCCTTTAGAAAAACGTATTGAAGTACAATCCTTTTGCAGTTTGGTCTATGTGCATAAATTGTCAGGCTCGAGCTATATCTCCAAAGATTTCCTGTTCTCGTTGGATATTAGGTAACATTATGTTGTATTTGCATATGTTTATGGATGGCAACGGAGCGAATTTTGCAAAACCCGATCCCGATCTGCTCAGGAAAATACAAAACATGCTCGAAGAGTTTTGTCGAAATTAAAACTCGAACCTGCTCCAATTTGATATTTATGAAATCCGACGTGACCCGACCCGATCATGCCTATTAAATTTAATTAATTTTATGAAGTTATATTTTTCCATATTTAAAATAATGTAAAAGTACATTGTGGGTCCCCAAATTATAACTTTCAACAAAAAACTTTTGCTTGAGCGGAATTAAGTTAAGGATGAATGCAAACCAAGTTGTGACACGAATTAACTTAACCATAGTTTATCTTGTTTAACCCTAAGAATGCAACTAGTGATTAAAGTAAGTAAAATAAAGTAAATCAATACTCACAACGCCGATGTACGAGGAAAAACCCCAAAAGGGAAAAAACCTCAGACAGCCCAAGCTAGACAATCACTATGATCAATGGTTTTACAAAGACGAATTAGCCTTACTCAACGACTCGATCCCCACGGGTCTTGACTCTCCTTCTGATCTTCTACTATTCTTCAATAGTGCCCACACAAAAATTCCATCTTCCACGATGCTTGTCCATAACACTCGACTCCACGAATGTCTCGGTGCCCACCAATATGGCTTGATACGTCTACGATGTTGAACACGATGTCCGTCGCTTCTCCACCGCAAAACCAGCAATCACAAGTTGTTCAAAGAAGGTCGAATAAGTTCCTCTTGATGCTAACGAAAGATCTCTATCGCATATGAATATGAAGAATCAGATCTTTAAACACAAAGGATGATTTTACTTTAAAAACCTTTGGAAACTGTTGTGCAGAAAACGTAACAGTATTCTGGAAATATTTGGCTCTGCACTATCGAGAAAAGGACTGGAACCTGACTTAAATAAAAAATTCAAGTCGGTGTAATCTCGTTCGAGCAAGATGACACATCATTTGAACGATAGTGCATCTCGTTCGAAGGACATCGTTTGTCGTTTGAACGACATGTTGATTAGAGTCCAAACTGATCCAACTTTTAAACAGAGAGTTTTAATGTAAACCCACTCTAATTCAACACTGATCCGTCCTTTATCTGATGTGTAAACAAATAAACCGTTTTGTTTAAATAATTCATCCTTAAACAATTTTTGATTTCCATAATCATTAAGCATTCACACCTTAGAGAAATTTAGAATGCATATTAAACCTTGAAGATGAGAAATTGCACCAATTAAACTTCGGCATGATTTAAACTTTGTAGCTTTATCGCAACGTCTTCAATAAATCTTCGATACGTCATAGACTCGTGAGATCGTGACAATAAAAAACTATCTATAACTCAAATATGTTTTGTTTCGAGAATAAGTTAAAACTACATTAAGACTTAATTGAAAATTTGGTCCTTACAAATCTCCCCCTTTGACTATTCCGGGGTAAAAACAACAGTGAAATGCCTAAGCCGGGCCGTTAATCCGTATGACACCTAAATCCCATCCCATAAAACCTAAAATAAAAAATACATCATCAGTACAGGATAAGATATTTCAATAATGGATCAGCAAGCATGAAACAGTCTCGAATCTCTGAATGTGATGTAAGCTTGAAATCTGGAGTATCTTTAAGCGTACCTACACACATGAAACAAACAAATACCCTGTGAAGTACGAGGAACAAACGATGTGTTATGTGAGTAAACATGATACCAATATGTAAACATGATATATAAACCACCAAGCATAAAACTCATAAAACTCCCCCTACATCACAAACATCTCTCCCCCTTATTGTCTCGAATAGACAATCCGGTGAAAAGATAAACAAAAGTAGCATGTGAAATACCAATTTGATTACATTGACTCATAATATGACAGATAAACATGCAATAACCAGTTAAAATGATCATGTAATGTCAAATCAGTAGCTAGGAAATGATGAATCACACAAGAAATAAACTAGACTAAGTAGGTGTGATTAAACGAACTAATGCAGTAAAATATCAAACCAATAAAATTAAACTGCATAAACGAAACTCAGTACCAAAAATATGGTTCAATATGCAGGCAGGATACTGAAACAGAGTTCAAAATAGGAAAACAAATAAAAAATAGGGTACCAGTCGATCGCATAAATAGTAAAAATGGCTACTGGTTGGTGCACAAGGAAAATCTTCAAAACCTAGTCGACCGGTCGCGATAGCACACTAACACCACGCACCAGCAGGCACCAATTATTTCCAATTCTTACAGCCCAAACTCCATTCCCAAACCGTGTTGCGAATCAAAAGCCAAGCCATGACCTGCTATGGAAATATATGCCGAGACCCACTCGAGGTGCCAAAGACAAAATCCCATGAAAAAAGTTTTAAGGCCAAGACCCATCTCCAAAATAGCCAAAAATCTCCATCTCCATCTCCATTAATGGCCAAAACAAGACCCATTTCAATCTCGTGAGTGATTTGCGCAATCCAAAGCTCCATAATCGTGTGTTCAATTTAACCAAAAGCATCCCAATTTGGGATGAACCTAAAACTCAAGCCTAGGGCCAAAATCACCATGTTCGAAATGGGTTTGCTACAAAAAACAATTTAGGGACACAAGGGGTATTATATGAACTGTTAATGAAAGAGAAAAGGGACATGAAGGTCATTAATGAAATTATTATTTTTCTTATAATTGTTTTTCGATTAAAGGTTCGTGTTTCCTTCGTTCGGACTCCGATTCACGCACCTTTTACGGCCACGTGAAGTTTGGCCCTAGGGCAACAACTTCCATGAAGACTTTGGTCAAAAATACCAAAGTGTGAAATTATGAAAATGCCCCTGAACGTGCGAATCGCGATGAAACTTTATCAGGATGCTCTCAAACTTCATACTAAGCATCACGAGACCTATAAAAGCTCAATAATACCTCAAATAACATGTTATCATATAAAATGTAGGTTGTCTGATTAATGAGCATATTTATAGCAATTACGGTACCCGAGGGGGATAAAATGCATAGTTCGAGGGTATAAATGTGCAAGATTTGATACGAATCACACCCCCTAACTTACACATTGTTAGTACTAGTAATGAAATTAAAAGCAAGAAGAACTATAAGAAAATCGCAAAATAGTAGATATATACAAAAGCGATAAGAGGGATAAGGCCACTTTCGCGGGCGAATGATTGCATTTAGCATATGCAATAAGCCATTAAACCCCTAGGTTACCCTAGTGGACGAGTGTCGTCTCGTGAGGGTTTTCAGGGATGAAACCCAAAAATATCATATGGTTTCCTCAAAATATGCCCAATCACATGCAACACACCCAATAATAGCGAAAACAAATTCATACACATTATTAGCAAAGTCAATGAATTCACATAGAAGTCTGTATTATTAACATTATAGAATGCACCTAATTGAATAGAAACCTTAAAATGTGGGAGGGGAGAGAGCACATGCAAAGTGTGATTTTGCAAAAACTTAAATAAATCTAATACTAAATATTAAAGCATGCATATATTCAATCCTCACGAGCATTACACTCAACAAATGAAATCACTCAGAAATGGGAGGTAATACACGGGACATGCGGGCATAAAGAGTAAATGTAAATGGAAACTAGGCCACACACATGTCACAAATGAAGAATGCTATATATAAAGTGAAAATTTGTAATCTCAATGAAAGATACTGCTCATTAAAGGAGGAGAAATGCATTTTCACAGATTATCAAAACTATTTAAACATTTAAATTGAACTCACCCAAGGATCACATATGACTTTGTAGCGTTGTAATGTAGGCTAGGCTAGGGTACGAAACGAAGCTAATGTATATATGGATTCAAAGTGTTCGGAATGAAAACTCGGTATAATGGAAAAATGCGGGAAATTTCAAAAATTAGAAAATACAATCCTCAAAGGCATTGAATATAACAATGGGGAGTGTAATCAAAGATTATTGAACTATATACACAACATATACAACTTTCTCTTTTCTTTTATTTTCTTCTTTTTCTCACTTTTTCTTTTGTTTTCTACTTTCTCTTTGTTTTTTTTTTCTTTTTCACCACTTTCTTTTCTTTACTTTTCACACTCTCACATGCCTAAATTGCAACCACACATCAAGAACAACATTCAATCCCAAGTAACATTCCAAATAAAGGTATAAAAGGTATTATATATGGTATATAACTCCAATTCGGAGTTGGTTACGGTAATTTTGGGTTATGAAACGAAAGTCTATATTTAGGCTCAAATGGGTTAACAAGGGAAAACATTTAAGGTGAGGTTAAGGTCAATATGGGTGATGTAAAAAAGATGGCCTATAATCATTTCCTAAAGTTTACGCAATTCTCGAGTGAAAACAATATATGAAAATCATGCTCAAGTAACACATTTCAAGATATAAACTCAATTAATGAATGATCAATGAAATAATAGTGAGATTACCAATGAATTCAACATTTTCAATGAGGAAAGAATAGTGTGTACACTCACAATTGACGAAAGGTACAAAGCTTACTCGGTGTAAGTATACACAATGCAACAAAACATTACCAAGTTATAAAAATCTTAAACCAAATCAATAGAATAAAGAAAAGCGCATGTGTGGGATTAAAGTTTAATTCATGAAGTTATTCATAATATCAATAATTAGGACTAAAGTCTAATAACTTCTAAAACTGAGAACAAGCATCATTGAGTTGTCTATTGGATCGGGAAATTATTAAAATTTATCATCGAAAATAAAGGTAAAATGCCCAACAAAGGGGGAAAAAGAAATAAAATCTTTTTGAAATTTTTAATTTTTACAAGAAAAGTATGCTTGAAAATAACATATAATCAAATCAAAGAAACTACCAATGAATGGATAGAATATCCCACACCCCTTGACTTAAAACCTGGCATTATCCTCAATGTAAATTAAGAGCCAAGTTAAAGAGAGGAAAAGAGCGATATTACCCAAAATGCAGCAATCTCCAGAAAGTACGAGTCCAAAGATTCTACAAGACATGTTAGTACCAAAGCATAACAAAAAGAAAGAATAAATTTTTTAACTAATTACACTAGACTATAAGTAATAATAAAGAAGAAAAATAAAGAAAATAACAGTTAACTATTTACAACCTACAATTTTACTTCTAATTAACTTTACACTAGAAGTTGAAATTTTTGAGGGTCCACAAAAAATACGATTTGGTTTTGAAATATCCACGGCGGACCCTCCCTCTCATGCATGCCTCCCGAAAAATAGGAATTTCATTTGAACAACGGAAGGCATGTGTAAGGCGTAAGAAATGATCCATCCCTAATTAAAAATTTTGGCGAGAGGATAGGGGATTTGGATATGACGAGTGACAAATACACATGGGGGGCAAGCAAAATTGAATCATCTCCCAAAGATTTAGAAAGTGGAATGGGAGGTGGCGCACATGGAGGCAAAGATGCCTTCATGAAAAGCAACTCGAGCAAGTACTCCTCGTCGGTGAAAGGGTTGAACGCTATATAGTTCGGCACCGATTCATTGGGTAATTGTGACGGTGTGATAACGGAGAATGAAAAGGGGGAGGAAAGAAATTCAAACTCAAGAGATGAGTTATCATAGCTCAAAGTTGGAATTTCAAAGGAGATAGGATCATTTTCAATGTAACTTTCTTCTTTGGTATCCAAAGAAGAAATCATTTCATTGCAAATGGATACTACATCCATTTCATCCTTAGTTACATTCTCTATTAAACCATGGGCCAAGTCAAGAATGGTTTGTTCCAAAGTAGGCAAAAAATCCTCATTTGTTAGGCAAAAAATCCTCATTTGGTTCAAAACATTCCTTGACTTCCAAAGTTTCGGAAGAAAAATGTCATCGAATTCAAATAATAAATCCAATTCATGCTCCCACAAATGATTTTCTTCCCGATAACGGTCTTCATACCTCTCATTCTCAAGCATGAGCAAACCCTCGCCGAAAGTCATAGGTCGGGTTGCGGATTCTCGGAAATGAGAAGTTTGAAAATTTTTATCGGAACTATACTCAAACTCATTATTATAAGAATTTTGAAAACTATTGCAATTTGTTTCAAAATTACAATTATAAGGAATTGAAGGACCAAAATCGTTATCATCATCCTCAAAATACACGCACTCCAAAGCTTGACTTTTGTAATACTCGCCCAAAGTCATTTTTGAATTTGCAATTTTTTGGGACTCTAAGTATTGACCAAAAGTCATAGGTTTGCGAGGATTTTGAGAATCATCATTATGATTACCGAAAGGATTGGAATAAGACATGCTTACCCCAAAGATGGCTCGAAGTGGCGAATTCCACAAAGTGGTGCGCGCGCGAAAAAATCAAGCGGTTCTTGGCGCACAAATGTAGAAGTTCTGCAAAAATGTTAGGCAAAAAATACAAATAGAAAAAAACTACTACGAAATACTAAATCAAATAAATTCTAAAACATCAAGTCCCCGGCAATGGCGCCATTTTGATTGGTAAGTTGTCGGGATCAAAGCACTATATCAATTAACATTCAAAGCAAATCATCCCCGGCAATGGCGCCATTTTGATTGAGATTGAAAAGTAGCGCGTGTCAAAATGCCGATCGTTGTTTTCTGTTCACCACCTCAATACAAAAACCTAAACTTATGACTACACTCAAAGAGGGAGTATAGCGGCCAAGTCCGGGTATCGAAAATCCACAGAGACGAGTTGTTAGAATTAAATTAATTTATTACTTCTAAAATAAAAGTGTAAAAGGTATTTTGTTAACTAAAAAGAAATAAAAGATAAACTAGGCATGAGTATATTTAAAGTAAATTAACAAAAAGAATAAAAACTATAGGTTACGTCGAATATACCTCACTCCGAGTTAATTAGTATAAAATGGTTACATGGGTTCACGGATTATTAAGATTGCGTCTCATTTCGTCAATTAATTAAATTCGTATAAAAGATTAATATGATTTTGGCGTCAACAAATACTCCAAAAATTACCCAAGAAAGGTCGTAAATATGGAGCATACATGATATACCCCGTTAAATCTCCTAGGTGTAATAACTAGGACAACCCACTCGAAATAAACCCGTAAAACTCCATCATCAAAGCAAAGCAACACGTCAACCCTGGGTGAGTTCAATCTCACACAACCTAATTTAAATTAGCCGCTACACAAGAATAAAAGCATTAATTAAACTAACTAATTAATTAAAGCAACTAATTAAAATTAACACTAATTAAATAAGTAACAACAATTATCTAGGCAATAAATAAATAAATAAAGCATGAGAAAATAAAGGCATACAAAGCTTAACTAAGGGAGAAGATGAATAGCACAAGCAAAACTTACAGTAATGGAGAAAATCCAACACAAATGAGGAGAGGGGTGGTCTCCACAATAAACCCCAAAATTGTAAACCCTAAAAACTAACCTAAACTAATAAGAGAGAAAAAATGAGATATCCCTCTGCAAATGAACAAAGTCTTGCTTTTATAGTAAGTTAGAAAAAGAAAAAGAAAAAGGAAAAAGAAAATAAGTTACAAATAAAACACTAAAAGAAAAAGAAAGTAAAAAAAGAAAGAAAAGAAAATGGTAGCAAAAAAAATCTCAGATAAACAGGGTGCCAGTCGACCGCGTGAATAGTAAAAATGGCTACTGGTTGGTGAGCAAGGCAAATCTTCAAAACTCGATCGACTGCGAGTTGATCATCGGTCGACTAGTCGTGACAGCACACCAACACCACATACCAGTAACCACCAATTATTTCCAATTCGTACATCCCAAACTCCATTCCCAAATCGTGTTGCAAATCAAAAGCCAAGCCATGACCTGCTATGGAAATATATGTTGAGACCCACTCAAGGTGCCAAAGACAAAATCCCATGAAAAAAACTTTAGACTAAGAACCATCTCCAAAAATAGCCAAAAAGCTCCATCTCCATTAATGGCCAAAACAAGACCCATTTCGAGCTCGTAAGTGATTTGCGCAATCCAAAGCTCCATAATCGTGTGTTCAATTTGGCCAAAAGAATCCCAATTTGGGACGAGCCCAAAAACCGAGCCAAGGGCCAAAGTCGCCATGTTCGAAATGGGTTTGCTGCAAAAAAACGATTTAGGGACACAAGGGGTATTATATGAATTGTTAATGAAAGGGAAAAGGGACATGGAGGTCATTAATGAAATTGTTATTTTTCTTATTAATTCTTTTCCGATTAAAGGTTTGTGTTTACTTCGTTCAGAGTCTGATTCATGCACCGTTCACGACCACGCGAAGCTTGGCTCGAGGGATACAACTTTCGTGAAGACTTTGGTCAAAAATACCAAAGTGTGAAATTACGAAAATGCCCCTGAACGTGCAAATCGTGACGAAACTTTATCGAAATGCGATCAAACTTCATATTAAGAATGCATACCATGGCACCCCCTGGGAATAAAAGTGGGGACGAAGAATGCATACCATGGATCCAAGATTGTGGCGGATGAGCGAATCTTATTACGGGAGTGAGACTTACCGTTTTGCTTGGGTGAAAAAACTTGAGGGTTATATGGGTATAACTTCTTCTTCTTCTTCTTCTTCTTCTTCTTCTTCTTCTTCTTCTTCTTATTATTATTATTATTATTATTATTATTATTATTATTATTATTATTATTATTATTATTATTATTATTATTATTATTATTATTATTATTATTATTATTATTATTATTATTATTATTATTGTTTTTTTTTTTAGTTTTGATTGACTTTTGCTAATTTTCCTAGGGGGGTTTATGTTATTGACCGAATTTTGCAAACGGACATCTTACTACCGAATGATCACTCCCGAGTCTCGGTAAGGGTGGAAGCAGTTTGGGACAAGCTTACTGAGGAGGTGAGGATTATGGTGGACATGATCGTGTTCGGTTAGCTAGCAAGGGCTTTAAATGACACATCACCATCGACTGTAGTGATGTGCGCCCTTAGTGAGTGGTGGTGGGATACCACCCACACATTTCATCTGGATGTGGGTGAGATGATGGTAATGTTTCTAGACATGCACTAGATCCTAGGGTTATCTTGTAACGGGGAGCAAATAGTGGTGGGCCTAGAGCTGTGTTTTTTTTTTCGAACTTTACGATTTTTCCGATTTTCGATCCGATTTTTTCCGAATTTGGAATGAAATTTTAGTTTGCCGATTTTCGATTTTTCGATTTCCAATTTTTCCGAAAAAAATCGAATCGGAAATTGAAAATAATTCTGAATTTTCGATTTTTGATTTTTTCGAAACTATGCCGATCCGATTTTTTCGATTTTTTTCCATTTTTTTTGTAATTATTTTCCGATTTTCAATTTTTTCGATTTCTTTTTCGATTTTTTGAAAGTTTCCCATATCCCACAATGGTTGGGAGAGGGAGAAGGCTCCAAAACATGCTCTATAAAAGGAGAGTATCCTCCTAACTTCTACACAAATGAAAAATGAGCCAAATCCTCATGTGTTTACATGCTGGGTTAAGCCATTTTCATTGTTTCTTTAAAATGAGAATTTCGAGTAATCGAAAATCCATAATTTATTTTTTTGAAATTTTGGAATTTCTAAAATTTATGAAATTTCTAGATTTTTAATAAATTTTGTGAATTTCCGATTTTTTCCGATTTTTGTCGATTTTTCGATTTTTTCGAATTCAGATTTTTTTTTTTATTTTCCGAAAAAATTGGATCGGAAATCGGAATAGTTATTTTATTTCCGAAAAAATCAAATTTTTTTTTAATAGGCATTTTCCAATCCGATCCGACCGAAACACAGCCCTAGGTGGGACGATTCCTTTGCTTGACTTAGGTGGCGATCCGAGAGGCACTGGGACCCATTGGCGAGTGGTTTCAGGAGAGTCGATAAAGGTATCCTTACTGACGAACACCTTGATGAGGAGGGCGATCGACATCAAGGATGGCCAGCAGTTGCGATATGCAACTCGTATGTTCATTTTGATCTTGTTGGGTGGTATTCTGGTTTCAAAGAGTGGGGACGACGTCCATCTGTTATTTCTTCCATATCTTCGAGTCATCTTTAAGGTTGACACTAATGATTGTGGCACCTGGCATTGGCTTCTCTATACGTCTCTCTGGACATTTTCAGTCGATGCTGTCGAGCGACTTTAAGGGGGCCATGTATATTCTTTTTTGTTGAGATAATTTTGTTGGTCCCTTAGTTGTGGTTTTACGAGGTGAATCAACACAACATGATGTTGATGCCTTTACTGGAGAGTGAGGCCAATGCACGGCTTAGGATGATGCGGTGGAGGAGGGCCAACACGTCGGCGAAGGAACCCTTGGCCTTTAATGATGTGAGAGTTGTGTTGAACTCTCTCACGAGTGCACATGTTAGAATTTATTTTGGATTTTTATATTTTACGCTCTTCTTAATTTTTTTCATTTTCATTTTTGTTTTTGATTATGCATTAATGATTGACTTTTATTTTTACAAGAGTCGTTTTATCCCTGGAGTTAGCTTTCGGGAGAGATGGGAGCTAGGCGTCTACATGCCCAATGGAGGCGGTTGTTGATGTAGAGTTCGGGAACACCCGGTATCTGAGCAAGAGGGTTATGCGATAAGTGATGGAGAGTGAGATGGTGGTGCCCTCGGTGGTCCCCTTCATGTGAGGAGCTCGAAGAAGATGTTAGAGGGTGAGCTAACGACGTCAGTGGAGGGAGATCCCTATTCACTCCATACTGACACGGTGGAATTATATGACTATCTGATCGATAAGATAATTGATACGGGCATCGATCTATGACATAGGTGGTGTGCCTCTTCCGTTTATAGAGTCAATAGGTTGTAACAGTGCGTTTGGTTCCTCGGCTCAGACTTTTGGGAGTGGTGTGTGATCACGCGTGAAAGGCAGCGTCGCGTCAACACGCTAATCGTTGTACTCATTTCACCGCATTAATACAAAAACCTAAATTACAACTGCACTTGTGATACAAGTTTAGCAGTAAGTCGGGTATCGAGAATCCACAAGGAATGTTAGTATAGCTCATAATCGATTTATTATTTCAGGAATAAAATTGTAAAAGCTGATGGGTTGGTTGTAAATAAAAAGAAAAAAATAAGAAGTTAAGTCTAAACAATAATAAATAAAACGAGGGTCGGATCACGTACCCGCCATGGGCTAAACACGCAGAATTAGAATTTTCGGTTCGAAAACATTTAATCGAGCATTTTTATTTAATCATAAACATCACACATGAAGGGATTTAAACCAACGACACGAGATTAAATATTTAATTCAAAATAGTCACACGTGTCTTAAAATCGGATTATCGCAATAAATACTAACGTTTCGTGACAAAGAAAGTTAAACGCGTAATAATCCCATTTTAATACGCGCGGTTTCAATTAAATGTAATTTTATACGAAACCTAATTTTCGGAGCTCGACGCCCATTAATGGCGGACACACGACCCAAACTCTATTTAACTACTCACACAACAAGATTCAATTAATAAAATAACTAATTAATAAATTAAAGCAAGAAATAAATTAATTTAATTAATTAACTAAGCATGGACATAAGTAACAAAGCATGGAAATGAAACAAAGCTAGAATAATAAAGGAAACTTACATTAATGGTGGATTACACAAAGAAAATGGAGGAGATGGGTGGTCTCACAAATAAACCTCAATATTTTCAAACCCTAGAACTAACCTAAACTAATTAAGAGAAGAGAAAATGAGCTCCTAAATTAATTCCCATATACAAAAATACACTAAGGCTCCCTTTTATAGCAAGTTACATAAATAGAATAAAAGGAAAAGGAAAAGAAAATAAAAGGGGATAAGTTCTCTAATTAAGAAACAAAAGAAAAAGGAGAAAGAAAATAAAAAAGGAAAAAGAAAGGAAAGAAGCACAAAGAGGGCATCCAAACAGAACACCGATCGACCAGGGGGTGGTGACCGGTCGACCGCGCAAAAAGGGGAGAACACACTGTCCAACTCGTAAGGCAAAAAATGATTTATCGGTCGACCGCGGCGTCTGTCCAGTCGACCGCGTATGCTGGGACGGCCCACCAAAATTGCAGACATGGCTGCTACACCAAGACTCACATGTGTCAAACCTCCATGGATATACCAACAAGAACCACCATGGATGCCATGTTGCCGAGACCACCACCATCTCGTGTTGGAGCAACTGCTCATGTATTGGAACAATCCAAGACCCAAATATTATGCCACAAACCAAAACCTCCATTAAAATGGTAATACCCACCACCACCATTAATGGCCAACAAAACTCCCCAAAAAGTAGATGTCCAAGACCCATTTGCGCTTGTGGACAATAATCAAGCTTCAATTTTGGACGAACGTCTCGAATTTCGAATGAACCCAAAACCCGGGCCAAAACCCAAATCGCCATTCCATTTGTTGCAAAAAACGTTTTGGGGACATAGATGGAATTATAGGATTTGTTATTAAAGAAGAAAAGGGACATGGATGTAATTAATAAAATTGTTAATGAATCTCTTATAATTCCTTCCGATTAAAGGTTTGTGTTTCCTTCGTTCGGACTCCGATTCAAGCACTATTCATGGCCACGCGAAGCTTGGCCCGAGGGCTACAACTTTCATGAATACTTCAGGCAAAAATCCCGAAGTGTGAAATTACAAAAATTCCCCTAAACGTGCAAATCGCGACGAAACTTTATCGGAATGTGCTCAAACTTCATACTAAGCACTTTAATTAGCGGTGCAACTGGTACGGGTTTTTACCGTACCGTACCGTTTTGGACCAAGAAAAAATGGTTTTGGTTTCATATTAAGAAATACCGAAAACCGATTTTACCGAAACCGAAAATACCATAAAATTTTTGGTTGGTTTTAGTTTTTAGATTTAAAAAACCAATTTACCGAATTTACTATACCGACTTATCGTATCGAATTTATCGTACCAAACTTACCGCATATTACCATTCCATATTAATTACCAAATAAAGATTATATTTAAAAAAATATACTTACCCCATTATCAAGACCCTCCATTTTTTAAAACTAATCTCATTCATTCATTTCCCTAAATCTAAATAACACCAAACCCTAAACTTAAACAACAAAATCAGGTTCCAGCCCAAATCAAAAATCTCTTTCTCCAAAGCACAAGGTAATTTCTTCTCTTTCCCAACCCAAATCAATGCAATATATATCCATTTTTTCCTTATTCAAAGTTGCATCCCTCTTTTGTTGTCCCTGTTTCATTCCTACTGCTACTGAGCGAAATGCGAAAAATGGGCGTAGGGATGGGTTTAAATTGGTCTGATTTAGATGCGTTTTTGCTTTATGGCTTGGTGTTAGAGTCTTGCTCCCTATTTTTTTGTTCCGATTTGGATTGCTTTGTTCCTGTTTCGTTCCTGTTGGTAGTCCACCGAATCAGGAACTTGTGTTGTTGGTAGAAACAGAGGGAAAATAAGTGATGTTGGTAGAAAAGCTAAACCTATTATTCACTTTTTATCCATAAACCCCTATTATATTAATTCTAAATTTATTATATCCATAAACCCATATTATACTGAGTTGAATACTTGAATAAAAACACATATTCTGAATTTATTATATCAATAAACCCATATTATATCCATAAACCCATATTATACTATTTCGTATTGTCTTGTGTTATAGAATTTTTGGTATTGTCTTGCTGCAAGACTCTTGCATTTATTTCTAAAAAAGTTCCAAATTAAGTTACAATGAGTTTAATTTCAAGTAATACATTTAATCGATTAAATGAGTTTAAAATTTTACCGGAATCATATTATCAAAATATATACCAGATTTACCGAATGCATAAACCGATATGAAATTTTGGTATTTATCGGGAAAAAAATGAATTGAAACCGAAATTACTGAACCCAAAAAAACCAAAAAAATCGAAAAACCAGACAGTTTGGTTTTGGTTTTTATTTTGATCTACCGGTCAATAAATTGGTATGGTACGGTTTTACCATTTAGATTGTGGTTCTAGTAATGGTAAGGGGTCGTTACCGACCATACCGTACCAGTTGCACCCCTGACTTTAATACTTATAAACACTCAATTATACCTCAAATAACATGTTTGCGTCTAAAATGGAGGTTGTCTGATAAACGAGCATAATTATAGACATTAAAGTACCTGAGGGGGCTAAAATGCCCAAGTTCGAGGGTAATGAGTGATATGATTTGGGACGAATCAATGTGCGAGCTGCGAAGGCTCATCCGCTCAGGCACTATCCAGTGCCTTCGTACTACATCCCAATTGTTAGAGGGTATTCCTTTGAGGTGCCTCATCTTCCTCAGACGATTTTGTGACACCCCGCCTAATTAAACATCGGGTGATCAGGCCTTTATTAAATTAAAACAGGTTTCTCAAATGGTTCATTCTTAGCATCACTGTCGAAAACTTTTTAATTACTAATCACCTAAGTAAAATTAGACCGGTGCCAAATTTTATCTTTCTTAAAATAGGTAAATCAACCATGCGGAACAAAGTACAAATAATCATGTACTATAATTCAAACAACAAAGTAAAAGTACAACAGAACAAAAGTATTACAGAATAAACCATCGGCTAAAAATCCCAGACAACAATAGAATAACCACTAGTCTGAAACTAACATCTGAGACTAATACCGGACCACAAGTCCATACATAGAATAGTGTGAGATCCTGTACTAGATCTGAATGAGAGATATCGTCTAGTCAAAATCCTGTAAGCATCCACTGTGCTACAGCTCCGAGTCTCTGGAATGGAATCATCATACATGGCGTCCCTGTGGCTGGACACCTAAAAGGTTTTGAAAATATTTTATAGCAAGAGTTAGTACTCAAAACATTTTGAAAAAATTTAGGAAGCGTTTATCACAATATAAAATGCAGTTATTGATTACACATGTTAGGTTCTCGTACACTCTCATGAGTTTACTCACCCCTCATCTCTTGTGCACACCTAACGTTCTACACTTAGCCTACCTAGCCATATCTCCCAAGCTATCTAGAACTAAGTAATCATCTGAACTTATCTATACTTAAGTTCCATTACCACCCATACAGTACAACCGTTTCACTAACATCTCGCGTATGTTAATTAATTCTCAGGTAACATTTCATCTATGTTATTTTTTCAATACTTCTCATTTAGTTTCACTACTTAAATTACTACAATTCTCACAATTGTTGTCTTTCCACTTGTTTAATGAAGTTTCAGTACTTAAATTACTAATTAGATATTCTCTATCTAACATTTCACTTCGTCATTAAGTTTCACTACTTAACTTACCAGTTCAGTGTGTATCTTAGAATACATAATATACATCAATCTACTAATACACAGAAGTAGAATATCATCAAGTGTATATTTCACACACAATATATACTAAATATCAATCATTATTATTTTGCCCTTTTTATACACGTAAAGGACTCTTGGTTCGGAATGATTCATCGACCCCAAGTAAGAATTGGTTCGAAATGACACATCGACCCCAATTATTTATATACACACGTAAATGATTCTTGGTTCGGAATGATACATCGACCCCAAGTGAGAGTTGGTTCGGAATTATCCATCGACCCCAACTATTTTTGAAAAAATATATATACACATATTCTGGTTCAGGACTCTTTCATCGCGACACCAGTTCAAGGTTTGGTTCGGCATTTCTCATCGACCCCAAACATATAATAACCTTATGTTAGTCCGGAATGTCTCATCGACCCTAACATGATTAATTTAGGTACAAATCTCTCGACCTAAAAGATCACATAATTCAGTAGGTACACGCCCGACCTATTAATTATATACGTACGTAATATTTTAATCTCATATATTAGCCGTACAACATTCGTTTTACGATTTATCTCATTAATCGCATTTATTTGAGTATTCACATAACTCTAAGGGTCCTAGTTACCCCTTACATATAATTTCAGTAGTTATTGCTTACCCTACTGGTCTATTACTCAAATTGAATTTACTTCGCCCCGTAACTCAATTTCTGAAGTCCCCGATACTCTACTAAATCGGATTATTCTCCTCGGTTCGTAATCCAAGCCCTACACTCAATGGCCTTATCGGACCTCAACAGTATACCTATTGGTCTTACTCTCACTCTAATATAAGTATAATGCAGATCCTAGGATACTCATTCATTCCCGAAAATCAACGAAGAATTAAACACAAAAATTTTGGGAAACAGCTTGCGTCGATCGATCGACTGCTGGGTTCGATCGATCGATAGTTCGAGATCGATCGATCGAACAGGGACAGACGCAGTTCGTCTTCTTCGTTAAGATTTTTCCTCCATTAACAAATCTTTAAACTCCATTATAGTCCACCAAACTTTGACCCAATGATCCTAACATATTTTCACATATACTAGGACAATTTCTAACGTGTCAAATACCTCAAAACTCTAATTCCTTTAAAGAAATAGTGAATTAAACCCAGAATTCCTTGAAACCCTAGTTATGGTGTTCTTCCCATATTTTCATTCAAAATCCAGATTTTATTCCGAAAATCATCAAGTCTAATCTGAATATTAATCCTCTACAAAGGGTAAATCATTCTACATGCGATTCCTATCCCAACATGTATAAATATCATCTTTCCCAAACCAAGATAATGATTTAAACAAAACTATTAAAAAACCCTACACATGGGTATTATAACTTTATAATTTTTTTGCAATAAACAACCTGCCTTATGATCAGTAGGGTTTGATTTCGTGCTTGTTGTTGATGATTGATGATCTTCATCCTTCAATCCTTCTTCCCCAATAAGTTAATAGTGACAATCTCCTTTGAATCTTTCCCAATTCCTTCTTTTGCCTTAGAAAGTTGTGCCTCTCTTCTCTCTAATGGTATTGGTGTTGTCATGGGTGTTCTAACCCTAATCCCTCTATCATATGGATGATATAAAGCTCTCAATTTCGTAGGTCTCCATACCCTCTCATGTTAAAAGACCAAAACGCTCCCGAACGGTCTCGGTTTAGTCCAAAATTATCCCGGGACTCAACTAGTACCCCCGGGTATACTATTTTGACTAATTTGACCCTTCCAGACTCATCTGTGACCTCTAAATTATTATTTGAGTCACTTAAAAATATTACTCGTTCTCACCCCAACACGGTCTACACGCGTTAAGTAATTATTTACCACTCGCACTAAGTAAATATAATGAGGCAACATAAACCGGTATCTATCTCTCGATTAATATTCCGTAATTACAATTTTTAAATAAAACTCTGTAAATTACTACTCTTACGTAATTTAAATTAATCCGTAATTTTCTCATTTAATTCTCCAATCTAATTAAATAGAATTATTTGGAATATTCAGAAATACGGGGTATTACATACGTCCCCCCTTACAAAGGAATTTCATCCTCGAAATTAGGATAAGGCTGGTATTAAGACTAAGGAACTTAAACGTCATTGCATCCTCTAATACCCAATTCCAAATCATAACATCCTAACGGTCGCCCCAAGTACATGCCTTGCTTCATTATAAATTCTTATCGCATGTTACCCATGCCGCATATATCATAATTAAGTCTCACTACTTAATTTCTCCATAGATTTTCCCAATCCAACGTTAATTCTTGAAATTAAGTTTCTCCCTACTTAATTTACCCATTCGATGTATATCTATATATAACATCTAAGTGTCTACTATCACTCATAAGTAGAATATTATAAGGTATATATTTCACACACAATATATACTTTAAGGAAAATTGGTCCGGCAAAAATCATCGGCCCCAATAATCCTATCATTTACATTGGTCTGGGAATCCCTCGACCCCAAGGTAAATGTAATGCACATGTCGGTTCAGACCTTCCGTCGATACCAATATTTATCATCGATTTGGTTCGGAAAATCATCGACCCCAAATCGATCCCTCCTGTATTGGTCCGGAACATCATCGACCCCAATACAGAGATTAAGCACACTTACTATCGCACATAAGTAGGAAAATCAATAGGTATATATATCTTACACATAACATATACTATCAACACTTATTTTATAATCACCCCCCTTCTATAACACTTTTGGGGTTATTGGCTCGGAATCCCACCTCGATCACCAATAGTGATTGGTTATATTGCCTCGGAATCACACCTCGAGCACAATATAAGTATATATATCTCATCGCGCATGAGTAGACAATTTGTGAGCCATATATTTCACACTTCTTATATTCTAAAATGTCATACCCCAATAGAATGTCCTCATATCACGCATTAAGGACTAAAAGTTCGAAATGTCTCCTCGAACCACCACTCAAAGTACACATGTCCTCGAACCACCACTCAAAGTACACATATGTTCATAATAGGTGTCCAAGATATAGGCACTCACACTACCTATAAATATGCTCATATAGGTATACATTCAACCTACGAATTTATCAGTGAGCTTCTCCAAAATTCCACTATCGTAAGGGCGTATTATCCTCCTTTCTCACTAACATTGAGTAGTAGGCAACACAACATACTCAAAATAATACTTAATCTCTATTCCTCCCTGACCATCTCTCACAGGGTTGAATTTTAGGATTTTCTCTTGATTCACAATCATGTAGAGCGGCATCGTGCACTTGTGCACTCTCCCTTTTCAACTACATACTAATCCATCTCAGTCACCCCATTCTGCTACCCCAACGAAATGTTGGCTTAATTATGATGTTCACTGCCCATCAATAATTTATAAGTCTGTCTCCTCCTTCCATCATTGGAAACGTAGGTTGACTACCACATTTCGGTTGCTCATTTCGAGTTAATTTTTTTTTCTCTATCAAGTAGTGGTGCGTCTGGAGACAATCTCACTATGTCTCTTCCTCAACATTGCTTCCCACTTACGTCATCTTTCCTCGAGTGGTACTCTATTCCCCTTTCTCTCCGGGTATATTATACTTTACAATCTGTGCACTCTTCGCAATTGGCGCACTTTTGGGGTTGGTTACTTTAAAAGAATCAACATTTTAGTAACACGTAAGTCACTCTCAACACTCAGTTGGGTAACACCTTGTATCACTTCTTCACAACAGTTAGGCCTCTCAATTCAAGGGATAACTTTTGAACGGCTTCCCACCGACTTTCATCCCATAGGGTGTGCTGGATCTCTCAGTACGTATAATCTTGGATCATCGTCTATCTCCCATGACGTTCAACCCATTTCATCGATACGACTTGTCTCCTATTGTCCCCACCGGCGTACAAAATAATTTTCCGCATCCCTCTATCTCGGATGTCTAAGGAATCCAATTGATTAGGGCGCCCATACACCCTTTTCTCCATATACATTTGCAAAAATATTGCAAATGTCGCACCCGTAACATGCTTTTCTTCAACTCTAGCCTAGTCTACACGTCGCTACTACAATCTTATGGGTATTCTCAATACCCTATAGGCCAAAAATCAAATCCTTGCCCATAAAGTCCCACTTATCCCTTCGTGGTGAGGTAAGCCTTTCAGTGTTTCTCCATAACACTGCCGGCTCCACTGATGCCCTAGCATCTAACAATATCTCTTCTCCTGTCGTGCATAAAAATTTCAGTCGTATCCCCTTTTGCAACCGAACTTAAACAAGGGACTTCTCCCCATGCATTCTTACTGAGCATTGTCGGAACAACACATAGTCAAGATATTCAAATTCCATTCCTCAACAATATGTGCAACCATACTCCAATATTTCTAAAGGAGTCAAGTGGCACTGCGCTTATACTATCACTAAGTCCTTAGCACTAATTACAACAGCGAGCTCGATCTCTCCGCTCAGCAGTCATACGACATACATTGACTCACATCATTTAGGTTCCTACACACCGGAATCAATTACTATGAGACGTTCATAATCACTGAAGTCTCTCACCTATTGATGAATAATGACAACTCGACCCTCTTTCAGGTGAGGTATCGTCACATACTCCATTCACTCGAGGCTAAAACCCATATACTTCCTTATCCATCGCTCTGGTGGTCCAGATGGTTTCCGGACATAACACGCTTGTCCTCTCCGGAATGCAAAACTTATCAGAGTTAATATTTTCTCAAATAACTTCAAGATAAAATAAAACGCGTGGCCCTACAAACCACACTAGACATCTTTACAAAAATCCCCTTACTCCAGGCCACACTGACCGGTTTGGGGTATCCCTCCTCTCGGACTTGGTAGCCTCGATTCTGAGCACTATCATCCTGGTTCCCTTAGTTCTGCTGACCAAGAGGAACGTACTATGGGGCTTAACAGTCCCGACTTAGAATCTAATCATTAAATCCTCTAGTGGGTTTCCACTTATGGCTTGCACCGGCCCCATTACATTCAGTCTTACTCTTTGACTAAATCTTTAAACTCTCTTAACTTCGCCCCCTAGGAGCATTTACCCCAACCTTGTAAGAAGTACCATAGTGCCTTCATATACATAAGTCGTCCAAGGAGAGCTCTCACGATTGGCCTCTACCAGGCTTTCACGTGAGGGGTTTAGATATTCCCATTCACTTCGCTTCTGAATCATCATTGGAGAACTTTGCGGTTAAACTATACGTAAAGTTCCTCTATTTATATATACGGACCCTCGGTCCGAATGTAGTGACTGGTATCCCCGCCACGTTGCCTCAAAAATTCACTCAAATTTTTTTCACTCCTGAGTATTTCTACTCCACCAAAAATGCCAAAACCTCTGGACATATTACTTCCATTGGTTAACATGCACAGTCGCCGTTTTATCACATTTTTACGGCTCGTTCTCATCAAAATTTCTTCAGACCTACTCCCACTATCACTGCATTAGGCGGTCTAGATTAGCATCCCTCTTTGCTGTCGCGATACTTGGAAAATGCCTACTATGCCTCAACAACCCTTGCAGCATCTACTTCCATTACACAGTAGGAGTGACCTCAACAACGGTCATCTCTCCTATGATTACCATATTTGAGCACTCCAGGCTTCATGCTGAGCTCCTCCCTCCTGCAGTCCTTCCAACGCAAATGTTGGTTCTACCTCCATGTTCGACGTACCATGCCCAATCGAACTCGTATATATAAACTACATCTACTAAATAGCAGGAGAACGTAAAATACGTACGTAGAGGAGTACAACAATCCTGAGATAGGGCTCTATATCAATCAAACGATACACTGAAAACGTAGTAAGCCGTACAGATCCTATGGACACTAGAACCTGATGCTCTGATACCATCTGTGACACCCCGCCTAATTAAACATCGGGTGATCAGGCCTTTATTAAATTAAAACAGGTTTCTCAAATGGTTCATTCTTAGCATCACTGTCGAAAACTTTTTAATTACTAATCAGCTAAGTAAAATTAGACCGGTGCCAAATTTTATCTTTCTTAAAATAGGTAAATCAACCATGCGGAACAAAGTACAAATAATCATGTACTATAATTCAAACAACAAAGTAAAAGTGCAACAGAACAAAAGTATTACCGAATAAACCATTGACTAAAAATCCCAGACAACAATAGAATAACCACTAGTCTGAAACTAACATCTGAGACTAATACCGGACCACAAGTCCATACATAGAATAGTGTGAGATCCTGTACTAGATCTGAATGAGAGATATCGTCTAGTCAAAATCCTGTAAGCATCCACTGTGCTACAGCTCCGAGTCTCTGGAATGGAATCATCATACATGGCGTCCCTGTGGCTGGACACCTAAAAGGTTTTGAAAATATTTTATAGCAAGAGTTAGTACTCAAAACATTTTGAAAAAATTTAGGAAGCGTTTATCACAATATAAAATGCAGTTATTGATTACACATGTTAGGTTCTCGTACACTCTCTTGAGTTTACTCACCCCTCATCTCTTGTGCACACCTAACGTTCTACACTTAGCCTACCTAGCCATATCTGCCAAGCTATCTAGGACTAAGTAATCATCTGAACTTATATATACTTAAGTTCCATTACCGCCCATACAGTACAACCTTTTCACTAACATCTCGCGTATGTTAATTAATTCTCAGGTAACATTTCATCTATGTTATTTTTTCAATACTTCTCATTTAGTTTCACTACTTAAATTACTACAATTCTCACAATTGTTGTCTTTCCACTTGTGTAATTAAGTTTCACTACTTAAATTACTAATTAGATATTCTCTATCTAACATTTCACTTCATCATTAAGTTTCACTACTTAACTTACCAGTTCAGTATGTATCTTAGAATACATAATATACATCAATCTACTAATACACAGAAGTAGAATATCATCAAGTGTATATTTCACACACAATATATACTAAATATCAATCATTATTATTTTGCACTTTTTATACATGTAAAGGACTCTTGGTTCGGAATGATTCATCGACCCCAAGTAAGAATTGGTTCGAAATGATACATTGACCCCAATTATTTATATACACACGTAAATGATTCTTGGTTCGGAATGATACATCGACCCCAAGTGAGAGTTGGTTCGGAATTATCCATCGACCCCAACTATTTTTGAAAATATATATATACGCATATTCTGGTTCAGGACTCTTTCATCGCGACACCAGTTCAAGGTTTGGTTCGGCATTTCTCATCGACCCCAAACATATAATAACCTTATGTTAGTTCGGAATGTCTCATCGACCCTAACATAATTAATTTAGGTACAAATCTCTCGACCTAAAAGATCACATAATTCAGTAGGTACACGCCCGACCTATTAATTATATACGTACGTAATATTTTAATCTCATATATTAGCCGTACCACATTCGTTTTACGATTTATCTCATTAATCGCATTTATTTGAGTATTCACATAACTCTAAGGGTCCTAGTTACCCCATACATATAATTTCAGTAGTTATTGCTTACCCTACTGGTCTATTACTTAAATTGAATTTACTTTGCCCCGTAACTCAATTTTCGAAGTCCCCGATACTCTACTAAATCGGATTATTCTCCTCGGTTCGTAATCCAAGCCCTACACTCAATGGCCTTATCGGACCTCAACAGTATACCTACTGGTCTTACTCTCACTCCCATATAAGTATAATGCAGATTCTAGGATACTCATTCATTCCCGAAAATCAACGAAGAATTAAACACAAAAATTTCGGGAAACAGCTTGCGTCGATCGATCGACTGCTGGGTTCGATCGATCGATATATAGTTCGAGATCGATCGATCGATCGAACAGGGACAGACGCAGTTCGTCTTTTTCGTTAAGATTTTTCCTCCATTAACAAATCTTCAAACTCCATTATAGTCCACCAAACTTTGACCCAATGATCCTAACATATTTTCACATTTACTAGGATAATTTCTAACGTGTCAAATACCTCAAAACTTTAATTCATTTAAAGAAATAGTGAATTAAACCTAGAATTCCTTGAAACCTTAGTTATGGTGTTCTTCCCATATTTTCATTCAAAATCCAGATTTTATTCCGAAAATCATCAAGTCTAATCTGAATATTAATCCTCTACATAGGGTAAATCATTCTACATGCGATTCCTATCCCAACATGTATAAATATCATCTTTCTCAAACCAAGATAATGATTTAAACAAAACTATTCAAAAACCCTACACATGGGTATTATAACTTTATAATTTTTTTGCAATAAACAACTTGCCTTATGATCAGTAGGGTTTGATTTCGTGGTTGTTGTTGATGATTGATGATCTTCATCCTTCAATCCTTCTTCCCCAACAAGTTAATAGTGACAATCTCCTTTGAATCTTTCCCAATTCCTTCTTTTGCCTTAGAAAGTTGTGCCTCTCTTTTCTCTAATGGTATTGGTGTTGTCATGGGTGTTCTAACCCTAATCCCTCTATCATATGGCTGATATAAAGCTCTCAATTTCGTAGGTCTCCATACCCTCTCATGTTAAAAGACCAAAACGCCCCCGAACGGTCTCGGTTTAGTCCAAAATTACCCCGGGACTCAACTAGTACCCCCGGGTATACTATTTTGACTAATTTGACCCTTTCGAACTCATCTGTGACCTCTAAATTATTATTTGAGTCACTTAAAAATATTACTTGTTCTCACCCCAACACGGTCTACACGTGTTAAGTAACTATTTACCACTCGCACTAAGTAAATATAATGAGGCAATATAAACGGGTATCTATATCTCGATTAATATTCCATAATTACAATTTTTAAATAAAACTCTTTAAATTACTACTCTTACGTAATTTGAATTAAGCCGTAATTTTCTCATTTAATTCTCCAATCTAATTAAATAGAATTATTTGGAATATTCAGAAATACGGGGTATTACAGATTTGAAAACTTTTTCCTTTATCTTTTAAGGATAAAGCCAAAACCTGGCTATACTCATTATCACCGAACTCAATTGGATCGTGGAGGGATATGCAAGCCAAGTTTCTCTTGAAATTCTTTCCCCAACATCGAACGAATTCCATTAAATCTCAAATTCAAATGTTTAAACAACAAGAGAACGAGCCATTTGAACGACGTTGGGAGCGTTTCAATGAGTTAGTCAACACATGCCCCCATCATGATTTTGAAAAGTATCGTCTTATATCTTTCTTCCACCACGGACTAAGTATAGCTTCTAAATAACTCGTTGAGACTATGTGTGAGGGAGGATTCTTTGGGTTAGATGCAAATAATGTAGAGGACCACCTTAAGTATGTCGCTGAGACTACTTAAGCATGGGACACATCTGATCCTAACACCCAAACCTGGGCTCAAAAAATATCCACAACTCCTTATGCGTCTGGATTTTATCAATTGGACAAAGAAGCCGAGATAAAACTTCAAATAAACCAACTTGCTAAAAGATCGGATGACGTAGTCTAAGCATGGATAAGAGAAACGTCTGGATCCACTCGAGCAATGAGAGAGAAGGTGTGTGCTATTTGTGAGGCGGGATATTGAACTGAGGAAATTCCCGACGATACCCGCCTACAAAGCCCTGGTCCAAGAGCAAGTGGAAGTGGTAGGAGAGTTTAAGGGTAATTTTAATGCCCCTCAAGGGAATTCTTACAACCCTTTATGGAGGAATCATCCCGATTTTAGTTATGGGAAACAACATGCTGAATTGAATACTATTTCACACGTTGCCCCTCCTCCACCACCTCCTTTGCATTTCCAACAAGCTACACAAATGCATCCACCACCTCCTACGCCTTATATCACCCCACCACAAACAAATCTCAAGGATACTTTGCACCAATTTATGCAATCTCAATCGCCAACCAACGCTCAAAATGCCCAAACGTTTGTGAACACAAATGCGAACATTTCTAGATTGTAATCTTCTTTAAGGGCCCATTGGTTCTGTATTCAGAAAACTCGATTTAAACGCTATTTTTAAATACAGTTTTAAAATTCAGTTTTTTGTGTTTATAATTATTGGTGCGCATTTGATAAACTTGTTTTTAAATACAGTTTTTTTTTTTAAATTTGGTAAAATTGGCAAACATGTATGTATATATATATATATGCCTCGTTTGTTTAACCTCATTTTATCCTTTTACTATTTTATAAAAAACCTGATTATAACACATAAATATTATAATTCATTGTTTAAAAACAGGTTGTCAAACGCAAATTTTTATTGTATTTAAACACAGAAAATAGAATTATATTTGCAAACCAAACAGGCCTTAAGTTTCCAAGAGAATGGCAAGTTTTCAGCCCAATGCCAAAGACCTCCCCAAGGTCAAAATACTGTTAGCTCTACTTCCAATGCAAATCAAGACCAATGTATTTATGTAACCACTCTATGTAGTGGGAGAGTCGTTGACTTGTCACCTCCTCCACACGACGAGCAAAATGACAAGGAGATTTCACCCGGTATGAAAGAGGCCGAAGATGTCCCTTGAAAAAGAGTGGTAATGATGATGCAATAAGACCCGAGGTGGTCATGAAACCCCCCATAACTGTAATAATCTAACCACCCTAACATGTGTTCGTTATTAAATAAACTCCAACTCTTTTTAAAATCAGTTTCAAAAGTTTATTGAAACTGTTGAACACACACACACATAAATAGAAAATAGATTTGCGATGATGTTGCTTAAATAAAAGATTTAGAATGAGATGAGGTAAAGTAGAATGTGACACAATATTTGTGCTCGAGAAAACCACCGTAATGATAAACCTCGTATCCTTCGTCCCAGGACAACTCACACACCTAAGTCCATCATTACCAATTGTTGATTACATATTACAGTCCACCAGTTTACAATATTTTAAACTAAGCAAACACAAGTCGTACACCCAGCCTAGTCTATATACAACCCAACTTGACTAACAATTAGTCAACCTAATAACACCTAGGAAATAGAAACTAGAACACACGTATAACCACATACTTAAACTAGAGACCCCTTGAAGTTGTGCAACACATATAATTAATTAAAATGTTTGTTTTAATCAGAATATAAAATTACCTTGTTTACAAAATGAGACTAAACACACCCCAGGTTATGTCTAATTTTAGTTAACAAGGATAATAACAAATGGTGATTAAATAAGCATGTATAGAATCAGAACACACTCTCAATCACTATAATGAAACAGGTTATTGCATAAGCCAAACACACGCCAACAATCTTGTGTTTAAACCAATTTAAATCAATTTTCATTTTAACTTAAATTAATCTGTTTAAAAAAATAATTTTAATTAGATCTGAAAATACAGCTAAACACACACAGTCAACACACCGAGTTTAGTAACGAGTTAACCCACTGAGTTACCACTGAGTTATATTGAGTTAATACCGAGTTAAAAAACTGAGTTTAAAACCTAGTTTAACACACTGAGCTTAAACCGATTTTAACACACTGAGTTTAAACCCAACTGACACACACACACCAGATTTGAAAAAAAAAATGCTCACACACACTCACCAAACCTGAAAATAAGGCAGAACCTAACATAAAAATTAATAAATAAATAAATATATATGTATATATGTGTATATATATATATATATAAGAGAAAGAAAAGAAACTCACAAAGAATTTTTAAGAAGGCTTTGGCAAAATATGGTCGAAAGATCAAAATCCAAGCCAAAAGAAGATGAGCATAAGAGAAAACTCCAAGCCAATGATCTTCGTTCGAGTCACACACACGGGACCACAGTTTGTTGAAGATTCCAACCTTGACCACTCCAAAAAGATAAGCACAACCACCACCGGAATACACCAACACTGGAATACACCACCACCCCAAACCCTTTAAACATCCACAAATTAGACCTCTCACACAACACAATCAGTATGTAACACCAAACCAAAAAAACATGAACCCACAATAGTGTATGAGTTTAGAAACAAGATTAAGCTCCAACACAAACCCTCTCAAAAGTATATATCTGAAATTCTTAGAGAAAGTGTAGAGAGAAAAAAATTGTAAATGTTGGCTGATTTTTTTTTTATTCAAAAACCCTAAAAATGAAATGACCCCGTCGCATGCCTTAAATATGTCAACCAAAGTCGCAAAGGTTTGTAAATAATAAACCTACCTCATAAGGGTAAAAACACCCTTTCTCATAGCCGGCAGGGGATACAATGGAGCCCAAAAAATAAGGGATATCGGTGACATTTTGGCAAGGGAGAAAAGGGGTAGAATGGTCAAACACAAGAAGACAACAAGCCATCTCTTACACGGAAAAATAGGTCTCGAGAAGACCAAACAGGACAGTCCTCGAGTGCCTAAATCTCCAGCCAAACCAAACGACACCAGCATACAAAGCTCAGACATTTTAATTTTTGTTTAAACTTTTATGATAAAAAAATTGATTTTTGTTTACTAAACAAATGTTTAAACATAAAAATAATAAATGGAAGTAACAACAAAATATTTTAAAATATAAAACAAATATATTAAAATAAATAACAGATTTATATAAAAAAAATATAATTATAAAAATATAATTTTCAAATAAATTTAAAAGAACAATATATCTAAAGGGGACTCACAAAAATGTTGTAGAAAAAATAAAATAGAGTCTCAAAATTGAGACAAACAAGAAGGGAAATTTCAATCTCCCCTTTGGCCAATTTTGAGACAAACGAGACTTTAAGAAAAAAAATACATAACTCAACTAACAACATATTGAGTCCTGAAAAAATAGAAAAGCACACAACTCAACTAACAACATTTTGAGTCCTAAACAAAAAAATAGAAGAGTAAATGACTCAAATAATAATAAAAATCCTAAAAAATCAAGAAAGGCACGAAGAGTTTCAAATTCTCCCCTTGTTTGTCAAAAAGGGAGAAAGGGAAGAAATAAAAAACAATTTACGTAGGAACATTGGTACTCCCCATTTGATAACCTAAGTCATCTTTCTTAATATATCTTGTTTAACATTTTTAGAAACAGTTTTCATATAGGCATAACTAGAAACAAATTGGGGTCGATTTGCAACAAAGTGTGATATTAAAGAGATCCTGGGCAGATTATTAACACTACTTTGTTGACCATTTAAGCGCTTATAACAGAATTTTCCTAAATGGCCCATTTCATGTGAACAATGTTGAACTTTAGCCTCTTCAATTTTTTTTTAATTTTGAACATATACCAGTTTATTTTCCATGGAGTATGACCTTTATTGTGAATTGAATTTACTAAAACTTTAGAATCACTCTCTATATCTAGGTCATAGTCAATGAAGTCCATGGTAAACTCCAGACCTTTAAGCAAAGCCAAGGACTCTGCTTCCATATTAGACACTACACCAAAATGAGCATGAAAAGACGAAAGCATTTCTCCGTGGTGATTTCTTAAAATTCCTCCCCCTCCTCCATCTCCTGGATTTCCTAAAGCACGACCATCAATATTTAGCTTTAGAGTACCTGTTTTAGGAAATTTCCACTTGATCTGCATTTGCAATTTAGGCTTAGGGACATTGGAAAAGACTTTATTTAAGAAAAACTCATTTTTAATATGGATCATAACAGAATTCATACTAGGAAGGTTTTCTTCATATCACATTTCTTTCTGAAGCACCATATACACCAACAAACTATAGCTGTGACAAATCTACTAATGTTTTTATTTAGCTTTACCCCATAAAGCCACCACTGAAAGAGATGATTTCTAATAGATCTTCCTTTAGATATGGTAATCCCAAACTCTTCAGAAAATTGGTCCCATACTTTGCTTGATACATCCCCCTCATCAAAAAGGTGATCTAAAGATTCTTCTCTAGGGTTGGAACAACAATAGCATTTGGACGGGCCTCAGAATCTAATAGATTTGATATTCTCGTATGTGGGGAGGAGATTATTCATCACCTTCCACATGAATACTAACATTTTGATAGGAAGATTGTTGTGCCATATAAACTTTGAGATGAGTCTTGAAGGAAATTATTTTCTGCATATATTCCAATATGATGAAATGCTGAAGGTTCCAGTGTTAGTTGGCTTCCAAATTAAAGAATCTGGATTGTGTGGCATAATCAAATTGAGAATTTTTTGGACCACATTTGGATTGAAAAGCTTCTGTAACTTATCTTTATCCCACTGATTGTCTTGCTTCCAGAAATCTTTAATAGGAACTGCTTCAGTGACTGAAACTAATTTGCATTCAACTATACCCCAATTATCCTGAGCAATGTTGATTGATCCATTTCCTATACACCATAACATTTTATCTTCATCCTTGTCTCTTACAGAGCACATTCGGCTCTAAGTTTGAGCACCTCCTCTTCTAGTAGCAGAAATTGGGTGGTGATGTATATAATTTGTTGCCCTCATGAATTGAGCCCATATTGAGTTTTGAGATCTAAAAATCCACCAAAGTTTCTTATTAAGGGAGGAGTGAATATCATTAATATGCCTTATACGTAGACCACCTTTATTTATAGGTTTAGCTAGTTTATCCCAACTACACCACTGATATCTTTGATCCCTAAAACTTGAAGTCCGGAAGAATTTTAAAAGAAGGCCAGATATTCTATTGAGAATAGCTTTTGGACGACAGATAGCTGATAATAGATATAGGTACATAGAGGACAAAACATATTTAATAAGGATAATTTTCCCTCCTAGACTCAAACATTTTGACTTCCATCCTTGGATTCTATGTTTAATTTTTTGCACCATATCTTCCAAATAAATAATCTTATTCCTTCCACTATATATGGGATAGTCTAGGTACTGACTGCATAGAGTCAAATTTTAACTGCATACTTGTACACACCTTTAGCTAATTTAGAGATATTTGACCTATACGCTTTGAGGCCATGATATTACTCTTTCTTTTGTTGATTCTCGGCCCTGATACTTCTTCATAAGGGCTAATCACCTTCATAAGAGCATTGACTTCCTTCCTTGCACCTGAGCTGAAGATTATAATATCATCTGCAAAACACAAATGGTTAAATCTAAGGCAGTCAAGTGGTATTTTGTACTCCACATGACTGGATTTTGACATGAGAGACTCCAAATTCTATAATAGAACATCAGCCATAATAATGAAAATGCTAGGGGATAGGGTTTCCCCTTGCCTCAAACCTCTAAAAGATTTGAAGAAGCCAAAAGTTTCTCCATTAATCATGACAGGAAAACCAAGAGTTAGAGATTAGCCTCCATATTAAATCAATCCATTGTTCACTAAACCCCATTCTTCTTATAACCTTGATCAGGAATAACCAAGAGACCATATCATAAGCTTTAGCCATATCCAACTTCATAATGACATTCCTCCAAAACAAATTGATGGATATTAGATATGCATTCTTGAGCTAATAAAACATCCTCTATGATTGATCTCCCTTTAATAAAACCTGACTGAAGTGGGGATATGATTTGATTTAGAAGTTTCGCAACTCTATAATTTAAAATCCTTGAAAAAAGCTTATTGATAAAATTTTGCATACTTATTGGTCTGAAATTATTAAAAGATTGGGGGTTTTCAGTCTTTGGAATCAAGGAAATTTTTGTGGCAGTGGTGACTTTAGGAAGAGTAGAACCTGCAAAGAAACTATTCGCTGCCTTCAAGACATCATGTTTAATATCTTCCCAAAAGAAGTTGTAAAAGTAACCGTTGAATCCATCAATACCTGAACCATTTGAGGCTTTAACACCCTTAATTGGTTGTTCTACTTCCTCTATCTCTGGCCAAATGACCAACATCTGATTCATGTCTTCATTAATAATCTTTGAAATAAGATCTAGAACTTGATTCTCCCCATTTGGATTACAGACTTCTTCATAATGAAAGGCTGCAGAGAAATATCTTATAGCTTCAACTTTAATATCCTCAATTATTTTTGCCCATGAACCATATTCCTTCTTTATCTTGTGGATGGATAACCTTCTGTGCTTGCTTTTGACATATTTTTGGAAATAGGCAGTATTTTTATCTCCTTCTATTGCCCACTTTTCATTAGCCTACTGAGTCCAGTAACCTGCTTCTACCTTGAGATGATTGTTGTGATAAGTTGTTGACTTATTCACCTTTCATCTATTAAGATCATAGGGATCATGCTCATAAGATAATTCAACAAATAACAATTGATCTTCATCATCCCTTTCTGCTTGAAAAATATCCCCAAAGCATGATTTACTCCATCTACTGTGTTTTCTCTTGATTGCTTTAAGATTTAGAGAAATAGCTACTATTGGATTGTGACACTCTACTTCTTTCCAAGCTTTTTTAACAAACTTGATGCATTCTTCCTTCTCTGTCAAAATTTTTAGAAAATAAAATTTTTTTGTAAACATTTGATTAACTGCCTTACTTGTCAACAATATTGGATTGTGGTCTGACATACTTCTATTAAGATGAGAGAAACTTCCCATTGTAGGCCTAACTCTTGGCAGGCTTGATTCATGAGAACCCTATCCAATCGACACCAGATACTGCTATCCTTACTTCTCTTATTGTGCTATGTTAATTTTGAGCCTTTGAACCCCATTTTAACCAGACCATTATTTTCTATACACTCTACAAATTCATATATGGCCCTTAAGTTTACTGCATTACCTCTTGCCTTCTCTGAGTGATTGGTAATGATATTGAAATCACGACAAATCATTCAAGATGATTCCCTTGTAATATCTAATAAGTACTCCCATAAGAGTCTTCTTTCATTTCTAATACAATTGGTATATACAAAGCTTCATTGCACTTATTTATAACTACCATTTATTTAAACATTAAGAGAAATGCACTGAGGCATGTCTGAAATAAACTCCCATTTTATTCCTTCTTTGAAAAAGCACAAAATTTTAATATTACTATTAGATATTCTAGAAGCAAAACCTAATTTGATTATAAAACTCATTATCTTTCTAACCTCCTGTTTAGGCTCCAAAACTACCAGAACCTGAATTTTGTGAATTTTATTCAACCTTCTCATTGCTCCCTTTTTTTATCCCCCTTACACTCCAAATTAGAGACTCTATCATTTAAAACCTTGGGAATGATTAGAGTTAGACTTTGACCTTAGGATCCTTTTAGAGATGTTGCTATAATCATGCTTGTGTTACCCCCATTACTTGGAGTTTTTTCCTTCTAGTAACTGTAAAAAATCCATCTTCTTTATCACTTGTTGGTTGAGGAGTGGTTTCCCCATAATTGTGAACTATAGTTTCAGCTTGGAATTCTTTGGTACTGGATTGGATACTGCTTCTTTTTGGTTCCCCTTCAGTAAGTGGCTCCTTCAAATGACTGTGCACATCCTCTTCTTACTCTCTGATTTCTATAGCAATCCTCTTATTTGACAAATTTCTTATAACTGATCCACTTAACCCTTTAGAGTTTGGGGTTGGGGTGGACACACAAATTATATCCTCCACTTGAGTTGATGGACCTTCATTCATGGCATGAGCAGAATTATCCTTGGTAGTATTTTTCTTGAAGAAATGTGAAATGAGAGTTTAACTAACTCTATATATTCTGGTTTGATTTCTTTCAAGAATTTCCCCTACTTCTTCTTCTAGTTTTATTTCCTTTTCTTCATCTCCTTTTCTTCCAAAAGCGTTGATTCCTTATGATTTTGCTTTTCTTTTTTAACTCCATTTTGAATTTCCATTGACTGCTTTGATTCCATCTCCTTTTTTACATGACATTTATCTTGTTCATGTCCTTTCTTGCCACAATAGAAACAAAATGAAGGCAAGTCTTCATACACTATTGGTTGCCAAAAGCCTGTTGTTCTTATTACCAATCCAAACTCTTGAAGGCAGGGTCCTTTTAAGATCTACTTCCACACATATTCTAGCAACACTTGGTCTAGCTATTAAATCATTTACACTATCAATATTGAGGGGTTTACCTACTACTTGTCCAATGGAAAATAGATCATTCTTATTGAAGAAGTGAATAAGGAGAAGAGGTAATTAAATCCATGTAGGAACAATTGATGATTCCTTATTAGGATGAAAATCTGGGTCCCATTTGAAAGTTCTCATAGGAAAATTCTGAATAAACCAGGTATCTTTAAGCCATAATCTATGGAAGTCCTCTACATGATCAAGATGAATCAAGATATGTTTGTGATCGATTAGACCTATGTGAATAGAGTCTTTGATATTGAGAGAATAGAAAAAAATTTGAATGTCATCTATGGAAGGTCTTCCATGCAAGGGAGGCCATTTCTTGAATGGTGGAATCTTCATACATGATTGTAGGTTCTCCTTTAAAGAGGGATATGAGTTGTAAAGTTATTTGAGATAATCTTGAATCACATACTGCATCTGCAAAAGAATTAAGTTTAGTGGATATTTGGTCTTTTGTTTGGCATGGGAGGATTCTTTTGGTCAGTTTGAGGAAGGTTGCATGCCTTATCCTATAATAGGAGAAGGATGGGAAGCCATTCAAACCCTAATTAGGGTTAGGGTTAGGGGTTGCTAAGGGCGGCTAGAGAGATGGAGGGAGAGGGAGAGAGAAAAAGAGAGAGATAAAATAGAGTACAACAAGGTTGCTTTAGAAATTCTGAATATGAGGGTAGAGAATCCAGACAAGTTATATAAACAGGTAATTACGGACTTATACCAGATTGGATTTCAAAGAAGCCGCCTTTTCTTTCTCTTTTCTACCATTCTTTCTTTCTTACTCTTTTTTAGTGACGTGAATATTATTCTTGTGTGAGAAAGAGGTTCAAGTTTAGAAATTCTAATTTATGTGGTGAAATATTAATAAAATCTTAGAATAAGAGAATCATCCACTTAATTTATTTGAGGTTTGATCATTAATATTTTATAATTATAAATTATTATATTATTTTAATTTATACACAATGGAAATATGAGTAAACACTCACAATCGCCAGAAAGGGAAAGTTCCTCTCTGATAATTTTAATAATCCTTGAAGAGACAATTACAGTATATAAACGTAATATACCTTCCCCATTGGAGATGTGGTTTGTGTTGGAAAATTGTAGTTGTTCAGAATTTTCTGGACAGAATTTTAAGCAACTTTGAACTCAAATTAAGGTGGGACTCACACTACGGTTATTATGGGACAATATACGAACGTGTTCTCCTTCGCAAGGAGATTAACGTAGTATATTCACTTATCCAATTTCATTAAGTTATGAAAGATAAATATGTCCCCAAAGTGACTCACAAAGCAATGAAAGTTAATGTATTGGGTATTTTTAACTCTTGTCCCACATTGGAAGAGTAGTAGGAAAATGATGAGTTAATAAAACCCAAATGATGCACTAAGGCTTGGATACCTTGGGGTATCCCAACTCTTTGAAGGAGAGATGACCTAAGCTATGCACGGGTTGACTTTCGATCAAAGGTCCACGCGCACGTCCGGCCGGCTCGGTTCGGGCTTAGGCTTATAAAAATCTCCTACATTTTTTAAGGCGAATTAATTTAACTTTCTGGGCATTAATTGTTAATTAATTACGAAATTAATTAATAATTAATTAATTAACTATTTCTCAGTTAATTCCAAGAGTCAACAATTAATGAAATCAACTGCTTTGACAGTTAAATTCGGTTTTGACTGTTCCCAACAGTCAAAACGTTTGCAATAAATTAAACCTTACCCCTACAGTTTTCAATGACTGAAAAATTGCCCTCCCATAATTCCGAAAATTTGCTACATCTTTTCCCAGAAAATAATCCATCTTCTACTGCTACTGCATACATTCCTGCATATTATTTCTTTGGTCTGGTTGAGTATAAACACAGAATTGTGTTCGAAGAAATTAATCATTTTTGTGCTACTTCATTAATTTGGAAATCCTTTCTATCTTGGGAGACAATTATTCATTACCTTTGGCACTTTGTGGAGGGAATAAATTTGTCTTAAGGAGACTGTTCTAAACAGGGCTCGGATTATTTCTTGTATTATAATATTATTTCTGCAAATTCAAGTAAGTATTTCATTTCTGTAATTTCGTTTCATTTCTATAATTATATTATAATTTATAATTTTGTACAATTGTTTTAATAAATAGTAGACATTGTGTTGTGGTGCATGAGAACTAGGAGGATCTCAACCACTTAAACACATTTATATAAGGAGGCTTTATGTTCAAATAAACAAACACCGGTAAGTCCCTTATAAATATTGTGGTGTATATGTTTCGCTCCCATTATGGCATGTTTTGTCCTTTAGTTGCACCAGCATATGTATTAAATGCCTAATAATAAGTAGGCTAAAGCTACTTTTTTTCCCTTAAAAAATGCATAATGTCCGTTGTAGTACTTGTTGCATGCTTAGGATATATTATAGTAAACCCCTACGAACTATTCCCCTAATAAAAAAAACATAAAAACACTCTATGTCAGACTATATGTATTCTTTATGTATTAAAAATAGTGGATTATATCGGTTTGAAATATGTCAGACTATATGTATTCTTATTATTATGTGATGTGAGTAGTTGAAGCATTTTTCTATTATTTCGGTCTATTTCAATTTAATATAAAAATGCTTTTATGGTTGGGTAATTGTGAGGACTTATGTGCAACTATACGCATGCATTAATCAAGTTAAGATGAATTCTGTCAAAGTGGGTAACTCTTTCATTTTTTTATCATAGAGTTATAAAACTTTAGTTATAGCTTGAACCTATATAATGCAACACTACTTTTGTGTTTGTGTCAATTTTTAGCATATTTTGTTCCTTTCTTTTTCTTAACAGTAAGCATAACTCTTATAAATCCTTAGTAGTAAGATGTTATAATAGTATAACTATTATTGGGATATATTTTTGTAAGTTTTATTTAACTATAAACAAATACTGATTAATTTACTTTATTTCAGTTAATTATACGAGGCAAGTAAGGTAAAAGCGCTTACAAGAGTCCAATCTATAATGGAGAAGTTCCGTAATTACCAAGGTAGTCTCCATCTCTCTCCCCCCTCTATCTCTCATATGGGTTTCAATGATGTCAATAGCCATAATTTCTAATTTTTTAGTATTTTTTATTTCTAATTTAATAACTTTTTGTATATATCTTGATCGAGTTGATTCACATTAACTATTGTTTTGTACCAATATGTGATGATTTTTGTCAAATTGATTGATCATTTGGGTGTTTTGGATTTATGATATGTGTGTACTATGTTGCAAAGAATACATAAGTTGAGCATTGAAGTTTTGGCACCAATCTTGGTGATTCTTTCATAATCTGTTGGTAGTTAGTTGTTTATACATGTATCTTTGATAAATAATAATTATTAGTTTCATTACCACATAAGAATTTATGTGTACTATATCCATAGGGTATGTCCTATGCGCATGTACACCCAAAATAAAATTGATGTAGTGTCATGGACATGGGCATGTACTTGTATATAATATAAAGCATATGGCCAAACATCTCATTCCCCTATGCTTTCTTATTATAGGGATGTGTATTTCAATAATTTGAGTGCTCCTGTACCAAGGTTTCTTGCTAAAACATTCAAGAAAATTTCTATAATCCTTAGTGCGACGAGGAGGTGGAGGCCGAGTTGTTGACAAAAACACGTCGGTCTAAGAGAATTGTAATTTTTTTGTTACTTTTAAATAATTGAACTTTAAGTGTTAATGTAATTTTTTAAAGTTTCTTACAAGTTACATTTTATTATATAATGATATTTACAATGTTATTAAAAATTAAACGTTGAATATAATGCCCTCATTTATGTTAACTATTTTTATATGTATGTTCATGGGTTATGAATATTGTGTAGTAAGCATAGTTGAATTTATATTAATTTAGGATATGTATTTTTTATTATTTAAACAAGGATCTCGGATCTCGATTTTTTTTAAATACGTATTAATATTACTAACGGATCTTTACGGTTACAAAATTCGAAAAACCATTACAAAACTTATATAATAAGGTAGAAATAGTAACAGAAAAGTCTGTTACCAAATCAAAATTACTAATGGTAAAATATCATTGGTGACTTCATTATTAGTAATGGTAAAATACCATTACTAAATTCAATATTAGTAATAGTAAATATCTGTTACTAATTTTGGTCCTCACTCTTTTTTTCTAAGGAAAGTTACCGTTACTAATTATTTTTGTAATGGTAAAATACTATTATTAAAATCTAGTTTTGGTGTAGTGATTTTAGGTAGACATAATTCTTCTATCCTGACTTCGTCAATGGTTTTGGGTTCTATTTGGGATATTAATTTAAAGTTATTTCATGCATATCTTATCTTAGATCTAATGATCACACCTTTTAATGTCTCTCCAATAAATTGGTTTTTTTGGATGATCACTCACAAACTTCCAAATTCTATATAAGTATTGGTGGGCTCCTTTTTTAGCTAGAGTTTCTTCCTCATCAAAATTTCCCTATCATTTAAAATAAAAAAAAATCACCCAAATACTTTGAAATACCCAATGTTGGGCTTCTTACCCCTCCAAATTTCATAACGGGTTAAGTTAATTACCTTCCAGATTGTAACTCTATTTATCACATAGTAAGAGGTATTTATGGCTTCGGCCCAAAAGTATTCAGGCAATTTTGTGTTCATTAAGAATCATATGGGACATTTATTGAAGTGGTCGGTAATCTCTTTCTACCACTCCATTTCGTTGTGGGGTTCTGGGAGTTGAAAAGTTATGTTTATAACCTTGTTCATCACAATACTCTTCGATATCTTTATTGTCAAATCCACTATCCTATCATTTCGTACGTGCTTTATTGGGACTCCTTTTCATTTTGAAATCTTTTACAAAACTGTACAAATATGCTAAATGTTTCACCTTTGTTAGTACAAAAAGAATACCCAATTATATCGAGAGAAATCATCAACAGTTACAAATGCATATACTTTAAAGTTTATGCTAGCAATGAGGATATGTTTAAATAAGTCTAGATGTATAAGTTTAGGAGGTCTTGATGAGGTTATATTCTTTTTTCCTTTTAAAAGATTTTTTATATCCCTTTCTATATTAACATGAATCATAAATTTTATCTTTTAGGTATTTTAATTTTGTAAGACCTTAAATAAGATCTTTGCTACATAGTCTATGAATAACTTCCATATGAACATGTTATGGTCGTCTATGCCATTACAAAAAAAAATAATCTATAATGATGAGACATTTTAGTTTTTGATGGGTGAGGTCATTCATATCTAAGGTATAAACATTTGAGGTCCTAGATGTAACAAATCATACTTCATTATTTATGGGATTTTTTACTAGATAATATTTTTAATCAAAGATGATTTGATATCCTTTATCACATAGTTAACTAATGCTAATCAAGTTGTGCTTTAGTGTGACACCCCACCTAATAAAATACCGGGCGATCAATCCCGTACCAAATTAAAATAGGAGTCTCATATGGTTCATTCTTAACATCACTATCGAAAACCAATTTAATTACTCATAACGTATTAGGCTGGCATCAAAATTTTATTCAACTAATCTTTTTAATCAAACCATTCAAATAAAACATTCACACAGTTTATATATAAAAATGAAATGAAATAAAATAACTGAACACTCGTCTCAACATAATACAACCAAATAGAATGCCGTACTAAAAGGCGGAAAAATAAATAAGTGAATACAATTGGGCTTTCGACCCGAGTGTTACTACAATGCTTCCTATCTAGATCACAAGAATAGAAGAGTTTAAAAATAAACATGTATGCATCCACAGCTGCTGCAACAACGTCTGACTCGAAAGGATCATCATTCAGGCGTCCCTGTGTCTGGACACCTATATATATAATATATAGCAAGAGAGGAGAAAATAGAGAAATGGGTCAGAGCCCGAGTTTTGAAAATATTTTAGTAAGTGCTTAAATGCCATATTTTAAAATATGAAATCTCTCATATTTAAATTGGTATCGTACGCTCATAAGATACCCTTCTTCTAATAGTGCACACCTATCGCATACGTTTTAAACCTGCTAGTTAAGCTACCCTGCCTAACTAAACGCTATCACCCATCCTCTAAAAATCCTCATAAACCCGAGAACTAAGGGATAAACTTCTCCCCATTCCCAACATTGCTCTACGTTCGTGCGTGGGGTATCTCGCGAAGCGAAATCCAAACGAGGACCCCCCCCCGATACACTACTACCTGGCAATGTTGATCGTCGAGATTCATTAGGCCCTCAGCACATAACGCATATATATAAACTCATATATATATATAACTACAGTTCTCATTAGAACCTACGATTCATATTCATATAAATCCAGATATAAATCTACCGGAAGGGGAATAACTCTTATTCAATCTTTCCATCTTATATACGTTTACTTTATATGATGTCTCATCTTCATATACAAGCAATATACTATGCTCAATGAATATAATTATACATATTACAATCATAAGCATAATAACCATCCCATCGAGCTATAACTCGAGGATGTAGTATATCCAAATCCAGGTTTACTCACTCTACCACGGTACCAAGCCAGACTTACTCATGGTCATGGTAAAAATACACAATGGTGGAGGCGGTCATGTTCCCTCTGCAAGTGGAGTACATACATCGCACTCGAACGCGGGACGTTATGACCTGGGGATATACTCTCACTCCTCAAGCCAGAGGATTCACCCACATAGCGCAACCTCCCTGGATCGCACTAGAGAAAATATATAATCTGGCTGTCCAACCCTATGCCCGTGGAAGCCCGGGGAACCAGCCTCTAAGATACAAATATACCAATCGCATACAGATATATATGTATTTCCGTATCATATTACATATATACTGTAAAAACGTCGTATATATAATCTATATCACTTCTCAGTACATATGGCTATAATTGCCAAATTCTCATAGCGATAGCCAACAACCTTGAATGTTCCCATTCGTAGTAGTATCTAAGTATTCGCACAGTTACAATACTAAATTTATACTTAATATATAACTCGTACCTTAAATCACTTTTAAGGATTTATATATACTCTCCGAATATACCAATTCATAATAATTAAATAAGTATACTCTCAACTTATTTAAGTCCCATAGGTATCACATTACCTAATAATAGTCGTCAACCGACACCGGATAGGCACTCCAACATCTCTAGCCCTATCCTTAATTCCATCCTACTCACCTCCTAGGATTTACTCATCACCATTTTCATCGTCAAGGAATCTTAATGTCATATCTAGAATCCTCAAAAATATAACCTCCAGACTTATAATTAACTTCCCCTAAACTTAAAGGAAGAAAATTTCCAATATTTTTAAGGCGAATCGATTCGCCCCATCTGCGAATCGATTCGGACTAGCGAATTGATTCGGTCTAAATTCGAATCGATTCAGCCTGAGATAGTTTGATAGGTCTTCCTATGCGAATTGATTTGGTCCAAATCATAATTGATTTGGCCTGTCCGGAGTTGACAGTTTGGCCAATTTTGCGTAAATCTCCAAAACCCCAAAATCATCCCAATCTCCATTTAAATTATAACTCGAATTTATTTCTACGAACCCAAAGTTTTTATATCTCCTCAATTCCTTTAGATGTCCTAACACTCTATTTGGGAAACCATAATATTTATCTCTAAATAATTCTAGCCTTAATTTCTAACTAACGATTTCGATCTCGGACACCCTTTAGTAGAAAAATCATTACTAATTCAAAAAAAATAAAAAAATACGCGGTCGGTGACCACGCGACCGTAACGAAAAGATTTACAAATTTTATTTTTTGACTAAGATCCGAATCGATTCTTTTCTTAGCCAAATCGATTCGGAAAGGACGGAGTTACTATGCACCTTCTTCTCCAAAAACCTAAACCTCCATTAATACACCTCCAAGCTTTTTATTTTCTCTCCCATTATAATCCAACCTCAAACAACCATATATACACACATAAAAAGGGTTCTAATCATCCTAGAACCCATAATCAACAACTAATTTCAATTAATTCCTAAGTTACTCAAATTGGATATTATCCGGGGTTTATTCGTTAAACTTCCGAAAACCCGTTTTGATTCACAAAAACCCAAACCAAAAATCTTTATAGCTTTACACACCAACTATAATATGAGAAATAAACACACTAAATTAATAAAGCAAGTAAACACTTGCCTCGTGGATAAAATTCGACGACCTTGAGTCGAATCCCGCGGAGTTTGGCCGAAAATCCCCTTTTTCTTATCCGTCTCTTCCTTTCTCTCTTCTCCTCTTTCTTTTCTCTCTTTTCTTTCTTTATTTCCTCTTTTTCGTGCCTTATATATATATAGAAATAAGGGTTTATCCCTTATAAATCCAAAAATGACTCGTTTACTCAATTGCGAGTCCCAATTAGTCCAAAAATCCCCGAGACCTAAACACTACCCCTGGATACTCTATTCTGACTATCTCGTCCATTCCGAACCCAACCGCGCACTCAAAATCTCCATTCGAGTAACTTAACTACAATTAACTAATTAAACCCAACACATCTCAATATGGGTTTTTTCCATTAAAATATTATCCTTTGTCTCTTTACCCAACTGCGATATGTAATTAAAATAATTCGACTCATTTACTTAGTCCCAAAAGTAAATGTGACACACATCGAAAAACATTTAACACTCGTAATTTCTAAAAATTATTATTCACAGAAATTCCTCAAATTTCCAATTTACACTCATTTATGTAATTTAAATATCCATAAAAGTGCGAGGTATTACATTTAATCCATTAACAACTAAGACATTTCGTTATTCAAGGAGAAATTGGTATACCAATTTTACCTCCACCTATGATTCTTATTTTTGAATTATAGCCAAACATGACTTTTCCTCCTTTATTTTGGGTTTAGCTATATTTTTTTTATCTCCCATCATGTGCTGAGAACATCTGTTGTCTAGGTACCATGTTCCTTCTCTTATAGATGCCTTCATGCACATGTACATGATTCATTTATTTAACTTTATTTTTGGTACCCGTGGAATGTTGGGTCCATAAAGGTTATCTTGAGGTGATAAACTATGATGATTTTAAGGGAGTAACTTTTAATTTATGTTATGTGAGCATGCATTTCGATAATAATGAGGCTTGTATGTTATCTTAGGATGGTCACCAAACTCATGTTTATTTTCTTCGGGGAAAAAGATTCCACTTTTGTCATTTGATAGTTTTTTGACTTCCTAGGAGTAACCCTTTGCTACATGTTTTGAATTTTTGAAAGGATTCTTTTGTGATTCTTAACTCTTCTCTTAGTTTTATGTTTTATTTTTCTATAAAAAGAGTCTTTATTTCCTTTTTCTCTAAGTGAGTGGCTTTATGTTTTAAAAAAATATCTTCATTTTTAACCTTATTAAGTTCATTCAAGGTTATTCAATGGTTTACAAAAGAGTGATGATTATTTAGTTTTAGTTGAGCATTTTTCTTCGCTAAAACTTCTAGTTTTTTTAAAAGTGATTGAAAATACTTTTGTAGTCTTTCGTACAGATTTTGAAATTCACAAGAAATTACCTCATTGTCTATCCCATAAGACATAAATATGTCTTATTCGAAGTCACTTCCATCGCTAGAATATGAGTCTTCTGATTCACTCTCTGTGGTCTTCAGTGCCTTCTTTCCACATCCATCATAGTGCTCTTTTCTTCCTTTCATCATTTCCATCTCACGTTTAGGACAATCATATATAAATTGACCATACTCTTTGCATCCAAAGCATATTTCTTCTTTGGTATTGGATTGGTGTCTTTTGAAATTGGATCAATCAAATCCGCCTATTTGTTGATGTTTGAGAAAACATTTGAATTTTTTTGTAGAAAGTGCCATCATTTCTAGAGTAGTAGTTTCACTTTTATCCAAGTTTCCAATGAGTTCAAAGCTTTTTTTTCATCACTTATGTCTCTTTCATCTCTTTTTTCCTGTTCCATCTCATAGGTCATGAGTGATCCCACTAATTCTTCCAAGGATACATCTTCTGAGAGAAGTTGTGCTTGAAGGACGATATTCTTTGAATCCCACTTCTTTGGAGTGGACTTAAGAATCTTTCTATCATTTTCGTTGGTAGAAAAGCCGTTACCAATATTATGAATTATATTAATGATAGAGTTAAATCTACCATACATCTCATAAATGGATTCTTCATCTTTCATTTGAAATAATTCATAGTTAAGCACAAGTATACTAATCTTATTCCCTTTTACTTGAGAAGTGACTTCATGTGTGATTTAAATATCCCATATTTATCTCGTAGAATAACAATAATAGACTCTTTGATATTCATTTGGGGAAAGTGAGAAACATAAGGTGTTAATTGCTTTAGTGTTAACTTGCATTCTCCTAAGATCATTTCATTTATTTCCATTTTGAGTTTTATTGTGTAAGGATTATAAATTGTTTTCATACGTGTATAGGTGCCACTAACAAAAACTCACCATGTTTCATAATCACGGGCTTGAATGAACCATTGCATTCTATTTTTTTTTTCAAAAACTATAGTTAAATCCATAAAAATGAGGGTCATTTAGTAATTTTTCCTTTGATAATGTTAATGTTAGAAAAAAGTTTCCATTTAGATCTTTAGACTCGAAAATATACTTTTCAAATTGACTATCTATGAACTAGGCTCTGATACCAATTGTTGGCCCAAAAATATAACCAGGGGTGAATTGGGTATTTATAAATTAAACAACAATTTAAAACGTTTCAAACTTCTCTTCTAAAATATTAATTGCAATAGGATGATTGAATTAATAATAAAGCAATTAATCAAACAATGAGTAATAAATATAAACAAATCATAGCAATATTAAAGAGAGAGTTTAGAGAAACTTTTACAAATAGAGATTTTAATGTGGTTCAGCCTTGCCTATGTCTACGCTCGAGATTGTACTCGAGAAACTTCACTATCTCCGTTTCATTAAAGTAGAACAAATAGCCTCACAAGGATTTATCAAATCTTTCAAACCACAACCAACAAGATGATAAACTCTTCCTTGCCTAAGAGGAACACACGCAAGAGCCCAAGGTCTAATATAACCTTAAATCCCTGCAACTACGGCACTAGAGTCCATAAAAATACAATAAAGTTTAGTAACTACACCAATAAATTTAGTAACTAAAGTGTAAAAGAAAATTTTCTTCAACAAGAAATAATGGTGAGATTGGTTTTTACTTTTTTTATTTAGAAAAGTGAACTTTCAAACAATCACAAGTATAATGTTTCAAGGGTTAGACTTTTAGATCTTTAGCACAAGTGGCTAAAGGATTGGAATCTTTGCTAAATAGGGTATTTGAATTGAAACTTAGTTCAAGTGAAATTTTTTGAAGCTTTTGATTTAATAGATTTTTTGGTCTAAAACTTTTGAATGGGTTTGTGAAGCTCAAGTGGATTTTCTTAAAGCTTTGGCTTTAATAGAGTTTTTCTGTATAAAACATGCAAATGGGTTTTGGGACTTGGTTTCTATCCCTAGAAATTCAAATAATTATGGAACAAGCTTGCTAATGGAGCTTTCAATCTTGAGATTATTTTGTAATAAAAGGGGACTTTTTATAGGTTTTTTAAAAAGACTAGCCCTTAGAGGGTGTTTTGGTAAATTCAGTGGGTTTAGGAATTTGAATTTCAAAAAAGAGTTGTTGAAAAATTTAACCAAATGCCCTTGGATTATACTATATATGTATGGAGTTGATTTTATGTGTAGGCATAACACTTTTAAAACTTGTTCTTTTGATTTTTGACATCATATTTGGCTAAAATATGTTCCTTGGAATCAACTCTAACTCACATGGAGTCGAATCTAAGTTGGAAAAATTAGGTCTAAATGATCTTAAGCTTTGGGATGGTTAAGGGAGGTTTTAGAAGGTTGGTTTGATGCTTGTACTTGATTTTGTGAGATTGTTTACTCGTTTACAAACTCAACTAAACCTTTGAAACTTAGATATAAATTTTCTTATATATTTTGATAATTTGGATTGAAGCATTTCTTCTTGACATGAGGCTTGAGCTTGGTTCGATTTTATCATGATCTTATTGTTTGGTTGACTTGCTTCCTTGGATCATGGAACTCTTTGTTTGTTTTTGCATGGATTGGGAAGATTTCTTGTTTATTTTATCTTCACATATTTTCTTTTCTTTATTTATGTGCTCGTGGTATGGATGGATTGGGATCACATGACTTGCTTTAATTGGTATTGGTTTTTTTGAACATAGATGGATTGAGATAGAACGAGCCTTCTTGCATGCTTACTTTCTTATAGTATGAATCGCCTTCATCTTTTATTCACTTTTTTTACATGAAATCATTGGATTAACACTTTTATGAAATGTTTCATAGCTTCGCTTTGAGTTTGAACAATGCTTCTTCAATGATCGGGAACATGTTTTGCAAAGTTTGGTCTTAAAATAATATTTTATTAATGTATGGCTTGGCTTGGAACAATACTTCTTCTTTGTGCATGGAAATATGTTTTGCATGTCTAGGGATACCTGTAAATGAGCGATGCTTCTTGCATGGCTTGAGTTTTCTTTAAATGTAACATACTCATTGGTTTGACGTTGTGCATGGATTGGACTTTCTTGGATATGAATGATAGTTCTTCATTGTCTTAGTTTGATCGCTTGTGTATTCAGTGGAATGATTAATCACTTGAGGTCTTGGTTGCATGGATGATATGACACTTGAACGTGTTTTTAATCATGTACTGAGTTTTTTTTTTATCTCAGGTACATAAAAGAGAAGATAATAAATTGTGATAATATATCAATTGTGTTGTTATCATACAAAATCCTTTTCTTATTAATACTGTAGGTTTCACAGTTAGAATCAAGTTTTAATTTAATTTTCGTATTAGTTCTTGTGGGTACCCGGATTTGCCATCATGGGCCCGGACGAGTAGCCTAATAAAAATAGCCCAAAGTCCGAACCCCTCGCACCTTAACTAAATTCAGTTATGACTTAGTCTTCTCCTAGAATCTCGTATAGAGATATTCCACGAGAGAAATATGGACGTGGGGGAGTCCAACACCCCCACTCCCTGAAGATAAACATGTATATAATAAACCCTAAGTCTGGGGCAAGAGGCACGCACTATATTCTCTGTAAACGCTCCCCGGAGTATATAGAAATAATACTGACTGTACCACCGGGAACGTAGGCATTCTTGTTGAACCACATACATACTGTGTTCTGTGATTGGCATTTCATATTCTTTATTTTCCTTGTTGATTGCGCTTTTCTTTTTTATTTTTGTTGAATATAATTGTCACCATAATTGGCGTCGTCTGTGGGAACGTTTGTCTTCCCTTAGAAAGCCCACACCAACAAAGAAGTTTGAAATGTCTGGTAACAGCATTAATGCCCCTCAAGCAGGAGATATCCAAGAATAACCTGCACCTCGCAGGATCAGATCTGAAGTTCGGCGTCCAGATCAGAGGGCTCGCCCAAAGAGGCGAGCCTCAGAGGAGAGCCAAGGACCAGCAAAGTCCACACAAATCTCCAGACTGATTGATGCCTATGAGGCAAGTCTCCAAGAGCAAAGGGAGTCCGCTCGCAAGAAAGAGGATAAGAATGGTCGCCTCAAAAGGAAATTAGAAAGGATGGAGAAAGATCTTCATCGCAGCACTGGGCGATGTCCATACCGCACTCCTAGCCCTCACGCAAGCAAGTCTCGCAGCCGAGTAAGGAGACTTAGGCGTGGATTCCAAAAGAGTGAGAAGCACGAGTCAAGAGATGACTCTCTCAAGAACCAGTGATCGGCTCGCCGTTACAGGAGCCCAGCTCGCAGCAATGAGAACATACAAAATTTGGTCCGAAGGGAGATGGACCAACACCTAGCACATCGTAGCGTAAGATCGACCAAGGAGCTTGCTAGACGAGCTCTTAAGACCCAGATGAAACCCCCTTTCTCAAAGGAGAGAGAAGACGAGGAAGCCCCCAAGAAAATTGTTATTCCAAGATTCAAGATTTATGACGGAAAAACTGACCCCATTGATCACGTTAGGCAGTACAGGCAAGCTATGACTCTCTAGAACCACCGGGATGCACTGATATGCTGAATTTTTCCCTCGAGCTTGCATGATGTGGCACAAAAATGGTTCGAGAGGCTCCTTACAGGTCTATCAGAAGATTTAAGTCCCTGGCCGAGCTCTTTACTTCCCGCTTCATTACTAGTAGCTCTTATCACAAAAGGATGGATGCTTTACTAACAATGAAAAAGACGCCTCAAGAGAGCCTCCGAGACTATGCGAAGAGGTACTTGGAGTTGTTCAATGAGGTCGAGGACTACTCGGAGCAGGTAGCAGTGGCCTCTTTTAAAATTGGGCTACCCAGCTCTTGCCTTCTGCACCAATCCCTGACGAAGAAAGAGGCCACGACCATCGATGACCTGATGGCTCGCATCGAGAAGTACGCCAACGTGGAGGATGTGACCCGCCTCAGCACAGGGGAAAATGGTCGAACTAAGCTCGATGCCAAAGGCAACGATAAAGCTGAGAGCCAGAAGAAAGGAGACAAGAATGGGGGCAAGAATGTCTCTAAGAACGGAGGCAAGAACGATATTTTAAAAGCATTTCAGGCAGTTAACACTATCTTCAAATAACTAATTTACAAGATTCTGATAAAAATCAAAGACGAGCCATTTATTAAGTAGCCCAGAAAGATGGGAGGAGATCCCTCAAAGAGAAACGACACACTGAGATGAGATTTTCATAAAGAGGGAGGACATAATACTGAGCACTACAAAGCTCTTAAGTCTCACCTCGAAGAACTGGCCCAGTTGGGCACCTGAACGAGTTTGTGGAAAAGAAGGCAGAGAAAGTTGCTGCCAATCGAGAAACAAGACCTGACAACATACTCGAAGACGATGCTGGCCTTGAATTCGCAATAATTCATAGGGCATCTGATATGAAGTAGATTCAGGGAAATTCAGCTCGAATGGAAGTAAAAAATCTTACAGCAGTGATGCAAGCTTTTCAGATCGATCCAACAAAGACACAATCAGGAAAGTAACGGCGAGCAGATGACGTCGACTATAGTAAATATATCGTGTTCACAGATGAAGATCTTGTGGGAATGAGAACCCCACATCATGATGCCTTGATCATTACGCTCATGATAGCCAACTACGATGTCGATAAGTTGCACATCGACCAAGGAAGCTCATCCGAGGTAATGTATCTTGACCTGTTCAAAAAATTGAAGTTAAGCGTCGCCGACCTGAAGGAAGCCACTGTCCCTCTAATTGGCTTCACTGGAAAAGTGACTATTCCATTGGGAAAGATTGTGTTGACTGTAAGGGCATGAAGTGTCTCTAAGATGATTGAGTTTCTGGTAGTCGACATCGACTCTCCATACCAAGCTATCCTCGGTAGAGGATGGCTACATGAAATGAAGGCAGTCCCCTCGACCTACCATCAAAAACTCAAATATGTAACCGAGCGATGAGTAATGGAGATCCATGGCAATCAAGCGATGGCACGAAGGTGCTTCATAGTGGTCATCCGCTCAAAACCAGAGAAGAAGGCTGAAAAGCCCAAAGAGGAGGTCGAGGAACAAGAAGGTCTGATACCTTCAAAATAGCAGTTAAAGTACAGAAGACCCGGAGTGGAAGAGACTAGGCTCCTCCCCTCTGAGAGGGTCGTCGAAAACCTGGAGGAAGTTACAGCTGGTGGTAGCGAGAAAGACAGGATATTTTTAATTGGAGCCTCTCTCACAGATCAAGAAAAGAAGGAATTAACGAGATGTCAACGTAGATGTTTTCGCGTGGGAACCATACGAGCTGCCTAGAATTATTCCAGTGTGGTTTGTCATCAGTTGCATGTCGACCCCACTTTCAAACCTATCACATAGAAGGCACGGTGAACTGCGCTCAAGAAGGCAAAAGGCATAGAAAAAGAAGTTAAAAAATTACTGGATGCATGATCCATACGGGAGGTTCAATTCCCTAAATGGTTATCTAACCCAGTAGTAATTCCAAAGAGTAACGGGAAATGGAGAGTTTGCATTGACTTCACTAACCTTAACAGGGCATGCCCTAAGGACAATTTCCCTCTCCCAAAAATCGACCAATTGGTGAACGCCACAACAACTCGTGAAAGAATGAGTTTTATGGATGCATATTCGGGGTATCATAAGATCCCTCTGTATGCACCAGACCAGGACAAGACATCATTCATCACCATCGTCGGATTATACTGTTACAAAGTCATGCCCTTCAGGCTAAATAATGTTGGGGCAACCTACCAGCGACTGGTCACCAAGATGCTCAAAGACCAAATAGGAGACACCATGGAAGTCTACATCGATGATATGCTAGTAGGGGTGGAAGCGGTACGGGTTTTTACCATACCGTACCGTTTTGGTCCGAAAAAAAATAGTTTTGGTTTCATATATTAAAATACCAGAAACCGGTCTTATCGAAACCGAAATTACCGAAAAAAAGTTGGTTGGTTTTGGTTTTAATATTTAAAAAACCGATTTACCGAAATTACCATACCGAATTTACCGAAACCAGAAAAAATTGTACCGAAATTACCGTACCATACCGAATTTACCGAAACCAGAAAAAACCATACCTAAATTACCAAAATTACCATACCGAATTTACTGAAACAAGAAAAAAGTTGGTTTTGGTTTTGGTTTTGGTTTTGGTTTTTAGGGATTTTAGTGTTGTTTACCGAAACCAGAAAAAAACGAAACCAAAAACCAGAAAAAAACGAAACCAAAAACCAGAAAAAAAAATAGAATTTACCGAAACCAGAAAAAATCGAAATTATCGAAAAAATCGAAATACCGGCCGGTTTGGTTTTGGTATTGATTTTGGTGTACCGGGTGGTAAACTGGTACGGTTTGGTTTTACCATTCAGAGTTTGGTTTTGGTATTGGTATCTACTATTTACCGACCAAACCGTACCGCTTACACCCCTATATGCCAGTCAAGAGAAGGAAGAAAGAAGACCACGTCTCAGACCTATCAAGAACCTTCTAAATCCTCAAGAAATACTGAATGAAGCTCAACGCGAGCAAATGTTCTTTTGGTGTCCAGTCAGGAAAGTTTCTTGGGTACTTGGTCGGTAAGAGAGGCATCGAGGCTAATCCAAACCAGATCAATGCAATCAACAGTGTGCAGCCCCCTCACACAATACGGAACGTACAGAAGCTCACCTTGAACCATTTCATTTCGAAGTCCTCTGATAAGTGCAAACCATTCTTTCAGTTTTTGAAGGGAAACAAGACAGTAGAATGGAATTAAGATTGCTTGCAAGCATTGGACGAGCTCAAAGCTTACCATAGCTCACCACCCCTGCTCGTTATACCTTAAGAAAGAGATCCCTTGTACTTATATCTCGCCATTTCCATCCACGCCGTCAGTTCTGCACTGGTGTGCGAGAAAGCAAGAATCCAGCACCCCATTTATTACGCAAGCAAGACCTTATTAGACGCCGAGCAACGGTACCTACCACTAGAGAAGCTCGCCTTTGCACTCATAGTAGCTTCGAGAAAGTTAAATCACTACTTTGAAGCTCACACTATCATCGTCCTTACATCACACCCCCTTAAAGCAGTCCTGCAGAAAGAGGATTTGTCGGGCAGACTGACTAAATGGTTGGTCGATCTCGGACGATTTGACATCCAATTTCAACCAAGGAATGCAATCAAAGGGCAAGTCCTTGCTGATTTTATAGCCGAGTTCACAGGCGAGTAACCTCTCGATCAACTTCAACCCATGAAGCAAAGAGAGAATCACACAACAGATGGAGTTTGGCGATTATTTGTTGATGGAGCCTCCAACTCAAAGGGGGCAGGAGTAGGCATTGCGCTTATTACTCCAAAAGATACCTTCCTCGAATAAGGAATCAGGCTTGGATTTGAAGCCTCCAACAATGAGGCAGAGTATGAGGCTTTGATAGCCGACCTCCAGAAGGCACAGAGGTTGGGAGCGAAGTAGTTATAGGTGTTCGGAGACTCACAATTGGTCTCCAATCAGATAAGTGGGGACTACAATGCCAATGATGAAAGAATGGCAGCCTACCTCGCCTTGATAAAGAAGCTAATGTCCAGCATCGAGAAAGTCAGTATCCAACAGTTTCTTAGAGGTCAGAACATCCATGTCGATGCCCTGGCAGCCCTGATTTCGGCAATCAATTTCGACTTAAAAAGAACGATCCCCATCGACTTCCTCGACCATCCGAGCATCAAACAGAGCAATGAGCGGCCAAGCATGGAGCATGTGCTCCAGATTGAATCAGCACCCAGTTGGATGGACCTCTTAAGAGATTATTTGAAAGATGGCGCACTTTCGAACGATAGGAAGACCGCTCACCAGATAAGAGTCAAAGCTGCTCGCTTTCACTTATCTCCTGAGGGCAAGCTGTATAAGAGATCGTTCTCCGGCCCTTACCTCCAATGTGTTCACACGAAGGATGTCGAGAAAATTATACACGAGCTCCACGAAGGAATCTGTAGAAGCCATATTGAAGGAAGATCGATAGTTTTTTGAGCTATGGGGGAAGGCTACTGGTGGCCATATATGCAAAAAGATTCAGCAGTATACGCTCGCAAATGCGAAAAATGTCAACTACATGCTCCTATGGTTCACCAACCTGCCAGTGACCTAAGATCACTCACCGGCCCTTGTCCTTTCGCCCAATGGGGAATGGACATCGTAGGCCCACTTCCCATTGCCGTCGATAACTGCAAGTATCTGTTGGTCGCAACGTAGTACTTCACCAAATGGATCGAGGCAGAGCCACTGGCAAAAAACATCCGAGATGCAGATATGATGAGATTTATATGAAAAAAAATAATTTCCTGTTTTAGAATTTCCAGAACCATCATCACTGATAACGGAACACAGTTCGAGAGTGACCCTTTTTAGAACTTCTGTAATGAACACGGGATTAGGCACTATTTCAGCTCGGTGGCATACCCCCAGAGCAACGGTCAAGCCGAGGCTTCCAACAAAACAACGATCGATGGGCTGAAAAAATGACTAGAGAGAGCCAAAGGTGCACGGGTGATTGAGTTGCCGTATATTTTGTGGGCTTATCGCACTACCCCACAGTGAGCAACTGGGAAAACCCCATTCTCATTAACGTACGGAATGGAAGCAATCATCCCCTTGGAAGCTGGTCTACTAACGATGAGAACCATCCTTGTCGACCAAGGTCAAAACGATGCGGCATTACTCGCTGAACTTGATTTAGCTGACGAACGCAGAGACCTAGACCTAATAAGGCTAGCGATCTATCAACAACATAACAAGAAGGTCAATCCGAGGGCATTCCAGGTTAGGGACTACGTCCTAAGTAAAGTCCTTGGCAGCGCAGTAAAACCTTCACATGGAAAGCTAGGGCCGAACTGGGAAGGACCATTCAAGATAATAAGAGACGGTCTACAAGGAGCCTATCACTTAGAAACGCTGGAGGGCAGAGAGATACCCCGAGCATGGAACGCAACCAACCTAAAGAAATTATATTTCTATCTTTTTCTTTTATTTTTATTGGCTCTCTTATCAAATCTTTGGAATTGGCAACTCATTTTTTATTTATTTACTTGTAAATTAATGAAAGAAGTTTGGCAGTTGCATTCTATTAAGTATTGAGAACTTTATAACTTGCACAGCCTTTCCAAATAACAGGCACCTTACTCAAAGCATAAAAGCAGGGTATCACCCTCCTCAGGTATTTGTTATGAAACACGAACAACCTTCTAGCATTACTCCGGCAATATATGAAGACCTATAGGGGATCCTTAGGCAATTATACCAAAAACGAATTGGTCACCAGACTATGTTTGGATAAAAAAACCTACTCGGATAGAACATCCAGCGCCAGGTGTGTCCTCGCCATTGCCACATTTAGGCCTAAGGAAGTGTGACGACATGATCTAAAAGGTAAAGTGAGGCAGAACGGTATCTCATAAGCATACTGGACTGGGAGGACACTAACTCAACATTGTAGCCCTACCAATCTAGTCGGCCATCAAGTTCCCAAGATAATTAAGTAGAAGATAAATGATGAACACATGTTTAGTCGGCGAGATAGCCCAAAACATAGATATTATATTACTTCATAACATTTACAATAAAGATGTACAACCCATGTTTAGTCGTCAAGATCGTCCAAAACATCAATATTACATTACTTAATTACATATATACAGAAAATTACGGCTGTTAAAATCCTAACGAGGCTGAGGCCGCAGAATAAGATAATCGGCCACTTGTGCTCTTCGGCCATAATCTGGATGAGGAGCAAGTTCCTGCTCGACCTCACTGACGGTTGGCTCTAACAACTGCCTAGGGATAGCATCGATAGGTATCCATTGGTCATCCCTCCTGAAAGGGTTAGGCCATAAAGTTGAAGGAGAGATCTCATGACGGTACTAGAGTACTGAGTTCCTTAGAACTTACAACTCCCTGAGGGCACTCAACCATCCCCTAATAAATGCAAGCTCATCAAACTCTGTCAGCCTCGTTGGAGCATCTACCCAACCTTATTCGTAACCATCAGCCCATACTCGCCGAGGTCCTTTCTTAAACAGATGCCTCAGTCGTGTGACATCCCTTTGGAGCCCAGCAGCAATCACGTATGCTCGATGGACATCTTTGCGGAGCTCGTCCATTTCTCTAGCTGGGCATCTTACGTTTGTACCAGCTCGCAAAACAATCGATGGGGTATAACCTTATATCACCGAAGGATCATCGCTTGGTTATGTGACAGCTCATGATGAGTAGGAACCCCTTAAAACGTGAGGTGCGGTGCTCGGCGCACGCTCCCTGAGGCGCAACACTTCCCTCCTCAAGGACTCATTTTATTGTTACAGAACTTCTCCGATTTGGTTAATCTCAGTAGCATCGAGGAGTCTTGCTCTCAGAGTCATCACTTCCTCTTGAACAGAAGCTCCAACTTCTTCTATTTCCTAAAGCCTGTCTTTCAGTTTAGCAACGAGCTCCGTCTGATCTATGAAACTCTTATTCCTCGATCGTAGTAATTTACAAATTCTTACAAAGGTCTAGTAAACTTGAGGACTCGTATCAGGACCAAGCGTTCTTTCCAGTTGAGAAGTGGCTGGTATATATTCATCTACATCAATCGACTACAGGCCATAAAAGAGAAGTAAAGGATAAAATGAATCAGTACACTGAGGGAAAAAGTCTTTTCATTTCATTCATACACAAAGGATCAAAGTACATTGAGAATCAGAAAGGAATATTACAAACAAGTCAAAAATACAAAAGCAATCCTAAGAGCAGTCTAAATAGTAACCTCAGCTTGTTCGGAGGAAGCCGGCTGCTTTCCCTTATCAGCAGTAATAGGAGCTTTACCCTCAGAGGGAACAACTACTGTTCCCTGAGCAGGAAGAGCACCAGCAGGAACAGTCTGTGAGGAAGGGAAAATACCTTCAATGATTGGGGCAGGGGCTTCATCTACAACAGGCTTTGGGCCTGGATCATGCTCATTAAATAAGGGTGAGTCAGTATCCACCCCGATAGCCAGAAGAGCCTTGTTCCAGCCCTTCTTGAAGTTCAATTGGGTGATGTAGCCAATCTGAACATCGGCATCTTCATACGCCGCAACCCAACCATCATTGTAGGAACTCTCCTTCAGATCAGCTACCTCAGACTCCTTATCCTTCAGCTTCTCCACCAGCACTTTATTCTCCTCCGTCATCGCCAGCTTTCTCGAGCAGACTAAATTATAGGCCTGATGTAGCTCATTCAGACCCTTGACCGATGCCTCCCTCGCTCGATTGGCTTCAACAAGGGCAAGATCAGAGGACATTTGAGTAGTATCGGCAGCCTTCAAGCTCACCTCTAGCTCAATACTCTTCCCCTTCAGAGCAGTGTTCTGTTTCTCCAACTCAGCATTCTTATTCACCAGCTCGTCGCGAGAGTGGTAGAGCACGGCGAAGTCAGTCACAAACTGTAAAAAAAAGAAGGCATTAGAAGAGAGCAACGAAATAAAGATTTATAAGTATTAAAAAAAAGAAACAGACTTACCAAGGATAGCCTCTGACTCGCTTGCAAGGCTAACTGGTCAGTCCCTATTGCCCTTTGGCAATCAGTAAGAAGGATTGCTCTCTCGAGCAGCGCAGGAGGTAGTTGAGGAGAAATGGCAACCGAGACCCCCTCTAGTAATGTAGACACGGGCACTAGAGCTTGCCCAGCCTTCGTCCTCGCTTCCACTCTTCTCCTCTCCTCCTCTCTCTCCTTATCCTTTTCTGCCCTCTTCCTCTCCTCCACCTTCTTTTTCTCTTCAGTCTTCTTCCTCTCCTCTTATCTCTTTCTCTCTCTCTCTCTCTCTCAACTTCTCTTTTTCTTTTCTCTTCTTCTCCTGCTCCTGAGCAGTAGACTGAGAACTAGTGGCAATAGCCCCACTGCTGGATTTCTGCTTCTTCGATCGCTGAGCGAGAAGCACATCATCGTCATCATCATCATCACGGATCAAGTTCCTCCTAGGGGGAACCATTTCCTCGCTAGAACTGCTGGATGTACTTGAAGACTCTTGAGCCTCATAAACCTCTTCTGAACTAGAAGAACTTTCACTACTGGAGCTCGCCTCACCAGAATCACCTTCAGCACCTCCTCTAATATCACTTTTAGAACTGCTTTCTTCCTCCCCCAACTGAATGGGGTCAACAGTAACTTCTTCAGTAATATCTAGGACATGAATGTTATCTACAGGCCGCGCGATGAAACTGGACCCGATGTTCTTGTACTCCAGGAGAAAAGCGGTTGATCGGGGATGTTCACCTTCAGCCAAAGGCTCTCTGATGTTCCAAGCCTTGATCAGCTCTGCAACTCGAACTTTGCTAAGTGTAGGTTCCAAATTCTTTATCCTCACTGAAAAGAAGAGAAAAGAATATCAGAGAAAACATACATTAACAAAAAGATCGAAAGAGCAGAGCGAAGATTACCTATGTACTCTTCTCCATAAAAGGGAACAGGGAATAGTGAGTCTGGGGGGAGAGCTGCCAATTCCTAGCAAGAAAGCCCTCTTGCTAGTAGTCCTTACGGGAATCAGGTAAATTTACTACCAATAACCTTTCAGGACTCCTGGCCTTAAGGTAGAGAAGACCAGAGCTAGTTCGAGAGAAGGAATAACAAAAACAAATTTCCGCAAGCCCTAATTTAGTGTCATAAAGTTAATTTATCCTATGGACAACATTGACTATCTTTCAGACGTTGGGCGAGCACTGTGCAGGAACGATGTTAAAATAACCAAAGAAATGCAGAAAAAAATTGTTTGGAGGGAAAGTAAGACCTCCTTGGGAAAGCAATAGGACATGAATCCAATGAGCGCCCTCTATCTCTCTAACATTCTTAGGGACAGAGACACATTCAATCTCTACCCATTCAGGGATATTGTAAAACTTCCTAAACTCAGGCACTGATCTATTACCTATCTTTGTCATTTGTAAACCCTAAATTGCAAATTCAAAGAAAACTCAACAGAGGAAGCACGGAGAAAGAGAGCAAAGGGGACTTACGAGATGAAAGTTTGACTTGGACGATGCAAGATCACAAACCTAGATGATGAGGGAGGTTGAAAGCGAAGAAAATGAAGACCTGGAGAAGAGGGCACAACAGCTAAAACTCGCAGAAGATGAAGGAACACTAAGAAGTTTGAAATGACAACTATGAAACGCTGCTCCAAATAACTTTTAAATGTTCCCAATCATCCCGCACAGGACACGAAGCAACTGCCGCCTAAATCAGTTCTCAACTTTAGGAAGAGTTACACGATTTACAAAAGAGCCATTATGACAAATCATTTAAATTTATTGAGTCAAAATTGTGGCCCAACAACTTTAGGGGCAATTGTGGGTACCCGAATTTTCCATCATGGGCCCGGACGAGTAGCCTAATAAAAACAACCCAAAGTTCGAACCCCTCGCACCTTAACTAAATTCAGTTATGACTTAGTCTTCTCCTAGAATCTCGTATAGAGATATTCCAGGAGATAAAGATGGACGTGGGGGAGTTCAACACCCCCACTCCCTGAAGATAAACATGTATATAATAAACCCTAAGCCTGGGGAAAGAGGCACGCACTGTATTCTCTGTAAACGCTCCTCGGAGTATATAGAAATAATACTGACTGCACCACCGTGGACGTAGGCATTCGTTTTGAACCACGTACATACTGTGTTGTGTGATTGGCATTTTTTGTTCCTTATTTTCCTTGGTGATTGCTCTTTTCTTATTTATTTGTGTTGAATACAATTGTCATCACAGTTCTCTTATTATGTTTTTGTCCCATAAAATGTTCATATATATGCCTCGTTTGTTTAACCTCATTTTATACTTTGATCTTTTATTTGACTTTATTTATTTATTGACAATGGGGGAGAGAGATTATATGAAGGTTATTTTTAAATCAATAGAAGTTTGCTTCTTTGCACGGAGAACCATAATATATGCTAGTTAGTAGGAGATTTTTTTTTTTTTTTGTGCATATTATGCCTATATATTTTCTTTCTTTATCTAACTAACCATATTTTATGCTTTTTATATACCTTGTTGTTTTTACATAGTTTACTACTATGGTAGGAAACAAATTTTGACACACCTTAAGTGTTCATCCTCAATCTTTGTGACACTCTTTTGGTTTTAATATGTTAACTTTCTTGTGTACTTTTGGCTAGGCTTATTGACTCATAGATAATAGGACTTTTTTCCCTACGTGAGATTTTGTAGTTTTAGTGTTTCGGTTATGTCAAGAAATACATAAAATGGGACACTTTAAGTGATTCCACATTACATATTTTGTGTTTTTGCTTAGTTTGCCCCCATTGAACTTGTATTCGTTTCCCATGAAACATTCACTAGATAGCTCTATGCTCGTGAACATTTCACTTCATGATTGTTATATGGTTTCACAAGTTCCCGCATGTTCGAAAACTTTAGAAAATTATCTACTGATCTTCGCATCCTTCACGTTAGTACATCACTTATAATTAAATGTTTCACTACATTGAGTCTGATTTTCTCTACCCTTGGTGTGATAGATTAAGGTTTGTGTGTAAGTGTAAGATTTTTCGACCTGTTCATCAATATTCACCGCTGGTAGATTTCAAACTCCCTCCATTGTGTTGTTCATAAATTATCCAACAAACACGAATATATATGGTTTAGGGTCTAAAAACTAAATCTTGCCAAACCACCCATTTGAGGAGTAATGCAAATCATTCAAAGAGTTAGCCTATCTCCAAATTACTTAAACCATGATAAGTGTGAGGAAGTCTTCCTCCTCTACCATTATGAGATATCTTCCATAATTTGCTTCTATTTATATATTTCGTGAGAGAAAGTGTAATTTTCTGTGCATGAAGTGTATGGAATGTGTTAAAGGTTGTTTATCAGTCAATATTTGAAATTGTTATTTTTCCTATGGAAGATAAAACCCTAGTTTATATATATTTAAGATATCTTTCATCGCTTCTTTGCATTTGGTTACCTCAATCTTGAGGTTGAGTAATAAGAAGAAACATAAAACACAATAATGTAGTGTAAACCTATAGAAGGAACATATCTAATGTCAAACTCGATCAATAGCACTCATTAAGCACATCTAAAGCAACATATATATTATATAACATAATAATTTCCCAATCGTGTTAGTGGATCAAATAGAAGTCCATCCGGATGGGGAGGAACCATAGGTGGATCTCATCTCCACCCTTCGCGAGAACAGTAGTCCTTAAATATACAAGATGAAGAGGACTCATCTCTCCTATCACCTGTTGGATGTATCAATCCGTCTCCCTAAGTTCATCTTTCAGCATAGTTGACTGAACTGAGTCACCTGAGTACATTTTGATCAAACTAAGAGATCTAATGATGGAGTTTGAGGTCAACAACACCATTTGATCGACCTCTATCTACATGACATCACAATGGAGTCCTAAGATGTTGTACACATTTGAGGGTGTCACCTCATCTTATCGATCCCAAGGTGGGAGGTGTTGGTCGTACCCCACTGATTCTCGGTGATCAAAGCCTGAACCATCTCCAATATCACCATCTTCTTGACCCATTACAACATTGTGCCAAAGACTCACATGCATACCAGAGTCTTTTCCTTGCCTAGAAGCACATCTTGACGCTTCATCACCTTTATCAAGCCGAAATATGCTCACACGCCACTTCTTTTGTCAATGTTTTCAATGAAATGTAAATAATAACAAGAATATCAACAGATTGTAATGTAAAATTATAATTTACTACTTTTGTTTAGTGTTGAAAGGGTTGGAAGACTTATGTATTTGCTGACCTCACCGACAAATGTTGAGCGATGCCTCTCTATCTCCTTTAGCAATTTCCTTTCCTCTTCCACCACCTTGGCTTGGTAGTATCTGATATTAGCACCCAACATCTTTGCTTTTTTAAACCTCTATTTGATCACGGTCTAATCATTAGCGTGTTCTTAGTTTGGGTGGGTCATTTTTAGTAAAGGTTGGTTTTTGAGGAGATGAAGATTGTTCTAGAGAGACAAAGAGATATAGAGAGGAATAAGTATGAGAATGAAGCCTCCCCTGTGTTTTTATATGTAAGCATCAGGGATGACGATCGGCACCTTAACACCAATCATCATGTCCTCTCTCGACCCTTGAGACTCCAATACATCCTAACAGGTTGCCGATCGGCATGTCGTGGCCAGTGTCGATCGATACCTACCGTTTTAAAAAAAATCTACATTAGCATTAAAAATGATTTAATACCATATCCAAGAGTTTGATCATCTTATAGAACAAATTTTTTTCAACCAATTTTACAAAGGGTCAAACCCAAAAGTTTGACAATTTTTCCTTCCGGCTCCACCATTAAAATCGAGGAAGAAGTTGGGTAGCAACTCACTTTCTATTTAGAGTACAAAAAAATGTCGGGGGCATCAAGTGAGTTGTTGCCCATGTTTTGCTCGCCAAACACAATTATTTGTTCAAAATGTTTCCAAAATTGGGTTTGAAAAGGGTTTTTCCTAGTCATTTGATTTTAGTTTAACTAAACCAATTTGCCCAGATCCATGGATATGGATGGAACCTTTTATTTATACGGGGAAAGTAATCTTAGGTTCCTCACAAATAAATTTTAAACACTAAACGAATTTTATCAAATTTTAAATACTTAGGTCCACTAATTCTCTTATTATAGAAGTCCACGCTATTGGCATAACAAGTGGACGTAGTAGTAAATTGTCCTTAAATGTTTAAAAATTATTACCAAGAGACTTAATTGTATTAATAACTGTGAAACAAATCATATCACATAATTATGAGATTGTTTTATCGTGTTAAATGATAATCATTTTATCTGATCTGTCTTTTATTTTATTTTGAGTGTTGATAAAAGTCCAAGATCCATTTTTTCTATCTAACACCACAAAATACTTCAAAATAATAATACATTATGTATAAAAAAAATAATATTTTGATGCTAAAGAGAAAAAATGAGAGTCTTTAACATCACTCTTTTATTTAAAGGTTTATTTGACTTTAGTACGTCCATAATTATCCCATTTTGCGTTACATACCTTTTACAAATTGTCTATGAGTTTGGTACCTTTTCTGTTAGGCCTCCATTAGACTTGATAGCCATATCCCTTGGACATGATGTGTTAAAAAATAATTAAACATATTAGTAAAAAATCAAAAATAGAAAAGAAGAAAAAAAAAACGCAAATCAAACCCTATTAACACCATATTTTACCATTTTTATCTCACGATTATTTTCTAACGCATGGATGGAAATCGGGAGAACATAGAAGCGGTTATATACGGGTTATTGTAGTAATTCAAATGTAAGGTGAGGACGGTTCAAGGTAGTTATTATTTGAATTCGAGTTGCAGGTTATTGGGAGGAAAATAAAGGTAGTTGTTAGAGATGATTATATTGAATTCAAATTGAAAGTTATTGGAGGCAAAGAGTAGTAGTTATGTAGATAATTAATTTGAATTTAAACTGGAAGTTACTTGGAGCCAAATACGAGTTAATTACGGTATAGAACTTTAAATTCATCCCTTGAGGAAGAAAAACAGAAGAGATTAAACAATCTCATGTCTTTATATTCTATCATTTTCTTTGTGTGCCTCCTCTAATTTCCTGCAATATACATTTATTTTCCTTTGAATCAAAGCAAGTTCATTTACTTTTCAACATTTACTTTCTTTCTAGTTTCAAATCTCTTTAATTTCATTTTTCCATTTATAAAAATATTATTTTATAATTAGGCGTGCCTATGAACCCAAAATATTTTTTTATGGATGTTCCCATGTCCTTTTATGGATTAAATTTATGACAAGCATATTTTGGCACCGTTACCAGGAAGACTCATACTGTAGAGGCGATAAAATGAGTCATATCCATTATAGATCAAAATTTATGGAAACACTTTGTTTCAATGCAAAGAAGTGTAAAAAAATTGGCACAAACTCTTACTCATTTCGCCTCATATTTTCTTAATTTGGTTATAGCATCTACTATAAAAACCAAAATCCATGGATTTGTGAAACATGCCTAAGGTTGATCCTCCCTATTTTCCATTATAATTTTACAATGGAGAATCTTAACTCAGGAGGTTAGGAGATTATGATTATCTAAGAATTTCAGAATTCGGGGGGTCCAATTTTTTTATATTTGAACCAGAGTTTGGGCTAAAAGAGGATGTTCAGAAGTATTTAGAGTCACGGTAATTTTTCCTAACTTTGTTCATTGAACCAAAGCACGTGGGTCCCTCAAAATTTCTTGTGAATTTATAAACACGGTGACGAATGAATGTTTCTCCGAGTTATGACCAGGGGTTAAGTTATACTCTCTTAGAGCATCAATGCACTAATTTTTATGCCATTCGAAATCATGTAAGAAAGGTGAGTTTCACGGAGGACACTGAAAATTATAGCTAGGCCTCACAATGTTCATAATCTGAGTTGGCCATTACAGATTTTGGATCATAATAGTGGTCACTAAAAAATTTATAAACCAATTGGATTGAAAAATATGGAGTTATCATCATATAAAAGAAGTTGAAAAATGTTGAGTTTATTCACCATGGTTGGCGACCTTCGAAGTTGATTTTTTTTTAGATTATTCACCATATTTAGTGAGCCTAAAAGTTAAAAATTATGAAATTATTCACTTTCCTTTGGGACCTTGTAAAATTTGAAACCAAAAAATGAAGTACGTTGTGTAATACCCCATATTTTTGAAAGATTTTAGTTTAATTATGGGATTTATTAATTTAAATGGGAAATTATTTATAATTAATTCGGATTTGAGTAAATAATTACTAGCATGATGAGAGTTAGTATTTATTGGTGAGAATTATGTTTAATAGTACTTAGTGAGTAAAGTAATATATGATTATGAAAATATTAAAGTTGTCGTGAGTGAAAAATACGACAATTTCAGTACACTTAGTTGAGACGTGTGTGTGGGTCGTATTGGGACTTAAATGAGGAATTAAAATGTAATTTTATTTTGGTTATTTGTATGGCTATTTTGAGTACGTCAATGTGTTCGGAAGGGTCAAGATAGTCAGAAAAGTTCACTCGGGAGTTTAGTTAGGAGTCCGGGGAAACTTTAGGCCAACCCGACACCCCGAAGGGGTATTTTTGTCTTTTGAAAAATTAAGATTAATTAATGGAAGAAAATTGGAGAAATATATCTTCATGAATGTGAGAGAGTTAGGGTAAATAACTGGTAAACATAAGAGAGATTCCAAGAGGAAGAAGGAGAAGAGGTTCCTAAGAGTTCCAAAGTCAAACCCAATAACCTTTCACCAAAAACATTACCAACGTGTGGATCGGGAAGAGCAGAACGCATCTATACCGATTTCAAGCGACGAATCAGACCTTCGTGAAAAGGCAAGTGTTTATCTTACTTAATTTTAGAGCATATAATGTCCATGTTAAATTAGTTGGTGATTTATTCATGATATTATGGAACTGGGACTGAAATTGGGTTTTAAATCTCTGATTGTGGTATAGATTTCGCATGTAGATGAATAACAATATATTGGGGATTAGAAATATGAATTTTGTATGTTGAAATCACGAATTTAAATCTGGGTTTAGTTGTGATTAATGGTGATTATGTGAATTTAGGGCTTTTTGATGATTTGAGGAATTAATCTGAATTCGTGTAATAATTTTAAAGGATTTGATGTTTAAATGTGTTGGAAAGCATTGTATTACTAGGGAGTATAGTTTAGATTTGTTGGACTTGAGTTAGGATGAGTTTTGAATGGTTTGGGTGATGAAAAAGTTAGAAAAGCGCAGTTTTTAGAGGACATAGACGAACTGCGATTTTCTCGTTCGAATGAGAATTCCAACGACCCATCTAACGAGAATTCAGAGGGTAGTTCATTCGAAAGACCTAGTTTGTGCGACCTCATCCGAACGAAAATTCCAACGAGAATTCAGTCCTTAATTCGTTCAAAGTTTCATTCAAACGAGATTTTCCCCAATTTCTAACAAGATTTCATAAGTTTAGATTTTTTTCCCAGAGAAGTTAAAATCTTATGAGATTAATTCGAGTGAGAGAGAATGACCTACTCTATTCTTGAGTGACTTCATTACATAGCCTAGTGGTGAGATGACTGTATAACTACAAAGGTATTATGTTGGAAAAAGAGTACCTTATGGAATATATACGATAAAGAGATTAATCATACAAATAGAGTAACGTGAGTATTAGAGGTAATAATACTACATATAAATTCGTGGATTTAGGTTGCGTGAATACCTAATGATTATTATAGGTTGTGTGTATGTACCTATTGGTTGCATTATTGTGTGTATTACATACCTACGCTGCTTCCTATCGGGTGGAGGTTGCACGCTATGGACGATCATATCTTGAGGTGCCTTCGGGGGGATTTTGATTCGTATCACTAGAACATAGAACCTTAGTATGGGATATCAGTGAGAACAATTGTGTTGACGATCATATGGGTGCGTAGGTATGTGCGTATCCCATAGACTTGGAACTATGTTCGCCTGTAATATGTGTGTTTGTTTTGATGGTTCGCAAGAGATTGGACCTATAGTCCTTCATGCAATGAGCGATGCACCGAGACATGATAGCAGAGTATGCAGTGCACCAAAGGGGCCTTAACCCAGGGGTGCTGAAATAGTATATATATAGAGAGAGATAAATATATGTATACATGTTACTTATTCTACTGTGCGTGTTTATTAGAAATAGAAATAACGATATTTAAAAATATTCTAGTGAGAAAAAGAATACCAATGAGAATAACGGTTGTGTAGTTGAATAACTATCTTTAAACATATGGTAATACGTGATAAGGGTGATATGGGTAAACACATGAAATTATTGGTGTGATAATAGTCATCTTCGGACTAGTTAGGCGGGGTAGCATAACTAGATGGGTTAAATACACGCGTTAGGCGTGCACATTAAATGAGAGGTGAGTATCTCAAGTGAGAGTACGAGAATCTAACATGTACACTATCTGTGCTATTATTTCCATCTAAGCACTTGCTAAATTTTTAAACTATTTTCAACTCGGGCTCTGACCCGTTTATTGCAAATCTCTTTTCTTTTGTCAAATTATTTTAGGTGCCCAGCCACAGGGACACCAAGGATAGGAGTTTCGTTCATTTGACGAGATATAGCTGTTATGGAAGTTACAGGAGTTGGTAGTAGACGCCTCCATGATTCTCATTCCTGCATTGTAACACCCCGCCTAATTAAATATCGGGTGGCCAATCCTATACCAAATTAAAACAGAATATACAGTTGGCTCATTCTTAACATCAGTGTCAAAAACCTTTACAAATCACCCAATACCCAATTAAGCTGGTGTTAAAAACTTTCCAAATTTTAATTTAGCAAAAATCACTTTTTTAGTTTACGAATAACACTACACATATTATTCTACAACACTAATAACCGAACAGGTAACACAAAAGAATTTAAATGCAATTGGAATAAATATTCCCAAATAATTATCCAATACGGAAATTCCAACAATAATAAATGTATTAAAATGACACTAGTACAAGACTATTTGACTCAGATAGAAAGGAGATAACTGAATTCCTTTGGGCGACATGCCCTAAATAAAATAACACTATGAATCAAATGAAGATAGGCGTCTAAGAAATACTCCATAGCTCCATAGCTCCATAGCTCGTCATAATCCTCTAAGGTTGGCGTTCCTGCTGCTGGACACCTGATATAGAAGGTACAATAGAAAAGAGAATGTGCAAGGAAACGGGTCAGAGCCCGATGTGAAATAATTTTGAAAACAACAAGTATTTAACAAGTGAAATTAAGCATTTATTATGTACATGTTAGTATCAGACTCTCACTTGATATTCTCATCCCTCATCTAGAGTGCACGCTTAACGTTTCCTATTAACCTCTTAGTTAATGGTTCCTCCTAACTAGTTTCCATAATATGATTCTATCCCATATTATAACTCCGTATGTCCCATACCATAAGTAGTATAATCATTCATATACATTTCCCATTAATATGAATTAAGCTTTTCAAATCCATAAGAATAAATATTCATTAACTTAATTCAATTCTTTTTCTATTCACTGTCATCTACAATTATCACACAGTAGATTGATCTAACCACTATATATACATTCATTTAATTCATTATATATATACATATATAATACGGCACCCCAAGTCACAGTTGTGGTGCACGCATTACTCTGCTATCACGTCCCAGTATCGTTGATCGCCGAATAAGGGACTAAAGGTTCGGTAAGGATTTCTCGAACCACAAACATCAACACAAAAATTGGAGGCGAACATAGTCCTCATACCCACGGGTCACGCACATACCTACGTTCCCATAGTCAGCGGACTTATCAACTCCCCGATAAGTCTTTCATAGTCCTATGTTCTTGAGTGACAAATCAAAGATCCCATGGATTCATCAGGATATGACTGCCCTCACACGCAAACCTCCCATTGATAGCAAGTAAGCTAGGTATGTCATACACATAAACTATCGATCAATCAAATAGGCATTATCATCTATATATATAAATATAATATCAACAAGGTACTCACATTACCCTAAGATAGTTCCCATACGTAGCATTATATCTCTTTAAATCCTACGTATTAAATTATTATGACTTTACTTCCTTAATTTAATGATTCCAGAGTCTCACTCATTACTCAAGGTTTAAATAGGTTTTTCCTCAATATAATTATTCAGTAAGAAATCACTACTATCCTACTGGTCCATATCATCTTATCTCCGGAATTACTATGAATTAAACTCTCCTTTAATTAGGGTTATAACCGATAGTTTCAAATCTCTTATAAACACATCTTCTATCACCTAGGATTGAACCCTCTTGTAAACCTAAGGCTACCCAGGTAAAAGGGAAAACCCAAGTAATTTATTAAATTTCCCCTGCTGGACCTATCCTTAATCCTCATTCATATAAAATTATAATCCAACACATGAATCTAGCAACCAAAATTCCTTTCAATTTAATTATCATAATTCTAATCAATTAAATCCCAATCACATTAATCCGATTCTTATCTAGGGCTTACTGATCTTTCCTAAGTCCCATTGTATCTAATTAATACTCACCAAAGATTTACAAAAGGTTTGGGATAAGAACAATCATTAAAAAGAAAAAACCTCATCATTTCTGGGGAGGTCGATCGATCGAAGGTAGGGGGTCGATCGATCGATCGACCAGATATAATCCCAGATTCTGCAATTCTTTTACTACAGGTTTCATAAATTTTGATCATTAAAAACTTCATATTAACAACCCAAATTCCTTATAATCCTTACTACATGATATAGCAATATATGTAAATGATTTCTAATGATCCAAACATCCTAGAATCATCAAGAGTTTGAATTAAAAGCATATATTTATCCTGTTTTTCCAGAAAATTATCTACATGATATCTTCAAGAACAAACCAATGATTCTCAGAATTTCTTCAACAGATTGATGATTATTTCGTGAATTACTATCTACCTATAACATGAGTTTGATTCCTATATATTTTCATTTTCCAAAAATCAATTAACAACTCTATCTTTATTGATATGCCCAAGTGTAACCTCAGCCAGGGATACCTACCTCGGCCGAGATGGTGGCCGAGACATTGGTAGGCCCAATAAGGGGTAAGGACTACCTCGGCCCCGGCCGACATTACTACATGCACCTCCCCAAGGATACTACGCACGTCGCAGATATCAACAGCACCCTCAAGTGCCCAGTAATAGCAACCTCGGCCATCAGTAGGCCGAGATAACAAGGAGCCAACGATTCACCTTCATCATGGATCCTACCTCGGCTTGGGCCGAGGTTACCAGAGGTATTAGTAAACATCGGCATGCCACATGCCTAACCTCGGCTCAGGCCGACCCTAGCATATACCTCGGCTGACATCAGGCCGAGATTCCTCATGACACTTCGCGGATTGAACGGACATCCAACCTTTATAGCTCGGCCTCTCCTAGGCCGAGGCCATTCACCAACATGACTGCCGAGCATCTGTTGACATCTGAATAAGGACACCTGGGCACAAATCAGTTATAACAAGATTATTATCCACATGTGGGAGAATATTTCATCATCATTACCTACATGTGGTCATGACAGGTGGCACACCCCCATTGGTGAGGAAACTACACACATGCACATTACATGCATAGGGGGTACATTACACCCCCTAGGCACTATATAAAGGGATCATCCCCTACTTTGCAAGAGGATCCAGATATTAAAACCCTAGCTAAAGCTCTGTTTAAATACATACTGTAGAGAGAGAAAGAGCTTGAGAGGTTGTATCCATGGCCATTAGTGCCTTCTTTCAGTGATATTACTCACACACTCACAGTGGACGTAGGCCAAATTGGCTGAACCACTTATCTTCAGGTGTTATTCCCCTTATCCTCACCTCATTCTTATCTTCTTTATACTGCTATGTTGTCATTGTTGCATCTATATTGAGCTTGCAAAACACCTCACCTGGTGGTGCTGATTCCCAGCATCATCATTTTGGCGCCGTCTGTGGGAATCGAGAGACTATCTCTTCCTCTTTTTCTGCTTTACCTCACCGGAGACTCTGGTGGTGAACCAGGAACCACCTCTTGTGTGGGGCTGTTTCACCATTGAAAGAGGTCCTTTAAGGTATTAAGCTCACTTGCTGTCCAAGCTCTTTATTATTAACACATGGCACCAGAATTACCAGCGCCTCTTCCGCCGCCCGGAGGCGGAGGGGCTAGCTCCAGTCAAGTTCCTCCTCAGTCCGAAATGGCGGAGGTGGTAGCAGCTTTAAAATCTTTAGTTGCAACACAACAAGCCATGAAGGAGCAATTTGCTCAGCTCAGCCAAACCATAATGATGAGGCCACCTGGAATCTCCCCGGACATGATAACTCCGGCGACAGTTAAACCCCATCCTGATGCCAGGGGACCACCCCAGGCACCTATGAAGGACCAACCTGCACCCCAGCGGAGGAGGGACGTTGCTGACCCTAGGCGCTTGCGCCTGGGGAGGCAGGGAAACCCTTGCCCAGAGGACAGGTATGATGACCTAGAAGCTGAAGAGGCCCCAGAAGACTGCTGGGAGCCGTATGAGGTGTCAGATAACACCATACGACCCCTTAGGCAGAGCCAGGGATGTGTCGGCCGAAGAAGAGACGAGGCCCAACAAAGAGGGTCGGCCTTTGATAGGCAGAGTCAAGGATGTGTCGGCCGAGGAAGAGAGGAGGCCCAGCAGAGAGGATCGACCTTTAACAGGTTGAGCAGAGGGTCGGCCTTCGAGAGGCTGGGCCCAGTCAATGACCTGAGGCAGAGGCTATCGAGGTCAAGAAGCGCGGCAGGCTCTCAAAGAGGGAATAGGCAGGCTCGGCCAGATCAAGGCCGACCCTTGGAAAGAAGAGCCCGGGAGCAGGAGGAGGTCAATAGTCAGCGTGTTGTGGCTGGGGAACCTTCTGTCCATCGTAGGGAGGTGGCAGGGGACAACCTCGGCCCAGCTGAAGAGAGAAGACCCTGGAATGACTCAATCCAACGTCTAGAAGAGAAGATAGGGGACCTCATCAAAAGCAGGGACCCATTACAGAGGGGCTACTCAGAGGGCTCCCCGTTTATAGCTAGGATAGTGGGATTCCCAACCCCCGCTAAGTTCAAGCCTCCTACAATGACTCCTAAATACGATGGCAGCACTAACCCAGTGCACCACATTGAGATGTATCAGTCGGCGGCAGATATTTACTCGATCCCTGATGAGATGAAGTGTAGGGCCTTCTCAGGGACCTTGACAGGGGCAGCTCATAGTTGGTTCACCTCTCTTCCGAAGAACTCGATCGAAAACTTCAAGGGCCTAGCAGAGCAGTTCATCCATAACTTCTGCTTTGGGGTAAGACCTCAGAAGAAGACTACCCACCTCCTGTATGTCAAATAGGCTAAGGGAGAAAGCCTAAGAGACTATATAGCAAGATTTAATAAGGAGAAGCTGGAGGTAGAGGATTACAAGGAGAGCATAGCCATGACTGCCCTGATAGGAGGCCTCCAGAAGGGGAAGTTATTGTGGAAGTTGGCGGAAGACCCCCCCAAGTCTATGGCAGAACTGTTGTCCACCGCCGAAAAAGTGATGAATGCGGAAGAGGTAATGGCCGCCAAATATGAGGAGGAGAACCATGGTAGCACTGGGAGATCCCAGGGTAAGAAAGAGGGGAAGAAGAGGTCAGCAGATGACAAGTTCGCTCATTACACTCCTCTGACTGTGAGCTGTGAGAACATCCTTAATGAGATCAAGACTGACCGGGCTCTGAGGTGGCTAGAGAAATTGAAGGCCCCACCACATAAGAGGAATAAGAACCTCTGGTGTGAGTTCCATCAGGATCACGTCCATATCACAGATAGATGCTTTGCTCTGAAGGATGAGATTGAGAAGATGCTGAAATCCGGGAACCTAAGAAAGTACGTGGATGGCAAGGCCCCTAAGGGTGGAAGAGAAGACCCTAGGAAGAGAAGAGATGACAGGTGCCGTGGCGATGTCCCGGCTAGAAGGCATGATGATTCGGAGGGTGATGATGGAGATGACCCGGATCTCCCTCCTAAGGATGACAACACCCCAGTCAAGAGGGTAGGGATGATCTCCTTTGGTGTTAGCACCATATGTGGGGGTTTCGCAGGAGGTGGCTCTGAGGTAGCCGACAGGAAAGCTCATGTAGCGGAGGCCAAGTCAGTGGTCAAACCTGAGGTTGTGAATCTAACGTCTTCTGATGCAGTGCAGAAGAGGAAGAAGGTGGACACGGACACCCTAGTGGTGGGATTCTCCAGACTTGACTTCAAGGGCATCTTAGCCCCCCATGATGACCCTTTAGTCATAACCACAAGGGTACATGGGTGCGATGTTGGGAGAATCCTCATAGATGGGGGAAGCTCGGCAGATGTGATGTTCTGGCCTTGTTTCAAGAGCCTGGGTCTTAGCAGGGCAAGGCTGGTGCCCTACCATCACCCATTGATAGGCTTTAGTGGTGAGAAGGTACACCCATTAGGCATGTATGAAATGGATGTACAGATGGGAGATGAATGGCCTAAGAGGCTAACCAAGAAGATAAACTTTTTTGTCATGGACGAAAATGTCTTCTCGGCCTACAACCTCATCATCGGAAGAGTGGCCCTCAAAGAGTTTGAAGCCGTGCCGTCAACTGTCCACCAGATGCTAAAATTCCCGACTCCTTATGGGGTAGGGGAAGTGCAAGGGGACCAGACCACGGCACGGGAGTGTTACTTCAACTCAGCTGAAGAGAGGGAGGCCCATAAGAGAGCAACCACCACCTACAGCATAGACACTCTTGACCCGAGAGATGAAACAAAGCTGAAGAAGGGCGAGGCCGCAGAAGAGGTAGAATCCATCGTCCTCGATGACGACGAGCCGGAAAAAACCGTCCAGGTCGGTAAGGCCCTAGAAGCAAAGATCGAGGAAGATCTGGTAAGCCTCCTCAGGAAGAGACAGAGTGTTTTCGCCTGGAGTCACACAGACATGCCTGGTATAGACCCTGAGGTCATGACCCACAAGCTCAACGTGGACAGGGATGCCAGGCCAATTAAGCAGAGGAGAAGAATTTACTCCAGAGAGAAGTATGAGGTCATTCGGGAAGAAGTGAAAAAGTTGGAAGAGGCCGAGTTCATAAGAGAGGTCACCTATCCAGAGTGGCTCTCAAATGCAGTGATCGTGCCTAAGGCCAACGAAAAGTGGCGGATGTGTGTAGACTTCACAGACCTGAATAGGTCTTGCCCGAAGGACAGCTATCCCTTGCCTAGGATAGACCAGATGGTGGACGCAACGGCAGGTCACGAGCTCATGAGTTTCATGGATGCTTATTCAGGTTATAACCAAATCTTCATGGATGCCGAGGACTCTGAGAAGACAGCCTTCATTACTGACAAGGGGACGTACTGTTACAAGGTGATGCCCTTTGGTCTGAAAAATACGGGAGCAACGTATCAACGTCTTGTCAATAGGATGTTCGAGGAACAGATAGGTAAGACCATGGAGGTATATGTGGACGATATGCTAACGAAGAGCTTGAAAGCCTGTACTCACGTAGCGGACCTTGAGAAGACCTTTGATGTCATGGACTCCTACAGAATGAAGCTCAACCCAGCAAAATGTGTCTTCGGGGTAGGAGCCAGGAAGTTCCTGGGGTTCATCGTTAATCAAAGGGGGATTGAGGCAAACCCTGAGAAAATCAAGGCATTGCTTGACATGAAGACTCCTAGGAGTATCAAGGATGTCCAAAGACTCACCGGAAGAGTGGCAGCCCTGAACAGGTTTGTTTCCAGGGCAACGGATAAGTGTCTTCCATTCTTCAAGGTTCTAAGGAAGGCCTTCCAGTGGGATGAAGAGTGTGAAAAAGCCTTTGATCAACTCAAGTCCTACTTAGGGTCTCCCTTACTGTTGTCCCGGCCCATTGCGGGAGAAAGGTTGTTTGTGTATCTGGCAGTCTCTGAGTCGGCTATTAGCGCGGCCATCATAAGAGAGGAGGGTGGAGTTCAGAGGCCTGTGTACTTCAACAGTAAGGCCCTATAAGGGTCTGAACAAAACTATCCCCGAATGGAGAAGTTGGCTTATGCTCTTATCCATGCTTCAAGGAAAATGAAGCCTTACTTTCAAGCTCACTCTATGATAGTCCTTACGGACTCCCCACTAAGGCAGGTTCTGCACAAGCCTGAGAAGTCTGGAAGATTGATGGTCTGGGCCATTGAACTAGGAGAGTATGATCTTACTTACCAGCCCAGGACAGCCATTAAGGGGCAGGCCCTTGCAGACTTTATCGCAGAGTTCACTTGGGAAGAGACTGAGTCAGAGAAGAGCTTGGATGGCGGCGAAGGGAAGAGTCGAGGTGTCTTTCGAGATTCAGAAGAGACAGACCCGTACGTCTTCCGGTGCCGAGAAGAGGTAGTCCCAGGTAAGACTCGGAGGAGAATAGAAGAAAATGAAGAGGATCGATACCTCTTCGAAAAAGGGGTGATGAGAGAAGGGGTCTTCTCTTCAGACGAAGACGTGTGGAGCCTCTTCGTGGATGGATCCTCCTGTGATGGTGAAAGCGGTGCGGGGCTAGTACTCTCGGCTCCAGATGGCGCCAACATTGAATATGCCTTGAGATTCAACTTCCAGGCTTCACATAACGAGTCTGAGTATGAGGCCATAATAGCAGGTCTCCTATTGGCAATAACTCTGCGGGTAAAGCGGCTCCTACTGCATAGCAACTCAAGGTTGGTTGTTAACCAGGTGTTGGGGGCATACGAGGCTAAAGACGAAAGGATGGCCAGATACTTAAAAAGGTAAGAGGATTGCTAGAGTTTTTTGAAGAGGCCAAACTGAAGAGAGTGTCGAGATTGAGCAACAATCACGCTGACGCATTGGCAAGACTGGCCTCGGCAATGAAGACAGACTTGGGAAGAACCATCCCCATTGAAGTCCTGGGAAAGGCAAGCATAGAGGAGGACGAGGTACGCAGCCCTTATCACAATGTGAACCCAGGAGACTCTTGGATCGACCCGCTCGTCAGATACTTAAGAGAGGGGGAGCTACCTGAGTCCAGATTGGAAAGAAAAAAGTTGAGGTACAGAGCTGCCAAGTTCTCATTGGTAGGTGATGTCTTGTATAAAAAGGGGTTCCTCTTGCCCCTCCTCAGATGTGTGCATCCCATGGAGGTACCCCGGGTCTTGCAAGAGGTTCATGAGGGCTCTTGCTCTAGCCACATAGGGGGAAGACCCTTAGCCAAAAGGATCATCACTCAAGGATACTGGTGGCCAACCTTGTCTAGGGACGCTGCTGACTATGTGAAGAAGTGCAACAAATGTCAGAGGTTCGCCACTATCCCCCACCAACCCCATCAGCCTATGACATCAATCTCTTCTCCGTGGCCTTTCGCGGTATGGGGAATTGACTTAGTAGGACCTTTGCCAAGAGCAGTCAACAACTATAGATTCTTGATAGTTGCCATTGACTACTTTTCAAAATGGGTAGAGGCCGAACCAATGATAACGATTACGGAGCAGAAGACCTTTCAGTTCATTTGGAAGAACATCATATGTAGGTATGGCCTCCCAAACTCGCTCATCTCAGATAATGGGACCCAGTTCAAGAACTCCTCCTTAGAGAAGTATTGCCAAAGTGTGGGGATTAAACAGTTCTTCTCATCTCCTGGTCGACCTCAGGCTAATGGCCAGACTGAGGTCACAAACAGGACTATCTTGGACGGAATCAAGAAGAGGTTAGAAGGCGCGAAAGGGAGATGGATAGAAGAGGTTTACGCTGTGCTATGGGCTTACAGGACCACAGCGAGGACACCCACGGGAGAAACCCCATTCATGCTGGCGCACGGTTCAGAAGCCGTCATACCAACGGAGATAGGCCTACCAACTCATCGGGTTCAGACCTACGATCCTGACAGCAACGAGGAAAGGAGGAGGTTAGACCTGGACCTAATTGAAGAAAGAAGAGAAGACGCAGAGGTCAGGAAAGCAGCATACCAACAGAGAGCAGCAAAATTCTACAATCAAAGGGTGAAATCAAGACCCATTGCGGTAGGAGACCTAGTGCTTAAGAAGACCCTACAGAAAACAAACAAGCTACACCCGAACTGGCATGGCCCCTACAGAGTAACGGAAGAGGTTGTGCCTGGCACGTATAGGCTAGAGAACCTAGAGGGAGAACCCTTCACCAACCCATGGAATGCTGACCACCTAAAGAGATATTTCATATGATGTTGCATCTATTTTGTAAATTGTAAATGTACCATCTTATTGAGAAGAGGTTGTTAATAAAGATCAGTTTCCATGACAAATTCTCATTCCATCCTTAACATCATTAATTTGGTGATTTATTATGAGGCTAACCTCGGCCCAGGTGATGACCTCAGACCCTCATAACATCACTCGGTGGTGACGAGGTCTGAGCTCAGACACCTAGGTTAGAGGACCTCAGACCCTTAACATCATTAATTTGGTGATTTATTATGAGGCTAACCTCGGCCCAGGTGGTGACCTCAGACCCTCATAACATCACTCGGTGGTGACGAGGTCTGAGCTCAGACACCTAGGTTAGAGGACCTCAGACCCTTAACATCATTAATTTGGTGATTTATTATGAGGCTAACCTCGGCCCAGGTGGTGACCTCAGACCCTCATAACATCACTCGGTGGTGACGAGGTATGAGCTCAGACACCTAGGTTAGAGGACCTCAAACCCATAACATCATTAATTTGGTGATTTATTATGAGGCTAACCTCGGCCCAGGTGGTGACCTCAGACCCTCATAACATCACTCGGTGGTGACGAGGTATGAGCTCAGACACCTAGGTTAGAGGACCTCAGACCCTTAACATCATTAATTTAGTGATTTATTATGAGGCTAACCTCGGCCCAGGTGGTGACCTCAGACCCTCATAACATCATTAAGTGGTGACGAGGTCTGAGCTCAGACACCTAGGTTAGAGGACCTCAGACCCTTAACATCATTAATTTGGTGATTTATTATGAGGCTAACCTCAGACACCTTGGTTAGAGGACCTCAGACTCTTAAGTAATGGTTATGGTATCATATTAAATAATGGCTTCAGAGATTGCATGGCATTCAAATACATTCAGAGATCAAGATGAAGGAAGACATTGGCATTCAATGAAAGAAATTGCATAATATTTACATGTCTGAGAAATTACAAATGCAAGATTACAAGTCAAAACAAAAAATGCAAAATACAAGGCCAAGTCAAACATCTGAGGGAGGAACATTCGATGTCTCGACTGGATTGGCCTGCTCGGCATTGGTCACCTCAGCCACTTCATTTGCAGGGTCAGTCCCTCCGAGATCAGTCCCTTCCAGAGTAATAGTCTGACCAGGGGCAGCAGCCTCGTCCTCTATCTCTTGCAAGGCCTGGGCAAACTGAGCGTCGGCAAGGCCGAGGCCCACAAAGTCGAAGGCCTTTATGGTGCCAACCTCGGCCTCCCTGACCTCGGCCCATTTGGTGGTGGCCTTGATACCCCTTTCAAGGTATTTAAGACCAAAAGCTACAAACTCCTCGGAGACCTTGTAATCAGCAATTATTTTCTCCGAGGCATCTGCAAGAGAGGCCTTCACAGCAGCATTAACCTTCCTCTGCAGGGCATCATCCTTGTCTTTCAAGGCCTTGGTGTGGCTATGGATGAGTGCAGAGATGTCCTTTTCTAGGCCTTGGGCCTTGTTTTCAGAATTTTGGGCCTTGGTCTCAGCATTTTGCAAATCCGTCCTCAGACGGTCGACCTCGGCCTTCAGGGTGCTCTCCACCTGCTCAGCCTCTTGCCCCTTCTGGATCAGAGGCAATTTCCTCAAGGCCCAGTTAGATAACTGGTACATGGCAATCACACTCTGTACAGACAATGAAGAGGTTAGAGGGAAATAAATTCAGAGGTCGCACTTGGCAAAATGAACGAGCCATACCTGGACGGCTCTGTGGAGGCCGAACTCAACCAGCATATGAGTGTCCATGGCCCTGTAAAAGTGCTTGTCAGCATCAGTCATCACGTTGGCAAGGGCGCCCATGGCCTGCCTGCTGTTGTCGACCACGCTCTCGGAAAGCTTCAGCTGGTCCAGACGAGCAGCTAAGGTATCGGCTGTGATAGGAATTGCAGCGTCTGGAGTCTTCCTTTGCCTGGAGCTCGGCCTCTGATCCTCAGGGGGATGGACCTCAGGGGCCCTCTTCTTGGACTTGGATATTGAGGTAGCAGGTGGAGGAGCATTCAAACCGGTCTTCTTGACAAGTCTAGCCAAGCTTGGAGCTGCCATCTCCCACAACTCGTCTGAAATGCCTGGTGGTCTCTCTGTAAAAATGAAAAGATAAGACTCAGAAATAAAGTAAGTATAATCAGAGGTTAGACTTGAAATAAAAATAAAAATCCTTACCAAAGTCAGCTAGGGGACTTCCACCTAAGCTCGTCCCCGAGAGGTACTGGGGGGTCAACAGATGCTCGAACTTGACAAACATCCCATGGGCCCCTTGGTCTTGCAGGGCCTTCACCTTTTTGCCATTTTGAACACTTAGTCCAGGGTCGGCCCTAGCAGACATGGTGACTTTTCCCCATTTAAGGGGTGTTCTCAGCTCATAAATGGAAGAGGGAATGGAAGGACCAAATTCCCACAGCCCTGAGGCAAAAAAGTACCGAGGTTTCCAATTATGATTGGAGGTCTGAGTGACCAAGAGCATCTTTTTCTCAGGCCTCCGAGCCACGAAGTGATAGTAGCTCGGATGATTCTTGGCCGAGGTGGGGACGTAACAGCCAGCAAAGACCTGAACTGGGAGGTCAGAGTGGTGGATCGCCCTCCACAAGATAATGGCCCCTATGATAACTCTCCAAGCATTGGGAGAGAGCTGTGAAGGGTCCAAGTTAATGAAGGAAAGGATGGACCTGATGACGGGGTGAAAGGGAAGACGAAAACCTAACTTGAACATCTGCTCGTACAAGAATATCTCTCCATCTTGACCATGGTAGGCCCTCTCTTCCCTCAGAGGTCTCCTTAAGTGGATAAAGGGACTGATGGAGTATAAGTACCTGAAGTGCAATAGATCCACCTCAGTAACTGTGCTTTCATACTCGGCCGCCTCAGATGTGTCAACATCACTTTCGGCATCCTCATCGTCGTCAAACTCAACGTCGGCTGGAGCAGACGTAGACGGGTGACCAGAGAACCTTTGAGCAAACTCGGCCCCAGTAACGGCCGACAGTGGGATGGCATTTAGAATGGGAGGAACAGCTACACTTGGCCCAACAAGCTCAACCTCTGAAGAAGAACTTGAGATACTTGTGCCATTTTGGGACGAGGCCCGGCTGGAAACCTCGGCCTGGTTAGGGTCCTGACCAGCCTGAGGAGCAAAGTCCATGGCCTCTTAGAAAGAGTCCACAGACATCGGGTCGGAGGTGGAAGACTCAGACTCAGATATCGGCAAGTTATTGGCAGAGGCGTCTGTCTGATAGAAATTCTCAGGTGGACGAGGGTATACCACCTTGAGAGGTGGAGGAAAGAGAGGTCTGACAGGGAACTCCTGTGACCTACGAGCTTTTTCCTGAGCTCTCTCTATCTGCCTAATTTTCTCTAAGGTCTTTTCTCTAAGAGATGGGAAGTCTTCAAGAAGTTGATACAGGGGTCTGAGCATCGGGGGACGACCCAAAACTTTGGCAGACCCTAAACTTGAGGAAAAATCCTAAAAACTACAAACGAGTTTAGCTTGAAAGATTAAGGGGACCAAAGATCAAACCAAAGAACTTTTGCAGAAAACCTAGCTCACCGGAAAATTCAAACCCTCACTGGAAAACTCATATGACCACCGGAAAATTCAAACCCTCACCGGAAAATTCAAATTAAAATGCCAAAATGAAGGAAATGGAGAGGGGGAGGTACCTGAGGGTGAGTTGATGAATGAAATAGAGGAAATCGCGCAAGAAACGAGGTATTCCCCTGCAGAACAAGCACTGGAAGGAGGGAGCTTCGGAGAGAGAGAGTTACAGAAAACAGGGCGCGAAGGAGAGAAATGAGGAAGAAGAAAGGTTTTTAACCTTTAAATACTTGAGCACGATTCCCAAGGGTCATCATTGCCTTGGGAAGCCCAAGGGACAACTGACAGCACATGCCAACCAAGTGGACACGCCTTGGCTTGGGACAGGTGTCACGCAGGTGTTGGCCTTGGGGTGAACAGGCCTCGGAGGCAAGAATCCCCTAGCCACCTGCTCTCCCAAATGACTAAGGGCTGGGGGGTGATTGATATGCCCAAGTGTAACCTCAGCCAGGGATACCTACCTAGGCCGAGATGGTGGCCGAGACATTGGTAGGCCCAATAAGGGGTAAGAACTACCTTGGCCCCGGCCGACATTACTACATGCACCTCCCCAAGGATACTACGCACGTCGCAGATATCAACAGCACCCTCAAGTGCCCAGGAATAGTAACCTCGTCCATCAGTAGGCCGAGATAACAAGGAGCCACCGATTCACCTTCATCATGGATCCTACCTCGGCTTGGGCCGAGGTTACCAGAGGTATTAGTAAACATCGGCATGCCACATGCCTAACCTCGGCTCAGGCCGACCCTAGCATATTCCTCGGCTGACATCAGGCCGAGATTCCTCATGACACTTCGCAGATTGAGCGGACATCCAACCTTTATAGCTCGGCCTCTCCTAGGCCGAGACCATTCACCAACATGACTGCCGAGCATCTGTTGACATCTGGATAAGGACACCTGGGCACAAATCAGTTATAACAAGATTATTCTCCACATGTGGGAGAATATTTCATCATTATTACCTACATGTGGTCATGACAGGTGGCACACCCCCATTGGTGAGGAAACTACACACATGCACATTACATGCATAGGGGGTACATTACAACCCCTAGGCACTATATAAAGGGATCATCCCCTACTTTGCAAGAGGATCCAGATATTAAAACCCTAGCTAAAACTCTGTTTAAATACATACTGTAGAGAGAGAAAGAGCTTGAGAGGTTGTATCCATGGCCATTAGTGCCTTCTTTCAGTGATATTACTCACACACTCACAGTGGACGTAGGCCAAATTGGCTGAACCACTTATCTTCAGGTGTTATTCCCCTTATCCTCACCTCATTCTTATCTTCTTTATACTGCTATGTTGTCATTGTTGCATCTATATTGAGCTTGCAAAACACCTCACCTGGTGGTGCTGATTCCCAGCATCATCATTTATCTTCCAAACATGTAAAATCTCATTTTTTTTATAACTATCCTAACATGGACATTATACAAACTAGATTGCAATCATCAAATAACTTACCTCTAATGAAGGTTTGATCCTTTGGGGTTATATAACACAGGTGGTTCTCCCCTTCTTCGATCACTTCCGGTGGTGGTTGGTGGTGGTGACCTTTGGTCTTTGGTTCTCCTCCTTTCCAAGAAATCTTCTCTTCTCCCAAGCACCCTTTCACTCTCTCTCAAAAGGTGACCTCTCAATTTTGTGTAGAAGCGATGAATGAACCCACGTACAACTAATCTCCAAATATTTATAATAAGACAAAATCCAAAATCACTATTCATCCCCCCTTTAAAAATGTCCAAAATTCCCTTTTTGGGTGTCTTTTCATTTCCAAATGACCCGAGACCCAAAACCAACATCAAAATAGACTTTTCTGACTATTTCAATCCTTCCGGATGAAACGACGCACTCGAAATGACTATAAGGTTGATGTAAAAATAAGTTTCTTATTTAATCTAACAAATTTGTCCCGACACGTCCCATACCGCGTCCGACTAAAAATTCAAATTACTGAATTAATAACTCACAGCAATATCCATAATCCTCACATTCGTTTTAATATCCAAAAATTCGGATTTAAACCCAATGAATTAATTTATAATAAAATCCAGTTAATCCATTAATATAACACATATTAAAAGTTATTTAAAATTACGGGGTATTATATACTCCCCCTTATAACAGAATTTCGTCCCGAAATTCGAAAAGACAAATCATACTGGTAAGGTCAACTCTGAGTATAAATCTTACATCGCAAGTAATCTATGTCGTACCGCCCATACAATACATTATCGAAAATCCTTAAGAATTTATTATGTACATGTTAGTATCAGACTCTCACTTGACATTCTCACCCCTCATCTAGAGTGCACGCTTAGCGTTTCCTATTAACCTCTTAGTTAATGGTTCCTCCTAACTAGTTTCCATAATATGATTCTATCCCATATTATAACCTCGTATGTCCCATACCATAAGTAGTATAATCATTCATATACATTTCCCATTAATATGAATTAAGCTTTTCAAATCCATAAGAATAAATATTCATTAACTTAATTCAATTCTTTTTCTATTCACTGTCATCTACAATTATCACACAGTAGATTGATCTAACCACTATATATACATTCATTTAATTCATTATATATATACATATATAATACGGCATCCCAAGTCACAGTTGTGGTGCATGTATTACTCTGCTATCACGTCCCAGTATCGTTGATCGCCGAATAAGGGACTAAAGGTTCAGTAAGGATTTCTCAAACCACAAACATCAACACAAAAATTGGAGGCGAACATAGTCCTCATACCCACGGGTCACGCACATACCTACGTTCCCATAGTCAGCGGACTTATCAACTCCTCGATAAGTCTTTCATAGTCCTATGTTCTTGAGCGACAAATCAAAGATCCCGTGAATTCATCAGGATATGACTGCCCTCATGCACAAACCTCCCATTGATAGCAAGTAATCTAGGTATGTCATACACATAAATTATCGATCAATCAAATAGGCATTATCATCTATCTATATAAATATAATATCAACAAGGTACTCACATTACCCTAAGATAGTTCCCATACGTAGCATTATATCTCTTTAAATCCTACGTATTAAATTATTATAACTTTACTTCCTTAATATAATGATTCCAGAGTCTCACTCATTACTCAAGGTTTAAATAGGTTTTTCCTCAATATAATTATTCAGTAAGAAATCACTACTATCCTACTGGTCCATATCATCTTATCTCCGGAATTACTACGAATTAAACTCTCCTTTAATTAGGGTTATAACCAATAGTTTCAAATCTCTTATAAACACATCTTCTATCACCTAGGATTGAACCCTCTTGTAAACCTAAGGCTACCCAGGTAATTTATTAAATTTCCCCTACTGGACCTATCCTTAATCCTCATGCATATAAAATTAGAATCCAACACATGAATCTAGCAACCAAAATTCCTTTCAATTTAATTATCATAATTCTAATCAATTAAATCCCAATCACATTAATCCGATTCTTATATAGGGCTTACTGATCTTTCCTAAGTCCCATTGTATCCAATTAATACTCACCAAAGATTTACAAAAGGTTTGGGATAAGAACAAGCATTAAAAAGAAATAACCTCATCATTTCTGGGGAGGTCGATCGATCGAAGGTAGGGGGTCGATCGATCGATCACCCAGATATTAGCCCAGATTCTGCAATTCTTTTATTACGGGTTTCATAACTTTTGATCATTAAAACCTTCATATTAACAACCCAAATTCCTTATAATCCTTACTACATGATATAGCAACATATGTAAATGATTTCTAATGATCCAAACATCCTAAAATCATCAAGAGTTTGAATTAAAAGCATATATTTATCCTGTTTTTCCAGAAAATTATCTACATGATATCTTCAAGAACAAACCAATGATTCTCAGAATTTCTTCAACAGATTGATGATTATTTAGTGGATTACTATCTACCTATAACATGAGTTTGATTCCTATATATTTTCATTTTCCAGAAATCAATTAACAACTCTATCTTTATCTTCCAAACATGTAAAATCTCATTTTTTTTATAACTATCCTAACATGGACATTATACAAACTAGATTGCAATCATCAAATAACTTACCTCTAATGAAGGTTTGATCCTTTGGGGTTATATAACACAGGTGGTTCTCCCCTTCTTCGATCACTTCCGGTGGTGGTTGGTGGTGGTGACCTTTGGTCTTTGGTTCTCCTCCTTTCCAAGAAATCTTCTCTTCTCCCAAGCACCCTTTCACTCTCTCTCAAAAGGTGACCTCTCAATTTTGTGTAGAAGAGATGAATAAACCCACGTACAACTAATCTCCAAATATTTATAATAAGACACATTTTGAAATCACTATTTATCCACCCTTTAAAAATGGCCAAAATGCCCTTTTTGGGTGTCTTTTCATTTCCAAATGACCCGAGACCCAAAACCAACATCAAAATAAACTTTTCTAACTATTTCAACCCTTCTGGATGAAATGACGCACTCGAAATGACTATAAGGTTGATGTAAAAATAAGTTTCTTATTTAATCTAACAAATTTGTCGTGACACGTCCCATACCGTGTCCGACTAAAAATTCAAATTACTGAATTAATAACTCACAGCAATATCCATAATCCTCACATTCGTTTTAATATTTAAAAATTTGGATTTAAACCCAATGAATTAATTTATAATAAAATCCAATTAATCCATTAATATAACACATATTAAAAGTCATTTAAAATTACGGGGTATTATATACTCCCCCCCTATAACAGAATTTTGTCCCGAAATTCGAAAAAACAAATCATACTGGTAAGGTCAACTCTGAGTATAAATCTTATATCGCAAGTAATCTATGTCGTACCGCCCATATAGTACATTATCGAAAATCCTTATTGATGTTATACGCTAAGCCTCACCATATAGTTTCAACTGAATCGAATTTAAACTTTACCCACTCTTCCTTATACCATCCTCGTGACAAAGTTCCATTATCAAATGGATATGATTAACCGCATGATACTCTGATTTACCGCAAATATTATAAACTCATATCCTAAAGACCTAACTTACTTCGACTCCCAGCGCTTGTTAGTTTCATGAGTGGGGCGTCTCGCAAGCGAAATCCAAACAAGGAACCCCCCGATACACTACTACCTAAAGTAGTCAGGCATCGAAATTCCTCAGGTCCTTAGTCAATAGTATATAACCTTTCTACAGGTTTTATCGATTTTAAATAGAAGTTTACTCATCTACTCTCTTATTAAAGACAAGACACTGGCTATAGTAGTCCATACGCTCTCACATACCACATGTCAATCCACGCCGATAGTCCCTTGGCGAGTCTACGTAAATAATAGTGCCATAGACTAAGTTTAGTAACCCTTTTCCCGTACAATATTAATTGCTAAATAAAAATCAGTATGCGCCTCATAACTCCTGTTGATACCAAAATTAGTACGCTCATGTGGACGAATAATAAGAAGACACGTGTCAATCTACGTGGCACAATAACAACGAGGAAGATTGTTTCCCCGACCAACATACTCACTCCGAGCAACAAATACCCTCCGAGGAACTCTTATCTTCCGAGGGACTCCAATGCTCCGAGAAACTCTTGGACGACGAGCAACTAAGGAGGTTCGAGCTGCACCTCGACCACAGCATTAATTGCCAGATAATCAACAGTTCAACTATTCATTGAATGCTTATCATCTTGACACGCATGTTTGAAGAACATTAAATGAATTACCCTTTCATATGTGTATCATTTAATGTAACACCCCTTCATGTACAACCTAAGGGCTATAAATACCTTGTATCACCCTCATTCATAGGGGACGGGAATTTCTTGATATCACTTGTAATCGAGAATTCCCAGACACTCAGCAATAACATAACAGTGGACGTAGGCCATTCTTATAAGGCTGAACTACTTTAAAAATCTTTGTCTCATTTATTTATCTGTGATTGAATAATTAGAGTAATCTAATTTTTTACATCAACAGATTGGCGCCGTCTGTGGGAAAGATTTGTTATTATCGTTTTTCACCAAAAATCATTCATCACCAATGGCGGATAACCCAGAAACTAGCAATCGAAATGCTGGAAATGCTGGAAATCCTCTAAATCCCTCTGCACCTCCAGATCTGGCCGGGATTATGACAAATCTGGCTCAAGGACAAACCGCCATGCAAGAGACGATGCGGCAACTCATACAAACTCTTCATGGCGGCGCACCTGCACAGTCAGGGCATCGAAGTTGTCAGAGGCAAACCTATTTACTTTCTTCGCGATCCAAGCGTACTGAATCATATCGTAATGAGGAATCTGATGATTTCTCTTATCAACATGGGCAAACTTCGTCAATACGGGTTACAGATACTGAACAACGTGTCACCCTTTCCCCAGAAAGGGACAGCGCATTGGAAAGGTTAAGTAGGGCCTCTCCTTTTAGCCGATTAGGCCCTAGGAGGAATAGGAGTCCACCTAAGACCATATCGAGGAGTTTTCGACAACCATCAGATCTAAGAGAAGGATCAGCACAATCACGACCAGCTGCTCGTCAAGATAGATCTCAAGAGGCTACTTCAGAACGATCAATTGCTCGAACCAATAGGCCCGAGGAAGGAAATGAAGCGTGGAAAGGATCTCTTCAGCGGTTAGAAGATAGATTGGGAGAAATGGCTAAGGCGAAGAATCCCCTACAACGAACTTTTGTTCAAGGGACACCTTTTGTCCAGGCCATTGTAAATTTTCCAACACCGTCAAAATTTAAAGCCCCTGTGGTGACCCCCAAATACGATGGAAAGACAGATCCTGTTCTTCACATAGAGCAATATCAAGCTGCCGCCGACATCTATGCTGTCCCCGACGAGATGAGATGTAGGGCATTCTCAGGAACTCTTACTGGATCTGCCCAGATATGGTACAACAATCTTCCTCGGGGTAAGATTTTAACTTTCTTTCAATTGGCCGAGTTGTTCATCGGCAATTTCTGTTTTGGAGCAAAGCCAGTAAAAAGAGTAGCACACTTGTTAAGTGTTAGACAAAAATCTGGTGAGAGCACTAGAGATTACATAACTCGTTTCAATAACGAGAAGCTGGAAGTCATAGATTATGAGGAAAAGACAGCAATCACCGCCTTGATGAGTGGGTTGTTGCCTAATAAGTTGTATTACACTTTGGCGAAAGATCCACCTAAAACTATGTCAGAGTTGATGGCAAAAGCAGCCAAAATCATGAATGCCGAAGAAGCTATGGCTGCAAAGAAAAATATGGATAAAGACCCCAAGGTGGACGTCGACAAGTCTAAAAATAAAGAGCATAAGGGAAATGGCAGTGACAAGCGTTCCAGAAATAATAAGTCGTCATGGGAAGTCCTAAAGAAATTCGATAATTATACACCCTTGAAAATGGGTATTAATCATGTCTTGGAAGAAATCAAGAATAGCGAGGAGGTAAAGTGGCCGAAGAAACTGAGGTCAGACCCTGATGCGAGGAATAGGGATAAATATTGTGAGTTCCACAAGGATCATGGCCATATGACTAAAAATTGCATAGCTCTTCAGAACGAGATTGAAACACTCATCCGAAGAGGAAAGCTAGCAAAGTATGTTGATCGGGGAGGTGAAAAAAGAAATAATGATCGAACTAGAGAGAGATCTAGATCTCCTCGTCGAGCAGAGGAGAAAAAGAAGAGAGAACATGAAGATGATGCCGAGGATGACCCCGATCTTCCCAAGAAACCAAGGCAACCAGAACGAGAGGTATTTTCCATACGTTTTGGGGCATTTGATTGTAATGTTATTACAGGAGGAGATGCAGGAGGAGGAGACCTTACTGCAGAAAGAAAAGCTTACCTCGGAGAGGCACAAGCTTGCTCGTACATTCAGCGAATAAATTTGGCCGAGGAGGATCGTCCGAGGAAGGTAAACAAAGAGAAGCTGGTCATTGGCTTTTCAAAAAACGACCTGGCAGGTGTTCTTTACCCTCACGATGACCCTTTGGTGATCAAAATGAGGATGAAAGAAGTAGTGATTTCAAGGGTGCTGGTAGACAATGGAAGTTCAGCAGACATCATGTACTATTCATGCTTTGACAGCTTGAATTTAAAATTATCTCAATTGGAACCTTATCACAGACCTCTTTTGGGTTTTGCTGGCGAGAAAGTTTTTCCACTTGGGACGATCAAGTTGGACATATTCATTGGAACTTGGTCTGCTTATCGAACAGAAAGAATACGCTTCTTTGTGATGGATAAGAATGTGCAGTCAGCCTACAACATCATCATGGGAAGAATTGGTTTGAAGAGGTTCGAAGCAGTTCCATCTACAGTACATCAATGCTTAAAATTCCCAATAAATTTTGGAGTAGGAGTTGTGAAAGGTGATCAAAAAGTAGCTCGGGAATGCTATTATTTATCTGCCGAGCAAGAGGAGCTTGAAGATTCAAGAAAAAAGACTACTACCTACCAGGTGGATGAAGGTACAGAAATTGAAACATTGGATCCTCGAGATGAATCCCAACTTGTAAAAGGACAGGTGGTGGAATCTACAGAAAATATTATTCTGGACGACGAGCACCCTGAACGAGTAACCCAGATAGGTTCAACGTTGGATGCTTCAATAAAACAGGAGTTGATAACTTTCTTGAGAAACAGGAAGAAAACTTTTGCGTGGAGTCATGAAGACATGCCAGGAATAGATCCAAACTTCTTATGTCATGAGCTCAATGTGAATAAGGAGATCAAGCCTGTAAAGCAGAGAAGAAGGGTATTTAGCCCCGAGAAGAATCAGGCTATACAAGAGGAGGTCGAGAAGCTCCAGAAAGCCCAATTCATTGAAGACGTGAAGTATCCAGACTGGTTGGCAAACGTGGTGATGGTAAAAAAGAAAAATAATAAATGGAGAATGTGTGTTGATTTCACCGATCTTAACAAGGCATGCCCAAAGGATCATTTTCCATTGCCCAGAATTGATCAACTAGTGGATGATACCTCGGGACACGAGCTGCTCAGCTTCATGGATGCTTACTCTGGCTACAACCAGATCAAAATGAAACCTGAAGACAGGGAAAGTACTTCTTTTATTACCCCTAGGGGAACTTATTGCTATAATGTTATGCCTTTTGGTTTGAAAAATGCAGGAGCGACATACCAGTGGCTGATGAACAAGGTTTTCACCGAACAAATCAGTTGCAACATGGAAGTCTATGTCGATGATATGCTGACAAAGAGCAAGAAAGCTGCTGATTATCTAGTTGACTTAGCTCAGACCTTTGATCAACTGGATAAATACCAAATGAAGCTCAACCCGACGAAGTGTACATTTGGAGTACGAGAAGGGATGTTCCTCGGATACATCATCAACCAGCGAGGCATTGAGGCGAATCCAGAAAAGATCAAAGCTCTTTTAGGGTTGCGATCTCCAACGACGAAGAAAGAGGTGCAGAGTCTTACAGGACGAGTTGCAGCGCTCAATAGATTTGTATCTCGAGCAACTGATAGGTGCCTTCCATTCTTCAAAACACTCCGAAAAGCTTTCGAGTGGAATGATGAATGTGAAAAAGCCTTTCAAGACTTGAAGAAATATCTGGGAACACCTCCATTGCTGTCCAGACCAGTGATGGGAAAAAAGTTGTACTTATATCTGGAAGTATCATAGAATGCAGTCAGCTCGGCACTGATCAGATTGGAGAATGGAGTCCAGAAGCCAATTTATTACACTAGTAAGGCTTTCCGAGGTGCAGAGATCAGGTACCCGAAGTTGGAAAAATTGGCATTGGCATTAATTGAAGCAAGTAGAAGAATGAGGCCATATTTCCAGGCCCATACCATCGTCGTGTATACCGACATGCCGTTACGACAAGCCCTTCATAAACCAGAAAAATCAGGGAGACTGATGTATTGGGCAATAGAGCTCGGTGAATATGATATTGTGTATGAACCCGGATCATCACTAAAAGGGCAGGCCGTAGCAGATTTTATAGCAGAATTTACTTATCCTGATACCCCCGAGGAGCAAAAGTTACTCGCTGATCGACCTGTGGATGTTACAGGATCAACAAACATGAGCCCAGACCAACTCCGGTTGGTAAAAGGACGAGTGGATGTTAAAAAATCAACAGACATAAGCTCAGACCAACCCCGGTTGGTAAAAGAACTTGTGGGTGTAGAAGGATCATTAACTTCGAACTCAGACCAGCTCCAGTTGGTAAAAGAGCGAGAAGAGATGGTCGACGAGGAGCGAAAAGTACCAGGGGAGGATGAAAGGAAGCAAAAAATATTTCACCAAGGAACTCTATCAGATAAGGAATTTGAAGACGGGTTACCCATATGGAGATTATATGTAGATGGCTCATCTTGCACAGCAGGTTGTGGGGCAGGAATTATTTTGAACACCCCAGACGAGATTGACATGGAATATGGCTTGCGATTCCAATTCAAAGCCTCCAATAATGAGGCTGAGTATGAGGCCATGATAGCAGGTCTTAATTTAGCAAAGATTATAGAAGCGCAACAAGTGATGGTATTCAGTGATTCTCAATTGATTGTGAATCAGATGATGGGAACATATGCAATTAAAGGAGAATTAATGGTCAAGTATCATGCCAAGGTAATGGAGTTATTGGCAGAATTTGATGCGATTCAGTTAATCAGAATACCAAGAATAGAGAATGCACGAGCAGACGCACTGGCCCGACTAGCATCAGCTACTCGTACCGAGCTGCAAAGAACAATACCAATTGAAGTATTAGAAAGTCGGAGCATAGATGAAAACCTGGCGATGAATATTATCACCCTTGATTTAGGACCATCTTGGATGGATCCCATCAGGGCATATGTTGAAGAAGGAGAATTATCGGAAGATAAGCTCGCTGCCAAGAAATTGAAGTATAAAGCTGCTCGGTATGTACTAACTAATGGTATTTTGTATAGACGAGGAACTATGGCAGGTTTGCAAAGATGTGTACATCCTTCCGAGGTGAAAGAATTAATTGAAGAAATCCATGAAGGATCCTGTGGAGCTCATGTAGCAGGTCGGACACTTTTGCAAAGGGTGATAACTCAAGGATACTACTGGCCGATGATGAGGGATGATTGTATAGCCTATGCTAAGAAATGTGACAAGTGCCAACGTTTTTCCTCCATCCGATGAACTCCACAAGCATTGTTGACACCCATAACTTCCCCTTGGCCATTTGCCATGTGGGGAAATGATTTGGTTGGAGCACTGCCGACCACCCGAGGAAGATTCAAGTACCTCGTCGTCGCAGTAGATTATTTTACTAAGTGGGTAGAAGCTGAACCCCTTATCGATATGACGTACGAGAAGGTATACCAGTTCGTTTGGAAGAACATCATCTGTCGATATGGTCTCCCTCATGCCTTCATCACAGACCACGGAACACAATTCGATAACGAGGAATTTGCTGCCTATTGTCATCAGTCGAACATTTTGAAGGTTCATTCAGCACCAGGCCATCCTCAAAGCAATGGACAGACTGAAGTGACGAACAGAACATTATTAAATGGTTTGAAGAAGAGGCTAAGTGAGGCTAAAGCTAATTGGATTAATGAGCTACAGTCAGTACTGTGGGCTTACCGAACAACTCCCCTAGCAGCAACTGGAGAATCACCATATATGCTGGCGTTTGGAAGTGAGGCTGTAATACCTGCCGAGTTGGGTCTTCCAACATATAGAGTGCTGAATTTCAATTCCCCAGTCAGTGACTTGATGAGAAGGCTGGATTTGGATATGCTCGAGGAGGTTAGAGAAGAAGCAGCCATTAGGAATGCTGCATATTAACAACGAACAGCTCTGTTCTACAACAAGAGGGTGAAGAAATGCGATTTAAAAGAAGGAGATTACGTGCTAAAGAAGGTCATTCAGAAGCACAATAAATTGGAAGCAAACTGGCATGGACCTTACCGAGTCACAGAAATTGTTCGACCAGGAACTTACCGAATAGCAACTCTAGAAGGAGAGGAATTCAAGAATGTTTGGAATGCTGAACACCTTCGCAAGTATTATCAATGATGTAAAATGTACAGCAGTTGCATCAACATGAATAAAACGATGATGTTTCACAATTTTTCTCTCCTTTGTTTAAAAGTTTTTCGGGTAATACTAGTGTTTTACACTACGCTGTTCAACAGCAAAAAGAAGACGATAGTTCATACCCACGACCAACTCCGGTTGGTAAAAGGGCGAGAACAAACTATACTCCTTTGGTTAGGAGACATACACTAGCGTGACCAACTCCGGTTGGTAAAATAACTAGTAGATAGTTCAGACCCACGACCAACTCCGGTTGGTAAAAGGGCGAGAACAAACTATACTCCTTTGGTTAGGAGGCATACACTAGCGTGATCAACTCCGGTTGGTAAAATAACTAGTGGATAAGATAGTTCGAGCGTGACCAACTCCGGTTGGTAAAAGAGCGAGAACACCATACTCCTTTGGTTAGGAGGCATACACTAGCGTGATCAACTCCGGTTGGTAAAATAACTAGTGGACATAATAGTTCAAACCCATGACCAACTCCGGTTGGTAAAAGGGCAAGAACAACATTCTTAAAAATGCCAATTTTGGCTGGTTAAGAAACAAAATATGCCAACTTATGTTGGTCGGAAGGTAAAACTATTCCAGAAAATACAAAAAATTCCAAACTGAACCAAGTATGGTTGGTCGGTGATCAAAACCCACTAACTGTAGTTGGTCGACGAGGATAAATTATAGACCTTGGTTGGTCGGACACATTTTTTGAAAAAATTTACCAAGTATGGTTGTTCGGGGATAAAAACCCACTAACTGTATTTGGTCGACGAGCAGAAAATATTTCAAATTGAACCAAGTATGGCTGGTCGGGGATAAAAACCCATCAACTGTAGTTGGTCAACAAACACAATTTAACAACCTTGGTTGGTTGGAAACACATTTTATACTCATTACTTTATTATTAAGTGATTGAGCAACATTGATACTTGTAAACTTTTTTGGATGATGAACATCACAATATTGTTATCTTTTTAACAGATACATATGCACAAATGTAAAAGTGTTAGACAAGTACAAAAGAATAGCAATACAGATTTGCAAACAAAAATGAAAGTCTTTCATTAAATTCAAAATAAATTACAAGTTACATATGTGTGCTAACTATTACATTGAAAATCCTATTCTATTGGTTTCTTTCCTTCAGCTTTTGAAATGGGTTCCTCACCAGCAGGAGGATCATTTAATGTCTGAGGAGAATTGATAAAATTCAAGTCCTTCAACATTCTGACATTCATTACTGAAGGAGTATCCAAGAGATGCTCGGGACGAGATACTTCAATTTGAGAATGAAGATTATAGTCACCAAGATATTTTGAAATTAATCTCCGAGGAATGGCACGAGCTGGGATCCATTCCATGTCCAATTTATAGGGTGGTACAGGCAAGTCTAGTAGCCCAGGGGTATGATAATCCCACAGGTAGTGCCCCTGTTCGAGCTTCAACACACCCAGGGCGTTCAACCATCCCTGTTTATAACCTTCATTATTGGCATTTTCAATGCGAGCATCCAAATGATAAAGGGCCTCATTATAGCCTGCATTCCAGAATTCACGAGGTTGTTTATGGAATTGGAAAGTTAATCTTTCTAACTGCTCATAAAGGTTCCTGGAAAAAACATCCTTATTATTCAAAGCTGACTTCGTTGCAGTAAGTTGATCTTCCAAAGTCAGGATTTTCTTGGACATTTTAGACAAAGCCCGATCTTTTGCGTTCAACTGGTACGCTTGAGTTTCCAATGTTGACAGAGTACGAGCTTCTTCAATACTACGAGGAGTTCTTGATCGTCCCCGAGCAGCTAAAATGCTTCGTTCCTCGTTAACATCCTGGGCAGCTCTTCCTCGCCCATGAGAACCTCTTCCTCATCCCCGAGCAGTAGCAGAAATACCAGACCTTCTTAAAGTATCCAATTCTTGCCTTAATTTGGCGTTCTCAACTTCTAAGAATGAGAATCCTTCATCGGTGACCGGTACCAAGGCAGTGGAAGATGAAGCTGCAGACTCATACTGTGCCAACTTTTTCTGTAAATTATTGTTCTCTTGTTCCAGCAGCTCGGCGATCTGTCTGCAGGCCTCAACTTCACCTTTTAGGGTTCTCTCCCTGACATCATATCCAGCAATGATCTTTTTGTGGCCTGTATCGGAAGAAAGCTGTTGATACATATTCTCATACTCCTTGTGCAACAAGGCAGTTGATTCATTGTACTGATTCTGAAGATCTTCTAGGGTACAATGAAGCTCCTCGATCAATTCGTAGTATGCCACATTATTGGCCACAGCTCGATCAAGTAAATCTTTCAGGTACCGATAAGCCTCAACTGCTTGCTCTGAAGCATCATGGCCAAGGATGTCGGCAATTTCTGATACACTCAGGTCTGTGTGACCAGCCTTATAATATTCACGGCATTGCTGCATCAGCTTTGTATCATGGGCAGATATCAGTTCCATTCTAGCCATAAACTAATAAAGAGGAGAAGGCAAGAGTTAATAAATAAAAACAGACAGAGCATCAACAATGTAGAGGAACAAAAAGATGTGATTTTATTACATCATCAACAAGATTACATCATTTGGAATACAGAGGATAAGTAAAAGAAAAACAGAAAGAGAGTACCGAACAACTTCACACCTTTTCCTTGTCTCCCAAGACTTTCTCGGGAGACTGGGACGAGGAGCTTGGTTGCTCGGTAGGAACAATGATCTGATTAGTAGAAGCTGGGACTTGTTCTGGAGGAGCAGGCAAGGATGAAATCTCCTCGGTGGCCGTCTGGTTGGGTTGTAGAACAAGGACTTGATCACCCACAGTCATTGAGGATTCTTCAGATGCAGCTTCGTCTTCATCCTCATCTTGAATAACTGGAGGAGGACCAGGGAGATGTTGTTGAAATAGCTCGGAGTCCTCGCTCACCTTCAATTCCTGTAAGGAAGCAACCCAACCATCATGGAAGTATTTCAAACTTCCATACTTCACCTGGGTCATCATCGCTGCTACCCCCTGTCCCATCCTTTGTCCCAACCAGTTCGGAAGGACTTCTTCACAGCTGTTTTTCTCTTCATTTTTTCCGAGGAGAGCTTCTCGGACATAAGATTCTCGGTGGCCTTCAATTTGGTCTCCACCTCCTCCTTCTGACGATTTACTTCTCGCAGGAGGGTCAGCTCTTCTTCAGCTGATTTCAATTTATTCTCAAGCTCCCCAAAGCCTGAAAGTTTCTCGGCATAGTCTTTATTCTCTCTCTCCAAGTCCTTCACCTTATTACCCATTTGTACCTTCTCTGCGTCAGACGCAGCCAACTTCTTCTCCCATTCAATTTTATCCTCGCCATACTTCTGACGAGATTCACTCACCGATTTGATAGCTTTCTCCAGTGCTCCTTCCACAGTGGACGAGGAGCAAGAAGCTTTGATCGCTTCATCCTTTTTAAAGATTATATTGAAACAGCTCGTCAACTGTAATCAGAAAAGGGAAATGACATCAGAAACAAATATGGGAAATAACAAAGGAAAATATGAAAAACTCAGAGTAGAGATACTTACTGAAGCAAGATGACGAGCAGCCAGAGAAGTAACCATATCCCGAGTAAGGTCTTTTTCAGTACCTTGCACCTCGGGAATGGGCGAAAACTTTGCCAAGCTCATCGTAGAGCTCGGAGGAACAATGATTGGAACACCATCTCCACCAGCTGGGAGCTGGGGAATGGCTCCAGAAATACTGACCGAGGAGGATTTCCTCAGTCTCCTCGGTGCCTTTTCAACAACCTCAACCAAAGAAGAACTTTTGGTTGGTGAGATAGTGATTACTTCAACAGGTGCATCCTTCTGCACAGGAGCCACTGGGGGCTTCTCGACAGCCTTCTGAGAAGCAACAGGAGGGGTGGCATCTTTATTCTTTGTCCCTTTTTGGACATCACCCTTATTTTTCTTCCCATCTCCAGCAGAGGAAGTCTCCTCGAAGAGAGCGGGAACTCTTCTCTTGCCCATTTTTTGGCTCAAAGGAATATGAGATTCCGAATCAGAGTCTTCGAGAATTTGCACTGGATCACTGATGCTGACCACAGGACGAGCAGTAAAGGACGACGTATAGCTCCTATACTACAACAAGTATGAAGCAGACCTGATGTGCTCGTCTGCAATTTTCTGATGCAAACTCCAGATATGTTTCAATTGCCTTATATTAACTTCTGATTCTTTGGGAGTTTTTCTCTTGCTGTCAACTGCAAACAAAAATAAATTAAAATGTCAATCATGCATTTATTCAAACATGATGAAATCATAATTTCAAAAATAAAATAAAATGAAAATAACCTATCCCATTGCCGAATGGGGGGCATTTGGGACCCTCATACACGTCGTCTCCGACTGAAGGAGCATGTTGCCAATTTTTGAAAACTAATCCATGTTCAAAATAATCCCTGTTAGCATCAGGGAGGTTGACTACTAGAGCCCTATTCAAAAATCTGGTTTTTAAATAATAAACATTATCTAAAACAGCCCATCTATAGCAATACATAATCTCAGGAATTCCTATACGAGTTCCATGAGTTTGATTTAACTTATGCACCCAATTAACTATTCTCCATGTATTGGGGGCTACTTTTCCAGGAACAACATCAAAATGTTGACAGAATTCTAAGCATAAAGGGTTAGGTGGAAAAGAAAATCCACACTCAGCAATAAAGAGGCTGGGGAACCAATGTCCCTCAGCCAAACAAAAATAGTCAAAGGGCTCAGGAAGACTCTCTGAAGTTACCCAAGACGGAATGGAATAATCAGAACGGAATTTTTCAATAGATTCAATAATATAAATCAAGGTGAATAAAAGGAGAAAGAAGAAGATCTTACAGGAAGAATGGAGATCTGTTGACAACGAACGAAAACAAGGATGAACGCACAAGAGAAAGAAAAACTATGGAGAATTCGAAAGAAAGAAAATTGGAAAAGGTAGAGGACGGTATGATTGCTTGGGAAGTTTAAATACTTTGCCTTGGGAACCAGCGAAAGAAATGATTACATAAAAGAAACTATTGCGCTACCGGCGGCTAAAAGGACAAAAAATGGACGAAGATCGAAGCGCTTATGAAAAGGCAAAAAGGCGGATTCTGCGAATTTGGAAGGAAGTTCAAATACAAAGAAAATGCTCCTAAAACCCAGGGAAGTCATTTAATATTGCCATATACCGAGAAAGAATGTTCCATACTCCTCAAAGTTCGAAATATGAAACATTGGGGGATTCTGTTGATACCAAAATTAGTACGCTGATGTGGACGAATAATAAGAAGACACGTGTCAATCTACGTGGCACAATAACAACGAGGAAGATTGTTTCTCCGATCAACATACTCACTCCGAGCAACAAATACCCTCCGAGGAACTCTTATCTTCCGAGGAACTCCAATGCTCCGAGAAACTCTTGGACGACGAGCAACTAAGGCGGTTCGAGCTGCACCTCGACCACAGCATTAATTGCCAGATAATCAACAGTTCAACTATTCATTGAATGCTTATCATCTTGACACGCACGTTTGAAGAACATTAAATGAATTACCCTTTCATATATGTATCATTTAATGTAACACCCCTTCATGTACAGCCTAAGGGCTATAAATACCTTGTATCACCCTCATTCATAGGGGACGGGAATTTCTTGATATCACTTGTAATCGAGAATTCCCAGACACTCAGCAATAACATAACAGTGGACGTAGGCCATTCTTATAAGGCTGAACTACTTTAAAAATCTTTGTCTCATTTATTTATCTTTGATTGAATAATTAGAGTAATCTAATTTTGTACATCAACAACTCCTTAGATAGAAAACATACCCTCATTCGCGGTTGGTGGTTTTTGAATCGCTGGCTGATGGACATTATATACACGCTCATACTGACCCTGTTGCACGGGAGCTGCTGGAATAGGAGGTAATGCTAGCACCGGAGCTGGAACTGGCAGAGCAGCTGGTGGAAACACTGGTATCTGTGGCTCCTATCGAGCATTTTTTTGCTAAAGATCGTAGTCATAAATAGAAAATAAATAATCCTACTCATAGGGATCTACATCAAAGAACGTTAAGCTGAAAACACAGTAAGCCGTACAGACCCTAAAGGACACTAGAACCTGATGCTATGATACCACCTGTAACACCCCACCTAATTAAATACCGGGTGGCCAGTCCTATACCAAATTAAAACAGAATATACAGTTGGCTTATTCTTAACATCACTGTCGAAAACCTTTACAAATCACCCAATACCCAATTAAGCTGGTGTTAAAAACTTTCCAATTTTTAATTTAGCAAAAATCATTTTTTTTAGTTTACGAATAACAGTACACATATTATTCTACAACACTAATAACCGAACAGGTAACACAAAAAGAATTTAAATGCAATTGGAATAAACATTCCCAAATAATTATCCAATACAGTAATCCCAACAATAATAAATGTATTAAAATGACACTAGTACAAGACTATTTGACTCAGATATAAAGGAGATAACTGAATTCCTTTGGGTGACATGCCCTAAATAAAAGAACACTGTGAATCAAATGAAGACAGGTGTCTAAGCAATACTCCATAGCTTGTCATAATCCTCTAAGGTTGGTGTCCCTACTGCTGGACACCTGATATAGAAGGTACAATAGAAAAGAGAATGTGCAAGGAAACGGGTCAGAGCCCGATGTGAAAATAATTTTGAAAACAGAAAGTATTTAACAAGTGCAATTAAGCATTTATTATGTACATGTTAGTATCAGACTCTCACTTGACATTCTCACCACTCATCTAGAGTGCACGCGTAACGTTTCCTATTAACCTGTTAGTTAATGGTTCCTCCTAACTAGTTTCCATAATATGATTCCATCCCATATTATAACCCCGTATGTCCCATACCATACGTAGTATAATCATTCATATACATTTCCCATTAATATGAATTAAGCTTTTCAAATCCATAAGAATAAATATTCATTAACTTAGTTCAATTCTTTTTCTATTCACTGTCATCTACAATTATCACACAGTAGATTGATCTAACCACTATATATACATTCATTTAATTCATTATATATATACATATATAATATGGCACCCCAAGTCACAGCTGTTGTGCATACATTACTCTGTTATCACGTCCAAGTATCGCTGGTCGCCGAATAGGGCACTAAAGGTTCGATAAGGATTTCTCGAACCACAAACATCAACACAAAAATTGGAGACGAGCATAGTCCTCATACCCACGGGTCACGCATATACCTACGTTTTCATAGTCAGCGGACTTATCAACTCCCCGATAAGTCTTTCATAGTCCTATGTTCTTGAGCGACAAATCAAAGATCCTATGGATTCATCAGGATATGACTTCCCTCGCGCACAAACCTCCCATTGATAGCAAGTAAGCTAGGTATGTCATACACATAAACTATCAATCAATCAAATAGGCATTATTATCTACCTATATAAATATAATATCAACAAGGTACTCACATTACCCTAAGATAGTTCCCATACGTAGCATTATATCTCTTTAAATCCTACGTATTAAATTATTATGACTTTACATCCTTAATTTAATGATTCCAGAGTCTCACTCATTACTCAAGGTTTAAATAGGTTTTTCCTCAATATAATTATTCAGTAAGAAATCACTACTATCCTACTGGTCCATATCATCTTATCTCCCAAATTACTATGAATTAAACTCTCCTTTAATTAGGATTATAACCGATAGCTTCAAATCTCTTATAAACACGTCTTCTATCACCTAGGATTGAACCCTCTTATAAACCTAAGGCTACCCAGTTAATTTATTAAATTTCCCCTACTGGACCTATCCTTAATCCTCATGCATATAAAATTAGAATCCAACACATGAATCTAGCAATCGAAATTCCTTTCAATTTAATTATCATAATTGTAATCAATTAAATCCCAATCACATTAATCCGATTCTTATCTAGGGCTTATTGATCTTCCCTAAGTCCCATTATATCCAATTAATACTCACCAAAGATTTACAAAAGGTTTGGGATAAGAACAAGCATTAAAAAGAAGCAACCTCATCATTTATGGGGAGGTCGATCGATCGAAGGTAGGGGGTCGATCGATCGATCGCCCAGATATCAGGCTAGATTCTGCAATTCTTTTACTACGGGTTTCATAACTTTTGATCATTAAAACCTTCATATTAAAAACCCAAATTCCTTATAATCCTTACTACATGATATAGCAACATATGTAAATGATTTCTAATGATCTAAACATCCTAGAATCATCAAGAGTTTGATTTAATAGCATATATTTATCGTATTTTTCCAGAAAATTATCTACATGATATCTTCAAGAACAAACCAATGATTCTCAGAATTTCTTCACATATTGATGATTATTTTGTGGATTACTATCTACCTATAACATGAATTTGATTCCTACATTTTTCCATTTTCCAGAAATCAATTAACAACTCTCTCTTTATCTTCCAAACATGTAAAACTCATTTTTTTTATAATTATCTTAACATGGTCATTACAAACTAGATTGCAATCATAAAATAACTTGCCTCTAATGAAGATCTGATCCTTTGGGGTTGTATAACACAGGTGGTTCTCCCCTTCTTTGATCACTTCCGGTGGTGGTTGGTGGTGGTGACCTTTGGTCTTTGGTTCTCCTCCTTTACAAGAAATCTTCTCTTCTCCCAAGCACCCTTTCACTCTCTCTCAAAAGGTGACCTCTCAATTTTGTGTAGAAGAGATGAATAAACCCACGTACAACTAATCTCCAAATATTTATAATAAGACACATTTTGAAATCACTATTTATCCACCCTTTAAAAATGGCCAAAATGCCCTTTTTGGGTGTCTTTTCATTTCCAAATGACCCGAGACCCAAAACCAACATCCAAATAGACTTTTCTGACTATTTCAACCCTTCTGGATGAAATGACGCACTCGAAATGACTATAAGGTTGATGTAAAAATAAGTTTCTTATTTAATCTAACAAATTTGTCCTGACACGTCCCATACCGTGTCCGACTAAAAATTCAAATTACTGAATTAATAACTCACAGCAATATCCATAATCCTCACATTCGTTTTAATATTTAAAAATTTGGATTTAAACCCAATGAATTAATGTATAATAAAATCCAGTAAATCCATTAATATAACACATATTAAAAGTCATTTAAAATTATGGGGTATTACATGCATCTTGAGTTATCTATTTCAGTTGGGCTTGTTGCACCTTTTTACTTATTCAGACAGTTAGAGGATTCATTTATTACTTCTTTCGGTTGTTGGTTTACTTTGTCGAATTATTGTATTTGAGATTTAGGCTGGATGTGGTTACTCCAGTCACATTTATTACCTTAGTCATTTTATTTCATATGAGATTCGTTTGAATGGTGTATGATTAGTAATTGGTTAATTTGGTTTTATGTTAATTAAAAGATAAAATTTTGACGTCAACCTTTTTAAATATTAGGTGGTTAGTGTTCATAATAAGTTTTCGACAGTGATGCATACTCTGAACCAACTGGATATTCAGGATTAATTTGATAAAGGACTGATCACCCGATATTTAATTAGGTGGGGTGTCAGAGGTGGTATTAGAGCATTAGATTCTAGAGTCCTTTCGGATCTGTACGATATATTATGCTTCCAGTGTAGCTTTCTTTGATATAAAGCCTTATATTTAGGACTGTTGTATTCATTATTTGCTCATTTTACGTCTTCAGCTATTTGAGATATCTACTTTGGACTTATAAAGATTCTCTCTAATTTCAAATGCCTCCCAGACGTGCATAACGAGCTCCTAGGGATGCCCAGCCCGAGCCCCAGCCAGCTCCGGCCCAGGGCACGATGAATACTGCAGAGGTTGCCGCTATCGTAGCACGGACAGTAAATGCAACTTTGGCCGTAATACAGCAAGCCCCCCTAGACACCGGTGGTGTCCCCAGCACCAGCTCACCCTTTTCCTTCTACTTAGGAACGAGTCAGAGATGCCTTCCAGAAGGTACACCCTCCATAGTTCATAGGGAGTTCTGATGTTGTGGTAGTAAGCTAATGGGAGAAATATATCCAGCGACACTTGAGGATGTATGAGTGTAATGAGGTTCAGAAGTAAATACTAGCTACTTTTAATCTAGTGGGAGCGGCACTGCAGTGGTGGGAGTCTATTACCACTGCTGAGGAGAGAGACAGCATGACTATCCAGGACTTCAGGGTGCGGTTCGATTGTAAATATTTTCCTTCTGCAGTTTATACTGAGATAAGGCAGAAATTATTCTATCTCTCCCAAGAGGGGAAGACAGTTGCGGAGTACGAGGAAGAGTTCATGAGATTGATTAATCTGGTACCAGATGAAGTTCTTACTGAGGGGAAGAAAATTCAGATGTCTATGGAAATCTTGACTTGGAGGATTCGTCAGCATCTTTTGGGTAATCTTTCGTTGGGTCCGTTTACTGATGTAATTAATGTTGCCCTACTACACTACTAGGATCACCGCTTCCATTAGAAGGGAAGCAAATGAGTGGGGGAGTCCATCTAGCAGGGCAAGACAGGAGGAAATGGTGCTAGTGGCGCACAACCAGCTCAGGGTCAACAGAGACAGGGTGAGTAGAGTTCCCACTAGGGGGACCCTGCTAAGAGGTTCAGATCAGGTGATTACAAGCAGGGATAGGGAGGTTTTAGACAAGGCCATCAGGGCTATCCTTGCCAGCAGGGGCATCAGTGCTTTCAGTAGGGCTAAGGGAAGGGTGGTAACAGCCATCAGGGCAGAGGGCAGCGGGGGCAGAGGGGAGGACACTTTCTAGGGAGATGCTTCTCTTGTGGAAACACTGGACATAAACGTCAGGAATTTCCTCATAAGGGTAGAGCCTCACCGCCGTAGCAGCAGCAGGGCGCTCATCAGGAGCCCCAACAATCGATATTTCTAACCTCCCTCTCAGCACCACTACAGGTGCCAGCCATTCCAGCAGCTCCGATCCAATAGGGGCAGATGCAGTATGGGCATGTCTACAACGTCCACCAGGCCGCAGTTCCTCAGGCTTCACCTGCGATTGAGGGTATGTTTTTTATTCAGGGGACTTTGGGGCAGATATTATTTCACACTGGGGGTTCACATAGTTTCATTGCCACTAGTTTTTCACGAACCATGGGGTTATTAGACACGATAGAGAGCACAATTACTAGGGTAGACTCACCATTGGGCTATGGGTCTTTGATATTCTTTATATGTTGGGGAGTGGGCATAGAGATTGGGAGATTGATCTTACCGACTGACATGCTTATCATAGATATGCACGAGTATGATGCTCTTATCAGAATGGATTGGCTAGTTTTGTATAGGGAGATGATTGACTGTTATAGTCATAGTATTGTATTCGCAATACCAGGTTAGGAGATGTTTTTGGTGGCGATGCCTTGTCTTGAGGGAGGTTCTTCCACCCATTTATATTATATAGATGAGGAGACCTTTAAGGAGGTGGTAATTCCAGTTGATTCAATTTCGGTTGTTCGTGAGTTCGCTGATGTATTTCAGGACATACCAGGGCTACCGCCTAGCACATAGATAGACCGTGCACCTTACCATATGGCTCCAATGGAGATGAGGGAGTTACGGGATCAGATCGAGCAGTTATTGGGACATGGCTTCATTCGTAGAAGTACCTCTCCTTGGGGCACTCCATTACTGTTCGTAAAGAAGAGAGATGGGTCAATATAGTTGTGTGTTGATTACCTAGAGTTGAATAAGGTCGCTATTCCAAATAAGTATTTGTTGCCCTAAATTAATGACTTATTCGACCAGTTGAGGGTGCTGCCTAATTCTCGAAGGCAGACTTGAGGTTGGGATACCATCAGTTACGTATCAGAGAGGAGGACGTGTCTAAGACTAACTTTTTAACGTGATATGGGTCTTACGAGTTTAGGGTTATGCCATTTGGGATAATCAATTCACCGACTGTATTTATGGACTTGATGAACAGGGTGTTCAGAGTGTTCTTAGATCAATTTGTCATTGTCTTTATTGATGACATCCTGATTTACTCCCAGACTGAGGAGGAGCATGCCGAGCATTTGAGGCTGGTTTTGCAGACACTCCGAGAGCACGGGTTGTATGCAAAATATGAGAAGTGTGTGTTCTGGCTGAGAGAAGTTTAGTTTTGGGGGCACATTATTTCTGAAGAAGGGATATCAGTAGATCCAGGGAAGGGTCAGCGGTGAGGGAGTGGGGACAGCCCATGACGCTGATAGAGATACGTAGTTTCTTAGGGCTGATCGGATACTACAAGCGATTTATTTGGGGATTCTCGAAGATAGAGGTTCCGATGACAAATTTGACTCGCAAAGGGGTGCCATTCATTTGGGATGATGCCTATTGGTTGGCTTTTGATGAGCTAAAGGATAAGCTGACTTCAGCACCAGTTCTAGCACTACCCAGGCCAAGGGTTGAATACCTGGTTTACACTGATGCGTCATTACTAGGACTTAGGCGCATGCTTCAGCGAGAGGATAAGGCTATAGCTTATGCTTCCCGCAAGCTTAAGCATCACGAGAGGATTTTCCCCACCCACGACTTGGAGTTAGCGGCAGTCGTGTTTGCACTTCGGGTATGGAGGCATTATCTCTTAGGGGAGAAATTTTGCCTATTCATAAATCATGAGTCACTGCAGTACTTATTCACACAGCGGGAGTTGAATATGTGTCAGTGGAGGTGGCTTGAATTTGTGAAGGCCTATCAGTTCGACATCCATTACTACCCGAGGAATGCTAACGTGGTAGCAGATGCATTGAGTCGTAGGCCAACGGGTGAGGTGGTCGAGGTGTGGAAGGAAAAATGGAAGGAACTGGGACATTAGGATGCGGTTGCCTGCTCATTTATGTCAGTGATGATAGTTACACCCGAGATCGTTACTAGGGTGATACAGGCTCAGGCAACAAACTCATTCTATCAGGACCGGATTGTACATCTTCTAGCCGAGGGGGTAGAGTCATATTCTGTGAGCTCAGATAGGGGCTTACGCTTTAATGGCAGACTAGAAGTTCCAGAGGGGAGGAGTTACAATATGCAGTGATGGCGGAGTCGCATAAATCACGATTTCTGGTACATCCCGAAGGGGATAAGATGTACTAGGATATGAGGCGACAATACTGGTGGAGTGGAATAAAGAAGAACATCGCCGAGTTTGTTTTGAAATGTGCCACTTATCAGCTGGTAAAAGTGGACCACCAGATACCTCCAGGACTCCTACAGCTGTTAGATATCCCTATGTGGAAATGGGAGAGCATTTCCATGGTCCTACATCGCAGAGGGGTCACGATTCCATATAGGTGATTGTGGATAGGTTGACCAAGGTACCTCATTTTCTTCCAGTCCGGACCAATTATACTATGGGGCAGTACGCTCAGATCTTCATTATTGAGATAGTGAGACTCCATGGGGTGCCCCCTTAACTTTGTGTCCGACCGGGACAAGATATTTATGTCCCAATTTTGGGAGAGCTTCCAGGAGGCCATGGGTATGGAGTTATGATTGAGTTCAGCCTATCACCGCGGATGGATGGGCAGACAGAGGGAACAAATAAGATGTTAGAGGATATGTTGTGGATGTGTATCTTGGATTTTGGTGGGGGTTAGGAGCAGTACCTTCCATTAGTGGAGTTTGCTTATAATAACTCCTACTAGTTTACTATTGTCATGGCTCCATTTGAGGCATTATATGGTAGGCCTTATCGTTCTCCAACATGTTGGCTAGAGGTGGGGGGAAAACAAGCTACTTGGGCCAGAGGTGACTTAGGATACCTCGGCCAGGATTGAGATGATTCGACGCCGTATTCGGATTGCTCAGGATAGACAGAAGAGCTACGTTGATGCCAAGAGGTTCTTTAGGGAGTTCAATATGGGGGACTAAGTGTTGTTACGAGTATCTCCTATGAAGGGGTAATGCAGTTTGGGAAGAAATGGAAGTTGGCATCGAGGTAGGTAGGGCCATTCCCTATTATTGAGCGGATTGGGCCAGTAACCTACAGACTTGGGTTACCGGAGCACTTCTATAGGATCCATGATGTGTTCCATATTTCTTCGATGAGGAGATATCTTTGGGATGATATGGACCACACTCATATTTCTTTAGAGGATATTAACCTGCAACCCGATAGTTCCTACGACGAGTGTTCAGTTGCTATCCTAAACCGTAGCGAGAGGAAATTGAGGTCAAAGGTAGTGCCGTTAGTGCGTGTTCAGTGGTGACATCATAATGTCAAGGAGTCTACTTGGGAGCGCAAGGATGAGATTCACGACAAGTATCCAGAGTTATTCCTACCAGGTATACCGTTATTTTTATGCTTTTTCGAATTTCGGGACGAAATTCCGTTATTAGGGGGAAGTATGTAATTCGCCGTATTTTTGAAAGATTTTATTTTAATTATGGAATTTGTAAATTTAAATGGGAAATTATTTATAACTAATCCGAATTTAAGTAAATAATTACTAGTATGATGAGAGTTAGTATTTATTGGTGAGAATTATGTTGAATATTACTTAGTGAGTAAAGTAACATATGATTGTGAATCATGTCGGGACTTAAATGAGGAATTAAAATATAATTTTATTTTTGGTTGTTCGGATGGCTGTTTTGAGTACTCCAATGTGTCCGAAAGGGTCGAGATAGTCAGAAAAGTTCACTCGACGGTTTAGTTTGGAATCTAGGGCAACTTTAGGCCAACCCGACACCCTATAGGGGTATTTTTACCTTTTGAAAAATTGGGATTAATTAATGGACGAAAATTAGAGAAATATATTTGCATATACGTGGGAGAGTTAGGGTAAATAACTGGTAAACCCAAGAGAGAGTCCAAGAGGAAGAAGGATAAGAGGTTCCTAGGAGTTCCAAGGCCAAACCGAGTCACCTTTCACCAAAAACATTACCAATGTGTAGATCGGGAAGAGGAGAACGCATCTATTCCAATTTTAAGTGACGAATCAGACCTTCGTGAAAAGGAAAGTGTTTATCTTGCTTAATTTTAGAGCATATAATGTCCATGTTAAATTAGTTGGTGATTTATTCATGATATGGAATTGGGACTGGAATTGATTTTAAATCTATGATTGTGGTATAGGTTTTGCATGTAGATGACTAACAATATATTGGGGATTAGAGATCTGAATTTTATATGTTGAAATCACGAATTTAAATCTGGGTTTCGTTGTGATTAATGGTGATTATGTGAATTTACGGCTTTTTGATGATTTCAGGAATTAATCTGAATTCATGTTATAATTTTAAAGGATTTGATGTTTAAATGTGTTGGAAAGCATTCTATTACTAGGGAGTATAGTTTAGATTCGTTGGATTTGAGTTAGCATGAGTTTTGAATGATTTGGGTGATTAAAAAGTTAGGAAAACACAGTTTTTAGAGGACAAGGACGAACTGCGATTTTCTCATTCAAACGAACTGATTCGTTCGAACGACCACGTTCGAATTAGAATTCCAATGACCCACCTAATGAGAATTGAAAGAGTAGATCGTTTGAAGTTTCGTTGGAACAACCTAGTTCGGACGACCTCGTTGAATTCAGTCCTTAATTCGTTCGAAGTTTCGTTCAAATGAGATTTTCCCCAACTTCTAACGAGATTTCAGAAGTTTAGATTTTTTTCCCAGAGAAGTTAAAATCTTACGAGGTTAATTCGAGTGAGAGATAATGACCTATGCTATTCTTTAGTGACTTCATTACATAACCTCGTGGTGAGATGATTGTGTAACTACAAAGGGATTACGTTGGAAAAAGAGGACCTTATGGAATATATACGATAGAGAGATTAATCGTACGGATAGAGTAATGTGAGTATTAGAGGTAATAATACTACATATAAATTCAGGGATTTGGGTTGCGTGAATACGTAATGATTATTATAGGTTGTGTGTATGTACCTATTAGTTGCAATTTTATGTGTATTACATACCTACGTTGCTTGATATCGGGTGGAGGTTGCGTGTTGTGGACGATCATATCTTAAGGAGCCTTCGGGGGATTTTGATTCGTATCATTAGAACATAGAACCTTGGTACAAGCTATCAGTGAGAATGATAGTGTTGACGGTTATATGGGTGAGTAGGTATGTACGTATCCCATAGACTTGGAACTATATTCGCCTCCAATATGTGTTTTTATTTTGATGGTTCGCGGGAGATTGAACCTAGAGTCCTTCATGCAATGGGCGATGCACCGGGACATGATAGCAGAGTATGCAGTGCACCAAAGGGGCCTTAACCCAGGGGTGCTGATATAGTATATATATAGAGAGAGATAAATATATCTATACCTGTTACTTATTCTACTGTGCGTGTTTATTAGATATGGAAATAAGGATATTCAAAAATATTCTTTGTGAGAAAAAGAACACTAATGAGCATAATGGTTGTGTAGTTGAATAACTATCTTTAAACATATGGTAATACGTGATACGGGTGATATGGGTAAACGCATGAACTTATTGGTGTGATAATAGTCATCTTCGGACAAGTTAGGCGGGTTAGCATAACTATGATGGATTAAATATACGCATTAGGTCTGCTCATTTGATAAGAGGTGATTATCTCAAGTGAGAGTACGAGAATTTAACATGTACACTATATGTGCTATTGTTTTCATTTAAGCACTTGCTATTTTTTAAATTGTTTTCAACTCGGGCTCTGACCCATTTATTGCAAATCTCTTTTCTTTTGTCAAATTATTTTTAGTTCCCAGACACAGGGACACCAAGGATAGGAGTTTCGTTCATTTGACGAGATGTAGCTGCTGTGAAAGTTATAGGACTTCGTAGCAGACGCCTCCATGATTCTCATTCCTGCGTCTTGAGTTATCTTTTTCAGTTAAGGCATGCTCCTTATTTTTACTTATTCAAACAGTTAGAGATTGTGGATTCATTTATTACTTCTTTCGATTGCTGGTTTACTTTGTCGAATTATTGTATTTGAGATTTAGGCTGGATGTGTTTACTCCAGTCACATTTATTACCTTAGTCATTTTATTTCATATGAGATTCATTTAAATGGTGTATGATTAGTAATTGGTTAATTTGGTTTTATGTTAATTAAAAGATAAATTTTGACATCAACCTTTTTAAATATTAGGTGGTTAGTGTTAATAATAAGTTTTCGACAATGATGCATATTCTGAACCAACTGAATATTCTGAATTAATTTAATAAATGACTGATCACCCGGTATTTAATTAGGCGGGGAGTCACACGTTGTTATAATTACCAATTTTCGCATACTATTTCGAGTAGGAAGAGTTTCAATGCGTTCCCAAAATCTGATGAAGTTTATTTAGGCAACAATTATTATGTTTCCACCATCTTAATCTTTGCTCAAAATTTAGATGCTAGTGAGGGGGTATGTTTACACCATATTTTACCATTTTTATCTCATGATCACTTTTCGACACGTGACTAGATATTGGGAGGCGGTTATATTGTGGTAGTTAGGCCTATAAAAGGGTTGGGTATATCCATAACCATCTCCGAATTCGTTTAGTTTTGGATTGATTAGTCCTACCCTATTATCCAATGGCTCATATTTTTTCTAACCAGATCAGGATCCGTTAAGGACCCGGGACCTGACCCTCTTAGCAATCATTATTTTTTAAAATTAAATCAGGAAACACTTTATAAGAATAAGCATCCTTTTATGCGAGTAAATAATGTAATTTTTTATATAACAACTTAACAACATTAACCTCTTTAAAAATTTAATAACAAAAAAACTAATAGTAATATTAAAGTACCAGAAAAATATATATTTGGTGCAAAATTAAAAACATACTTAGAAAAATATATTTTTAAGCGGGTCGGGTCCTAAACACGTTAGAGACGCCATGTACTAGACTCGGGTTTATTTAAAAAAATATATAACAGGGTGATTGAAAATTCGTATATAAAAAATTACTGAGACCCACTTAAAGGATCGGGTTCGGATCGGGTCCGAGATTAGACATATTCTATTGACATGCCTATTAGTGGTTGTATAGTGATTATGGAAGTAATTTAATCAGAAGTTAAGGTAGTTCAATGTATCCATCATTTGAATTCTAATTAGTGGTTATTTAGAGGCAAATAGAGGCAGTTATTGGAGATGATTATTTCGAATTAAAATTAAAAGTTATGTGGAGACAAAGAGAAGTAGTTATTGCAGATAATTAATTCGAATTTAAATTGAAAATTATTTGGAGCCAAATAAGATTTATTACCGTAGCGAACTATAAATTCAACCCTTGATGAAGAAATAAAAGAAGAGATCAAACAAACCCATGTCTTTATATTCAATCATATCCTTTATGTGGATTCTTTAATTTCCAATAATATACATTTACATTCCTTTAATTCAATGCAAGTTCATTTACTTTTCAATAGTTACTTTCTTTATAGTTATATGTCTCTTTAATTTCATTTTGTCATTTACAAAATGTTCTTTTAGAATTAATCATGCCTACAAACCTACAATTATTTGCGTGGATGATCACATGTCCTTTTATGGGCTAAATTTTCAGCAAATAACCCCCACCCTTGCCAGCCTGCCTAAAATCGACCACCGCCATCTCTAGTTGGTCGCCCGCCCCACTACCCAACCTTCAGACCAAAAACCTCATGTCCTAACCTCCACCTCCAGCATTTCCACCCAAACCACATATCTCTCTCTCTCCCACTCTATCTCTCTCACTCTTATGCACTCGCATAAAAGCGCGCACACGGAAATATTACAATTGAAATTTCATATTATATCGAATGAAGTCATTGCTTTTATAAAATCGCTTCATATCTTGGATATGAAATTTGAGATATGAAAATTGATGTCTTTTATTTAAAATCTAGGGCTCATGCGACAGAAGGGGGAGGGAAAATGTTGCGTCTATTTATGATTGACGAGAGGATGTTGATTTCATTTTCTATTTTTTACTATTTTTATTTTATTTTTATTTTTATTCTATATTTTATAGTTTTCCATTTTCCTCATTTTTTCTATTTTTTACACTTTTTCTAATATGTTTAACTATTTCATGTGCATAACACATGACTGATAAGACAACGAACCTTTAACAGAAAAGATGTCAAATTCACAATCAATATGTAAAAGGTACCAAACTCAAAATAGGATAATTATTTTAATTTCAGTGGTGCTAAAGAAGGCAAGTGTCATTTTGGTTCACTTTGTACATAAGTGACTCCTTTAGGTCAATATAAATATCAAAATATCCATTCAAATGATCGAAATAGGTATTAAAGCAATCACTTTGGTTTCCTTTTCTTGGTTAGACATAATGAATGGTTTTATTCATTGAGTGATACTATTTTTACATTCTATCAGGGGATAATCAGAATTCTGACGAATTTAGTCGTCATCCAATCCTCTCATTGAAAATAATACAACCCACAAATACACACACTTAAGGAAAAAGTTATACTGCTCCACCATTAAAATTGAGGAAAAAGTTAGGCAAGAACTCACTTTATGTTTAGAGTAAAAAAATTTAGAATAAGAAAAGAAAATGTTGGGGCATCAATTGATTTGTTACCCACATATGACCTGTGCTCTGCTCGCCAAATACAATTCTTTGATCAAAACAATTCAAGATTTGAGTTTGAAAAGGGTTTTGCCCGATCATCTGGATTTAGTTTAGCTAATCCATTTGCCCAAATATTTAGAGATGATTTAAACCTTTTAGTGTCCAAATAATTATGAAATACAATCATGCCTCACAATTGTGAGATTGTTTTATCGTGTTAAAATGATAATCCTCTTATTTAATGTCTTATATTTTATTTTGAGTATTGTTAAGTTCAACATCAATTTGTTTTTCTATCTAGAATCACACAAAGCCTAAAGTAATTATACATTGTGTATAAATAATAATATTCTAATATGAAAGAGAGAAAAATGAGAGCATTTAACATCGCTCTTCTATTTTTTTAATTTAATAATTCATAATTTCCCCATTTTGAGTCATGTGCCTTTTACAAATTGACTTTGAGATGTCCATTAGCATATATGGTCACGTCATTTATATATGATGTATGAAAATATAAATGAACAAATTATAAGAAAAATCAAAAAAGGAAAAACGATGAATAAAAATTTGAAAATGAAAATCACAACCAAAGGTCTTCGACCTCCACCCCACCCCACCCCCCACTAGCCCTTCCCTGGTGTAATACCTCTAATTTTTCAAAATTGAATTTTAATTCATGAATCAAGTTAATTAATTAAATGTTAATATTTTAGTTGGAATTTGATTAAATTAAAATGATTTGATCTAAATTAAATTCGGTGGAATTTAGTAAATTAAATTATTTTGTGCATTTAATTGAATATTTGATAAATTGGTATTTGGGTATAAACCTAAAGGTTAATTATGTCATTTTGTATTTTTCTTTAGCATCAAGTTTTTCAATTAAGAATTTTTTTACAAATTGGGTTATTTGTTATGTTAGAGTTGTGGATTGTGAGGATTGTTTTTAGTTTTTATATGAATTATTATTGGAAAATATAAGGAACAAAGAGGGGGGGGGGGCTCTTAGTGTACCCATTAATATAATTTGGGACCCCGACTATAGTGATTTGTAATACCCCATGTAATTTAACACTTAGGTCGATCAAGTCCAAATATAAAATCATACGGGATAACAAAAACAAAATAATATCATTCTCATCAAGAAGAAATCAAATGGTAAATGGAAAAAAAATTTAAAACAATGAGACTATCCTTAAGTATAACTCATAATGTCCAATAATCAAATCTATAAACAATGTTGTCTCAAAAATAATAAAAAAATACAATCCCCAAAGAGGCTATGAATGTTACAAGCCATCTACGTAACAACCTATAATTAGATATCTCAAAACAAATTAGACTAAAAAGATAAATGATAACATGAGGAGGTAGAAAACTAAAATGTCTCTGGAGCCGATACCCTGATGTATATCACATACTAACTGGATCGATAGGCGATTCAAGTGTGAGGTCTGTGTAACACCCCTTATTTTTGTACATTTAATATTTAATTAATTCGGGAATTTTAAAATGCTTGTGTATTGTAATTTTAATTGAATTAATTATGGCAATATATATATTTAAATATTAATCGGGGAGTGAATGGTTAATGTTTAGGGAAATTTATTTACTAAGTGAATAGTAATAATTTAATTATGTCATTTCGAGTATTAATGACAAGGTATACACTTATCCCAGCCGGGAGTCGGTATAGACTAAATTGGGTGTGAGATAACGATTTTTATAAATTAATTCGGACGCCAATTCTGAGTGCGCGGTTGAGTCCGGATGGGTCGAGATAGTCAGAAAAGAGTACCCGGGGGTAGTAATTGGGTCTCGGGATAATTTTGGGCATAGCCGGGCCCACACGGGGTGAGTTGGGCCACGTTAATTAAGCCCATTAGGCTAAAAACGGGATGGAGGGTTTTTAACCTAATTGGGAGATTTAGGATGGCAGCCAACATAACTCTAAACCTAGGGTTTGAGAGGGGATTTGGGGAAAAACAAATCAAGAGCAAATTGGAGGTTATTGGAGCCAAATTAAGGGACATCAACAACGGATCAGACACAACAAACACTTAGAGGCAAGTGGTTAACTGTTTTGATTCTTAAAGCATGATAATCAATTCATATCATAGTGATGTGTAAACCAAAATTCGTTTTTGGGTGTAAATGGGTACAAAATGGGGTTTTTGTTTTTGAAACACTTGAATGAGATTCAAAGTAAGATTTAGATGGGTGATTGATATCTGAATATGTATATATGATTTGAACGAGAAATCCAGAACATAAAAGAGTGGAAATCGAATCTGGAATTTGGGATTTAAAAAAGATAATTGAATTTTATGGAGAAAGACCCATTTCAAAAATTATGAGATAAGTAGAGAAGTTGATTATCTTAAGGTCTCTATGATGAATAGGATGTGGATTAACCATGTGTAGATGATGGGATGATGTAATTAGAGGTTTAAATTATGGTTAGAAACCTTGAAGTTCGTTAATGGTGGAAAACAGTGGGGAAGAAGGGCTGTAACGAAGGGGTTGATCGATCGATCGGGGGCATCGATCGATCGATGATGGGAAATTCTGGCCAGTTCGGCCTGTGTGTGATATAACGGGGAAATTAATTATAAATTAATTTCCATACTGTAATTTGTGATAATTAATTTTGAAACACCTATTCCTAGTAATTATGGGAAAGAGTAATTGGGACTAGGATGAATTTATGTGGGGCATTTAATGGATGAATTTGAGAGATTTTATTCCAAAACAGTGAGATACGGATCAAGTGAGCGAATCCGGGTATATTGGTCAAGCGACCCCAAGGTAGTGAATTAAGTTTGGAGATAAACTAATTAATTTAGAGTCGGGATATAGACTCGGGAAATATTTAATTTCAGGCCAAGTGAATCGAGTCCGGATATGTTAATAATTATAGGCAAATATAATTGGGAAAATTATAGAAATAAAGGTGTGACACATTGTAGGCGAAAATGTGGGTATTATATTATGAGATGTAAATTGGACCAAGTGAGCGAGTCCGGGTATGTTGGTTAAGTGACATCAAGGCATTAAATTAATTATTGAGAGAAAGTAATTAGTTTGGAGTCGGAACATTGACTCGGGAAATGTTGAGGTACGGGCCAAGTGAGAGAGTCCGGGGATAATGGTTGGGTGACACCAAGTTATTAAATTAATAAAGGTGATAATTAATTTAAATAGAGTCGGATTGCAGACTCGGATATGTGTTGATTAATTCATGTGTAAATTAATTAAATAAAAGTCGGATTGTAGACTCGGGTAAGTATTAAATTAATGGGTGTAATAATTAATTTAATTAGAGTTGGACGATAGACTCGGGGAGATATTAAATTAATATGTGTGTTAGTTAATTTAATTAGAGTTGGGTGATAGATTCGGGGAGATATTAAATTAATAGGCGTGTTAATTAATTTAATTGAAGTCGGACCATAGACTCAGGGAAAGTATTATATACATTGAAGTGTGAGTTAAACATATTAGGGTCGGACCATAGACTCGGGAAGACGGTAAATTATTAAGTGAAAAAAATTAATTACTTTGAGTCGAGCCACAGACTCAGGAAATTTCAGGCAGTATACGGGATATTTAGAACACGGTAAAGCCAGGGTTATAGTATATATATATACGGTGTAGTGATAGTATATATATATATATATATATATACGTGTATATTGTGCGTGATATTAAATTTCAGGCAGTATGCGGGATATTTTGAGTACACGGTAAAGCCGGGGTTTATAGTATATATATACGGTGTAGTGATAGTATATATATACGTGTATATATATTGTGTGTGATATTAAATATCAGTGACTAGATATTTATTCAAATTATATACTCTAATGCTATCAAGGGAGGGTGCGCGATGTGGGTGAATCCCCTAGCTTGAGGAGTAGGGTGAGTATATCCCTAGGTCATAGCGTCCGGTACATGGGTGAGGAGATTATCTCACTTTCAGGAAGGAATATGACCGCCTCCAATTCGTATGTAGTAGACCAGGTTAGTGAGCGAATCCAACTTAGAAAACTAGGTTTTGTGAGCACACCTAGTGAGATGGAATTTTAGAGTGAATCATCCGGTGAGGGTATACTCGGAAGGATGGATACACGTATGATATATGTGTGGATGTTAGTAAAGGTACGTATAATATGGTAATAAATATTATATGTAGGTGATAATACAGTGTGTGATGTATTTACCTTATATAACTCGGGTTACAGTTATATGCAGTTAATTAATGAGAAATTAATTAAGTTAATCATTGGTGGGAATAATACAGTGTGTGATGTGTGTACTTTATATAACTTGTGACACGGTTATATGCTGCTATTTAAGAGGAATTAATTAAGTTAATTGTGAAATAACTTATAATTCAAGAATCATTATACTCGGGTTAGAGTAGTACATCAAGGGAAGGTTATACCAGGACTAGTTGGACGGGGTAGTACAACTAGGTGGGGTTAAGGTAACCGGTAGGTGTGCACAATAGTGGAGGGGTGAGAATGTCCTCAAGGGAGTGCGACACTAACTTAAATATGAAGCGCATTCACGCATTTTAAATTACTGCAGTTAATTCACTTGCTAAATATTTTCAAAATGTTTTGGGTTCTAACCCTTGCTATAAAAAACTATTTTCAAAACCTTTTAGGTGTCCAGCCACAGGGACGCCAGGATTGATATTCTATTCCAGGGACACGGAGCTGCGGTACATGTGGATGCTAGCAGGAGTTTGGATTAGACGCATCATTCATTCATTCCTAGAGTAGGAATCCTGTATCAGTCTCAGTTTTATTTAGGGCTTGTAGCCCAGACTTCTCGGTACAGTTTTCAGGTGTAATTCATTTAGGTGTTGAATATTTGCATTGGATTATTTATTTGGTGTCCGGTGATTTATTCGGTAAGTTGTGTAATTATTATTCTATTTACTTTCATTCAGTCGTGTGAATGGTTTATATTTTAATTCCGCATGTATTGTTTTGTTTAATTAAAAAGTTAAAATTGGCATCAGTTTTTGGAATACTAGGTGGTTAGTAAGTTTTAAAAAGTTTTCGACAGTGATGCTAAGGATGATCCAACTGGGATTCCTGTTTTAATTTGGTATAGGACTGATCACCCGGTATTTTATTAGGCGGGGTGTTACAGATGGTATCAGAGCATCAGGTTCTAGTGTCCTTAGGATCTGTGCGGCTTTTCACGCTTCAGCTTAGCAATCTTTGATATAGAGCCCTATCATAGGATTGTTGTATTCTCATACGTATGCGCATATACGTTCTTCTGTGAAGTTTATATTTGAGAGTGAACTCATACAAATTCGATTATCATTCCGGATGACGCCCAGGAGAGACAGAGCAGCTAGGGCTGCAGGGGGAGATGAGAGAGGCTCGTCAGGAGTAAGAGTTACGGCAGCAACTGCCAACGATAATTTTGGCAGCACGGGTAACCGATCTAATGGCTCGGGCGATTGAAATGACGGTAGTCACAAACGACAAGGTACTTTCCACGAGATCCGCCACAAGTGTTAGTGGCGTCGGATGTTCAGACTCACGCGGGGTCGTTGGGGTGCAAATAAGAAAGAGAAGTTATTTTTAGTGGGAACCCACCAGAGTTGTGAGGAGGTTCAGGTGTAGTACTAGCGTGTCAAGGAAGAGAGGTATCCAACGTCACCTACACATGGGAGATTGCGATAGGGTGCAAAAATAAATGCTAACCACTTTTAGTTAATGGGAGCGGCGCTACAGTGGTAGGGGTCGATCACCACAGTTGAGGAAAGGGACACACTAGCTACTGCAGAGTTTTGGGTGCGGTTCGATCGCAAGTATTTTTCCTTCAGCGGTCGAGATCGAAATGAGGAGAAAATTTTGTGAGGAGACTCAAAGGGAGACCGTTCAGTGGTCGATTACGAGGAAGATTTCACTCGTTGGCAAAAATTTTTACCGGATGAGGTAAGCGAGGAAAAGAGAAAGAAAGCAAAGTTTATGGATGGGTTAGTCTGGAGAATCAGACAACATTTAATTGATAATTCCGCATTAGTAGGTTATACTGATGTCATTAACGCAACACTCCGGCACTGTTGGGAATATCGCTTCCACGTGAAAGGAAGCGGGAAGGGAGTGGGGATTAACCAGTCGGATGAGGCAGAAGGGAACAATACCAGTGGGGTATCCCAGCAGCAGACTGGGGGAGATCAGGGGCAGGATTTCCGACAAGGAAATCATGCCAAACGATCTAGAACTGGAGGCTATCGGCGGGATGGCTAGGAATTCCAACAAGGTTGGCATGGAAGGGATCAGTGGCAGGGTGAACATATTAGAAAGTGTTTCGTTTGTGGGAAAAGCGAGACACATGAAGAGATATTGCCTTAAGCGAGGCAGGGGTCAACTACAGGATGAGGTCCTGGATGTACAGCCACTAAAGCAAGTCACGACTGCATTCGAGCAGGGAGAAGCTTCTCCGGAAATCGAGAACCAGCCGTTGCAGTTGGAGTATAGAAGTAATTATTTTACCCTAGGGGCATGGGGTATATTGTTGAGTTACAAAGAGGATGTCACAGTATAAGACTTATTTTTCACTAGAGTTCACAGGTGAGTCGAACTTAGTGGGTGCGTTGGAGGTAGCAGCCATAGCATGTGGGTAAACTTTCCGTAGGGTAGCGGAGTTCCTTAGTGTTCTTCATGGGAGAGTGGAGGCGTACACTGAGTGATTGGTTGAATTATGCGAGGAATTACTACTTTCGAGAATTATGGGAGTAGGGTTGATAATAGGGGTGGCAAATCGTGTTATTGGGTCGGGTTCAGGACCAACCCGACACGACACGAAATGTTTTTTAGTGACACGAACACGACACGACCCGATGTCGTGTTATTTTTTTATAACCCGAACACGATCCACTTCTGACACGACACGACACGATTGACACGATTTAAAATTTTAATTGATTAAAACCCATTAACACGACACGATTGACACGACACGTTTGACCCAACACGACACGGCACGACACGGTTGGAGTACAATTTGTAGCATATAAAACAAACTGTTAAACCTATAAAAAAACTGTAAATAATCGTCTATACTTTTTTGACAGTGATAAGAATTTTATGAAAGTGAGCAAACACTATAAAAAAAACTTGAACAAATCCGTAGGATTAAGTCCAAATCACCCTACTTTTCCAATTAATCTAGTTACTTTTACAAATTGTAATAGAAGATACAAAACCTATGCGGCTGTACACCAGCTATAGTCATTTTCAAAAAGAGGCCTAAAAACCTGCTATTAAATACCACACAAACTTACAAAGACATAGTAAAAATAGATATTGAAATGGGAAATGGGTTGCTCAGTTGCAAATGTAAAATAATTGGTTCGATTCTGCCAGCAAAGTATCCTCAACTTGTGGATTCAGAAGAGGGAGCTTTTTTTATCCTCATTGCAACCCTTCATTTCTCATTACTAAATAAAACATCAAATAGCACGACACTAGATAGGCAAAATATAAAGATTGAAAATAACAATAACAAAATAACTTGCATTCCGGTCTGTTGAGCTTGAATTTCATTGAGTCATCACTGCGATCTATTTTAAATCTTGAAATTCAAAATAACAATAACAATAAATTAATATACAGCTATGAGGGTAAAAATTACGATAATGGAAATTCGTTTGAACAACTAGAGAGGCGCAGGCGTGGTGGATCTGTTCAGGGATACAATCCATTCACAAAGAACCAAAACAAAACCCTTCATTGTGTTCCACAACAGTTAAAAATGAAGATCGGAAAACAGAAATAAAGGAACTGATGGAGAGAACCGAACGTCACAAACGTACAAACGCACAATCCATTCACAGAGAACCAAATGAACGAAACAAAATGAAGATCGGAAAACAGAAATAAAGGAAACGAATTGATCGGAAAACAGAAATAAATGAATAAAGGTCGGAAAACATACCGTCGGCTGAACTGATGGAGAGAACCGCCGGAAGTGACGAAACCGATAGACAGAACGCCGGAACTGATGGAGAGAACCGCCGGCCGAATTGATGGAGAGAAAAGAACCCCCGTCGAACTGATGGAGAGAAATGATTTTTTGTTTTGTTGAGGAGAAATGATTTTTTGTTACCTAGGGTTTGTTTTGTGGTAATGGACGGATTTGAAATGTTTTATGGGTTGGGCTTTTTAATAAAAGCTTTTTATTTTTTAATGGATTTATATTGGGTCTTATTGGGGTTAATAACGGGTCAATAATGGGTTTTTAATTGGGTTAATATTGGGTCTTAATGAGGTCACTATCGTGTCTTTAACGGGTCTATTTCGGGCCAATTTCGTGGCCAAAATTCAACACGAACACGACACGACACGATAACGGGTCCAGTAACCCAGACCCGAACACGACCCGAACACGATAAGCCGTGTCAATTTCGTGTTAATTTCGTTCCGTGTCGTTTCGTGTTCTCGTGTCGTTTCCGAAACTGCCACCCCTAGTTGATAATACTTTTTAAACATCGGTTGGATAGCGATGGAATTTAACTATTGTGGATAGTGGAGTTAAATTTTGGTGTCCGCGACACCAGGGTATGGTTGGTACTAGGTGTCACCGGAGAGAGCGTATAGCCTATATATATATGTTGTATTGCGTGGTGCGATGGCACATAGTGAGGTTTTGTGTTCTCACATTTTATCCCGGTAAGTGGGGATGTTTACTGAAGTGCATCAGGGTGGTTAAATTGATTTTCGAGCAAAGAGAGATAGCTCGGGGTTTATTTTGCGCAAAGACTAGTGGTAGTAAGGGTGCAGTATTATGTTGTCTTTGGTAGCATAAGGGTAAGCGTATATCCTTTTGTGTTGAGAGATAAGTATTTATGGGGAGATAGTTGGACGTAGCATGGGTTGAGTACCCGGACAGTAATTATATATGTGTATATATATATATATATATATATATATATATGTAATATGACTACGGGTTCAAAGTTATATTACGGGTTACGACTAGCATAGTCAAGTAATTTTGTGCGGTTAAGCGCGAGTATAGGGTGTATGGGCGCCCTGGCAAATTTTAAACGCATACTTGTGTAACGTATGGTTAGAAGAGGATGTGATAGATATAGCGCGGTTGGAGGCACATGACTAGTGAGTAATATGTGAAAATTGGAACACCAGGTTTATCTTAATTTCGAGGGCGAAATTCCTTTGTAAGGGGGGAAGTATGTAACACCTCGGATTTTTGTACATTTAATATTTAATTAATTCGGGAATTTTAAATTACTTGTGTATTGTAATTTTAATTGAATTAATTATGGAAATATATATATTTAAATATTAATCGGGGAGTGAATGGTTAATGTTTAGGGAAATTTATTTACTAAGTGAATGGTAATAATTTAATTACGTCATTTCGAGTATTAATGACAAGGTATACACTTATCCCAGCCGGGAGTCGGTATAGACTAAATTGGGTGTGAGATAAGGATTTTTATAAATTAATTCGAACGCCAATTCTGAGTGCGCGGTTGAGTCCGGATTGGTCAAGATAGTCAGAAAAGAGTACCTTGGGGTAGTAATTGGGTCTCGGGGTAATTTTGGGCATAGCCGGGCCCACACGGAGTGAGTTGGGCCACGTTAATTAAGCCCATTAGGCTAAACAACGGGATGGAGGGTTTTTAACCTAATTGGGTGATTTAGGAATGGCAGCTAACATAACTCTAAACCTAGGGTTTGAGAGGGGATTTGGGGAAAAACAAATCAAGAGCAAATTGGAGGTTATTGGAGCCAATTAAGGGACATCAACAACGGATCAAACACTACAAACACTTAGAGGCAAGTGGTTAACTGTTTTGATTCTTAAAGCATGATAATCAATTCATATCATAGTGATGTGTAAACCAAAATTCATTTTTGGGTGTAAATGGGTACAAAATGGGATTTTTGTTTTTGAAACACTTGAATGAGATTCAAAGTAAGATTTAGATGGGTGAGTGATATCTGAATATGTATATATGATTTGAACGAGAAATCCAGAACATAAAAGAGTGGAAATCGAATCTGGAATTTAGGATTTAAAAAAGATAATTGAATTTTATGGAGAAAGACCCATTTCGAAAATTATGAGATAAGTAGAGAAGTTGATTATCTTAAGGTCTCTATGATGAATAGGATGTGGATTAACCATGTGTAGATGATGGGATGATGTAATTAGAGGTTTAAATTATGGTTAGAAACCTTGAAGTTCGTTAATGGTGGAAAACAGTGGGGAAGAAGGGCTATAACGAAGGGGTCGATCGATCGATCGGGGGCATCGATCAATCGATGATGGGAAATTCTGGCCAGTTCGGCCTGTGTGTGATATAAGGGGGAAATTAATTATAAATTAATTTCCATACTGTAATTTGTGATAATTAATTTTGAAACACCTATTCCTAGTAATTATGGGAAAGATTAATTGGGACTATGATGAATTTATGTGGGGCATTTAATGGATGAATTTGAGAGATTTTATTCCAAAATAGTGAGATACGGATCAAGTGAGCGAATCCGGGTATATTGGTCAAGCGACCCCAAGGTAGTGAATTAAGTTTGGAGATAAACTAAGTAATTTAGAGTCGGGATATAGACTCGGGAAATATTTAATTTCGGGCCAAGTGAATCGAGTTTGGATATGTTAATAATTATAGGCAAATATAATTGGGAAAATTATAGAAATAAAGGTGTGACACATTGTAGGCGAAAATGTGGGTATTATATTATGAGATGTAAATTGGACCAAGTGAGCGAGTCCGGGTATGTTGGTCAAGTGACATCAAGGCATTAAATTAATTATTGAGAGAAAGTAATTAGTTTGGAGTCGGAACATTGACTCAGGAAATGTTGAGGTACGGGCCAAGTGAGAGAGTCCGGGGATAATGGTTAGGTGACACCAAGTTATTAAATTAATAAAGGTGATAATTAATTTAATTAGAGTCGGATTACAGACTCGGATATGTGTTGATTAATTCATGTGTAAATTAATTAAATAAAAGTCGGATTGTAGACTCGGGTAAGTATTAAATTAATGGGTGTAATAATTAATTTAATTAGAGTTGGACGATAGACTCGGGGAGATATTAAATTAATATGTGTGTTAGTTAATTTAATTAGAGTTGGGTGATAAATTCGGGGAGATATTAAATTAATAGGTGTGTTAATTAATTTAATTGAAGTTGGACCATAGACTCAGGGAAAGTATTATATACATTGAAGTGTGAGTTAAATATATTAGGGTCGGACCATAGACTCGGGAAGACGGTAAATTATTAAGTGAAAAAAATTAATTACGTTGAGTCGAGCCACAGACTCAGAAAATTTCAGGCAGTATACGGGATATTTAGAACACGGTAAAGCCAGGGTTATAATATATATATATATATATATATATATATATATATATATATATACTATCACTACACCGTATATATATAAAGCCAGTGATAGTATATATATATATATATATATATATATATATATACGTGTATATTGTGCGTGATATTAAATTTCAGGCAGTATGCGGGATATTTTGAGTACACAGTAAAGCCGGGGTTTATATTATATATATACGGTGTAGTGATAGTATATATATACGTGTATATATATTGTGTGTGATATTAAATATCGGTGACTAGATATTTATTCAAATTATATACTCTAATTCTATCAAGGAAGGTTGCGCGATGTGGGTTTATCCCTTAGCTTGAGGAGTAGGGTGAGTATATCCCCAGGTCATAGCGTCTGGTACATGGGTGAGGAGATTATCTCACTTTCAGGAAGGAATATGACCGCCTCCAATTCGTATGTAGTGGACCAGGTTGGTGAGCGAATCCAACTTGGAAAACTAGGTTTTGTGAGCGCACCTAGTGAGATGGCATTTTAGAGTGAATCATCCGGTGAGGGTATACTCGGAAGGATGGATACACGTATGATATATGTGTGGATGTTAGTAAAGGTACGTATAATATGGTAATAAATATTATATGTAGGTGATAATACAGTGTGTGATGTATTTACCTTATATAACTCGGGTTACAGTTATATGCAGTTAATTAATGAGAAATTAATTAAGTTAATCATTGGAGGGAATAATACAGTGTGTGATGTATGTACTTTATATAACGTGTGACACGGTTATATGTTGCTATTTAAGAGGAATTAATTAAGTTAATTGTGAAATAACTTATAATTCAAGAATCATTATACTCGGGTTAGAGTAGTACAGCAAGGGAAGGTTATACCAGGACTAGTTGGACGGGATAGTACAACTAGGTGGGGTTAAGGTAACCGGTAGGTGTGCACAATAGTGGAGGGGTGAGAATGTCCTCAAGGGAGTGCGACACTAACTTAAATATGAAGCGCATTCACGCATTTTAAATTACTGCAGTTAATTCACTTGCTAAATATTTTCAAAATGTTTTGGGTTCTAACCCTTGCTATAAAAAACTATTTTCAAAACCTTTTAGGTGTCCAGCCACAGGGACGCCAGGATTGATATTCTATTCCAGGGACACGGAGCTGCGGCACATGTGGATGCTAGCAGGAGTTTGGATTAGACGCATCATTCATTCATTCCTAGAGTAGGAATCCTTTATCAGTCTCAGTTTATTTAGGGCTAGTAGCCCAGACTTCTCGGTACAGTTTTCAGGTGTAATTCATTCAGGTGTTGAATATTTGTATTGGATTATTTATTTGGTGGCCGGTGATTTATTCGGCAAGTTGTGTAATTATTATTCTATTTACTTTCATTCAGTTGTGTGAATGGTTTATATTTTAATTCCGCATGTATTATTTTGTTTAATTAAAAAGTTAAAATTGGCACCAGTTTTTGAAATACTAGGTGGTTAGTAAGTTTTAAAAATTTTTCGACAGTGATGCTAAGGATGATCCAACTGGGATTCCTGTTTTAATTTGGTATAAGACTGATCACCCGGTATTTTATTAGGCGGGGTGTCACAGTCTGGTCCTAGTACCTGTTTTCCACAAAAAGGGGGTTAAAAACCTAGCAAGTGACTTTTCTACGCAACTCAAATTAGTTATATGCATAGATGATAAAGTCACAGTTTAATAATTTAATGGACGGCCCAACCAATAAACGTAGTCTCACAATATATTAGAATTATCTCATTTCATACCATTAATTAATCATTATCATTAAATAATTCATCAGTAACCAACATGCTCAATAGTTCATTAACACGTATCCAACATGCTCACTCATTAATTAACACGTAATCGACAGGCTCAATAATTAATTAATAGAACCAACATGTGCCCCTTCGTCTCGGCCATCTCATAAACATGTGATACGCCAAATTCAAATAATCACATATATTAATCTCAATAATCACTTTCATAAATCAATTAAGCTCATTAATTAATTACCACGTAACTGACATGCTCCCCTCCATCTCGGCCATCTCATAAACATGCAGTACGCCATAATTAAATAATTATATTTATTAATCTCAATCACTTTCATAAATCCTTTAAGCTCATTAATTAATTACCACGTAACTGACATGCGCCCCTTAATCTCATCCATCTCATAAACATGCAGTACGCTATAATTAAATAATTACATATCACGCCCTGGTATTCGCATAACCGCCACCTGGTATTTGCATAGATGGGAATTAACATATCATAATAAACCATAAACATTAAGTATTATTAGGGGTGTTCGCGGTCCGGTCCGGTCCGGTTCGGTTTTGAGGTTTTTTTTTACCGGACCGATTTAGTCGGTCCTCTAAAAAAATAGACCTAGACCGGATCGATAATGTCGGTTAACCGACCCTAGTCGGTTCGATTTTTTATAGGGTCGTTCTGGTCTAACCCGTCGGTCCTCACATGAATGATTTACATCATTTATAATAATAAAAATATACCTGACTCTATTTTTTTCCAAACATTAAAACCTACAAAATACCAAAATTTGCAATTAAAACAAACCTAGTATTGGATTAAACTATAATTTAAACTAATAAACTATTAAAATATATATTTTCACTATTTATTTATCTTATATATATACATATATATGTAAAAAATATTATTTTATATAAAGTCGGTCCGGGTTGGTCATAACAGGGTTTTTAAAACTGTAAACCGTGGACCGGACCGACTAGGTCGGTCCGCCAAAAAAATAAACCGAGGCCGGACCGATTAAGAAAAAAGACCGAAAAAAAAGAGTCGGTTTGGTTCGGTCCAGTCGGTTTTTTGAACACCCCTACGTGTTATGCCATGACACCACTTGGTATTCACATCGTTGGGAATTTACACATCATAACATCGAGGTGTCCCTCTACAGTACCCACCCATTCATTTTCAACTAGCAAGTTCAATTAATATTGACATTTTAACACGTAATTATTCACTCTGAGAAACTACTCAAACCTCAATTATCCCCAGTTACCCAGACTTGGCTCTACCATTTAGGATTCATTACCTATATTTTAAACGATTTTATGAGATCTAAAGGGAGAAATATTATGCAAGTGATTATTTGTAACGCAAAGCGTAAAGTTGAAATTTCATAATTTTATTAATGATTTAAGCCGTCACAACAACCTGTCTCTAAACTCCGTGCATGGGACGTCTCACCGAAGTCAAATCCAAACAAGGAACCCTCCTGATACACTTACGTTTAGATAAAGTAGTTGCCAAGGCAATTCATATAAGATTTATTATGCAAGAGTAGGGAAAGATTTTAAATGTTCACTCACGACAACCTGTCTCTAAACTTCGTGCGTGGGACATCTCAATGAAGTGAAATCCAAACAAGGAACCCTCCCGAAACACTTATGTTTAGATAGAGTAGGTGCCACGATGATTTATTTAAGGTTTATTGTGTGAGAGTAGAGTACCAATTTAAATATATACGCAAGAAATATTTGAATTAATCTGCACTACTATTCAACCACCAAACCAATCATAATAATTTTCCGTACTCATTCTAACGTCTACATAATAGAACTTACATCAACAATAGCATGGTTTTGAACATGGGTCCATATTGAGTTCTTACATAAAATGGACACATAATTATTTAACGTGGTTATGTTACATCATAAGGGGTTCATTAATACGCACCAATTGTCGCAAGTCATTTACAATATTTCCATATTGGTTATTATAATATGAATAAGAGTCTCATAACAAATCTCATCAATTTGAGACATACATATAAAAAGTACTACTCCTAAAGCGTAAGGTAAAACCCTCTTGAGCAATTGAACTTTCAGAGTATTTTAATTCTAAATTAATTTGGCATCATTAATTCTCGTATCTCCGATTATCAATTTCTACAAACGGGGTACAAGTCTAAAATTATCATTTTATGCATTTGGGTCAATAATTAAATTTCTTAACTAATAGGTTCAACATGTATTTTTAAGTATATAAAATTATTTAAGTCCACTTAATATAACATAAATTAGGGTTGCAGAATTTTCTAAGGGTCACTATTAAATTTTAACACTTAAAATTTTGTTTAGGTGAATTTAATAAATATACATATAAAAATAAAAGAGTAGACTTGTCTCGTAAACGTGTATAGAAATTACTTGATGGTAGAAGTCCTTTTTGAAGCTCCCAAATGTCACAGGTCTGATTTTTTTTTTTCAGAATTCCCACACCTGTGATGCGTCTACAATCAAGTAAACCAACAATAATATGAACAACAATACACAAGATCACAACAAGTAAGGCAACACAATATTTACAGGGAAAAACTCTCCAACTCAATATTTATTACTCACAAAATATAGGGAACCCTTACAAAAACGTCTAGGTCTCTCTCTATCCTAGATAATCAGGTTACAATGTTTTAAATACAAGGCAACATACAGTTGACAACCCCAACTGCTGGGTACAGGTGTCTAAAAATAAAGCTGCCAGCAATTTCCATAGGAACTGCTCAAGTAACTGTTGCATTGTCTTCTGAACAGGTGTCTTTGAGAAGTTACGAGGTAGTTATCATCATTTCCCCATTCAAACTCGAGCAAACCAGTGTAGCCACCTGTCCACTCATGTTACTGCTCCCAAAACTGCATTAAGACAAGCCCAACTCATACCTGAACATTACCAGCAACTATTCCCACATTTCTGGACACCCTCATCTTGATTCCAATAAGCTTTACCCATATAAATAGCAACCTCATCCAACACGGGTATGATTCGGGATGATTACCCCGATCATGACCCAAAACCATGCACTACCAATCCCACATTGGTCTTAGGACAATCCCATATATCCCATGAGTAAACCATAAGCCTAGGAGCACCTATGGACGAAATGTCAGTTCTGCCTCGGAGGACCCCGCTCCTTATATATGTTCTTAACAAAAAATCCACAGTGGTAGCAGTGGACGTTAACTGCCAAAAGATCGTAAGCCCATATAGACAACCAACCTGACTTCGTTTTGCTCTATCACTTCTTTCCAGCTCACTTACCTTAGCAAAGTGCGACTAAGGCAAGTATGTTTCTGTTTCCAAGAACTCAAGTAAGTTTGGGGTGTGATAAACCCTCCCCCACTCGAATTGACGACATCCTCGTAAAAACAAAATCCAAGTAACGCTGAATCACATTCTCAAACTTCCACAACATCGTGTCCTTTTACCAAGTAGCTTCCTCAACTGCCTTCCCTTTCCACTTCACAACGTAGAAATTTCTTATATTCTTTCTACCTGCTCCTTCCGTGCGGTGGTCCAGAATTCTCTCGGCAACCTCGGAGTATTGCTTCCTTATCATCGGTGACGCCCTAACCTAATCTGCCCGGTTAGGGTTTGAGCTGTCTTCATAAAATCTTTTCAAGAAACTAATATGAAAAACTGGATGTAACTTCAATCGGGAAGGTAACTCTAACTGATAAGCTAACCTTCCAATTCTCCTTGTGATCTTAAACGGTCCATCATACCGCTGAATAAGACCCCTGTGTGCTGTCTTCCGACTCAACTTCTTCCAAACTTGAGGAGTGAGCTTCAGCATTACCATGTTACCAACATCAAATTCCACGTCGTGCCTGCTTTTGTCAACCCATTTCTTCATCCCTCTAACTAATTTTGCCAAAACACCCCTTGCTTCATCGGTTCGTTCCTGCCTTCCTCTTGCATACCTGTATGCTGTTGGACAACGCCCTTGGGGTTTCTATTTTGTAATCCCATGAGGAATAAGAGGTTGTTGTCCAGTTGCAAGTTCAAACGGACTCTGCCCTATCACTGAACTTTAATGCAGATTATAACAAAATTGAGCAACATCAAGTAACTCAACCCAATTTTGTTGGTTTATAGTTACGTAATGTCGCAAGTATTCCTCCAATAGCGCATTCACCCTTTCTGTTTGTCCATCTGTTTGAGGATAATTTGCTGTAGAGAACTTCAACTGTGGCCCCAATAACTCAAACAAAGCGGTTCAGAACCGCCCGGTAAATCTCACATTTCGATCGCTGATGATGTCAAGTGGTAATCCCCACCACTTTACCACGTACCGAAAGAATAAATCTGCTGTAATTTTCACCGAACAAATCTTCGGGGCTGGAATAAATGTTGCATATTTGGAAAACCGATCGACTACCACCATTATTGAAGTAAAATCTTTCACTTTGGCAATCCGTTGATGAAGTCCATAGAGACACTTTCCTAAGGCCTTGTAGGGATTGGGAGTGGCTCTAAGGTTCCCGATGCTTTCTTCCTTTTCGTTTTATCCTGCTATCAAACCACACAAGTTCTCACGTACAACTCCACATCTGAATCCATTCGAGGCCAATAAATGCTTTTAGATAATAAGGCAAACGTCTTGTCTTGCCCCGGATGTCCTGCGTAAAAAGCATCATGTGTTTCTTTTAATAACCTCTGCATGATTCCTCCAGTTTTAGGAACATAGGGCATGTTCCCTTTTGCGTAGATAACAGCTTCATCTACCTAAAATCTGCGAGTAACACCTTCATCAATCTGTTGAAATAAGACTTTTGTAACAGGGTCTTCTGCAGTCTTTTCCCGAATTTGAGGTAGTAAGTCACTAACAGCTTTGGAAAGGGTAGCAAGTATACACGCACCTGTTGCACTAGAATATTCTTCTTCGTGCAAATTAGGCCTTCTACTCAATGCATCTGCTACCTGATTTACACTTCCCGGCCTGTAAAGCAACTTATAATCAAACATAGACATGAAATCTTACCATCTAGCATGCTTTGGGGTCAACTTCTTCATTGAATTAAAGAAGCTTGTGGCAACATTGTCCGTGTATATCGTAAAGTGACGCCCCCAAAGATAGTGTCTCCATGCATGAACACAATGAATAACTGTTGTCATTTCCTTCTCATGAATCGAATACCTCAGTTCGGTGTCATTCAACTTCCTGCTTTCAAATGCTATTGGATGCCCTTCCTGAACTAAGACACCCCCTAATGCAAAATCAGACGCACCGATGTGAACTTTAAAAGCTTTATCAAATTCTGGAAGTTTCAAAATAGGGCGACTCGTCACTGCCGCCTTCAATTTGTTGAATGCCTCCTGGCATTCATGGATCCAATTCCAAGCCTGGTCCTTCTTCAAAATATCCGTGAGACACGCCACCTTCTTGGAGAAACCCTTCATAAATTTTCTGTAGTAATTTGCCAAACCCAAAAAAACTACGTAATTCCTTTACCGTTGTTGGAGCTGGCCAATCAGCAATAGCATCAACCTTCTTTGGGTCCATATTCACCTTCCCCTCAGAAATTAAGTGACCAAGGAACATGATTTCCTTCTGGCCAAATTCACATTTTTCCAGATTCAAAAACAAAGTTTCTTTACGCAACTTTTTAAGGGCAACCTGCAAGTGCTCAATATGTTCCTCCAAACTGTTGCTATAGACGATTATATTGCCCAAATAGATCACCATAAATTTATGCAAATACTCCCTAAAAACATTATTTATAAGTGTACTAAAGGTAGCAGGAGCATTAGTCAAGCCAAAAGGCATAACTAAAAACTCAAATGAACCATACCTTGTAACGTAAGCCATTTTTTGTTCGTCTCCTTCTGCAATCCTCACTTGGTAGTATCCAGAACGCAATTCCATCTTGGTGAAGTACTTTGGCTTGCCCAGTCTGTCAAACAATTCATCCGCAATGGGTACCGAATAATTATTCTTTACCGTCACCTTATTCAGTGCAAGATAATCCACACACATACACATTGAACCATCCTTCTTCTTTTAAAACAAAACAGGAGCACCATAAGGCGCTTTTGAAGGTTGTATCTGTCCTGCCTTCAACATCTCTGTTAACTGCTTTCTCAATTCTGCTAATTCTGTTGGAGCCATCCGATAAGGAGCCATTGCTGGAGGTTTCACCCCAGGCAATAACTCAATAGTGTGGTCGATTTCCTGTCACGGTGTCAACTCAGCAAATAATTGATAATACCTAACATCCTTAAATTCCTTCAAGACTGCTTTGACTGAATTGAGAACACCAGTAAGCAATTGTTCCTTCTCTTCAAATAGCATCGCCAAATAAGTTTCCTCCCTTTTTCTAAGACCATCCTTCGCTTGCAACGCATAACACATTTCAACTCCGTTGTAGGACTTTAATAAAGGGATGAAACAGGGATGGACCATGTCCAAAATGAACAAGCCCTGCAAATAAGGTATCACTGAAACCTTTGCCTTTATGAAGAATTCCAAGCCTAGAATGACTTGGAAATCATCTAGAGGCACAGCCATAAAACTATACGTACCACACCATTCACCAACTTTAAGCGAAACTTCCTTAGCAATGCCACCAATATGTTTTTCTTCTGAATTGACTGCTTTGATTTTACTATTGTCGTTCGTCAACATCAACTTCAACTTCAACTGCTGCACTTCTCGATCAGAAACAAAATTATGGGTAGCACCCGTATCTACCATTGCCATGACAGAAACATCGTTCATCTGAATCTGAATGTACATTAACCCTTTTCCCCCAGTGGGTGCCTCTTCTCGACGATAACGTTGAGAAGTTGAATAGGGTTAACCCGAGTAGGATCTCCCCCACCATTTCCATCACCATTCTCAGCAACCAAAGCATTTAACTTCTCCTTATTGGTATAATTCTTCGCATAATGGGGACCTTCACAAATGAAACAGTGCACGTTCTTGGAAGAAGCCTTATCTTTCGACTGGGAGGGGTATTAGAATTGGTAGAACTGGCATTATTGTTGTCCTTCTTCTTGTTCTTCCATTTTTGCTTATTCTGCTCCTTCCCTTTATTATGATTAACCTCTTCCTTCTCCGAGGAACCCGTCTGAGTTTTGTAGTCCACTGATGCAACAGCAGCAGCCATCGCTGCGAGCAAGTCTTTAACACCTTACCGACTCAGTTCTGCTTGTGCCCAATTTTGAAGGCCCTTCATGAAGTTGAACAACTTATCTTCCTCCGATATATTCTTAATATCCAGTAGCAAGGACAAAAATTCCTTGACATACTCACGAACATAACCGAATTGCTTTAAACTGTGCAGGTTATTATAAGCCTGCCAAACAGTGTTTGTAGGGAGAAATTGCTCCCTAATTTCTGAAACCAACGACTCCCAAGTTGTGATTTGAGGACGTGAATTATCCTTCATGCGTGTTCACCACCATAATTTTGCATCGCCAGCCAAGAACATAATAGTAAGATCCACCTTCTCAGAATCCGGTGTTCGGAGTGCTTTGAAGTAATGCGATATATACCAAAGAAAGTTTTCAACTTCCTTGGAATTCCGACCGCCAAAAAATGGTTTGGGTTAAGAACATATATAAAGAGGGGGGTCCTCCGAGGCAGAATTGACATTTCGTCCATAGGTGCTCCTAGGCTTATGGTTTACTCGTGGGATATGTGGGATTGTCCTAAGATCAACACGGGATTGGTAGTGCATGGTTTTGGATAGTGATCGGGGTAATCATCTCGAATCATACTCGTATTGGATCAAGTTGCTATTTACGTGGGTAAAGCTTGTTGGAATCAAGGTGAGGGTGTCCAGAAATGTGGGAATAATTGCTGGTAATGTTCAGGTATGAGTTGGGCTTGTCTTAATGCAGTTTTGGGTAGTTTTGGGAGCAGTTACATGAGTGAACAGATGGCTACACAGGTTTGCGCAAGTTTGAATGGGGAAATGGTGATAACTACCTCGTAACTTCCCAAAGACATCTGTTCAGAAGACAATGCAGCAGTTACTTGAGCAGTTCTTATGGAAATTACTGGCAGCTTTATTTCTAGACACCTATACCCAGCAATTGGGGTTGTCAACTGCATGTTGCCTTGTATTTAAAGCATTGTAACCTGATTATCTAGGATAGATAGAGACCTAGACGTTTTTGTAAGGGTTCCCTATATTTTGTGAGTAATAAATATTGCCTTGAAGGAATGAACATTTTTTTTTTCTAAGTTTATTAATAAGATTCATATGGGGTGGAAGTTACACATAAAAAAAAAGAACAAAATAACCCCACGTATGCCTTACCTGCCAATTATCGGCTAAGGGACAAAACGAGTAGAAAACAGGCTACACTTACCAATCATTTGGAGTCGCCTTTTCATAAAAAGGAAGAAGGTATCTCCCTTTTGTTTGCCAACTTCGATGAAGGAAGTGATAAGGGGTTGAATACCCCTCATTTTCAGCGATGGTTCCATTATTAAAGGCCGATTTTGACTTCCTTCCTTAAAATCCCATAACCCAAAAATTGTTGCCATATTAACCTCCCCTAAAAAAACAAGTGTCAGTGCCACAAATCTCTTTCTCTCCCTTGATAACTGCGTCGCCCCCATTTCTTTTGGAATGGTGATATTCGCACCCCAAAAAGTTCTCCAAAACACCATTTACTTCAAAACACCACAAAAATTTACTTTTATCTCTTTAACATTACAGACCGTGAAAATGGGTACTACTGCCGAGGTTGGTCGTAAAAATGAATATTACGGCCAAGTTTAGTCGTGAAAATGATACCACGGTCAGGTTTAGCTGTGAAAATGAGTACCACGATTAAGGTTAATCGTGAAAATGAATACCACGATTAAAATTAGCAGTGAAATTTTGTTAGGTGGAATAGTAAAAAAATGACTTTTTTTTTAATGGTGTTCATGAAATATTTTTGGGATGCGAATATTAGCACCCTTCCTTTTGATACCCATTCCTTCTATATTCCCTTCTATTTCCTTTGGATTTATGTTTCCTTTCCTCATTTTCAGTGCTTACCAAATAGTCAAACCCATTTTAATTTTTCTATAGCTTCTGCCTTACTCTCACAAATGAGAAACTGAGTTCTATATCTCACACTCTCACTTCTACAACGCCATTCTCATCTTAGTACAGGAACCCCCCCAAACGAACCCTAATGATTATTATCTCCCCTTTCCTTTATATATCATAGCGGGTCCAAAGATGAAATCTCGGCCCATAAAAATTTTAACCTAGTATATTTAGCATGGCCCACTAAATTAATTAATCATACTACTAATATTCATTATAGCAAATAGGTACACCATCCAATTGATTAATTAAATCAATTAGTCCCATTTAATAATATATTAACATTCAAAATTTATACTTTATTTTTATTAAGCAATTAAAATTGCTATAAAAAAAATAAAAACTCCACTTTGATTACTTGTAAAAATCTCATCCCATGAATTTAATTTATCAACATCGCAGATAAGTAAATTTGATTTCTCCATATTTAATACGATTAATTATTATTAATCAAATTCTCAAAATAACGGGGTGTTACACGGTTGGTACCCACGACTATAGCGGATGGGGGTTGATGTGTCACGGTATGTAGCAGTTTGGAGGGTTTGAGGGTGAGTTGGTTTGGGCCGAGGGGAGGTGTACCCCTATGGATTTAGGTTGTTGCGTGTGTGTTGGTTTCTTTTTTTATGACTCTTTTTTGCATGGTTTTTTAAAGGGTTTGAGGCTTTGATTTTATTTTATGTGAACTTTCATAACTCTTCTCCTCAAAACAATACATAGCCTACATACTTTATTTTACACCATAAACTTTCATTAAAAAAACTTCAACTCAATTTTGGGAGGCTTTAAACTCATATTTGAAGATCATAAAGCAAAGTTGCTCATTTTTGCTAGATGAATGCAGTGATACACTCGGATTTTTTTGAATACTTCTTTTCAGGCAAGAATATCACTATTGTTCTTCTTAAGTATTGCTTGATTTAAATATTACCTAAATATTAAATACTCATGTTTTCTAAATATGACTAGAAACTTAATTAGAGAAAGTGATAACCTAATTGTAGATCTATTTTTTATATGAAATTCTGAAATAGGTTTTAATACTCTAAATACCACATTATTTGATGATTCTACGCTGTTATTTTTGGGTTTTTGAGACGAATCGCATGTTAATTATGTAATTTGATAATATGTGTTGATTTATGAAATTACGTAGACTATTAATACTATGTAGAATGTATTAATTTATTGCTAAAAATTTATTGATGCGAATATTTGAACCGATTTATGATTTAATTTGATTAAATGTCACTTGTATCCAAATTGTAAGGACATTATTTTATTGTTCGGCTTACATTAGTGTATGTAGTATACCGCTACAAACCGTCGAAGACTTATTAGAGATCAATCATTCATCAAGACGAATCCGAATATCAAAGTTCTTCAATATTCAAGCCTCCATATGAAGAATTTTGATAAGGTCGTGTTTTGGATACTTAACGGTTCATTTAAGAGTGTTGGGATATTTTTCTAAAATATTTTATCAGTATTGAGGCATCGTTTTTCATCAAAAGAATTTTTTCTAAGTGTTGAGGTAGACATTTTTTTTACGAAACAAAGAAATTTATTTTTTAATTTATTTCGTTCGAGCGACAGGGCTACGTCGCGCGAAGCTCGTTCGAGTGATGCGTGTCCCTATTTGAGCAACGCGCTGCCTTAAATTTTTTATGTATAGCGTGTTAAACAGCTCCGTTTTTTTAAGAAGACCTGGCATTTTACCGAACACGTAGACCGAAATCTGCAGAATTCTTTAGTCTTCTTCTTTTAAGGGTTTTTCACTTTCTTTTCAATTCACACAATCCCAATCTTTTATGTGAATTTTTTTCCAACCCGAAATACATTTTGCTTGAGTTTAATCTTGTAGGGAGGATAACCTACTACTGATTAGGAGACACTTGAGGGAGGTACTGCGCTAACTGACTGCGCGTCAATAGGGAGTACTCGTGGGTATTCCTGGGCTGACTCAACTATGGTTCGTGTGGAGTTGCTGCGAAATGCCATTGCTGATTTAGGTTGCGGCCTATGTGGGTTTTCTAAAGTTAATCCATTGCAGATTTCATTGTAATCATTGTAAGTATTATAGTGAAATAAAAGGTTTTACCCGAAAGAAGTTTTTTCCTAAAATTTTTGTGTCAACAATTATTTATGTTGGTTTGATTTACACACATGTAGTTGCATGTTTTAGGGCCGAGTTAAATTGGTTTAAAAATTGACACCGATTAAATAAGGTTAACTTAGAAATTTGTGAATTCGGTTTAATCACTCTCACACATAGTTTTACAAATTGGTATCAGAGCGGGTTTCTCTAAGTTATCGAGTGATCCTTATTTTCAGTAAAATTGTGTGATATTGATTTTTTTTTAAATATGTTTTGTGAAAAATCGCAATTTTTCCAATAGAGCACTTATATAATCGGATGCCTATTTTTTACAGGTCCAATTATGCCTACTGGAAAACACCCATGAAATCACAATTAAAGGCCATTTATGAGCGCGTTTGGGTAGTTTGTAAAAGAAGGTGGACGCATCCCACTGTCACTATAGATAACATAACATCTTTAAAACTTGTGACTACTTGGACTGAGGATGAATTTAAATGGATCACTTTTAATACGTGGTTGAGTGCAATTTCTGGTGTCGTCACTCCTGAGGAGTTCTGACGTATTATGACGTGCATCACGTAAAAAAAAGCCTAGGACATTTTACAACTTACCCACGAAGGTACAAATGTAGTCAAAGAGTCTAAAATTCAAAATTTAACTACTCAATTTGAAAAGATTACCATGCTTGAATCTGAGTGTTTTGATGATTTTTATGCATATTTATCTGACATTGTCAACACTAGTTTCAATCTTGGTGAGCCCATACCTGATGCGCGAGTGGTTAAAAAGATTTTAAGATTGTTGACTAAACATTTTATCCTAAAAGTGATAGTTTTGAATACCTTAGGTGGTTTGGGCAATTTAAAATTAGAAGAGCTGGTAGGAGACCTCAAGACATATGAAATTAACATGTTTTCTGATGTTGTCAAGCCTAATGATAGAGGGATAGAACTTAGAACCTAGTCTAGTAAGGGAGAGGAAATGTCCACAAGAGAGAAGAAAAAGAAAGTGAAAATCTGTGTGCATCACATTATAATAGTAAGTTCCTCGAGGAGTAATTAAAGAGGTACTTTCCCTATCTTCAGGCTTCATTTAATCTGGTTGTAACCAGAATAGGCATCCATAAAACTCAATAGCTCGTGTCCCGACATAGCATCCACAAGTTGGTCAATCCTGGGAAAACAAAAATGATCCTTTGGACATGCTTTATTTAAATCAGTGAAGTCTACACACATTCTTCGTTTATTACTTTTCTTCTTGACCATAACAATGTTGGCCAACTAATCTGTATATTTCACATCTTCAATAAATGAGGCTTTTTTTAAGCTTTTCTACCTCCTCTTAAATAACTTGATTCTTCTCGGAGCTAAACACCGTGTGATTTTGTTTCACTGGCTTTAAACCTTAAATTCTAGTTTTAACTTGATTTGAGGATTATATTTTAGTTATTAATTGTGTAGAAATAATTTGGGGAAAATTAGATGTTGTTAATGTTGGATAAAATCAAAGATTTGGAGTTTTGGAGATTTTAGGGTTCTTCAACCCGTAGCCCTAACTGGGCAAAACTGCATGACTGAATCGATTCGGCCCTAGGGCGAATCGATTTGGATATGGGGAAGGTTACAGGTCTGGGAAACCGAATCGATTCAATAAGGGGCCGAATCGATTCGGCTAAGGCAGAATGCCAATTTTACTCACCGAATCGATTCGGCTTTAGGCGAATCGATTCGCAACCAGGGGCGAATCGATTCGGCCCTAGGGTGAATCGATTCGGTTGCCCTGTTTTTGTGAGATTTTTCCTAGTTTGATTTTTAACCCTTTTTCTTTTAGGTCCAAGGTTTAGGGACCTTCCTTTGGGAAGAAATGGGAGTCCTAGAGGGATGTTTTGGGTAGACTAATGTCCTAGGATTAAATGGGATAATTAGGCTTACCCGAGGGTTAGTTTTTATAGGTTAATGTCCGAAGGATATAGGAAGTTAACCTAAAGATAAATTGGAGGTAAAATGAAAATGTTGAGGCTTTGGGGAGATACTCCTTGAGGGAGGCTTACTTGAGAGTTTATGATATGTATGAACTCTTGGAGACTAGTTTGAGGTTTATGGCACTTCGGGTCTTAAGTCATTAATAAAATATGACACTAAGAATAAGAAATGTATATGATGGAATTGTGGTACTAATAAATAAGTACTAATGATTTTGAAAATGTAAAATCGGATGTTTTCAAAAAGGAAAAAGTAATATTTTTATAATTGATAATTTATGGATTACACACCTCCCTAAATCGCTATCATAAGGGAAGTTGCGCGCGTGTGGTGAAGCTCCCTGACTAATGAATGCAGGGTGGATATAGTCCCTAGGCCATATGGGAGTTTATTATACTGCGCTGGTTAGGAGATTATGGGTGTGGTCTTGACTTTCCCGCGGACATATGGCCGCTTCCCGACGTTTGGTAGGTTCCCAGGTTGTCTTGTTTGATAGGCCCTGGAAGATGATAGCCATTTAGGGGCGCGCCCAGTGGGAAAACCCGGAGGGGTGGTCTTAGAATCGTTATATGCATAAGAAAATAACTATTCTAAATCAAGTTAGACTTGATGTATGATATGCCATAAAGAGCATGATGGAGTGCCACAAAGAGCACAATGAAATGCCACAAAGAGCATTTGATGATGATTATATTCCTGATAAGGAAGGTATTTTTAAGAGTGCCATAAAGAGCACGATGAAACGCCACAAAGAGCATAAAAACTATGATTATATTTCCTGATAAGGAATGAAACCATGAAATAAATTAATTTGTATGATGAAGTTGTATGGTAAACATTTGATAAAATGTTGTACCATTTATATACATATTCCTAAAGAAATAAATAGGAATGATGCTTTTAGATGGTAAATGGATATTGTACTTAGAGTCTAATGTATCCCGACGATCAATCTTGCTTAGTAGTAGTGTATCGGGGGGGTTCCTTGTTTGAATTTCGCTTTGCGAGACACCCCACGCTCGAATAAGGGCATAGTGTTGTGACTGGGGAGAAGTTAGCTCTTAGTACTTGGTAGCTAGAGCTACATATATATATATATATTAACTATGTGCTGAGGGTTTAATGTATCTCGACGATCAACCTTGCTTAGTAGTAGTGTATCGGGGGAGTTCCTTGTTTGGATTTTGCTTTGCGAGACACCCCACGCACGAATAAGGGCATAGTATTGTGACTGGGTAGAAGTTAACCTTTAGTACTTGGATTAGTTAAAACAGGGTCTAATGTATCTCGAGGATCAACCTTGCTTAGTAGTAGTGTATCGGGGGGGTTCCTTGTTTGGATTTCGATTTGCGAGACACCCCACACACGAATAAGAGCATAGTGTTGAGATTGGAGAGAAGTTAGCCTTATGTTATTTGTTTTAACTTGAGCATCATCATTGATATTGCGCTAGGTTGCTTTTAGATCGAGAGGTGAGAAATATTATTATTAATTGGGAGAGAATTACGCACTTAACTGTCATGCATTTTAGTCACCTGGGAATCATATCAAACCGATCCCTGACCCATCTATATTTCTATGTTTTTGCATATACTCCTTGTCGTACAGGTGCTCTACCGCATGGACACCCGTATTTACATTTTCATTCTAGTTGTCATGGAGCTACGGCATATTGCGGATGTTGTAGGTTAATTGTATTAGACGCTTCTTTCCATTGTACTCTAGATATGTTCAGTTTATTTATTTGGGCGGGTTGCCCCAGTGTTGCACTCACTTATTATATTGTAAATATTGAAATGTAATACGCGGGTAACTAATTGTTTTGGTCTGTTCACCGACAGCTTATTCGGTGATTATTTATTATATTGGCATTCTTTATTCATCGATTTTTGATATCCACTGTTTTTACAAATGGGATTGTCTTAGTATTTTTCTTTTACTTATTAAATTTTAAATTCAGTCCGTTTTCTAAAATGATTGGTGGTTATCTCGTACTATTATTTTAATCGACAATGATGCTGAGAATGGACCATCTTTGATTCCTGTGATTATTAGAGTATTGGGCTGGCCACCTATTATTTTAGTAGGCGGGTTGTCACAGTGGAGATGAAAGTGAGCTCTGAATTGCGTCTTGAGATTTATACGTTGAGACCTTAAAAACTAAGAAATTGAATAAGGAGTTAGGTCTTAGGGTCAGAGACTTGAAGAGAGAGTTAGAGGTTTTGAGGGTGTTTGAGGTGAAAGCAAGTCAACTCGAGAAGGTGAAGATTTCTTTGAGTGAACAGTTGATTGGTTTAGATCGGAAAAAGAGTGAACTTATATCCCGTGTGTCACAATTAGAGAGCGATCTTGAACGTTCCTGGGAAGTAAAGGTCAATATAGAGGACACATCTAAGAATCTAGGAAAAATGCTCCTCGATTCCGCTTTAGGTAATGTTGAGAGACTACGAATAGGTCATGACTGTGCGACCACTTCATATATTGCACCCGAGATGGTTCCCGAGTTTATGATAGATCCATATGTCTCTCAACCTAACCCACCTAGGTGTCCCGTTCCCGCTAGGAGAGTGCGTAAGAGACGTTTTGAGAGAGGTGTACCTAGTCTTGTTTATATTTGAACACACTGCAAGGAGAGAGGACAGCTTAGGGAGTTTTATTTTAAATTGGGTCATGTGTCACGTTTTTCTACTAAACGTGTTCACCCACACGCACCCACACATGATGCTCCAGATGATTACACGAGAGAGTTTGTACATATTAGTGAGCATGTAAAGTTTTTGGTCAAGACTTCACATGATTTGATGGAGGTTTTTCATAGGATGTCACCACCCTTAGAAAACTCCACCGCACCTAACGGTTAAGGTCTAGACTTGTTTACTAGCATATGATGATTTTTATGATGATATTTTTTTCCTATTGCTAGTGTGTATCATTTTTTATTAGATTTTTTATCTTTTAATTTTTTTAGAAAAAGTAAAAAAAAAAGTTCTGTATTTTTTTTTACACCATATATGAATGGACATTTAGGATAACCGAGTCAGTATTTCATTCCATATTCATGTCACTGTTTGATAGTGTTTTGATGTGCATCGTCATTTCATTTTTGTACTTTACAATGTTTGGAGTCATTGAGATGTGATTAGTTGTTACTACTTATATGTTTGACTCATGAATTCTTTTAATGCACACTTGCACGGATTTATTTGATTATTATACTTGTTTATCACATATTGGCCGGAGTGTTGTCATCTCAATTCTACCTTTAAAACAAACCATATACGATAAAACTTAACAATGGAAGTAGTGCATGTAAGAACTGTTTACCGTGAGGATTTAATTGCAGCAAAATATGATGAGTGTTCACGGAAAAGGGCTGCGAGAGTACAAAATTAACTCGTCGTAAAGGCCACCATTTGAAAAGAGCCCGGAAAAATTTAAAGGCAATAAAAAGAAAATATTCCATAAATAGGGCCAATAGGATGTAGTTTCATCACCTAAAAAGAAAAATTAATGCATAATTATTTATGAGGGAGCTTGGATGGAAAGTAATGAAAAACGAGTTTGCACGTCCTGACAGCGTCATGAAAAAGCATTACATAGTTTTAGATGTCATTGGTGTGGGAATTATTATTTACTTAATTGCATTGATGGATTGAGTCGATGTCATTTAAATTCAACACTTTCAACACCTAAGGATGATTTTGAGATTCATTCGTTAGGAGTACACATATTCACCGTGCATATTGTGATGTTTGATAGCTTTGGTTTGCCTATCGAATATGTTTACACCCATTCATTATGTTTCCATGATTTGGTTGTCTTAGTGTAAATTCATGGTGTGTGATTTTTGTAAAATAATTTTTGCTTTTTTTTGTATGAAAAATTGAAAAATCAAAAATAGTTTGTGGAAAGCTTTTGAGTTACTCTTTTGCATGAGCGTAGTTTGATTCATGTTTGCTATGCATTTTTGTCGTGATAACTCCATGTTTTTGTTTATTCGTTGCCTTGTCTATTTTGAAAAAATAAAAAGGGGGAGAACGAATTATGGGGTATCTTTTGCATTATGGGGGATATTTGATTATTGATTGATTTATTCTTATATCATTTCAAACTCGATGCGTCACGAAGGTATTTTCTTTGTCTCATGTGTGTAGGTACAACATTGAAGATCAATATTTTGCACACCCTGATGAGAAAAGCTTAAAGATTTGAAGATTTGAAGTTAAAGATTTTTAAAGAAATATTTGATACTTACATGTTTAGTACCTTTTAAGTTTTGGGTTCGGTATAGGCATTTTAATTTGATAATTTAGATGTTTTTATTTTATACCGGCATAGACATAGGTAGACCTGGCAAAATGAGGCACGACACGATAACACGACACGACACGACACGACATGAAATTATAAGTTAATGGGTTTAGTCTTATCAGGTTTGGGTCATTAACGGGTCAACACGGTAGAACCGTTATCATAACGGGTCGTGTTTAGGTTTGTACTCTTACACGATTAAACCCGTTTATACCCATTATCACCCGTTAATGGTACCGGGTTTTATTGGGTCGTGCGACCCGAACCAATATTACACGGGTACTAACGGGTATTAACGGGTACTAACGGGTATTAACGGGTGCTAACGGGTACTAACGGGTACTAACGGGTATTAATGGGTACTAACGGGTAATAACGGGTCACCCAACCCGTTACCTGTTTAGACCCGTTAATATTAATGGGTGTTAACGGTTCGGGTCGTGTACCCGTTAATATTAGCGGGTCGTGCTTGGGTATTATAATTTGACCCGTTAGTCTTAACGGGTCGTGTACGGGTTAAGGGTGTTTTCACCCGTTGACCCGTTAACACGACCCGTTAACACGACCCGTTGACAGCTCTAGACATAGGGGAAGATTTGTAAGGACATTATTTTATTGTTCGGCTTACATTAGTGTAAGTCGTATATCGCTACAAACCGTCGAAGACTTATTCAAGATCAATAATGCGTTAAGATGGATCCTAATATCAAAGTTCTTCAACATTGAAGCCTCCACAAGATGAATTTTGGTAAGACTGTGTTTTGGATACTTAACGGTTCATTTAAAAGTATTAGGATATTTTTCTAAAATATTTTCTAAGTGTTGAGGCGTCTTTTCTCATCAAAAGAATTTTTTCTAAGTATTGAGGTGGACATTTTTTTAAAAAAACAAAGAAATTTATTTTGTTCGAGCGACATGGCTATGTCGCGCGTAGCTCGTTCGAGTGACACATGTCCCCGTTCGAGCGAGATGTCTTTTTTGTTTCATCGATGCGCCGCCTTGAATTTTTTTATATATAACGCGTTAAACAGTTCCATTTTTCTCTAGAAGACCTGGCGTTTTACAGAACTTGTAAACCGCAATCTGCATAATTCTTTAGTCTTCTTCTTTTAAGGGTTTTTCACTTTGTTTTCAATTCACACAATCCCAATCTTTTATGTGAATTGTGTTGCAACCCGAAATACATTTTTCTTGAGTTTACTCTTGTATGGAGGATAACCTATTGCTGATTGGGTGTCATTTGAGGGATGCACTGGGCTGACTGACTAGCCATCAATAAGGAGTAAACATGGGTGATCCTGGGCTAACTGAGCTGCGGTTGGTGTGGAGTTCTGCGGAATTCCATTTTTGATTTAGGTTGCGGCCTATGTGGGTTTTCTAAGGTTAATCCATTGCATATTTCATTGTAATAATTATAAGTATTATGGTGAAATAAAAGGTTTTACCCAAAAGATATTTTTTTCTTAAAATTTGTGTTTTAGCAATTATTTATGTTGGTTTGATTTACACACACGTAGTTGCATGTTTTAGGGCTGAATTAAATTGGTTTAAAAATTGACACCGATTAAATAAGGTTAACTTGCGAATTTGCGAATTCGGTTTAATCACTCTCACACATAGTTTTACATAAATATTGAATTTGGACAACATGTTGGGATACTTTGTGAAACTCCTTTATCACATGATATAATTGATTTATTGCGCACAAAATCAGACTTATATAATTGTGAAATATATAATTATAATGTTGGATTAAGAATGTAATTAATGTAAAATTTGTGTATGTTAATAAAATAACATTATTGGGACATTGGGTTTACACACGTTAGTTGTACTTTCACTCTTATTATGATCATATTTCTTTTTAGGCATGGGATTACTGATGTAATTAGCCCACTTTTATATGTTCATGTATAGTTTGCTTTTACAATTGTGTATTATGTATTATCTTATAAATGTTATGTTATTACAAATGTGATATTCTGGGTTCTTAATATGATAAAAACCCATTTTAAATATGAATAATCACTATAAATTGGGTCAAATTGAAGTTTTATGACATATCCTAAGGTAAATGATAAGTTTCAGGGTAGAAAATGTATTTTTTTAAAACTTTAGGGACTCCGTTTCAATAAAGAAAGCTTCAGGGACCAAAATACAAAATAAAAAAGGACCTTTTGTAAATAAAATATTTTCAAGGACCTTTAAGCAATATTGAAAATACATAGTGTGAAATTAAAAAAATACCCTTCATGTGTAAAATGACCTTTATACCCTTACCATCATTCTACTTCGTGCTTAATACCCTTTCACCTCGTGCTTTATTTTGACACCTCCACCTTACACATGTCCTCCATATAGAGAAAATTAAAACACATGTCACCATTTGGTGAAATAAGACTGCAAGACCCTTTCGCTACGTGACATCTCAACGTTGACTTACCAATATAAAAGCCTTATCACCTAGACACATGTCAACACAAAAGTGTCTTTACAAACCTATAAACATGAGCTTTTTAAATCAATTAAAACTCACACAAATTCCTTGAGAATTATAGAGAGAAAGTGCAGGAAAGTTTAAGAACAAGATCTTAAAGTTCTCAGGGATATTCATTTTAACGTAATCTTCTACTAATGTTATAATTCATCTTTATAGTTTTATTTTATTTTTATACAGCTATACTGAGTATAAATGTTGGTAAAAACACTAAAGATCCATTTTAGTGAACATAAAACTGTAGGGTTTTCTAAATTGAATTATTCTATGAAATTGAAATATAGAACTCTTTCTATAATAAATTATTGAGTCTCAAAAAGAGATTTTCACTAATGAATTTATATTTGTTTTGGTGATGAAAATTAATATTGTTTATTATTTCTAAACTCCTATTAGATAAATTACATTTAAGATTGAATTTACTTATTTTGAAAATTGAACTTATTTAAAGTTGTATAAGGTCTTTTGAAATGATTTTTGTTGTGGAATCCGATTAAGTAATTCCAAAGTCAACCTCAATGAAATTTTATCTAGATGAGATGATATTTAAGTAGCGCCCCTGTGACCCTCCATCTCTACTGGGAATGAATCTAGAAATGTTCTGTCTAGATGAGTTGGTATTTAAGTGGTGCCTCTGTGACCCACCATCTCTACTGGGAACCGACTGATTAGGAAGAACTATGAATTGAATTCATCAATTACAATTAATGAATTTTAAAAGTTGAGAAAATGCTTTTTAGTAATCCTTGAAAATAATTTATTATAAGATTAAAATACATTATATAAACTTGACTTTGTTTAGAATACATAATTAAACCTGTATTGTATTTATTAGATCAACATGTGCTCCAAGACTTAATATCTGTAATTTCTAACCTCTGTTTGAGGTGAGTACTCTATGAAATTCCATGCGCATTTTGATAATATGATATTATGCAAACTATATACATTTTAGGAACTTCTTTTACTCTCAAAATACATCTGATACCGATATGTTTATATTTGTCCACGTAGACATACCGATTAAAATGAGTATTGAAAATGAGATTGAATATTGGAAATAAGATTCTGCCTAAGGGAACTCTTTTTTAGACTGACCTTCCTAGCTGGGTTATTGCTGGTGTGCCCTAAATAAGGCATTGTGAAGAAATAGTTCGATTGAACCTAAACTACCGGGAAATAATATGGTATTAGAGTGTACTTGGCCATTAAAATGATATGGTTTAAAGAAAAAGATATCACATTTGATTTTGTCGCATCCCTTTTATAATGATTTATTCAATTGTGATATATACACTATCATTTCAATTTATATACTTACTACAACAAGTTTATATCCATATATGTATATGCCTTATCGTTTGACTTAAATAGGTATCCATTTTCTGAAAACCTTGGAATGTCAGGAGATTAAATCTCATTCGGCTTTTAGCTGATGTTGTATGAACAACAAAATTTCAAGAAATAACTGGGCTCACAGATGGAATGTAGAAGGACTATGTTGAAGATTTAGCTTATGGAGCTATTTTGTGATAATTTTAAGTAGATTTATTTTATTAGATATATCAAGTTTTCGCTTTCTAGTAATAGGTTTTTAAATTTTGTCTTAAGTTGTACTCATTGATACTTTTAATACATATAAAGTTTCCTTTAGAAACCTTTAATCAAGTAATTCTGTTTTTAGTAGTTTATGATTCTTGACCATATGAATGTATTTCCATTTCATATATTTTAAAAAATATTTTAAGGCCATAATATTGAATGCCTTTGTAGCATGTCAAGACACCCATTTCCTACTATTTTTGGGTCGGGGTCGTGACAGAGGTGGTATCAGAGCATATGTTATGAACCCGTAGACTATATATAATTTTTGAACGCCATAGATGTAAGTTTCCATACTTAGAAGATATGATTAAATATTCAACTTATGTGATAATTCTCCATATGTGTTACATTATATATAATTGTTCTTCTAATTTGAAATCTTAAGATAGTATAATATATCTTACGTTTGGCCATGACTGTAGAAAAAGACCAAGACAAGATCAACTATGGGAACAAGTGATTCGAGTATGGAATGACTTGAAGGTGCATATAAGGTGATTGAAAATCCAGCAAAGATTATGGAGCATCAGGTGAATAATGGAGTACCAAGGAATCCTGAACTCAGTGTACTATTGAACAGTTCAAGAAATTAAATTCGCAATCTTTTAAAGGTACTTTTAAATCCACTGAAGCCGAAAGTTAGGTGATGCAAATAAAAAAGATACTTTATGTTCTTAAGTGTACATATGAACAAAGGGTTTAATTTGTAACATTTAAATTATAAGGTGAAGCCGAACATTGGTGGAGAATGACTAAGAGAATTCACAAGGAAAGGAATAATCCTATAGGTTGGAATGACTTCGTAGTGACCTTCTATGAGAAATACTTCCCTGAAATGGCGCAAGACCAAAAAGAAGTTGACTTCATGAATCTGGTTCAAGGAAATATGATGGTTAGTCAATATGAGGCAAAGTTTACCGAGTTATACTATTTTGCATGTCATGTTATGGTAACTGATATTTTAAAAAGCCAAGAAGTTTGAAAGTGGGTTAAGGTTGAATATTTATAGTAGGATTTCCATCCTGAAGTTAACATCATATGTTGACGTGGTGACTAGGGCAATGATAGTTGAGAAGGATAATGAACAATATAATTTGGTTAGAGAGGGGAAGAGGAAGTTTGGGGAACAAAGAGGAAGGAACCCCAATAATAATCCCCTTAGGATTATACCCAATGATAGGTGACCCTTTGTAAATAAACCCTTTAATGTTGATAGATGCCAACGATATGGTAGTATTCATAAAGGACCACCATATTTCCTGGAGACAGGAAATTGCTTTGGGTATGGCAAAAAAGGGCATAAAATGAGAGATTTCCCTAACAAAGGGAAGCTGCCGCCTTTTAGTGACAATAAGGATTATGGAAGACAAGGTAGAATTTTTACTCCTTTCGATGCAAAGGCTTCTAATGCAGTAATGGTAGGTACACTATCTATAAGTGCACAGTGTTTTCAAGTTTTAATAGATCCTGGTTCTATCCATTCATTTGTGTCTGTACGTTTTGTTAACCATTTTCCTAGTATGCCTGAATCCTTGAATCATAGCATGCGTGTTTCTAATACTTGTAGTGATTTATTGACGGGTACATAGGTTTATAAGTGTCGCCCTATAGATGTCAGTAATCATAAACTATTTGTCGATTTGACAATTTTAGACATAAAAGATTTTGTAGTCATTTTGGGGTTGGATTGGTTAACATCATATCGTTCTAAGGTAGATTATTTTGAGAAAAAGGTCATTTTCCAAATTCTTAACCAATCAAAATTTAGTTTTGATGGAACTGGCACCGTATCTCCCATGTGTACTATTCTTGCAATGCAAGCCCATAGCTTTCTTAAGAAGGGGTGTCAAGGATTTCTTGCAAATGTTATTGATTTATAAATAAAAGAGCCTAGTTTAGAAGATATTCCTATAGCTAAACATTTTTTAGATGTTTTTCCGAATGATTAACCCAGTCTACCTCCTAATAAAGAAATAGAGTTTACGATTGACCTTATTCCTGGAATTATACCAATCTCAAAACCACTTTATCGCATGGAACCTTTAGAATCAATGGAGTTAAAAGTTTAATTACAAGTTCTATTAGACAAGGGTTTTATTAAACCAAATATATCCCCCTGGGGTGCTCTAGTGTTATTTGTTAAAAAGAAGTACGAGACAATGAGGTTTTGTATAGATTATCATGAACTAAATAAAGTGATCATTAAGAATAAATACCCCTACCACTTTTAGATGATTTATTTGACCAACTGCAAGGTGCGCAATTATTTTCTAAGATTGACCTTAGGTCTGGCTATTACCAATTGAAGATTAAGGAAGAGGATATTTTAAAACCAGCTTTTCATAATAGATATGGTCACTGTGAATTTCTTGTGATGCCATTTGGATTTACTAATGCACCAGTCATTTTTATGGATATGATAAATACAGTGTTTAGCAAATATTTTGATCAATGTGTGGGTTTTTTAATTGATGACATCCTTACTTATTCCAAAACTATTTAAGAACACAAGAAGCGTTTAGAGATGGTATTACAAATCCATAAGAAGGAGAAATTATATGCAAGATTATAAAAGTATGAGTTTTGGTTGCCTAGAGTTTATTTTCTAGGACATGTCATTTCCAAGGAGGGAGTATCTGTTGACCCTCAAAAGATCGAGGCTATACCAGATTGGCCTAGACCAACTAATGTGACAGAGATTCATAGTTTCCTTGGATTAGTAGGTTATTATCGAAGATTTGTTGAAGGATTTTCTAGTATTGCCAAACCTCTATCTAGGTTAACACAAAAGAAAGCGAAATATGTATGATCTGAGGAAGTTGAGAATAATTTTCAAGAACTTAAAAATCAATTAGTAATAGCCCCAATATTGACTCTTCCTTTAGGGATAAGAGGATTGGTGATTTATAATGATTCTTCTAAAAATGGTTTGGGATGTGTGCTAATGAAAAATGGAAAGTAATAGCTTATGCCTCGAGACAGTTAAAACCACATGAGTGGAATTATCCAACCCATGACTTAGAATTAGCTGCTGTAATTTTTTCCCTCAAGATTCGGAGACATTATTTGTATGGTGAGACTTATGAGACTTATATTGATCATAAGAGTTTGAAATATATTTTTACTAAAAAATAATTTAACATAAGACAAAGTAGGTGGTTAAAATTAATAAAGGATTATAATTTAAATATTCATTATCACCCAGGGAAAGCTAATATAGTAGCTGTCGCTTTAAGTAGGAAGTTGACAATAAATTTGGCATGTCTCATTACCAATCAGGAACCTTTGTTAAAGTATTTAATAAGTATGTAATTAAATGTCCGTAGTTATAGCAAAGGAGGAACAATCGAGAATTTACAAGTACAACATATGTTGATGGAAAGGATCAAAATTGCATAAGTAAAGGACCCAAAACTGAAGAAGATTAGAGAAAAAGTTATCAAAGAGAAGAAAATTGAATTTGGGATATGAGATGATATACTAAGATTTGAAAATAAACTGTGCATTCCACTTGATGCTCAACTGAAGAGGCAAATTTTAGAAGAAATTCATTACTCTAGATTCACATTTTATCCCGAAAATACAAAGATGTATAGAGATCTTCGAGAAGTGTTTTAATGGAACAATATGATAAAGGAGAAAGAAAAATTTGTATCTTGGTGTTTGGTTTATCAACAAGTAAAAGTTGAACGTCAGAAACTATCAGGATTATTACAACCTCTGCCTATCCCTGAGTGGAAATGGGAACCATGAATTTTATGACAGGTTTACTAAGGAGTTCAAATTGTAATGATTCTAATTGGGTAATAAATGATAGGTTAACTGAGTTTGATCATTTTTTTTCCAATAAGATTACCCATTCTTTAGAAAAATTATCTAAATTGTAGGTACAGGAAATTATTAAGCTTTATAGAACCCCAATTTCAATTGTTTCTGATCGTGCCCCTAGATTCGTGTCTCTCTTTTGGAAAAGCCTATAAGTTGCCATGGGGAAAAAAATTTAATTTCAGCACTGCTTTTCATCTTCAAACGGATGGAAAATTTGAAAGAACCATTCAAACCTTAGAAGATATGCTTAGGTCATGTGTACTTGATTTAAAGGGGAATTGGGATGATCATTTACCATCAGTGGAATTTGCATATAATAATAGTTATCAAGAAAGTATTCAAATGGCTCCGTATGAGGCACTCAATGGTAGAAGGTGTCATTATCCTTCATGTTAGGTAGAAGTTGGAGAAAGAAAATTGTAGGGACCATAATTGATTCAGATCAAAACAGAGAAAGTGAAATTCATACAAGACCGTATTCGAATCACTCAAAGTCGTCAAAAGAGTTATGTTGACAATTGACATTGACAGTTAGAATTTCAAAGAGGAGATTATGTGTTTTTATGAGTATCGCCCGAAAAATGAGTAAATTGATTTGGGAAGAAAAGAAAGTTGAGCCCAAGGTACATAAGACCTTCTGAAATCCTTAAAAAGATAGGAGCTATTGTGTATAGAATAACTTTACCACCTGAACTCTATATTGTGCATAATGTGTTTCACATATCAATGATGAAGAAATATGTCCCACCTCTAACATATCTTAAGTCACGAACCTCTACAAGTTAGAAAATATCTCACCTATATTGAGCATCCAGTAGAAATTTTAGATCATTAAGATAGTTATTACGAACCAAGGTAATTCCACTAGTAAAAGTATTATGTCATGATCATTCTGTTGAAGAAAAAATGTGGGAGCGGGAAGATGAAATAAATGAGAGATATCCATAATTGTTTGAAAATTAATATAAGTCAAGTTTGGGGATCAAACTTTTTATAAAGAGTGTAAGATGTATGACATCACTTTTATATGCTCATATGTAGTTTGCTTTTACAATTGTGTGTTACTTATTATCTTATAAATGTTATATTGTTACAAATGTGATACTCTGGGTTCTTAATATAACAAAGCCCGTTTTTAAATATGAAGAATAAACTATAAATTGGGTTAAAATGAAGTTTTATAACATCATAAGGTAAATGATAAGTTTTGGGGTAAAAAATATAATTTTATCAAACTTTAGGGACTCAATTTTAATAAAAAAAGTTTCTGGGACAAAAATAAAAAATTAAAATGGACTTTTTGAAAATGAAATATTTTCAATAACATCTAAGAAATATTAAAAATATATACTGTGAAATTACCAAAATACCCTTCATGTGTAAAATGACCTTTATACCCTTACCACCATTCCACCTCGTGCTTAATACCTTTCCACCTCGTGCTTGACATCTCTTGCTTTATTTTGACACCTCCACGTTATACGTGTCATCCATATAGAGAAAACTAAAACATGTGTCACCATTTGGTGAAATAAGACTGCAACTCCCATCCTTTATGCGCCACCTCGACATTGACTGACCAATGTAAAAGCCATATCATCTAGACACGTGTCAACACTGTAATGTATTTATAAAAGTATAAATAGGAGAGTTGCAGATCAATTAAATCGCACACTAATTCCTTGAGAATTATAAAAAAAAATAATGAGAGAAAATGTGAGAAAGTTTAAGAAGAATTTTTAAAGTTCTTTGGGATATTCATCTTGAGGTAATCTTCTACAAATGTTATAATGCATCTTTATAGTTTTAATTTATTGTTATATAGATATATAAAGTATAAGTGTTGGTAAAAACACTAAAGATACATTTTAGTGAACATAAAATTATAGGGTTTTCTAAATTGAATTGTTTTTTGAAAATGAAACGTAAAACTCTTTTTATAATGAATGATCGAGTTTCAAAAAGGGATTTTCACTAATGAATTTATATTCTTTTTTGTGATGAAAATTAATATTGCTTATTATTTATAAAAATGTAATAGATAAATTACATTTAAGATTGAATTTACTTATTTTCAAAATTGAACTTGTTTAAAGTTGTATATGGGCTTTTGAAATGATTTTTGTTGTAGAATCTGATTAAGTAATTCTAAATTCAAGCTCGGTGAAATTATGTCTAGATGAGATGGTATTTAATGGTGCCCCTGTGAACCTCCATCTCTATTGGGAACGAAACCAAAAATGTTCCGTTTAGATGAGTTAGTATTTAAGTGGTGCCTCTATGCATTATCTCTTTTGGGAACCGACTGATTAGGAAGAATTATGAATTAAATTCTTCAATTACGATCCATGAATTTTAAAAGTTAAGAAAATGATTTTTAGTAATCCTTTAAAATAATTTATTATAAGATTAAAATACTGTATATATAAACTAGACTTTATTTAGAGTGCGTAATTAAACATGTATTATATTTGTTAGATTAGCGTATGACCCAAGACTTAATTAGTATTTGTAATTTTGAACCTCTATTTTAGATGAGTAGTCAATGAAATTCCTTGCGTATTTTGACTATATGATATTATGCAAACTATATATATTTTGTGAATGGATTTTATTCTCAAAATGCATCGGACACTGATGATTGATTCATTTATGATATGTTTATATTTATACATATAGACATACCGATTAAAATGAGTATTGAAAATGAGATTGAATATTGGAAATAAGATTCGGCCCGAGGGACCTCTTTTACTGACTGACCTTCCCAGCTGGGATATCGCTAGTGTGCCCTAAATGAGGCATTGCGGCGAACTAGTTTGATTGACCCTGAACTACCGAGGAATAATACGGTATTATAGTGTACGTGACCATTAAAATGATATGATTTAAATAAAAAGACATCGCATTTGATTTTATCGCATTCGTTTTATTCTGAGCTATTCAATTATGATATAAATACTAGAATTTCAACTTATATACCTTATACGACAAGTTCCTATCCATATATGTATATGCCTTTTCTTTTGACTTAAACATGTATCTATTTTCTGAAAACCTCAGAATGTCGGGAGATTAAATGTCAGTCGACTTTTAGCTGATGTTGTATAAATAACAATTTTTAGGAAATAACTAGGCTCGCCTATGGAACGTAGAAGGACTGTGTTGAAGATTTGGCTTATGGAGCTATTTTTGTGATAATTTCAAGTAGAATGTTCGTTTCACTAAATATAACATCTTTTGGCTCTCTAGTAATAGGTCTTTAAATAATTTCTTGTACTCGTTGATACTTTTAATATATATGAAGTTTTCTTTTAGAAATCTCTAATCACAAAAATATCTCCATAAGCCAAATCTTTTTTAGTAGTCTATGATTCATGACCACTGTGATACCCCGCCTAATAAAATACCGGGTGATCAGTCCTATATCAGATTAAAATTGGAATCCCAGTTGGTTCATTCTTAGCATCACTGTCGAAAATCTTTTTAAAACTTACTAACCACCTATTATTCCAAAAAGCCGGTGCCAAATTTTAACTTTTTATTTAAACAAGACAATAACATGCGGAAATACATATAAATCATTCACAACAACTGAATCAAATGAACTGAATAATTAATTAAACTAACTGCCGAATAAACCATCGACCACCAAAGTAAATAGTCCAATAACAATCATTCAACAACTGAATAAATAAATCTGAAAATTGTACTGAAAAGTCTGGGCGACAAGCCTTAAGTAAAATTGAAACCGATAGATGATTCCTACTCTAGGAAAGAATGAACGATGCGTCTAATCCAAGCTCCTGCTAGCATCCACATGTGCCGCGGCTACGTGTCCCTGGAATAGAAGATCAAGTTTGGTGTCCCTGTGGTTGGACACCTAAAAGGTTTTGAAAATAGTTTTATAGTAAGGGCTAGAACCCAAACATTTTGAAAATATTTAGCAAGTGAATTAACTGCAGTAATTAAAAATGTATGAATGCGCTTTATTTTTAAGTTAGTGTCGCACTCTCTTGAGTACATACTCACCCCTCCACTAATGTGCACACGTAACGGTTACCTTAACCCCACCTATTTGTGCTACCCCATCCAACTAGTCCGAGTATAACCCTCCCTTGCTTTCCTACTCTAAAATGAGTATTATTATTCATGGGTTATAAGTTATCTCTGCAATTAACCTAATTAATTCCTTTTAACTAAAATCATATAACAGTGACACAAGTTATACAAAGTAAATACATCCCACACTGTATTATTACTCGCATATAATATTTAATACCATTATATACATATCTTTACTAAAACATCAACACATATAGCATCTGTATATCCATCCTTCTGAGTATACCCTTACCGGATGATTTCCTCTAAAGTACTATCATACTAGGTATGCCCACTTAACCTAGTTATCCAAGTCTAAATCGCTCACCAACTTGGCCTAAAATATCAACGTAGTGGAGGCGGTCATATTCCTTCCCTGAAAGTGAGATAAGCCCCTCACCCATATATCGAACGCTATGACCTCGGGATATACTCGCCCTACTCCTCAAGCTAGGGGATTCACCCACATCGCGCAACCTCCCTTGATAGCACTAGAGTATATAAATTAAATAAATATTTAGTCAGTAGAGTATATATATATATACTATCACCACACCGTATATATATTATAAACCTCGGATTTATCGTGTACTAAAATCCGTAACACTAGCCTATATATACCCGAGTCTATGGTCCAACTCTAATTTAATTAGTTAGTTTCACTATATTAATTAATTTAAAGTAGCGTCGCTCAACTACATTACCCGGACATTTTCCCTCGGTCCGAAATTTAACCCTTTAGAATTTATTTCACCAAATTTCGTTAATAAGTTTGACACTCTTATTAAATTTAATATTCCTTAATACTCATCCCATAAGACTCCAAGTATTAAATTCTATTCAATTTCTATCAATTAAATTCCTCCTTAAGTTACTAGCCCGTATGCTAAATTCATATGAAATTCCCATTCGAATACCTTCATATATTTTCCTGTGTCGTTCATTCTAAATACTCCCAAATTCATACCCCGAATTCATCCCTATCTAATCCAAGGATAAAATAATATTCCTTAGTATTTTTCCAAAGTCCTTCACTCATCTACGGTCATCTCCAAATAACCCGAATTTATTTCTTCCTAAAGTTGTTGGTCTCGCGCACCCTTTCGTAGAAAAATCATTATAAATTCAAAAAAAATCATAAAAATACGAGGTCGGCGCCCATGCGATCGTGACAAAAGATCTGCAATCTAATGTTTTAAAATAACTGAAGGGGTCGATCGATAAACTCCTTGGGTCGATCGACCAGATATTCATCTTCTTCCCCGAATCTGTTTCCACCATTAACGCACAACCAAGCTTTTTATCCACTCTCCCACTATTATGCCATCACAACCAATAATATTTAACACATGGAAAAGGTTCTAAACCTCCTAGAGACCTTAAATTCATGATTGGTTTTTCGTAATTTTGAACTTTCCAGATTCGAGTATTTTTCGGGTTTTACTCATTCGATTTTCAATTCATCATCATAGTTCCAAATCAGACACCCAATAGACACTGGTTCATACTACAATTCGATTTCCATGGTTTCATCACCATATACAAACATTAATTGAGTATCAAATCCACATAATTTTCCCAATTCATTAAAAACCCATTTTCATGTAAATTCCACACCCCAAAACGAATTTCAGTTTACACCTCCCATAATATGAATTGGTTATCATCTATTTAAGAATCACAATAGTTAACAACTTGCCTCTAATTGTTCGTAGAGTCTGATCCGTTGGTGTAGAGAAAGGGTTGATGAAGAACACCCAATTTGTCCCTCGATTTGTCTCCAAAAGATCCCCAATTTGTTCTCCACTTGCTACCTCTGCTTTTCTCTCAAACCCTTATGTTTAGAATGTGTTAACTACCGTTCAACACTTCCTTAATTACGTTTAAAACCCCTAATCACGTTTTTATTCATATGGGCCTAATTAAAATGGCCAAAATATCCCGTGTGGCCCCGACTGTGTCCAAAAATACTCCGAAACCCGATTACTACTCCCAAGTACTCTTTTCTGACTATATCGACCCATCCGGACTCAACCGTGCACTCGAAATTGTCATCCGAAATACTTCATAACATTTTCAAATTTCGACCTAAAAAATGCGACACATAATAATTTGAACAATTAAACTTAGAGTCGCTAAAAGTTAGAATAATTCTTCCCACTTTAATAAAATCTCCAAATCATAATTTTCTCCAATTTAAATAATTTTATTTCTCCCAAAAATAATTAAATACCAAATCCTCAAAATTACGGGGTGTTACAACCACGTGAATGTATTTCTGTTGCATTTATTTTAAGAAATATTTTAAGGCCTAAATATTGAATGCCTTGGTGGCGTGTCAAGACACTATTTCCCTACTATTTTTGAGTCGGGGTCATGACAAGTGAGTTCCTAAGTATGGAAGTAGGTAGTACATCATTAAGTTATTGTATTATAGGTGTGAGACTATGTGATGATTATATTTTAGGTTTCCTAGGTGAGGTACTAGGTGATACTTATGGTTTGATGATATTTAGGTATGGGATTAGGGTTGGATTTTAATTGTGATGCCCGAATTATATTTGGGGGTAGCTGTGAATAATGAAAAGATAATTAATACCTAAGGTAATAAACGGGTATTGGAGACGGATTAATGTGCATCATTATATGTGTGGGTGTGGGTAAAACGACCATTACGATGATTACGGGACCTACGTTAACTGGCTATAGTGACATTCCTTGTGTAAGGGAACATCATGGTATGTGTTGGCTAATAATTTGGGCACCATGAATGTGTGTCGGGCAATAGAAAGACAAACAGACTATAATGGTGTTGCATAAATTATTAATATTAAGAAATATAATTGAAATTGAGTAAGATAATGGAAAATATATAATTAATGTTGAAATAAACATAATTAGACTTGGGTAGTGGGTTGGCTTATATTTATGTGGGTAGTTGTTATAATTTACACTACTTGCATTGTTATTATATTATTTCGTTAAATAAAATCTTATATTGTGATATTTATCTCTCATAATGCTTATGACTCGATTCATGGATCATATTTGGGAAGAGTAACTAGTATTCTTATGGTGGGCCCTGACCAGTCACTATTCACTAACCTTTAAGGATAGGTTAGTGGGTAGCTGCATCGTTTTGGACATAGCGGGACTTGCAACTGGTGTTTATTTCATTGCATTAGTTTAGATCCTTCCCATTCATTTTATTTATGATACAATTGTTTTAGATTTGGTCAAATGATTCCACAGTTATTTTGTGATTTTTAATGGGAGAAATTTTATGTAGTTGATTTTATTTCATTTGAGTTTATTATTATTGGAGTTGAGATTTATTATTTGAGTTTAAAATGGTGATGTATCTTATTGTGGTGGATTGTTTATACTTGCCGTATTATCTTGATTTATATCTTCCCAAAAAGGTTTTAAATATCTAATATTTTTGTCACATGATAAAAAAAATATTTAATTTTAATTACTTGCATATTTTGGTAACGGGGCTTGATCAACTTGAATTATAAAATATCCGAATTGTTACACAGAGCCAGACCTCCTAGAGCACATGACTACCATCTCTAGTCAGTCGCCCCCACCTCATCACCTACCCGATCTTCAAGGCAAACAACTCATGTCGCGACCACCACCTTCAGCACCTCCACCCAACTCCTCATCTCCCCCCATATACACATACACTACAAATTGAAATTTCAAATTAGAATTGAATGGAATCATTACAAATGTAAAACCCGCTTTATGTTTTGGATATGAAATTCGAGATATGAAATCGAATTATTTTTATTCAAAATCTCTACGTCATGGGATGGGAGGGGGATGTGAAATTTCGTGTCTATGTATGATTGACGAGAAGTTGTTGATTTTATTTTTTGTCTTTACTCCTTTATTTTATTTTTATTCATTCTTCAATTTTTTTTATAGTTTCTCCTTTTTTCTCATTTCTAGTAATTTATTTTTATTTTTTTCTAATATGTTTAAATATTTTTTTGTCACAAGTCATACATGACGAATAAGTCTAACGAACCTTTAAAAGAAAAACTATAAAATTCATAATCAATTTGTAAAAGGTACCAAAATCAAAATAAATTATTTTATGTGGTTTTAAAGAAGGCGAGCGTATTTTGGTTCGCTTGGCCCATAAATATCTAAATATCTATTCATATTATCAAATTAGTTTTTTTAAAGCGACTTGCTGAGACAAAATGAATTATTTGGTTATTGAATGATATTGTTTTTACGTTATATCCGAGGATAATTACAATTTCAGCAAATTGAGTAATCCACCTCACCTTCCTTTACAATGAAACAACCCATATTGACAGAGGCTCAAATATTATTCAAAAAACAAATAGAACACGAAGAAAAAATGTTGTGTCTATTTATGATTGACGTGAGGCTGTTGATTTTATTTTCTGTTTTTATTATTTTATTTTTATTCCTTCTTCTATTTTTTTTATAGTTTTCCTTTTTCTCTTTTTTTCAAGTTTTTTTTTTAATTATGTAATATACGATTGATAAGTCTAACGAACCCTTGATATAAGAGCTATCAAATTCAAAATTTAACTGTACAAGGTATCATACTCAAACTACGATAATTATATTATTTTATGTGGTTGTAAAGAAGATAAATGTTTTTTTAAATTCACTTGGTCCATAAGTGACTCCTTTGCATCGGTGATTTTTTTTACTTAACCTCCACTATTTAATGTGATATTTGACTTAATTTCGACTTTATTAATCTCTTTGATCTAACTCCTATATGAGGGGATTATCTCAAAATATTAAATAAAGATAAATGGTTAAGTTTAAAGATTTATTTGATAATGTCAAATTAGAAAATGAAAATGACAAATTGAAAAATATTTGAATTTTAAAAGTCTATTAGACTTAACGGTCATGTCCCTTGCATATGATGTATGGAAAAATATTTAACCAAATTAGAAGAATAAAAAATAAAAAATCGGAAAAACGAAAACCATGAATGAAAAATTAGAAAATGAAAATCACAACTAGCCGTCTCCCCCCTCTCCCCAGCCCCACCCCCATCCCCATCCCCATCCCCATTAACCCATCTCCTTGTCAGCCCACATGGAACCCATGGCCACTATCTCTAGTTGATCGGCCCCAACCCCACCATCTACCCAACCTTCAAGCCAAACAACTCATGTCGCGACCACCACCTTCAGTACCTCTACCCAATCTTTCGTATTATAATCAAATATAATCATTCTAGAAGCAAAACCCGCTTCATGTTTTTTATATGAAAATTCAAAATCTAAAATTGAAGGATTTTGATTCAAGATTTAGGGCTCAATCGACGTGGGGAAGGGGGAATTGGAGGGGAAATGTTGTGTCTATTTATGATTGACGAGAGACTGTTGATTTTATTTTATTAATATTCTTTCTTCTATTTTTTTCAATGGATCATATTTGGGAAGAGTAAATAGTATTCTTATGGTGGGCCCTGACCCGTCGCTGTTAACTAACCTTTCAGGATAAATTACTGGGTGGCTGCATTGTTTTGGACACAGCGGGACTTGCAACTATTGTTTATTTTGTTGCATTATTTTAATTCCTTTCCATTCGTTTTATTTATGAGAAAATTGTTTTGAATTTCGTAGTCATGTGACTCCACATTTGATTTGTGGTTTTTAATTAAAGAGATTTTATTTAGTTGACTTTATTTCATCTGAGTTTATTATTATTAGAATTTAAAATGGTGATGGATCTCATTGTGGTGGATTGTTTATACTTGTCGTATTATCTTGATTTATATCTTTTGAAAAAAGTTTTAAATGTCTAATATTTCTATCACATGCTAAAAAAATTATTTAATTTTAATGACTTACATATGCAGATTGTTACACCCCCGCCAGACTGCCTAGAGCCCACAACTGCCATCTCTAGTCAGTCACCCCCACCCACCACTTACCCGTTCTTCAAGGGAAACAACTCATGTCGTGACCCCCACCTTCAGCACCTCCACTTAACCGCCTCTCTCTCCCCCCCATACATAACAATTGAAATTTCAAATTAGAGTTAGAATGGAATCGTTACAAATGTAAAACCCGCTTCATGTTTTGGATATAAAATTCGAGATACGAAATCGAATGATTTTTATTCAAAATCTCTAGGTCATGGGACGGGAGGGGGATGTGAAATTTCGTGTATATGTATGATTGATGAGAAGCAGTTGATTTTATTTTTAGTTTTTAATCCTTTATTTTATTTTCATTCATTCTTCAATTTTTTTTTATAGTTTCTCCGTTTTTCTCATTACTAGTATTTTTTCTTACATTTTTTCTAATATGTTTAAATACTTTTTTGTCACGTGTTACACATGACTGATAAGTCTAACGAACCTTTAACAGAAAAACTATAAAATTCACAATCAATTTGTAAAAGGTACCAAAATCAAAATAAATTATTTTATGTGGTTTTAAAGAAGGCAAGCGTCCTTTGGTTCGCTTGGCCGATAAATATCAAAATATCTATTCATATTATCAAATTAGTTTTTTTTAAAGCGATTATTTTGTTTCCTTTCCTTGCTGAGACATAATGAATAGTTTGGTTATTGAATTATATTATTTTTACGTTATATTTGAGTATAATCGCAATTTCGACATATTGAGTAATTCGCCTCGCCTCCCTTTACAATGAAACAACCCATATTGACAGAGGCTCAAATATTATTCGAAAAACAAATAGAACACGAAGGAAAAATGTTGTGTTTATTTATGATTGACGTGAGGCTGTTATTTTCTGTTTTTATTAAATTATTTTATTTTGATTCCTTCTTCTATTTTTTTTTTATAGTTTTCCTTTTTCTCTTTTTTTTCAAGTATTTTTTTAGTGATCTAATATACGATTGATAAGTCTGACGAACCCTTAATTGAAGAGCTATCAAATTCAAAATCAAATTGTACAAGGTATCAAATTCAAACTAAGATAATTATATTATTTCATGTGGTTCTAAAGAAGACAAGTGTTTTTTCAAATCCACTTGTTTTATAAGAGACTGCTTTACATAAATGATTTTTTATGTTTTTTACTTAACCTCCACTTTTGAATGTAATATTTGACTTAATTCCAACTTTATTAATCTCTTTGATATAACTTCTATATGATGGGATTATCTCAAAATATTGAATAAAGATAGAGAGTTATGTTTAAAGATTTATTTGATAATGTCAAATTAGATTTAAGCCCTTATGTTGGGACCAAACTCAAATGATTATAAAAACGGGGGTTAATGAAATTATGAAATTATGAAAACGACTTTCAAATGATTATGAAATTATGAAAACGGGGGTTAATGAAATTATGAAATTATGAAAACAACTTTCAAATGATTATGAAAACAAAAGAGTGAAATGAAATTAGATGCAAAGTTTAAGTTAAAATGACCCTTAAATCAATTATTTTAATTCCTTCCCACTCGTTTTATTTATGAGACAATTGTTTTGGATTTCGTAGTCATATGACTCCACATTTGTTTTGTGGTTTTTAATTAGAAAGGTTTTATTTAGTTGATTTTATTTCATTTGAGTTTATTATTATTAGAATTTAAAATGGTGATGGATCTTATTGTGGTGGATTGTTTATACTTGTCGTATTATCTTTATTTATATCTTTTGAAAAAAGTTTTAAATGTCTAATATTTCTATCACATACTAAAAAAATTATTTAATTTTAATGACTTACATATGCAGATTGTTACACCCTGCCAGGCTGCCTAGAGCCCACGACGGCAATCTCTAATCAGTCGCCCCCACCACCGACTACCCGATCTTCAAGGGAAACAACTCATGTAGTGATCCTCACCTTCAGCACCTCCACCTAACCACCTCTCCCCCCCCCCCCCCCCCCCCCCCCCTCCCCACAGAGTAATTGAAATTTCAAATTTGAGTCATAATAGAATCGTTACAAATGTAAAACCCGCTTCATGTTTTGGATATGAAATCGAATGATTTTTATTCAAAATCTTTAGGTCATGGGATGGGAGGGGGATGTGAAATTTCGTGTTTATGTATGATTGACGAGAAGTTATTAATTTTATTTTTTGTTTTTACTCCTTTATTTTATTTTTTGTTTTTACTCCTTTATTTTATTTTTATTCATTCTTTAATTTTTTTTATAGCTTCTCCTTTTTTCTTTTTTTTCTTTTTTTTCTAATATGTTTAAATACTTTTTTGTCACAGGTCACACATGACTGATAAGTATAACGAGACTTTAACATAAAAATTATAAAATTTACAATCAATCTGTAAAAGGTACCAAAATCAAAATAAATTATTTTACGTGGTTTTAAAGAAGGCAAGCGCCCTTTGGTTCGCTTAGCCCATAACTATCAAAATCTCTATTCATATTATCAAATTAGATTTTTTGAAAGCGATCATTTTGTTTCCTTTCCTTGCTGAGACATAATGAATGGTTTGGTTATTGAATGATATTATTTTTACGTTCTATTAGAGGATAATCACAATTTCGACAGATTGAGTAATTCGCCTCGCCTCCCTTTATAATGAAACAACCCATATTGACAGAAGCTCAAATATTATTCGAAAAACAAATAGAACACGAAGGAAAAATGTTGTGTCTATTTATGATTGACGTGAGGCTGTTGATTAAATTTTCTATTTTTATTAGTTTATTTTATTTTAATTCTTTCTTATATTTTTTTTATAGTTTTCCTTTTTCTCTTTTTGAAGTTTAAACACCGAGCTATTAGCTTTAGTGACCATGTTGGTCGCCTCGCCTCCCTTTACAATGAAACAACCCATATTGACAGAGGCTCAAATATTATTCAAAAAACAAAAAGAACACGAAGGAAACATCTTGTGTTTATTTATGATTGACGTGAGGGTGTTAATTTTATTTGTTGTTTTTATTAAATTATTTTATTTTGATTCTTTCTTCTATTTTTTTATAGTGTTCCTTTTTCACTTTTTTTTTCAAGTATTTTTTTAAATTATCTAATACGTGATTGATAAGTCTAACGAACCCTTAATAGAACAACTATCAAATTCAAAATCAAATTGTACAAGGTATCAAATTCAAACTACAATAATTATATTGTTTTATGTGGTTCTAAAGAAAACAAGTGTTTTTTCAATTCACTTGGTTTATAAGCGACTCCTTTACGTTAATGATTTTTTTTTTTACTCAACCTTCAGTTTTTAATGTAATATTTGACTTAATTTCGACTTTATTAATCTCTTTGATATAACTTTTATATGAGGGATTATGTCAAAATATTGAATAAAGATAGAGGGTTAAGTTTAAAGATTTATTTGATAAAGTCAAATTAGATTTAACCCCTTATATTGAGACCAAACTCAAACAAAAAGTGAAATGAAATTAGATGCAAAGTTCAAGTTAAAAGGACCCTTAAATTAATATAAATATCAAAATATCTATTCACATTATCAAATTAAGTATTTTGAAAGCGATCAATTTTGTTTCCTTTTCTTGTTGAGAGAGAATGAAGGATTTATCCATTGATTGATATTATTTTTACGTTGTATCGGAGGAGAATCACAATTTCGACAAATTAAGTAATCCGTTCCGTCTCCCTTTACAACGAAAGAAGCCGTGTTGAGAGAGGCTCAAATATTATTCGAAAAACAAACCCAACACGGAAAGAAGAGAAGCGATGGTTTTGTTTGAGGTGAGGAACGGAGATGTCTGATTTGTCAGGGTTGTGATTCTCCTTGGATGGCGTGAAAATGGTAACAGACGATGACCGGACTCTCATGTGTCTCAGTACGAAGATGAAACAGAAATTGATCGGAGTATTTATCCAGCGATTGTGAGTTTGTAATTCCTACTTTTTACTGTTTTCGTTCGATTTCAAACCCTAACCCCTAAATCTGCAAATATCCGTAGATTCTAAAATTGATCGGAGTATTTCGCTTTGTTTTTGCACATGGTTTCATTTTTCTTTGTTCTGCTTTCATTTGAGGGATGGCTGTTCAGAGTCAGACAGACCTTATATATATGCTTTCGAATATGCATACAAGGATGAAAATCTCTTGAGGCCTCATTTCTTTTGTTAACATCTTAAATTAAAGATTTGTCTTTTTATAGCTCATGTTGAAGCATGCGTGCCTCTGTTATATTCATACTAGGTATAACCTCTGCTGTTACTGTGGTTGCATATCTGCTATGTTTTGTGTCCTGCCAACTACTAGGCATGTGTGCTAAAAATGTTAGGTCTCACAATTTTTTCAATACTATATATTAGGATTGGCAATTCGTGGTTTTGGTCCGTGTTTCGGGGCGACACGACACGACACGACGAGGATACACGAATTCGTGTTTTTTTATAGCTCATGTTGAAGAAGCATGTGCGCCTCTGTTATATACATACTAGGTATAACCTCTGCCGTTACCGTGGTTGCATACCTGCTATGTTTTGTGTCCCACCAACTACAAGGCACGTGTGCTAAAAATGCTAGGGCACACAATCTTTTCAATACTATATATCAGGGGTGGCAATTCGTGTTTTTGGGAGTTAGGGTATTACCGGTGCCCCCACCCACCACCTACCCTCTGTTATATACATACTAGGATTAAAACTTTCTTGTAACTTGCATTGAACTAATTATATTGATGTTAAAATCTGGGAGTTATTGTAGGGTTATAATGTTACTGTTTATTAGAGTTTGCTATAATGTTGTTGTTGGTTTATATTTTAGGATCAATTTTAGGGCATAATTATGGATATTGTTAGTTTAAATTTGGGGCTGAAATGTTGGTTTAAATATTAATTTCTCTTTCCATTAGATTAATTAAATTATGTTATTTTTTTTTTATAAATACTCAAAAAGTAACTTCAAAAAATTCGATTCGGGGGCTCCCGTCGCCAAACCCCCGAAAATTGCCGATAAATTAGCCCCCACTCTCGAGAATTCCTGGCTTAGTCACTGTTTTTGCATATCATTCTTTTAAATAATAAAAAACATGAATTTTTTATTGATGATTTCCGAAGTGGGGAAAATATTTACAAAAAGTTTCATCCAAACATTCAATTTTTTACTTTTTAAAGAAACGAGGTATGTATAAATGAGGTTTTTTCAGGAGACTCTCTCTCTCTGTGTGTATGTGTGTGTGTATATTAAAATATCCAAAAAACAGAGTTCGTGATAGAAAAAAATAAAAGAATTTTTATCTGTGACTCAATGAGGCGAGGCGCATTGATTCGTAAGCCTCTTTTTGACCTTTGAGATTTGAGTCTTAAGGCGATTCCCTCCCGCTTTGCTTCGAGGCGTAAGCTTTGAGTGATTTTATAAACATTGTACATTGTTCTACTTTTCGTTGTAAATAAATCGTAACAAAACAACAATGACGCCAATAAGAAATGTCAAAATTGTTTGGAATAAAGAGACACAGAGGAATCATCATTAGTGAGATGAGGGCTCATATCGATGCCTTGACTCCTGTACAACAGACATGTAGCCCCAAGCGTCTGTCAACCTCGCTCCACGTTCAACTAGCCTCAACCCCAAACCGTGCCCAGAGACGCTTGTCGACTCGGCCACCCTGAAAACCACTTCATTTGTTAGTCGAATCCCAACTATCATGCTTCCGATTTCTGTCTAAAACTACCCCATTCAAAGCTGTTGCACCACCTTGGGAATTGATCAACCCTTAACAACACTTATTCTGACTCCATCGCTGTCACCCCCAATCCAAGGGGCTTCGTTAATCGGATTCAACATCGCCCACAGCATGGTCCTGGGCTGCAAGCTTCCAGTCTTAATGGTTTCTCAACAAGTTGGCCATATGAGAACATGGAACCCTTTGAGAATAAGTTAAATTTGAAGCCAAGGGAAGGAAATCCAAGCCGGTGTAATTGAACACTTTGAATTGAGAATAAATTTTGGAGTCCAATGAAATATATTCATAGGACCCACTTCGATTTTTTTCAGCACCATATATTATTTATTTTACCTCCTTTGATTGGTTGGTACTTTTTATATATGCCTCAGTTTGAACATACACAAGCTTTACTAATTTCCTAAACTCATATGTCCAATCCTAATCTTTTCTTCCCATATCACCAAATCACTACAAAATAGAAACAAATGACCAAGTTTAATAATAATAATTATAATATTAAACTAACACAAAAAAATAAAACGAACACAAAATAAGTAGCTAGAACAAAAATACAACTGATGTGGACCATAAAATGGGGTTTGGAAGTAATATACAAGTGGTTTCGAATACAGGAAACAGAGAGGGAGGGAATATGGCTTTGCGATACTGGGACAAGAGAAAGAAAGAGAGAGATAGTGATGGAAATGGTTCATTTTTAAGGCTTTATTAGTCATTTTATTTTCTTTATTTTTGTTATATGTATTTTCCTTTATTTTTGTATTGTATTTAGAGGTAAGGAGTAGTAATGACATTTTTGTAATTAGGGCCTACGCTTAGAGCCTAAGCTACTCCTTTCGTTTGAATATCCCCTTGTAGCCTCATTTGAGGTAAACTTGAATTTTGAAATAGAAAAGAGTGTTTATCTCTCTAAAAGTGTGTGTTAGATAATTTTAGGAGCCTTTTGACGGGTGGTTTACGTCAAATTGGTATCAGAGCGGGTAAAGCTCCACATTTATGTTAGTGTATCAGTGTATTTTGTATCAAATTCGTGCACTACTCTTCAATGGCTCCCAAGAAATCCAAACAACTAAAAGAGGAGATTCAAAAACGAACAAGAGAGTGGGTACAATCACAATAACAAATCTATACCCATTTCCAAAACCCTAACCCTAACCCTAGAAATCTCTACACACAACCCCTGCCGTGCCCCACCATCTACACCAAACCCACCACCCCGAAAACCCAAATCTTGAACCCTAATTTCTCCCCAAACCCAAATCCATTCCATAAATCCTCCATTCAAGATCCAAGACAACCCACTTCTAGGGTTTCGCCTACCATTTTACAATCCAATCCACAATTTACAAAGCCTAGCCTTCAACCCTACAAAATTCCTCTACCCCCAACCCGAATCCTCCAACCCACCACCCATTTTTCAAACCCCAATCATAAAAAAATTTACGTGTTCTCCCCAATTAACTCTGGAGACTCAATTCAAGATCACTGGCGGCTAGTCCAAGATTGATTGCTCCATCGAATCATTCTTCCACCCTCATTCACCCAATTGGGTCAAATCAACGATAAAAAATCCCCTCCCAAGCCGGTTGCAAGAAAGATAAAAACGATGAAATTGGATTGAGTATTGGAGATTTTTTGGACATTTTTGATACGGATGGATGGGTGACTCGCACCCAATTTCGCAGCCAGAAACATTTGATTTTGGAGTTTTTTTTACATCTTTACGAGAGGATGATAATTTTGTTTGGATCGGAGGTTATCTCCCTTTGGGTTGATTTGGATATTGGAGGTGATGTGTTTGGTGGTGGGTATGTGGACTCATTCTAGGTAGCTTTTGATCGGCGCGAGGAGAAAATTCTCCCCAATTAACTCTGGAGACTCAATTCAAGATCACTGGCGGCTAGTCCAAGATTGATTGCTCCATCGAATCATTCTTCCACCCTCATTCACCCAATTGGGTCAAATCAACGATAAAAAATCCCCTCCCAAGCCGGTTGCAAGAAAGATAAAAACGATGAAATTGGATTGAGTATTGGGGATTTTTTGGACATTTTTGATACGGATGGATGGGTGACTCGCACCCAATTTCGCAGCCAGAAACATTTGATTTTGGAGTTTTTTTTACATCTTTACGAGAGGATGATAATTTTGTTTGGATCGGAGGTTATCTCCCTTTGGGTTGATTTGGATATTGGAGGTGATGTGTTTGGTGGTGGGTATGTGGACTCATTCTAGGTAGCTTTTGATCGGCGCGAGGAGAAAATTCTCCGCGGCGTAGCATTAAGGAGGTTCATCGCGGGAATCTCGGGTCGCGATTTTGTTGGGCGGCCACATTTGGATTGTGGTCCTATTCTCCCGGGATTTACGGGAAGCCGGTACAAGGGGAGTTTCCGAGGACGGCTCTTCTTCCTAGTGAGGAGCTATTTGATGGTTGGTTGCTTTCTTATCGTTCATTTCCTACGCTCGAGGACGAGCTTTTCGAAGCAGGGGAGAGTGATGGAAATGGTTCGTTTTTATGGCTTTGTTAGTCATTTTATTTTCTTTATTTTTGTTATTTGTATTTTCCTTTATTTTTGTTTTGTATATAGAGATAAGGAGGAGTAATGACATTTTTGTAATTAGGGCCTAAGCTACTCCTTCCTTTTAGATACTCCCTTGTAGCCTCATTTGGGGTAGACTTGAATTTTGAAATAGAAGAGTGTTTCTCTCTCTAAATGTGTGTTAGATAATTTTAGGAGCCTTTTGACGTGTGGTTTACATCAGATAAAGAGATAATATATATATATATATATATATATATATATATATATATATATATATATATATATATATATATATATATATATATATATATATATGTGTGTGTGTGTGTGTGTGTGTGTAGAGAGAGAGAGACAAATGTGTTGGAACAGTTGCAATGGCAAGGGTTCCGCAACAGGAAAGAGGAATTAGAGCTGCGTGATATGTCAGGAGAATGAGGTTTCATGTTTTTAGCGTTTAAAAATAGGAGTAGTAATGACATTTTTTTAATTAGGGCCTAAGATACTCCTTCCCTTTAAATATTCCCTTGTAGCCTCATTTGAGGTAGACTTGAATTTCAAAATAAAAAAAAGTTTCTCTTTCTAAAGGTGCGTGTTTGATAATTTTAGTAGCCTTTTGACGGGTGGTTTACGTTAAATTGGTATCAGAGCTGGTAAAGTTCCACATTGGTGTTAGTGTATCCGTGTATTTTGTATCAAATTTTTGCACTACTCTTCAATGGCTCCCAAGAAATCCAAACAACTAAAGGAGGAGATTCAAAAACGAACAAGAGAATGGGTACAATCACAACAACAAATCTATACCAATTTCCAAAACCCTAACCCTAACCCGAGAAACCCGAGAAATCCTTACACACAACCCCTGCCCTACCCCACCCTCTACACCAAACCCACCACCCCGAAAACCCAAATCTTGAACCCTAATTTCCCCCCAAACCCAAATCAATTCCATAAACCCTCCATTCAAGATTCAAGACAACCCACTTCTAGGGTTTCACCTACCATTTTACAATCTAATCCACAATTTACAAACCCTATCCTCCAACCCTACAAAATTCCTTCACCCCAACCCGAATCCGCTAACCCACCACCCATTTTTCAAACCCAATCATCAAAAAAATTACGTGTTCTCCCCGATTAACTCTGGAGACTCAATTCAAGATTAACGGCGGCTAGTCCAAGATTCGTTGCTCTACCCAATCATTCTTCCACCCTCATTCACCCAATCGGGTCAAATCAACGATAAAAAAATCCCCTCTCAAGTCGGTTGATTGCAAGAAAGATAGAAACGATGAAATTGGATTGAGTATTGGGGATTTTTTTGACATTTTGATATGGATGGATGGCCGATTCGCATGCAATTTCGCATACGGAAACATTTGATTTAGGAGATTTTTTTAAATCTTTGAGAGAGGGGATGATAATTGTGTTGAGGTTGGATCGGAAGTTATCTATCTCCCTTTGCGTTGATTTGGTTATTGGAGGTGATGTGTTTGGTGTGGGTATGTGGACCCATTCGTGTTAGCTTTTGATCGGCGCTCGGAGGAAATTTATCGCGGCGTAGCATTAAGGAGGTTCATGCGGGAATCTCGGGTCGCGATTTTGTTGGTCAGCCACATTTGGATTGTGTTCCTATTCTCCCGGGATTTACGGCAAGCCGGTACAAGGGCATTTCCGAGGATGGCTCTTCTTCCTAGTGAGGAGCTCTTTGATGGTTGCGTTGCTTTCTTATCGTTCATCTTCTACACTCGAGGACGAGCTTTTCGAAGCCGAGGAGAGTGATGGAAATGGTTCATTTTTATGGCTTTATTAGTCATTTTATTTTATTTTATTTTGTTATTTTCTTTACTTTTGTTATTTGTATTTTCTTTTCTTTTTGTATTGTATATAGAGGTAAGGAGGAGTAATGATATTTTTGTAATTAGGGCCTACTCCCTTGTAGCTTCATTTGAGGTAGACTTGAATTTTGAAATAGAAAAAAGTGTTTCTCTCTGAAAGTGTGTGTTAGATAATTTTAGGAGCCTTTGACGGGTGGTTTACGTCAGATAGAGAGATGAAACATATATATATATATATATATATATAGGAAGACTCACCTGCATCATGCACTATACATCACACCGTATATCACACCTAATTCTAAGCTCTAGATTTTTTTTTTCAAATTTTATATTTTTCCCTTGAAATTAACCTTCCAATCAACTCATATGCAAAAAATTAGGTTAAAATACATTTTGTAGCTATTTTTAAAAAATCAACAAAAAACTGATGGTTAGAAGGTTAATTTTTTGCATATGAGTTGATTAGAAGGTTAATTGCAAGGGAAAAATATAAAATTTGATTTTTTTTTTTTCAGAGCCTATAGTTAAGCGTGATGCATGGATGATGTATAGAGCATGATGTAGGTGAGCCTTCTCCTATATATATATATATATATATATATATATATGTGTGTGTGTGTGTGTAGAGAGAGAGAGAGACGAAAGTGTTGGAACAGCTGCAATGTCAAGGGTTCCGCAATAGAAAAGAGGAATTAGAGCTGCATGATATGTCAGGAGAATGAGGTTTCATGTTTCTAGCGTTTAAAAATAGGGTTTCATCAATAAATTTAAGTCGTGCGCCTTACATTTGAAGCGACGGTTTCACAAAATACCCTTGATACTATAGCATAGACTTGGCAGTCCATAGCCTCGCTATGAGATGCGCCTTGAGGCTATAGCCTCGAACACAATTTTGAACATTGTGCTATGGATTGGTATAATAGAAGGGGAATCCAGTTTTATGTAATTCCATGGGTGTCGATTGGCATATATGTGAGCCTGTTTGGCATCCAACTTTAATGCACATCAGACACTTTTATAGTGACAGCAAAATCTTCATGATGAGATTTGATGGTCACCCAGACAGTGCTTATCGGTAAACATTTCCCTAAGGCATAAGGATTAATAGGTTACTGATAAGGTATCCTAGGTGTCTGATTGACTGTGAGTTATGTCAACTCACTGCCTGATTTCTCTAGAGCTACTTTCAGGACCAGAAGAGGTTTCAGTGTTGTATATGTGATGATGAGGGTTTGGCATTTTCCGATGCATAGCGTAATTAGGCTGGGGGAACCCTATCAGTTGTGATGGGAAAGAGCTGGTTGGAAACGGGGGTCAGTTGGGGTTGTCTATAGCTAGTATACTCGTCAGTATAAATTAATAGTAGTTGGTATGTATTATTATTGTAGATCCATGTTGCTGGTAGATATTGGAGGCCGAGGTATGTGTAGGAAATAATGTTGAGAAATATATAGCCTACATGGTTATAAAAATATGTTGTGTCCTATAATTTGAAATATGCATGTTCTGTAATGACACTGAAAACTGAGAATTTGAAGTGGTTCTAATGTATCGCACGTCTTGCCCAATAGAACAGTTTAAGAGAAGTGCCATTAACATCAGATTGTACGACGTGTTAAACATGCCTTGCCCACTTCCAGTCTTACAAAAATATTCATAATGATTTATATAGTTTCTAATTTTATGTGAAGAGTACCATGTATGAAATGAAGAATATATATTTATATCTCTATATATAAGCTACATAATTCTTCCATATTACCTGTCCAGACTGTTACTGTCTTTTCAAAACCATTTTAGTGGGTATCTCTATTTTCCTACAGAATATCTCAACAAAATGAGAATCTGGGGTTTGCCATGAAAAAATAAATACTGTCATCTCCATTTTTCAGATTTGCAGAGTGCTTGGATAATTATGTTCATATCATGGCGCTCTCATGAAGGGGAATGCTTAGAATTATGTCAAAATTGACGTGTTATATTTGATTTGTAGTCTAGATGCCTTCTATATCTTTGTTTTATTATTTCCTTGTAAAGTGCAAAGGTATTGGTGTAAATTATAAATTGGTTCAGCTAGGTTTCCTTTCATCTAGCCTAATGACTAATTTTCATGTACTTCCTCTGTCCCAAATCAAGAAGTCCACATTTGAACAAATTTTTTTCCCCACAGAATTATTGGTCAAATTAAAACTTGCGCAAATATTATGGAACTTGGTTATAATGATATTTTAATTTGGAACTTGAAAAAAGGAAAGAAGAATTCGTGGTTCTTAATTTGGGATGAAGATATCTTCTGAGTTTTGTTCTTGACATCAGAGGGGAAGGTTAGTGTACTTGGCATATTTGTTAGGGTTATCATTCTCCCCTGATGTCATGGAGAAAATAGCAACTCGTTCCTGCTTCTATCTTAAGGGGGAACTGATTTTTGAAAGTTTAAACACCCAGCTATTAGCTTTAGTGACTATGTTGGTCACTTGTACCTCTTGAAACTGAAATTCATAGTTTACTTAGATTTTTTTTTCCACCTAATTTGATGTAACTTGACAAAAGGCACCCAAGAGCCCGCTCAAAATTAGAAAAAGTTCTCCTCTTAGTAAAATATAATGTCTAATAATGTGAGCACAAAGAGTTTATATAGCCTTGGGAACTGTGCCTACAAATTGACTAAAAAGGAAGTCCGAGTCCTATTCCTTTATAACATAGGGGGGCTTACATCTTACTTAATTGTAATAGGAGTAACTATACTAATAGAATGAAGTTTTTTATTTTTTATTTTTACTATTTCATACTTTTTTACCTCAATACACTATTGAAAGATTACACTCCGCCCAAAATTGTCAAAAAATCGATTAACATTAATTGCCATGTGTCAGTTCAGTTTAAAATAATATCAAAATCTAACAAGATCAATTAAAAATTTAAAAATAAAAATGAAATAAAATTTTAATCTAAAAATAATTCAAAAACCAAATATCTCCCTCCCTATAACCACACATACATGGACACATACCAAAACCACCATCACCACGGAGAGAACCACCCGCCCTTCCCACCCACTCCCACCATTCAAAACACCCATCGAAAACATGAATGCCCTCCCTCTACCCACACACCAACCACCACCCTCTTCAGCCCCCTCCCTTTCTGACGGCCACAACCGAACTCCTTCCCTCCCCTTACTTTTCCAACAAAGAGAACTGACGAAAACCTTAAGAAAAATGGATAAGATATTTGCAAATAGGGTTTCAGTTCTTTAAATTTATGAAAACAGGTTCCTTATTTGTTCAAATTTCTGCAAATACGGTTTCAATTGTTGGGTGTGTGTGTCTATTGTGATTTATTTTTTGTTGATTTAGATTTTGGTGTGGTGGTGAATGAGCGGCGGATTGGTGGTTGCGGGCTGAATCGGGGTGGGTTTGAGTGGTTGGGCGGTGGTTGTGATCTATGAAGTACGGACACTCTCTCGGAAACGACGAGTCGATTTTGACTCGAGTCGGACACGCGACACGTTTCGATACGCTGTGGACACGCGTGTCCTAGTGTGTCATTTTTTTTGGTCGGGCACACTGAGGACACGCTCTGGATACGTAAATTAGGACATGCGGGGGTTAGTTTTACAATTTAACGTGGCAAAAAATATAATAACTTAAACATTGATTAAATAACATAAAAAGAAAACAAAAAAAATATTAATTACCAATTTCCATTGCAAGACATTACCAACTTACCATTGCACAGTACAAAAATAACACAAAAATTTCGAAAAACCCAAAAACTTTTATGTCTGGCTTATGAACCCCCAAAGCACTAGTTTTTTTCTTCACTTTTTTTGCACCGCCTTCTCACACAACAACTGGGAAAGGTATTTTACAGTCCATTTTCTTAATTTCATGTTAAAAATACTCTAATAAAGTATTTTATGGTAACAAATCTGTTTTATTTCTTTAATATATATAAGGAAAGGATCAAGTGAGGTCTTAGTTTGAAGATCGAATGAGAATCATTTTCTTAAAATAGTAAAAAAAATATTTTTGGGTTGATTTTTTTAATGGTTTTTAAACATTTTATTAGGACCATAAAAAAATAATCAGTTCAAAAAGATTTTTTTTACTATTTTAAAAAAATCGGTTAAACTTTGTCAGTTTTTAAGTTGTTAAAAACTAACAAAGTTTGACTGATTTTTTTTAAAATAGTAAAAAAATTAATTTTGATATGGTCCTATGAAAATGTTTGAGAACTATAAAAAAAAAGTTAGCGCAAAAATATTTTTTTTACTATTTTATCAAAATTGATCCGCGCCAACGATATGCAAACAGAAGTCCTCATGAGATCCTCTCTCTCTCTCTCTCTCTCTCTCTCTCTCTCTATATATATATATATATATATATATATATATATGTCCCCTCCTGTAATGACTCGATATGGTGTACAGTTCGGGTACATTCTATTTTTTTTAAATAGTAAAAAAATGAATTTTTTGATGAAACTTCATGGATTCTCCACGGTGAGAAGATCATCTCCAATTTTTTTTATCAAAAAATTCCATAAAAAACCGTTGAGATGAGGTGATATGTAAAAAAAGATATAAATATGCATTTTTGACCGTTGAAATGTTGACGATCATCTCATCCACTTTTTGATTGGATTTTTTTATGAAACTTCATGAATATGATCTCGACAGTTAGAAGATCATATCCATGAAGTTTCATAAAAAAATTCAATCAATCAAGTGGCTGGTGCCGACCCAACATTTCAACGGACGATAATGCATATTTATACCATTTTTTTTACATATCACCTCGTCAAAACGGTTTTTTTTATTGAATTTTTTGATGAAAAAAATTATAGATGATCTTCCCACCGTGAAGATCATATCCATGAAGTTTCGTCAAAAAATTTATTTTTGATATTTAAAAAAAATAGTATATACCGGGGTCTGCATCTGCATCATAAGGAGTCTTACAAGAGACTTTATATATATATATATATATATATATATATATATATATATAAAGTTTTGTAAAACATGAAAAAAATTGAAAAAAAGAAGTAACTCCTGTAACAGCCATGATAACCCAACCACTCCTGCCAAAATGTCCCTCTGCTACGGATGTCTCATAATATGCGACATGTTCTTACTTTCTCTAAATCTATGTGGTCCTTTAGCTTTTGTTTGGAGTTGTGTACGTTGTTTTGTTCCTTTAGTTTTCATGCTTATAGTTTTGTTGTGCACTAGTGGCACCTTACCCAATCAAAAAGGAAATATATGCAAGATGACGAAAATATAAAGAAGTCAATCAACTGTGAATACAAAATTATATTTGCTTACATTCATTAGGGAGGGTTGATTTCATTATTTGATAAAAAAAATTACAATATTATATAGTCGGCTTTTATTAAATTTTTTATAGTTAGAAAAAAATAGGAATGGGCTATTTTCACATCCCTTTTAGCTTTCCCAACATCTTTTATTATTTCAAGACAAAAATATCCTTATTTTTCATCATCTTTTATCAATAATTATTCAACATAACTACAAAGTCAAATATATCCTTCTACAATTTTTTTTTGCCGTTTATTTATCTAATTAAAAAAATCTAATTAAGAACATGAAATACAGTGTTGTAAACTGTTTTAACTATTAAAAAACAGTTTTGTAATATTTTTTATAATAAAAAGATCTGTATAAAAAACTGTTTGTTTTATAAAAAAATGTGTTTTATAAAAAAAAACTGTTTATTAAAAACAAAAAAGTGTTTTCTGTATAAAAACAGTCTTTTTTATAATAAAAAAAGGACAAGTTTTTTTACAAAAAATATTTTTTTCCAAAAAAGGAAAAAAATATTTTTTATACATCATTTAATAGATGTGTGTGCGTGCTAGTGTCACAAATAACATCATTTTTTTCCACAGAAACTGTACAAGTTTTTAATAACAGATTTATGAAAAAACATTATTACATTGCTTTCTATAAATATATTTATTTATTTTTAATAAAGAAAACTGTTTCTTAACGGTTAAAACAGTTTGTTATATAAAAAAAATGTTTTTTTAAAGTCTTTTCTAAAACAACTCTTTACATTTTAGAGAAACTTTTATTTTTGTGTTTTTTCTTTTTTCATAACTTTAAGAGTTTTTTGTGTGTTTAATTTCTTCATGAAAAAAATATTAGCTTTTTACATTTTAGAGTTTTTTTTTTCCAAACTTTTATTATGCTTTCATTCTACCACATAAACCTAGAGAAATGAAAGATTTGTTAACCCCAAAATAGTGATTAATGGGAATGTCACCATTTATAAAAAGTTGTTTCTAAGACGTAAAAAGTCGTTTTAAAAAAAACTTTTGTTAAAAAAAACAATTTTATTTTTTTTATGTAACAAGCTGTTTTAACCGTTAAGAAATTGTTTCCTATATAAAAAAAATTATTATTTTTTTAAAAAACTATTGTTTTTATAAATATTTATAGAAAGCAATGTAATAATGTTTTTTTTATAAATTAGTTTTAAAAATTAGTGCAGTTTTTGTGAAAAAAAATTTGATGTGGTTTGTTGGGCTGATGCGGACTCACTTCTATTAAATGATGCATAGAAAACATTTTTTTGCCTTTTTTTGGAAGAAAACATTTTTTAGAAAAAAACTTGTCGTTTTTTCTAAAAAAAAAGACAGTTACTATATAAAAAATATATATTTTTAAAAAGTTGTATTTTATGTTGGGTAATTCATGATAAAAGATGATGAAAAATGGGGTATTTTTGTCTTGCAACAATAAAAAGTGTGTGGGAAGCTAAAAGGATTGTGGGAATAGTCCCTCCAAAAAAAAATAAATAAAAATATATATATATATATATATATATATATATATATATATATATATATATATATATATATATATATATATATATATATATATATATATATAATAGTACTTTATAGAATCTTCAGGACTATTTTTAAGCATGTGTAAAATACGTAGTGAGTACGCATGATTTTTAGAATATAGCATAGTTGTACTTTAAGCAATTTTATTACCAAAATTTGAAGTTATTAAAAATTCCATTACCGCCCTAATAAATCTGGCACAATCGATTATGGATTTCTCGTATTCTAATAATCCTTAGCACATAACTGTATTTCCTTTTTCTCATTCGATAGGCGTTCAATCCCTTTATTAATCCTTAACAACAAATCAAAAGTGGAGAGAAACAATATATGAACAATCCACTATGCCATAAGTTTTAAAGTATATAAAATTATCCAATACATGAAAGAATACTGTATATCCAAAAGTGATACCGTTGTAAGCAACATTTATGTCTGGTATTCTTTGAATTTCTTATGGTGGTTTATGTTTTGATTCAATAATATTTAATTACTATGAACAAGGGCGAAGAGTAAAGTACGGGCTAGAGAAATAATCAAATCATTCCAAAGGGTAAAGAAAGTAAATGATGAATTTCATTAAAAGAGATCGTTTTAATTATATATTTTATCTATTATAAAACGATATACAAGAATTAAAGGTTTCCTTATTTAGGTTGTCCGCGTGGCACAACAAATAAATTCTCTTTTTTTTGCCGCTTTCACTTATTTGACTCTTCGTTTCTTCTTCCACATTATTTTTTAATATTCCTTTATATGAGACCAATACAAAAATATAAAGCCTCTCCCTCTTTTCAAGCAAGCATCTGTATGTGAGATCCTCATCTGGTACCACTCTTTATTTTAAAACCCATGTTGGGGTATCCTTTTAAAATGGGTTTATGGCAGTTGGGATTAGGTGAAATCCATACAGGTGTTCATATTAAAATGAAAAAGATGATGGCTACATTTGGTTAAACCCATACTTGTATGAGATTCGTTGACTTTTAAAATGAAACATATGAGGTAAGGTTGTAGACACCCATACGAGTATTTTAATTAGAAGAACTTAATAAATCTCATATCCGAATTAAACAGTACATTATATGGCTCCGATTCATATATTTACAATGTATGTATATGTGTGCTTATTCTCTATTGTCGGAGCTCAGTAATTGATTATGACTTTCGGTTTTCATGTGAATTTCACTTGTTATATTATGATTAAATTAATTGATTGATTCTTAGTTTGATTATAATCTAATAATCTTCTGTTTTTTCTTACCGTTTTGGTTGATGTCAGCAAGTGGTGTTGAAATTGGAGTTACCCGATGACAAAGCCAAGCAAAAAGCTATGAAAATAGTCTCTGGCCTCACAGGTATAATTCTAAACACTTACAGTGTGTTTGGGAGTTTTATTTTGGAGAGAAAAGAAAGGAAAGAAAGGAAAATTATGCTTTCTTTCCGTCGTTTGAGAGTTTAGATAGGAGAGAAAGTAGTGTTTCGTTATTTTTCGTCGTTTGGGAGTTTAAGAGGAGAGAAAAGAAAGGAAATTTTTTTAAAAAAATTCTCTTCCTTTCTTTCCAAAACTTTCCTTCCAAATCGGAAAGAAATGGAGAGAAAGGAAAGTTTTCTAAAGAATGTACCTTATTTCCCTTAAAAAAATTATTTTCCTTCCAACTCCCAAACACTAGAAAAGAAAATTATTTTATTTTCCTTCCTAAATTCTTACTCTTCTCTTCCTTTCTTTTCTCTCTGATAAATTTTCATTTCTTTTCTTTTCTCTCCTAATAAATCTTTCATTTCCTTTCCTTCATTTAAAAAATTCCCAAACAAGCTGTTAGCACCCAACAATTTTTACCTAGAGATCTCGGATCCTGGAATTAAAAAAAATCAAGTTAATGAGATGTTTTTCATTCTAGGGGTTAATTCAATTGCGATGGACATAAAAGACAAGAAATTAGCATTGATAGGAGACATGGATGCAGTGACAATAGTGAGAAAATGATAAAACTCTATCATAGGGATATAATGAGTGTTAGGAAAAGAGCCAGCAAAGAAGAAAGACAAGCCCAAAAAAGAAGAGTCCAAAAATACTGATGATAAAAAGAAAGATGATCCCCCCAAAGGTTGTGGTCTACCCGCCCTATTATTATAAGCATCAGTACCCTCCCTTGGGTTATGCAAGAAGTGTGGAAGAGGATCCCAATGGTTGAATTATTTATTAATTGCCACATAAAATTGAAATTGTTACGTTATTAGATAAGTGATAATGGGTTCCAGCCCTTTTGGGAGTTTTATATCATAATGCATAAATAGTGCATTTTACTTGAAGAGAACTATGTACAGTACGTGATACTGTGGCTTTATTGAAATTATTTATATATTTAATATTATAATTTGATTTATGGAGGACTGGTACGACTTTTAATTTTATTTTGATTTACATAAATGGGAAGTTTAAGTGGTTAGTTATTGACTTTTTGAGTCAGCTTGTTATTCTTATTACCTTGAAAAGGGACATCATTAATCATCCATAAGATGAAACAACTGACTAAGCTGGTAGATTAAAGACGCGACCAATTAACATAAAGGTGTACAAACAATTAGTCATGGATTAAAAGGGAAAAAAATCCAGATAAATTTGTGATTCTATGCGTACTCAAAGTTCGACACGAAATATATTCTCTTAAAGACTCCAAGATCTCTTATATTGACCGATTTTGTTCTCAAACAGAAGTTGCTAATTAAATAGATAAACTTGCTCACAAAAGCTACTAATTCAACCTCTGGGAAGGAATGCTTTACAACCATTTACTCCTCAAACAAACCAAGCTACTCCACGTGTCAATCATTTTCAATTATTTCCATTCCTCTCTCTTCTCTCAAACTCATTAATTCTTTTGAGTTCCCTTAAAAAAGTATCTCTCAAGCATAATTAGCCTATCCACGACACCCTTCCAAGTCCCCCTCTCTTCTCTCTCTTTCTCTGCCTTTATCAATTTCTCGAGGTTCATTTTCATTTGTGATTCTGATATTGAAAGGTCCTTTTGACCCAAAATCAACTTCCCATTTTCTTCCTCTCAATCTATAATCATATTGTTTTCTGGCTATAGATTGACTTTTGGGTTCAATGCAGAAAACTTATCTCAACTTTCTTGACATTTTTTTCCCAGGAAGTTCGAATTTTTCTCACGTGGATTTAATTTTCTTCACCTTTTATATGTTATTAATCTATCTAGGACAAGTTTATGATTTTTTTAGTTAATGCAGAACACAATCACCATCACAATTTGCTAAGGTATAAGGGTGAATTTTGGTGAATGATTATCACAATAGTCTAAACCGCACATCGCGCGAGTTTATACTTAGTCTTATATGATAATGAATTAATATCATAATAGGTTTTATATTTCATTGATTCCTTAAGGAATAAGGGAATACAAATAGTGAAATTTGTATTAAAGAGGACACTTGTCACTCTCTCTGTAAGGACATATTTTCCATAGTCCCTAGTTTATATTGAGTATGTCGTATCATGTTACAACGGTCAAGTAAGTTCACGTTCACACGTTCAAGAAGACGAATCCGAATATCAAGCATCTTTAACATCTACGTGACATCAGGTATACTTTGATACAAATTTTGTTTTGAGTTACTTAGATTAGATTTTTTACTAAGTATTGGGATACTTTTATAATTTTTTTTTTTAACAATTTGAGGTGTTTTTCGAACTTAAATATTTTCTGAAAGACTTGTAGGCAGACTTTTAAAAAAAAAAATTCGCTCCTGTCATGCAAACGACATGGCAATATCTTTCAAACAACATGTTGATGTCGTTAGATAAGTCGTTAGATGGCCTGATCGATTTTGGATCAAACGAGAGAGTACTGGAATGATTTTTATCAGGTCATTTCTTGGGTCGTTCGAACGACATGTTGAAGTTGTTCTAACCACCTTCGCCGCCTCAAATTTTTTGTTAGCCTATAAATACCTGTTTCGTGAAGCTTTTCAATTAATACTTTTCGTTTACGTAAACTGCAGAACTACTGCAATTAAGTTTTCACTTTTTAAGCTAAAAATCTTTTTGATTCATACAAACACATCTCAATTACTTTTGTGAATCATCTTTGGAACCCAAACACTTCTTTCACGAAGTTTATTCTTTCGAAGTGCTATCTCTACTGCTGACTTGGGGATACTCGAGGGTATTCACTGCTGAAGGAGGAGTTGCAGTTCTTATGATTCTCGAGGGAGCCATTGCTGATCTGATGGCTGCGATCTTTGTGGGTTTCTGCGAAAATTCATTGTAGTGCTTCACTTGTAAGTTTGTAAGTTGCGATTTACATTTTATTAGTGAAATAAATGGTTTTTCCCTGCCGGAATTTTTTCTTAATTTGATTTTTCTAGAAATTTGCGTGATTGTTGATTTAATGCTTTCAATCACCTAGTTGCATGTTTAGGGTTAATTCAGATTGCTTTGAAGATTGACTTTAATTAAATAAGTTTAATCTATTGAAATATTGTGAAATTTAAAATTGGTATCACATTCTACATTCTCAAATTGGTATCAGAGCAAGTTACTCCAAATTATCGAGTGATCATTTTTTCGCAATATTCTTTTGTGATATCAATTATTTTGAAAATTTTGATTTTTGAAAAATCACAATTTTTTCGATGGATGACTTATATAATCGGATGCCCATCTTTGATGGTACTAATTATGCCTATTGGAAAGCCCGTATAAAACCAATTCATAAAAGAGTTTGGCTCGTATGTGAAAGAAGGTGGACTCCGCCCACTGTTACCGTTGAAAATGCCACCAATCCCAAACCTCTGCCTGATTGAACTGAAGATGATTATAAATGGAGTACATATAACTCCCGAGGCCTTAATACTATTCCTGGAGCCATCATCCCTGACGAGTTTTTCTGTATTATAACGTGCACCATGTCAATAGAGGCATGGGATATCCTTCAGTGACACATGAGGGTACCAATGCGGTTAAGGCGTCGAAATTGCAAAATTTGATCACCCAGTTTGAGACTATCACTATGTTAGAGTCCAAGTGTTTTGATGAGTTTTATGCTGGGTTGTCGAACATAGATAACACGAGTTTTAATTTGGCTGAGAAAATTGACGAGACGAGAGTTGTTAAAAATATTTTGAGGTCATTCCCGAAACGATTTATTCCTAAGGTCAGTGTTTTAAATTATTTGGGGATGTTAGATTCACTTAGGTTAGAGGATCTCATAAGAGACCTTCAAACTTATGAAATTGACTTGTTTTCCCAAACTGTTAAGCCTAACAATAGAGGGGTAGCTTTAAAGGCTCATGTTAAGAAAAAAACAAAGAGAGAGTTTGTTAGTCTGATTATGAGGGTGAGGTTGATATATATATGACATGGCCTTATTTGCTAAAATTTTAAAAAGTTTCTCAAATATTCTAAAGAAAATTCTTCCAATAAAAACATTTTTGAGAAAAATAAAAAGAAATATGAGGCCAAAGAGAGCGGTGAGAAAGAGGAAGATATAAGGTGTTATGTAGGCCTCTTTTTCAAAGTATGCTTTAGGTGAAAACAATTATTCTTTCAAAAAACTTTTTTCCTAATTTTAATTACGCACCAAGTTTGTGAACCAATTTTACTTAGGCCCCATTTTATCTTGTTTAATCCTAAACATGCATTTAGGTGATTAAAGCAAGTAAAATAAAGTATAGTTCAAAATGCCGGTTGTACGAGGAAACCACTATGGGAAAAGTCTTGAACGGTCCAAGCTAGACAATCACTAAGACACGGTAATTACAAAGGAACACATACATACTTACACAACGAATTGACCCCTACAAGCCTTGACGCTCTTTTTCTCTTTAATCGCTCTTCCACAGTGACTGATTAGGCATAAATTCTTCCCATTTATCCCTTTAATTTAGAGGCTTTTATCGCTCCGCAAAGTGTAATTCTAGTGGATTTATCTCATATCATTGCTATTGACATTTTCTAATTAGTACGTCGAGTTTCGTGTATCTCCTATCTATTTTGCAGGTATTCAGTGCCCACAAGGAAGGAGAAAACAAGGAGGAAAAGTTCCTGAAAAGATGGAACCGAACCGAAGGTCTGGAAAAATGAACCGATCCTATCCTGGAAAAACTTCCTGTGAAGCACGAAAAGATGGAACCGAACCGAAGAGGAAATAAATGAACCGAACCAGTTCAGGGAAAAACTTATGTCAAAAGGCAAACCGAACCGAATCACCTTAACAGGATCGGTTCGGGTATCGAAAATTTGGACTTATCCACTTGTAAAATAAGAGTCTTGTATGGTTGAAACTCTTAGAAATTCATAGAGTATAAGTTTAAAACACCTCCCAGACATAAGAGGAGGTTGCTAATTCGTTAGAGAAGCATTGTAATTAGTTTAGAGAAGAGAACAATAAGAAACCCTGGTTTTTATTCCAGTTATGCAATTCAAGTAATTTTATCCAATTCTTGCCTTCATTATTGCAGTACTTAATGTTTTGGTTAGTAATTTCATTCTTCTTCACCTTCAGTTGTTAGTAAAAATGTCTTCTTTCATTCAAAGCATGTTTTCTTCTAGTTTTAATATGTCCGACTAAGTTTTCAAGGGTCGGGGTGCATGAACCCCACCCGTTGTAATTTACGATAGTGGAAATAGAATTTTGAATTAAAATCTTAGGTGAATTGTATCGTCGTTAATGCAGTACTGCTTTAAGTCATCCTTTGCTTACATACTGTGCGGGTTACGATCCCTCATATATGTAATTCTTTGGAGTACTAAAGCCCGGATTTTAATTCGTCCTTTGCTTACATACTGTGCGGGCTACGATCCCTCATATATGTAATACTTAGGAGTATTAAAAACCGGGTTCATCTAAAGTCGAAGTGAATTACTAGGGCGTGGGGGATTGTAACCCGACCTATCTTTCTCATTTCATAGTTAAAGTTTTAGTCAAATCGTCATTAGTCCTTTAGTTAATTAGAGTAATTGCATTTAATTTATTCTTAATTTCATTAGTTACTCCTTTTCATATTTGCATCTAGTTGTCGTTATTTCACAATCCAAATCACATTTTCTTTCTTTTTAGAGTCAAAGTTAGGTTACCTTCATCTTTCCAACGTCGTTAATACTTCGTTCGTCCTATTTCCCTGATGATCAATACCCGACTTATCGGATTATTACTTGAGCGACAGTCTTGCACTTGAGCTTAAATAGCACACACACTAGACACATTTGTGGTCGCGTTAGTGACCATGCAAAAATCCTTCCACGATACTCGTCCACAACACACACGTCCACGAGTGCCTCGATGTCCACTGATGTAGCTTTGGTAACCATCTAAGATTCGGAACACGACCTTCACCGTTTCTTCATCGCAAAACTCCAACAAACTAACTTGTTCATTATGGATGAACAAACCAATGGTGCAAACAAGATCTCTATAACATATGCTATGTAAACCCGGATCTTTTAAGCACTAAGGATGATTTTAGACTTTGAAATCCTTAGAAAACTTATAGAAAAATACGGAATTGTTCTAAATTGTATTTTGGTTCTGTACATTTTGAAATTTTGAGAGAACAACGCCTTAAATAAAAAGTTAAGTTGACAGGTCGTTCTAACGAGATCCCCATGTCGTTCCAACGAGAGTGAGATTTCGTTCGAACGACATCACATGTCGTTTGAAGTCTTTAAACACAAGGAGAGAAGTCATACGACTCTAAAAAATATTTATCTCAGAATAAACGAAGTTAAAACCTTTAGAAACCATTTTTAATATTTTAATTTTTTTTAAACAAAATAACATCCTTAAAACATTTTTCGAGTCCCATAAACATTATGCGTTCATACCTGAGAGTATCTCGGAATGCAAAGTGATATGAAGATGTGAAACATGCACCAATAAACACTGCACGATCTATCTTTGAAGCTTGGCTGCTACGTCTTCAACACAGCACGTCATATACTTATGTGGGTATCGTGACAAGATAAAAATCTATCTATGACTCCAACAAGTTTTGTCTGGAATTAAGTCAATTACATATAAATTAACTCAATTGAAAATTTTGTCCTTACAAATCTCCCGCTTTGACTATTCTGGGATAAAACCCAAACAGTGAAATACTTAAGCCAGGCCGTCAATCCGTATGACACCTAAATCCCATTCCATAAAACCCAAAATAAAAAATTACAGGACAAGGACTAGTATATGCAGGTCCGACAAGCATGAGCTGTCTAAATGTGATGTAGTCTCGTAATCGTGTATCGCTGAAGAATACCTATATACATGAAACTGACAAATACCCAAGGAAGTATGGAGGAACAAATGATATAAAAATACGAATATGTAAAACAAACCATTTGTTAAATGAGAAAAACATGATACTAATTTTTGCAAGACAACATGATACCAATATATAAACATATGATCAAAACATGATACTAATTTTCAATGCAAAAAGAACATATGTGCTCATCAAACAAACTCCCCTTACATCACATACTATATCTTCCCCTTTTGGTCTCGAATAGACAATAAGTGAAAAAGATACACAAATGTCATCATATCTAGAATGAAATAATCAATGAAGCATATATAGATAAACATGAATAGCTAGCTAAAATAATTAGAAGATACCAACATGTAGCCAACAAACAGTCACAAAGAATGAATCATCAATCTAAGTAAAGATGTGACTAAACAAATCAATGCAGTATAAGAATAAAAGCATGAATAAGCTATATTGGATGCATGTAAATTGTCCAAATGAACCCAGATGTATCAAAACATAATGAAATCATCACATATACGAATTAGGTACTGAAACAGAACAAGGGCTTAAAAATCCAGATAGTGTCATTCGAACGACTATGCCCTGTCGTTTGAACGACATTGGCATATCGTTTGAACGAGGTAAAAAATGACCTAAAGCAATATGGTCTTGTTCGAAACACTTATCTAACGACCTTACAAATGACCCTTCTAACGACCACACTTGACACAATTAACGCCTAAAAAATGTGTTATTTGAACCAATCTTCGAACGACTTGGACATATCGTTCGAACGACGTCCAAAAGTTGTTTGAATGACTTTAAAAAACTCTATATTCCAGCTCTAAAAATGTTAAAGTTTTTCCCAGTGAAATTTTTCATGAAAACAGGTACTAGAAATACGAAACAATAGCAAGACAAACTCAAAATAGAAAAATAAAACAAGTATGAGATTCATGCTAACAAAGTATCAATGTGCTCAAACATGGATATGAAATGAATGGGTGTGAATTACAACAAACGAATTACAACTTCAACACATTAAATTGATCAAGAAGATCTAATTGATAGCTAGATGTCATCAAACTTAGTTTTAAGCATATGTGACAATTAATATATTGAGCTTAATGAACTAAACGAACCACATGCACACAAATATAAAATTTTGACGATTCAACACACAATAGAGTCATGACACGATTTTTCAACATTAGGATTCGTGGTGCAAACCTGTTGTTATTTTTTCATCCAAACACCCTCATATATTCATATTTTCTTTTCTTAGCTCTTTTGAGGGTTTTATTTTTCTCACCTTAGAGAAATCCTATTGGCCCCAATTTTGGCATATGATTCTTTTTATTGCCTTAATTTTTTCTCGGGCTCTTTTAAATGGTGGCTTTCCCGACGAGGTTATTATTTTCTTGCAGCCCTTTCCTGTAAACACTAATCATTTTTTTAATTTAAGCAATATAGCCCCTCACATCAAACGGTTCTTATATGCACACTTCCTCCTAAGTCTTATTACGCATAGATGACAAAATTGAGAGGAGAATGTCTCACCAAACTCAAATATGCATGAGAAGTCAAACATTCATATAAACTCATGCATGTGAAAGCGATGGCATATATACAAAGTCGAATCCAAATGCAAATCAACTTCGAAACAACCCCATTTATCAATGGTTAAGATCATTCTAAGCTTCTATAATTATGACCAAATATACTATCCACATGGATAATGAAATGATGGGGGTCCAAGCACACCAATATGCCACATCAAACATGAAAGCTCATGACACAAAAATAAACCGAAAATCTTTTTAGGTTTTTAAAAAAAAAATATTTGAAACCAAAAATCTTTTTGTATTTTTTCAAATAAGACTCAAATAAATGAAAATATAATACAAAGAGATACACATGTCATAACACTAACAAGATATATATCAAGAATCAAAGACTAGCGTTTGACAAACATGACTAACACAATCATCCATAAGAAATAACATGTGAAGCATCATGTGCTAGCATATGAGAATCAATCAACGAAGCATTTAGCATCTCCAAAATAGATTTCCTAACCCAAACAGGTGTATACCTAATGAAATGGGTTTTAGGAATCGATGGTACACTACGTTTAAACTTCCTAGGGTCTTCTCTAAGATCATAGCAAAAACGCCTAAGGTGACCTTTCTTACTACAATGCGAATATGTGTAAACACGACAAGGAATGAGACCTTTGGATTGACCTTTTCTAACACCCTCGAATGTGGTCGACGCTCTAAAAAAACTATGGTTTTGGCTTTAACATTCGAAGCAATAGAACACTATAAGCCACTACCATCACTAATTGAATCACTTAAATCATTTTTTAACTTCAAAATTTTGGACTCAAGTAAAGAATTAGACTCCTCAATTTTTAGGGAATCCTTCTTTAAATTTTTCATTACTCCTAGAAGGTTATCTTGCTCCCCCTTAATGTGAGTAAACTTATCCCTATGTGTCTTCTCATGTGCCTTAAATTCATCAATCGAAACACTTTTTTCAACCGCATAAACCCTAGAATTTTTAAAGTTCTCTAACTCTTTTTCTAAAACAAGGACTCTATTCACACTCTCTTCCTTGGTCAATTTCAAAGATTCAAAGTTATTATACAAATCCACAAACTTCTCACGAATGATATCTCTTTGAGCTCGAAACGTTTGCAAATATTCAATCATATGTTTAAAACAAAAAATTTGTTTTTCAAGAATTTCAATTCGTTTTGCAAACTTTAAATTCAAAAGATTTAAGTCGTTAAAATGATGAGAATCCATCGAGAGAGGAGAAACAAAACAAAAACACCCAAAAATAGTGAGTAAACAAGATCAAACACAATAACTTAGTGCAACCCGCACTGATAGTAATTTGTAGGGCCCTTTTTTAAAGTGTTCTTTAGGTGAAAATAATTTTTCTTTCAAAAAACCTTTTTCCATAATTTAATTACGCACTAAGTTTGTGAACCAATATTACTTAAGCCCAATATTATCTTGTTTAATCCTAAACATGCATCTGAGTGATTAAAGAAAATTAGATAAAGTAAAGTTCACAATGCCAGATGTACAAGGAAACCACTAAGGGAAAAAACATCGGACGACCCAAGCCAAGCAATCACTATGATACGATAATTACAAAGGAAGACAGATAGACTTACACAACGACTCGATTCCCACAAGCCTTGACGCTCTTCTTCATTTTAACCGCTCCTCGATAATGCCCAAGCATAAATATTTAAACGATAGTTGTCCACAACAGACGTGTTCATGAGTGCCTCAGATTCCATCGATGTAGTTTTGGAAACCCTCTACGATTCAGAACACGACCTTCACCATTTCTTCACCGCAAAACTCCAACAAACCAACTTGTTCAACAAACAAGATCTCTATAACATATGTTATACAAACTCGGATCTTTTAAACACTAATAATGATTTTAGAATTGAAATCGTTAGAAAACTTATGCAGAAAAATGGAACTGTTCTAAATTGTATTTTGGTTTTGCACAATTCGAAATTCTGAGAGAAAAACGCCTTAAAAAAGTTAAGTCGGCTGGTCGTTCTAACGAGATCACCACGTCGTTCTAACAACATTGAGATGTTGTTTGAACGATATCACATGTCGTTTGAAGTCCCTAAACACAAGGAGAGAATTCATACGACTCTAAACAGTGTTAATCTCAGAGTAAACGAAGTTAAAACCTTTTAAAACCATTTTTAACATTTTAAAATATTTTTAAACAAAATAACATCCTTAAAACATTTTTCGAGTCCCTTAAACATTATGCGTTCATACCTGAGTGTATCTCGGAATGCAATGTGATATGAAGATGTAAAACATGCACCAATAAACACGGCTTGATCTATATTTGAAGTTTGCTCGCTACGTTTTCAACCCAGCACGTCATAGACTTACGTGGGTATCGTGACAACATAAAAATTTATCTACGACTCAAATAAGTTTTGTACGGAATTAAGTCAATTACATACAAATTAGCTCAATTGGAAATTTTTTCCTTACATGTCATGAGTGCGACTTTAAAGTGCACAAAGCTTTTGAGTGTCCCAGTATGCTAAAGAGAAAGGGCAAGAAGATTGCTAATATCACCACTCTTAGCGATAGTGACATCGAGTTGGATGATTCCGGGAATGAATCACCACATGAAAAGTGCGTTGCTTTCATGGCTAGTTATGTGAGCACATCTTGTTTGTCCTGCATCGATGAGGAAACTTGTAAACGTGAGAGCCTCGATGATGTTTTGAGACATTCGTGGGATAGTGAGTGTGAGATTGGAAGTGAGGGTGAAGGTGATCTCCAAAAGATGTTTAGAGATTTGTACATCGATAATTTAAAGATAAAACAGTTAAAATAAAGAGTATGGTCTTAATGTGTTAGATTTGGAGAGAGAGATATAAATTTTGAGGGAGTGTGAGGCGTCGGCGAGTCAATTCAAGAAAGTGAGAATTTCTTTATGTGAGGAGTTGATCGTCTTAGGCCGGGAAAAGATTGAACTTGAAGTCTGTGTATCCCACCTCGAAAGAGATCTCGAACATGCCCGGGAGGTCAAGGTCACTATTGAGGACACATCTAAGAAGGTTGGAAAGATGCTACTCGGTCCTGCTTTGGGTAATGTTGAGAGACTAGGAATAGATTATGACGGTGTGTCTACTTTCCATGTTTCACTCGAGCCGGTTCCCACGTATGTTATAGATCCATATGAATCTCAACCTAACCCACCAAGGCGTCCGTTTCCCCATAGGAGAGAGCGTCTTAGACGTTTTGAGAGAGGTGTTTCTAGACCCGTTTATATTTGTTCCCATTGCAAGAAAAGAGGACACCTTAGGGAATTTTGATTTAAATTGGGTAGTGTGTCTCATCGGTATTTACCTCATTATGCTACTACACGTGTTCACACACGCACTCCCACACATGATACTTTTTATGCTCCCGCACATCACATGGGAGATTTTGAGCACTTTAGAGAGCAAGTTGAGTATTTAGTCAAGACTTCACAGAATTTGATGGATGTTTTTCATATGATGTCACCACCTTTGGAAAACTCCACCGGACCTAATGATTGAGGTTTAGACTTGTTTGCTAGCATAGGATGATTTCATGATGATATTTTATGCCGATTGTTAGTGTGTACTGCCATTGTATTTTAGATTTTTCCATTTTGATATATTTTTTGAAACAGTAAAATAATTTTTGTTTTTGAATTTTTTTGGAAAAATACAAAAAGATTTTCTATTTTTTGAGAAAAAATTGAAAAAGCTAAAAGATTTTATATTCAATAATTTTTTTGAAAAACACAAAAAGATATTTGTATTTCTTTGTACACAGTTTATGGATGGACATTTAGGATGACCAAGTCAAAACATCATTCCATTATCCACGTGGCTATTTGATAGTGTCTTGAGACGCAACATCATTTCATCCATGTGCTTTATAATGTTTGGAGTCATTAATATGCGATTAACGATTATTTCCTACAAGTTTGACTCATGGTTTTCTTTAATTCACGCGTGTACGGATTTATTTGATTATTGTACTTGTCTATCACATGTTGGTCAAAGTGTTTTGATCTCAATTCTGTCTTTAAAATGAACCAAATACGATAAAACTTGACAATGAAAGTAGTGCATGTAAGAACCGTTGCCCGTGAGACTTTTTTTAGAATTGAAAAAAATATGAGTGTACATGGGGAAGGGCTGTGAGAGTCATGTGAACTCGTCGTGAAAGCCACCGTTTAAAAGAGCCCAAGAAAAAATTAAGGCAATAAAACGAAAGATATACCAAAAAGGGGCCTATAGAAAATCTCTTAAAAAGAGAATTCATTTGAAAAATAAAAAGAATATTTATTTATGAGGGAGTTTGGTTGGAAATCAACGGGTTTACACGTCCTGACAAAGTCTTGAAAAAGCATTACATAGTTTTAGACCTTGTTGATGTTGAGATCATTTTAGACTTTATTTGTTGATTAGATTGAGTCGATATCATTTGAATAAAATATTTTTTACACCTATGGACGATTTTGAGTTCATTCGTTATGAGTATCCATATTCACCGTGCACATATGTTATGAATATTTGAGGTGATTTTTCTACCAAATTTGTTCACACCCATTCCTTCCGTTTCCATGATTTGGTTATCTTAGTGTAAATTCATGGTGCGTGTTTTTTTTTGTAAATTATTTTTGCTTGAAAATATTTTAAAAATCAAAAATAGTTTGCGGAGCCTTTTAAGTTTATCCTTCCATGAGCTTAATTGATATATATTTGCTATGCTTGTCGTGACAGTCCATCTTTATTATGTTTTATTCTTTTCCTTGTCTATTTCGAACAAATAAAAAGGGAGAGAACGAATTATGAATAATGGGGGAGTGAGAATTTGAACTATGGGGGAGACTTGATTTGATATTTTATTTATGTTTATCTCATTTCAGACTCGATATGTCACGAAGGTATTTTCTTTGTTCATTGTGTGTAGGACTTTGATGACCATTTGAAAAGCACATAAAAGAAGAGCAAGGAAAGAAAGAGAATTGAAGATTTGAAAGTTGAAGATTGTTTAAGACTTGCATATTTAATATCTTTCCATTTTTGGGTTCATGGGAGGGTAATAGATTTGTATAGGACATTTATTGATAATTCAGATGTTTTTATTTTGTACCGGAATAGACATATGAGGAGATTTGTAAGGAAATATTTTCCATAGTCCGTAGTTTACATTGAGTATGTCGTATCCTGTTACAACCGTAAAGGAAGTTCAGGTTCACACATTCAAGAAAAAGGATCCGAATATCAAGCATCTTCAACATCTACGTGACATGAAGTATACTTTAATATAGATTTTATTTCGAGTTGCTTATATTTTTTTACTAAGTATTGGGATACTTTTATAAAATATTTTTTTATCAATCTGATGCATTTTTTGAACTTAAAATGTTTTCTGAAAGACCTATAGGCGGACTTTAAAAAAATAAAATTTCTGCTCCTGTCGTTCAAACGACATGACGATGTCGTTAGATGGTCTGGCCGATTTTGGATCAAATGAGAGCGTAATGATTTTTATCAGGTCATTTCTCGTGTCTTTGAAACGACTTCTCACTGTCATGCGAACGACATGCTGAAGTTGTTCAAATGACCTTTGTCGCCTCAAATTTTTTTGTTAGCCTATAAACGCATGTTTCGTGAAGCTTTTAAATTAAGATTTTTTGTTTAAGCATGAGAACACACTATATAGTTGACTTACTTGAGTCTGTACCATATAGGAGTTCCAACTAGTTTGGATATCGAGACAAAATATGATTAGATTTTTTCAAGTTGCTCTATCTCAAAAAGGCATCAAGCTACATCAAAAGCACCCAAGTCCAAGTTCTCCAATGCGACACAAAGAGGTAAGTACAACTGTTGAACCACAATTAGGACACATACACTGCATATACATGCTTATTACGTGTGCATATTTTTTTATGGTGGTGGTGTTGCTTCAAATATTTTTTTGGAAAAATAAATTCATTTGTATATTTTTTTTATCATTTAAAATGATTTTTCATTTAATTGAAATATGATTTTAAAAATATATTTGAGGGTAACATAAGAATATTTTTTATGATAAAAATTTGATTGGTTCAATTTTTAATTGGTTAATATTTTTGAGTCGAAAGATTTAATGTTTCCAAGACTTTAAAAAAACACGTGTGTTATTTTTTAATAAGGCTATTTGTGTTTGTTTAGTGTCTTGATGGTTAGTCTCATTTATGACCCTAGATTGAGTGGTTATCTATGGATTATATTTTTTTAGTGGCTCAATTCTAGGGAACACCCTTTAGCCAATCTAATTTAGTTATCCATTTTTTTCTACACCCTTAGATCTTGGAGATTTGATCTAAACCCTCCATTTATAACAAACCCTATTGAGCCTCATATATAACATATCTTAGGGTTTCTTTGCCTTGGTTTTAAAAAAAAAGAAGAGAGAGGCGGCTGAGAATAGAATTGAGAGAGAGAGAGAGAGAGTAAACTCATATTACATTTCATCTTCTTCTCCATCCCTCTTGAGAGAAACCAAAAACTGAGAAGAGATAGAAAGAGGGTGACGCAGGAGATAGCCGAGATCGAGAGAGAGATCTGTGGCCGCCGGAAAATAAAAACCGAGAGAAGAAGAGTTCGCCGTTGGACTTGTCTAAACCTTGATAGTCGGAGTTTCGTTACCGGAACTGGGTGAACCGAAACCACCGAAATCGAGAGAGAGAGTCTGTTGCTGAAAAAAAGGAACTCGACGGATTTAAAGTAAGACAGCCGTAGCTGTCTGTAAATCGTGATCGGAGGGATCACTATCACCGGAGTCAGATCGAAAAACAGAGGAGAGAGAGAGATCCGCCGCCGCCGGAACTGAAAAAAAAAGAACTCGCCGGAATTTTTCGCCGGAGAAATACTCGCCGGAATTTTTTTCAGAATTCGTTTTAGATCTATGGACTCTTCTTACCCTATACCTCTTAGGGATCATTTTTAGTACACTAATTGTTAGGATTGTTGTGTGTTTGTTATTGGATATTGTTGTTGTAAGTTTTTAATCCAAGATTGTGATATCCAATACATGTTGAGAAATTACCCTTGTTGTATATATTTTCAAATTTGGAAATAAAGATTGTCTCATATTGGGATTTCACATTTGAGTGAAATAAGTTTGAATATAAATAATTTGTTGGGACAATAGTTTTTCGCTGGAGAAATACTCGCCGAAATTTTTTTTAGAATTCTTTTAAGATATGTGTACTCTTCTTACCCTATACCTTAGGGATCATTTTTAGTATACTAATTGTTAGGATTGTTGTGTGTTTGTTCTTGGATATTGTTGTTGTAAGTTTTTAATCCAAGATTGTGATATCAAATACATGTTGAGAAATTATACTTGTTGTATATATTTTCAGATTTGGAAATAAAGATTGTCTCATATTAGGATTTCACATTTGAGTGAAATAAGTTTGAATATAAATAATTTGTTGGGACAATATTTTTGAAGAAAAAATTGTGGTGTGTCAAATGTGAAAAATAGTAAAGTTTATTACTCAAGTTGGATTTGAAATCAAATTGCATATCATATAGAAGTTGATTGTAATTCATAGGATATTGCGTGTATATTTGATTGAGAGGCGTGAGAAGCATTTTTCATTTTTAGTTAATTCACAAACACTATCACTCTCACACGAACATTTAGGAGTTTTGGTTCTTGGTGAGGTATTTTGTTTGTTGGGACTGCTGAAATTCGGGATTCAAGGATAAAACGAAAGCTGCGTGGAGAAGAACAAATCAAGATAAAATGCTTTTAAGAGTGGAGTAACTCGGGTAGGTACGTTTTCTGATCTTGTATTTTGGTTCTTAGTTGCATGTTTTAGTGTTGTAACTTGGTTGTGATTTTAGTGGACTTTTTCATTTTGCTCCGTAGAGGGAGCCGTGGATATTTACCTAATTTAAGGTTTTACGACGTTAAAGAATCGCGTGTTAATTTGCTTTAGTGTTCTTAATTACTTTGGCGAACAATATCATACTCGAGACTTAATTGTAGGTTTTGTATTTTAAAAACCTAAGGTAATCAATTTAACAAGTCTAAAGATCATATTCAGAAAAATTGTTTTTACACATCTTGTGTTCATTTTGAAAAGAGTTTCATTCAACGAGTTTATTTCGGAGTTTACTAAACTTATAACTTTTTGTTATTAATCTTGAAACATAATTTTTTTAAATTGATATCAGAGCGGGTTTATCAAAAGATATTTTGATCCTGAAACTCCAGAAATTGTTTTCGAAATCTATTTCTGAATATGGATGAAAGATTTGAGAAGTTAGGTAACCTTATGATTCAAAATGGTTATGAACATCCAACTAAGTCTTTATTTGATACTGATCACATAAGGGTTAAGAAAATTCTTAGCGAATTTACTAAGGAAGAGATAAAGATGTCTCTTGATAATAATAAGGGCAAGAATTTTATCCTTATGCTAATTAACGAGCATGAATTTAAAAGAATATGTATTTGCTCTAATTTTGCTAATAATTGCCCAAATAGACCTACCAACAATACTAGGGCTAATTTGTGTAAGACATGTGACGACTCTAGTGATTCTGATGAAGATGAAATTGAGTCAACCTCTATGATAGAATTATATATAATGATGATGATACATGCATACCGACTCATGAATCTACTATGCCTTCTAATGTTGTTGTTATACCTACTACTGAGAATGTTGCATCTTCTATAAATAATCTAAGTGTGAGTCAAAGCTTGAATACTTCTGACGAATTGAACGTGTGCGTGAGTCACCCTGATTTAAGTAACGCTTTAGGTGACACTACACATGACACACTTAACGAGTCTGATGATGATCTTCCAGATTTACATAAGCTATACACGAAAATGCTTAAGAAAAGTATTCGTCTTGATAAAACGGTTAAGCTACTTAATGAGCGTATTGATTTACTTAACCAGACTATTAGGAAGAACGCTGAAGATTTTACAGCACAATGTGTTGCCCATGAGACTGAAATTAAAGATTTTTTCACAAAAATAGAAGATCTTTCTGAGAAAAGTAATATTTTGGAACAAAAATACAAGTCTACCTTGGTAGAACTTGAAGAATCTAAGCAAAAAGTTTCAAATGTGTTTAAAAAATGTTTAAACTTTGAAACTCAAGCTAAGTCCTACGAAGAAATTGTTGTAGGAAGCAAGTTTGATTCTGACGATAAATACGGTTTTGGATTTGGAGAAAAAGTTTATACTAGCAAAAATGTTTCTCCTGAAAATGTTGCTTTTGTAAAACAAGGCCAGAATCTTCAAAACGCTCAGAAAGAAAATTGTCTTAAAAATGTCTTTAAGGGTAAACAAAGTGATTGTACTCAACAACCCAAATCTAATAGTCCAGCTAAGTACGTCTGTCCACCTGTTAGAAATCATTATCAGAAACCCAAAGCCAATGACACTTGGACGACCACTCCTATTAGGGATAAAGCAATTTTCAAAGACTTTAGTAATAAAGTCAAGTCCTCCACACATCAGTACTGTTCATACTGTGATGTCTACGGCCATTCTATTGTCGAATGTTTTTAAAAGAGATTGTATACACCTACTTATTCAAACTTCAACTATTCTAGAAAGAGTAGGAATACTTATGTTCTCCCTAGACAGGCCACTCACAACTCTAACTATAAAAAGAAGGGAGGACCTAAAACTAAGAAGAAATCATTTAGAAAGACCAATCAAAACTTTTCTAAATCAAAGGCCAATCAAATTCTTAAAACTAGGCCTATTTGGATTAGAAAAGATGATTTGCTACCCCAGCTAAAGTGCAACATTGTCATATATAATATTAAGGCACCAAGCACTTCGTCTGGATGGTATCTTGACTCCGGGTGTTCTAAACATATGATCGAAGATGAAACTAAATTAACAAACAAAACAAACTTCCTTGGAGGTAGTGTTGTGTTTGGTGATGGAGTTTCATCTAAGATCATAGGTAAGGGAACATTGTGTGAGGTAGGTCTCCCCATGATAAATGATGTCCTCCTAGTTAAAGGTCTTAAAGCTAACTTGCTTAGTATATCTCAATTTTGTGATTCCAATCATACCGTTTCCTTTTCTGAAACTGATTGCAAAATTTTTGATGAAAAGGTAAAGTGTATTTTAATAGGAAACAGAAATGAGGATAAGTGTTACACAGTCTTTCCTAAGTCTGAATCTTGTAATAGATTGGGACATATAAATTTTGATAATCGGTGTAAGAAAAGTTTCCATGAGATTGTTAGAGGATTGCCTAGAATAAAAAATTTTTTAAACCCGTTTGTGGTCTTCGTTAGGAAGGGAAAATAAGTAACCCCTCTCATAAGAAAGTTAAAAATTTGGGTGTTACAAAATGTTGTAAAGGCAATGCATATAAAAATGAATTTAGTACGCCTAAGACAACTCAGCAGAACGACCTTACTGAAAGGAAAGATAGAATCTTACAAGAGATGGCTAAGGTTAAGCTACATGTGAAATCTCTACCTAAGTATTTTTTGGCCAAAGATGTTCAAATGGCTTGTCATATCATTGATCCTGTATACCTTAGGAAGAATTTCAAATCTGTTGATGATATTCGATATGCATATCTTCGTAATGCTACTGGTATGATAGTTCTTACTTATTTTAACACTTCATCCAAATCCTCGGTAGTTGCATGCTAATAATTGGTTTATAAGGATTGAGGGCATGGTCGTTTCTCAAATGACAAAAGCCGCCTCCTAATATCTGTTTAATGTAGGAGACCCTTGTATCTGCCTTTGCATATGTTATTGTTTGTGTTGTCGCATTATATCATATTCTCTCGATTTATATCTTTTTACCCCGTTGTATATTTGAGCAAAATTGGGGGAGAAAAACTTGAGTACCTCTGCTGCGATGTATATCTTATCTTGTACTAACTCAACTAATATGCCATTGAATGTTTATCTTTTTCAGGCATTTTCAGACCCGATCGTATAACTTGTCCTATTTATTAGGGTATTGGTCTGTATTGTAGTTGAGTAATGTATTTTCTTATCTTCTTTTCGGTTCTAGGATGGGAATGGGTAGATAGAGATTTTTGTATAGGAAATGTAGGATTTTTCATTTTCACCCACGAGTTCAGGATACTTAAGGGAGTTTTGTCTCCAATATCCAAAGAGGGAGATTGAGAACACACTATATGGTTGACTTACTTGAGTCTGTGCCATATAGGAGTTCCAACTAGTTTGGATATCGAGACAAAATATGATTAGATTTCTTCGAGTTGCTCTATCTCAAAAAGGCATCAAGCTTCATCAAAAGCACCCCAATCCAAGTTCTCCAATGCGACACAAAGAGGTAAGTACAACTGTTGAACCACAATTAGGACACATACACTGCATATACATGCTTATTATGTGTGCATATTTTTTTATGGTGGTGGTGTTGCTTCAAATATTTTTTTGGAAAAGTAAATTCATTTGTATATTTTTTTTATCATTTAAAGTGATTTTTCATTTTATTGAAATATGATTTTAAAAAGATATTTGAGGGTAACATAAGAATATTTTTTATGATAAAAATTTGATTGGTTCAATTTTTAATTGGTTAATATTTTTGAGTCGAAAGATTTAATGTTTCCAAGACTTTAAAAAAAACACGTGTGTTATTTTTTAATAAGGCTATTTGTGTTTGTTTAGTGTCTTGATGGTTAGTCTCATTTATGACCCTAGATTGAGTGGTTATCTATGGATTATATTTTTTTAGTGGCTCAATTCTAGTGAACACCCTTTAGCCAATCTAATTTAGTTATCCATTTTTTTCTACACCCTTAGATATTGGAGATTTGATATAAACCCTCCATTTATAACAAACCCTATTGAGCCTCATATATAACATATCTTAGGGTTTCTTTGCCTTGGTTTTTTAAAAAAGAAGAAGAGAGAGGCGGCTGAGAATAGAATTGAGAGAGAGAGAGAGAGAGAGAGAGAGAGTAAACTCATATTACATTTCATCTTCTTCTCCATCCATCTTGAGAGAAACCAAAAACTGAGAAGAGATAGAAAGAGGGTGACGCCGGAGATAGCCGAGATCGAGAGAGAGATCCGTGGCCGCCGGAAAATAAAAACCGAGAGAAGAAGAGTTCGTCGTCGGACTTGTCTAAACCTTGACAGTCGGAGTTTCGTTACCGGAACTGGGTGAACCGAAACCACCGAAATCGAGAGAGAGAGTCTGTTGCTGGAAAAAAGGAACTCGACGGATTTAAACTAAGACAGCCGTAGCTGTCTGTAAATCGCGATCGGAGGGATCGCTATCGCCGGAGTCAGATCGAAAAACAGAGGAGAGAGAGAGATCCGCCGCCGCCGGAACTGAAAAGAAAAGAACTCGCCGGAATTTTTCGCCGGAGAAATACTCGCCGGGATTTTTTTCAGTATTCGTTTTAGATCTATGGACTCTTCTTACCCTATACCTCTTAGGGATCATTTTTAGTACACTAATTGTTAGGATTGTTGTGTGTTTGTTATTGGATATTGTTGTTGTAAGTTTTTAATCCAAGATTGTGATATCCAATACATGTTGAGAAATTACCCTTGTTGTATATATTTTCAAATTTGGAAATAAAGATTGTCTCATATTGGGATTTCACATTTGAGTGAAATAAGTTTGAATATAAATAATTTGTTGGGACAATAGTTTTTCGCTGGAGAAATACTCGCCGGAATTTTTTTCAGAATTCGTTTAAGATATGTGTACTCTTCTTACCCTATACCTTAGGGATAATTTTTAGTACACTAATTGTTAGGATTGTTGTGTGTTTGTTCTTGGATATTGTTGTTGTAAGTTTTTAATCCAAGATTGTGATATCAAATACATGTTGAGAAATTATACTTGTTGTATATATTTTCAGATTTGGAAATAAAGATTGTCTCATATTAGGATTTCACATTTGAGTGAAATAAGTTTGAATATAAATAATTTGTTGGGACAATATTTTTGAAGAAAAAATTGTGGTGTGTCAAATCTGAAAATTAGTAAAGTTTATTACTCAAGTTGGATTTGAAATCAAATTTCATATCATATAGAAGTTGATTGTAATTCATAGGATATTGCGTGTATATTTGATTGAGAGGCGTGAGAAGTATTTTTCATTTTTAGTTAATTCACAAACACTATCACTCTCACACGAACACTTAGAAGTTGTGGTTCTTGGTGAGGTATTTTGTTTGTTGGGACTGCTGAAATTCGGGATTCAAGGATAAAACGAAAGCTGCGTGGAGAAGAACAAATCAAGATAAAATGCCTTTAAGAGTGTAGTAACTCGGGTAGGTACGTTTTCTGATCTTGTATTTTGGTTCTTAGTTGCATGTTTTAGTGTTGTAACTTGGTTGTGATTTTAGTGGACTTTTTCATTTTGCTCCGTAGAGGGAGCCGTGGATATTTACCTAATTTAAGGTTTTACGACGTTAAAAAATCGCGTGTTAATTTGCTTTAGTGTTCTTAATTACTTTGGCGAACAATATCATGCTCGAGACTTAATTGTAGGTTTTGTATTTTAAAACCTAAGGTAATCAATTTAACAAGTCTAAAGATCATATTCAGAAAAATTGTTTTAACACATCTTGTGTTCATTTTGAAAAGAGTTTCATTCAACGAGTTTATTTCGGAGTTTATTAAACTTATAACTTTTTGTTATTAATCTTGTAAACATAATTTTTTTGATAGCAAACTGCAGAACTGCTATAATTAAATCTTCACTTTTTAGGGATAAAAACCTTTTTGATTCACACAAACACATCCCAATTACTTATGTGAATCTTCTTTGGAACCCAAAAACTTTTTTCTCGAAGTTTATTCTTGTGGAGTGCTGTCTCTACTGCTGACTTGGAAATACTCGAGGGTATTCACTGCTGAAGGAGGAGCTACGGTTCTTGTGATTCTCGAGGGAGTTTTTTGCTGATCTGAAAGTTGCGATCTTTGTGGGTTTTCTCAAGAAATCATTGTAGTGTTTCACTTGTAAGTTTGTAAGTTGGGATTTCATAAATACCAAATCTGCCTGAAATGTTTGTCTACATTAAAACCCAAACCGCTCTGATTTGATATTTATGAAATCCAACCTGGCCCGACCCGATCCTGTCTATTAAATTTAATTAATTTAATGAACTTATATTTTTAGATATTTAAGTAATGTAAAAGTACATCACCATGATTACCAACTTATATTATTAGTCATAAATAGGATATAATCTAAAGTATTTATTATAAAATATATATTTTTATATTTTTTTTTTGCTAAATATGTATAAACGGGACGGGGCAGATTTTTTTACACCTAAATCCGAACCCGCCTCAGGTATATTTTTTCAAATTCGAACCCACCCCAGACGTGACAAATCTTTTTCAAACTCGTCCTGTTAGGGGCGAGATGGGGATAAAATCTAACGAGGCAGGTGAATATGCCATCGCTACATAAGTTTAATGGATTGCGTTAAGAAGCATAAACTCAAATTATAAGCAACTTTAGTAGAATCTATTTTAGTCATGTGGAGGGAAGGCGATAGTTTTTCAAGTTGCATGTAAATTGTTCATGTGGGGCACTTCAGGCTATTTAAGTTTAAGAGCTTAAATCCTAAGTGTGTTTTAGAGGACTATTTTAACACTTTTGAGATTTAAAGGGTTTTACTCACATGAACTGAAAAATGAAAGGTGTTACAATAATTGGGATCTCAAATGCTCAAACTTTACCAATAGCATAATATGATTTGGATTGCATAGTTTTTTATGAAAAGATAAAGCTTTTGGAAAGGGTTAAATGAAAAAGTAGTTTGGCCACGATCAGATCAAACAGGACTATAACCCTACACTTCAACGGTTTAAAAAATGTTTCACTAAGGGCGTGTTTGATAATAAAGTTGGAAAACAAATAAAATTAGTTCAGTTTCACAAGAAGTTGGAAAATGAGTGGAAAGAGATAAGTGCGAGATGACTTACTTTGGCAGTATTCCATATAAATCATTCTTTGGGGATTGGGCAAGATATGTTTTTCTATAAAAACTGATAACATTTTGGAAAAAAATTCGGATTTATTCCATTATTTTTATAGAATGATTTGAAATCAAGTATTGCAAAAGTAAAAAGGGAACTAAAATTATTATTTTTCATGGAAAACTATTCCATATCGATCAAAAGGACCTAATAGTACAACTTAGCTAGTTATTTTACGTTAGGGTCGCACCGTATACACTTAAGGTGATTTTATTTGTAAGAAATAGATAGATGTGATGATATGAAGTAATCCTATTACTCTATGTTTCGGTTCCCCATCGCTGACATAAGAGATAAAACTCTTCATCTAATTTGGGTTGTGCTGATACTCCTAAATTTTTTCCGTCACCATAACAAAACTTTCTAAATAAAATGTACAATTATTTAAAGCATGATGTGGTTTTGGGGAGAAAAAATAGGATGCACTTAGCACACCCATCTACATTAACTGAGTATGCACTAAACATTCCAGTATATGAAAATTTTGCTTACTCGGTTGGCTTTGACTAAGTGTACGGGTGCTATAATCCCAAGTTTTTTAGTGCCTTGGATGAAGTATTAAGAGAGAACCCTTTATAAACACACAAAAAAAGTTACACTATTTTTCCATATTTGTTGCCCATTGTCCTTCTTTTTGCATGTTTGATATACAAAATTTATCCAGACAAAATTTTCTTGATTTTCTCTCAATGTGACCCGTTTTTTACACTTTTTCAGCAAAAATTTCTTTAGTAAGACCCAAAGAAAATTTTACCACCCTTATTTTCCCTGCTACATAGTAAATACCCCATAGTTTGATTAGATACATCTGACCAAATGAAGATTTTTACATGACATCCATAACCCTAAACCCACATATCTCCATTACCTTTTCCAACTTCTCTTTGTGACGCCAAAGATGGATGATTTCTCCCTATCAATTCTTCCATATTTCATTCCAAACAAGAAATTTTTTTATTTACTGCTTTTGACTGTCGCTGTTTCTATTTTTTCTCTTTCGTAATGATATGAATATAACCACGATACATTTTATGCAAAGGTTTTATTTTTCAAATCGAATTTTTGTGTTATATGAACATCTTGTTCTCTTTTGTTTTTGAGTTTTCAAATTTATAATGTTCGTGGGTTGAATGTTTTATGTATAATGGGTTTTTTGTTTGAGGTATAATGTTTACAATGTTTGAGGCAAATTTTTGAGGTATGATAGGTTTAATATTTTAAGGTATAATGGCTATATTGTAGGGTGGGTTATCGGACGGTAAATAGGGCGTACCACTATCAAAATAGATTTTGATAAGATAAAATCTAAATTACCATTTGTACCACTCGGTACAACCTGAATTAAACTAAAATCGAACAACACATTTTGTGGTAAACCCCGAAAAATCGGATTTTTGATAAAATTCCAAAAAAATTAAAATAACAAAATAAGACTGTACACTGAATTTCCCACATTAGGCCTTCTCTTTACATCCAGCCCAACTCAAATTATTAGATTTGAAAAAAAACTAGGTTACATCAGTTTTTATTCACTATTTTTTTTTATCAAAATAATGTTCACCAATCAATATAAAAGCTAAAAGGCCTACAAAATGTTAAAGCCTTAAAAAGCCAAACAAAATGAAAGCGTAAACTCGCAAATGATCGAAAAGTAGCCTCTTATTCATAGACCTTCACTCCCATTTATTTTATTCTCTTTACCGACGTGGGACTCTGTTGGTTTTCAAATATCCTTGCACCTTATATATAATTATGCTAGTTTTCCATTTCAAGTAGAATTCTCTAAAATGTGAACCATTAGCACTTTTTTTGGTACAAAACTGTATGGTATGAGTTTTTATCGTACCACTAACACCAATAGTTTATTGTTTGAGTTATAATGGGTTTGTTGTATGAGGTTTTAATAGGTATAATTTTTAAAGTGTAATAAGATTTAGGTTTTAATAGGTATAATGTTTAGTGGACTATTTAGGATTTTTTTGGTTACTCTTGTTAAACAAAAATGTTGGAATTTTTTTATTCGTATTAAAATTCAATATTATATGGTATATTTACAACTCAATATTAAGTGGTATAGTTTGTCATGTGATTCTGACCAACTCGGTATTAAACTCAGTATTATTTGATTCTGACCAACTAAAGGTTCTTTAATTTTATATATATATTATATTTTGTTGGCTAATAAATAATAATTGTGTTATATACTAACCAAGTTCCTATTTTCATGCATCCTTTTTCTAGACTCAATCCTCACAGATGTCATTCCAATCAATCTCTGCAGGTAAAACTAAAAAAATAAAGGCATATGGTTAATACTATGATATTAGTACTATGTTTATATTTATTTACGTGGTTATCATTTAATTTCAAATAATCATTTTTTTTCTAATTTGTTTATCGAATTGTCCAATGAAGTTTAAAATTCCAAACACACCATCACAACTCCAATGACACCAATTGATGTTGTTTTGGTCCCTACCAGTGCGTGCACTCGCGATTACCAAATGATAGGAGTTTGGATATACCCAGTGCCCCACAAATGAACTTGGAGGACCATCCCACCTAATCTTTATACCGTATCTATGGTATGAATGATAGGTATGATACATAATACTAAAGATGAACATTGGCACTTTTCAACATTTGTGCACAACATAACATGTGTACGGGTTAAAAGATAATCATTCAGTTTTGGTCAAGGATCAGTTTGCTATATTTTTAAACATTATAGGTCATGTCGGAAGTTTTAAAATGGAAACAAATTATTAGCTTTTACTTTCATCGGGTTTTGTGGGCATGTCTAGAATATAAGGAATTGGAAATTAATGTGAAGCTAGAAAACTCTCTCAACGATAATGGCAATGGCAAAAACTGGTACCATTATTTTAAAGTTAGGGTATAACTTTTTATTGTGTTTCCATATATAATCAATTATTTAATTATTATTTTCAATATGGCTACACGCTATTTTAATCTAATTACCTTACTAGGATGCCTTTGGAGAAATAAACGTCACACACATATCTGCTAACGTTCCCCTAGTTAACCAACCTAGGTATCGTAATCAGAAAAAATGATATCTAGATACATGCTTGTTGCATGTACACTTGACATGAAATTCGCATATTTTATTTCTGTAGGGGAGGGATCTGATCATGAAAGGTGATTGCTAAGAGTCGCGATCCAACGTCACTATGCCAAACTAATGGTACCTAATGGTACGTTTGTGATCATGTTTGTTCAATGGCATATTTTATAACAAATTTTACTCGTTTACTAAAATAATTTACTTCCGCTTTCCTTGGTAAATATTATTTAGTTGATGTGTGATTCTCTATAGTTCTTGGGTTCTTTCACCATACCACGCTACCACTATCGAGATGTGGAAGGTCAACGGTCGGCGAATAGTTAAGAGTTGTTTAATTTTCAACACTTGTTTCTTTGTAATGTCATTGAAAGGACAATCGATTTATTAAACAAGATATCCACATATCACCGCCATCAACATTTTCATGGTATTGAGACTCAATCGAAGATTACACTTGCTTTTTATGATCTACGCAACATTTTACGTGTTCAAGATAAATATGATATATGTGACGGGGACAGAGAGAGTAACAATGAGATAAAACTAATGCCATCCCTAATGATTCCTCACTGAATGAGACAATTATGTTCACTACCCAAGCGACGTAGAATGAAAAAAATGACGCAATGACTACATTGATGTGGAATGAAAGAAGGACCACCCATAACAAACCTTTTTTCTCTAAGGCTTAATTCATAAGTTTGATATTTTATAGTGTAACACCTATATTGGTAGTGAATTTAATTCACTATGCTCATTATTTAGAGGTTCATTAATTTTCAAACTTTTAGTAGGTACTGAAAATTTCGTCAAGGAACCATCAACTTGCAACTTAGGTTCAAACAAAAGAATTGTGAATGCAAGGGGTGTCGGATGTTAAAGTGACATGTTCTGATATGAACAATAATCAAGGACGGGTGTACCATTACTGTAAAAGGTGTGATAAATGGCTAGGATGGGCAACATTGAGTATACTGGACTTACATGTGAATCAATTTCCATGACGTTGATGAATTCAATATTTGAACGAAAGAGTCATCCAACATTATTCTTTTAAAAAATGATATTAGTTTTAACGGTCATGTTTATGTTCTTGATGGAAATTAACATAAGATTGTACTAATGGTGAAGAGACTACAATTTGTTATTGTTGGGACGTGTGTGTATCTTGTTTTTATGTTATTTATGTAAAAGTCATGTCCTAGTGATTTTATGTTGTTGGAATCTATGTACAATGACGAGTAATATGTTGCTTCCTTAAGATTAGGCACTACACTATTATTTAAGTGTGTGTTGATTTTGTTAAGTACTACAAAACATATTTTGGATATAATCGTAATTGGTTGATACAATAACCTTACTTGGTTGTACTAACTTTTGGGTTCCATTATCGTACGGTTAGGATTGTTTTGTATCGAAACCAAGTAATATATTTTAAGTTTCTTTGATATTTACCTTTGTGTATTCTACCATTGATACCATTATTGATGCAAATTTAAATTAGAATTAACCTATTAATTAGAACGAGAATGATACATATGACTTTGAATAACGCCCTCTTCTTAATAAAAGAAAATTCATTACGTACACTTGGCAAACTGTAACAACCCGCATAATTTTTGGGGTATTTTTCAAAATAAAGAGGAAAAATAAATTTTGAGATAAAATTATTTTTATTGCTGAAATATGTTGGTTATGATTTTAGAAGAATAAAACTTCAAGCGGAATTGAAATTGGAGTTAAAACGGATTTTATATGATTTTTTTTTTTTATTTTTCCTTATGGCATTTTTAAGGGAAACTATCAGATTTTAGGCATGATCGATAGATCGATGATTTTCATAGATCGATCGATGGTCCCAGAAAACGTGAACAACAAGTATTTTTGAGGAGTTGTGGTTTAATTCAAACTCTTATATTTTTACCTTATAAAAAGTGATCATTGGCTATTATTTTGGAACAGCCTTGTGGCACAAAAATACCCAGAAAACATATTTTCTTTTCCTCTCTTTTATACACAAACAGTACCCTTTATTTTATGCATTCAACCTTAGGTTTTGGAGGTGTTCTTAGGACTATTTTAAGGTTGATCTCAGAGGAAGTTTTGATGATGTTTGAGGACTGATTTCGATGGTGTTATCTGCATTTCTGGGCAGATTTATGTTGGTATCCTTTTGGTGGTTTGAGGTATGGGGTTTTATACAATATGCTCCTTAATCTCGTGAGTGTTATTCCTTTTGTTTTCTTTGATTATTGGACTCATATTTGAATTGCTAAATTCAATTGGAACCTGGAAAATTATTGTTGGAATCTGATGTGGATTCATGTGGTATTATTATTATTGTGTTGAGCATGTTGTCATGAGATTTTAATATGGCATGGAGTTTGGGCACCCGCCAATATTCCTTTTTTCGGATATGCTTAAGAATACATAGGCACGATATGGTGGTGAGGCCTGGTGACCCGGTTAATGTGTTATTGAGAAATTATATTGATAAAAATGCTATTGAGATTCGGATTTGATTTGAATATTCGTACTCGTATTGTTATGTTTTATTCACCGCTAATATTTGTTGAGCATCTTTCCTATCGTATTGTGTACTTCCCCATATTTTCTTTTAGTCGCAGGTTAGCGCGGATTTTGGGCGCTTTGAATTTGATTGGAATGATTTATAGCGAGGATTATTTTGGGAAGATTTTAATACAAGATAGAAGATTTGTATTTATTTATTTTGATGTATAGAGTATTGGAGATTTATTTTAGTTGTTATATTTATTCGAGAGACTTGTTATATTTTATTTGAAGAGATTTGAGATTAGTGGTTTCTCTTTTGTTGTTGTGGGATTTAGATGCTCTATACCTTGTGATTTGTGGGTTTGATTTGTTTTATCGACGAGTAGCGCTCCGTTCGCTCCCCCCGGGCGGGTGGGGTGTTACAGAATGGTATCAAAGCTTAGGTATACGACAACCCTCGGGTCTTGGGTTTTGGGTCTGTTGCGTTTTTGTGGCGCGTAATTTGGAGATAGTTATTTTAGATGATCATTTCGTGTTAGGCATCTAGATTAGATGTGAGAAATTTATTTTTGGAGACGGGATTATTTTGGAGATTTTTGGCCTGATTTTTGAGAGTTAGGCATCCGACGAATTTCGAGGGCGAAATTCCATTGTTAGTGGGGAAGTGTAACAATCCGCGTAATTTTTGGGGTATTTTTCAAAATAAAGAGGAAAAATAAATTTTGAGATAAAATTATTTTTATTGCTCAGATATGTTGGTTACGATTTTAGAAGAATAAAACTTCAAGAGGAATTGAAATCGGAGTTAAAACGGATTTTATATGATTTTTTTTTATATTTTGCCTCATGGCATTTTTAAGGGAAACTGTCAGATTTTAGGCATGATCGATCGATCGATGATTTTCATAGATCGATCGATGGTCCCAGAAAATGTGAATAACAAGTATTTTTTAGGAGTTGTGGTTTAATTCAAACTCTTATATTTTTACCTTATAAAAAGGGATCGTTGGCTATTGTTTTGGAACAGCCTTGTGGCACAAAAATACCTAGAATACATATTTTCTTTTCCTCTCTTTTATACACAAACATTACCCTTTATTTTATGCATTCAACCTTAGGTTTTGGAGGTGTTCTTGAGGCTGTTTTGAGGTTGATCTTGGAGGAAGTTTTGATGATGTTTGAGGACTGATTTTGATGGTGTTATCTGCGTTTCTAGGCAGATTTATGTTGGTATCCTTTTTATGGTTTGAGGTATGGGGTTTTACACAATATGCTCCTTAATCTCGTGAGTGTTATTACTTTAGTTTTCTTTGATTATTGGACTCATATTTGAATTGCTAAATTCAATTGGAACCTGGAAAATTATTGTTGGAATCTGATGTGGATTCATGTGGTATTATTATTGTGTTGAGCATGTTGGCACGGAGGTTGGGCACCCCCCAATATTCCTTTTTCTAGATATGCTTAAGAATGCATAGGCGCGGTATGTCGGTGAGGCCTGGTGACCCGATTAATGTGTTGTTGAGAAATTATATTGATAAAAATGCTATTGAGATTCACATTTGATTTGAATATTCGTACTCGTATTGTTACGTTTTATTCACCGCTAATATTTGTTGAGCATCTTTCCTATCGTATTGTGTACTTCCCCATATTTTCTTTTAGTCGCAGGTTAGCGCAGATTTTGGGCTCTTTGGATTTGATTGGGATGATTTATAGCGAGGATTATTTTGGGAAGATTTTAATACAAGAGAGAAGACTTGTATTTATTTATTTTGATGTATAGAGCATTGGAGATTTATTTTAGTTGTTGTATTTATTCGAGAGACTTGTTGTATTTTATTTGAAGAGATTTGAGATTAGTGGTTTCTCTTTTGTTGTTGTGACTTTTTAGATGCTCTATACCTTGTTTATATTATGGATTAGCATAGTTTTTATCGATGAGTACCGTTCCGTTCGCTCTCCCCGAGCGGGTGGGGTGTTACACAAACCCTTACAACTGAAATAAAATACTGGATGGATACATAACGATAATACATTTTTCGAATTAAATTGGGTTCTAGAGAATACAACAATTAAGCCTTTTAGTTCCCATCAAACATCTGGCATCTTATGATCAAATGTGTAAAAATGATCTACTATGTGTTTTTTAAAATAGTTCTTTGCGTGTGCGCAGTGCAAACATCGTACCCTTTGAGGAATTTCCCTTTTTAAAAGACAAATGATTCTAATGTTGTCCTTTATCTTATCCTTATAGTATTTTTCTGACCTCGCATGTGGAACGAGCAAACTGTGCCAAAGACAATAAACCTCCAGATCACATCAATAGGCGTGTCTATTCTACATAACCATACAAAATAGCCTCATCTTTCGCCTCAACATTTTATGATGGGTAGAAAATCACATGTCTAATAATAAATTATGGAACGCTCGTATCAATCGAGTTATTTTTGAACTTCCTTTTCTCCTCATACTAAGGAATTCCTGCCTAGTCAACGTAGGTATCTAGAGTCGTCTTAGGCTAATCGGTGTAATTGACAGTGTCTCACTAATATCATATCGTTTTGTTTTCTTCACATTAGGAATTTTTTTAAGTTGGAGAGTTCATTTTTTGTTACAGGAAAGTTGCTTAAATTTTCATAACTTTCCCATTTATTTATACCAACAAAATAAGGATTTCAAAGTAATTGTGCATGGGAGATGAATGGGTTGCAATATTTAGTGGCCTAATTTTGAAAATTCAAAATTAAAATTACTTACTAAACTGATTTGACAACATGCTACCAATTGAGTTGACACCATCAATTATTTACATCACTTGGAGCTGATAACTTAAGTTACTATCAATAACTACACATTGTTTACTTTTGTCATTGATGGATCATTTCACCTGCAACTTTGGTATAAACTGTAAGATTAAGTAGTCCATTAAGGCATAAAGGAATATCTATGGGTTTAAATTGTCTATATACGCTTGTAAACATTATTGAACCACACACTTTTTTGTAAAAATTGTATATGAACTTCTATAGAGCTTCATGGCAATGAGCAATCAGTTCTGGGTACATCAATTTGGGATGTCAATTAACATTGCAAGCAACTAACAAAACACGTCCGAAAAAAAAGTTGCCACTGGTAATTATTATAAATATTTTTTTAACATTTAAAATGATATTATTCTTAAAGTATCAAATTCTTTTCTTATACAGGCTGTGGCAATTGTAACAGAATTTGGACGCAACTCAATTGGGGGCGTATTTTCTACTTAAAGATCCTACTGGATCCTTATGAACACCAAGCACCGAATATTTGTGTTGGACTGGTTGTAATACTAATGGAAGTCCATCTATTCATCCCAAATTCAAACCAAAACATCTTAACAATTGAAATTGATAATTTGCAATTTGTGATAGGGATTATCAGGAATCAATCAATTGTGGAAGGACTAGGAAAGTTCTGTTTTGATTGTGTGTTACAAATTTGTACGTTGTAATTTTTTGTGAACAACTTATATCAGATAAAATATTTTTTATTGTGATTGAAAATAATATTAATTATAACTCATACCCTTTGTAAAGGGGTACACGAGCAACCCCTCATTAACAAACTAGTTATCTTTATGCTATTACAATTTAACTTAGCAGGAGGGCTTAGTCGAGCAAGTAGGGATCAAGTAACCAGACAATATGGGACAATTTGAGACTTCTGGTTTGGAGTGTGGCCATCATGAGGGTTTTAACCCCAGAAGAGGTGGAAATGCAGGTTAAAAAGAGAAATCTCCTTCCTAATGCTTACGTGGCATTTTTACGGCTTTAAAGGACATGAAGAGGTCTTCGTCAAGCGTGCATGAAATTGTGGAGAATGGATTCACCATCTCAAAACATAAAAAAGAGGTAATTGTCCCCCGATAAGCGACATAAAGGACTACTAATGCATACGCAACCAAATAGATCACGAGCTCGGTGTCTAAGTTACAGAATGGGAAGGTGTTAGACACCCATTCCACTATTTCGGTCTCTCATGGGATATACAAATATTCTCTTTCTAAAATGTGTAATCGTGTGCATAATGTGTTTGGAGTGAAAATGCATATATAAGTGAACAGTGCATGAGGCGTAAAAATCATCATGTTCTCGTCATGGAAAAGACATTTTTGAATCATTTTATTGATTATAACTAATAGCAAGTGAAAAAGATGTAAAAGGATAGCCAAAAAACGAGGGATGCACCAGATCATGACCCATTATGAGCAAGTGAATACGCATGTCAACATAATCGCTAAAAACTGAATAAAAGAGTAAAAATGGCTAAAATATGAGTCAACATGGAATAATCATCGCAAAGTGACTCCCCAGTTTGGGACAAATATTGGGTAAACATGTAGTGGTTGCGTGATGTAGTGTGCAAGATGCATGAGTCTTAATTAGTATCCTTATGCAATGTTTTATGCATGCTAAGAGGGATGTGTACAAACACTAATATTGAAGTAAAGAATGGGAATATACATGAGTGGCATGTAATAAAATAGCTAAATATACCGGTGGGATAAAGCATAGAAAATATTTACAAGTAACATGAAGCATAAATCATGTACAAGTGAACCAATCATGGTGATATGTACATGGTGTGAAACATGTGGATATACATAAGTGATATGGAGCATAAAAGTATGTACTAAGTGGGAATAACATGAGAATATGTATAAGTAAAGAAAACATGTGAAAGTGACATGAAATATATACATGAATCATGTGGTATGTACAAGTGATGAAGAATGTGATAGATGAAGCATGTGAATATATACAAGTGGGAATAATCATGGATATGTACAAGTGGCATGATGAATATGATAGAAAAATGGCATTATCATGTGATAAGAAGATGTATATGATGGAAAAAAAGAATATGCATGGATATTGTAATATAAGTATGACATATATTGTATGTGAGCATAAGAAAAGAAGAATAATACACAAGTGGAAACATATATGCCCAGATGGAGAAAGGAGAAAATAGATAAACCAAGTCCATGTAAATAGAGTCTAATCCTATAAAAAAAGTCCCCTGTAAAGTTGCCAATATGGATATCTTGAGGGTTTCTGCCCCAGAAGAGGTGGAAATGTTGGTCGAAAGGGGAGATAACCATCCCACTGCTCGCGCAAAGTTTTCGTGGGCTTCTGTGGACATGAACCGATCGTCGTGAAGAATGTTAGAAAGTGTAGAGATTGGAGTCACCAACCTATTTCACTCACAACAGGAAAAAGAGGTATTCGTGCCCGAAGAGACGACATAAAAGACTACTGATCCATATGAAACCAAATTGATCAAGAGTTCGGGGATGAAGTTATGGAATGGGAAGGTATTAGGCACCCATTCCACACTTTGGGTCTCTCATGGGCTATAAAAATACGCACCTTATCCTAAAATGTGTAATATTATGCATAATGTGTGTGGATTGAAAATGTATATATACGTGAGCCGTGTGTGAGGAGTAAAAATAATTGTGTCCACACTATGAAAAAGACAAAATCGAATCATTTAATGGAGTATAACTAAAATCAAGTGAAAATAATGTAAAAAGATAGTCGAAAGTGATGCATAGGATCGTGACCCACTATGAGAAGCTAAATACGCATGTCAACGTGACCACTAAAAAGTGAATAAAAAAGTGAAAGTGGCTAAATTATGAGCGATGCGCCAAATCGTGTCTCACTATTAATAAAGTGAATACGTATATCAACGGGATCGCTAATTAAAATAAGTAAAAATAGATAGACAATGAGCGATGCACCTAATCGTAACTCACTATGAAAAAGTGAATACACATATCAACGGGATCGCTAAAGGTGAGAAAATAGGTAATAAGAGATAAACTAATACATAAATAGAATACTAGTAGAACAAAGTGAAAGAAGTCAAATGAAAAAAAAGAGAGGACTCGAATCCCAATATAAACCCGAGACGCCTACATAACAGAAATCGACATCAAAGTCCATGCAGTTTGAAATAGGAACAAGGTGGGGTATATTCCATAAATCAAAAACTAGAGTTTATCTTTAGTTTATGAAAAAAGTGCACTAGTGGTGAAAGTGTGAAAAGGTGGTAACAAAATCCAATTTTGGGTTATAAGATAAACCCTCTTTTTGGGTTTTTGATTTTATAAAAATAAGTTTAAGAGTATATAAATGATAAAAACTATGAGTAGCGGTGAGAAAACAAAAATTAACTAGAAAAGGTACTAAAAGTAAGGAAATATGTGAAATGACGCTAAATTGATAAAGTAGGATGAAGAGAGTTTAAACATTCTAAGTGATTTGAATTCTGATTTTCGAAAGTTGGGTAATCTGATTTTTTGATGGTGGTGGAAAATGGTGAGGTGAGGGAGTTATGTAAAGGAATGTAAGAGAATATTTTTAGAAGTGATACCATTAGGTTGTTGTACGAATTACGAGGATGAATCCCCTTGAATGGTGAGGTCAGAGTTGTATGAAAGTGTGTTGAGATAATCTAGAGTCTAAGATTTGACAAAAGTCAAACTGAGCTCGGGGATTAGTCGGTGATCTTCGATTAAGGTTTATAGGTAAAAGGATTGAAAAATACGAATCGTATGTCCAATTAGTTCACGATTAGGACTATTGGAAAGATTATTCAGAGTTATATGAAAATTAATTGAGATACTATCAGGTCCAAGAGTTTATCAAAGTTAAATAGATCTCGAGGAGCATCCAATAGTTCTCCTGTTAAGGTTTGATGGAGAACCTGGGGTCCAAGGTTTGAAGGGACTTTGTTTGGATTCTGTGGAGGTGTATGGAGGATATTAGAGTGTAGTGTCTACGTATCCCCTTAACGGATAGGCTTATGATAAGAGAAGGTCATCGAAAGATATATACCCTAATGGAAATCATGAGTGTTGAGTTCGTGTGTGTGTGAAAAGTCTTATGGAGATAAGTAAATCATGTTGGGGTAAAGGTATGATTCTCAGGACTTAGGGAATGTATGTGACCGATTCAGGGGTCGTGGCTAATTCTAAGGGCCAAGGTAAATATGAGGACCTAAAGAGTGCACTCGACCAATTTGGAGAGTTGAGGCCAATTCTGAGGGCCAAGGTCAATTATGAGGACCTTAAGACCGTAGGAGGCTAATTCAGAGAGACAAAATCAATTTTGAGAACCTAAGGAGGGTAGGAGACCAATTCAGAGGGTCGAGGGTAATTCTAAGGGCCAAGGTCAATTTTGAGGACCTAAGGAAGTGTAAGCGACTAATTATGAGCGTCGAGGTCGTTTCTAAGGACCTAAGGAGAGTGTGCGACCAATACGGGGATCGCGATCTAATTATGAGGGTTTATCTTAATTCTAAGGACCTAAGGGTGTGTAGACAACAAATTCATAAGATTGTGGCCGCTTCTGAGGTCCAAGGTCAATTATGAGGTCCTAAGGAGTGTAGGTGGCCAATTAAGAGGATCGTGGATGTTTCTAAGGGCCAAGGTCAATTCTGAGGCCTTAAGGGTAAAAGTGTTAATTATGAGAACAAAAAGGGTGAAAAGGTCAATTCTAATGACCTAAAGGATTAATGAGATCAATTTCGAGGACCTAATGGGTGAGAAGGTCATTTATGCATACATAAAGTGGAAAAAGGCAATTTTGAGGACTTAAAGTATGATAAATAGTTTTGGAAATGTCAAAAAATAATGTGATAATATTTTGGTATTTTATTTTTATTTTTTTGAGAGTCTTTTGCAATTGTTGATGATTTTTAAATGCCGGTGTATATTTTGAATCTTGATAATTTCCATGAAAATGTGTAATTTTTGATTTTTTGTGATTTTTAGAATTTCTATGTTGTTTTTAAGGAATTTTCTAGAATTTTTGTGAGTTTTTAGAATTTTTGATGATTTTTTAAATGCATGTAGAAATTTTGGAATTGGATGATTTTTCATGGGAAAATGTGATTTTGATGAAATTTGAGATTTTATGTTTTGTTATATATTTTTTTTGATAATTTTATGTGCATTTTTATTAACTTTTTGGCCATTTTTAACAAAATTTGAAGGGGGTGCCGATTGGCATGGCTGATAATTTCCAACTCAGAGTGGCACAATGATTCAGGGCATTTGCAGTTCCAAAGGGTCACCGTTGGCTGGCATACCTAGGGGTGTCGGACAACATACCTTTTATCCCCATTTAAAAATGAGGTGCAGGCAACCTATTTTTCTCACACCAAACTAATTCTCTCTCTCTTTAAAAAATACTCTCTCGAGCTCTTTTTTGAATTTTTTGAAGAAATGACAACCAATATTATGAATGATAATGAGTGGGATAACATCGTATGGGCCCTCCCTCTGGGAATATAAGTGGGGATGAAGAAAGCATACCATGGCGGATGAGCGAATCTTATTACAAGAGTCTGAGACTCACCATTTTGCTTGGGTGAAAAAACTTGAGGGTTATATGGGTACTTCTTCTTCTTCTTATTATTATTATTCTTATTCTTCTTCTTCTTCTTCTTCTTCTTCTTCTTCTTCTTCTTCTTCTTCTTCTTCTTATTATTATTATTATTATTATTATTATTATTATTATTATTATTATTATTATTATTATTATTATTATTATTATTATTATTATTATTATTATTATTATTAATTTATTTTTATTTTGAGTTTTGGTTGAGTTTTGCTATTTCCTAGGGGGATTTATGTTATTGATCGAATTTTGCAAATGAACATCTTGTTGCCGAATGTTCACTCCCGAGGCTCGGCGAGGGTGGAAGCAGTTTGGGACAAGCTTACCGAGGAGGTGAGGCTTATGGTGGACATTATCGTGTTTGGTTACGTAGCAAGGGATTTGGATGACACATCATAATCGACTGTAGTGATGTGCACCCTTAGCAAGTGGTGGTGGGATACCACCCACACATTTCATCTGGATGTGGGTGAGATGATGGTAACGCTGCTAGACGTGCACCAGATCCTAGGGTTATCTTGTAATAGTGGTGGACCAGTCCTTTTGCTTGACGTAGGTGGCGATCTGGGACCTATTAGCCGAGTGGGTTTAGGAGAGTCGGTGAAGGTAGCCTTGCTAAAGAACACCTTGATGAGGAGGGCGATCGACATCAAGGATGGCCAGCAGTTGCGACACGCAACTCGCATGTTTGTTTTGTTCCTGTTGGGTTATATTCTGGTTTCGAAGAGTGGGAACGATGTCCATCTGTTTGTTTCTTCCATATCTCCGAGTCATCTCTAAGGTCGGCACTTATAATTGGGGCACCTGGCATTGGCTTCTCTATACTTCTCTCTGGACATTTTCAGTCGATGCTGTCGAGCGACTTTAAGGGGGCCATGTATATTCTTTTTTGTTGAGATAATTTTGTTGGTCCCTCAATTGTGGTTTTATGAGGTTATCGGACACAACATGATGTTGATACCTTTACTGGAGAGTGAGGCCAATTCTCGGCTTAGGATGATGTGGTGGAGGAAGGTTAATCGGTCGGTGAAGGATCCTTGGCCCTTAATGATGTGAGAGTTGTGTTGAACTCTCTCACGAGTGCACATGTTAAAATTTATTTAGAATTTTTATATTTTGCGCTCTTCTTGAATTTTTTGATTTTGATTTTCATTTTTGATTATGCATTAATGATTGACTTTTATTTGTACATGAGTCGTTCTATCCCTGGGGATAGCTTTCGAAAGAGAAGGGAAGAGGGGTCTACATGCCCATTGGTGGCAGTTGTTGATGTAGAGCTCGGGAACACCTCGTATCTGGGTGAGAGGGTTGTGCGATAGGTGATGGAGAGTGAGATGGTGGTTCCCTCGGTGGTCCCCCTTCATATGAGGAGCTCGAAGAAGATGTCAGAGGGTGAGTTAACGACGTCGATGGAGTGAGATCTCGGTCCATACTGACACAATGGTGTCGTATGACTATCTGGTCGATAAGATGATTGATACGGGCATCGATCTACGACATGGGTAGTGTGCCTCTTCCGTTTATAGAGTCAAAAGGTTGTAACAGCGCACCTGGTTCCTTGGATCAAGCTTTTGGGAGTGGTGTGCGGGCTTCGGAGGCACCTCCGCTCAGGCACTATCCAATGTAGCTATCCATTGCCTTCGTATTACATTCAACTTGTAAAAGGGTGTTCCTTTTAGGTGCCCCATCTCCCTCAGATGACAGTAGAATGTTTCCCTCCTTTTTGTGAGGCGGACATCCAGTTGGAGGTAAGGATTTTTTTCTTTTCCATTTTTGAGTTTTGAAATCTCATTTCTAACTTTAGCCTACGGATTAAGCATAAATTCTTCACATTTATCCCCTTAATTTAGGCATTTTTATGATCCGGTGCATTGTAATTAACTTGTATTTGTCTCATACTTATGCTACTAACTCTCCTTTGTGAGTGTATCGTGTTTTGTGTATCTATCATGTGTTTTATAGGCATTTCACGTAAGTTAGTGCGGGAGAAAACTCAAAACAGTGAAAGAAACCAAGAAATGGGGAGTTGAAGGGAATTTTTGTAATTTTTTAGCCTTAGTTCGTAGGTGGGTCCAATTGAAAAGTTTAAGAGCTAAAAATCAGAAGAACATTGGAAAAAATGTCACCTCAATCTGAGCTACGGTAAAGAAGTTATGCGCGTTTGAAGTTGAGAAATAAATCCAAGGAAAGAACAGAGTAGAAGTACCCCAAGGCAGTAGAAAAATTCAAACAGCACTCCAAACCGGTTTGGTTGTGCATCCAAACTGGTTCGCTATAGTTCCCAAACCGGTTCTGGGTACCTGACACGCAAAAATTCATTTAATTGTTGAATTCTTTTAGAGTTGTATTGGGTTAGGACTCTTGCAAAAACGGACATGAAATGTTGTAGTTTGATATTGGACTTAGTTTTAATTAGTTTTAGACCTATAAAAAAAGAGGAGAAGAGGCAAGAAGATAGTTTTCAATTTCCTTCATCAAGTTTACACTTCATGGATTAATGTTAAAGATTATCATCAATAAATTTTGTCTTTCTTTTACCTCGATATTGAAGTAATATTATTTGCAAGCTTTGTTTATTTTCTTAGATTCCAAGCTTTTCATGGATGTTTAAATCTAGTTTTCTTATGGCTTTGATTACATACAATGTAGAATTCGTATTTTCTAGTAATTACACCATGTCTAACTAGGTTTCTAGCGGGTTGGGGTACATGAACCTAACCTAGGTGAGCAGTTGGGTATAAAATTGAATAAAAATATGGAGATAATTTGAAGGCTTGATATTTTGTTGAAACACACGTGATAGATATCTTTACCTCATTTGCCCTGGGTAACTGATGTATTTGAGAGTATAATATGTGCGCCGACAATCTAAGTGTTCACGTCAAATTTATTAATTATTAATTATTGTGTGGAGTTAAATCCTCATATAGTTAATTCTTTGAAAGGTTCAATGTTATCTTCGAATTATTAACATAATTTTTGGACCTTTTATATCCAAAGTATTTACGGATGGTGCGGGTGAGTGTACTCCAATCCCATTTTCTCACATAGTTTAAAACCACTTCATTATTATCGCATGCGGAGTTAATTCACTAGTTTAATTAGTTTGCTTTAGTTAATTACTCGATCTCAAAACAATCATCTTTTTTTTTTCTAGAGTCAAACGTAAGATTTTTCATCTTTCCTATTCGTCGTCACGTCCTACGTCCTATTCCGTGTGTTCGATACCCGACTTGCTCAGATTATTACTTATGCGACCGACTTACACTTGAGTTGATATAAGCATGCACTAGAGAAACTTTTAAAGTTGTGTCAAGTTTTTGGCACCGTTGTCGGGGACTAGGTAGATAAGTAGGTTAAGTCGAATTAGTCTCAATTTTAACTATAATTCTTATAAAGCCCCAAAAAAATCATAAAACCAAAAATTAAAAAAAAAATCAGAAAAATAAAAAGACAAATTTTTTTTTCTAGAAAATCTCGCAAGTCCTTACATGCAAAATCCTCAACCAGTTCCTCAATCTACTCCAACGCTAATTCATGAAAATCCTATAGTTGAGTACGATCTCAATAGCCCACATACTCCTCGCGTTCCACAATTTTGGGTTTCACCTCCTACACAACCCAACTCCATTACGAGTAACACTTTTAGGGCGTCAAGTGAGGATATCGAGTCAACTAGAGAGAGCGCGATGTCTGACCACGCTATTTATGGTACAAGTGAGGGTGAGATGTCGTATCGCTCCATGAGAGACCTTTTATATCCCGATCAAACTGTCATTCCGAGATGCATTCTACTTCTGTATAATGTGGGGAAATTCCACTTTTGTAATGGGATGATTCATATTCTTCCCACATTCCATGGTATGGATTCGAAAAAACCGTATCTTCCAGTTCGAAGAGGCGTGCGGAACCTTTAGTGATCAAACGTGGACTCAAGACGTCATTCGCCAAAAACTTTTTCCTTTCTCTTTGAAGGATAAAGCCAAGACCTGGATATGGTTGTTGTCATCGAACTCACTTGGATCGTGGAGGGATATGCAAGCCATGCTTCTCTTGAAATTATTTCCCCAACATCGAACGGATTCCATTCAATCTCAAATTCAAACATTTAAACAACAAGAAAATTAGCCATTTGATCGATGTTGGGAGCGTTTCAATGAGTTAGTCAACACATGTCGCCATCATGGTTTTGAAAAGTATCATCTTATCTCTTTCTTGCACCACAGACTAAGTATAGCTTCCAAATAACTCGATGAGACTATGCGTGAGGGATAATTCTTTGAGTTAAATGAAAACGATGCAGAGGCCCACCTTAAGTATGTCGTCGAGACTACTCAAGCATGGGACACATTTGATCTTAACACCCAAACACGGGCTTGAAAAATATCCACAACTCCTTCTACATATGAACTCTATCAATTGGATAAAGAAGCTGAGATGAAACTTCATATAAACCAGATTTCTAAAAGATTGGAATACGTAGTCGAAGCACGGATAAGAGAAACACCCAGATTCGCTCGAGTAATGAGAGAGAAGGTGTGTGCTATTTGTGAGGAGGGACATTCAACTGAGGAATACCCGATGATACTCTCTTACAAAGCCATGCTCCAAGAGCAAGTTTAAGTGGTAGAAGAGTTTAAAGGTAATTTTAATGCCCCTCACGGGAATTCTTACAACCCTTAGTGGAGGAATCATCTCGATTTTAGGTATGGGCAATAACATGCAGAGTTGAATCCTATTTCACACGTTGCCCCTCCTCCACCACTACCTCCGCATTTCCAACAAGCTACACAGATGCAAGAACCACCTCATGCGCCTTATATCACCCCACCACGAAGAAATCTCAAGGATACTTTGCACCAATTTATGCAATCTCAATCGATAACCAACGCCCAAATTGCCCAAATGTTTGCCGACATAAAAGCGAACATTTCTAGATTTCAATCTTCCTCGTGTCTAAGATATGGGCAAGTTTCTAGCCCAAGTCCAAAGACCTCCCCAAGGTTAAAATACTGTTACCTCTACTTCCAACGCGAATCAAGAGCAATGTAGTGCTATAACCACTCTACATAGTGTTGGAGTCGTTGACTTGTCACCTTTTCCACACGACGAGCAAAATGACAAGGATATTTCACCCGGTATGAAAGAGGCCGAAGATGTCCCCTTGAAAAAGAGTGGTAATGATGATATAGTAAGGCTCAAGGTGGTCATGAAACCCCCCATTGATTCCCCATACCCCCAACGGTTGGTTTCTCACACCAAAAAAACCTCTCGTGATGATGTCTTAGATATTCTTAAGCAAGTAAATATTATTTTACCTTTTATCGAGACCATAAAGAAGATTACCGCGTATGCTAATTTTCTTAAGGACTTTATCAGTGTTAAACGAAGGCTAAAGGTAAAGAAAAATGTATGTTTAGCACAGAACTTCAGTTCATTACTTTTGAGTGACCTTCCACTAAAATTAACAGATCCAGGTGCATCGACCGTTTCGTACATCATGGGGGAAGAACCAAATTAAGAGAGGATTAATAGATCTAGGGGTGAGTGTTAACATTATCCCCTAATCCATCTATAAACAATTAAACTTGGGGGACCTTAAGACCACAATGGTAACTCTCCAATTAGAGGATCGTTTGGTGAAGATACCTTAGCAGATTGTTGAGGACGTGATCATCCAAGTTGACACTTTCTATTACCGAGTGGATTTTGTCATTTAGGACGAGGAACCCTATGCTCTCCTGAGTAACCATTTTCCTGTGACACTTGGCCTCCCATTCCTGGCTACGACTGATGCACTGATTAACACATATAATAGGCAAATGCAACTCACGTTCGGGAAAATGACTCTCGAAACAAACATCTTCAACATCACCAAGTATGAGGGTGATGAGGGAAAATTATGAGAAATGAATCTTAACGAAAAGACAGTACACGAGCTTATTAACAAGAGTCACATGAGAGAGCCATTAGAGGTGAGTCTTGTTACCTCAAGGGAGAGAGATAATTCTGACATCGAGCGTGAGGTAAAAGAGGTGTGTTTAGTAACTGCTATTGAGAGCGAGAGGGGGCGCACATAGGCGTGAATGAGAGAGCGATCCATGATGAGAGTAAGAGAGAAGATTTGGAGATTGAGCAAGAGAGAAAGAGAGTTAGGAGATATGATCTTAGAGGGCTTTGATAAAGAATTCGGGCTGGTGGATGAGAGCCTAACTTTTGAAGTCCAATCTCTATTGGACTCATTTAGTCACTTAGAAGAGAGCGAATGGAAAGATAAGATATATCAGTTCCTTCTTCGTTACCACCCACCCATGCCACCTGAGTTATCAAATGTGATCGAGGGGTAACCTAGTGTTTCATCTGATTTAGAACCCGACCCACACGTTCTCAAACCTAAGGGAAATCTAGATTTAACATGTCCTTCCAATTGTGACCGAGATGTTATCTCAAAATTGGTACAAGTAAGTTACGCTTTGATTGGACTCTATGAGGATCTACTTCAACCCAGTCATCACCAGTATTAAGGTGTCCCCTTTATCTATGGGGCTGGTCCCAACATGTTTCGACTATTGGTTTATGATATCAGGAAGAGGGAGACGAGGAGAGAATCAGACCCTGTACATACGGTCGAATGAGTTTCTAGGGGAGAGAGAGAAGTCATCGGACCCCCGATGTATATAGGGTGGATTGATCGGGCATACATATCGTACATTTATTCCCTTAATTTCGGTAATTTTGTGAACTCGAGTGGTGCAACTAATATGGATTTAACTCGTAATTATGCTACTAACCTTTGTTAGCAATTATTTCATGTTTCTTTTATGTGTTTTACAGGTAAATTATGCAAGCGGTGCGAAAGAGAAATCGAAATAATGAAGGAAAGGCTAGAAAGGCTAGGAAGACAAGTTCAAGGGCATTTTTATAATTCTGCTGCCTAATCTCGGAGGTGGAACCTACTGGAAATTTAAAGAGTTCGGAATAATGATAACACTGGAAAATACAGCACCCCAAATCCGAGCTACGGTGAAAGATTTATGACCCTTTGAAGTTGAATAAAAATCCAAGGAAGAAAGGAAAACTACATGAAAATTTTCTATGTGTGGAAATGAAGCAAAAAAGGCTTCAAACAGGCAAGATTTACTGAACCACAGTGTGAACCAGTTCGGGGCGAACCAGTTCGGGGTACCTGCTAACCGGTTCGAGGTGCCTGATGCCACTTGAAAGCTGATTGGTCCAAAGAGTCCTATAATGTGCAAACTCTTCTAAAACGTACATGTATCATTGTATTGACTTAGAAAAAATAGTTTTGAATAGTTTTTCATAGAGAGGAAGGTAGGAGAGTAGCTTAGAACCATATAAAACAATTCTCCATCAAGTAGGTACTTTTATTGTTTGAATTACAAGTTTTCTTTAAATAAAGTTTGTTCCTTTCTTTCTTAATCTTGTAGTTAATTTATTTATAGGCTTTCTTTATTTTCTGGGTTTCCAATTCGTTTATACATGCTTAGATATAGTTTTCTTATTGATTAAATTACATGTAACATAGGATTCATGTTTTTAAGTAATTGCACCATGTTAAGATTCATGGATTTTGAACAAGGTGGAAACCGAGCGTCCGTGTAAATACGGTAATCATTGTTATCGACTTCCAACCGCAATACAAAAACCTAAACTTTAACTACACTCTTGTGGAGTATAGTGGCTAGTCTGGGTATCGAATCCTCAGGGAAATAGTATGAGTGAACGTGACAACAAAGGTAAGACTGTTAACCCTAACTTGACTCTAAAAAGAAACAAAAAGATGATTGAGATGGGAAATAACTAATTAACTAAATGCAACCTAAATTAAACTACTGCAATAACTATGTGAGCAAAATTAACTAAATAAGAATGAAGGGAAAATAGGTTGGGAATACAATCCCATTTTGATCAAAATGGCGCCGTTGCCGAGGCATTAGGTAGAATTTTGGTTAGGTTGGTTAGTCCCGAATTTGACCTTAAAAAAATCCAAAAAAAAATTCCAAAAAAAAATGATGAGTATTATGAGGGAGATGCTGGATGAGAGCGAATGGAAAAATATAATTGATGAATTCCTTCGTAGTAACCATCCCTCCACATCACAGAAGCCTTCGGAGGAGAGTGAGAGAGAGTATTCAGATAATGATCAAGAAAGAGCGTTAGGAGATATGAGCCTAGAGGACTTTGAGAACGAATTTGGGCCGGTGGATGAGATCTTCACTATCGAAGTCCAATCTCTATTGGACTCATTTTTTCATTTAGAAGAGAGGGCATGGAAAGATAGGATGGATGATTTCCTTCTTTGTGACCATCCACCCATGCCACTGAAGTTATTGGATGCAATCAAGGCCATGGTTAGATTATCGTCCGATTTAGAGCTCGATCCATGCATTATCAAGTTTAGGGAAAATCTAGGCCATTCTAAAATTCACTTTGATATTCTATCCAAGTCGACCCTTTTGGACTACAAGGTGATTGAGCACATCGTTGATTTCACTCACCTCATTCATCAAATGCCTCGAGGTGTTCGTTTTTTCTATTGGGTAGACTCCCAATTGTTCTGACTTTTGGTTTACAATGTGAGGAAGACGAGTGAGACAAGAAGAGAACCGTTCCCCGTGCAAGGGGTCGGGTGAGTTTATATTGAGAGATGAGAGGTCGTCGCACCCCCGATGCGTATGGGGTGATTTTTGTTGTATTTTTGAGTCATGTATGAGTGTCATATAGTGTCTTGGTGCATTTTGATAATTTTCTTATTTTATTTGTCGCACAAATTCTTTTTCTTCTTTAGATTTTAGTCCTTTTGATTGAGGACAGTGCAAAAGTCTAAGTTGGGGTGGTGGTGGTGATAAATGCGTCTTTCTAAAACTTCCCAAATCTTTAAAATGCCCCAATTTTTTTTTTAAAAGCCAAAAATATTTTTTCTTCAAAATAAATAAAAATTGGAATTCAAAATTTTCGAAAATATCATCAAAAGACGGTTTAAAGTCTTAAATTTTAAAAACATAATTCACAAAGACGAAATTGACCAAAGATAGAAATTGAGCGAACGTAGACAACTTAGCGAATAAATGTGGAGATTAACAAACCCAGTGAGATTCGAGCCTTTCATTATTGTGAATGTATAAATCAATCCGAGTTAAATGTTAACTCAAAGTTCCTTTCAGCATTCTAATAAGTCGTCAATGGATCCCATTCTTTCACTCTGATCAGTTATGGAAAATTTGTGTGATATTGCGTTGAAAAACGTGCTAAATAGGTCTCTAAATTAAAGTAATCTCAAGACGGATATGGTAACACAATTAGTATTTCGGACAATGAAGTAGGCCCTCATTTGCAACCCAAAGATATTGGCCAGAAGCGAAAAATTATCCCTTTTGTAAACCAAAATTGAGCCGAATAAATTTTTCCCTTTCATTTGACAACCCAAGAAACCCCAATTGGCCCGGAATTATGAAAGTGGATAATCCCAGAATTTAAGTCCGAAAAGTGCATAAAAAGGGGCAAGAAAAGATTAGCTATGCTCAACAAAAATACCAAGAAATAAAAGTGTGAAAAATAGAAAAAATAGAAAAATAAAAAAAAAGTGAGCAAAAGCCCGGAAAAAGCACTAATGGACATCATAAGAAAATTTTCCAATTTCGAAATTCCTAATCACCCCCATTTTACCCAATATACCTCTAACCCAATAAATTCCTAACCGAGTCCTTTATGCGAAATTGGTTACCGTGTGGAGAGCTAAAACACGAAAAGATAATAAAAGAGACCATAACTATGAATTAGAGGCAATGTTCCCATTTTTTATTACCGTAATCCATTGATGAGATCCGTTTACCATAAAATTTCCATCTTTCAATTTGTGTGCATGAATTGGTTCCAATACATTTATTCGTATAAATCACGCATACCGAGAGAAAATAGCCACCCTTCTAAGAAATTCGTTTGTGAGCGCATCCCGTGAGATTTTGAAATCAAAATGAATTTTTGGATAAGTAATGTAAAGATCAATCGGTGGAAATTCGAGGTTAAATTTCTGGCTCCGCACACACGCACTATGATTCGAGACTCTTGAACATGAATTGATGATGACTATTTTTTGGAAAAGTTTGAATTATACAATTTTTGCTTATTTTGAATTTTCTTTGAGTTGAATTTTGTGGGTATATTCACTGCAAACCCTCACGAGACAACACTCGTCCTACTAGGGTAGCCTAGGGGTTTAACGGCTTATTGCAGACGCTAAATGCAATCGCTTGCCTGTGAAAAAGGTATTCTATCCCAATAAAGTGTTTATAAGAGTTGTGACATTATTCTCTTTCTTTTACATTGCTCGAGACGCGCAAAGTTCTAAGTTGGGGGGGTTTGATCGGGTATAAATATCGTACATTTATCCCCTTAATTTGGGTACTTTTGTGAACCCGAGCAGTGCAACTGATATGGATTTAACTCATAATCATGCTACTAAACTTCGTTGGAAAGTATTTCATGTTTTTGTGTTTCTCTTATGTGTTTTAGAGGTAAATTATGCAAGCGGTGCGAAAGAGTAATCGAAACAATGAAGGAAAGGCTAGGAAGGCAAGTTTAAGGGCATTTTTGTAATTCTGCAACCTAATCCCAGAGGTGGAGCCTACTGGAAAGTTAAATAGTTCGGAACAATGATAATAATGGAAAAGACGACACCCAAATCTGAGCTACGGTGAAAGATTTATGACCCTTTAAAGTTGAAGAAAAATCTAAAGAAGAAAGGAAGAATACATGAAAATTTTCTAAGTGTGGAAATGAAGCAAAGAAGGCTCCAAACCAGCAAGATTTCCTGAACCACAGTGTGAACCAGTTCGGGGTACCTGCGAACCTATTCGAGGTGCCTGATGCGCGAAATTCCACTTGAAAGCTAATTGGTCTGAAGAGTCCTATAATGTACAAACTCTTTTAAAACGTACATGTATTATTGTATTGACTTTAAAAACATAGTTTTGAATTGTTTTTCATAGAGAGGAAGGTAGGAGAGTAGCTTAGAACCATAGAAAACAATTCTCGATCAAGTAGGTACTTTTATTATTTGAATTACAAGTTTTCTTTAAATAAAGTTTGCTCCTTTCTTTCTTAATCTTGTAGTTAATTTATTTACAGGCTTTCTTTATTTTCTGGGTTTCTAATTCATTTATACACGCTTAGAGATAGTTTTATTATTGATTCCATTACATGAAACGTATGATTCATGTTTTTAAGTAATTGCACCATGTTAGGCTAGATTTCTAAGGGTTGGTGTGCATGAACCCAACCCAATGTAATTTAGCCATGTAGAAACTAGGGTTTGAATTGAAATTTGAATGAATCGTGTTGTGTAGTTGTCACAACCATCATAGACCTTTTTACCCCGGTTAACCCTAGGTAACCGTGGTGTTTAAGGATGTGATGCGCGTGTAGCGATTGAGATAATGCTTTACTCATCCTTTAATTATGTATGATGCGGGCTACGATCCCTCAGATATGTAATGCTTGGGAGTACTAAAGATCTGGTTTAATTAAATTTGTAATTCAAAATTCTAGCATTTTATACGAAATATTTACTAGGGTTTGGGGGATTGTATTCCCAACCTATTTTCCCTTCATTCTTAATTAGTTAATTTTGGTTATATAGTTATTGCAGTAGTTTAATTTACTTTGCATTTAGTTAATTAGTTATTTCCCATCGTAATCATATTTTTGTTTCTTTTTAGAGTCAATTTAGGGTTCACAGTCTTACCTTTGTCGTCACTTTCACTCGTCCTAGTTCCCCGAGGATTCGATACCCAGACTAGCCACTATACTCCACAAGTGTGTAGTTAAAGTTTAGGTTTTTGTATTGCGGTTGGAAGCCGATAACAACGATTAGCGTATTTACACGGACGCTCGGTTTCCACCTTGATCATGGATCTTGTGTATTATAATGAGTAGCATTAGTTTTAGAGTAGTTTAGTGGTTCGTTGAGGTCGTGGGTTAGGAAGGTTTGAGCACAATTGAGTATTCACGTACGGGAGAGCGTACACACATTATGAGAGTGAGGTTCAGGCATCTCGGGGGTCCCGAGTGTTTATGTGAGCTTGAGTGACTTTAGAGAGGAGAGATTGAGGCTTAGAACACTTAGAATTTGAGAAACAAACCATTTTAGGGTTCTGGAATAGTAGAAAAAATCGAACTGCATGCAAAACCGGTTCGGGGTCGAACCGGCTTGGACGACCTAATGCTAGATTTTCCCCTGTTATGTTTTCCCACCACTTTCTTTAACTATTTTTGCCTTTTCACACGCGATCCAACACCACCGCCCCTTGCATTAGATCTTGTGTTGTGGTGTGTTATTGCTCCTTCTTTATGTAGTTCTTTTATACTTTACCGTTTCATTATTGTAAGAACTATGTAAGTGCTCTACCTTTCCTTCTTGTACATATGTTGTTGTTTTAATGGAAAGAAAAATAATTTACTTGTTTTATTTGTCGCACTTATTATTTTTCTTATTTAGATTTTAGTCCTTTTGATTGAGGACAATGTAAAAGTCTAAGTTAGGGGGGTGACAAGTGCGTATTTTTTAAAACTTAACAAATTTTTAAAACACCCAAAAAAATAGAAAATAGAAAATTTCAAAATTTTCCATAAAAAATTGAAATATTCGAAAAAGCCAAAAACATTTTCCTTCAAATAAATAAATATTGGAATTTAAAAGTTTAAAAAATATCACTAAATTTTTGTTTGAAGTCTCGAATTGTAAAATTCAAATGCACTAAGCCGAAATTAACCAAAGATGGAAATCGAAAGAAAATTGACAACTTTATGAATAAGTGTGGAAATTAAATACCCGGTGAGATTTTGAGCCTATTAATTCTTGTGAGTAATTAAATCAATCCTAGTTAACAATTAGTTCAAACTTTATTTCAACGTTTAATAAGTCGTTGAGGATATCTATTTCTTTGTTTTGATCGATTATGGGAAACGAGTGAGATGTTATCTAAAAAAGTGCTACAAAAATCTCTAAATTGAAAATTTCATCTCGGGAAGCATATGGTAAAATGATTAGTAATTCGGACATATGAAGTTAGGCTATCGTTTGTTTACTAAAAAATAATAGTAAAAAAAATCTGTGAAAAAATTACCCCTTTGCAAACCCAACTTGAGCCTAAAAAATTTTCCCTCTCATTTGTAAACCCGAAATACCTAATTGGCCCGAAATTGTGAAAATTCAAAAATTAGGTTAAAAAGAAGTGCACAAAAAGGGGAAAGAAAAATAGAATTAATGCTCAACAAAAATAGCAACAAAATAAATAAGTGAAAAATAGAAAAAACTGGAAAAAGAAGAGAAAAATGAGCAAAAGCCCGAAAAAGCACTAACAGACATCATAAGAACATTTTCCAATTCTTAATTTCTCAACCATTCCTATTTTTACCCAATACACCTTAAACCCAAAAAAGCCCTAACCGAATCTGAATAATGAAATTAATTACTGGGTGGAGAGATAAGACATGAAAAAGATAATAAGAGATTAATTGGTGCAAATAAGAGGCGATGTTTCATGTTTTCCAATAATCGTATTCCCGTGATTAGTTATTTTCACCATATAAATTTCGTCTTTTAAATTTGTGTGCGTACATTCATGTTCTATTACATTTACTCATATAAATCATGCACACCGAGAGAAATAGCCACATTCTGAGAGATTCGCTTGTGAGTACATCCGTGAGAAATTGAATCAAAACAAATTTTTGAAAAATTAACGTAATGATCAATCGGTGGAAATTTTCGACAAAATTTTCGACTTTGCACACACACACTACGAATTGAGACTCTTGAATATAAATTTACGATGACTATTTTTTGGGAGTTTAAATTGTAATTTTTATAAGTATTTTGATCTTTTTCCTCGAGTTGAAAAGCGAATTTTATGGGTATATTCACTGCAAAACCTCACGAGACGCCACTCGTCTTACTAGGGTAGCCTAGGGTTCAACAACTTGTTGCATACTCTTAATGCAATCGCTTGCCCACGAAAGAGATATTATATCCCAATAAAGTTTTTGAAAGTTTTTTTTAACTCCAACTCTCATTCTTTTACATTGCTCGGGACGCGCAAAATTCTAAGTTAGGGGGATTTGATTAGGCATAAATTCTTTACATTTACCCCCTTAATTTCGGTAATTTTATGATCCCATGCATTATAATTAACTTTTATTTGTCTCATATTTATGATACTAACTATCCTTGGCGAGTGTATCGTGTTTTTTGTATCTCTCATGTGTTTTACAGGTATTTCATGCAAGTTAGTGTGAGAGAGAACTCAAAATAGTGAAAGAAACCAAGAAACGGAGAGTTGAAGGGCATTTTTGTAAATTTTCAGCCTTAGTACGGAGGTGCGCCAATTGAAAAGTTGAATATCTCAAATCACAAAAACACTGGAAAAAATGACACCTTAATCCGAGCTACGGTAAAGAAGTTATGGGTGTTTGAAGTTGAGAAAGAAATATAAGGAAAGAAAAGAGAAGAAGCACCGAAAGCAGAAGGAAAATTCAAGTTGCACTCCAAACCGGTTCTCTATAGAACCCAAATCGGTTCAGGGTACCTGACACGAGAAAATAATTTAATTGCTATTTTCTTTGAGACTTGTATTAGGTTAGGACTCTTGCAAAAACGACCATGGAATGTTGTAGTTTGATATTAGACTTAGTTTTAATCAGTTTTGGACCTAGAAATAAAGAGGAGAAGAGGCAAGAAGACACTTTTCAATTTCCTTCATCAAGCTTACACTATTATGGATTAATGTTAAAGATTATCATCAATAAAGTTTGTCTTTCTTCTACCTTGATCTTGAAGTAATATTATTTGCATGCTTTGTTTATTTTATGAAATTCCAAGCTTTTCATGCATGTTTAGGTCTAGTTTTTTTATGGATTTAATTACATGCAACGTGGAATTCGCATCTTCTATTAATTACACCATGTCCGAATAGGTTTCTAGCGGGTTGGGGTACATGAACCCAACCTATGTGAGGAGTTGGGTAAGAAATTGAATAAAAATATGGAGAAAATTTTAAGACTTGATATTTTGTCTAAACACACATTATAGATATCTTAACCTCGTTTGCTCTAGGTAACCGATGTATTTTAGTGTATAATATGCGCGCTAGCAATCAAATCATTCACGTTAAATTTATTATTGATTAATTATTATGCGGAGTTAAATCCTTATATAGTTAATTCTTTGAAAGGTTAATGTTTTCTTCAAATCATTAATATAATTTTTGAACCTTTTATATCCAACAAATTTACCGATGGTGTGGAGGAGTATACTCCAATCCCATTTTCTCATATACTTTAAAACCAATTTGTTGTTATCGCATGCGTAGTTAATTCACTAGTTTTATTATCTCCTTACCCACCTATAAATACACACTTATACCCCCCCTTCTCCACACAACTCCTCCAACCTCTCTTTCTCCAAGTCTTCTCCCTTTACCTTTACTCTCACTACCATGGCACACCAGAAATATAACTCCACCACCGTCGTTGATTACGGTGAGATGAAAATCCCATACCGCTCCATCGAGGAACGCGATTGGTGCCGAAAATTTTCCGATCCGTCTCGAAAGCTGCACATAGAGCGTCAAGTGCTCTAAACTGAATTGCCATCATTTGTCATCGCCATTTTCAATGCCCGAGGTTGGTGACGATACCTTGACGAGCCCTTTGACAAAGTGTGGGTGGTCGAGGTTCGTGCTTTCTATGGTTCCTTAGTCCGGGTGGAGGCCTACACATCCGAGAAACCCGTGTGCCATTCTCCATGGAGCAAATCATACGCAAGTTAACAACATTCAAAGTGCCCAACCCCATCGAGTACACATATCCCAATGCCCTAACCCCACCCCCTCTCTAAGTCCACATGTATATCTAGGATGGCACCCGACGAGGTGTGGACCGCCAAAACTTTTTCGGTGGGGAGGCTCAATGACAAGGCGAGGATCACTTTCCAAATTATATGCGCTAACGTCCTCCAAACTTCAAAAGACTCAGCTATACGTCCACGCCAAGATATACTCGTCTACCATCTTTTCAACACCAACACCATGATCAATTTTTCCCACACAATATATGAATACATATTCTTCGTTGCATTGGACAAAAAGGGATCCTCCCCACTTCCCTACGCCCGATTAATTTCATCCCTACTGGAGAATTCCGGCATTGAACGCCTAAGTGGGTTCCCTCGATTTCCAAATCCTATTGGGAAGGGTACCTGCAAAAAGAGAGAAATTAAAAGGGCAATTATACGTGCCCGTCAAAAACAAGCGCAAGAGGAGGCCGCGATAGATGGGGAGGATTTGGAGTCGGAGGAGTCGAATGATGAAATCGAAGAGGGTGAGGCTGCTGGGGCTGATGATCTGAGCATGGCCGAGGATGAGGATCCCGAGTATGTGGAGGAGGACGACTCTGATTTTGAGCGTCCGGGTGGCGACTATGATGCGCGCATCACTGCGCTTGAAACACAACTTTTCGGGTTCATCGAGCGATACGACGCTAATCGGGAGGAGGACCAATGCGCATATCGACGCGATACTAGTATGATGCACTGTCTCCAAGCACAAATGTTTCAAATGTCATTCGGTGCACCTCCCCCGCCTTACTTCTATGATCCCTATGACCCCGACGCCCCCGGACCTTCTAACTAGCCCCCACAATAGGTTGTTTGCTTTTGGATGTTAATGAAGTGTTTGTCCTTTCCTATTTCCAAAAGTTTTAGTAAGCTTTCTACATATTTTATTGGAAATTGGATTGCCTACCTTATGTGTCTTGTGCTTGTTTTCATTTATTGCATCTTTGTACTTTGTTCATTTGTTGTTGTCCTCTCCTTAATTTAGTTTTTAGTCCATTTTGCATAGGGACTATGCAAAAGCCTAAGTTGGGGGGGGGGGGGGGGGGGAGGGTACGCATGCGTTTTTACATTTCACAAAGTTCAAAATGCCAAAAAAAAGAGAAAATTTTAAAAATTTCCAAAAAAATTGAAAAATTCTGAAAAAGCCAAAAAATATTTTTCTTCAAAATAAATAAAAATTAGAATTTAAATTTTTTGAAAATATCACCGAAATATTATTGAAAGTCTCAAATTTGTAAAAATCCAAACGCACAAAGACAAAATTGACTAAGGATGGAAATTGAGCGTGAATTGACGACTTAACGAATAAGTGTGGAGAATATTAACGCGGTGAGATTTCGAGCCTATCTATTTCTATGAGACTTTAAATCAATCCGAGTTAATGGTTAACTCAAAGCTCATTTTAGCGTTTAAAATAAGTTATCGAGGATATCAATTCTTTTATGTTGATCGGTTATGGGAAATGGAATGTGAGAATGGCTAAAGAGAAGGGAATGACGGTACCATCGACAGAGGCTTGAGACTCCAATTCGCCCGTTCGAACAAGGGATCCATAAAAAGAGCGTACCTCGGCAGGCCAAACTGCTTCATATGGTTCATTAAGGAAATGGCACCAACTCCTTGGCATGAAGAGGGCGGTGACGAAATTGGGCAGCCCTGTCCATTGGACTGCTTGCTCCATGTCGAGTTTACGATCCAGACCAAAGAAATGGTTGCACCAACGCTCCTCTTGGCGGGAGCGAAAATCACCATGGCCGGAGGGTAAAATTTTTGTTGAGTCATATTTGTCGTGGGAAACTCTTTGGGCCATTATGACAAGGAGAGGGTGCTGGAAAAATAGGTAGAGAGAAGAGAGAAGTGATGTAGTTGAAGTTGTGGAGAAAAGTGGAGGATATGGGTGTGTATTTATAGGTGAGGAGTGTGGGAAGGGTTTGGAAATGGAGGGAAAGAGTTTGGAAGGAAAAAGGGGATGGATTTGGGAGGGAAAGTGAGGGGGAGGAAGTGGTTGGATGAATTTGGAGGGATGTAAATGGATTGGGGGGAAGGGGGTGTACTTAGGGAAAGAGGAAAGACTGCAGAAAATTGGACCGATCCGGCTATTCCAAGACCAAACCGATCCGGTCCTTTTAAATTTTTGAGTTCTTTAAGTATCGGACCGATCCGACTGTAAAAGAAACAAACCGATCTGGGACTGGCATTCCTCCCCTAACTTAGATGCGATCGCTCTCTCTGAAATTTTTCGACACTCAACGGTACTTCCTATCAATTTGGACTCAACATCCTCTCGATGTCTATGGTCAAAGCAACTTGACTCATTTTCCCAAAACATGTGAATGCTCCAACCTTATTTTATCCTAATCCTAGGGACTCTCACTACTCATGCTACTCTCATCTACTACACACAATAATTCATCCCATACGTGTCGGGGGTGCGACGACCTCCCTGTAGCAGCTCACGCAGCCCCGTAAATGGGGTTCGACAACCAAATGGTGTCGGATTCTTCTATAAAAGCCTTTGGATATGGATTTAGGCATTGTACATTTACCTTGAACGTATTTCCCCCTTTTAAATCGTCTAATTCCACAGCTCCATGAGGGAAAACATTCCTTATAACGAATGGGTCACTCCATCGTGACTGCAACCTGCCCAGAAATAGATGAAGCCGAGAGTTATAAAGAAGCACTTTTTATCCGAGAAGGAACTCTTTGCGTCAAATGATGTTATCGTGAGCGAGTTTCATCCTTTCTTTGGAAATTTTTGCATTCTCATATGCATAATTGCGTATCTCTTCTAATTCATTCAATCGAAGCTTGCGAGCTTCACCGGATTGATCCATATCATAATTCAACTTCTTAATTGACCAATACGCCTTGTGCTCTAATTCAACAAGAAGATGGCAAGGTTTGCCATACACAAAGAGGAATGGGGGCATTCCGAGTGGATTTTTGTATGCGGTACAATAGGCCCAAAGTGAATCATTCAATCGAAGTGACCAATCTTTTCGGGTGGGATTGACGATCTTCTCAAGAATTTTCTTGATCTCCCGATTTGCTAATTCGGCCGGCCCATTCATTTGTGGGTGATAGGTCGTTCCAACCTTGTGAACGATGCCATACTTTTTCATGAGCTTCTCGAATGGCTTGTTGCAAAAGTGCGTGCCATTATTATTGATTATCACTTTCGGAGCACCGAAGCGAGAAACCTAATCTCCACCTTATTGTCATTAGTCTTGGTATTTATAGCTTCCACCCATTTAGAAACGTAGTCTACCGCGATAAGGATGTATAGGAAACCAAAAGATGTGGGGAAAGGGCCCATGAAGTCAATACCCCAGCAGTCAAAGATCTCAATAATGAGTATCGGGGTCAATGGCATCATGTCTCATCGGGTAATCTCTCCCATCCTTTGACACCTATCGTAAGATTTGCAATAATTGTTCACATCCCAGAATACTGTGGGCCAATAGAGGTCGTATTAAAGGATCTTAGCGGCAGTCTTTTTCATCGAAAAGTGACCTCCACAAGCTTCCAAATGATAGAATTGGATGAATTTTGGGATCTCGTCATCCGGTACACATAGTTGGATGATTTGGTCGGCATAATATTTAAATAGGAAAGGATCATCATAGAAAAACATGCGCGACCAAGTAATCAACCTTTTCTTATCTTGTGATGTCCAATCGGGAGGGACGGCTCCCGTGACAAGGTAGTTCACTGTATCCGCAAACCAGGGCAAAGAAGAGGTAGCAAAGAGTTGCTCATCCGAAAAGTATTCGTCTATGGGTATTGGATCACTAGGTACGTCGGACGAAAGCCGTGATAAGTGGTCGACAACGACGTTTTCTACTCCTTTCTTATCTTTAATGGAGATATTAAATTCTTATAGGAGTAGGATCCACATTATGAGGCGTGGCTTTGCGTCTTTCTTTGCAAGTAGGTCTTTCAATACCGCGTGGTCGGTGAAGCAAGCGATGCGAGAACCGATAAGGTAGGACCGAAATTTGTCAAGGGCAAAGACTACTACTAGTAACTCCTTCTCTGTAGTGGGGTAATTGAGTTATGGTCCGGTAAGAGTTCGGCTAGCGTAGTAGATGACATGGGCATGTTTGTCTTTTTTTTGGCCCAAAACAACCCCTATCGTATAGTCGCTAGCATCACACATAAGTTCAAATGGTAAATACTAATCCAGAACTTGCATGATGGGATCGGACACAAGCATGGTTTTCAGTTTTTCAAAAGCGCTATGTCATGCTTCCGTCCACTCAAATGGGGTGTCCTTCATGAGTAGGTTTCTTAAGGGCCTAGCGATGGCGCTAAAGTCCTTAATGAACCTTCGATAAAACCCCGCATGGCCTAAGAAGGAGCGCACGTCTTTGAGCGATTTTGGTGGGGGTAGATAGGCTATGACATCTATCTTAGCTCTATCAACTTCTATCCCCTTAGATGAAACTATGTGGCCAAGAACTATTCCCTCAGTGACCATAAAATGGAATTTTCCCAATTTAGCACTAAGTTCTTTTCCACACACCGAGCAAGTACCTTTTCTAGTTTTTCTAGACAAAGATCGAAAGAGGTGCTAAAAATGCTAAAATCTTCCATGAACAATTCAAGTCCTCTCTCGACCATGTCGCTAAATAGGCTCAACATGCACCTTTGAAAGGTCGCGGGTGCGTTATACAAGCCAAATGGCATACGTTTGTAGGCAAACGTACCAAAAGGGCAAGTGAAGGTCGTTTTCTCCTGGTCAAGTACATCTACCTCAATTTGGTTATATCCGAAATAACCATCAAGGAAGCAATAGTAAGGGTGTCCTGATACTCTTTCAAGCATTTGATCAATAAATGGCAAGGGGAAATGGTCTTTCCTAGTTCCCACATTGAGTTTCCAGTAATCAATGCAAACGCGCCACCCGGTGGTGGTATGTTGGGGAACTAGCTCTCCCTTAGCATTTTCAACCACTATCATACCCGACTTCTTCGGGACAACTTGAATAGGGCTCACCCACTTGCTATCCGAGATTGGGTAGATAATCCCGGCATCCAATAGCTTAATGATTTCGATCCTCACCACTTCTTTTTATATTAGAGTTTAGCCTTCTTTTCATTTCTCTCGAGGGCTTGACATCCTCTTCGAGATGGATCTTATGGGTGCAAATCAAAGGACTTATCCCTTTCAAATCAGCAATGCACAAACCAAAAGCACCTTGGTTCTTCCTCAGAATCTTTAGCAATATACCATCCTGCTCTTCATCTAGGCTAAAGGAGACAACAATAGGAAATGTCTCGTCCTCTCCTAGGTATGCATATTTAATATGGGAGGATACTTTCTTCAATTCGAGGGTTGGAAATTTGTCGCTGGAGGGAACCATGCATGTCTCCCTCAGAGGTAACTCCTCGAATCTAGAAACCCAACTTACATCTCTCGCGTCCTCGTCTGATGCTTTTAGTAATTCTCTCAACTCCTCAACCTCCCTCTCGAATTCGGTGTATGTCCCCTCACTTTCATGGCTCAACACTAAATAGGACCCTAGTGCATCTCCATAATAATTTTATTCAAAATACTCCTCTATGATTTCGTCTATTAATCTCACCGCATGAAGATCATCTTCTTCCCCCGTCTGTTGGGTGATATGGAAGATGCTAGTCTCTAAAGTCATGTTCCCAAAAGTGAGTTACATTTGCCCATTTTGAATATTGATAATAGCATTAGCTGTAGATAAGAATGAGCACCCAAGAATGATGGGAACATGATTGCTCGAAGTGAAGGAGGTTTCCGTGTCCCAAATGACAAAGTCTACTGGAAAGTAGAAAGTGTCAACTTGGATGATCACGTCCTCAACTACACCTCTTGGGATTTTCACGGTTCGATCTGCTAATTGGAGGGTGATCCTTGTGGGCTTAAGGTCGCCCAGATCAAGTATCCTATAAATGTCATAAGGGAGGATATTGAAACTTGCTCCCAAGTCAAGTAACGCTTTTTCAATTTTATTTTCTCCAATGATGCAGGAAATGGTGGGTGTACCGGGATCTTTGAATTTTGGCGGGAGATCATTAAGTAGGATGGAACTCACATTTTGTGCTAGAAATATATTTTTCTTTACCTTCATCTTCCTCTTCACTCTTAAAAAGTCTTTGATGACTTTTGCATAAGATGGAATTTGCTTAATGGCATCGAGGAAAGGTAAATTTAGCTTTACTTGCTTTAGCACGTCTAGCACTTCATCACGGGGGTTCCCTTTGTGGGAAGAAATCAACCTTTGAGGAAATGGTGCCGTGGAGGGTGGTTTCACTACTACCTCGGGCTCATTAGTGCCTTCTTTATCATTCTCATTCAAGGGGACAACTTCGACCTCTTTCATGCCGGGGGAAATCTCCTTGTCTTTGGTTGCGTCGTGTGGGAGAGGTGATAAATCAACGACCCACTATGAAGAGTGGTCATAGCTTGACAGTGCTCCTGATGTTCCGTAGAAGTGGATCTAACACTAGTTTGACCTTGGGGAGGTCTTTGGCCCTGGGCAAGAAACTTTCCCTTCTCTTGGATACTACACGATGATTGCATTTTTGAAATATTTTCATTTATGTCGCTTATCATGCGATCATATCTAGCATTGGCTGCATTCTAGTTATTGATAAATTGGTTTATCGTATCCTCGAGACTTCTCCGCGGTGGAGGGATATATGCTCCTTGAGGTGGTGGTGCTTGCACATGTCCTTGCATATGTGGAGCTTGTTGAAAGTGTTGTGGTGGAGGAGGGGAAACATGTGAATTAGGATTCATCGCAGCATGTTGTTGCCCATAGTTAAAACAAGGATGGTTTTTCCATGAAGGGTTATGAGAATTCCCGTGCGGTGCACCGAAATTACCCTTGAATCCTCCTATACCACTGACTTGATCTTGAAGCATTACTTTATAGGCGGGTATAGTCGGGCATTCCTCAGTTGAATGACCCGCCTCACAAATCGCACACACCTTCTTGACGGGGTTTGGGATGGATCCAGTTAATTCTCTTCCATATACTTCAAGTAGGTATCGCATTCCTTTCTCAATTATATCGAGTTGACAGTCCGTCATAGAATTCTTTTCTACCTGAAATAGGCCTGACGACGATGGAGTGGTGGTCACTTGGCAATTTCAATTTTGAGCATTAGGGTCAGATGTATCCCAGGATGGGTAGTCTCGGTGACATACCTCAGGTGAAGCTCAGCATCGTTGGCGTCTAAATTAACAAATGGACCATCGCACATGGTTTCAACGAGTAGCTTGGAATTAATGTTCAGCCCATTATGGATGAAGGAAATGATTTGCATTTTATCAAAACCATGATGGGGACACGAAGTAATTAACTCATTGAAACGCTCGTTGCATCGATCGAACGACTCATTTTCTAATTGTCAAAAAGTTTGAATTTGAGCCTTGATGGAGTTCGTTCGATGTGGATGAAAGAATTTCTTGAGAAATTTAGATTGTAGCTCGTTCCATGATGAAATCAAATTTGGAGGTAAAGACCATAGCCAGGTCTTAGCCTTATCCTTTAGCGAGAATGGGAAGAGTTTAAGGCGGAGCACATCTTTTGTGCAGGTTTGATCACTGAGAGTATCGCACGCCTCCTCAAATTCCATGATGTGGGCATATGGATTTTCTGAATCCATTCCATGGTAGGTGGGAAGTATCTGGATCATCCCTTTGCTAAAGTGAAATTTCCCTGCATTATACGGGAGTGAAATGCATCCCGAAGTGACAGTGCACTCGGGATATAAGACGTCTCTCATAGGGTGATACGAGGCCTCTTCCTCACCGGCTGCTGCACTACTGTGTTGAGACATATTTCTCTCACTCAAAGGTTCTATGTCCTCACTCGATATGCTCGAAGAGTGCTCTGAATATGTCCTAAGAGGGAAAATGGAGTGTTATTTGCTATTGAGGGTGACGGTGTGGGAGGTCGAACCCAGAATTGTGGAGCGTTAGGAGTGCGAGGGCTATCAGGGTCGTACTCAACTATTGGATTTTCGTGAATGTGGGTTGGAGTATTATAGGGAGTTGGAGTGAGTTCAGAATTTTGCATTAACGGGCTTGTGAGAGATGATGAATATTTTTCTGCTTTTTCTTTTTTTTTTCTTCAAATTTTTATATGTTTTTTGGATTTTTGGAAATTTTTGGTCAAAGTTTGAGATTAGCTTGATCTAATCCTCAGTCTACCTAAATACCCGGCAATGGCGCCAAAAACTTGACACGACTAAGAATGTATCTCAAAAGTGCGTACTCTCTAGGCTTAAGTGCAAGTCTGTCGCTCAAGTAATAATCCGATAAGTCGGGTATCGATCCTCAGGGAAATAGGACAATGGAATTGTAACGACATTGGATTGACGAAAGAATCCTAACTCTGACTCTAAAGAAAAGGAAAATATGATTTGTTTTGAGAATTGGCTACAACTAAATGCAATTTTTAAAATTATGAAAGAAATGTAACTATTCTAAATTACCAAAAATACTAACGATGAATGATTTAAAACTCGAACTAGATGATGAAGAAAACAGGACGGGAATACAATCCCTCAACCCTATTGTATTGATGGTATAAAACTAATCATAAATTAAAATAATTAATTAGACCCAGAATTTAGTACTCCCAAGCATTACGTATATGAGGTTCAAGCCCACACCATACTTAATCAGAGGACGCGTAAATCGGTATTGCGATAGTTACATTCGAATTGCATTCTGAAGCATCCCGGTTACCCTGAAGCAAATGAGATCCAAAGATCTATAATTATCACGTTTCTACGCAATACTGTCATAATAAATCAGTAAATTTAGAGGACTAATTTTATACACATGCAACTACCACATCAGGCTGGGTTCATGCATCCTGACCTTTAAAAACCTAGCCTAACATGATGAAATTAATGAAAACGACTGTTGAATTGCAAGAAATCATGATTAAACTAAGGGAGAATTGAAGAATGATGTAGAAGGAAGATTAGACAGAAGAAAGTAATCAACTAACTTACCAAAGCACTAAAAGCATCAACTAAAATTACTTGTAATCACAGAAATCTGAATAAACTTCAATCTTGGAATTAAAATTGCAATAAATCTTCAAACTAGGGTTTTGTAGCAACTTTCTCTCTCTAACTACCTCTAAAAGTTTTAATTGAGAAAGGGAAAATTAGATGAATTTTTCCATCCCTTAAAATGATAATAAATCAGATTTAAATACCCTATAAGACTCTAAGAGTTTTAGCTTAACCAAGACTCTCCATTGGAGGAAGAATGAAAAACCAAAATTACGACAATCGGACCGGTCCGGTCCTTCTTCGGTTCGGTTCGGCTTGGATCCGGATCGGTTCTTTTCTTTTCTGGCCGGATTGATCCGATACGGATCAATTCATTTAATTTTCATCAACTTCGATCCGTATTAGGTCTGGGGTTCACTGGAACTTTGCATTTCGGATTGGTCCGATCCGGATCGGTCCGATTCTTCTTTGACTTTTTCTTTTATCTTTGTCTGCTCATAACTTTCACACCGGAACTCCTATTGAGGTACTATTTCTTCCTATGTACTCGTAAACTTGATATCTTCAACTTTTCTTTAGATGCCTCATCCGAATTCTGGGTAAAAATGGTAACTTTACCCTTTTGACTTTCCTTCTTTTCTTTCTCTATTCTTTCGGTTTCTTTCTTTCATTATTGACATCAAATACTTGTAAAATTAGTACGAAATACCAGAAACTCGGGGTACTCGTTAGAATAAGTCAGTAGCAAGATTATGAGATAAACTCAAATTGATTACGTTGTTCGAGGTGCTAAAAGTAACTAAATTAAAGGGATAAATTTGGAAGAATTTATGCCTAATCAGTGACTGATGAACATACTGATTTATTGGAGTTTTTCTAGGAAATCGCAAATTTCCTTTTTCATCTGAGGTGGCAAAATTTTGAGGATTTCCTTAACTTAGGAGGATTTTCTTTTATCCCTCTTTCACTGACCCTAAATTCAAAGAGTTTTCCCATTATGACTCCTAAAGAGCTTTTTTGTTGATTGAGGTACATTTCTATTATCGTAGTCATTCAAAAGACTTTCTCAATGCAAGGACGTGACCTTATTGAGTCTTGGATTTGATGATCATGTCGTCGACATAAACTTCGACCTCTTTATGGATAATATCATACATGATGGTTATGGCTTCTCTTTAATAGTTAGGATTTATATTTTTCAACCCTAAATACATAATAGTAAGGTACCCCATTGGGGGGGGGGTGAAAATAGTCTTTTCTCGGTGGTCGAGATGCATCTTTATACCCCAAAAATCCATCAACAAGTGACTTGAGGGCATGATTGGTAGTATTATTGATGATCATATCGATGTTTGGAAAAGGGTAATCTTACTTTGGAGAAGCTTTGTTCATATACTAATAGTCGATTCCCATGTGGAATTTTCCTTCTAATTTCAACACAGGAACAATGTTGGCTAGCCACATTGGGTACTAGACTACACGGATGAACCCTACATTCAACTACTTGACAACTTCATCTTTCACTTTGAGGGACCATTCTATTCGGATTTTTCTTAACTTTTTCTTGATAGGCTTGCATTGTGCATATGTGGAAATCTCATGTTGCACAATTTTTGGTTCAATGCGAAACATATCACTGTAAGACCATGCAAAACCTCTAAAAAAATATTTCAAAATCTCTTTAATTATGATCGCTCGTGTTCATTAAAGGTTGACCCTATCCTATAGTGGGGTGATACTAGAGCCAAGATTAATAACAATAACCTCATCATCCTTAGTTTGAATGTGGGTATGTTGTTTGATTTTTTTCCTTATTGAGACAAGTTAAGAATTGTTCATTTATTAGATCAGCTTAATCAATTGTTTAATTATACTCAATGCAGTTAATATAAGGCACAATAAGATACTCAAAATATTTATTTACTTCATTCGTAACGTTTTCAGGAAATACAACATTAAGAACCTCATCAAAGGGGACCTTGTTTACATTTGCATTAGAAACAAGAAAAAATATTCAGGTTAATTTCCTAAGAGATACATAACATGGTTTTGGGTTGACATATTTGGGTTGACTGGGGTGCTCCACTAGTTGAGGAGAGGATTATCGGGAAAATTTATCTTCAAGGAAGGGTTTCACGGTTCCGACTCAGTGTGGATAATCTAATGGTCCATTCCTAGCTAAGCGAGACCAAATGATTCTCCACTGTTAGTTCTTTCCATGATTTCTATATAAGAGGAACTAGAGTCAGCAGACTTTATGGTTAAAGGTTTCACCTCGTGCTTCATTCCAAGTGAATTTGTTTGCAAATAAGATCTTAAATCTAGGCCTCATATTCTTCTTAACTGATTAGTACCATGGCTCTTGAAATCCACACTAAGTTAAGTCTTCACATTCTTTGATAAAAAATCCATTTACAGAGTCTCCGGAGATCACTTCTTTCCTTTTAACACCCTTTTTTTATTTATTGCGGAGAGTCATGAGATCAATTAGAGATGATTGATCCCAATCCACACGGAGGATAAAGTTTCTTATAAAATAAATAGTTCGAGAATTCCTTGATGTCTATGGCCCATCCCTATTCCAAGCATGAAGTGCATGTTCTTGAACATCTGAATTATGTTGACATTCCCACCTGGACTATGTTCAGGACTAACTTTGTCTTTGACATTGTCTCTGGTCAGGAGAGGAAGTGAATCGCTATTGAAGCCTGAGAGAAATAAATCGTTTGCACCATGCTGGATCTCTAAAATTGGATTACTGATACTGATTCCATCGTAGTTATCATCATACCCGATAATGGTAATAACCTGGTTATCTACGAAGAACGTTAATTTTTGGTGAAAAGAAGATGCTACCCTTCTGATGTTATGAAGCCACAATCTACCAAGAAGCAAGTTGAATCAAGCATGAATTTTAATGACTTTGAATTTTGTTTGAGGACATATTGGGCCAGTCCTAGTGTGAGTAGTATCGAGCCTATGACTTCTCCACGAGTTTTATCATAAGGGCACACAACGAAAGATGTTGGGGTGAGATTGCGATATTTCAATCCCATTCATCGAAGAGTTCATAATGGACATACGTTCAAGGCAGAACCATTTTAATAAGCTCTAATAGAACCATTTTGTCTAAGACTCTCACTGAGATGTTGAGGGCATAATTGTATCGTAGACCAAACTTTAGAATTTCTTCATAAATAAAGGAGACGAGTCTTGTGGTAGTAAGAGTTCTAAATATATGGATCGCCTCATCTGGAGAGGTAGAGGGAGAAATCGTATATTGAGTGAGTAACTTGATAAGGGGTTATCAGTGGAGTTGGGAAAACATAAAGAGTCCCCACAAATATATATTGTCTTGTGTTTTCTTGAGCTTCTCTAGGATCTTTCTTTCCTTAAATGGTAGCTGAGGCATTGGGATCTCTCAACAACCCTCTTTCCTTTGTTCATGGGAGCACTTGCTGGTGGAATGATTGGGTTCTTGTAATAACAACTCGATCGGGTCAGGTTATTCAAAGATGTTGGGAAGAATAGAAATACAGTCTCTTCATTTATTTCCATAGTAAGAGAAACTTTATTAATCTATGACAACAGTTCTTCAAAAGTGACCACCCCGTAGAAGGAGACGATTTTACTGGGGAATTCATCATTAGATTCATCGTTTGAGCTGTCTGAGGGGTCAGAATCACCCCCATCTGATTTTGATAATGCTAGTGTTCTAGGAGAAATTAATATATTCCATAACTTCAACTGATTCATCATACATATCTTCCTATGCAATATAGAGGTGTTTAGAGGAAGGGACCACGTATCCCTTAAACTTCAGTATTATGAGTGGCTCAGGTGCTTCACATATTTTCTTCTTAAAATATTATTCTGATAAAATCTAAATGATATAACCCAAGCTGAATTCCTCTTGCAGTACAAACCAATGGACTGACAGACCCACCTCTGGTCTTCTATGTACATGTCATTGATCTTCTCACAATTTCTTTATTCGAGGTTCATCTCAGATGGTTATTTCATCCCAAAGATTCTGAGTTCTTTTAGGACAACCCTGAACAGGTTTGAATAACAATGCATGTCCTTATCATGAGATAGAGAGCCTGCTCATGAGTATTATCTGGATACAGCAGTAAGCAGGGGGGGGGGGACTTTGATGTCAACTAGTTATTTGGACGATCTGTTGGGTGAGGTGGGTTTATTAATGGGTTTAATTCTAACATAGGGATAAAAATTGACATATTCAACAATGATGATAGAATTCCTACTTGGTTCTTAGTGCATGGGTAATGGGCTTTGAGTAGTATATGGTTTTGGGTTTGTCGGAGGGGCACTGATGCCTTTGTAAATGAGGCCTTGGATGACATTGGCCATTGGTATGATAAGATGTCTTATGAAAGTCGCAATGGGTGTCATGCTTGAAATATATTGGAAGAGGGTCAGGAAGTGGACGAAGGTCCAAAAGTTTGATGAGATTACGGGATAAGTGATCTTGGTACACTTTGGACAGAGGGCACGGAGTTCAATATACTCATTACGTTTATAGAAGGGTGGGCTTCTGGTGCTCATGAGGTAGCAAGCTGAGAAGAAATGTTATTAATGGTAACACTAGAAGGATTGTCATAATTCTAGGGAGTAAACTGGACAACGGACTTTTCGACTCAAATTCTTTTTACTGACTGTTGCTATTTTCTTCAATATCAACCCCAACATCCTGGAGGGCTCTAAAGTGGGGTTAATATTGGCTACCCATGGAAGTCCGAATGTGAGGTATAAAGTTCTTATTTATTATGATGACTCGCTCTTCTTCGAATGGGTGGTTAGTTGTGGTGGAAGCCTTTTCTCTCTACCTCGTGATGAAATTATTGACAAATTCCCCAGTTTCTTTTATCAATTCTTGGTCTTGGAGAGTCACCTCCAGCTCTTTGTTGTATTTATACTAAGCCATGAACTCCCTTATGACATCTTCCCAGTTACGAATCTAGGATTCTTCCAGTGATAGGATATAGTGAAAGGAACTTTATTTGTTTGTTGGAACATATAAGACATTATCTCCTCCATAGCCCCAAGTAAACTCATGTAAAAATGGTAGTTCCTTAGATGAACAATGGGAGGCCCACTTCCTCTAAACAATTCAATGTAAGGCATTTTAAACTTCTCAGGCAGCCTGGCCTTCGAATAAGAAGACATATGGGTGTAAGCCACGTAATTTCCTTATCGAATTTTTTATAAAAGAGGTTGAGAACCTTCATTACTCGATTTAGTTCTTTGTCTTTAAGATCATCAGGAATAGGCATGGGTAAGTTAGCCCATTGTTGAGCAAAATTTGACATCGGTAGATGTGCAGGAGGTGGCCCATTGATGGAAAGAATACGCAAGGTATGCACGACTTGCTAATACTCTTTCAAATCCCATATCGATTTAGGTATTTATGGTCCCACGTCTCAAGGAAAGCATACATATATATCTGGTATCTCTGGCATCTGATCCTTATTTCTCTGCATCTCGTGAACATCTGCTTGTTGACTGTCAATTTTCATAGTGAGCTGAGCAAGTACAACAATTAGATATGGATGAGCCTTAACATTCTGATTGGGATTTTATATGAGAAATATTTGGTAGGACACTTCAATTTCTGTTGAAGTGATTGATGATGGTGTATAGCTTCGAGGAGGCTTGATAGTTTATCTCAGCCAATACTGAGCTAGGCCAAGGAGTGTGGTCGCACCTGAGAGGGAAATAATTTATTTATCTTTCATTTTATTTTTGAAAAAGAATATATTTGGTAATTTTAGAAAAGGCGGAAAGAAAGCGGTAACAATCAATCACTGTAGTTATTATTATTATTATTATTATTATTATTATTATTATTATTATTATTATTATTATTATTATTATGTTTCACTTATATTATGTTCCACCTAGGTTGCAAATGAAATGATAGACAAGACAAGATAAGAGTCTAGGGAAAAATGGGGTAATATTCCACCTAGGAAGCAAGTGAAATGCTGGACAAAACCTGAGGCTGGGGAATAATGGAGTACACTATCCAAGACGTGGTTTGACTTGTTTCCTGACTCATGGATAGAGTCATGTTTCAAAATGGCCAAAATAGTGTGAAATTTGGGCGGTAGGACGACCCAAAATTTTGGCAGAGTTTTGCGTTAGAACTAACAATATCGATACGAGTTTCCTAGGGCAAACGCAAGTTTGAGGTTTATGCATGGGAGGTTAGGGTAAGGGTTCCCCCCTTTGGTGTGACTGATTATGCATAAATACTCCATATTTATGCCCTTAATTTAGGTATTTTTATGGTCCCGTACAGTGCACTTGGCCCGAATTTATCTCATATTTACAACCCTGACTTTTTTAGTATTACACGAGCTATCGGCTTGCACTTGAGCCGTAGGTACATGCGTAGCTCACATATTCTGCGTCGCATTAAGTTTTTGGCACCGTTGCTGAGGAGTAGGCCAGGCACACTAGGTTAGGTCGATTTGATCTAAGAATTTGACTCCAAATCCAAAAAAAATCCAAAACAAATTATAAATCCAACATATAAAAAAAAAATCAAAAGTTCCAAAATATTCAAAAAAACCAGAAAAATAAAAATATTCTCTCGAGCCTAAAATGCAAAATACTCAGCCCCATCCTAATTCCGATCCAATAGTAGAACTCCCTCCCTCTAGCAATAACACTCCAAACACTCTGAATTTATGGGTACCACCTCCTACACTGAGTAGTCACACAAGGAATTGAACGTTTAGGAACTCGAATGACTAATGTTGTTCTGTAAGTGTGAGTGTGATGTCAGATTACTCTAGTTTCGGAATGGGTGAGGGAGTGGTGCCGTATCTCCCCATAAGAGACCTCTTATATCTCGAGTGCACCGTCACTCTGGGATGCTTTATACTCCCATATAATGCAAGGAAATTCCATATTAGGAATGGGATGATTAAAAATTTTCCAAAATTTCACGGTATGCAGTCGAAGAAGCCTTATCTCCATATCAGAGAGTTCGAGGAGGCGTGAGAGACGTTTGATGATTAAGATTGCACCCAAGATTTAGTATGCCTCAAGTTTTCCCTTTTTTCACTTAAGTACAAGGCCAAGGCCAAGGCTTGACTTTGGTCATTAGTACCGAACTCGATAGCTACGTGGAGAGACACGCAGGCTAAATTCCTCTAGAACTTCTTTCTCGCATATAGGACCAATTCTATTCAGGCTTAAATCCAGACCTTTAAGAAAAACGATAATGTGAACTTTGAAAAGTGTTGGGACAGGTTCAATGAGTTAGTTAACATGTGCCCACAGTATGATATTGAGAAGTGGATACTCATCTCCTACTTCCATCATGGGCTTAGCCTAAGCTCAAAATAACTCATTGAAACTATGTGCTGGGGAGAGCTCTTCGGGTTAGATGTGGACGATGAAGAGAACCACTTTAAGTATGTCGTTGAGACTACTCTGTCTTGGGACCCATCGGATCTGAACGCCCAACCCAAAGCTAGAATCACGTCCATAGCTCCTTCTTTGTTCGAAATCTACCACTTGGACAAGGAAGTCGAGTTGAAGATACAAATTAACCAATTAACCAAGTGTCTAGAGGACGTAGTGGAAGATAGGGGGAGAGATATATCCGACCCATCTCAAGCTTTACCAAAGGGGAGTTTCACGATTTATGAGACGGGATATTTAACGAAGGAATGTCTGAGTATACCCTCCTATAAAGTTATGCTTAAAGAGCAAGTTGAGGTGGTGGGATCTTATAAGGGTAATTTTAATGCCCCTCATGGGAATTCTTACAATCCCTCGTGGCAAAACCACCCCAGTTTTAGTTATGGGCAACCGAATATTGTGATGAATCCAAATGAACACATTGCCCCACAACCGTCACCACTCCCACCTTATCAACAAGTGCCACTCGTGCAAGTGTCTCCTCCCGCTCCTTATGTGATCCCACAATCGAAGAGTCTCGAGGACACTCTTGATCAATTCATTTAAACTCAGTCAGTGATAAATTCCCAAAATGCTCAAAATTTTATCGACTTAAAGGCATTGCTTTCTAAGTTATAATCTTCCTTAAGGTTGCGCTTGTTTGTCAGGAAAGGAAAGGAAAAGTGAAGGAAAATAACTTTCTTGCACTTTTTGTTGAGTTTGGATAGCAGGAAAGTTGAGGCAAAATGATCCTAAAATTTTCCTGCAGGAAAAACATTCCCACAAAATGCATCCTGCCAAAGACCTAGGATTTTGCAGGAAAGTTCAAGAAAAGTTGGTATATTACCATATAGATTATTTTTACTATTATTTTTACTTTTATTATTATTATTATTATTATTATTATTATTATTATTATTATTATTATTATTATTATTATTATTATTATTATTATTATTATTATTATTACTACTACTACTACTGTTGTTGTTGTTGTTGTTGTTGTTGTTGTTACAACTAGTACTAAAATATTTACCAATAAATATTCACAATAATACCCAATATATGGATATTTTTACTAATTCAATGTTTAATTTTTATTATTCATATTTACTACTGTTTGAATTAAATGGATGTTTATTATATAAATCATGTTTTCCAGTGATTGAAATAATAAATATATAATACTTATATTTATTGAAAAACTATACCTATATATGTGTATATATATATATATATATATATATATATATTTTTTTTTTTTTTTTGTTTATAATTTTCTTGCAGTTTTCCTCATGTTGACCAAACGCACACAAGAAAATAATTTTCCTTTTCCTTTACTTCACTTCACTTCACTTTTCTCGGGAATTATTTTCTCACTTAACTTTCTTAACAAATAAACAGATCCTAAGTGTCCAAGAGAAGGGAAGTTTTCCCACCTAAGGCTAATGATCTCCCCAATGTCAAAATGTGTTAGATATAATCCTGATAAACAAAAAGGGCAATGCCAAGTGCTGACCACTTCACGTAGTGGGATAGTTGTTGACTTTTCACCTCCCCCACATGATGTGCAAAAAGATCAGGAGGTCTCCCCAGGCACGCAAGAGGCTGAAGATGCCTCCTTGGAAGAGAGTGAAAAAGATGATATAGTTAGGCCTGAGGTGGTAGTGAAACCCCTTATAGTTGCACCTTACCATCAACGGTTGGTCCCTCCTCCTAAAAGGGAATCCCGTGATGACATTATAGAGGTGCTTAAGCAAGTGAATCTTAACTTAGCTTTACTTGAGGTTGTCAAGAAAATTGCCACGTATGCTAAGTTCTCAAAGGGGCTTACTCACAGTGGTAAATAAGAACGTTTTCTTAGGAAAAAAAATGTGAGTTTGGTACTTTTGAGTGACTTCCCACCCATGTATAAACATCTGGGTGTGCCCACCATTTCGTGAATTATTGGAGAGAATTAAATCGAGAGAGATTTAATAGATTTAGGGGCGAGTGTCAACATTCTCCCTTACTTTATCTACAGAAATCTTGATTTAGGAGATGTTAATCCCACCAAAATTACTCTCCAACTTGCGGATCGCTCCGTGAAGATACCGTGTAGGATAGTTGAGGATGTTATCGTCTAAGTTGACAGTTTCTACTTCCTGGTAGATTATGTCATTTGGGACACAAAGCCCTCCTCTCTCCCGAGTCATCATGTCCCTGTTATTCTTGGCTGCCATTTCCTAGCCATGGATAATGCATTGATTAACACGTGTAATGGGAAAATGTAACTCATGTTCGAGAATATGACACTCAAGATAAATATCTTCAACATTAATAAGAAAATGGGTGATGAGGACAAGTTACACGAGTAGGATCTTATTAAGGAGGTAGTACATGAATACTTTGAGGGTAATTACACTAGGGATTCGCTTAATACGTGTCTGGGATGGTGAGTGAGAGCGAGAGTGCATACATCGATTCTGACCTAGAGTTGAGGGAGATAAGATAATTGTTGGATGAGGGCGAGAGTGAAGAGGACGTGAGAGATGTTATTTGGGTCTCCCGATTCGAGGAATTACCACCGAGGGAATCGTACATGGTTCCCTCTGACGTTAAATTTTTCAAACTCGAATTAAATAAGAGTTCTTCCAACGTTAAATATGCTTATTTGGTATAGGATGAGACATATCCCGGTGTTGTCTCCTTGAGCCTAAATGAAGAGAAATAAGGGAAGATTATGACAATTTTGTGGAAGAAAAAAAGGGCTTTTGGTTGGTCCATTGCGGATTTAAAAGGTACAAGTTCCTTGATTTGTACCCATAAAATCCACCTAGAGGAGGACATGAAGCCCTCTAAGGAGATGCAAAGACGTTTGAACCCGATCATGAAAGATGTCATTAGAACGAAGATCATTAAGTTATTGGATGTAGGCATCCTCTATCCCATCCCAAATAGTCAATGGGTGATTCCTATTCAAGTCTCCCCCAAAAAGTCAGGAATGACCGTGGTTAAGAACGTGAGGGTGGAACTTATTCCAAAACGTACCACCACCGGGTGGCGTGTTTGCATTGACTACCAGAAGCTCAATGCCGACACTAGAAAAGACCACTTCCCTTTGTTGTTCAGGGACCAAATGATTGAGAGAGTCTCGGGCCACCCGTTTTATTATTTTTTAGATCGTTATTCTCGATATAACCAAATAGAGGTGGATGTTCTAGACCAAGAGAATACTACATTCACATGTCCCTTTGTCACATTTGCCTACAAATATATGCGTTTTGAATTGTGTAATGCACTCGCGACATTTCAAAGGTGCATGCTTAGTCTACTTAGAGACATGGTTGAGAGAGTCCTTGAGGTGTTCATGGACGATTTTAGCATCTTCGGTCCCTCTTTTGACCATTGCCTTACTAATCTTGTAAATGTGCTTGCTCAGTGTGTGGAAAAGAACTTGGTACTAAATTGGGAGAAGTACCATTTTATGGTTACCAAAGGATTAGTTCTTGGGCACATCATGTCATCTAATGGGATAGAGGTCGATAGGGCAAAAATTGACATAATTGCCAAACTTCCCCTACCCAAGTAACTAAAAGACGTGCTCTCATTCTTGGGCCATGAAGGGTTTTATCGTAGGTTTATTAAGTATTTTAGATCCATAGCTAGGCCCTTAAGTAACCTACTCGCGAAGGATTCCCCTTTTGAGTGGAGTGAAGCATGCCAAGAGGCTTTTGAAAATTCAAAATCATGCTCATCTCCGATACCATCATGCAAGCTCTGGATTTGACCCTTCCATTAGAGATTATGTGTGGTACGAGTGACTACGCAGTAGGGGTTGTTTTAGGATAAAGTAAAGATAGGAAGGCCCATATCATGTACTATTCTAGCATAATGTTAATCAAACCTCAATTGAACAATTCCACCATGGAGAAAGAGTTGTTAGCGATAGTGCTCACCTTCGCAAATTAAGTGTATACCTTATTGAGTCACCCATAACGTGCTTTACTGACTACGCAACTCTAAAATATCTCCTTTTGATGAAGGATGTGAAGTCTCACCTCATTAGGTGGATCTTGCTACTGGAAGAGTTCGATATTTCCATTAAAGACAAGAGATGAGTAGAGAACATCGTAGCCGATCATTTATCTAGGTCTCGTCCGATGTACCTCAAGATCCCATACCTATAAATGAGTATATTCTGAATGAGAAATTATTTTCCACTTCCTCTCTTCCTTGGTTTATGGATACTGTGAACTATTTAGTCACGAGGGTCGTTCCCTCCGATTGGACACCGCAAGAGATGAGGAAGTTCTTTACATGGTCGCGCATATTTTTCTATGATCATCCTTACTTGTTTAAGTTTTGCGTTGACCAAATAATTCGAAAGTGTGTGACGGATGAGTAGATTCCAAGTGTAATTCGATTTTATCATTTGGCACCGTATGGAGGCCACTTTTCCATAAAAAATAGAGTCGCAAAGATCCTTCAATACGGTCTGTCCACTATCTTCTAGTATGTGAACGTGTATTGTAGATCACGCGATAGGTGCCAAAATATGGGAGCTATTACTTGAAGTTACATGATGTCTTTGACCCCTATTCTCACCATCGAGATGTTCAACTATTGGGGCATCGACTTCATGGGACCTTTCCTTCCCTCTTTCAGGTTCCTATACATCCTTATCGTGGTAGACTATGTGTCTAAGTGGGTAGAGGCCATTTCTATAGTAAAATGATGGTTAATTTCATATATGAACACATACTTTCTCGTTTCGATGCTCCGAAAGCCATCATTAATAACAATGGCATGCACTTTGCAATAGGCCTCTTGAGAAGTTAATGAGAAAGTATGAAGTCGTCCACAAGGTTGGGATGACTTACCACCCATAAATGAATGGGAAAGCCGAGTTAGACAATTGAGAGATCAAGCATATTCTCGAAAAGATCATTGATCCCAATCGTGCGGATGGTTCTAATAGATTAGTCGATGCCCTATATGATTATCAGACCGTAAACCTCCTCAAAATGTCCCCATTCCGCTTTGCGTATGGCAAGCCTTGCCATCTCCCTATTGAGTTAGAGAACAAGGCATATTGGTCCATTAAGAGGTTGAAATTTAACCTTGATAAATTTGGTGAAGTGTGAAAACTTCAATTGAGTGACTTAGAAGAAATACGCAACGATGCATATGAGAGTACCTCCATTGCCAAAGAGAGAGGGAAAGTAGCGCGCGATAGAAATGTAAATAAAAAGAGTTTTATTTGAGCCAAAAAGTGAACTTGTACAACTCACTTATACATTTGTTTTCTGACAAGTTAAGTTTTTGGTGGATCGGCCCATTTGTTGTGAAAGAGGTGTTCCCACACGGAGTTATAGAGGTTCAGTATCCTAAGTATAGGAGCACGTTTAAGGTGAATGGACAACGCCTAAAGACATATCTCGGGGCATACGTTGAGGAAGTCAAGACAATTTTGTTATCGGACCTCGTATACGGGGATGAGTAGGTACTTTGAGGAGTGATCGTCTCACCCCCGATGTGTATGGGGTGATTTCATGTTTTATTTTAAATTCATGTGTGTGTAACACATTTAGGAGTGAATTGAGTCCATGTTAGCAAGAAAGGAGAGCGTTCGATTTGTCCTAGCACGTACCAAGAGTGATGTTGAAAATGCGGTGAATTTTGAGTGTCATCGATCATATTTAGTGAATTTAGTTTCAACTTGGTGTAATTTGTAGGTTCCCATACACCCACGCCCGAGAGAAAGCAAAAAAATGGGAGAAACTTGGAGGTTGACAACACTTTGAACCGAACCGAGTTGCTGAGCGAACCGGTTTGACCTTGGGTGAACCTGTTCTATCCCTGTGCTGCTAACACGCAATTTTTACCCATTTTTTTCCCATTTCCCTCAAACCTTTTCACCTTCCCTCCCATCCAATTCACCCCCTTTCCCTCCATATCTGAAAATACAATATAAAAACCTCCCTCCAATCCAAAAACCTTTCATTTTCCCAATCTCCCTCCCATCCCCACCGAAACCCTTTAACTTTCCCACCTTTTCACACACTCCCACACCTATATATACAACACCATTCCACCCCCCCCCCCCCCCCAAAAAAAAAAAAATCCTCCTTCCTCTCCTATAAATTCTTCCAAGTTCTTCCTATTTTCCTCATGTCCTAGAGAACCGTTGTCTGAATATACGACTCGGTCAAAATTGAGGACAATGAAGCCCGCAACATGTATCGATCGGTATAAGAGAGAGATTGGTGCAATGAATATTTTGGCAATGCCCGCACACGGAGTGGAAAGTCGTGTAGGAATGGGAGCAACTTCCCGTCAATGTCACTCAATTATTTTTGCGATTTGATGGTGCAATTGGTTGGCCTTCGATGTGGTCGAAGCTCATGAGGATGTTTTTCGCAAATTCTATGGCACCCTCATCAAAACCTTAAAGGGCCATTATGAGGCCTATGTTCGAGATGATAGAAATTATTTTTATATGTGACATTGTGGTAAAGCCTCTTTAATAAAAAAATACTTCATTACCTATAAAAAAACAACAACAACTTGTATAGCGGTAAGCAAAGGTATCAATCCACCGCTAAGGAGTGAAACACAAGAAAAGTCATGTAATTCATTTTTCTGGTTATTTTCTTTTTTACTTTTTCTTTGTTTTCTATTTTTTAAGGATTGTTTTATATTAAAACAATTTTCAAGAGGTGATGAAATAACTAAAGTAAGTGAATAAAATAATGAACGAAATCAAACACTAAAATTAAAGATAAAGTGAGGTAATTAAACGTGAGAACAATCAAGGAATGGGACTACCCCACATATTCTAGTTAATCTAATTAATTAATTAATCCATTTGAAATTTCCCAAGTTAGTATTGAAATTACAGGTTAACTCTCGTCACAAATGCAATTTTAACACTAACATTTTAGAAAATTAAGATCAAACACCCACAACTCTAGAAATTAGATCTATACTCCTTTTAATAAACCACCTGATAGGACCGATTCATAAAAATTCATATAAATCATAGAAAATAAAATTTATAGTAGAAATTTAAGGAATAATACCACACTTGAGAAATCCCTATCTCTAGTTTGATTCTAAAATGGGTATTATATCTTGAATTTTGATTTTCTCTCGAAAATCATTTACCCTCTCTGGAGGCGTAAATTAAAAGGTGAAGGATAAAAATTAACATTCAAAGTAAACTAATTAATTAAAATAACATAAAATAAGGATTCATCCCACCCCTTGAAAGGGGTGTTTATCCTAAAAAGGTGATAAAACACAACAAATGTAATATTATCAACAACTAAGCATGAAGTTAAAAAAGTAGAGATACGAGAAAAAATCTTAGAATCAAATCTCCTTGAATTGCAAGTTGAATTCTAAACTCTTCAATACAATCCAAACTCACACAATTTAATCCTCACAAATTCTCTAAATAAAATTAAAACAAGTTAAAAAAGCTATTTACAAAGGTGTTTCTCTCTCTATTTTATTTCTCTACTTTCTCTCTAGAACTTTTCCTTTACAAACTCTCTACCTTGTTCCATTTCCGTTTTCTCTTTTATTTTTTTTGAATTAATTATTACAAGCAAATGGTGTAAAAAATACACTCAAATGAATACACGCCTTAATAATATCTAATACAAATACTTCTATGAAAAAAATTAACCAATATGACTAAAAAATGAAAATGAAATATACAAGTCTTCACACGAGCCTCCAACTGCAAGAAAGCGGCAACAACGTCATTTGATGGAAAAAAATTTTTGTTCTAAGTGTATGATGATCGTTGTTGCAAATTCTTTTCAATAAAAATCCCTTTGAACCTACAAACATAATATGAAATTGTATAATGGTAAGTAAGGATGTCAAACCAACTTTCAAGTGTGAAGCACAAAATGTGTGAAGATAAAGGTAGATTCATTTGTATATTATTATTTTTTTATGATTCTTTAAGGGATTATTAATTAACGAACTTTGCTAATTTTTAAAGTACTAACTAAGATGTAATATCTAATAAGAGAAAACAAAATTGTACTAATAAGCAAACTAACTAAACTGGATTCATTAGGGCTTTAAAAATCATGCCTAGAATGGGAAATTAGCCCTCGTTAATCATCATCCAAGAAGTAAGACAAACAATTAAAAGAATAAAAGGAACAAATCAAGAGTAATTAAAGAGGAATAGATTAAATCCATTTGTTCTTAAAATTGGAGCAAATCTCCAATTACAATCCAAAATTCTATCAATTACAATCCCTTACTTATATATTTTTTTTAAATAAAAACTACAAAATAAAAAAATAAAAACTAATTACAATATACAACAGATGAATTCATAATGGACTCTTAAATAATGAGAGGGATTTGCTAAAAATGCAAATCCTCTCATTATAAAATCATACATTAGAATTCATTCAAAGATATAAATTCTATATCACCACTTTATGTTGAGATATTTGCTAAAAATACAAATACTCACCATAAAGGGATGGAGAAGAAGTTACTTTAAAAAGGGATGAATTCAACCACAACACTCTACATTGAGATATTTGCTAAAAATGCAAATACTCTCTATAGAGGGGTGGAGGAGAATTTATCACACAAAGTAAAAACTAAAATGGAGATTGTCTTGAAATGCCACCAAGTCTTCAATTTATAGGTGAAATGAGGCTAGGGGTATAGTTGGAATGGGATGCACATGAGGGGTGTAAGGTGTGAGAGGGATGATTAAGGTATTACACAAGTGTGCATGTGGGTTTAATGAGGGTGATGAGAGTGTGAGATAAGTTGGGGGTTAAAGGGTATTTTTGGAAATGACTTAAAAGAATTAAAACACATGGTTTTGTTATTATTTGGTTTGGGGTTTATTTGGATTAGATATAAAATATTTGGACAAAATAATGTGGGTTAACTTGGGACAAGTGGCTTAAGAAGGAATGGAACTGGGTATAGCTTGTTCTTGGTTGAAATGGAATCGAGTTGAGGTTGGGGATAAGGGTCGGTTGTTGACTGAGTTCGGGTTGAATATGGGTTCGTCGGAGGTGATAGTTGCTGGGGTGAAATCAGGTTGGAATGGGGTAAATGGGAGGTTTGGAATAGGGAGATGGACAACGGGTTAAGTGGGTTTTGGTGTTTGGAGGCTCGGGTAGAAGCATTTGGGTCAAAAGCTTGGACAGGTGGTTGGGTTAGATGGGTTGCCGAATTCTGGGTTGCTGGTTTATGGTTCATGGTAGAGATGGGTTCGAAATCGAAGCACTTATGGGATCACCGATTTAGGAGCTGAATCGGGTATGAGGTGATTGGGTATGGTAGTTTCCGGGTTGAGGTCGAAGATGGGTTTAAGGATGGTTTATATATATATATATATATATATATATATATATATAGAGAGAGAGAGAGAGAGAGAGAGAGATTGATGTAGGATTTAGTTATGGAGGAGAGAGAGAGAATGTGGGTGAAAGTTGAAGATGGGGAGGGTGTTTGTTTGGTGTGGTGAGGTGTATGGTAGATAGGTGTGTGTTTAGATTGTTAAAAGAAAAATTAAAATTAACACTATCTAATTAATAAAACTAATAAAAAAAATAAAAAATTACAATCTAAAGAAAACAAAAATCCTATTCTATTAATAAATGATACAAAATAAAAATCAAACTGAACTAAAAGAAAATGAAAATAAAAATAAAGAAAATTATTAAACTAAAAATTAATTTTCTAACATATAAACTAAAAGACTCAAATAAAAATAAAACTAACTTAATAAAAATAATAAAATAAATATTAATAAGACTAACTAATAATAATAAATAAAAATAAAACGTACACGTATATAACTATAAGAACAGTAAGATAAAATATTAAAAATACACACTACGCATAATATAGACTCTAATATATACAAATATACGCATAAATAAATCTTAAAAATATACATGACTCAAAGCCAAATATAAAATAAATTCTAAAAATTAAAAACGACTCAAATAAAAATCTAAAAAATATAAAAGGTGCAAACTAAACACACAAGGCTGGGATAGGATTAGGGAGGTCTGGGCTCGGTTCAGGTCTGGTTTAGGCTACGGAACTGGGTTTAGGCTCATTTAACCGCATCACTCCCACACTTGACGTATTTGACCACTTATTTATTACAATTGCCTCTAATTAAGCGTGTTTGACACCGCAAATGCTTATTGACTTAAAAAACAAACAAATACCAACATAAGTCCGATTTTTATTGAGAATTAGCAATTAAAAATTATCTATTTGGGGTTTTATTTTAACATTTTTTGGTGCTTATCACGAGACACAAGAATTGCACTCATGCTCAATATTATAAGACGGAAGATGCACGCCTTGGGGGTTGAGTTCCACGAGCGTCCCACCTATCATACTCAGCGTCGTCACTCACCCGGCTCCCATTCTCAAGCCGTTGGGCACACGACACCCCTTGGACCCGGGAGACTTTTCCTTCCGTGCAACTATTCGAGCGTGCCCGATTCTCCAATCTTATCACTTGCGGCACGATTCTACCTATAAAGAACGATTTGGCGATTCGTCTTCGACATGGTACATTCCATTATTTCCTTTTTGACGAGCAAGCCTAAATTAGACTCCCCCACATATATTTCAATGAGATCTCTCCGCGACCTATGACGGCATCGGTAAGATGTCTCTTCTATATGCTCACTTTATCACCTCTCTTTGCACCAACTATTATATTGGTCTGTGGGGCCCCATCGCACATGAGCCCATGCCAATTAATGCTACATCTATTGGGTGGAGCACCACACAAATGAAGAATGTGCAACCTCCTCTTGTACTATTTTTTGACGATATTGAAATGCAGAAGGGTGATGACGATGAGGAAAGTGCCGAGGAAGGGGAAGAAGGGAAAATGGGTAATGCCCAAGGTGACGTTGATGAGGCTGACCCAAACTACGAGGCCAATTTTAATGAGAGTGCATTCAATACAGCGATATTCAATAGTGGTATGGATCAACTAGAAGCCCGCCTCGATGATTTTATAGATGAGTATAGGGTTGATCATCGTGACGATCAACACGATTATCGGAGGGATGTGAGCATGATGATGCGGCTTCAAGCCAATATGTACCATTTGAGTATGGGTCCGAATGCGCAAATGCCCGATTACTTTTACGACCCATACGCTCGCGATCCCAATGCCCTTGGTCCCTCGCATTATATCTCTTGGATGTGTTATCTTTTGTTATGTAGTTCTCTTTATGTATGGTTTTATCTTTTGGAACTATGTAATCTCTCTTGATAATGAAAGTTTATTGGAGTTTATTAGTGTCTCTTGCATTTTAATATTTGTTTGTTTTATTCTCGCACTATTCTTTTCTTATTAGATATTAGTCCTTTTGATTGAGGACAATGTAAAAGTCTAAGTTGGGGGGATACACGTGCATCTTTTAAACTTCGCAAATTTTAAAATGCCCCCCAAAAAATTCAAACAATTCAAAATTTTGAATAATATTTTTCTTCAAAATAAATAAAAATTTAATTTAAAATCTTCAAAAATATAATTAAATTTTTGTTTGAAGACTCAATTTATAAAAACTTAATGCACTAAGACGAAATTGACCAAAACAGGAATTGAGCGAAAATCTACGATTTAACAAATAAGTGTGAAGATTTTTAACCCGGTGAGATTTCTTAACCTACTAATTGTTCTGAGTAGTTAAATCAATCTGAGTTAAAAGTCAACTAAAAGTTCTTTTCAATGCTAAAAAGTCGTTGGTGATATCTAAATCGTTTTTTGATCGTTTACGAAAAACGGGTGAAATATTGTTTTGAAAACGTGCTAAAAATGCCTCAAAATTAAAATTAATCTCAAGATGCATATGGTAATGTGATTAATAATTCGGATACATGAAGTTAGGTCATCCTTTGTTTACCCAAAAATATTATCCATAAAAAGTCATGAAAAAGATCCTTTTACAACCCACTTTGAGCCCAAAATTTATATACCCCTTCGTTTGTCAACCCAAAAAACCCAATTAGCCCGAAGTTGTGAAAATAATAAAAAATTATTAATTAAGTCTGTTGGGTATATAAAAAGGGGCAGAAAAGTAGAAAAAATGCTCAAACAAGAATAAATAATAAATGAAAAAATAGAAAAATAGAAAAATGAAAAATATAAGGAAAAAGAAGAGAAAATGAGCAAAATCCCCAAAAAGTGCCAATGGACATTGCAAGAAAAAATTTCCAACTCCGAGATTTCCCAACATTTCCATTATTACCCAAAACACCTTAACCTAAAAAAGTCCTAACCGAGTCCGAATAAAGAAATTAATTACCGCGTGGAGAGTTAAAACATAAAAAAATAATAAAGAGGCAAAACGGTGCGAATAAATAATGGTATTTTTTTGTTTTCCAATGATCGTATTCCATTCATGAGATCTTTTCACCATTAATATTTTCGTCTTTCAATTTGTGTGAATGAACTCGTGTCTAATTACATTTACTCTTAATATCATGCACACCGAGAGAAATGCCACAATACGAGTGATTCGTTTATAAGAGCATCATGTACGAATCTGAATCAAAGCGAATCTTTGGAAAGTAACGTAATGATCAATCGACAAAGTTAGCAATTTGATTTTCGGCTTTGCATATACACATTATGAATTGAGATCGTCGAACAAAAAATAATTGTGATTATTTTCTAGAATTTATATTGTATGGTTTTTATTTATTTTAATATATTTTTTGAGTCGTACAAAAATGAATTTTGTGGGTAAATTCATTACAAACCCTCATGAGACACCACGCGTCTTACTAGGATAACCTGGGGGTTTAACGGCTTGTTGCATACGTGAAATGCAATCACTTGCCCACAAAAGAGGTATCTTATCCTGTTAGTTTAGAGGTTTATTTAGACTCGTACTCTCATTCTTTTAGATTTCTTTGGACTAACAACATTCTCAGTTAGGGAGATTTGATTAAGCATAAATATTCCATATTTATCCCCTTAATTTCAGTATTTTGACAATCCGCACAGTGTATTAATCCCGAATTTATCTCATATTTATGATACTAACCCTTTTTAGCGAGTATTTTGTGTTTTGGGTATTTCTCTCATGTTTACAGTTAAATTGTGCAAGTGGATGGAAGAGAAAGCCAAAACGGTGAAAAAATTGAAAGAAAGGGAAGTCAAGGAAAATTTCATAATTTTATAGTCGGAACAAAGAAAAGCCAATTGAAAAGTTGAATAGCATAAAGTCATGAATATACTGGAAGAAAAGACACCCCGATCCGAGCTATGGTTAGAAAGTTATGTGCATTTAAAGTTGAGAAGAGAATCTAGTGGGAAAGATGCAATTAGGAGAAAATCAAACACATAAGGCAAATTAAGGTAGAGATCCGGACTAAATCAGTTCGATAAGGAAAATCGGTTTTCCCCATGGGTTCGTCCTAGGTTTAGTTCAGTGCATGGGTTCGGTTCAAGACGGGATTTTTATATTTTTTCAATCTTTTAACTAGAAGAATTTGAGTTTGTGGGGACTTATTTAAACGACTTTTATCACTTGTAAACACCTATTAGGAGTTATTATTGATGGTGATCATTCATTATAAGGCATCATAGGATTAAGAAATTCTTGGAGCAACTTTTACATATTTTTGCACTCTAAATTCATTAAAACATCATAGTTTTTCTGGAATTTTTCAAGCTTGATTCTTGTTGCAAGCTTTACATTCTTTATCATTGGTAACTTTATTTCCAACATATTTCTTATTATTTTTTCATCAAGTCTAGATGCAAATTCATTAATTCATGCATAAAAAAATAAGATCATGTCCAGCTAGATTCTTAGAGAGTTGGGAAACATGAACCCAACCTAGGTGCTGGATGTTGGATATAAAATTCGATGTAATCATATATGTAATTATTAGCGTTTGATACTTTTGTTGAGACTAAAATTATAGGTATCTTAACTCCGTCTTTCGTAGGCAACTGGAATGTTTGAGGATACGATATAGGTATCAACAATCTTATCATTCGCGTTAATTTAGTTGTTGACTGAATATTCTACGGAGTAATATTCTCACATATTTAGTGCTTCAATTCAATTAATGTTCTTCTTTTATTTAATTATATAATTATCAAGAATTTTATATTTAATGGAACTGCTTACGGTTTGGGGGATTGGATCCCGACTCCACTTCTTCCAAATAGTTTTCAAAAATCAAAATTCTAGTTTTTTGTTTTTTTCTGAATTAAATCGTGTTTGCTAGATTAAGTTTCCTCAGTTACTTAGAATTTTCTCTAAAATCAAATCATCTTTTCTTTTTTTTTTTAGAGTCGATACCTAGGTTTTAGAAGCCTACTTTGCATCGTCAAAATGTTTATCGTCCTATTCCCTAAGGATTCAACCCCGACTTACCAGATATTTCTTGAGCGACCTACTTGCACGAGAGTCGTAGGTATACACGTAGAACACATATTATGTGTCGCGTCAGTGCATTCCATGATATACCTATTGCCTATAAAGGAAATCATTCATGGAGACGTATGGAAAATACATTTGACAGACTCGAATGTACATAAATTGCCTCATGATATACCTTGTGGTGATAGTATGTGTGAGAGTGAATTTGACATACTCGACGTACATGAACGAGTTCTTTTTATATACCTCCCATTATGAGTTCGGTCAAGTGGTACAATACGAGGTAACCGTTTGATAGATGTCAAACGTACTTAGCTAATGGTTGGTGGGAGTCATATTACTTAGGTTAATTGTGATCCACATAATCGATAACCCATAAAAAAATGACTTCTCACTACGTGGAAAATATAAGGTCAACATGTAGTGCTCGTGTGATGTAGTGTGCAAGATGCATGAGTCCTAATTAGTATCCTTATAAAGTGTTATGTATGCTAAGAGGATATCTGCAACTTTTAAGCATGAAGTAAAATAAGGGAATATACATGAGTGGCACGTGATAAAAGAGATAAATATGCATATGGGATAAAGCATAAAAAATATTTACATGTAACATGAAGCATGAATCATGTACAATTGGAAAAGCATGGTGATGTGTACAGGGTGTGAATAATGTGGATATACACAAGATGGATGATAAAAGTATGAACAAAGTGGGAATAACGTGTATGTGTAAGTGAGTAAAACATGGAGATATGTGCCAGTGATATGAAATATATACATGAAGCAAGTGGTATGTACAAGTGATGAAGCATGTGATAGGTAAAGCACGTGAATATATACAAGTGGGAATATTCATATATATACAAAATACATGAGAAATGTCATAGGAAAAATGTTGCATACATATGATAAGAAGATGGATACGATGGACAAAAAAAATATGCATGGATAGTGTAATATGAGCATGACATATATGACGTGTAAGCATGATTGAAGAAGAGGAATACACAAATGAAAACATATACACACAGATGAAGAAAGGAGAAAAAAGGAACATAAAGCCCTTGTAAATAGTTACTAGTCCTATAAAAAATAACCATCAAAGTCGCCAATGTTAAATATCTTAAGGGTTTCTGCCCTAGAAGAGCTGAAAATGCAGGTTGAAAGGGGAAATCCACATCCTGCCACTCGCGCAGAGTTTTAGCGGGATCCGAAGGATATGAAACGATCATCTTCAAGAGTGTGTTAAAGTGTAGAGGTTAGGCTTGCCAACTTAATTTACTAAAAAAAGGAAAAAGGGGTAGTCTTACCCAAAGAGAGGACATAAAAGATAATTGATTCATACAAAACTAAATAAATCACAACCTTAAGAACTAAGTTACAAAATATAAAGATGTTAGCCACCCATTCCACCCCCTCGGACTCTAATAGGTTATAAAAATATTCTCCTTCTCCTTGAATGCATAATCATGTGCATAATGTGTGTTGGTTGAAAATGTATATATACGTGAATCATGTGTCTGGAGTAACAATCATTTCGACCATGCCACAAAAAAGACATAATCAAATCATTTTATGGAGTATAACTAAAAGCAAGTGAAAAAATGTAAAAAGATAGCAAGAATATGAGTGATGCACAGGATTGTGACCCACTATGAGATAATGAATACATATGTCAATGGGATTACTAAAAAGTGAATAAAAATGTATAAGTATCTAAAATATGAGTAATTCGCTATATCTTGACTCACAAGGAATAATAAAGACACATGTTAACGTGATTGCTAAAAGTACTAAAGAAAAGGTAATGATGAATAGACTATGAGCGATGCGTCGGATCGTAACGCACTATGAAAAAGTGAATATGCATGTCAACAAAATCGCTAAAATGTGAGAAAATAGGCAATAATAGATAAACTAATATTGTATTCACCCCATTCTAACATCTCCCATATACCTCTATAACTCCCCTTCAATCCTCGGACGCTTGGTCCCCCTTCAAACCTTGAACTAGAGGTCATCGAATGCTTCCAAGCCCTCTTTAACATTAGTCAACTCTCAAACTCGAGAGTCTCTCAACACACTTTCATAGGGCTCAGAATCCCCTTTTTAACGATCATGGCCACGCGTGAATCGAACTTATAGTTCACATTTAGCACCCTTTTTAACCAAATGGTCATCAGACACTTCCCACGCTCTGCTTGGATAATTCTCAAAACCGAAAGTATCTCACTTCACTTTCATTAGGCTAGAAACCCCCTTTCCAATGGTCCATAGTGTGCCCAAATTAGACTTACGATTCACATTTAGTTTCCCCAAAACCATGAACCAGAATTCACCATATTTGTCTCGAATATTGTATTTTATACCCCTTTATTCTTGTGCATTTTAGCCCCACTTTAATTCCTATGTTTATGATCATTATCCAAAAAACCCTTATTCTTTCTTCTAATATGTTTTGGGAGGTATATTTGAGCTTTTGTAGATATTATGGATGCCTAGTGTGAAGTTGGATGCCTTTCGTTAAAGTTTCATCGCAAGATGAAACTTTTAGTGTAATCTAGTCTTTTTAAACTCCATATTTTGGATGTTATAAAAGTACCAACATGTATATCATCAGATTATCTTCATGTGGCGACCGATCGTGCGTCATTCTGATCTAGAGGGCTTCAATAAAACTTTATTTTGGGGGTTATTTGGATTTAGTATACATATGTACAGATTCTTGTAAGCGAGCGACTTATTTTTTTAATTTAGTTTAGATTTTTTAGATAAAGGTGATTTTGTCAACATTGCACTTTAAGCAATATCAGAGTAGGAATATGATTTTCTCATTTATTTCATTATTTCTAGAGATTACTTATTCCACATTTTGAAATGTAAATATAACATTTAGAATATGGGTTGTTCTTGGTAGTTATTTTTGTTGAGGGATTGTTGTATTTCAATGTTGAGAAAAAGGATTTTTGCTAGATTTTTGCTTATTCCACATTTTTAATTGTTGTTCTCGATTTTTATTTTTATATCATGTGTCCCTTTTGAGCAAATTAGGGTATGTGTGCATTTTATGTGTTTTGGTTGATATTTGAAGATTCAATTTCTTTATATGCCTAACACCCCTTCTCAACTAAAACTCTCAATGAGATTTTATTTGGTTCGGAGATGACTAGAACTTCATGCGCACCACTTAAAAATGACGGTCAATGTTGTAGGCACAATGCACTGTTTGCAAGAAATTGTAGTTTGTGTTTAAATATCAGTAGTTACTATGTTGATTTGGTTTTAATATTGTATTGTGAGTTTTTATATTCTTAATTACTTTAAGAATTATAATTTTTATTAACATTAGATTTTTGAGTTTTTAAATATTTTAAAAAAAGAGACTGCATTAGTTTAAATTATTCCCTGTTCATTGTGACACCCCGCTTACTAAAATACCTGGGGCCAGCCCGAGATCAAAATAAAAAGTTAATATTATATGGATCATTCTTAGCATCATTGTCGAATTATTTTTAGAGTTACTAACCACCTAGTAAATTAATTAGACTGGTGCTAAATTTTATCTTTCATTAATTAACAACATGCAGAGCTAAATAATAATTAAACCATCAATGAAAAACTAATAAATAAATCCACCACCGATGAATAATATAAATAAAAGTAACCAAATCAACTACCGGTGCAACAATAAAATATGACAGTAAACAAAAATAGTAACATGGATACACAAGATCAAATAAATAACTGAATACTAAAATTGAGGGAGACATGCCCAAATGAGTACTGGAGTAAAGATCCTACACTAGGAATAAATGAATGAAGCATTTATAGCAAGTACTACAACTTACTCATAAGCTGCAACTGTGCATCCCTGGATAGAATCCTCAAACTGGGTGTACTTGTGGCTGGACCCCTAAAAGGTTTTGAAAAATATTTTTAACATGGGTCAGAGCCCAAGTGAAACATTTTGAAAAATATTTACTAAGCAGTTAAATTGCAATAATTAAATATGCATGAACACTTTTCATATTTAAGCTAGTGTCTCACTCTCTTGAGGTATAACTTACCTCTCATCTAATGTGCACACCTAACATTTGCCTGGTAACCTTATCTAGTTAAGCTACCCCACCTAACTAGCCGTATTAAGTCTCTTTCCACATACTAACTCGTTATGCCGCAATACTTCACTGGATTCTTTATCTCAATTAACCAATTATGAATTTCTCATTATATGTTTAATCCTCCACCCACTAGGGTTATTTTAGATGTCACTATCTTTCTCATCTACTAATTACACACTGTAGAATAAATCATAAGCGTATACTTATCACTTCGATACATATATACTAATACGGCACCCCTAGGTTGAGCTGCAGTGCATGTATACTATGCTATCATGTCCCGATATATCATCTACCAATCACATATAGAAGAATAAAGCACAAGTATATGTATTTTTTATTCTAATTGTTTATATACAATACATCACCCCTAGGCTGAGACCTCCGGTGCATGCATACCCTGCTATTAAGTCCCAGCACATCATGCACTGTATAAAGGACTATTGGTTCAGTATCTCTCTCGAACCATCATCACAAATCACACATATTAGAGGCGGACATAGTCCCTGTCCAAATGGATCATGCACATACCTATGCCCCCATTCAACCGTCAAAACTATGGTACGCTTAGATAGCACGTGTTCGAGGTCTTATATTATGGGTACAAGCCTAAAATTCCACCAATGGGCTCGTCAGGATAAGACCGTCCATGATGCGAAACCTCCCGTGATAGCAACTAGCCTAGGTATGTCAATACACATAATAAATCATACAATAGGTATTCACACAACCCATATATTTATTTCATCAGTATTGGTACACACACGACCTATATTATATATCTTATACGTAGTATATATACCTCCCGAACATTCTACGTATTATTAAATTTTGATTATACTTCTCATCATATCATTCCGAGTATCCACCACTACTCCATGTGTACCAATTATTATTAAACATATTTCAATAAGTAATTTACTCATGGTCTAAGATATAGGCACTCTCACATTAACCATGACTCATTCTCATCCTCCGAATTTATTACATTTCAAATCACACCGATTAATCTAATCAATTTCACATTAATGAATTTATTAAAGTAGGTCACCCAACTACAATAATTCGACTCACTCATTCGGTCTGTATCTTCACCCTTTAGAATGGATTACACCAAGTACCACTATTAGGTAAACCACCGTTTTATTAAATTCAATATTAGATAAATTATTATATACATCTATAATAAACTAAATTGGCTAAAAACATTCGGGTTACGACCCCGACTCTTAATTCTATAAGTATTAGCTCACATTCATATTTTTATTGCAAGATACTAAGCACATCTCAATCTAGTCAATATCCTAATTTCACCCGAAATTTCCATATGAATCCGTTCATATATATTTTTAGGCATTTTCATCCTAAACACTCTAAATCCATACCTCAAATTCATTCCCATCCAATTTCAAGGTAAAAATAATGTTCCTTAATATTTTCCAGAGTCCTTCACTCGTTTACAGGCATCCCTAAATAATCAAGATTTTATTTCTCACAAAGGATTTCAGTTTCAGACCCTTTCGTAGAAAAATCATAACTCATTCAAAAAAAAATCATAAAAATATGAGATCGGTGCCCATTGAATCGTAATGAAAAGATTAAAAATTTCATTTTGACAAACAGTTAAATCGGACTGTTTCGGCCTCAAAACTAGACCGGTTCGCTGCTGCTACACAGCGAACCTCCTTCTTCTCCAACTCGTTTTTCCTCCATTTTTACACATCAAACCTTCATAGTTTCTTCGCAGGACTCATCCCAATCATAACCAATGTTTATTACACATACTAAATAGGCTCTAATCATCATATCAATATCTAAACTTCAATGGTTTCGATTATCACTCACAATTTCATGAATTGGGTTTTACAATTTTTATTCAATCATTTCTTAAATTCGATTCTACAATTCTTAATTAACGAATCTGACTTTAATTTCTAGCAAGGTAGTTGTGTTATATATCTTTACATGATATCTATTTCGTACTAATCATCAATTCATATCAATCAAAATGGTTAATTCACCCAAAATCCATTTTAATGAAATAATTCACCCAAAAATGATTATGGTTTACACCCACCATGATACGAATCGCGATACCGCAAAGTAATTGAAAGGAAGTTTAAATACTTGCATGAATAATTTGATGTTGTCTGATTCCTTTGCTGTAGACAAGATTTGACGAAGAACACATCAATCTCTTCTTGGTTTGGCTCCCCAAAACTCTCCCATTTGATCTCTCTTTTCTCCTCTGCATCTAAGGTTTTCTTAAATGAGTTATGGCTGCCACACCCTGTCACATTTAGGTTTTATTCTTTCAATCCCGTTTTTAGTCTTGTGGGTTTTATTTAAATGTCCCAAACACTCACGTGTGGGCCTGATTATGCCCAAAAATGCCCCGAGACCCATTTACTATTCCCGGGTACTCTTTTCTGACTATCTCAACCTGTTCGGAACCAACCGTGCACTTAGAATCGTCATCCGAGTTACTTAACTAAAATCTCCAATTTCCATCTCAAATTATGACACATGTACTCTTAAAAGAAATAACTTGAATTGATTTAAATCTTAATTCTCAAAATAAATTAAATCTTCCAAATTAAATAAATTCTCCAAATTAAATAATTTCTCCAAATCATTAATTTAGTTTAAATTTAATTCACCAAATTAAATAAAATTCTTTATCCTAAAAAATACGGGGTGTTACATGCTTCCCCCCTTATAAAGGAATTTTTTCCTCGAAATTCAGATGAGTCTAGTAATCCAAGCCTCGAATACTTCCCTACTCACATGCCCTTAAGATCGCTACCCATATCTGTACCCCTGTAATCACGCATTATAGTATAATTAAATTAATTACCCAGAGCACCCATACACCCTGTACCCATGCTTATCCGCACGAACGTCACCCGACTCTTCTAGCCTTAAATCATAATATAACTTTCAACTCACACTTATAACCACGTATATATATAATATAACCGAGGTACCAAACCCATGTCCTAATGACCACACATCTCCCCACTTACAATGTTGCATTAAGTTTCATGCGTGGGATGTCTCGTAAAGCGAAATCCAAACAAGGAACCCCCCGATGCACTACTACCTAACATTGTCGGTCGTTGAGATCCATTAGGCCCTCAGTCCATAGCATGTACCCCCAAATTATCGTCTCTTCCACTCTCATGTTACAAAAGACATCATACAATACTGCACCCCTTAGTATCACTAGTTTCTTAGCACGAATTAATCACGCGCTATATCTTCTTGCTCAGTAATAAAACTATCTACCCTGAACCCCATCAGACAATGTCCCTACTCCTCAGGATCAAATATAACAATACAAATATTTTCTCATAAGTTTATTATGTAACACATGATAACAAACATACACTTATATATAGACTAGACCCTCTTTCAGGCGATAATCTAACACAAGTAAATCGTATCTCAGAACAGTGATAAAAAAGTCTTACCATACTATATACTATAGCCCAAACATCCTGACATAAATGTCACTAATGTATAGTACGTAACACTCTTATTTCAAATTTATCTTCGCACTCTCTCGGCGTAGCTATATCACGCAGGTATTCTCGATTACCCCACAATTTGTAATTTAAATCTTCTCGATGTTTCCCCATGCGTTAACTTATGGTGTAAAAGTTCTCTCAGTTCTTCCTTCGCAGCATTACCCAACTCTCCTGGCTACATATCATAATTGCTCTCAGTTTTAAGTGTTTTCTCTACACGTTCAATAATTTAACATTTAAAACCTATGCACTAGCATCTAACAATGTTTCACTACTTCCAATGTTTATTAAGGTCTATGCATATAACATTCCATAATAAGTCTCAAAATAACTTCCCTAATGCATTATTTCCTAGCATTGTCGATTATCAAAATTCATGGGTCCAAAGCACATAACTAAGATATTGTATCTCCTGACACATAAATCAAATGTTTATGACCATGTTTCTCAAGGCATCACACAATACGATGCTCTCAGTATCACTAAGTTCTCATCACGTAACCAACAATGAGCTAAATCTCTCTGCTCAATGGTAAACCCGATATACCCTAAATCACATCAGTAAAAGTCCCTATGCACCGGGATCTAATATATCTAGACAATTGTTCTCTCTGGAGTCTACTTATAAAAACATCACCATGAGCTCCACCCTCTTTTAAATGAGACATCGCAAAAATATACATCCTACCTCGGAACATCAAACACGATAATCTTGATGTAACCGTCCACCATCGCTTAGCAATTCGTACCCAGGAGAAAACCATACCTTGAATGTCACCCCTTAAAGTGAGCTACCCTAACAAATTATATCTCCTCTCAATGTCCCCACCCTTTCCCCTGCATATGGAACTAAAGAGAGATCCGCTAACTCAACGATGAATAATCACACACTATAGCTGTATTAATGAAAACTCTATTAAAATCGTTTCACATGCAAATCTAGTACTAATAAACAACTGTGACTTAATCGTGTCACACAAAACAGATCCCAACCCCGGGATAAACTCATACTTTAAATTTCCAATAGCACTTATGGTTCAAATGGTTCCTGTACATAACACCCTCGTCTCAACCAAAACTTGTTATAACTGGTACCCCTACTGGGCATCTCGTCCTCGCCCCCCAATTCGCTCCGGACAAGATCGACACATGTTTTCCTACTCTTTACACATAAGACACCTTTATGTGTCATCCCTCTTTTACTGGACCCACTGGCCATGTCGGGGTTGTCCTTGTCACGAAATAATAGACTTTACCTTATTTGCTACCCCCGTCGTCCCTTTGGCTCCGCTGGCCCTATGGAACTCGTTGCTGGCCTTGACATCCCTAACTAAATCCACTGTCACCTGATAGGGATTCTATTGATCTTAATCATTAAAATGGGTCATCTACTGGTTATATCCTCACATGGTGCCTCACTAGCATTATTAAATCTAGTTTTACCCTTCGATTAGGTTCTCCAACTCTCTTGGCTCCCTTCTTACGAAAGCATTGATATCAAGTTATCAAAGTACGAAATCGACGATAATGGTACCAGTCGTACTAGTTGGATTTCCCCATCCAGTCTTTTATAGTTCACCCATAAGTCCATCACTAACTTACGGACCTTTGTGATTTTTATCGTATCCACCTCATTGGGTATGAAGTGGGCTAAACTTGTCAACTCTCCTTCATGACCGACCATTATACGACCCTTTTGCAACAAGTTCAAAATCCCCTTGACTCTATATTTGAACAGTTAATGAAAGAATTTGCGGTCAAACCGTACCCCAAATTCCTTGTTATTTATGGTATCTCTCCATAGTTATGGTGACTGACTCCCATCACTACAACATCGCTCCTATGAGCAACAATTTGCTTGAAATTTACTCTTGGGTGTAACTACACTCCACCCTACTCAATTGTCTTTGGGTTATCTCTTTTCATTGACCCATCACACTCCTTCGCTTCCCTGAATCTTTACGAATGTCTCTTCAGAAGAGTTCCTCTGACTCTACCCCCTTCTTTACCAATTACGTTAGGTGACCACCGATTTCCATGATTATGCCTAGGGAAGCTACTGCACTCTAGTGATTATCCCAACGCCATCTATCTGAACAATAATCATAGTGACTTCTATCGCAGTCACCCTTACCAAAATATTCCATGGCTTATATTGAGCCTCTCCCCCTGCAGTCCTTCTAACGTCCGTTACTGATCGTCCAAAACTTTTTAGTGTACAAAGCCCAACTGAACTCGTATATGAATCAAATCAACTATACTTATTGGCAGGAGGACATAAGTCACATATGTGAAGGAATACAACAATACTATAATAAGGCTCTATATCAAAGAATGCTACGCTGAAATGTAATAAGCCGCACCGATCCTAAGTACTCTAGAACTTGATGCTCTGATACCATCTTTAACACCCCACCTACTAAAATCCCGAGTGTCCATCCCATGATAAAAATAAAATGCTGGTCTCATATGGATTATTTTAGCATCATTGTCAAAAACTTTTTAAAGTTACTAACCACCTTGTAAATTAATTAGACTGGTGCAAAATTTTATCTTTCAATTAACAACATGCAGAGGTAAATAATAATTAAACCATCAATCAAAAACTAATAAATAAATCCAACACCGATGAATAATATAAATAAAAGTATCCGAATTAACTATCGGTGCAACAATAAAATGTGAGAGTACACAAAAATAGTAACCTGGATACATAAGATCAAATAAATAACTGAATACTAAAACTAAGGGCGACATGCCCAAATGAGTACTGGAGTAAAGATCCTACACTAGGAATAAATGAATGAAGCATTTTTAACAAGTACTGCAACTTTGACATAAGCTGCAGTTGCACATCCCTGGATAGAGTCGTCAAAGTGGGCATCCCTGTGGATGGACACCTAAAAGGAATTGAAAAATATTTTTGACACGGGTCATAGCCCAAGTAAAACATTTTGAAAAATATTTTGCAAGCAGTTAGATTACAATAATTAAATATGCATGAACACTTTTCATATTTAAGCTAGTGGCGAACTTTCTTGAGGTATAACTCACCCTTTATCTAATGTGCACACCTAACGTTTTCCTTCTAACCTTTCCTAGATAAGGTACCCCACCTAACTAGTCGTATTAAGTATCTTTCTATATACTAACTCGTTATGCCGCAATACGTCACTGGATTCTTTATCTCAATTAGCCAATTATGAATTTCTCATTATATGTATAATCCTCCACCCACTAGGGTTATTTTAGATGTCACTATCTTTCTTATCTACTAATTACACACGGTAGAATAAATCATAAGCGTATATTTATGACTTCGATACTTATATACTAATACGACACCCCTAGGTTGAGTTGCGGTGCATGTATACTATGCTATCATGTCCCGATATATCATCTACCAAGCACACATAGTAGAATAAAACACAAGTATATATATTTATTATTCTAATTATATATATATACAATACATCACCCCTAAGATGAGATCTGCGGTGCATGCATACTCTGCTATCAAGTCCCAGTACATCACGAACTGTATAAAGGATTATTGGTTCAATATCTCTCTCGAACCATCATCACAAATTACACATATTGGAGGCGAACCATAGTCCCCAATCAAATGGTCCATGCACATATCTACACTTCCATTCAACCGTCGAAACTATCATACTCTCAGATAGCATGTGTCCAAGGTCTTATGTTCTGGGCACAAGTCTAAAATTCCCCCAATTGGCTCGTTAGGATAAGGTCGTCCACGACACGAAACCTCCCGTGATAGCAAGTAGCATAGATATGTCAATACACATAATAAATCATACAATAGGTCTTCACACAACCCATATATTTATATCATCAGTATAGGTACACAATATTATATATCATAACGTAATAAATATATATATACCTCCTGAATATTCTACGTATTATTAAATTTCGATTATACTTCTCATCGTATCCTTCCGTGTATCCCCCACTACTCGAAGTGTACCAATTATTCTTTAACGTATTTCAATAATAAATTTACTCATTCCTTACTGGTCTAAGATATAGGAACGCTCACCTAAATCGATATCATTCTCATCCTCCAAATTCATTTCATTTCAAATCATACCGATTAATCTAATCAATTTCACATTAATTAATTTATTAAAGTAGTGTCACCCAACTACAATACTCCGACTCACTCATTCGGTCGTATCTTCACCCTTTAGAATGGATTACACCAAGTCCCACTATTAGGTAAAATACCCTTTATTAAATTCAATATTCGATTAATTATTATATACATCTATAATAAATTAAATCGGCTACTCTATGCCTAACTCCCATCACACTAGCCGAAAAATATCCGAGTCACGACCCTGACTCTTAATTCTATAAGTATTAACTCACATTCATATTTTTATTTCAAGATACGAAGGGAATCTCAATTTAGTCTGTATCCTAATTTCACTTGAAATTTCCATACGAATTCGTTCATATATTTTCGACGCTTGTTCATCCTAAACACTCTAAATCCATACCTCGAATTCATTCCCATCCAATTTCAAGGTAAAAATAATGTTCCTTAATATTTGTCGGAGTCCTACACTCATCTACGGACGTCCCTAAATAATCAAGATTTTATTTTTCACAAAGGATTTCGATTTCAGACATCCTTCCGTAGAAATATCATAACTAATTCAAAAAAGATAAAAAAAATGAGGTCGGTGCCCACGCGAATGAAAATATTTAATAATTTCATTTTGACAAACAGTTAAATCGAACTGGTTTGGCCTTAAAACCAGACCGGTTCACTGCTGATGAATAGCGAACCTCCTTCTTCTCCAACTCGTTTTTCCTCCATTTTTATACATAAAACCTTCATAGTTTCTTCTCAAGACTCATCCTAATCATAAACAATGTTTATTACACATACTAAATAGGTTCTAATCATCATATCAATATCTAAACTTCAATGGTTTCGATTATCACTCACGATTTCATGAATTAGGTTTACAACTTTTATTCAATCATTCACTTAAATTCAATTCTACAATTCTCATTTAACTAATCTGACTTTAATTTCCAGCAAGGTAGTTGTGTTATTTATCTTTACATGATATCTATTTCGTACTAATCATCAATCCACATCAATCAAAATGGTTAATTCACCCAAAAATGACTATGGTCTACACCCACCATGATATGAATCGCAATATCGCAAAGCAATTGAAAGCAAGTTTATCTACTTGCCTAGATAATTTTGTACTGTCTAATTCCTTTGTTGTAGACAAGATTCGACAAAGAACGCATCAATCTCTTCTTGGTTTGGCTCCCAAAAGCTCTCCCACTTGATCTCTCTTTTCTCCACTGCAACTAGGATTTTCTTAAATTAGTTATGGCTGCCACACCCTCTCACATTTAGATTTTATTCTGCCAATCCCGTTTTTGGTCTTATGGGCTTCATTAAAATTTCCCAAACACTCCCGCGTGGGCCCGGTTATGCCCAAAAATGCCCCGAGACACATTTACTATCCCTGGGTACTCTTTTCCGACTATCTCGGCCTATCCAAAACCAACGGTGAACTCATAATCTTCATCCAAGTTACTTAACTAAAATATCCAATTTCCACCTCAAATTACGACACATGTACTCTTAAAAGAAATAACTTGAATTGATTTAAATCTTAATTCTCAAAATAAATTGAATCTTCCAAATTAAATAAATTCTCCAAATTAAATAAATTCTCAAAATAACTCGTATTTATGATCATAAGAGGCGTATGTTACAAGTATGAATGATGATTATGATTATACAAAATGATGAATATAATGACGTCTCATATAGTTTTCTCTCAACAATTGTTTTGATATTTCTTTAATGTATTTCTATCGTTGAACATTATTTGTTTATTTCATTATTCTGGGGTATATATAAGCATCAATAGGGTATTGATAATATGCTCAAATGGTTATTGAAGTAGGTGTTATGAATAACAACTTGGCTAATTGAAATCGGCCTGCTACGAACTGATATAACCGAACTGTCAATTTGTTGAAAGATTACTCTGACATATAATTGTCCCGATAACTTAGTTTTCCACAATTGATGTGTTTCGTTAATAATATTAAGTGAATTAATCAAATATGATTCCTAACATACTATACATATATCCTCATGTCCTAATAAAATATTAATTTAGCAGTCAATAATGTTTATTTTATTGACCCAATCTAAACATGAAAAACACCACTCACAGTGAAATGAAGAAGTCTCAAAACATCGGGTACAAAATAAAGAGGTTGATCATACATAGTGAATTGATATGGAGATGAGAACCGATGGGAAAAAGCACAAGATTGCTCCATTATCATGGTCGAGAACCAATAATTTAAAGAGAGATTTATTTTGGGTTGTTGTGTTGTTCACAATTAAAGTCATTAATGAACATAATTATTCCTTGTATTTAATGGAATTTCATCATTTTACTTATTTCATTGAATTTTGATTTACCTGTTCAATTGTTATGAAAAGGGTTTGAATACCTTTTAAGTTGACTTTAATGTTTCTTTCTATAGGTTCTCGAATTGAGTTCAGCACGGGGACCAGATGTAGGTACATATTTGTTTAGGGTGGCGTTGCATTTCAGAATCCATGTATGTGGAGGGAACGGTACAGTTAGTTGGGTTTTGAATGTTATAGTAAAGAAAATTTTATTTCTCCTCCTCTAATAGCTATTGTTCTAACTTATATTAAAAATGACCTGGCTCGAGTTTCGTCTTGGGTAGGTGGCTTGGGCTTAATAGAGAGACAGGGAAACCATTGTACCATTTTCCAACACATAAAACATGCTGCAGTAACCATTCTTGACATTTGGAAGTTATGAATTGTAAACCAATAAGGAAGCAAGTCCAACCCACCCCAACCCACCCCCACTCCCCATGTTTATGACTAACTATCTTGGTATGTTGACAAAAGTTTCTTTTATAGGGTATTACTTTGAGATAGGTCATAAGTTATGTAAGGGTTCCGTCTTTAGTTAGTTTGCTTTAAGAATTGAACATAATTGAAGTATATTTCTAGATAGTTATTTGTCAACCTTTGGCTAAGCCCAACTTACTTAACTATAACCTAGCTTAAACCAAGTCTCATTTTATTCTCCCCATTTGAATTATGTTTCTATAATCTATATTGTACCACCTAAAATCCTGTTATGTTGTTTATTTTGGATATCTTTTCAGGCATTAAAGTGATGTATTTTGCCAATATTATTGTAGGGTCTTAATGTGAATCAAAGGTTGCTCTGGAAATTCACAATATGAGGAGAGATAATCCAGAGAAGTTCTATAACTAGAAAATTAAGAACTTATACCAGATTGGATTTCAAAGAAGTCACCTTTTCTTTCTCTTTTCTACCATTCCTTCTTTCTTACTCTTTTTAGTGATGTGAATATTATTCTTGTGTGAGAAGGAGGTTCAAGTTTAGAAATTCCAATTTGTGTGGTGAAATATTTATAGAATCTTAGAATAAGAGAATTATCCACTTAATTTGTTTGAGGTTTGATCATTAATACTTTAGAATTGTAAATTATTATATTATTTTAATTTATACACATTGGAAATATGCGTAAACACTCACAATTGCCAGAAAGGGAAAGTTCCTCTTTAATAATATTAATAAGGTTTTTTTACCAATTAGTCCCGTTTACTAAGTATGTAGTTCAATAGGTCCTAACATTTTTTTGTGCTTTATCAGGTCCCATGAAAAAAGATTTTTATTCCAATTGGTCCTATTTGTAAACATACAGTGAATATTCACTGTATGTACAAATAGGATCTATTAAGGAAAAAATGTTACGATAGGACCTATTAGGAAATGTACCATGTAAATAGAACTTAATAGGAATATCCCCTATTAATAATCCTTGAAGATACAATTACAGTATATAATCCGGGAAGGGACTGTAAGGATATTTTTATCATGTCCGAAATGTTTTATTTATTTATGTCGTACGCCGTTACATTTGGCACGTCTCTACACGATCTCATACGACGGCCTCAATCTGAATTTTGGGAATTAAGCATTTATTATCTCCATCATGCGTCCCTCATCTGCCTCAACGACTTCACGTTCCATGATTTTAGGCTCGTAATGCAAGTGGTACGCAAGAGAAGTCAAAACAGTGCAATAAGGCTTGATAGGGAAGTTCAAGGATAATTTGGTAATTTTACAACCATCGTTCAGAGAACCGGTCAACTGGAAAGTTAAATATATTTCCGCAACAAAGATACTAGAAGAAACGACACCTCAATCTGAGCTACGATGAACAAGTTATGGCCCGTTGAAAATGGAGATATTTTCAAGAATCACCTTGGAATTTTTTTTTAAGTGTTGAAAGCCCCTTTTACAAGCAATTGTCCCCGAACCCAGCCCGAACCGGTTCGGGGGGGGCGAACCGGTTTGTAGGGTACCCGAACCGGTTCGGGGTCCCTGTACGCTGGATAGAATTTCAGAGTTTTAAAATCGTGGATCTCTTTATGTATTTCCCTATAAATGCCAACTTCGGGGGAGCTATTTTGCAAGACTTTGAAAGACAAATTTGAGAGTCCAAATACCTCAAGTCTTCACCTTTTTGAGTCCCAAGACTCATGTTTTGATTCACACAATTCTGCCAAACCTTTGTGAATCCGTTTGCAACCCAAGAACACATCCGTGTGTCTGTTCGTACTCTTATGGAGAAGGCCGTTCTTCTTCTTCATTGCTGCCCTCCTGGAAAGGGAAACTTCCAGCCGCCGAATACAAATTCGACGCCCGTGGGTAACTCTATGTCACTGTATTTTCATTGTAATCCGAAATTGTATGTTACAATATTATAGTGAAAATAAATGGTTTTGCCCCTTTGGGGGATTTTTCCTCACATGTATGCGTTTGAATGTTCTTGCATAAGTTAATCATCTTGTTCAATCACATATAGATGCATGTTTAGGATTTAATTAACAAAAACTGAGTTTAATTAAATAATATCTCTATTTGAACGCACGCGCACTCCTCTCAAATTGGTATCAGAGCCAGTTACACAATTTTTACCGTGTAATTTTCTGCAAAATTTTTCTAAGATATCAATTTTCTGAAAAATTGATTTTTGAAAATGAGTGTGTTAATTATGGAGAAGTTATATAATAAAATGCCAGTTTTTGACGGGGAAAGCTATGTATATTGGAAAGCCCGTATGAGATCTGCTTTAAAAGCCATTGATGAACGTGTCTGGATTTTGGTTGAAAGAGGGTGGACACCTCCCTCCGTCACTGTTGATAATGTGATCAATTTAAAACCTGTCACTTCTTGGACTGAAGACGAATTTAGATGGTCATCATTTAATTCTAAGGGTCTGAGTGCTATTTCTGGGTCTGTCACACCCGATGAGTTCAAACGCATAATGACGTGCACCACGTCAAAAGAGGCATGTGATGTTTTACAACTCACCCATGAAGGAACTAATGTTGTGAAAGAGTCTAAATTGCAAAATCTAAAAACTCAATTTGAAACCATCACCATGCATGAGACTGAATGTTTTGATGATTTTTATGCTAGACTTTCTGACATTGTTAATACTAGCTTTAATCTTGGTGAACATATCCCTAATGCTAGAGTTGTTAAAAATATTCTTCGTTCTTTGCCTAAGCATTTTATCCCTAAAGTCACTGTGCTAAATTCTATGGGTAATTTAAATACGCTAAAATTGGAAGAACTTGCAGGAGATTTGCAAACATATGAAATTGATATGTTTCCTAAAACTGCTAAGTCTAAAGATAAGGGAATTGCACTTAATGCCTAAGAGAGAAAGAGTGAGGGGTCGGCTAGAAAAAGAGTAGAGTCATCTAGAAAGAGAGAGACTGACACGTCAGATTTTGATTGTGATTTTGACTTAGATGATTTGGCTCTTTTTGCAAAAAAATTCAAAAGGATTCTCAAATTTAAGAAAAATGGCAATTTTAAAGATAAAAACAAATTTGAGAAAAATAAGTTTGAAAAGAAAAATGAAAAAGTTTTTAAAGATCCTCCTAAGAAAGAAAGTGAGAGATGCTTTGAGTGCGACGATAGGGGTCAAAGAGCCTTTGAGTGTGCCACACGTCTGAACAGAGAGAAAGGGAAAGTTGTCCTTAATGCTACCGTTAGCGACGACAGTGAGGTCGAGTCGGTGGATTCTGGAGACGAGTCACTGCATGATTGTAACTTCACCGCATTCATGGCTAGTCATGTGAGCACTACTAGTTCTCCTCACGAAGATGAGGATGATGCATCACAAGGACACCTCGACAGTGAGATCGATGTGAGTGAGGGGGAGGATGACACAAGTGAGAGCGAGAGTGATATTCAACGAGCCTACACTGAGTTGTATTCTGAGTCGTTTAAAACTAAAAAGTGTAACAAAGCATTAGTTCTTAAGATCACCGGATTAGAGGAAGATTTAAGAAAAGCGAGAGAGAGAGAGTACTCCACCTGCACCGCCCTGAGAGAGAGAGAGATTCTGCCTGTGCTGAGAAAGAGAGTTTGTTTAGAGAGAGAGAGAGAGTAATTTTGAGAAAGAGAGAGGGGACTTGACTAAACAAGTGGCTAGTCTTACGAGTGAGCTCCATTCCTCCGTGGAGACTCGAAAGAAACTTCAAGCCCTTATTGCCCAACTGACTCATGATCTTGAGAAAGCACGGGAAGTCAAGGTACAAATCGAGGACAAATCAGGGAAAATGGGAAAGATGATTAGGTTTTGGTGATAGGTAGGGAATTGGTTATGATGGTGCCTCCACCTCCCAAATTGCACCTGGACCAATTTTTGAGTTTACTACGAATCCTTATGGCCATCGTCAAAAACCTCGAAGGAGAGTTCGACCAAGAAAAGCAAACCAAGGTACGCATTTGACTGTGTTCTTTTGTACTTATTGCAAAAGAAAGGGCCACCTCAGGGAGTTTTGCTATAGCATGGGTCGGACATGACGTACTACTGCTCCACCACGTCATACTGATGAGTTTTCTAGTCTGAGAGAGCGAGTTGAGTTCTTAGCTGCCACATCTCAGAGTTTGATGGAAGAATTCCGACGGATGTCTTTGCCGTTAGTGAATGCTTCTCACATCCCAGCTAAAACCAACAACAACAAAGGCAAACAAAAGGTCACCACTTCTTGGGTACCTAAGAAAGATAAAAAGGATTTTGTTGTTCATGTTGCTCTCAAAGAACATAATACCTCACAGTGGTATTTTGACAGTGGTTGCTCCAGACATATGACAGGTGATGCCTCATTTTTTACATCTCTTGAGGATTATCAGGATGGCAGAGTCACCTTTGGAGATGGGAGCAAGTCTAGCTTTGTAGGACGATGTACTGTAGAGTTACCAGGATTTCCTAAGCTAGAGAATGTGTTGTACACCAAAGGTTTAAAAGTAAACCTTCTCAGCATTAGCCAGCTGTGCGACACTGACTTTGTAGTAAAGTTTGACCGGGACGCATGTAATGTCTACAATCAAGCCGGTAAACTTTTGATGCAAAGGGTGAGGACCGAGGATAATTGTTATGGGACTGAGCCTACTTCCTCACTTGTCTGCAATAGTGCCACGATCACTCCTATGGATCTGTGGCACCAACGTCTAGGTCACATAAATATTAGAGATCTCACTCGCTTAGCTAAAAAGGACCTAGTACGTGGCTTACCATCTCTTGGAAGGCCAACTTCGACGGTTTGTGGACCCTGTTAGTTGGGAAAACAAATTCTTAGTCCTCATAGGAAGTTGCATTCCATTACCACCTCTCGTGTTCTTGAGCTTATACACATGGATCTTATGGGTCCCACTCGTACCGAGAGTCTGGGTGGTAAGAGGTATATCCTCGTGATGGTGGATGATTTCTCTAAATACTCCATTGTAGGTTTTTTGAAAGAGAAATCCGATGCTGTAGAGTTTTTAATGACCAAGTGTCGTGTCCTGCAAAATCAACACGGAGTCACTATTAACAGGATACGTAGTGACAACGACACTAAATTTAAGGAAGCAAAGGTAGATCGTTATTGTGATAGCCTTTTTCTGCTGTGAAGACTCCTCAGCAAAATGGGATTGTTGAGAGAAAGAATAGAACGATCCAGGAGATGGCTAGATCTATGCTTCTAGGTCGTAAAGTTTCTAGGAGATTTTGGGCAGAGGCAGTGTCTACTGCATGCCATACGGTGAATAGGGTTTATCTGCATCCACACACACTTCAGACACCTTATGAGTTATGGACTGACAAGAATCCCAACCTGGCATATTTTTGTGTTTTTGGGAGTAAATGCTACATCCTACGGGATAGAGAGAAATTAGGAAAGTTTGACTCCCGGAGTGACGAGGGAATATTGTTAGGCTATTCATCGAATAGTAGAGCGTACCGGATTTTTAACCCGAAGAGCACTAAGGTTATGGAGTTAATAAACGTCACCGTGAAAGATGACGAACCTTCGACGTCTATTGATCCTAACCTTCAGTGTGAGGATGAGGATTATTCGGATAGTGATTTACTTGTTCCTCTCCCACGCCCTGTGGACCCTATTCCTGTGTTAGGGGACACACCCGCTTGGGTTCGCAAGAGTCATGACCCTTCTGCCATTGTTGGTGATCCTACTCTAGGGGTCAAGACTCGTGCTCAGCTAGAGAACGTTATTAGCCATCTTTGCTACACGTCCAAAGTCGAGCACAAGAATCATAAAGAAGCAGTCAAGGATGAACACTGAATATCTGCCATGCAGGATGAGTTGCTTCAGTTTAAAAAGAATAATGTCTGGGAATTAGTCCCCCAACCTAGTAAGACTAATGTGATAAGTACCCGGTGGATTTTTAAGAATAAAATGGATGAAAATGGTACCATAATCAGAAATAAGGCTAGGTTGGTCGCTCAAGGCTACACACAGATAGAGGGTGTAGACTTTGGGGAGACATTTGCTCCTGTTACGAGGCTTGAGTCCGTCCTCTTACTACTCGCCATCGCATGTCATCTGCGCTTATAGTTATATCAGATGGATGTCAAGAGTGACTTCCTGAATTGCATTCTATAGGAGGAGGTTTACGTGGAACAACCAAAAGGTTTTGAAGACCCTCAGCACCCGGAGCACATCTACTATCTGAGGAAAGCCTTGTATGGTTTGAAGCAAGCACCCCGTGCTTGGTACGAGAGGCTTACTTCCTATCTCTTAGCCCATGGATTCAAGAGAGTGGGAGTTGATATGACGTTGTTCGTCAGGAGAGATGACGGTGCAATTTTGGTTGCCCAGGTCTATATGGACGACATAGTATTTGGATCCACGTGCTCTCAACATGCTCATAACTTTGAAGAGGAGATGAAAAGTGAGTTTGAGATGAGCATGGTTGGTGAGCTTACTTTCTCCTTGGTCCCCAGGTTCGTCAGCTAGAGGATGGGATGTTCATCTCCCAATCCAAGTATGCTAGAGGCCTAGTGAAGAAATTTGGTTTAGACTCTGCTAAGCATGCACGTACACCTATGAGTACCACTACCAAGCTTAGTAAGGACACTTCAGGCAAGGACGTACAACAAACCTTGTATCAGAGTATGATAGGTAGTCTTCTCTACTTGACTGCCAGACGTTTCGACATAGACTTTAGTGTTGGAGTCTGTGCACGATATCAAGCGTCCCCGAAAGAGTCACATTTACTTGCTCTAAAATGTATTATTAAATACGTGAGTGGGACTCTCTCATACGGTATTTGGTATTCCTTTGATACTGATGATCGTTTGTCTGTCGATTCAGATGTCGATTGGGCCGGGGATGTAGATGGTTATAGGAGCACTTATGGTGGGTGTTTCTATTTTGGTTGTGCTCTTGTCTCCTGGATGAGCAAGAAGCAAAATTCCATCTCTTTGTCTACTGCGGAGGCTGAGTACATAGCCGCCGGGAGTTGTTGCACGCAACTCTTGTGGATGAAGCAAATGCTGGAGGATTATGGGATTTCACAGGACACCATGACCATTTCTTGTGATAACACGAGCGCGATTCACATATCCTGCAATCCAGTCTAGCATTCGCGCACAAAGCACATCAGGATACGTGAGCACTTTATACAACAGCTAGTTGAGGAGAAAGTCGTATCCTTGAGTTTTGTTCCTACCGACCATCAGTTAGCCGACATTTTCACGAAACCTTTAGATGCCCTTAGATTTAAGAGTCTTAGGAAGTCTTTGGGGATTTGCACAGTTGACTGAGGGGTTGGTCTATGTCTAGAATATGATGCTTTTTCATGTTTATATCATATGCTTCATATTGCTAGTTTATTTTATATGTATCATTGCTTTGTTGTACAGCTATTTATTTATTCTTTTAAAAATCCAAAAAAAAAAAAATTTGTTTTTATAAAATTTTTTAGAAAAGCCCAAAAAGATTTTTTTATTTCTTTTGCACCTTTTTATGGATGAACATTTAAGACAACCAAGTCACAAATTCATTTCATTTATCCATGTGACTGTTTGATAGAGATTTGAGACGCTACATCATTTCATCCATGTGCTTTACACTGATTGGAGTCTTTGAGATGTGATTCGTGATATCTTTTCTACATGTTTGACTCCTATCTCCTTTATTGCACACATGCACGACTATATTTGATTATTGCACTTGTCTACCTCATATTGTCTTGAGTGTTTTCATCTCAATTTTGTCTATACAACGTACAATATGCGATAAAACTTGACAAGATTAGAATGCATGTAAAAACCATTTTTGTGAGACTGTGTGTTTGTTTAAGAACGGGGAGGGGTTGTGAAAGATAATTATCACTTCTTTGCGCAAAAACCACCATTCAAAAGTACCTAAAAAATGGAGGAATTTTATTATCCGGGGTCCAAAGAGGTTAAAAGAGCCCGAAAAAAATTTAAAGGCAATAAAAAGCAATTCATGCCAAATATGGGCCATTTAGGTTTCACCATCAATTCTCCAAAGTTTGAGAATTTAGATTACCTCTATTCAAAATATAAATCTGAGGGAGTTTGGTTGGAGAATTCAAACGGGTTTGCACTTCCTTGAAAGTCCTGAAAAAGCATGAAATCGTTTTGGACGTTATTGGTGTGGAAGTCATTTTTAGCTTTGATTTGTTGATTTGATTGAGTCAATGTCTCATATTTCCATTTTTTTACCCCAAAGGAAGATTTTGAGTTCATTCGTTAGGAGTATCCAATATTCATCGTGCACGTATGTCATGTTTGTATGCATTGATTTTCTTATCGAATTTTATCACTCCACTTCATTTACGCTATCACCGACTTGGTTGTTTTTGTGATTATTCATGGTGTGTTTCCTTGTATATATTCTTTGTATGAAAAATTTTGAAAAATTCAAAAATAGCAGTTTATTACCTTGTGGCATTCTCCATGTACATCTATTTTTACTTCCCATATCTGTCTATTTGGGGACATCATAAAAAGGTGGAGAAAGAATTATCATATTATGGGGGAGTTTTTGGAATTTGAGTTTTTTGGAGTTTAATGACCTATGTTAAATTGGTATATATGTTTAGCTCATTTCAAACTCGATATGTCACGTGGTATTTGCTTTTTCTCATGGATGTAGGTACTACATTGATGATCTCTAAATTGCACACCATGATGAGAAAAGATTTGAATGTATTGAAGATTTGAAGATCAAACGATGAAGACTTATTCATTTTTATCTTTCCAGTTTTGGGTTCATGGAAGGGCAGATTTGTATAGGCAATTTTGTTATTCGATAATTCGGATTTTTTATGTATGTACCGGCATAGACATAGGGGGAGATTTGTAAGGACGTTTTTATCATGTCCGAAATGTTTCATTTATTTATGTCATACGTCGTTACATTTGGCACGTCTCTACACGATCTCATACGATAGCCTCAATCCGAATTCCGGGAATCAAGCATTTATTATCTCCATCATGCGTCCCTTATCTGCCTCAACGACTTCACGTTCCATGATTTTAGGCTCGTAATGCAAGTGGTATGCAAGAGAAGTCAAAACAGTGCAACAAGGCTTGATAGGGAAGTTCAAGGGAAATTTGGTAATTTTACATCCATCGTCCGGAGGACCGATCAACTAGAAAGTTGAAGAGATTGCCGCAACAAAGATACTAGAAGAAACGGCACCCAATTCGAGCTACGATGAACAAGTTATGGCCCATTGAAAATAGAGATATTTCCAAGAATCACCTTGGAATTTTTTTTAAGTGCTGAAAGCCCCTTTTACCAGCCATTGTCCCCGAACCCAGCCCGAACCGGTTCAGGGGGGCGAACCGGTTCGCAGGGTACCCGAACCGGTTCGGGGTGCCTGTACGCTGGATAGAATTTCAGAGTTTTAAAATCGTGGATCTCTTCATGTATTTCCCTATAAATACCAACTTCGGGGGAGATATTTTGCAAGACTTTGAAAGACGAATTTGAGAGTCCAAATACCTCAAGACTTCACCTTTTTTAGTCCCAATACTCATTTTTTGATTCACACAATTCTGCCAAACCTTTGTGAATCCGTTTGCAACCCAAGAACACATCCGTGTGTATGTTCGTACTCTTGTGGAGAAGATCGTTCTTCTTCTTCATTGCTGCCCTCCTGGAAAGGGAAACTTCCAGCCGCCGACTACAGATCCGACGCCTGCGGGTAACTCCGTGTCACTGTATTTTCATTGTAATTCAAAATTATATGTTACAGTATTATAGTGAAAATAAATGGTTTTGCCCCTTTGAGCTATTTTTCCTCACATGTATGTGTTTGAATGTTCTTGCATAAGTTAATCATCTTGTTCAATCACATATAGATGGATGTTTAGGATTTAGTTGACAAAAACTGAGTTTAATTAAATAATATCTCTATTTAAATGCACGCGCACTCCTCTCGGGGACAATTACTGTATATAATACTTGAGTAGACAATTATAGTATATAAAGGTAATATACCTTCCCCGTTGGAGATATGGTTCGTGATGTGGTGCATGAGCATTAGGAGGAGCTCAACTTCTTGAACGTATTTATATAAGGAGGCTTTATGTTCAAATAAACAAACACCAGTAAATCCTTTGTATATATTGTGTTGTATGTGTGCTGCTCCCATTATGGGATGTTTTGTCCTCCAGTCGCACCAACATATGTATTAAATGCCTAATAATATGCAGGCTAAAGCTACTTCTTTCCCTTAAAAATGCATTTTGTCAGTTGTAGTACCTACTACATGATTTGGCCATCTCCAACGGATAGTCTTATGGTGTAGATTTATATTGTTTCCTTCCACAGTGGGTAAGAAACAATGTACAATCCGGAGAGATAAATGCTAGAAACGATGTAAATTTACATTGTCACTACACATTGTGTAGTGGTGGGGCATACAGTTTGAAGGTTAACATTCGTCCGTCCAAACCATTTTCACTACACTTTTAGCCTTTCAATTACAATAAAAAAATGGGTTTTGGGGAAAGGTCCTCATAATTCTCAAAGTTTATAAAAATAGGGCACCCCATATAATTTTATAAATTTAGTCCCTGTACTAAAAAGCACCATGAAAAATGGTACCACTGGCGCGGACCAAAAAATGAACTCCTAACTCTAAAGGGACCACACAAATAAATGCTATTGTACCACAGGGACTAGATTTATAAACTTGAAAAACATTGTCCTAAAAATCCAGATATAGGAAGGAACATGACCTTTACCTTAATTCTCTAAAAAAAAAATTATGGTGGATGGATTACTCTTACCCATCTAGGGTGGGCCATACCCCCTCGACATTAGACATTTAACCGTCCAATCCAAAACCTAGCCTATCCCAGTGTGAGTTAATTTAAAAAAAAAAGCATCCCCAATGTGTAGTTTTACATTGTTTTATCCTCTCCCATTGGAGATGGCCTTAGGATATATTACAGTAAACCCCTATGAACTATTTCCCAAATAAAAAAACATAAAAACACTCTATGTCAGACTATATGTATTCTTTATGTATTAAAAATAGTGGATTATGTCGATTTGAAATGTGTCAGACCATATTTATTCTTATTATTATGTGAAGTGAGTAATTGAAGCATTATTCGATAATTTCGGTCCATTTCAATTTAATATGAAAATCATTATGTGGTTGGGTAATTGTGAGGACTTATGTGCAATTGTATGTATGCATTAATCAGGTCTAGTTGAATTGTGTTAAAATGGGTAACTCTATCATTTTTTATATTGTAGAGTTATAAAACTTTAGTTATAGAGAAGTTTAGTAATTACTAAGGTAGTCTCTTCCCCACCCCCCTTCACTCATAGGGGTTTCTAAGATGTCAATAGCCTTAATTTCTAGATTATTTGTGCTTTTTATTTCTAATTTAATAACTTCTCGTATATATCTTAATTGAGTTGGTTCATATTAACGATTGTTTTGTACCAACAAGGGATGATTTTTGTTATATTGTTTGATCATTTGGTTGTTTTGGATTTATAATATGTGTGTACTATGTTGCAGAGAATACAGGGGTTGAGCATTAAAGTTTTGGCTCCAATCTTGGTGATTCTTTCATAATCTGTCGGTAGTTATAGTTGCTTATACATGTATCTTTTATAAATAATAATTATTAGTTTTATTACCAGATAAGCATTTGTGTGTACTATATCCATAGGGTATGTCATATGCACATGTACACCCAAAATAAAGTTGTTGTAGTCTCATGGACTTGGGCATGTACTAGTATATAATGTATTACATATGGCCAACCATCTCATTCCCTTATGCTTTCTTATTACATGGATGTGTCTTTTAATAATTTGAGTGGTCCTGTACTGAGGTTTCTTGCTAAAACATTCAAGTGAAGTTCCTATAATCCTTAGTGCGACAATGAGATGGAGGCCGAGTTGTTGATAGAAACACGTCACTCTAAGAGAATTGTAATTTCTTTGTTACTTCAAATAATTGAACTTTGAGTGTTAATGTAATTTTTAAATTTTCTTACGAGTTACATTTTATTATATAATGATATTTGTAATGTTATTAAAAAAATTAAATGTTGAATATAGTGCCCTCATTTATGTTAACTATTTATATGCATGTGTTCTTAGGTTATGAATATTGTGTGGTAATCATAGTTAATTTTATATAAATTTAGGACATTTATTTTATATCATTTAAATAAGGATCTTGAATCTTGATTTTTTTAAAATATGTATTAATATTACTAACGGACCTTTACTGTAACAAAATCATAAAATCGTTAAAAAAAACTTGTATAATAAGGTAGAAATAGTAACAGAAAAGTCTGTTACTAAATCAGAATTAGTTATGGTAAAATATCATTGGTAACTTCATTATTAGTAACGATAAAATACCATTACTAATCCAATGTTAGTAACAGTAAATATTTTTTACTAATTTTGGTCCCCACTTATTTTTTCTAAAGGAAAATTACCATTACAAATTATTTTTGTAATAGTAAAATACCGTTATTAAAAGCCAAATTTGATGTATTGATTTCATGTAGACATGATTCATCTATCGTGACCTTCATTAATGGTTTTGGGTTCTATTTAGGAAACGAATGCAAAGTTGTTGTATGCATATCTTAGCTTAGATCTAGTGATCACACCTTTTAATGTTTCTCAAGTAATTTGGTTTTTTGGATGATCAATCACAAACTTCCAACTTCTATATAGGTCTTAGTTGGTTCCTTTTTCAACTAGAGTTTCTTCTTCATTTGGATTTTTGGTTAATTCTATAGAGACGGTTTTCATTTGTTTTCTTACTAGATGGTTATCCTCATCATCATTTTCTTGTCATTAGGGAGCATATGAGTTATTTTCATAAACTGTGACATGCATGGATTCTTGGATGAAATGTGTTCTTTTGTTGAAAATACAATAGGCTTTGCCATTTGTAAGATATCCCCAAAAATCCCTTCATCGAATTTAGGATGTAATTTTCTCAAAATTTCCCTATCATTCAAAATAAAAAAAATCACTCAAAAATCACTCATAAGGGGTTTGGTTAATTGCCTTTTGGATTATAACGCTATTTGCATAGCAATAGCTGTTTATGGCTTTAGCTCAAAAGTTTTCAAGTCATTTTTGTTCATTAAGAATTGGATGGGACATTTATTTAAGTGACTAGTTCTCTCTTTTTACCACTCCATTTTGTTGTGGGGTTCTTAAAGTTGAAAAGTTATGTCTATAACCTTGTTCATCACAATACTCTTTAATATCTTTAATGTCAAATTCACTTATCCTATCACTTCGTACGTGCTTTATTGGGACTCCTTTTCATTTTTAACTCTCTTACAAAACTTTACAAATATGCTAGATGTTTCACTTTTGTTAGTACAAACAAAATACTAAATAATATCAAGAGAAATCATCAACAATTATAAATGAATATACTTTATTGTTTATGCTAGCAACAAGGATATGTCCATATAAGTCTAGATGTATGAGTTCAAGAGGTCTTGATGAGGTTATATTCTTTTTTCTTTTTAAAATATTTTTTATATTCCTTTCTATATTAACATGCATCACAAATTTTATCTTTTAAGTATTTTAGTTTTGTGAGACTCAAACAAGATATTTGTTGCATAGTTTATGAATAACTTCCATATGAGCATGTTCTAGTTGTCTATTCCATAACTAAAAGTAATAATCTATAGCGATGATACATTTTAGTTTTTGATGGGTGAGGTCATTTATATCCAAGATATAAACATTTTAGGTCCTTGATGTAACAAATCATACTTCATTATTTATGGGAATTTTTACTAGATAATATTTTTAATCAAGGATGATTTGATATCCTTTATCTCATAGTTGACTAATACTAATCAAGTTGTGTTTTAGTCCATTAACAACTAAGACATTAAGATATTCAAGGAGAATTTGGTATACCAATTTTACCTCAACCTATGATTCTTATTTTTGAGTTATCACCAAGCATGACTTTTCCTCTTTTATTTTGGGTTTAGCTAGAAAACCTTTTTTTTTTATCTCCCATCACATGCCGAGAACATCCGTTGTCTAGGTACCATGTTCCTTCTCTTACAGATGCCTTCATGCACACCTACATTATTCAGTTATTTAACTTTGTTTTTGGTACCCGTGGAATGTTAGGTCCATAAAGGTTATCTTGAGGTGATAAACTATGATGACTTTGAGGGGATAAATTTTCATTTATGTTATGTGAGCATGTGTTCCGGTAATGATGAGACATGTATATTATCTCAAGATGGTCATAAAACTCATGTTTATTTTCTTCAGGGAAATTGACTCCACTTTTATCATACAAGAGTTTTTTTATTTCTTGGGAGTAGATTCCACCTTTTGCTACTTGTTTTGAATTTTTAAAAGGATTCTTTTGTGATTATTAACACTTCTCTTAGTTTTATGTTTTATTTTTCTATAGAACAAGTATTTATTTTCTTTTTCTCTAAGTGAGTGACTTTCCTTTTTAGAAAAATATCTTCGCTTTTAACCTTATTAAGTTCATTCAAGGTTATTCCATGGATTAAAAAAGAGCGATGGTTACTTAGTTTTAGTTGAGCATTTTCTTACTTCCAATTTTTCTAAAAGTGATTGAAAATACTTATTTAGTCTTTGATATAGATTTTGAAATGTAATATAAATTACATCACCGTCTATCCCATAAGACATAGATATTTCTTATTCGGAGTCGCTTGATCCATCGCTAGAATATGAGTCTTCTGATTCACTGTAATGCTCCAGCCCAGATCTATGGGTTACCCGTATTCAACCCGATCCGACCTGAGCGTTAGGTGTGAAATGAAATGAAACAACCTAGATAATGTTGTAAATCCAATTTTTTTCTAATTAACGTTTCACATGTTTGGCATACGACTTCAATTTCAAATCAAACTACGTGAGGAACCCGTGGGAAGCATTCGCGGAGTCCAAGCATACAAAGCTACTAATGTAAAATAAAAGATAGTACTTACCTGTGCAACACTCTTAAAATATGAACCCGCACCCAACCCGTCATAAAAAGACGTGGGTGTAAGATGAATGCTCAATGGGAAATATATAAATACAATATAGAATTAAATGGAAGAAAGAAGACTCTAACATGTTATACCTACGTGTACATACAACTACCCTATATATACACATATATACTTAATGAATGAAACAATTTTTATTTGCAAAAACGTGATTTATTCCGATTAAATCACCTTAATCTTACAAAGAACTTCCTATTTCTTAGCTTGTAATTTATCCCTTTACTTAACACATGCGGTTAAATACTTGAACAACAACATTTTATTTAATCGGAGGCCATTTCTTTATTAATACTTGTAGTCTTGAAATCTTATACTTTTAACACATTTCAACACCCATTACACACACCTTAAGGTCTGAATTTTTTTATTTCTCCATTTCATGTTTAAACCCAATAAAACCTTCATTAAACTTATTTTTGTGTTCATTATCGAAATAATAAATGTTTATGAACATGAGAAGATGGATTTAACTCCAAAAATCCTATTAAATGGGTTAAACATATAATTATTTCTAAAAAATTCATAACAATTGCAAAATATACTTTTCTAGACTAAAGGACATTTTATTTCTTAAAAACTCAAACCATTGTCCCATTTTTATAAAATATTCATTTTTGCAAGAAATCAAACTTAATTTACAAATATCTTTAACAAGATACAAATGTAAATTTAAAACATTTTTATTCCATAAGAATGTTTATCACTCAACTTCTTGAAACTTACCATTTACACGAGAATCCCAATTATTTCAAGAAAACCTTAAACTATTCACTCATCTTTTATATCCAATAAAATAACATTTTTCCCAACATTTTTATTTCATAAAAATGCTTAAAACCAAATTTACTAGAAAACCATCATTTTATCATATTCTTTCTACTCTTAAATTTTAACAATAAGACTACAAATATATAAAATAGAGTCTTAAACCAAGAGTATTTTTTTCACCTCAAATGAAGCTCCAATAATGAAAGGCATGAAATGTCTAAGAAGATTGAAACCTTCCACCTCTTAAGGCGGCCTCAAAGAGGTTTCCTATGTCCACCAAGCTTATCTTCGAAAGCTCCATTTAAAGCCTTTTCAAGATCCACGAAACTCCCATCTTCATCTTCTCCCCCCCCCAAAAAAAAACATCTCCAAAATTCGTATTTATACTCATCCATGATGGAAATGGGTATGTAAGGTTTGGATATGGTGGAACACATGTAAAATGTGGTGACACAAGGTGGAAGGATGGTGGTGGTATGGTGATTTGTGATAGAGAGTTGGAGAATGTATAAACACGGTGGAAGACTCATTGCTCTCCCTCACTCTCTTCTTCTAAACTCCAACAACTAAAATAAACCCAAACAAGACTTATAAAAACCCATTAAACACCAAAATCCTATTTTTGTCCAATTTGGGTTTGCCATAGCTCGACATTTCATCCGTGCAACAACCCAAAATGAGACAACGCATAAGGGCAGCCTGATTTAAAATTTTAAATGACCTAGTTCGAACGAAATTCACCCCTCATTCGTACGAGAAAGGCAGCTCATTCGAACCTTATTCAATCCCTACCCCAAACGACCCTCTAACGACCTGGACCTGTTATTTAGTGGGATTTTGTTCGAACCTAATTCGACCCCATACTTCGATCGAGATGGGAAGCTCGTTTGAATAACCTGGACTCGTTCGAACGACCTCTACTAAATTTCTTCAAATTTCCAAATTTAATCCCATAAATTTTCAACAATTACCATCAAGCCTTCAAAGCAGTCAAATAAGAATATAAACCCAGTCATAATAATCCAATTCCCAAGGTTCTCATGTTATCACACTGATGCGGGGAAAATAGTAAAATATTAGGGAGGGGTATTACAAACTTCCTTCCTTGGGGAATTTCGTCCTCGAAATTCTCAACCAAATAATCCTCAAGCTTATGGTATTTACCAATTTTTAATCTGATTCATAGGAATCCATGAAGACCTAAACATCAAGTCCTCAGATGCTAAGACAACATCATACCCTCATTCATGGGTTGTCACCAAAAATTTATCTTACAACATGAGGTAATGCTCACCGTTATTCTAATCATCGATGTCACATAACAATCCTTGAACATCCACTCACTTGAAGATCCTGCTTAGTCGAGTACCGGGACTACCTTTTCTAATACCCAAAGCATATCGGTGCCTCTAATGGGAAACCCTCTATAGTTATCGATACTCACTCAAGAGTGAACCTCAATCCGACTAATCATCAAATTCATCACCAAGAACCATTTCTAATCTTAGGACTACATATCTTGCATCCCCACGAATTTCCAATTTCTCCCGACTACACAATTCTACGTGATCTTGACATTAACCATACATTGTTAATTTCTCCTTTCGATAAATATTACACCAACCAAATCATCACCGCACACTCAGTTGACACCTTTCGCTGCATCACTTTAATAGCCCTAATACTACTCTAGGCATTTTACCTTTGAGAACTCACTTGAGCCTCGCACCAATCCACTCACCGTGGCAAAGCAACATTGTGTTCTACGTTTCCTTGAGTTCTAACATTACATAATGTCCTCAAGTCATTATACCACCCTTTATAACCAGATCCACTGACTGCCATGTCGGTCAATCAAAAGGTCGCTAATCCTACCAGTTACTGGGTTACATTGACCATACTACGTCCACCTACGCTCTACTAGGCCTAAACGCACCGTACCATGACAAGGTACCAATTTGAGCTACCACATACATGAGAATATCGATCCTCAATTTTTGAAACCAAAATAGACAGACAAGAGTCAAAAGGAATAAGAAACCATTTCGAGAAAAATTGTCCGTACGCGTCAGTCCATGATTTACAAAAAGGGAATTTATGCTATATGCTTGGAGTCTTATCACTCATCACAGATATTCTCACTGGGTATTATCCTAGCCACATACCCTGGCTTGAGTCAATAACTATGATGAATAGAATCATAACCATTCATCCTTGCAATATGGAAGTAACATACGAATATGTCACTATATAAAAATTCAAATGCATGACTTTTCTTCTTAGGAGTAAGGCCCTCCCCCATACATCCTTGGCGCACATGAACCACGCTGGTTGGCGAATGCCTACACCCTTGTCTACAATGACCATGTCCATTTACTAGTGACGATGTCATCAACCTATTACACCTAGATTACTATTTGCCTTATCATATCGTGATCGCAACCCCAAATCCCCTTAGGCAGTATTCCATTCAAGAGAGACATTCACCTTATTGTATCCTTTGACTATACAATATTTTCACTAATCTTACTTCCCGGATCTACCCAAACTAAATTCATGTGACGGCCACACAGTTCGTCATTGGCATTCTAAAGGAGGTGAGTATCATACAGGGTAACATCTTCTATTTTGTATCGGCTTGGCAGGACGTGCCAAGAACTAGTCCCTACCTTGCTAAGCCTATCCTCGCATATACCGTTGACACACGCTAACTATCTAATCATGCTTCAATATTACCCCACCTTAAGTCTCCACACGGCCTCATCAACCTAAGTCTCGAATACGTTTCCTAGTACATATCAAAAGCAAGTGTCACACCACCAATACTAGTCATTTCTGGACATTCGAGTAGCATGCCCACAACAGCACAACCGTTCAAATTATCTTAGGATGTTACACTCCCCATATATGCCAATTTGGATAACAACACTCGGCACATGGACTATTCAACTCTTCTAAACATTAACCAGTAACCTAAGATCACTACTTGACCCTCAACACATTCACTACTAAGATGCTAATACTTTTTCATACCGTACTTAATTGGTCTCCCAAGGACACCAAAAACATTCCATGTAAAATTCCTCAAGACTCGACAAGATTTCACCATTCATACCTTTATCATTGTAGGTGCTCTCTACAAACCTTTCAATGTCCTCATCATGATTACTAGGTGCCCGCTAAGACACTTTTTTATGAGTTTCTACACATGGTGGACCTTAACCATTGTGTGTCCATACCCGATCCTCGTGGCAGGTGGGAGAGTGAGGATCCTAAGTCCCGCGCGTCCCTCTCGGGAGTGCTTTGGCGGGCGTCATTGATGAGGTAAAAAATGTAAAGAGATAGAGTCGCCAGTCTATTTTACTCAAAACAGACAAAAGAAAGGGAGCCATCTCGAAGGACAGCATCCAAGGACATACTAATACATACAAAACCAAAATGATTCGAGAAGGGTCCGGAGGCTAAGTTACGAAATTGGAAGGTGTTAGGCACCCATTCCGCCCTTACCGTCTCTCATGGGTTTTTGCTATTTTCCTTTATTTTCCCCATGATATTTGTGCATGTGTATATATAGTGGAGATAGGAATCCTTGGCTTGTATCATGGGAGAGATAAAGCGAGTCATCCGTAGGAAGGTTCATAGAAATAATATTAGAGAATAGGATGTAAGCGATTATCCTTGCATTGATCGTTATAATGTAACGATAACGTATGTGGAATAATACGCCACTAAGATCAAATATATATATATATATATATATATATATATATATATATATATATATATATATATATATATATATATATATATATATGTATAGAATCTAAGAGAATTGAACTTAGTGAAAATATAAGATGAGAGAAAAAGTGAGAATAGGACTCGAGTCTCGAGTTTTACCCCGAGACACCTACGTAGCCTATAGAGGCATCAAAGTCCACGTAGTTCGCATGAAAAATGAGGGGTGGGGTTTATCCCATAAATCCAATCGGGGACTTCTCTTATTTGTGTGTTGTGTGTGTAAAAAAGTGTTTTAGTTGTGAGAAAGGTGTAAGAAAAGTGTGAGAATTCTCGTTTGGAATTTATGAGCAAACCATTTTTTTCTTATTTTTTGGGGTTTTTTATTTGTATGAAAATAAGAGATTTGCAATAATACTAAGTAAAAAGTATATTAGGATATGTGATATGAGAGAATAAAAGCGCTAAATAATAAAACGAATTAATGCGAATTTATGAGAATTTAAGGAGAGAATTGAGAAAATTGGACCTTCTTGAAGATCTTGAGCTTGATCTTGAGTGTTGGAGAGAAGCCCCCGCACTTGGATGATGATGGAGGGTAATGAATTCAACAAATTTGATGAAAAGGATGATGAAAAGTGAAGGTTGTAAAGGGATTTGGATGTGGAAATCACGCTGACTTTGAGAGAGGTTTTCTAGATTTGTTGGGAGTGATGTCTATCTGATTTGGTCTCTCTTGCAATGAGGTCAAGGCCTACTTTTTATAGGCCTAGGGCATTGATGATTGGCATAGCCCTAGTCCTGCCAATCGGCAGGTGCGTTTAGGCACACTGCCGATAGGCAAGGTCTGGGACCTGCCATTTGGCAGTGTCTTTCAGGCCTTTTTGGAAAATCGGCCGCTGAGCGCAAACCGTTGATCTGAATCATGCAGGGGTAGGCCATTAGAAAGGTAATTCAGAGACCTTAGAATGTCCTTTGGACTACTCCCGGGTTCGGGAGTTAACTTTGGGTCAAATATGGCTCGAAAGAGCTCATCAGTCCTTTGGACTGGAAAACTTCGGACGCAAATGTATCGTTCGTCTGCATGGTAAGTCTACACACATCCAAACCTTCCCTCCTGATTTTGGCATAGGCACTATGTTATCTAGCCACGTGGGATATTCGATCACACGAATGAAGCCTACATTCAACTGTTTGACCACCTCTTCTTTGACCTTGAGCGACCATTCGGTGCGCAGTTTTCTTAACTTTTGTTTAACTGGATAGTAATCTGGAAGAGTGGGGATCTCATGCTGAGTAATTTCAGGATCAATGCCAAGCATATCATCATAGGGCCATGCGAAGACATCCACAAATTTCTTTAGTAATTCTTCCAGTTGTGCACGATCATGCTCGTCCAGGGTAGCCCCTATCCTAATCTCCCACTGTTGGCTACTAGAACCGAGGTTAACAATAACAGTCTCTTCTTCATTAACTTGAATGCGGTTATGTTGTTTATTATTAACCTTATTTAGATCAGTTAATAATTATTCATTTGCAAAATCATCATCATCAAAAGTTTGATTATAATCTAAGCAGTAAATATAAGGCACAACAAGATACTCAAAATCTTTGTTTATTTCATTGATAGGAAAAATAGCATTGAGAATCTCATCAAAAGATGTCTCGATTACATTTGAGCAAGGAAAGATAACAGAAGAAGAAATGGGGTAAACATTGGGGTTAGGTGGGATTTGAACATGTAGAACCGACGCAGCATGCCAATTGAGGAGAGGTGTATCAGCATCTTTAATCATGTGGGATGGATCCAGTGATGTAGTGCCTGAGTGAACCATGAAGAGTGTCAACCCCAATGTCTATAAATTGAACGATTCCTCGGAGTCACCTTCCTCAGAATCTTCGGTATCTTTGATGAGCGATTGTACACGGTGTTGGGAACTTTCGACCCATGGGTAGCTGTCTTAGAAAAAGATCTCCATTGCAGGCTTCATCTTCTTGTCTGTATGGTCATACCATGGTTTCGGAAAGATGCAAAAGGGGAAGTCTTCACCCTCTTTGATGAATCGTCCATTTAAGGAGTCACCTGGGATAGTATGGATGCAGTCTAGTCCTCTCTTTGGTCGAGACTGGAGAATCATTCTGAGCTCTTGTTTTGATGGTTGATACCCCAAACCACAAGGAGGGAAAGCTTTCTTCAGTTCAATAGGCTCAAGTATCCCTTATTGTCTTTGTCCTAGCTCCAATCCGTACATAAAGTGCATATTTTTAATCATCTGAATCACATTGATGTTGCCATGAGGGTCGTATTCTGGATAAACCCTTTCTTTAAAGTCATCCCCTACCGGGAGTAGAAGTGTCTCAACTCGGAATCCTGATAGGATCATATCATTTGACCCGTGTTGTATCTCAAGGATCGAACTTCTGGTACTTGCACCCTCGGCATTGTCGTCATCGCCCAAAATGGTGATGACCCGTCTGTTGGCGAAGAACTTCAATTTCTAATGGAGCGAGGAAGACACACCCTTGATACTGTGGAGCCAAGGTTACCCTAACAACAAGTTTAAACAAGCTGGGATGTCAATAACTTAGAATTCAACGACAGGGTTTATAGGGCCAGCCCCTATTACAAGCTTTATGGATCCCATCACCTCCCGACGGGTATTATTGTAGGCACATACAACAACGGAGGTTGGAGCGAGGTCACTTTCTTTCAGGCCTAAACATCTGAAGGTCCTTAGTGGGCAAACATTCAAGGCGGATCCATTATCGACAAGAGAGTGGTACGACCTTCCCCATAACTTCGACGGAGATGTTGAGTGCATGATTGTGGTTTGGCCTAATTTTGGGGATTTGTTCTTCGGAAAAGGATAGCATTCGGGTAGATGTCAAGGGTCCGACCAAATTTACCACTTCTTCTGGTGTGGTAGAGGGAGGAACTATGGGTCCAGTGAGCAACTTGATCAAAGCATTTATGTGCAGCTGAGAAGACATGAAAATACCCCATAGAGTGATGTTAGCTTGAGTTTCCTTTAGTTGATCGAGGATCTTACTTTCCTCGATGGTTATTTCTGGCATAGGAAGATTTTCAATGCCCTTCCTTTTGTCATTGGCTGGTAGTGAGCTTGGGATCTGGTAATGCCTCCCTGATCTGGTCATGTGATTTACTGAAGAAGGGAAGAACATGAATCCCATTTCCTCATCAATCTCGAGTTGTTCTGCCACATTGTTTATTTCTCTGAGGAGTTATTTAAATGATATCATCCCACACATGTCGGCTACCGGACCAATTTTCTCTGAAGCTTGATCTTAATTCGAATCTTCGAACTCTTCCCCCCATCCGGTGGAAACAATTATGTCTTTCCATACAAAGTCAATGCATTCCACAACTTCGACAGCTTGTTTATACAGGCCTTCCCATTCTGTGGGGATATGTGAGGGTGAAGGTATCAGTGGCCCTTATAATTTTAGAGTATTAAGTAACTCGATTATACTGCAGATATCGTTGGTTTTCCTGAATAATTTTGCCATAATTTGGATGACATCATCTAGACTGACTTCATCGGTCGCTACTACCCAACGGTCTGATTCTCGAGCCCATTTTCTTGCTTCCAAGAATAGCGTGCTGAACCTATGACAATCAATGATCATCTGTGAGGTAAATTTCAGTCCGAACTCTAGGAGTTGGTTTAAGACTTCTGATAATTCTATACTTCCATTTTCAGAACGGGTATGGACAGTGATGCATACTCTGATAAGGAGCAATAGTGCCTGATCATCGAGGCTAGCAGGGTGTAGGAGGAAACATGGACAAATTTGGAGAGGTTTAGGACAGTATATGGGTGTGATTTTGGTTGAGGGGTCAAATTCTGGGTTCTCTTCTAAGAAGAAGGCATTGGCATGATTTGGGAGTGGGTTGTGAGTAGTGTTTGTCTTAGGATTGGATGGTGGGGTGATGGTAACCTAGTCAATTAGACCTTCGATTATATTTCGGAGGTGAAAGCATTGGTCGGTGGTATGACCAGCAGTTTGGTGAAAGGCACAATGAGCATCTGCCTTGAATTTTCTTAGGAGTGGATTTAGAAAAGGATGGGGATCCAAGGGTTTGATAAGGTTTTGGCTTAACAGGTCCTGGTAAACTTTAGAAAGGGGAACATGGAGCTCGGTGTATTCCTTTCGGACTTGGACAGGGCAGCTTTCTGGTGCCCATGAGGTGGTTGATTGAGAGATGTTGTTGATGGTTGAGACTGCAGCACCGACAGGTTTGTCATATCTGGGGGTGAACTGTCCGGACACCTTCTTCGATTCAATTTATGTTTTAGCCATACCCTCCTCGATTTCTAATCCTGCTTCTCTGAGAGCTCGGAAGTGAGGATAGTATTGACCTCCCATGGTTGCTCGGACATGGGGTAAGAAATTCTTCTTCATTATGTTGACTTGTTCTTCCTTGGAAGGCCGATTGGTCATGGTAGCTGCTTTTTACCTCCATCGAGCTATGAAGTTATTGACTGATTCCCCATAGTTCTATTTGAGCAACTCTAAATCACGACAGGTGACCTCAAGCTCTTCATTGTATTTGTACTGTGACATGAATTCTCGAGGCACATCCTCCCATCTACGGATTCTAGACTCTTCGAGAGACAAAAACCATCAGAGGGCGCTATCCTTCAAAGTTTTCTGAAAAATTTGGGCCATCACTTCTTCAGAAGCCCCTGGTAGAGTCATGGAACGGTGATAACTATGAAGATGAATAATCGGGGGTCCACTTCCTCCGAATTTCTCGATATTTGGCATCTTAAACTTCTCGGGTAACCTCGCCATAGGATAAGGAGACATGTGGGTGTAGTCCATGTAATTCCTAAAGATTCTGAGTTGGTCAAACTTCTTAGTGAGCATCTTGAGGTCTTCTTTGACTTTATTCAACTCTTCCTCTTTTGGATCAATGATCATAGGCAAGTTGGCACCAGGTTGGGCAAGGTTCGGCATCCAAAGCTGGGCAGGAGGCGACCCATTAACAGGAGGGGCATGTGGAGCGTGCTGATATTCTTTGGGAACCCAAATAGTCTCAGGTGGACCCATAGTGTGAAGGAATAGGGCCTCAAGTTCTTGAGGAATGGGAACCTAGTTTCGTTGCATCTCTCGGACCTCAGTCTGGAGGTTGTTAATCTTGGACACGAGCTGAGCCAAAACTATCGTCAGATCCGGCTGCACAACGGGTACGTGGTCTGTGTTCTCCATAGAAAGCGGATTGATACCGAACTCGAAAGAAGTAACAGGGGAACGGACGGAACTTCGGGGTGATTTGACTGAAGACCGAAGCCAATAAGGAGCCAGGCCATGGGCGTGCGATCGACCTGAGAAGGCGCAAAATGGGATTTACTTTTGAGAACAAAAATGAAGATATTTTTGACATTTTTTTTAGATTGGAAGACAAAATATTTTTGGATTTTTCATAAAGAAAAGGAGATATGTTTTTGGATTTTTGATAAAGAAAGGAGAAATGTTTTTGGATTTTTGATAAAGAAAGGAATTTTTTTTTTGGAGACGGTCTCAGCATGATTATTATGATTATGTTCTCACTTGTATTAAATTCTCCTAAATGCAAAATGAAACGTCGGATGGGACCCGAGCCTGGAAAGATTGGGTTGGTGATATATGCAAAGCTATGGCTGGACTTGTGACTAGGCTGATGGACAGGGTCCCATTTTAAAAATGTGCAAAAATTTGGGCGGCGGGCTGACCCAAAATTTCGGCAGAGTTTCGAGTTGAAACCAGAAATCTAATATGTGTGTTCTAGGCTTGACACCTATATGAGGGTATGCAATTGGTCGGGTGAATCAGAAAGGGTTCCCCCTTTAGCGTGACTTCCACGATATACGTCTTACTCTTGCAGGCAATGAGTACGTGTGGACGAGCCATTTGATATACCTGAGTGTACGTGAATTACCTCACCATATTCCTTGTGGGGACGGTACATGTGAGATAGAATTCGATATACTCGATAGACGTGAACAAGTTCCCTGCGATATACCTCCCGTCATGACTTCGATCAAGCGGTACGATGTGGGGGAACCGTTCGATATACGTCAAAGTTACTTGGACAATGGAAGGTGAGTGTCATATTGCTTAGGCTAACTGCGCCCTGCCGGACCAGCGCCCATCACGAAGTGACTCTCCAGTTACTGGAAAAATTTGGTCAATAACAATGCTCTTTGGCGATGTCGTGTGAATCATGCATGATCCTTTTATTAGTATCTTACAATGAGAGTGTCTTTCTTGATCATGCCAAACAGGGAGCAAAGTACAAGTACAAATGGTATACCAAGTATGGGTGATGCATGCAACATGAGGATATATGTGATCCTAGGTGCACGTGGTGCAAAGTGTACATCGAGAATTTTCTACAAGTGTGTGAATAAAAGCATAAGTATGGGGGACACATGGAAAAGGGGAACATGCAAAAATGGGGTAAAATATAAACAAACATAACACCCATGTAAATAGAGTCTAGCCCTCAAAATAACATCCCCAGCGGAGTCGCCACTGTGTCCATCCTCGATCCTCGCGGTGGGCGGGAGAGTGAGGATCCTAGGTCCTACGCGTCCCTCTCAATAGCGCTTCGGTCGGCGTCATTGATGAGGTGAAAAATGTAGAGAGATGGAGTCGCCAGTCTATTTTACTCAAAACAGACAAAAGAAAGGGAGCCATCCCGAAGGACAGCATCCAAGGACATATTGATACATACGAAACCAAAATGATTCGAGAAGGGTCCGGAGGCTAAGTTACAAAATAGGTAGGTGTTACGCACCCATTCTGCCTTTACGGTCTCTCATGGGTTTTTGATATTTTTCTTTATTTTCCTCGCGATATGTGTGCATGTGTATATATAGTGGATATAGGAATCCTTGGATTATATCACGGGAGAGATAAAGCGAGTCATCCGTAGGAAGGTTCATAGAAATAATATTAGATAATAGGATTTACGTGATTATCCTTGCGTTGATCGTTATAATGGAACGATAACGTATGTGGAATAATCCACCACTAAGATCAAATATATATATATATATATATATATATATATATATATATATATATATATATATATATATGTATATATATATATATATATGTAAATGTAAATGTAAATGTATATAATCTAAGAGAATTGAACTTAGTGAAAAAAAAAGATGAGAGAAAAAGTGAGAATAGGACTCGAGTCTCGGGTTTTACCTAGAGACGCCTACGTAGCCTATAGAGGCATCAAAGTCCACGTAGTTCGCATGAAAAATGAGGGGTGGGGTTTATCCCATAAATCCAACCGGAGACTTCTCTTATTTGTGTGTTGTGTGTGTAAAAAAGTGTTTTAGTTATGAGAAAAGTGTAAGAAAAGTGTGAGAATTCCCGTTTGGAATTTATGAGCAAACCCTCTTTTTCTTGTTTTTTGGGTTTTTTATTTGTATAAAAATAAGATATGTGAAATAATACTAAGTAAAAAGTATATTAGGATATGTGAGATGAGAGAATAAAAGCGCTAAATAATAAAACAAATTAATGTGAATTTATGAGAATTTAAGGAGAGAATTGAGAAAATTGGACCTTCTTGAAGATCTTGAGCTTGATCTTGAGTGTTAGAGAGCATCCCTTGCACTTGGATGATGATGGAGGGTAATGAATTCACCAGGTTTGATGAAAAGGATGATGAAAAGTGAAGTTTGGAAGGGATTTGGATGTGGAAATCACGCTGACTTTGAGAGAGGTTTTTTGGATTTGCTGGGAGTGATGTCTATCTGATCTAGGCTCTCCTGCAATGAGGTCAAGGCCTCCTTTTTATAGGCCCAGGGCATTGCCGATCGGCCTAAACCTGGTCCTGCAAATCGGCAGGTGCGTTTAGGCACACTGCCAATAGGCAGGGTCTGGACTTGCCGTTTGGCAGTGTCTTTCATGACTTTTTGGAAAATCGATCATTGAGCACAAATCATTGATCCGAATCGTGAACGGGGTAGACCATTGGAAATGTAATTTAGAGACCTTCGAATGTCCTTTGGACTACTCCTGGGTTCGGGAGTTTACTTTGGGTCAAATGTGGCTCGGAAGCACTTGTCGATCCTTTGGACGGGAAAACTTCGGACGCAAACGGATCCTTCATCCGCATGGTAAGTCAAAATCGTGCATGGGGAAGACCGTTGGAAAGGTTAGGATATTTACTTAGACATTCCAAAGAGTTTGATCCTTTTAGGGGAGTTGACACTACACCAAAACACGCCATTAGTAACACAATTTTACCGTTACTAAAAATATTAGTAACACAATTTTTCCGTTAGAAAAAAGGCGTGGGGCACGAAGCTAGTAACGGAAAATTTTGTTACTAATAGTAACGGTAAAATTCAGAATTAGTAACAGAAAATTCTGTTACTATTAGTGACGGTAAAATTCAGAATTAGTAACGAAAAATTCTGTTACTAATAGTAACAGTAAAATTCAGAATTAGTAACGAAAAATTATGTTGGTAATAGTAACGGTAAAATTCAGAATTAGTAACGATAAAATTATGTTGCTAATAGTAACGGTAAAATTTTGAATTAGTAACGATAAAATTCTGTTACTAATATTAATACATATTTAAAAAAAATCAAGATCCAATATCCTGATTATTCTTACCACACTATTTAAATCCTAAAAACTTATACAAAAATAGTCTACAAAAATAAGGGAATTATATTCAACATTTACATTTACATTTACATAAGCCTCCACTCTTTATTTACAAAATAAACTTAAACCAAACAAATGGAACATCGTAATACAATCTCCCCGAAAGTTACATTATTTTAATAAAAGCATCCAATATAACATCCCAATACAATCATCCCCAAATGAGATATTTTTATATTATAACCAATCAAATAAAATATAAAAAAAAGTCCGTTGTTGTTGACTATCAACTTTCATTCTATTATCATCTCCATCAACGCCGCAACCCACAACGCTGGAAACTTGATGAGGATCCAAAAATGACATTCTGTCAAACAAAATAATATTATCATATTAGTTATAATATCAATACTTAGTCATACGAAATTAATTTAGTACAAAAAATTATCCAACAGTAAAATTAATTGCACTAGTATGTAAACTTATAATATCACAATTTCACATCAGCACTTAAAAGTAAGAAATTTCACATATAAACTAATTGTTAAAGTTGTGCCCATTTCACTGTTTATTGCAATACTCATGATATTATTGCTGTAATAATATTATAGTTAATTACTGTAATATGCATATTTCAACTGTAATATGCATATTACTGCTATAATATGCATATTACAGTGTATAATATTAATAGTCTTCAGAAGAAAATTAACTCAAAAGAAGAAGATAAACTCAAAAGTTCATTTGAATTCTCATAATCAGACTTCTCATTATCATTAACTCCATTAATTAACATACCATTATCATTCAAACTATAATTATAAACATCAACTTCATTAAAACATAACTTCAATCGTAACATAACTTCAATCGTAACATATCATATCACAATTAACTGTTGTAATATGCATATTACAGTGTATAATAATAATAATTTATGTTTATATGACTCTATCACCAAAAGGCAAAGGGAAAAATAAAACTTCAATCGTAACATATCATATGAACATTTCAGAATGCAATGGCTTGATCTAAAAAGCTCTCAAGTTCAGTTTAAGTAGTTTAATGAACTAGCAAAGGCCTGGTTTTCACACCTACATAGCCTAGTGAGTCTATAGTATATTGGGGAAGCACTCAGTTCAGGTTGTGTTTGAAGCATAAAATTCTTACTTAGAATTTTGAATCGAAATAATAACTAGTTAAATTGTAAATTGATATGAATTCAATTCCAATTCCAAGGCATGGATTTCATTCTCTAAAATATAGCCTTAGTGACTCTAGTGATTAGTGACTAATGAATCACAAGCTAATGCAATTTGGCAGTTTAGAAGTATGGGAAGAAACGCTTGGAATAGGAAATGGAAGTAAAAAATAATAAAATAAAAACACACAGCCCAAATATCTGAGAGTATATGATGAACCAAAAATGGCTAAGATATAAGAAAAATCCTAACCGTGTACTCATATTAATAGTCTTATTAATTGTATGGGCATATTTACTGAACGTGTATGTATTCCAGCCTTGGACAGGTACCATGCCTTGAGAGGGAGAAAGGACGACTGGTAAATAGGACTGGGGGACTTGTGAGTGAGGACCTGACATATATGTTTCTCCTGGTAATGACCATCCAGGAAGTCCACCTGCATAAGGTAGACCAGACGAATGCATAATTGACCAATAAATTAGAAAGGGTTCTCTCCAAGTCCCATATACAATAACTTAAAAAGCACAAGATTCTCACATACAATTCAACCTAAGCGCAACAATGACTACAATAGTTGAGTTTCACTTACATCATTAAAATTATTCCTTGCAAATGCACCTAAGGTATTCAGATGATCTAGTGCAAGGCACAAGCCAATAGTTGTAATCAACAATCAACAGTGTTTTTTGAACTGGCATCAATGCCACATTTAACATCTTTCCATAATTTCTCCTCTAAGCCCTTCAAAGAAATGTAGTGTAGTAAAATGATAGTGTCAGCATCATCACTAAAGGAAAGAGCTTCATAAATTTAATTCTAACTTAGTATTATTAAATACTGTAGAAGAAGATCAGACTATCCCCTTTAATAAGCCACAGTCCAAGATTGATCAATATTCTACCAAAAAACATGCTAGACAATGGCAAATAAAAAAACACATTGACCAAATCCAAAACCTTGAAATCAGTTACCAGGAAGATTTAATTATCGACAAGTCTTCTCTCTCACCCAGAAGCGCCGACTTAACCCCCTATGACCATGCCTTAGCTGCTGACCACATGTATGCAACAAATGGAGATTTTGATGAAGATTTTATGCCTCTAAATATTGCAAAAATGTAATTATTTGCTAAGAAAATTGGAGGAAAAGTTATGCAGAAATAAAAAGGAGTAAACTCTAAGAAATCAAAAGAGTCAAGAGAAAATACAATGGTCAAATCCATCATCCAATCCCAAAATGCCAGATCCTCTCTTTAAAAGAGTCACTAGATGAAATTCTAAAGCTAACAAACACTCTAAGCCTCTCATATCTCAATGATCAACCTGCTTGCTTAGAATATTAGAGGCATTGCTAAGAAATAATCAGTCAAAAGGTTAAAAAAATTGCTTAGAGTTCATAAGATCCCAATCGTTTCCATTATGGAACCTAAAGTAGATAAACAGAAGTTGGGAACATTCCTCTTTAAGTATAGTTTTGAAGGAGGGTGAAATAATTTAAATGGGAAAATTTAGATAATGTGGAGGTTTAAAGTTCAATGTCATGTTATTGAAGATGCTAATCAAAACTTGATAGTGATCTTCTCTTATCAATCTTTTAATCAAGAGGTCTTCATGATAGCTATTTGTGCTAAATGCACAAAGGAGGAGAGGAGGGATCTTTGGGAGCAATTAATTGCGACTTCTCAGTTTTGTAGTTCCAACCCTCATATGATAATAGGTGACATTTACAGATTCTCTTACAGTAATCTAGTACGTATATCACATATTATCCATATACATTACAGAAATAATCATGTGTATACATTATAAGAAAAAAAACATGTATATATTACTGTAACATTTACAGATTCTCTTGCTGTAACAGTGTCGTCATCATCAAGAGTTATGGACAGATTAGGGGACAAAGGTAACAAGTATATTACATGAGGTTTATGAGAGACAGTCTGTGCAATTTAATTACTTAGCTGCATTAGTCTTAATATCTAAAACTTTATTTATAAAACAAACCTGTTGGGAAGCGTAGACCACGAAAATGCAGGAGCTGCCTTCGAATACGAATAGTCCCAAACGTTCACTGAATTTGTGTTATCTGAATCAAGTGAGTCCCAAATTTTGGACCCAAAAGTTGTATCAGGTTCATTATTGTGCATACATAGCTGAAGTGAAGATGTCTTCAACACCCTATCTTTGATATTGGACTTTACATTTGGGTACTGTTTTGACACATCAGAAGACCCAATATTATTGGGCACCGCATTTTCTTTACCGGCATGGATCGAGTTTTTAGTCATTTAGGTGCAGCGTTCTCTTTATTTTCGGAACACGAAATGAAATCCTACCCATATGGACACCAAGTGCATCGCCATCTACGGTTAAACCATTATCGCCTTCGCTTGAGCTGCAGTTAAGCCATATGGACACCAAGTGCGTCGCCATGTGCGGTTAAGCCACTACTCTCATTCTTTTTACCAACCTGAATCAGAAAAATGTTTGTTATAAATTTACTTGAGGTGAGTCATGGAACAAACACTATATAAGATTCGATGCATCCCACTGTACCAACCTACAAGCATCTGATCATGTAAATTATCAAGCCATTAAAACACTGAAAATTATAGAAATGAAAGATTTCGTAAGTAGGCTAATGCGGCTATAAGTACCAAAAAATTAGGAAAATTGTATCACTATTAAACCTCAAATCAGTAAATAATTCAACAGTAACAAATTGTACAGTGCATGCGACTAAAAAATTATACAATCATTGAGTTTACAACTTGTTTTTGGTAAGTAACAGCTTACAATATGGTATATGTTGTAACCAGCCTTTGGCCCCTAATATGTATATGCACCTATGATAAAATTGTACGCAATGCAACCTGCAAAGAGTAATTCAATCAGAGAAATTAGTCTGTGATATATAACAATAATATGATTACTGAATTTTATCATATGATTACTGATTACTGAATAATATGATTACTGAATTCTTTATCCATATTATAAAGAAGTAATTTCTTAAAAATAAATATTTGGCCGGTGATAACTTAACTTTATAAGGCAACAAATAGATATTACATATTGTACCTAAATACTATGAAAACCAGTAAATAAAGAGGGTAAATATTATACCTAGAACATTAACAACATAAACTTTGTTCAGTAGGAGCACTTTCATATCTTCCCATATTTTTTAGACATGGCTCAACTTATCGAATGCATAATTAGATCTGCAACAAAAATGGTATATAAAGACTAACCAATTAGAGATATAAAACCTTTGTGATTTTCAGTAGTAAACTTAAATGGAAAATTCATACAGTTTAGATCATCTATGACACACAATAATAAATAACAAATAGGTAGCTTCTAGAGGAGAGCTTAACCTAGAAGCTTTCTTTGAGCCTTGACCCGTGACCTCTTCCTCTATGGAAATTGCCACTTTTTCGCCATTGGAAGCATCTACATTCTCAAAAACCACATCAATCAAATTAGGATGGCCTTCAATGCTCACTTGGTTTAAGTTTAATGCTTACCCAGAATTCAAAAATGGCATGTTAAGAAATTGAAAAATAAGATGGGTTTCAAATGAATTTACCAATATGGATTTTCATAAAGCAGAAAACAAAACAAACACTCAAGGAAATTCATCACATATACAGAAATGCCATTGGAGAAAAAGAAAAGAAAATAATTTAAAAAGAAACTCATGACCTATTGTCCGCAACTAGAACTTACTAATGTTAATATTGAATTCAAAAGTATGCACTTGACATGAAAATTAAAATTGAAGACTAGTAATGCTCAGAACGACAGGAAGGATGGTTATGTGGGAAGAAAGAAAAAAGAGAGTTATAAATTCTCTATAAATTACTTATTCCTTTCTAACCATTTGAAATGTGTAAATCGGTCATACAATGGTGTTCCTAACACAATTAATGATTTTAATTTTCATCCCGACCTCTTCAACATTAGTTCACACCATGCATTGGATGTTGTACTGTCAAATTATACTAAATAACTCTCATTCAGACCTTTAACTTCCGGGATGGCTGTCTCTACTACTGTCAATGCTTTTCGAGGTCTATAAATTCAATAACAGAATCAGAGGGCCTATAAATTCAATAAAATCTCAGTTTTGTCTCTTCATAACAAAGCATCGAAAGAAATTCAATAAACCAAAGCATAGAAAGAAACTTCTCAGTTTTGTCTCTTCATAACGGAATCAGATTAAACAGAATCATATTACGTGGCATTATTTAAAGTACTTTATAGAAACAAATATAGTGGTTGATATAAGTGCAATTACTAATGTTGAACCAAGAATTAATGGACTAATGCTTGGAAGAGTTCCTCATGCATCTTATATAGTCTCACATAACATCTTTAGATCATCAGAACATTTAATCAGTTGGAAGTAAATGTCGACTAAGAAGAAAATAAAACCTCGTCTCACTCAATATGTACTTGATTATAAGACAAAAGATTATAGGAGTATGACTATCTCAACATCATGAGGCGATACCATAAATGTCATATCAAATTGAGATAAACACAACTGCCTGTGGTGGATGTATTGTTATCACAGTTTGGCGATATCATAAATGTCATATCAAATTGAGATAAACACAACTTACGTAGTATGACATGCATATCTGTTTATTGTGAATTTAAACTCAAACTTTTATTTTTTTGGGTCAATACATGCATTATCTTATAAAGTTCATATTAACCTTTGTTTGGGCAGGGTCTCGTGCTGTTCTTTCTCCAAGAATCGTGTCCATATTGTTTGGGCGGGGTCTCGTGCATGTTAGTATAACAAACTAGGGAATTTAGTAAAAATAAAGTGATTATAACATATTTCAATTCATAATGCTAACAAGTAATGAAAATAAGTGTATATAAGAAAATGGAGAACCATTACCAAAACATACACAGAACATTATAGACCGAACATAAGAGGGATAAAAATTGAAGTCCTAATATAGTAAATGAAACATAATAAACCTTCAATCTAAAAAAATAGCAACATACCCAGATGACAGGAGCATGAGGATCTATTATTTGGACTTTGAACTATTTCATGGAGTTGTGGCATGCACTTATGTAGCCAACTCTCTGGCAGAGAAGATGATTCTGAACCATAACTATTCCCTCGCTCCCAACTTAGCCCCTGTATAACCAACAACAGGACAGAGTCTGTATTTTGGCTCGTACTTCTTCGCATTCTCAACAAAATCATAGATAAAACCAAATCCCGTTGATTTTCCACCTCCGAAATGGGTCCTGAACTTTAAGACAAATATGAAGTTCGAATCTTTCACCTCATACATTCTTGACAACTTCTCCTTCAATTCAGCCTTACATGATATAAGAAACGTGCAAATTGAATCAGTCAAACAGAACAATCTACAAACCAACCAAGAATAGCCACAAACATATAGAAATCTGAAGTCCAAAGACTTGTATATAGCTTTGTCTAACAAAATATGGGCAAAGATTTTTCAGTAAAAACTTAAAAAACAAAAATTAAAAAAAACACAATGATCAAGACCAACTCCAAGTCTGTAAGAATTGTTAACATTTGCAAAATAGAAAGAAAATGGCATTCGTTATAATGCAAGAAAGTAGGCACCCAAGAAATAAGTATATATGGACCAACACCCAAGAAATTATAGTATTATAATGGCATTATTAGAGAGTATGTTAAGCAAGCTAGGTTATATGTATATCTCCCCTAGAATTGTAGAATAGATAAAGAATGAAATGAATGAAGTGGACATTAGAAACATCTTCCATTGTAGATCAAAGTAGACATTCGATTAGTAAACTCAACAACTTTTTGTTGTCTCTCATTAAAACTACACGTAATAAAACATTCAATTTTAGCAAACAAGGCTTGATTTGTTTGCACCTCTATCCATAATGAAATAAATATGAAGAAATGATATGGCATGAGAATCTATTAAATTAAGAGAGAAGACCTTTTTGGAGTAGAGGCAGGTGATGCAAGGTTTAGAAGGAGAGCATTTGAAAGTAACATTTTCGTCACCAGGTGTTTTCTTAAAACTTGTTAATAATCGTCGTCCTACCACTCTTCCGTGTCAAGTCAAACACACAAAACTGTACAAATCAAATTAAGAATCTCGCAATCACCAATCAATAATAAAAAAAATACTATTTAGTACAGTTAGAACAATATTATCTATGATACTGGAGAACAACGACATTAGAGGGTGGAGAGTCTTCTGGTGGAATGTTATCTCCTCTTTCCTACATGAAACAATGTCGAAATAGAAGTACAGTTAGAACTAAACATTATTTAGTCGCTAATTCAATAAAGGAAAGAACAGGAAAATAATTAATACAACTAGCGGTATTGATATACTAATAGAGTAATAAGAAATAAATTAAAAAATGATAACGAAAGACAAGATACCCGCATCAGTTGCTAGATGAAGAAAGTAATGTCTTTCCCAACAATCGAAATTGACTTGATACTGCTCCCAATTACACAACCATCTGCGATGGGTACAACACGAGTAACCCCATCACCTTAAAATAGCATTCAACAAAAGAAGGGAACTGTACCACACAAAATTAAAAAAAATGTGGACAACATAAGTCAATGTGAGAAACAGAGAAAAAAAAGTGACATGAGAGAATGAGAGAATCAAATCTTTACCTTTCATGCCCATAAATTTTCTCTTTTATGGCCTCTGCAAAGAAAAGCGAAGCATCTAGTAAACCAAATTATAGAAGTCCAAATCATAATCCGAATCTAAAGAGTTCAAGGCTAATAAATTTAGTAGTCCTTAATCGGACATCTCAAACCCTACTCTTCATTATTTAGCAAAATCAAATTAATCTAATAAATTCACTAGTCCTTAATCCCATATCTCCAACCACACTCTTGTTTAACTATAATATACTTCACGCTTTTCTTGTGGCTTGTAAAAGTCTCAGATGGACAATGGCAAAGCTATCCAACGGTGGTAGTACCAATATAAAGATCTATATAAATGATATAGTTAAACAACCATATCTAACTTCTTGATTAACATTAATTTAATAAAAAAATAAAAAAAAAACCCAAACAACAACAAAGATGGTTCAATGCTAATAGATATTTGTAGAATGTGTTAAACTCTTTTGGGAGTTTCATCAAACACCAAGAACATGATTTATCATGAGTTAGAACAAGAAAGCATAATTAGATAGCAAGCTAAAGAAAACATAACTTTTAACAATTACTAATGCTTGAAAACAAACTTGTAAAATAAAATTAGTAATGCTTGAACACAAACCTGAAATAATACATGCCATTACTTAAATTTTCTAATAAAACTAACCAATATATTATATCAAATGTTACTTTCACCTAGAAAATTAGGCACGCTATATGTCAGCACAACACCAAATGAAATGGAAATTAATAGAAAAAGAATCAAACACATACAACATTGTTTACATCCAGATCCCAAACCTATACATAATCACGGAACAAATGATGTAGATTTCAAGATGAACATATATGAGTGTAGATTAAGAAAAGTTCAAGGAAATCTTACAGGTTTAGGGTCTAAATCGATCGCGATTATGACAAATGACCAAACCCTAGGTCTTCCAAACTACAATTCTTTCAACGACCAAACCCTAAATCGCGATTTGGAGAACAACCTTCTCTATTTCTAAGGCCAACTAAACGACCATACCCTAGTTACTCCTAAATAGCGATTTGGAGAAGATGGGGTTTTTGGGGGGACTATTTAGAGAAGATGGGGTATCTCGTTTAGGTGTAGACAAGTCGGGGTCTTTTGGGGGTTGGGAGAAAATTTCCCCACTTTTTTCAATAAATTAATTAATTTTAAAATATTGAACTAATATTACTAACACTTATCTTAAATTACTAACGGTAATGTAATGTGAGAAATAGTAATGGTATAATACTGTTAATAATACCAAGAATAGTCTGTTACTAAATGAGCATTTTGGTGTAGTGTGACTTTGGTCAACCAGGCCCTGGAAGCATTTGGTGACCTCTCAGAGTAAAAGGGATCGCTCATCCGTACCGTAAGTCAGAATCGGGTACGGGGTGGACCATTGGAAAGGGGTTTCAGTTACCTTTGAAGATTCATTAAATCTCGATAGAGATGAAGAGTTGACTTAGGTCAAATGGATCCCGGGAGCACCCGATGGTCTCTAGATCAGGTTTTGGGGGAAAACGGGTCGTTCGTCCGCATGGTAAGTCAGAATCGTGCACGGGATGGATCGTTAGAAAGGGGTTTCAGTTCCCTTTAAAGATTCATTCAGTCTCAGTCGAGCTTAATAGTTTGACTTTTGGTCAAACGGAGCCTGGGAGCGTCCGATGGCCTCTAGGTCGGTACTCGGGGTATGACTTGGGTTGGCAGTGATGAAAGGAGGTGCTAGGGACCTAAGGAGAGTATAGGGGGTAATAAAATGGGGTGTATACACGTTGAATACCTTAATCATAATAAGTCAATTTTTATTCCCAATGATGCCACACATAATTTGTCCTACAACAGTCCAATATGCCCTTAAATCACACTCACACTAGGATTACCTCGCATCTATCCATTACCTCGATGGCTAAAACAAATCTCGACACTTAGACAAAAATCTTATCTCGCATCCAAACGAATGTGACCATAAGCCACGTACCAAACCACAACTAATACTACTAAGGATTCTGGAAGGATACATGACATCACCTATAACCTATAAACCTCTAGGTTTGCATTACCGAAATCACTAAAGATCTTATTCCTTAAAATAACATCATGTTTTCTAAAACCCTGACATGGAAGGCTGCCTAGAGTTCACTCCTATGTCTCCTCAACCATCATCATTGCATATGTAATATAATTTTTGCAATTACCCTGTAACTCTCATCATGCCCTACGAGGTACAACCTTCAATCAACAATTCCCAGGACACTTGTAACGATACTATCTTACCGAGTTAGACCAATTACACATCCCAAGTTTTGACCAACACGATTCATCATGCCCACTAAATCCTCAATTGCCTTATGATGTGATATTATCCTAAGGATCTAATTCACCTAATCATATCATTGGTACTAACTACCCAAAAGTACCTAGTTAGAGAACTACACGCATCCCTTTCACAAATCAATACTGCTTAGGTATGATGCACTAGACACCTAATTTCTATAGTTGACTTTACACGATTTATATTTCTAACTCAATATGCCTCATTCACCATTCTCTACATCTCAGATGGCTTCTCATATCATTACGAATTGACACACAACCACCCCGCACTAAAAACCTGCAGTGATGCCGCCACTAGCTTGTACGAATAGTTACAACTATCAACATATCTAAATCATAAATGCAAAAGCAATTAATGATAACTAATTTAGTCGCCTACCACTTGGCAATGAGATCACCCGTTGTGATAACCTCTTTGACTTCACCATCAAGGACAAGAACTAAACCGTCACCAAAACTACCGTGATTGGCCCAAACCAGCACCGACGTCGAAATATTCAAAACCGGCCTCACCACGTTACTTGAGCCTAAATCTCTAATACCATTTATAATGCCCCAGCCCTGATTTATAGGTTACCCATAGTCAACTCGGTCCGACTCGAGCGTTAGGTGTGAAGTGCAATGAAACAGCCTAGATACTGTTGCTAATATATTTTTTTTATTTAAAATTTCACTTGTTTAGCATGCAATTCCAATTTCAAATCAAACTATGCGATGGACCCATGGGAAGCATCCGTGGAGTCCAAGCATACAGAGCTACTAACGTAAAATAAAAGAGAGTACTTACCTGTGCAACGCCATCAAAATATGAGCTAGCACCCAACCAATCATAACAAAGACGAGGGTGTGAGCCTAATGCTTAATGGGAAATATACAAATACATATAGAATTGAACGACAGAAATAAGACTCTAACATGTTATACCTACGTGTACATGCAACTACCATATATATATATATATATATATATATATATATATATACGTAATGCATAATGCATGAAATCATTTTTATTTTCGAAAGCGTGATTTATTCCGATTAAATCACCTTAATCTTACAAAGAACTTCCTCTTTATTGACTTGCAATTTATCCATTTACTTAACACACGCGGTTAAATATTTGAACAACAACACTTTATTTAGCTGGAGACCATTTCTTTATTAATACTTGTAGTCTCTAAATCTTATATTTTTAACACATTTCAACAACCATTACATACACCTTATGGGCTGAATTTTTTTTATTTCTTCATTTCATGTTTAAACCCAATAAAACCTTCATTAAATATGATTTTGTGTTCATCATCAAACCTCTACAAGTTTATGCACATGAGAAGATGGATTTAACTCCAAAAATCCTATTAAATGGGTTAAATATACAATTATTTTTAGAAAATTCATAACACTTGAAAAACATACTTTTCTAGACTAAAGGACATTTTATTTTTGAAAAACTCAAACCAATGTTCCACTTTTATAAAATATTCATTTTTGCAAGAAATCAAACTAAATTTATCAAATATCTTTAACAAGATAAAAATGTAAATTTAAAATATTTTTATTCCATAAAAATATTTATCACTCAGCTTCTTGAAACATACTATTTACATGAAAAAACTAATTATTTCATGAAAACCTTTACATATTTACTCATCTTTGATATCTAACAAAATAACATTTTTACCGATATTTTTATTCCATAATAATGTTTAATAGCAAATTGACTAGAAACCCATCATTTTATCATATGCTTTTTACTCTTAAATTCTAACAATAAGACTACTAATACACAAAATAAAGTCTTAAACTAAGAGAATATTTTTCCACCTCAAGTGAAGATCCAACAATGGAAGGCGTGAAATATCTAAGAAGAAGAAAACCTCCCACTTACTAAGGTAGCCTCAAGAAGGTTCCCTAGTTCCACTAAGCTTGTGTTCATGCTCCATAAAAAACCCTTTTTAAGCTCCATGAAACTCACATCTCCATCTTCTCCAAAAACCCCAATAACATCTCCAAAATTCGTAGCTACACTCATCCATGGTGGAAATGGGATATGGTGGAATACATGTAAAATGTGATGTCACAAGATGGAAGGATGGTGGTTTGTGATAAAGAGAGGTGGAGAATGTATACACTTGGTGGAAGACCCACATCTCTCTCTCTCTCTCTCTCTCTCTCTCTCCTATTCCAACCTTCAACGACTAAAATGAACCCAAACAAGCCTTATAAAAACCCATTAAACACTAAAATCCCATTTTTTCCCAATCTGGGTTTGCAAGATGTCGACAGCTCATCCATCTAATGGTCCAAAATGAGACAGAGCATAAGGGTAGTTTGATTTTAAAATCTGAATGACCTCGTTAGAATGAGATTCGCCCCTCGTTCGAATGAAAAAGGGCATCTTGTTCAAACCTCATTTGATCCCCACCTCAAATGACCCTAGATATAATTACATGGACCTGCTATTCAGTGGGATCTCTTTTGAACCTCGTTCGATCCCCTACTTCGAACGACAAGGGAAACTCATTTGAATGACCTGGACTCGTTCGAATGACCTCTACTAAATTTTTCCAAATTTCCAACTTTAATCCAACAAATTTCCAATAATTGCCATCAAGCCTTCAAAGTGGTCAAATAAGAATATAAACCCAGTCATAATCATCCAAATCCTAAGGTTCTCATTTCATCACACTTATGGGAAAAATAGTAAAATATTAGTACGGATATTACATTCATTCCATGTGGTCTCAAGTTCCTTATTTACACATCCCTAATAGTGCATTCTTCCTCCTTTCATCGTTTCCATCTCACATATATGACAATCCTCTATAAAATGATAATAACCTTTACATCCAAAGCATATTTCTTCTTTGGGATTGGATTGGTGTGTTAAAATTGGATCAACTAGGACCGCCTTTCTGTTGATGTTTGAGAAAACTTTGGATTTTTTTATAGAAAGTGCCATCATTTCTTGAGTAGCAGTCTCACCTTTATCTAAGTTTCTAATGAGTTCAAAGCTTTTCTTTTCATCATTTATGTCTCTTTTATCTCTTTCTCCCAGATCAATCTCATAGGTCATGTGTGATCCCACTAGCTCTTCCAAGGATACATCTTTTGAGTGGAGTTTTGTTTAGAGGACGATCTTCTTTGAATCTCACTTCTTTGGAATGGACCTGAGAATCTTTCTATCTTTTTCATTGCTAAAAATACATTTCCAATACTATGAAGTTTATCAATAATAGAGTTAAATATACCATATATCTCATAATTGGATTCTTCGTCTTTTATTTGAAATAATTCATAGTTATGCATAAATATACTATTCTTATTCCCTTTTACTTTAGAAATGACTTCATGTGTGATTTTAATAATATATCATAATTGTTTAGCAGAAGAACAATAATAGACTCTTTGATATTCATTTGGGGAAAGTGAGAAATATAAGGTGTTAAATGCCTCAACGTTAACTGGCATTCTCATAAGATCATATTCATGTTTATAGATACCATTAACAATAATTCTCCATGTTTCATGATCACGGTCTTGAATGAAGCATTGCATTCTATTTTTCCAAAAACTATAGTTAAATACATAAAAAATGGGAGTCGTTTAGTAATTTGGCATGTGGCAATGTTAGCATTAGAAAAACTATGTAATACCCCGCACTTTTATGTGAAATTAAATTCAATAATTCAGTGTAATTTGGAAATTTAAGAATTATCATGAATAGTAAATTTTGGAGTTTTCAAGGAGTAGATGATTTTCGATGGGTGTTATATTTAATTTTGGGATTAAGTAAATGAGTTGGAGTATTTTAATTATATGTCGCAGCTGGGTAAGGCGACAGAGGATAATATTTTAATGGAAAACCCCGCATTGAGATGTATTGGGTTAAATTAGTGATTTGCGGTCAAGTACCTCGGATGGAGATTTCGAGTGCGCAGTTGGTCTCGAAATGGCCGAGATAGTTAGAATAGAGTATCCGGGGGTTGTAATTGAGTTTTGAGAATTTTTGGATTAAAAGGAACTCGTAATTGAGTAAACGAGTCATTTTGGGGTTTTAAAGGGATAAACCCTCTTTTCTTGCCCTATAAGACACGAGAGAGTGGGAGAAATAAAGAAAACGAGAGAAAAGAAGAAGGGAAGAAAGGAAGAGGAGAAAAGAGGAGAGAGAAAAGGAATTCAAGGCCAAACTCCGCAGGATTCGACTTGGGGTCGTCGAATTTTATCCTCCAGGCAAGTGTTTACTTTCTTTATTTAATTTTGAGCATAAATATCATATCATAATTGGTAATAACAAACCCTAAAGATTTTGGGTTGGATTTTCGTGGGTTAAACGGGTTTTTCGGAAGTTTATCAAGTAAATCTCAAAAATTATGAAATTGGAGAAACTTAGAAAATTATAGAAATTAATGGTCGATTCTTGGTTTTAGGACGATTAGAACCTATTTCCTTTGTGTATATTTAGTTGGGTGTAGTTAGAGGTTGGTGGAAGAAGAGTAATAAAGCTTGGGGGTTGTTAATGGTTGAAATGGATCTGTGGAGAAGAAGTAGTTTCGGCTTCCCTGTTCGATCAATCGATCGAGGCCCTGGGATCGATCGATCGATCCTACAAAAAATTTGGCGATTTGTGTTGGTTCAATTTATATGGGATAAATTCCTAAATTAAGGATTTCTAGCCTATTTAATTGAGGAAATGAATAGACATAACTAAGGAAGATATATTTATCCAATTGGGGGAATTTATGGGGGCTAAGAGAGTGTTTTAAGTGTTTGACACTAAAAATTATATTTTTGAGGAAATAGAGAAATTGAGGAATTAGGGAGTTGGGGTTTCCCAAAAATAGAGTGGGGACCTCTAAATTATTAATTGGACAAAATGTAGTCCTTGGTTCGTGGAAATGGAATCCACGACCTATTTAAATTAAGGGTGTTAGGTGATGAATATTCCGTGGGATAATTTTAGTGGGCATTTAGGCTTATATAATTATGTGAGTGGAAAACATAATTACATCGATTATGGTTGACTATACCCTGCGAGACTATTAAGATGAATGTGGGAAAATGAGTATTTACTTAGTGTGAATTGGTATAGTTGGAGAAATTATATAAATCCTTAAGTGTGAATAAGGTACATGATATTTATCAAATGAGGGAATAATTTTGAGTTTAGTATCGTGAGTGTGAGAATACTCGAATATTATCATTTATGAGAATATTTGGGATTATTGGCCATCGTTATGTGTGATTGGTAATTATGTCCATGTATATATATTTGAGGAACAATGTGGAATATATATATACTATGTGATTAAAGTATATATATTATATGATACGGATATGTATATATATCTATGTGTGGATGGTATATATATATATATGTGAAGCATACCCCCTCTAATGCTATCATGGGAAGTTGCGCGATGTGGGTGAGGCCCCTGGCTTGAGGAGCAGGGAGTGTATAGTCCCCAGGTCATAGCATCCATTGTTATATTGTGTGATTTTTATTAGGGGTGAGATCTAGTGGGTATGTTTCGTCTCATTTTCGGGGAGGAACTATGATCGCTTCCCAGACATTGGGATTGTTGATCGCAATGTCGGTGATATTGAGTTCGACCGCTGCTCCCCAAGATGGTATGTGAGTGATGCCCTGGAAGATGAAAGCATGGAGAGACTACATCCTCGAGTTATAGCTCGTTGTGATGGTTATTATATTGGTGTGTATAGTATATTACTTGTGCATGAGAACAAGACATTATATCTCTACTAGAGTAAAGAGATAAATTGAAATATGAAAAAAATTCTCATTCCGGGAGATTTTATCCGGACTTAAATTGTGATATGGAAAATAAGATGAGTATGTTCTGTATATGTATTTATATGTGTATATATATATATATATATATATATATATAAGTTGAGTATTGAGGGTCTAATATATCTCGACGATCGACCTTGCCAAGTAGTAGATTATCGGGGGGGTTCCTTGTTTGGATTTCGCTTCGCGAGACACCCCACGCACGAACATGGCCTAGTGTTGAGACTGGGGATAAGTTTAACCCTTAGTGCTGTAGTTTTGGGTTTTCTTATATGAGTATATATATCTATGTTGTGTACTGAGGGTCTAATGGATCTCGACGATCGACCTTGCCAAGTAATAATGTATCAGGGGGTTCCTTGTTTGGATTTCGCTTCGCGAGACACCCCACGCACGAACATGGCATAGTGTTGAGACTGAGGAGAAGTTTAGCCATTAGTACATGGTTTGCTTAGGATTTTTAGAGTTTGGGGGTGAAGGATTAGTTAGGAAGCATAGCTTGACTAGAATGTTTAGAGGGATGCGCTAGGTGTGCACTATTAGAAGAGAGGTGAGGGGTATCTCATGGGAGTTCAATACCAATTTAAATATGAGATAAAACATATTTTAAAAAAATAAAGCGTTTATGCACTTGCTAAACATTTTCACAACTCGGGCTCTGACCCGTTTATCTACTTTTCCTCTCTTTTGTTATATCTATATATATACTTAGGTGTCCAGACACAGGGACGCCTGGATGATGATCCTTTCGGGTCAGACGTCTGCTGCAGCAGCTGTGGATGCATGCAGGTTTATTTTTAAATGCTTGTATTCTTGTGATCTAGATAGGAAGCATTGTAGTAACTTTCGGGCCGAAAGCCCAATTGTATTTATTTATTCTTTCAACGCATTTTAGTGTGGCATTCGATCTGGTTGTATTATATTTGAACCGAGTGTTCGGTTAGTTTATCTCTTTCTGGTTTCTTTTATACAAACTTTGTGAATATTTTAATTGATTTAATTGGTTTTAAAGATTAGTTAAATAAAATTTTGACGCTAGCCTAATAGGTTATTGGTAATTAATTTTGTTTTCGACAGTGATGCTAAGAATGATCCATATGCGACTCCTATTTTAATTTGGTACAGGAGTGATCGCCCGGTATTTTATTAGGCGGGGTGTCACAGATAGTATCAAAGCATCAGGTTCTAGTGTCCTTAGGAATCTGTGCAGACGTACTACGCTTTCAGCATTGCTTTCGATTTATTATAGAGACTTATGATTAGGAATGTTGATTCCTCTTGTGAGATTTCGTTCTCCTGCCATAGTATAAGATTATAGTAATCTTTTGCGTGCTCGTTCGAGATTCGTGTGTTGATCAAGGAAGGCGGCAGGAGGTGGGGCTTAGTTGGAGCTATGAGTTGAAGTTGAGGATGAGGACCACAACAGAGGTCACTCTCCTTGTGGACTTTGTCAAAGATGGTTTAAATGACTACTAAGGTATAGTGGTTATAATTATCCATGCATCGTTATAGGAGAGGGTGGTGCTAAACTTGAATTGCCCAGTGAAGTAAAATGGGAAAAAGGTTCGAAAGGTCTTCGATAGGGACCATACCTTAAAGTTAAGTCATGCGAAGTAAGTGTAGTATGATTCAGAGGAAGTAAAAGGCTCAGAAGCTTTGGCTTAGAGCAGGGTGTGGAAATACCCATATGTGAAAATTAGAGGAAAATTTTTCACTTGTTAGAGTAATATTGACATGATGGGAACGGGTTTAACCATATTCGGGAGAGCAAGATGTTTTTCCCCTAAAGGGATCTTACGGATAATTTTAATCGTGAGTCCCCGTGATTTACCAGGAATGAGAAGAATGCAATTTTAAATTATTCACGTAAGGTTCGATCAGAGGCCGATAGTGAATAAAGAGTTATATGGAGAAGTGAACCTTGTACCAAAGTAAGGTAAGTACAATAAAGAGAGAGTCCTACTGAGGAATGATAGGCTCACTAGAGAAGTGTTGCTAACACTTATGGATAATGTGTGTGTTCAAGGACCCCATTGGTGGACATCCACCCGGGTAATTCGTTGAAACAGGGTTATTGAGGCCGATGGCGGAGTTTCCTTTTTATGAAGAAGTTAAGGGGAACTAGTAAAGTGATTGTCAGGATCACGGCTATGGAGTCTAAGATACTGATAACCTTGAAAGGGTCAGGGTGACCCGAGATGGGGAATGTTGTAATGTGGAGTGTAGAACCATACGGTTAGTCATTGCCTATTGGAAGTTAAGGGGCAAGAGTAAGCTGCCCAGATAGGGCATTGATTAAAGAAATTTTTGGTTCAGTTACGGCAAGTGTACCAAGTCCGGGAACCTTTTGGAGTAGGTAGGAAGATAGGTGAAGTTGTTGTTATGAGCTTCACCTCAGTTGAAGGAGGTATGTTCTGTGTGACAAGATTGAGTCACAGTTCTTTATTAGCTCCATATTCGCGTGTGATACGAGTTTACAATTAGCATCGATAACGTTATGTAGTATATGTTTATGTGTTTTTCTGAGATAGCGGGAATTTATTTTCTTTCATTCGCTGTGAAGAGAGGGTGTTAGTATTTTGAGTTTATATCAAATTGGTATTACTCATTTTGTGTGTGTTATACGAGTATGGTGTTATTTTGAGTAGAATATTATATTCGTTGTTCGAAGCGATAACAGGCTAATGATGGCAAGACTATCGTGTCCACGGTTCCAGGGTGGAACAGGTTGTTATTTCGATATCGCATCTCGATACAGGCTGAGTTTGCCTTTATTATATGTATGGATGGAACTTCTGTGAGCAGATGTTTTATTACCATGATTCAAGTGCGTGGCGACCTTATAGGTGTGATTTAAGGTATGCAGGGTTAATTATTGAGCTGTGAGTTTAAGCTCATTATTGATTGAGCAAGGACTGAGTGTTAGTGCGAGCGCTTAGTGGTATGGCTCCTGGATAGAGATAGGAGTTCAGACCACATTCTGTTGAAATAGAGGATAGGGTTATCCCGGTTGCATATTTGAAGATAATGGACCTCCACAACCGACAAAGTTAAGTAGTAGTGTATTAGAGGGGTTCCTTGTTTGGATTTCGCTTGCAAGACGCTCCATGCATGAACCTTAACAACGTCGGGAGTGGAGAGATCTTATAGGATGCAAGGATGTTGGTTTTGTCAATAAGTCATATAATATGGAGGAAACACTATAGACTATGAGTCGTATAATGATGGTATGCTTATGAAAATATTGTGCTATGGAGAAGAACAAAAATGTTCTCTCATCGCAAGTAGGTGGGTAAGGCAGGAGTTGGAGAAATTGACTTGAGGCTTATATCCAGGCCTTAATGAAAAGGAAAATTTTGGAGGAAGTATGTTTTGGGTATGATGTTCGTAATTCTTTTACATAGAGTTGGCACCTCGATTAGTTAGATTTTCCTTCTCTCCTAGGTGGAAGGATAGAATAGTAGATAAGAGTTAATAAGTTAGAGAGGGAGCACGTAGGATGTCCCACTGGTGTGCCTTAGGTCATCATATCTCGATGACCGACGATGCGAGGGAGTAGTGCAACATGAGGGTTCCTTATCTGGATTTCACTTTGTAAGACGTCCCACGTATGAAACCGAGAAAATGTCGGGAGTTGAGAAAGTTCTTGGTCACCAGGGACACAATTTAGGATCGTACTATTTCACGTAGGTAGGAACACTTTGATATTAGAATTTTTGGGCAGTGAATCTAGTGGAGTTAGTGGCACCGATATAGAAATATTGGTTGGTTAACCTTGAGAAGAATGGAATTTTGCAAGTTGGGAAAACCCATGTATGAGTATTACACTAGGGAAATAAGGCCTATTGATTAGAAAGTGTGTACGTGTCAGATGTTGGTGATAGTTGTGCGGAGAGGCACTGGTGTATGGGAACCTTAGTAACTTGGTTTTATATACTGCCTGAAATAGAAGGGGCGTAGTATATAGAGCTAAAGATTATGCCCAGATGGCAATATAGTATAGTATAGTATAGTATAAACCTTGATAGAGGTGAGTGCTGAATGAGTATACGGTTAAGAGCTATTGGGGAGTACCATTCCACTTTGAGGTATTAAGATGTGTAGTGATTCACGATCCTAGGTTAGTGTTGGTAGTATCGGTTATAACTGAATTTTAAGGTTAAAATTTCGTTGTAAGGGGGTAAGTATGTAATACCCCGCACTTTATGGGAAATTAAATTCAATAATTCAATGTAATTTGGAAATTTAAGAATTATCGTGAATAGTAAATTTTGGAGTTTTCAAGGATTAGATGATTTTCGATGGGTGTCATATTTACTTTTGGGATTAAGTAAATGAGATGGAGTATTTTAATTATATGTCGCAGCTGGGTAAGGCGACAGAGGATAATATTTTAATGGGAAAACCCGCATTGAGATGTATTGGGTTAAATTAGTGATTTGCGATCAAGTACCTCAGATGGAGATTTCGAGTGCGCGGTTAGTCTCGGAATGGCCGAGATAGTTAGAATAGAGTATCCGGGGGTCTTAATTTGGTTTTGAGAATATTTGGATTAAAAGGAACTCGTGATTGAGTAAACGAGTCATTTTTGGGTTTTAAAGGGATAAACCCTCTTTTCTTGCCCTATAAGACACGAGAGAGTGGGAGAAAGAAATAAAAAGAGAGAAAAGAAGAAGGGAAGAGAGGAAGAGGAGAAAAGAGGAGAGAAAAAGGATTTTTGGGCCAAACTCCGCAGGATTCGACTCGGGGTCGTCGAATTTTATCCTCCAGGAAAGTGTTTACTTGCTTTATTTAATTTTGAGCATAAATCTCATATCATAATTGGTAATAACAAACCCTAAAGATTTTGGGTTGGATTTTCGTGGGTTAAACGGGTTTTTCGGAAGTTTATCGGGTAAATCCCAAAAATTATGAAATTGAAGAAACTTAGAAAATTATATAAATTAATGGTTGATTCTTGGTTTTAGGACGATTAGAACCTATTTCCTTTACGTATATTTAGTTGGGTGTATTTAGAGGTTAGTGGAAGAAGAGGTATAAATCTTGGGGGTTGTTAATGGCTGAAATGGATCCGTGGAGAAGAAGCAGTTTCGGCTGCCCTGTTCGATCAATCGATTGAGGCCCTGGGATCGATCGATTGATCCTACAGAAATTTTGGCAATTTTTGTTGGTTCAATTTATATGGGATAAATTCCCAAATTAAGAATTTCTAGCCTATTTAATTGAGGAAATAAATAGACATAACTAAGGAAGATATATTTATCCAATTGGGGAAATTTATGGGGGCTAAGAGAGTGTTTTAAGTGTGTGACACTAGAAATTATATTTTTGAGGGAATAGAGAAATTGAGTAATTAGAGAGTTGGGGTTTCCCAAAAATAGAGTGGGGACCTCTAAATTATTAATTGGACAAAATTTAGTACTTGGGTTCGTGGAAATGGAATCCACGACCTATTTAAATTAAGGGTGTTTAGTGATGAATATTATGTGGGATAATTTTAGTGGGCATTTAGGCCTATATAATTGTGTGAGTGGAAAACATAATTATATCTATTATGGTTGACTATACCCCGTAAGACTATTAAGATGAATTTGGGAAAATGAGTATTTACTTAGTGTGAATTGGTATAGTTGGAGAAATTATATAAATCCTTAAGTGTGAATAAGGTACATGTTATTTATCAAGTGAGGGAATACTTTTAAGTTTAGTATAGTGAGTGTGCAAATACTCGAATATTATCATTTATGAGAATTTTTGGGATTATTGGCCATCGTTATGTGTGATTGGCAATTATTGCCATTTATATCTATTTGAGGAACAATGTGGAATATATATATATATATATATATATATGTGTGTGTGTGTGTGTGTGTGTGTGTGTGTGTGTGTGAAGCATACCCCCTCTAATGCTATCATGGGAAGTTGCGCGATGTGGGTGAGGCCCCTGGTTTGAGGAGCAGGGAGCGCATAGTCCCCAGGTCATAGCATCCATTATTATATTGTGTGATTTTTATTAGGTGTGAGACGTGGTGGGTATGTTTCGTCTAATTTACGAGGAGGAACTATGATGTCTTCTCAGACGTTGTGATTGTTAACCGCGATGTCGGTGATATTGAGTCCGACCGCTGGTCCCCAGGATGATATGTGAGTGATGCCCTGGAAGATGATAGCATTGAGAGATCGCATCCTCGAGTTATAGCTCGTTGGGATGGTTATTATACTGGTGTGTATTGTTTATTACTTATGCATGAGAACAAGACATTATATCTCTACTAGAGTAAAGAGATAAATTGAAATATGAAAGAAATTCTCATTCCGGGAGATTTTATCCGAACTTAAATTGTGATATGGAAAATAAGATGAGTATGTTATATATATGTATTTATATGTGTATATATATATAAGTTGAGTACTGAGGGTTTAATAGATCTCGACGATCGACCTTGCCAAGTAATAGTGTATCGGGGGGTTCCTTGTTTGGATTTCACTTCGCGAGACACCCCACGCACAAACATGGCCTAGTGTTGCGACTGGGGAGAAGTTTAAACCTTAGTTCTATAGTGTTGGGTTTTCTTATATGAGTATATATATATATATATATATGTGTGTGTGTTGTGTACTGAGGGTCTAATGGATCTCGATGATCGACCTTGCCAAGTAGTAGTGTATCGGGAGGTTCTTTGTTTGGATTTCGCTTCGCGAGACACCCCACGCCCGAACATGGCATAGTGTTGATACTAGGGAGAAGTTTAGCCCTTAGTACTTGGTTTTCTTAGTATTTTTAGATTTTTGGGGTGACGGATTAGTTAGGCAGCACAGCTTGACTAGAATGTTTAGAGGGATGTGCTAGGTGGGCACTATTAGAAGAGAGGTGAGGGGTATCTCATGGGAGTGCGATACCAATTTAAATATGAGATAAAACATATTTTAAAAAAATAAAGAATTTATGCACTTGCTAAATATTTTCACAACTCGGGCTCTGACCCGTTTATCTACTTTTCCTCTCTTTTGCTATATCTATATATATACTTAGGTGTCCAGACACAGGGATGCTTGGATGATGATCCTTTCGAGTCAGACGTCTGTTGCAGCAGCTGTGGATGCATGCAGGTTTATTTTTAGACGCTTCTATTCTTGTGATCTAGATAGGAAGCATTGTAGTAACTTCCGGGCTGAAAGCCCAATTGTATTTATTTATTCTTTCACCGCCTTTTAGTGCGGTATTCGATTTGGTTGTATTATATTTGAACCGAGTGTTCGGTTAGTTTATCTCTTTTCAGTTTCATTTATATAAATTATGTTAATGTTTTAATTGATTTAATTGGTCTAAAAGATTAGTTAAATAAAATTTTGATGCCAGCCTAATAGGTAATTAGTAATTAATTTGGTTTTCGACAGTGATGCTAAGAATGATCCATATGCGACTCCTATTTTAATTTGGTACAGGAGTGATCGCCCGATATTTTATTAGGAGGGGTGTCATAAAAGATCTTTAGACTCAAAAATATGCTTTTCAAACTGAATATCTATTAACTAGGCTCTAATACAAATTGTTGACCCAGAAATATACCCCGGGGTGAATTGGGTATTTTTAAATTTAATAACAATTTAAAACTTTTCAAACTTCTATTCTAAAAGATTAATTGCAATAGGATGATTCAATTAATAATAAAGCAATTAATCAAACAATGAGTAATAAATCTAAACAAATAATAGCAATATTAAAGAGAGAGTTTAGTGAAACATATGCAAATCGAGATTTTAACGTGGTTCGACCTCGCCTTTGTCTATGCTTGAGATGGTACTCGAGAAACTTCATTATATCTGGTTCATAAAAGTAGAACAAATAACCTCACTAGGATTTATCAAACCTTGCAAACCACAACCAACAAGATGTTAAACTCTTCCTTTCCCATGAGGAACACGCAAAAAAGCTCAAGGTCTAATACTACCTTAACTCCCCGCAACTATGGCACTACCGATCGTGAAAATACAGTAAAGTTCAACTGTAATATCACCAATATACTTCGTAACTAAAGTATAAAATAAAATTTTCTTTAATAAGAAATAATGGTGATATTGTTTTTTAATTTTTCTACTTAGAAAAGTGAACTTTCAAGCAATCACAAGTACAATATTTAGAGGGTTAGACTTTTGGATCTTAAGCACAAGTGGGTAAAGGATTGGAATTTTTGCTAAATAGAGTATTTGAACTGAAACTTAGCTCAAGTGTATTTTCTTGAAGTTTCGGATTTAATGGAGTTTTGGGTCTAAAACTTTCGAATGGGTTTGAGACTTAGCTCAAGTGGATTTTCTTGAAGCTAACGCTTTTATTGAGTTTTGTGTATAAAACATAAAAATGGGTTTGGGGACATGGTTTATATATCTATAAATTCAAAGAAGTATGGCACACGCTTATTAATGGACCTTGGGATGATTTTGTAACAAAAGGGGTCTTGTTATCGGATTTAAAAAAAATAGCCGTTGGAGGATAATTTGGTAAATTCAGTGGGTTTGGGAATTTGAATTTCAAAAGAGAGTTGTTGAAAATTTTGAGCAAATACCCTTGGATTACACTCTATGTGTATGGATTTGATTTTATGTGTGGGCATAACACTTTTAAGACTTGTTCTTTTGATTTTTAGTCCAAGAGAAGAAGCTCGTCATATTTGGCCTAAAATATGTTCCTTAAAGACGACTCTAACTCACATGGAGTCGAATCTAAGTTGGAAAAATTAGGTCTAAATGATCAGAAGCTTTTGGGGATGGTTAAGGTAGCATTTGGGAGGTTAATTTTATGTTTGTACTTGCTTTTATGAGATTGTTTACTTTTTTACAAACTTAACTAAACCTTTGAAACTTAGGAATAAATTTTCTTATATCTTTTGATAATTTGGCTTGAAGTGTTTGTTCTTTACATGAGGCTTGAGCTTAGTTAGATTTTACCATGATCTTGTCGCTTCATTGACTTGATTCCTTAGATCATAGAACTCTTTGTTTGTTTTTGCATGGATTGGGATTATTTATTGTTTTTTTTATCTTCACATCTTTTATTTTCTTTATTTATGAGCTCATGATATGGATGGATTAGGATCACATGACTTGCTTTAATTGGTATTAGTTTTTTTGAACATGTATGGATTGAGATAGGATGAGCTTGATTGCATGCTTACTTTCTTGTAGTATGAATCGCCTTCATCTTTTCTTCACTTTTGTTTTCTACATGAAGTCATGGGATTAAAACTTTTATGAAATGTTTCATAGCTTCGCTTTGAGTTTGAACAATGCTTCTTCTTCAATGATCGGGAACATGTTCTGCAAAGTTGGGCTTATAATAATATTTTATTAATGCATGGCTTGGCTTGGAACAATACTCCTTCTATGTGCATGGAAATATGTTTTGCATGTCTTGCATTTTGTTGTAAATGAGTGGTGCTTCTTACATGTCTTGCGTTTTCTTTAAATGATACATGTTCATTGGTTTGGTGTTGTGCATGTATTGGACTTTCTTGGATATGAATGACAGTTCTTTATTCTTTTAGTTTGATGGATTGTTGTCTTCATTGGAATGATTAATCATTTGAGGTCTTGGTTGAATAGATTATATGACCCTTAAATGTGTTTTTAATCATGTGTTGAGTTTTTTTTTTATCTCACGTACATTAAAGAGAAGATAATAAATTATGATCATATATTAATTATGTTGTTATCATGCAAAATTCTTTTATTTGCAATACTATAGGTTTCATAGTGGAAATCAAGTTTTAATTTAATTTTCATATTAGTTCTCTTGATTTGTTTTTATCCCATAAAATGTTCATATATATATATATACCTCGTTTGTTTAACCTCATTTTATACTTTGGTCTTTTAATTGACTTTATTTATTTATTGACAATGGGGTAGAGAAATTATGTGAAGCAGATTTTTAAATCAAGAGAAGTTTGCTTCTTTGCACGGTGAGCCATAGTATATGCTAGTTAGGAGGAGATATTTATTTTTTTGCATATTATGCCCACATATTTTGTTTAATTATCAAAATAAACATATTTTATGCTTTTTATATACCTTGTTGTATTTACATAGTTTATTACTATGGTAGGAAACATATTTTGGCGGACCTTAAGTGTTCATCCTCAATATTTATGACACTCTTTTGTTTTTAATATATTAACTTTCTTGTGTACTTGTAGTTTCAGTGTTCCGTTTATGTCAAGAAATACTCAAAGTGGGAGATTTTAAGTGATTCCACATTACCTTTTATTTTGGTTGTCTTAATTTTATGGCCATTTGTTATCTTCTATAAAAAAACCTTGCAAATGCATTTGAGTTAACGTCCTTGTGACTCTAGAAACATTTGATATAGTTAAATATTTGAAGTTGAATCGTCATCTTCAATATACATGGTCATTCTCTAAGGATGAAGTTAAAGTACCTGAATACTTTAGTTAACATATTTGTTAAGTAATTAAAATTGAAACAAATTGTTTTCAAACCTCACATGTGTGTTTATGAGATTTATCATCAACATCAGAAATATAATTTTATAGTATACAAATTATTTTTCATATCTTAAGTTATATATTTTTTGTTTTTTCTTAGTTCTCGCCGTCGAAGTTGTATTCATTTCCCATGAAACATTCGCTAGATAGCTCTCTGTTCGTGAACATTTCTCTTCGTGATTGCTATATGGTTTTAAAAGTTCCCACATATTGGAAAAGTTTAGAAAATTATCTACTTGATCTTAGCAACCTTCACGTTAGTACATCACTTCCAATGAAATGATTCACTACATTGAGTTTGATTTTCTCTACTCTTGGTATGATAGATTAAGGCTTGTGTGTTAATGTAAGATTTTTCGACATGTTCACTAATATTCACCGCCGGTAGATTTCAAACTCCCTCCAATGTGTTATTTATAAATTGTACAACAAGCCCGAATGGATATATGATTTAGGTCTTAAAAATTAAATCTTATAAAACCATCCCATTTGAGGAGTAAGGCAAATCATTTAAAGAGTTAGCCTATCTCTAAATTACTTACACCATGCTAGGTGTAAGGAACTCTTTCTCCTCTACCATTATGATATATCTTCCATAATTTGTTTATATTTACATATTTTATGAGAGAAAGTGTAATTTTCTTTGCATGAAGTGTATGGAAGGTGTTAAAGATTATTTATCATTCAATATTTTAAATTGTTATTTTTCTTACGAAAAGATAGAAAATTAGTTTATATACATTTATTATTGCACTCATGGATTCTTTGCATTTGGTTACCTCACTCTTGAGGTTGGGTAAAAAGAAAAAACATAAAACACATTAATGTAATGTTCACCTATAGAAGGTACATTTCTCACGTCAAACTCGATCAATAGCACTCGCTAAACATAACCAAACTAACACATAAATTATATAACCTAACAATTTCCCAATCGTGCTAGTGGATCAAATAGAAGTCCATCAGGACGGGAAGGAACCATAAGTGGATCTCATCGCCACTCTTCGCAAGAATAGTATTCATTAACATATACAAGATAAATAGAACTCATCTCACCTATCACTTGTTGGAAGTGTCAATATTCCCCCCTAAGTTTTATCTCTCAGCATAATTGACTGAACGGAGTCACTCGAGTGCTACTTGATCAAACTCAAAGATATAATGATGGGTTTTGTGTTAAAAAACATCAATTGATCGACCTCTATCTACATGACCTCATAATGGAGTCCTAGAATGTTGTACACATCCAAGGGTGTTACCTTATCTTATCTATCCCAAGATAGGAGTTGTGGATCATATCCCACTGCCTCTCGGTGATCGAAGCCTAAATCATCTCCAATATAACCATCTTCTTAACCCATTCCAACATTGTGAAAAAGACTCACATGCATACCAAAGTCTTTTCCTTGCCTAGAAGCACATCTCGACTCTTCATCACCTTTATCAAGCCGAAATTTATTCACATGCCATCTCTTTTGTCAATGTCTACAAAGGAACACAAATAATAACAAGAATATCAATAAATTGTAACGTAAAATAATATTGGAATATTTTTATTTAGTGTTTAAAGGGTTGGAAGACTTATGTATTTGCTGACCTCACCGAAAAATGTTCAGCGTTGCCTCTCTATATCCCTTATCAATTTCCTTTCATCTTCCACCACCTTGGCATTGTGGTATCCAATATTTGCACCCAACCTCTTTGCTTTTTAAAACCTTCATTCGATCTCAGTCTAATCATTAACATGTTCCTAGTTCGAGTGGATCATTTATAGTAAAGGTTGGTTTTTGAGGAGATGAAGATTGTTTTAGAGAGACAAAGATATCTGGAGAGGAATGTGTATGAGATGAAACCTCCCATGTGTTTTTATATGTAATCCCTAAGGATGCCGATCGGCTCCTCAACACCAATCATCATGTTCTCTCTCGACCCTTGAGACTCCAATAGAACCTAACAAATTGTTTATCGGCATGTTGTGTCCAGTGTCGATTGATACCTACCATTTAAAAAAAATCCTTTTTCTAAAAAAAATATCTTTCTTACCCACAGTTATTGCTAAAATTAATTTGTATTCACGTGATTTCCTTATAATTAATTTTTAATCTCACGCTCTTTCGAAAATTATTTTTTAGCCTCATGATTTTCTTAACAAAAACTATTCTTTAATGCAAATGTGTACAACTTTTACTCTAAGTGGAAGGAAATAGACAAATCCATAGTTTCTTGTAGGAGTATATGTAAGTTTAAAGTCTATGAATCTTATCATGCATTTTACTTCACATTGTGGAAAAGGTATATAGATTTAGAGGTCTATTTCCACATTATGGGTACTTAATGTTGTTAAATCTTTAAATCCACGCTAGAATTAGAGATGATCTAATACCATATTCAAGAGTTTGACCATCTTATACAAGATAAAAAAATTTAACCAATTTTACAAAGAGTCAAACCCAAAAGTTTGACATTTTTTTTCCTTTCTGACTCCACCATTAAAATTCAGGAAGAAGTTGGGTAGTAACTCACTTTCTGTTTAGAGTGAAAAAATTCAAAAAGAAAAGAAAATGTCGGGGGAATCAAGTGAGTTGTTGCCCAAATATTGCATATGTTTTGCTTGCCAAACACAATTATTTGTTCAAAATGGTTCCAAATTTGGGTTTGAAAAAGGTTTTCTGAGTCATTTGATTTTATTTTAACTAACGCAACCTGACCAGATGCTTGGATATGGCTGAAACCCTTTATTTGTCTTAATAATTGTGAAATAAATAATACTGCATAATTGTGAGAATGTTTTATTGTGTTAAAATGATAATCCTTTAATCTAATTTGCCTTTTATTTTATTTTGAGTGTTGATCAAAGTTCAAGATCCATTTTTTTCTATCTAACACCACACATATAAGCGGTTATATGAAGGTTATTAAAGTAATTTAAATGGAAGGTGAGGGTGGTTCAAGTTAGTTATTATTTCAATTCGAGTTGCGGGTTATTTGGAGGCAAATAGAGGTAGTTTTTGGAGATGATTATTTTGAATTCAAATTGAAAGTTGCTTGGAGTCAAAGAGTAGTAGTTATTGTAGCTAAGTAATTTGAATTTAAACTGGAAGTTACTTGAAGCCAAATATATGTTAACTACCGCATGAAAATGTAAATTGATCCCTTGATGAAGAAAAAAAAGAGTTTAAACAATCCATTGTCTTTATATTCTTTCATTTTCTTTATGTGCTCCTTCTGTAAGGACACAATTCTCCAAAGTCTTAATATAGTTTTGGCTCAATTCCGGACAAAAACGTTTATGTCATAGGATAGTGTTCAAGTGTACCTATTCAAGCCTATGATGTGTTTAGTTAAAGTCGTAGCGGCAAAGAGTATAAAGCTTCATCAAATGCCGAGTTTATGCCTCATTTCTACGTCATCAACAGTGGTTCCATGCTACCAAGGTATGAATGCATTTTATATATATAGGAGCTTGGAACAAGTTTATTGGGTGTTAGGTCTTAAAACTATGTTTTGTTTTCAGAAAGTTTTCTATTAAAAACTTTTATATAAAGTATATAAAGTTTCTGGGCTAAAAATGATATTTTTGGAACTTTCTGTAAGTTCATTCGAAGTGTCGTTCGAACGAGATTGTCGTTTGAACCACAAGTCGTTCGAACGAGTTTGTCAACGAGTTCCCATATTGGCCACTGGAACTTCGTTCGAAATGTCGTTCGAACGAGATTTCCAACGAGATTTCTAACGAGTTTACACTGGAAATTTGTTAGGAGCCTCGTTCGAACAAGATGTCGTTCAAACGAAAATGTCGTTCGAACGAGATTTCAGGTGAGAAAATTTGATGGCAGTTTTAGCAGTTTTTACCCATGTTTCCCACTTCCTTACCCACTAACTTTTGACAAAACTTAATAGTGCGGGAACCAACCTTTTTGGTTTAACTTTTTCATAATATTCTAACTCCTAGAGAGAGTTCTGGGAGTTGATTCTTCCAAGAAAAAGTTCATGAGTTTGAGTTTTCACTTTGTAAATAAAAATTCTTTAAACACTTAGTTACACCCATATTTGTTTCTTCCAAGTTCATATATACATATACTTTGCTTGGAGCATTTTAGCACCAATCTATCTCTACCGTTTGAAGAGAAGTTTGGATTTTCTTCTAAATCCCTCAAAGAAGAAGAATTGTTTAGCTGCGACTTTCTCACATGGTGAAAGGCACCATGTGTGGTTGACGGTGTACCTATTGTCCGATTGGTGGTTCCGAGATCGCGGTGGACCTCCGTGGTTATCCGCTAGGCAGAGGTGGTTGCAAGAAGACGCGTCAAGGATTGAAAGGGTTCGAGTTGAGGAAGTAAGTCATCTGTCTTGTAAATGTGAATTCCGTACTTAGTGGATTTGAGGCTAGGGTCGTCTGAGGTTGTTACCCGTTGTGGATTTTTTCTCGTACATCTCGGCGTAGTGTGACTGATTTACTTTTATCTTGTATAATAACTTAGAACGTATGCTTAGGATAATTCAAGATAAAATTGGTTTTAATTGTCACACTTAATTTAATTTGGTGCTAAATTAAATTTGGGTAACGCTAATTTAATTCAAGTCATTTGTTAAAATTGGTTTGACCTAGTTTTGGAATAATTGAAAAATATGACTTAGGCAAATTCTAGGACTTGGATTAATTATGTTTAAGTGAAAATGTTTTTAATGGATTAATTTAATTTCACTTGGTTTAATTTTAATTTGTTAAGGAATTAAAATTTGTTTTAAGTTGAACCTTCACATCGCTTCCGCATCTATTTCATAAAAAGGAAATATATTTTTAAAGAAATAAAAATTGGGGGCTTTCACCTTCAATTTCTTGCAATAAACATTTATTTTCCTTTATATCAATGAAAGTTCATTTACTTTTCAACATTTATTTTCTTTCAAGTTTTAAGTCTCTTTAATTTCATTTTTTTCGTTTACAAAAAAATCATTTTATAATTAGGCATGCCTATTAATCCAAAATCCTTTTGTATGGATGATCCCATGACCTTTTATGGATTAAATTTCCAACAAACATATTCTAGCACCGTTTCCGAGAAGACTCACACTGTAGAGGCGAAAAAAATGAGTCATTCTCATTGTAGATCAAAATTTATGAAAACACATTGTTTCAATGTAAAGAAGTGTCAAAAATTGACATAAAGTCTTACTCATTTCGCCTCATATTTTCTCAATTTGATTTTAGCATCTACTATAAAACTAAAATCCTACAACGAATTTGTTACATAAGAAATAAATGGAGGAAAATTTCCACAGATTAGTGAAATAGGTTTAAGTATGATCCTCCCTATTTTTCATTATAATATTACAATGCCAAATCTTAACTCAGGAGGTTAGGAGATTATCCAAGAATTTCAAAATTCGGGGGTCCAAATTTTTTATATTTGAACTAGAATTTGGCCTAAAAGAAAGTGTTCAGAAGTATTTAGAGTCACAGTAATTTTTTCCTATATTTTGTTCATTGAACCAAAGCACGTGGGTCCCTCAAAGTATCTTGTGAATCTATGAATACAGTGAAGAATGAATATTTCTCCGAGTTATGACCAAGGGGTTGAGTTATACTCTTTTAGACCATGAATGCATTAATTTTTATGCCATTCGAAATCATGTAAGAAAGGTGAGTTTCATGGAGGACCCTGAAAATTATGGCTAGGCCTCACAATGTTCATCGTCTGAGTTGGCCATGCGAAGGGAAGCAGGAGAGGTGAGCCTAGCCAGTTAGGTAAGGCAAATGGGAGTAGTGATAGTAGCACACTGCAGTAGCAGATAGCGGGTCATCTAGGGCAGGATTCCCAGCAGGGGAACTCTACCAAGAGATTTAGGTATGGGAGACATCGATGTGACAGACAGGGCCAGCAGGGTCCCCAGCTGTAGGTTCCTCAGGGTCGTCAGGGCTAAGGGAACCAAGGGGGAGGCCAGCAGGGCCAAGACCGTTAGGGTCAACGTCAGGGCTAGCAGGGCCAAGGACATAGGCAGTTCCAGGGATAGTGTTTCACATGTGGCCAGTAGGGTCACAAGAGTAGGAATTGTTCACAGGGAGACAAGTCATAGTAGTAGGGTGCCCAACAGGGGCAGCAGGCTCCGTTAGCCCTAGCACAGGCCCCATAGCAGCAGGCGAGCCAGATGCACTACGGGCATGTGTATAACATCTGAAACATGCCTATACAGTCAGCACCTCAGGCACCGTCGGCAGTTGCGGGTACGTTTCTTATCCATGGGAATAAGGGTAGTATTTTGTTTGACACGGGTGCGACACATTCTTTTATTGCCACTAGATTTTCACGAGCATCCGATCTTTTAGAGACAGCTGACACTCATCTTATGTGCGTGGAGTCACAAATGGGTAGTGGGTCCCTTATACACTCGATCTATAGGGGTGTGGACATTATGATCGAGAGTTTGAGTCTAGCGGAAGACCTTCCAGTGTTAGATATGGAGGGTTATGATGTCATCCTAGGCATGGACTGGTTGACGGGTTATAGGGAGATCATAGATTACTATGAAAGGACTATCATGTTTGCCATTTCGGGAAAGGAAATGTTCCTAATGGCGATGCCTCTTCCTGAGGGAGGATCGCGCACTCTTTTATATTACATTGAGGAGGAGACCTCACAAGAGGTGGTTGTTTCTCTCGACTCAATCCCAGTCGTGAGGGATTTCGAGGATGTCTTTCGGAGATACTAGGGTTACCATCTAGCAAGGATATTGAGTTTGTTATCGACTTAGCACCAGGCATGAGAGCAATTGCAGAGCACCGTATCGTATGGCCCCTTCAGAAATGCGGGAGCTAAGAGAGCAGATCAAGTAACTCTTGGGATAAGGTTTAATTCGGTGGACTACATCATCGTGGGGCGTGTCAGGGTTATTTGGGAAGAAAATGGATGGTTCGCTTCGTTTGTGTGTAGACTACAAGGAGCTGAATAAGTTGACGATACGTAATAAATATCCGTTACCTAGGACTGATGACATGTTTGATCAGTTAAGAGGGGTTGCGTACTTCTCAAAGATCGATTTGAGGTCGAGTTACCATCAGTTGCACATTCGAGAGGAGGATGTACCTAAGACCACTTTTTTGTCGCGATACGGGTTATATAAGTTCAGGGTGATGTCATTTGGGCTCACTAATGCGCCTGCGGTGTTCATGGATCTCATGAACATGTTATTCGGGGAGTTCTTAGACCAATTTGTGATCGTATTCATAGACGACATTTTGGTTTACTCTCGCACGAAGGAGGAGCACACCGATCACTTAAGTATGGTTGTTCACACGTTACGGGACCATCAGTTGTACGCCAAATTTGAGAAGTGTGGATTTTAGCTTCGGGAGGTTCAGTTTCTTGCCCACATTGTGTCCGATAGAGGCATTGTTGTTGATCTGAGTAAGGTATTGGCGGTGAGGGAGTGGGGACAACCCTTGACACCGACTGAGATTCGCAGCTTTTTGGGGTTGGCCGGTTATTTTCGTTGCTTCATCAAGGGGTTCTCAAAGATTGCTGGTCCTTTGACGAACTTGACTCGGAAGGGAGTACTATTCGTGTGGAGTGACTATTGTCAATTAGCGTTTGATGAGCTAAAGGACAGGTTAACATCAACACCCGTACTTGCATTGCATGGGAGTGGATTGGGGTATCGGGTCTATACTGATGCATCCTTGTTGGGACTTAAGGGTGTGTTACAACAGGACGAAAGGGCAATAACTTACACTTCTCGAAAGCTAAAGCCACATGAGAATAGTTACCCCACCCACGACCTCGAGTTGGCAGTGGTTGTCTTTACTTTGAGGATATGGGGATATTATCTTCTGGGGGAGCAGTTCACTCTATTCACGAATCATAAGTCACTTTAGATTCGTGAAGGATCTGAATATAAGGCAAAGGCGGTGGCTTGAATTCGTGAAGGATTACCAGTTTGATATATAGTATCATCCAGGTAAGGCTATCGTAGTGGCAGACATGTTGAATCGAAGACCTACTGGAGAGTTGGCAGAGGTTTGGAAAGTGAATTGGATCGAACTTTGACATGAGGATGAGGTAGCCAAAGCATACAAGGCAGTTTGAGGGCACAGGCAGAAGATCTATTTTATTAGGACAGAGTACCATAGTTACAAGCCGAGGGGGAAGAGTCCTACTCCATCAGCTAAGAGGGTGGACTAGGATTTAATGGGAGACTGGTAGTACTCGAGGATGAACATTTGAGGCATGCAGTCATGATGGAGTCGCACGGGTTGAGGTTTTAGATACATCCCGGTGGGGATACGATGTACTAGGATATGCGGCAATAGTATTGGTGGTCGGGTATGAAGCAAGACGTAGCAGAGTTTGTCTCTAACTATGTTACATGTCAGCTTGTGAAAGTTAACCATCAGAGACCTTCAGGTATGCTACACCACTGGAGATTACCGTGTGGAAGTGGGAGAGAATTTCGATGGACTTTATTTCTGGGCTACCGACATTGCAGAGGAGTCGTGATTCCATATGGATGATAGTGGATCGGCTGACCAATATAGCTTATTTCGTACCGATTATTACTGATTTTAATACGATGAAGTACGCGCAGCTATTCATTTCAGAGATCGTGAAGCCGCACGGGGTTCCTATTAATATTGTGTCAGATGATAAGCACCCAAAAGTGTACATTTTATACCCCGAATAGACGTATTTTAGTTGTTAGTTCTCGAGAATAATGGTCTTATGCGTGTAAATGTTCAATGTGCAGGCTTGATTGCAGTTGAGGTATCAAAAGCATTATTTTGAGGCAATTTGCAGTCAAATAGAGCTAATTACCTTTCCCCGTAACCTTGCCCGAGCCTAAACCTGTCAAATAGAGCTATTTTTATTAGTGTTATTTTATTTTGATTAGTTTTTATTTTATTTTATTAGGATTAGTTTTTTTTAGGAATTCATTTATTTTTAGTTTTATTATATTTTACTCTTTAAGATTTTAGTTTTAGTTTAATAAATTTTTATTTTTATTTCTTTTTAGTCTTATTTTTTTATTTGAGCCTTTCTTTTATTTTTAGATTAGGATTTTATTTTTATATTTTTAATTTTATTAATTTTTTTTTAGTTAGTTAGTGTTATTTTTAGGTGTCCAAATTAAACTCACACACCCATAATTCTATACACCTTACTACACCCAAATCAACTAGTCACACACACCCTACCTACATACACAACATTTACACCCAAATACACCCTCACCCACATCCTACTAACCTACACCTCACTACACATAAACACCTCCCTCGTCATCTTCTTCCCTAAGCCACAAACCTTTTCTCTCTCCTCACTAACCCCCATTACCATACCTGAAAACAAAACCACCTGATCCAAATCACGACCCACTTTACCCGGATCACACCCAACTCCAACACCCTTGTTCGTGAACCCGTCTCCTGCCACGGCACATCGAAACCCGACCCTGTCCCTACCACATCCATACCCGCTGTTGTCCATAACTCCGGACCCCAACCCGAAACCCTAGCTCCTCAACAACCCGAGACCAACTCTCGACCCACCAACCCTAATACTCCCTTATACCACCTGCCATCCTAACCCATTTCAAAACCAATTCCCACTTCAAACCTGCAAACCCAATAAACCCATTTCATCCTAAGTCAGCTAATACCAAAAGACCAAAAATCAACAGCTCACATGTTTTGAATCACCTTTGCCTTATTATCCAAATAACTCGCACATGTGTTTTAAGCCATATATCCCCAATTCCTATTTTACCCCCAACTAACTTTGGTCCACTTTTTCAAATAAAACCCCAACTACCCTCATGTGCACATAATTCGTATTTTATTACCTCACACCTTTGCCATGCACATGTGCTCACCCCATGCTCCTCTCACCATTTCCATGCACACTCAAGCCAATTTCCAAAAATACCCCTTGGGCCCATGTGTGCCATGCATCTCCTATTTAAAGAGATGAAGACCATTTGAAGAAGGATCTCAAAATTAGTTTTTAAACCTTTTGTGATAAATTTCTCTACACTCCTCTATAGAGGGTATTTGCATTTTTACTAAATATAGTGTGTAGTGAAATTTATCTCTAGGATGAATTCCACCCCACCCATCTATAATGAATTTTTGCATTCTAGCAATTATTTCATAATAGATTGATGTAGTTAAATTCATCCCTTATGGAGGCTTTTATCATCAATTTCTATAGAAAATTCTAGAGAGAGATAGTTAGAGTAGAAAATAAATTAGGTAGAACATTTTGTAAATAGTTTTATTTTTTTATTTTTATTTTTGTTAGAGATTAGTGAGTGAGAAATTAGTGAGAAATTCAATTGAGTGTGTTTTTATTATTAAAAATCATTTGGAGGCTTGAATTGAATGGATGATGTGCAAATTCAAGGATTGAAGTTCAATTTCACTCAAAGAGATTTGGTTTAATTGTTCTTCTCTTCTATTTCATTTTATTAGCCTTTTATTATTTGTTCATCATGTTTGATATCATATTAGACTAAATCCCCCTTTCAAGGGGTGGGGTGAACCCTTATTTAATGTTATTTTGATTTAATTAGTTTGATTAATTGAAAATTCCCATTGAATGTTAATTTTAATCCCTCACACTTAAATTTACGCCTCGAGAGAGGGTAAATGATTTTCGAGAGAAAATCGAAATTCTAAGTTATAATACCCATTTTAGATTCGAACTAGAGAAAGGGGTTTCTTAAGTGTGGTATTATTCCTTTAATTTTAACTCTATTTTCATTTTCTAAGATGTACATAAATTTTGATAAATCGATCCTAGCGGGTGATTAATTAAAAAGAGTGTAGATCTATTTTCTATAGTTGTGGGGGGTTAAACTTAATTTTCTAAAAGATTACTATTAAAATTACACTTGCAACGAAAGTTGATTTGTAATTTTGATATTAATTTGGGAGAATTCAATTAATTAAATTAATTAATTGGAATAGTTAAAATTTGTGGTGTAGTCCCATTACTTGATTGTTCTCACATTTATTTACCTCACTTTATCTCTTATTTTTGTGTTAGACTTTGTTTTTAATTTTAGTTAGTTATTCAGATCTTTAATTTAGTTCAGTCTTATTTCACATCCACGCCCTTGAAAATTATTTTAATATTTGAAAAGCTAAAAAAAATAGAAAAGGTAAAAAAAAGCCCAAAACGAAAATAAAATTGAACTACAATTGAGTTTGTCTCTACATTACCCTCTTGATGTGGATTGATACCCTTACTTACCGCTCTACACTTTAGGTTATTATATTTTGTAGGTTTTTGAGGATTTTTTATTGACTTGGCTTGCAACAACGACACACACAAAAAAAATAAGTTATCATTAGACAGAGACAAAATATTTGTGTCATATTTCTCGCAGATCTTTCAGGAGGCCGTGGGCACAGACATGCGGTTGAGTGCAGCGTATCACCCGTAGACAGATGAGCAGACTGAGAAAGTAAATCATATGCTTGAGGATATGTTGAGTATTTGTATCCTAGACTTCGGGGGAGGATGGTTGCGATACCTTACATTGGTAGATTTTGCGTATAACAACTCTTACCAATTCACTATCGGTATGGCTCCATTTGAGGCACTTTACGGGAGGCCTTGTCGTTCGCCCGCTTGCTGGTTAGACGTGGGGTACAACAAGCTATTGGGGCCAGAAATGATACAGGAGACTTCTACCAAGATAGAGTTAATTCGAGGACGTATTCGAATAGCTCTGGATAGGCAGAAGAGTAATGCTGACACCGGTAGGAGACACCTGAAGCTAGAGGTGGGACACTAAGTGTTGATTCGAGTATCTCTTATGAAGGTGATTATAAGTTTCAGCAAAAGGGGGAAGTTAGCGCCGATTTGTGGGATCGTTTACTATTATTGAGAGGGTGAGACCAATAGCATACAGATTGGGACTTCCAGAGCATCTTCAGCTGATACACGACGTGTTTCCTGTGGCATCGCTGAAGAAATACAGGAGGAGCGAGAGAGCCTTCTGGCACGTTCCACTTGAGGAGATCGATTTTCAGCCAGATGCCTCGTATGAGGAGAGATCAGTGGCTATTTTGGATCATAGTGAGAGTAAACTACGATCCAAGGTGGTGCCATTAGTGAGAGTGCAGTGGAGACATCACAATGTTGAGGAGTCGACCTGGGAGCGGGAGGATGCTATGCGAGAACATTATCCAGAGTTATTTACCGCAGGTATGTCCTAATTTCGAGGACGAAATTCCTTCCTAAGGGGGAAAGTATGTAATACCCCGTATTTCTCGGTATTCAGAATTTAATTAATTGAGTAATTAAATAGGAAAATACGTTTTAATTTAAATTACGTGAGCGAAGTAATTTAACCTAATTTAATAATAATTACGATTGTTAAGTGATTAAATGAAAATTGTGGTTATTAAATATTAATCGAGAGAGGGACACTGATTAATATTTTTATTCAATATCACTAAGTGTGAATAGTAAATATTGACAGTTAATTGGTACAGCATAGCGAGTTTATGGACGTACTTGATTTTATCCCAACTGTGTGTTGCATAGACTAAATTGGGGATAAGATAGGAAAAATATTTTTTGGCTCGAATGATAATTTAGAGGTCACAGATGTTTCTGAAAGGGTCGAAATAGTCAAAATAGTATACCCGGGGGCACTAGTCGGGTACCGGGGCATTTTTAGGCTAAACCAGGACCATACGGGGGTGTTTTAGTCTTTTGGCATATGGGGGTGAGGAGACCTACGAAATTATAAACTCTAAATCGGATTATGAGAGTTGGAGGTTAGGGTTAGAGGAGAGAAAAACTCACAAAAGCCATTGGAGATAGATAGAGAGCTATTGTGAAGCCTAAGAGAGAGATTTAGAGAAGATTGAAGTGTGTTCTTCCACCACAAGCTTCTTGGGAAGAAAGAAAGGAGAACAAGAACATAAACCCTCCAACAATCACGAAATCAGACCCTACTATAATCAAGGCAATTGGTTATTTACAAATTAAATTTGAGTTATAATATCCATGTGTAGGATTTATGAATAATATAATTTGATGAATATTCTTCGAGAAAAATAATTAAATTTAATGCATGTGGGTCAGGGATTTGCATGTAGAATGATTTAGACATGTCGAGGATTTGAAAGACTTGATGATTAAAACGAAGTAAATCTGGATTTATGATTGAAAATATGGGAAGAACATATTAAATTAGGGTTCTTGAATAATTAGAAGAATTGAATTATTCTTGACTGAATTTTTGAAGATTTATGATGTTTAAATCGTTGAAAATCATCCTAGTATATGTAGGAATGGTTAGAGATTGTTAGTTGCGGATTTTGTGTGTTATCGTGTGAGTTGGGTATTTGAAAATGGTGCAAAAATGCATGAAGAAGACGAACTTCATATGCACCTGTTCGATCGATCGATCGACTGATGAATATCGATCGATCGACCCAGGCTGATTTTGGGTTCTTTTATTGGTTGAGTTCTAATCGATTGCCAATGTTCAAACGGAACCTTAAGGATTATATTATACCTATGTAGGGACTTAGAGAAGGCCAATAGTTATCTATTAGGGGACCGTTATAACTATTGGGTGTGTAATTGGGAGGAATGGGCCAGTGGAGATAAACCGATCGAGCCGTGTATCGGGGATTATGGATTCGAGAGGAACTAACATTAATCCAAATTAAATATCAGTAGGTTAGAGAGAGTTTAGAAACTAAAATGAAATGAGGGGTAACTAGGACCCTTGGAGTTGTGTGAATACTCAATTAAAATGCGATAGTGAAATAAATCATAAATTCATAAGTACGGTGAATATTAGAGAGAAGAATATTATGTACTAATATGACTATTAGGTTGTGTGCATACCTACTGAATCATATAAATACTAAGGTGGAGAGGAAGACCTAATGTATATTTTTCTATATTAGGGTCGAGGTAGGAATCCGAACTAATAAATGGAAAAAGTGGATTGGGGTCGAGATCAAAGAGTTCCGAACTAATGTATATGCAATTTCATTGCAATTTCATTATTAGGGTTGAGGTAAGATTCCGAACTAATACATGAAATAAAACTTGGGGTCGAGGTAACATTCCGGACCAATTCTTTTACTTGGGATTAATGAGTCATTCTGAACCAAGAGTCCATTAAGTTTGTTACGAGGACATGATAATGAAGAATAATTTTTAAGTATATATTGTGTGTGAGATGTATACTATATTAATAATCTACTTATATGATATGGTAGATAATAAGGTGTGGTGAATATATCTAAAAGTAAATTAAGTAATGAAACTTAATTATAAACGAATAAAGATAACAAGATGTGTAAAGTTATCTACGTATATGTCATAAGATACGTTTATTATTAGCCTATTGTATGGGCGGTGTGCGAACTTAGTCGTGTAGATACGTTCAGTTGGATACTATAGTCTAGTTCGCTTGGGTATTACAGCTAGGTGGGCTGAGTACAGGACGTTAGGCGTGCACTAGATGAGGGATGAGGTAACTCAAGAGAGTGTGCGGAAATCTTAACATGTGTAATCAATAGCTCATTTTACTGTGATAAACACTTGATAAATATTTTCAAAATGTTTTGAGTACTAACTCTTGCTATCAAAATATTTTCAAAACCCCTTTTAGGTGTCCAGCCACAGGTACGCCAGGCTTGAGGATTAATTCTAGGGACTCGTAGCTGCAGCTTTGTGGAGGCTAGCAGGACTTCGCATAGACGACTCATTTATTCAGATCTAGTGTAGGATCTCCTTTTTAGTACTCTCTATTGGGACATGTTGTCCATTGACATTATTTCAATTATTCAGTTTTGGATTATATTGGTTTATTTATAAGTTTTGGATTTTTAGCCGAATGTTGACTTGGCAAGACTTTATTCATTATATATTGTGAGATGGTTTGAATTCTAGTATATTGTGAATGTTTAATATTTATTTTCGTATGAGGTATTATATTGGGTTAATGAATTATAAAATTTGGCACCGGTCTAATTTCATTTAGGTGATTAGTAATTTAAAAAGTTTTCTACAGTAATGTTAAGAATGAACCAACTGAGAAACCTATTTTAATTTAATTTAGGGCTGATCGCCCGGGATTTAATTAGGCAGGGTGTCACATTTATGTGCACAACATGTTGTAGTTTAGAGGGTTTGAGGGTAAGTTGGTTTGGGCTGGGGGGGGAGGTGAACGCACGTGGATTTAGTTGTTGCACGTGTGTTGATTTCTTTTTAATGACTCTTTTTGACATATTTTTTTAAGGTTCTAAGACATTGATTTTATTTTACGCGAATGGATTTTATTTCACGTGAATTTTTACAACTTTTCTCCTCAAAACAATACGTAGCCGGCATACTTTATTTTACACCATAAACTTCCATTAAAACAAAAATCTAACTCAAAAAATTGGGAGGCTTTAAACTTATATTTGAAGAAGACCATAGAAGAAATTTTGCTCGTTTTTGCGAGATGAATGCAGTGGTACACTCGGAATTTTCAAAATACTTCTTTTCAGGCAAGAATATCACTATTGTTCTTCTTAAGTATTGTTTGATTTAAATATTACCTAAATCTTAAATACTCTTATTTTCTTAATATGACTAGAAACTTAATTAGAGAAACCGATAACCTAATTATACATCTATTTTTTATATCACATTCTGAAAGAGGTCTTAGTATTTGAAATACCGCATGCTTAGATAATTGTACATTGACATTTTGGGTTGCTGAGACGAATTGCATGTTCCTTAATATATGTAATTTAATAATATGTGTTGATTTATGAAATTATGTAGATAATTAATACGATGTATATTTTATTGCTAAAATTGGTTGATGCGCATGTTTAAACCAATTTATGATTTAATTTGAATAAATGTCACTTATATCTAAATATTGAATTTTGACAACTTGTTGGGATACTTTATGAAACTCATTTATCACATGATATAATTAATTTATTTCGCATGAAATTAGACTTATATAATAGTAATATTGGATTAAGAATGTAATTAATATAGAATTTGTGTATGTTAATAAAATAACATCATTGGGACGTTGGGTTTACTCACGTTAGTTTTACTTTCACTCTTATTATGAGTATGTTACCTTCTACGTATGGGACTAGTGATGTAATGACCCCACTTTTATATGCTCATATATAGTTTGATTTTACAATTGTGTGATACTTATTATCTTATAAATGTGATATTCTGGGTTCTTAATATAACAAAATTCGTTTTTAAATATGAAGAATCAACTGTAAATTGGGTCAACTTGAAGTTTTATGACATATCCTAAGGTAATTGATAAGTTTCGGGATAGAAAATGTAATTTTGTTAAACTTTAGGGACTCCTTTTTAATAAAGTAATTTTCAGGGACCAAAATACAAAATAAAAAAGGTCCATTTTATAAATAAATATTTTCAAGGGCCTTTAAGAAATATTAAAAATATATAGTGAAATTATCGAAATACCCTTCATGTATAAAATGATCTTTATACCCTTACTACCATTCCACCTCATGCTTAATACCTTTCCACATCAAGCTTGACACCTCGTGCTTTATTTTGACTCCTCCACCTTACACATGTCATCCACATAGAGAAAGCTAAAACACTTGTCACTATTTGGTAAAATAAGACTGTAAGACCCTTTCTCTACACGACACCTCAACGTTGACTTACCAATATAAAAGCCTTATCACTTACACACGTGTCAACACCGTAATGTCTTTAAAAAACTATAAATATAAGCTTAGTAAATCAATTGAAACTCACACCAATTCCTTGAGAATTATAGAAAGAAATAGAGAGAGGAAGAGCGGGAAAGTTTAAGAAGAAGTTCTTAAAGTTCTTAGGGATATTAATCTTAAGGTAATCTTCTACTAATATTATAATGCATCTTTATAGTTTTAATTTATTGTTATATAGTTATTATAAGTGTTGATGCAAAAAACAAGATTGTCCTAATTAATTGATAATAGATAAATATGAATATAAGAGACAAATAATTTTTAAAGTGGTTCGACTGGAAAAAAGAACATACGTCCACTGTTGTGTATTACCTTCGGCTTGTTTAATTGCCTTTTGTCTCGTTTTTCTCATGTCCCTTGGGTGTAGGGTTTACAATGTATTTATATCCCTTTGAGGGTGTACAAGAGTTGGAATAGTAAAGGATGGAATGCCTTTATAATACAGGCATTTACATATGTACAGTGTTAATGTGTACAACTGTTGATGATTTTCTGTCATTGTTGGTCGGGCTTGTTTAATATGTTGGTCATCATTCCTTGAGTTGGTCGGTGCCTCGTCCTTGTTGACTTGGGTTAATGCCCAACTGGATGACACGTGTTCATACATGATTGGTCAAAGTAGCAGGATAATTTTTTGTATCAACAGAAGACCCCAATGTTTCATGCTTGAGGTTTTTATAAAAGTATGGAACATTTATCTCTTAAATTTGCTTGGGCAATAATTTTGAGGCTTGGTCGGTTACCGACTTCCCATACTTGTAAATTTATAACTTTCACTATCGGCGCATAATGTGGATGGTATTTTTGTAATTATCTGTAACTTTAGCGAATCATTTTTGGGTAAATATGTCATTTCTGTCTTTAACTGCCAACAGTTCAATAGACATCTTCTTTTAATCATTACCTTTCCAATTTTCAAGGCAACCTATAAAGGCGGGAAAAGCCACGATCATCTCTTACCTCAAACTTTCTGAGTTTTTTCCTATCGTTGTGTCTTCAAGCTTTTTCTCTCTCTTGTGCGATCGATCTCTGTTCTTCAGTTCTTATTGAATCCTTAAGTTCTATTAGAATCTTTTTCTTTTTTCTTTTAATTCTTGCTGAATCCTTAAGTTCTGTAAGAATATTTTTCTTCTTCATCAATTATGGTTATCTTATTACTTTTCTTGATGAATTAAAAAATGAATGGAATATTCCTTCATGGGTATAATTAGAACATCCCACTTTGCCCGCTGATCTTTTTTCATTTACTGAGTGTCACTGGTTTCCCTCCATTTTTATTGCTGAATGTGGGTTTACCTTTCCCCCAAACCCATTTTGTCTTGAATTTTGCCAGTATTTTGATATCATCCCAGCTAGAGTAGCCCCCAATACCTGGAGGGTAGTTAATGGAGTATATAGATTAAACTAACTCCATGGGTCTCATCTAGGGATCCTAGAAATTACGTTATGTTATAAGTGGGTAACTAGTGATACCACTTTCTATTTGAAAACTAAGGTTATGAACAAAGCATTAGTAGAACATGGAGTAGTTGATAAAAATTGGCAGCATGCTCCTTTGATTGGTAATGCTGAGTACTAAGGGCCTAACTGACCACCAAGTGGAGCAGGTTAAAAATTGGCAACAAGCTCATGATTTGATTTACTACCAACTGGGAATCACTATGTGCCACAACTTGCTCGGCATTCAGTGATTGGGATAGACTTAAGCCCATAATTAGAGTTTCGTATTCTGCTTCATTATTTGAGGCTTGGAATTGAAATCTCTGAGCATTTAATATCAATATTATCAGGAGTGTTAAGTATTATACCTGCTTCACTGCCAGTTGTACAAGATGACCCATCAATGTACAAGTTCCATATTAGGAGATCATCAGCAAATGCTTGGTCTGTCAAAATCCCATAGTGGAATGTTTTTCTTCCTTATTCCTCACACTTCCTTGTCATCTCCTTTGTTCTTGAAGAGGAATATGGTAGGTCGGCAATGGCCTCTCTTGGTAAAAGTCCCTTGAAATCTTGATTGTTAACAATTTTAATTTCTCATGATCCTTGTTCGGACTGCTGGTTTTGTTGCTCAGATACCTCGGGGTAAGTGAATTCAGCTATGAAATCTACTATTTCTTGGCCTTTTAAACAAGACCTTGGTTCATAAATAATGTCATGCTCCTTCAATTCCACTGCCCGGTACATTAAGCTGACTGGTTTTTCTGGCTTGTGTAAAGCCTGCCTTCATGGCATATTAGTGTACATTACTATCGCATGGGTTTGAAAATAGGGCTTCATGTATCTGGATGCTTCAATTAATGCCAGTGCTAACTTTTCTAGGTGAGGGTACCTGATTTCTGCTTCAAGAAAAGCTTTACTAGTGTAGTAAATAGTCTTTTGAACTCCATTCTCCTCTCTGATCAAAGCAGAGCTCATGGTTGATTCAAAAATAGCTAAATATAGGTACAATCCCCCCCCCCCCCGATTGGTCGAGAAAGCAGTAGTGATGAACCCAAAAACTTCTTTAATTCCAGAAAATCTTTCTCACGTTCTTCATTTCATTCAAAACTCTTTCTGAGTATTTTGAAAAATCATAAGCACCTATCTGTAGCTCGGGACACAAACCTATTCAGAGCTGCTACTCACCCAGTTAACCTTTGTGCATCCTTCTTGCAAGTTGGAGATTGCATCTCAAGTAATGCCTTGATCTTGTCTGGGTTTGCTTCATTCCCCCTCTGATTTACTATATAACTGAGGAACATTCCTTCTTGTACTCCTAAGACGCACTTGGTCAGGTTTAATCTCATATGGTGCTTCTCAAGTTGATTAAAAGTTTGGCCGAGGTCGGCAATATGATCAGACGCTTTTTTTCTCTTTGTAAGCATATCATCTACGTATGCTTCCATATTTTTGCCTATTTTCTCCTCAAATACCTTGTTCACCAGCCTTTGATATGTAGCACCTGCATTTTTCAAACCAAAAGTCATAACATTATAACAGTAAGTTCCTAGGGGAGTAAGGAAAGAGGTTCTCTCCCTGTCTTCAGGCTTCATCTTGATCTGATTGTAGCCAGAGTAAGCATCCATAAAACTAAGTAACTCATGTCCTAAGGTAGTATCCACGAGGTGATCTATTCGGGATAAAGGAAAATGGTCTTTTGGGCATGCTTTGTTAAGATCTGTGAAGTTTACGCACATCCTCCGCTTGTTATTTTTCTTTTTGACCATAACTACATTGGACAACCAATTTGGACCTCATCAATGAAGGTTTCTTTCTGAAGCTGTTCAACTTCTTCATGTATGGCTTGATTCTTCTGGAGACTGAACACTCTTCGCCTTTGCTTCACTGGCTTGATTTCTTTATTAACATTGAGCTCATGGCAAAGGAAATTAGGATCAATCCTTGGAATATCTTCATGACTCCAGGCAAACACGTGTTTTCTCTATCTAAGGAAGGTCACCAGTTCCTATTTAAGAACAGGATCCAGCGTTGTTCCAACTTAAGTTGTTCGCTCTGGTTTGTCATCATCTAACACAATGCTTTCTGTTATCTCTACAATCTGACATTTTACCAACTATGTCTCCTCCCTTGGATCTAAGGTTTTAATCTCATATTCTTCATTATGTTCAGAGGTATCCACTTAATAAGTAGTGGTTTTCCTCGTTATTTCTTCCAAGTCTTCCTTCTCAGCAAATGAGTAGTAGCATTCCCGAGCTACTTTCTGATCACCTCCTATACCAAAATTGGTTAGGAATTTCAAGCATTGATGAAAAGTAGAGGGCACTGACTAAAAATTCTCAGTCCAACTCTTCCCATAATTACATTGTACGTTGAATGGACATTTTTATCCATTATAAAGAAACGAATTTTCTATGTTCGACTGGTTGGCCATGTACCAATCATCACTCCCATCTTGATAGTTACTAAAGGAAAAACTTTCTAACTTGCAAAACGTATTAGTGGTCGATGACAGGGCTCTAACTGGTTGAGATTAAAGTTCAAGCTATTGAAACAAGGATAGAACATGATATTTACTGAGCTGTAATTATATATTAACACTCTAGAGGCAATGATATCTTCCTTTCTGATTTTAATTATTAGAGGATCGTCATGGGGGTACAGTACTCCTGATAGATAATTATTACCAGCTTGTCTTTATTAACCTTTTTTGGTATGTCTTCCTCGACAAGATTAATCCTCTGTATGTATGAGCAAGATTGTGCCTCATTGAAACAAGATTTTTTCTCTGCTATATGATCTCCCCCTCCTGCATCTCCACCTGTAATCATTTGGCAATCAAAGGAACCTAAACTTAGTGTGAATATATCATGTTCTAGTTGTTGGGGCTTTTTAGGCAAGTCGAGATCATCATCCTGATCATCTTCATGAGCCCTCTTCTTCTCTTCTCTTCTCTAGGTCGATAGGGGGATTTTGATCTGTGTCGAGCTCCTTCATTATTCTGTCTATCAACAAACTGATTCAGTTTTCCTCTTTTGATGAGAGTTTTAATCTCATTTTGAAGGGCAATGCAACGATCCGTTGTGTGACCATGGTCTCTATGGAACTCACAGTATTTAGTTTTGTCCCTCTTGGTAAGGGAACTCCTTACCTTATTAAGCCAACGCATATCTTTGTTATGTTTGATATCCTTCAAGACATGATTAATGCCCATGGTGAGTGGAGTGTAGTTGTGATACTTCTTGAGCTATTCTATAATTCCTTTCTATTTTGACTCCCTGTGCTCCTTGGAATATTTGTGATCCTTCTTGTCATTTTTGCCCTCAACTTTTACTCTCGAGCTCCTCTTGGCTGCCATTGCTTCCTCAGCATTCATGATTTTGGTTACTTTGGCCATCAATTCTTCCATGGTCTTTAAGGGATATTTAGCAAGTGTATAATAGAGTTTCTCAAGGAGAAATCCACTCATAAAGGCTGCTATAGTAGTTTTTTCTTCATAATCCATGACCTTCAGCTTTTTGTTATTGAAACGAGTGATGTAGTCCCTGGTGCTCTCTCCTTCCTTCCGCCTCACACTAAGAAATGTGTTACCCTTTTTACAGGCTTGGCTCCAAAACAAAAGTTGCTAATAAATAGCTCGGCTAACTAGTGGAAGTTGGAAATCTATCCCTGAGGAAGGCTATTGTACTAGATTTGGGAAGATCCAGTAATTGTTCCAGAGAATTCTCTACACCTCATTTTGTCGGGAATTGAATAAATATCAGTTGGTGCTTGGTATTGTTCTATTTGGAGGACTGGATCAGTATTCCCATCGTATTTTGGCGTAACTATTGTATCTTTGAACTTTGATGGAGGGGGTAAATCCACGATTGATTGCACAAAGGGAGATCCTTTTACAAAGCTTCTTTGTAGTGGGTTTTTGGCCTTATCCATCTCTCCTAGCCTGTCCTCCAATCTCTGGATAAAACCTTTCCAAGCATTGTTACCCGCATCAGACCTATGTGTTGCTATTTTGTTGTTCGCCTAACTCTCCTCTTGGGATTGTTACTCGGCCCAAACAGTATGTCGGGTGTTTGATCTAGATTGGGCAGAGCCTTCTCTTCAATAAGATGGTCTCAAGTGTTTCCTGATATTGCCCTAGGAACATTTTTGTTCCCCCTGGGTCCCAAACAATCAAAGGGATAAGCACGGCTTAGCCTTTCTGGAGAGTAGGACTGTGTATTGAAAGATTCTGATGCTCTGGGTAGTGAATTTGATCTTGGATGATAGGATGTATCCCCTATAGTTTGTGAGTGACTTTGCCTGCCAACTCTTGGTGGTGGCGGTGGCATATTTCCATGGGCAGACAGAGCAGGTGCTCCATCTTGAAGAGTTTGTGCGAGTTGCCTGATAATGTCCTGCATAACTTCTGGGCCTCTTGCAAGACTGGCCAGAATTCCAATTATATCGTTCGTAGTTGGTGGGGCAGAAGGGACAGGTGGAATGCCATCGTTCCTGAGACTGGATTCAGAAATATTAGCCATTTAAGTCTTTAAATTAATGAGAACGATTAGAAATACGTTCCCACAGTCGGCACCAATCTGTTGATGTAAGAAACTATATTGTCCTAATTAATTTATCACAGATAAATATGAATATAAAAGACCAAGAATTTTTAAAGTGGTTCGACTGGAAGAAATAGCCTACGTCCACTGTTGTATATTGCCTTGGGCTTGTTTAATTGCCTTTTGTCTCATTTTTCTCATGTCCCTTGGATGTAGGGTTTACAATGTATTTATAGCCCTTTGAGGGTGTACAAGAGTTGGAATACTAAAGGATGGAATGCTTTTATAATACAGGCATTTACATATGTACAGTGTTAATGTATATAACTGTTGATGATTTTCTATCATTATTGGTCAGTCTTCTTGATGTTAGCCGGGCTTCTTTAACATGTTGGTTGGCATTCCTTCAGGTTGTCGGTGCCTCATCCTTGTTGACTTAGGTTAATGCCCAGTTGAATGACACGTGTTCATACATTATTGGTCCACGTAGCAGGATAATTTTTGGTATCAACAATAAGTATAAATGTTGGTAAAAACACTTGATATCCATTTTAGTGAACATAAAATTATAGGGTTTTCTAAATTGAATTAATTTATGAAATTGAAACATAGAACTCTTTCTATAATGAATTATTGGGTTTCAAAAAGGGGTTTTCACTAATGAATTTATATTCTTTTTTATGATGAAAATTAATATTTTTTTTCTAAACATGTAATTGATAAATTACATTTAAGATTAAATTTACTTATTTTCAAAATAGAAATTGTTTAAAGTTGTATAAGGGCTTTTGAAATGATTTTTGTTGTGGAATACGATTACGTAATTCCACAAGCTCGGTGAAATTATGTCTAGACTAGTTGGTATTTAAGTGGGGTCTATGTGACCCTCCATCTTTACTGGGAATGAATCTGGAAATTTTCGATCTGGATGAGTTGGTATTTAAGTCGTGCCTCTGTGACTAACCATCTCTACTAGGAACCGACTGATTAGGAAGAACTATGAATTGAATTCTTCAATTACGAATAATTAATTTTATAAGGTTGAGAAAATAGTTTGTAATAATCCTTTAAAATAATTTATTTTAAGATTAAAATACAATATATAAACTTGACTTTATTTAGAATAAATTGTTAAACTTGTATTGTATTTGTTAGATTAATGTGTGATCCAAAATATAATATCTGTAATTTCGAGCCTCTATTTTAGGTGAGTATTCTATGACATTCCTTGAACATTTTGAGTATATGATATTTTTGTGAACTACTTTCATTCTCAAAATACATTTGATACCGATGATTGATTCATTTATGAAATGTTTATATTTGTCGATATAGACATATTGATTAAAATGAGGATTGAAAAGGAGATTGAATATTGGAAATAATATTTGGCCTAAGACACCTCTTTTACTAACTAAGCTTCCTAGTTGGGTTATCGCTAGTGTACCTTAAATAAATCCTTGTGACGAACTAGTTCGATTGACCCTCAATTACCGGGGAACAATACGGCATTAGAGTGTACTTGGCTATTCAAATGATATGATTTAAAGAAAAAGATATCGCATTTGATTTTATCGCATTCGTTTTATTCTGAGCTATTCGATTGTGATATATATACTATCATCTCAATTTATAACCCTATTACGGCAAGTTCATATACATATATGTATATGACTTCTCTTTTTACTTGAATAGTTATCTATTTTATGAAAACCTTGGAATGTCAAGAGATTAAATCTCATCCGGATTTTAGCTGATTAGGTATAAATATCATTTTTTCGGGAAATAACTAGGCTCACAGATGGAATGTTGAAGGACTATATTGAAGATTTCGCTTATAAAGCTCTTTTGTGATAATTTTAAGTAGATTTGTTTTATTAGATAGATCATGTTTTGTCTCTCTAGTAATAGGTTTTTAAATCTTATCTTAAGTTGTACTCGTTGATATTTTTAATATATATGAAGTTTTCTTTTAGAAAGCCCCGATCATGTAATTCCTTTATTTTTTTAGTAGTTTATGATTCATGACCATGTTAATTTTTTTTCCGTTACATTTATTTTAAAAAAAATTTAAGGCCGAAATATTGAATGTCGTTGTAGCATGACAAGACACTCGTTCCCTACAATTTTTAGGTCGGGGTGGTGACAGATGTGGTATCAGAGCATATGTTATCAACCTGTAGACTACTTAACATAAGTTTTAAACACCACGGATGTAAGTTTCCATACTTAGGAGATATGATTAAATATTTAACTTATGTGATAATTGTGACACCCCGACTAATTAAATACTGGGTAGATACTCCTTTATTCAAATTAATACAAAATGTCAAGTTGGTTCAGTTCATAGCATCACTGTCGAAAACATTTTTAAACAATTACTAGCTACCTAATATTTAAAAAGTGAGTTGCCAAATTTTATTAAATTAACATGCGACCAATTAAATTATAAGTTAACTATACCACATCCACATCACAATCAAAATATACTAATTATGGAATGATAAAATGAGTCTGAAGTAACACTCCCCTGAATAATCCAAATAATGAATAAAACCCAATACAAAGTCTGAATAACTAAATAAATCCAAAACTGAAATGAAAATGTGATTCTAAGAATGCTATCTTTAAATGAAAAGGGGGCGACATGACCTAACTGATAAATGAACCTGAATAGGATCAACTGCATAATGTGGAGGCATCTACTATCGATATCTTGTAACTTCCACAGCAGCTACAGCACGTCAATGGAATGGAACTCCTATGCTGGGCGTCCCTGTGTCTAGGCTCCTAAAAAGGTTTTACAAGAAAAATAGATTTGAAAGGAAACGGGTTAGAGCCCGAGGTGAAAACAGTTTAAAATATAGCACGTGTTTAATTGCATTAAACAGTAAATATTATATACATGTTAGTTACGTGGTCTCACATGAGTCCCTCACCCCTCAACTAATGTGCACGCCTAACGTATAACCTTAACCCATCCTAATTATGTCGTTAACTAACTAATTTGTACCACTTCTTGTCCTCACATATAATATAGGGGTATATCCACATCATTCTAACATATTCTGCGTGTAACTCACCTTTTCATTAATAAGATTAATTTATAACAATTACGATAGAAATTTCTCATTTTAAATCCCATTCAAAATGTCTCAATTATTTACATTCACAACTTTAACAAAGAGTCCGTTATAATCACAAGTATATTATTCTCAGTACAAATATACAAATAGGGCACCCCTAGGCTAAGCTACGGTGCACACATACTCTACTATCGAATCTTGGTACATCACGTACATAAGGACTACGTGTTCCGAATCTCTCAGGAACCGTTTCAATAAGCAAAATCACACATATTGGAGGCGGACATAGCTCACATACCCATGCACTACAAGAAAAAAGCCTTTTTATGATATTTTTTAAGTGTCGTAAAATGCATTTTATGACGCTTTATTGTTTAATAAAAAACGTCATTAGTTTGGGTGTCATAATTGATACCCCTAAAAAGTGTCATATTAGATAACGATTATATATGACTTTTTTTCCAAAACTGCCATATCTACTATAAAGAAAAAAGGTCATAATATACTCTATAAGATGTCATATTTGATTTAAAAAGCGTCATGATAAACAGTTTTCAAAATTTTAAAAAGGTCATATAAAAAATTTCATCACATGGGGGTTTAATATAAACAGTCATAAATTAAACCTATAATAAAAAAAAATAATAACCAATATTAATGTCATAGTTGAAAATAAATCTAAACACAAACCAAAATTTACAATAACATAAAAATAGTCTTGAATTTTTTTTGTATTTGAAGTACACCTAAAAATACATCAAACCAAGCCATTTGTCCATATAAAAAAATAGTAGGACACAAATAAATATACCCATCATCTACATTAATTATCCACAAAAAGTTAATGACCTACTACATGTATCATAGCTAGATATACCCATTATGTACATCATTAAAAAAATGTCTCCAAAAAAATGTACATCCAAAAATCACACAAAAATGCATCAGTCTTCCCTTAGCTTTTGCAAAATAGTGTCGACACCTCGAAAGCTCCAAATCATGTTGAAGTTCATTGATCTCATAAGTTTGATATGACGACTTTCCAGTCAACTCCTTTATCTAAACAAGACAAATAAAATAACATTTAGTTTTTCACATCTAAATAAAAAGTAATATAAAAAAAATTAAAAAACATGTGACCTTCATTTTTATAGACTTGGATGAATTTTTCAAGAGCTCTCGCATTAACTTCAATACAAAAAAATCACACATGAGTTCCCCTCGTTGTTTATGGACCTGAAAAAAAGGAGTTATTATATTACCCATGTCAAATGTGAATACATAAATATTAAATTTAATTTATTGAACAAAAACCTTAACATTCTCCCAATTTGGTAGTGATCATTTTCCTTTGATTGCTAAAAATGACCACGATCGTATTGTCCGATAATGATACACCTTTCCCATCCCTCCAAGTAGATTTTCTTGCATGAGTTTAAAATGATATATATATAAATCTCTAGTGCAATGTAAAACACAACATATGAATTCTAGTTTTTCTAAAATATTAAGTTGTGTATAATTTATGTCAAAAAGATTTTTTATATAACACAAATAATTATTTAAAAAAATAAAAAAATTTGGGCAAAATTTCTTCTATTTATAGGACAATCCACCCTGTTTAAGAAATTAAAAAATTCAGCAATAATATATATCGGGTGGAATCAATAGTTATCTTGTTGAATACGCGGCTTGCACCACTAATCTTTGGACTTTTTTATACCAATTTTGAAGCAAGAACCCTATAAAATTTAACAAAGCAACTTGCAAAACATAGATAAATAAAATTTACTCTTAACAAATATAGTACACAAAATTCTTTAACGTGAAGATAGACATCACTTGTATCCAAATCACATTGTATCCCATCCAAATTCTTAGTGCACGGATCGCTCTTTTACAAGCTATTGAGATTTTTCAAAGGATCGTGCAGTTTACAACGGCTCACTAACAATGATCTCACTGCAGTATAATAAACAACAATTTTAGCATATATATAAATAAATCCTCTTTAAGTATATATAAAAATGAGGTACATAACCGTAGAAAAATCAACAATGGAAGGGAAACCTTCAAGTGGATGAGTAATCTGTCCAGTAACATAAATTAATGATAAAACAAGAACTATTATGATTATATAAAATTTCCCTCTTCCATCTTTACATACAAAAATGAAAAACAAAAAAACACATGAGCATATGTAATGAATTGGAAATACCCGTAACATTAAAGAGAGGACTTTTAGTGATGAAAAAGATACCAGTAACATCACTTTATGAATTTTGTGAAATGTATACATAAAGAGACATGTAGTACATTTTTAATCAGTACTTCTTATAGCTATTAGAAAATAAAAGAAAAAAGAAAACCGCCTAAGGACCTGGGCACTATACGATAAAAGGTCTCTCGCCCCCCGACTGTCACCTAACTCTTTTTAAAACATTAGAGATTGCATCATCATCATGTAATCTCTACTCATAATTCTTCTAGTTATGACCCTTTATTCCAGAGATCTTTATCTTCTCCCCAACATTCTCAAATTTGTATCATTCCCACCCCTTGATTAATGCATACCTCCTACAAAGACCTAAAGGCCTCCCTAAAGTTCTAAAGTTCATCAACTTTTTTTCAAACTAGAAAGATAAAGAGACCATATATAACTAAGATCGAGGACAGTGGGAGAGTGATATGAGATCAGCCTATAGATTCAACATGTGTCTCGCGTGGAAAATGGAAAGGGATCTTCTTACTCCTTTAAATATAAAAATTTATCAATTTTAGAACATGTTGGATTCTCCCTAAAATTAGAATACGTGTATATACCACATCTTTCGAGTATATATCTATCAAACCATAACTCCAGTCAAATCATCGAACTTTTATACTCCTACCAACTATCCACTCTCAACCTTCTGGACCCAAATCCCAAATCTAACTGTTAAAATCACCTCGTAGCACAAGGATACACAAAAGACCCCCAACTCTTCCCAAAATTCCCTCATCTCCTTCAATGAACAACCACAATACACCCTTATTGCCAAAACTGATAGAGTGATCTGCTGAAGTTGCATACCATGTGCTTTACCACAAATAGAGTAATGTTGCCAAATATATTTTTGTTACAAATATTAACACCATTCTCTTGAGTTTGGAAGTACTAATTAAGACAGATGATAGGTGAACTTGCTCTCAAATAAGTCAAACATTAACACCATTTTCTCAAGTTGAATGTACAATCAAGGTAATGGACGCACTAAGGAAGACTCAATAAGTTAAACCTACATCCAGTAACTACATCTCGTGGAACCTACAATTTCAAACCTTATTCATTAGCTATGACATACTTGGTTATGTTGATGGATCAAAAACATGTCAGTAACCACCATCACCCAAAATGGCACCACTAGACCAAATTCTGACTACATCATCTAGATCTGGCAGGACCAGCTCATTCTCAATGCCATCATTGGCTCCTTATCCCCAACCACAATACCTTTTATTGCTCAAGACAAAACCTCACATGAAGCATGGACCATTTTAGATAACACATACACCAAACCTTCTCGGGGACGCATCAAACAACTCAAAAGTCAACTCAAAAAGATCACAAAAGGATCAGAAGGTGTAACTAAATTTCTCCAGACAGTTAAAGCACAAGCTGATGAACTTGCTCTTCTTAGAGCAACAATTGATGTAGAAGATCTCACAGAAGTAAATCTTGACGAACTCAGTGATGACTACAAGGAATTAGTGCGCATTGTTCAAGCCAGATACACTCCTATCACCTTTGAAGAGCTTCATGAAAAAAAATACTCAACTTTGAAGCATCATTATTCACACTCAAACCTAAGCACTCTCACTTTACAGCCACTGTTAATCCCACAAGTAGAACCACATTGAACTGGCGCCCATCATCAAACTTAGGAAACAACAACTCTTCATGGACTTCCTCACCTATTACTGCAAATCGCTACTCTGCATCCATCAGTGGCGGACCAAAATCATCATAAGGAAATCGTGCTTCTCATCCATACTTTGGTTACTATTAAATCTGCAGGGTCATTCTGCAAAAAGATGTCCCTAATTTTGCCTAGTGCCAGTAGATCAAGTCCAAAGTGGTGCTCGTCGTGTTGCTCATATGTTTTCTGCATATCAAATAGTTGATGCACTCACCATGCTTACTAGATCCATTTTTCGGAACCAACAACTCACTCCAACAGATTTAAATTATCAGAAAAAATATTTGGAATAATCGACGTGATAAAGGTAATCAAACATCTTGTGATGCCAAAAAATTTGCGATATCTGCAAAAATACCAAAATTTTGCATTAAGAACAGAACATCAGTCCCATAATATTTCATAAAGCTTAAACGCCCACATTCTTGACTTCATCTAAAAGTTTTAATTTTCGCCCTGTAATTTTAAAAATGTTTGTTTGTCTTCCACTCAAGAATATTATCCACGTGTTGTATCCATCTGATGAATTCTTACCTTGCACATTTGTTCCAACAAACTAAAATAATATATAATCCTTATTATTATTTTAAAAAATCTATAAGTTCTATGAAAAGAAAGAGTTAATAACTATATCGTGTGGAGTATCCACTAAAGCAACGTACGTACCTAAACCCATCTCATGTACCAATCCGTGCCACATTCGAGCACATCTTCATAACACTTGATATCTCATACATTATATCTACAAATATGGAAGCAGAGATATACAGTTAGAAAAACACTATAATAATGTTAAAGATAGTAATTCTATTTTTTGCAAAGGTGATGAGAACAAATAAATACACGAGTTTATGCATGAAAAGCATTAAAGCTAGTAATTTTATTTTTTACAAAGTCAGTATTAAAGTAGCCACGAAATACTGGGCAGAGTTCAACATTTAGCTGCAGCATCAATTTATCCACGAAATATTGATGTAGCTTCCTCTGTCTCAAAATTCGTTAGTTTTACAAAAGCCAATCCCAACTTCACTATTGTCTCTCCAATATATTATTGAGCATTGACAAGCGATTCAGCCTACTGAGACACATTACTAATCTACTGCTCAAACTTCATCAATTTCTCCTTCTCCAAAAAGTCCTTATCCTCCTCCCTAATGCCCGATCTCACCACGCCCTAATCATTGGTGGCTATCTACCTCAACTCCTTAAACATCCTACCTCAAATTGTCGTTCTTCATGGGACAAGAAATGACAATCCACATAAGCAAATACTTATCATCAGGCCCTGTTTGATGAGACACATCAATAAGAAAGAGGGACATTCACAGTTAAGTTTGGGGATGGTTAAGTTGTAGGCATAGTTTTGAAAATAAAGGCAGAAAAAATAGAGGCATAACTAAACACTAAAAATGAACAATTTGTATAATGTATCAACTGAAGACACCACATCATACACTATGTCTTGGATCAGAGTAGGCTTTAATAAAAGTGGTTGGAAATGATTGTGTGTGTGCTCCCGCATGTGTTCTCATATGTTCAAAGTGTGTGTTTATCAAATAAACAGAACTTACACATTCCATAATGAAAAAAGAAAACACAGACACGTCTCAAAAGGAGAATTATTGTCTCTAGTCCTTTAGAATTTAGGATGGTTAATAATTTATCAGCGGAGATTAAGGCAAGTTATAAAGTGATTAAATCTGTCCTGATTCATAAATAGCCAAGGTTGCATGAGCTGAGATCGATTATTACTAGTTTATTTTTATAGTATCAACATACACCTCATACTCAAACTGTGATAAATGATATTATTTATCTTATTTAAAACTTATGTAACACAATGTCAAATTTAATACTGAAATAAATGACTATTTTCCTTGTAGTGACTATATGTTACATAATCAGCAAAATTATTCTAATAGGTGAGAAGTAGCTAGCGTACAAGATAATTATGAAAAGAAATTGTCTAAAATGTTGCTAAAACATCTAGTGCAATGAGTAACGATGGTACTATAGACATAAATACCACCATATTTTTGGTCTTATCTTCTAAATGTAAAATAATTCCATAATATTACAATCTCCACAAAAAATAAAATGGAATGGAAGATCATATGAAATTACTATGGAAGAATATCACTTTCATTTACTCGTAAAATATTCTATCACAAAGCCAAACCCGTGTAAATGAACACAACTAGGCCTGAGAAAGAATAACCCCAACATTAACCTGTAAAAATAATCAACGTAATTTAAATTCAGAATGTAAGGTTAGCAGATACCTGGTACAATTGAACTGGAAATGTTGGTAAGCATCCATCCCATATCCAAGATCTTAGAGTAAAAAGTATCGATGGAAAGAGAAGGAATAGCAAGGCAGTGATGTCTTGTTCAGATAAGAGAGTAATGTGAAAATAAATGTTCAAGATAAGAGAAAAAAGTAATGAGAATAGCGAAAGTACTGAGAGTAATGACAATTTATGACCCAAACTAATGTTCAAGAATTACATTCAACAATACTAATGAGAGTAATGTGCAAATCTTAGGTGATGTTCAAATGTGGCTATATATCAGCTTTTCAATTTCTTCATCCAAATACAATGCAGTAATTAAAAAACAAATAATTATTGAATATCATTATGGTTGGCACATCCAATTAACGAATAGTGCTTGAGAAAAAGATAAATCATACCTAACAAATTAGACATCATGAAAAAATAGTAATCTTTCAACCACTTTCCAAAGAAGATGTTTCTAATTCACCTATACGGATTCCAACAACTCAACAAAGTCTTAAATTGAAACAAATCAAAGCCTCAATTACACAACATAAAAACATGAATGAAGAATATAAAATTTATAGTCTGTTTTGACATTGACGCCCACTCTTAAACTATAAATGAGACTATACTAGTTAATTTCTACAACCAAGAGTCGGGTGAGAATGTGGTCACTTACCACATGTTGCTTTGTGCCATATGGGGTGTCTGTTCCTTTCTCCGGACCACTCGGTCGCTATTTTGAGTTATTTTCTCTTAACGCTCACTTTTAACCCCAAAATGAGCCTATACTAGTTAATTTCAACAACCTGGAACCCCGAGAGAACGCGATCACTTCCCACGAGTTACTTTCATTCCCCATGGGGTGTCCGTGCCTCTCCCCAAACCACTTGGTCGCTGTTTTGAATTTCCTCCCTGCATTGAAATGGCCATGACAAATGTCGAGAAGAGTGGTGGACAGTACCATGTATTAGTAATCACTACAGATGGACATGTAACTAGAAGATCTTTGTACCTCCTAGTTTCACTTTTGAAGTATGGTTGATCTTCTGATCATTTATGTATATAGTAGGGTCCTAGAACTCTTTATTAGAACATGACCCCTTATTTTTTTTGAAAAGGGATCCATTAGGATAGATGTGGCGAGTGTGAAAGGGAAGAATACACAATTTCAAGGGAAAGTTATGTCCCATAAACCAAAATATGACTATTTCAGCCTTTCATACAACAATTTTATTTTTATCTCATAGGTAGGGTTGGAAGTTAACTTGTATAGTGGATGGGTTCAGACGTGCGTATACCTTAATTGTAGGATTGGAGCCCCTTTTGTCGCACAATTTAATGAATAATGATTAGTATGCCATTATAAATTCTCTACAAGGATGACTTGGTTCACAAAAACTACATAAATTTATTACAAGTCATTTTCACCATTTAAGACACAAATATACTCTTGCATATTGAACTCATTTTATTTAGGGTTTTATTAATGTTGATCACGAAGAATACTTAAAAATTCAGGGCCAAAATTATTGAGGGTGAATAACCTCTAAGCCAAAACTGTATAAATTGACGTAAAATATCACTTGATGTTACCAAATCTGAATTTATATTTTGATTTGGATTTTGAGAAGGCAAAAAAAATCTTAGCTAAATGAAAAGCATACTTTAATATATATTGTACCCTTTAGTATAGTCTTTTTCCTATGCAGTTTTTAAATACACAATGTAAATAATCAAGTAGAAATAGGCAGTTACTTTGGCTAAAAAATTTCCCATTAAGAAAATTAATAGGACCTTTACATGAAAGGTTATGGGAAGTACTTTTGGAGGATGCAATGAATGTTCATAGCCAATGATGGTTGTGGTTATGTTAGAAATCCATACACCTTATTGTTTGGAAACAAATATCAAATGTTTTGTAGCTCCCTATTATATAGAAGCACGCTACGTACTCAAGATCTGAGCATAAAAAATGTTTGAGAAACAATTAGTCAGTGTAAAAATTATAATCTGAATGATTTCAGTGGCAATTGCAATTTTGCAATAAGAAGTGAAGGTATTTAGTTCTTGAACTTACATGGTGTCTATCATGACAACCTATAAAAGCCAATAAGTATTAGTTAGTGAGTATCATGATTCAAATAAGCGTACTTTGTTTTTAATTATTAATGGGAATGATAAATTTCATAATTAACTGAAAATGAGCTAGCGAAATTGGGCAATAAGACCTTTTGTTCAAGTATTATGCTAAAATTCAAGTTTCCTACTAAATCATTTATATGATAAATTATAAGAAACCACATGAACTAGCAGACAAAAGAAAATATATCCCCAAACTATCCAATTTTAAAAAAGCTCATTGAATTATTCTCCTCATTTACAACTGGGAGCCCGGTGAGAATGCGCTCACTTCCCATTTTTTACTTTTGTGCCTCATGGGTTGTATGTACCTCTCTTCGGGCCACTTGGTAGCTGTTTTGAGTGTTTGCCTCTTAACGCCCAATTTTAACTCCAAAACGAGCCTATACTAGTAAATTTCAACAACTAAGAGCCAAGATATGATGCGATCATTTCCCACATGTTAATTTTATGCTACGTGGAGTGTCCGTGCCTATCTCCAGGAAACTGTCACCGTTCTGAATTTTCGCCCCTTAACGCTCGCTTTTAACCCCAAAAAGAGCTAATGCTAGTTCATTTTGGTAACCGGGAGCCCAGTGATGAGGCGATCACTTCCCAAGGGTTACTTTTATGCCCCATGGGGTGTTCGTTCCTATTTCAGGGCAACTTGATTATTGTTTTGAATTTTCTCCTCTCACTTCCCACTTATAACCCCCAAACGATCCTATAGTAATTAATTTCGACAATCGAGAGCTCAATGAGAATGTGGTCACTTCCCACGATTACTTTTGTACCTCATGGGGCGCTCGTGCCTCTCTTTGGGCCACTTGATCACTAATTTGAGTTTTCACCCCTTAATGTCCACTTTTAACCGTCAAACAAGCCTGTACTAGTTAATTTCGGCAACCGGGAGCCTAAAGATAACGTGATCACTTCCCATGAGTTAGGTTTATGCCCCATGGGATGTCCATTCCACTTAATGCCCAATTTTAACCCCGAAACGAGCCTAAACTAACTAATTTTGGCAACCAGTAGCCCGCTGAGAGACCAATCACTTCCAACAGGTGACTTTTATTCCCTATAGGGTGTCCATGCCACTCTCTGTCCACTCGGTCGCTATTTTGAGTTTTCGCCCCTTAATTTCCACTTTTTACCATAAAACGAGCCTATACTAGTTCATTGCAGCAATCGGGAGCAAGGAGAGGACGCGGACACTTCCCACGAGTTACTTTTATGCCCTTTGGGGTGTCCGTGCCTCTTAATGCCCACCTACACTTGAAGTCCTCTTCCCATCAATTATAACAAAATTACAGACTTTAATTCATGTTAAAACATAAGGTTTTATACAAAATTATCATCTATGATCCATATACCACATATGATTATACATAGTAACATTTGAAAATAACAAATGAATCGAAATTATAAAGAACACTAACACTAAATACAGAGAGGTTGATCCCATATATGGGAGAGGCGGATGTCAAACCCGAAACCAATCGTATTAAACCCGAAACCAATCCTAGCTTGGGCGAAGGAACTTGCCATCATACCAAGGTAATAAATTATAAAAGTAAGTGGGCAATGTAAAAGCATCAGCGTCCAATAAGGAGAACAATTCAAAGGGAGGATCTCACCACCATTTTACTTTAGAATGAACTACCACTAGTAGTAATCCACGCGATGCACGAGTAAGAGTAAGTATTACACATATTACTAAGTTTCAAATAATGGTCAATTGACACAAATAAATTGCTAATAGTTGAAATTTCTTATTAGCTATTTAGTCTATGCAGACACCAATAAATGGTATACAAAAGAAAAAAAATGATTGCAATACAAAAATATTTACATAATAAGATATTTTATACACAAAATGTTTGCAATACAAATATAGTAGAAGATTCAAATTCATGTATAGTAGGTATTATAATAAATTGTAAAAAAAAAAGTACAACGTAATGATAAATATAAGTAACTTTAATTAGGCTATAATTATAAAATCAAAGTTTGAGTTAATCCATGCAACATTATATCAAATTATATGTACAAAAAAGCTTCAAATCATTGTTAGTTTACCATTTGAGTTACCCCATACAACATTGTATCAAAGTGAAATTAACCTAAATACCCAATAGTGACATTAACCAAAATTGGAACCCTTAGCCTTGAAGTACAATCTCGAGGGCTTAGAAAAAATATCCTTACAGATAATAATATGCACACAGAGAAGGATAACCTAGATTTGTGTGAAGAATAGAACTAATAAAATTAACACAAATAACACAATTGTCCAATTTAATATTAAAGCAAATTCACATGAAACTTCACATACTAATGACAACATACCTAAATTAACTTCAACTGTCTCAACAAAGTATATCCAACCAACCCGTAAAAAATAAAGACCATCATTTTGTTTATAAACTAATATGCTCTTAAAAGCCTTAATTTTAACATTATTCAAAACAAAGAGAACAATCAAGCTTAATCTACACATAAATTAAACCACAAAAACAAGAATCCAAATTGAAAAAAAAAATCCAGATTGGATTATTACCTTTAGAAATACAGATTGCTAGATAGTGCAAAAATGTCGAGTTCTAAATGTACTGCCAACACCAAAATGACATTGCAAGTTGATAAATTAACGAATTATTGTATATGAATCAATAAGGGTTTCATACGAATGTTCATGTGTATATGTGTATGTTTGTTTGTGTGTGTGAGAGAGAGTGTGCTTACCGAAAATCCCTATCCAAGAGTTTGTTGACAATGGGAGGACGGCGAGGAAATCGAATGAGGACGATAATGGAAATCGAAGGAGGACGATGGGATCAGGGGTGATTTTGGACATCGTGTGTGGCTCATATGTTGGGAGGTTAGGTCATTTAGTTTCTAATTTCAGATTGGGGGGAAAGAGTCCGCCAATTGTTTCTAGTATGCGCGTCAAATTGTTTTTGAAGAAAAAAAAAACGTCATTTATAGCACAGTTATTAGGAATGCATTACCCTTTTTTTATTAGAAAGGGTCATAATATATATGGTTAAATATGATTATTATATTTAAAGTGTCGTATAAAATAACATTTATAAATATATAATGACACTTTATAAAAAATATGTCATGTAAGTGATGGCATTATACATTTAATGCCATTTTTGTTAAAAATGTCTTAAAGTCAATTTTTTAAAGTGTCATAAAAATGTATGTAGTGATGGGTCACGCACATACCTACATTCCCATGGTCATCTGACTTATTAACTAATAAATAAGTCATTCACAGCCCTATGTCCTTAAGGTACCAATCTAAATCCCTCCGTAGGCACATAAAGATTAGATAGCCCTGTTTCGAAAGCTGACCTCCCGTGATAGGAAGTATGGTAGGTATGTCATACACATAATAATCCATTTACTAAGCATTCACACAATTTAGATAACTTGTTATATTATTAAAGGTATGTTCTCATCCCTATACCATTAGTCCAATTCGTACACCATTATAATTCCGGATGATATATGATATATTTCGCCGATACGTCTTACGTCGTATAGTTCCAGGTACTTAAAACCTAACCGAAGAGTCTACTAAATCTCCTACTTTTCTCACATATTAATTCAGTACTCTTAAGTCCTTATTTATGTCCTAGTCCTAACTTATCACTCCTAAGAATTTATAGCATGTTATTGCATCATAAAATAGGAAATTACTCGTTGAACCCTCGTAAATTCAACACTACATTCCAACTAAATTCTAATATGTTTCGAGCTTTAAATATATCCCTATTGGTTTCCCTCAAGTCCAAATGTATTCACATAATCCCCAAATACAATGTTCGATGGCCGGAAACACTTAAAATCAAAAAGGTAAAAAAGGTCACAGTATCGATCGATCTTGAGCATCATTCGATCGATGGTCGATCGATCGACCTACGAATGTCGATCGATCGATGGTCGATCGATCGACCTACGAATGTCGATCGATCGATCAAGCAGGTGCAGGCTACGGGTTTCTTCGTTTTTCAGTCCCAGATTTGTCCCAAATCTTCATTACATGATGTGAAATCCTAATGTAAGTATATGGGGTCATTATACAACCTAATTATATGATTCTTAGCGTTCCAAAACTTTTAAATCATCAACAATTAGACTTTTCTTGGATCAAATCCACGTATTATCATAAAAACCCTATTTTTCTATTTTATTCAAGAACCACCATTCCTCTCTTCCTAAATTCATTTTAAATTCATCAAGGGTTATGAGTTTGTTACTGAAATACTTCCAGAATTAAACTACATGCAAATCCTATCCAAAATTTAGGTTTCTTCTCCACATTTCATGAGTTTCAATTATTGTTCATGGCTATCATCAAATCCTACACTATCATAGATAAACTATTTACTGAATATTAATGAAACCAAATCACTTGCCTTGGAATTGATGTTTTGATCCATTGGTGATGTTAAGGGCTAGTTCTCTCCCTCTCTTTAATCATAATTTTGACGAAAAATGGTGGTGTGTGGTGGTTATGGCTTTGTAACCCTCTTGTAACTCCTCATGTTTCTCACGTTGCCCACTCCTTGCTTTTTGACATATAATGGCCCTCATATTGTCTGATAATTAAGGCCTAAAATTCGTGGGTAAAAATCCCTTAAAAATTAAATTGATTAAAATACCCTCATGGGTTGCCGATTTGGCCTAAAAATGCCCCGGGACCCAAACTAAACCCCCGGCTAGTGTTTTCTGACTATTTCAACCCTTCAGGACACGCTGGCGCACTCAAAATGACCATACGGATGATAAAATTATACTTTACTTTTAAACCCAATTAAATTGATTCTTGACGCGACTGACACGCGCGTCCCAACTTAATTACCCGAATTGTCGTATTTATGACTCGTGACAATTTTAATAACTTCAGTAATCATATATTACCATATTTACCCAGTAATATTCAACATTATCATCACAGTCAAATACCAACTCACGCCTCGCTAGTATTTAAATCCGGATTAATTTCTAATTATTTCCCATTTAATTTAATTAATCCCATTAAATAAAATCAATAAAATTACGGGGTATTATAATAATTCTCCATATGTGCTACATTATATATAATTGTTCTTCTAATTTTAAATCTTTAAATAGTTTAGTACATCCTATGTTTAGCCATGACTGTAGAAAATGACCAAGACACGATCAACTACAGGAACTAGTGATTCGAGTGTGGAAGAACTGGAAGGTGAATATAAGGTGATTGAAAGTCTAGCAAAGATTATTGAGCATCAGGTGAATAATTGAGTACCAAGGAGTCCTAAACTAAGTAAATGTACTAGTGAACAATTCAAGAAGTTGAATCCGCCATCTTTTAAAGGTACTCCTAACCCCATTGAAGCTGGTGATGCAAATGGAAAAGATACTCGATGTTCTTATGTGTACAGTTAAACAAAGGGTTTCATTTGCAACATTTATATTAGATGGTGAAGCAAAACATTGATGGAGAACGGCAAAGAGAATACACAAGGAAAGGAATAATCACGTAGGTTGGAATGACTTCTTAATGATCTTCTTTAAGAAATATCTCCCTGAAATCGTGAAAGACCAAAAAGTAGCAGATTTCATGAGTCTGGTTAAAGCAAATATGGTGGTTAGTCAATTCGAGGCAAAGTTCATCAAGTTATCCTGTTTTGAATATCATGTTATGGTAAGTGATGTTTTAAAAGTCAAGAAATTTGAATGTGAATTAAAGTTAAATATTCGTAATAGGATTTCCATCCCTAAGTTGACATTGTATATTGACATGGTGACTAGGGTAACGATAGCTGAGAAGGACAGTGAATAATATAATCAGGTTAGAGAGGGGAATTGGAAGTTTGGGGAACAAAGAGGAAAGAACCCCAATAATAAACCCCTTAGGACTATACCAAATGCAAGGCGATCCTTTATAAACAAACCGTGTAATGTTGATAGATGTTAACGATGAGGTAATATTCATTGAGTACAACCATGTTACCTAGAGGTAGGGTGTGGCCAAAAGTGACATAAATGAGAGATTTCACTAACAAAGGGAAGGCATCAACAAAGACTTTCAATGACAATAAGGATTATGGCACAAAAAGTAGAATTTTTACTCTTTTTTATGCGAAGACTTCTAATGCAGTAGTGGCAGGTACACTTTCTTTAAGTGCACAGCCTTTTTAAGTTTTAATGGATCCTAGTTCTACCCATTCATTTGTGTTTTTCCATCTTTTTAACCACTTTCCTAATATGCCCGAACCATTGAATCATAGCACACATGTTTATATTCCTTCTAGTGATTTATTGATGGGTACATTGATATATAAGTCTTGCCTAATAGATGTTAGTCATCATAAACTATTTATCGATTTGATAGTTTTAGATATTAGAGATTTTGTAGTCATTTTAGGGAAGGATTGATTAGCATCATATCAATCTAAGGTAGATTTTTTTGAGAAAAAGGTCACTTTCCAAAATCATAACCAATCAAAATTTAGTTTTGAAGGAACTTGAATCATATCTTCCATGTGTATTATTTTTGCAATGCAAGCCTATAGTTTTCTTAAGAAGGGATGTCAAGGATTTCATGCAAGTGTTATTAATTTATAGATAAAAGAGTCTAGTTTAGAAGATATTCCTATAGCTAAACGTTTTTTCGATGTTTTTCTAGATGATTTACCCAATCTACCTCCTAGTAGAGAAATAGAGTTTACGATTGACCTTATTTTTGGATTATACCAACTCAAAATCACCTTAGTTCAAGGCACCATTAGAATTAATGGAGTTAAAAATTCAATTACAAGATATGTTAGACAAGGGGTTTATTAGACCAAGTATATACCCTTGGTGTGCTCCAGTGTTAATTATTAAAAAGAAGGATAGGACGATGAGGTTATGTATAGATTATTAAGAACTAAATAAGGTGACCATTATGAATAAATTCCCCTACCTCATATAGATGATTTATTTGACCAACTACAAGGTGCGAAAGTATTTTCTAGATTGACCTTAATTCAGGCTATCACCAAATGAAGATTAAGGAAAAGGATATTTCATAATCATCTTTCCATACTAGATATGGTCACAATGAATTTCTTGTGATGACATTTGGACTTATTAACGCACTAGTCATTTTTATAGATATAAAGTGTTTAGGAAATATTTGGATCAATGTGTGGTTGTTTCCATTGATGACATCCTTATTTAGTCCAAAAGTATTGAAGAACACAAAAAGCATTTAGATGTGGTATGACAAATCCTTAGGAAGGAGAAATTATATGCGAAATTAAAGCAGTGTGAGTTTTGGTTGCCTAACATATCTTTTCTAGGACATGCCATTTCCGAGGAGGGAGTGTCGATTGACCCTCTAAAGATCGAGGCTATACTACATTATCTTAGACCAACTAATGTGATGGAAATTCGTAGTTTCCTTAGATTAGCAGGTTACTATCGAAGATTTGTTAAAGGATTTTCTAGTATTGCCAAACCTCTATCTAGGTTAACACAAAATAAGGTGAAATATGAATGGTCTAAGGAAGTTGAGAATAGTTTTGAAAAACTTAAGAATCGATTAGTAACTGCCCCAATTTTGACTATTCCTTCAGGGACAGGAGGATTGGTGATTTATAGTGATTCTTTTAAAATTGATTTGGGATGTGTGCTAATGGAAAATGGAAAGAAGAATTTTATGCCTAGAGACAGTTAAAACCACATGAGCTCAATTATCCAACCCATGACTTAGAATTAGCTGTTGTAATTTTTTCCCTCAAGTTTTGGAGACATTATTTGTATAGTGAGACTTGTGAGATTTGTACCAATTGTAAGAGTTTGAAATATATTTTTCCTCAAAAAGAATTGAACATGAGACAAAGGAGGTGGTTAGAATTGATGAAGGATTATGATTTAAATATTTATTATCACCCGGGGAAAGCTAATGTAGTAGTTGATGCTTTAAGTATAAAGTCCACAACAAATTTGGCATGCCTCATTAGAAATCCAGAACCTTCGTTAAAGGATTTAAAAAGTATGGAAGTAGATGTACGTATTTATATCAAATGAGGAATAAATGAGAATTTACAAGTACAACCCATGTTGATGGAAATGATCAAAATTACACACGTAAAGGAACCACAATTGAAGAACATTAGAGAAAACGTTATCAAAGGGAAGAAATTTAAATTTACGATATGAGATGATATACTGAGGTTTGGAAATAAAGTGTATATTCCATATGATGCCCAACTGAAGAGGCAAATTTTGGAGGAAAGTCATTACTCCGTATCCACATTTCATCCCGAAAATAAAAAATTGTATAGAGATCTTCTAGAAGTGTTTTAGTATAATACTATGTAAAAGGAGAAATCAAAATTTATATCTTAGTGTTTGGTTTATCAATAAGTAAAAGATTAACATCAGAAACCATTAGGATTATTACAACCTTTATATATCCCTGAGTGGAAATGGGAACATATTACCATGGATTTTATGACAGGTTTACCAAGGAGTCCATATGGTAATGATTCTATTTGGATAATTATCGATAGGTTAACTAAATTTGATCATTTTTTTTCCATTAAGATTACCCATTATTTATAAAAGTTGGCTAAATTGTACGCATGGGAAATTATTAAGCTTCATTGAACCCAAATTTCAATTGTTTTTAATCGTAACCCTATATTCGTGTCTCGCTTTTAGAAAAGACTACAAGTAGCCATGGGAAAGAAATTGAATTCAAGCTCCGCATTTCATCCTCAAACGGATGGTTATATTGAAAGAACCATTCAAACCTCAAAGGATATGCTTAAGGCATGTGTACTTGATTTAAAGGGTAATTGGAATAGTCATTTACAATTAGTGGAATTTTCATATGATAATAGTTATCAAGAAAGTATTCAAATGGCTCCGTATGAGGCACTCTATGGTATAAGTGTCGTTCTCCTTCATGTTGGATAGAAGTTGGAGAAAGAAAATTATTGGGACCAGAATTGATTCAGATCACAACTGAGAAAGTGAAATCGACACTAGACCATATTTGAATCGCTCAAAGCCGTTAAAAGAGTTATGTTAACAATTGACAGTGACGGTTAGAATTCAAAAAATGAGATTATGTGTTCTTGTGAGTAACAGCAGTAAAGGGAGTAATCCGATTTGGGAAGAAAGAAAAGTTGAGTCCAAGATACATAGGACCTTTAAAAATCCTTGAAATATAGGAGTTGTTGTGTATGGAATAGCTTTACCACCTGAATTCTCTATTATACATAATGTGTTTCACATATCAATGACGAAGAAATATGTCCCAAATCCAACACATATCTTAAGTCACGAACATCTTCAAGTTAGAGAAAAGCTGACCTTCATTGAGCATCTAGTAGAAATTTTGGACCGTAAAGATAAATATTACGAACCAAGGTAATTCCGATAGTAAAAGTGTTATGGTGTGATCATTCTGTTGAAGAAGTAATGTGGGAGAGGGAAGATGAAACAAAGGAGAGATATCCATAATTATTTAAAAATTAATGTAAGTCAAGTTTGGGGACCAAACTTTTTATAAGAAGGGTAAGATGTAATAAAACCACTTTTATATGCTCGTATATAGTTTGCTTTTAAAATTATGTATTATTTACTATCTAATATGCTATATTATTAAAAATGTGATATTCTAGGTTCTTAATATGAGAAGACACAATTTTAAATATGAAGAATAAACTATAAATTAGGTCAAATTGAAGTTTTATGACATATCCTAAGGTAAATGATAAGTTTCAGAGTAGAAAATGTAATTTTATGAAACTTGAGGGACTCTGTTTTAATTAAAAAAAAAAGTTTCATGGACTAAAATGAAAAATAAAAAGGGAACTTTTTGTAAATAAAATATTTTCAAGGATATTTAAGAAATATTAAAAATATATAGTGTGAAATTACTAAAACATGCTTTATGTGTAAAATAACCTTTATGCCCTTACCACCATTCCACCTCGTGCTTGATTTTGACCCCTCCACCTTACACATGTCATCCATATAGAGAAAGCTAAAACGCGCGTCATTATTTGGTGAAATAAGACTACAAGACACCTCCGATACGCGCCACCTCAACATTGACTTACCAAAGTAAAAGCCTTGTCACCTAAACACGTGTCAACACCGTAATGTCTTTAGAAAGCTATAAATATGAGATTTGTAAATCAATTAAAACTCACACCAATTAGTTGGGAATTATTTAAAGAAATAGTGAGAGGAAGGGTGAGAAAGTTTAAGAAGTTCTTAAAGTTCTTAGGATATTCATCTTAGGGCCCGTTTGGCAATCCAATTCCAAGGTTTGGAATTGGAATTGAAAGGCCAATTTCAATTCCGTGGAATTCAAATTGGCCTTCCAATTCCAATTCCAAGCCTTGGAATTGAGTTGCCAAACGGGCCCTTAAGGTAATCTTCTAATAATGTTATAATGCATCTTTATAGTTTAATTTATTATTATATTTGGTAAAAACACTAAAGATCCATTTTAGTGAACATAAAATTGTAGGGTTTTCTAAATTGAATTATTTTATGATATTGAAACATAGAACTCTTTCTATAATGAATTATTGAGTTTCAAAAAGGGATTTTCACTAATGAATTTATATTCTTTTTGGTGATGAAAATTGATATTGGTTATTACTTCTAAACACTTAATAGATAAATTAAATTTAAGATTGAATTTACTTATTTTTAAAATTGAACTTATTTAAAGTTATATATGGGCTTTTAAAATGATTTTTATTTTGGAATTCGATTAAGTAATTACAAATTCAAGCTCAGTGAAATTTTGTCTAGATGAGATAGTATTTAAGTGGTGCCCAAGTGACCCTCCATATTTATTGGGAATGCATTCAAAAATGTTTTTTCTAGATGAGTTAGTATTTAAGTGGTTCCCCTGTGATCCACAATCTCTACCGAGAACCAACTGATTAGGAAAAACTATGAATTGATTAGGATTAACTATGGGAACTAGTTATTCGAGTATGGAAGGACTAGAAGGTGCATATAAGGTGATTGAAAGTATAACAAAGATTTTGGAGCATCAGGTGAATAATGGAGTACCAAGGAATCCTGAACTAAGTAAATGTACTATTGAACAATTCAAGAAGTTGAATCTGCCATCGTTTAAGGGTACACCTAACCCCAATGTAACGAGAAGTTGGGTGACAAATGGAAAAAAATACTCGATGTTCTTAAGTGTACAGATGAACAAAGGCTTTCATTTGCAACACTTATATTAAAAGAGGAATCCGAATATTGGTGGAGAATAACTAACAGAATACACAAGGAAAGGAATAATCATATAGGTTAGAATGACTTCTTAGTGATCTTCTATAGGTAATACTACCCTGAAACGGTGAAAGACTAAAAAGCAGTTGACTTCATGAGTTTGGTTCAAGAAAATGTGACGATTAGTCAATATGAGGCAAAGTTTACCCAGTTATCCCGTTTTTCATGTTATGTTATGGTAACTGATGTTTTAAAAGCCAAGAAGTTTGACAGTGGTGTGACAACCCATCTAATCAAATAATGAGTGATCATGTCTTCATCAAATTAAAACAGGTTTCTCATATGGCTCATTCTTAGCATCACTGTCGAAAACCAAAAATTATCACTAACCACCTAATAGTTAATTAAACCGTTGCCAAATTTTATCTTTCAATTAAACAGAATAAATAAGTAGCTGAAAACTAAATCAACAATCACAATACACTAGAATCCAAACATCATAATATGACAATGAATTAAAGTCATGTCGAATAAACCATTGCCTCAAACCACAACCAAGCAATATTCATAATTAACTACTAAGAAAATTTGATACAGAACTGAAACTGTCCATATACGAGATACAAGAATGAGATCCTAAACTAGATTTGAATAAAATAATCGGCTACTCAAACCTTGTCAGCATCCATAGTGCTATAACTCCGAGTCCCTGGAATGAGATCAAGTATGGTGTCCATGTGGATGGACACCTAAAAGGTTTTGAAAAAAAAATTATAGCAAGAGTTAGTACTCAAAACATTTGAAAACATTTAACAACTAATTTATCGTAATTAAAATCAGTTATTGATTACACATGTTAGGTTTACGCACACTCCCTTGAGTTTCCTCACCTCTCATCTAATGTGCACGCCAAACATTCTATACTTAGCCCACTTAGCTATAAAACCCAAGCTATTTCGACTAAAGTATATAACCGATCTTATCAATAGTATACTCTCCCTTACTGCCTATACAACACGATTCATTATTACCATTTCTAACATATTCTTCATTTCTTATGTAACATTCACATATGTTAAATTTTATCATCATAATAAAGTCTCACTACTTAATTCATATAACATTTCATATCTAACATCATTCAGCTTCCCTAATTAAGTCTCATTACTTAATTTACTATAAATATTCCCAATCTATTTTTAATCTTGAAATTAAGTTTATCTCTACTTAATTTATCATTTAGATGGATATCTATCTATATATCTAAATATATATATATATATATATATATATATATATATATATATATATATATATATATATATATATCATCAACAAGTCTACTATTGCACATAAGTAGAATGTCATGAAGTATATATTTCACACACAATATATACTATAAGGATTATTGGTCCGGATAATCATCGACCCCAATTATCCTATCATTTACATTGGTCTGGATATCCCTCGACCCCAAAGTAAATGTTATGCATATATATATTTGTCTGAATACTCATCGACCCCAATATCAATCATCTTCAATTTGGTCTGGATAATCATCGACCCCAAATCGAGCTTTCATGTATTGGTCCGGATACTCATCGACCCCAATACAGAATTAAGCGTGTTTTATATTTATATTTTGCGCACGAAATATACTATAAACATATACTATATAATCACCTCCCTGTATCACATTTTAGCGATTATTGGCTCGAAATTCCACCTCGATCACCAATACTGATTTATATATCTTGGCTCGGAATCATACCTCGATCACTAAGAGTCATTAATTATATTGGCTAGGAGTCCCACCTCGATCCCCAATATATAGATATTATACTTTAGGTATTCACACAACCTATGTATTAGTATGCATCAATAGGTATTCCCACAACCCGATAATATGTGTTAGTACGTAGTATATATCTCTCACATACTCGTCGCACTATTTACTTTACGATTTATATCACTATCATATCTATAAGAGTGTTCACACAAGTCCCTACATAGGTATAATATCAATCATAAGATTACCTTCCATCATTGGAAATCCCATAAAACTTAACCAAGAAAAGAACCCAAAATCTGCCAGGGTCGATCGATCGAAGGACTTAGTTGATCGATCGATATTCATGGGTCGATCGACCAATTGAATAGGTGCAGCTTTGTCTTCTCCGATTTTTCACCCTTTCTGATTTACTCAAATCCCATGATTCTTCACCAAATTCACATTAGATTATTCCTAACTATTTCTACATGAGTTAGGATGATTTCTAATGTTTCAAACACATTAAAACTTTACCGAAATCAATCAAGAATGAATCAAACCCTCAAAATTCTTTCAAAATCTAGTTTTGTGTTCATCCATTTCATTTAATTCAAAACCCAAATTTAAATTCGTAGTAATAATCAAAACTCTTCTGATTTATAATTCTCTCTATATATAAACACTAACTACATGCAATTTTATCCAAACATGTAATCAATTGGTACTTTTCATCAAAGATTTTTAAATCAAATCAATTTATTCATGAAATCCCTACACATGGGTATTATAACATCAATTCAATTTGCAATAAACACTTGCCTTTCATTGATTAATCTGATTTCATGGATTCTTAGTTGATGATTGATTGCTTCTTCTTAAATCTTTCTTTCCAATTGCCTTGAGGTGCAAGAAACCCTTCACTAACTTCACAAATCTCTCCTTAGGTTGGGAAAAATAGTCCTCTCTTGTCTAAAATGGCCTCTTTAATCTATTTGTGTTATGAGCCTTGACCGTAGTCTCTAAATATAAATTTCGTTGGCCCCTTAACCTCTTTTTGAAAAATGACCGAAGCGCACTTAATAGGTGCGGTTTGGTCCAAAATTGACTTAGGACCCAAACTATAATCCCGGATACACTATTTAGACTATTTCGACCCATTCGGAATCGTTCATGATCCTTAAATTATCATTCGAGTCACTTAAAATACATTTCTCACTTCTGACCTCAAAATAGTCTACACGCGACTCCCAATGAGATAAAATAAAATATGCATATATTACTCGCTATGCCGTATAACCATAATTATCAATTATTTACTATTCGCACTTAGTAAATATCATAATGCAATACTAATCAGTATCTATCTCTCGATTAATATTAAATAGTCACAATTATTATCTAGTCGCATTAAATTACTTCACTCGCATAATTTAATTTAAAATGTATTTTTCCTAATTAATTCCTCAAATTAATTAAATAAAAATACATAGAAATATGGGGTATTACACGTGGGTTAAGGTTAAATAATCGTAGTAGGATTTTCATCCTGAAGTTAACATCATATATTGACATGGTGACTAGGGCAACAATAGTTGAGAAGGACAGTGGAGTAATATAATTAGGTTAGAGAGGGGAAGAGAAAGCATAAGGAAAAAAGAGTAAAGAACCCCAATAATAAACCCATTAGGACTATACCCAGTGTAAGGTGATCCTGTATAAACAAACATTTTAATGTTGACAGATGCCAAGTATGTACTAATATTCATAAAGGACAACCATGTTATCTAGAGACAAGAAATTGCTTTGGGTGTGGCTAAAAGGGACATAAAATGAGAGATTTCCCTAACGAAAAGAAGGCACCAGTAAAGCCTTTTAATGACAATAAGGATTATGGCACACGAGGTAAAAATTTTACTCTTTTTGATGTAAAGGATTCTAATGCAGTAGTGGCAGCTACACTTTCTATAAGTGCACAAGCTTTTTAAGTTTTAATAGATCCTAGTTTTACCCATTCATTCACTACACCAAATCCTGCGAATGGTCACCCCCATGGAGTCACGGTTTAGATCCCTGACCAGCTAGTCACGGCCCAATGTCGTGACCACATAAAATTTAGCGTGACCATATCCATAACTTAGTGTGGCCATGGATGCTCTTGGAAGTGGTAACGAACCAAATCCCTAACCAGTATGGGTCACGCCCTTAGGGCGTGACCAGGGTATGAACATCAAGGCGCCAAATTTGTGCCAAAGTTCCCTCCACGATTGGTTAAAATAAGGTCACGACCTTAAGACATGATCAAGTCCATAATGCACACTAATGGGTCACGGCTTTGGGCCGTGATCATACCAATTTATAGGTCACGGCTTAGGGTCGTGACCACATGGTTTCCTACGCACTGATGTGGAAAAAATTTAAGGGTCATGGTAGTGGGTCACGGCTTTAGGCCGTGACTAGGTTCCTTATAATAAAAACCCCACGCCTTCATTTCATTACTTCCCGTGTCAATCTCTCTCTCTCTCTCTCTAAGCGATTTGCATTCTCAAACCCTAATTTCGGCTATCTCAATCTCAAAGGTAAACCCTAATTTTTTTATTTCTGTGTTAAACCCTAATGTATATGTGTGTGAATGTGTGTGTGAATTTCTATGTTTATGTGTGTATATGTGTGTACGTGTGTATATTTATGTATGTGTGTGTATATATGCATTAATGTATGTGTATATTTGTGTGTGTATATGTATGTATATATGCATATGTGTGTGTATATTTCTATGTTTGTGTGTGTATATTTGTGTGAATGTGTGTATATCTGTGTATATGTATGTGTATATTTATGTGTGTTTATGTATGTATATATGTATGTGTGTGTGTGTGTGTGTGTGTATATGTGTGAATATGTGTGTCTATGTGTGTGTATGTGTGTGTACTTTTTTTTCAACAAAAGGGTATTGTCATTATTTATTGCATTATTTATTGGGTATCATTAACATTGATTGGGAATTGTTATTTAGAGTTTTATATTAATTGCATTATTTAAGGGTATTATCATTATTAGTATTGACTGAATGTGGTTACTTAGGGATTAAAATAAATTGCGACACATAAGGGTATTGTCATTTAGGGCTTGAAATTTATTTAGAGTTTGAAATTAATTGAGTATTGTTAGTATTGACTGAATATGGTTACTTAGTGATTAAAACAAATTTCATTATTTAAGGGTATTGTCATTTAGGGCTTGGTATTTATTTAGAGTTTGAAATTAATCGAGTATTTTAGGTTCCGCACCCTAATCAAACTAATATACTCAAAATCCTTTCCATTCTCAAAACCTTAATCAAACTAATATACGCTAATATACCCTTATACCTTAACTGTAGGACTCATATTCACACCCTCGTATATTTTTCTCAGGAAAAATAAAACACAGTGATAATCACTGGCAACAAGAGTTAGAGAGGTTGTAATTAGACCGCACACGTAACTCTTTTATTAGTGAGAATCATGTATAGGGTACTCCTATTAATAGGTATGGAGATAAAAAGATCGAACAATTTAACTACCTTGTAAATCGTGGAATTAATCTCCATCAAGATTGCATGTTAGATCGTATTTTATCCTCCCTACTAGGAAACTAGGATGACGTTATACAAAATATATTTCACACACATAATACCGACGTATCCCTGACCTTAGTTACGTTGTTGGAGAAGGTAGTAAAAAAGATTCACCCATTATGGATACAACTGCGTACAGAGAGAAATGACATAGACTGTGATGTCTCGTGCCATATGCACATTAATTGGATCTTGCCAACAAGATGAAAATGATGGGATTCAAAGTTCATGCCACGGATATCTACACATCAATCATAGATACCCTTCCTCCTAGTTGGCCACGTGTAAGAATTCATAGGTTCTTAAAAACTAATATCGAATGGATGGAGATCAGGCACATTGAACATATTTTGAAGTCTTACTTTGAAAAGGTATATATATATTGTCATAAGCTTAATTAATTAATTATAATTTCTTATAATAATTTTTTAGTCACTTATGGTTTTTCATTTTTGTAGATAATGTCGGGAGGAAACAACCCAGGGGAATAAAGTGCCAAGGGGACATCGTAACGAGGTTCACCACCAATGGTTACTTCCTCACCAAGTCCAACTACAGATGCTTCGGCGCCCTCATCTAGCACTCTCATTGCTTTACCGCCCCCATCCAACGCTGTCGACGCCTCCCGCTCAAATCAAAAGAATCCCATTGGGTTCTCCCTTCTCGAGAGTAACCCGATGGGTGATAGGAATGACGTGCTGAACTTTTAAGCCCTGTGTTTGGCTTTGGGGAAAATGAATGTGGGGGTTAGTGGACCAGACAATTGCAACTTGGTTGATCAAGTTGTTAAAGATGACTTATACGATCAACTCTGCAAGTATTTCTCATTTCCAATCGTTCCAAGAATAAGGTTTTATCTCGGGTTGTTGAATTATTGAGGACATACGGAGAAACCTTCGAAAGAAATATTTCCCAAAGGAGGCAGCGAGCTCCAATATTTGGCTTTGAAAGAGAGAGTGCCTCCCAATGTTGAAATTCCTGTGAGGCAGTGGAATAAGTTTTTGGAGAATGAGGCGACGGAGAAAAAGTTGGTCCAAAGGGAGAAAAATAAAAAAAATAAGGCACAAAAAACTGATATCCACAAGCTGGGATCCAAATCCTATGAGGATTTGAAAAATGGATGAGCGAGTAGGATAAAGGATGGTCCAGATGTGGGTAAAAGACCAAATTTGTCCAACTTATTCATGCATGCTCGACGGGGCAAAGATAATAAATTCCCATCGCACTTGGTTGAGACACTAGAATCAATAGAGGCCATTAGTATCCAGTCAGGTTCGATCCCTGATGATGACTTTGACCTTGAAAATGATGCCCTGACCCAGACCTTTAGAAAGGATAAAAAGGGGAGGACGAGAGGTGTTGGCTCACATATGCCAAAAAAAAATTTAACAGACTGCACCTCTCGTGGACGAGTTTTCTCGATCAAGGATCATTTATCATCTAATGAGGAACGACAGTTCAAGACCGATGAGGATGTTCAGGCTATCAAAAATAACCTGGGAATGTTGACGAATTAAATTGGTCAACTTGTGTCCCTTTTTCAAAACTATGGGATCCCAATGTCGCCTCCTCAAGGTTACCCTTACCCTCACCCTCCTCCTCAAGATTTTTCTTATCCCCCCCCCTTCAAGTTTCCCTTCCCAAACGTCGCCCCATCTAACATTTCCCTCCCAAATGCCGCCTCATCTAATATTCCCATTCCCCATGCCTCTACCTATCACGAGACTTGGATCATAATCCACAACTCATGGTTACTATGGCAAAAAGTACTATTTCAAATACCTGGGCAATAAGAAGGTTGTTAGGGTGTGCACACTCATCTCCAAGGTTGTCGGAACTCGAGTACACAACTGAACTTTGGAGATGGGTGGGGATCAAATATTGGTCGATGAAATATACAATGGTTGCGAAAATGTACCTGTGTTCGCTCAAGGCGGGGATGGTTTGGAATTGAGGAATTATGCAGACTCTTTTCTTACCTGGGCAATTTATCTGTTGGAAAAATCAAATAATATTTTGTTTTGTTTCTGTTGTAATAACATTTTTTTGTTTCAGCTGTAATAATATTGGTTTTGTTTCAGTTGAAAGAATATTGGTTTTATTTTAGTTTTAATAATATTCTTTTATTGCTTCAGTTGTAAGAATATTGTTTCTGTTTCTGTTGTAATAATATTTTTTTGCTATTACTACGGGACTGAAATTTCATGATTATTACATGGATTTCCCACTATAAAAATAGTGGATGGGAGAGACTAACCGAATTTCAAATAATCATGTAAATGTCTTTAAAGAATTTGTTAAATACTCTTTTAAAAATCTTAACAGTGACGAGATTCCGTGTCCGTACACCCGTTGTATGAATGAAAAATATAAGTCAGAGGAATACGTTGAGTTGAATTTAATAAAGTGGGGAATCTGTCAAGACTATAAATATGGACATACCATGGTGAAAAAAATATTCCTTATGTTCCGGAAGAATTGTCGGTACCTGACCACGTAACGAAACCCCAACGAGTGGAAGTGGTACATGATTCACCAACACATCGTCCATTGACCAAATTAATTTATGATGCTTACGGACTCCACAACCATTAAAAACACCAACCTATGGATACAGATAATGCGCATTATGGCCAACTAAATGAAAAACTTGATGTCGAACTTCTAGGAGATCAGGAATACATACGGTTGAAAGTCGATGCAACTAGACCATTGTATAAATATTGTGATGAAGATCACTCAATATTATATGAAATGATTGGTTTGCATAATTTGAAGAGTCAATTTGGTTTTTCTGGGAACAGCGTAACCGTAATTCTTAAGTAGGTTAAAGATATTCTCCCCAAAGAGAACACGTTACCAGACAATTATCCTACCATGAAGAAAAGTTTGAAGGGTTTGGGTTTGAAATATAACTATATCCATGCATGCAAGTGAGATTGCATATTGTACCATAAGGAACGAAGACAAGGATGAATGTCTTGTATGCAGTGAGCCCAGATATGTGGTTTGTGAGAATGGAAAGGATAAAGCTGCAAAAAATCGCAAATGCTTGCATGTCCCACAAAAGGTTTTGAAGCATTTCCACTTGGGCCATGGTTAAAATGTTTTTTTATTATACTGTGGATAGTGGAGGCCATGATATAGCACGCTCGATGTGAGGTGGGTGGGAATCTGATGCGTCATCCAGTTAATTCACCTATTTGGAAAATTTCAAACGGACGATACCATAAATTTGCAAAGGAGCCATGCAACATTCGTCTTGCAATCTCAACCGATGGGTTTAACCCTTTTGGTAATTTAAGTAATAATCCGAGTTATTGGCCAGTGCTCTTGGCGCCTTTAAGTCTCCCTCTGACACTATGCATGATAAAGGAGTTCACATTGTTGTCTTCATTGATACTCGGGCTAAAGGCTCCCAGTGATGATATTAATATATCCTTAGCTCATGAAGAGTTCACACTTAAAGTAATGGTGATGTGGGCGATCCACGACCTTTCAACTTATGGGACATTGTTCGATTGTAATGTTCATGGTTATTATGGATGTCTCATATGTGGGGAGGAAACTGAAGCCTGTAGTCTAAAACATAGTAGTAAGATTAGTTACACGGGTCATTGTAGATTTCTGCTGACTAGTCACCCTTTTAGGAACGACAAGTCTAACTTTTTGCCTTTCGGTCATGAGTGCAGAACCCCACATGCTCGACTTTTTGATCAGCAGATCGAGGGGAGGCGATGATTTCAACGGCAGGGAAATGTACGTAGGAAAACACCCCTAGTTTGTAAACCTAAAGCGTAAATCTAGGTGGGATCCGAACAACCCTAGTAACGCGAAGCCGTGGTTCAGGCGATCAATATTTTTTAATTTTCTGTATTAGAAGAAACATCATGTAAGGCATGTATTTAATGTGATGCACACAGAGAAGAATATTGCAGAACATCTGATAGGAACATGTCTGGGTGGATCTCATTCCAAAAATGGAGAGCGGGCCCACCTAGATCTACATGAGATGAAAATAAAGAAGAAACTATGGTTAAAAAATGATCCTATAATAAGAAGAATTTCTACCCCTCGGGTTGGTTTCACTTTGACTATTAGTGAGAAGAAGATCCTCTTGTACACGTTGTTCAACATGAAAACTCCAACCGATTTTTCTAGTAATTTATGTAGGGTATCAAGCTATCAAGTAAATAACTTGTAACAGTGCAAGTCTCACAACTAGCACGTAATCATCCAATTAATCCATCTGTTATTTTGGCATTGCTTTTCTGAACACAAAAATCTTCGTCGTTCAATAATGCAAATCAGTTTGTGTTTTACCCTGCTTTGTGCAAAAATGGTAAACAAAAGGCACATTAAAGCTACGAAATTAACTTTAGCCGAGGCAGTTTGTGTATTAGAGAAATATGTCCCTCTGTCGTTCTTCGATATTAGAATCGACCTACTAGTGCATTTATACGATGAAGCTTTGTTATGTGGTCCTATTAGGTATCATTGGATGTATCCTTTTGAGCGCTTGATGAAAACCTTCAAAGATATAATATAGAATACACGGTATATTGGAGGGCCAATTGATGAAGAATACGTAATGGTGGAATCATCGTTATACGTCAGGGAACATATGCCCTAACAAGAGGTGAGGAAGTTCAATCCTCGTGGAGAACGAGTGATTGAGGAACCTGGCGAGTTTGAGGATGAATTGCCATTTGGGAATCCTAAAGAGGTGAAACTCATAAATCTACAATACGAGCAAGTAGCTCGTTATGTCTTCGAATCGCAAGATGAAGTCAAAGACTGGAGATAGTGAGTATCTATTGAATTCTTCTTCTTTAATTATATGATTTTTTATATTTTATGATATAAACTCTACAATTTACCAGTACGAAGTATGAGAACTAAATTGCCCATAATCAAAGAATAAATTACATAATAACTAATTTTAGGGCATGGGTATCAAAAGGGGTAAATTTCACGTCTTATGTGTGCGATTATTTATTCGTGTGTGATAAAAACATGCCCTAATACAAATTCATTAATAAATGCATCTTCTAAAAGAGGTGATGTCTCTTCCAAGATTGCACGCCTAGCAAAAGGACCTAGTTTTCGTGCGAAAGAGTCTAAGAAATTCCGCACCAAGGGTTTTGGTTTCATTTCATATCCATATGAGGAAAAGCTTTTGATGCAAAATAGTGGAATATCAATTTCTGCCTTGACCACCTGTATCGCTAGCAAAAGCGATAAAAATCCAAAGAATATAGCGCTAACCTATTATGGGATAATCCAACAAATCTTAGAACTTGATTACTTAAATTTCACATAAATCGTATTCTATTGTGATTAGGTAAAGGTGAACGATACAACGAATGCTTGTAAAGTTGATCCTGACTCCAAACTGATTATGGTAGATTTATCAAAGCTGAAGAGTAAAGATCGTATAGTCGATGATCCTTTTATATTTGCCTTTTAGAATGTAAAGAAGGTATTCTACTCAACGTGCATAAACTATGGCAATTGGTCTATTGATGTGCATGCACCAAAGGGTATGACTAATGAAGTGGATGTATTAAAGGCTCCAAAAGAGTTCTGGTTCGCTCTTGATGATAACCCTAATTTGAAAGATCTTTTAGTTTATTTACAGGAAGATTGAGTATCAAAGTATTATGTTATCCTTGTCAATCTTATTTGCATCCTATTATGATGTTGACATTGTATTAGTGTTTTACTTTGATGTGTGAATGTTTAGTTACTTTTACAAATGTAATTTCGGCCCAAATTTCTCTCTCAATCTCAAAGGTAAACCCTATTTTTTGTATTTCTGATTTAAACCCTAATGTATATGTGTGTGTATGTGTGTATTTTCGTGAATGTGTGCATATTTTTATGTACGTGTGCATATGAATGTTTAGTTACTTTTTCGAATGTTTGATAATATATTAGATATTGGACATGTTATTAGATAGAATGTTAGAAGGAGTGTGGGATAATTATTGGTTTTGTTTGGTTTGGTGGTTGGATAATTATTGGTTGTTGGCTTGTTGTTGGATAGTATGTTTGAAGGAGTACGGGATAATTATTAGTTGTTAGCTTATTGTTAGTTTTTGGTTGTTAGCACCGTGGGAGGTGTTAGCGCCTCTCACGGAGCCTTTTGGGGGGTGTTTTCAAATTATTATCATATTCTCAAACCAGGGGTCCCGTGACCACGTGAAAATATAATTCCGCAATTGATATAGCTTGTAATTTTGCAACTAACATAGCTAGTAATTGAGGCAGAGAATGGTATAACCTAGGTCGCAAAAATCTTTGTGACCCGACCTTTAATTTCCTTCACACAATGGTCACTTTCTCGCTCATATTAAGTCTTCTCATTATAATGGGAATTCCCACCAACAATATGGAATTTGAGAAAGAGAGTGTGGAATCAAACTATAGTTGCATAAAAAAATTGAACTTTCACTCTCCTCACCAAAATATAACTCCACCATCTAAAATCAATAATGTGAACACTTGCTATAGTTGTAAAAATACAGGGCACTGGTCCAAAGACTGTCCAGACAAAACTCCAAAGAAACTAGCATTAACTCGTAGGAAGCGACCGTGTGGTCACGGGACCCCCCGGTCCGAGAGCACAGACCAATTTTCAGAATATCAACACTTAGGCTTGAAAATATGTCGTTAGAGAGTGAAACCCTAAAACACCACCCAAATGACCCCGTGAACGACATCAACACCTCGTACGGGACCAACATAAGTCGTAGGAACTGATCGCGTGGTCATGGGACCCCTGGTTCAGGAGCATGGACCAATTTTTAGAATATCAACACTTAGGCTTAAAAATATGCCATTAGAGGGAGAAACCTCAAAACACCCCTCAAACGTCCCCGTGAGCGGCACTAACACCTCGTACGGGGCTAATGTAACTCATAGGAACTGACGGCATAGTCATAGGACCCCCGGTTCGGGAGCACAGATCAATTTTCATAATATCCACACTTAGGCTTCAAAACATGCCGTTAGAGGGCGAAATCTCGAAACACCGCCCAAATGGCCTATGAACAGCGCCAATACCTCGCACGGGACCAATGTAACTCATAGGAACCGATCGCGTGATCACGGGACCCCCGATCCGAGAGCACGTACCAATTTTCATAACATCCACGCTTAGCCTTAAAAGCATGCTGTTAGAGGGCGAAACCCCAAAATAGCCCCATGAGGGGCGCCAACACCTTGCACGGGACCAATGTAACTCGTAGGAATTGACCGCGTGGTCACGGGACCCCTGGTCCGGGAGCAACGACCAATTTTTAGAATATCCACACTTAGGCTTGAAAACATGCTATTAGAGGGTGAAACCCCGAAACACCCTCCAAACGGCCCCATGAGCGGTGCCAACACCTCGCACGGGATCAATGTAACTCATAGGAGCTGACAGCATGGTCACGGGACCCCTGGTCCGAGAGCACGGACCAATTTTCAGAATATCCACACTTAGGCTTGAAAACATGCTGTTAGAGGTCGAAATCCCGAAACACCCCCTAAACGGCCCTGTGGGCGGTGCCAATACCTCACATGGGATCAATGTAACTCGTAAGAATTGATCGCATGGTCACAGGACTCTCGGTTCGAGAGCACGAACCAATAATTTGAGAATATCGTCGTGCTCTCCAACCGGGGATCATGTGACCACGCGAGCTTTTATAATTTATTGTTTATCATTATGGTCGTACAGGGTTTACATTACATAGGTTTTAAATTGTTCAGAAAATAAAGGAAATTCTGCCCAATTTTTTTTAATATATTTAAAATTGGTCACGGTTCTAAGCCGTGACCATCTCTAATTGTTATCACGCATAAACCAGGTCATGGGTTAGGGTCGTAACTATATTTGTAAGGACAAAGCATAGGTCAAGGCCTTGAGTCGTGACCATTGTGGTGACCATTGTGATATTATTAAGGATGGGTCATAGCTGAGGGTCGTGACCAGAGCCGTGACCATCTCATTTATTAAAGGATGGGTCACGGCTAAAAGTTGTGACCAGGTGTGTGTTTGGGTCATGGCTAAGGTCAGCGACCATCTGTCGGTGCCCCCAAGGTTCGGTACTGTGACACTCCGACTAATTAAATACCGGGTAGCTACTCCTTTATTAAATCAATACAAAATGTCAAGTTGGTTCAGTTAATAGCATCACTGTCGAAAACATTTTTATAATTACTAACCACCTAGTATTTAAAAAGTAAGTTGCCAAATTTTAAGTTAAGTCTGATTAACATGCAGTAAAAGAATAATTAAAGAATAACAACCATTCACCATAATGAAGTAACGAATAACCAACAAAGTAAATATAAATCCGGAGGAAAACTCCTCACAATAATTCCACAACTGAAAAATAATATGACAAATCTGAATCCTGAATAATTACATGCCAAAGGTCTGAATAACTGAAATAAATGAAATGTCTCTAAAAGAAATGGGCGACATGCCCTACAACTGATAACTGATGAATATCGAGTCAAGATAGATGAAGCGTCTACAAGTAAAGTCCTGTAACTTCCACAAACAGCTACAGCTCGTCACCTGAATGAGAATCCTATGCATGGTGTCCTTGTGGCTGGGCACCTAAAAATGGTTTTTACAAAAATAGATTTGAAAGCAAATGGGTCAGAGCCCGAAAGTGGAAAACATTTTGAAAACAGTAAGTGTTTTAGTAACATTAAAACATTAAATGCAAAATACATGTTGGGACGTGCACTCACATGAAATTCTCACCTCTCGACTATATGTGCACTCCTAACGTACCGTACCCATCTATAAGACATCCATAACTATCCAAACCGTAATAAGTTCTACCCCTTACTACTCGATTCCCATAATACATTCTAGCGTTATCAAATAAATAGAGGGCTTTACTTAAACTCAGATTCTCAATATGTAATACATTTCACTATCGGTTAACCCGTTATGTTTTCTCAAAACAATTACCATAATTATATTCGCAATATCAACATGAAAGTTCCCATTAATTAAGTGTATATTATTCACGTCATAAATATACAATACAATCACCCCGAGACTAAGCTGTGGTGCACCCATACTCTGCTATCCATCCCGGTACATCACGTACATAAGGATTACAAATTCCAAATCTCTCGGGAATTGATAATATAAACACCACACACAAAAATGGAGGCGAACATAATTCAACATATCCATGGTCACGTACATAGCTACGCTCCATAGTCAGCTGGCTTAATAACTCACAATTAAGTCATTCTCTTGAACTATGTCCTCTAGGCACCACTCTAAATCCGGGCACACAAGGAGTAGATGGCCCTAAGCGAACGTAAACCTCCCGTGATAGCAAGTATGGTAGGTATGTCATACACATAAAATCATATACGTATACTAAGTATTCACACATCTTAGTAATCACCATAATATATTGGTGGTACACTTCTCATTCTCGTACCGACATATAATACTACACAATTTATATGTTCCCGGTTAATATAATTAATTAGGCCGTCAATAGCTCACATCGTAATAGACACTCACGTCCTACTTCATATTTTCCCTTAAGTTCAAACTACACTTCTAGGTTTGACTCCTCATTATATCCCAAACATCCCAAATATATCAATTACTCATCAAGGAAAGGCTATCTCTACCTATACACAAGGTTACGGGGCACTCGGGATCAAAACAGGCTAAAAAGCCTAAACTGTCAACTCGTTCGAAGTCTCGTTCGAACGAGACTTCGTTCGAACGAACTGAGTCTTCTAACGAGATCTCGTTCGAACGAAGTGGGCTTTCTAACGAGATCTCGTTCGAACGATCTCATCGAATGAACTTCACCCTCGTTAGAAGTCAATGGTCAACTCGTTAGAATCTCGTTCGAACGAGGTCGTTCGAACGACCTGGGCAGGTCTTCTAACGAGCGACCAGATTCGAGCCCAGATTTCTGATTTTTCGTTTTTCCAACTTCTCTACTCCCCAAATCTCATCCAAACCTCAATCTAACAATTGTTTAAGGTCTCTAATCGTCCCTAAACATACTTAGTTCACATATTGACATGTTTGGGGGTATTAATTCATCCTAACATCATTCAAATATCAAATCTCTACATACTTTTCCCCAATTTTAAAACTATGAACCCTAGAATTTATGAATCATCAAAGAACAGAATTAAATCTGTTTTTGGTTTCCTACTAATTGTAATATCCTCAGAATAATCATTACACACCAATCTACATGCGATTTCCTCATCAAAATGTACTTTCTATATCCAATTTACATGGCTTTTTCATTAACTCCCAAGAACAAATCAGATTTTTATCAAATCCTACACATGGAAGAAACATTCTCTATAAAAACGAAATTAAATCACTTGCCTTAATGGTAACTCTGGATTTGATGACGAATTTGATGAAGTATACCCTCTCTCTCTGCAGAATCCTTCTATCTCTCCCTCTACAAGCTCTTCTCTAATGGTGGCTATGGAGGCTAGGGTTTTGTCTTAGGAACAACTTTCAATAACCTCCGTAGTCTATTTGGGTATTAGTGGGTTAATGCCTAATCAGATATTAATTCCCAATTTTCGTAGCTTTTAATTCCTCAAAATTCAAAATTACCAAACTACCCTTATACGTTGCCGTTGTGGCCTAAAAATACCCCAGAACCCAAACCAAACCATCGGCTAGTGTTTTCTGACTATTTCGACCCTTCCGAACGCGTTGGCGCACTCAAAATGATCATACGGTTAATAGAACTCAAATTCACTTTTTAATTATCATAATTATATTCCATGACGCGGCTGTCACACGCGTCTCAACAAAATTTCCAAATTGCCGTATTTCAATCTCACGACAAATTTCATAATTCAAAGTTCATATATAAACATATATGCACATATAATCAAATACCAACTCGCATCTCGCTAGTATTTTAACCCGGATTAATTTCCAATTAATACGCATTTAATTAATTAATTCCATAAAATAAATATCACAAAAATACGGGGTATTACAGGTACCCCTTCTATGGTTAGGGATTTGGGTCACGACCCATGAAAATGTTCACGCCTGTAATTGTCACGGCCCCTGCCCACGACCCATGGTACTGGTCAGGGACTTTGGTCGTGACCATTCATTGAATATGGTGTACTGAATTGTGTGTGTACATTTTTTAACCGCTTTCCTAATGTGCCTGCACCCTTGAATCATAGCATACACATTTATACTTCTTTTGGTGATTTATTGATGGGTACAGTAGTAAATAAGTCTTGCCGTATAGATGTCAGTCATCATAAACTATTTGCCAATTTGACAGTTTTAGACATAAGATATTTTGAAGTCATTTTAAGGATGGATTGGTTAGCATAATATCGTGCGAAGGTAGATTTTTTGATAAAATGGTTACTTTTAAAATTCCTAACCAGTCAGAAGTTAGTTTTGAAGGAACTGACATCCTATCTCCCATGTGTATTATTTCAGCAATGCAAGCCAATAATTTTCTTAAGAAGGGATGTCAAGGATTTCTGGCAAATGTTATTGATTTGCAAGTAAAAGATCCTAATTTAAAAGATATTCCTATAGCTAAACATTTTTTGGATACTTTTCCAGGTGATTTACCCAGTCTACCTCCTAGTAGAGAAATAGAGTTTACGTTTAACCTTATTCATAGAATTACACCAATATCAAAACCACCTTATCGCATGACACCTTTAGAATTAATGGAGTTAAAAGTTCAATTACAAGATCTATTATACAAGGATTTTATTAGACCAAGTATATCCCCCTGGGGTGCTCTAGTGTTATTTATTAAAAAGAAAGAAGGGGAGATGATGTTATGTATAGATTATCGTGAAATATATAATATGAGCATTAAGAATAAATACCTCTACCTCATATAGGTATTTTTTAACCAACTGCTAGGTGCGCAAGTATTTTCTAAGATTGACCTTAGGTCAAGCTATCACCAATTGAAGATTAAGGAAGAGGATATTTCAAAATCAAGTTTTCGTACTAGATATGGTCACTATGAGTTTCTTGTGATGCCATTTGGACTTACTAATGCATCGTCCATTTTTATGGATATTATGTATAGAGTATTGAGGAAAATTTTGGATCAATGTGTGGTTGTTTTCATTTATGACATCCTTATTTATTCCAAAAGTATTGAAGAACACGAGAAGCGCTTAGAGATGGTATTAAAAATCATTAGGAAGAATAAATTATATGCGAAATTAAAGAAGTGTGAGTTTTGGTTACCTAGAATTTCTTTTCTAGGACATGTTATTTCCAAGCAGGGAGTGTCGGTTGACCCTAAAAAGATCGAGGCTATACTAGATTAGTCTACACTACACTAAAACGCACTTTTAGTAACACATAAATTTATGTATTACTAATACTATTATACCGTTACAGTTAATAATAGTAATTTACCGTTACTAAATTAAAAAATGTGTTAGTTACTAATAACCTTATCATGTCAAATAATAAATTAAAAATCAATTTTAATAAGACATCTAACAAAATTTAAGCAAAAGGCTTCCCTCCTAACGAAAATCCCAAAACGTTCTCTCCTCCAACTCACTATGTTCTCTCAACCCTCGCATGACCTCCACAAGAGAAACCGATAATCTCCCTTTATCTATATCTCATGTATTCAACTTTAAGAAGAACGATGAACCGAAGAAAAAATCGATGTCTAGATTGCAATTTCTAGTTGGTAGGAAGTCGTCGTTCTCCAAAATTGCTTTGTAAGAAGCCGTGGTAATGATTGTTGGCGTGTACGAAGACGAAGGCTTAATGGTCTCCTGCTGAAATCCAGACGAAATGATGGGGGAAGAAATCTAGGGTTTGGGGAATAAGGGAACGAGAGAGGGTTGGAGGTCATTTTTTCATGTAATCAGGACACATTTCCGTATCTATAAACATTTTACTTGTGATAATTTTATTATTATGCGATCTCATATTTAAGCCAGCAACTGGATGCTCTTAAGATCATAGAACTTTGGATTAAATCCCTTGAGCTGCTCGTGGAATATGGTGTGGTGAAATGATCCCCTTTAAGATTTTTTTTTAACATATGTTTATAACATATATAGTTGAATAGGTTTTGATTGAAGAAATCTGATTTTACTATTTGCAACCTCGAATTGTTGATTGCTTTGATATGCTTTTTTAGGCATTTGATGGGTACGGGTGCTTTGACTAGAGAAGAGATGGGTACGAGTGTTGATGTGTTTTTCTTTCTAGGCCCCTGCTTCAATTGTGTTTAGAACAAGAAAATGTAATATCTTTTGATCATAATTAAAATCGGTTGGTGTTATTTATCAGTTTCCATGTCAATTTAGATGATAAAGTTTCTAAATTTATTGGTATTTGGTAGTAATTATTATAGGGAGTTATTTTTTTTGTCCATTATAAATATGGGGAGGGTTGACATGAGACTTTGAGTAGTGAATTGCATGTGATTTTTAGGTTTCCTATACCCTTTTGTTGGATGATGTTTTTGAAAATTTGAGATTATTTTGAGTAAGTATTGATTTTTATTTTTAGTAGCGGAAGTTGGGAATTCTAAACTGAATTTAGGTTTCTGGGCTTAAATTCATTTAGATTGAATAATTATTATTTTCATTTCCACCAATATTTGGCTTGGTTCAGTATTGTGATAGTATTATATGGGAACATAGTATCTTTTAAATTTATATATGTATTGGATATCCTATCTCTCACTCTTTAGCTTCATGACTTTTGTACATCAACCAGTTGTTTTTTGACCATAATTTTTTAGAGGCTTTTAGCTTATAATTATCAATATCTTTCCGATAACAGTTATAATTTTTTGTTGTATTTTTTGGTGCTGGTGGTCTTGAAGATTTGTTATTGGGGTGAGACAATATAAGGAGTGAGAATAAGGGGGGAAGGCATGAGATAAGTGAGAGGTTGGGGAAGATAATGAAGTGCCTATGCTCAGTGGAGCAATTAAGAGCAGATGAAATGGTCCCTGAATCCGAATCCCTTGCAACAAAGGATTATCCAGCAAGTGTTTATTCTTATAGAGCTGGTGATATTGAACAAAGGCCAGATACTGGAAATATTAAATAAGCTGAATCATCTTTACGTGAGAGTGGTTGCTCCAATTATGAGGTTGATTCATTAATGCTTTTCTTCAAAACCTTCTATCTCCCAAGTATTGCATATCCTTTAGTCTAAAGTGTAAAAAAAAACTTGAACTTTTCAGTTTTTGCGAGAACCCTCCTTGAACTATTGTAATGCAAGAAACCCTACTTAACTGTGCATTTTGTTACAAAGACCGCATGGTTGTTGCTAAAAAAACTAGAAGGATTATTTGCAACAATATGCGTAGTTCATCGTTAGGACATTCAAATAATTATTTGACCAATTTTGAAAGTTCAATTTATTCTTTTTAGCGCTTTAGCATATCCTTTACTGAGTTCCATTATATTTCGAATAATGTTACTTGAAATTTGGGTTTTAGCTCAACTTTCACGATTGCATTCATTTCTGACTTTAATTTTTCTCATATTTTGTTGCACCCTCATCTCAACATCCTCTACTCGATTATACTCACGTTATGAATATGCTAATCTTTGAATTCAAAGCCACAAAATTGATTTTTAGCCTCTTTAGCTGCTATAATGACAAGTTAAAATCAATTTGCAGGAAGCAAGAGCATTGTTAGGTAGATACGAATATCAAAAGGGAAATATTGAAGCTATTATACATGTGTTTGAAGGGATAGATATTGTTATTGTTACTCCAAAGATGAAAGTCACCCTTACTATAAAAGGAGAGCCTCATAAAATACACTCACATAATTATGCTACGCCACCAATGTCCATGCATTTCGTCACTTTTCTCCTGGAAAGGATCTCTCTAAAAGCAAAATCATTGCAGGAGTTGGGGACGTGTAAGGGTATTTTCCTTATGATAGTCAATAAATTTGTAGCCTACTATTCAATAAATTTGTTGCATTCGTGCAAATTTTTATGTTATTCTTTAATTATTTTAGGCTTAATTTGATGTGCCTGGTTGAGTTAATGAAGTTCATATCATTACCTGTTTATTGTATTTTTTTCTATATTCTACACATTTTTCTCTAATACATGGATTATATCTGTATTTTTTTATTAAATAATCTTCTCTACATTTAAAGGATTACTTTTTTTTTAATTTATTTTGAACTCGTTTGGATTTGAAGTTCATTTATAAATTTTTTATATATATTACTAACCTCGTAGTTATCTTTCTCTCCCATCACATTTCCAATAGTTTCTAAGTAGTTAGCTTCATTATTGACCTCGTAAGCATAAATCCGTATTTATTTTCCTATTTGATTGTTTCAAGTCTATAGTGTTGCTTCATAGCTTCTATAAATTTATTTTTTTCCAAGCGAAAGGGTTTTTGGAAATATCTATTGGCGAAAAAGCTCAACCTGCAATAACCTACTGCAAATAGTTCTTTCCTTATGGTTGGCCTAACCATAGTTTGTGTACCGGCAGCGTGCCGCCAAGGCCATTGGACCAACAGTCAGCCACCTTTGGTGGTTAATTACTCTCTTCAAAGTGTAATCGTATGACTCTGAACAAGTTTGAGTGTGGTCATATATAGTTATTAAAAAGGGTAAATGCTGCAGGAGCGTGAACGCTAAAGGCTATTTTGAACTTTTGTTGTTAGATATTTTAAAAGGCTTTTATATTAATGATTTGACCACTGAGGGCCACAATATTGTGACATCATCCTTCTAGAGCCCTTTCCTTATACTTTATAAATCAAATAATCTTTTTACTTGTAAAAACACTACTTGATTTGGAGAGATGAATGAGAAATAGAAATTGTTGTTGTTTGCTTCCTCTCCCAACTACACATAAAATCGGTATTAGAGGGTTGTTCGCTTTTGGGTTATTCAAACGTGAACACCGACGATTGGGATTGCTGGTGGTGCTACCCGAACGAAGTGCGAGCAGTCGTCATCAACCACTCAAACTTCATAATTGAGCAAATCCCTAGGATCGACCAAGCAATCCATCCATGGGCTTACACGAGTCTGGCCAATAAATCTATCACAAAAGAACCTCAGATCCAATTGTAACAAGGGTTCAATCGGAACCACCCAAATCTGTGGACCTATGATTTAGGCGACGGCTAACGAACATCAATCTTGTCGGCATCACATAGATCCCGAAAACATTTGCCAACTCAGGTTTGCCACTACACTCGACCTGTCAAAGCAGAACCAAGTTGGCTCAAGGTAGGCCTGTAAACGGGTCGGATTCGGACCGGATCAGGCAAATCCAAATCCATATCCGTTTATGTTAAACGGATTCGGATCTGATCCGTTTATTAATCGGATCGGATCAGGCAAATCCAAATCCATATCCGTTAATATTAAACGGATTCGGATCGGATCCGATTATCCGATTATCCATTTATCTTAAACTTGATTTGCAACATTTTTATTTTCAACTCTTATTTCATAAATTTATTTTGCAAATGTTCCAAAAAAATAGATAATGAAATAGAGAATTATTATAATAAATATGTAAAATATGTATATAAAATATTATTAAATACAATATATATTAATGAAAAATATATTATATATAATTTATATATGTATATTAAAAATATTAATCGGATCGGATTATTAACAGATCGGAGCATATGAATCCAAATCCGCTCCATTTAATAAACGGATAATCGGGTAATCGGATAATCGGATTTTAGGCATGATCCATATCCGCTTAAACGGATCGGATTCGGATTCGGATTCGGATAAAATCCGATCCATTGACAGGCCTAGCTCAAGGTACCAAACACCTTATCTAACAATAACGACCATCAATGACTAGGAGGCGAATCTGTACGGCGCCAATGAATCCTTGTTCGACACTCTTACTGCACATTTGTTCCATATACGTAGAAACCTATTTCCTTACATATATATAAATATAGAGAGAGGGAGAGAGAGAGGTATAGATAAAAAAATGGTCTGTTGTTACTGACTTCATATCTTGAGGACAGGTGAATTCATAATTTTAAAGATTTCACACCCATAATTTCACTCATTCGTGTCGGTGGAATATAGATCTATTTTTTAGTGAAAAAAATATACATAAGACACTTGTGGTATTTTTGTGTAGTCGAAAGGGTAATATCTTGGGTTGTATGTATATGTCCACTCTATTAATGTTATACCAATATCAATTAGTATAAATATTCTCTTGGTCACCACTTTTGCCACTATGAAACTAAACAAACATTTAAAGTGCACCTTTGCTTTCACGCTAGTTCTAGTGATGTTTATATTTTCCTTTTTTCTGTTCTTACTGCAGTCCCCAATTGATGGAGAGCCAATGCTCCTAATACCTAAAGAATCAATTCAAATTCAAGTAGGTACCTCTCTCTCTCTCTCCATCCTTTTTGTTGTATACACTTTGCTTTTTTTATATTTATGTTCCTAACATGTATAATAATTGTGTTATTGTAGTGAATTGTGAATAGGGTGTGACATGATACATTATCTCGTGTCTCTTTTATTTTCCACTTGAGGTATTACTATTTTTTTTTCTTGCGTAAAACAAAATCTTATCTCTTTTATATTAAGTTTTTAAATTTCTTTCATTGTGATTGGTAATATCTTCCGACCAAGAAAACTCCATGACTCAAATTTATTCTATTAAATCTTCAAACTTAATTTGTATTATTGAAAGTGGATTAAAACAATATTGGATATTAAACAAATCTTTTCACTTTTCATTTTCCTTGTATGTTTGTTCCCTTAATTTGGCTTCAATGCATGTTGCTTCATAGTTAGCAGGAAAAGTTAAAACCCTTAAGATGTGTGCAATGGTACATGTCCAAAATATGTACAGTAATTTTCCAATAGGCTAAAATTAGTGGTTCGATAAATATTTTTCTGTTTGTTCCCCCTCAAAATGTATCTAAAATAAATATAAAAATAGCTAAACTCATTTGAATAATATAATCTAAATAAGTCTTCTCCTATCATATTAAACTTTAGAGAGCATATGGTTTACTGGGTTCCCGTTCCCGTTTCATGTACTGAAACAATCCGCGTTCAAGGTAATATTGTGCCTCTATTAATTTTCCAATAAAGTAAATTTTTAAACATGAGATTATCTTAAAAATTTGAAGGCCTTCATTTATTCTATATGCTAGATTTTTTTGTACAATGCTTCTGCCTTTAATATCTTCTGTACTTTGGTTTCTCCCATCTCCCACAATTTTTTGTAGAACGAAATTGGAGTAGACACCATTATGGTTCTTGATGATGTTGTGAAAACAACCTTTACAGGTCCACAAATTGAATAGTCGTGCTAATGAAAAGGTATATATATATGTGTGTGTGTGTGTGTGTGTGTGTGTGTGTGTGTGTGATTTAATATGGTGGGATTCGAAATGATAATAAAAGAATGTATCTTTTGTTGTTTGAATGTTGTGATGTCTATGTAGAGTTGCGTTCAAGTAAATAATTGATATATGAGTTCATGGATCAGGAATTGATTGCATGTGTTTGAGCGTGAAGCTTTTTACGACCTTTACTGTTGATGGACCTGCACCTGGACTCAAGACAATTTTTAGCTTTATTGTTCCTGATCAGAAATCGGGCAAGGTAATGCGTCCTTGTCCATAGTTTCTTCTACTTTTATAACCTTTTCACTGTGATGTGTTGCTCAATGCTCGTGGGAATCATATGTTTTGTACCTTTATGATCGTTTTATGTTCCGCCACTGTTTTGAATGCAAGGACATCTCCAATGGTTGTATAAACAACTTTTTTATGTAAATTACATTGTGATTAAAAGGATGCTCCAACAGTATGCTAAGAGATGTGGACACATTAATAGTGTGTACAGTACACCCTATTTACACTGCTACATCAACCTTTTTGTCTCCCTCATTTTTTTTACTTCAAACCATTTTTTTATCTTATATCTCCTTGTATGATTATATTAGTATATCTGAAAGTATTTGTAGGTATCTATGAAACAAGACCTATCCGTAATATAAAATTTTATAAAAAAAGTAATGCGCACCCACTTTACACGTGTTTGTACTTCCATTCTTCCACATTTGATATGCCCTGTGGTTCTTGTGGGGATTTTGGTAATAATAGGTTGAACTTCAGTACTTGCATGAGTATGCTGGAATCACTACCAGAATTGGACTGATTTCCAGTACCATTGTGAATTTCTTTGGTTTGGTTGGGAACAACACAGTTGCACTCGGTATCGATCTGTCGTTCGACACTGCCAACGAAAACTTTACCAAATGCAATGGGGGCCTCAATTTCTCCATTGTTGACCTCATTGCTTCCTTGACATTGTGAGTATTTCCATCATTCATAAATCAGAGGTATAAAGAAATAAAAAATTTGATAATGTATAAGTTTGGTTGCTTCCTTGTATGTTTCACATGTTCCTTTTATGGTTTAGGTATGGAGCACGAGTTCATAAGTCCAAACTGCTTTGAATTACTTTAAAGAAAAATGCAAATTTAACCAAGGAAATAAGCTTGAGGTGGATATCTAACTCATAATCATTTTCCTTTAAGTTGGATATATTCCCAACTTTGATAATCATATCCAAATGTTTTACTCAGTTATATATCCAGATGTTTTACTCAGTTCTTGGTCTGATACCTCTAAGCAGCGACTGAAGACCACGGAACAAGGCATCGACTTGAGTAGAGGTGGTATTAGTTCAAGTTAAATTTTCAAATTAACTACAACCCACCTGTGTACTTGATTATAACTCATCTTCATGATGATAATTCTTAGATTTCTCAAATTGGCTTATGTATTGAGATGAATAATTCTTAGATTTACCAAATTTCCTCATGTATTGAGATGAATTTCATATGTATTTAGATGAATTTTCTATTATTGTAATTTGGGCTATTAATATTTGTTGAAGTTATTGTCCGGATTTGTATAAGTGGTGTTGCGGACTATTTGTATTGTTGTACTATTTTTTATACCTTAAACATGTGGATAGTACTATAAATAAAAATGCTTTTGTCCATTTTTTTAAATTTAACTTATTTGTATTAAAATTAAATCGGATCGACAGTTATTTTATTGTCATTATGTTAGCATTTTTTAATATTGTATACCCTAGTGTGTGTGTGTGTATTATGTTTTATTTTTTTTAATATTAGTAACGGACCTATACCGTTTCTAAATTTGTTACAAAATTTGTGTTATGAAATTAGTAACACTTTAGTAACGGTAGAAAAGTGTTAGTAACACAGAATTTAGTAACACTTTAGTAACGGTAAAATAGTGTTAGTAACATAAAATTTAGTAACGGTAAAAAAGTGTTAGTAAATGGCTTCCCCACGCTTTTTTTCTAACTCTTTTTTAGTTTTAGTAATTATTTTAGTAACACTACAGTAGTGTTACTAATTGACTGTTTTGGTGTAGTGCTAGACCGACTAATATGATGGAGATTCGTAGTTTTCTCGGATTACTAGGTTAATATCGAAGATTTGTTGAAGAATTTTCTAATACTGACAAACCTCTATCTATGTTAACACAAAAGAAGGTGAATTATGAATGATTTGAGGAAGTTGAGAATCATTTTCAAGAACTTAAAAATTGATTAGTAAATGCCTCAATTTTGACTCTTTGTTCATGGACAAGAGGTGATTTATAGTGATGCTTCTAAAAATGGTTTGGGACGTGTGCTTATGCAAAATGGAAAGTAGTAGCTTATGCCTCGAGATTGTTAAAACCACATGAGCATAATTATCCAACCCATAACTTAGAATTAGCTGTTGTAGTTTTTTCCCTAAAGATTTGGAGACATTATTTGTATGGTGAGACTTGTGAGATTTATATTGATCATAAGAGTTTGAAATATATTTTTACTCAAAAATAATTGAACACGAGACAAAGGAGGTGGTTAAAATTTATGAAGGATTATGATTTAAATATTCACTATCACCTAGGGAAAGCTAATGTAGTTATTGATGCTTTAAGTAAAAGTCCACAAAAAATTTGGCATGTCTCATTACAAATCAGGAACTTATGTTAAAGGATTTAAGAAGTATGGAAATAGATGTATGTATTTATAGCAAAGGAGTAATAGTCATAAATTTATAAGTACAACCCATGTTGATGGAAAGGATCAAAATTGCATAAGTAAATAACCCACAACTGAAGAAGATTAGAGAAAAAGTTATCGAAGGGAGGAGAATTGAATTTGCGATATGAGATGATATACTGAAGATTGGAAATAAAGTGTTTATTCCATGACATGCCCAATTGAAGAGGAAAATTTTGGAGGAAAGTCATTAGTCTAGATTCAAATTTCATCCCAAAAATACAAATATGTATAGAGATCTTCGAGAAGTGTTTTTGGTGGAACAATATGAAAAAAAAGATAGCAAAATTTGTATCTTATTGTTTGTTTTGTCAATAAGTAAAAGCTAAGCATCGAAACCCATCAAGATTATTACAACCTCTACCTGTCCCTGAGTGGAAATGGGAACATATTACCATGGATTTTGTGACAGGTTTACCAAGGAGCTTCAAATGTTAATGATTCTATTTGGGTAACTATTTATAGGTTAACTAAATCTGCTCATTTTATTGCCATTAATATTACCCATTCTTTAGAAAAGTTAGCTAAATTGTATGTGCAGGATATTATTAAGCTTTATGGAACCCCACTTTTAATTGTTTATGATCGCGACACTAGATTCGTGTCTCACTTTTGGAAAATCTTACAAGTAGCCATGGGAACAAAATTGAATTTCAACACCGCTTTTCATCCTCAAACGGATAGACAATCTGAAAGAACCATCCAAACCTTAGAGGATATTCTTAGGGCAAACATGAAGTTGGAGATTATTTGCGTACTTGATTTAAAGGGGAATTGGGATGATCATTTACCATTAGTGTAATTTGCATTTAATAATAGTTATCAAGCAATTATTCAAGTGGCTTTGTATGAAGCACTCTATGGTAGAAGGTGTCGTTCTCCTTCATGTTGGGTAGAAGTTAGAGAAAGAAAATTATTGGGACTATAATTGATTCAGATCATAACATAGAAAGTGAAAATGATACATGACCGACTTCGAATCGCTCAAATTCGTCAAAAACGTTATGTTGACAATCAACGCCAAAAGTTAGAATTCCAAAGATGAGATAATGTGTTCTTTCGAGTATCGCCAACAAAGGGAGTAATCCGATATGGGAAGAAAGGAAAGTTGAGCACGGGAAACATAGATACTTTTGAATTCCTTAAAAAGATAGGAGCTATTTCATATGGAATAGCTTTACCATATGAACTCTCTACTTTACATAATATGTTTCATATATCAATGATGAAGAAATATGTCCCAAATCTAACACATATCTTAAGTCATGAACCTCTTAAAGTTAGAGAAGATCTGACCTATCCAGTATAAATATTGGACCATAAAGATAAAATATTACGCACCAAGGTAATTCCACTAGTCAAAGTATGATGGCTTAATCATTCGTTGAAGAAGCAACGTAGGAGCAGGAAGATGAAACGAAAGAGAGAGATACATACTTGTTTGAAACTTCATGTAAGTCAAGTTTAGGGACTAAACTTTTTATAAAGTAGGATGTCATGACCCCACTTTTATAAGCTCATATATAGTTTGCTTTTTCAATTGTGTGTTACTGATGATCTTATAAATGTTATATTATTACAAATGTAATATTCTGGGTTCTTAATATGACAAAACCCTTTTTTAAATATGAAGAATCAACTATAAATTGGGTCAAATTGAAGTTTTATGACATATCCTATGGTAAATGACAAGTTTCGGGGAAGAAAATGTAATTTTATGAAAATTTAGAGGCTCAATTTTAATAACAAAAATATTTCAGGGATCAAAATAAAAAATAAAAAGGATCTTTTTATAAATAAAATATTATCAAGGACCTCTATGAAATATTGAAAATATATGTTTTGAAATTATCAAAATACCCTTCATGTGTAAAATGACCTCTATACCCTTACCACCATTCCACCTTTTGCTTTAATACCTTTCCACCATGTGCTTTATTAACACCTCCACCTTACACGTGTCATCCATATAGAGAAAGCTAAAACACGTATCACCTCAACATTGACTTACCAATATAAAAGCCTTGTCACGTAGACACGTGTCAACACCGTAATGTCTTTAGAATGCTATAAATAGGAGTTTTGTAAATCAATTTAAACTCACACCAATTCATTAAGAATTATAGAAAGAAATAGTGAGAGAAAGTGTGGAAAAGTTTAAGAAGAAGTTCTTAAAATTCTTAGGAATATTCATTTTAAAGTAATCTTCTACTAATGTTATAATGCATCTTTATATTTTAATTATTGTTATATAGCTATACTAAGTATAAATGTTGATAAAAACATTAAAGATCCATTTTAGGGAACAAAAAATTGTAGGATTTTCTAAATTGAATTATTTTGTGAAATTGAAATATAGAACTCTTTTAATAATGAAGGATTAAGTTTCAAAATGGGATTTTCACTAATGAATTTATATTCTTTTGGTGATAAAAATTAATATTGTTAATTATTTCTAAACACGTAATGAATAAATTACATTTAAGATTGAATTTACTTATTTTCTAAATTGAACTTGCTTAAAGTTGATATGCGCTTTTGAAATGATTTTTGTTGTGGAATCCGATTAAGTAATTCCAAATTCAAGCTCGGTGAAATTTTGTCTAGATAAGATGGTATTGAAGTTGTGCCCCTCTGACCCTCCATCTTTACTGGGAATGAATTCGAAAATATTTTGTCTAGATGAGTTAGTATTTAAGTGGTTCCCCTGTGACCCACCATCACTACTGGGAACTAACTTATTAGGAAGATCTATGATTTGAATTCTTCAATTACAATCAATGAATATTAAAAGTTGAGAAAATGGATTTTAGTGATCCTTTAAAAAGTTTATTATAAGATTAAAATACATTATATAAACTGGACTTTGTGTAGAATACATAATTAAACTTGTATTGTATTTGTTAGATTAACGTGTGATCCAAGGCTTAATATCTATAATTTTGAACCTCTGTCTTAGGTGAGTACTCTATGGCATTCCTTGCAAAAACTATATATATTTTGGGAACTTCTTTTATTCTCAAAATGCATCTGATACTGATGATTGATTCATTTGTGATATGTTTATATTTGTCCATATAGACATACTGATTAAAATTAGTATTGAAAATGAGATTTAATATTATAAATAAGATTCGGCCTAAGGGACCACTTTTACCGACTAATCTTCCCCTTTGGGTTATCGCTAGTATGCCTTAAATAAGACGTTGTGATGAACTAGTGTGATTGACACTCAACTACCAGAGAATAATACTGTTGTATGCAAAAATTAATCTCTTACGTGGACCAATGCTGAATAAACACCCGTCTTCCTACCAACAGGAATACCAATAGTTACTCGGATGGGATGCCAACCAGCACTGAATTTTAAGAGTTTCATTTATTGTACACATATGTAAACGCCTGTCAATATAAAGGAGCTCCATCTCTAGGGTTTATACCAATATAAATACAAATTATTCCCTTAGCTCAAGGGAAAACTCTAATCACTCATATGAACATCATGATGAGCTATTGTAAACCCTATGAATAAAAATCAAAAGTAGACGTAGGCTATTTTACAACTGAACCACTATAAAAATCTTCTCTCTTGTGTGTGCTGAGCCACTTAATATATTATTATTTGTGATTATATATACGGATTTAGTCCATTTTTATACATCAACAGATTGGCTCCGTATATGGGAACGTTTTGTCTATCAGCGTTCTCTATCATTAGTTTCGTTTCTTTGCCTCCAAATAAATGACTGACCCGAACAATAGCGCTAGAAATAAAGGCAATGTTGTCATTCCATTTATTCCTCCTAGTGCAGTAGATCTACAGGGAATTCTGCTCAACCTTGCTAGAGGGAAAGAAGATATGCAAGAGTCTGTTAAGCAATTATCCCACACTATGCAATCTAAGTCTTCCAGTTCTAGAAGGGATATGCCACCTCCACTAGCTAGAAATGAAAGGATTTACCATTATCGTTATTTTCATGATAGGTCATACCGTCCTGGAGTAACTTCTTTATTCTGTTCAACGGATTACTATGATAGTAGATCTTGTCTAAAGAAAGACCAAGTGTCTTGGAGAGGCTAAGCAGGGAGTCCACTTTTGATCATCTAGTCCCCCGAGTAACTAGAGGACATCATAGGGAGCAGGAGCATCATCGTGAATACAGAGAAGGGTCCCCAAGATCTAGGGACAGTATGAGGGGATCTATGTATGCCGAGCAAACCTCTTAGGAGGAGAGTTCAGTACATAGACATAATAAAGCCAGTAAATATACCTCAGAAAAAGCTAAGCCAAAAGAACATCCCTGGAAGGGATCCATTCAGTGGATAGAAGATCGACTAAGGGAAATGGACAAAACCAAAAATCCATTGCAAATGAGTTTCATTAAAGGCTCACCTTTCATGTAGGCTATGGTGGAATACCCCACACCTTCCAAGTTCAAGCCATTAGTGGTCACTCCCAATTATGATTGAAACTGATCCAGTCATTCACATAAAGTAATATAAATTCGTAGTCGACATCTACTCAGTGCCCGACGAAATGAGATGTAGAGATTTCTTCAGTTCCATCACTGGCCCAGGAAAAATCTGGTATAATAATCTCCCAAGAGGAAATTTCTAGTTTTTATCAGTTAACTAAATTATTCATAGATAATTTTTGTATTGGGGCTAATTCGATCAAGAGTGTCACTAATCTTTTGATCGTACGACAAAATTCGAAGAAAGCACTAGAGAATATATTACACGTTTTAACAATGAAAAACTAGAAGTGGTGGACTATGAGAAAAACTAGCCATTACAGCACTTATGAGTGGGTTGCTCGCTAAAGATCTCGACTATGATTTAGGGAAGAATCCACCCATAACCATAATAGAACTAATGGCTAAAGCTGGGAAAATAATGAATGCTGAGGAAGCTCTGGCAACCAAGGAAACTCCTGAGACCATGGGTGAAGGTTAGAAAAACAATTCTAATTCTTTCAAGAAGAATCAGAAGGACAAGAAGTTGGATCGGATCAAGAAGTATGATGAATATACCCCACTCAATAAGGTGTTCACCATATCCTGGAGGAGATCAAAGGGAATAGATAATTGAATTATCCTGGAAAGTTGAAGACACCCTCCAATAAGTGGGATAAATCCAAGTACTGTGATTTCCACAGGGATCATAGGCACAACACCGACAGATGCATTTCACTAAATAATGATATTGAAAATCTTATTCGACGGAGAAAATTAAGCAAGTTTGTTGATCAGAATGGCAATCGAGATGATCGAAGGAGGTCAAAATCTCCTGCTCAAGCAAGGGAAGACAATAAAAGGGCTAAAAATAATGATTTTGAAGAAGATACGGACTTACCAAAGAAACCTGATGAGCCAGAGGTGGAGGAAGGCATGATTTTGGATGTCACTTCATTGCAGGAGGAGATGCTGGAGGAGGAGATGAAATTGCAGAAAGGAAAGATTATTTGAATGAAGCTAAGGCCTGCCCGACTATTAGACAAATTAATATGGCTAAAACCAGTTATAGTCAGCCAAGGAAAGTCAACAGAGGTAAGCTGGTGATCGAATTCTCTACAAATGATTTGAGTGGGGTCCTTTGCCCTCACCACGATCCGTTAGTTATCACATGCAGAGTTCATCATGGCAAAGTTATAAGGATCTTGGTTGATAATGGGAGTTCAGCTGATGTAATCTTCTACAACTGTTTCTAAAGCTTAGGTCTGAAGGACAATAAGAAATAACCATACCATAGACCTCTCATTAGATTTGAAGGAGAGAAAGTATATCCATTAGGAACAATTAAGTTGGAAGTCTGAGTCGGCACCTGGCTAACGAGAAGGAAAGAAATAATTCATTTATTTGTGTTAGACAAAAATATGCTATCAGCTTATAATATCATCCTTGGAAGGGTGGGAATAAAGAACTTATAGGTTGTGCTATTTACTGTGCATCAATGCATGAAATTTCTAACAAATTATGCAGTCGGCATAGTAAATGATAATCAGAAAGAATCCAGGGAATGTTATTATACTTTGACCGACCAACAAGAATTTAAATGAAGGGCGCAACCACTTTTCGCATTGACACTCTAGATACTTGAAAAGAAGTGAAGTTAGTACATGGAAAAGTCATGAAAGAAATAGAAGTTTTTATACTGGATGACGAGAAGCCAGAAAGAACCACCCAGATCGGTTCTAAATTATCTTCTTTTCTCAAATATGAATTAATTACTTTCCTTAGAGAAAGGAAAAATGTGTTCGCTTAGAGCCATGAAGATATGTCGAGGATTGATCCATACTTCCTTTACCATGAGCTTAATATATGCCCAGATGCTAAGCCGATTAAGCAAAAGAGAAAAGCCTTCAGCCCTGAGAAGAATACAATAATCCAGGAGGAAGTGGAGAAATTACAGCGAGCACAGTTCAATGAATATGCAAGTACCCTAGTTAGTTGGCTAACGTGGTAATGGTCAAGAAGAAAAATAACAAATAGCGCATGTGTGTAGATTTCACAGATTCAATAAGGCATGTCCAAAAGATTATTTTCCTTTACCAATGATTGAACAATTGGTCAATGCTACAGCAGACTATGAGGTACTCAGTTTTATAGATGCTTATTTTGGTTATAATCAGATTAAGATGAAACCAAAATATGGGGAAAATACTTCCTTTATTACCAGCTGAGGAACTTACTGTTACAATACCATGCCCCTTGGGTTGAAGAACATTGTATCTACCTATCAAAAACTGGTGAACAATGTTTTTGAAGACTAGATCGGTAAAAACATGGAGGTATACGTATATGATATGATCACTAAGAGCAAACATGTTGTCGACCACATTACGGACTTGGCTCAAACCTTTGATCAACAGGAAAAGCATTAGATGAAGCTCAATCCAACCAAATATATCTTTGGGGTATAGGAAAGAATATTCCTAGGATACATTATCAATCAAAGGGTAATGGAAGAAAACCATGATAAAATTAGAGCCTTGATTAAAACGCAGTCCTCGACCAACAAGAAAGAAGTTCAAAAACTGACAGGAAGAGTAGCTGTATTGAACCATTTTGTCTCCAAAGCGACTGATAAGTATCTTTCATTATTTAAGGTGATTAGAAATACCTTTGAGTGGAATGACGAATGTGAGAAAGCTTTCCTGGAGTTGAAGAAGTATTTGGGCCCTCCCCCACTCTTTTTCTGACCAGTTCTGGGAGAAAAACTGTATTTATACTTGGCTATTTCAGAGTAAGCTATCAGTTCGGCTTTAAATAGATAGAGGAGTTCAAAGTCCCTTTTATTATACTATCAAGGCATTTTGAGGAGCTAAAATTACATATCCATGCCTGGAGAAGTTAGCATTAACTCTCATTGAAGCTTCCAGGAGAATGAGTCCATATTTTCAAGCTCACACCATGATTGTCTACACGGACTTGCCTCTATGACAGGCATTACATAAATATGAGAAGTCTAGAAGGTTAATGCCTTAGGCATTTGAATTAGGAGACTATGAAATTGTTTATGAACCTAAAGTTGCGATAAAAGGACAAGTAGTGGCAGACTTTATTGTCGAATTCACATATGCACAGGAGCAGCATAATCCAAGTTTGCCTACCGAGCAGACTTCTTCGGAAGAGAGATTAGCTCAAAAGTAAACAAAGATTATGGACGATCAACCAGACTCATCGGCTGATCAAGAAAGAATTCAACAGAGCAATAAGATATTCAAGAAAGGAGTGCTAACATAAGAAGAGTTCTCTGATGATATTCTAATTTGGCAGTTATTTATAGATGGATCCTCATGTTCTACTGGAAGTGAAACAAGCCTCGTCATCATCACTCTGACAACTTGGATGTGGAATATGCTCTGAGATTTTAATTCAAGGCCTCTAATAATGAGGCAGAGTATGAAACATTAATTACGGGACTAGAATTGGCTTCATCACTGGGCACCGACCAGGTATTAGTATGTAGTGATTATTAGTTGATTATTAATCATATGTGGCAAATTTATGGAGTCAAATGGGAAAATATGATGAGATGTGATAAAAAACTATGAAGGTTATTTCTTTGTTCACGTCAGTCCAGATAGTGTGGATTCCCAAACTAAAGAATGCCCAAGAAGATGCCCTTGCTCGACTAGCTTCAGCAACTCAAACAGAACTTAGGCAAATAATTCCAGTGGAGATTATTTCCCATAGAAGCATTAATGGTATGGAAGTCAGTGTCATCTTTGGTAAATTAGGTCCTTCATGGATGGACCCAACCAGGGAATACATTGAAAGAGGAACACTGCCTTCTGACAAGAAAGAAGCTAAAAAGATGAGGTATAAAGCTGCTAATTATGTGTTAGAAAAAGGTGTTTTATATCGACGAGGATATACTATTTCCCTACTTTGTTGTGTTCATCCAAACGAAGTAAATGATTTGATCAAAGAGGTGCATGAAGGCTCATGTGGAGCTCATACATCTGGAAGATGTCTAAGACAACGGATAGTAATGCAAGGTTACTATGGGCCGACTACGAAAGCAGACTACATTACTTTCACCAAGAAGTGTGATAAATGCTAGATTTTTATCACCATCCAGAGAGGACTAGGATCAAGTTGTAATACCCCGTATTTTTATGACTTTTCATTTTGGGAATTTGTTAAATTTAATTAGAAATATAAATTTAAGATTAATCCAGAAAAACATTTAAATACTTACTAGCGTGATGAGAGTTAGTAATTATTGGAATTTTGTTGTAAGTTACTTTATGGGTAAAGTAAGTGGTGTAATTGCATTTAGTAAAATTATCACAAGAATCTAATTTGATCATTTTGGAAATTTATCGGGACGCGCTTGTGTCGTGTCGGGATTAAATTCGAATTATTAAAAGTGAATAAATTATAAGTCACCCGTATGGTCATTTTGAGTGCGTCAATGTGTCCGTAAGGGTCGAGATAGTCAAAATAATGTACCTGGGGGTTTAGTTTGGGTCTCGGGGCGTTTTTAGTCCTAATTAACATCCCGGGAGGGCGTTTTAGACATTTTATATTTTTGGGCATGAAAACCCACGAAATTTCTAAGTGTATATCAGATAATAGGAGTCACCTTCTAGGGTTAGAATAACCATAAACCCAAGACGGCCATTGGAGAGGAAGAGGAGAAGCTTTCCAAGGGGTTCTAGGCCAAGAACTCCACCGTTTGCGCCGTCGTCACCGCCAAACTTTAGATTGCGCAACGAGGATCACAATCACACCAATATTTCCACAAATCTGAGCCAAGAATTGCTAGGCAAGTATCTATCTTGCTCTATTTCAGTTAATGCTTTAATGATATTAGTTTAGGGTTGATTAGGTTTAGTTTTTGTGGAAAAAAACTATTTTGGAGACTTGAATTTGCATGATGTATATGTAAAAGACGTATTCTGGAAATCAAATTCAAATGTAGAGGTTGAACCACGAAATTTCATTAAATTAGGAGTATAAAATCTGAGAAAGGAATGGGAAGAAACTAAACAAATAAAATATTAGGGTTCTTGATATTTTTATGGATTGTGCCACTTTTAATCCGTTATTCATGATGAAAATCCGCATGTCTTACGTAGAATATCAATTGATTGAGGATATAACACTTGTAGTAAAATTGTTGGGAGTTTGGAAGTCAAATATGTTGGTTTGGATGATTTTGGAAGAAGATTTCTGTAACTGGTAATTCTGCAGTTTCTCCCTAACTATTTGATCGATCGATTGATCTAAGAGCATCGATCGATCGATGGATCGATCGATCGAGACCCTGCCATAGATCGATCGACCCCTCCTGGAAGACTCATACTTCCCTTTTTAAATGGTTGATTTCAATTTAAATGAGTAGTAATCTTTGGACATTCTTAATAAAACATTTTGGGAGATAAAGAGGACCAGTAGGACTTGATAAAAATGGAGCATTTCAAGTAAGACTAAATTAGGATTAACGGGGAGTAAACTTCACTTAAGAAATAGTGGGAACATGTGTTTAAAGGGTGAGACTCGTAAGGGAGTTACGTCGTTAAAATAAAAGAGTACCTACTGAAATTACACTTATGAAGATACGATTTCACGAGTGTTACGAAATAAGTCGGAATAATCCTATAAATAAGAATAAAAGAGACGAACCATTATACGGGATATTCTAGTAATGTACAATAAGAATAAATATCATAAGTATGGGTCATGAGTGTACCTAAATTTGAAATGGGAATGGTAGTATACATATATGACTGTGTTTATGCATATACTATATACGTGTAAAAATCATGCTCGCACTACTTGCTATCAATGAGGTTACCGCGCTGGGACAGTCTTATCTCGATGGGACCTTTATGGGGGATATTGACTTGTACCCTAGAACATAGGAATCCTTGGTACAGGCTATCGGATCGATAGTCAGACGGTCCTAAGAGACGTGAGGGTATGTGCAGACCTCTTAGTGACTTGGAACTATGCTTCGCCTCAATTTGTTTGTGTTTTGTGTTAATACAGTTAGAGAGTGATTCTGAACTAGTATTTCCCTTAGTACGAGTGATACGGGGACTTGATAGCAGAGTATGACCGCACCATAAATCTTATGTGGGGTATATATATATATAAACTTGAAATTTGGGAACTATCTACTGTGACTAAAGGTAGGTAAATAATGAATAATTATTTCAACTTGGATATAAGTGTTCGAAAAGTTTGAGGAAATACTGAGACACTTAATAATCAAATGAGTCTCTCGTGAGGACTTTGCTTTTAAATAAAATTAATTTTCTTAACACTAGAAATTGTCGGCATGAAATCTTGTGAGCAACTTAAGATAAGCTAAACTATTGGGGTAGTAGTGCGGTAGGTGTGCACATTAGAAGGGAGGTGATAATTTCTCAAGAGAGAGTGCCGCACTAATATGATTGTTGCATTAGCCGGTAAGCATTTTAAATACTTGCTAAACTAATTTTAAACTGTTTTACAATCGGGCTCTGACCGATTTCCTATTTTTCTCTTCTCTCATGTATATATATATGTATATATTACAGGTGCCCAGCCCCAGGGGCGTCTTGCATGGGATCCTTTGAAAGGAACGTGCTGCGTGGGAGTTGCTGGCCTCTTGCTTAGACGATCTCATTATTGATTCCACTTCTAGATTCATCTTATCCAGTTGGACATGTGTCACCCTTTTCCATTATTCAGTTGGTTTTATTAGAGATTGTGACTCATTTATTTCCAATAATTATACTTTGGGATTGTTACTGTCAGTATATTTTCCTTTGAAGTTTTAAAGTTGGAATTTATTTAGTAAGATGCTTAAATTGCTTGGATTATATGTTCCAGTATAGTTGTTGGGTGATTCTTAAACTATGAAGTATGAAGGGTTTTAAATGTTGGTTTTTAAATTAAATTTGGAAATTGATGTCTTAAAAATGGTTTTGTCACTTAGCTTAATTATTTAGGGTGTTTAATTGGAAAAGTTATTTTTGCGACAGTGATGCTAAGAATGAACCAACCGTTCACCTTGGTTATAATTTAATAAATGACTGATCACCCGGTATTTAATTAAGCGGGGTGTCACAGGTGGTATCATAGCATCAGGTTCTAGTGTCCTTTAGGATATGTACGGCTTACTTCGCTTTCAACTTAGCGTTCTTGCTATAGAGCCCTATTTTTAGGATTGTTGTATTCTTGCTTTTACGTTTACGTCTTCAGCTATTTGAGATTTGATAATAACTGTAGACTAATAAATTTCTTTACGTTTAAGATGCCTCCGAGACGCGCACCCAAGGATAGGCGTGCCCAAGCCGAGCAGCCAGCAGCTCCGGCTCAGGGAACGATGAACGCAACCGAGGTAGTCGCTATCGTTGCTCAGGCAGTGAATGCCATGCTAGCGGTAGTACAGTAGGCTCCACCCCAGGTTCAGGCAGTGGCACCAGTACCAGCACAGCTTCCATCTTCTTGGGAGCGAGTTAGGGATGCCTTTCAGAAGGCGCATCCCCCAGAGTATGTGGGTAGTTCGGATATCATTGTAGCCAGCCAATCGAAGAAGGATATCCAGAGGCATCTGCACATGTACGAGTGCACGGACGTGAAGAAATAGATGTTGGCTTCCTTCAAGCTAGTGGGGGACGCTTTGCATTGGTGGGAATCCACCACCACCTTAGAGGAGAGGGATATTATCACTATTCAGTCATTCTGGGTGCGGTTTGACAGCAAATACTTTCCATCCACCGTGCAGACTGAGATGAGGCGGAAGTTACTAAGTTTGAAACAGGAGAATTCGACTGTTGCTGAGTATGAAGAGGAGTTCACTAGACTTCTCACTATAGTGCCAGATAAGGCACCCACTGAGGGAAAGAAGATACTATTATTTGTGGACGGGTTGGCTTGGAGGATTCGTCAACACCTCATAGGCAATCTGTCACTAAGTACCTACACGGATGTACTCAATGCTGCTTTGTTACACTGCCAGGATCACCACTTCCATATGCAGGGAAGCAAGCGAGTAGGAGAGTCTAGCCAGCAGGGCAGGATAGGGGGTAGTGGTACTAGTGGAGCATCGATATCCCAGGGGCAGACTCGTCAGCATGAGCAGAGTTCCCATCAGGGGGACCCTGCCAAGAGGTTCCGATCAGGTGACTCTAGGAAGGGATTTGGGGTATTTAGGCAGGGCCAGTAGGGCTAGTCTAATCAGCAGGGCCAGCAGGGCCAACATCGTCAGCCGTAGGGTCAGCAGCAGGGCCATCAAGACCAACGGCGTTTTCAGCAGGGCTAATAGTGGGGTGGTAATGGCCAGCAAGGCCATAATCAGCAGGGATAGAGGGGAGGAAATTTCAGGGGCCGATGCTTTGGGTGTGGTAAAAATGGCCACAGGCGCCATGATTGTCCAGAGGGAGATAGGGCCCCACAGCAACAGGGTCCCCGTAATCAGCCACAGAGGCCACTTTTTCTAGCCGCCCTCCCAGCGCTCACTCAGGCACCATCCCTACCAGCCATCCCAGCAGCTCCTGTGCAGCAGGGGCAGTTACAGTACGGACATGTCTATAACGTCCACCAGGCAGCAGCTCCACAGGCGCCACTCGCGATTGAGGGTATGTTTCCTATCCATGGTACTATGGGTCGGGTTTTATTTGATACTGGGGCGACACACTATTTTATAGCTACTCACTTTGCGAAGGCCTTAGGGTTATTAGCCGCAGCAGAGAACACTGTGACATGCGTAGACTCACCACTGGGAAATGGATCGTTAATTTTCTTTATATGTCGAGGTGTGGGAGTAGAGATTGGTAGCTTAATCTTACTAGCAGACATGTTAGTCTTAGATATGCATGAGCACGACGTTATTATTGGTATGGATTGGCTCACAGTGTACAGAGCCATGATAGATTGTTTCGGTGGGAGTATTAGCTTTTCCATTCCGGGGCAGGAGATGTTTGTAGTGGCGATGCCTCGCCCAGAGGGAGGCTCTACCCCTCATTTGTATTACATAGAGGATGATACCTCTAAGGAGGTCGTGATTCCCTTAGACTCAATCTCAGTTGTTCGTGAGTATTCTGATGTATTTTAGGAGATACCAGGCCTACCCCCCAGTCGAGAGATAGATTTTGTCATTGATTTTTTACCGAATACTCGACCGATAGCACGCGCTCCATACCATATGGCTCCAGCGGAAAAATGAGAGTTATGAGATCAGAGAGAGCATTTATTAGGTCAGAGCTTCATTCATAGGAGTACCTCACCTTGGGGCACTCCAGTTTTGTTTATTAAAAAGAGAGATGGTTCACTGAGGCTATGTGTGGAATACCGGGAGATGAACAAGGTCACAATACGGAACAAATATTCGTTGCCTCGAATCGATGATCTGTTCGACCAGCTGAGGGGAGCAACCTTCTTTTTGAAGATAGATTTGAGGTCAGGATACCATCAGCTACAAATTAGGGAGCAGGATGTTTCAAAGACTGCTTTCCTGATGAGATATGGGTCCTATGAGTTCAGAGTGATGCCATTTGGACTCACAAATGCTCCAGTCGTATTCATGGACTTCATGAACCGAGTATTCAGAGAGTTCTTGGATCAGTTTGTCATCGTCGTCATAGATGACATTCTGATATATTCACACACTGGGGAGGAGCATGCTGAGCACTTGAGGCAGGTTCTTCAGACTTTACGAGAGCATCAGCTGTATGCTAAGTACGAGAAGTGTGGATTCTGGCTACGAGAAGTGCAGTTCTTGGGACATGTCGTTCTGAACTGGGGATAGCGGTTGACCCGAGTAAAGTGTCAGCAGTAAGGGAGTGGGGATAGCCCACAACACTGACGAAAGTGCGTAGTTTCTTGGGGTTAGACGGATACTACAGGAGATTCATCCAAGGGTTCTCTAAGATAGCGGGTCCATTGACGAACTTGAATCGCAAGGGGGTACCATATGTTTGGGATGATACTTATCAATTGGCTTTCGATGAGCTGAAAGACAAGCTGACTTCAGCACCGATTCTTGCGCTACCCAAGTCGGGCGTGGAATATTTGGTTTACACCGACGCCTCCTTATGGGGACTTGGGGGAGTACTTCAACAGGAGAAGAAGGCCATCGCTTTTGCCTACCGCAAACTTAAGCCACGCAAGAGAAATTACCCTACTCACGACCTAGAGTTAGCAGCGATCGTCTTCGCATTGAGAATATGGAGACATTATTTATTGGGGGAGAAGTTTCGCTTGTTCACAGACCACAAGTCACTGCAGTACCTATTCACTTAGCGAGAGTTGAATATGCGTCAGCGCAGGTGGTTAGAGTTTATGAAGGACTATCAGTTCGACATACGGTACCATCCGAGGAAGGCCAACATAGTTGATGATGCGTTGAACCGTAGACCGGTAGACGATGTAGAGGATGTCTGGAAAGCAAAGTGGAAAGAGTTGGGTCACCAGGATGCGGTAGCCCATTCCTTCATATTTGTCATGATAGTGATACCCGAGATTGTTATGAGGGTAATACAGGCACAGATAGAAGACCCATTTTGCCAGGAGCAGATTGTACGGCTTTTAGCTGAGGGTGCTGAGTCCTATTCTGTTAGTTTCGATGGACGTCTGAGGTTTAATGTGAGATTGGTGGTCCCAGAGGGAGCAGACTTACGTCATGCAGTGATGACCCAGTCTCACGGGTCCCGATTTATGGTGCATCCTGGGGGAGATAAGACGTACCAGGATATGAGGCGGAAATACTGGTGGAGTGGGATGAAAAAGGACATTATTGAGTTCGTGTCCAATTGTTCTACTTGCCAGATGGTAAAAGTGGACCACCAAAAACTGTCGGGGTTGCTTCAGCCATTGGAAATCCCCACGTGGAAGTGGGAGAGTATCTCCACGGATTTTATTACTGGGTTGCCTACATCACAGCGGGGCCACGACTCCATCTGGGTGATTGTGGACCGTTTGACCAAGGTGGCTCATTTTTTGTCGGTACGGACATACTATACCACGGGCTAGTATGCTCAGTTGTTCATTGCTGAGATTGTTAGACTACATGGGGTGCCTCTGGATATTATGTCAGATAGAGATAAGATTTTTGTGTCGCGTTTCTGGGAGAGTTTTCAAGAGGCCATGGGTACAAAGTTGAGGTTGAGTTCAGCTTATCACCCACAGAAAGATGGACAAATAGAGCGTACCAACCAGATGTTGGAAGATATGCTACGCATGTGTGTCCTTGATTTTGGGGGAGGTTGGGAGCCACATCTCCCACTAGTAGAGTTTTCTTATAATAACTCTTATCAGTTCACGATTGTCATGGCTCCATTTGAGGCATTATATGGCAGGCCTTGTCGTTCTCCCACTTGTTGGTTAGAGGTGGGGGATAATAAGTTGCTCTGACCAGAGGTGATTCAGGAAACCTCCGCTAGGATTGAGATTATCAGGAGTCGCATTCGGGTAGCCCAGGACAGGTAGAAAAGCTACGCCGATGCAAAATGGTTCTTTCGAGAATTTAATGTGGGGGATCAAGTATTACTATGTGTATCTCCTATAAAAGGAGTGATGAGGTTTGGGAAGAAAGGGAAACAGGCCCCGAGGTACGTGGGACCATTTCCCATTATCGAGAGGATTGGGTCGGTAGCATACCGATTGGGATTGCCAGAGCATTTACAACGCATTCACGATGTATTTCACATCTCGTCATTGAGACGATACCTTCGGGATGACATGGCCCACACCCACATCGTGATTGAGGAGATTGACTTACAGTCTGATAGCTCTTACGAGGAGAGACCAGTAGCGATTCTAGACCATAGTGAAAGGAGATTGAGGTCAAAAGTAGTCGCACTTGTATGGGTCCAGTGCGAGCATCATAATGTAGAAGAATCCACTTGGGAGCGTGAGGCAGACATGCGTGAGAAGTAACCCGAGTTATTCTTACCAGGTATGCCTTACTTTTTTGAATTTCGGGACGAAATTCCGTTATTAGGGGAGGAGTATGTAATACCCCGTATTTTTATGACTTTTCATTTTTGGAATTTGTTAAATTTAATTAGAGATATAAATTTAATATTAATCCAAAAAAACATTTAAATACTTACTAGCGTGATGAGAGTTAGTAATTATTGGAATTTTGTTTTAAGTTACTTTATGGGTAAAGTAAGTGGTGTAATTGAATTTAGTAAAATTATCACGAGAATCTAATTTGATAATTTTGGAAATTTATCGGGACGCGCTTGTGTCGTGTCGGGATTAAATTCGAATTATTAAAAGTGAATAAATTATAAGTCACCCATATGGTCATTTTGAGTGCGTCAATGTGTCCGGAAGGGTCGAAATAGTCAAAATAATGTACCCGGGGGTTTAGTTTGGGTCTCGGGGCGTTTTTAGGCCTAATTAACATCTCGGGAGGGCGTTTTAGACATTTTATACTTATGGGCATGAAAACCCATGAAATTTCTAAGTGTATATCAGATAATAGGAGTCATCTTCTAGGGTTAGAATAACCATAAACCAAAGACGGCCATTGGAGAGGAAGAGGAGAAGCTTTCCAAGGGGTTCTAGGCCAAGAAGTCCACCGTTTGCGCCGCCGTCGCCGCCAAACTTTAGATCGCGCAACGAGGATCACAACCATACCAATTTTTCCACAAATCTGAGCCAAGAATTCCCAGGCAAGTATCTATCTTGCTCTATTTTAGTTAATTCTTCAATGATATTAGTCAAGGGTTGATTATGACTAGTTTTTATGAAAAAAAAAACTATTTTGGAGACTTGAATTTGCATGATGTATATGTAAAAGACGTATTCTGGTAATCAAATTCATATGTAGAGGTTGAACCACGAAATTTCATTAAATTAGGAGTATAAAATCTGATAAAGGAATGGGAAGAAACTAAACAAAGAAAATATTAGGGTTCTTGATATTTTTATGGATTGTGCCACTTTTAATCCGTTATTTATGATGAAAATTCGCATGTCTTACGTAGAATATCAATTGATTGAGGATATAACACTTGTAGCATAAATTGTTGGGAGTTTAGAAGTTAAATATGTTGGTTTGGATGATTTTGGAAGAAGATTCCCGTAACTGGTAATTCTGTAGTTTCGCCATATCTGCTTGATCGATCGATAGACCTAAGAGCATCGATCGATCAATGGATCGATCGATCAAGACCCTGCCATAAATCGATCGACCTCTCCTGGCAGACTCATACTTCCCTTTTTAAATGGTTGATTTCAATTTAAATGAGTAGTAATTTTTGGACATTATTATTAAAATATTTTGGGGGATAAAGAGGACCAGTAGGACTTGATAAAAATGGAGCATTTCAAGTAAGACTAAATTAGGATTAACGGGGAGTAAACTTCACTTAAGTAATAGTGGGAACATGTGTTTAAAGGGTGAGACTCGTAAGGAAGTTACGTTGTTAAAATAAAAGAGTACCTACTGAAATTACACTTATGAAGATAGGATTTCACGAGTGTTACGAAATAAATCAAAATAATCCCATAAATAAGAATAAAAGAGACGAACCATTATAAGGGATATTCTAGTAATGTACAATAAGAATAAATATCATAAGTATGGGTCGTGAGTGTACCTAAATTTGAAATGGGAATGGTAGTATACATATATGACTGTGTTTATGCATATACTATATACGTGTAAAAATCATGCCCGTGCTACTTGCTATCACTGAGGTTACCACGCTGGGACAGTCTTATCTCGATGGGACCTTTATGGGGGATATTGACTTGTACCCTAGAACATAGGAATCCTTGGTACAGGCTATCGGATCGATAGTCAGACGGTCCTAAGAGACGTGAGGGTATGTGCAGACCTCTTAGTGACTTGGAACTATGCTTCGCCTCAATTTGTTTGTGTTTTGTGTTAATACAGTTCGAGAGTGATTTCGAACTAGTATTTCCCTTAGTACGAGTGATACGGGGACTTGATAGCAGAGTATGCCCGCACCATAAATCTTATGTGGGGTGACGATAGTGTGTATATATATATATATATATAAAAAAAAAACTTGAAATTTGGGAACTATCTATTGTGACTAAAGGTAGGTAAATAATGAATAATTATTTCAACTTGGATATAAGTGTTCGAAAAGTTTGAGGAAATACTGAGAGACTTTATAATAAAATGAGGCTCATGTGAGGACTTTGCTTTTAAATAAAATTAATTTTCTTAACACTAGAAATTGTCGGCATGAAATCTTGTGAGTAACTTAAGATAAGCTAAATCGTTGGGGTAGTAGTGCGGTAGATGTGCACATTATAAGAGAGGTGAGAATTTTTCAAGAGAGAGTGTCGCACTAATATGATTGTTGCATTTGCCGGTAAGCATTTTAAATACTTGCTAAACTAATTTTAAACTGTTTTACAATCGGGCTCTGACCGATTTCCTATTTTTCTCTTCTCTCATGTATATATATGTATATATTACAGGTGCCCAGCCCCAGGGGCGTCTTGCATAGGATCCTTTGAAAGGAACGTGCTGCAGCTTAGGTGGGAGTTGCTGGCCTCTTGCTTAGACGATCTCATTATTGATTCCACTTCTAGATTCATCTTATCCAGTTGGACATGTGTCACCCTTTTCCATTATTCAGTTGGTTTTATTAGAGATTGTGACTCATTTATTTCCAATAATTATACTTTGGGATTGTTACTGTCAGTATGTTTGCCTTTGAAGTTTTAAAGTTGGAATTTATTTAGTAGCATGCTTAAATTGCTTGGATTATATGTTCCTATGAAGTATGAAGGGTTTTAAATGTTGGTTTTTAAATTAAATTTGGAAATTGATGTCTTAAAAATGGTTTTGTCACTTAGCTTAATTATTTAGGGTGTTTAATTGGAAAAGTTATTTTTGCGACAATGATGCTAAGAATGAACCAACCGTTCACCTTGGTTATAATTTAATAAAGGACTGATAACCCGGTATTTAATTAGGCGGGGTGTCACACAAGTCTAACACCCATAACCTCTCCATCGCCTTTTTCTATATGGGGAATTGATATGGTCAGACAACTAACGAACACCAAAGAAAGATTCAAGTACCTAGTTGTAGCTGTTGATTATTTTACAAAATGACTGGAGGTTGGGCCCTTAGTTAATATTCCTTATCAAAGGGTTTTCCAGTTCATATGGAAGAAAATCATTTACAGGTAGGGAATGCCCTATGCCTTCATAAGCGATCGTGGAACTCAATTTTATAATGAAGAATTTGAAGACAACTATGTTCGATTAGGCATCCAGAAACTTCATTCAGCACCTGGGCATCCATAATGTAATGGCCAAACATAAATCACCAATAAAACCTTGCTAGATAGGTTGAAGAAAATGTTGGATGAGGTTAAAGTCAACTGGATTAATGAACTCCACAGTGTTCTTTGGGCGTATAGGACTACTCCCAGAATAGCAACAGGGGAAACTCCATACATGCTAGCTTTTGTAACTGAGGCAGTAGTACCATTGGAAATATATATGTCGACTTATAGGGTATTGAACTTTGATTCACCCAAGAGTGACATCATAAGATGAATAGATCTGTCCATGATAGAATAAGTTCGAGAAGATGCTTCTATTCGGACGGAGGCCTACCAATAAAGGACTGCAAGGTTCTATAACCAAAGGGTCAAGTCGACCGACCATAAGTAACGAGATCTAGTACTCAAGAAAGTAATCCATAAGATAAACAAGTTGGAGCCTAATTGTCATGGTCCATACCGTATCTCGGCGGTTATCCAACCAGGAACTTATCATTTGGAAACTCTGGAAGGGGAGGAATTCAAGAATCCTTGGAACGCAGACCATCACCATCTGCGCAAGTATCATCAGTAATTAAGTTTTCAAAATTTTTGCCCCTCATATAATTGGCTATTGAAGTTAATGAAATTTCATATTGTTCTCCATTATACATCATTTTTTTGTTTTGTTTTTTGAAGTATGGTGTCTACACCTTAACCAGAATTAATGAGCAATTTTAATCCAAACTTTTTCGACTTCAAAAAAGTTTACAAAAATTTCCTCGCCAAAGAGGTTGGTTCAAACTTTTCCAACTTCAGAAAAATTTACAAAAAGTTCCTCACCAAAGAGCATGGTTCAAACTTTTCTAACTTTAGAAAAGTTTACAAAAACTTCCTCGTCAAGAATCATGGTTAGAAACTTTTCCAACTGCAAAAATTTTTACAAAATGTTCCTCGCCAAATAGCATGGTTCAAACTTTTCCAACTTCAGAAAAGTTAAACTTCATGCATGATTTAATTTCTTATTTAGAGGTTTTACCCGACCAGGTTAAAATACTGGAATAATTATACATTCATAATATACTTGGTCGTCATTGATAACTAATGCTACAACTTAGTACAATAAAGCTATTTACAGTTTTATCTAAGTGCATTATTAAAATATAAGGTCGTATACATTATTCAAATGTGAATCAGATATTAAAAATTTAAGCAAATTATTTAGTTTATAAGCCGATTAACTAACCATTATACAGGTTACCTAGTCGGTAAAAATTTAACATTGATCATAAGCTTGAATAATGAGAAATCAATAAAAAAAAATAACTTCATTTAATTGATCAAAATGTATTACAATAGCAATAATTTATCAAAATGTAGTACAATAAGTATAAATTTATTCTGTTGGGATCTTTCCTTGTGCCATGTCCGTCTCGATAGGAGGATCATCAAGTGTATATGGAGAATTGATTGTGTTGAAATCCATTAACATCTGCCTATTGTTGCTACTCGGCTTGTTAAGCAATTGAGGAGGACGAACAATCTCACATTCGTTGTTGAGGCCATAATCACCTAAATATTTACTTATCACGCATTGGGGAATGGCATTGGGAGGAATCCATATTTTGTCTAATTTTGAAGGGAAGTTTGTCACAATCTAAAGGCCTGGGTCATTCTAATTCCACAAATCACTATTTGATCATACTTCAGCAGTATCAACAAATTAGTCCACCCCCACTTGTACCCTTCACGATTTCTTTGGGCAAGATGGTCATCCATGTGAATCAAGGCCTCATTATACCCATATATCCAAACTTCCCTTGGTTGCTTATGAAATTGGAATGTCAGCTATCACTTGATCCTCGAGTTTCTTGATGAATAAATCTTTGGATTTCAGTAGGGCAGCTTGGTCGTCGAGAGTTTTCTTAATCCTCTCCTCCTCAATAGTTAGTCGAACAATAATACTTTGCCTGGAAGTTTGCCCAAGCTTTGTCTTTTTCTTTTGCAATGATTCTAGCTCCTTCAACATTCTTGTATTTTCAGTCTCTAAAAAGGAAAGGACCTCATATGGTCCAATAGTGGCTGATCTCTTCAGGCTGTCAAGTTCATTCCTTAGGGCATTATTTTATTTCTCCAACATTGCATCAGTTGATTGGGCACTCTCCAAATCTTATTTCAGAGATAAATCCTTCTTGTTCAAAGCAAAATTAATGTCCTTTAACTTTTTGTCAAAACTCCTGCCCTCACTTAATGCTTTATATTTTGCCTCAAAATCAGAATGAAGCAATGTTTTAGAGAGCTTGTGGTTCTCATGCATGTGCTCAATCATTTCATAATAGCTAACAATATTGGCCACAACTCTGTCTAAAAGGGAGTAGAGATAGATGTAAGATTCTTTTACTTGATCAAAAATTTCTTGGTCTAGCAACCCTAATAAATCTACCTTGGATAAAGGAACATGGACTACCTCAAAGGGATTCTTACACCGTTTAAGCGGGTCGGATTCAGCAGAAACAATAGCTTTTTCCTGGCATCAAAATGAAAGGTTGCAAATATAAGTTTATAAGATAAATCTAAAGAAATAGACAACACAGTTCAACAAGAAATCAAAATCATTCCAAGGTATAAACAACATTTGAAGAGAAAATGTTATTCTTTTATTGATTAATGGTTGAAGTACAAGAGCTGATACATCATTAAACAAGAAAAATAAAAAGTAAACTTGTTGAAAAGCAGTTAGACCTTCTCCTTGTCCTTAGCCTAGTTCTGGTTGGTAGCAGGTTGGTCGAAACTAGCATTTGGCACCAATGAAGACTCTAGAGGCATCACTGAAGATGCTCTAGACCCCTCCTCATCATCAAACTCCTCATCTAGATTATGAGGAGTACCAGGGTCATGCCTTTGGAAAAGCTCAAATTTTCTTCTGTGTCGACCACCTTCAGGGCCTCAATCCACCCTTCCTTGAAGGATAATTTTTCGATATACTCAATTTGAGTAAGGGCGGCAAAAATGGCCTTCTCCCAACTTTTATGAAAGGCATCTTTGCCTTTGGCCTTTAAGGAAGTCACCCTTGACATCAAGGTAACCACCTTGTCTTCAACAACTTGTGCCCAAGCTGTGCCATCTGAAAGCTTATCCTCGGTAGCCTTGGCCCTGCCTTTAGCATCATTCAGCTTCTTCTCAGCATCTTTGTCTCTTTCCTCGATAGTGTTTATTTTTCCTTTAGCCTTAGTAGCCCGATCATTGGCCTTCTTCAAATCCTCTTCCAGGATTTCTGCTTTGTCTCCAAAGCTTATCAGGAAGCCTCCAAAGATTGTTTTAGACTTTCAAATGACTCTTAAACTTCACTAAGAGAGGACCTAAGTTGGTTTTCCTTCTCCATCATTTGGTTGTGAGTCAACCCAAAACTGTAAAAAAAGTAAAACACTAGAGGTCAGATGAGTTCATCAATATAGAGAAAAGAGAAGAAAATAAGAAAATTACCAGTGCCAAGTTATAGCAAGTGCTCCCAGTGAGACTGAACCTTGGCATGGGGCTGATACAACCCTGTCGATAAGAAAGGTTCCAGACTTAATCAAACCCCTTGTTAGTCCAGGGTTAACAGTAATAGAGACAGGCCTAATGTCAAGGTCAGTCTGAATTCTTCTCACCAACTCTTATTGGTCGGCATTCTTCTTTATAGCCAATATTTACTGGTCGGATAATGTTTTATGGGCCTATTTTTTAGGATCAGGTAAACCTCTTTTCATCCTCTTCAATTGAGGCTCAATAATTTGAGTCTCGTCATCACCAATAGGCCTCTTGTCACTGGCTAGAGACTTTTTTTTATTGGCTGCTTATCGGCACCAATAATTTTCTTAAGGGTAGGAGCCAAAGGACCACCTATCAATTTGGGAATCTTTCTCTTGGTCATGTTTTTTGAATGAGAGAGAGGATCTCAAATATATCAAATGACTCAAAAGAGGAAGAACTTTCCCCTTGAATGAATTCAACATCGGTAGACTCAATAGCTAAAAAGGTTGGTACAAGATCCTCCTCAAGGTTGATAGTAATTTGGGGCAGAGCAAGTGTAGGTCGGTGGACAAAAGATGTGATAGAACTTTTGTACTCCAATAACAAAGAAGTTGATCGAGGATGTTCCTCTCCAATCTTCTGATTTAATCCTCACAAGAACTTAAGTTCATCAATATTGATTTCCCCTTCCTTGGGGAACCTTTTCTTATTTTATTCTCTATAAAAAAGAAACAACAAAGTTATCGACAAAGATCATGAATGCATAGCAAAAGAGGAAAAATAATCAATAGAGTTACAACTTATGCCATGTCCAGATTGAGGACATCTGGGACCAATATAAGGCACTATAGTAGGGAGAGGAGCATATTGCCATTTCTTAATAACTACCCCATGTTCCCAATAGTCCTTATTGGAATCTGGTAGATTCACTACTAAAGCCCTACTGCCTTGCCTAGTCTTTGAGTAATAAGTACTTTCTCCAACAGTATCCCATTTGTAACAAAACATCAACTACAAGACCCCAATATGGTTCCTATAAAGTTCGTTCAACCTATATACACCATTTACATCCCTCCAAGTATTGGGTGCTACTTTGGCAAGAACGACGTCAAAATATTGGCAAAATTAGAGAAAAAGGGGTTTTGGTGGAAAGATGATGCCACATTCAGCTATGAATAAAGTTCGGATCCAGTGGCCTTCAGGATGGGAATAAACATCTATGGGACCTTGGGCTATCTCAAAATCTACCCAAGTCGGTATTTTCCTTTTCTCCCCGAACTCATCCAATGAACTCTCATCTGCGATGTGAACCATGGTGGAAATAGAGAAAAAGATGATAAAACTGAGGAAAAGGAATAGAAGGCTTACAGGGAAAATAGATGATTGCAAGAACTGAAGAAAAGAAAATAACAACAACGAATGATCGCACAAGGAAAGCTTGGAGATGAAAGAAAACTTTTGAGTACAGAATATTTGAGGTAAAAAGAAAGGAGAGAAATTTCTCTGTATTTATAGGTTGCCTCGATAAATGAGAATGAAATGATTAACTAAATGAATTGCATAGCTATTATCGATTGCATGCCTCTCGAAGAGTCAAAAAATTATTGTATCCTTTGGCGGTTCAAAAAAGTTTGGATTATTTACAAAATTCCCATTGTCAAACAGTGCCAGTGGAAATTTTTACAAGTATGGGAGGTCGGATGCCGACTAAACACTCAAAATAGTACGTCGAGTAACTTCCTGGGCTAAATACTCCATACTTTCAATCAAGCATCAATTATGGAGCATTGGGGGATTTTCTTGTATGTAAAAATTACTCTTCCACGCGGACCAATGATAAAGAAACACCTGTCCTCCTACGTGGCTGACCAACCACCTTGATCGGCTTCAGAGATACTTAGTCAGCTAGGTAGCCGACCAACTCCAGAAGACCAACCAATAGGAATGCTAATAGTTACTCGGATGGGATGCCAACCAGTACTAAATTTCAAGAGTTTCATTTATTGTACACAGATGTAAACGCATGTCAATATAAAGGTGCTCAATTTTTAGGGCTTTACACCCATATAAATACAAAATATTCCCTTAGCTCAATGGACAACTCGAATCACTCATATGCACATCATACTGAGCTATTGTAAACCCCACTGAATAAAAATCAACAGTGGACGTAGGTTATTTTATAGCTAAACCACTCTAAAAATCTTCTCTCTTATGTGTGTATTTTAAGTCACTTATTATATTATTATTTGTGATTATTAATCTAAATTTAGTCCATTTTTAGACATCAACAAATACGGTAAAAGAATACAGTTTTAAAGTTTACTTGACCATTCAGATGATATGATTAAAGAAAAAAATATCGCATTTGATTTTATCGCATTCGTTTTATTCCGAGATATTTAATTATGATATATATACTATCATTTAAATTCATATACCTATTACGATAAGTTCATATTCGAATATGTATATGCCTTATCTTTTGACTTGAATGGGTACATTTTTCTGAAACCTTGGAATGTCTATAGATTAAATATCATTCGGCTTTTAGGTGATGTTGTAGAAATAATCATTTTTCAGGAAATAACTAGGCTCGCGAATGGAATGTAGAAGGACTATGTTGAAGATTTAGCTTATGGAGCTCTTTTTTCAATAATTTTAAGTAGAATGTTTGTTTTATTATATAGAGCATGTTTTGGCTCTCTAGTAACAGGGTCTTAAATTTTGTCTTAAGTTGTACTCGTTGATACTTTTAATATATATAAAGTTTCCTTTTATAAAGCTCTGAGTAAGCAATTATTTTACTTTTTAGTAGTCTATGATTCATGACTATGTGAATGTGTCTCCATTGCATTTATTTTAAGAAATATTTTAAGGCCGAAATATTGAATGCCTTGGTGGCATGTCAAAGCACTTGTTCCCTACTATTTTTTGCTCGGGGTCGTGACAAGTGAGTTTCTAAGTATGGGATTAGGTAGTACGCCATTACGTTATTTTATTATAGGCGTGTGAATAGGTGATGATTATATTTTAGATAATCTTCCTAGGTGAGGTACTAGGTGATACTTACGGTTTGGTGATATCTAGGTATGAGACTAAGGATTGATTTTAGTTGTGATGCCCGAATTATATTTGGGGGTAATTGTGAATAATGAAAAGATAATTAATATCTAAGATAATAAATAAGTATTAGAGACGGATTGATGTGCATCATTATATGTGTGGGTATGGGTAAACCGACCATTACGATGCTTACGGTACCTAGGCTAACTGGATTTAGTGACATTCGTTGTGTAAGGGAACATCACGGTATGTGTTGGCTAATAATTTAGGTTATCGGGCTATAGTAGTGTGTGTGGACTTGATGTAATAAGACGTCAAGAGTACCATGAGTATGTGCAGGGCCAATAGAAAGACAAACTGACTATAATGGTTGTGCATAGATAATCTTATTAATACTGAGAAATATAATTGAAATTGAGTAAGATAATGAAAAAATATATAATAAATGTTGAAATAAACATAATTAGATTTGGGTAGTGGGTTGGCTTATTTCTATGTGGGTAGTTGTTATAGTTTACATTACTTACATTGTTATTATATTATTTCGTTAATTAAAATATTCTATTGTGATATTTATCTCTTATAATGCTTATGACTCGATTCATTAATCATATTTAGGAAGAGTAATTAGTATTCTTACAGAGGGCCCTGACCCGTTACTATTGACTAACCATTCAGGATAGGTTACTGGATAGTTGCATCACTTTGGATATAGAGGGACTTGTAACTTGTATTTATTCTATTGCTTTAGTTTATTTCATTTCCATTCATTATACTTATGAGACAATAGTTTTGGATTTCGTAGTCATATGACTCCACGGTTGTTTTGTGACTTTTATTTAGAGAGATTTTACATAGTTGACTTTATTTCATTTGAGTTCATTAGTATTGGGGTTGAGATTTATTATTGGAGTTTAAAATGGTGATGCATCTTATTTTGGTGGATTGTTTATACTTGTCATGTTATCTTGATATATATCTTCTGAAAAAGGTTCTAAATATCTAATATTTTTGTCACATTCTAAAAAAAGTATTTAATTTTAATAACTTACAAATTTTGGCATCAGGGCCTGATCCACTTCAATTATAAAATATGCGGATTGTTACATCCATCCAGACTGCCTGGAGCCCATGACTGCCATTTCTAGTCAGTCACCCCCACCCCGCCGCCTACTCGATATTTAAGGCAAACAACTCATGTCGCAACTACCACCTTCAGCACCTCCACCCAACCACCTCTCTCTCTCACACACACACACACACGTGCACACGCACACGCACACGCACACACACACACACACACACACACACACTACAATTGAAATTTCAAATTAGAATCGAATGGAATCGTTACAAATGTAAAACCCGCTTCATGTTTTGGATATGAAACTCGAGATATGAAATCGAATGATTTTTATTCAAAATCTTTAGGTCGTCCAACGGGAGGGGGATGTGAAATTTCGTGTCAATATATAATTGACGAAAGGCTGTTGATTTTATTTTATGTTTTTACTCCTTTATTTTAATTTTATTCCTTGTTTTATTTTTTTATAGTTTTTCCTTTTTTCTTATTTGTAGTATTTTTTTTTCATTTTTTTTATTATATTTATATACTTTTTTTTTCACATGTCACACATGACTAATAAGTCTAATGGACCTTTATCATAAAAACTATGAAATTCACAATCAATTTGTAAAAGGTACCAAAATCAAAATAAAATATTCTATGTGGTTTTAAGGAAGGCAAGTGTCCTTTGGTGCACTTGGCCCATAAATATTAAAATATCTATTCATGTTATCAAATTAGGTTTTTTTGAAAGCGATCATTTTGTTTCCTTTCCTTGCTGAGACAGAATGAATGGTTTGGTTATTGAATGATATTATTTTTACGTTCTATCTAAGGATAATCACAATTTCAACAGATTAAGTAATCCACCTTGCCTCCCTTTACAATGAAACAACCCATATTAGCAGAGGCTCAAATATTATTCGAAAAATAAATAAAACACGGAGGGAAAATGTTGTGTCTATCTATGATTGATGAGAGGCTGTTGATTTTATTTTTTATTTTTACTAGTTTTTTTCTTTCCATTCTTTCTTTTATTTTTTTATAGTTCTCCCTTTACTCTCTTTTTTTCAAGTATTTTTTTAATTATCTAATATACGATTGATGAGTTTAACGGACTCTTAATATAATAGCCATCAAATTCAAAATCAAATTGTACAAGGTATCAAAATCAAAATACGATAATTATATTATTTTATATGGCTTTAAAGAAGACAAGTGTTTTTTTATTCACTTGGTCCATAAGTGATCCCTTTACATCAATGTTTTTTTTCGGCTTAACCCCCACTTTTAATGTGATATTTAACTTAATTACGACTTTATTAATCTCTTTGATATAACCCTTACATGAGGGGATTACCTCAAAATATTGAATAAAAATAGAGGGCTAAGATAAGAATTTATTTAACCTTATCCTCTGCTTATAATGTCAAGTTAGATTTAACCCCCTACGTCGGGACCAAAATCAAATGATTATGATAACGAAGAGTTAAATCAAATTAGATATGAAGTTCAAGTCAAAATGACCCTTAAATCAATATAAACATCAAAATATATATTCACACTATCATATTAAGTTTTTTGAAAGCAATCACTTTTGTTTCCTTTTCTTGTTGAGACAGAATGAAGGATTTGTCCATCGATTGATAATATTTTCATGTTCTATAGGAGGAAAATCCCAATTCCGAAAAATTAAGTCATCTGTTCCGTCTCCCTTTACAACCAAATAACTCATATTGACGCAGGCTCAAATATTATTCGAAAAACAAATCCAACACGGAAAGAAGAGAAATAGGGGAAACTGATGGTTTTGTTTGAGGTAAGGAATGGAGATGTCTAATTTTTCAGGGTTGTGATTCTCCTTATTATGACACCCCTCCTAATTAAATATCGGGTGATCAGGCCTTCATTAAATTAAAACAGGATTCCCATTTGATTCATTCTTAGCATCACTGTCGAAAACTATTTAAAACATTTACTAACCACCGAGTATTCAAAAAAGTTGGTGCCAAATTTTATCTTCTTATTAAACAAAATAATATGTGGAAACAAATACAATAACTAACCATCCAAGTAATAAATGAATAAGTTGAACAATCATATGATAAGCAACGAATATAATATAATACCGAATAAACCATCGGTTCCCAAATCCAAATAAAAATCCAATATAAATAAAATCTGAATACATAGTCTGACTGACATAAAGAAACAACTGAGGGCCAACGCGCCCGAATGAAATACTGAATTGCACCCTACACTAGGAATGAAGTAACTAAAGCATTTAATTCCAAATCCTGCAAGCATCCACAAGTCATGCAGCTACGCATCCCTGGAACAGATCATCCTGCTTGGCGTCCCTGTGGCTGGACACCTAAAAGGTTTTGGAAAAAGGTTTTTTCAAGTACGGGTCAGAGCCCAAGTAAAAATCATTTGAAAATATTTAGCAAGCATTTAAATATCAATTTAAATGAACAGTTATTAGATACACATGTTAGGCTCCGGACACTCCCTTGAGTTTCCTCACCTCTCATCTATAGTGCACACCTAACGTCCCACCTAGTCAAGCTACCTAATCTAACTAGGTTTCAGATATCTAATAAGCCTCAAATAAGTCTAGCTCACCCGTACCGTCCATATAGTATGTTACTGAATACCCTGAACTACCATTTAATCATATTTAAGATTCTCCTTAACTTAGTCGTACCTCCCACACAAGAAGCTACCGAATACCCTTAATAACTAACATATCTCCTCAGTTATTATTAAACACACGTTACTATTTCACATATATTATGGTTCAAGCCTTACCATTTAAGTTTCTCTACTTAAACTTTATTTAGATATCCTCCATCCATCTTCGTGTGACACCCCGCCTAATTAAATACCGAGTGATCAGCCCTTTATTAAATTAAAATCAAGGTGAACGATTGGTTCATTCTTAGCATCAATGTCGCAAAATAATTATTTCTAATTTAAACACCCTAAATAATTAAGTTGAGTGTCAAAACAATTTAAAGTCTTATTTTAATTTTAAATTTCAACGTGAAAACCTTTTTAAATAATCATCAGTTTAAGAATCACATAAATGCTAAGGATGGCAATCAATACAAGATAATTAAGCCGTCTATATTAACCAAACCAAGTTAAAGAACCATGAAAGAAATCATCCTGACAAAAGTTAACTCCCAATGAGTAATAAATACTGGAAATATAAATAAACATAAATCTCTGACAAATCCAAACGGAATAGGAATCGGGCGACAAATGCCCTAACTATGAAGAACTAAAACAAGAACTGAATCAATGAAGAGTTCGTCTAAAGCAAGGGCCTGCAACTCCCACATAGTTGTAGCACGTCCAATCCAAAGATCTTATGCTTGACGCCCCGATGGCTGGGCACCTGTAATACATACATATATATACAAGAGAGAGAAATGATAGAAGATGGGTCAGAACCCGAGTGTAAAAATAGTTTTAAAATAGTTTAACAAGTATTTAAAATGCTTACTGGCTAATGTGACAACAATGTTAGTATGCGACACTCTCTTGAGAATTCTCATCTCTCACCTAGTGTGCACGCCTACCGTACTACTAAACTCTTAAGTTTATCTAACTTATTTTCCATAAAGTTTTATCTCGAGAAGTACTAAGGCTATGATATTTAGTTTAAATAATCAATCTCTTCAAAATTTCTTACGTTACTCAGAGCAACTCAGTACCATTACAAAGTTCCCGAATACTTATTATAAAGTTGGAGCCTTTATTTATTACTTAATTACTTATACGCACAGTAGAAAGTTTCCATATATAAGTATATATATATTAGTCACTCATATAATATATATATTATCGGCACCCCGCATAAGATCTATGGTGCTGACATACTCTGCTATCAAGTCCCCGTATCACTCGTACTAAGGGAAATACTAGTTCGGAATCACTCTCGAACTGTATTAACACAATACACACAAAATGGAGGCGAAGCATAGTTCCAAGTCACTAAGAGGTCATCACATACCCCTCACGTCTCTTAGGACCGTCTGACTATCATTCTCAGATAGCCTGTACCAAGGAATCCTATGTTCTAGCGTATAAGTCAATATCCCCCATAAAGGTTCCATCGAGATAAGACTGTCCCGGCGCGGCGACCTCTATGATAGCAAGTAGCGCGGGTATGATTATACGCAAGAATAACATAAATATATACACAAGTGCTAGGTCATATATAAAAATATTCTCATTTTTTCGATTAGGTTCGCCCACGACCAAATAATAATAATTATTAACCGTACTTAGTACAATTTTACCCAATAACCTCGCATAAAGGATTCATCTCTTTTATTCTTAATTATAATCATTGCATACCTACTTCTCATCTCTCGAAGTATTCTCTCTTACTAAATATAATTTCAGTAGGTACACCCTCTCTAACCTTCTGGTCTAGTCCTTCAATCCTTTAGTGAACAAACGCACAATTTCCCACGTGTGACGAAACTCCCCATTAACCCACAATTTCATCCCATATAAAATTTCACTCAACGTAATCTACTTAGACCCTACTGTTCCTCTTCGTGACCCATTATACTCTTTTAATGATACTTAAGGGTTCCTACATATTTTATCCGGATTAAACAAAAAGGGGAAAAAATATACAGTTTTTCAGGAGGGGTCGATCGATCGGAAAAAGGGGTCGATTGATCGAACAAGCGGGTATTCCTAATTCTGCCATTGTTAACTATGGGTTTTCTTCTCCAACCTCAACCAATACTCCATTAATGATCCACAAACTCCCAAACAAATTTACTAGTGGTCTCATATACCTAAATACATGATTTCCTACATGAAGCATGTACAAATTCATCAAAAGTATTGAATTAAAGGGGTAATTCATCATAATTATCAAGAACCCTAATTTTTACATTAAACATCCATTCTTCAAATTCTTTTTCCAGAGTTGTCACTTCTAATCCAATAAAATTTCGTGGGTAATCCTCTATATATGTTGAGATTTCCATAATCTATCAAATTCCTCTAAAACATGTGATTTAAATTCCCTAAACCATCATTTTCTTACATGAAACCCATAATTATCAATCATATTCTAACATGGGTGAAACATCAACTACAAAAATAGAAAGATAGATACTTGCCTGGGATTCAAATGTCTGATTTCTTGATGATACGGGTATGGTTGCGTTCCTCGTCTTACGATCTATATTTTGGTGGTGGTGGTGGTGCAATCGAATTTGTTCTTGGCCTTGGATTTCTTGGAAAAGCTTTCCCTTCCTTCCTCTCACCGCTATTCTATCTTTTTGAGAGTGTTAATCCTACAAGACTCTTTTAATATCTGATAATAATGCCCCAATTTTCGTCATTTAATTAAGGCCAAATTTGGAAATGACTAAATTGCCCCTCTAGGTGCCGGTTAGGCCTAAAAACGCCCCGAGACCCAAACTAAACCCCCGGGTATATTTTTCTGACTATCTCGACCCTTACGGACATGTTGGCGCACTCAAAATGACCATACGGGTGACTTATAATTTATTCACTTTTATAATAATAATTTAGTCCCGACACGACACAGGCGCGTCCTGACTTAAATTTCCATAATTGCCATTTTATTCACTCGTGACAATTTTAATAAATTCAATTTCATATATTAATTTACTCATCTAGTAATATTCAACAAATTCCCAATAATTACTAACTCTCGTCACGCTAGTAAATATTTTTAAATAAAATTATGGATTAATATTAAATTAATAACAAAATTAAATTTAATAAATACCCAATTTTAAAAGCCATAAAAATACGGGGTATTACATACTTTCCTCCTAATAACGGAATTTCATCCCGAAATTCAGAAAATACGGCATACCTAGTAAAAATAGATGTGGATATTTTTTGCGCATATCTAACTCGCGCTCCCAAGTGGATTCCTCCACGTTATGATGCTCCCACTGGACCCGTAGAAGTGGAACTACCTTCGACCTCAATTTCCTATTGCTATGGTCTAGGATAGCCATTGGTCTCTCCTCATAACAACTGTCGAGATGTAAGTCAATCTCCTTTATCGCGATGTGAGTATGGGACATATCATCCCGAAGATATCGTCTCAACGACGAGATGTAATACATCGTGGATACGGTGCAAATGCTCTCGCAACCCAATCTGTAAGACACCGACCCTATCCTCTCGATAATGGGAAATGATCCCACGTACCTCGGTGCCAATTTCCCCTTCTTCCCGAATCTCATTACTCCTTTCATAGGAGATACACATAGTAATACTTGGTCCCTGTGGCCATCCCCGATCCCCGTCGCGGAGGGAGAAAGGATCCTTCGAGTCCTGTGCGTCCCCTCTCGGGAGAGCGCTTCAGCCGGCGTCGATTCATGAGGTGTGAAAATGTAAAGAGATTTAGAGTCGCCAGTCTATTTTACTCAAAACAGACAAAAGAAAAAGGGGAAGCCACCCCGAAGGATGGCATCCAAAGACATACTCGTGCGTGCAAAACCAAAATGATTCGAGAAGGGTTCGGAGGCTTAGTTACGAAATGGGAAGGTGTTAGGCACCCATTCCGCCCTTTCGGTCTCTCATGGATATTTGTTATTTTCCTTTATATTTCCCCCCGTGATATGTGTGCATGTGTATATATAGAATGGAGGTAGGAATCCTCGACTTGTATCATGGAAGAGATAAAGCGAGCCGTCCGTAGGAAAGTGAGATTAATGTAGAAAATAGGATTTGCGCGATTACCCTTGCGTTGATCGTTATAAGGGAATGATAACGCGTGTGGAATAATACGCCACTAAGAACGAATATATAGAATATAATAGAAAATGAGATAAAGAGAAAATAGAAAATAAGAGAAAAAGTGAGAAAAGGACTCGAGTCTCGGGTTTTACCCCGAGACACCTACGTAGCCTATAAAGGCATCAAAGTCCACGTAGTTCCCATACAAAACGAGGGGTGGGGTTTATCCCATAAATCCAAATGGAGAAATCTCTTATTTGTAAGTGTGTGTGTGTGTGTAGAAAAAGTGTTTTAGTTTTGAGAAAAGTGTGGGAAAAGGGTGAGAATCCCTATTTGGAATTTATGAGCAAACCCTCTTTTTCTTGTTTTTGGGGTTTTATTTATATGAAAATAGGAGATGTGCAATAATACTAGATAAAAAGTATTTTAGGATATGTGAAATAAGATAATAAAAGTGCTTAAGTAATAAAACAAGTTATTGCAAATTTAAGAAGATTTGAAGAGAAAGGTGAGAAAGATGGACCTTGTTGGAGACTTTGAGCTTGATTTTGAATGTTGAAAAGCAGCCCTTGCACTTAAATGATGATGGAGAGTGGTTAATTCATCAAGTTTGATGAAGGGGATGATGAAAAATGGGAGTAAAAGGAGGATTCGGAAGTTGAAATCACGCTACCTTTGAGAGAGATTTCTGGGATTCTTTGAGAGTGATTTGCTTTTGATTTGAGCTCCCCTTTGCAGATGAGGCCAAGGCCTCCTTTTATAGGCCCAGGGGTATGTCGATCAGCATTTCCATGGCACTACCTATCATCAGGTGCCGATAGGAAGAGTCTGGGACCTGCCATTTGGCAGTGCGCTTCAGGCTTTTTCAGAAAATTGGTCGCCGAGGGCAAACCATTGGTCAGAATCGCGCATGGGGTATACCGTTAGAAAGGTATTTCAGAGACCTTCAAAATTACTTTGGACTGCTCCCAAGTTCGGTAGTTCACTATGGGTCAAATATGGCTCGAAAGAGTTTGTCGATCCGTTAGACGGGGAATTGTTCGGACGCAAATGGATCGTTCGTCCGTATGGTAAGTCCGAATTGCGCATGGGGCGGACCGTTAGAAAGGTTAGAAGATGTACTTTGACATTCCAAAGAGTTTGACCTAGGTCGAGGAGTTGACTTTGGTCAACTGGGCCCGAGAAGCCTTCGGTGACCTCTCAGAGTCAAACAGTTCCCTTCGAAGATTCATTCAGCCTCAGTCGAGCTGAAGAGTTGACTGAGGTCAAACAGAGCCTGGGATCTCCCGGTGGCCTTTAGGTCGAGTTTCGGACGCAAACGAATCGTTCGTTCGCATGGTAAGTCATAATTGTGCACAAGGCGGACTGTTGGAAAGGGCATTCAGTGACCTTCGAAGATTCATTGAGTCTCGGTTGAGATGAAAAGTTTGACTTTTGGGTCAAACTGAGCCGGGGAGTGTCCGATGGCTTTCAGGTCAGTACTCGGGACGTGACCAGGGTTCACAGTGATGAGTGGAGGTACTAGGGACCTAAAGAGAGTTAGGGGTAACAGAATGAGGTGTCTAAAGATCCCCTCGATGGGTGAGTTTGGAACAAATGATAGCCGTTGATTAGACACCGCATGATGCTTTTGAGAGAGTGTGACCAATTTAGAGGATTGAGGCAGATTCTGAGGACCTAAGGAAGCGAGGATGACCGATTCAGAGGGTCGAGGTCAATTTTGAGGACCTAAGGAGCGTTCTAGGGATGACCAAATCAGAGGGTCGAGGTCAATTTCGAGGACCTAAGGGGAGAGGGTGACCAAATCAGAGGGCCGAGGTCAGTTCCGGGGACCTAAGTAGCGAGGGTGACCAATTCAGAGGGTCGAGGTCAATTCTGAGTACCTAAGGGTGGTGACGACCGAGGACCGAGGCCAATTCTGACCTAACTCAGGTGACGATCCAAGGTCGGGGCCAATTCTGACCCAAGAGTGGTGACGATCGAGGACCGAGGTCAATTCTGACCTAACTCAGGTGATGATCCAAGACTGGGGTCAATTCTGACCCAAGAGTGGTGACGACCGAGGATCGAGGTCAATTCTGACCTAACTCAGGTGACGATCTAAGATCGGGGCCAATTCTGACCCAATAATGGTGACGACCGAGGATCGAGGTCGATTCTGACCTAACTCAGGTGACGATCTAAGACCGGGGTCAATTTTGACCCAAGAGTGGTGACGACCGAAGACCGAGGTCAATTCTGACCTAACTCAGGTGACGATCCAAGATCGGGGCCAATTCTAACCTAAGAGTGGTGACGACCGAGGACCGAGGTCAATTCTGACCTAATTCAGGTGATGATCCAAGACCGGGGTCAATTCTGACCCAAGAGTGGTGACGACCGAGGATTGAGGTCAATCCTGACCTAACTCAGGTGACGATCCAAGACCGGGGACAATTCTAACCCAAGAGTGGTGACGACCGAGGACCGAGGTCAATTCTGACCTAACTCAGGTGACGATCTAAGACCGGGGTCAATTCTGACCCAAGAGTGGTGACGACCGAGGATCGGGGCCAATTCTGACCTAACTCAAGTGACGATCCAAGACCGGGGTCAATTCTGACCCAAGAGTGGTGACGACCGAGGACCGAGGTCAATTTTGACCTAACTCAGGTGACGATCCAAGACCAGGGCCAATTCTGACCCAAGAGTGGTGACGACTGAGGATCGAGGTCAATTCTGACCTAACTCAGGTGACGATCCAAGACCGGGGCCAATTCTGACCCAAGAGTGGTGACGACCGAGGATCGAGGTTAATTCTGACCTAACTCAGGTGACGATCCAAGACCGGGGCCAATTCTGACCCAAGAGTGATTGCATTTCCTTTGGGAAAAGAAAAGAGTTCCACTGGGGATAAGAATTGGATTTGAGGTTCCGCTGGGGATAAGAATTGGATCTGAGGTTCCGCTGGGGAACGGTGAATGAGCTGGAGAAGATTTGGATCGTCCTTTGGGAGAGATCGCCTAGGGAGAGTGATTTTTTCTGAATTCTGCTGGGAAAAATACCATGGGATATTGTTTCGCACCGGGTAGCCAATGGATGGGGAGGCTTTATGTCTTTGATTTGAGCGGGGGAGCTGATTGTTGGGGAGATAACCGGTTTGAAGTTGTAAACTCTGCTGAGGAGGTGATTAGGTGGTCCAGGCGCAGTGCTCAAGAGGTCATTCGCTTGGATTTTGAGGGTTCCGCTAGGGCAAAAGAGGTTTCACCTGAAGGAGTGTGAAATTTTCTTGATGAAAATGTTCTAAATCCCTTTTGGGATTTTTAGGAATTTTTGGGGGATTTTTCAAGGCTTTTTGGTATTTTTTGGGAATTTCTGTACGAAATTTTAGGGGGGTGCCGGCCGGCATAGACTGAGGTGTGCCATTCGGCAGTGGCACGGACTTTTGGACTACCTCGGGAAGGGGAGGAGTCAGTGCCGATCGGTATGAAAGGGGTGAGTGCCGATCGGCATGGTTCTTGGCCTCCCATATAAAGGGGGGAATCCCCTTCATTTTTCACAGCTTCTTGCCTTCTCTCTTTCTGTGATTTCTCTCTGCGAATTATTTTAACGTTTTGATCTTCAAGAAATGGCCGCCTTTGTGAGCACCGCTGTCCACCGGGAGTGGTTGACCGTTGATGACTGGGCGAATATGGATTGGAGGGACAGGGTGCCCCTTACTTTAGGGAACGAGAATGCCTTCGATGCATTCGAGCCGGTGGCGGATGAGCGGACCTTGCTGCGGGAGCCATCGTGTCATCTCTCTTCGAGAGTGATTCCCGACAGTCATGTAAGTAACCTGACCTTTGGCATTCCTTTCTTTTCGGGTGATTTTTCCTTTTTCTTGACCTTTGACTGAATTTTTCCTTTTTCTAGTCGGATATTTCTTTAAAGAACATACGTGCCCGTGGGACGACGGGGCTTAAGGATGTTTGGGAGCATCTTCCACCCGTGGTGTGCTGGATGGTATCATCAGCGGGTTTGGGGAGGTTGGCGGCTGCGCTAGATGATACTCCTCGTTCGACATCAGTTTTGTGTGCCTTGGGGGAGAGGTGGTGGGACACCACCCACACCTTTAATTTTGGCTTCAGGGAGATGACGGTGACTCCCATAGATGTGCAGCAACTGCTGGGGATGGATTGTTATGGGGAGCAGATAGAGGTGGATCACTCCTTGCGGGTGAGGCCGGAGGCGGTGCATGCGGCACTTGGTGATGTGAGGAGGATAGTTTCTGGAGATTCAATCCGGCTGTCCTTGCTGAAGGATGTTTTGCTGAGCAGGGTGGTTGATGTGGAGGATGGGCTATAAGTGAGGAAGATGGCCCGGTTATTCATCTTGTTGGTGTTGGGAGGTTTCATGGTGGCGTCGAGCGGCGACGTCATCCATTTGTGGTTTCTGCGGTACTTGAGGATGTTTTCGAACATCCCTTTTATGATTGGGGAAGTCAGACCTTGGCGACCCTTTACTCTTCTCTGGATGCATTCAGTCGGTGATGTCGGCAGACTTTTACTGGAGCCACGTATCTCCTTGAGGTATTCTTTACTTTGCGCATTTTCATTTCATGCATTCACATTTTCCTTTTATGCATTCGCATTTTCCTTATGCGTCTCTTTTTGCTTGTGAATTCAGACGTGGTTCTATGAGGTGATTGGGTGCAACACCTCACTGATTGCTCTGAAGGATGACACTGTTGGGGACTTCTGCCGGTTGTATCGATGGCGTAAGGACAACCGGCAATCGAAGGGATCTCTCCCTGGAGGCGGTGCATCAGGTCTTGAATGACCTGACCAGTGGCCGGGTAAGATCCTTTCCTTTTCAGTCTTGGTTTTTGCACCTTCTGATCTTGTACTGACTCATGCCTTCTTGGGGATTTTCAGGTGACCTTTTATCCTTGGGGGACAGCCATTCAGGATACGGGGATGACTTGGGTAAACGCGCAGATGAGGCATTTATTGGCGCATGAGTTTGGCCATTCCTGGTACCTCGGGGAGAGGGTGATTCGTCAGATTGCTGAGGAGGAGGTAGTGGTGCCACCCCCGCAGCCTCTTACGTCTATGAGGCGGGAGCGACAGCTGTTGGAGGATGAGAGGATCGCGGCGATGATTGGCGAGTCCTATGCTTTGTACACTGATACGGCCGCACTGTATGACTATATGGATTTTGTGACGAGCTGGTTGATGGCGCCTAGTATAAATGATGCCTTGCCTTTCCCTCTTGCTGGTTCGAGTCGGGTGGTGGGGTCTTCCCACAGTGGTGGTGGTCCGTCGATACCTACGACGGCGGCGACCTAGGAGGTTCTTTTCGTGCGGTTGCACACTCCTTCGTACAACATCCGGCGGGCTGATGGAGGGATAGTGTCGTTGCTGCACCGTCCTCTTGCCATGGATCCGGAGGAGCTGGGTTTGACAGAGGAGGTCCTTCATCCTGCAATAAACCTTTCGGTCCTTTTCCTCTTTTTGATTTCTTTTGCTTGATACTGATTCTGTCTTTTCCTTGCAGCAAATCCGGGTGTCGACCACTTGGCTCAAGGACATTAGAGATTGGATATCATCGGCGACTGCCCACATTCGGGATGCTGTCCCTGTTCCTTCTTGCTTGGTGCCATCAGCCTCGTCCGGGGAAGACTCTGGCTCGTGTAGTAGGGGTGCGTCATCTCGCCATAGGGGGAAGAGAGCGCGTCGCAGGGGTGGAAGCTCTTGAGAGAGAGAGAAGAGAGAGAGAGTGGGTTCGGGATGAGTCCTATTGTTTTTGGCTTTTCTTTCTATTCCCTGCAAAATGATGTAACACAGAAAACAAATATATGCAATGCAATGTAGTTTCTTTTACCATCTTTTATTTTAATGGTGAATGAATGCATGCACATGCGCTTTTTAATTTGCTACTGAGACCGTAAAGCAGGAGTATTTTTAGAATTTTCAAAGGAAAGCTGTTTTATTTAAAAAGGGGAATCCCATAGGAGAAAACAGGATTCTTGAAATTCTTTTGAGAATATCAATTTATTTTTATTGAGTTTTCTGATTAAAAGAGGAAAGGAGGAAATTTTCAAAAATGGGGGGTTGCCGATCGACAAGCACCCTGACCTGCCTATCGACAGTTCAATCTAGTCCTATCAATCGAAAGCTTTGATTGGTACCCTCTTCAGCTTTTGGTACCTTGTGGGGTAGGATTCCCTCCGATTTCTGTAGGGATTATGTCTTTTGTGAGAGTTCTTCAAGTATAAAAAGGGGGTAAGGGTGGAGTGTTTCACCACACCTTTGCATCCTCACCTACTTGTCCACTATTTATTTGTCCTATAAGATGTCTCTCCTTGGTAGCACCGAGTTTGTCAACTACCTCGAAGTCTTGGAAGCTATGTGCTCTTATAATATCAACTATGATGCTTTCAACATGCGCCGAGTTTCCTTATGGCGCAATCAGCCTTTTGAGTGGAATATGCTGACAGCGACGGTACAATTCTGGTACCCCAAAGACCATGTATTCCGCTTTGGGTTGGAAGAAGTTTGTCCTACCTATGAGGAATTTTCGGCCATACTAGGTGTGAATCCCAGTGTTGCCGCGACTTTACTCAAATTTTCCCGCTCTCCTAGGGATTTGTTGGACGGGCTTCTTCATATTTCGCCTTCGGCGGCTAGATTATTAGTTTCTGAAGGGATGATCTCCCTCCCGGTGGTGTTACAGTCCGTGCATTTGTGGGAAGTAGGTGATGCTGGTTATGCTGGAGCCGTTGTTCTTGGCCTGGTTTTAAAATTGTTGTTGGTGACTGGGAGGTGCGAGTGGACCCACAACTTGCAGTCATTACTTCATGGATGTCATACCGTTGCAATCCTGCGGCGGTGATATTGGCGAAGACTCTGAATGGCCTGGATGCCTGGAGAGAAGGTCGTTCTGACTTTTTGAGGGGTAGCCCTGTGATGTTGTTCATGTGGTTGTCTGAAAGATTCCGCTTGTCGACTCCTCCAGAATATCCTTTGTCGGTTGTACCCAACTTCTTTTCACGCTACTTTATCCGCATTGGCCTGTATGTTGAGAACTGGGAGAATTAATTTGTGGAGTATGGGGCTCATGGGATATATTGGTCAGTGCCTTGGTGGGGGCAGTTGCAGCCTGTTCTGGAGCTAGGAGAGTATTCATATGTGCGGCTGGTTGGTCTCAGACAGACCTATTTTTATTTCCCTTGGCGACTTTTGCGCCAATTTGGTTGGGCGCAGGTCGTGCCCCCTCGGACCTCAAATTTCTTTCCGATGGAAGATTTAACTGAGCGCTTGCATCTGTTGCTTGGATCTTTGTGGGAGAATCGGCGTTCGTCGACCCGTCCCTCTCAGTCTGTCAGGAAGGTTTGGCATGTCCCCAAAGATTATATGAGGTGGTTGTGGAGGAAAGTAGTCAGCAAGATTTTGGCAGTAGAGACTGGTCAAAGGTGGTTTATTTTATCTAACTTCATGGAAGGGGGTGTTGTGGTCTTTTCAAAGATGGTTAAGGCTCATCGATCCATGGAATGTTTGCGACACTCCATTCAGGCAGGGGAAACTTGGGGTCCTCGGGATGTAGATGATGAGGGTGCAGGCTCTTAGGGTAGTTGTGGGTAGGATTCCTGGGGAGTTTATTTATGTAACAGATGTGGGGGATTTTATCTGGTTTTTATGGTAGTAGGGGGAAGGGAGTTATCCATTCCTTTTTCTTATGTAATCTGTACTGTAGTTTCTTATTAATGAAATAAACAAGTTTCTGATCATCCAGCTATGCCTTTCAATGAATTTTGTGTTTTGAATTATCTATACCGATTGCTAAGGCATACATAATCCTTTTGTTCAAGTAGATGTTTAGAATGAACTGTCGTTCTCGGAGATAAGAAAAGAATAGTATTTTGTGAAAAAGAAAAGGGCCGCACTCATGTGAGGAGTATGAGTTTCCTACGTACCTCTGGGGCTTTTTTTTTTGGAAAAGTTTTTAAAATAGTTTTTGTAGAGGATCAGGCCCACGTAGTTCTGGGTAGAGGGAAATGAAGAGTTTTTTTTTTAGAATAGAAAGGGGATGAGAAGAGTCGTAGCGCGCCGAGATTTCGGACTAGGGTAGAATTTCTTGAGACGGTCCAGATTGACTGGACAAGCCATCTCTTCCCCATCCAGGTCAGTGAGCATTGCGGCACCACCAGACAAGATCTTCTTCATAATGTAAGGACCGCTCCAATTGGGCTTGAATTTTCCTCTGGGGTCCCAGATGGGTTCATCATCTCCTTGAGGGCTAAATCCCCCTCCCGAACACCGCGGTCCTTGACTCTCTTATTGAATGATCGCGCTATTCGGCGATGGTATCCCTGTATGTGATAAAGAGCTTTTAATCTTCTTTCATCTAGAAGGGCTAGCTCATCAAGACGGCTTTGGCACCAGTCTTCTTCACTAACCTTGCTTTCCAGCATGACGCGTAGCGAGGGTATTTCCATCTCCACGGGTAGGACTTCTTCCATACCATAGACCAGGGAATAAGGAGTAGCCCCAGTAGAGGTTCGGATTGAGGTTCGATAGCCCCGGAGTGCGTACGAGATCCGGTCGGCCCAATCCTTATAACTTTCGGTCATCTTGCTGATGATGGATTTGAGGTTTTTGTTGGCGGCTTCAACTGCACCATTGGTCTGAGGTCGATAGGGAGAAGATTTGTGTCTCTGAATCCCATACTCGTTGACAACTTCTGTGACTTCTGCCTCGAAGTGTAACCCGTTATCTGACACTAGCTCGTACGGGACCCCATATCGATAGATGATATTTTTCTTGATGAATTTGGCCACCTTCTTGGCATTTAATACTGTGTATGACTCCGCTTTGACCCATTTGGTGAAGTAATCGATGGCAACCAGGATGAACTCATGCCCTTTTGATGCCTTTGGCGTAACCTTCCCTATGATGTCGATACCCAAGGTGGAGAACAGCCAGGGAGAAGTCATGTTGTATAATTCCCGCGGAGGTAGGTGTTGGAGGTTGGAGAAATGTTGGCATTTAGGGCATCTCCGAACATAGGCGGTGCAATCCTGGGCCATGGTGGTCCAATAGTAGCCCTGTCGGATGATATTCTTGGCAAGCATGTGACCGTTCATGTGGGGTCCGCATTCCCCGTTGTAGATTTTCTGCATTTTCTTTTCAATGTCAGCCCCTGTGATACAGTGCAAAATGAGTTCCATCGAAATTCCCTTGAGTAGTGTTTTATGACAGATGATGTACTGGGAGGCCATCCTTCGGAGGGTAGCTCGGTCGTTCTTGCTGGAACCCTCAGGATACCTACCGTACCTGAGGAGGCACCAAATATCATAGTACCAGTAGTTGACTAGCTCAGGATCTTCTGTGGAGACAAGCTCAATATGGTAGCAATGGGTCGGTTTGTCCTGCTTTTGAACTAGGAAGGGGGTCATTGTTATTCCCTCGGGCATGTCGACCATGGAGGCCAAGGTAGTGAGGGCATCGGCTAGGTTATTCTTTGATCGGGGCAAGTAATGGAAGGTGATATCTCAAAATTGGGAGGCTAACTCTTCAAATTGGGCATGAAAGGGTTGGAGTTTTTCGTCCTTGACTTTCCACTTTCTGAGCACTTGACCGATGATGAGGGTAGAATCCCTAAATACATCAAGGTATTGAATACTTTTCTTGAGAGCGACCTTGAGGTCCACTGCGCATGCCTCGTATTCCGTCATGTTATTGGTGCAGGGGAAATTCAACTTGATGGCGATGGGAGTATGAGAGTCATCTGGGGCAACCAGGAGTATCCTAATGCCATATCCCTTTTTATTGGAAGCGCCGTCAAAGAATATTTGCCATCGGAGGTTAGCTTGGGCGGTGCAAAGGATATTCTCATCAGGGAATTCGGAGATCCAGACATTAGCTTCTTCTACGGGGTAATCCGCGAGGTAGTCAGAAATGGCTCTTCCTTTAACGGATTTTTATGTGACGTACACGATATCAAACTCAGTTAGGAGCATCAACCATCGGGCCATTTGGCTGGATAGGGCGGGTTTCTCAAGCAGGTATTTGATGGGATCCATTCGGGATACAAGTTTAATGGGGAAGGCGAGCATGTAGTGTCGTAACTTTTGGGTGACCTAAACAAGTGCGACACATGCTTTTTCCAAAGCAGTGTAGTTGACCTCGTACACAGCCAATTTGTGACTGACATAATAGATGGCTCTTTCTTTGCGGGAGTCCTCAAGGTATTGGGCTAGCAAAGCCCCAACTGAAGTGTTAGTTATGGTTAGGTATAGGAGCAAAGGGAGACCAGGCTGTGGTGGCATGAGGACTGGAGGTTGGGTCAGATATTGTTTGATTCGATCAAAAGCTTCTTGGCAGGCTTCGTTCCAAACCTTGGTTGAATCCTTTCGAAGGAGCTTGAAGATTGGTTCACAGATGGAGGTTATTTGGCTGATGAACCGACTGATATATTTTAATTTCCCAAGGAAACGTCGAACTTCTTTCTCTGTTCGGGAAGGTAGCATTTCAAGTATGGCTTTCAGCTTGGTGGGATCTGCTTCTATCCCATTCTTACTGACCATGAATCCTAAGAGTTTTCCCTTTGTAACGCCGAAGACACATTTTTATGGATTGAGTCTCATCTGATACTGCCGCAGTCGTTCGAAGAACTTTCGGAGAGCAGGAGCATGACCTTCTCTAGTTTTGGACTTGATGATCATATCATCCACGTAAACCTCGACCACTTTGTGAATTAGATCGTGCAAGATGGTTGTAGCGGCCCTCTGGTAGTTAGCCCTAGCATTCTTGAGGCCGAATGGCATAACGGTGTAGCAAAAGGTCCCCCATGGGGTGATGAATGCGGTTTTCTCTTGGTGGTCGGGGTGCATCTTGATTTGGTTGTATCTAGCAAACCCATCGACAAATGACTTGAGAACATGACTGGATGTGTTGTCCACGATCATGTCGATATTGGGTAGCGAATAATCATCCTTCGGAGAGGCTTTGTTTAAATCTCGGTAATCCACACACATTCGAACCTTCCCTCCTGATTTTGGTACAGGTACAATGTTGGCTAGCCACGTGGGATATTCGATTACTCGAATGAAACCCACGTTTAACTGTTTGACCACCTCTTCTTTGACCTTGAGCAACCATTCGGTGCGGAGCTTTCTCAATTTTTGTTTAACCAGCTTATAATCTGGGAGAGTGGGGATCTCATGCTGAGCTGTTTCAGGATCAATATCGGGCATATCGTCGTAAAACCATGCGAAGACATCCACAAACTCCTTCAGCAATTCTTCGAGTTGTGCGCGCTCATGCTCGTCAAAGGTGGCCCCTATCCTAATCTCACGTAGTTGGCTACTAGAATCGAGATTAATAACAACAGTCTCTTCTTCATTAACTTGAACGCGGTTATGTTGTTTGTTATTAACCTTATTTAAATCAGTTAAGAATTATTCATTTGCAAAATCATCATCATCAAAAGTTTGATTAGAATTTAAACAATTAATGTAAGGCACAACAAGATACTCAAAATCTTCGTCTATTTCATTGATAGGAAAAACAGCATTGAGAACCTCATCGAAAGAGGTCTCGATTACATTTGATCCAGGATAGACAACAGAAGAAGAAACATGGTAAACATTGGGGTTAGGGGAGATTTCAAGAGGTAGAACTGACGCTGCATGCTAGTTGAGGATAGGTGTATCAGCAGCTTTGATCAGATGAGAGGGGTCCAGTGATGTAGTGCATGGGTGAACCATGCAGAGTGCCAACCCCAGTGTCTGCAAGTTAAAGGAATCTTTAAAATCACTTTCCTCAGTCTCTTCGATATTTTTTATGAGCGGTTGTACGCGGTGTGGGAAAATTTCGGCCCATGGGTAGCTATCTTGGAAAAAGATCTCCATTCCGGGCTTCATCTTCTTATCTGTATGGTCTTACCACGGTTTTGGAAAGCCGCAAAAGGGGAAGTCTTCACTCTCTTTAATGAATCGTCCATTTAAAGAATCTCCCGAGATAGTTCGGACGCAGTCTAACCCTTTCTTTGATCGAGTCTGGCGGATCATTCTGAGCTCTGGTTCTGATGGTTGATACCCCAAGCTGCAAGGAGGGAAAGCTTTCTTCAGTTTGATAGGCTCAAGTATCCCTTACTGCCTTTGTCCTAGCCCCAGTCCGGGAATGAAGTGCATGTTTCTGAACATCTGAATCACATTGACATTGCCATGAGGGTCATATTCTGGACAAACCCTTTCTTTGAAACTGTCCCCTGTCGAGAGCAGGGATGGCTCAACTCGGAATCCTGATAGGAGCATATCATTTGACCCATGTTGTATCTCGAGAATTGGACTGCTTGTGCTTGAACCCTCGGTGTAATTGTCGTCACCCAAGATGGTGATGACTCGCCCATCGGCGAAGAAGTTCAATTTCTGATGGAATGAGGAAGAGACACCATTTATACTGTGGAGCCAGGGTCGTCCGAGCAACAGGTTAAAATAGGTCGGGATATCAATGACTTGGAATTCGACGACAGGGTTTACAGGTCCAACCCCTATTGCAATTTTTATGGATCCCATCACCTCCCGACGGGTATTATCGTAGGCACGCACGGCAGCGGAGGTTGAAGCGAGGTCACTTTCTTTTAGGCCTAAACATTTGAAGGTTCTCAGTGGGAAGACATTCAAAGCGGATTCGTTATCAATGAGAGAAAGTGGTACAACCTTCCCCATAACTTTGATGGAGATGTTGAGTGCATGATTGTGATTCGGCCCAATTTTGGGGATTTCCTCTTCAAAAAATGACAGCATTCGGGTGGAGGTCAAGGACCCGACCAAATTTACCGCTTCTTCTGGTGTGGTTGAAGGAGGAACTATGGGTCCTGTGAGCAACTTGATTAAAGCATTTATATGCAGCTGGGAAGATATGAAAAGCCCCCATAGAGTGATGTTAGCTTGAGTTTTCTTCAGTTGATCAAGGATCTTGCTCTCTTCGATGGTCATTTCTGGCATAGGAAGGTTTTCAATACCCTTCCCCTTGTCATTTTCTAGTAGCGAGCTTGGAACTTGGTAATGTCTCCCAGATCTGGTCATGTGATTTATTGAAGAAGGGAAAAACTTAAATCCAGTTTTCTCGTCAATCTCAGGTTATTCTGCCGCCCTGTCTATTTCTACGAGGAGTTCTTCAAATGATATCATCCCACATATGTCGGCTATTGGGCCAGTTCTTCCTGAAGCTTGTTCTTCATTCGAATCTTCGAATTCTTCCCCCCATCCGGTGGCAACAATTATGTTTTCCTCCGTGAAATTAATGTATTCCACAACTTCAACGGCTTCCTCATATAGGCCTTCCCATTCTGTGGGGATATGTGTGATTGAAGGGACCAAGTGCCCTTGTAGCTTCAAAATGTCAAGTAACTCGGTGATACTGCAAATGTTGTTGGTTTGCCTAAATGCTTCCGCCATAATCTGGATAACATCCTCTAAGCTGACTTCATCGGTTGGTACCACCCAACTATCTGATTCTCGGGCCCATTTTCGTGCTTCCAAAAATAGCGAGCTGAACCTCTAGCAATCGATAATCATCTGTGAGGGACATTTCAGCCCGAACTCTAGGAGTTGATTTAATACCTCTGACAATTCCATACTTCCACTTTCAGAACGAGTACGGACGGTGATGCATGCTCTGGTAAGGAGTGACAGTGCCTGATCAGCGGGGTTGGTAGGGTGTAGGAGGAAATATGGGCAAAGTTGAAGAGATTTAGGAGGGTATAAGGGTGTGATTTGGGTTGACGGATCGAAATTCGGGTTTTCTTCCAAGAAGATGGCATTGGTGTGATTCGGGAGGGGGTTATGAGTAGTGTTTGGCTTAGGATTGGCTGGTGGGGCGATGGTACCCCGATCAATGAGTTCTTGGATTATGTTTCGAAGGTGGAAGCATTGGTCGGTGGTATGACCAGCTGTTTGGTGAAAGGCGTAATGAGCGTCGGTTTTGAAATTTCTTGGGAGTGAATTTGGCAATGGACGTGGATCCAAGGGTTTGATAAGGTTTCGGCTTAACATGGCTTGGTAAACTTTGGAGAGGGGAGCATGAAGCTTAGTGTATTCCCTTCGAATGGGGGCAGGGAGACTTTATGGTGCCCATGATGCGGTTGGTCGAGAGATGTTATTGATGGTTGAGACTGTAGTATTGGCAGGCTTGTCATACTTTATAAGGGTGAACTGTCCGGACACTTTATTCGGTTCAACTTCTGTTTTGGCAAGACTTTCCTCGATTTCTACTCCTGCTTATCTGAGAGCTCGAAAGTGGGGGTAGTACTGTCCTCCCATGGTTGCTCGGACATTGGGCAAGAAATTTTTCTTCACTATGTTGACTTGTTCTTCTTCAGATGGTCGATTGGTCATGGTAGCTACTTTTTCCCTCCATCGGGCTATAAAGTTACTGACTGATTCTCCAGAATTTTGTTTGAGCAGCTCTAAATCATGGCGGGTGACCTCAAGCTCTTCGTTGTATTTATACTGCGACATGAATTCTCGGGCTACATCCTCCCAGCTACGGATTCTGGATTCCTCAAGAGATAAAAACCATCGGAGGGCACTGTCCTTCAAAGTTTGCTGAAATAATTGGGCCATCACCTCTTCAGAATCCCCTAGTAGAGTCATGGAACGATGATAACTGCGATGATGAACAATTGGGGGGCCATTCCCTCTGAACTTCTCGATATTTGGCATCTTGAACTTCTCGGGTAACCTTGCTTTAGGATAAGGAGACATATGGGTGTAATCCATGTAATTCCCAGAGATTCGGACTTGGTCGAACTTCTTAGTGAGCATCTTGAGATCCTATTTGACTTTATTCAACTCTTCCTCCTTTGGATCAGCGACCACAGGCAGGTTAGCCATAGGCTAGGCAATGTTTGGCATTGGAAGCTGGGCAGGCGACGACCCATTGGCAGGAGGGGCACGTGGAGCGTGCTGATATTCTTTCGGGACCTAGATAGGTTCGGGTGGACCCATAGCATGAGGGAATAGGGCCTCGGGCTCTTGAGGAATAGGAACTTGGTTTCGTTGCATTTCTCGGACCTCAGCCTGGAGGTTGTCAATTTTGGCAACGAGCTGAGCTAGGACTGTCGGCAGATTCGGTTGTATGACTGGTGGTTGATCTGCATTCTCCATGGAAGATGGATGGATTCCTGATTCGGAATAAGTAGTAGAGGAGTCAAACTCCGAGGTGATTTGACTAAAGACCGAAGCCAATAAGGAGCCAGGCCAAGGGCGTACGATCGACCTGAGAAGGCGTAAGATGAGATTTATTTTTGAGAAAAAAGGGAAGAAACTATTTTTGGATTTTTGATAAAGAAGGGGGAAATGTTTTTGGATTTTTAACAAAGAAGGGAGAAATGTTTTTGGATTTTTGCCCTTTTTTTTTAATAAAGAAGGGAGAAATGTTTTTGGATTTTTTGAGACGGAACTCAGGATGATTATTATAATTATTATGTTCTCACTTGTATTTAATTCTCCTAACGGCAATGTCGGACGGGACCCGAGCCTGGAAAAGTGGGGGTCTTAATATATGCAAAGCTACGTTTGGACTTGTAACCAGGCTCGCGGGTAGGGTCCCGTTTTAAAAAGTGCGCAAAAATTGGGTGGCAGGCCGACCCGAAATTTCGGTAGAGTTTCGGGTTGAAACCGGCAATCTAAAGTGCGTGTCCTAGGTTTGACACCTATATGCGGGTATGCAGTTGGTTGGGTGAATCGGCATGGGTTCCCCCCTTTGGCGTGACTTTCACGATATACGTCTTGCTCTTGCGGGCAATCGGTACGTGTGGACAAGCCACTTGATATACCTGAGTGTACGTGAATTGCCTCACCATATACCTCGTGGGGACGGTACGTGTGAGAGCGAATTCTATATACTCGGCGTACGTGAACGAATTCCCTGCGATATACCTCCCATCATGACTTCGGTCAAGAGGTACGATGCGGGGGAACCGTTCGATATACATCGAAGGTACTTGTCCAATGGAAGGTGAGAGTCATATCGCTTAGGCTAACTGTGACCTGCCAGACCAGCGCCCATCACGAAGTGACCCTCCCGTTACTGGGTAAAATTTGATAAATAGCAATGCTCTTTGGTGATATCGTGTGAACCATGCATGATTCTCTTATTAGTATCTTATGATGAGAATGCCTTTCTCGATTATGCCAAAACAGGGAGCCAAGTACAAGTACCCCAAAAGGTACATCAAGTATGGGCGGGTGATGCGTGCAACATGGGGATATACATGTGATCCTAGGTGCGCGTGGTGTGAAGTGTACATGGAGAATTTTCTACAAGTGTGTGAATATAAGCATAGGCATGGGATATACATGTGAGAAAAGGGGGATAGGCAGATATGGGGGGGGGGGACATAAACAAATATAGCATCCATGTAAATAGAATCAAGCCCTCAAAATATAATAAAACAAATTCCCCAGCAGAGTCGCCACTGTGGCCATCCCCGATCCCCGCCGCGGAGGGAGAAAGGATCCTTCGGGTCCCGCGCGTCCCCTCTTGGGAGAGCGCTTCGGCCGACGTCGATTTGTGAGGTGTGGAAATGTAGAGAGATGTAGAGTCGTCGTTCTATTTTACTCAAAACAGACAAAAGAAAAAGGGGAAGCCACCCCAAAGGATGGCAACCAAAGACATACTCGTGCGTGCGAAACCAAAATGATTCGAGAAGGGTTCGGAGGCTTAGTTACGAAATGGGAAGGTGTTAGGCACCCATTCCGCCCTTTCGGTCTCTCATGGATATTTGCTATTTTCCTTTATATTTCCCCCCGTGATATGTGTGCATGTTTATATATAGAATGAAGGTAGGAATCCTCGACTTGTATCATGGAAGAGATAAAGCGAGTCGTCCGTAGGAAAGTGAGATTAATGTAGAAAATAGGATTTGCGCGATTACCCTTGCGTTGATCGTTATAAGGGAACGATAACGCGTGTGGAATAATACGCCACTAAGAACGAATATATAGAATATAATAGAAAATGAGATAAAGAGAAGATAGAAAATAAGAGAAAAAGTGAGAAAAGGACTCGAGTCTCGGGTTTTACCCCGAGACGCCTACGTAGCCTATAAAGGCATCAAAGTCCACGTAGTTCGCATACAAAACGAGGGGTGGGGTTTATCACATAAATCCAAATGGAGAAATCTCTTATTTGTAAGTGTGTGTGTGTGTGTGTGTGTGTGTGTGTGTAGAAAAAGTGTTTTAGTTGTGAGAAAAGTGTGGAAAAAGGGTGAGAATCCCTATTTGAAATTTATGAGCAAACCCTCTTTTTCTTGTTTTTTGGGTTTTATTTATATGAAAATAGGAGATGTGCAATAATACTAGATAAAAAGTATTTTAGGATATGTGAAATAAGATAATAAAAGTGCTTAAGTAATAAAACAAGTTATTGCAAATTTAAGAAGATTTGAAGAGAAAGGTGAGAAAGATAGACCTTCTTGGAGACTTTGAGCTTGATTTTGAATGTTGAAAAGCAGCCCTTGCACTTGGATGATAATGGAGAGTGGTTAATTCATCAATTTTGATGAAGGGGATGATGAAAAATGGGAGTAAAAGGAGGATTTGGAAGTTGAAATCACGCTGCCTTCGAAAGAGGTTTCTGGGATTCGTTGAGAGTGATTTTCTTCTGATCTGAGATCCCCTTGAAAATGAGGCCAAGGCCTCCTTTTATAGGCCCAGGGGTATGCCGATCGGCATTTCCATGGCACTATATATCGGCAGGTGCCAATAGGCAGGGTCTGGGACCTGCCATTTGGCAGTGCGCTTCAGGCTTTTTCAGAAAATTAGCCGCCGAGGGCAAACCGTTGGTCAGAATCGTGCACGGGGTATACCGTTGGAAAGGTATTTTAGATACCTTCGAAAGTCCTTTGGAATGCTCCCTAGTTCTAGAGTTGACTTTGGGTCAAATATGGCTCGCAAGCGTTTGTCGGTCCGCTGGACGGGGAATTATTCGGACGCAAATGGATCGTTCGTCCGCATGGTAAGTCCGAATTGCACATGGGGCAGACCGTTAGAAAGGTTAGGAGATGTACTTCGACATTCCAAAGAGTTTGACCCGGTTTGGGGAGTTGACTTTGGTCAACCGGGCCCGAGAAGCCTTTGGTGACCTCTCGGAGTCAAACGGATCGTTCGTCCGCATGGAAAGTCAGAATCGTGCATGGGATGGACCGTTGGAAAGGGTTTTCAGTTCCCTTCGAAGATTCATTCAGCCTCAGTCGAGATGAAGGTTGACTTAGGTCAAACGGAGCTCGGGATCGCCCAGTGGCCTCTAGGTCGGGTTTCAGACGCAAACGGATCGTTCGTCCTCATGGTAAGTCAGAATCGCGCATGGGGCGGACCGTTGGAAAGGGTATTCAGTGCCCTTCCAAGATTCATTGAGTCTCGGTCGAGATGAAGAGTTTGACTTTTAGGTCAAACTGAGCCGGGGAGTGTCCGATGGCTTTTAGGTCAGTACTCAGGACGTGACCAGGGTTCACAATGATGAGTGGAGGTATTAGGGACCTAAGGAGAGTTAGGGGGTAACAGAATGAAGTGTCTACAGTCCCCCACACTAAACTCTCATAAGGATCGCTTTGCATTAGCGTAGCTCTTCTATCGGTCCTGAGCTACCCGAATGCGACTTTTGATAAGCTCAATCCAAGTGAAAGTCTCCTGCATCACCTCTGGCTTGAGCAACTTATTGTCCCCCCACCTCTAGCCAATAAACGGGAGAACGACAAGGCCTTCCATGCAACGCCTCAAATGGGGCCATGCCGATCGTGAACTGATAGGAGTTATTATAAGTGAACTCCATTAGTGGAAGATACAGCTCCCAACCTCTTTCAAAATCAAGGGCACACATGCGTAGCATATCCTCCAGCATCTGATTGGTACGCTCTGTTTGTCTATCTATATGCAGGTGGTAAGTTGAACTCAATCTCAACTCTGTACCCATGGCCTCCTGAAAGCTCTCCCAGAAGCGTGACACGAAAATCATGTCTCTATCAGACACAATATCCAGGGGCACCCCATGTTGCCTAACAATCTCGATAATGAATAACTGTGCATCCTCGCCCATGGTGTAGTAAGTTCGTACAGGAAGAAAATAAGCTACCTTAGTCAACCGATCCACTATAACCCATATGAAATCGTGACCCCGCTGTGATGTAGGCAACCCAGTAATGAAGTTCATGGAAATACTTTCCCATTTCCACGTAGGTATTTCCAACGGCTGAAGTAACCCTGGCGATATCTGGTGGTCCACCTTTACCATCTAACAGGTAGAACATTTGGACACGAACTCTGTAATGTCCTTCTTCATCCCAATCCACCAGTATTGTTGCCTCATATCCTGATACATCTTATCCCCTTCGGGATGTACTGTAAATCTGGATCCATGCGACTGCATCATCACTGAATGATGTAAGTCTTCTCCCTCTGGGACCACCAGTCTCCCATTAAACCTCAAACCCCCCATCAAAGCTCATTGAGTAGGACTCAGCACCCTTAGCTAAGAGTCATATAATCTTTTCCTAGAAAAACGTATCCACTGCTTGTGTATGTATCACCCTCATGACGATCTCGAGTGTGACTGATATAACCGATATAAAGGAATGGTCCATCACGTCCTGGTGTCCCAACTCTTTCTACTTCGCTCTCCACACTTCCTCTACGTCACCTACCAGTCTATGGCTTAACGCATCAGCAACCACATTAGCCTTCCCCCAAATGGTACTGTATCTCAAACTGGTAGTCTTTTACAAACTCCAACCATCTGCGCTGATGCATGTTCAACTCTCGCTGAGTGAACAAGTATTGCAGTGACTTGTGCTCTGTGAACAAGCGAAACTTCTCCCCCAATAAGTAATGTCTCCGAATCCGCAATGCAAATACGACCGCTGCTAGCTCCAGTTCGTGGGTGGGTAATTCCTTTCATGAGGCTTAAGCTTGAGGGAGGAAAAAGCTATTGCCTGCTCCTGCTGCTAAAGTACTCCTTCAAGTTCCCGTAAAGAGGCGTCAGTGTACACCAGGTACTCCACTCCCAGATTGGGCAAAGCAAGAACTGGCGCCGAAGTCAACTTATCTTTCAGCTCATCAAAAGCCAATTGACAAGCATCATCCCATACATACTGTACTCTCTTTCGAGTCAGATTCGTCAACGGAGTCGCTATCTTCGAAAAGCCTCTGATGAACCTCCTGCAGTACCGGGCTAACCCCAAGAAACTATGCACCTCTGTCAGTGTCGTGGGCTATCCCCACTCCCTCACTGCCGACACTTTGCTCGGGTCAACCGATATCCCCAATTCCGACACAACATGCCCCAAAAACTGTACCTCCCGTAACCAAAATCCGCACTTTTCATACTTAGCATACAGTTGATGCTCTCGCAGAGTTTGAAGGACCTATCTCAAGTGCTCGGCATGCTCCTCCTCAGTCTGTGAGTAAATCAGGATGTCATCTATGAAGACGATGACAAACTGATCCAAGAACTCTCTGAACACTCGGTTCATTAAAGCTATGAATATGGCTAGAGCATTTGTCAACCCAAACGGCATGACTCTGAACTCATAGGATCCATATCTCGTCAAGAAAGCAGTCTTTGACACATCCTACTCCCTAATTCGTAGTTGATGATATCCCGACCTCAAATCTATCTTCGAAAAGAAGGTTACTCCTCTCAATTGGTCGAATACGACATCGATTCGAGGTAACGGATATTTATTCTGTATCTTGACCTTGTTCAACTCTCGGTAATCCACGCACAACCTCATGTAACACCCCGTGTTTTTATTATTTAATTTAATTAATTAATCAAAAAATTTGAGGAAAATAAATTTTTGAATTTTATAATTTTTTTATTGGTTAAAAATGTTGGTTATGATTTTAGAAGAGTAAAACTTCAAACGGTTTCGAAATCGGAGTTAAAATGGATTTTATATTAATTTTTAAAGTTTATCCATTATAAATATTTTAAGTCGAACTGCCAAAATAACTGGGCAATCGATCGATCGACGCCAGGGGTCGATCGATCAATCCCAGCAGTTTCGTGCACTGCAAATCCTTTTCTTTGACGAATTTGACTACTTTTAAAACTCTTCCACTTATATATAATTAGTGTGACGGGGTTAGTTTTTAAAACACCCATTTATGCAAACCCTAACAGCAGAAAACTCTCTGTTTCTCATCATCTTCTACCTCAAAACCCTAGCCACCATTAAAATTACTTTTCAAGCTCAGTTTTGAAAGCGAAGGCTAATCTGTCCCAAGTTGGTTCAAGAAGGGTTTTTGATCCATTTTTCGAGAGGAACACATATATCTAATCAAATTTTTGTCAAACTCATCACAGGCATGTTAATCCTATTCTTTTCCCTTAGTGTTTATGTGTCTTGATTGTAGCCTTCATTAAACTCATGTTTTCTAAAATAAATTATGAATATAAATATTGAAGAGATAAATTTTGGGATTGTTTTGCATGAAAAATTAATGTTACCGAATATTTATAACTTTGTTATTCTTTGGGTTGTGTTGGTGTAGTCGATTTTGCTATGGGCATATGCATGTAGAGGAGCCCTTTTAAAAGTAAATTTTGATATTTCAAGTGAGAACCCTAGAGCATTAATTATTTGTGTTAGAAAATAATAACTATGATAGGACTTTCATGTAGCTATATTTCTGAAAATCGCAATATTTATGTGTTCTTGGTTTCCATTATTTAGATTAAAATTATTTAAATGGGAGTTTAGTGTTATTATGAATGTTGTTATAATTTGTAATTGTGTTACTTTATGGAAATATGATAATATTTCAGAAATGTTGGGTATTGTAGGTAATTAGTTTTCACCCATTGTTATAGTTCACTTGTTAGGTATGGGACTAGTAAATGGGCCTTAGTTGCGATTTATGCTAATTAGGTATGGGACTAGTTAGTGTGAGTCTATGCGGGTTATATAATTTGGTGTTGGGGTCTAATTTTCTATGTTATACCTTTGTTACGATATCCTAGGATTGATATCTAGGTGGAGTGAAATTTTTATAATCATCATTTACTTAGGATAGGACGAATTTGTGTTTTGGGAACCCTTAGTTGGGACTAAGGGGTATTTTGAGGATTTTCACATCGCTTTTAAGGGTGGGGGAAATAAATTTGATTAATGAGTATAAGAAATTTTAGAAATTAATATTGCAGAACTAAAACGGGTATTAAAAATTTATTGGCGACACAATGTGTCTAGGGCCGACAGTTTGAACGGGTCAGAGGATGATTTATGTCGTGTCGTGTGTGGAACCTTGTCATATCGCGAGGATCGCAGGATAAAAATGGATCAGATGGCGGACTTGACAAGGGGATGTGTGTGTGTGTGTGGAACCTTGTCATATCGCGAGGATCGCAGGATAAAAACGGATCAGACGGCGGACTTGACAAGGGGACGGGAGTTGGAAAATTTTCTTCATGGTTATATTAATTAAATTTAACGTTGTTGGGAAGGTGGGTTAATTAAAATAATATTGGTGTGGCTTTTATAGAAATCTTGGGGGTAGTTAGTAATTTATTTATGGTGATTAATAATCTCGTAATTAAAAGATTCTATTGTTATAATCGATATATATAGCACTATTGTCTGGGTTCAAGGACCCTATTTGAGAGGAGTAGCCGATTTACATGCTCGGGGCTTTGGCTCTGACACATGCGTTGACTAATCTTTTTCAGGAATATTTGGAGTAGCTGCCTAGAGTTTATTGGATACTTTTTTGGAGGTGCAGCTGGAGCTATTTTTATTATTTTAGTAGCGAGACTCTTTCATATTTCGTTGTTTTATTATGAGACTATTTTTTAGGTTATTGGGCCTTTCGGTTCCAAAGTTGTTTTAAGATTTCAGTTGGATTTGATTTATTTAATTATTGAGATATTCGGAGATCGAATGTGATGGATTTTGATCGCACTTTGGTGTTTTATCAGTTGGATTTCATTCATATTTGGGTTTCATTAAAATAATTTATCTTGTGGATTTAAATTTTTATGTCTTATATCTCCCACATGCTAAGGATGATATTTTATTTACTCTCACCAGGCTTAGTTTTGGTGGCGGCTGATGCTAGAATTTAGCGGGGTGTGACACCTCAGTGAACCATCTCTCTTCTTTACAAACAACACCGGAGCACCCCAAGGTGAGGAGCTCCTACGAATGAAGCCCTGCCTAGCAACTGCTCTATCTGATCCCGTAACTCCCTCATCTCCACTGGAGCCATATGATACGGTGCACGTGCTATCGGCCGAGTGCCCGGCATCATGTCTATGACAAAATCTATCTATCGACTGGGGGGTAGAACTGGTATCTTCTGAAATACATCAGAATACTCACGAACAACTGGAAGTGAATCCAGGGGAATCACAACCTCCTTAGAGGTATCCTCCTCTATATAATACAGATGGGTGGAAGATCCTCCCTCTGGGTGAGGCATCACCACCAAAAACATATTCTGACCCGGAATGGCGATGATAATACTCCTACCGAAATAATTTATCATGGATCTGTACGCAGCGAGCCAATCCATGCCAATAATGGTGCCATGTTAATGCATATCTAAAGCTAGCATGTTTGCAGGTAAAATCAAGCTACCAATCTCTATACCTACACCCCGGCATATAAAGAAAATCAAAGACCCATTCCCAGTGGTGAGTCTACGCATGTCACTGTACTCTCTTCCATGTCTAATAACCCTAAGGCCCGTGCAAAAGGAGTAGCTATAAAATAGTGCGACGCCCCAGTATGAAATAAAACCCAACCCATAGTGCCATGGATAGGACACGTACCCTCAATCACGGGTGACGCCTGAGGTACTACGACCTGGTAGACATTATAGACACATCCATATCGCAATTGCCCCTGCTGGATTGGAGCTGTTGGGATGGCTAGTAGGGATGGCATCTGAGTTGGCGCTGGGAGGGCGACTGGAAAGATTGGCCTATGTAGCTCGTTACGGGCACCCTATTGCTATGGGTCCCTATCTCCCTCTAGGAAATCCTGACGCCTATGGCCATTATTGTCACATCCAAAACATTTGACCCTAAATTTACCTCCCCTTTGCCCCTGCTGACGACGGCCCTATTGGACATTACCACCCTACCACTGGCCCTACTAAAAACGTTGTTGGCCCTGATAGCCTTGTTGCTGACGGTGTTGGACACGTTTGCCGTGCTGACTGGACTGGCCCTGTCTAAATCCCCCAAATCCCTACCTGGAATCACCTGATCGGAATCGCTTGGCAGGTTCCCCCTGATAGGAACTCTGCTCAGTTGGTGCCTCACCAGTACTACCACCCCTTGTCCTGCCCTGCTGGCTGGACTCCCCTGCTCGTTTGCTCCCCTGCTGAAGGAAGCGATGATCCTAACAGTGCAACAGAGCGGTGTTGAGTACGTCAGTATAAGTACCCAATGATAGATTGCCTATGAGGTGCTAACGAATCCTCCAGGCCAATCCATCTCAATATAGAAATATCTTCTTCTCTTCAGTGGGTGCCACATCCGAAACTATAGTGAGAAGTCTAGTGAACTCCTCCTCATACTCAGCAACAGTCATACTCTCCTACTTGAGATTCAGTAACCTCTGCCTCATATCAGTCTGCACGGCAGATGGGAAGTACTTATGGTCAAACCGCGCCCAAAATGACTGAATCGGTATATTGTCCCTCTCTTCTAAGGTGGTGGTGGATTCCCACCACTGCAAAGCGGCCCCTACTAGCTTGAAGGAAGCCAATAATTGTCTCTACATGTCAGTGCACTCATACATGCGCAGATGCCTCTGGATATCCTTCTTCCATTGGTCGACGAATATGATGTCCGAACTACCCGAGAACTCCGGGGGATGCGCCTTCTGGAAGGCATCCCTGACCCGCTCCCATGCAGTAAGATGTTGTGCTGGTACTGGAGCTACTGCCTGAACCTAGGGTGGAGCCTGCTGCACCAACGCTAATGCATCATTCATCGCCTGAGCAACAATGGCGGTCACTTCAGTTGCATTCATCATTCCCTGAGCCAGAGCTACTGGCTGCTCGGGCTGGGCATTCCTGTCTCGGGGTGCGCGTCTCGGAGGAATCTAAAATGAGAAGGAAGTTTATTAGTCTACAGTTATTATCAAATCTCAAATAGCTGAAGACATAAGCCTAAATACAAGAATACAATAGTCCTAAAATAAGACTCTAAATCAAAGACGCTAAGCTGGAAGCGAAAATAAGTCGTACAGATCCTAAAGGACACTAGAACCTGATGCTCTGATACCAATTGTGACCCCCCGCTTAATTAAATACCCGGTGATCAGTCCTTTCTTAAATTAAAATCAAGGTAAACGGTTGGTTCATTCTTAGCATCACTATCGCAAAATAATTATTTCCAATTTAAACACCCTAAATAATTAAGCTACGTGTCAAAATAATTTAAAGTCTTATTTCAATTTTAAATTTCAACGTGAAACCCTTTTTAAATAATCATCATTTTAAGAATCACATAAATGCTAAGGATGACAATCAACACAAGATAATTAAGCCGTCTAGATTAACTAAACCAAGTTAAAGAACCATAAAATAAATCATCTTAACAAAAGTTAACTCCCAATGAGTACTGAATACTGGAAATATGAATAAACATAAATCTCTGACATATCCAAACGGAATAGGAAATCAGGCGACACATGCCATAACTATGAAGAACTAAAACAAGAACTGAATAAATGAAGAGGTCGTCTAAAGCAAGGGCCTGCAACTCCCACATAGCTGCAGCACGTCCAATCCAAATATCCTATGCCTGACGCCCCTGTGACTGGCCACCCGTAATACATACATATATATAAGAGAGAGAAATGACGGAAGATGGGTCAGATCCCAAGTGTAAAAATAGTTTTAAAATAGTTTAGCAAGTATTTAAAATGCTTATTGGCTAATGTGACAACCATGTTAGTATGCGACATTCTCTTGAGAATTCTCACCTTTCACCTAGTGTGCACGCCTACCGTACTACTAAACTCTTAAGTTTATCTAACTTATTTTCCATAAAGTTTTATCCCGAGAAGTACTAAGTCTATGATATTTAGTTTAGTAAAATAATCTCTTCAAAATTTCTTACGTTACTTAGATCAACTCAGTACCATTACAAAGTTCCTGAATACTTATTATAAAGTTGGAGCTTTTATTCATTACTTAACTACTCATACGCACAGTAGAAAGTTTCCATATATAAGTATATATATATTAGTCACTCATATAACATATATACTATCGGCACCCCCACGTAAAATCAATGGTGTTCGCATACTCTGCTATCAAGTCCTCGTATCACTCGTACTAAGGGAAATACTAGTTCGGAATCACTCTCGAACTGTATTAACATAATACACACAAAAGTATTGAATTAAATGGGTAATACACCCAAACTCCCAAACAAATTTACTACTGGTCTTATATACCTAAATACATGATTTCCTACGTGAAGCATGTACAAATTCATCGAAAGTGTTGAATTAAAGGGGTAATTCATCATAATTATCAAGAACCCTAATTTTTACATTAAACTTCCATTCTTCAAATTCTTTTTCCTGATTTGTCACTTCTAATCCAATACAAATTCGTGGGTAATCCTCTACATATGTCGAGATTTCCAGAATCTATCAAATTCCTCTAAAACATGTGATTTAAATTCCCTAAACCATCAATTTCTTACATGAAACCTATAATTATCAATCCTATTCTAACATGGGTGAAACATCAACTACAAAAGTAGAAAGATAGATACTTTCCTGGGATTCTAATGTCTGATTTGTTAATGATACGGGTATGGCTGCGTTCCTCGTCTTACGATCTATATTTTGGTGGTGGTGGTGGTGTAATCGAATTTGTTCTTGGCCTTGGATTTATTGGAAAAGCTTTCCCTTCCTTCCTCTCACCGTTGTTCTATATTTTTTAGAGTGTTAACCCTAGAAGACTCTTTTAATATCTGATAATAATGTCCCAATTTTCGTCATTTAATTAAGGCCAAATTTGGAAATGACTAAATTACCCCTCCGGGGTGCCGGTTAGCCTAAAAATGCCCCGAGACCCAAACTAAACCCCCGGGAACACTTTTCTGACTATCTCGACCCTTCCGAACACGTTAGCGCACTTAAAATGACCATATGGGCGACTTATAATTTATTCACTTTTATAATAATAATTTAGTCCCGACACGACACAGGCGCGTCCCGACTTAAATTTCCATAATTGCCATTTTATTCACTCGTCACAATTTTATTAAATTCAATTTCATATATTACTTTACTCATCTAGTAATATTCAACAAATTCTCAATAATTATTAACTCTCGTCAAGCTAGTAAATATTTTTAAATAAAATTCTGGATTAATATTAAATTAATAACTCAATTAAATTTAATAAATCCCCAATTTTAAAAGCCATAAAAATACGGGGTATTACACTTCCTACTATTATGCCTTAGTAGATTCATCATTAATTAGATTTACACTATCTAATCTCCCTACTATTTACTCTTTAGTAGATTAATCGTTCTTTAAATACGTATTATATCGTCTCACTATTATCCCACATAAGTAGATAAATCTTTGTTTAGATACACACTATCTAGACTCACTACTGTCACACATAAATAGGAGAAATCATCCTATATAAATATATAGCATCCACAGGTCTGGCCAACGTGATGTACATTCGCATACTCTGCTATCAGTCTAAGTACCTCTCGTTCTATATCAAGGACAAATGGTTCGGCATGTCTCCTCGAACCCAAAATACAAATCACACATATTAGAGGCGAGCATAGTCCCCAACCAAATGGGTCACTCACATACCTACGCTCCCACTCAACCGTCGAAACTATCATACTCTCAGATAGTGTGTATCCAAGGTCCTATGTTTTGGGTACAAGTCTAAAATCCCCCCAATGGGCTCAAAAGGATAAGACCGTCCACGACGCGGAACCCTCCCCCCGATAGCAAGCAGCGTAGGTATGTCATACACATAATAATACTTATTAGGCATACACAGAACTTATCCATATGTATATTCAATATATGTACACACACGACCTATAATAATAAAACCGTATAGGTATACACTCAACCTATAAAAATCAATCCATATAGGTATACATTCAACCTATGTTTATCACCCGTACGTAGTATTTTTCTCTCGAATGCTCACTGTACAATTTTATTTGATATATACTCTATCGTATATTCCCGAGTATTATTCTCTACCCGAAGGGCCTATTGTTACCCCCCTAAGTTAATTCATTAGTTAATTCACAATTGTCCGACTGGCCTACCTCATAATTTCCCTTATCCTCTCCACGATCCATTTTCATTCTCTCGAATTATTACATTAATAATTAAATCCAACTAGCCTTAGCTTTAACTCTCGCATACATGAGTAATTCTCAAACCTATCAAGGCCTACTGTCATACAATATATCCCTCATTATATTCTAAATATGTTCCAAAAATGCCCCCGATAGTTATTCGTAAGTTTTGGGCTTAAAAAGGAAAAATTATCAAAATCTAGTAAACCGAATCGAGTCGTAAATTTTCTGATAGATTAAATGAAACACCCCACCTTATTATATACCGGGTGATTAGTCCTTTATTAAATTAGAAATTAAGGTGAACGGTGTGGTCCATTCGTAGCATCACTGTCGAAAACAATATTTCCGTTTTAATCACCCTAAATAATTAAGCTAAGTGTCAAAGCAATTTAAATGATTTTATTTATTTAATTTTCATTGTAAAAACCTTTTAAGCGTGAACTAATTTATGAATAATACAAACGATAAAGATACCAATCATCCAACAAAACATGCCAACTAGATTACTCAAATCTAAATAAATAACCACAACCATTGACAATGTGATAGATAAAATAATCCCAAATAAAGACAAAATACTGAAATGATAGAAGTGTATGCAATCCCTATCAAGTCTAAACAAGAGTCTAGAAAAGGGCGACATGTGCCCTAACTAAAAGAACTAAATAGAAATCTGAGGAGCCAAAGGAGGAAACGTCTACTGCAATGACCTGCAACTCCCACACAAGCTGCAGCACGTCCAGTCAAATGAATTTACACCTAATGCCCCTGTGGCTGAGAACCTATAAAATATATATATAATAAAGGTGGAGGGACTTTTGGTCTTGGCTAACTCATGGTTGAGATCGAATGTTATGAATTTGGTCTTTATCAACTGGTGGCTGAGATTAAATGTTTGTAAGGGCTCAGGATAGTGCACGTAGAGAAATCTACACATGATTCTTTCGCTTGCGTAAAGACCCAGCTATACATAGTCCCTCTGTAGACGGACAGAGCACAAGGCTGGAGGAAACACAGTCCCACGCAGCTGTGTACATCCTTCATCCTCTCTCAACAATAAAGACCCAGCTATACACATCCTTTTCCTCATTCCACTCTGGTTCATTCCACCACCACCCACGTCCTCATCCCTCTCCTAAAAGATGTGAACAGGGGAAGATCTGTTGCAAGATGCGAGCAGGGGAAGGTTTTGTTCTCGGTTTGGTATATATATGTTGACGAAAACCTCTGCAGGTTCTGGGTTCAAAAAGGTTGTGATGTTTGGTTCAAAAACGATTTCGGTTTGGTTCAAAAGGCTGTGAAGTTTTTTTTTTCGATTTGTTTTTCCTTTAAGAACCGGTTGATGTTTTTTCTATTTTTAAAAATCGATCTGTCTTCTTCAGAATTTTTAGAATAATCAAGAGATTGTGGGTTGCTTTTATTATGTAATAGATTATATATTAGTGCATATAGCAGTGGGTTGTTAAATATTTACTCCTTTTTCATTTTCTGGAGCTTTATAGCAGTGGGTTGTTAAATATTTACTCCTTTTTCATTTTCAGTTTTTCAATTTTGTTGAAGTTGCAGGTATACAATGGTATTGAACATATCACCGAACTCCCTCAATTAGTTTCACGTAAGATCATTCATTGGATAATATTGAATTTGTTAAAGGTGATAATCTTTCATGTCCTGAAGAAGCAAAGAAAATATGCGTGTTGCTTCCATTTAAATATACATCCGTTTTGTTTGATATGTGTTGTTGTACATGTCCATGTTGTTGGGTATTTGAGAACTCATTTGTGCTCCCGTGTATTTGAGGTTTTTTTATAGAAGACCATAATTCATACATATTTATTAAGTTATACTTGAATATGAAAAGAAAAAGTTTAAGCCAGAGGGGCTATATCCAGAATCCCAATCACATATCGTTAGTATTGTTTATACACCAGAAGTTGAATCTAGAGAGTGTCATCACTGCAAATTGAAAATCATGTATTACATGTACATGTATTACGAACTTTATTAATTGATTCTTGATTTTTCTTTATTTTGTTTTCATTATGGAGGTGTACTATATTCTCCAAAACAGAGGAGTCGGCGATGAAAAGCAATCCTTTTTAATTCTGGATTTTTTGTTTTGTTTGGAACATTTTAAAGCCTTAATGGTATTTGAAAAAATCTCCAGATGGTAATTTACTATCGTTTCTGTCTTCTTTTCTTGGGATTGTTGTGGTCTATTTGTATGTTTTTAAAGGCACTTTCTTTACATTGATCTTACAAAATACAATACATGTGGTTAGAACTGTTACAATACCTGCTATCGAGCTTACAATACCTGCTATTAGAATGATTATGTTATGCGTTTTTTTCATTCTCTACATATGAACTGCATTCTCTACATATTAACTGATTTCATTCTCTTATTTATGGGTTTTGAACATTAAAAATATTGTTAACATTAAAAATAAAGTTATTGAATGCACTTATGGGTTTTCTGTTTTTGGGTTTATGGCTGGGTTTAAAAAACTAAACGCACTTAACATCGTGAATATTTATTCACATAACAGCATTAATTACATGAATCAAATAGTAGTAAACTAAATTTATAAAAAAATGTTAATGAACAATAGTTACTTATATGGGTATACATTTTAATTGCTTTGGGGATGAATCATAAAATCTTGGTAATCTACTTCATATATGGATATACATTTTACTATAGATAACTCAACATGACTTTTTTTGGTTAGTTTAGTTTTAATAGTTTTCATGGTTGGTATGAAATTTATTTTTACTTTTTATTATAAAAAAAATCTCACGTGTTCATTGAATATTGACTTGAAAATTTATTTTTACTCTTTATTCACTTTGTAATGGGATATATTATATATTTACAGAAAATTCTTATCTTGCGATATGGAAAAAACACCACCTCCCCCAACCTCTAGAATGACAATCTATAGAGAGGTATGTATTTGCTTATATCTTATAATTTTAAGTGGGTTATTGTTAAGTATTTTCTAATATATAATACCTATGCAGATGGATCAAGCCGTAAGTCTCTTATAATATTTAATATAATTTTGTATGGTTTGTTTACCATGTTTTTTTTAATCGATACTTATGATTTATACAATGTTTTTTTTTATATAGGGTTGGTTACTACAAACACATGACGTCAATGTCACCATACATTCTAAAAATGTTGTTTATCCAAAAGTTCTATTATGATACATGTGTATAATTCATTGATACCATGCCTTATTCGATAAGATAACTTTAAATTTGAACATCTTATTTTATTTTATCCAATGAGAAATTTATATAACATGAACTTGACTTCATGTTGTTGTACTTTTATAGAATTGGGATTGCCACGTTGAAGAATTGGAAAAAAGGAACAAAGGAAAAGGTCGGGTATGTGGTGAAAGAGTATGCAATGAGGTAACATCTTATCTTTATAATTAAAAATGCATGGTCTATATTTAGACTTGGATATTAATTCAGTGTTTTTTATATTTAGATTACGTTGGTTGCTCATCCACACTTGATGTGCATATGCCTTTTTTCATCGAGTTTTAGACAAATTATGTTGAACAAGTATGGACATAGATACCATTCACTTGGTATTTGTACATCACTGTTTTACAAATTATCGGTTGATAAAAAGTAGCCATTATTGTAATAAAGAGCGCACAACTCGATAATTAACCTTTAAAGATACAAATCAATTGCTATGAACAATTGTGGGACTCGGGAGCAAAAAATTTCCCGTGCTATCGACACATGTATATGCGTGCTATAATCACAAATATTTGGGAGAAAGTTTATCATCGTGTCATCGGCACGGGTACACCCTAGTGTATATATATATATATATATATATATATATATATATATATATATATATATATATATACAAGAGAAGGAAAAATGACAGGAAACGAGTCAGAGCTCGAGTGTAAAACAGTTTTAAAATGGTTTAGCAAGTATTTAAAATGCTTACTAGCTAATATGACAACCATGTTAGTCTACGACACTCTCTTGAGAATTCTCATCTCTCATCTAGTGTGCACGCCTACCGTAGAACTAAATAACTCATAAGTCTAACTCTATACTCCTCCCATAAGCTCTGATTCACAAGATCATTAAATTAAGATAACATCTATTTAAAGGTTAGTGAAGTCAATTATGTATTTCTCAATACTGTGAGGTTTCAAACACTTACTATGATCAGGAGCATTTATTCAATTACTTATCTTCTTATACACATAGTAGAAAAATCTCAGGTCTAGGTATATATATTAATCACTCATACAATATATATACTAATTATCACCCCACATAAAATCTATGGTGTTGTCATACTCTGCTATCAAGTCCCCGTATACCTCGTACAAGGGAAATACTAGTTCGAAATCACTTTCGAACTGTATTAACACAATACACACAAAATGAAGGCGAAACATAGTTCCAAGTCACTAAGATGTCAGCACATACCCTCACATCTCTTAGGACCGTCTGACTATCATTCTCAGATATCCTATGCCAAGGAATCCTATGTTCTAGGGTACGAGTTAATATCCCCCATACAGGTCCCATCGAGATAAGACTGTCCCGACGCGGTAACCTCCGTGATAGCAAGTAGCACGAGTATGATTATACATAGAGATATATTTAATATATACACAAGCACTCGGTTATATATATAAATATTCACATATTTCAATTAGGTTCGCTCGCGACCCATAACAACATTTTAACCGTATGTAGTACAAATTACTCAATTCTTACGCATAATGAACTCATCTCTTTTTATTCTCAGTTATAACCATTTTATTTTTACTTATCGTCCCTAGAAGTGTTTTCTCTCCCTAAAGGTAATTTCAGTAGGTACACCCTCACTAACATACTGTTCTAAGTCCTTCATGAATCTCTCAATTCCTTATTTAACGTACGCATGATTTCAACTAAATGACATACCCCCGTCATCCCACAATTATATCTCATATAAAATTATATTCAGCGGAACCTACTTAGACCCTACTGATCCTCTTTATGACCCATTATGATCTTTAATGATATTCAAAGGTTCCTACATATTTTAACCAAATTAATTAAAAAAAAGGAAAAATATTCAATTTCCAGGAGGGGTCGATCGATCGATAAAATGGGGTCGATCAATCGATCAGTCGATCGATCGACATTCTTGAGTCGATCGATCGATCAAGCAGTTCTTGCCCAGATTCTGCCATTCCAACCAACGAGTTTCATCACCTTTCAACCTCTAAATCATGCTTAATTCATCCCAAACTCCCAAACAATTAAACCAAGAGATATGTCAACCTATCTACATGATTTCCTACGTATAACATGTATGAATTCATCAAAAGCATGGATTTAAAGGGACAAATTCAGTAAAATTATCAAGAACCCTAGTTTTATCATAAATTTCAATATTCTTAATCTTTTTCTAGGTTTATTTATAATAAATCATTACAAATTCGCAGGTGATCCTACATATTCCAAGGGTTCTAGACTACATGTATTCCTCCTAAAACATGTGATTTAAATTTCCTAAATCATATAATTATTCAATAAAAATATGAATTCACCATTCCTAATTTAACATGGGTGAAATATTAACTAGGAATCATCAAGATATATACTTGCCTTGGACATGGAAGTCTGATTTTCAGGTGTTGATGGGTATAGTTGCGATCCTTGTTTCTCGATCTACGCGACGGTGGTGAAATCCGACAAAAAGGTTGTGAATTGGTGGTTCTCCTCCTTGGAAGGTCTCCCTCTTCTCTCTAACCTAGACCCTCTGTAACTTTCTAACTCTTTAACCCTCGAGGACTCTAAATTCATCAGATATAAACCTACTATTTTCGTCCATAATTAAACCTAAAAATGGATAATTACTAAAACGCCCTCTCGGGTTGTCGGTTAGGCCTAAAATGTCCCGAGACCCAAACTAAACCCCTGCATATACTTTTCTGACTATCTAGACCTTTTCGAACACGTTGGCGCACTCAAAATGACCATATGGGTGACTTATAATTTATTCACTTTTATTATAATAATTTAGTCCCGACACGATACATGCGCGTCCCGACTTAGTTTCCATAATCGTCGTATTATTCACTAACAAAATTTTTAATAAATTCAATTCTATATATTATTTTACTCATTAAGTAATTATGGGTACCTCGATTAACCATTACGGCCCAAATGAGTAGCCCGATTAAGTCCGGTCCAAAGTCTAAAGGCCTCGTGCATAACTAATTCAGTTATGACCCATTCAACCCCTAAAATATCTTAAGAGATATTCTAGGAGTTATGGGCTAACGTGGAGGAGTCCAACACCCCCACTCTCCGAGAAATGACATGTATATATTAAATCCTCAGCCCGAGGCAAAGGGCACGATTTTGTAAACACTCCCCCAGAGTAAACATAAATAAAAATCAAAGAGCACCACCGTGGACGTAGGCCATTTTGTCGAACCACGCATATCTTGCTTTGTGTGTGCTTGCAGTTATTTTGTATTCTTTATTTATTCTCATGATCACATTTGCTTATCATTTTTGTTGAGATTTATTTCACCACAATTGGCGTCGTCTGTGGGAAATGATTATTTTCCTTTCAAAAGGCCTTCACCAACAAGAACCTAGAATGTCTGGTTATAGCAGCAATGCCCTTCAAGCGGGGGATATTCAAGAGCAACCAGCCCCTCGAAAGGTTAGATATGAAGTTCGACGCTCAATTCCCAGGCCTCGCCCAGAACAACAAGCTTCAGAAGAAAGTCAGGGACCTGCCAGGTCCACGCAAGTCTCCAGGCTGATCGACGACTATGAGGCCAGGCTCCAAGAGCAGGAGGAATCCACTCGCAAGCAAGAGGTCGAGAATGCTCGCCTCAAGAGAAGACTGGATAAGATGGAGAGAGAACTCCATCGCAGCACGAGGCAACGTCACTATCTCACTCTTAGCCCTCAGGCGAGCAGGTCTCGCAGCCGAGGAAAGAGCCCCAGTCGTGGAATTCAAAGATTTGAGGGACACAGGTCAGATGAAAACTTGCCCGAGCAATAATAATTAGCTCGCCATTATAAGAGCCCATGCTGAGGAAATGATGACATACAAAATCTGGTCCAGAGAGAAATGGACCAACACCCCGCACATCGGGGTTCCAGGTCGATTAGAGAGCTATCCAGGCGAGCTCTTAGGACCCAGATGAAATCCCCTTTCTTAAGGGAGATAGAAGAAGAAGAAGAAGAAGAAGAAGAAGACCCCAAGAAATTTGCGATGCCCCGATTCAAGATCTATGATGGAAAGACTAATCCTATCGACCATGTTAGGCAGTACATGTGGGCCATGACCCTCTGGAACCATAGAGACGTGTTGATGTGCTGGATGTTTTCGTCGATATTACATGACGTAACTCAAAATTGGTTCGAAAAACTCCCTCACAGATCCATCAAAAGTTTTGAGTCCCTGGTAGAACTCTTCATAGCTCGCTTTATTACCAGCAGCTCCCATCCGAAAAGGATGGATGCTTTATTGGCAATGAAGAAAATGCCCCACGAGAGACTCAGAGACTACGCGAAGAGATATTGGGAATTATTTAATGAGGTTGAGGACTGCTCGGAGCGGGTCGCCGTGGCATCCTTTACGATTGGTCTACCCAACTCCTGCCTCTTGCACCAGTCCCTCACTAAGAAAGAGGCCACGACCATTGATAACTTAATGGCTCGTATTGAAAAATATGCTAAAGTTGAAGATGTGACCCGTCTCAGTGCAGGGGAGAATGGTCACGCCAAGTTCGTCGATAAGGGCAACGAAAAACCTGAGAACCAAAAGAAAGGGAGCAAAAATGGGGGAAAGAATGGGAACAAAAATGATGCCTCAAAAGCATTTCAGGCAGTGAACACAGTTTTTAAAGAACCAATCTATAAGATTCTATAAAAGATCAAAGATGAGCCGTTTGTTAAGTGGCCCAGGAAGATGAGAGGAGACCCCTAAAAAAGGAACAGCGCACTGAGATGTGATTTCCACAAAGAGGGTGGGCACAAAACCGAGCACTACAAAGCACTCAAGTCTCACCTTGAAGAGTTAGCTCAAACTGGACACTTAAACGAGTTTGTGGAAAAGAAGGCAGAGAAGGTCGCTGCCAACGGAGATCAAAGGCCTAACAACATGCTCGAGGAAGACGTCGTCCATGAGTTCGCAGTGATTCATGGGGCATCCGACCTAAAGAAGATTCAAGAAAACTCAGCTCGGATGGAAGTCAAAAAGCTTATGATTGTAATGCAAGCTTTTCAAATAGTTCTAACTAAAATGCAAGCAGGAAAGCATCGATGAGCAAAGAACATCGACTACAGCAAGCATATTGTGTTCATGGATGATGACCTAGTGGGAGTAAGGACCCCACATCATGATGCCTTGATCATTACACTCAGGATAGCTAACTATGACGTCGATAGGTTGATCTTTGACTAAGGTACCTCATAAAAAGTAATGTATCCCGACTTATTCAAAAAGTTTAAGTTAAGCATCACCGACTTAAAAGAAGCCACCGTTCCTTTAGTTGGCTTCGCTGGAAAAGTAACCATCCCTTTGGGGAAGATTGTCCTACCAGTAAGGGGGGGAAACATCTCCAAAATGATCGAATTTTTCATGGTCGATATTGACTCACCCTACCAGGTGATCCTTGGCAGGGGATGTCTACACACGATGAAAGCCATCCCCTCTACCTACCATCAGAAACTCAAGTATGTGACCGAGCGAGGAGTGAGGGAAATCCACGGGGATCAAGCGATGGCAAGAAGGTGATTTATAGCGGCCATCCACCCCAAACCAGAAGAGAAAATGGAGAAGGTTGAAGAACAGGAAGGTTTGATACCTTCCAAATAACAGCTAAAATAGGATGTTCTTGATCGAAGCCTCTCTCACAGATCGAGAGAAGAAGGAACTGACAGTACTTTTGTGAAATAACTTATACGTTTTTGCGTGGGAACCCTACGAGCTGCCTGTGATTGATTCCAGTGTGGTTTGTCATCGGCTGCACGTTGACCCAACTTTCAAGCCAATCGCACAAAAGGCACGACGAACTGCACCCGATAAGTCAAAGGTTGTGGAGAAGGAAGTGGAAAAGTTGTTAGATGCAGGATCCATACGGGAAGTTCAATTACCTAAGTGGATGTCCAACCTAGTAGTGGTCCCAAAAAGCAATGGAAAATGGAAAGTCTACATTGACTTCACCGACCTTAACAGAGCTTGCCCCAAAGACAGTTTTCCTCTCCCAAAGATTGACCAGTTGGTGGATGCCACAGAAGCTTATGAAAGAATGAGTTTCTTAGACTCATACTGGGGGTATCACCAAATCCCTCTACACGAGCCAGACCAAGATAAAACAGCATTCATCACCACATTTGGGTTATATTTCTATAAGGTCATGCCCTTTGGGCTAAAAAATACAGGAGCAACTTACCAGCGGTTGGTCACCAAAATGTTCAAAGACCAAATGGGAAGCACTATGGAGGTCGACATCGATGATATTCTCATCAAGAGCATGCTTAAAGAAGACCACCTTTCTGACCTATCAAGAACCTTCGAAATCCTCAGGAAATATCGAATGAAGCTTAACGCAAGTAAGTGTTCCTTCGGTGTCCAGTCAGGAAAATTTCTTGGGTACTTGGTCAGTAAGAGAGGCATTGAAGTCAACCCAGACCAAATTGATGCCATCAAAAGGGTGCACCCCCCCCCCCCCGTATGATAAGAGATGTGCAGAAGCTCACAGGGATGCTCGTTGCTCTGAACCAATTCATCTTAAAGTCATCCGAAAGGTGCCAGCCGTTTTTCCAACTGGTGAAGAAAAGCAAAGGTGTGGAATGGAAGAAGGATTGCTCGAAGGCACTAGAAGGACTCAAGGCTTACCTCAGCACACTACCCTTGCTCGTAATCCCTTAAGAGAATGACACCCTATACCTGTACCTCACAGTTTCTAGTCATGCCGCAAGTTCTGCACTGATAGGCGAAAGAACGGGGATCCAGCACCCAGTCTATTATGCGAGTAAGACCCTCCTGGACACCTAACAGTGATACCTACCACTAGAAAAGCTCGCCTCTGTGCTAGCGATAGCCTCAAGGAAATTGAAACATTACTTCGAATCCCACTCCATCGTCGTCCTTACATCTCACCCTCTTAAAGCAGTCCTGACAAAAAAGGACCTATCCGGTAGACTTTTAAAGTGGTCAGTCGAGCTCGGGCGATTTGACATCCAGTTTCAGCCAAGGAATGCCATCAAGGGCCAGGTCCTCTCCGATTTCATTGCGAAATTTATAGGAGAACATCCTTGCGACCAACCTCAAACCATTCATCAGCAGGAAGTTCCCTCGACATCAGGCATCTGGAGACTGTTCATTGAAGGTGCCTCAAATTCCAAGGAAGCAGGAGTAGGCATCGTGTTGGTTACCCCTGAAGATGCAATCCTCGAGCAAGGGATCAGGCTTGGATTTGAAGCCTAGCTCTAAGTGTTCAGCGACTCACAGTTGGTCTCCAACCAGATAAGTGGTGATTTCAACGCTAGGGATGAGAGGATGGCAGCCTACCTCGCCACAGCCAAAAAACTGATGTCCAACTTTGAACAAGTCACCGTCCAACAGTTTCCCAGAGGACATAACAGCCATGCTGACGCCCTAACAGCCTTAAGCTCAGTGATCAATTTCGATTGACTTCCTCGCCCAGTGAAGCATCAACCAAACTGACGAACTGCCAAATGTAGGATATGTTCTCTAAGTTGAGACAGCCCCCAGTTGGATTAACCCCTTAAGGGATTATTTGAAGGATGGTGCGCTACCAGACGATAAAAAGACCGCTCATTATATAAGAGTCAAAGCTGCTCACGTTCACTTATCTTATGAGGGCAAACTGTACAAGAGATTTTTCACTGGTCCTTACCTTCAATGCGGTCACCCGAAGGATGTCGAGCAAGTTCTTCACGAACTCCATGAGGGAATCTGCGGGAGTCACATTAGGGGCAGGTCACTAGCTTTTCGAGCAATGAAAGAATGCTACTGGTGGCCGTACATGCAGAAAGACGCTAGAGTTTATGCTCGTAAATGAAAAAATGACAACTTCATGCTCCTATGGTTCACTAGCCAGACAGCGACCTAAAGTCACTTACCAGCCCATGGACTTTCGCCCAATGGGGAATGGACATCGTAGTCCCTCTTCCTACCGCAATCGATAATCACAAATATTTGTTAGTCGTAACAGACTACTTCACCAAATGGATATAGGCAGAGTCGCTGGTAAACATTAGAGACGCAGACATGATAAGATTCATATGGAGGAACATTGTCACTCGTTTTGGAATCCCCAAGACCATCATCACTGACAAAGGAACCCAATTTGAAATAGGCCTCTTTCAGGATTTCTGTAGCGACCACGGGATCAGGCACTACTTCAGTTCAGTGGCATACCCTTAGAGCAACGGACAAGCCGAAGCTTTTAACAAAATAGTGATCGAGGGATTGAAGAAACGCTTCGAGCGAGCCAAAGGGGCATGGGTAAACGAACTACCCCATATCCTATGGGCTTATCTCACTACCCCACGACGAGCAACAAGGGAAACACCATTCGTACTAACATATGGTATGGAGGCAATCATCCCCTTGGAAGCTGGCCTCCCTACCATGAGGTCCACCCTGGTTGACCAAGGCCAGAACGATGCAGAATTGCTTATTGAACTTGACCTAACTGAAGAGCGAAGAGAGCTAGCTCTAGTGAAACTAGTAGTTTATCAGCAACAGCTAGCAAGGCACTACAATCCAAGAGCATTCCAAGTTGGGTACTACGTCCTAAGAAAAGTTCTTGCAGCGCTATAAAACCATCGGATGGCAAACTAGGGCCAAACTGGGAGGGACCATTCAAGGTGATAAGAGACGGCCTACAAGGAGCCTACCACTTAGAATGCTGGAGGGCAAGGAGATACCTTGAGCTTGGAATGCAGCCAATTTGAAGAAATTCTTCTTCTAGTTTTTCTTCTTTTATTTTTTACTTCAATGTTGAAATTTTCAATTCACTTCTGATTAATAAAAAAATGTTTGGCAGTGGTATTCTATGAAGTGTTGAAATGCATTATGATTCATGCACCTTTTCCAAGTTATAAGCTCCCCCCTTAACGTACAAAACTAAGATCACGAGATGCTTATTAAAGCAGGGTCAGTATATAATAACCCTACTCAGGCCTTCGTCATCAAACACGAATGACCTCCTAGCATTGCCCCTGGTAATATATGAAGCCCTATAGGGGACCCTTAGGCAACATGACTAACCCAGGTTGGTCACCAACATTATTTGGCTCAAAAATACTACTCGAATGGAACATCCAATGCCAGGTATATCCTCACTATTGCCACACTTAGGCCTAAGGAAGTGTGACGACACAACCTAAAAGGTAAAGTAAGGCAGAATGGTATAATGAAGTAACTAAAAAAATGCAAAAATAAGCAATTTGGGGGCAAAGTAAGACCCCCCTGGGATAACAGAATAACATGTATCTAGTGACCGTCCTCAATGTCCATGACATTACGAGGAACGAGTAACATTCAATGTCTACCCACTTTAGAATATTGTAAAACTTCCTAAACTCAGTTATCGACCTATTGCCTATTTTTGCCATCAGAAAAGAGAAACCCTAGTATCGATAATGAAGAAATTCCAACAAAAAACAAAGGAGAAGGAGTTTGAAGAACTTACGAAGTAAGAGTGAGCTTGAGACGATGCAAAGCCACAAGCAGAAAATATGATAAGATAAGAAAAAAGCTCGAAGGCGAAAGACGAGACCTAAAAGTGAGAAAGCACAGTAAGGAGTTGGAGAAATCTTGAGAATGAAAATAAGTTTGAAGCGACGTTAGGAAATAGATTCTCTAAACTAGTTTAAACCCTCTCAATCATGACACATAGGAAACGAAGCAAATATGCCGCCTGAATCTACTCAAGAGAGACGCTTCAATCCCAAAGTACTAGGCAATTCACAAAAATGCCACTAAGGCTATTATGTAAAATTATTGAGCCCAAATTATGACTCAAAAATTTTAGGGACAATTGTGGGTACCTCGATTAACCATTCCGGCCCAAATGAGTAGCCCGATTAAGTCCGGTCCAAAGTCTAAAGGCCTCGTGCATAACTAATTCAGTTATGACCCATTCAACCCTTAAAATATCTTAAGAGATATTCTAGGAGTTATGCTTTAACATGGAGGAGTCCAACACCCCCACTCTCTGAGAAATGACATGTATATATTATACCCTCAGCCCGGGGCAAAGGGAACGATTTTGTAAAAACACTCCCCCGGAGTAAACATAAATAAAAATCAGAGAGCACCACCGTGGATGTAGGCCATTTTACCGAACCAAGTATATCTTGTGTTGTGTGTGATTGCAGTTATTTTGTGTTCTTTATTTATTCTGGTGCTCGCATTTGCTTATCATTTGTGTTGAGATTTATTATCACCACATTAATATTCAACAAATTTTCAATAATTACTAACTCTCGTCATGCTAGTAAATATTTAAAATAAATTTCTGAATTAATATTAAATTAATTTATCTCAATTAAATTTAATAAATCCCCAATTTAAAAGCCATAAAAATATGGGGTATTACATTAAACACCTTGTGGTAAAATGTTGATTACCCCATCTACAGAACTTCGAATAACTTGATTCAAATCTCATTAGAAATCTAAGACATAGAGATTTCCAGACATGTATTGCACTCTAATTCTATGGACAATTGAAAGGGCATACGTTTAAAATTACGTCAAAAATTCTGGGAGATTACTATACTGGCAAATCAAATACCCTAGAGTAAAACATCGATTACTCCCTCTACAGAACTCCGATTGGCCTGATTCAAATCTCATTAGAAAGCTAAGACATATAACTTTCCAGGAATGTACAAATCTCACTCTAACTACAAGTACAATTGAAATGGCATACGTTTAAAGTTATGTTAGAAATTCTGGCAGATTGACATCGTATGTTCATCAATTAAACCCTAAGTCATTCAAGATTCATGTTCTTCAACCAAGAACACATCAAGATTCAATATTAATATCAAATATATTCAAATATTATTTTATCTTCACATAAGGATAATTTTTGATGAAAAGTTTATACAAATAACTTCGAAGATTCAATCCAAGAATCAAATTATCCTTTAAGAAACATAAAACCCTAGTTTTCTCATGCTCGTCATCTTTATTAATCCAGAAATAAGATTTATCTCTTATTAACCAACCCAAACACAATGATTTCATATTATCATCATTAAGGAACCTCTCTACATACATTCCTACTTTAGTTTATGAATTAACCCTCCCAAATTCATATAAAACTTCCAAAAGCATGAAATCAAACCCTAATCTACATGGGTATTATAACATCCTTAATATAAATTGCCATTTAATACTTTCCTCTCAATAGAAGGTCTAAAATTCATTGATAAGATGGTGTGGTGGTTCTCCCCTCCCTCCGATCTCGATTCCGTTGCGTTCAGGCCGAAAAACTATGTAGGAACCTTTGGATTTCTTTTCCTCTTCCTCTCCTCTTGCCTATCTTATATTATGATTGTGATAACCCTAGTTACTTTCTCAAATGTCAGATATAATACTTGGCATTTTCGGAATTCTCTAAACCACAAACTCCCGAATGACCGAAAAGCCCTTAAACAGTATTGGGTTGGCCTAAAATCGTCCTGGGACCCAAACTATACCCCCGGGTACACTTTTTCGATTATTTCGACCCTTTCAAAATCAACCGTGACCTCAAAATCACCATTCAAGTTACTTTTAAAATTATCTTATTTTCACCTCAAATTACGGCACGTGTGACATTAACTTAAACTGAATTAATTAAATTTAAATCATTCGAATTGAATAATTTCTCCAAATTATTCCTAAATCACCAATATAATTAATTTCCATATTCTCCAAAATATGGGGTGTTACATACTTCTCCCCTTACAAAGGAATTTTGTCCTCGAAATTCGGATAAGGATAGTACTCCAAGGTTTCTACCCTACCTAAATCATCCATTTAGGAACACTACATACTTTTCTTCTATCCCTTAATCACAGATAATATTAACATAATTTAACTACCCAAAGTGCCCATACACCCTATACTCCTGCATAACTGCACACACGATACGTGGTTCCACTAGCCTCAAATGTCACATAGTTATTATCCCTTATATATAACTGTAAAAATAAACAATACCCACATTACTAAACCCATGTCCTAAAGACCAAACATCTACCCACTTCCAACGTTGCGCTAAGTTTCATGCGTGGGATGTCTCGCAAAGCAAAATCCAAACAAGGAACCCCCTTGATACACTACTACCAAACATTGTCGGTCGTTGAGATCCGTTAGGCCCTTAGTCCATAGTATGTACCCCCCAAAATTTTTGTGTCTTGACATAAAAGTATACTCATCCTCTCCCATGTTACAAAAGACAATATATAATATGGTGGTCTTATTATCACTAGTTTCTTAGCGCGAATATATGAAGAGATATATCTCTCAACTCTCTAATAAGCCAGTCTACCTTGAATCACGTCGGTAACTGTCCCTACTCACTGGGATTACAAATAACAATACAAATATCTTCAGGTGTGTCTATTATGAAACACACTATCATATATATATATATATATATATATATATATATATATATATACACACACTAGGGTATGCCCATGCCTGAAGGCACGTAGAAAAGTTTAAAAAGTATTAACTCGTGTAAAATGTATATAATAAATGTCTTATATATTATATGTGTAAATTTTTGAAGTATTGAATCCCATAAATTTAAGTCATAAAGTTTGCTTTACAACACAGATGTGTAAACAAATTAGAAAATTATGGCAGATGTGTTTTACATGTCGTGTGACAACGAATGTACACAAACGTAAATTTATCTCTGGGCACAACGCTGCCAATGTCAACAAACTATATTGTATTGCCTGGAATTCCCTGGTATTGGTTATGTCATAGAAATGGCAGACCACATTTTGATTGTGAGATATGGCGAAGGTGTACTCCTCCATGGATCTGATCTTAGTGTAATTGGGGGAACCCCATAACCATAACTTTTGGCCATCTCTTCGACTTTGAACATCTTTTCCAGCTCTTGGTCAACCAAATTTGCCACTGGCCTAGTGTTAGACTAAAGGCACGCTGATAATCGCAAAAAGACGAAATTTTTTAAAGTACGTAATTGTAAAAAGGCAAAAATTCCATTCCCCAACAAAAAAATGTAATTACAAAAAAATTGGCCATAACCTCCTTTGTTTATAGGACTATTAACCCTGCTTAACAAATAACAAATACCGAACAACATTTAAAAAGTCTAAATTCATCAAATAAACTCACATATAACATAAAATATACAATATTCATCAACCGAATTCACATTGTGAATCAAATTAACAAAATGTCAATTTAAAAAAACTGGGCATAATCTCATTTGTTTATTGGACTATCCACACTACTTAAGGGGTAACAATCAATCATGCAATATTCAAAAAATACAAATTCATCGAACAAATACTTCAACGAAACAAAATTCTATAAAAAAATCACATATATATCAATTGAGGTTGTTCCACGTGTTTCACTCTAATGATTGTCCGTAGTTTTCAATATGCGACCTGATCCAAAATAAAAATAATTGTTAATCAATTGAAATAGTCTTCAAAAATGTCACGACTACGATACAAATCTCAAGACATGATTATATGGACCAATATGACTATGACTTCAATAATGTTTAAGTTTTAATTCATTAATGCATTGTAATGTTTAAGTCATACCTACATAACTTGACATATAGTTAACTACTAATAATCAAAATAAAAAAATAATGTTTGATGAAAAATGAAGAATGCTTATGACGCAACTTTTTCTTGTGCGAATATTCTAGGGATACGAAGAAAAAAAAAGAAAATATTGTATCCACCTTTACGGTGCCTTCAGACCTCAAGACCTCGGGATCTTGAAATTATATAATGAATAAGAAGGAATTTTTTATCAGAAACTCTTGCAAAGGTTTTAGTATTTTAAAACCAAAATGAAAATAATGTATGAATTATATTTACCACATTGAGAAAAAATGAAGAAAACAGTAACATAACACGTTTTTAAATAAATTCAGATTAAAATATATTTTAAAACAAAAATATAATATGCATTTATTAATTATAAAAATAATTTTTAATTAATTAATAAATGAATCACGTATTTACTATTAAGTTATTTTTAAGGAAAATAACTTCATATGGTATATACAATGCACATAGCAATGTGAAGTTCTTTTAATAAAGCTTTATAAGATTAGTACAGTGTACCACAATTTTCGGTCCCTTTTTTTACCATTGTGAGCATCTCTTCAGATATTTGCAGATCTAGAGTATTTAGTATGGGTAATAATTTTAAAAACGACACGAAAAAAATGATACGGAACGATAAGAAATTGACACGATATTTCGTGTTCGTGTCGTGTTCGTGTTTTTTTACACGAAGTCGTGTCGTGTTGTGTTTGTGTCTTAATTATAAGTCGTGTCGTGTTATCGTGTTTTTAGACGTGAAATTTAAGAAATTTCGGTTGTCGTGTCGTGTTATTTTTTATTCGGGTCGTGTTCGTGTCAACTAAAGAAAAAAACATGAATTCGTGTCGTGTCGTGTCGTGTTCGTGTCAGAAAAAATCTTATCGTGTCTCCCAAAACACGACCCACTGACCCGAATTGACACCCCTAGTATTTAGGTGGCTTAAAATCAACCAGTCTATTATGTAAATGAAAAGCCTAACAAAAAAAAACATTATCATTAAATGAAAACCCTACACCAAAAAAAACATTTTGATGATATATGCTAGTTTAAAAATGAGCCTTAAAAATCAAAGCATAATGAATTTTATATGCTAATTTCTTTAAGACAAAAGGCTTTAACAAATCTCGTAGCTAGTAGATAATAATAATAATAATAATAATAATAATAATAATAATAATAATAATAATAATAATAATAATAATAATAATAATAATAATAATAATAATAATAATAATAATAATAATAGAGAGTTAAAATCTACTATATAGAACCCCAATGTTTGTTATACCAACCTTAGATTAACAAAGATCACAAAGTTGTGGGTTCGAGACACTGATTTATTTGAACAGATACAAAATATGAAACCACACCCAAAGCCTAACCACATAACCAAAACACCTCCGGTGGATTTATGTGGTAAACAGATACAGCTAGCAACTCTAAATCAGAAACAAAAAAAAAGAGATAAATGGAGTCTGATTGGACCTCGGATGCCTCTCTCTCTCTCTCTCCCCTAAGGCTAGGGATTTGAGCCTGTGAGAGTGGGGTTGATTACCAACCCCCTGGTGGTTTTGAACGGAGATGGTCTCCCCTGCCTCCAACACCCTTCCTCTTTAACCGTGTGGTGTTTGACTCGGGACTGCCATTTTACTCATCACCGGGGACGGTTTCCAGCGACTGTGGTTGGGGTTGCGATTGCGATTGCTATCTCTGACGGGTTTTATGCCCAACAGTTGTGGATCCTTGTTGTTTGTGGAACAGTGAGGTTGGGTCCTCTGGTTCTCTCCAGCGGTCTCCTTGTCCTGTGGCAACACTGGTTGCCTATGTTGTTGGATTTCGGTTGTCTGCCGGTGACATTTTCTCTACAGGTGGTGTGGCGACTGGCTCGTATTCGTTGGAACATGCACAAAATAAAACAGAGAATTAATACGCAATCGATTACATAGATTAATACCTTTAGAATGCTTAGAATGTTTTCAAGTCTCTGATCCATCAATCGATTGGACAACCAAATCTGAGAGACCTGCATTATAAAAACAAATATTTTTTAGATCTTATTTTAGGGTTTTAAAAAATCCAATCTCACTGAACAGATACTACCTTTAATGGTGGTCGTTGTGTGGCTAAAGTAGAGCTCCGACAACAGTGTTGAGATGTAGTTAAAGTGAGAGGGGATTGAGAGCAAGAGAGAGATATTGAAATTTGGGTTTGGAACGGAAATCTTTTTATGAAACACTGATACACACCCAATACTTATGAGAGAGACAACAAAATGGATCAAATACAATTTTACCCTTTTTTTTAATTTTGAAGAAGAGTGAGAATTAATTTGAGCTTAAAAAAGGGGGGGAATCCAAATTTTTCAAGGGCAAAAAGGGTAGTGGATAAAAACTTCATATAGGTGACATCATAAGCTAAACTCGTGACATACATAAGTTTACTACTTTATTATATATATATATATATATATATATATATAACTCATCCACTGACCGTCTATTTTTAATACCTCTCAACTTAAACTGTTTACTCTACACGTTTAATAATTAAAATTTAAAATCGATGCATTAGCATCCAACTACTTCTCATCATTTCGGACGTTAATTAAGTTTCCTACGTGTAACATACCGCAACTAAGTTCAAAGAACTTTCTCAATGTATTATTTCCTAGAATTATCAACAAAATCCGTAGGTCCAAAGCACATAACTAAGATATCATGAATCATGTCTCTCGACACATAAATCAAATCGTCTATGCCTATGTCTCCTAAGGCGTCACACAATACGGTGTTTGTAATACCCCATATTTTTGAGGATATTTAGTTAAATTAAATTAGTGATCTAGGATTTAATTAAATCGATTATTTGGAATTTATTTGATTCGGTGATTTGGAATTTATTTAATTTAGAGAAATTATTTAATTCGGTGATTGAGAGTAAATCAGTTCAATTTAAGTTTAATTTCACGCGTTCGATATTTTGAGGTGGAATTAAAATAATTTTTTAAAGTGACTCGGATGGTGATTTTGAGGTTACGGTTGGTTCCGAAAGGGTCAAAATAGTTGAAAAAGTGTACTCGGGTCTACAGTTTGGGTCCCGGGATGATTTTGGACCAACTCGGCATCGTTTAAGGGTATTTCGATCATTCGGGAGTTGGAGGTTTAGAGAACTCCGAAAATATTAAGTGTATATCTGCCATTAGAGAGAAGGGGCTAGGGTTAACACAATCATAATAGAAGAGAGGCCATTGAATAGGAAGAGGAAGAGAAAGCCAAAGCTTCCTACACAGTTTTTCGGCCCGAACGCAACGGAATCGAGATCGGAGCGAGGGGAGAACAACCACACCATCATATTAATGAAATTAAGACCTGATATTGAGAGGCAAGTATTTAAATGGCAATTTATATTAAGCATGTTATACTACCCATGTAGATTAGAGTGTGATTGCATGCTTTTAGATGTTTTATATGAATTTGGGAGGGTTTAATTCATAAACTAAAGTAGGAATGCATGTAGAGATGTTCCTTAATGATGATAATATGAAATTAGTGGGTTTGGTTTGATTAATAAGATAGAAATCTGAGCTCTTGATTTATAAAGTTGATGAACATGAGAAAATTAGGGTTTTATGTTAATTAAACGAGAATTTGATTCTTGGGTTGAATCTTTGATGTTTTTGTGTAAATTTTCATTGGAAATTTATCTCTATACGAAGATAAACTGATATTAGAATATATTTGATGATTAAGATTGAATCTTGATGGGTTCTTGATTGAAGAACATGAATCTTGAATGACTTAGGGTTTAATTGATGAACACAATATGTCAATCTGCCAGAATTATTAATGTAACTTTAAACGTATGCCATTTTCATCTTACTTAGAATTAAAGTGATATCCATACATTTTTGGAAATTTCTTTGTCTTGGCTTTCTAATGAGCTTTGAATCAGGTCAATCGAAGTTCCGTAGTGGGAGAAATTGATGTTTTACTATAGGGTGTTTGATCTGCCAGCATAGTAACTGCCAGAATTTTTTACATAACTTTAAACGTATGCCATTTATATTGTACTTAGAATTAGAGTGATATCCGTACATTCTTGGAAATATCTATGTCTTATCTTTCAAAAGAGCTTTGAATTAGGTCAATCGGAATTCTGTTGAGGGAGTAATCGATATTTTACTACAAGGTGTTTAATCTGCCAGAAAATTTTCTAATTGATTCGGTTGCCCAGTTTTGGCCAAATATTTCCTTTTTGTTTAGGACCTTTGGAAATCGTTTGGAATTAATTTATGGGATTTAATTTCTAATATAAGGGAATTATATTGAAACACCAGTAGGCCTAGTTTGGGTTTTAGGCGTGGCCTACGAGGGAAGTTTAAGGGCTAAATTAATTTGGGTTAATAGAGAGGAAAAATCTAAATTGAAGGATAATTCGAGTTAAAAGAATTCACGAGGAACGAGGACTTAGACGAGTAGGGGGTAGAGATTTTACCTTCTGATATTATATGTGGAATAAAGGATACCCTTCGAGTGGTGAGAAATACTCGGGAATGTACGGTAATAAACGAAGTTATAAATTATGGAATACGTAGAATATTCGGGATATAAATATAATATGTATGAGGCTTATGATATGGGATGTGTGTATGCCCTATTGTTATTATATATGTATATAGGTGGAGTGAATACCTATCGTTATTATATGGTTGTGTGAATACCTATCGTTATTATATGGTTGTGTGAATACCTCGCTGATGTTATATTTATATAGGTGGAATGTGTATCTATATTATTGTTTATTATGTGTATGACATACCTACCATACTTGCTATCACGGGAGATTGGTTCGAAAGAGGACAATCTTATCATGTGTTGCCTTCGGGGGGATTTTAGATTTGGTACCTCAAGAACATAGGACTGTGAAGGGATTATTTGTGAGTCGATAAGTCTGCTGACTGTGGGAGCGTAGGTATGTGCGTGACCCATGGATCTGTGAACTATGTTCGCCTCCAATATGTGTGATTTGATATATAGAGTTCGTGAGAGAAGACAAACCAATAGTCCTTCGTACAGCGAGAGATGTACCCGGACATGATAGCAGAGTATGCATGCACCGCAGTTGTGCCTAGGGGTGTCGTACTAGTATAGATATAATGGATGATAAATATATATACCTTTGATATGTTTTACAGTATGCACCGCAACTGGGTCTGAGAGGTGTCGTGTTATATATATATATATATATATTAAAAAGTGTGAATATATATATATATACATGTTATGTTATCTACTGTGTAAAATTAATGGACGAGAAAGATAGTGAAATCTTATTTGACTTAAGCATGTGAACACTTAATCCTAAAATTTGAAAAGCCTTGCCCATATTAAAGAGAAATGGATATATATTTAATAAATGTATTTGCATGGAAATACGGGTGGACGCTATGAGTTATGGGTAGCAGACTTATGATTTTAAACTAGTTAGTTGTGTGTATCTAAACTAAAAGTAATCTGAATATTGGGGTCGAGGTAACATTCCGAACCAATACATATGGAATAACTATTGGGGTCGGGGTAACATTACGAACCAATAGCCCTTAATGTGTGATACAAGGATATAATAGCAGAGTGTGTACTTATATTATATATGGTGTGTAAAATATATATACAACACGAATAATCTACTTATGTGTGCTAGTAGAGAGACGAGATAGTATGTATCTAAAGAACGATTAATCTACTAAAGAGTAATTAGTATGGAGCTTAGATAGGGTATATCTATATAATGATGAAGCTACTAGTGTGTGAATAGTAGGAAGATAGTTAGTGAATATCTAAAATAAAGTTAAGTAGAGAAACTTAAATGGTAAAGTTTGAACAATGACCTACGTAGAAAGGGTAACTGAGGTTTAATAATAACCTAAGAGAGATGTTAATTATTAAGGGTATTCGATAGCGTACTGTATGGGCTGTACGGAGGAGCTATATTGATTTGGGTTTATTAGATAATGGTTGCCTAGTTAGATTGGCTAGAATTGACTAGGTGGGGTTGAGTAGCAAACGTTAGGTGCGCATTATAGATGAGAGATGAGGAACTCAAGGGAGTGTTCGCAACCTAACATGTGTATCTAATAACTGTTCATTTAAACTGTTATTTAATTACTTGTTAAATGTTTTTAAATAATTTTTACTTGGGCTCTGACCCGTACTTGCAAAAACTTTTTCCAAAACCTTTTAGGTGTCCAGTCACAGGGACGCCAAGCAGGATGATCTATTCTAGGGATGCGTAGCTGCAGCACTTGTGGATGCTTGCAGGATTTGGACTTAGACAATTCAGTTACTTCACTCCTAGTGTAGGGTGCAGGGCAGTACTTTATTCGGGGATGTTGCCCACAGTTATTTCATTTATGATAGTCAGACCTTGTATTCAGACTTTTATTCAAGTTAGACTTTATATTGGATTTTGAAACCGATGGTTTATTCGGTATTATTTCATTCCAGTCTTTTATATTGTGGATGGATTTATATTACTATTGAATGGGATATATTTATGTAATAATGTTTTGTTGTTGATTGTTAAATAAAAAGATTAAAATTTTGACATCGGCTTTTCGAATACTAGGTGGTTAGTAATGTTTTAAAAAGTTTTCGATAGTGATGCTAAGAATGAACCAAATGAGAAACCTGTTTTAATTGGATATAGGACTGATCACCCCGTATTTAATTAGGCATGTTGTCACAGTGTTCTAGTAATCACTGAGTTCTAGCACGTAAGTAACAAGGAGTTAAATCTCTCCGATCAACGTTATACCCGATATACCTTAAATCACATCAATGAAAGTCCCCACTTACTCGGATAAAACGTAACGAGACAACTATACTCATCGAAGTTTACAATAAAATACAATACACTATATATTCAGGCTTGACCCTCTTTTAGGTGATGTCTCGTGAAACTAAATATCTTATCCTGGCATAACGAGTACAATAGTATTACCCAACAATCTACTACTTCTCCAACCCTTGGTATCCAGTCACTACGCAAGATAACAATATGTTCTCTTCTTATAACCGTTATAAGGAGCAAAAACTACCACATATTGTAAAAGCATCCTCTTAGTGTCCACACTTGCCCCTCCCTACGGATGGAACCAAAGAGAGAATCGCTACTCACCGGTATACATATGCACACCATATTAAAATTAACGACACCTTTACTAATTTTGTTTCACAGGTGAATCTAGTATTAACAACTTTCTGTGACTCGCTCGTGTCATAAAACAGACTCCTATCACCCCGAGATAAAACTTATACTTTCAATTGTCACTAGTATCGGTGGCTCAAATGGTTCCTGGACATAACACCCTCATCCCAACCAAACTAATACTTCTTATGACTGTTGCCCCTATTGGGCATATCATTCCTGATCCCCCCCCCCCCAATTCATTGTAGACAAGATCTACACATGTGTTCCTACTCTTCACACATAAGACACCTCCCTATGTCACCTGTCTCTCCCGACCATTGGGTCTTCGAACGTAACTCTAGTGTCGAGACGGACCCATGATTTGCTGTCATGGTTGTATATCCAGGATATCTTGTAGTTGTCCCCTGTCTCGCTTTGACAATACTTCTTCCTATGGCCCGTCTCTCCACAATTGAGATACTACCAGATAACTCCCTTGTCTTTAGTCCTGGCCCTATTGGTCATGTTGGGGTTTTATTCTCTCGGACATGGTCTTCTTGTCCCCGATTGCACCCCCATTGTCCTTTTGGCTCCGCTAGCCCTTTGGAACTCATTGTTGGACTCGATGGTCCTGACTAAATCCATCGTTACTTGGTAGAAATTCACTTGATTTGAAACATTTAAATGGTTCCCTATTGGGTATACCCTCCCGTGGTGCTTCTCTAACACCGTCAAATCCAGTCTTACTCTCCGAATCGATTTTCTAACCCCTAGGCCCCTTTCTCATGAAAGCGTTGATATAAACTTGTAAACATACGACATTGGTGACGTCGACACTAGTCATCCTATCAGGATTTTGCACTCACACTTGTGTATTCTACTCATGAGTCCCTTATCAACTTACGGACCCTTTTATTCTCCATATCCACTTCGTCGAGTATGAAGTTCATTAAACAAGTCAACTTCTCCCTTACGCTCGGTCTCTATCTCGCTCACTTGTTTCGCATCTCAGTCCGAACAACAGAAGGAAGATCTTACGAACAAAATGTACTCAAATTCCTCGTTCTATTCCATATACTTCTTATATGTGGTGAATGGCTCTTGTCATGGTATGCTTCTCCTATGAGCTTAAAATTTTGCTCGAAATTTTTAATCATGGGTATCGTTGCACTCCATCCTACACAGTTGCCATTGGATTACCTCATTCTATTAGCTTATCACACTTTCCCTTTTTCCTGAGTCCTTATATATGGCTCCTCATAAGAGTCCTTTCTACTTTCCCCAACCATTACCGACTACGCTGGGTGAGTGTAAGATTGCACCACCGTCATCTATAACAGTGCTTGGGGAAACTACTATCCCCGTAATAATCCTATCGTCACCTTCCTGAACAATAATTATAGCGACTTCTATTGCGATCACCATTTCCAGAATACCCCTTAGCTTCTGGTAAGCCTCTCCCCCTATAGTCCTTCTAATGGCACTCGATGGTCATCCTATAATGTTCTATGTTCAAAACCTAAATGAACTCGCATAAGAATCTTATCAACTATACTTACTAAAAGGAGAACGTAAGTCGCATACGTCGGGGAATTCAACAATCCTATCATAAGGCTCTATATCAAAGAACGCTACGCTGAAACGTAAAAAGCTGTACAGATCCTAAGGACACTAGAACCTGATGCTCTGATACCATCTGTGACACCCCACCTAATTAAATACCGAGTGATCAGGCCTTCATTAAATTAAAACAGGATTTCCATTTGGTTCATTCTTAACATCACTATCAAAAACTTTTTAAAACATTTAATAACCACCTAGTATTCAAAAAAGTCAGTGCCAAATTTTATCTTCTTATTAAACAAAACAATGTGTGGAAACAAATACAATAACTAACCATCCACGTAATAAATGAATAAGCTGAACAATCATATGATAAGCAACGGATATAAAATAATACTGAATAAACCATCGGTTCCCAAATCCAAATAAAAGTCCAATATAAATAAAATACGAATACATAGTCTGACTGATATAAAGAAATAACTGAGGGCCAACATGCCCGAATGAAATACTGAATTTCACCCTACACTAGGAATGAAGTAACTGAAGCGTCTAATTCCAAATTCGGCAAGCATCTACAAGTGTTGTAGCTACGCATCCCTGGAACAGATCATACTGCTTGGCGTCCTTATAGCTGGATGCCTAAAAGGTTTTGGAAAAAGGTTTTTGCAAGTACGAGCAGAGCCCAAGTAAAAATCATTTGAAAATATTTAGCAAGCATTTAAATATCAATTTAAATGACCAATTATTAGATACACATGTTAGGCTGCGGACACTCCCTTGAGTTTCTTCACCTCTCATCTATAGTGCACACCTAACGTCCCACCTAGTCAAGCTACCCAATCTAACTAGGTTTCAAGTATCTAATAAGCCTCAAATCAGTCTAGCTCACCCATACCGTCCATACAGTATGTTTCCGAATACCCTCAACTACCATTTAATCATAGTTAAGATTCTCCTTAACTTACTCGTACCACCCATACAAGAAGCTACCAAATACCCTTGATAACTAATATCTCTCCTCTATTATTATTAAACAAACGTTACCATTTCACATATATTATGGTTCAAGCCTTACCATTTAAGTTTCTCTACTTAAACTTTATTTTAGATATCCACCCTCCACCTTCCTGCTATTACGCCTTAGTAGATTCATCATTAATTAGATTTACACTATCTAATCTCCGTACTATTTACTCTTTAGTAGATTAATCGTTCTTTAGATACATACTATATCATCTCACTATTATCCCACATAAGTAGATAAATCTTTGTTTAGATACACACTATCTAGCCTCACTACTGTCACACATAAGTAGGAGAAACCATCCAATATATATAATATAGCATCCACCGGTCTGGCCACCGTGATGCACATTCACGTACTCTGCTATCAGTCCAAGTACCTCTCGTACTATATCAAGGACAAATGGTTCGGCATCTCTCCTCGAACCCAAAATACAAATCACACATATTGGAGGCGAACATAGTCCCCAACCAAATGGGTCGCGCACATGCCTACGCTCCCATTCAACTATCGAAACTATCATACTCTCAGATAGTACATATCCAAGGTCCTATGTTCTGGGTACAAGTCTACCCCCCCCCCCCCAATGGGCTCATCAGGATAAGACCGTCCATGACGCGAAACCTCCCCTGATAGCAAGCAATGTAGGTATGTCATACACATAATAATACATACTAGGCATACACAGAACCTATCCATATGTATATTCAATATAGGTACACACACGACCTATAGTAATAAAACCGTATATGTATACACTCAACCTATAAAAATTAATCCATATAGGTATACACTCAACCTACGATTATCATTCGTACGTAGTATTTTTCTCTCGAATGCTCACTGTACAATTTTATTTGATATATACACTCCATCGTATATTCCCGAGTATTATTCTCTACCCGAAGGGCCTATTGTTACCCCCAAAGTTAATTCATTAGTTAATTCACAATTGTCATACTGGTCTGCCTCATAATTTCCCTTATCCTCTCCACGATCCATTTTCATTCTCTCGAATTATTACATTAATAATTAAGCCTAACTAGCCTTAGCCTTAACTCTAACATACATGACTAAGTCTCAAACCTATCAAGGCCTACTGTCATTCAATATATCCCTCATTAGATTCTAAATATGTTCCAAAAATGCCCCCGATAGTTATCCGCAAGTTCTGGGCTTAAAAAGGTAAAATTATCAAAATCTGGTAAACTAAATCGAGTCGTAAATTTTCTGGCAGATTAAACACCCTGTGGTAAAATATTGATTATTCCCTCTATAGAACTCCAATTGACATAATTTAAATCTCATTATAAATCCAAGACATAGGGATTCCTAGACATGTATGGATCGCACTATGATTCTATGGACAATTGAAATGGCATACGTTTAAAATTACATCAAAACTTCTGGCAGATTACTATGTCGGTAGATCAAACACCCTATAGTAAAACATGGATTACTCCCTCTACAGAACTCCGATTGACCCGATTCAAAGCTAATTAGAAAGCTAAGACATAGATATTATAAACATATGTTGCACTCTAATTCTATGGACAATTGAAATGGCATACATTTAAAGTTACGTCAATTTTTTTGGCAAATTGACATCTTGTGTTCATCAATTAAATCCTAAGTCATTAAAGATTCATGATCTTCAACCAAGAATGCATCAAGATTCAATATTAATCATCAAATATATTCAAATATCATTTTATCTTCACATAGGAATAATTTTTGATGAAAATTTTATACAAATAACTTCAAAGATTCAATCTAAGAATCAAATTATCCTTTAATAAACATAAAACCCTAGTTTTCTCATGTTCATCATCTTTATTAATCAAGAAACAAGATTTATCTCTTATTAACCAACCCAAACCCAATGATTTCATATTATCATCATTAAGGAACATCTCTACGTACATTCCTACTTTAGTTTATGAATTAAACCCTCCCAAAATTATATAAAACTTCCAAAAGCATGAAATCAAACCCTAATCTGCATGGGTATTATAATATGCTTAATATAAATTGCCATTTAAATACTTGCCTCTCAATATAAGGTCTAAAATTAGTTGATAAGATGGTGTGGTGGTTCTCCCCTCGCTCCGATCTCGATTCTGTTGCGTTCGGGGAGAAAAACTGTGTCAGAACCTTTGGATTTCTTCTCCTCTTCCTCTCATCTTGCCCCTCTTCTATTATGATTGTGCTAACGCTAATTACTTTCTCAAATATCAGATATAAGACTTAGCATTTTCGGAGTTCTCTAAACCACAAACTCCCAAATGATCGAAAAGCCTTTAAAGAGTGCGGGTTGGCCTAAAATCGTCCCGGGACCCAAACTATACCCCCGGGTACACTTTTTCGACTATTTCGACCCTTTAGGAATCAACCGTTACCTCAAGATCACCATTCAAGTTACTTTTTAAATTATCTTATATTCACCTCAAATTACGATACGCGCGAAATTAACTTAAACTGAATTAATTAAATTTAAATCATCCGAATTGAATAATTTCTCCAAATTATTCCTAAATCACCAATATAATTAGTTTCCATATTCTCCAAAATATGGGGTGTTGCACTTATATGGCGTGAAAATGGTAACAGACGATAACCGGACTATCATGTGTCTCACTACGAAGATGAAACAGAAATTGATCGGAAATACTCGGCGTCGGCGATTCACCTGAAGGGAGGTTACAAACAATCCAGATGAGAGTATAAAAATATATGAGAGAGAGAAAGACAAATATTTACGTGGTTTGACCATTGCTGAACTATGTCCCTGGAGATTCAAAAGTGTTTTCACTATAAACTGGAGAGAATTTACATTAGCGTTTTTCTCTAGCCTTTAAACTGCCCTTTTACAATTGGGTTGCCCCTTTATATAGAGTTAGGGATTATGACTTGATAAGTCCTGTAGGAGGGGCTTAATGATAAGTCTATCACTTAATTATTAAAAGAGATTAGAGATGAATAATTGATAAAAGTCCATATGTTTATGCGACTGGAGTATTATTATGCGCGTCCGACATATCACGCGTATTTATGTATTATTTATACATTAACTAGACAATATTCTAGTATTGAGGGTGCACTATATGTTATGGGACACAAGTCATCCCAATTAGGACATATGTCACCATAGGTTATTTGACACGTGGCTCCACACTATATTGGACATGTGGCAACCCACTTGGGTTGGTTTTTATTATAAATAGACTTCATTTCCTTACATTTGAGAGGGATCTTCTTGGGAGAGAAGAGTGATTTCTTGTCTTATGTGTTTTTAGAGAGAGTTTTAGAAAAGAGTTTTGAGATGAGTTCTTTGAGAAGAGTTTCACAACCTTTCACCTCTCGAGTTCCACCATAATGAGTTTTTCGGTGAATAGTATGAACCCACGAACTACGCTGACTTTGATTCCGACTATGACGAATACGTAGGTGCAACCGAAGTTGCTCAAGTCAAACATGTACAAAAATTCAGTATTTTCCCATATTAAACTCCCCTCTTACAAGTCCTATCCTTGTAGAGTTTGAGTTACAATAAAATAGTGCTTTTTGCTCTTCTACTTTATCAAGGACTTTGATCACCCTTATCTTTCTAGATCGGATATGGATTATTATCTATATCAACCCGCTTCCTACGTGTCACGTTTTTATTAGTGGTATATTTTTTTACCTCATAAAAACCACCAACAAATAAGTACATTCAAGCACAAATATTATCTAAAAGTCACTTCGTTTTTCATATCTTAGATGTTTAATAAATTTTGTGATTAGATTGCCTTCCTTTTTCTTTTCTTGTGAAAAAATATATTTTATGACTGTTTAAATTTAATTGAATTCGATTAATTAATTCTCATAATATTGGTTTGAACACAAGTTAGTTATTTTATCCTACTGATTTCTCTCCATCTCTTTGTGACACCCCGTCCAATTAAATACCGCGTGATCAGTCCTTTATTAAATTTAAAACAGAATGTTCGGCTAGTTCATTCTTAGCATCACTGTCGAAAACATTTAACCTTATTAATCACCTAATAAATAATTAAGCTAGTGTAAAAACAATTTCCATTTTAAGTTATACCCAAACAATCTGTTAATAAATTCCAATTATTAAGACACAAACCATCTACCATACATATGAATAAAATAAAAACTGGATATGAATCAACTGCTGAAATAAAAAGACTAGATAAAACATTCCAGTTCAAAGTCTCAAACCATAAACCAATATACCTAATCCAACTAAATACCAAATATGGAAATGAAGGAAGTACAATCTCTCCAATAAAATAACTGAAGATGGGCGACACGTGCCCTAAATAAAATGTCTAGAGAGAACTGAATGAAATAAAAATGAAGGCGTCTAAGCGTGAGGACCTGCAGCTACCACAACTGCTACAACACGTCAAACAGTCTGAACGTCTAGGCCTGGCGTCCCTGTGGCTGGACACCTGATATAAATAGGACAAGAGAAGGAAACTATGCAAGAGACGGGTCAGAGCCCGAGTTGTAAAAATATTTTAGCAAGTATTTAAAATTTGCATTAAAGTAAGTATTATGTGCATGTTAGCTTTTCGTACTCTCACATGAGATTCTCACCTCTCAACTGCACGCCTAACATACATATAGTCCAATCTAGCTATCCTAATCTCATTTAACTAGATTCTAGCTTTATACCACTAACTATATCTCGAAGTAGTATCCCGCATTACTGAATACTTGTATTAACTCTTTCAACATTTATTAATTTGTTTAAGGGTTATCACCCTAAAGTTAGGTATTCACATCTTAAGGTACTTAGGATTTTAACGTCTTAATCATCTATAAATATCACACTGTAGATAACATCACTAGTATATATATATGATCACCTCTATAATATATATACTAATACGATACCCTTAGACTCAACTGCGGTGCATGTATACTCTAATATCGAGTCCTGGTACATCTAGTACTCAAATAAGGACAATCGGTTCTGAAATCTCCCACGAACCATAAAATCAAACACACATTGGAGGCGAATATAGTCATAGGTCTTTGGGGGCACACCCTAAATGACCATTCAATACCATCGTTCTCACAAATGGCAATCCAATCGATGTACTATGTTCTGAGGTGCCAATTCTAAAATCCCCCCGAAGGCTCATCAGGATAAGACTGCCCTCTAACATTTTCAAAACCTCCCATGATAGCAAGTAGCTATGTATGTCAATACACATAATCAAACATACTATAGGTATTCACACCACCCATCAATATAATTTGGTATACACACAACCTGAACGTAGGTTCATATATAATATTTGTTTCTTTAAAACTTTCTGTATACTATAGCTTACGATTTATTCTCTCTATTGCACTTTACGCAATATGATTAAACCATGTGAGTCTTTTCGAGTAGTGTACCCAAGTCCCTCACCATTAATCTCTGGCACTAATTATCGTAGAAAATCCCTCTATCTTAAATTAGCTAAGGCGTATCGTTTAAATCCAGGTCGGGTGAAAATTCTCAGTTCTGAAATCTCATTAGAGGTTCCCATATTGTCGTTCGAATGAGGTCGTTCGAACGAACTTCGAACTAACTTAACTCTGAATTTTCATTCGTAATCTCATTCGAACGAGGTCGTTCGAACGACTTCCCCAGGTCGTTCGAATGGGTTCTACCAGTTTTGTCCCTAACCTCCAAAAAGTTCGTTTTTCACCATTTTTAAACCTCCAATCCTCTACAGAGTTTACCCAAACGCGAATACAACTATACTAACTGATAACCCAACATGTATACTCAATTTCTAACATCCTCAAATCATCATAAATCAGTAATAAATTTCGAAATCCCCAATTAGTCTATACGAAACCCTAGTTCTTTAATTTCATGCACAATCATCAAATTAAGCTCAGATTCGTTCATCATATTACATTAAAATTTCGGGATTCCTATTCTACATGCATAAGGATTCAATCTTTGATCAAAATTAGTCCTAACATATGATTTAAATTCTCTAAATCCACCCAATTCAATTCTAACTCATGAGTTTAATCCCTATTCTGACATGAACACAATTATTGCTAAAATAAAGCAAGTATTAAACACTTGCCTTGATTATGATGGTCTGATCCATTGATGTAGGCTGTATGGGTGTGTTCCTCATTCTTCGATCTACACGGTGGTGGTCCTGGTGTTGCAAGGTGGTGGTTCTAGGCCTTAGTTCCTTGGGTGGGTTTGTTTCTCCCTCACCCTCTATGGCTCTCTCTTGAAATTTGTGAATAAAAACCCTAACTGGGCTCACGTAGAAGATATACTCTATCTCTAATTTTCGTGCATATTAATTACCCAAAAATTAAAATTATCAAAATGCCCTCTCGGGATGCCGATTTGGCCTAAAACTGTCCCGGGATCCAAACTAAACCCCTGGGTAGACTTTTCTGACTATCTCTACCCTTCCGGACACATTGGCGCACTCAAAATGACTATCCAGAATACATGTAATTAATTTACTTCCTAATTCCTTTAAATTAGTCTTGACACGACTCACACGTGCGCTCCGACTTAATTTTCCGTAATTGTCGTATTTTTCCACTCGCGGTAATTTTACTAATTTCATAATCATATGTTACTTTATTCGCTCAGTAATATTCAACATAATACACATCAATAAATACTAACCCGTAACTCGCTAGTTAATATTTATTTTAATCCGGATTAATTCTTAGTTAATTCTCAAATTAAATTCAATTAATCCTATATTTAAAAAATCATAAAAGTGCGAGGTGTTACACTCTTATCTTATAAATTAATAAAATTTTGCTAATGGCAGTACACTATAGACGTGGTATATTTATGATAATTAAAAGGATACCATCCTATATATATATATATATATATATATATATATATATAACTTATACTTTCGATTCATTTGTAATTGGTCATAAATATTTAACGATTGATGTCTTTTTTCTCGAAAGAATGCAATCGCAGCGCATCGCGTGGTTCTACATGCTAGTGTTATTTAATATTTTTATTTTAAATTCCCGTTAATAATATAAACCTAGTAAACCCAACAAATTACCCGTTAATTCACCTAGTCAAGTATTAATTAATAATTAAATAATCCTTTATTTAATTCTAAAAAAGTACGGGTATTACAAATATTTACATTTAAATGACTTTTTCACACTTCACAATGTGGATACTCATTACTGTTAAATCTTTAATTCACACTAGCATTAGAGATGATCTAATATCACACCCGCACATTTGACCATCTTATACGACAAAAAAAAAACTAGTTTTATAAAAGGGCAAACCCAAGCGCTTGACAAATATTTTCCTTATGACAGCAGGTTGTACTACTCCACCATTAAAATTTAGGAGAAAGTTAGGCGGCAACTCACCTTTTGTTGAGAGTAAAAAAATTAGAATAAGAAAAGGAAATGTTGGGGCATTAAGTGAGTTGAAGCCGAGATATGACTTATGTCATGCTTGCATGGTTCAAGATTTGGGTTTGACAAGGGTTTTGCCTGCTCATTTGGATTTAGTTTAACTAACCCATTTTCCCTACATGCGTGGAGATGGTTTAAATATTTTACTATCATAATAATTGTGAAATACAATCATATCGCATAATTGTGAGATTGTTCTATCGTGTGTTAAAATGACAATCTACTTATCTCATGTCGTTTACTTCATTTTGAGTGTTAATAAAAGTTCAACACCCATTTTTTTTCTATCTAGCACCACACAGTACTTAAAAATAATTATATATTGTGTATAAAAAATAATATTTTGATATTAAGAGAAAAAATAAGAGCCTTTAACATCACTCTTTTATTTTAAGGTTTATTTGAATTAAATAATCCATAATGACCCCATTTTGAGTTACGTGCCTTTTGCAAATTGAATTTAAGGCGTCTATTAGACTTAACGATCATGTCCCTTGCATATGATGTATGGAAAAATATTTAACCAAATTAGAAAAATAAAAAAGGAAAACCATGAATGAAAATTTAGAAAATGAAGATCCCAACCAATCGTCTCACCCCTCCACCCCTCCACCCCTATCCCCATTAGCCTTTCTCCCCGCCAGCCGACCTGGAACCCATGACTACCATCTCTAGTTGGTCAGCCCCGGTGCCACAATCTACCAACCCTTCAAGTTAAACAACTCATGTCGCAACCAAGACCTTCAGCACCTCCACCCAATCATCTCTCACTCACTCACTTACTCACTCACTCACTTATAACAATTGAAATTTCGGATTAGAATCAAATAAAATCATTCTAGAATTAAAACCCGCTTCATGTCTTTTATATGAAAATTCGAGATCTGAAATTTTGATTCAAGATATAGGGCTCAATCGCGGGGGGGGGGGGGGGGGGGGGGGAGGGAGAGTAGGAGGTAGGGGTGTGCAAAAAAACAGACCGAATCGAACCGGCCCGAACCGAAATCGGCAATTTTTTTTAGCTCGGTTCGGTTTGCGGTTTAAGGATTTAAAAAACCGACAATGTTGGTTCGATTGGCGGTTTAGACAAAGAAAAAATCGATTCGAACCGAACCGACATCAATATTTATATTAAAAAAGCCTTAAATATGCTTTATTTTTATATCCAAAAACCATTAACCAACCTCAAAAACCGAAAATCGACCTAACAAGACCCGACCAAAATTGAAAATCGATTAAAACCGAACCGAACCGAAACCGACAGTTTTTTTCATCGTCGGTTCGGTTTCGATATGATTTTTTCCAAAATCGAACCGATCAGTTCGATTTGAATTGCGGTCCAAAACCGACCCGACCCGACCCGTGCACACCCCTAGTAAGAGGGGAAATATCGTGTCTATTTATGATTGATCAGAGACTGTTGATTTTATTTTATATATTTATAATTTTATTCTTTCTTCTAATTTTTTTCAATGGATCTTATTTGGGAAGAGTAATTAGTATTCTTACGGTGGGCCCTGACCCGTCGCTGTTGATTAACCTTTCGGGATGGGTTACTGAGTGGCTGAATTGTTTTGGACATATCGGGACTTGCAACTAGTGTTCATTTTATTGCATTATTTTTAATTCCTTCCCACTCGTTTTATTTATGAGACAATTGTTTTGGATTTCGTAGTCATATGACTCCACATTTGTTTTGTGGTTTTTAATTAGAAAGGTTTTATTTAGTTGATTTTATTTCATTTGAGTTTATTATTATTAGAATTTAAAATGGTGATGGATCTTATTGTGGTGGATTGTTTATACTTGTCGTATTATCTTTATTTATATCTTTTGAACAAAGTTTTAAATGTCTAATATTTCTATCACATGCTAAAAAAATTATTTAATTTTAATGACTTACATATGCAGATTGTTACACCCTGCCAGGGCGCCTAGAGCCCACGACCGCAATCTCTAATCAGTCGCCCCCACCCACCGACTACCCGATCTTCAAGGGAAACAACTCATGTAGTGATCCTCACCTTCAGCACCTCCACCTAACCACCTCTCTCTCCCCCACCCCACACAGAGTAATTGAAATTTCAAATTTGAGTCAGAATAGAATCGTTACAAATGTAAAACCCGCTTCATGTTTTGGATATGAAATCGAATGATTTTTATTCAAAATCTCTAGGTCATGGGATGGGAGGGGGATGTGAAATTTCGTGTTTATGTATGATTGACGAGAAGTTTTTAATTTTATTTTTTGTTTTTACTCCTTTATTTTATTTTTTGTTTTTACTCCTTTATTTTATTTTATTTTTATTCATTCTTTAATTTTTTTTATAGCTTCTCCTTTTTTCTCACTTCTAGTATTTTTTTTTCATTTTTTTTCTAATATGTTTAAATACTTTTTTGTCACAGGTCACACATGACTGATAAGTATAACGAGACTTTAACATAAAAATTATAAAATTTACAATCAATCTGTAAAAGGTACCAAAATCAAAATAAATTATTTTATGTGGTTTTAAAGAAGGCAAGCGCCCTTTGGTTCGCTTAGCCCATAACTATCAAAATCTCTATTCATATTATCAAATTAGGTTTTTTGAAAGCGATCATTTTGTTTCCTTTCCTTGCTGAGACATAATGAATGGTTTGGTTATTGAATGATATTATTTTTACGTTCTATTCGAGGATAATCACAATTTCAACAGATTGAGTAATTCGCCTCGCCTCCCTTTATAATGAAACAACCCATATTGACAGAGGCTCAAATATTATTCGAAAAACAAATAGAACACGAAGGAAAAATGTTGTGTCTATTTATGATTGACGTGAGGCTGTTGATTAAATTTTCTATTTTTATCAGTTTATTTTATTTTAATTCTTTCTTTTATTTTTTTTTTAGTTTTCCTTTTTCTCTTTTTGAAAGTTTAAACACCCAGCTATTAGCTTTAGTGACCATGTTGGTCGCCTCGCCTCCCTTTACAATGAAACAACCCATATTGACAGAGGCTCAAATATTATTCGAAAAACAAAAAGAACACGAAGGAAACATCTTGTGTTTATTTATGATTGACGTGAGGGTGTTAATTTTATTTGTTGTTTTTATTAAATTATTTTATTTTGATTCTTTCTTCTATTTTTTTTATAGTTTTCCTTTCTCACTTTTTTTTTCAAGTATTTTTTTAATTATCCAATACACGATTGATAAGTCTAACGAACCCTTAATAGAAGAGCTATCAAATTCAAAATTAAATTGTACAAGTTATCAAATTTAAACTACGATAATTATATTGTTTTATGTGGTTTTAAAGAAAACAAGTGTTTTTTCAAATTCACTTGGTTTATAAGCGACTCCTTTACATTAATGATTTTTTTTTTTTACTCAACCTTCAGTTTTTAATGTAATATTTGACTTAATTTCGACTTTATTAATCTCTTTGATATAACTTTTATATGAGGGATTATGTCAAAATATTGAATAAAGATAGAGGGTTAAGTTTAAAGATTTATTTGATAAAGTCAAATTAGATTTAACCCCTTATATTGAGACCAAACTCAAACGAAAAGTGAAATGAAATTAGATGCAAAGTTCAAGTTAAAAGGACCCTTAAATTAATATAAATATCAAAATATCTATTCACGTTATCAAATTAAGTATTTTGAAAGCGATCAATTTTGTTTCCTTTTCTTGTTGAGAGAGAATGAAGGATTTGTTCATTGATTGATATTATTTTTACGTTGTATCGGAGGAGAATCACAATTTCGACAAATTAAGTAATCCGTTCCGTCTCCCTTTACAACGAAAGAAGCCGTGTTGAGAGAGGCTCAAATATTATTCGAAAAACAAACCCAACACGGAAAGAAGAGAAGCGATGGTTTTGTTTGAGGTGAGGAACGGAGATGTCTGATTTGTCAGGGTTGTGATTCTCCTTGGATGGCGTGAAAATGGTAACAGACGATGACCGGACTCTCATGTGTCTCAGTACGAAGATGAAACAGAAATTGATCGGAGTATTTATCCAGCGATTGTGAGTTTGTAATTCCTACTTTTTACTGTTTTCGTTCGATTTCAAACCCTAACCCCCAAATCTGCAAATATCCGTAGATTCTAAAATTGATCGGAGTATTTCGCTTTGTTTTTGCACATGGTTTCATTTTTCTTTGTTCTGCTTTCATTTGAGGGATGGCTGTTCAGAGTCAGACAGACCTTATATATATGCTTTCGAATATGCATACAAGGATGAAAATCTCTTGAGGCCTCATTTCTTTTGTTAACATCTTAAATTAAAGATTTGCCTTTTTATAGCTCATGTTGAAGCATGCGTGCCTCTGTTATATTCATACTAGGTATAACCTCTGCTGTTACTGTGGTTGCATATCTGCTATGTTTTGTGTCCTGCCAACTACAAGGCATGTGTGCTAAAAATGCTAGGGTACACAATTTTACTATATATTAGGATTGGCAATTCGTGGTTTTGGGCCGTGTTTCGGGCCGACCCGACACGACACGACGAGGATACACGAATTCGTGTTTTTTTATAGCTCATGTTGAAGAAGCATGTGTGCCTCTGTTATATACATACTAGGTATAACCTCTGCCGTTACCGTGGTTGCATACCTGCTATGTTTTGTGTCCCGCCAACTACAAGGCACGTGTGCTAAAAATGCTAGGGCACACAATCTTTTCAATACTATATATCAGGGGTGACAATTCGTGTTTTTGGTCCGTGTTTCGGGCCGACACGACACGACACGACACGACATGACGAGGGTACACGAATTCGTGTTTTTTTTAGTTTACACGAACACGGCCCAAATAAAAACGAAACGACACGACACGAATAACACGATTTCTTAAATTTCACACGATTTTTATACCATTAGCTTTTTGGATTCCAAGGGTTGCCGGGTGTCGGTAGCGGGTGGAGTCTTGAAAGTCACACGCGATTGTATGGTCCTAGCGAGGGGAGAGGAGAGAGAGGGGTTGTATCGTCTAAATCAGACTTCGAGAAAGATGGGGAAGCGGTGTGCACAAGTGATCGAACGTTCGAGGCATGTCTCGTTTGTGAACAAAGTGGAGACATTGTGTGCCATCTTTCCGAGAGTAGACGGTAGTGATGGAATAATACCTACTAGTGAAGGAGATGGATCGAAGTCCCCCTCCAGGGCCAACGGGTGATGTTGACCCGGTTTAGTTACACACATGCATTGGCCGATTGGAATCGAGGAGGTGTGCATAATATCATAAAATTAAAATGCGCAAGGAATGTCATATAGTAATCACCTAGAACAAAGGTTTGAAATACAAGATTGTAGTCTTGAATTACACGTTAATCTAACAAATACGATAAGGGTTTAAGTACACGATTTAAACAAAGTCCAATTCTAAATATTTTGTGATAATCCTAAATTAAATTATTGTAAAAACTTATTAAAGTATATTTTCTTAACTTTTAATATTTATTGATCGTAATTGAAGAATTAAATTCATAGTTCTTCCTAATCAGTCGATTCCCAGTAGAGATGGAGGGTCACAGGGACACCACTTAAAAATACACGCAAAAAACTTATTAGAGTTTGGTCACTCTTTAATGACCACATGTGTTTCATTCTCATTCAACAAGGACCTCCTTTATCTCAATCCGTTTCCCTCTCGTAAAAAATACACGCAATTTATATATGTAATCAAACACGCACACATACATAGAATTCGTTCTATGTGTGTGTCATCGACTGAGGCTGGATCGTCACAACACAATCAAACACAGCGATTATGACGCGTCGGTGTCATTGCCATCTTCATCTTCTTCTTCGTTCGGCGACCAATAAACTCATAGAATCGTTCTCATAATCTTTCCACATTTTCTGACCGTTCAAGTTTTCAGATCGCAAAGGTCGGTTGTGATTTTCTTGGTAGATGTCGACGATTTTCTGTGGGAAGTAAGGAGAGTGTTCATATTTTGAAGTTTGGTTTACACGCACTGAGGAGAGGGTGATGAATGGAGAGCTGATGGGTGCTTTGCGAGTCATATAACGTTAAAGGGGTTGTACGTGGCAATAAGGGAAGGGTGGATGAGGATGATGTGGTTGGATGCATTAATTTTGAATTGGAGAAGGGAGTAAATATGGTCCACAAAGCGACTTCTATATTATTTTCAAGTGTATTTTGAAACCAATATTTCTTTTTATTACGATTAAAGACAGGTTTTGGGGTGTGTTACTTTTAAGATCGAGTCCGGTGGTTGTTTATTTTATACCGGTGGATTTAGGTCGATAATGGCGGTTGTTGTTTTGTTGTTTGGATGTGTATATTAGGATATCTATGGTGTTTGGTAGCGTTAGAGACAAGGCATTTTGAAGCAATTGAAAATATTGATAAATTATATAAGTTGTTTGAAGATATTTCAAGTAGGAGATGAGTTTCCTTCTTTTTCTTCTTCTAATTGATGTTTATATATGTGGTCATATCTTTATATTTGGCATTTGAAGAAATTTATCGAATGTTTTCTGAATTGATTGTACATTTTATTTACTCATGTATATATGATTTTATACATTTAGTTTATTCAACGACAAAAATGATTAAATCAACAAGATTGGTAATTCTTTAGTTAATTAAGTTAGAAAATTGTTGTATTTTCAATAAATATTCAAAACAATTCCTGACATATAACTAATTTGTTTAGCAAATTAACAAATGCGATTAGAAAAAGTAGGTTTGATCTGCAAATATCTGTAGATTCTAAAATTGATCGGAGTATTTCGCTTTGTTTTTGCACATGGTTTCATTTTTCTTTGTTCTGCTTTCATTTGAGGGATGACCTTATATATATGCTTTCGAATATGCATACAAGGATGAAAATCTCTTGAGGCCTCATTTCTTTTGTTAACATCTTAAATTAAAGATCGTCTTTTTATAGCTCTTGTTGAAGCATGCGTGCCTCTGTTATATTCATACTAGGTATAACCTCTGCTGTTACTGTGGTTGCATATCTGCTATGTTTTGTGTCCTGCCAACTACAAGGCATGTGTGCTAAAAATGCTAGGGCACACAATTTTTTCAATACTATATATTAGGAGTGGCAATTCGTGCTTTTGGTCCGTGTTTCGGGCCGACACGACACGAGACGACGAGGATACACGAATTCGTGTTTTTTTATAGCTCATGTTGAAGAAGCATGTGTGCCTCTGTTATATACATACTAGGTATGACCTTTGCCATGACCGTGGTTGCATACCTGCTATGTTTTGTGTTCCCGCCAACTACAAGGCATGTGTGCTAAAAATGCTAGGGCACACAATCTTTTCAATACTATATATCAGGGGTGGCAATTTGTGTTTTTGGTCCGTGTTTCGGGCCGACACGACACGACACGACGAGGATACACGAATTCGTGTTTTTTTTAGTTTACACGAACACAACCCAATTAAAAATGACACAACACGACACGGCACGAATAACACGATTTCTTAATTTTCACACTAAATTGGACATAAGTAGACATGACAACTTTCTTGTACCTTGCATTGAACTAGCTATATTAATTAAATTATGTTATTTTTTTTATAAATACTCAAAAATAACTTCAAAAAATTCGATTCGGGAGCTCCCGTCGCCAAACCCCCGAAAAATGCCGATAAATGAGCCCCACTCTCGAGAATTCCTGGCTCTGTCTAGGACTGAAAACGAGCTGAGTCAAACCAAATAAGGATATTCTCAGGCTGGACCTGTTTTTTTTAGTTGATGTTCAGATTTGGCTCGAACTCGAGCCATTATTTTCAGATTCTGGCCGAGCTCGGCTTGGTTTCAAATAAACATGGTCGAAATGTATTCGGCTCGGCTCGTTTTAGGTGATTTCGAGCTCAAATTCGAGCCAAAGTTTGATATTTCATTCGTTAGTGAGAGGACTAGGCCAGGACAAAAAGACATTTGCTTTTAATAAAAGCAAACATCTAAGAGTGACACGCAACAAGACTTTGCTTTTAATAAAAGCAAAAAAGTACAACTCTTTTTGTAAATGTACATCAAACAGTCAAACCCATCAAGGATTATTATTTTTTATTATTTTTACATCATGTCAATCATCAACATCTGCCACACAACATTAATATAAATTGAAATAAAACTTTATCAGTGAATGATAAAAGACAGGTTTCACAGTGCAACCTGTAGTCTGCAATGCAAGATCTGAAATTTAAATATGTTATTATAAAAAAAACTCGCGAAAATATTAGACAACAAACATCATTATAAAAGCTCCTTCCAGAATGGAGTTTAAAAAATATCAATGGAAAAACTCCTTCAATTATGGAGTTTAAGCAGTATGAAATGAAGTATTAAACAACATGATGAAAATATACTCATCCATAAGCAGCATGTGTTAACTAAAAAACTCACATTTGATAAAATATTTTTGCAAATCAGAATATAAAGCAAACTAAGTTACCTAAAATTACCAATCATCACAAATGAATCTAAACTAAAAAAATTAAAACCCTATCTGATCCAATACTTAGATACTTACTCTCAAATAAAAAAGAATCAAGCTATTGAAATCACTCTCTTGGGAAGGTTGGATATATATGCTCCTCCACCTGTAAAACAGAAAATAAAAAATAAAATAAGACATTCTAATTACATATACTTTTATATATAACAATTTTTAAATCTGAATTGAAACAAGAAAGTAATAAAATTTACCTCAAGCTACTCCAAGCACACTTCTTGCATAGATTCTTCATCGGCCTGCACGATTTACAATGTAAATTATATTTAACCCTATTAAATTTATCATATTAAAAAAAATACATCTAAATATACTAAAAGAAATATCTTTACCACAGGTAGTTTTTGGACTCCCCAATTACGTAACCAATCTCCGGTACAAACCTAAGCTTGAACAGTCTCCGGTTTTAAAGAGCTTCGATACTGATCAAGAACCCGACCCCCAACACTAAAGGCTGACTCAGACGCTATGGTGCTAACAGGAATGGATAATATATCGCGTGCCATGTTTGAAAGAATTCGGAACTTCAAAGTATTGGCTTTCCACCAATCTAATGCATTGAATTCCACATCTGAATCCTCCTTGCAGACATAAAGTCCTTCTTCTAAATATATATCCAAATCAGATTTAAGTGGTTTAATAGTATCCAGCCTTTGAGCCCATGAATCAAATTCAGCCCGACTCTTAGTTTTACCTTAATGCTTCCCCCAATAACGCTGCTAGTTTTGGTTGAAGAATTTCCAGATTGAGATTCGCTGCTGTTAACAACACTTGAAGCGTGAGTGAAGACATATTCAGTGTAAAGTTCGTGTAAAGTTCATACAAAGAGGAGCGTACCAATTGAATATTGATATTACCTTCAAAAGTTGTATATATCTTAGGAAAGCAAAACTCAATCAACTTCATCGTGTATCGTGGATCCAAAACTGCCGCTATTGCCATCAATAAATTGCACTGTCCCCAATCCTTATCGAACTTATCACTCATTTTGGAGATCATGTTTATCATGTAATCTCTATCATCCATTGCGTTCTCATTTAAAATTTGTTTTATCTTCCAAATCTCCGGAAGAAACAAATTTGACGTTGGATATAAAGTTCCAGAGAAAACATGAGTAACTTCATTAAAAGCCTCCAAGACCCCACAAACTACTTGAGCCCTTTCCCAATCCCTCGGAGATGGTAGCCATTGGTAGTAAGGGTCCCTTTCTTTGTATCTTGGAAAGACTTCTCTAAATACCAATGCACATCCAAACATGGCATAAGTTGAGTTCCAACGGGTAGGCACATCAAGAATAAGACGCTTTGAAGTTGGGAGTTGTAGTTGTTTAACTATGTCCGAGAACTTATGAAGTCGTGAAGGTGATATTTTCAAGTACTTCACACTTTCGCGGATGTTGTCGATGACATCACGTATCTCGTTCAATCCATCTTGCACCATGAGATTCAAAACGTGTGCACAACATCGAACATGGAAAATCTTACCCTTAAAATAAAGTTTTCCCTTTACAGCGAAATTGTCCTTCAAATTTCTCACAGCAACATCGTTAGAGGAAGCATTGTCAAGTGTAATCGTGGATACTTTGTTCTCAATTTCCCAATCAAGAAGACACTGGAAGATACTATCCGCTATAGCAACTCCTGTGTGTGGAGGTGCCAAACAACAAAAGTTTAAAATGCGTTTTTGTAGCTTCCATTCTGAATCAACGAAATGACATGTAAGACACATATACCCAATATTCTGATTTGAAGTCCAGAGGTCAGCTGTGAGGCCAATTCTTTTAATCCCAGCAAGCACTGTTTTTAGTGCCTTCTTCTCTGTTGAATACATCTTCATGCAGTCATTTCTCACAGTTAACCGAGGATTTAGAGTTTTGCGCAACAGTATAAAAAATTCGTGCTCCACCATTCTGAATGAGTACTCATGTGCGATAATCATCTTTGCTATGCATTCTCTGACTTTTTCCTTATCATGCTTGTACGTTGCAATGGTACCACCCAAACCACCACCAAAATCATGCTTACCAAGAGGTTGAACAGTTGAGAGCTTTTGTTTGTTAACACTAGCCATTCGAACTGCGCAACCATCCAAGTGCCTGTGAAAATGAGTTGTAGAACCTTGAGCATTGATTGCAAGCTTTGCTTCACAATAATTACATTTCGCCTTCTTGCTACCATCTTTAGCTACGATGATCGTAAAATCGTTCCAAACTTCAGATTTTCTCTTCCTTTCTTTTTTCTCAATAGGCTTCTCGACTAAATCTCGATCCTCAAGATTGTTAACGTTTTTAAGACTCTCAACAGTTTGAGCACTCTCATTGTCACCCTCAATGATAGTAGACAATGGAATAGTAGAGTCATTAACTGGTTGAGTACCTGACATGCCTACCAAAACAACGCAGAATAATGTTGAGAATGGATAATTACAATGACATAATCTAAAATTATAACTGATATAGAAATTTTCATATAAGTACATTGCAAATGCAGATGTAAAGTAACCAACAAACATTAGACAATAAGGGTTGTTCTAAATGCAGTTGTAAAGTAAAATGCAGTTGATATATGAATTAGATACCGGACATGACTAAATATTTCAGTTTCTACATATATAGAATGCACAATACACCAAATCTAAACACAAAAAACCGTGTGATTGCAAATAATATATAGAGAAGATATCCTAAACAAAGATTTAAACTACAACAATCAACAAATACCAGATTATAAATTTTATAATTTGGAAGTATTGAAAACTTTATGATTTGGACTTTTGATTATTAAAAGCTTTTTAGTCATGAGGTGGGGATATCAAATATAAACATCTATATTGACAAATTACAGAGTATGAATATTAACAAATGACAGAGAACAAAAAAAATTTAGTGCATGAGAATAACACTTAACCCAATATAAATATTGACAATTTATGCTATCAAGAAAACAATAATAAAATCGATGGAATTTTGTAGAACAAATCCTCATAAAAACAAAGTTGAGAGAAATTATTAAATACCTGATTCAATCTACGTCGGTTGTTTCAGCAAATTGAAATCGAATAATCTTTCCCAAGAAAGAAGTGGAGAGAAAATACCTAAACCCCCAAATTTCGAATTGACCTCTAATGACTTGCCCATCTCTTTAATTTATACAAATTTGCTGCCCTAATTTCATGGGGGCGTGAGTTTGCCCCTTTCTAAAGTTTCGGTCTTGGGATAACTATTGAGAACAGAAGATAGATAGATAGATAGATAGAGAGAGAGAGAGTTGTGGATGGATGGTGGTGGAGTGGATCATTGGGGATTTGGACGAGGGAAGAACAAACTAGCGCGATGTGAGGGAGTGGAATATTTGGTGGAGTCTGGAGACGTGTAGGTGTAGTGGTGTATAGGGAGACGTGTTCACGAGCAAATCGAGCCAGACAGGTGTATGGTTGAACTCGGTTTGAGATATAAAATGAGCCTTAATGTTTAATTAAGCTCGGTTTGATATTTTACTAAACAATCTCAAACGAGCTTTTTGTCGAGTCGAGCTCCAAACAAACTCGAGCTACTCGTGTCGTTATTCAGTCCTAGCTCCGTCACTGTTTTTGCATATCATTTTTTAAATAATAAAAATTTGAATTTTTTGTTGATGTCCATAGTGGGGAAAATATTTACAAAAAGTTTCATCCAAACATTCAGTTTTTTACTTTTTAAAAAAAATGATTTGTAGGAGGTATGTATATATGAGGTATACAAGAGACTGTGTGTGTGTGTGTGTATTAAAATATCCAAAAAACCGAGTTCGTGATAGAAAAAAATAAAAGAATTTTTATCTGTGACTCAATGAGGTGAGGCGCATTGATTCGTAAGCCTCTTTTTGACCTTTGAGACTTGAGTCTTAAGGCGATTTTTCCCCGATTTGCCTCTAGGCGTAAGCCTTGAGTGATTTTCTAAACATTGTCCGTTCTACTTTTCGTTGTAAATAAATTGTAACAAAACAACAATGACGCCAACAAGAAATGTCAAAATTATTGATAATAAAGAGACACAAATGGGGAATCATCATTAGTGAGATGAGGGCTCATATCGATGCCTTGACTCTCTCTGCAATAGACATGTAGCCCCAAGCCGCTGTCAACCTCGCTCCACGTTCAACTAGCCTCAACCCAAAACCGTGTCCAGAGACGCTTGTCGACTCGGCCGCCCATAAAACCACTTCATTTGTTAGTCGAATCCCAACTATCATGCTTCCGATTTTTGTCTAAAACTCCCCATTCAAAGATGCTGCACCACCTTGGGAATTGATCGACCCTTAACAACTCTTAGTCTGACTCCATCGCTGTCACCCCCAATCCAATGGGCTTCGTTAATCAGATTCAACATCGCCCACAACGTGGTCGTGGGCTGCAAGCTTTCAGTCTTGATGGTTTCTCAACAAGTTGGCCATATTCCAGCTTGTGTATATGGCTCAACCTTACCATGGTTTCCCATAAGAAGATTTTTTAGCCAATTTTTCATTGAACATTACTTTGAACATACACAAGCTTTACTAATTTCCTAAACTCATATTTCCAATCCGAATCTTTTCTACCCATATCACCAAATCACTACAAAACAGAAACAAATGACCAAGTTTAATAATAATAATAATAATAATAATAATAATAATAATAATAATATTAAACTAACACAAAAAAATAAAACGAACACAAAATAAGTAGCTGGAACAAAAATACAACTGATGTGGAACATAAAATGGGGTTTGGAAGTAATATACAAGTGGTTTCGAATCTAGGAAACAAAGAGGGAGGGAATATGGCTTTGCGATACTGGGACAAGAGAAAGAAAGAGAGATATTGATGGAAATGGTTCATTTTTAAGGCTTTATTAGTCATTTTATTTTCTTTATTTTTGTTATTTGTATTTTCTTTAATTTTTGTATTGTATTTAGAGGTAAGGAGTAGTAATGACATTTTTGTAATTAGGGGCTACGCTTAGAGCTTAAGTTACTCCTTTCGTTTAAATATCCCCTTGTAGCCTCATTTGAGGTAAACTTGAATTTTGAAATAGAAAAAAGTGTCTCTCTAAAAGTGTGTTAGATAATTTTAGGAGCCTTTTGACTGGTGGTTTACGTCAAATTGGTATCAGAGCGGGTAAAACTCCACATTAGTGTTAGTGTATCGGTGTATTTTGTATCAAATTCGTGCACTACTCTTCAATGGCTCCCAAGAAATCCAAACAACTAAAGAGGAGATTCAAAAACGAACAAGAGAGTGGGTACAATCAAAATAACAAATCTATACCCATTTCCAAAGCCCTAACCCTAACCCTAGAAATCTCTACACACAACCCCTGCCATGCCCCACCCTCTACACAAAACCCACCACCCAGAAAACTCAAATATTGAACCCTAATTTCCCCCCAAACGCAAATCCATTCCATAAACTCTCCATTCAAGATCCAAGATAACCCACTTCTAGGGTTTCACCTACCATTTTACAATCCAATCCACAATTTACAAAGCCTAGGCTTCAACCCTACAAAATTCCTCCACCCCCAACCCGAATCCCCCAACTCACCACCCATTTTTCAAACCCCAATCATAAAAAAAATTACGTGTTCCCCCCAATTAACTCTGGGGACTCAATTCAAGATTACTGGCGGCTAGTCCAAGATTGATTGCTCCACCCAATCATTCTTCCACCCTCATTCACCCAATTGGGTCAAATCAACGATAAAAAATCCCCTCCCAAGCTGGTTGGTTGCAAGAAAGATAGAAACGATGAAATTCGATTGAGTATTGGGGATTTTTTGACATTTTTGATACGGATGGATGGGTGACTCGCACCCAATTTCGCAGTCGGAAACATTTGATTTGGGAGATTTTTTTTCAATCTTTACGAGAGGATGATAATTTTGTTTGGATCGAAGGTTATCTCCCTTTTGGTTGATTTGGATATTGGAGGTGATGTGTTTGGTGATGGGTATGTGGACTCATTCGTGGTAGCTTTTGATCGGTGCGAGGAGAAAATTCTCCGCGGCGTAGCATTAAAGCATTAAGGAGGTTCATCGCGGGAATCTTGGGTCGCGATTTTGTTGGTCGGCCACATTTGGATTGTGTTCCTATTCTCCCGGGATTTATGGGAAGCCGGTACAAGGGGAGTTTCCGAGGACGGCTCTTCTTCCTAGGGAGGAGCTATTTGATGGTTGGGTTGCTTTCTTATCGCTCATTTCCTACGCTCGAGGACGAGCTTTTCGAAGCAGGGGAGAGTGATGGAAATGGTTCATTTTTATGTCTTTGTTAGTCATTTTATTTTCTTTTGTTATTTTCTTTATTTTGATTATTTGTATTTTCCTTTATTTTTGTATTGTATATAGAGAGGTAAGGAGGAGTAATGATATTTTTGTTATTAGGGCCTAAGCTACTCCTTCCTTTTCGATACTCCCTAGTAGCCTCATTTGAGGTAGATTTGAATTTTGAAATAGAAGAGTGTTTCTCTCTCTAAAAATGTGTTAGATAATTTTAGGAGCCTTTTGACGGGTGGTTTACGTCAGATAGAGAGATGATATATATATTTATGTGTGTGTGTGTGTGTGTAGAGAGAGAGACGAATGTGTTGGAACAGTTGCAATGGCAAGGGTTTCGCAACAGAAAAGAGAAATTAGAGCTGCGTGATATGTCAGGAGAATGAGGTTTCATGTTTCTAGCGTTTAAAAATAGGAGTAGTAATGACATTTTTGTAATTAGGGCCTAAGCTACTCCTCCCCTTTAAATATCCCCTTGTAGCCTCATTTAAGGTAGACTTGAATTTCGAAATAGAAAAGAGTGTTTTTCTCTCTAAAAGTGCGTGTTTGATAATTTTAGTAGCCTTTTGACGGGTGGTTTACGTTAAATTGGTATCAGAGCAGGTAAACTTCCACATTGGTGTTAGTGTATCGGTGTATTTTGTACTCCTCAATGGCTCCCAAGAAATCTAAACAACTAAAAGAGGAGATTCAAAAACGAACAAGAGAGTGGGTACAATCACAACAACAAATCTATAGCCATTTCCAAAACCCTAACCCTAACCTTAGAAGTCCCTACACACAACCCTTGCCCTACCCCCTCTTCACTCAATCCACCACCCCGAAAATCCAAATCTTGAACCCTAATTTCCCCCCAAACCCAAATCAATTCCATAAATCCTCCATTCAAGATTCAAGACAACCCACTTTTAGGGTTTCACCTACCATTTTACAATCCCTATCCTCCAACCCTACAAAATTCCTTCACCCCCAACCCGAATCCCCTAACCCACCACCCATTTTTCAAACCCAATCATAAAAAAAATTACGTGTTCTCCCCGAATAACTCTGGAGAGTCAATTCAAGATTACCGGCGGCTAGTCCAAGATTGACCCAATTGGGTCAAATTAACGATAAAAAAATCCCCTCCCAAGCCGGTTGATTGCAAGAAAGATATAAACGATGAAATTGGATTGAGTATTGGGGATTTTTTTGACATTTTTGATATGGATGAATGGCCGATTCGCATGCAATTTCGCATCCGGGAACTTTTGATTTGGAAGATTTTTTTAAATCTTTGAGAGAGGGGATGATAATTTTGTTGAGGTTGGATCGGAAGTTATCTTTCTTTGGGTTGATTTGGTTATTGGAGGTGATATGTTTGGTGGTGGGTATGTGGACCCATTCGTGTTAGCTTTTGATCGGCGCTCGGAGGAAATTTATCGCGGCGTAGCATTAAGGAGGTTTATGCGGGAATCTCGGGTCGCGATTTTGTTGGTCGGCCACATTTGGATTGTGTTCCTATTCTCCCGGGATTTACGGCAAGCCGGTACAAGGGGCGTTTCCGATGATGGCTCTTCTTCCTAGTGAGGAGCTCTTTGATGGTTGCGTTGCTTTCTTATCGTTCACCTCCTACGCTCGAGGACGAGCTTTTCGAAGCCGCGGAGAGTGATGGAAATGGCTCATTTTTATGGCTTTATTAGTCATTTTATTTTATTTTGTTATTTTCTTTATTTTTGTTATTTATATTTACCTTTATTTTTGTATTGTATATAGAGGTAAAGAGGAGTAATGACATTTTTGTAATTAGGGCCTAAGCTACTCATTCCTCTTAAATACTCCCTTGTAGCCTCATTTGAGGTACTTGAATTTTGAAATAGAAAAGAGTGTTTCTCTCTTCTAAAAGTGTGTTAGATAATTTTAGGAGCCTTTGAAGGGTGGTTTACGTCGGATAGAGAGATGAAATGTGTATATATATATATATATTATATATATATATATATTATATATATATATATATATATATACACATAGTGCTGCTCTTGTGCATACTAGTTCGCATTTTAGGAGTGCGGACCGGACATGTGTCACCTAATTTAGCCTATAATTTCTACGCTCACCGCCAGGTGACACATGTCCGATCCGCACTCTTAAAATGCGGACTGATATGCACAATAGCAGTATTGTATATATATATATGTGTGTGTGTGTGTGTGTGTGGAGAGAGAGAGAGAGAGAGAGAGACGAACGTGTTGGAACAGCTGCAATGGCAAGGGTTCCGCAATAGAAAAGAGGAACTAGAGCTGCGTGATATGTCACGAGAACGAGGTTTCATGTTTCTAGCGTTTAAAAATAGGGTTTCATCAATAAATTTAAGCCGTGCGCCTTACATTTGAAGCGATGGTTTCACAAAATGCCCTTGATACTATAGCATAGACTTGGCAGTCCATAGCCTCGCTATGAGACGCGCCTTGAGGCTATAGCCTCAAACACAATTTTGAACATTGTGCTTAGTATAAGAAAAGTGGTAAAGTTGCATAGCATCTCATTATGTAATTCCATGGGTTGTGCTGCTATGGATTGGTATAATAGAAGGGGAATCCAGTTTTATGTAATTCCATGGGTGTCGATTGGCATATATGTGAGCCTGATTGGCATCCAACTTTAATGCACATCAGACACTTCTATAGTGACAGCAAAATCTTGATGATGAGATTTGGTGGTTACCCAGACAGTGCTTATTGGTAAACATTTCCCTAAGGCATAAGGATTAATAGGTTACTGGTAAGGTATCCTAGGTGTCTGATTGACTGTGAGTTATGTCAACTCACTGCCTGATTTCTCTAGAGCTACTTTCAGGACCAGAAGAGGTTTCAGTGTTGTATGTGTGATGATGAGGGTTTGGCATTTTCCGATGCATAGCGTAATTAGGCTGGGGGAACCCTACCCAGTTGTGATGGGAAAGAGCTGGTTGGAAACGGGGTCAGTTGAGGTTGTCCATAGCTAGTATACTCGTCAGTATAAATTAATAGTAGTTAGTATGTATTATTATTTTAGATCCATGTTGCTGGTAGATATTGGAGGCCGAGGTATGTGTAGGAAATAATGTTGAGAAATATATAGCCTACATGGTTATGAAAATATGTTGTGTCCTATAATTTGAAATATGCATGTTCTGTAATGACTCTGAAAACTGAGAATTTGAAGTGGTTCTAATGTATCGCATGTCTTGCCCAATAGAACAGTTTAAGAAAAGTGCCATTGACTTCAGATTGTACGACACGTGTTAAACATGCCTTGCCCACTTCCAGTCTTACAAAAATATTCATAAAAATTTATGTAGTTTCTAATTTTATGTGAAGAGTACCATGTATAAAATGAAGAATATATATTTATATCTCTATATATAAGCTACATAATTCTTCCATATAACCTGTCCAGACTGTTACTGTCTTTTCAAAACCATTTTAGTGGGTATCTCTATTTTCCTACAGAGTATCTCAACAAAATGAGAATATGGGGTTTGCCATGAAAAAATAAATACCGTCATCTCCATTTTTCAGATTGCAGAGTGCTTGGATAATTATGTTCATATCATGGCGCCCTCATGAAGGGGAATGCTTAGAATTATGTCAAAATTGACGTGTTATATTTGATTTGTAGTCTAGGTGCCTTTTATATCTTTGTTTAATTTTTTCCTTGTAAAGTGCCTTCTATATCTTTGTTTAATTATTTCCTTGTAAAGTGCAAAGGTATTGGTGTAAATTATAAATTGGTTCAGCTAGGTTTCCTTTCATCTAGCCTAATGACTAATTTTCATGTACTTCCTCTGTCCCAAATCAAGAAGTCCACATTTGAACAATTTTTTTTCCCCACAGAATTATTGGTCAAATTAAAACTTGCGCAAATATTATGGAACTTGGTTATAATGATATTTTAATTTGGGACTTGAAAAAAGGAAAGAAGAATTCGTGGTTCTTAATTTGGGATGAAGATATCTTCTGAGTTTTGTTCTTGACATCAGAGGGGAAGGTTAGTGTACTTGGCATATTTGTTAGGGTTATCATTCTCCCCTGATGTCATGGAGAAAATAGCAACTCGTTCCTGCTTCTATCTTAAGGGGGAACTGATTTTTGAAAGTTTAAACACCCAGCTATTAGCTTTAGTGACTATGTTGGTCACTTGTACCTCTTGAAACTGAAATTCATAGTTTACTTAAGATTTTTTTTTCCACTTAATTTGATGTAACTTGACAAAAGGCACCCAAGAGCCAGCTCAAAATTAGAAAAAGCTCTCCTCTTAGTAAAATATAAGAGTAAGGATAGGGAGACCCGGTTCGTGGACACATTTCATGGACCCGTGAATAAGATAAAAATATATACAAGTTTTTAGTGCATTGGTGGATGCCCTGACGGGGCCCAAAACAATAAGGTATAAGCTTTTAGTGCAGTATGTCTATGAAATGTGTCCACGAACTTGGTCTTTCTAGCATTTTCCAAAATATAATGTCTAATAATGTGGAGTACAAAGAGTTTATATAGCCTTGGGAACTGTGCCCAGGGCAACACTGAAAATTGACTAAAAAGGAAGTCCTAGTCCTATTCCTTTATAACATAGGGCTTACATCTTACTAATTGTAATAGGAGTAACTATACTAATAGAATGAAGTTTTTTTTTTTTTTTTTCCTTACTATTTCACACTTTTTGACCTCAAACACTGAAAATTCACTTTTTTTTTACAATTAAGCTCCGGGCGCTCGCCCAGGCACGTTTTTCCATATTTATTTTTTTTAACAGGTATCTTGGTATATTTGTTTTGGTAAAAGCTCGGTTCTTTTATTTGTAAAACATAACCGCACTTTTTTTTTTATCAAAACAAACCAAACTCTTATTTTGTAACAAAACAAATAAAAAAAAAGAACCCTAGTCTGAGAAAACCCTCCAAACTCTTCCCTCTGTATTCCGGCAGCTAGTCTCTTCTCTCCTTCACCGGGGGACTCTTATTTCTTCTCCGGCAGCTCTTAGTTTTCTTCGACGGATCTTAATAGGTAACTATTTTTTTTTCTACTTTGTTTTCTTTTTTCCTGCTTTCTTTTCTTTTCTTTTCTTTCTTTTTTCTTTCTTTTTTCCGGCCCATCTCTTTTTTCTGTCAGTCTTTTTTCTTTCATTTATTTTTTTCCTTCATTTTATCTTGTTTTCGGCAACTTTTTTCCCTTTCCTCCCTGTTTTTCCTTCCATTTTCTGACTTGTTTTATTGTTTTTAGTAAAAAAAAAATATCAGTTGAAATAAAAAGAAAGAACAAAGACTGACTTTATTTTATTTTATTTTAAAATTGTTTTGCAATTAAATTAACTACTGTTTTTTGTAAAAAGAAAGAAAAAATATTTGTTTTGCAATTTGTAAAAAAAAAAAGACTGATTTTTCTTTGTTTTGCAATTTAATTAATTACTGTTTTGCAATTTAACCATTTAACTATTTGTTTTGCAATTTAATTACTATATTTATAGTATATTTCATATTGTTTACTGGATTTAAATTAGTTTTTGTATTGTTCCCTTTTACGTTTATTGGTTAAAGTTTAGCTTTACATGATAATACGTTATATTTTTGGAATCTTAATTATGCCATTAAGTTTATCATTGATGTCATGATATTATTATAACATCAATATATTGCTTTAATTTTTTTTTTAAAAAAAAAAGTGCGCCTAGCTTCAATCAGGCGCGCGCCTCGCCTTGCGCCTAGGCTCCAGAGACACCTTTGCGCCTGGGTGCGCCTTGCGCCCTACCCACACACCAACCACCACCCTCTTCAGCCCCTCCCTTTCTGACGGCCATAGCTGATCTCATTCCCTCCCCTTACTTTTCCAACAAAGAGAACTGACGAAAACATTAAGAAAAATGGAAAGATATGTGCAAATAGGGTTTCAGTTCTTTAAATTTATGAAAATAGGTTCCTTATTTGTTCAAATTTCTGCAAATACAGTTTCAATTGTTGTATGTATGTGTGTGTCTATTGTGATTTATTTTTTGTTGATTTAGATTTTGGTGTGGTGGTGAATGAGCGGCGGATTGGTGGTTGCGGGCTGGATCGGGTTGGGTTTGAGTGGTTGTGATCTATGAAGTACAGAGTCTCTCGAAAACGATGAGTCGGCTTTGACTAGAGTCGGACACGCGACACGTTTCGATACGCTGTGGACACGCGCGTCCTAGTGTTATTTTTTTTGGTCGGGCACGCTGAGGACACGCTCTGGATACGTAAATTAGGACATGCGGGGTTAGTTTTACAATTTAACGTGGCAAAAAATATAATAACTTAAACATTGATTAAATAACATAAAAAGAAAACAAAAAAAAAATATTAATTATCAATTACCACTGCAAGATATTACCAACTTATCATTGCATAGTATAAAAAGAACACAGTTCGAAAAACCCAAAAACTTTTATGTCTGGCTTACAAACCCCCAAAACATAGTTTTTTTCCTCACTTTTTTCGCTCCGCCTTCTCGCACAACAATTGGGAAAGGTATTTTATAGTTCATTTTCTTAATTTCATGTTAAAAATGCTATAATAAAGTATTTTATGGTAACAAATCTGTTTTATTTCTTTAATATATGAAAGGAAAGGATCAAGTGAGGTCCCAGCTTGAAGATCGAATGAGGATCATTTTCTTAAAATAGTAAAAAAATTATTTTTGGGGTGATTTTTTTGATTTTTTTAATGGTTTTAAACATTTTATTAGGACCATAAAAAAATAATTAATTCAAAAATATTTTTTTTACTATTTTAAAAAAATCGGTCAAATTTTGTCAGTTTTTAAGTTGTTAAAAACTAATAAAGTTTGATCGATTTTTTTAGAATAGTAAAAAAATTCATTTTGATATGATTTTTTTCTATGGTCCTACGAAAATCTTTTGAAAACTGTAAAAAACATTAGTCCAATTTTTTTTTTTTACTATTTTATCAAAATTGGTCCGCGCCAGTGATATATAAACAGAGGTCCTCATGAGATCCTCTCTTTCTCTCTCTCTCTCTCTCTCTCTATATATATATATATATATATATATATATATATCCTTTTGTAAGGACTTCATATGGTGCAGTTTTGGTACACCCAGCCTCATAGGTAGTGATCAAGTTTTGCCATCTATGTACCTAATTAAAAAAATCTAATTAGGAACATGAAATATAGTATTGTAAACTGCTTTAATTATTAAAAAAACAGCTTTGTAATATTTTTTGTAATAAAAAGATTTGTATTAAAAATTGTTTGTTTTATAAAAAATGTGTTTTATAAAAACAAAAAGTGTTTTCTGTATAAAAATAGTCTTTTTTATAATAAAAAAAAGGACCAAGTTTTTTTACAAAAAATATTTTATTCCAAAAAAGGAAAAAAATATTTTCTATACATCATTTAATAGATGTGGGCGCGTGCCAGCATCACAAATCACATCATTTTTTTTCCCACAAAAATTGTACAAGTTTTTAATAACTAATTTATGAAAAAGCATTCTTACATTGTTTTTTATAAATATATATAAAAACTGGGAAAAAGGTTGTTTTTAATTTTTTTTTATAAAGAAAATAGTTTCTTAACGGTTAAAACAGTTTGTTATATGAAAAAAAATTGTTTTTTTAAAGTCTTTTCTAAGACAACTCTTTACGTTTTAGAGAAACTTTTATTTTTGTGATTTTTCTTTTTTTACAACTTTAAGAGTGTTTTGTGTGTTTAATTTCTTAATGAAAAAATATTAGTATTTTACATTTTAGAGTTTTTTTTTTCTAAACTTTTATTATGCTTTCATGCTACTACATAAACCTAGAGAAATGAAAGATTTATTAATCCCAAAATAGTGAGTTATGGGAATGTCACCCATTTATAAAAAGTTGTTTCTAAGACATAGAAAGTCGTTTTTAAAAAAACTTTTGTTAATTTTTTTTTATTTTATTTTTATGTAACAAGCTGTTTTAACCGTTAAGAAATTGTTTCCTTTATAATTTTTTTTTTAAAAACAATTGTTTTTATAAATATTTATAGAAAGCAATGTAAGAATGTTTTTTTATAAATTAGTTTTAAAAACTTGTACAGTTTTTGTGAAAAAAAAAATTGATGTGGTTTGTTGCGCTGACACGAACTCACTTCTATTAAATGATGTATAGAAAACATTTTTTTGCCTTTTTTGGAAGAAAACATTTTTTGGAAAAAAAACTTGTAATTTTTCTGATAAAAAGACAGTTTTTATATAAAAAAAATATTTTTTAAAAAGTGGTATTTTATGTGGGGTAATTCATGATAAAAGATGGTGAAAAATGGAGTATTTTTGTCTTGCAACAATAAAAAGTAAGGGGAAAGCTAAAAGGATTGTGGGAATAGTCCCTCAAAAAAAAAATATATATAATAGTACTTTATAAAATCTTCAGGACTATTTTTAAGCATATGTAAAATACGTAGTGAGTACGCATGATATTTACAATATAGCATAGTTGTACATTAAGCATTTTTATTACCAAAATTTGAAGTTATTAAAAATTCCATTACCGCCCTAATAAATCCGACACAATCAATTATGGATTTCTCGTATTCTAATAATCTTTAGCACATAATTGTATTTCATTTTTCTCATTTGATAGGCGCTCAGTCCCTTTATTAATCCTTAACAACAAATCAGAAGTGGAGAGAAACAATATATGAACTATCCACCATGCCATAAGTTTTGAAGTACATAAAATTATCCAATACATGAAAGAATACTATATATCCAAAAGTGATACCGTTGTAAGCAACAATTGTGTCTGATATTCTTTGAATATCTTATGGTGGCTTCATGTTTTGATTCAATAATATTTAAGTACTATGAACAAGGGCGAAGAGTAAAGTACGAGCTAGAGAAATAATTAAATCATTCTAAAGGGTAAAGAAAGTAAACGATGCATTTCATTAAAAGAGATCGTTTTAATTAGATATTTTATCTATTATAAAACGATATACAAGAATTAAAGGTTTCCCTTATTTAGGTTGTCCACACGGCACAACAAATAGATTTTCTCTTTTTTTGTCCGCTTTCACTTATTTGCCTCTTCGTTCTGCTTCCACATTATTTTTTAATATTCCTTTATATGAGACCAATATAAAAATATAAAGCCTCTCCCTCTTTTCAAGCAAGCACTTGAATGTGAGATCTTTATCTTGTACCACTCTATTTTAAAACCCATGTTGGGATATCCTTTTAAAATGGGTTTATGGCAGTTGGGATTAGGTAAAATCCATATAGGTGGTGTTCATTTTAAAATGAAAAAGATGATTGCTAGATTTGGTTAAACCCGTACTTGTATGAGATTCGTTGACTTTTAAAATGAAACATACGAGGTAAGGTTGTATAAACCCATACGAGTATTTTAATTAGAAAAACTCAATAAATCTCATACTCGAATTAAACCGTCCATTATATGGCTCTGATTCATATATTTACAATGTATGTATATGTGTGCTTATTCTTAATTGTCGGAGCTCAGTAATTGATTATGACTTTTAGTTTTTATGTGAATTTCACTTGTTATATCATGATTAAATTAATTGATTGATGCTTAGTTTGATTATAATCTGATAATCTTATGTTTTTTCTTACCATTTTGGTTGATGGCAGCAAGTGGTGTTGAAATTGGAGTTATACGACGACAAAGCCAAGCAAAAAGCTATGAAAATAGTCTCTGGCCTCACAGGTATAATTCTAAACACTTAGCAGCCAACAATTTTTACCTAGAGATCTCGGATCCTGGAATTAAAAAAAATCAAGTTAATGAGATGTTTTTCATTCCAGGGGTTAATTCAATTGTGATGGACATAAAAGACAAGAAATTAGCACTGATAGAGAACATGGATGCAGTGATAATAGTGAGAAAACGAGAAAACTCTGTCATAGGGATATAGTGAGTGTTAGGTTAGCAAAAGAGCCAGAAAAGAAGAAAGACGAGCCCAAAAAAGAAGAGTTCAAAAATACCGATGATAAAAAGAAAGATGACCCCCCCAAAGGTCGTGGTTTACCCGCCCTATTATTATAAGCATCAGTACCCTCCCTTGGGTTATGTAAGAAGTGTGGAAGAGGATCCCAATGCTTGAATGGTTTATTGATTGCCACATAAAATTGAAATTGTTACGTTATTAGATAAGTGATAATGGGTTCCAGCCCTTTTGGGAGTTTTGTATCATAATGCATAAATAGTGCATTTGACTTGAAGATAACTATGTACAGTACGTGATACTGTGACTTTATTGAAATTATTTATATATTTGATATTATAATTTGATTTATGGAGGACTGGTACGACTTTTAATTTTATTTTGATCTACATAAATGGGAAGTTTAAGTGCTTAGTTATTGACTTTTTGAGTCAGCTTGTTATTCTTATTACCTTGAAAAGGGACATCATCGATCATCCATAAGATGAAACAAATGACTAAGCTGGTAGATTAAAGATGCGACCAATTAACATAAATGTATATGAACAATTAGTCATGGATTAAAAGGGAAAAAAATCCAGATAAATTGGTGATTCTATGCGTACTCAAAGTTCGACACGAAATATATTCTCTCAAAGACTCCAAGATCTCTTATATTGGCCGATTTTGTTCTCTAAGAGAAGTTTCTAATTAAATAGATAAACTTGCTCACGAAAGCTACTAATTCAACCTCTGGGAAGGAATGCTTTACAACCATTTACTCCTCAAACAAACCTAGTTACTCCACGTGTCAATCATTTTCAATTATTTCCATTCCTCTCTCTTCTCTGAAACTCATTAATTCTTTTGAGTTCCCTTAAAAAAGTATCTCTCAAGCATAATTACCCTATCCACGATACCCTTCCAACCCCCCTCTCTTTTCTCTCTTTCTCTACCTTTATCAATTTCTCGAGGTTCATTTTCTTTTGTGATTCTGATATCAAAAGGTCCTTTTGACCCAAAATCAACTTCCCATTTTCTTCATCTCAATCTATAATCATATTGTTTTCTGGGTATAGATTGGCTTTTGGGTTTAATGCCGAAAACCTATCTCAACTTTCTTGACATTTTTTCCCCAGGAAGCTCGAATTTTTCTCACGTGGATTTAATTTTCTTCACCTTTTATATGTTATTAATCTATCTAGGACAAGTTTATGATTTTTTTAGTTAATGCAGAACACAAACACCATCACAATTTGCTAAGGTATAAGGGTGAATTTTGGTAAATGATTATCACAATAGTCTAACCGACACATCACGCGAGTTTATACTTAGTCTTATATGATAATGAATTAATATCATAATAGGTTTTATATTTCATTGATTCCTTAAGGAATAAAGGAATACAAATTGTGAAATTCGTATTAAAGAGGACACTTGTCACTCTCTCTGTAAGGGCATATTTTCCATAGTCCCTAGTTTATATTGAGTATGTCGTATCCTGTTACAACCGTCAAGTAAGTTCACGTTCACACGTTCAAGAAGACGAATCCGAATATCAAGCATCTTTAACATATACGCGACATGAGGTACACTTTGATACAAATTTTGTTTTGAGTTACTTAGATTTTTTACTAAGTATTGGGATACTTTTATAAAATGTATTTTTTTAACAATTTGAGGTGTTTTTCGAACTTAAAATATTTTCTGAAAGACTTGTAGTCAGAGTTTAAAAAAAAAAATTCGCTCCTGTCATTCAAACGACATGGCAATATCGTTCAAACAACATGCTGATGTCGTTAGATAGGTCGTTAGATGGCCTGATCGATTTTGGGTCAAACGAGAGAGTACTGAAATGATTTTTATCAGGTCGTTTCTTGGGTCGTTCGAACGACATGTTGAAGTTGTTCTAACCACCTTCGCCGCCTCAAATTTTTTGTTAGCCTATAAATACCTGTTTCGTGAAGCTTTTCAATTAAGACTTTTCGTTTACGTAAACTACAGAACTACTGCATTTAAGTTTTCACTTTTTAGGCTAAAAATCTTTTTGATTCACACAAACACATCCCAATTACTTTTGTGAATCATCTTTGGAACCCAAACACTTCTTTCACGAAGTTTATTCTTTCGGAGTGCTATCTCTACTGCTGACTTGGGGATACTCGAGGGTATTCACTACTGAAGGAGGAGTTGCAATTCTTATGATTCTCGAGGGAGCCATTGCTGATCTGACAGCTGCAATCTTTGTGGGTTTCTGTGAAAATTCATTGTAGTGCTTCACTTGTAAGTTTGTAAGTTGCGATTTATATTTTATTAGTGAAATAAGTTGTTTTTCCCTGAAGGAATTTTTTCTTAATTTGATTTTTCCTGAAATTTGCGTGATTGTTGATTTAATGCTTTCAATCACCTAGTTGCATATTTAGGGTTAATTCAGATTGCTTTGAAGATTGACTCTAATTAAATAAGTTTAATCTATTGAAATATTGCGAAATCTAAAATTGGTATCACATTCCGCATTCTCAAATTGGTATCAGAGCAAGTTACTCCAAATTATCGAGTGATCCTTTTTTCGCAATATTCTTTTGTGATATCAATTGTTTTAAAAATTTTAATTTTTAAAAAATCGCATTTTTTTCGATGGATAACTTATATAATCGGATGCCATTTTTGATGGAACTAATTATGCCTATTGGAAAGCCCGCATAAAACCAATTCATAAAAGAGTTTGGCTCGTATGTGAAAGAGGGTGGACTCCGCCCACTGTTACCGTTGAAAATGTCACCAATCCCAAACCTCTTCCTGATTGAACTGAAGATGATTATAAATGGAGTACATATAACTCCCGAGGCCTTAATACTATTTCTAGAGCCGTCATCCCTGACGAGTTTTTCTGTATTATAACGTGCACCATGTCAATAGAGGCATGAGATATCCTTCAGTGACACATGAGGGTACCAACGCGGTTAAGGCGTCGAAATTACAAAATTTGACCACCCAGTTTGAGACTATCACTATGTTAGAGTCCAAGTGTTTTGATGAGTTTTATGCTGGGTTGTCGAACATAGATAACACGAGTTTTAATTTGGGTGAGAAAATTGACGAGACGAGAGTTGTTAAAAATATTTTGAGGTCATTATGAAACGATTTATTCCTAATGTCACTATTTTAAATTCTTTGGGGATGTTAGATTCACTTCGTTAGAGGAGATCATAAGAGACCTTCAAACTTATGAAATTGACTTGTTTTCCCAAACTGTTAAGCCTAAGGATAGAGGGGTAGCTTTAAAGGCTCAGGTTAAGAAAAAGAGCAAAGAGAGAGTTTGTGAGTCTGATTATGAGGGTGAGGTTGATATAGATGACTGGCCTTATTTGCTAAAATTTTAAAAAGTTTCTCAAATATTCTAAAGAAAATTCTTCCAATAAAAACATTTTTGAGAAAAACAAAAAGAAATATGAGGCCAAAGAGAGTGGTGAGAAAGATGAAGATATAAGGTGTTATGTAGGCCCCTTTTTCAAAGTGTGCTTTAGGTGAAAACAATTATTCTTTCAAAAAATCTTTTTCCTAATTTTAATTACGCACCAAGTTTGTGAACAAATTTTACTTAAGCCCCATTTTATCTTATTTAATCCCAAACATGCATTTAGGTGATTAAAGAAAATAAAATAAAGTATAGTTTAAAACGCCGGATGTACGAGGAAACCACTACAGGAAAAAATCTTGAACGGCCCAATCCAGACAATCACTAAGACACGGTAATTACAAATGAACATATACATACTTACACAACGACTCGACCCTACAAGCCTTGACGCTCTTTTTCTCTTTAATATCTCCTCTACAGTGACTGATTAGGCATAAATTCTTCTCATTTATCCCCTTAATTTAGAGGCTTTTATCGCTCCGCAAAGTGTAATTAGAGTGGATTTATCTCATATCATTACTATTAACATTTTCTAATTAGTACGTCGAGTTTCGTGTATCTCCTATCTATTTTGCAAGTATTCAGTGCACACAAGGAAGGAGAAAACAGGGAGGAAAAGTTCCTGAAAAGATGGAACCGAACCGAAGGTCTGGAAAAATGAACTGATCCTATCCTGGGAAAAATTCTTGTGAAGCACGAAAAGATGGAACCGAACCGAAGAGGAAATAAACGAACCAAACCGGTTCAGGGAAAAACTTCTGTCAAAAGGCAAACCGAACCAAATCACCTTAACCAGATCAGTTCGGGTATAAAAAATTTGGACTTATCCACTTGTAAAATAAGAGTCTTGTATGGCTGAAACTCTTAGAAATTCGTAGAGTATAAGTTTAAAACACCTCCCAGACATAAGAGGAGGCTGATAATTCATTAGAGAAGCATTGTAATTAGTTTAGAGAAGAGAACAATAAGAAACCCTAGTTTTTATTCCGGTTCTGCAATTCAAGTAATTTTATTGCAATTCTTGCTTTCATTATTGCAGTAGTTAATGTTTTAGTTAGTAATTTCATTCTTCTTCACCTTCAGTTGTTAGTAAAAATGTCTTCTTTTATTCAAAGCATGTTTTCTTCTAGTTTTAATGTCCGACTAAGTTTTCAGGGGTCGGGGTGCATGAACCCCACCCGATGTAATTTACGATAGTGAAAATAGAATTTTGAATTAAAATCTTAGGTGAATTGTATCGTAGTTAATGCGGTACTTTTTTAAGTCATCCTTTGCTTACATACTGTGAGGGCTACGATCCCTCATACATGTAATTCTTAGGAGTACTAAAGCCTAAATTTTAATTTGTCCTTTGCTTACATACTGTGCGGACTACGATCCTTCATATATGTAATACTTAGGAGTATTAAAAACCGAGTTCATCTAAAGTTTTAATTTCGAATCTAGTATCCAACGAAGTGAATTACTAGGGTGTGGGGGATTGTAACCCGACCTATTTTTCTCATTTCATAGTTAAAGTTTTAGTCAAATCGTCATTAGTCCTTTAGTTAATTAAAGTGATCGCATTTCATTTATTCATAATTTCATTAGTTACTCCTTTTCATATTTGCATCTAGTTGTCGTTATTTCACAATCCAAATCACCTTTTCTTTCTTTTTAGAGTCAAAGTTAGGTTGCCTTCGTCTTTCCAACGTCATTACGACTTCGTTCGTCCTGTTTCCCTAAGAATCGATACCCGACTTATCGGATTATTACTTGAGCGACACGATTGCACTTGAGCCTAAATAGCACGCACAGTAGACACATTTGTGGTCGCGTCAAGTTTTTGGCACCGTTGCCGGTGATTTAGGTAGATCAAGTCAATCTAAAACTTTGATCTAGAAAATCCAAAAACATAAAAAAAGAGATTAAAAAAAAAAATTTATAATAGAAATTCATCTCTTAAAAGCCTTTAATGAAAAATCCTGAACATACTCGGACTCCTCACAATACTCCAACCAGAATCCACAAAAATCCAATCGTTGAATACAACTCTGAAAGCCCCCACACACCTCGTATTCCACAATTCTGGTTTCTAATTCCTACTCCTGAGCAATCTATTAGTAGCTACACCCTGAATCAAACTTCGAGTCACACATCTAGAACACCGAGAGAGTACATAGAGTCATTTTAAGAGAGCGCGAGTGCGATGCCTGACGCAACGAGTTTCGGTACTAGAGAGGAAGATCTCCCCTATCGTCCCATGAAAGACTTACTCTTTCCGGAGATGACTGTCACCATTGGTTGCATTTTAATTCCGTATAATGTTGGTCAGTTCCACTTTCGCAATGGAATGATACAGATTCTCCCTACGTTTCATAGCATGGATTCGGATAAACCATACCTGCATATTCGTGAGTTCGAAGAGGCGTGTGACACATTTAGTGATCAAGCTTGCACGCAAGATGCCGTTCGCCTAAATCTCTTTCCTTTTTCCTTAAATAATAAAGCCAAGACCTAGCTATGGTCTCTATTCTCGAACTCCGTCACTTCCTAGAGAGATATGCAGTTTAAGTTTGTCTTAAAATTCTATCCACATCACAAAACCAACTCTGCCAAAACTCAAATCCAAGCTTTCCGACAACACGATAATGAGTCTTTTGATAGATGTTGGGAATGTTTCCAAGAGTTAGTAAGCGCATTACATTTCATATAATTTGCACCAGCCTGCTTCAAACCTCTAATGACTCAGCGATGCGCCCTCGCCAAACCACCCTCGTTTACCACCTTTATGATACCAACTTCACTATTAATCTTACCATATGCGTACTCTACACCGATATTTTTTATACGGATCTGGAGTAAAAAGGTGCGGTTCCCCTCCCATATGCACGACTCATCACCTCCATTCTTGCCGATGCCGGTATTCAGCCGCCTCGAGCCTTTCCACGCCTCCCAGAGTCTATTGAGAAAGCATCACGCAATAGGAGCGCCCAGCAAAGGGCAGCCCTTCGAGCAGCACGGGAAGTGGTTAATGAAGCTGAAGATGAGGATATTGTGATGGGCGAGACAGATAAAGAAGAGTATGATGAAGACGACGACTCAAATTTTGAGCCACCGGGTGCGGAATTTGATAGGCGCCTTTCGACGATGTAAACCCGGTTTGGCGAATTCCTCACACAATATCAACGGGATCAAGAGGCCTAACGAAGGGATACGAGCATGAGGCATCATCTCCAAACTCACTTGTACGAGCTCAACTTTAGTGGATCCTCTCCAACCTTCTTCTATGACCTGTATGACCCCAGCGCACCCGGAACCTCCAATCCTCTGTCCCAGTGAAGCCCATTCCTGCTGTTCCTGTTTGTGTTTTGTTGGTTGTGTCGTATTGGCTGTTAAAAAATGTTGGTTGTGTGTTTCTCCCCTCTCCCTTGTAACACATGTTCTCAGTATCTATAAAATCAGCATTTCTGTTTTATTTGTTCGTTTTATTTATTCGTGCTTTTCATTCGCTTTGAGTTAGATTTTAGTCCTTTTTGCTTGAGGTCAATGCAAAAGTCTAAGTTAGGGGGGGTCACAAGTGCGTCTTTCTAAAACTTCACAAATTTTCAAAAATGCCCAAAAATTTCAAAAAAATTGAAAATTTTGAAAAATTCGAAAATATTTTTCTTCAAAATAAACAAAAAGTGGAATTTAAAATTTTCAAAAATATCATTAAAATTTGGTTTAAAGTCTCAAATTGTAAAAACACAATACACAAAGCCGAAATTGACCAAAGATGAAAATTGAGCGAACGTAGGCGGCTTAACGAATAAATATGGAGATTAACAAACACAGTGAGATTCGAGCCTTTCATTATTGAGAATTTATAAATCAATCCGAGTTAATTATTAACTGAAAGTTCTTTTCAGCGTTCTAATAAGTCGTCGAGGATCTCAATTCTTTCACTTTGACCGGTTATAGAATATATGTGTGATATTGCCTTGAAAAATGTGCCAAGTAAATATCTAAATTAAATTAATCTTGAGATGCATATGGTAACGCAATTAGTATTTCGGACATTGAAGTAGGCCCTCAATTGTCACCCAAAAATATTGACCGGAAAAAGTAGCAAAAAATTATCCCTTTTGTAAACCAAAATTGAGCTTAATAAAATTTTCCCTTTCGTTTGACAACCCGAAAAACCCCAATTGGCCCGGAATTGTGAAAGTTAATAATTCTAGAAATTAAGTTCGGAAAGTGCATAAAAAGGGTCAAGAAAAAATAGAAGAATGGTCAACAAAAATAGCAAGAAAAGAAAAGTGTTGAAAATAAGAATAAAAATAAATAGAAAAAGAAAAAAAAGAGAGCAAAAGCCTGGAAAAGCACAAATGGACATCATTAGAAAATTTCCAATTCCAGATTTTCCTACCATTACCATATTACCTAATACACCTTTAACCCGAAAAAGTCCTAACCGAGTCCAAAATGCGAAATTGATTACCACGTGGAGAGCTAAAACACAAAATATAATAAAAGAGATTAAATATATGAATTAGAGGCAATGTTACCGGATTCTTATAACCGCAACCCGATGATGAGATCCAATTATCATAAAATTCCGTCTTTCTATTTGTGTGCATGAACTTGGCTCCAATGCATTTACTCTTATAAATCACGCATACCGAAAGAAAATAGCCACCCTTCCTAGAGATTCATTTGTGAGAGCATCCCGTGAGATTTTAAAATCAAAACGAATTTTCGGATAAGTAACGTAATGGTCAATCGGTGGAAATTCGAGGGTTAAATTTATGGCTCCGCACACACGCACTATGATTTGAGACTCTTGAACATGAATTGATGATGACTATTTTCTAGAAAGGTCTGAGTTATACAATTTTTGCGTATTTTGAGTTTTCTTTAAGTCGAATTTTGTGGGTATATTTGCTGCAAACCCTCACGAGACACAACTAGTCCTACTAGGATAACCTAGGGGTTTAAAGGCTTGTTGCATACGCTAAATGCAATCGCTCACCCGCGAAAGAGGTATTCTATCCCATTTTAGAGTTGGACCGTGTTTTAATTCTTTTACATTATTCGGGACGAGCAAAGCTCTAAGTCAAGGGGGTTTGATTAAGCATAAATTCTTTCCATTTATCCCCTTAATTTAGAGGATTTTATTGTCCCGCAAAGTATAATTAGAGTGGATTTATCTCATATAATTGCTATTGATATTTTTTAATTCATACGCCGAGTTTCGTGTATCTCCTATCTATTTTGCAGGTATTCAGTGCACATAAGGAAGGAGAAAATAAGGAGGAAAAGTTCCTGAAAAGATGGAACCGAACCAAAGGTCTAGAAAAATGAACCGATCCTATCCTAGGAAAACTTCCTGTGAAGCAGGAAAAGATGGAATAGAACCGAAGAGGAAATAAATGAACGGAACCGGTTCAGGGAAAAACTTATGTCAAAAGGCAAACCGAACCGAATCACCTTAACAGGATCGGTTCGGGTATCGAAAATTTGGACTTATCCACTTGTAAAATAAGAGTCTTGTATGCTTGAAACTCTTAGAAATTCGTAGAGTATAAGTTTAAAATAAGAGTCTTGCATAGTTAATTAGAGTAATTGCATTTTATTTATTCATAATTTCATTAGTTACTCCTTTTCATATTTGCATCTAGTTGTCGGTTTTTCACAATCCAAATCACCTTTTCTTTCTTTTTAGAGTCAAAGTTAGGTTACCATCGTCTTTCCAACATCATTACGACTTCATTCGTCCTGATTCCCTGAGGATCAATACCCGAGTTATCAAGTTATTACTTGAGCGACAGGTTTGCACTTGAGCCTAAATAGCACGCACACTAGACACATTTGTGGTCGCGTTAGTGACCATGCAAAAATCCTTCCACGATACTCGTCCATAGCACACACGTCCACGAGTGCCTCGACGTCCAGTATTGTAGCTTTGGCAACCGTCTAAGATTCGTAACACTACCTCCACCGTTTTTTCACTACAGAACTCCAACGAACTAACTTGTTCAATATGGATGAACAAACCAATGGTGCAAATAAGATCTATATAACATATGCTATGTAAACCCGAATCTTTTAAGTACTAAGGATGATTTTAGACTTTGAAATCCTAAGAAAACTTATGCAGAAAGATGAAACTATTCTAAACAGTATTTTGGTTATGCACATTTCGAAATTTTGAGAGAACAACGCCTTAAATAAAAAGTTAAGTCGACAGGTCATTCTAACGATATCCCATGTCGTTCTAACGAGAGTGAGATGTCGTTCGAACGACATCGCATGTCATTTAAAGTCTTTAAACACAAGGAGAGAAGTCATATGACTCTAAACAGTGTTTATCTCAGAATATATGAAGTTAAAACCTTTATAAACCATTTTTAACATTTTAAAATCCTTTTTAAACAAAATAACATCCTTAAAATATTTTTCGAGTCCCATAAACATTATACGTTCAAACCTGAGAATATCTGGGAATGCAATGTGATATGAAGACGTGAAACCTGCACCAATAGACACAGCATGTGAAGTACCTTATACTCTTGACTCACTTGAGTCTATATTGTATAAGTGTTCATCTAGTTTGGAAATTGTGACAAAATTATGTCTAACCTAGAATCTAAATAACCTCAGAGCTTGCACTACTATTTCATCATTAATTGAAGTGATCTAGATCTCATTACCAACACTCACACACAGTAGAATGGATCATATACATGTCATATTGCATATTAATGTGTGTATATATGTTGAGTGTTTTTAAATCCCTAATATTGCTTTTTAAATATTTTTTGGGATTTTATAAACATTTTAAAATAAGGTTTTAATAAATTGAAACTTGGTTTTAAAAGTTTGTGGGGGTCAATATGCTATTTCACATTGTTGGTTTAATTGACTAAAAGTTGCCTTGGGTAGAATCCGAAAGCGGCATAGACTTCAAGGTGTTCATTGTAATTATTTTCAGACGAGCATTTTATCCCGTCTTATTGTCCAACACCTGTTGCCCTCTGATTGGTTGTAATTGTGTTTCTTCACAGAGTGAAAACCAGCTCCAATTTTCAACCCTTGGATCGTTTTTATCAACGATCTGCATGCGCCCTTTCATAATCCCTGTGAACCCTATTTGGACCAATCAGGAGAATTTTAACCACCGCATATCGTGAGCCCTTGGATTAAATTCAATCCATCTTGACTCAATCTGGTCCCTTGATTTCAATCCTCATTCTCGAACCTTCTCAGCCTCCTATAAAAAGGCTCCTACTCTCAGCCTTCAGAGACTTTTGGCCATTTTGTCCTTTGAGAGAAAAAAAAGAGAGTAGAGAGAGAAGAGAGAAAAGAGAGAGAAAAAGAGAGAAACCAGAAGAGAGAGAAAGAGTTAGTAAACCTAACCCTAAACCTAAATCGTCTAAACAGTTCAAACCAAATATAAACCATCAAACCCCTGTATTTTCCCAAACACAACCTTGAGTGTTTGAGTGTTTGAGAGGTGATTTGAGAGTTGGTTTGTTGCTGTAACCTCTTCGTTCTTGAGATCTTGTTTCCAACTTAATCATTTTCTTAGATCTATTTTTCTTTTATATAGAAATTTCAGATCTGAGTTTTTCATGGTATATTACACTTACTTTGCATTTTTATTTCTCAGCTTGAGAAATATATTGTTGATTCTTTTGTAAAAAGTTTTTTAACTTTGAAATCAACAATAATGTTTTATGTTTCTAGTTCTCTTGAAACAAGACCTTTGACCTAGTTTGGAATCGCACTTGGTGGTTTTCAATCTCAAAAATCTTTTCAAAAACAGAGATTGATTAAGATCTTGATACGTCTTCTGAGCAAGATAGCCTTGGATTCTGGGATTGCTTTAAAGGTCAAAAAGGTTAAGTTTTATGAGAAGAGAGAAAAAGAAAAGTCACTGCATATAGACTTATATGTAATTTGTTAGGACTGATTGTACATAATAAGTGTGTGTGTGTGTGCATGCATGTGTTAGAGAGCACCTCCACAAACACTTTCACCCTACCACACGAAAAGTGTTGGTAATAAGATCTTGTGAACAAGAGTCGACGTAAAGAGCTTGAACAAATTGGGAGTTAACAAACTGGGAGAACAACATCAACAATCAGAACTGCAGAGAAGTTATAAGGACACCAAAGGGTACATTCCTAAACTTATATAGGTCTGAGTTGTATGCATGGTTGTTAGTTTGTAACTGTTAAAATTTGTTTATAGTGGATTTTTGTTTTTACTCCGTAGAGGGAGTCGTGGATATTTCCTCAGTTGGGTGAGGTTTTACCACGTAAAAAATCTTGTTCTTAATCTTCCTACATTTTCTCATCCCATTCTTGGTTGTGCTGAGTTTAAAGTTTGTTTAAACTGTTTTATAACCTTTTAATTAAATCTTGAATAGATCTCGTACATACTTTTATAAAACACATCTTGTGTTCAAAATAGTTTTGGTTTTTAAGAAAAGAGTTTCTTCAAAAAACTGTTCGGAGTTACTTAAATAGTTTAATTTTATTAAACGACTTTAGTAACAGATTTTCAATTGGTATCAGAGCTTGGTAAACTTATTTTAAAGAGATCCTGTGTTTCTGAAATTGTTTTCTGAAAATCAAATATGGACGAGAAAAATGAAAGATTTGGTAACTTGACCAGACCTCCTATCTTTGATGGAACCAATTTTGCTTACTGGAAAGTAAGAATGATTGCTTTCATTCAAGGAACTCCGGGAGATGATGTCTGGGACATTGTTGAAAATGGTTACATTTTTCCTACAAAACCAGCCACTGAAGGAAGTAATGAGAGGGTTAATAAAGTATTAAGTGAGTGCACACAAGAAGAGAAACGAGTTTCTCGAAATAATAACAAAGGAAAGAATGCCATATTTATGTCCATAAATGAACATGAGTTCAAAAAAATCTCATCTTGTACCACTTCTAAGGAAGCTTGGGACACCTTGGTTACTGCTCATGAAGGTGACACTAGAGTTAAAGCTGCTAAAACTCAAATGCTCATTCAACAGTATAACTCTTTAATTATGTCTGAGACTGAGTCATTTGATGACTTCTATATGAACTTGACTGATATTGTGACAAAACTGCATGCTAATGGGATAACATATGAGAGACAAGAAATTGTATCTAAAATTATAAGATCATTACCACAGAAATTTGATAACAAAAGATATGCTATTGAGGAAATGTGTGATATAAATCTCACTCCTGAATTACTCAGTAGTAAATTAAGAACTGTGGAAGTGGAACTGGAATTTAAGAAACAATTGACCTAGTCCCATAAGAAACAGACTAGTTCCAATCTAAGCTTCTCTTCTAAATTGATTAAGCCCGACTTAAATACTTCCAATGATGACTCTGATGAGGAATGCGATATAAAGAGTTTGGACAATCAGATTGCCTCGATGTCAAAACAGTTTAAGAAAATCATTAAATTTAGAAACAACATGGAAAATAAACAAGGCAAGTCTAATTATCCAACTCCCTTTAATCACAGACCTCATGAGAAAAGCCATGACAAAAATCACAAGGACTCTCACGCTAGACCTAACAGAGACCTTAAGAAGACTGAATGCTATAGATGTGTAAAACTAGGATACATTGCACAAGACTGCAGAGTTAACTTGAACACTCAAAACAAACACATTAGAGCCAACATTTGCAAGACATGGGATGATTCAAGTGACTCTGAAAATGAGGAACCTGAGTCATCTGATGCTTTTGACCCTTGCATGTACTTCTTTGCCAAGAGTATCTATAATGATGATATGCCTGTGTTTGTTAGTGAGGATGAATCTAGTAATTTTACTACTGATGTTTCGAATAATGCTGTTACTAGTTTAGATGCCTTGATTACTGAGAATATTGCTATCTCTTCTTCGGGGTGTGTGAGTCAAAGGGAAAGCGATAATGACGATGTCAATGTGTGTGTGAGTTCTAAGAATGAAGCGTTAGGGGTCACTTCACACACTACACTTAGTGACTCGGACAATGAAGACCTCCCAGATATTCACACACTCTATGCTAAAACTCTCAAGAAAAGCACTAGACAAGAAAAAATTGTGAAAGATCTCACCAAAAAGCTGGAAGATCTAAGCTTGATGGTCAAACTGAATGCTGAAGAGTATACTACCCAATGTTTAACTCATGAAAGTGAAATTAAAATATTTGATCAAAAACTCAAAGATTTGACTGAAATAAATGAAACTCTGGAGAAAAAATACAAAGGGACATTGTTAGAATTGGAACAAACTAAAGAAAAGACAACAACTGTTTTCATAAAATTTACAAAATTTGAAAATAATTCAAACTGTTTTGATGAATTTGTTGTTGAATCTAAAACCAATTCTGATGATCGAACTGGAATAGGGTTTTGCCCCAATTTTAAGACACAAACAAAATCTTTTGAATGTATCAAGTTTGTGTCAGGAGGTAAAAGACCTATTGAAACTTGTCCAGATTTCAATTCCCTAAAAACTGAGTGTGATTCAAAACATCAAAATTTTAACATTGGGGAATCAAGTTACTCTAAACATGAAAGTTAACCTAAGGATAAATACGTCTACCCCCCAATTAGAAAGAGTGAGTCCATATTCAAGACTGTCCTACCTAGGAATAGAGTCCAACCTCAAAATTCCTCAAAACCGTTGTTTAGAGACTTTCCTAAGGAGACCCCAATCTTGAGCAATCTTTATTGCTCTTACTGTGATATATACGGTCACTCTTTTGATAGTTGCTATGCTAGGAGACTAGTTAAACCAGTCTGCTATCCTCCTACATATCAGAAATTTAACAATTCTAGGTGGAGCCGCAACAATTATGTACTTCCTAGACAACCAGACAAAAACTCTAATTATAGAAAGAGAAAGACCAAACCTAAAAGAACATTTCCTAGAAGGACTCCTAAACACTTTCCTGAACCAAATGCTCACGTCTTTCATAAAATTCAAAATCATGTGCAAAATATTTTTCAACAAAAATCCAATGCTCGTAAATTTTATCAATTAAGAGCTAATAAGCGCAAAATGAAAACTAAAGCAATTTGGGTTAGAAAAGAAGATCTATTACCTCAGATGAAGTGTAATATAGTTATTACTGCCTTAAAAGCTGAGCACACATCATCTGGTTGGTATTTAGACTCTGGATGTTCTAAGCACATGACTGGGGATGATACCAAACTTTTGAACAAAACCAGCTTCGCTGGTGGAAAAGTCATTTTTGGTGATGGAGTATCATCTCAAATCATAGGCAAAGGAACTCTCCAAGAAGATGGACTTCCTGTTCTTGAAAATGTTCTTCTAGTTAAAGGACTTAAGGCCAATCTACTTAGTATCTCGCAATTTTGTGACTCAGATCATACTGTTGCCTTTTCAAAGAACAATTGCAAAATTTTAAATGAAAAAGGTGAATGCATAATTACAGGATTCAGAACTCCTGACAATTGTTATACTGTCATGAACAATTCTGAAATCTATAATGTTGCCAAAATGGATGACAACAAGATATGGCATAACAGAATGGGTCATATAAATTACGATAACCTTAGTAGACTGACCTCTCAAGAAATAGTTAGAGGAGTTCCTAAAATCAAACCCATTCCTAACATTGTCTGTGGTTCCTGTCAGGAAGGAAATTTTTTAAGGCACCTCATAAGAAAGTTAATGATGTTCTTACCTCTAATCCCTTGGAGCTCATCCATATGGACCTAATGGGTACTTCCCAAACTGTTAGTCTATGTGGACACAGTTATATTCTTGTTATGGTTGATGACTTCACCAGATTTACTTGGGTAGCCTTTTTAAAACAAAAGTCTGACACTTTTCAAACCTTCTTAAAAATCCTTCTTCGGATTGAAAATGAAAAGGAAACTCACGTAAATAGAATCCGTAGTGATAGAGGTGGAGAATTCAAAGACACTGGTATAATAGAGTATTGTGACTATAATGGTTACAAACATGAGTTTAGTGCTCCTAAGACTCCTCAACAAAATGAAATTGTCGAGAGAAAGAATCGTACACTTCAAGAGATGGCACGTGTTATGTTACATGCCATGAATTTGCCTAAATATTTTTGGGTAGAATCCATTCGTACTGCCTGTCACATCATAAATAGGGTCTATCTTAGAAAGAATTCCAAACAAACCCCTTACAAACTTTGGTATAAGAAAAAGCCCAATCTTAAGTACCTTAGAACCTTTGGTAGTACTTGTTATATATGCAAAGATAGGGAACACTTGTCCAAATTTGAGAGCAGGGGAGATAAAGCTATATTTCTAGGATACTCGCCTAACAGTAGAGCTTATCGAGTGTATAATCTTCTCACTAAAACCTTGATGGAATCCATAAATGTAATTGTGAGTGACACTAATGTAGAGAACAAGACTGGTGAATCAACTATTATAGAAGAGCCTACAAACATTTTAGAAAATGACTCTCCTGAAATAGATAATTCATTACCAATTGAGATACCTGAAGTACCTAACTGGGTCTCTAAAGATCATCCCATAAATAACGTAGTTGGTAACCCTAGTGAGTCAGTACGTACAAGATCTCAACTAAGAAATTATGCCCATTATGCATGTTTTGTTTCCCTAGTGGAACCAAAGAATGTAAATGAGGCATTGAATGACTCTCACTGGATTTCTTCTATGCAGGAAGAACTTCTTCAATTTATCATTCATGATGTTTGGTATCTTGTACCTAGGCCTGATCACAAAAAGGTTATTGGCACACGTTGAATTTTTAAAAATAAATCTGATGAAAGTGGGATAATCATTAGAAACAAAGCTAGATTAGTTGCTCAAGGATATTCTCAAATTGAAGGAATAGATTTTAACGAGACCTTTGCTCCTGTTACTCGTTTAGAATCTGTTCGTCTTCTCTTTGCTATAGCTTGCCACTTGCATTTTACACTCTACCAAATGGATGTCAAATCTGCATTCCTTAATGGAATATTAACTGAGGAGACCTATGTAGAACAACCTAAAGGGTTCATTGACCCTCAATAACCAAATCATGTATTTCGTCTTAAAAAGGCTTTGTATGGGCTTAAACAAGAACCTAGAGCTTGGTATGAGAGTCTTTCCAGTTTCCTCTTAGATAAAGGTTTCAAAAGAGGTGGAAATGATCAAACCCTTTTTGTCAAACATTTTGACAAACACATCATTATTGCTCAAGTTTATGTTGACGATATTATATTTGGATCAACTTCTCCCTCAGAAGTAAAATGCTTCTCTGAAATAATGCATAAGGAGTTTCAAATGTCTCTTATGGGGGAGTTGCAATTTTTCTTAGGTCTTCAAGTCAAACAAAATTCAGAAGGATTGTTTGTTTCGCAATCTAAGTATGCTTTAGAGATAGTAAAGAAATTTGGCCTTGAGAGTGATAAAAATGCTAAAACACCGATGAGTACTACGGTAAAACTTTCTAAAGATGAAACCGGAAAATCCATAGATCCTACACTATATCGTAGTATGATAGGAACCTTACTATACCTTACTGCCTCGCGTCCTGATATTATGTATGCTGTGTGTATTTGTGCTCGATATCAAAATAACCCTAAAGAGAGCCATCTGAATTCTGTTAAACGATTCATTAAATATGTAAAAGGCACTCTGAATCTAGGACTTTGGTACACTAATGACACACCAAGCACTATAATTGGGTACACTGATGTTGACTGGGCTGGGTGTACTGATGATAGTAAAAGCACATCAGGAGCATGTTATTATATAGGTAATAACTTGGTAGGATGGAGTAGTAAGAAACAAAACTGCACATCACTCTCAACAGCTGAATCTGAATACATAGTCGCTGGCAGCTGTTGTGCTCAATTACTATGGCTTAAACAAATGCTGAGTGATTATGGTATTCAAGAAAACCAATTGCATCTCTATTGTGATAATCAAAGTGCGATCAATATTTCTAAAAACCCTGTTCAACACTCGCGAACAAAGCACATAAAAATAAGACATCACTTTATACGCGAATTAGTTGAAACTAAAGAATTAGAAATCAATTATCTTCCTACTGATTTGCAGCTTGCAGATATGTTTACCAAACCTTTAGATTACAATCGATTTATTTCTTTGCGTAAATCTATTGGTATGGTGTGTACTGATTAATCTCTTTGATCTCTTTATTTTTTCCCTTTGTCTATTTGAGACAAAATGGGGGAGAAATTTGAGTCTCTAATGATTCTTTACATATGCTAAACATCTTGATCTTAGTGCTTCATTGCTGGTTGTTGTACAGTTATTCTCAACAGTTGTAATAGGTATTCAATTGTAAATAGTTTAGTTATGTACTTTTGCTTTCTAGGATTTGGGTAGATAGATTGTTGTAGGAATAGGTTTCCTTTCTCTTGTTACCCTACGAGTTCTAGATGACTCCAAGGAGATTTTGTCTCATATTTCCAAAGGGGGAGATTGAAGCACCTTATACTCTTGACTCACTTGAGTCTATATTGTATAAGTGTTCATCTAGTTTGGAAATTGTGACAAAATTATGTCTAACCTAGAATTCAAAGAACCTCAGAGCTTGCACTACTATTTCATCATTGATTGAAGTGATCTAGACCTCATTACCAACACTCACACACAGTAGAATGGATCATATACATGTCATATTGCATATTAATGTGTGTATATATGTTGAGTGTGTTTAGATCCCTAATATTGCTTTTTAAATATTTTTTGGGATTATATAAATATTTTAAAATAAGGTTTTAATAAATTAAAACTTGGTTTTAAAAGTTTGTGGGGGTCAATATGCTATTTCACATTGTTGGTTTAATTGACTAAAAGTTGCCTTGGGTAGAATCCGAAAGCGGCAGAGACTTCCAGGTGTTCATTGTAATTATTTTCAGACGCGCGTTTTATCCCGTCTTATTGTCCAACACCTGTTGCCCTCTGATTGGTTGTAATTGTGTTTCTTCACAGAGTGTAAACCAGCGCCAATTTTCAACCCTTGGATCATTTTTATCAACGATCTGCATGCGCCCTTTCATAATCCCTGTGAACCCTGTTTGGACCAATCAGGAGAATTTTAACCACCGCATATCGTGAGCCCTTGGATTAAAGTGAATCCATCTTGACTCAATCTGGTCCCTTGATTTCAATCATCATTCTCGAACCTTCTCAGCCTCCTATAAAAAGGCTCCTACTCTCAACCTTCAGAGACTTTTGGCCATTTCGTCCTTTTAGAGAAAAAAAAGAGAGTAGAGAGAGAAGAGAGAAAAGAGAGAGAAAAAGAGAGAAACCAGAAGAGAGAGAAAGAGTTAGTAAACCTAACCCTAACCCTAAATCTTCCAAACAGTTCAAACCAAATATAAACCTTCAAACCCCTGTATTTTCCCAAACACAACCTTGTGTGTTTGAGTGTTTGAGAGGTGATTTGAGAGTTGGTTTGTTGCTGTAACCTCTTCGTTCTTGAGATCTTGTTTCCAACTTAATTATTTTCTTAGATCTATTTTTCTTTTATATAGAAATTTCAGATCTGAGTTTTTCATGGTATATTACACTTAGTTTGCATTTTTATTTCTCAGCTTGAGAAATATATTGTTGATTCTTTTGTAAAAAGTTTTTTAACTTTGAAATCAACAATAATGTTTTCTGTTTCTAGTTCTCTTGAAACAAGACCTTTGACCTAGTTTGGAATCGCACTTGGTGGTTTTCAATCTCAAAAATCTTTTCAAAAACAGAGATTGATTAAGATCTCGATACGTCTTCTGAGCAAGATAGCCGTGGATTCTGGGATTGCTTTAAAGGTAAAAAAGGTTAAGTTTTATGAGAAGAGAGAAAAATAAAAGTCACTGCATATAGACTTATATGTAATTTGTTAGGACTGATTGTACATAATAAGTGTGTGTGTGTGCATGCATGTGTTAGAGAGCACCTCCACAAACACTTTCACCCTACCACACGAAAAGTGTTGGTAATAAGATCTTGTGAACAAGAGTCGACGTAAAGAGCTTGAACAAATTGGGAGTTAACAAACTGGGAGAACAACATCAACAATCAGAACTGCAGAGAAGTTATAAGGACACCAAAGGGTACATTCCTAAACTTATATAGGTCTGAGTTGTATGCATGTTTGTTATATAGTTTGTAACTGTTAAAATTTGTTTATAGTGGATTTTTGTTTTTACTCCGTAGAGGGAGTCGTGGATGTTTCCTCAGTTGGGTGAGGTTTTACCACATAAAAAATCTTGTTCTTAATCTTCCAACATTTTCTCATCTCATTCTTGGTTGTGCTGAGTTTAAATTTTGTTTAAACTGGTTTATAGACCTGTTAATCAAATCTTGACTAGATCTCGTACATACTTTTATAAAACACATCTTGTGTTCAAAATAGTTTTGGTTTTTAAGAAAAGAGTTTCTTCAAAAAACTGTTCGGAGTTACTTAAATAGTTTAATTTTATTAAACGGCTTTAGTAGTAGATTTTCAGCATGATCTATCTTTGAAGCTTGGCCGCTACGTCTTCAACACAGCACGTCATAGACTTATGTGGGTATCGTGACAAGATAAAAATCTGTCTATGACTCCAATAAATTTTGTCTGGAATTAAGTCAATTACATACAAATTAATTCGATTGGAAATTTTATCCTTACAAATCTCCCGCTTTGACTATTCTGGGACAAAACCTAAACAGTGAAATACTTAAGCCGGGCCCTCAAGCCGTATGACACCTAAATCACATCCCATGAAACCCAAAATAAAAAATTACAGGACAAGGACTAATATATGCAGGTTCGACAAGCATGAGCTGTCTAAATGTGATGTAGTCTTGAAATCTTGTTTCGCTGAAGAATACCTACATACATGAAACAGACAAATACCCAGGGAAGTATGGAGGAACAAATGATATAAAAATACCAATTTGTAAAACAAACCATTTGTTAAACGAGAAAAACATGATACCAATTTTTGCAAGACAACATGAAACCAATATATAAACATATAATCAAAACATGATACCAATTTGTAATGCAAAAAGAACATATGTGCTCATCAAACAAAATCTCCTTACATCACATACTATCTTTTCCCCTTTTTGACTCGAATAGACAATAAGTGAAAAAGATACACAAATGTCATCATATCTAGAATCAAATAATCAATGAAGCATGTATAAATAAACATGAATAATCAGCTAAAATAATTAGAAGATACCAACATGTATCAAGCAAACAGTCACAAAGAATGAATCATCAATCTAAGCAAAGATGTGACTAAACAAATGAATGCAGTATAAGATTCAAAGCATGAATAAGCTCTATCGGATGCATGTAAACTGTCCAAATGAACCCAGATGTACCAAAACATAATGAAATCATCACATATACGAAGTAGGTACTGAAACAGAACAAGGGCTCAAAAATCCAGACCGGGTCATTCGAACGACTATGCCCTGTCGTTTGAATGACATTGGCATGTCGTTTGAATGAGGTAAAAATGACCTAAAGCAATATGGTCTCATTCAAAACACTTATCTAATGACCTTACAAATGACCCTTCTAACGACCACACCTGACACAATTAATGCCTAAAAAACTGTGTCATTTGAACCAATCTTCGAACGACTTGGACATATCGTTTGAATGACGTCCAAAAGTCGTTTGAATGACTTTCAAAAACTCTGTATTCCAGCTCTAAAAATGGAAAAGTTTTGACGAATGAATTTTTTCATGAAAACAAGTACTAGAAATACGAAACAATATCAAGACAGACTCAAAATAGAAAAATAAAACAAGTATGAGTTTCATGCTAACATAGTATCAATGTGCTCAAACATGGATATGAAATGAATGGATGTGAACTACAACAAACGAATCATAACTTCAAGACATTGAAACGATCAAGAAGCTCTAATTGATAGCTAGATGTCATCAAACTTAGTTTTAGGCATATATGACAATTAATATATTGAGCTTAATGAACTAAACGAACCACATGCACACCAATACAGAATTTTGACGATTCAACATACAATAGAGTCATGACACGATTTTTCAATATTAGGATTCGTGGTGCAAACCTGTTGTTATTTTTCCATCCAAACACCCTCATATATTCAAATTTTCTTTTTTTCTTAGCTCTTTTGAGGGTTTTATTTTTCTCACCTTAGAGAAATTCTATTGGCCCCAATTTTGGCATATGATTCTTTTTATTGCCTTAATTTTTTCTCGAGCTCTTTTAAATGGTGGCTTTCACGATGAGGTTATTATTTTCTCGCAGCCCTTTCCTGTGAACACTAATCATTTTTTTATTTAAGCAATATAAATCCTCACAGCAAACGGTTCTTATATGCACACCTCCTCCCAAGTCTTATTACGCATAGATGACAAAATTGAGAGGAGAATGTCTCACCAAACTCAAATATGCATGAGAAGTCAAACATTCATATAAACTCGTGCATGTGAAAGCGATGACATATATACAAAGTCGAATCCAAATGCAAATCAACTTTAGAACAACCCCATCTGTCAATGGTTAAGATTATTCTAAGCATCTATAATTATGACCAAATATCCTAGCCACATGGATAATGAAATGATGGGGGTCCAAGCACTCCAATATGCCACATCAAACATGAAAACTCATGACACAAAAATAAACCGAAAATCTTTTTAGTTTTTTTTAAAAAAATATTTAAAACCAAAAATCTTTTAGTATTTTTTCAAATAAGACTCAAATAAATGAAAAATATAATACAAAGAGATACAAATGTCATAACACTAACAAGATATATATCAAGAAGCAAAGACTAGCATATGACAGACATGACTAACAAAATCATCCATAAGAAATAACATGTGAAGCATCATGTGCTAGCATATGAGAATCAATCAACGAAGCATTTAACATCTCCAAAATAGATTTCCTAACCCAAATAGGTGTGTTGATGTAAAAAACTAGATCGCTCTAATTTTTCAATCACAGATAAATAAATAAGACAAAGATTTTTAAAGTGGTTCGGCTAGGAATAAAGCCTACGTCCACTGTTATGTTATTGCTGAGTGTTTGTGGAATTCTTGATTACAAGATCTCTCAAGAAATTCCGGTCCCTTTGAATGAGGGAGATACAAGGTATTTATAGCCTTGAGGCTGTACATGAAAGGTTCGATACATTAAATGATATACATGTGAAAGGGTAATACATTTAATGCAGCGTGTGCGTCAAGAATATAATGAATAGTTGAACAGTTGTCCGTCTGGTAATTAATGATACGGCCGAGATGCAGTTCGGATCGCCTTAGTTGCTCGTTGATCAAGAGTTCCTCGGAGTGCTTAGAGTATCTCGGGATGACGTAGTTCCTCGGGGTATTGTAGTTCCTCGGGGTATTGTGCCATGTAGATTGCCACGTGTCTTGTTATTATTGGTCCACGTCAGTAGATTAAATTTGGTATCAACAGAAGCCCCCAATGCTTCATGCTTGATGGGTTACTTGAAAGGATGGAGTATTTATTCTGCAATGTTGCTCGGTGCTCGTGACATTCTTGATCTACCTTCTTGATTTGTTCAACATAAAGTGCATTATCTTTTGGACGACATATGATGCCGTTTGTAGCTTGTCATAATCTTCAAGTATGTTGATTGGTTTGCTAGCCGACCTACTGCCTCCTATGAGCTAGTGGTGGACTTCGAAACATTTTCATATAACTTCTTCTTCAATATTGGTTGAGATAGTAGTAGCAAAGATCTCAATACTGTTGATGTTGATTTTGATTTCTACCTCTGCTCGGGGACGAATAAGAGGTTCTCAGGAACGAGCAAGTGCTTCTTGGGAATGAGCAAGAGTTTCTCGGGAATGAGCTAATGCTTCTTGGATAGATCATCTGTGATGAATATCAGAATGTTGAAAGGTCTTAACTTCATAAACTTCTCTTATATTTTATATGATCCTCCTGCTGGTGAGGAACCTGTTTCAAAAGTAGAAGGAAAAGAAACCAATAGAATAGGAATCTCAATGTAATAGTTAGTATACATTTTCATTCTCAATGTATTTTGTTTTTTATTTTAATGAAAGACTTTCATTTTTGTTCGCAATCTTAATTGCTATTGTCTTGTAAATATCAAACACTTTACATTTATGCATACGTATTTGTTAAAAAGATAACAATATTGTGTTGTTCATCAGCTTAAAAAGTTTACAAAGTATTAGTAACGTTGCTCGATCACTTAATAATAAAGTAATGAGTATAAAAATGTTCAAACTGTTTCCAACCAACCAGGGTGGATAAATAATGTTTGTCGACCAATTATAGTTAGTGAGAGTTTATCCTCGACTAACCATACTTGGTAAATTTTCAAATATTTTCATAAAAAGTGTCCGACCAACTAAGGTCAATAATTTTTCCTCGTTGACCAACTACAGTTAGTGGGTTTTTATCCCCGACCAACTATACTTGGTGTATTTTGGAATATTTTGTTCTTCAAAGAACTTTTTGTAATAATCTTACCTCCCGACCAACATAAGTTGTAATATGAGAGTATATTTTTATCTTACCAACCGTAATTGATCATGCTGGTGTACACTTTTTGGCTCCTTAAAGCTTTTGGCTCCTTAGAGCATTTTTTGGCTCCTTAGAGCATGTCCTCCTAACCAAAGGAGGTTGGCTACTTATAGCACTTTTGCTCCGTAGAGCTGTCCTCCTAACCAAAGGAGGTTGGCTACTTATAGCACTTTTGCTCCGTAGAGCTGTCCTCCTAACCAAAGGAGGTTGGCTCCTTAGAGCACTTTTTGGCTCCTTAGAGCATGGCTCCGTAGAGCATGGCTCCTTAGAGCATGGCTCTTTAGAGCATGGCTCCGTAGAGCGTGGCTCCGTAGAGCATGGCTCCTTAGAGCACTTTTTGTTGATCCTGTAACATCCACAGGTTGATCAGCGAACAACTTTTGTTTCTCGGGAGTATTAGGAATCCTCCCCACCATTTCTGCATTGCATCCTGTAACACCCACAGGTTGATCAGCGAGCAACTTTTGTTTCTCGGGAGTATTAGGATCAGTAAACTCTGCTACAGCTTGTATTAATGAATGCCCATGCCAATTTTTCCTACTTTGGGTATCTGATCTCTGCACCTCTTCCTTCGTCGTTGGAGATCGCAACTCTAAAAGAGCTTTGATCGTTTCTGGATTCGCTTCAACGTCTCGCTGGTTGATAATGTACCCGAGGAACATTCCTTCTCGTACTCCAAATGTGGACTTCGTCGGGTTAAGCATATCGTTGACATAGACTTCCATATTACAACTGATTTGCTCGGCAAAAACCTTGTTCATCAGCCGCTGTTATGTCGTTCCCTGTCTTCAGGTTTCATTTTGATCTGGTGGTAGCCAGAGGAGTAAGTATCCATGAGCAGCTCGTGTCCCGAGGTAGCATCCGCTGTTTTGTTGAGATCGGTGAAATCAACACACATTCTCCATTTATTGTTTTTCTTCTACCCGACGAGGAGATCTAGATCTCTCTTTGGCTCGGTCTTCATTTCCTCTTGTGTAGCTTGATTCTTCTCGGGGCTGGATGCTCTTCTTCTCGTATGTCATGTCAATAAGTGGCTCAGCTTCTATCCACTAAGTAAAATAATCTACTGCGATGACGAGGTATTTGAATCTTCCTCGAGTCGTCGGCAATGGTCCAACCAAATCAATCCCCACATAGAAAATGGCCAAGGATAAATTATGGATGTCAATAATGTTTGTGAAGTTCTTCTGATGGAGGAAAAGCGTTGGCACTTGTCACATTTCTTGGCATAAGCTATACAATCAGCTCTCATCGTCGGCCAGTAGTATCTCTGCGTCATCACCTTTTGCAAAAGTATTCGACCTGCTACATGGGCTCCACAGGACCCTTCATGGATCTCTTTAATCAATTCACCTCGGAGGGATGTACACATCTTTGCAAACCTGCCATAATTCCTCGTCGAGCAGCTTTAAACTTCCATTTCTTGGCAGCGAGCTTATCTTCCGAATACCATTATACCGAGCAGCTTTAAACTTTGGTTCCTTAGCAGCGAGCTTATCCTCCGGTAATTGTTCCTCCTTAATATATGCTCTGATAGGATCCATCCAAGATGTTCCTAAATCAAGGGTAATAATATTCATCGTCAGGTCTTCATTTATGCTCCGACTTTCTAATGCTTCAATCGCAGCTCGGTACGAGTAGCTGATGCTAATCGGGCCAAGGCGTATGCTCTCACATTCTCCGTTCTTGATATTCTTACCAGTTGAACAGCAACAAACTCTGATACCAACTCCATCACCTTTGCTTGATACTTGATCATCAATTCTCCTTTGGATGCATATATTCCCAACATTTGGTTTACGATCAATTGAGAATCACTGAAGACAATAACCTGTTGTGCCTCCATAGTATTTGACAAATTAAGACCTGCAACCATGGCCTCATACTCAACCTCATTATTAGAAGCTTTGAATTAGAAACGTAGGGCGTATTCCATGTCGACCTCGTCTGGGCTGTTCAAAACGATCCCTGCCCCACAGCCTGTAGTGCAAGATGAGCCATCTACATATAGTCTCCATATAGGCAATTTGTCTTCTAATTTCTGGTCTGACAGAGTTCCTCGGTGGAATACTTTTCGCTTTCTTTCATCATGTCCTGATAGTTCTGAATACACCTCTTGAATTTCGATATACCTCCTGAACTTCAATATTCCTCTTGAACTTCAATATACCTCCTGAACTTCAATATTCCTCCTGAGAAAGTGATTAGTCGGGGTTGAATTTGATGCTCGACTGCATGATGATATAAGAATGTGCCACCAAATGAACAAATATATTTATAATAGAAGCCCCCAACTGTGGAATGTGAACTTTGAATGAGATTTATCGACCAATACCAACCGGAGTTGGATTTTATCTACCAACCGGAGTTGGATTTTGTCTACCAACCGGAGTTGGATTTTGTCTACCAACCGGAGTTGGATTTTATCTACCAACCGGAGTTGGTGGTAATTGATAATAAATGATGAAGACTTCCTCGGAGCTGACCAACAGATTGTTGGGAATAAGATAATATAAATGCTGGAGACCTCCTCGGCGCTGACCAACAGATTTGTTGGGAATAAGATAATATAAATGCTAAAGACCTCCTCAGCGCTGACCAACAGATTTGTTAGGAATAAGATAATATAAATGCAGGATACATCCTTGGATCTGAATAAGATATAATAAATTCTGGAGACATCCTTGGATCTGAATAAGATATAATAAATTCTGGAGACATCCTTAGATCTGAATAAGATATAATAAATTCTGGAGACATCCTTAGATCTGAATAAGATATAATAAATTCTGGAGACATCCTTGCTGAAATGAGAATAGAATATGCATCCAAATAGATATAAAGAATAATTAAAAATAATAAAGTGCCTCGCCGATCCGTCGAGGTAGATTCATATAATGCCGAACAAGAATAAGATCTTTCAGAACATAAGAATATGGCCGAGAACGTTGTCAGGCCTGAATATAAATAAGAATTATCCGAACGAATGTTGTAATTCTCCTTAAAGCTGAATAAGTATCTTGTCGAGGCATAATTGCAGAATGCCGAATAAGAATAATATTTTCCAGAACATAAGAATATGGCCGAGAACTTTGCTGGGCCTGCATATAAATAAGAATTACCCCGACCAACTATCCGTTGGGGGTGAAATATAATAAATGTTACAGTTCTCCTCAGAGCTGAATATGATAATAAGTATCTTTCCGTGCTCCATGTTGAGATGAATATAGAATATGAATCCCAATGGATATATAGAATCATTTGTGCTGGAGAAGATATCTGGGCCCGAATATAAATAAGAATTACCCCGACCAACTATCCGTTGGGGGTGAAATATAATAACTGTTGTAGCTTTTCCTCGGAGCCGAATATATATAGAGAGAAGAAATTTTTCGAGCTCCATGCTGAGATAAATATAAAATATGAATCCGTACGGATATAGAATAATTTGTGCTTCAGCATTCGTCGGCATTGAATCTTGTGCCTGTAAAAATTAATAATTTGCTCTACCATATGTGTAGGCTGAATTGATTAATCATGAGAATAATTTACTCATCCAATCAATATATGATATGTATCAGCATAAAAATTTCAAAATATGAAATAATATTTTTGTGCCACACGTGTGTGAGATGGACAAATTTTTATTAGATATGCGCCATAAATAAGACGTAAAGGTATTTAATCTCCAACAACTAAACAGGTATTAGTTGCTGTTTGAAAATTATTTATCACTTGGTTTTAAAAATATTTTTGGGGTGATCACAAGTTAAAAAGACTTAAGCCCCTCTGTTTGTCCCCAAGCTGAACTCGTGTTTAAAGAAATATCTGGGGTGCTTCGCATTTTTTTTTATACCCCAATATTCTACCGCTGCCGACAAACGACATGGATGTTGCCGACCAACATTTAAGGATAACTCAAATTATAGAATATATGGTTGGATGATGCCGACCAACAATATAGATGGCTGACCAGAATATATCGAATCTTTAGATCAAAAATAACATTCAATGTAAAATTTAAGCCTTGATAATGTTGATTAAATGAATAATTATCTAATCCACTATATCGTGTGATTCCGATAAAGAAACCATGTGATGTGATGAACGAGGGGCTAACATATCAAATTTGTGCCCAGAGTCTTGATATGGTCATGATTGTTTTACTGATCCTCTTTTACAAGAGGTGAGTAATGATTTTTCAGGTGAGAGAAAATTATTTTTTTTATATTGATCCCTTCCTATTCCCAATTTGGAGAGATAAAAATATGGTGAATGATCGAACTTATTACCAAATTTATATAAAAAATCAATCAATTTGACTTTATTGACATACATGGAAGATGAACCAAATTAAGTATATAGTTCATAAAAATGAATACAAAGAGACTTAAACTTGTGAATGCAAAGAGACTCAAACTTAAAGAGAGAGAGAATATATATGGGTCATGATTTCCATGAAAAGACTTTTCATTGTCTTTAACCTTTTCCCATTCTTTTATTAAAAATATGATGGGAATATGAATAGACATCAAATATCTTACAAAATTTATTTCAAAATCAACAATGAAAATGATTAGATCTCATCATCGTCGTATATATTGGTATATGTAATCATTTAAAATATTTATTCCATGATATAAAATTAAAACTTGAGAATCAAGCAAAGAATTATGATTTATGAAATCTACTATTTTTCAAATTTCTAAATAAGGATGAATCTAACAGTTATGATTTAAAAATCATGATATACAATATTTTGCAGATAAAAATTGGACAATTAATTTATGTATATAAACATAAAAATCACGATTCAATCAAAAGATGTATGTATAATTGATTATACGTAGAGAAAATAAAAACTTAGCTTTTGGTGGAGAACAACGCTTGTAACACGTTCCCACAGACGGCGCCAATCTGTTGATGTAAAAAACTAGATCGCTCTAATTTTTCAATCACAGATAAATAAATAAGACAAAGATTTTTAAAGTGGTTCGGCTAGGAATAAAGCCTACGTCCACTGTTATGTTATTGCTGAGTGTTTGTGGAATTCTTGATTACAAGATCTCTCAAGAAATTTCGGTCCCTTTGAATGAGGGAGATACAAGGTATTTATAGCCTTGAGGCTGTACATGAAAGGTTCGATACATTAAATGATATACATGTGAAAGGGTAATACATTTAATGCAGCGTGTGCGTCAAGAATATAATGAATAGTTGAACAGTTGTCCGTCTGGTAATTAATGATACGGCCGAGATGCAGTTCGGATCGCCTTAGTTGCTCGTTGATCAAGAGTTCCTCGGAGTGCTTAGAGTATCTCGGGATGACGTAGTTCCTCGGGGTATTGTAGTTCCTCGGGGTATTGTGCCATGTAGATTGCCACGTGTCTTGTTATTATTGGTCCACGTCAGTAGATTAAATTTGGTATCAACAAGGTGTATACCTAACGAAATGGGTTTTAGGAATCGAAGGTACACTACGTTTAAACTTCCTAGGTTCATGTCTAAGATCATAGCAAAAACGGCTAAGGTGACCTTTTCTTACTACAATGCGGACATGTGTAAACACGACAAGGAACGGGACCTTTGGGTTGACCTTTTCTAACACCCTCGAATGTGGTTGACACTCTAAAAAAACTATGGTTTTGGATTTAACATTCGAAGAACTAGAACACTATAAGCCACTACCATCACTACTTGAATCACTTAAATCATTTTCCAACTTCAAAATTTTGGACTCAAGCAAAGAATTAGACTCCTCAATTTTTAGAGAATCCTTATTTAAAATTTTCATTACTCCTAGAAGGTTTATCTTGCTCCCCCTCAATGTGAGCAAACTTATCCCTATGCATCTTCTCACGTGCCTTAAATTCATCAATCAAAAGACTTTTTTCAACGGTATAAATCCTAGAATTTTTAAAGTTCTCTAACTGTCAGGACATATTTTATAAGTCCGTTATCAATTAATTATGTCATATACCTTTACAACCGTCGAAGAAATTCAAGAGCAATCTACATCAAGACGGATCCGAATATATCAAGGTTCTTCATCAAAAAGACTATGCGAAGTTTACTTTGGTAAGGTTATGTTTTTAATACCTTAACTTTGCACTTAGAACTTTGGGATATTTTAACAAAATAATTTCTAAGTGTTGGACTGGACTTTTTCATCAAAATTTGAGAATGGGTAATTTTTTCTAAGTCCTGGAGCGTACCTCATTTTTGATGCCATGTCGTTCAAACGAGATGTCATCTCATTCGAGAGACATGTTGATGTCGCGCGATGTTGTTCAAACGACACGTGTACGTCGTTCAAGTGAGATCCCTATTTCGTTCCAGTGACTGAGGCGACGCATTTTTTTTATAAATAATCATTAAATGTTTTCGTTTTAATTAAGAAGTCCTAGCGTTTTGAAAGACAGAAAACTGCGAAACTGCAGAATCTTTTTGACTTCTTCTTTTAGGTTAAATCCCTTTTTGTTTTCAATTCATAAAAATCCCATATGCTTTGGTGAATTGTTTTGGTGTTCAAGAACATACTTTGATTTTGACCATTATTTGTGGGGAGAACTCTACAACTGGAGAGCTGCGTGCTATTGTGGAGGGAGTCCTTGTGAAGACTTTAGACTGCGTGTCTGGACTGCACGTCCTTGTGGTATAGCTGCGTGTGAACCACTGCTGATTTATTTCTAGCCGTTACTTTGGAGGTTTGACGAAGGCACCGTGCGTTACTCTTATGGGAGAAAGCAAGATGGTATGTACGTTAATGGTCTCGTAAACTTGTCAGCGTTCTAGAAATAAAAGGTTTTTCCCTTCGGGGATTTTTCCTGAAATTTGCGTCGCATGCTTTATTTATTTGTGGGTTGATACACGCACACACATTGTTGCATGTTTAGGGGCTGAATTGATTTGGTTTTAAAATAGACTCTAATTAAATAACCAAAGTAAAAATTTACGAATTTAATCAATTATCACACAATTACGTTTTATAGTTTTTGCTTGATCTCATGTGTGTAGGTACAATGATTGAAGATCATTATGTTGCACACCCTGATGAGAAAAGCTTTGAGATTTGATGAAGATTTTTGAAGAACAATTTGAGATCTTGCAAATTTATTCATGGGAGGGTAGATTTGTATAGGCAATTTGGTATTTGATAATTCAGATGTTTTTATGTATGTATGGGCATAGACATAGTGAGAGATTTGTAAGGACATATTTTATAAGTCCGTTATCATTTAATTATGTCGTATACCGTTACAACCATCGAAGAAATTCAAGAGCAATCTACATCAAGACAGATTCGAATATATCAAGGTTCTTCATCACAAAGACTCCGCAAAGTTTACTTTGGTAAGGTTATGTTTTAAATACCCTAACTTTGCACTTAGAGCTTTGGGATATTTTTACAAAATATTTTCTAAGTGTTGGAGCGGACTTTTTCGTCAAAATTTGAGAATGAGTAATTTTTTCTAAGTCCTGGTGTGTACCTCATTTTTGACGCCAGGTCGTTCAAATAAGATGTTATCTCGTTAAAGCGACATGTTGATGTCGCGCGATGTCGTTCAAACGACACGTGTACGTCGTTCGAGTGAGATCCCTATTTCGTTCGAGCGACTGAGGCGGCGCATTTTTCTATAAATACTCATTAAATGGTTTTATTTTAATTAAGAAGTCCCAGTGTTTTGAAAGACAGAAAACTGCAGAATCTTTTTGACTTCTTCTTTTCGGGTTTAATCCCTTTTTGTTTTCAATTCACAAAAATCCCATATGCTTTGTTGAATTGTTTTGGTGTTCAAGAACACACTTTGCTTTTGATCATTTTTTATGGGGATAACTCTACAACGGAAGAGCTGCGTGCTATTGTGGAGGCAGTCCTTGTGAAGAGTTTAGATTGCGTGTCTGGACTACGCGTCCTTATGGTATAGCTGCGTGTGAACCACTGCTGATTTATTTGTAGCCGTTACTTTGGAGGTTTGACGAAGGCATTGTGCGTTACTCTTGTGGGTGAAAGCAAGATGGTATGTAAGTCAATGTTCTTGTAAACTTCTCAGAGTTCTAAAAATAAAAGGTTTTGCCCTTCGGGGATTTTTCCTGAAATTTGTGTCGCATGCTTTATTTATTTATGGGTTGACACACGCACACACGTAGTTGCATGTTTAGGGGCTGAATTGATTTGGTTTAAAAATAGACTCAAAAAATAAGTGTGCGTAAGGACATAAATTTCTAATTGAGTCCCTGTATTATTTTGACTTAATTCCGTGAACAAAACTTATTTGTAATATGTCATAGGGAGATTTTTAATTTGTCACGATCCCACTTAGTCTATAACGTATTGAAGAAAATTGAAGACGTTGCGGCAAAGCTTCAAAGAATTTATCATGCCGATGTTTAATTGGTGCAAGTTCACTCGTCTTCAAAGTTAATTGCATTTCAAGATCACTCAGGTATGAATGCGTATAATTAATGGTGCTCGGAATTGTTTTTATAAAAGATAAGGATGTATTTTTATAAAGAAATATATTTTAAAATGTTTTTAAAAATGTTTTAAAGGTTTACACTACGTTTTAATTATGATAATCTCAAAAAAGGAGTTTGACTTTACTGGGTCTCTTTAAAGTAACATTTTAATTGAAAAGTCAAAAAGTCAAACTTCTCGCTCGAACGACATTAGATCTCCCGCGAATGAGATACCTATGTCGCTCGAACGAGAGACTTAAGTCGTTCAAATGACATGCATTTCGAGGTGGCGCTAAATTGTTATTTAAAGCGTGTTTCTATCAGAGTTTCGTAAGTGTGCAACTGGAAAAAATAGAATACATTCCAGTACGTTGTTTGCACATGTTTTCTAAGGTTTACAAAGCTTAAAAACATCCTTAGAGTTTGCAAAGATCCGAGATATCATTCTTATATGTTTTAGTGATCTTGCGGCACCAAAGTTGTTTGTTCTACACATTGAACATCAAAGGATTTTACGGTGAAGAAAAGAGAAGGACTTTTTGTTCGACATCGTAGACGAATCAAAGCCAATCGGTGGACACCGAGATATACGTGGATGCGTGTGTTGTGGACAGGTATCGTGGAAGACAAAATTTCTGTGTGGGCACTATTGAAGAACGGTAGAAGATAAGAAGGAGTGTCAAGACCCGTGGGGATCGAGTCTTAGTGTAAGGCTAATCTGTCTTCGTAAAACCATTATTCATAGTGATTGTCTGGCTTGGGCCGTCCGAGATTGTTTTCTCGTTTTGGGTTTTTTCCTCGTACATCCGGCGTTGTGAGTACTTTTTACTTTATTTTACTTGCTTTAATCATTAGATGCATGTTTAGGATTAATCAAGATAAAATTGGTTTAAAGTAAGAATTGGTTTTCACAACTTTGTTTGGTGCATAATTAAAAGTTGGATAATTTTCAGAGAATAATTGGTTTGATTTGAAACACATGCAAAAGGGATATATTTCAAATTGATCTCAGAGCGGGTTACACTAATTTATCGCATGATCCTGATTTTCGTTTATCTGATACATTTTGACTACTCACGTTTTCAAATTGGTATCAGAGCTTGAAAACCTTTTTTATTTGTTTTGAGATTCCGTGTGTTTTCAAAGGTGAATTCTGGATATAATGAATTTTCTCGAACTCCTATTTTTGATGGCACTAATTACACTTATTGAAAGATGAGAATGAGATGTGATTTAAAATCTATTGATGAGCATGTGTGTCTAGCAGTTGAGAAAGGTTGGACACCCCCTATCACTATTGTAGGTGAGGTCACTACTTTAAAGCCCGTTGTGTCATGGACCGAAACTGAACAAAGACTTGCACAATATAATTCTAAAGATCTGCACGTTATTGCTTCACATGTCACACATGAAGAATATAATAGAATTATGACTTGTGAAACATAAAAAGAGGCCTAGGATATTTTGGCACTCACTCATGAAGGCACTAGAACGGTTAGGGCATCAAACTTCAAAATATCACTCCACAGTTTGATACCATTAGGATGTTAGAGAGTGAGACTTTTGAAGAGTTTTATGCTAGGTTGTCCAATATTATCAACTCGTCGTTTAACCTAGGTGAGAAAATTCCCGACATCCGTGTCATTAAGAAAATCCTTAGGTCGTTTCCTAGTAGGTTTGACGCGAAAGTGACCATTTTAAACTCCCTGGGTAGGTTAGAGTCGACGAAACTAGAAGATATTGTAGGTGACTTACAAACCTATGAAATCGACATGATTACCTCCAAGCAAGTGCCTAAGAAAGAAAAGGGTATTGCTTTGAAAACCCGAAAGGAGGAAATTAAAGTTTTGAATTCCGATTCTGGTTTCGATTTTGAGGATGTTGCTTTGTTGGCAAAGAAATTTAAAAAAATTATTAAGTTTCGAAAGCAATCGAAAGATGCCAAGAAATTTGAAAAATTCAAGAACAACAAAGTAGATCCCACCTCTAAGGATAAGTTTGAGAAGCCTAAGAGAGATGAGTCGGATAAGTGTTTTGGGTGTGAGGGGTACGACCACAAAGTTAAGGAGTGTCCCACTAGACTTAAGAAAGAGGGCAAGCAACCCATTGTCTATAATGCCACCTTAAGTGATAGTGATCCGAAAGAGGGAGAGAGTTCCCCCATTGATCATAACTTTGTTGCGTTTATGGAATGTCATGTGAGCGATGACGATTCTCATGTGCATGACACTTCCGAGGAGGTTTTGAGTTAATCCCATGTTAGTGAGGGTGAAGAGAGTGACGAGGAGGAGATAGATGTGAAATATTTGCAAGTTGCATTTAATGAGTTGTATGTCGAAACGGTGAAGGTGAAAAAGGCTAACTCAAAATTGCAAGCTAAGTTGAATGAGCGTGCCATAGAAAATAATGATAGTTTGATTGAGGATCTTAGGTAACGAGAAGAAGTTTAGGGAGAAACTAGAGTTTGTGGAGAAAGAGAGAGCTAATCTTCGCGGTTTGATGGAGTCCTTGAAAAAGGAGATTTTAGAGTTTGAGGCGTCTAGGTGTTTGCTCGAGTATAGGATTCACGAGTTGGAGGAGAGATTGAGAGATTCATCTAGAGTCAAGTTTGATTTGGAGGCTAGGTCGGAGAAGTTAGATAAGATCCTAGGCACCGTCCAAATTAAGGGAGATAGGGGAGGTATAGGTTTTGGTGAGAGAGTTGTCCCCATTCTCCCCACACGTGTGAAAAACACTAGGAAGGTTAGAAAAGGTCCACATATAGGTAATCATTCCCACCACCGCTACACTGGCACATTTTGTGGTAGGAAAGGTCACCTTAGGCATTATTATTACGACCTTAGACAAGCTCCTAGGAAGTTTAGGAATAAAGTTGCCCCGGTTTCCAAAACCCCCATGCTTCATTTTACACCTACTTGGGTTAGGAAATCGGATTTAGTGGATTTAGGAATTAAACTTCATAATTCTCGTTTGGGTGCACTTGATTCTTCCCATACTAAATATAAAGGATGATAGTGTTGCCATGTTTGTCATATACTAGTTTGCTTCATGATATATTCGTTGCTAGTAGAGTGACATGTGTATCATTTTGTATTATAGTTTTCATTTGTTTGAGTCCTATTGAAAAAATACAAAAATATTTTGTTTTTTTCGAAAACTTTTGAAAACCCAAAAAGATTTTGCTTGTATTTGAGTCAAAATAAGAAAAGCCAAAAAGATTTTCGATTTTTGTTTCCGAGTTTACATGTTTGATGTGGCATATTGTTGTGCTTGGACCACCCCCATCGTTTCATTATCCATATGGCTAGGACATTTGGTCATTATTATCGATGCTTAGAATGATCTTAACCATTGTTTATATGGGGTTGATTTCGAAGTTGATATGCATTTTGATTCGACTTTGTATATATGCCAATATTGCACACATGCACGAGTTTATATGGACGTTTGACTTCTCTTGCATATTTGAATTTGGTGAGGTGTTCTTATTCAATCTTGTGATCTATGCGTAAGTAGACTTAAGAAGAAGTGTGCATGTAAGAATCGTTTACCGTGAGGATTTAAATTGGTAAAAATGATGAGTGATTCAAGGGAAAGGGCTACGAGAGTTCAAAATTAACTCGTCGTGAAAGCCACCGTTTAAAAGAGCCAAAAGAAAATGCAATATGCTAAGAAAAGGGCCAAATTAGTTTAGTTAATTCCAAAGAAAACATGTTATTATTGAGGGGGTTTGGATGGATTATTTTTTTTTTAAACGGGTTTGTACAACTAATCCTAAAGGTTGAAACATTGAAATTTGACTCTATTGTTTGTAGAATCGTCAAAATTCTGGATTTGTGTGCATGTAGTATGTTTAGTTCATTAAGCTCACACTATTATTGTCATATGGCTATAATAAAGTTTGATGATTTACCATTATCAATTAGAGCTTCTTGATCGTTTCGATGTGTTGGAATGGTGACTCATTTGTTGTAGTTTCACGCCCATTCATTCCATGTCCATGTTTGAGCACATCGATACTATGTTTGCATGTAACTCACATGTTTAGTTTTTATGAGTTTTTGTGCTTTGTGTTAAAAAGCCTACTGTTTTAACACTGTTTTGCTTATGTCAGGCCCTTCCTGGATTTTTTTGTGGAAATTTTTTCATTGGGCAATATTATATTATTTTTCTGGGAATCTGGGAAATTCTGACAAGTCGCACGAAGTCGTTCAAATGACTTCTCTATCTCGCGTGAAGGACCACTGTACTTCGTTCGAACGACATCCTCAACTCACTTGAGCGATGTCCCTGGCTCGTTCGAACGACAGGCTGATGTGTTGGCTTCTGATTGGATTACAGTTCACTGGTTAATTTGATATTTTTTTTGGTACTACTGGAAGTTTTTCTAGACTGACTGGTTTATATGCAGGTTATAATTGGTTCAAAATTGATTTTTTGCATATAGTCCGTTTATCACACCTGATTAGATTGCTACACTCTTTGTGTGATTCTTGGTTTACTAGCTACTGATTTATCATTACATGATCATATTTAGCTGGTTGTTTCATGGTTATCTAGCATTTTAAATTCTCAAATTGATTCAAATTAGTATATATTCTCATGCTAGATATTTCAAAATTGGTTTATCTTGTCACCGGATTGTCTATCCGAGACAAAAAGGGGGAGAGATGTATGTGATGTATGTGATGTAGGGGGAGATTTGTTGAGCGTCCCTATTGATATCTGGATGTTCATATTGTTTGATTATAATTCTTCCTAATTGGTAGCAAATAATTGCTCACATGTTTCAAATGATTTTTTCTTATTGGAAATATATTTTGGTATCATTTGTTCCTCCATACTTCACTGGGTATTTGCTTATCTGTTTCATGTGTGTAGGTATGCTTCAGAGATTCGAGATGTCAAGTCTACATCACATTCATACAGTTCATGCTTGCTAGTGCTACATATTCTAGTCCGTGTCCTATATTTTTGATTTTGGGTTTATGGGATGGGATTTAGGCATCATACGACTTGGCGGCCCAGTTAGGCATTTCACTAGTTTAGTTTCGTCTCGGAATAGTCAAAGGGGGAGATTTGTAAGGACATAAATTTCCAATTGAGTCCCTTTATTGTTTTGACTTAATTTCGTGAACAAAACTTATTTGTAATATGTCATAAGGAGATTTTTAATTTGTCACGATCCCACTTGGTCTATAACGTATTGAAGAAAATTGAAGACGTTGCGGTAAAGCTTCAAAGAATATATCATGCCAATGTTTAATTGGTGCAAGTTTACTCGTCTTCAAAGTTAATTGCATTCCGAGATCACTCGGGTATGAATGCGTATAATTAATGGTGCTCGGAATTGATTTTTATAAAATATAAGGATGTATTTTTATAAAGAAATATAATTTAAAATGTTTTTAAAAGTGTTTTAAAGGTTTACACTATGTTTTAATTCTGATAAGCTCGAAAAAGGAGTTTCACTTTACTGGGTCTCTTTAAAGAAACATTTTAATTAAAAAGTCATAAAGTCAAACTTCTCGCTCGAACGACATTAGATCTCGTGCGAACGAGATACCTATGTCGCTCGAATGAGAGCCTTAAGTCGTTCGAATGACACAATTTTCGAGGCGACACTAAATTGTTATTTAAAGAGTGTTTCTATCAGAGTTTCATAAGTGGCAACTGGAAAAAACAGAATACATTCCAATACATTGTTTGCACATGTTTTCTAAGGTTTACAAAGCTTAAAAACATCCTTAGAGTTTGCAAAGATCCGAGACATCATTCTTATATGTTTTAGTGATCTTGCGGCACCAAAGTTTTTTGTTCTACACATTGAACATCAAAGGGTTTTGCGGTGAAGAAAAGAGAAGGACTTCTTGTTCGACATCGTAGATGAATCAAAGCCAATCAGTGGACACCGAGACATACGTGGACGCGTGTGCTGTGGACAGGTATCGTGGAAGACGGAATTTCTGTGTGAGAATTATTGAATAACGGTAGAAGATCAGAATGAGAGTCAAGACCCGTGGGGATCGAGTCTTAGTGTAAGGCTAATCTGTCTTCGTAAAACCATTATTCATAGGGATTATCTGGCTTGGGCCGTCCGAGGTTATTTTCCCGTTTTGGGTTTTTTCCTCGTACATCTGGCGTTGTGAGTACTCATTACTTTATTTTACTTGCTTTAATCACTAGATGCATGCTTAGGATTAATCAAGATAAAATTGGTTTAAAGTAAGAATTGGTTTTCACAACTTGGTTTGGTGCATAATTAAAAGTTGGATAATTTTCGGAGAATAATTGGTTTGATTTGAAACACACGCAAAAGGGACATTTTCAGTGTGCCAAAGTAGAGATTTGTGAATTTCACAGTTACGTTTTACACTAACTCTTTTTCTAAAATAAGGACTCTATTCACACTCTCTTCCTTGGTCAATTTCTAAGATTCAAAGTTATTATACGAAGCCACAAACTTCTCACGAATGATATCTCTTTGCGCTTGAAACGTTTGCAAATATTCAATCATATGTTTAAAACGGGAATTTTGTTCTTCTAGAATTTCAATTCGTTTTGCAAACTTCAAATTCAAAAGATTTAAGCCGTTAAAATGATGAGAATCCATCGAGAGAGGAGAAACAAAACAAAAACACCAAAAAATAGTGAGTAAACAAGATCAAACACAATAACTTAGTGCAACCTGCACTGATAGTAATTTGTAGGGCCCTTTTTTAAAGTGTTCTTTAGGTGAAAACAATTTTTCTTTCAAAAAACCTTTTTCCAAATTTTAATTACGCACTAAGTTTGTGAACCAATATTACTTAAGCCCAATATTATCTTATTTAATTCTAAACATGCATCTGAGTGATTAAAGAAAATTAGATAAAGTAAAGTTCACAATGCCGGATGTACAAGGAAACCACTAAGGGAAAAAACATCGGACGACCCAAGCCAAGCAATCACTATGATACGATAATTACAAAGGAAGACAGACAGACTTACACAACGACTCGATTCCCACAAGCCTTGACGCTCTTCTTCTCTTTTTAAACGCTCCTCGATAATGACCACGCATAAATATTAAACGATAGTTGTCCACAACAAACGTGTTCATGAGTGCCTCAGATTCCATCGATGTAGTTTTGGTAACCCTCTATGATTCGAAACACGGCCTTCACCGTTTCTTCATCACAAAACTCCAACAAATCAACTTGTTCAATATGGATTAATAAACTAATGGTACAAACCAATAGTGAAAACAAGATATATATAACATATGTTATGTAAACTCGGATCTTTTAAACACTAAGGATGATTTTAGACTTGAAATCGTTAGAAAACTTTTGCAGAAAAATGGAACTGTTCTAAACTGTATTTTGGTTTTGCACATTTCGAAATTTTGAGAGAAAAACGCCTTAATAAAAGTTAAGTCGGCTGGTAGTTCTAACGACATCACCACGTCATTCTAACAACATTGAGATGTTGTTCGAATGATATCACATGTCATTTGAAGTCTCTAAACACAAAGAGAGAATTCATACCACTCTAAACAGTGTTTTTCTCAGAATAAACGAAGTTAAAACCTTTTAAAACCATTTTAACATTTTAAAATATTTTTAAACAAAATTACATCCTTAAAACATTTTTCGAGTCCCATAAATATTATGTGTTCATACTTGAGTGTATCTCAGAATGCAATGTGATATGAAGATGTGAAGCGTGCACCAATAAACACGACATGATCTATATTTGAAGTTTGCTCGCTACGTTTTCAACCCAGCACGTCATAGACTTACGTGGGTATCGTGACAAGATAAAAATCTTCCTATGATTCAAACAAGTTTTGTCCGGAATTAAGTCAATTACATACAAATTAGCTTAATTGGAAAAATTTTCCTTACATGTCATGAGTGCGACTTTAAAGTGCACAAAGCTTTTGAGTGTCCCAGTATGCTAAAGAGAAAGGGCAAAAAGATTGCTAATATCCCCACCCTTAGTGATAGTGACATCGAGTTGGATAATTCCGGGAATTAATCAACACATAAAAAGTGCGTTGCTTTCATGGCTAGTCACATGAGCACATCTTGTTTGTCCCGCATCGATGAGGAAACTTGTAAACGTGAGAGCCTTGATGATGTTTTGAGACATTCGGGGGATAGTGAATGTGAAAGTGAGATTGGAAGTGAGGGTGAAGGTGATCTCCAAAAGACGTTTAGAGATTTGTACATCGAGAATTTAAAGACAAAAAGTATAAATAAAGAGTTTGGTCTTAAGGTGTTAGATTTGGAGAGAGAGATAGAAATTTTTAGGGAGTGCGAGGCATCGGCGAGTCAATTCAATAAAGTGAGAATTTCTTTATGTGAGGAGTTGATCGTCTTAGGCCGGGAAAAGAGTGAACTTGAAGTCCGTGTATCCCACCTCGAAAGAGATCTCGAACATGCCCGAGAGGTCAAGGTCACTGTTGAGGACACATCTAAGAAGGTTGGAAAGATGCTACTTGGTCCTGCTTTGGGTAATGTTGAGAGATTAGGAATAGGTTATGACTGTGCGTCTGCTTTCCACGTTGCACTCGAGCCGACTCCAACGTATGTGATAGATCCATATGACTCTCAACATAACCCAACAAGGCGTCCGTTTCCCCATAGGAGAGCACGTCCTAGACGTTTTGAGAGTGGTGTTCCTAGACCCGTTTATATTTGTTCCCATTGCAAGAAAAGAGGACACCTTAGGGAATTTTGATTTGAGTTGGGTAGTGTGTCTCATCGGTATTTACCTCATTATGCTACTACACGTGTTCACACACGCACTCCCACACATGATACTTTTTATGCTCCCACACATCACATGAGAGATTTTGAGCACTTTAGAGAGCAAGTTGAGTATTTAGTCAAGACTTCACACAATTTGATGGATGATTTTCATATGATGTCACCACCTTTGGAAAACTCCACCGAACCTAATGAATGAGGTTTAGACTTGTTTGCTAGCATAGGATGATTTCATGATGATATTTTATGCCTATTGTTAGTGTGTACTACCATTGTATTTTAGATTTTTCCATTTTGATATATTTTTTGAAACAGTAAAATAATTTTTGTTTTTGAAATGTTTTGGGAAAATACAAAAAGATTTTCTATTTTTTGAGAAAAAATTGAAAAAACTAAAAGATTTTATGTTTGATAAATTTTTTGAAAAACACAAAAAGATATTTGTATTTCTTTGTACACAGTTTATGGATGGACATTTAGGATGACCAAGTCACAACATCATTCCATTATCCATGTGGCTATTTATTAGTGTCTTGAGACGCAACATCATTTCATCCATGTGCTTTATAATGTTTGGAGTCATTAATATGCGATTATTTCCTACAAGTTTGACTCATGATTTTCTTTAATTCACGCGTGCACGGATTTATTTGATTATTGTACTTCTCTATCACATGTTGGTCGAAGTGTTTTCATCTCAATTCGGTCTTTAAAATGAACCAAATGCGATAAAACTTGACAATGAAAGTAGTGCATGTAAGAACCTTTGCCCATGAGACTTTGTTTAGAATTGAAAAAAATATGAGTGTACATGGGAAAGGGCCGTGAGAGGCACGTGAACTTATCGTGAAAGTCACCGTTTAAAAGTGCCCAAGAAAAAATTAAGGCAATAAAAAGAAAGATATACCAAAAAGGGGCCTATAGGAAATCTCTTAAAAAGGGAATTCATTAGAAAAATAAAAAGAATATTTATTTATGAGGGAGTTTGGTTGGAAATCAATGGGTTTACACGTCTTGACAAAGTCTGGAAAAAAAATTACATAATTTTAGACCTTGTTGATGTTGAAATCATTTTAAACTTTGATTTGTTGATTAGATTGAGTCGATATCATTTAAACAAAACATTTTTTACACCTAAGGACGATTTTGAGTTCATTCATTATGAGTATCCATATTCATCATGCACATAAGTTATGAATGCTTGAGGTGATTTTTCTACCAAATTTGTTCACACCCATTCCTTCTATTTCCACGATTTAGTTATCTTAGTGTAAATTCATGGTGCGTGTTGTTTTTTGTAAATTATTTTTGCTTGAAAAATATTTTAAAAATCAAAAATAGTTTGTGGAGCCTTTTAAGTTTATCCTTGCATGAGCTTAATTGATATATATTTTCTATGCTTGTCGTGACACTCCGTCTTTATTATGTTTTGTTCTTTTCCTTGTCTATTTCGGACAAATAAAAAGGGCGAGAACGAATTATGAATTATGGGGGAGACTAGATTTGATTTGATTTGATATTTTATTTATGTTTATCTCATTTCAAACTCAATACATCACGAAGGTATTTGCTTTGTTCATTGTGCGTAGGACTTTGATGACCATTTGAAAAGCACACAAAAGAAGAGCATGGAAAGAAAAGAGAATTGAAGATTTGAAAGTTGAAATTTTTTTAAGACTTGAATATTTAATATCTTTCCACTTTTGGGTTCATGGAAGGGTATTAGATTTGTATAGGACATTTATTGATAATTCAGATGTTTTTATTTTGTACCAGAATAGACATAGGAGGAGATTTGTAAGGAAATATTTTCCATAGTCCGTAGTTTACATTGAGTATGTCGTATCCTGTTACAACCGCCAAGGAAGTTTAGGTTCATACGTTCAAGAAGACGGATCTTAATATCAAGCATCTTCAACATCTACGTGATATGAGGTATACTTTAATATAGATTTTGTTTCGAGTTGCCCAGATTTTTTTACTAAGTATTGGGATACTTTTATAAAATATTTTTTTATCAATCTGATGCATTTTTTGAACTTAAAATGTTTTTTGAAAGACCTGTAAGCGGACTTTAAAAAAATAAAGTTTTCGCTCCTGTCGTTCAAATGACATGACGATGTAGTTAGGTAGGTCGTTTGATGGTCTGGCCGATTTTGGATCAAATGAGAGCGTACTTGAATGATTTTTATCAGGTCCTTTCTTGTGTCGTTGAAATGACTTCTCACTGTCGTGCGAACGATATGCTGAAGTCGTTCTAATGACCTTCGCCGCCTCAAAGTTTTTTGTTAGTCTATAAACGCATGTTTCTTGAAGCTTTTCAATTAAGACTTTTTGTTTACATAAACTGCAGAACTGATGTAATTAAATCTTCACTTTTTTGGGCTAAAAACCTTTTTGATTCACACAAACACATCCCAATTACTTTTGTGAATCTTCTTTGGAACCCAAAAACTTTTTTCTCGAAGTTTATTCTTGTGGAGTGCTGTCTCCACTACTGACTTGGGGATACTCGAGGATATTCACTGCTGAAGGAGGAGCTACGGTTCTTGTGATTCTCGAGGTAGTTTTTTGCTGATCTGAAGGTTGCGATCTTTGTGGGTTTTCGCAAGAAATCATTGTAGTGTTTCACTTGTAAGTTTGTAAGTTGCGATTTACATTTTATTTTTGATTTTTCTCGAAATTTGCATGCCTGTTGATTTAATGCTTTCATTCACCCAGTTGCATGTTTAGGGTTAATTATTATTTTGTTTGAAGATTGACTCTAATTAAATAAGTTTAATCTATCAAATATTGCAAAATCTAAAATTGGTATCACATACCGCATTTTCACTCTCCTTCAAAGAGAGTTTTATAGTTATTATATAATTCGTGTTACACTCGTTATTAACCTCAGATCCCAAATACAACCAATTGTCATGTTGGGATCATTTAGAAATTCTAAACTTTTCTCTATTGATACCTCCTGCACATGTTGCTCTCTAAATGCTAATAGAAATATCCATTGAAAATTTAATCAAGACCAGTAACAAGTGTGACACCTTGCCTATTTTAATACCGGGTGATCAATCCTTTATCAAAATAAAATAGGAATCTCAGTATGGATCATTATCAGCATCATTGTCGCGAATAATAATATAACATAAATAATAAGAATAATCCACATAGCCACACTAACTGAAGTAACCATCATGCATAAATAAGTAATAAAGGTGAATCGAATAAACCATCCATCACTAAATAACATCCGCGGAAGAAACTGAATACTAAAGTAAATGTCTCACCAATTATAAAATTTTTCAGTAAGATAAAAACTATCACCTACAGGCAACACGCCCAACAGTAAAAGGAAATAGCTGATCCTATCTAGAGTAGAATTGACTAAAGCGTCTAAGCTAGGATGTAGCATCCACAGTTCGATAAGAACAGATCTATCCTTGTTGTCCAGGCTGCTATTACTGCACACCTGGTGTGTAAAAAGAAAAACAGGGAAATACCAAAATATGAAGGTCAAAGCCCAAAGAGTACAAAATATTTTCGCAAGTAAATAATTGTTTAAAATCGTAGTATATTAATTTCAAGATTAACCGATCACACTGCCTTGAGATAAACCTCATCTCTCAACTTCATTGCGCATCTAACGTGTTCATTTTATTTATCCTAAGTAAACTACTCGGTCAAATTAGGATACACAACTGATATTTAAGCCCAACCTCGCTAATAGTCTTTATTAGCTAAGTCTAACTACCTTTACTCAGTATTCATTTAACACATACTATAATTAAATAATCACATAAGATATATAATATAGCTCGTGTTATAAATAGATATACACACTATACCATATAAGAATACATATATATCACTCACTATATATGTATAACTGCATCCCTTGACCTTGGACCTCGCGGAAACATTCCTCGTGTGCTATCCGGCTCTTGGTATCACGCCTCACACCGAGCTACCAAGACGAAATCTCACCACCGATCCTAAACAAAAACACATAAAATGGAGGCGATCATATACATACTCCCGATGGATCACGACCATTCCACATCGCACGCCACCGGTCTCCAAACCAACACATATCCTCACACTCGGATAATGACCATGAAACAATACTATGACCCGGGGGGACGATCTAACACATGCTGGTCAAAGCCAAGGTGGACTGCCCACTACGAGCAACCTCCTCCGATAACACCACCGAGGAGGTATGTTCAAATAAAACAAGTAGCATACACAGCACACACAACACACACACACACACACACACACACACACACACACACACACACACATATATATATATATATATATATATATATATATATATATATATATATATATACGCCACTCTAATATGTATATATATTAATTATTGAACACGTACTCTTATCCCACCACGTATGTTTCACCAAAAACCCGAAGTCCATCCAACTTCCCGTTATATTTATCTAAATAGTCCTTTATCCGATCACCCTAGTTAATTATCAAATTTCAACTAATAAGTTGTGATACAATTTTATTTTTAATTAAATATCCACTCACTTGGATAACCTCCAACATACTCGCTTGAGTTCGTAAAAATACCCGGAACATTTCCCCTATCCAAACCCACGGGTCGTTCGAACGAAAAACCCATCTCGTTCGAATGAAAAGCCTCGTTCGAACGAGGTTCAAATAAGATTCAGAGAACGGACTTGAAGCACTTTTCTTAGGCGGGATTCATCCCCAACTTCCCAACTTCGTTTCTAGGGTTCTTTCTACCCAATTTTCAAGAATTATAGTTCATGTATCATCCATAAAACACAATCCTATCGCTACATATATGAATTTAACATATAAATCATCACAGATTCAAGATTAAAACTATTATACCAAGTTGATAATTAAAGATCCCATCTTTCATTTAACTTCTTCCTATCCTTCCATTAAAATTAAGAATTTTAGCAATATAATCAAACCCAATTTATTCATTTATTCGAGATCATGCATTCTTTACCAATAGATTTCTTTATCAAATCATTAATTTTAATTTTTCATAATCAAATCTCTAATCTCTAATTTACACCAAGAAAGTAATTAACTACCAATTGAAAATGCGATATAAAATAAGTGTTTACTTGCCTTGATGGAATACAAATTCAAAGTCTCTCTAAATCGGGTTAAATCTCCTCTTCAAGATCCTTCCTCCTTGCCTCTTTTCTTTTCTCTTGGGTTCTTTTATATCAATCTCTTGTTTAGAATGAAAAGGTGGGTTGCCATCCACCTTCCCAAACCCTTAAAAGTGTTCCCAAAAGCCTAATCCCATTTTCCCATTTGATTAGAGATCTAAAATGACTTTTTTACCCTTATATGGGCCTTTTTATGTCTAAAAATCCCCCAGAACCTAAACACAACACTCGTGTACCTAGTCTGGACTATTTTGACCCTTCCCGGATCACCGGTGTACTCGAAAAGGTCATTCGAGTCACCCCACTCCAATTATGCTAGCTTTTTACTAATCAAATTAGACACGTATGTATCCTACGCATCTCCCATAAATTTTATTGATCCGTCAATGTCAAATCCTATCGACCTATCACCAATTAAGTCGTCGCTATCACTCATACGCGATATATAATAAACCATATAACCATTTAATTATCACACACAGGTAAATAATAATTCGAATAAATATTAATCATTTATCTCACTAATTAATATTTACTAAAATCCAATTTAATTTCTCCAATTAAATTAATAATATCATTCACATGAAAATTAAAAAATAATAATAAAGTACATGTATTACAACAAGTCCCATATAGCCAACACTGAAGCCACCCTTTAGGAAAACGTGTTGAAGTACAATCCTTTTGCGGTTGGGTCTATGAGCATAAATTGTTGGGCTCAAGCTAGATCTCTCTGAAGATTTCATACTCTCATTGGTTATTAGATAACATTATATTGTATTTACGTATGTTTACAGATGGAAACGGAGCGAATTTTGCAAAACCCGATCCCAACCCGCTCAGGAAAATACCAAACCTACCTGAAATGTTTGTCTAAATTAAAACCCAAACCCGCTCTGATTTGATATTTATGAAATCGAACCTGATTCGACCCGATCCTGCCGATTAAATTTAATCAATTTAATGAACTTATATTTTTAGATATTTACATAATGTAAAAGTACATCACCATGATTACCAACTTATATTATTAGTCATAAATAAGATATAACTTAAAAATATACTTATCTAAAGGTATTTATTATAAAATATATATATTTATATTTTTTTGCTAAATATGTATAAACAGGATGGGGCTGATTTTTTTACACCTAAATCCGAACCCGCCTGGGGTATATTTTTTCAAATTTGAACCCACCCCAGACCTGACAAATCATTTTCAAACTCGTCCTGCTAGGGGTGGGACGGGGATAAAATCCAATGAGGCGGGTGAATATGCCATCACCACGTAAGTTTAATGGATTGCGTTAAGAACCATAAACTCAAATTATAAGCAACTTTAGTAGGATGTATTTTAGTCATGTGGAGGGAAGGCGATAGTTTTTCAAGTTGCAGGTAAATTGTTCTCGTGGGGCACTTCAGGCTATTTAAGTTTAAGAACTTAAATCCTAAGTGTGTTTTAGAGGACTATTTTAACACTTTTGAGATTAAAAGGGTTTTACTCAAATGAACTGAAAAATGGAAGGTGTTATAATAATTGGGATCTCAAATGATCAAACTTTACCAGTAGCATAATATGATTTGGATTGAAAAGATAATGCTTTTGGAAAGGGTTCAATGAAAATGTAGTTTGGCCATGATCAGATCAAACATGACATATAACCCGACACTTCAGCGGTTTAAAAAATGTTTCACTAAGGGTGTGTTTGATAATAAAGTTGGAAAATAAATGAAAATTAGTTCAGTTTCACAAGAATTTGGAAAATGAGTGGAAAGAGATAAGTGCGAGATGTCTTACTTTGGCAGTATTCCATATAAATCATTCTTTGAGGATTGGGCAAGAAATGTTTTTCCATAAAAACTAATAACATTTTGGATTTTTTTTTGAATCTATCCCATTATTTTTATAGAATGAATTTGAAATCAAGTATTGCAAAAGTAAAAAGGGAACTAAAATTATTTTTTTTCATGGAAAACAATTCCATATCGATCAAAAGGAGCTAATAGTATAACTTCGCCAGTTATTTTACCTTAGGGTCGCGACCTATACGCATAAGGTGCTATTATTTGTAAGAAATAGATAGATGTGATGATATTAAGTAACCCTATTACTCTATGTTTCGGTTCCCCATCGCTGACATAAGAGATAAAACTCTTCATCTAATTTGGGTCGTGCTGACACTCCTAATTGTTTTCTATCACCATAACAAAACTTTCTAAATACAATGCACAATTATTGAAAGAATGATGTGGTGTTAGGGAGAAAAAATAGGATGCTCTTAGCACACCCCATCTAAATTAGCTGAGTATGCACTAAACATTCCAGTATATGAAAATTGGGCTTACTCAATTGTGCTTACTCGGTTGGCTTTGACTAAGTGTACGTGTGCTATAATAAGTGTTGGCCCCCAAGGTTTTGGGTGCCTTGGGTGAAGTATTAAGATACATCTGACCAAATGAAGATTTTTACATGACACCCACATATCTCCATTGCCTTTTCCAACTTCTCTTTGTGACGCAAAATATGGATGATTTCTCCCTATCAATTCTTCCATATTTCATTCCTAACAAGCAATTTTTTTATTTACTGCTTTTAACTGTTGCTGTTTCTATTTTTTTTTCTCTTTCGTAATGATATAAATGTTCTATTTTTTTCTCTCTTTCGTAATGATATAAATATAACCACGATACATTTTATGCAAAGTTTTTATTTTTCAAATCCAGTTTTTGTGTTATATGAACATCTTGTTCTCTTTTATTTTTGAGTTTTCAAATTCACAATGTTCATGGGTTGAATGTTTTATGTATAATGGGTTTTTTGTTTGAGGTATAATGTTTGAGGCAAATTTTTGAGGTATGATAGGTTTAATATTTTAAGGTATAATGGCTATATTGTAGGGTGGGTTATCGGTCGGTAAATAGGGCATACCACTATCAAAATAGATTTTGATAAGATAAAATCGAAATTACCATCTGTACCACTCGGTACAACATGAATTAAACTAAAATCGAACAACACATTTTGCGGTAAATCCCGAAAATTAGATTTTTTGATAAAATCCAGAAAAAATTAAAATAACAAAATAAGATTGTACACTGAATTTTGAATTTCCCACATTAGGCCTTCTCTTTACAACTAGCCCAACTCAAATTTTTAGATTTGAAAAAAAACTAAGTTACATCATTTTTTATTTAGTAATTTTCTTTTATCAAAATAATGTTCACCAATCAAAATAAAAGCTAAAAGGCCTACAAAATGTTAAAGCCTTAAAAAGCCAAACAAAATGAAAGCTTAAACTCGCAAATACTCGAAAAGTAGCCTCTTATTTATATACCTTCACTCCCATTTATTTTATTCTCTTTACCGATGTGGGACTCTATTGGTTTTCAAATATCCTTGCACCATATATATAATTATGCTAGTTTTCCATTTCAAGTATAATTCTCTAAAACGTGAACCATTACCACTTTTTTCAGTACAAAACTGTACGATAAGAGTTTTTATCGTACCACTAACACCAGTAGTGTATTGTTTGACCTATAATGGGTTTGTTGTATGAGGTTTTAATAGGTATAATTTTTTAAGTGTAATAAGATTTAGGTTTTAATAGGTATAATGTTTAGTGGACTATTTAGGATTTTTTTGGTTACTCTTGTTAAACAAAAATGTTGGAATTTTTTTATTCGTGTTAAAATTCAATATTATATGGTATATTTACAACTCAATATCAAGTGGTATAGTTTATCATGTGATTCTGACCATCTCGGTATTAAACTCAGTATTATTTGATTATGACCAACTAAAGGTTCATTAAATTTATATATATTATATTTTGTTGGTTAATAAATAATAATTGTGTTATATACTATCCAAGTCATGTGAGATTCTGACCAACTAGTTCCTATTTTAATGGATCCTTTTTCTAGACTCAATCCTCACAGATGTCATTCCAATCAATCTCTGCAGGTAAAACTAAAAAAATAAAGGTATATGGTTAATACTATGATATTAGTACTATGTTTATATTTATTTACGTAGTTATCATTTAATTCCAAATAATCATTTTTTTTCTAATTTTTTTATCGAATTGTCCAATGAAGTTTAAAATTCCAAACACACCATCACAACTCCAATGACACCAATTGATGTTGTTTTGGTCCCTAGCAGTGCGTGCCCTTGCGATTAACAAATGATAGGAGTTTGGATATACCCAACGCCACACAAATGAACTGGGATGACCATCCCACCTAATCTTTATACCGTATCTATGGTATGAATGATAGGTCTGCCACATAACACTAAAGATGAACATTGGCACTTTTCAACATTTGCGCACAAGATTACATGTGTGTGTATGGGTTAAAAGATAATCATTCAGTTTTGGTCAAGGATCAGGTTGCTATATTTTTAAACATTGTAGGTCATGTCGGACGTTTTAAAATGGAAACAAATACATTTCTTAACAAATTATTAGCTTTTACTTTCATTGGGTTTTGTGGGCATGTCTAGAATATAAGGAACTAGAAATTAATGAGAAGACAGAAAACTCTCTCAACGATAATGGCAATGGAAAAATCCCGTACCATTATTTTGAAGTTAGGGTATAACTTTTAGTTGTGTTTCCATATATAATCAATTATTTAATTATTATTTTCATTATGGCTACACGCTATTTTAATCTAATTACCTTACTAGGATGCCTTTGGATCAATAAACGTCACACACATATCTGCTAATGTTCCCCTAGTTAACCAACCTAGGTGTCGTAATCAGAAAAATGATATCTAGATACATGCTTGTTGCATGTACACTTGACATAAAATTCACATATTTTATTTCTGTATGGGAGGGATCTGCGCATGAAAGGTGATTGCTAAGAGTCACGATCCAACATCACTATGCCAAACTAATGGTACGTTTGTGATCATGTCTATTCAATGGCATATTTAATAACCAATTTTACTCATTTACTAGAATAATTTACTTTCGCTTTCCTTGGTAAATATTATTTGGTTGATGTGTGATTCTCTTTAGTTCTTGGGTTCTTTCACCATACCACGCTACCACTATCGAGATGTGGAAGGTCAACGGTCGCGAATAGTTAAGAGTTGTTTTATTTTCAACACTTGTTTCTTTGTAATGTCATTGAAAGGATAATCGATTTATTAAACAAGAGATCCGCATATCACCGCCATCAACATTTTCATGATATTGAGACTCAATCGAAGATTGCACTCGCTTGTTATGATATACACAACAGTTTATGTGTTCAAGACAAATATGATGTGTATAACGGGGACAGAGAGAGTAATAATGAGATAAAACCAATGCCATCCCTAATGATTCCTCACTAAATGAGACTATTATGTTCACTACCCAAGCGACATGGAATGAAAAAAAGGACGCAATGGCTACATTGATGTGGAATGAAAGAAGGACCACCCATAACAAAACTTTTTTCTCCAATGCTTGATTCATAAATTTGATATTCTATAGTGTAACACTATATTGGTAGTGAATTTAATTCAATGTGCTCATTATTCAGAGGTTCATTAAATTTTTAAATTTTTAGTAGGTACTGAAAATTTCGTCAATAAATCCATCGAGTGGAACCATCAACTTGCAACTTAGGTTCAAACAAAAGAATTATGAATGCAAGGGGTGTCAAATGTTAAAGTGACATGTTCTGACATGAACAATAATCAAGGACGGGTGTACCGTTACTGTAAAAGGTGTGATAAATGGCTAGGATGGGCAACATTGAGTATACTGGACTTACATGTGAATCAATTTCCACGGCGTTGATGAATTCAACATTTGAATGGAAGAGTCATCTAACATTGTTCTTTTAAAAAATGATATTCGTTTGAACGGTCATGTTTATGTTCTTGATGGAAATCAACACAAGATTGTACTAATGGTGAAGAGACTACAATTTGTTATTGTTGGGACGTGTGTGTATCTTGTCTTTATATTATTTATGTAAAAGTGATGTCTAGTGATTTTATGTTGTTTGAATCTATGTATAATGATGAGTAATATGTTGCTTGCTTAAGATTCGGCACTTCACTATTATTTAAGTGTGTGTTGATTTTGTTAAGTACTACAACACATATTTTGGATGTAATCGTAATTGGTTGATACAATAACCTTACTTGGTTCTACTAACTTTTGGGTTCCATTATCGTACGGTTAGGATTGTTTTGTATCGAAACCAAGTAATATATTTTAAGTTTCTTTGATATTTACCTTTGTGTATTCTACCATAGATACCAATGTTGATGCAAATTTAAATTAGAATTAACCTATTAATTAGAACGAGAATGATATATATGACTTTGAATAACGCCCTCTTCTTAATAAAAGAAAATTCATTACGTACACTTGGCAAACTCTTATAACTGAAATAAAATACTAGATGGATAAATAACGATAATACATTTGCCGAATTAAATTGGGTTCTAGAGATTACAATAGTTAAGCCTTTTAGTTCCCATTAAACATCTGTCATCTTATGATCAAATGTGTAAAAATGATCTACTATGTGTTTTTTAAAATAGTTCTTTGTGTGTGCGCGGTGCAAACATCGTTCCCTTTGCGAAATTTCCTTTTTTAAAAGGCAAATGATTCTAACGTTGTCCTTTATCTTATCCTTATAGTATTTTTCTGACCTTGCATATGGAATGAGAAAACTGTATCAGCGACAATAAACCTCCAGATCACATCAATAAGCGTGTCTATTCTAAATAACCATACAAAATAGCCTCATCTTTTGCCTCAACATTTTATGATGTGTAGAAAATCACATGTCTAATAATTAATTATGGAACTCTTGTATCAATTGAATTATTTTCGAATTTCCATTTCTCCTCATACTAAGGAATTCCTTCCTGGTCAATGTAGGTATCCAGAGTCGTCTTAGTCTCAGTCGGTGTAATTGACAATGTCTCACTAATATCATATCATTTTGTTTTCTTCATATTAGGATTTTTTTTAAGTTGGAGAGTTCATTTTTTGTTACAGGAAAGTTGGTTAAATTTGCATAACTTTCCCCTCTTTTTATACCAACACAATAAGGATTTCAAAGTAATTGTGCATGGGAGATGGATGGATTGAAATATTTTGTGGCCTAATTTTTAAAGTTCAAAATTAAAATTACTTACTAAACTGATTTGATAACACGCTACCAATTGAGTTGACACCATCAATTATTTACATCACTTGGAGCTGATAACTTAAGTTACTATCAATAACTACACATTGTTTACTTTTGTCATTGACGGATCACTTCACCTGCAACTTTGGTAGAAACTATAAGATTAAGTAGTCCATTAAGGCATAAAGGAATATTCATGGGTTTAAATTGTCTATATACGCTTGTAAACATTATTGAACCACACACTTTTTTGTACAAATTGTACATGAACTTCTATAGAGCTTCATGGCAATGAGCAATCAGTTCTGGGTACATCAATTTGGGATGTCAAGTAACATTGCAAACAACTAACAAAACACGTCCAAAAAAAGGTTTCCACTGGTAATTATTATAATTTTTTTTAACATTTAATACGATATTATTCTTTAAGTATCAAATTCTTTTCTTATACAGGCCGTTGCAATTGTAATAGAATTTGGACCCAACTCAACTGGGGGCGTATTTTCTACTTAAAGATCCTACTGGATCCTTATGAATATCAAGCTCCGAATATTTGTGTTGGACTGGTTGTAATACGAATGGAAGTCCATCTATTCATCCCAAATTCAAACCAACACATCTTAACAATTGAAATTGATAATTTGCAATTTGTGATAGGGATTATCAGGAATCAATCAATTGTGGAAGGACTTGGAAAGATTTGTTTTGATTGTGTGTTTCAAATTTTTACGTTGTAATTTTTTGTGAACGACTTATATCAGATAAAATATTTTATATTGTGACTGAAAATAATATTAATTATAACTCATACCCTTTGTAAAGGGGTACACGAGCAACCCCTCATTAACAAAATAATTATCTTTCTGTTATTACAAGTTAACTTAGCAGGAGGGCTTAGTCGAGCAAGTAGGGCTCGAGTAACCAGACAATATGGGACAATTTGAGACTTCTGGTTTGGAGTGTGGTTATTCTGAGGGTTTTCGCCCCATAAGAAGTGGAAATGCAGGTTAAAAAGAGAAATCCCCTTCCTAACGCTCACGTGGCATTTTTGCGGGCTTTAAAGGACACGAAGAGGTCTTCGTCAAGTGTGTATGAAAGTGTAGAGAATGGATTCACCAACTCAAAAATTAAAAAAGAGGTAACTGTCCCCAAAGAAGCAACATAAAGGACTACTAATGCATATGCAACCAAATATATCACGGGCCCGGTGTCTAAGTTACAGAATGGGAAGGTGTTAGACACCCATTCCACCCTTTCAAACTCTTATGGGATATACAAATATTCTCTTTCTAAAATGTGTAATCATGTGCATAATGTGTTTACAGTGAAAATGTATATATAAGTGAATAGTGCGTGAGGTGTAAAAATCATCATGTTCTCGTCATGGAAAAGACATTTTTGAATCATTTTATTGATTATAACTAATAGCAAGTGAAATAGATGGCCAAAAAACGAGGGATGCACCAGATCATGACCCATTACGAGCAAGTGAATACACATTCAACATAATCGCTAAAAACTGAATAAAAGAGTAAAAGTGGCTAAAATATGAGTCAACATGGAATAAGCATAACAAAGTAACTCCCCAGTATGGGACAAATATTGGGTAGACATGTAGTGGTTGCGTGATGTAGTGTGAAAGTTGCATGAGTCTTAATTAGTATCATTATGCAATGTTTTATGCATGCTAAGAGGGATATGTACAAACACTAATCTTAAAGTAAAGAATGGGAATATACATGAGTGGCATGTAATAAAATAGCTAAATATACAAGTGGGATAAATCATAGAAAATATTTACAAGTAACATGAAGCATAAATCATGTACAAGTGGACCAATCATAGTGATATGTACATGGTTTGAAACATATGGATATACATAAGTGAGATGGAGCATAAAAGTATGTACGGAGTGGGAATAACATGAGAATATGTATAAGTGAAGAAAAAATGTGAAAGTGACATGAAATATATACATGAATCATGTGCTATGTATAAGTGATGAAGAATGTGAATATACACAAGTGGGAATAATCATGTATATGTACAAGTCGAATGAGGAATGTGATAGAAAAATGGTATAATCATGTGATAAGAAGATGTATATGATGGTAAAAAAGAATATGCATGGATAGTGTAATATAAGTATGACATATATTGTATGTGAGCATAAGAAAATAAGAAGAATACACAAGTGGAAACATATATTCCCAGATGGAGAAAGGAGAAAATAGATAAACAAAGTCCATGTAAATAGAGTATAATCCTATAAAAAAAGTCCCCTGTAAAGTTGCCAATATGGATATCTTGAGGGTTTCTGCCCCAAAAGAGGTGGAAATGTGGGTCGAAAGGGGAGATACCCATCCTACCGCTCGCGCAAATTTTTCGTGGGATTCTGTGGACATGAAGCGATCGTCGTGAAGAATGTTAGAAAGTGTAGAGATTGGAGTTGCCAACCTATTTCACTCACAACAGGAAAAAGAGGTATTCGTATCCGAAGAGACGACATAAAAGACTACTGATCCATATGAAACCAAATTGATCAAGAGTTTGGGGATGAAGTTACGAAATGGGAAGGTATTAGGCACCCATTCCACCCTTTGGGTCTCTCATGGGCTATAAAAATATGCACCTTATCCTAAAATGTGTAATAGTGTGCATAATGTGTGTGGAATGAAAATGTATATATACGTGAGCCGTGTGTGAGGAGTAAAAATCATTGAGTCCACGCTATGGAAAAGACAAAATCGAATCATTTAATGGAGTATAACTAAAATCAAGTGAAAATAATGTAAAAAGATAGTCGAAAGTGATGCATAGGATCGTCACCCACTATGAGAAGCTGAATACGCATGTCAACGTGATCGCTAAAAAGTGAATAAAAAAGTGAAAGTGGCTAAATTATGAGAGATGCGCCAAATCGTGTCTCACTATAAATAAAGTGAATACGTATATCAACGGGATCGCTAATTAAAACAAGTAAAAATAGATAGACAATGAGCGATGCACCGAATCGTAACTCACTATGAAAAAGTGAATACACATATCAACGGGATCGCTACGGGTGAGAAAATAGGTAATAAGAGATAAACTAATACATAAATAGAATACTAGCAGAACAAAGTGAAAGAAGTCAAATGAAAAAAAAGAGGACTCGAATCCCAATATAAACCCGAGACGCCTACATAATAGAAATTGACATCAAAGTCCATGCAGTTTGAAATAGGAACAACGTGGGGTCTATCCCATAAATCCAAAACTAGAGTTTATCTTTAGTTTATGAAAAAAGTGCACTAGTGGTGAAAGTGTGAAAAGGTGGTAACAAAATCCAATTTGGGGGTTGTAAGATAAACCCTCTTTTTGGGTTTTTGATTTTATAAAAATAAGTTTAAGAGTATATAAATGATAAAAATCTTGAGTAGTGGTGAGAAAACAAGAATTAACTAGAAAAGGTACTAAAAGTAAGGAAATATGTGAAATGACACTAAATTGATAAAGTAGGATGAAGAGAGTTTAAATATTCTAAGTGATTTGAATTCTGATTTTTGAAAGTTAGGTAATCTGATTTTTTGATGGTGGTAGAAAATGGTGAGCTGAGGGAGTTATGTAAAGGAATGTAAAAGAATATTTTTAGGAGTGATATAATTAGGTTGTTGCACAAATTACGAGGTTAAAGCCCCTTGAATGGTGAGGTCAGAGTTGTTTGAAAGTGTGTTGAGATACTCTAGAGTCCAAGATTTGATGAAAGTCAAACTAAGATCGAGGATCATTCAGTGATCTTCGATTAGGGTTTATAGGTAAAAGGATTGCGAAATACTAATCGTATAATCAATTCATTCATGATTAGGGCCATTGGAAATATTATTTAGAGTTATATGAAAATGAATTGAGATACTATTAGGTCGAATAGTTGATCAAAGTTAAATAGAGCTCGAGGAGCGTCCAATAGTTCTCCTATTAAGGTTTGATGGGGAACCTGGAGTCCAAGGTTTGAAGGGACTTTGGATTCTATGGAGGTGTATGGAGGATATTAGAGTGGAATGTCTATGTATCCCCTTAACGGATAAGCTTATGATAAGAGAAGTCGACCGAAAGATACATACCCTAATGGAAATCATGAGTGTTGAGTTCGTGTGTGTGTGAAAAGTCTTATGGAGATAAGTAAATAATGTTGGGGTGAAGGTATGATTCTCAGGACCTAGGGAGTGTATGTGATCGATTAAGGGGTCGTGGCTAATTCTAAGGGCCAAGGTAAATATGAGGACCTAAAGAGTGAACTCGACTAATTTGGAGTGTTAAGGCCAATTCTGAGGGCCAAGGTCAATTATGAGGACCTAAAGACTGTAGGCGACCAATTCAGAGGGATGAGGCCAATTCTGAGGGACAAAGTCAATTTTGAGAACCTAAGGAGGGTAGGCGACCAATTCAGAGGGTTGAGGCTAATTCTAAGGTCCAAGGTTAATTTTTAGGACCTAAGGAAATGTAAGCGACTAATTATGAGGGTCGAGGTCGATTCTATGGATCTAAGGAGTGTGTGCAACCAATACAGGGATCACGATATAATTATGAGGACCTATGTTAATTCTAAGGACCAAAGGGTGTGTAGGCAACAAATTCACAAGATTGTGGCCGATTCTGAGGTCCAAGGTCAATTCTGAGGTCCTAAGGAGTGTAGGTGGTTAATTAAGAGGATCGTGGATGTTTCTAAGGGCCAAGGTCAATTCTGGGGACCTAAAGGGTGAAAAGGTTAATTATGAGAACGCAAAGGGTAAAAAGGTCAATTCTAATGACCTAAAGGATTGATGCGATCAATTTCGAGGACCTAAAGGGTGAGAAGGTCATTTATGCAGACATAAAGTGGGAAAAGACAATTTTGAGGACTTAAAGTATGATAAATAGTTTTGGAAATGCCAAACAACAATGTGATAATATTTTGGTATTTTTTTATTTTTCTGAGAGTCTTTTGCAATTGTTGATGATTTTTAAATGCCGGTGTATATTTTGAATCTTGATAATTTCCATGAAAATGTGTAATTTTTGATTTTTTGTAATTTTTAGAATTTTTTGTGTTGATTTTTAAGGAATTTTCATGAGTTTTTAGAATTTTTGGAATTTTTGATGATTTTTTAAATGCATGTAGAAATTTTGGAATTGGATGATTTTTCATGGAAAAATGTGATTTTGATGAAATTTGAGATTTTATGATTTGTTATTTATTTTTTTGATAATTTTATGTGCATTTTTATTAATTTTTTGCCCTTTTTAACAAAATTTGAAGGGGGTGCCGATTGGCATGGCTGATAATTGCCAACTCAGAGTGGCACAATGATTTCAGGGCATTTGCAGTTTCAAAGGGTCACTGTCGGCTGGCATACCTCGGGGTGTCGAACAATATACCTCTTATCCCCATTTAAAAATGAGGTGAAGGCAACCTATTTTTCTGACACCAAATTAATTGTCTCTCTCTTTAAAAAATACTCTCTCGAGCTCTTTTTTGAATTTTTTAAAGAAATGACAACCAATATTATGAATGTTGATGAGTGGACTAACATCGTATGGGCCCGCCCTTTGGGAAAACAAGTGGGGATGAAGAAAACATACCATGGCGGATGAGCGAATCTTATTACGGGAGTCTGAGACTCACCGTTTTGCTTGGGTGAAAAAACTTGAGGGTTATATTGGTATTACTTCTTCTTCTTCTTCTTCTTCTTCTTCTTCTTCTTCTTCTTCTTCTTCTTATTATTATTATTCTTCTTCTTCTTATTATTATTATTATTATTATTATTATTATTATTATTATTATTATTATTATTATTATTATTATTATTATTATTATTATTATTTTATTATTATTATTATTATTATTATTATTATTATTATTATTATTTATTATTATTATTTTCAATTTTTTTTAATTTTTTTAATTTTTTTTGCTTTGAGTTTTGATTGACTTTTGCTATTTCCCAGGGGGATTTATGTTATTGATCGAATTTTGCAAACGAACATCATGTTGCTGAATGTTCACCCCCGAGGCTCGGCGAGGGTGGAAGCGGTTTGGGACAAGTGTAAGGACATAATTTTATAAATGTCCGGGGTAGAATCTAAGATTTTTTTATCTTCCCCAGATCATAATTTGTATGTCTGATACCGCTACATTCAGCACGTCATCACGATCATCCTCGACGGCCTTTATCCGAATCCATACATCCATCATCTTCACACGTGCATTATGCTACATGCGACGTGCTGCTCAACCACTTCCTATTACTCCACGACACATTATTGATAAAATGATTTATTGGGGTTGTTCATATTTGCATAAATATTTTGGAATTTTTTAGAAAATACTTTTTGAAGTCTAAATTATTTTTTATCAAATAGCAGAATTTTTTCTATGTGTAGAAGTTGACTTTTTTGGACAGTGTGCTCGTTCAAACGAGATACACTATCGTTCGAGCGAGAGGGCGTCTCGCGCGATGTCGTTCGAATGACACGTGTATGTCATTCGCGCGAGATGCCTTCCCGTTCGAATGACGTTGCCACGGTTTTTGTACCACTTTCTATCACTTTCAAATTGGTTGTTCAAAGATTTTTTTCATCATTTTATTCTGCACTAAACCGGCCTATAACGACTCCCTTTTTAGACTTAATGATTTTAAGGCTTTATGCCTCTTTATAAGCATGATTCTTTCCATTTATTCAGTGCACGTTTTAAACCTTCAAGAGGTCATTTTCACTCATACGGAGTATTTTATGGAGAAGCCAGTCTCTTTTTCATTGTTGCCCATCTGGAGTTCTTGCGGGAGATTCCAGCCGACGACATTGAAACCGACACCTACGGGTATTTCGTATGTCACACTTATTTTTATTATAACCCGTGTAACCATTTTTACAAATTATAGTGAAAATAAATGGTTTTTCCCTGCGGGGATTTTTCTTGATATCTTGTGTCACATGTTTTATATATTTATGGTTTGACATAAGCACACACGTAGGTGCATGTTTTAAGATTTAATTGAAAACTGTGCTTAATTAGATAATTTCTTAATTTGAACAGAAGAGCACTCTTCAAATTGGTATTGGAGCCAAATACACAATTATACCGTGTAATTTTCCGCAAAATTTTTCTATGATATCAATTTTCTGAAAAATTGATTTTTGAAAAAGGGCGTGTTTAGTGGAGAAATTATATAATAAATTTCCAGTTTTTGACGGGACAAACTATGCTTACTGGAAAGCCCGCATGAAATCTTCTTTAAAAGCCATTGATGAACGTGTTTGGATTTTGGTTGAAAGAGGGTGGACACCTCCCTCCGTCACTACTGATAACGTGACTAATTTAAAATCTGTGACTGAATGGACTGAAGACGAATTTAAATGGTCATCTTTTAATTCTAAGGGTTTAAGTGCTATTTCTGGATCCGTCACGCCTGGCGAGTTTCGACGGATTATGACGTGCACCACGTCAATAAAGGCATGGGATGTTTTGAAACTTACCCATGAAGGAACTAATGCTGTGAAAGAGTCTAAATTGCAAAATTTAACAACTCAATTTGAAACTATCACCATGCTTGAGATTGAATGTTTTGATGAATTTTATGCTAGGTTATCTGATATTATTAACACTAGTTTTAATCCTAGTGAACACATTCCTAATGCTAGAGTTGTTAAAAAGATTATAAGATCACTTCCTAAGTGTTTTATACCTAAATTCAATGTGCTAAATTCTATTGGTAATTTAAACACGCTTAAATTGGAGGAACTTGTAGGAGACTTACAAACGTATGAAATTGATATGTTTCGTAAATCCTTCAAACCTAAAGATAAGGGTATTGCACTTAATGCCCAGGATAGAAAAAGTGAGGGGTCGGAAAGAAAGAGAGTTGAGTCATGTAGAAAAAAGAAGATAGAAACGTCAGATTCTGAGTATGATTTTGATTTGATGATTTGGCCCTGTTTGCTAAAAATTTCAAGAAAATTCTCAAATTCAAGAAAAATGGAAATTTCAAAGATAAAAAGATTTTTGAGAAAAATAAGAAAAATGAAAAAGATTTTATATACGCTCCTAAGAAATACGGTGAGAGATGCTATGAGTGCGACGGTAAGGGTCATAGAGCTTTTGAGTGTGCTACCAGGTCGAACAGACTTGCAAACGAAAAGGACAAAGTTATCCTTAATGTTACCCTTAGTGTTGATAGTGAGGTCGAGTCGGTGGACTCTGGAGACGAGTCACCACATGAATGTTACTTCACCGCATTCATGTCTAGTCATACTTCTAGTGCTCCTCACGACGTTGAGGATGCTGCTTCACAGGGACACCTCGATAGTGAGAACAATGTGAGTGAGGGGGAGGATGATGCAAGTGAGAGCGAGAGTAATCTTCATCGCGCCTACACTGAGTTATATAATGAGTCATTAAAAACCAAAAAGCATAACAAAATGCTAGTTCTTAGGATCACCGCTTTAGAGGATGATTTAGAAGAGGCGAGAGAGAGAGAATCCTCCACCCGCACTACCTTAAGAGAGAGATAGTCTGCCTGTGTTAAGAAATAAAGTTTGTTTAGAGAGAGATAGTGGTTTTGAGAAAGAGAAAGGGGACTTGACTAAACAAGTTGCTAGTCTTACGAGTGAGCTCCATTCCTCCCTGGAGACTCGGAAGAAACTTGAAGCCCTTGTTGCCTAGCCTACTCATGATCTTGAGAGAGCACGGGAAGTCAAGGTTCAAATCAAGGACAGATCTGGAAAGATGGGAAATATGTTCCCAGGCCCCGCTTTAGGTTTTAGTGATAGGCAGGGAATAGGTTTTGATGGTGCCTCCATGACCCAAATTGCACCTAGACCAGTTCCTGAGTTTACCATGACTCCATATGGCCATCATCAAATACCATGAAGAAGAGTTTGACCAAGAAAAACAAACCTAGGTCCGCCTAAGAATGTGTTCTTTTGTACGTTCTGTAAAAGAAAAGGCCATCTCAGGGAGTTTTGCTATAGTTTGGGTCGGACACAACGTTCTACTGCTCCACAACATCATTCTGATGATTTTACCAGTCTGAGAGAGCGTGTTGAGATTTTAGCCGCCACCTCACAGAGTTTGATGGAGGAATTCCGACTGATGTATTTTTTGTCAGTGAATGCTTCCCACATCCCGACTAAAACCAACAACAACAAGGGTAAACAAAAGGTTACCACTTCTTGGGTACCTAAGAAAGACGAAAAGTCCCTTGTTGTTCATATCGTTCTCAAAGCACTTAATACCTCATAGTGGTATTTTGACAGTGGGTGCTCCAGACATATGACAGGTGATGTCTTATTCTTTACCTACCTAGAGGATTTTAAGGAAGGAAGATTCACCTTTGGAGACGGGATCAAGTCTAGCATCGTAAGACGAGGTACAATTGTGTTACCAGGATTTCCTAAGCTAGAGAATGTTTTTTATGTCAAAGGTTTGAAGGCAAGCCTTCTCAGCATTAGCCAGCTGTGCCATGCTGACTTTGCCGTAAAGTTTGATCGAGACGCATGTAATGTCTATAATCAAGCCTATAAACTTTTAGTGCAGGTATGAGGACAGAAGATAATTGCTATGGAACTGTGCCCATATCCTCACTTGTCTGCAATAATGCCACGATCACTCCTATGGATCTGTGGCATCAACGTCTAGGTCACGTGAACGTTAGAGATTTGACACGTTTAGCTAAAAAGGACCTAGTACGTGGCTTACCATCTCTTAAAAAATCAACTTTCACGGTTTGTGGACCCTGTTAGTTGGGAAAACAAATTCGTAGCCCCCATCGGAAGTTGCATTCCATTACCACCTCCTGTGTGCTTGAGTTGATTCACATGGATCTTATGGGTCCTACTCGTACTGAGAGTCTGGGTGGTAAGAAATATATCCTCGTGATGGTAGATGATTTCTCCAGATATTCGATTGTTGGTTTTCTGAGGGAGAAATACGATGTTGCAGATTTTTTAATGACTAAGTGCCGTGTCCTGCAAAATTAATACGGAGTCACTATTAACAGGATACGTAGTGACAATGGCATAAAATTTAAAGAAGCAAAGGTAGATCTTTACTGTGATAGCCTAGGAATCAAATATGAGTTTTTTTGCTGTGAACACTCCTCAGTAAAATAGGATTGTTGAGTGAAAGAATAAGACGATTCAAGAAGTGGCTAGATCTCTGCTTCTAGGTCGTAAGGTTGTTAGAAGATTTTGGGCAGAGGCAGTGTCTATTGCATGCCATACGGTGAATAGGGTATATCTGCGCCCACACACTCTTAAAACTCCTTATGAATTGTGGACTGGCAAGAAACGCAACCTTGCATATTTCGTGTCTTTGGGAGTAAATGCTACATCCTACGGGATAGAGAGCAACTAGGAAAGTTTGACTCCCAGAGCGATGAGGGAATATTGCTAGGATATTCATCAAATAGTAGAGCGTACCGAGTTTTTAACCTGAAGATCTATAAGGTTATGGAGTCAATAAACATCACCGTGCAAGATGATGAACCTTCGATGTTTATTGATCCTTGCCTTCAGTGTGAGGATGAGGAATTTTCTGGCAGCGACTTACTTGTCCCTCACCCACACTCTGTGGACTCTACTCCTGTGTTAGGGGACACACCTGCTTGGGTTCGCAAAATTCACAATCCTTCTGCCATTATTGGCGATCCCACTTTAGGGGTCAAAACTCATGCTCAGCTAGAGAACGTTGTTAGTCATTTTTACTACATGTCCATAATAGAGCCCAAGAATCACAAAAAAGCATTCAAAGATGAACAATGGATCTCTGCCATGCATGATAAGTAGCTTCACTTTAAAAAGAATAATGTCTAGGAACTTATCCCCCAACCTAGTGAGACTAATGTGATAAGTACGAGGTGGATTTTTAAGAAAAAATGGATGAAAATGGTACCATAATCAGAAATAAGGCTAGGTTGGTCACTCAAGGCTACACACAGATTGAGGATGTAGACTTTGGGGAGACATTTGATCCTGTTGTGAGTCTTGAGTCCATCCGCTTACTACTCTCCATCTCATGTCATCTGCGCTTCAAGTTAAATCAGATGGATGTCAAGAGTGCCTTTCTTAATGGCATTCTATAGGAGGAGGTTTATGTGGTACAACCAAAACGTCTTGAAGATCCTAAGTACCCGGAGCATCTCTACTATCTCAGGAAAGCCTTGCATGGTTTGAAGCAAGCACCCCATGCTTGGTACGAGAGGCTTACTTCCTATCTCTTAGCTCTTAGGTTCAAGAGAGGGGGAGTTGTTATGACATTGTTTGTCAGGAGAGATGACGGTGCTATTTTGGTTTCCCAGGTCTATGTGGACGACATAGTCTTTGGATCCATGTGCTCCCAGCACGCTCACCACTTTAAGGAGGAGATGAAAATTCAGTTTGAGATGAGCATGGTAGGCGAGCTTACTTTCTTCCTTGGTCTCTAGGTTCGTCTGCTAGAGGATGGGATGTTCATCTCTCAATCCAAGTATGCTAGAGACTTAGTGAAGAAATTTAATTTAGACTTCGCTAAGCATGCTCGTACACCTATGAGTACTTCTATCAAGCTTAGTAAGGACACTTCAGGAAAGGACGTAGAGCAAATCTTATATCGAAGTATGATAGGTAGTCTTCTCTACTTGACTGCCAATCATCCCGACATAGCCTTTAGTGTTGGAGTCTGTGCATGATATCAGGCGTCCCCGAAAGAGTCACACTTACTCGCTCTAAAATGTATTATAAAATACGTGAGTGGGACTCTCTCATACAGTATTTGGTATTCCTTTTATACCGATGACCGTTTGTCTCCCTATTCAGATGCCGATTGGGCCTGGGATGTAGATGGTCGTAAGACCACTTCTGGTGGGTGTTTTTATTTTGGTTCTGCTCTTGTCTCCTAGTTGAGAAAGAAGTAAAACTCCATCTCTTTATCCACTGCGGAGGCTGAGTATATCGCCGTCGGGAGTTGTTGCACGCAACTCTTGTGGATGAAACAGATGCTAGAGGATTATGGGATTTCACAAAACACCATGAACATTTCCTGTGATAACACGAGTGCGATACACATATCCCACAATCCTATCCAGCATTCGCACACAAAGCACATCAGGATACGCGATCACTTCATACGACAACTAGTTGAGGAGAAAGTCGTATCCCTGAGTTACGTTCCCACCGACCGTCAGTTAGCCGATATTTTCACGAAACCCTTAGATGCCCTTAGATTCGAGAGTCTTAGGAAGTCTTTAGGTATTTGTACAGTTGACTGAAGGGATGGTCCGTGTCTAGGATATTATGATTTGTCATATTCATATCACATGATTCCTATCGCTAGTTTGTATTATGTGCATTATTATTTTTTTTTAAAAAAAATCCAAAAAGATTTTCTTTTTATAATTTTTTTAGAGAAGCTCAAAAAGATTTTGTATATTGTTTACACCTTTTATGGATGAGCATTTAAGATAGCCAAAGCACAAATTTCATTCCACTTATCCATGTGACTGTTTGATAGTGATTTGAGACGCTACATCATTGCATCCATGTGCTTTACATTGTTTGGAGTCTTTGAGAAGTAATTAGTGATATCTTTCTACATGTTTGGCTCCTTATCTCCTTTTTTGCACACATGCACGATTTTATTTGATTATTGTGCTTATCTATCACATATTGGCTTGAGTGTTTCCATCTCAATTCTATCTATACAATGAACCATATGCGATAAAACTTGATAAGATTGGAATGCATGTAAAAAACCGTTTGATGAGATTACGTGGCATTTTAAAATGGTGAAAGGCTACAAAAGGTAAATATTTATCCTTTGCGATAAATCCACCGTTAAATCGGACCTTAAAAATTGAGTAATTTTATTATCTGGGGTTCAAAGAGGTTAAAAGAGCCCGAAAAAATTTAAAGTCTATAAAAAGAAATACATGCCAAATATGGGCCATTAGGTTTAACCATAAATTCTCCAAAGTTTGAGAATTTAGATCACCTCTATTCAAAATATAAATCTGAGGGAGTTTGGTTGGAGAATTTAAATGGGTTTGCACTTCCTTGAAAGTTCTGAAAAAGCATTAAATCATTTATGACGTTATTGGTGTGGAAATCACTTTGAGCTTTGATTTGCTGATTTGATTGAGTCAATGTCTCATATTTCCTTATTTTTACACCTAAGGAAGATGTTGAGTTCATTCGTTAGGAGTATCCGATATTCATCGTGCACATATGTCATGTTTGTATGCATTGATTTTCCTATCGAATTTGTTCACACCCCTACATTTACGCTATCATCGACTTGGTTGTTTTTGTGTTCTTTCATGATGTGATTTTTTGTTGTATATATTTTGTGTAAAAACTTTGAAAATGTCAAAAAATAGAAGATTTTTTTCCCTGACATTTTTTCATATTTTTTGTTGTATATTTTGAGTAAAAAAGAACAATTTAAAAAAAAATGGAAAAATTTTGAAAGAATTTTTTGTGACATTTTCCATATTTATGCTTCTCATATCTGTCTATTTGGGGACATCATAAAAAGGGGGAGAATGAATTATAGGGGAGAAATATATTTCAAACTGTTGCGTGTCACGGGTATTTGCTTTATCGCATGTGTGTCTGACAAAGTTGATATCTGTTGGATTGCACACCTTGATGAGAAAAGCTTTGGGAGTTTATGAAATGTTGAAGATTTGAAGATGTTGAAATTTGATTGAAGACATGTCATTTAGTATTCTCAGTTTGAGGGTTTAATGGGGATATTATCTTATATGTCATTTATTTTTTGGAGATTGCATAATTCGGATTTTTTTATGTATGTACCGGCATAGACATAGGGGGAGATTTGTAAGGACATTATTTTATAAATGTCCGGGGTGCAATCTAAGATTTTTCTATCTTCCCTAGATCATAGTTTGTATGTCTGATACCGCTACATTTTTCACGTCATCATGATCATCCTCGACGTCCTTTATCCGAATCCATGCATCCATCATCTTCACATGTGCATCATGCTACATGCGACGTGCTGCTCAACCGCTTCTCACTACTCCATGACACATTATTGATAAAATGATTTATTGGAGTTGTTTATATTTGGGAATTTTTTTAGAAAATATTTTTTGAAGTCTAAATTATTTTTTATCAAATAGTAGAATTTTTTCTATGTGTAGAAGTGGACTTTTTTGGACAGCGAGCTCATTCAAACGAGATACACTGTCGTTCAAATGAGATGGCATCTCGCGCGATGTCGTTCGAACGGCACGTGTATGTCGTTCGCGCGAGATGCCTTCTCGTTCGAACGACGCTGCCTGGGTTTTTGTGCCTCTTCCTGTCACTTTCAAATTGGTTGTTCAAATATTTTTTTCATCATTTTATTCTTCACTAAATCGGCCTATAACGACTCCCTTTTTAGACTTAATGATTTTAAGGCTTTATGCCTCTTTATAAGCAGGATTCTTCCCATTTATTTAGTGCACGCTTTAAACTTCAAGAGTTCAATTTCACTCATACGGAGTATTTTGTGGAGAAGCCAATCTCTTCTTCATTGCTGCCCATCTGAAGTTCTTACAGGAGATTCCAGCCGACGACATTGAAACCGACACCTACGGGTATTTCGTATGTCACACTTATTTTCATTATAATCTGTGTAACCATTTTTACAAATTATAGTGAAAATAAATGGTTTTGCCCTGTGGGGATTTTTCCTGATATCTTATGTCACATGCTTTATATATTTATGGTTTGACACAAGCACACACGTAGGTGCATGTTTTAAGATTTAATTGAAAACTGTGTTTAATTAAATAATTTCTTAATTTGAACAAAAGCGCACTCTTCAATAAGCTTAGCGATGAGGTGAGGCTTATGGTGGACATTATCGTGTTTGTTTACCTAGCAAGGTGTTTGGATGACACATCACAATCGAATGCAGTGATGTGCGCCCTTAGCGAGTGGTGGTGGGGTACCACCCACACATTTCATCTCTATGTGGGTGAGATGATGGTAACGTTGCTAGACGTGCACCAGATCTTAGGGTTATCTTGTAACGAAGAGCAAATAGTGGTGGACCAGTTCCTTTGCTTGACTTAGGTGGAGATCTGGGACCGATTAGCCAAGTGGGTTTAATAGAGTCGGTGAAGGTATCCTTGCTGAAGAAGACCTTGATGAGGAGGGCGATCAACATCAAGGATGGACAGCAGTTGCGACACGCAACTCGCATGTTCGTTTTGTTCCTCTTGGGTGATATTCTAGTTTCGAAGAGTGGGAACGATGTCCATATGTTTGTTTCTTCCATATCTTTGAGTCATCTCTAAGGTCGCACTTATAATTAGGGCACCTGGCATTGGCTTCTCTATACGTCTCTCTAGATATTTTCAGTCGATGCTGTTGAGCGACTTTAAGGGGGCCATGTATATTCATTTTTGTTGAGATAATTTTGTTGGTCCCTTAATTGTGGTTTTACGAGGTGATCAGACGCAACATGATGTTGATGCCTTTGCTGGAGTGTACAACCAATGCCCGACTTAGGATGATGCGGTAGAGGAAGGCCAATCGGTCGGCGAAGGATCCCTTGGCCCTTAATGATGTGAGAGTTGTGTTGAACTCTCTCACGGGTGCACATGTTAAAATTTATTTTGGATTTTATATTTTACGCTCTTCTTATTTTTTTTTTCATTTTCATTTTTGTTTTTGATTATGCATTAATGATTAACTTTTACTTGCACATGAGTCGTTCTATCCCTGGAGATAGCTTTTGAGAGAGAAGGGAAGTATGGGTCTACATGCCCAATGGCGACGGTTATTGATGTAGAGCTCGGGAACACTTGGTATCTGGGCGAGAAGGTTGTGCGATAGGTGATGGAGAGTGAGATGGTGGTTCCCTCGGTGGTTCCCCCTTCATATGAGGAGCTCTAAGAAGATGTCAGAGGGTGAGTTAACGACGTCGATGGTGGGAGATCTCGCTCCATACTGACACGATGGTGTCGTACGACTATTTGGTCGATAAGAATAATGATACGGGCATCGATCTACGACATGGGTAATGTGCCTCTTCCTTTTATAGAGTCAAAAGTTTGTAACAACGCACCTGGTTCCTTGGATTTAGCTTCTGGGAATGGTGTGCGGGCTGCGGAGGCACCTCTGCTCAGGCACTATCCAATGTAGCAATCCAATGCCTTCATATTACATTCAACTTGTAAAAAGGGGTTCCTTTTAGGTGCCCCATCTCCCTCAGACGATAGTATAATGTTTCCCTCCTTTTCGTGAGGCGGACATCCAGTTGGAGTTAAGGATTTTTTTCTTTTCCATTTTCGAGTTTTGAAATCTCATTTCTAACTTTAGCCTACGGATTAGGCATAAATTCTTCACATTTATCCCCTTAATTTTGGTATTTTTATGATCTCGTGCATTGTAATTAACTTGTATTTTTCTCATATTTATGCTACTAACTCTCCTTTGTGAGTGTATCGTGTTTTGTGTATCTCTCATGTGTTTTATAGGCATTTCATGAAATTTAGTGCGAGAGAAAACTCGAAATAGTGAAAGAAACTGAGAAAGGGGGAGTTGATGGGCATTATTTTAATTTTATAGCCTTAGTTCGTAGGTGGGCCCAATTGAAAAGTGTAAGAGCTAAAAATCACAAGAACATTGGAAAAAATGGCACCTCAATCTGAGCTACGATAAAAAAAGTTATGCGCGTTTGAAGTTGAGAAAGAAATCTAAGGAAAGAACAGAGAAGAAGTACCCCAAGGCAGTAGAAAAATTCAAACTGCACTCCAAACCGGTTCGGCTGTGCATCCAAACCGGTTCGCTGTAGTACCCAAATCGGTTTTGGGTACCTGACACGCGAAAATTCATTTAATTGTTGTTTTGATTTAGAGTTGTATTAGGTTAGGACTCTTGCAAAAATGGCCATGAAATTTTGTAGTTTGATATTGGACTTAGTTTTAATCAGTTTTAGACCTATAAAAAAAGAGGAGAAGCAAGAAGATAGTTTTCAATTTCCTTCATCAAGTTTACACTTTATGGATTAATGTTAAAGATTATCATCAATAAAGTTTGTCTTTCTTTTACCTTGACATTGAAGTAATATTATTTGCAAGCTTTGTTTAGTTTCTTAGATTCCAAGCATTTCATGGATGCTTAAATCTAGTTTTCTTATGGCTTTGATTACATACAACGTAGAATTCGCATCTTCTAGTAATTACACCATGTCCAACTAGGTTTCTAGCGGGTTGGGGTACATGAACCTAACCTAGGTGAGGAGTTGGGTATAAAATTGAATAAAAATATGGAGATAATTTGAAGGCTTGATATTTTGTTGAAACACACGTGATAGATATCTTTACCTCGTTTTCCCTAGGTAACCGATGTATTTGAGAGTATAATATGTGCGCCGAAAATCTAGTCATTCACGTCAAATTTATTATTGATTAATTATTGTGCGGAGTTAAATCCTCATATAGTTAATTCTTTGAAAGGTTCAATGTTATCTTCGAATTATTAATATAATTTTCGGATCTTTTATATCCAAAATATTTACGGATGGTGCGGGTGAGTGTACTCCAATTCCATTTTCTCACATAGTTTAAAACCACTTCATTATTATCGCATGCGTAGTTAATACTAGTTTAATTAGTTTGCTTTAGTTAATTACCCGATCTCAAAACAATAATCTTTTTTTTTTTCTAGAGTCAAACGTAAGGTTTTTCATCTTTCCTATTCATCGTCACATCCTACGTCCTATTCCTGTGTTCAATACCCGACTTGCTCAGATTATTACTTATGCGATCGACTTACACTTAACCCGATATAAGCTTACACTAGAGACACTTTTAAAGTCACGTCAAGTTTTGGGCACCGCTTCGGGGACTAGGTAGACATGTAGGTTAAGTCGAATTAGTCTCAATTTTAACTATAATTCTTATAAAGCGCCAAAAAATCATAAAACCAAAAATTTAAAAAAAAAAAAATTAGAGAAATAAAAAGACAAAAAAAAAAAAAATTCTAGAATGTCTCTCAAGTCCTTACATGCAAAATCCTCAACCAACTCCTCTATCTACTCCAACGCTAATTCATGAAAATCCTATAGTTGAGTATGATCCCAATAGCCAACATACTCCTCGCGTTCCACAATTTTGGGTTTCACCTCCTACACAACCCAACTCCATTACGAGAAACACTTTTAGGGCTTCAAGTGAGGATATTGAGTCAATTGGAGAGATCGCGATGTCTGACCACACTCTTTATGGTACGAGTGAGGGTGAGATTTCGTATCTCCCCATGAGAGACCTTTTATATCCCGAGCAAACTATCACTTCGAGATGCATTCTAATTCCGTATAAAGTTGGGTAATACCACTTTTGTAATGGGATGATTCAGATTCTTCCCACATTCCATGGTATGGATTCGAAAAAACCATATCCGCGAGTTTGAAGAGGCGTATGAAACCTTTAGCGATCAAACATGCACTCAAGACGTCATTCGCCGAAAACTTTTTCCTTTCTCTTTGAAGGATAAAGCCAAGACATGGATATGGTTGTTGTCACCGAACTCAATTGGATCGTGGAGGGATATGCAAGCCAAGTTTCTCTTGAAATTATTTCCCCAACATCAAACGAATTCCCTTAACTCTCAAATTCAAACGTTTAAACAACAAGAAAATGAGCCATTTGACCGATGTTGGGAGCGTTTCAATGAGTTAGTCAATACATGCCGCCATCATGATTTTGAAAAGTATCGTCTTATCTCTTTCTTCCACCACTGGCTAAGTATAGCTTCCAAACAACTCGATGAGACTATGTGTGAGGGAGAATTCTTTGGGTTAAATGACAACGATGCAGAGGCCCACCTTAAGTATGTCGCCGAGACTACTCAAGCATAGGACACATTTGATCCTAACACCCAAATTTGGGCTTAACAAATATCCACAACTCCTTCTGCATTCGAACTCTATCAATTGGATAAAGAAGCTGAGATAAAACTTCAAATAAACCAACTTTCTAAAAGATTGGAATACATAGTCGAAACACGGATAAGAAAAACACCCGGATCCGCTCGAGTAATAAGAGAGAAGGTGTGTGCTATTTGTGAGGCGAGACATCAACTGAGGAATGCCCGATGATACTCGCCTACAAAGCCCTGCTCCAAGAGCAAGTGGAAGTGGTTGGAGATTTTAAAGGTAATGTTAATGCCCCTCACGGGAATTCTTACAACCCTTAGTGGAGGAATCATCTCGGTTTTAGGTATGGGCAATAACATGCTGTATTGAAACCTATTTCACACGTTGCCCCTCTTCCACCACTGCCTCTGCATTTCTAACAAGCTACACAGATGAAAGCACCACCTCATGCACCTTATATCACCCCACCATGAAGAAATCCCAAGGATACTTTGCACCAATTTATGCAATCTCAATCGGCAACCAACGCTCAAAATGCCCGAATGTTTGTCGACATAAAAGCGAACATTTCTTGATTTCAATCTTCCTCAAGTGTCCAAGATATGGGCAAGTTTCTAGCCCAAGTCCAATGACCTCCCCAAGGTTAAAATACTATTAGATCTACTTTTAATGCGAATCAAGAGCAATGTAGTGCTATAACCACTCTACGTAGTGGTGGAGTCGTTGACTTGTCACGTTTTCCACATAACGAGCAAAATGACAAGGATATTTCACGCTTTACGAAAGAGGCCGAAGATGTCCCCTTGAAAAAGAGTGGTCATGATGACACAGTAAGGCCCGAGGTGGTCATGAAACCCCCCATTAATTCCCCATACCCTAACGGTTGGTCTCTCATGCCAAAAATACCTCCCGTGATGATGTATTAGACATTCTTAAGCAAGTAAATATTATTTTACCTTTTCTTGAGACCATAAAGAAGATTCCCACATATGCTAATTTTATTAAGGATTTTCTCACGGTTAAACGAAGGATAAATGTAAAGAAAAATGCGTGTTTAGCACAGAACGCCAGTTCAGTACTTTTGAGTGACCTTCCACTAAAATTAAAAGATCCAGGTGCATCGACAATTTCATAAATAATGGGGAAGAACCAAATTAAGAGAGCATTAATAGATCTAGGGGCGAGTGTTAACATTCTCCCTTAATCCATCTATAAATAGTTAGACTTAAGGGACCTTAAGCCCACAAAGATAACTCTCCAATTTGAGGATCATTCTGTGAAGATACCTTAGCAGATTGTTGAGGACGTGATCATCCAAGTTGACACTTTCTACTACTGAGTGGATTTTATCATTCAGGACGAGAAACCCCTACTCTCTCATGAGTAACCATGTTCGTGTGACACTTGGCCTCCCATTCCTAACTACGGCTAATGCACTGATTAACACATGAAATATGCAAATACAACTCACATTCGGGAACATGACTCTCAAAACAAACATCTTCAACATCACCAAGTACGAGGGTGATGAGGGCGAATTTCGAGAAATGGATCTTAACGAAAAGACAGTATACGAGCTTGTTAATAGAGTCACATGAGAGAGCCATTAGAGGTGTGTCTTGTTACCTCAAGGGAGAGCGATAATTCTGATATCGAGCGTGAGGTAAAAGAGGTGTGTTTAATAACTACTATTGAGAGAGAGAGGGGGCGGACATAGGCATGAATGAGAGAGCGATCCATGATGAGAGTAAGAGAGAGGATTCGGAGATCGGGCAAGAGAGAGAGAGATAGGAGATATGATCTTAGAGGGATTTCAGAAAGAATTCGGGTCGGTGGATGAGAGCCTCACTTTTGAAGTCCAATCTCTATTGGACTCATTTAGTCACTTAGAAGAGAGCGAATACAAAGATAAGATATATCAATTCCTTCTTCGTTATCACCCACCCATGCCACTTGAGTTCTCAAATGCGATCGAGGGGTGGCCTAGTGTTTTGTCTGATTTAGAACTCGACCCACACGTTCTCAAACCTAAGGGAAATCTATATATAACATGTCCTTCCAATTGTGATCGAGATGTTCTCTCCAAATTGGTACAAGTACGTTGCACTTTGATTGGACTCTCTGAGTATCTCCTTCAACCCAATCATCACCAATATTAAGGTGTGCCCCTTATCTATGGGGCTGGTCCCAACTTGTTTCGACTATTGGTTTACGATGTAAGGAAGAGGGAGATGAGGAGAGCATCGGACCCCGTACATGGGGTCGAATGAGTTTTTAGGGGGAAGATAGAAGTCGTCGGACCCCCGATGTATATATGGTGGATCTTGTGTATAATAATGAGTAGCATTAGTTTTAGAGTAGTTTAGTGGTCCGTTGAGGTCGTGGGTTAGGAAGGTTTGAGCACAATTGAGTATTCACGTATGGGAAAGCGTACACACATTACGAGAGTGAGGTTTAGGCATCTCGAGGGTCCCGAGTGTTTAGGTGGGCTTAAGGTACTTTAGAGAGGAGAGATTGAGGCTTAGAACACTTAGAATTTGAGAGACAATCCATTTTAGGGTTCTGGAACAGTAGAAAAAATAAAAAACGCATGCAAAATCGATTCGGGGTCGAACCGGCTCGGATGACCTAATGCCAGATTCTCCCCCTATTGTGTTTTCCCACCAAATTCCTTAACTATTTCTGTCATTTCACACGTGATCCCACACCACCCTCCCTTCGCATTAGCTCTTATGTTGTGGTGTGTTATTGCTCCTTCTTTATGTAGTTCTTTTATACTTTATCGTTTCATTATTGTAAGAACTATGTAAGTGCTCTACCTTTCCTTCTTGTACATATGTTGTGGTTTTAATGGAAAACAATCCATTTTAATAATTTACTTGTTTTATTTATCGTACTTATTATTTTTCTTATTTAGATTTCAGTCCTTTTGATTGAGGACAATGTAAAAGTCTAAGTTGGTGGTGGTGGTGGTGGGGGGGGGGGGGGGGGTTTACAAGTGCGTATTTTTTAAAACTTAACAAATTTTTAAAACACCCCAAAAAAATAGAAAATAGAAAATAGAAAATTTCAAAATTTTCAATAAAAAATGAAATATTCGAAAAAGTCACAAAAAATTTCCTTCAAATAAATAAAAATTGGAATTTAAAAGTTTCAAAAATATCACTAAATATTTGTTTGAAGTCTCGAATCGTAAAATTCAAATTCACTAAGCTGAAATTGACCAAAGATGGAAATCGAAAGAAAATTCACAACTTTATGAATAAGTGTGGAAATTAAATACCCGGTGAGATTTTGAGCCTATCGATTTTTGTGGGTAATTAAATCAATCCGAGTTAACGGTTAGTTAAAACTTTATTTCAACGTTTAATAAGTCATTGAGGATCTCTATTTCTTTGTTTTGATCGATTACGGGAAACGAGTGAGATGTTATCTAAAAATGCGACAAAAATCTCTAAATTAAAAATTTCATCTCGGGAATCATATGGTAAAATGATTAGTAATTTGGACATATGAAGTTAGGTTATCGTTTGTTTATTAAAAAATATTAGTCATAAAAAGTTGTGAAAAAATTACCCCTTAGCAAACCCAACTTGAGCCTAATAAATTTTCCCTTTCATTTGTAAACCCGAAAAACCCAATTGTCCCGGAATTGTGAAAATTGAAAAATTCAAAAATTACGTAAAAAAAAAGTGCACAAAAAGGGGCAAGAAAAATAGAATTAATGCTCAACAAAAATAGCAACAAAAGAAATATGTGAAAAATAGAAAAAAATGGAAAGATAAGAGAAAAATGAGCAAAAGCCCGAAAAAGCATTAACGGACATCATAAGAACATTTTCCAATTCTAAATTTCTCAACCATTCCTGTTTTTACCCAATACACCTTAAACCCAAAAAAGTCCTAACCGAATTCGAATAATGAAATTAATTACCGAGTGAAGAGATAAGACATGAAAAAGATAATAAGAGAGATTAATTATTGCAAATAAGAGGCGATGTTTCATGTTTTCCAATAATCGTATTTCGGTGATTAGATATTGTCACCAAAGATATTTCGTCTTTTAAATTCGTGTCCGTAAATTCATGTTCTATTACATTTACTCTTATAAATAAAGCACACCGAGAGAAATAGCCACATTCTGAGAGATTCACTTGTGAGTGCATTCGTGAGAAATTGAATCAAAACAAATTTTCAAAAAAGTAACGTAACGACCAATCGGTGGAAATTATCAACAAAATTTTCGACTTCGCGCACACACACTATGAATTGAGACTCTTGAATATAAATTTACGATCACTATTTTTGGGAAGATTAAATTGTAAATTTTTTAAGTATTTTGATCTTTTTCCTCGAGTTGAAAAGTGAATTTTGTGGGTATATTCACTACAAAACCTCACGAGACGCCACTCAACTTACTAGGGTAGCCTAGGGGTTCAACAGCTTGTTGCATACTCTAAATGCAATCGTTTGCCCGCGAAAGAGATATTATATCCCAATAAAGTTTTTGCAAGTTTTTTTAACTGCAACTCTCATTATTTTACATTGATCGGGACGTGCGAAGTTCTAAATTAGGGGGATTTGATTAGGCATAAATTCTTTGCATTTATCCCCTTAATTTCGGTATTTTTATGATCCCATGCATTATAATTAATTTGGATTTGTCTCATATTTATGCTACTAACTATCCTTGGCGAGTGTATCATGTTTTGTGTATCTCTCATGTGTTTTACGGGTATTTCATACAAGTTAGTGCGAGAGAGAACTCGAAAGAGTGAAAGAAACCAAGAATCGGAGAGTTGAAGGGCATTTTTATAATTTTTTAGCCTTAGTCCGGAGGTGGGCCAATTGAAAAGTTGAGTATCTCAAAATCACAAGAACACTAGAAAAAATGACACCTCAATCCGCGATACAGTGAAGAAGTTATGCATATTTGAAGTTGAGAAAGAAATCCAAGGAAAAAAAAGAGAAGAAGCACCCAAGGCAGTAGGAAAATTCAAGCCGTACTCCAAACCGGTTTGGCTATGCATCAAAATCGATTCACCATAGTAGCCAAATCGGTTTAGGATACTTAGCACGAGAAAATAATTTAATTGCTATTTTCTTTGAGAGTTGTATAAGGTTAAGACTCTTGTAAAAACGGCCATGGAATGTTGTAGTTTGATATTAGACTTAGTTTTAATCAGTTTTGGACCTCGAAATAAAGAGGAGAAGAGGCAAGAAGATAGTTTTCAATTTCCTTCATCAAGCTTACAATATTATGGATTAATGTTAAAGATTATCATCAATAAAGTTTGTCTTTCTTCTACCTTGATCTTTAAGTAATATTATTTGCATGCTTAGTTTATTTTATGAAATTCCAAGCTTTTCATGCATGCTTAGGTCTAGTTTTCTTATGGATTTAATTACATGCAACGTGGAATTCGCATCTTCTAGTAATTACACCATGTTCAACTAGGTTTCTAGCGGGTTGGGGTACATGAATCCAACTTACGTGAGGAGTTGGGTATGAAATTGAGTAAAAATATGGAGATAATTTTAAGACTTGATATTTTGTCGAAACACACATTATAGATATCTTAACCTCGTTTTCCCTAGATAACCGATGTATTTTAGAGTATAATATGCACGCTAGCAATATAATCATTCACGTTCAATTTATTATTGATTAATTATTGTGCGGAGTTAAATCCTCATATAGTTAATTCTTTGAAAGGTTTAATGTTTTCCTCGAATCATTAATATAATTTTTGAACCTTTTATATCCAACGAATTTACTGATGCTGCGGAGGAGTGTACTCCAATACCATTTTCTCATATACTTTAAAACCCCTTTGTTGTTATCGCATACGTAGTTAATTCACTAGTTTTATTATCTCCTTACCCACCTATAAATACACACTTATACCCCCTTCTCCACACCACTCCTCCAACCTCTCTTAATATCTTTCTCCAAGTCTTCTCCCTTTCCCTTTACTCTCACTACCATGGCACACCAGAAATATAACTCCACCACCGTCATTGATTACGGTGAGATGTAAATCCCCTACCGCTCCATCGAGGAACGCGATGTGACACCCCGACTAATTAAATACCGGGTAGCTACTCCTTTATTAAATTAATTCAAAATGCCAAGTTGTCTCAGTTAATAGCATCACTGTCGAAAACATTTTAATATTACTAACCACCTAGTATTTAAAAAGCAAGTTGCCAAATTTTAATTTAAGTCTGATTAACAAGCAACAATTGTAATGAAGAAATAAATAACACCATTCACCATACTGAAGTAAAACGAATAACCATCACATAACAGTAATTAAAGTCTGGAGGAAAAAATCCTCACTACAACCCCATAACTGAAATAAATAAACTGAACAATACATGCTAAAGTCTGAAAACTGAAATGTAAAAGATACTCTAAATAGAAATGGGCAACATGCCCTACACTGATAGATAGTGACTCTGGAATCCAAAAGATCGAAGCGTCTATAAGCAAAGTCCCTGTAGCTTCCACAAGCAGCTACAGCTCGTCACCTGAATGAGTATCCTATGCTTGGTGTCCTTGTGGCTGGGCACCTAAAATGGTTTTACAAAGAAAAAGAGATTTGAAAAGCAAACGGGTCAGAGCCCGAATGTGGAGTTATATTTTAAAAACCTGCAAGTGCTTTAAAAACATTTAAAACATTAAATGCAAAGTACATGTTAGGACGTACACTCGCATGATATTCTCACCTCTCGTCTAACTGTGCACTCCTAACGTAAGTACCCAACTATAACGACCCATACTACTAGCTAACTGACAACATAACTAGCTAGACTGCCAAAGGTTCTACCCATACTACTCGGTTCCATTTAACATAACAACGCTCGTAATTAAATAGAGGTTTAACGTAAATTCAGTTACTAAATATGCCATTGATATAACTATCAGTTAACTCATTATATTTCTCGAAACAATACCGTAATATAATTACAACATTAACATGAGGATTCCCATTAATTTAATGTATATTATTCACATCATAAATATACAATACAAGCACCCCGCAATCTAAGCTATGGTGCACACATACTCTGCTATCCATCCCGCTGAAGCAATCAATCATGGCCCTATATGCTACGAGCCAATCCATACCGATGATCACATTGTGAACATGCATGTCTAACACTAACATGTCTGCAGGCAATACCAAACCACCAACCTCTACTCCCACTCCCCGGCATATAAAGAAAATAAGTGACCCATTCCCCAATGGTGAGTCGACACACGTCACTGTACTCTCTGCCGTAGCTAACAATCCAAAAGCTTTCGCGAAGTGTGTAGCAATAAAACAATGTGTAGCACCCGTATCAAATAACACCCGACCCATAGTGCCATGGATAGGAAACGTACCCTCGATCGCGGGCGGTGCCTGTGGAACTGCAGCCTGGTGGACGTTGTAGACACGTCCATACTGTAGCTGCCCCTGCTGAGCTGGGACTGCTGGAATGGGTGGCAAAGATGTCATCTGTGGCGGTGCAGGAAGAGCTGCGGGAAACATCGGCCTCTGTGGCTCCTGGCGAGCACCCTGCTGCTGCTGCTGTGGGGCCCTGCCCCTATCAGGACAATCCTGCTTCTTATGGCCAGTCTTGCCACAAGTAAAGCACTTCCCTGGGAAGTTCCCTCCCCTCTGCCCCTGCTGTCCCCGGCCCTGGTGGCCGTTACCATTCCTCCCTTGGCCCTGCTGGCCCTGATGAAACTGCTGCCCATTCTGTCCCTGTTGGCCCTGATGGCCGTTTGGACCCTGATGGCCCTGACGGAATCCTCCCTGTCCCTGCCTGTAGTTCCCTGAGCGAAACCTCTTATTATCCCCCTGCTGGGTACCCTTCTCATTCTGTCTCTGCCCCTGACCAGATTGTGCCCCGCTGGCACCATGTCCACCAGTCCTGCCCTGATGGCTAGACTCCCCCGACCGTTTGCCCTCGGCCATATGAAAACGGTGGTCCTGGCAGTGTAACAATGCTGCGTTAACCACATCAGAATAAGTGGCCAACGATAGGTTCCCTAGCAGATGTTGACGGATCCTCCAATTCAACCCATCTGTGAACTTCTCAATCTTCTTCTTCTCCGTTGGAATCTCGTCTGGAACGATATTCAACAGGTTAGTGAACTCGGCCTCATACTCGGCCACTGTTTTGCCCTCTTGCTTCAAACTCATCAGCTTCCTCCTCATCTCAGTATGAACTGCGGACGGAAAGTACTTGCGGTCGAACCGCACCCAAAACTCCTGAATCGTGAGGGTATCCCTCTCCTCTGCGGTGGTAATGGACTCCCACCACTGCAGCGCAGATCCAACTAGCTTGAAAGTAGCTAGCACCTGCTTCTGAACATCTGTGCACTCATGCATCCTCAAATGCCTCTGTATGTCCTTCCTCCATTGGCTCGAGACTACTACGTCTGAGCTACCTGCAAACTCTGGCGGATGCGCTTTCTGAAAAGCGTCTCGTACACGCTCCCAAGCAGACGGGAATGCATTAACCTGTACTGGCGCGACAACCGGCGCCTGAGGCGGTGCCTGCTGAATCACGGCAATCGCGGCATTTACCGCTTGGGCTACTATAGCAGCAACCTCAGCGGCGTTCATCATGCCCTGAACTGGAGAGGGCTGGGGTTCGGGCATTGCATTCCTGGGAACTCGTCGTGCACGTCGTGGAGGCATCTGAAATAAGAACAAAGTTTATAAGTTCACGGTTTATAATCTTAATATAGCTGAAGAACGAAGCATACACAAAAAGAGTACAACAGTCCTAAAATATAGGGCTCTATATCAAAGAAACGTCGCGGAAACATAATAGCCGTACAGATCCTAAAGGACACTAGAACCTGATGCTCTGATACCACCTGTGACACCCCGACTAATTAAATACTGGGTAGCTACTCCTTTATTAAATTAATTCAAAATGCCAAGTTGGCTCAGTTAATAGCATCACTGTCGAAAACATTTTAATATTACTAACCACCTAGTATTTAAAAAGCAAGTTGCCAAATTTTAATTTAAGTCTGATTAACAAGCAACAATTGTAATGAAGAAATAAATAACACCATTCACCATACTGAAGTAAAACGAATAACCATCACATAACAGTAATTAAAGTCTGGAGGAAAAACTCCTCACTACAACCCCATAACTGAAATAAATAAACTGAACAATACATGCTAAAGTCTGAAAACTGAAATGTAAAAGATACTCTAAATAGAAATGGGCAACATGCCCTACACTGATAGATAGTGATTCTGGAATCCAAAAGATCGAAGCGTCTATAAGCAAAGTCCCTGTAGCTTCCACAAGCAGCTACAGCTCGTCACCTGAATGAGTATCCTATGCTTGGTGTCCTTGTGGCTGGGCACCTAAAATGGTTTTACAAAGAAAAAGAGATTTGAAAAGCAAATGGGTCAGAGCCCGAATGTGGAGTTATATTTTAAAAACCTGCAAGTGCTTTAAAAACATTTAAAACATTAAATGTAAAGTACATGTTAGGACGTACACTCGCATGATATTCTCACCTCTCGTCTAACTGTGCACTCCTAACATAAGTACCCATCTATAACGACCCATACTACTAGCTAACTGACAACATAACTAGCTAGACTGCCAAAGGTTCTATCCATACTACTCGGTTCCATTTAACATAACAACGCTCGTAATTAAATAGAGGTTTAACGTAAATTCAGTTACTAAATATGCCATTGATATAACTATCAGTTAACTCGTTATATTTCTAGAAACAATACCGTAATATAATTACAACATTAACATGAGGATTCCCATTAATTTAATGTATATTATTCACATCATAAATATACAATACAAGCACCCCGCAATCTAAGCTATGGTGCACACATACTCTGCTATCCATCCCGGTACATCACGTACATAAGGATTACATATTCCGAATCTCTCAGGAATAGTCCAGATAACACAAATCACAAATAGTGGAGGCGAACACAGTCACCATCACATGGGTCACGCACATACCTACGCTCCCATGATCATGCAGACTTATTAATATCACAATAAGTCCTTCTATGACCTATGTTCATCAAGGTACCAGTCTATATCCCCCCCGTAGGCACACAAGGATTAGAGGGTCCTAAGCGAACGCAAACCTCCCGTGATAGCAAGTATGGTAGGTATGTCATACACACAATCCATATACCAATACTAAGTAAACACACGTCTTAGTAGTACCGTATTTTAATCGTAGTACATATCGCATACTCGTACTAGCTTATACTTATCACAATTCATACTATTCTGGTTTGTAATTATACGCGTCATAATTATCTCACGTCGTAGTAGATACTCACGTCTCAACCCAAACCGTCCATGTAATACACTCTCGTATGTAAATTCCTTCTCATAAATACCCAAATATCCCAAACCTATCACTACATCATCATTGGAAGGTTAACTATATCCTCGAACAAGTTTACGGAACTCCAAAAAGTCAAAACAGTCCAAAAAGTACCAAACTTCCAGCTCGTTAGAAGTCTCGTTCGAATGAGGCTTCGAACGAGTTTGGACTGTCAGGTCGTTAGAAGTCTCGTTCGAACGAGGCTGTTCGAACGAGATCCCAGTTCGTTCGAACGAACTGTCCCTTCTAACGATATCTCGTTCGAACGAGATATCGAACGAAATCCCTACTCGTTAGAAACGACTGGTCAACTCTTTAGAAGCTCGTTCGAACGAGCTCGTTCGAACGACCTGGGGGCTGCTTCTAACGAGCTACCAGTTTCGGCCCAGAAATTTTCCCAAATCGTTTTTCACCATTTTTATCAATTCTAATCTCTTCCAAGGTTCATCCCAATAACGTTTTAGGGTCACTAATTCATCCTAAACATATTTACATCATCTCCTAACATGTTTTCAAGGATTGGATCATTATAACATCAACCAAATTTACAAATCTCTACACTTTTCCCAATTTCTCTAGAACATGAACCCTAGGTTTATATCATCATCAAATCCCAGAAATTTATTTCGTTTTAATTCCTTCAAATCACAATTATTATAAGGGAAATCATCTACCTAACATACTACATGCAATTCTCTTCACAATTTCTCAATTTCTATGATCTAAACTACATGGGTTTTCATATTTTCTTCAAGAACAAACCATAAATCCGAATTTTCTAACATGGAGGAAACATTCTCAGAAATTAAATGGAATAAAGTCACTTGCCTTGGTTTGATTCCGGATTTGGTGTTGATTTGGTGAAGAATTTCTGCAGATTTTTCCTTTCTCCAAGCTCTCCTCCAATGGTGGCTTAAGGTGGCTAGGGTTTTGATTTGGGGAAACTTAGAAAACCTAAATGATAACCTACGTAGCTTTCTAGGTTAATATGGGTTGGTTATGGGCTTAGTGGGCCAAATTCCACATCAGATTTACATCTCCAATTTTCGTCACTTTTAATTCCTCAAAATGTAAAATTACCAAAATACCCTTTAAGTTGCCGGTATGGCCTAAAAATACCCCGGGACCCAAACTATACCCCCGGCTAGTGTTTTCTGACTATCTCGACCCTTCCGGACGCGTTGGCGCACTCAAAACGACCATACGGATTATAGATTTTAAATTCACTTTTATTATCAAAATATTATACCGTGACGCGACGGTCCCACGCGTCTCAACAAAATTTCTAAAATGCCGTATATAAATCTCACGACAATTTTCATAATACCAAATACATATATAATCATATATGCACATAATCAAATACCAATTCGCATCTCATTAGTATTTATAACCCGGATTAATTATCAATTAATACACAATTTAATTAATTAATCCCCAAAAATAAATATAGTCAAAAGTACGGGGTATTACATACTTCCCCCCTAATAACTGAATTTCGTCCCGAAATTCGAAACTAGAAAGTACCTGCTAAAAATAGCTCTGGATAACGTTCGCGCATCTCATCCTCGCGCTCCCATGTGGACTCCTCGACATTGTGATGTCGCCACTGAACACGTACTAACGGGACTATCTTTGACCACAGTTTCCTCTCGCTTCGGTCCAAAATAGCAATTGGCCCCTCCTCGTAGGAGCTATCCGGCTGGAGATCGATGTCCTCTACAGCAATGTGAGAATGGGCCAAATTATCTCTAAGGTATTTCCTCAGCGAGGAAATATGGAACACGTCGTGAATCCGATGTAAGTGCTCCGGTAGTCCAAGTCTATACGCAACTGGTCCGATCCGCTCAATAATAGGAAACGGCCCCACGTACCTCGGTGCCAACTTCCCCTTCTTCCCGAATCGCATAATCCCCTTCATCGGAGAAACCCTGAGCAAAACCTGGTCCCCCACTTGGAACTTCCTGAAGAACCTCTTCGCATCAGCATAACTCTTCTGCCTGTCTTGAGCTACCCGAATGCGACTCCGAATCAACTCAATCCTTGCCGAAGTATCCTGAATCACTTCCGACCCAAGTAGTTTGTTATCCCCCACTTCTAACCAACATGCTGGGGAACGACAAGGCCTACCGTACAACGCCTCAAACGGAGCCATGCCAATAGTAAACTGATAGGAGTTGTTGTAAGCAAACTCCACCAGTGGAAGGTACTGCTCCCATCCACCCCCGAAGTCAATAATGCACATGCGTAGCATTTCCTCCAACATCTGATTGGTGCGCCCTGTCTGCCCATCAGTCTGTGGATGATAAGCCGTACTCAACCGCAATTCCGTGCCCATGGCCTCCTGGAAACTTTCCCAAAACCTCGAAACAAATATCTTGTCTCTGTCAGACACGATATTTAGGGGTACACCGTGAAGTCTCACAATCTCTGAAATAAAGAGCTGGGCATACTGTCCCGTAGTGTAGTCAGTCCTTACGGGTAAGAAGTGAGCGACCTTGGACAACCTGTCCACAATTACCCAAACGGAGTCGTGTCCCCTTTGCGACGTAGGCAACCCCGTGACAAAATCCATGGATATGCTCTCCCACATCCACACCGGAACCTCCAACGGCTGTAGCAATCCTGCCGATCTCTGATGATCCACTTTTACGAGCTGACAAGTGGTGCATTTCGAGACAAACTCAGCGATATCTCTCTTCATACCGCTCCACCAATACTGCCGTCTCATGTCTTGGTACATTTTGTCCCCTCCGGGATGTACCGTGAACCGTGAGCCGTGCGACTCTGCCATCACATCGTGCCATAATTCTTCCCCTTCCGAAACTACCAATCTCCCATTGAAGCGCAATCCCCCGTCTGAGCTAACGGTATAGGACTCGGCTCCCTCTGCAAGTAATCGAACTATCTGCTCCTGACAGAACGAGTCATTAGCCTGTGCCCGTACTACTTTTGTGACAATCTGTGGGGTAACGGTCATCACAGACATAAAAGATCGGGCCACTGCATCCTGGTGTCCCAATTCCTTCCACTTAGCTTTCCACACCTCTGCCACCTCATCTGCTGGCCTGCGGCTCAACGCGTCTGCTACCACGTTAGCCTTACCCAGGTGGTATTGGATGTCGAACTGGTAGTCCTTCACAAATTCAAGCCACCTACGTTGCCGCATATTCAGTTCCTTCTGCGTGAACAGATACTGTAGTGACTTGGGGTCCGTGAACAGCTGAAACTTCTCCCCCAACAGATAGTGCCTCCAAATCCGTAAGGCAAATACCACTGCTGCCAACTCCAAATCATGCGTGGGGTAATTCTTCTCATGAGGCTTAAGCTTACGGGAAGCATAAGCTATGTCCTGTCTCTCCTACTGCAATACACCTCCCAGTCCTTGCAAAGACGCATCGGTGTAAACCAAATACTCAACTCCCGGTCTCGGCAATGCTAACACAGGTGCTGAGGTCAATTTGTCCTTCAACTCATCGAATGCCAACTGACAGGCATCACTCCAGATATATGGCACACCCTTACGAGTAAGATGTGTCAAAGGACCTGCTATCTCCGAGAAACCCCGAATAAATCTCCTGTAGTATCCTGCTAGACCCAAGAAACTACGAATCTCCGTTGGTGTCGTGGGCTGTCCCCACTCCCTCACCGCTGATACTTTCCCCGGATCGACAGATATCCCTTGGTCGGAAATAATGTGACCCAAGAACTGGACTTCCTTCAGCCAAAACCCGCACTTCTCGTATTTTGCATACAACTCGTTCTGACGAAGTGTCTGCAAAACCTGCCTCAAATGCTCGGCGTGCTCCTCCTCTGTCTGAGAGTAAACCAGAATGTCATCAATGAAGACAATGACAAACTGATCTAGGAAATCCCTGAACACCCTGTTCATCAAGTCCATAAACACTGCTGGAGCGTTGGTCAAGCCGAAAGGCATAACCCGAAACTCATAAGAACCATATCTCGACAAGAACGCAGTCTTCGAGACATCCTCCTCCCTGATACGCAACTGATGGTATCCCGATCTCAAGTCAATCTTCGAGAAGAAAGAAACTCCTCTCAACTGGTCGAATAAATCATCGATTCGAGGCAACGGATACTTATTCCGTATCGTGACCTTATTCAACTCTCGGTAGTCCACACACAATCTCAATGAACCATCTCTCTTCTTCACAAACAAAACTGGAGCGCCCCAAGGTGAGGTACTCCTGCGAATAAAGCCCTGCCCTAACAGCTGCTCTATCTGATCCCGTAACTCTCGCATCTCAGCTGGATCCATACGGTACGGTGCACGTGCTATAGGTCTCGTACCCGGTAGCAAATCTATAACAAAATCTATCTCTCGACTGGGTGGTAAGCCTGGTATCTCCTGAAACACATCCGAATACTCCCGGACAACCGGGATCGAATCTAAAGGAATAACAACCTCCTTAGAGGTATCCTCCTCTATGTAATACAAATGAGCGGTCGATCCTCCCTCTGGGCGAGGCATCGCCACTATAAACATCTCTTGCCCCGGAATGGCAAAAACAATGCTCCCGCTGAAGCAATCAATCATGGCCCTATATGCTACAAGCCAATCCATACCGATGATCACATCGTGAACATGCATGTCTAACACTAACATGTCTGCAGGCAATACCAAACCACCAACCTCTACTCCCACTCCCCAGCATATAAAGAAAATAAGTGACCCACTCCCCAATGGTGAGTTGACACACGTCACTGTGCTCTCTGCCGTAGATAACAATCCTAAAGCTTTCGCGAAGTGTGTAGCAATAAAACAATGTGTAGCACCCGTATCAAATAACACCCGATCCATAGTGCCATGGATAGGAAACGTACCCTCGATCGCGGGCGGTGCCTGTGGAACTGCAGCCTGGTGGACGTTGTAGACACGTCCATACTGTAGCTGCCCCTGCTGAGCTGGGACTGCTGGAATGGGTGGCAAAGCTGCCATCTGTGGCGGTGCAGGAAGAGCTGCGGGAAACATCGACCTCTGTGGCTCCTGGCGAGCACTCTGCTGCTGCTGCTGTGGGGCCCTGCCCCTATCAGGACAATCCTGCTTCTTATGGCCAGTCTTGCCACAAGTAAAGCACTTCCCTGGGAAGTTCCCTCCCCTCTGCCCCTGCTGTCCCCGGCCCTGGTGGCCGTTACCATTCCTCCCTTGGCCCTGCTGGCCCTGATGAAACTGCTGCCCATTCTGTCCCTGTTGGCCCTGATGGCCGTTTGGACCCTGATGGCCCTGACGGAATCCTCCCTGTCCCTGCCTGTAGTTCCCTGACCGGAACCTCTTATTATCCCCCTGCTGGGTACCCTGCTCATTCTGTCTCTGCCCCTGACCAGATTGTGCCCCGCTGGCACCATGTCCACCAGTCTTGCCCTGATGGCTAGACTCCCCCGACCGTTTGCCCTCGGCCATATGAAAATGGTGGTCCTGGCAGTGTAACAATGCTGCGTTAACCACATCAGAATAAGTGGCCAACGATAGGTTCCCTAGCAGATGTTGACGGATCCTCCAATTCAACCCATCTGTGAACTTCTCAATCTTCTTCTTCTCCGTTGGAATCTCGTCTGGAACGATATTCAACAGGTTAGTGAACTCGGCCTCATACTCGGCCACTGTCTTGCCCTCTTGCTTCAAACTCATCAGCTTCCTCCTCATCTCAGTATGAACTGCGAATGGAAAGTACTTGCGGTCGAACCGCACCCAAAACTCCTGAATCGTGAGGGTATCCCTCTCCTCTGCGGTGGTAATGGACTCCCACCACTGCAGCGCAGATCCAACTAGCTTGAAAGTAGCTAGCACCTGCTTCTGAACATCTGTGCACTCATGCATCCTCAAATGCCTCTGTATGTCCTTCCTCCATTGGCTCGAGACTACTACGTCTGAGCTACCTGCAAACTCTGGCGGATGCGCTTTCTGAAAAGCGTCTCGTACACGCTCCCAAGCAGACGGGAATGCATTAACCTGTACTGGCGCGGCAACCGGCGCCTGAGGTGGTGCCTGCTGAATCACGGCAATCGCGGCATTTACCGCTTGGGCTACTATAGCAGCAACCTCAGCGGCGTTCATCATGCCCTGAACTGGAGAGGGCTGGGGTTCGGGCATTGCATTCCTGGGAACTCGTCGTGCACGTCGTGGAGGCATCTGAAATAAGAACAAAGTTTATAAGTTCACGGTTTATAATCTTAATATAGCTGAAGAACGAAGCATACACAAAAAGAGTACAACAGTCCTAAAATATAGGGCTCTATATCAAAGAAACGTCGCGAAAACATAATAGCCGTACAGATCCTAAAGGACACTAGAACCTGATGCTCTGATACCACCTGTGACACCCCGACTAATTAAATACCGGGTAGCTACTCCTTTATTAAATTAATTCAAAATGCCAAGTTGGCTCAGTTAATAGCATCACTGTCGAAAACATTTTAATATTACTAACCACCTAGTATTTAAAAAGCAAGTTGCCAAATTTTAATTTAAGTCTGATTAACAAGCAACAATTGTAATGAAGAAATAAATAACACCATTCACCATACTGAAGTAAAACGAATAACCATCACATAACAGTAATTAAAGTCTGGAGGAAAAACTCCTCACTACAACCCCATAACTGAAATAAATAAACTGAACAATACATGCTAAAGTCTGAAAACTGAAATGTAAAAGATACTCTAAATAGAAATGGGCAACATGCCCTACACTGATAGATAGTGATTCTGGAATCCAAAAGATCGAAGCGTCTATAAGCAAAGTCCCTGTAGCTTCCACAAGCAGCTACAGCTCGTCACCTGAATGAGTATCCTATGCTTGGTGTCCTTGTGGCTGGGCACCTAAAATGGTTTTACAAAGAAAAAGAGATTTGAAAAGCAAATGGGTCAGAGCCCGAATGTGGAGTTATATTTTAAAAACCTGCAAGTGCTTTAAAAACATTTAAAACATTAAATGCAAAGTACATGTTAGGACGTACACTCGCATGATATTCTCACCTCTCGTCTAACTGTGCACTCCTAACGTAAGTACCCATCTATAACGACCCATACTACTAGCTAACTGACAACATAACTAGCTAGACTGCCAAAGGTTCTATCCATACTACTCGGTTCCATTTAACATAACAACGCTCGTAATTAAATAGAGGTTTAACGTAAATTCAGTTACTAAATATGCCATTGATATAACTATCAGTTAACTCGTTATATTTCTCGAAACAATACCGTAATATAATTACAACATTAACATGAGGATTCCCATTAATTTAATGTATATTATTCACATCATAAATATACAATACAAGCACCCCGCAATCTAAGCTATGGTGCACACATACTCTGCTATCCATCCCGGTACATCACGTACATAAGGATTACATATTCCGAATCTCTCAGGAATAGTCCAGATAACACAAATCACAAATAGTGGAGGCGAACACAGTCACCATCACATGGGTCACGCACATACCTACGCTCCCATGATCATGCAGACTTATTAATATCACAATAAGTCCTTCTATGACCTATGTTCATCAAGGTACCAGTCTATATCCCCCCCGTAGGCACACAAGGATTAGAGGGTCCTAAGCGAACGCAAACCTCCCGTGATAGCAAGTATGGTAGGTATGTCATACACACAATCCATATACCAATACTAAGTAAACACACGTCTTAGTGGTACCGTATTTTAATCGTAGTACATATCGCATACTCGTACTAGCTTATACTTATCACAATTCATACTATTCTGGTTTGTAATTATACGCGTCATAATTATCTCACGTCGTAGTAGATACTCACGTCTCAACCCAAACCGTCTATGTAATACACTCTCGTATGTAAATTCCTTATCATAAATACCCAAATATCCCAAACCTATCACTACATCATCATTGGAAGGTTAACTATATCCTCGAACAAGTTTACGGAACTCCAAAAAGTCAAAACAGTCCAAAAAGTACCAAACTTCCAGCTCGTTAGAAGTCTCGTTCGAACGAGGCTTCGAACGAGTTTGGACTGTCAGGTCGTTAGAAGTCTCGTTCGAACGAGGCTGTTCGAACGAGATCCCAGTTCGTTCGAACGAACTGTCCCTTCTAACGATATCTCGTTCGAACGAGATATCGAACGAAATCCCTACTCGTTAGAAACGACTGGTCAACTCTTTAGAAGCTCGTTCGAACGAGCTCGTTCGAACGACCTGGGGGCTGCTTCTAACGAGCTACCAGTTTCGGCCCAGAAATTTTCCCAAATCGTTTTTCACCATTTTTATCAATTCTAATCTCTTCCAAGGTTCATACCAATAACGTTTTAGGGTCACTAATTCATCCTAAACATATTTACATCATCTCCTAACATGTTTTCAAGGATTGGATCATTATAACATCAACCAAATTTACAAATCTCTACACTTTTCCCAATTTCTCTAGAACATGAACCCTAGGTTTATATCATCATCAAATCCCAGAAATTTATTTTGTTTTAATTCCTTCAAATCACAATTATTATAAGGGAAATCATCTACCTAACATACTACATGCAATTCTCTTCACAATTTCTCAATTTCTATGATCTAAACTACATGGGTTTTCATATTTTCTTCAAGAACAAACCATAAATCCGAATTTTCTAACATGGAGGAAACATTCTCAGAAATTAAATGGAATAAAGTCACTTGCCTTGGTTTGATTCCGGATTTGGTGTTGATTTGGTGAAGAATTTCTGCAGATTTTTCCTTTCTCCAAGCTCTCCTCCAATGGTGGCTTAAGGTGGCTAGGGTTTTGATTTGGGGAAACTTAGAAAACCTAAATGATAACCTACGTAGCTTTCTAGGTTAATATGGGTTGGTTATGGGCTTAGTGGGCCAAATTCCACATCAGATTTACATCTCCAATTTTCGTCACTTTTAATTCCTCAAAATGTAAAATTACCAAAATAGCCTTTAAGTTGTCGGTATGGCCTAAAAATACCCCGGGACCCAAACTATACCCCCGGCTAGTGTTTTCAGACTATCTCGACCCTTACGAACGCGTTGGCGCACTCAAAACGACCATACAGATTATAGATTTTAAATTCACTTTTATTATCAAAATATTATACCGTGACGCGGCGGTCCCACGCGTCTCAACAAAATTTCTAAAATGCCGTATATAAATCTCACGACAATTTTCATAATACCAAATACATATATATATATGCACATAATCAAATACCAATTCGCATCTCATTAGTATTTATAACCCGGATTAATTATCAATTAATACACAATTTAATTAATTAATCCCCAAAAATAAATATAGTCAAAAGTACGGGGTATTACACGCGATTGGTGCCAAAAAAATTTCGATCTGTCTTGAAACCTGCACATAGAGCGTCAGGTTCTCTGGACTGAATTTCCATCATCCGTCATCGCCCTTTTCAATGCCCAAGTTTGGTGCCGATACCTTATCGATCCCTTTGACGAAGTGTGGGTGTCCGAGGTCCGTGCTTGCTACGACCCCTTAGTCCGGGTGGAGGCCTACACATTCGAGTCACCCGTGTGCCATTTTCCATGGACCAAATAATACACAAGTTAATAACATTCGATGTGCCCAACCCCACCAAGTAAACATATCCCAATGCCCTAACCCCCTCTCTAAGGCCACATGTATATCTCGGATGGCGCCCGATGAGGTGTGGGCAGCCGAAACTTTTTCGATGGGGAGGCTCAATGACAAGGAGAGGATCACTTTCCAAATTATGTGCGCTAACATCCTCCAAACTTCAAACAACTCGGCTATGCGCCCACGCCAAGCTACACTCGTCTACTGTCTTTTCAACACCAACATTGTGATCAATTTGGCCCACACAATCTATAATGACATATTCTTCGCTGCATTGGATAAAAAGGGATCCTCCCCACTTCCCTACGCCCGATTAATCTCATCCCTACTAGAGAATTCCGGCACATAAAGAGAGAAATTAAAAGGGAAATTATTCGTGCCCGTCAAGAACAATCGCAAGAGGAGGCCGCGACAGATGAGGAGGATTTTGAGTCGAAGGAGTCGGACGATGGAAGTGAAGAGGGTGGCTGCTGGGGCTGATGATGTGAGCATGGCCACGGGTGAGGTGCCCGAGTTTGTGGAGGAGGACGACTCTGATTTTGAGCCTCTGGGTGGCGACTATGTTATGCGCATCACCGCGCTTGAAACACAACTTTTCGGGTTCATCGAGCAATATGATGCTAATCGGGAGGAGGACCAATGCGCATATCGATGCGATACTAGTATGATGCACTGTCTCCAAGCACAAATGTTTCAAATGTCCTTCGATGAACCTCCCCCACCTTACTTCTATGACCCCTATGACCCTGACGCCCCCGGACCTTCTAACTAGCCCCCACAATAGGTTGTTTGCTTTTGGATGTTAATGAAGTGTTTGTCCTTTCCTATTTCCACAAGTTTTAGTAAGCTTTCTACATATTTTATTGGAAATTAAATTGCCTACCTTATGTGTCTTGTGCTTGTTTTCTTTTATTGCATCTCTGTACTTTGTTCATTTGTTGTTGTCCTCTCCTTAATTTAGTTTTTAGTCCTTTTTACATAGGGACTATGAAAAAGCCTAAGTTAGGGGGGGGGGGGGGGGTACGCATGCCCTTTTACATTTCGCAAAGTCCAAAATGCCCCAAAATAAAACAAATGAGAAAATTTTAAAAATTTCCAAAAAAATTGAAAAATTCTGAAAAAGCCAAAAATATTTTTCTTCAAAATAAATAAAAACTAGAATAATTTTTTTTTTGAAAATATCACCGAAATATTATTGAAATTCTCAAATTTATAAAAATCCAAACGCACAAAGACAAAATTGACTAAGGATGGAAATTGAGCGTGAATTGACGACTTAACGAATAAGTGTGGAGAATATTAACCCGGTGAGATTTCGAGCCTATCTATTTCTATGAGAATTTAAATCAATCCGAGTTAATGGTTAACTCAAAGTTAATTTTAGCGTTTAAAATAAGTTGTTGAGGATATCAATTCTTTTATTTTGATCGGTTATGAGAAATGGTATGTTGTCTTGAAAAACGCGCTAAATAGATCTGTAAATTGAATTAATCTCGAGACGCATATGATAACGCAATTAGTAATTCGGGTAATAAAGTTAGGCCCTCGTTTGTCACCCAAAAATATGGCCCAGAGTAAGTCGTGAAAAATTACCCTTTTTGCAACACAATTTGAGCAAAAAAAAAAATTCTTTTCGTTTGACAACCCGAAAAACGCAAATTTAGCCCGAAATTGTGAAAAATCCAGAAATTAATTCCAAATGGTGCGATAAAAATGGGCAAGAAAAGTAGAAGTATGCTCAACAAAAATAGCAACAAAATAAAAGTGTGAAAAATAGAAAAAAATAGAAAAAGAGGAGAAAAATGAGCAAAAGCCCGAAAAAGCACAAATGGGCATCATAAGCAAAATTTTCCAATTCCGAAATTCCCAGCCAATCCCAATTTTACCCAATAAACCTTAAACCCAAAAAAGTTCTAACCGAGTTTGAATTGCGACTTTGGTTACCGCGTGGAGAGTTTAGGCATAAAAAAGATTAAATGTGTGAATTATAGATGATATTTCTCGGTTTCCCAATAATCCCATTCCAATGACGAGATCTTTTCACCTCAAATAGCCCGTCTTTCAATTTGTGTGCGTGGATTTGTGTTCCTTTACATTTACTCTTTATATCACGCACACTGAGAAAAAATAACCACATTCCAAGTGATTCGTTTATTAGAGCATCCCGTGAGAAATTGAATCAAAATGAATTTTCGAAAAAGTAACGTAATGATCAATCAGGGAAAATTTGCGGTTTAATTTTTGGCTTTGCACACATACACGAAAAATTGAGACTTGCGAATAAAAATTTAGGGTGACTATTTTCCGAAAAGTTTAAATCGAATAATTTTTAGGTATTCTGAATTTCTTTGAGTCAAAATGAATTTTATGGGTATATTAATGCAAACCCTCACGAGACACAACTCGTCTTACTAGGGTAACCTAAGGGTTTAAATGCTTGTTTCATACACTAAATGCAATCGCTTGCCCGCGAAAGTGGTATTTTATCCTAATAAAATGAATTTCGAGAATTGAGCCTTAGTTGGATTCTTTTACATTGATCGGGACCCGCAAATTTATAAGTTAGGGGGGGTTTGATTAGGCATAAATTCTTTTGAATTTATACCCTCATTTAGTAGCTTTTAGCACCTCGAATAATGTAATTCATACTGATTTATCTCATTTATATGTTACTGACCTTTATACATAGTGTCTCGAGTTTTGTGTATTTTTCATGCCATTTATAGGCATTTAATGCTAAGTAAAGAGATGAAGAATCCAAAGCAGAGGAACTAGGCAAGGAAGGAAAGTCAAAGGGAAGAAAGGTCAATTTACATCGAGAATTCAGAAGAGGGTCCAACATGAAAAATGAAGATTGTACTTCTATGAGCGCGTAGGAAGAGACAACACCTCAATCCGATCATCGAGCTAGAAGATATGAGACCTTGAAGATAAGCTAATGAAGCTGGAGTAATTCTGTAATTGGACCAAACCGGATATGAGAGAAAACGAACCGGTCCGGAAGAGAAAAACCTTTTTTCCACTTTTAGACATCGGATCGATCCGGTTATTGGTAAAAATGAACTAGTCCGGAAGGGGGAAAGCACACTGGCCAGTTTTAATCCCGGAGCGATCCATTTAAGGAAGAAAATGAATCGATTCGATCATCAGCGAACCGATATGGTATTACCCGTTGGACTGATTCGGTGGAGATAATTTCTGATATTCAACCCCGAATTTACATACTGACTCAGCTACAACTCCTGATTTTTCGTGATGTATTTTACTTCTAGTTATTGTTAGACATGGAAGAGGGGCATAATAAAATTTCTTAGTTAGGTTTTAGAGAGGAAAACTCGCTCACTGGTATGAAAAAAATCCTAGTTTGAAGATTGATTGTTCTAGTTCAGATTTGGATTCTGAATTCATCGAATGTATGTAATTTCATTCCATTGATTTGATTTCTTTCCTAATTAGTCATTTAATTTCCAGTTTCTAGCTATAATCTCTAATTTCAAATTGTTCTTGTCAATTTCTTCCAAAACAGTCATGATTTCCAGCAGTATTAAAATTGGTTTTTATTTTCATTTAATCATGTCAGGCTAAACCTCTAAGGGTTGGGGTATATGAACCCCACCCGATGTAATTCACCATAATAGGAAATAAATTTTTTAATTGAATTTTAGCGAAATCATGTTGCGTAAATATCGCAATAGTCGTAGGACTTTTTATCTCGTCGGCCCTAGGTAGCCAAGATGCTTAAGAGTGCGATGCCCGTGTTAGTTAATGGAACACCACTTTATTCTTGCCTTTGATTTCATATGGTGCAGGTTTCGTTCCTTTATATACGTAATACTTTGAATTATTAAAGTACGAGTTCATTTAAAATTCTAATTCTAAAATCTAGTATCTTACGAGGTGAATTTACTAGGGTGTGGGGGTATTGTAACTCGACCTATTATTCTCATTTATAGTTAATCCTTGCATCAATTTATCACTTGCACTTAGTTTAACTAGATTATTTGAATTTAACTAGCATTTAGTGTAGTTAGTAGTTAATTTAAATCCGCATTTAGTTTGTAGTAAATATCCAATTAAAAGCATCTTTTCGTTTCTTTTAGAGTCAAGTTAGGGTTCTCCGTCTTTCCAAACGTCGTTACAATTTTCTCGTCCTATTTCCTTGAGGATTTGACCCCGACTTACTGGGATTATTACTTGAACGACAGGATTGCACTTGAGCCTATATAGCACGCACACTAGATACACATTTGTGGTCGCGTCATTCATCAATTTTGTCATTTGTAGATAAATTCAAGTATAAGAGGATGTTGGCGTGAAGCTTTGAACCATGCCTTAGTTTCTTATTTTCTCTCTTGCATAGAGTTCTATTATTCTCTCATGGTTATTCCAATGACAAAATCGTTTACGGCTTATCTCAAAGGCTTGGAAGCTATGTGTTTATATAATTTTAATCATGAGCCTTTCGGCTTGTGCCCCACCATTTTGTGGCGTAACCACTCAGTCAATTTGATCTTATTGTAGGTGGCTTTGAAGTTTTGGTACCCGGAGGACCACATGTTAAGTTTTGGGTTGGACAAGATGTGCCCAACTTACAAAGAATTCTCTATCATGTTAGGTGTTGACCCTTGAGTTATCTCCGCTATGCATGATTTTTCTCATTCTCCTCGGGTGGTCCTGACTGAAATGCTTCATATATCCCATTCTACTTGCTTAACATTAGTGCATGGGAGTTTTTAACCTTCCCGTGGTCCTGGACCATGTGCGCCAAAAGGATTTTAGGGACAACGACTTTGCTGTCTTGGTGGCCATGGGACTGACTCATAAGATGCTTTTGGTGACAGGCGATTTAAGTGTAGATACCTAGGTAGATGATATAGTGTTGCGGATGAAGTACAACTGTAAACCTATTGCCACTATAATGAGAGAGACATTGAATAGTCTTGTTGAATGGAAAGATAACAATTATAAATTTTTGTGAGGTCGCCCAATGATGCTGTAAATGTGGTTGGCAGAGTGTCTTTATTTGGTTATGCCCCCCTGAGTACCCTCTAACTGGTATTCCAAAAATCTTTCTGCGGTCTTGCATGAATTTTGGTACCTCTGTGGGTAACTAGACCGATTAGATCTTAGTGTTCAGGGCAAGTTCCCTTCATTATTCCATGCCCTAGCAGGCAAATTGGTGTCTATTTTTCAATTGGATGAATTTTGCTATGCTCGGCTCATTGGCCTTCTCCGTACCTCATTTTATATTCCTTGGTGACTTTTACATCAAGTGGGCTGAGAACAGATTGTTCCACTATGTATAACCAACTTTTATCCTATAGAGGACCTCACTAAATCACTTAGGATAATATTGGGGGATTTGTGGCAGTGTCTTAGACTGTCTCACCGACTGACCTAGTATGTGGGTGAGGTTGATGTTGTGTTAGCAGATTATCAGAAGTCATTGTGGAAGGATTTATTTATGAAAGTTTATGATGATAAAATGAGTCAAAGGTGGATCATGATAGCAGAAGTTGTGGAAAGGGTGTTGTGGCCCCATTAAATCTTTTCAGGCTTTACTGTCGTACTAAGGGCATGAGGAGACACAACCATATTGGAGATTAACGGGAACCTTTGGATGATAACAACATATGTGATGACGATATATATGGACCTTCTGGTAGCGAAGATGGATTTATTGTGAAGCTTTTTATTTAGAGCGGGCTTTGTTATTGGTATTGATGTGTTCGATTGTTGGTATAGGTTTATGCTTTTTTGTTTTTGTTTTTGTTTGTGTTTGTGTTTGGTAGGTTGGTAGGTAATATTTATGTAAATGTTTGTGATTTCTTGTTATTGGTGTTTCATGTAACAATTACATTTGGAAAGGTGTTTGAAATAAATGATGATTTTTGACATTTTTTGTTGTGCCATTTTAGATGAATTTCTTGTGTTTAAATTATCTATATTGTTCCCTAAGGCATATATAATCCTGTTATTCATTTAAAAAATGATCAGAGAGATTGGTGCTTCGTGGTGGAAAAAAAGAAAAGAATTTTATGAAAGAGATTACCGCACCTAAAGTTACATTATGGCATTCTTATGTACCTCTGTGGGCATAAAAATATTTGTAAAAATTTTGAAAGACTTTTTAGAGGATCGAGCCCTACTTTGTTCTTGCTAAGGAATTAGGAGAATCGGGTCCTACTGAGTTCTTGTTAAGGGAGGATCGAGTTTTACTTAGGTTTTGCTAGCAGTGGAGCCTGAAAAACTCTTCTTCACAAGATATGGCCCACTCCAATTGGGCTAAATTTTCCTATTGGATCCCAAATGGTTCCATAATTTCTTTATGAGAATGGCACATCCTCGCACACCGTGATTTTTTACCTTCTTATTTAATGATTATGCAATGCAATGGTAATACCCTTGAATGTGGTACAAAACCTTCAATCTCTTTTCATCCAATAGTGCGAGTTTGTCATAACGACTTTGCTGCCAATTAACTTCTTCAACTTGACTTTTAGTAATGACCCACAATGATGGTATCTCATGTTTGACATGCATGATTGCTTCCATGTCATATACCAAGGAGTAAGGGTAGACCTAGTGGTAATTTTAATGGACTCCTGGTAGCCTCAGTGGGTGTATGGAATTCAATCAATTCAATCTCTATAACTTTCAATCATCTTGCTAATTTTGGATTTGAGGATTTTATTAGCAACTTTAGGAAACCCATTGGTTTGCAGTCAGTAGGGAGAGGACTTGTGTCTATGAATTCATTACTCTTCGACCACTTATGTGACTTCAACTTTGAAATGGAGCCCATTATTTGATACCAACTTGTGAAGGACCCCATAGCGACATATGATATTATTTTTAATGAACTTAGCCACTTTCTTCACATTTAATATCACATATGATTATGCTCCAACCCATTTGGTGAAATAATCGATGGTGACGAGAATGAATTCATGTCCATTTTATTCTTTTGGAGTGACTTTTCTAATAATGTCAATGCTCCAACTTGAGAACGACCTAGGAGAGGTCATGTTGTACAACTCTCAAAGGGGTAGATGTTGCAGATTGACAAATTGTTAGCATTTGAGGCATCTTCTGATATAGGCACCACAATCTTGAACCATGGTAGTCCAATAATAACCCCGTTAGACTATCTTCTTGGCAAACATATTATCATTATGTGAGTTCCACATTCCCCTCTACTGAATTTTTAGCATTACTTCTTCCCTGCCACCCCCTCCTATGCATTGCAAATGGGTACCATAAAAAATTATCCTGAATAACACCTTGTCGCAGATAATGTACTTAGTTGCAAGTTTCCTGAGGGTCATGCAAAATTTCTTATTATCGCTTGAGGATATCGACCATACCTGAGGAAGCACCATATATCATAATATCATAACCTAACTTTGTCTAGATCTTCTTTCGTAGTGGGCTTTATGTGGTAGCAGTGAGTCGACATGTACTACTTTTGAACTTATAAGGGAGCAATAGTTATTTACTCATTCACGTTGACCATGGAGGCCAAAGTTTCCAATTCATTGAGAAAGATGTTTCTTGATCAGGAGAGTTAGTGGAATGTGACATCTTTGAACTTTGAAGCCAACTCTTTAAGGTAGGCGTGAAAGAGTAGAAGTTTCTCGTGTTTAACTTTCCACTTTTGGAGGACTTGCCTTATGATAAAGGTCAAGACTCCGTAAATGTCAAGGTATCATATTCCTTTATCGAGGGAAAGTTTAAGGCCCACAATGCATGTTTCATATTTCTTCATGTTGTTGGTGTAAGGGAAATCTAGCTTAATGGCGATGGGAGTGTGAGAGTCATCGGGTGCGATCAGAAGTATCCCAATCAAGGGTGTAAACGGATCGGATTTGGATCGGATCGGGGTGGTCCAAATACGCTTTGTTAAGATGTTAATGGATTCGTATCCAATTCGATAATTTGACAGATCATAGATCTATTATACCGAATCCGAATCCGTTAAAAATTCGAATAATCCAATCCGATCTGAAAATATAATTTTTTATTTTTTGAACATTTTCTATGTATTTAAAAATATACTTGAGAATATACATACAAACACACACATTCACATGTATATATATATAAATTATACGTATATATTACTTTATAATTAAGATTAAAAAACTTATGTTATGTCTTTACATTTGTCTTTATATTTGTATTTATTCCTATTATTATCATCATTATGATTATATAAACATATTATATATAAATATCATATATATAACTATTAATTGGATCGGATCAGATTTACATTAATCCATTTAGTAAACGAAAAATGGGTTATCTCATAATCGGATTTCAAAATGAATTTCGAATTTGGTTAAACGGATCGGATTTCGATCAAAATCGAATCCGTTGACAACCCTAATCCTCATGCCATATCCCTTATTGTTGTCATCTCTGTCAGAGAACATATTCTATTGGATCTCTTTGTGATAAGTACAAAAAATGTCTTCATCTAGGAAATCAAAAATTCACACATCAGTTTCTTCCATGGGATGATCAGCTAGACAATCTAAGATGGACATTCCTTTGGTGGATTTTTGCATGACATATGTGATGTCAAACTCGTCTGTTAACAATATACAACGGTCCATGCGACTTGACAGGGAAGGTTGTAAGGACGCAAATTTCTAATTAAGTCCTTTGTAGTTTTGGCTCAATTCCGGACAAAAAGGTTTGAGTCATAGGATAGAGTATATTGATCATCTTTCAAGCCTATGACGTGTTTGTTGAAGACGTAGCGACCAAGTGTATAAAGCTTCATCAAAATGCTGAGTTTAAGTGCCTCGTTTCTACGTCATCAATAGTGGTTCCATGCTCCCAAGGTATGAATGCATTACATATATATATATATATATATATATATATAGGAGCTTGGAACGGTTTATATTGGGTGTTAGGTTTTTAAAATTGCGTTTTGTTTTCAGAATGTTTTCTATTAAAACTTATATATAAAGTATATAAAAGTTTCTGGGCTTAAAAATAATTTTTGAACATTCCGTGAGTTCGTTCGAAGTGTCATTCGAACGAGATTGTCGTTCGAACCACAAGTCGTTCGAACGAGATTGCCAACGACTTCCCAACTTGGCATATTGGAACTTCGTTCGAAATGTCGTTCGAACGAGATAGTTGTTCTAATGAGATTTCCAACGAGCTTCTAACGAGTTCATACTGGAACTTCGTTCGAAGGAGAATGTCGTTCGAACGAAATGTCGTTCGAACGAGATTTGGTGGGAACAGTTTTTACCCATGTTTCCCACTTCCTTACCCCACTAACTTTTGACAGATTATTATAGTGCGGGAACCAAAGTTTGTAACTTAACTTTTTCATAACATACTAACTCCTAGAGAGAGTTTTGAGAGTTGCTTCTTCCAAGAAAAAGTTCATGAGTTTGAGTGTTTATTTTATAAAGAAAAATCCGTTAAACACTTAGTTACACCCATATTTGTTTCTTCCAAGTTCATACATACATATACTTTTCTTGGAGAATTTTGGCACCGGTTTATCTCTACGTTTGTTTATAGATAAGTTTGCGTTTTCTTCTATATCCCTCAAAGAAGAAGAATTCATTTTGCTGCGGCATTCTCATGTGGTAAAAGACACCACGTGTGGTTGACGGTGTACCTATTGTCCGATTGGTGAGTCCAAGATCGCGGTGGAGCTCCGTGGTTATTCGCTAGGAAGAGGTGGTTACAAGAAGACGCATCAAGGCTTGAGAGGGTTCGAGTTAAGGCAGTAACTCATCTGTTTTGTAAATGTAATTCCGTACTTAGTGGATTTGAGGCTAGGGCCGTCCGAGGTTGTTTCCCGTTTTGGGTTTTTCCTCGTACATCGCGGCGTAGTGTGATTGATTTATTTTTATCCTGCATAATAACTTAGAACTCATGCTTAGGATAATTCAAGATAAAAATGGTTTTAATTGTCACACTTAATTTAATTGGGTGCTAATTAAATTTGGGTAATTGTTTATTTAATTCAAGTCTATTGTTAAAACTGGTTTGGTCTAATTTGGAAATATTCATAAATATGACTTAGTAAAATTCTAGGACTTGGATTAATTAACTTGGTTTAAGTGAAATTTGAATTGTGTGTGTGTTATGAGTTAATTTCACTGTGTTTAATTTTAATTTGAAATAGAAATTAAAATTTGGTGTTTGTTTGTTTTTGTGAACCATCTTACGCTTCCGCATCGTTTTTCATAAAAAGGAAATAATATTTCTTAAAAGAAATTAAAATCGGGGGCCCGTCGCGTGACTACACAGTTTTTTCTAGTAGGTATTTTATAGGATCCATTGGGGACACTAGCTTGATTGGAAACTTAGCATGTTGTGTCGCAATTTCTGAGCGACCCAAACCAGGTAGTTTACTTCATACCCTATTAGTTTTTTAGTGGTGTAGTAGATTTATATATCTTTATATGATCCTTATATGTATTGGGACAACAATGCCCCTAATAGTAGTGTCAGTGACATTTAGGTATAGAAGAAGGGGAAAACTAGGTTACGGTGGTGATCAAGGGTGAAAAGTGTTGTTGCGTCAAAACGCCGATCATTGTTTTCTGTTCACCGCCTCAATACAAAAACCTAAACTTATGACTACACTCAATAAGTGAGTATAGCGGCCAAGTCCGAGTATCAAAAATCCACAGAGACGAGTTGCCAGAATTTAATTTGTTTAATACTTCTAAAATAAAAGTGTAAAAGATAATTATAACAAAAAGGAAATGATGCAAAAAAGGGAAAGATTAAACTAGGCGAGTGTATTTAAACTACGTTAACAAAGAGAATAAAAACTATAGGTTGCGTCGAATATCCCTCATCATAGTTAATTAGTATAAAAAGGTTACATGGGTTGATGAGTTATTACGAATGCATCTTATTTCAACAGTTAATTAAATCAAGGGTTGTTACACCCCTAAATTCGCATAAAAGCCTAATACGATTTTGGCGTCAACAAATACCCCGGAAATTACGCACTCAAGGTCGTAAGCACGGAGCATACATGATATGCCCAGTCAAATCTCCTAGGCGTACTAACTAGGACAACACACCCAAAATAGACCCGTAAACTCCATCACCAAAGCAAAGCAACATGTCAACCCGAAATGAGTTCAATCCGACACAACCTAGACTAAATTAACTAGAAAGCATGATAAAAACACGGTAAAGGAAAGCGGTAAATAAACGCGATAAATCTACATTAGAAAGCAACTAAATGAAAGCATGTAAATAAAGAATGTAAACTAAATTAGAAAGCAAGTAAATTAACTACAAAGCAAGAATTTAAGAAATACAAACCAAATTAAATGGTGGGGAAGATGAATAGTGCACACTTACAACCCAAATGGGTGTCAAACCAAGAAAGGAAGAATAATGAGATCTACACCTCTGAATCCTAACCTGAACTATCTTCTAAAACTAAGTATATGAAAATAGAAAATCAAAATTGGTTTATATAGTAAGTGGTAATTAAAATAGAAAAGAAAAGGAAAAAGAAAAGAAAAGAAAAGAAGAAAGGCAACAAATATCTGCTACTCGCGGTCAACCGGTCGCAGGGGCGCGGTCGACCGCGCCTTCAAGTTGAAGCACATTATCCCCTTTCCATAGAAAAATTCAAAACCGCGATCGATCGGGCCTCAAACCGCGATCGATCGGTACTCTGTTTCTCAGCCTTGTTTGGTCCATGAAGAGGGGGAAAAGGTTGCAAATGGAAATGGCCATAACTTCTTCGTCTGGACTCCAAACGATGCACTGTTTGAGGCCACGCGATGCTAACTCAATGAAATAAGCATCCGTGGAATTTCCATGAGCCGAAGAGGAAATGTGAGTTGACTAAAATTCCTTTAAAGTATCATCCGGTGACGGAACTTCTCTGAAATGCAACGGATCCTAACTTTTAGCGTCCCAATACCTACAAAAGCACAATTAACCCCTGCAAAGCAGGTATATATCCAAATCCAAGGTTATCTAGTTAATGAGCATAAATATAGGAATTAAGGACCATAAAAGAGCTAGAATGCATAAAGATAACGGGCGGAAATATGCAATATTCTATACGAATCACACCCCCTAACTTAGAAATTGCTAGTCCCTACTAATGAAACAAACAAAACCAGTCCACATAAGGTAATACAAGACATATATATGCATCGAAATATAAATGCCACTTTCCTAGGGATCACGATTGCATTTAGCATAAGCAATAATAGGTTACCCTAGTGGACGAGTGTCGTCTCGTGAGGGTTTTCAGGGATGATACCCACAAACATCCTATGGTTTACTCAAAATATGCCCACACCAACATGTGACAAGCCCAACAATAACGAAAACGAAAAGGATTTCATACGCGTTATTAGTAAAGTGAATGAATTCACACAAAAGTCCAAATCATTAACATTATAGAATGCACCTCATAGAATTGAAACCTTAAAATGTGGGAGGTGAGGGAGCACGTGCAAAGTATGATTTGGCAAAAACTTATATAAACCGGATAAACATAAAGGCAAGCATATATTCAATCCTCACGGGCATTACACTTATCAAGTGAATTCACTCGAAATAGGGAGGTAACACACGGGACATGTGGGAATAAAGAGTAAATGTAAATGGAAACTAGGTCGCACACATGTCACCAATGAAGAACGCCATATATAAAATGAAAATTTGTAATCTCAATGAAAGATACCACTCATTAAAAGAGGTGAAATGCATTTTCACAAATTATCAAAACTATTTAAATCTTTGAATTACATCTACTTAAGATCACATAGGACTTTAATAGGGTTGTAATGTAGGCTAGGCTAGGGTACGATATGAAAGGAATGTATATACGGATTCAAAGTGTTCGGAAATGAAAACTCGGGATAATGAGAAAATGCGGACAATATCAAAAATTGGAAAATAAGTTCCAAATAAGCAGTGGATATAACAATTGGAGAGTAATCAAAGCTTATTGAACTATATACAACATTTACAATTTTCTCTTTCTTTTTCTTTTCTTCTTTTTCTGATGTTTTCTTTTGTTTTCTACTTCCTCTTTTTCTTATCTTTTTCACTTCTTTCTTTTCTTTACTTTTCACACTCTCGTATGCCTAAATTGCAAATGCAACACACAACAACATTTAATCCCAAGTAACATTCCAAACAAAGGTATGGAAGGTATATGTATGGTATAAAACTCCAATTCGGAGTTGGTTATGGGAATTTTGGGTTATGAAACAAAAGGTTATATTTAGGCTCAAAGGGGTTGACGAGGGAAAACATATAAGGTGAGGTCAAGGCTAATATGGGTGATATAACAAAGATGGCCTATGATCATTCCAAAAAGTTTATGCAATTCTCGAGTCAAAACAAACTTTGAAAATCATGCTCAAGTAATACATTTAAAGAAATAACTCAATTAATGAACGATCAAATGAGAGAATAGAGAGATTACCAACAACTGTAACGTGTTCAAGGAGGAAAGAATAGTGTATACACTCACAAATGATGAAAGGTACAAAGCTTACTCGGTGTAAGTATATACAATGCAACAAAAGATTACCGAGTTACAAAAATCTTAAACCAAATCAATAGAACAACAAAAGTGCATGTGCTCATGGGATTAAAGTTTAATACGTGAAGTTATTCATAATATCAATAATTGAGGACTAAAATCTAATAACTTCTAAAATCGAGAACATGCATCGTTGGGTTGTCAATTGAGTCGGGCAACTATTGAAATTTATCATCTGAAACAAAGGCAAAATGCCCAATAAAGGAGAAAAAAGAAAGAAAATATTTTTGAAATTTTTGAATTTTTCTAAGAAAAGCATACTAAGTAACTAACATGTGAGCAAAAACATGGACTAACAAAAGAAATGGATAGAATATCCCACACTCTCTAACTTAAAACTTGGCATTGTCCTCAATGTGAATTAAGAACCAAGTTTAAGAGAGAAAAAGAGCGATATTACACAAAATTGGAGCGATCCCCATAAGAACAAGTCCAAAGAATCTACAAAACAAGTTAGTACCGAGCATGGTAAAAACAAATAACAAAATGTTAACTAATTACACTAGACTAAATTAAAAAGGGAAGACAAGATAAAAATAAAGAAAGAATAAAAAGCTAATTATATACAACCTACTATTTAGGCTTCACACTAACTATACACTAGAAGTCTAAATAGTTGAGGGTCCACCGTGAAAACGATTTGACTTTGGAGGATAACCGATGTACCCTCACTCTCAAGCATGCCTTCCGAAAAATATGAACTCCGTTTGAATAACGGAAGGCATGTGTAAGGCGTAAGAAAGGAACCATCATCAATTAAAAGTTTCGGAGGGACGATGGGGGATTTGGATTGAACGGGTGACAAAAACATATGGGGGTCGAGAAAAGCAGGATATCCACCCAAGGATTTTAAAATTGGAATGGGAGGTGGCGCACATGAAGGCATAGATGCGTTCATGGAAGGCGACTCGAGCAAGTACTCCTCATCGGCGAAAAGGTTTAAAACATTAAAGTTTGAAACCGAATCATCAGGTACTTGTGATGGTGTGATAACAGAAAATAAAAATGGGGAGGAAAGAAATTCAAACTTAAGATATGCATCATCATCGTTTTAAGATTGAGTTTCAAAAGAAATAAGATCATTTTCAATGAAATGTTCTTCTTTGGAGGCCAAAGAAGATACCATTTCATTGCAAATAGATACTAAGTCATTTTCATCCTCACTTTCAATATCTATTACGCAATGGGCAAAGTCGAGATTGATTTGTTCTAAAGTAGTCACAAAGTCCTCAATTGGTTCAAAACATTCCTCGACTTCAAAAGTCTCGGAAGCAAAATCATTATCGGATTCAAATAATAAATCCAATTCATGTTACCACAAACTATTTTCTTCCCGATAACGATTTTCAAGTTTCTCATGCTCAAGCATACGCAAGCCCTTGCCAAAAGTCATAGGCCGAGGCGCAGATACTTGAAAATGGGAATTTTGAAAATTACCATCGGACTTTACCTTAAACTCATTATTATAGGAAATTTAAAAAATATTGCAATTCGTTTCAAAATTCCTATTATAAGGAATTAGAGGCCCAAAATCATTATCATCATCATCATCATCATCATCAAAATTCCAATAACCCAAGTTTTGACTTTCGTTATACTCGCCCAAAGTCATATGGGAATTTGTAAATTTTTGGGACTCTAAGTATTGACCGAAAGTAAAAGGATTACGAGCATTTTGAGAATTATAACAATGATTACCAAAAGAATTGGAATTAGACATGCTTACCCCCAAAATGGCTCGAAGTGGTGAATTCCACAAAGTAGATGCGCGCAGGAAATTCAAGCGTTTCTAGGTGCTCAAATGTAGAAGTCCTAAAAAAATGTTAGGCAAATAATACAAATAGAAAGAAAATATTACGAAATACTATGTAAGGACACAAGTCTCAGATTGAGTCTTAATGTAGTGTTGGCTCAATTCCGAATAAAAACATTTAAGTCATATGATAGTGTTCAAGTGTATCCATTCAAGCCTATGACGTGTTAGTATAATTAAAAAGCTTCATCATATGTCGAGTTCATTATGCCTTGTTTCTACGTCACCAACATTAGTTCCAATTACTCCTAAGGTATGAATGCATTACATATATATATATAGGAGTTTGTAATAATTTTTATTGGGTGTAACTTTATTTTAAACTAAGGTTTATTTTCAGAAGGTTTCTTTAAAACTTAAAAATAAAGTTTCTGGGCTTAAAATCGAATTTTAACCATTCTGGAACTTCGTTCGATATTATCATTCGAACAAGTTTGCCAACAAAGTTTTCCCATTTTCCTCTGGAACTTTGTTAGAAGAGTCGTTCGAATGAGACTTCCTTCGAACAAAAATCTCGTTCGAACGAGATTTTTAACGGGAAATTTTTTGGCAGTTTCAATAAGTTTTTCCCCATGTTCCCACTTACTTTTACCCACTAACTCTTGAAAGAAGTTATATATGCGGGAACCAAGTTTGAAACACTAACTTCTGACATTTTCTAAACACCGTTTTGAGAGAATTTTTTTAGAGAGAAATTCTTAGTTCAAAAGTTCATGTTTCAAGTGTTTGCATTTTCAAGAACTTTATTCTTAAAACACTTTTGTTTATACTCATAGTTTGTTTATTCCAAGTTACCATATATATAACTTTCTTGGAGTGTTTGGCACCGAATTTTACTCTACCGAGTTGAAGAGTTTGTTTGGGTTTTCTTCTACATCCCATAAAGAAGAAGTTTGTTGTTTTGCTGCGGCATTCTCACATGGTGAAAGGCATCATGTGTGGTTGAAGGTTGTTCCTAAAGTCCGATCAGTGGATTCTGAGACCGTGGTGGATCTACATGGTTATTCTCTAGGCAGCGGTGTGTACGAGAATAAGCGTCGGGGCTTGAACGGAGTCAAGTCGAGTGTTGTAAGCCTTCCTTTGTCTTGTACTTGTAAAATTATACTTAGTGGATTTGAGGCTAGGGCCGTCCGAGGTTATTTTCCATTGTGGGTTTTTTCTCGTACATCGCGACGTAGTGGTTTGTTTATTTTATCTTTAGCAAAATTCACCTTAGATGCATGCTTAGGTAAAAAGATAAAATTTGGTGTAAATCACTTTTTGTTTAATTTGGTGCTAATTAATGTTTTGGGAAAGATTTAATTCAAGTCATTAATTTTATTGGATAAAATTTGGTTTGGCCAAAAATGCAAAACTGAATCAATTTTTTGTTAGACAAATTTTAGGACTTGGGTTGAATTAATTTGGTTAAGTGAAAATTAATTTGTGGTTTAATTTAAGGTCACTTTGAGTTTAGTTTAATTTTAATTTGAAAGAAATTAAAATTTGATTTATGTAATTGTTTAGTTGAACCATCACTATTCCGCATCTAAAAGGAAATTACTTTTTGTAAAATTTAAAATTGGGGGTCTACATTTATAACATACTAAATCAAATAAATTCTAAAAAAAAACTCCTCCCGGGAACGACGCCATTTTGATCAAGGGTGAAAAGTGGCGTTGCATCAAAACGTCGATTGTTATTTTCTGTTCACCGCCTCAATATAAAAACCTAAAGTTATGACTACACTCAACAGGTGAGTGTAACGGCCAAGTCCGGGTATCAAAAATCCATAGAGACGAGTTGCTAGAATTTAATTGGTTTAATACTTCTAAAATAAAAGTGTAAAAGATAATTATAACAAAAAAGAAAAGATGCAAAAAAGGGAAAGATTAAACTAGGCGAGTGTATTTAAACTACGTTAACAAAATGAATAAAAACTATAGGTTGCGTCGAATATCCCTCATCCGAGTTAATTAGTATAAAATGGTTACATGGGTCGACTAGTTATTACGAATGTATTTCGTTTCGACAGTTAATTAAATCAAGGGTTGTCGCACCCCTAAATTTTCATAAAAGCCTAATATGATTTTGGCGTCAATAAATACCCCAAAAATTATGCACACAAGGTCGTAAGCAAGGAGCATACATGATATGACCCGTCAAATATCCTAGGCGTAATAACTAGGACAACGCACTCGAAATAGACCCGTAAACTCCATCACCAAAGCAAAGCAACATGTCAAACCGAAATGAGTTCAATCCGACATAACGTAGACTAAATTAGCTAGAAAGCATGATAAAAATGCTGTAAATAAACGCGATAAATATACACTAGAAAGAAACTAAATTAGAAAGCAAGTAAATTAACTACAAAGCAAGAATTTAAGAAATACAAACTAAATTAAATGGTAGGGAAGATGAATAGTGCGCACTTACAACCCAAATGGGTGTCAAACCAAGAGAGGAAGAAGAATGAGCTCTCCACCTCCAAACCCTAACCTAAACTATCTTCTAAAACTAAGTATATGAAAATAGAAAAACAAAATTGGTTTATATAGTAAGTGGGAATTAAAATAGAAAAGAAAAGGAAAAAGAAAAGAAAAGAAGAAAGGCAACTAATATCTGCTACTCGCGGTTGACCGGTCGCCGGGGCGCAGTCGACCGCGCCTTCAAGTTGAAACACACTGTCCCCTTTCCATGAAAAAATTCAAAACTGCGGTCGATCAAGCCTCAAACCGTGATCGACCGGTACTCTATTTCTCGGCCTTGTTTGATCCATGAAGAGGGGGAAAAGGTTAAAAATGAAATTGGCCATAACTTCTTCGTTTGGATTCCAAACGACGCACCGTTTGTGGCCATGCATTGCTAACTCAATAAACTAAGCATTTGTGGAATTTCCATGAGCCGAAGAGGAAATGTGAATTGACTAAAACGCCCTTAAAGTATCATCTGATGACGGAACTTCTCTGAAATGCAACGGATCCTCACTTTTAGCGTTCCAATACCTACAAAAGCATAAATAACCCCTGAAAAGCATATATATATATCCAAATCCAAGATTGTCTGGTTAATGAGCATAAATATAGGTATTAAGGACCGTAAAAGCGTTAGAATGCATAAAGATAAGAGGCAGAAATATGCAATATTCGATATGACTAGGTTACGGTGGCCTTAACATCTGTGGTTGGGTGAGGTATCTCTTGATTTTGTCAAAGTATTATTAACATGTGTCATTATAGAATTTGGTGGAATCATTTTGGAGGAACTTGAATATGGATTCACAGATGGATGTGAGCTGACTGATGAACATACTAATTTATTGGAGTTTTTTTAGGATATCGCAAATTTCCTTCTTCATTCGGGGTGGCGGACTTTTGAGGATTTCCTTGAGCTTAGGAGGATTTTATTTTATCCCTCTTTCACTGACCATAAATTCAAGGAGTTTGCCCATTGTGACTCCTAAAAAGCTTTTTTGTTGATTGAGATACAATTCTATTATCGTAGTCATTCAAAAAACTTTCTCAATGCAAGGACGTGGATTTCTTGAGTCTTAGATTTGATGATCATGTCTTCGACATAAACTTCGACCTCTTTATGGATAATATCATACATGATGGTTATGGCTTCTCTTTAATAGTTAGGATTGATATTTTTCAGACCGAAATGCATAATATTAAGGTACCCCATTGGGTGGTGAAAACGATATTTCTTGGTGGTCGAGATGCATCTTTATACCTCGAAAATCCATCAACAAGTGACTTGAGGGAATGGTTGGTAGTATTATTGATGATCATATCGATGTTTGGAAAAGGGTAATCTTACTTTGGAGAAGCTTTGTTCAGATACTAATATTCGATGCCCGTGTGGAATTTTGCTTCTAATTTCAACACATGAACAATGTTGGCTAGCCACGTTGGATACTGGACTACACGGATGAACCCTACATTCAACTACTTGACAACTTCATCTTTCACTTTGAGGGACCATTCTATTCGGAGTTTTCTTAACTTTTTCTTAATAGGCTTGCATTGTGGATATGTGAAAATCTCATGTTACACAATTTTTGGTTCAGTGCGAGACATATCACTGTAAGACCATGCAAAATGCTCAAAAAATATTTCAAAATATCTTTAATTATGATCGTTCATGTTCGTTAAAGGTTGACCCTATCCTACAGCGGAGTGATACTAGAGCCAAGATTAATAACAATAACCTCATCATCCTTAGTTTGAATGTGGGTATGTTGTTTGATTTTTTTCCTTATTGAGACAAGTTAAGAATTGTTCATTTATTAGATCATCTTAATCAATTGTTTAATTATAATCAATGCAATTAATATAAGGCACAATACGATACTCAAAATATTTATTTACTTCATTCGTAACATTTTCAGGAAATACAACATTGAGGACCTCATCAAAGGGGACCTTGTTTACATTTGCATTAGAAATAAGAAAAAATATTCAAGTTAATTTCCTAAGAGATACATAACATGGTTTTAGGTTGACATATTTGGGTTGAATGGGATGCTACACTAGTTGAGGAGAGGCTTATCGAGAGAATTTATCTTCAAGGAAGGGTTTCACGATTCCGACTCAGTGTGGATCATGTAATGGTCCATTCCTAGCTAAGCGAGACCAAATGATTCTCCACTTTTAGTTCTTTCCATGATTTTTGCATAAGAGGAACTTGAGTCAACAAACTTTATGGTTAAAGTTTCACCTCATGCTTCATTCCAAGTGAATTTGTTTACAAATAAGATCTTAAATCTAGGCCTCATATTCTTCTCATCTGGTTTGTACCATGGCTCATGAAATCCACAATAAGTTAAGTCTTCACATTCTTTGATAAAAAAATCCATTTACAGAGTCTCTAGAGATCACTTCTTTCCTTTTAACACCTTTTTTTTATTACGAAGAGTCATGAACTCAATTAGAGATGATTGATCCCAAACCACACGGAAGATAAAGTTTCTTCGAAATAATCAGTTCGAGAATTCCTTGATGTCTGTGGCCCATCCCTATTCCAAGCATGAAGTGCATGTTCTTGAACATCAGAATTATGTTGACATTCCCACCTGAAGTATGTTCAGGACTAACTTTGTCTTTGACCTTATCTCCAATAAGGAGAGGAAGTGAATGGCTATTGAAGCCTGAGAGAAATAAATCGTTTACGCCATGCTTGATCTCTAAAATTGGATTACTGGTACTGATGCCATCGTAGTTATCATCATCCCTGATAATGGTAATAACCTGGTTATCTAAGAACTTTAATTTTTGGTGAAAAGAAAATGCTGCCCTTCTGATGTTATGAAGCCACAATCTACCAAGAAGCAAGCATGGATTTTAATGACTTTGAATTTTGTCTGAGGTCATATTGGGCCAGCCCTAGTGTGAGTAGTATCGACCCTATAACTTCTCCACAATTTTTATCATAAGGTCACACAACAAAAGATGTTGGGGTGAGATCGTTATATTTCAATCCCATTGATCTAAGAGTTCATAATGGACATACGTTCAAGACAGAACCATTTTAATAAGCACTAATAGAACCATTTTGTCTAAGACTCTCACTGAGACGTTGAAGGCATAATTGTGTCATGGATCAAACTTTGGAATTTCTTCATAAATAAAGGATACAAGTCTTGTGGTAGTCAGAGTTCTAAATATATGGATCGCCTCATCTGGAGAGGTAGTGGGAGGAACCGTAGCTTGAGTGAGCAACTTGATAAGGGATTATCAGTGGAGTTTGGAAGACATAAAGAGTCCCCAAAAAATTATGTTGTCTCGTGTTTTATTAAGATTTTTGAGGATATTTGTTTCCTTGATTGGTAGTTGAGGCATTGGGATCTCTCAATAACCCTCTTTCCTTTGTTCACGGGAGCACTTGCTAGTGGAATGATTGTGTTCTTGTAATAACAACTCGATTGGGCCAGGTTATTCAAAGATGTTAGGAAGAATAGAAATACAGTCACTTCATCTATTTCCAGAGTAAGGAAAACTTTATTAATCTATGACAACAGTTCTTCAAAAGCGACCAGCCCGTAGAAGGAGACGATTGTACTGGTGATTTCATCATTAGATTCACCGTTTGAGTTGTCTAAGGGGTCAGAATCAACCCCATATGATTTCGACAATGCTAGTGTTCCAGGAGAAATTAATATATTCCATAACTTCAACTTCTTCATCGTACATATCTTCCCATGCAATATAGAGGTGTTTAGAGGAAGGGACCATGTATCCCTTAAACTTCAGTATTATGAGTGGCTCAGGTGCTTCATATATTTTCTTCTTAAAATATTATTCTGATAAAATCTAAATGATATTACCCAAGATGAATTCCTCTGGCAGTACAAACCAATGGACTGACAGACCCACCTCTGGGCTTTTATGTACATGTCATTGATCTTCTCACACTTTCTTTCTACAAGGTTCATCTCAGATGGTTATTTCATCCCAAAGATTCTGAGTTCTTTTAGGATAACCCTGAACATGTTGAATAACAATGCAAGCCCTTGTCATGAGAGAGAGATCCTGCTCATGAGTATTATCTGGATACAACAGTAAGCGGGGGGGGGGGGGACTTTGAGGTCAACTACTGATTTGGACAATCTGTTGGATGAGGTAGGTTTATTAATGGGTTTAATTCTAACATAGGGATAAAAATCGAGATATTCATCAATGAGGATAGAATTCCTACTTAGTTCTTACTGCATGGGTAATGGGATTTGAGTAGTATATAGTTTTGGGTTTGTCGGAGGGGCACTGATACCTTTGTAAATGAGGCCTTGGATGACATTGGTCATTGGTATGCTAAGATGTCTTATGAAAGTCTCAATGGGCGTTATGCTTGAAACATATTGGAAGAGGGTCAGGAAGTGGACGAAGGTCCAAAAGTTTGATGAGATTAAGGGATAAGTTATCTTGGTAAACTTTGGATAGAGGGAACGAAGTTCAATATACTCGTTACCATTTACAGCAGGGTTGGATTCTGGTGCCCATGAGGTAGCAAGGTGAGAAGAAATGTTATTGATGGTAACACTAGCATGATTGTCATAATTCTAGGGAGTAAACTGCCCAATGGATTTTTTAACTCAAATTCTTTTTACCGACTGTTAGCATTTTCTTCAATATCAACCCCAACATCCTGGAGGGCTCTAAAGTGGGGTTAATATTGGATACCCATGGAAGTCCGAATGTGAGGCAAAAAGTTCTTATTTATAATGATGACTCACTCTTCTTCGAATGGGCTGTTAGTCGTGGTGGCAGGCTTTTCTCTCCACTTCGTGATGAAATTATTGACAAATTCCCTAGTTTCTTTTATCAATTCTATTAACCTCCAACTCTTTGTTGTATTTATACTAAGCCATGAACTCCCTTGCGACATATTCCCAGTTACGAATTTGGGATTCTTCCGGTGATAGGATCCAATGAAATGAACTTTATTTGTTTGTTGGAACATATAAGCCATTATCTCCTCCGTAGCCCCAATTAAACTCATATAAAGATGGTAGTTCCTTAGATAAACAATGTAAGGTCCACTTCCTCTAAACAATTCAATGTAAGGCATTTTAAACTTCTCAGGCAGCCTGGCCTTCTAATAAGGAGACATGTGGGTGTAATCGACGTAATTTCCTGATCGAATTTATTAGAAAATAGCTTAAGAACCTCCATTACTTGATTTAGTTCTTCATCTTTAAGATCATCAAGAATAGTCATGGGCCAGTTAGCCCATTGTTGAGCAAGATTTGACATCTGTAGATGTGGAGGAGGTGACCCATTGATGGGAAGAATACGCAAAGGATGCACGACTTGCTAATACTCTTTCAAAGCCCATATCGGTTCAGGTATTTATGGTCCCACAACTCGAGGAAAGCATACATCTATATCTGGAATCTCTGGCATCTTATCCTAATTTCTCTGCATCTCGTGAACATCTGCTTGTTGACTGTCAATTTTCATAGTGAGCTGAGCAAGTACAACAATTAGATATGGATGAGCCTTAGCATTCTGATCATGATTTTATATGAGAAATATTTGGTAGGACACTTCAAGTTCTGTTGAAATGATTGATGATGGTGAATAGCTTCGAGGTGGCTTGATAGTTTATCTCAGCAATACTGAGCTAGGCCAAGGAGTGTGGTCGCACCTGAGAGGGAAATAATTTTTCTATTTTTCATTTTATTTTTGAAAAAGAATATATTTGGAAATTTTAGAAAAGGCGGAGAGAAAGCGATAACAATCAATCAATGTAGTTATTATTATTATTATTATTATTATTATTATTATTATTATTATTATTATTATTATTATTATTATTATTATTATTATTATTATTATTATTATTCACTTATATTATGTTCCACCTTGGTTGCAAATGAAATGATAGACAAGACAAGAGTCTAGGGAAAAATGATGTAATATTCCACTTAGGAAGCAAGTGAAATGCTGGACAAAACCTGAGGCTGGGGAATAATGGAGTACACGATGCAAGACATGGTTTGACTTGTTTCCTGACTCATGGATAGAGTCATGTTTCAAAATGGCCAAAATAGCGTGAAAATTGGGCGGTAGAATGACCCAAAAATTTGGCAGAGTTTTGCGTTAGAACTAACAATATCGAGATGAGTTTCCTAGGGCGAACGCAAGTATGAGGTTTATGCATGTGAGGTTAGTGTAAGGGTTCTCCCCTTTGGTGTGATTGATTACGCATAAATACTCCATATTTATTCCCTTAATTTAGGTATTTTACGATCTCGTACAGTGCACTTGGCCCGAATTTATCTCATATTTATAACCCCGACTTTTTTAGTATTACACGAGCTATCGGCTTGCACTTGAGCCATAGGTACACACGTAGCACACATATTCTGCGTCGTATTAAGTTTTGGGCACCGTTGCCGAGGAGTAGGCAAGCACACTAGGTTAGGTCGATTTGATCTAAGAATTTGACTCCAAATCCAAAAAAAAGCCAAAACAATACAAATATTCTCTCGAGCCTAAAATGCAAAATACTCAGCCCCATCCTAATTTCGATCCAATAGTAGAACTCCCTCCCTCTAGCAATAACACTCCAAACACTCTAAATTTATGGATACCACCTCATACACCGAGTAGTCACTCCAGGAATCAAACGTTTAGGAACTCCAATGAGGAATGTTATTCTGTAAGTGTGAGTGTGATGTCAGATCACGCTAGTTTCGGAATGGGTGAGGGAGTGGTGTCGTATCTCCCCATCAGAGATCTCTTATATCCCGAGCGCACCGTCACTCGGGGATGCATTATATTCCCATATAATAGAAGGCAATTCCACATTAGGAATGGGATGACTAAAAAATTTCCAAAATTTCACGGTATGCAGTCGAAGAAGCCTTATCTCCATATCAGAGAGTCGAGAAGGCGTGAGAGGAGTTTGACGATCAAGCTTGCACCCAAGATTTAGTATGCCTCAAGCTTTCCCCTTTTTCACTGAAGTATAAGGCCAAGGCTTAACTTTGGTCATTAGCACCGAACTCGAAAGCTACGTGGAGAGACAAGTAGGCTAAATTCCTCTAGAACTTCTTTCCCGCATATAGGACCAACTCTATTCGTTATCAAATCCAGACCTTTACGAAAAACGATAATGAGACCTTTGACAAGTGCTGGGACAGGTTCAATGAGCTAGTTAACATGTGCCCACAGTATGATATTGAGAAGTGGAGACTCATCTCCTACTTCCATAATGGGCTTAGCCTAAGCTCATAACAACTCGTTAAAACTATGTGCTGGGGAGAGTTCTTAGGGTTAGATGTGGACGATGCAGAGGCCCACTTTAAGTATGTCGTTGGGACTACTCTGGCTTGGGACCCATCTGATCCGAATGCCCAACCCAAAGCTAGAATCACCTCCATAGCTCCTTCTGTTTTCGGACTCTACCACTTGGACAAGGAAGTCGAGTTGAAGCTCTAAATTAACCAATTAGCCAAGTGTCTAGAGGATGTGGTGGAAGCTAGGGGGAGAGATATATACGACCCATATCAAGCTTTACAAGAGGGGAGTTTCATGATTTATGAGACGGGATATTTAACGAAGTAATGTCCGACTATACCTTCCTATAAAGTTATGCTTCAAGAGAAAGTTGAGGTGGTGGGATCTTATAAGGGTAATTTTAATGCCACTCATGGGAATTGTTACAATCCCTCGTGGTAAAACCACCCTGGTTTTAGTTATGGGCAACCGAATGTTGTGATGCATCCAAATGAACATATTGCCCCACAAGCGTCACCACTCCCACCTTATCAACAAGTGCCAATCGTGCAAGTGCCTCCTCCCTTTCCTTATGTGATCCCACAATAGAAGAGTCTCGAGGACACTCTTGATCAGTTCATTCAAACTCAGTCATTGATAAATTCCCAAAATGCTCAAACTTTTACCGACTTAAAGGCATTGCTTTATAAGTTACAATCTTACTTAAGGTTGTGCTTATTTATCAGGAAAGGAAAGGAAAATAACTTTCCTGCACTTTTTGTTGAGTTTGGTTCGCAGGAAAGTTGAGGCAAAATGATCCTAAAATTTTTCTGTAGGAAAAACTTTCCAACAAAATGCATCCTACCAAAGACTTAGGATTTTGCTGGAAAGTTCAAGGAAAGTTGGTATATTACCATGTAGATTATTTTTACTTTTATTATTATTATTATTATTATTATTATTATTATTATTATTATTATTATTATTATTATTATTATTATTATTATTATTATTATTATTATTATTATTATTATTATTATTATTATTATTATTATTATTATTATTATTATTATTATTATTATTATTATTATTATTATTGGTGTTGTTGTTGTTGTTGTTGTTGTTGTTGTTGTTGTTACAACTAGTACTAAAATATTTAACAATAAATATTCACAATAATACCCAATATATGGATATTTTTACTAATTCAATGTTTAATTTTTATTATTCATATTTACTACTATTTGAGTTAAATGGATGTTTATTATATAAATCGTGTTTTCCAGTGATTGAAATAATAAATATATAATACCTATATTTATTGTAAAATTATACCTATATATGTGTATATATATATATATAATTTTTTATTTTTTGTTTATAATTTTCTTGCAGTTTTCCTCATGTTGACCAAACGCACACAAGAAAGTAATTTTCCTTTTCCTTTACTTTACTTTACTTCACTTCACTTCACTTTTCTCAGGAATCATTTTCTCTCTTAACTTTCCTGACAAACAAACAAATCCTAAGAGACCAAGAGAAGGGAAAGTTTCCCACCTAAGGCTAATGATCTCCCCAAGGTCAAAATTGTGTGAGCTCTACTCCTGATAAAAAAAAGAGCAATGCCAAGTGCTGACCACTTCACGTAGTGGGATAGTTGTTGACTTGTCACCTCCCCCACACGATGTGCAAAAAGATAAGGAGGTCTCACCAGACACGCAAGAGGCTGATGATGTCCCCTTGGAAGAGAGTGAAAAAGGCGATATAGTTAGGTTCGAGGTGGTAGTGATGCACCTTACCATCAATGGTTGGTCCCTCCTCCTAAAAGGGCATCCCGTGATCACATTCTAGAGGTACATAAGCAAGTGAAGCTTAACTTAGCTTTACTTGAGGCTATCAAGAAAATTCCCACGTATGCTAAGTTCTGAAAGGGCTTACTCACAGTAGTAAAGAATAAGGTTTTCTTAGGAAAAAGTGTGAGTTTGGTACTTTTGAGCGACCTCCCACCCATGTATAAACATCCAGGTGCGCCCACTATATAGTGCATTATTGGAGAGAATTAAATCGAGAGAGATTTAATAGATTCAGGGGTGAGTGCCAACATTCTCCCTTACTTTATCTATAGAAAGCTTGATTTGGGAGATGTTAATCCCACCAAAATTAATCTCCAACTTGCGGATCGCTCCGTGAAGATACCGTGCAGGATAGTTGAGGATGTGATCGTCCAAGTCGACACTTTCTACTTCCCAGTAGATTATGTCATTTGGGACACGAAGTCCTCCTCTCTCTCGAGTCATCATGTCCCCGTTATTCTTGGCTGCCATTTCCTAGCCATGGCTAATGCGTTGATTAACACGTGTAATGGGAAAATGTAACTCATGCTCGAGAATATGACACTCAAGATAAATATCTTCAACATTAATAAGAAAATGGGTGATGAGTATAAGTTACACGAGTCAGATCTTATTAAGGAGGAAGTACACGAATACTTTAAGGGTAATTACACTAGGGATTTGCTTAATGCGTGTCTGGGGATGGTGAGTGAGAGCGAGAGTGCGTACACCGATTTCGACCTAGAGGTGAGGGAGATAAGAGAATCGTTGGATGAGGGAGAGAGTGAAGAGGACATGAGAGATGTTAGTTGGGTCTCACGATTTGAGGAATTACCACCGAGGGAATCGTACATGGTTCCCTCTGACGTTAAAGTCTTCAAACTCGAATTGAAGAAGAGTTCTTCCAACGTTAAATATGCTTATTTGGTAGAGGATGAGACATATCCCGGTGTTGTCTCCTTAAGCCTAAATGAAGATAAATAAGGGAAGATTATGACAATTTTATGGAATAAAAAAGGTTCTTTGGTTGGTCCATTGAGGATTTGAAAGGTAGACGTCCCTTGATTTGTACCCATAAAATCCACCTAGAGGAGGACATGAAGCCCTCTAGGGAGATGCAAAGACGTTTGAACCCGATTATGAAAGATGTCGTTAGAACGTCGATCATTAAGTTATTGGATGTAGGCATCCTCTATCCCATCTCAAATAGTAAATGGGTGATTCCTATTCAAGTCTCCCCAAAAAAGTCAGGAATGACTGTGGTTGAGAACGTGAGGGTGGAACTTATTCCAAAACGTACCACCACCGGGTGGCGTGTTTGCATTGACTACCGAAAGCTCAATCCCGACACTAGAAAAGACCACTTCCCTTTGTCGTTCATGGACCAAATGATTAAGAGAGTCTCGGGCCACCCATATATTATTTTTTAGATGGTTATTTCGGATATAACCAAATAGAGGTGGATGTGCTAGATCAAGAGAATACTACATTCACATGTCCCTTTATCACATTTGCCTACAAACGTATGCATTTTGAATTATGTAATGCACTCGTGAACTTTCAAAGGCGCCTTCTTAGTATACTTAGCGACATTATTGATAGAGTCCTTGAGGTGTTCATGGACGATTTTAGCATCTTCGGCCCCTCTTTTGACCATTGCCTTACTAATCTTGAAAATGTGCTTGCCCGGCGTGTGGAAAAGAACTTGGTACTAAATTGGGAGATGTGCCATTTTATGGTTACCGAAGGAGTAGTTCTTGGCCACATCGTGTCATCCAATGGGATAGAGGTCGATAGGTCAAAAATTGACATAATTACCAAACTTCCCCCACCCAAGTCACTAAAAGACGTGCTCTCATTCTTGGGCCATGAAGGGTTTTATCGTAGGTTTAAAGGATTTTAGCTCCATAGCTAGGACCTTAAGTAACCTACTCGCGAAGGATTCTCCTTTTGAGTGGAGTGAAGAAGGCCAAGAGGCTTTTAAAAAATTCAAAATCATGCTCATCTCCGCTCCCATCATGCAAGCTCTGGATTTGACCCTTCCATTAGAGCTTATGTGTGGTGCGAGTGACTACGCAGTAGGGGTTGTTTTAGGGCAAAGTAGATATCGGAAGCCCCATTTCATAGACTATTCTAGCATAACGTTAATCAGACCTCAATTGAACAGTTCCACCACGGACAAAGAGTTATTAGCGATAGTGCTCACCTTCGCAAATTATGTTCATACCTTATTGAGTCACCCATAACGTGCTTTACTGACCACACGACTCTCAAATATCTCCTTTTGATGAAGGATGTGAAGTCGCGCCTCATTAGGTGGATCTTGCTACTCTAAGAGTTAGATATTTCCATTAAAGACAAGAGATGAGCAGATAACATTGTAGCTGATAATTTATTTAGGTCTCGTCTGATGTACCTCAAGATCGCATACCTATAAACGAGTATATTCTGAATGAGAAATTATTTTCCACTTCCTATCTTCCTTGGTTTACGGATATCGTGAACTATTTATTCACGAGGGTCATTCCCTCCGACTGGACACCGCAAGAGAAGAGGAAGTTCTTTACATGGCCGCGCATGTTTTTCTACGATCATCCTTACTTGTTTAAGTTTTGCGCTGACCAAATAATTTGAAAGTGTGTGCCGAATGAGTAGATTCCAAGTGTAATCCGATTTTATCATTTGGAAGGGTGTGGAGGCCACTTTTCCGCAAAAAAGACAGTCGCAAAGATCCTTCAATACAGTATGCCCACTATCTTCCAGTATGTGAATGTGTATTGTAGATCACGCGATAGGTTCCAAAATATGGGAGCTACTACTCGAAGTGACATGAAATCCTTTACCCCTATTCTCACCATTGAGATATTCGACTATTGGGGTATGGACTTCATGGTACCTTTACTTCCCTCTTTCGGGTTCCTATACATCCTTATCGTGGTAGACTAAATGTCTAAGTGGGTAAAGTCCATTGCTACGAGGATGAATGACAGTAAAATGATGGTTAATTTCATATATGAACACATACTTTCTCATTTCGGTGCTCCGAAAGCCATCATTAATAATAATGTCATGCACTTTGCAATAGGCCGCTTGAGAAGTTAATGAGAAAATATGGAGTCTTACACAAGGTTGGGATGACATACCACCCACAAACAAATGGGCAAGCCGAGTTAGCTAATCGAGAGATCAAGCATATTCTTGAAAAGATCATTGATCCCAATCGTAGGGATGGTTCTAATAGATTAGTCGACGCGCTATGGGATTATCGGACCGTAAACCTCCTTAAAATGTCCCCATTCCTCTTTGTGTATGGAAAGCCTTGCCATCTCCCTATTGAGTTAGAGAATAAGTCATATTGGTCCATTAAGAGGTTGAACTTTAACCTTGATAAAGTCAGTGAAATGCAAAAACTTTAATTGAGTGACTTAGAAAAAATGCACAACGATGCATATGAGAGTACCTCCATTGCCAAAGAGCGAAGAAAAGTAGCGCACGATAGAAATATAAATCCAAAAGAGTTTTATTTGAGCCAAAAAGTGATATTGTACAACTCACTTCTACATTTGTTTTCTGACAAGTTACGTTTTCGGTGGATCGACCCATTTGTTGTGAAAGAGGTGTTCCCCCACGGAGTGATAGAGGTTCAGTATCCTAAGTATAGGAACACGTTTAAGGTGAATGGACAACGCCTAAAGACATATCTCGGGGAATACACTGAGGAAGTCGTGATAATTTTGTTGTTGGACCTCGTATACGGGGATAAGTAGGTACTTTGAGGAGTGATCGTCTCACCCCCGATGTGTATGGGGTGATTTCATGTTTTATTTTAAAGTCATGTGTGTGTAACACATTTAGGAGTGATTTTAGTCCATGTTAGCAATAAAAGAGAGCGTTCGATTTTTCCCTAGCACGTACCAAGAATGATGTTGAAAATGCGGTGAATTTTGAGTGTCATCGATCATATTTAGAGAATTTAGGTTCAACTTGGTGTAATTTGTAGGTCCCCATACACCCACGCCCGAGAGAAAGAAAAAAAATGGGATAAACCTGGGGGTTGACAAAACTTTGAACCTAACCGAGTTGCCGAGCGAACCGGTTTGGCCTTAGGTGAATCTGTTCGGTCCCCGTGCTGCTAACACATAATTTTTACCCATTTTTTCCCATTTACCTCCAACATTTTCACCTTCCCTCCCTTCCAATTCACCCCCTTTCCCTCCATATCTGAAAATCCAATATAAAACCCCCCCTTCAATCCAAAAACCTTTCATTTTCCCAATCTCCCTCTCATTCCCCCCAAAACCCTTTAACTTTCCCACCTTTTGACACACCCCCACACCTATATATACAACACCATTCCACCCTTCCCCCCCCCCCCCCCCCCCCCCCACAAAAAAAAAAACAATCCCCCTTCCTCTCCTATAAATTCTCCCAAGTTCTTCCTATTTTCCACATGGCATAGAGAACCCTTGTCTGAATATACGACTCGGTCAAAATTGAGGACAATGAAGCCCGCAACATGTATCGATCGAAATAAGAGAGAGATTGGTGCAACGGATATTTTGGCAATGCCCGCACACGGAGTGGGAGCAACTTCCTGTCAATGGCACTCAATTATTTTTGCGATTTGATGGTGCAATTGGTTGGCCTCCGATGTGGTCGAAGCTCATGAGGATGTTTTTCGTAAATTCTATGGCACCCTCATCAAAACCTTAAAGGGCCATTATGAGGCCTATGTTCGAGATGATAGAATGCTTTTTATATGTGTCATTATGGTAAAGCCTCTCTAATAAAAAAAATCCTTCATTACCTACAAAAAAATAACAACAACTTGTATAACGGTAAGCAAAGTTATCAATCCACCTCTAAGGAGTGAAACACAAGAAAAGTCATGTAATTCATTTTTCAGGTTATTTTTTTTTTACTTTTTCTTTGTTTTCTATTTTTTATGGATTGTTTTATATTAAAACAATTTTCAAGAGGTGGTGAAATAACTAAAGTAAGTGAATAAAATAATGAACGAAATCAAACACTAAAATTAGAGATAAAGTGAGGTAATTAAACGTGAGAACAATCAAGGAATGGGACTACACCACATTTTCTAGTTAATCTAATCTAATTAATTAATCCATTTGAAATCTCCCAAGTTAGTATTAAAATTACAGGTAAACTCTCGTCACAAATGCAATTTTAACACTAACATTTTAGAAAATTAAGATAAAACACGCACAACTCTAGAAATTAGATCTATACTCCTTTTAATAAACCATCCACTAGGATCAATTCATAAAAATTCATAGAAATCATAGAAAATAAAATTTAGAGTAGAAATTTAAGGAATAATACCACACTTGAGAAACCCCTATCTCTAGTTTGATTCTAAAATGGGTATTATATCACAAATTTTGATTTTCTCTCGAAAATCATTTACCCTCTCTCGAGGCGTAAATTAAAAGGTGAAGGATCAAAATTAACATTTAAAGGGAATTTCAAATAAATAAACTAATTAATTAAAATAACATAAAATAAGGATTCATCCCACCCCTTGAAAGGGGTGTTTAGCCTAACAAGGTGATAAAACACAGTAAATGTAATATTATCAACAACTAAGCATGAAGTTAAAAAAGTAGAGATAAGAGAACAAATCTTAGAATCAAATCTCCTTGAATTGCAAGTTGAACTCTAAACTCTTCAATACAATCCAAACTCACACAATTTAATCCTTACAAATTCTCTAAATAAAATTAAAACAAATTAAAAAAACTATTTACAAGGGTGTTTCTCTCTCTATTTTATTTATCTACTTTCTCTCTAGAACTTTTCCTTTACAAACTCTCTACCGTGTTCCATTTCCCTTTTCTCTTTTTATTTTTTTTGAATTAATTATTACAAGAAAATGGTGTCAAAAATACAATTAAATGAATACACGCCTTAATAATATCTAATACAAATACTTCTATGAAAAAAAATAAACAAATACAACTAAAAAATGAAAATAAAATATACAAGTCTTCACACGAGCCTCCAACTGCAAGAAAGCGACAACAACGTCAAGTGATCGAAAAAGAAATTTTGTTCTAAGTGTATGATGATCGTTCTTGCAAATCCTTTTCAATAAAAATCCATTTGAACCTACAAACATAATATGAAATTATATAATAGTAAGTAAGGATGTCAACCCAACTTTCAAGTGTGAAGAACAAAATATGTGAAGACAAAGGTAGATTCATTTGTATATTATTGTTTTTTTATGATTCTTAAGGGATTATTAATTAACTAACTTTGCTAATTTTTAAAGTACTAACTAAGATGTAATATCTAATAAGAGAAAATAAAATTGTACTAATAAGCAAACTAACTAAACTGGATTCATGAAGGCTTTAAAAATCATGTCTAGAATGGGAAATTATCCCTCGTTAATCACCATCCAAGAAGTAAGACAAACAATTAAAAGAATAAAAGGAACAAATCAAGAGTAATTAAAGAGGAATAGATCAAATCCATTTGTTCTTAAAATTGGAGCAACTCTCCAATTACAATCCAAAATTGTCTCAATTACAATCCCTCACCAATATATTTAAAAAAAAAAAAAAAACTACAAAATAAAAAAAAAAAACTAATTACAATATACAACAGATGAATTCATAATGGACTCTTAAATAATGAGAGGGATTTGCTAAAAATGCAAATCCTCTAATTATAAAATTGTTCATTAGAATTCATCCAAAGATATAAATTCTATTTCATCACTTTATGTTGAGATATTCGCTAAAAATACAAATACTCACCATAAAGGGATAGAGAAGAAGTTACTTTAAAAAGGGATGAATTCAACCACATCACTCTACATTAAGATATTTGCTAAAAGTGCAAATACTCTCTATAGAGGGGTGGAGGAAAATTTATCACACAAAGTTAAAAACTAAAATGGAGATTGTCTTAAAATGACACCAAGTCTTCAATTTATAGGTGAAATGAGGCTAGGAGTATAGTTGGAATTGGATGGACATGAGGGGTGTAAGGTGAGAGAAGGATGATTAAGGTATTATACAAATGTGCATGTGGGTTTAATGAGGGTGATGAGAGTGTGAGATAAGTGGGGGGTTAAAGGGTATTTTTGGAAATGAGTTAAAAGAATTAAAACACATGGTTTTGTTATTATTTGGTTTGGGGTTTATTTGGATTAGATATAAAATATTCGGACAAAACAACGTGGGTTAACTTGGGCCAAGTGGTTTAACAAGGAATGGAACCGGGTATAGCTTCTTCTTGGTTGAAATGGAATCGAGTTGAGGTTGGGTATAAGGGTTGGTTGTTGACTGAGTTCGAGTTGAACACGGGTTCGCCGGAGGTGGTAATTGTTGGGGCAAAATCAGGTTGGAATGGGGTAAAGGGGAGGTTTGGATTAGGGTGATGGACAGCGGGTTAAGTGGGTTTTGGTGTTTGGAGGCTCGGGTAGAAGCATTTGGGTCAGAAGCTTGGACAGGTGGTTGGGCCGAATTCTGGGTTGCCGAATTCTGGGTTGCCGATTTATGGTTCATGGCAAAGATGGGTTCGAAATCGAAGCACTTATGGGATCGCTAATTTGGGAGCTGAATCGGGTATGAGGTGATTGGGTATGGTAACTGCCGGGTTGAGGTCGAAGATGGGTTTAAGGACGGTTTAGAGAGAGAGAGAGTGATGTAGGTTTTAGCTATGGAGGAGAGAGAGAGAATGTGGGTGAAGGTTGAAGATGAGGAGGGTAATTGCTTGGTGTGGTAAGGTGTATGGTAGATAGGTGTGTGTTTAGATTGTAAAAATTACAATTAAAATTAATACTATCTAATTAATAAAACTAATAAAAAAATAAAAAATTACAATCTAAAGAAAACTAAAATCCTAATCTATTAATAAAGGATACGAAATAAAAATCAAACTAAACTAAAAGAAAATGAAAATAAAAATTAAGAAATCTATTAAAACTAAAAATTAATTTTCTAACATATAAACTAAAAGACTCAAATAAAAATAAAAATAACTTAATAAAAATAATAAAATAAAATATTAATAAGACTAATTAATAATAAAAAATAAAAATAAAACCTACACGTATATAACTATAAGAACAGTAAGATAAAATATTAAAAACACACACAATGCATAATATAGACTCTATTATATACAACTATACGCATAAATAAATCCTAAAAATATACATGACTCAAAACCAAATATAACATGAATTCTAAAAATTAAAAACGACTCAAATAAAAATATAAAAAATATAAAAGGTGTAAACTAAACACACAAGGTTGGGATAGGATTAGGGAGGCCTGGGCTCGGTTCGGGTTTGGTTTAGGCTACGGGACAGGGTTTAGGCTCATTTAACCGCATCACTCCCACACTTGACATATTTGACCACTTATTTATTACAATTTCCTCTAATTAAGCTTGTTTGACACCGCAAATGCTTATTGACTTACAAAACAAACAAATACCAACATAAGTTCGATTTTTATTGAGAATTAGCAATTAAAAATTATCTATTTGGGGTTTTATTTTAACACTTTTGGGTGCTTAACACGAGACACAAAAATTGCACTCATGCTCAATATTATAAGACGGAAGATACATGCCATGGGGTTTGAGTTATACGAGCATCCCACCTATCATACTCGGCGTCGGCATTCACCCGGCTTCCATGCCCAAGCCGTTGGGCACATGACACCCCTTGGACCCGGGATACTTTTCCTTTCATGAAACTATTCGAGCATGCTCGATTCGCCAATCTAATCACTTGCGACACGATTCTACCTACAAAGAATGATTCGGCGATTCATCTTCGACATGGTACATTCCATTATTTACATTTTGACAAGCAAGACCAAATTAGCCTCCCCCACATATATTTCAATGAGATCACTACCGCAGCCTATGACAGCACCGATAAGATGTCTCTTCCATATGCTCACTTTATCACCTCTCTTTGCACCAACTATTATATTGGTCTGTGAGGCCCCATCGCAGGTGAGCCCATGCCACTTAATGCTGCATCTATTGGGTGGAGCACCACACAAATGAAGAATGTCCAACCTCCTCCTGTACTATTTTTCGAGGATATTGAAATGCAGAAGGGTGCCGACGATGAGGAAAGTGCCGAGGAAGGGGAAGAAGGGCAAGAGGGTAATGCCCAAGGTGACGTTGATGAGGCCGACCCAAACTACGAGGCCAATTTTGATGAGAGTACATTCAATACGGTGATATTTAATAATGGTATGAATCAACTAGAAGCCCGCATTTATGGTTTTACAGATGAATATAGGGATGATCATTGTGACGACCGGCGCAATTATCGGAGGGACATGAGGATGATGATGCGTATTCAAGCCAATATGTACCGTTTGAGTATGGGTCCGGATGCGCAAATGCCCAATTACTTTTACGACCCATACGCTCGCGATCCTAATGCCCTCGGTCCCTCGCATTAGAGCTCTTGGATGTGTTATATTTTTTTATGTAGTTCTCTTTATGTATGGTTTTATCTTTTGGAACTATGTAATCTCTCTTGACAATGAAAGTTTATTAGTGTCTCTTGCATTTTAATATTTGTTTGTTCTATTCTCGCACTATTCTTTTCTTATTCGATTTTAGTCCGTTTGATTGAGGACAATGTAAAAGTCTAAGTTGGGGGGACACACGTGCATCTTTTAAACTTCACAAATTTTAAAATGCCCCAAAAAAATTAAAAAAAAATCAAAAATTTCAAAAATATTTTTCTTCAAAATAAATAAATATTTAATTTAAAATCTTGAAAAATATAATTAAATATTTGTTTGAAGACTCAATTTATAAAAACTTAATGCACTAATCTAAAATTGACCAAAACATAAATTGAGCAAAAATTGACGATTTAACAAATAAGTGTGAAGATTTTTAACCCGGTGAGATTTCTTAGCCTATTAATTGTTCTGAGTAGTTAAATCAATCTGAGTTAAAAGTCAACTCAAAGTTCTTTTTAATGCTAAAAAGCCTTTGGTGATCTCTAAATCATTGTTTGATCGTTTATGAAAAACGAGTGAAATATTGTTTTGAAAACGTGCTAAAACTGTCTCAAAATTAAAATTAATCTCAAGATGCATATGGGAATGTGATTAATAATTTGGATACATGAAGTTAGGCCATCGTTTGTTTATCCAAAAATATTATCCATAAAAAGTCATGGAAAAGATTCTTTTATAAGCCACTTTGAGCCCAAAATTTATATACCCATTTGTTTGTCAACCCCAAAAAACCAATTAGCCCGAAGTTGTGAAAATAAAAAAATTCATCAATTGATGATGCTGGAAATAACACCACCAGTCAAGGTGTTTGTAGGCTCAAACTAGGGATAACAATGGCAGCACAAGAGTATACTAAATATAAGGATTGAGGTGAGGAGAAGAGGGTGAACACTTGAATGTAAGTGGTTAAGCCAATCTGGCCTACGTCCACTGTGAGTGTGTGTGAGTAATATCACTAAATGAAGGCACTAATGGCCATGGATACAATCTCTCAAGATTTCTCTCTCTACTGTGTAAAATGACAGAGTTTTAGCTAGGGTTGTAATTTTTGATCCTTTTACAAGGTAGAGGATGACCTCTATATATAGTGCGTGGGGGGTGTAATGAACCCCCTATGCATGAAATGAGCATGTGTGTGTTGATCTAGCCAATCTGATGAAGACATCTATCACTATCACATGTAGAGAATGATGATGAAATATTCCCCCATATGAGGGGATTGATTTGTTATAACAGATTGTGTACACATGTTCCCAGCCACACATATGCGAATAAAGGCTCGACTATCTGCGATTGGTGCCAACCTCGGCCTGGAAGAGTACGAGGTTGGTGAAGTCTGGATGTTGCCCAATCTGAGATTAATCATGGTGGTCTCGGCTCATAGGGGGCCGAGGTAAGACAAGTGGAGTCATAATGTGGGCCTGAGCCGAGGTTATGGAGGAGTAGCCTAGGAACATCGACTGATGCTCTACCGAGGTTGTCAACCTTGGATGGCCTGATGAATAACTGCCACCATGGACCATGAGGGCCTCAACTATTGAATGGCTATGAGGTAACTAGTAATGTCGTCCATGGCCGACCTTGCTAGGGATGAGGCCGCTGGTTGTCATTCTAAGTCCCTTCTAACCTCGGCCATCTCCCTGGCCGAGGTTGTAATCTCTGAGATGTTAGGTACATATAGGTCATATCAATCATCCCCTAGCCCTTAGTTACATGTGGGAACAAGTGACTATGGGGTGTACAACTCCGAGGTCTTTCTTCTTTGTGCCAATATTCCTTTGACACTAATCAATGACTAAAGTGGATGGCGTGCCTGGTAAGCTCAATGATTGCAGTCTTTGGGATCCAAGGCAATGATGGGCCTTGGGATGCGTGTAAGAGAACATCAAGGGTTTTAACCCTTTTTAATTTCATTCTTCTTCATTTATTCATTTTCTTCGCCAGAGCTTTCTCTGTCTTCTCTCTCTACAAGAGCTAGTGCATTTGGTGGATTTTCTTGCCAACCTCTCCTTTCTTCTCATCGCATTCCATCAGGTATCGTCTACTATCTCTTCTTCTCCATATTTTCCTGCCTTATTCATGTTTTTGCATTTTTCGATGAGTTTAAGAGTTTTCCAGTTAGCTCATTAGTTTTTCGGCGAGTTTATGCATTTTTCGATGAACTGTTCTTAATCGTTCTTCATTCAAAAAACCCAATTTGATCCTTAAGAAGTTCCAGTCAAGTTGTTTGTTTTTAGCTTAAGTCCATAAGTGTAGGGTCATCCCCATATGCTCAGATCGCTTTATCAGCTTTTAGAAGAGTTCCCCTCTCTCAGAGAGAAGACTTTAGAAAAGATCAGGCAAATAGAGTGAGCCCAAGAGGAAGCTCATAGGGCTGAGGCCTTCCCCATCAAACCTATCTTTCCACCCCCTCTGAAGGTCATATACCCTGAAACAGCAGAACCAGTTAAGTCAGTAAAGGTCCCAGTAGAACCTACTCCCATGTCTGAGTCTGAGTCGTCCACATCAGATCCTATGTTTGTGGACTCTTTTCAAGAGGCCATGGGCTTTTCCATTAGGCAGGATCAGGTCCCTGACCAAGCCGAGGTTTCGAGCCGTGTCTCATCCCATAACGAGTCTAGCACATCCCTAACTTCTTCCGACGTTGAAGTTGTCGAGCCAAACGTAGATTTTCCTCCTCCCATTAATGCTGTCACCCTCTCAACTGCTACATGGGCTGAGTTTGCTCAGAGGTTCCCTGAAGGTAATCCCTCGTCCTCTCCAGTCGACGTTGATCGAGATGAGGATGATGAGAATGAGAGTGATGTTGACACCTCAGAGGCAACCGAGATAGAAAGCACTATCAGCGAACTTGACCTCTTAGCCTTCAGACATCTATATTCCATAGGTCCCTCTATAAAACTTAGGAGACCTCTGAGGGAAGAGAGGGATTTTAGTGGCCGAGATGGTGAGATCTGCTTGTACGAGCAGATGTTCAAGTTAGGATTTCATCTGCCCATTCATCCCATCATTAGGGCCATACTGTCTTATATAAACTTAGCTTCTTCCCAGTTATCCCTTAATGCCTGGAGGGTGATACTTGGAGCAATAGTTTTATGGAGGGCAGTCCACCATTTAGACCTTCCTGTCCAGGTCTTTTCTGGATGTTATATCCCTTCCTCGGCTAGGAATCATTCGAGCTATTACCACTTTTTAGCTCGGAAGTCAACTAAGAAGATGTTGCAGGTTACCCAAACTTCAAATCATAATTAGAAACCACGATATTTCTTTATCTCAGGGGCATGGGAATTTGGCCCCTTTGTTCCCTCTTCGAACTTAAAGCCGAGGATACCCATTCGATGGGGAAAGGTGTCAATGACTACCAGGGCCGACCCTGGGGTTGAGTTAAACCAATCTTCAGAAAGTGAAAGACCTTCAAGATCAGGGGAACATGGTTTGTTGGTCAAGTTCGAACATCTGATGACCCCATACTATCTCTCTGAGACTGGACTTGGGGGGAGTCCTCTGATTGAGCTCCGTAAGTGTTTATTTTACCACAAGTTGCACCTTTGATTATGTAATACCTCTGATGTGCTAACTCAGACCTTTAATTTTGTAGAACTCCCCGAAGGCATCTTAAATGATATATGGGAGATGTCTGCCCCAAGTCTCATAAAGTTGGTAAAGAAGGCAGGCCCGAATGCACCTCCTCCTCCCCCACCGAAGCAGAGTGTCGGTGCGTCTAAGGCCGACGCTTCAAGGAAGAGGAAAACTACAACTTCTACCCCTGAGGATCAGAGGTCAAGCAAAGCCCAAAAGGACATCCCCATATCCTCTGGTGATACATTGGCTGCTCGTTTGGATCAGCTGAAGATTAATGACAGTTTGATAGGCCACAGTGTGCAGGCGTTGGATTCAATCGGCTCTGCTATGATCGATGCTGACAAATGCTTTTATCGCTCCATGGATACTCCCCTGCTGGTTGAGTTTGGCCTTCACAGGTCTATCCAAGTAAGATTTGAATTTCAATTTAATTTCTAAGTGTAACCTCTGCTTTGAATTTGAACTTATATATTTGATTTTTGATTTGTAGGGAATCGTTGCTATGCACCATCTTGCCAACTGGACTCTGAAAACGTTACCCATCATCGAGAAAGGCAAAGAGGCTGAGAAGGTTTACGAGTCTCTGAATGCAAAAGTGGATCGTATGAAGGCTGCCTTTGAAGGGTTTGACAATAAGGTCAAGCAGTTGGAGAATGAGATCTCCAAGCTTAAGAAGGAACACACCTCTGCCCTGAAGGCCAAGGATGACGTTCTTCAGTAGAAGGTTGATCCTGTAGTGAAAGCTTCCCTTGAGGATGCTTATGAAGGGATCCTGGTTGATTATAAAGTCTCTGACAAATTTATCATCTTTGGCTTTGAATACCTCGAAAGAGGTGTCAAGGCAACTGGTAAATGGGTGGCTGCCAAAGAAAAGGAGTCAGGGAGCTTGACTGCCTCTGACTTCATTGGTCTGGGCTTTGCTAACCCTAAATTTGCTCATGCCCTTCAAGAGGTTAAGGAGGAAGATGCCGCTCCTGTAGAGACTGCGCCACTGGATGTTACAGAGACTGAGGGTGCCAACCTCCGAGATGATCTGGCCGAGGTTACCAACGTCGGCCAAGGAAATGAGACCGAGGTTACCAACACTGTAGTTGTAAACCCTTAAGCCATTTTTGTGAAGCTTTTTTGTAATTTTTGATTTTGATTTCAAATTTTAACCTCTGATTGCAAACTCAATTACCTTGTATCTTGTAACTCTTTGTCTATGTCAACCTCTGAGGAGGGCTTTATCTCTTTAGTTGCTGAATGTTCTTTGAATAATTTTCTCTGTCACACAATGTGTGTTCAGGTCTTAAGTCTCAATATAGTGGTGTCTTTATAAGCCTTATAATTGTCTAAGGTCTGAGGTTATCCAAGTATGATGTCTTACC